>OY282507.1:18612722-23547912 GCA_958295605.1 Ajuga chamaepitys
TTGTTGTACCTGGCGTTGTAGTAGACCCCTACCTACCACAAAGGTTTTTGACCGTTGTCGAAGACCTATACCAAAACGATTTTTAACCGTTGTGATTGACATTAACAACACCCTTTACAACGTAGCTTGACCGTTGTCGTTTGTATCACAACACTTAATTTTAACAACGATTAATAACCGTTGTCGTTTGGGCCTTTACAACAACAGTCATCACAAGTGTTTTTTATCGTTGTGGTTTTAATTTTTAGAACGTAAAGACAACGGTTTTTTACCGTTGTCGTTTAACATTTATAGTAGAGGTCTGAGGTACTTGATATTAGGTATTATTTCCTGTTTTAATTTATTTAATATTTTTAAATAATAAATAATTCAAGAAGAAAATACATCATTTAAAAGGGCAACATAAATAAACCATCACATTATCAAATTTAACAAATATAAAATATTAACTACATGACCGAATCAATTGTATATCTAGCAACTGATCCAAAATCTAGTTTTAGCAAAAAGTCCACCAATATGCTTCCTCAGCACAACAGCCTCAATAGCAGCTTTAAGATTATCACTTTCATCTCTTGAGGATTTTGCAGATGGTGGTCCAAAGTGGCTTCCAGAATAATGTTGAACCCTTAGGCCGAGGAAATGCATCAGGTAGATCTTCATTAGCAATTAAAGTGGACTTCTCAGAAGAAGAATCCTGCTTCAGAGTGGTTGGATTATTTGACCCATGAATACTGAAGAAACTAACTCAAAAGACAAGATGCTTACCCTAAGAACATTGACATTTATAGATAAAACAAATTATGCTACTAATGGAAAGGTCAATCATGAGATCGGGCTTATGCCAATGGTTGGAATGGATCATTTCTTTTATCAACCCCGGAATGCTGTAATAATGTGCTGAAACAAAGACAGAAATATAAAAATGTCTTGTAGGTAGGTGTCCAATAGAGAATTGAATCAACCGCCAAGACAGATATCCCTAGATATCTCGAGGAAACCAAATTTTATAGAGTATCAGCAAATAGTCTGAAAGTAAGGTTATTTCTCATGAACAAAATTCATCGTGTTTTCATTTGTGTAATAAGAAAAAAAAAAAAGGTACACTGTATTTCAGTTTCAGTAAAAAGGCGTTTAGATTCAGGATTGACTACTGTAATATGGTAAGAACATCAACGTACAAGAATGAGGAGTCAGACCAAATCCAGTGCTCACTGTTATACCTCTTAGGCTCTTACAAATGTGAAGCAACACACATTGTATTGATGTATCCAAACAGTTCCATAGCAAATACAATTCAAGCAAGTGCAGGATAAGCTGAACATTTGGGAAATGTAAAATGTACACAATTAGTGTTATTTGTAGCCAAAAAAAGGTTTTTTTTGGGTATGATTATAAGACAAGTTCTGATCAAGCAATGAAATATTATCACCTTACGCATTCGTTCTGCAAGCTCAACATGTGCTGCTTTAACTCCATAGTCATCACCTGTTTTCGTCAGACCCTATTGAAAAGGAAATGTTCGTACAAGAAGTCAAGCCATAATAACACAAACCAGAGAGGCTTACGATATAACTTGAAGAAGGAAAAAAAAAAAAACCATGTAAATTAATCCGCTTAGTATTTTTCACCTTGGTGATAACTAAAAGGGATAATACTAGTAATGATAAAAATTAAAGGACTTTTTTCAAAATAAGAACTTAAGTACAAAACAAGTTGGAGGCCCCACCCTCTTCCTTTTTTAGGATTCAAAAGTAGAGATAGTTTATCCAAATACTAAAACTTTTTAAGACCAAATAATATGCTCATTCCAGGATGAACTAAAACTTTATTTTTGAAACTCTAGCATACATCTTTAATTAATCTAAGAGATAGTTTATCCAAATACTACTACATTTAAAAAAAAAAAAGAAAAAAAAAATAGAAGTTAGAGGCTAAGATAACCACCTTTTAATTTTAGGGAATAAAAGGAAATGACCGAATCTAGATAGAATATTCTCGATAACTAATTTTCGAATAGAAATCATTATCGCAAAAAGAGATGAACATTTTGTTTGTTAGAGGTTAACTAATTGAAGGTATTGAATATTTATTATTACAACTAGGGATTGAAATTTTTGCATATAGTCAATGCCTTTTATAAAAAGAAAAAGATATTTTTTAACATTTTATTATTATATGAAATTATATAATATTTTTTATAATATTATAATATGTGAAAATTTTCTCCCTTGCTCTTAAAAAGCTCGTCTTCATCACCTCACTTAGTAAAATGTGAGGGTTTTAAATCTAATTTTATGAAATAATTTTATGTTATTTTTGAAATCCTTTTAAATAATTTAAACCAATAAATTAAGAAGTATCACAAACAGAAGAAAATGCAGAAGCTGCATGTATATAATGGAAATAGGAAAAGATTTAGAATGATTACTAATGTTGAGACATAGGTGAGAACTATTAAAAAGAAAAAAAGTGAAGGTGTGGACACGACCTGAATTACTTAATCTAACTGAAATCAAGAATAAAAAGATCAAATAAATAGCATGAAAACATTATAATCAGTGAGAAGTGAAAAATTGCAACAGTCTTTGTGGAGTGGAGCGCACAGGGCTTCCACTCACTTTATCCAAATTCTTAATTGTTGTATGGTTATGGATCAAAGTGATGAATGAAAATCTGACACAGAAGCAGTATAAGCCTTACTCTGATGAATGTGCCGCTAATATGATCCGCAGCTTCCCTACCCAATTCCATAGGTGCTTCTATTGAGGACACACCAAATTGCACCATAACTGAATCTGTATCTCCATATATGACCTGACATCAAGATATTATTATTGAATCAAATATGATTCTACCATGAAGAAATTTTGAAGAACTACTAATCACAAGCAGTGTATGAAAGTTTACTATCCAATGTATCAGATAATGCAGTGATCAACAATCAAGGTAAAACAGCAAGCTGGAATCTGGTAAAACCTAATATACAAACAAAACACAATAATGGAGAACAGAGTGCATAAATACGGCTAACCTGGAATCACGCCCTTCACGTTGTTCATAAATTGAGATACCTTCCTCTCATGGAGATGATGCCACTATTTTAGTTCTAAGAATGAAAAGATGCATGTAACAGCCTAAACTCCTAGAAGATCGATTTATAGTACTGTTAAAAATTGAAGCCACTTTATGCCAATTATTCAACTTCATGGAGAACAAATCAATATTAACTTTGAATTTTGAATTTTGAATGTTATCACATAGTAGTAGTGATACCTGGATTGTGAAGGTATGAAGTGAGATGGAACCTGAATCAACAACGGAAGGTATCGAGTCTGAGCAGGGATTCCCAATCGCACCTGGACTCGGACTCTGGAATCAGATTTGGAGGGCCAGTAGGAAGTGGAGGCACCGAACTAGATGGATTAACAGATGAAGGTTCAGGTACAATATCCAAGTAGCCCTCTATCTTGCTTATGCAATAGCTAAACTCCTGCCACAAGAGCTCAAGAGCCGAATCAACCTCCAAGCCCGAGAAATAGCAGCACTTTCTTCCGTATTAGAAAGAATCTGATGTTTTTTGTCCTATCAATAAGTATAACAACAAAAGAGCTCAATGGTTGCGGTACCCTGAGAGCTATTAGATGGCCATATTTGCCTCAGATTAGACTTGTTTTTGGGGGCATTACCAAATATGAGGCACAAAGCTAAGGGTGATCTAGAAAAAAAAATAGAATGTCTAACAAATTAAAGCTTTCGAACTGAAACTAGCTTTTACCTTAAACTTTTAGCAGAATATAACATTTCATTATCTTCATCTTGGTTCCAAAATACAATCAAAAAAATTAAAAGCCTTATTTACAAACTCAAAGTCATCTAAAGAACTTACTGTTTCTCGAATCTCTTACTCAAACAGTTTAGAAGCGGCATCACCACTAAAATCTGCAATAACTATCGCACCTTGTTCATGTTGTGTCCTTAGTAGCTCATTGGCCTCCAATTGAGATTGGATAGACAGGGAAACTGATGGCCATCGTTTCTCAAATGATTTTTTACACTGATTCCCTTTGCGAGCATTGCTTGATTGTAACCACGCAGCATACTCTTGAAGCAATTTCTGGATCCCAACAAGATTTTCAGAATGCAAATAATGTTTATAAATTTACACCATGCATCACATAAACAACACGCAAATAGTGGCAGTAGGACCTTATAACACAACAGGGTTCACAAAAAGGTCATCATATGTATCTTAACAGAGAATTTTAATTTAGTAGGTTCTGGAAACCACTGGTGTCTTTGGGTCCTCTTGTACACTCAAAGTAGAACATGTTTCTATAACTGATGCAGAAGAAACTGAGCTACACAAATTCTTAGAATGTTCATGTATCCATGCTTTTAATTAGAAAATGCTCCAGTTTGAATTTTGAAATATCATAAACCATTGAACTTTAGAGTAGATATTAATAGATCCGGTATATGGGCATAACTAGCCTCATAGCTAATCTTTTCCCCAGGGGAAGGGGCAACGCGGTTGTAACAGATACACGACTTACTGTAAAGCACAAATGTAAACAACAAAACCTTCTATCTCTGTAGGAGGGAAGCACGAGCGGAAGGGATTTAGTAATATAATTTGTAAGGATTAAACTACCAATATCACAGAAAAATAATTGAAGTCCAATTACAACAATAACAGAAACATTTACTCACTTGAGCTTCTGAGACAGCAGGGTCAATTATTTCACTCCGAAGACTTGATGTCACTGGCATTTGGGCAGTTTTACCTCCTCTGGCAACATATGAAGCGACAAGGTCAAGATTTGATAATTGAAGAGCAGATTCTACAAGTTTGATTGCACGAGCTTGCGTATTATCAATCTGTAGTTGTTTGTCCGCCAAAAATATCATAAGCATTTGAAGTTTATAAATCATGAACAGGAGATATATAGAGCATATGGACCATACCAGCGACATGATTTGTCTCTTCCAAGAAATGCTCTCACTTTCCATCTTTGATGCATACTCTTTTACACTGCTTAAAATATTATTCACAATTACTAGGTCCTCTTAAGCTTGCTAGTACTCTTCTCTGACAAGCTATTGACAAGCAGAAAGTAACTGTTCACTAATCTTAACTGGAGTTTCAAGCTATAAAAGAAAATATTCCTACTTGCACTATAAAAGAGAATTTTTTAAATTTAAGCATACCTACTAAGATACAATAAGTCCTCTCAATACTCTTGCGTCTAGTATCTGACTCTCACAATAGGATAGTTTATCAAATATAGACTGGTGCGGAGGATACTTTTCCATGGAAACACGGACCTAGAAGTATTAGACGAACAAATATAGACTGGGTGTTACCAATGTAGTTGAAATGAAGAAAAACACGTACCAGTGCAAATTCAATGTACCTGTTAAGCCATATCCAATGTACCTTTTCATCCAAGCTGGCAGTTCTCACTTTACTCTTCGACTTTGCTGTAGTTGCTGCCTCAGTCATGCAAGTGTTGTTGGTGTCCTCCACCTCGTACACCACCGCTTGTCTCTAGTTTTCAATCAATTTTACACTGCTAAAAACTAAATACAATGCTGAGATCAAGTATGAAAATAAGTTAAAAAATTAATGCAACTTTAATTTCCTGATATAACGACTTCATTAGCAACACTCTTAAACCACAATCTCATGTTAAAATCGTTACATTTTACTTATTGCTTTAAATTACATGTGTATAGCAATTATCTCAGACATCACTCTTATATATGCACTAATCTAGCAAATTTTCACTTAATGATAATACAAGAAAATGAAGGCACATAAATCAACATTAAATCTTAAGAAGTTTCTCATTCAAGGAAAACCACAGGCCAGATCCTTCCTCAAACAAAATATACAGCATCACAAACATTAAAATGCTTCACTAAGCTTCTGAATAGGTAATAATATAAAATAAATTCATTTTTTTGTCTTTCCACTTTGACCTTTAGATGTGCCAAGAGATCTAATTCAACTTGCAAACACAGAATTCATATACATAACAATACATAAGTTTTTGATAAGATAATCTCGATATCTACTATTGTCATGGTATTCAAAATGTCAACATTATACACAATGTACAAAATGAGAAGGTATAAGATCAAAAAAATCCAGGACCAAGAAGCTGCGAAGGGATGATGGTTTATCATAAATAGCTTAACTTCTGAGAGTCCGGCTCTACTACCACAAAGCAAATAATCACCAGGACCAAAAGCAAACTCCAGTTTATTACTCTCAGACAGAAAAGCAAATTCAATAGTACCAAGAGTAGCTAAATTCAGCCCGCAAATACCGAAATTTAATTGAACAGATACAAAAATCTTTAGCACGTAATTATTGAAGTGTATCAGGCACATCAGATTTCAGAATAGCAAGATCAATCTCACACTAGGAAATTCAGAAACGAGATAAAAAAATTGAAACACCTTGTCACAACAGAAAGTTCAGGATACCAAGAGCAATAGAATTTACCAAGCATCTCGCCACAACAGAGATTCAAAAACGAGATCGAAAAATGAAACACCTCGTCAAAATAGAAATGGAGAAGAAGTGGACCTGAAAACACACCCGGAGGTGTATAACTTTGTCACCTTCAAACTGTGAGTGTCTTGGAATCGAACTCGGAGGACTCACTGCGTCACTCAGAACGACTCATAGCCTGACTTGGAACTGCTCACTGAGTGGAGCTCGAGACTTAGACTGAGTTGAGGAGCAAACCCGCCAGAACAGGGGACCAAATCACGACTGTTGTTCAGGTAGACCGATGACCTTCTTCGAAGGTCGGATTTGATCTTCAATGGCCTTCAGTGGCGGACTCACTTCAAAGTTGGAAAATCGCGACCGGTATAGGGCCTAGAGTCGCGTCATATTTCCAGGACTCAACAATGCGAGAGAGCGGGCACCGGCAAGGGTAGAGAGAGAGCGCGAGGGCACGGCGACGGCGGGCCGGGGGCGGGGCAAGGCGACAACGAGTCAGATAGGATTTGGCTAGGGTTGGAGAATTTTCTCGTGAATTGAATTTTCTATGGAAAACATTTGTTATTTTTCGAATTTCGCCTGCATTTCATCAATTTCAAATTCCATCAAGCGGAGGAGGGCATTTTGGGAAAGATCGTCGGTGCTGGACCTGTAGTGTCTAGTAATTTGCGAGGTGTAATTGAGCTTGGGCGGAGTGGGCACGAATGGAAGGGTGAAGTATAGTTGATGTCGGAAAAATGCGGCGGCGGAGGAGGCGGTGGAGTATAGTTGATCGGCTCATTGCAACGGTGATAGTGGTGTTGTGGTGGCAGTAGGGACGGAAAATGCCAGGAGTTAGAGTTTCTTCAACCTTGTGATTTGGGGAATTTTTTCTAAGATAATATTTTCTCTCTAATTTAAAAACGTTATTTGGGGTAAAAAGGAAAATAAAAGGTTAAAACTTCTTCTAATAAAGCACGATTTAATTCAGAGGAATTCATTCTAAATTCTAAAATAAATTAAAAGAATTAATTGAGGTGCTAAACAACAACGGGAATAACAACGGAACAATATTACCGTTGTTGTTCAGCGCATTATTTCACCAAACAACAACGCATAAATTTATAACAACGATGAATTTCTAATAGACAACGGTTTTAATCAAAAACCGTTGTCCTATAAGCGTTGTTGTTATGCATTTTTCTTGTAGTGGTGGGACTTTTTATTAATATTCTTCATTTTGATAATCAAAAGCCCTTTTGCTATCCTTATGAAACGGACAATACGATGTTATTTCCTTTACTGTTATTAGTCCTATTTTCTTTGTTTGTTGGATCTCTAGGAATCCGACCCGTTTGCCAAGGAGAGTCTCACGAAATCTTCCCTCTTTGCCTTCGATTACATCTGAAAATGACTTGTAAACTTTATTATGACCGTCCCTCATTGGTTGGCCCCCGGATTCCATTATCGGGGGTTCGAATCCCTCCTCGCCCACAACCGGCCCCAGAGGGAAGTACCCTTCCCTCTGGGGGTAGGAAAATCATGATCGGGATAGCAGCTATGGGACCTTAGTTTGAGCAAGATACGACTTGTTTAAAATTTCTATTTGAAAGAAACAATAAGGAAATCCTTCTATAAGATTCCACGTATTCTAGAGTTCATTTATCCAACAGTTAAATTATTTTTGAAAATTTCAACTCAAAGTCCGAGGTAAATATGAACCCCGACTCTGATACCGCCTGTAATATCCCAGCCCCGCAAGCAGGTGAAGAGTTGTCACTAAAACATGCTTATACTTTTAACATATCAATGGACTAAATAAAAATACGAGTTATAAAATATCTCAATAACTAATTTATTCTTCTCATAAACTAACTCATATAAACCCATATCTTTGAGCCAAAATCCCTATATTTTTAGAATATCGTTAGTAGTAGAAACTTCTAGTTTAAAAACATTTAAAAGATACAATACTTGACACTTCAACTTAAGTAAAACACTTACAACTTTAATTAATCAATGCAAGTTATAGACTTCTATCTTAATACTTAACTTGACATACACTTAATTTACTTTTCGTATACTTCCTGTTGCTAAACTTGCCTGCGCTAGCTAGATACTTTGGTCATCCATTGACCCTGTGGATAAACTTATTTAATATTCTGTAAGACTGTACGCAAGCATTATAGTAGCCAACCCATTGGCTAGCCAACTACTAACCCAAAGGTCTACGATCCAAAATTCCTATATAACAAAATGATATTAAGGCCAAGCCGGTGACTCGAATATCGTATATAACAGAATGAACGTGAGGCCAAGTCGGGTGACTCGAAGGTCCTATATAACGAAGTCATTCTTTGACTGATGTAGACGTTCTTTGAATGAATTATTTTGAAGAAGCTCAAAGATTGTTCAGTTCAACTCGTATTACATTCGCCGAGATTTGAAACCTTTAGTCTCATAACTTTCTCTATTACTCTCCTTTTTCATAACTTATTATATTTATCATAATCTTGCTTCCACATGTAACTAGTGGGTATGCATACTTATAGTTAGTTACAACTAGATCGCACTAACATAGTAGTATGTAACACATAATATGTTATACATGCAAATCATAACATTAGGAATATATATATATGTATAACTTAGCTAACTTATCAGCAAAATGATATTCACATAATTACAAGAAGTTAGATTCATACATAATTATTTATGTCTGCAGAAAAATATAATTCCTAAAGTAGAAATATAGTGAATTATAAATAAATTGACATCCTATAGCATAAAAATCACATAATTTCTACAATCATCTAAAAATTATGAAAAATTATATAACTATACATTATATGTGATAATTTAACATACCAAAATAGGTTGATAAACTCCAAATGTACGTTTTATAAATATCTCTTACTAGAGTTGAAAAGTGACAATTTTAGGTCTTATGACTAACATGACTTGTAAAATTCACTAAAAATCATATATGTCATGGAAACGCCTCCAAATTTATTTATGTACTTCTCAAGCCATATAATACAGTAGAAAAGGTTTTATAAACTTCAGAAGAAGAATTTTTTCAGGATTAAAAATGATAATTTTACACTTAAAATCAACTTATCTTGTAAAATCCATTAAAACCCATAACCTCGACGAAACACTGTTAAATTTTAATCACAGATTCCTAAAATCATATATTTTGACATATTATAATAGTTTTTAAAAATTATGGACAAATAAATGTATATAATTTTCTAAAGTCTCAGGTAAAACATGGATTCAATCAACCGATGTAATCCAGTAAAATTTATACATTTAGATAATATAATTCTACTTATATAATCACCATTAACCCTATAAACTTATTCACAATTAGTTATTAACATATCTAATAACATGATGCATATTTAACTAAATGTGTATACCGATTTTGCATCAAGTAGCAAAATCGGTAAAATGATGATCAATTATTAAGACCCCTAAGTCATGTATACTACCACCAAGAAATATTCACAAAAATAAAGCTAAAGGGAATCACTTTTGATCAATCAAAGTATACTAATTAAGTCCTAAACGTACATATAATTTACTAGTTAAGGATTACATCATTTACCTTATTTCTCCTTCAAATTTCTGAAATTATAGAACTAATTAGAGCTTGTTCTTCCTTCTTCTTAAGGTCTCATGGTGATCTCTTAATAAAAAATTTGATAGCTCAATGAAATTATATGTCTTGGATGTATGGACGTAAGCTAGGATTAAAAACCTTAATTAATTTTCCTTCTATTGCAGGAAAATTTCTTTGTTAATTAAAATGGGAGCAAATAGTGGCTACTGATAAATAGGTGCTAAATTGGTACACCTCCCTTCAGATTATAGGTGTGATGTGGGTAAATGAGGTACCGATTAGTGTGTATGTGTGATACGTGGGAGAAAGAGAGAAGCCTTGAATGTTAAGCCTTAGCGTACTCTTTAATGTAAAACCTTAGTTTTTACAGTTATCATAGTATATACATACACATACACAAATTTATCTATTGTGTTGAGTGTGAGGTGTGAGATTTTTAAATCTATATGCATAAATATCTTCTATATGTTATAATACAAGATATATTATGTATTATATAAGATAACAAATAATGTTAATCTGTAATGCAACGCTAATGCTATAGTTATAATTTGTATTCACCAATATTTATGTAGAGTATTAATATAATATACTACTTATGTAGTAAGATGAAAAAAAGAATGAAGTAGGACCATAACTAGTTAATGTAATTCCTTTCTCGTACATTCTGTGAATTATACTAAAACTTAGGGAAATGATTTTAGAAAATATTTTGATACATTATACGTATACAAGGATTCACGCAAACTAATTCGTATTCTATTTGTAATTCAAGTTTCTCTCATTTTTGTACCTTCCTTTCGTATGTCGGACGAGTGATACGAGTGAGCTCGTTCCCCTTGATAGCTCCTCCTGTAAAATTAAATAAAAACACTTTTCTCTTTGAAAACTTGTTAGCCTCAACATTTGAATAAAATATAATTTGACTTCAAATATTTTAAAAAATAATATAAACTTTAAACAACTCTATAGAAAATTAATTAAATAAAGCAAACAACAAAGTGTGCTGCTTCTGGTTTTGGGATATTACATACTCGCCCTGATCAAAAGAATTATCTTCGAACTAAAAGGCACATAAGCTTGGGGTATGGGGAAGCATGATGTGTATTGCAACACTTTCAGCAACAATTGTTGGAAAATCAATTATTTTTTATTACCAAATGGACATAGAAGAACAAAAAATAAACGTGTTTTAGACAGATGCAAAAGTGCTCATTGATTACGCATATTTCGCTGATGGGGCTTCTCTAGACGCTACATATTTTACTAATTGAGCACAAAGGCCGCTTGCTATATTCTCATAATTCAACCACTATGGAGGAGTGGTAATATTTAGGGTAGCTTTGATACATGATGAAACAACTGAATCTTTCAATTGGTTATTCAAAATATTCTTAGATTCTCATATGCAAAAGAAACCACAAACGATTTTCACTTATCAAGATTAAGAGATGGCCAAAGCACTACATGATGTGAGGCTTGAAGCTTGACATGAACTTCGTACCCGGCATTTCAAAATGGTATCAAACACTTAGGCAATTTAATGAAGAATGATTCTCGCTTCTTTCATGATACCAATTCTTATATGTACATGTATGTAGAGGAAATGGAGTTTGAAGATACTTGTAGATGCTTACTTTCTACATATAATGGACAGGAAAATGGTAGGTTAAAGTCAGTCAACAACATCATGGAAAAATGGGTAGCGTGTTGCATGAAAAAAATGTTCACATTAGGCATGCGAAGTACACCATTCAGTGAAAGTATTAACTCAGACTTCAAGAACTTGATTTGCCCAAGCTTAAACATCACTAAATTATTTAGGCACTTGAAAGGGTGGTGGAAGAAAAAAGTTATAACGAGTTGAAGTGTGAGTACGAGTTACAACAGAAAATGCCGAGATATAGAAGTCATTACTCGCCTTTGACCCGACAAGTTGCACATGTATACACTTACACAACTTTTGAGGCTTTTAAAGAAAAGTTTGATCTTAATCTAGCTGCTTGTGTGAAGAGTAAGAGTGAGAATCTACCAATATTTCAGTACACCGTAATGATTGTTGGTAAAGTTGGTGAATGAAAAGTGTCATTTGATCCTCTCAACAAATCCATTTATTGTGCCTGTTAAAAGTTTGTGACATGTAGTACTCTATTGTCATGCTTTGAAGGTGCTTGATGTCACAGATTTAAAGCAATGTCAGATCAATATATTTTTAGGAGATGGACAAAATAAGCAATGAGTGGCGTTTTCCACAATGTGAAAGGAAAGAAAGTTGAGGGACATGCTAAACTAGATACCACACATCTTTGTGGAGAAATTTATCCATTACTTATAAGGACAACTACTGAAGCATCTGGTAGTCAGGAAGCCTTTTTTCGTATTCACATGAAGCTGCTAATTGGTTAATAGAACAAGTATGAGAGATATGTAGTAGGCAAAGAACCATCGTTATAGGGAGTGAAAATCGAAGAGTGTTGCAACCAATGGGATTCAAGAAGTGGCATGGCGGAAAAGGTAAGATGCTTTTAAACGGTTGGGGTTGAGAAGCAATTAAAGAAAAAATGCAAACTAAAAGGGGCCAAAGACTTGGAAAATCAAAACCATCAAATGGTAATTGATATTTTTACTTATTCAGTTTGTCTATCTATTTCATTTTATTTAATAATTGATACTTTCCATCTTTCTCGTAGGATAACATATCTTTTCAAAGCCAAGTACAATTTGGATTACCATTTGTATATTTTGACGGATTGAATGCACCTGAAAATCAATTCAGTTTCACAGATTACTATTGGTGAGAATATTAGATCTTTATCTAGCTTGTTCATTTCCCTTATTGTTGGTAGTTAGTCATCATATTTTAACTAATTTCTTTGCGTAAATGATCCACTATAATCCATTGTTGATGAAAGAAACACGTAGGTTGGGTTTTTAGATCGGGGCCTAAAACAGTCACACAATGTATTGATCATCTTAAACTTGTTTTATTGTGTTGTAATTAGTACTTTAGTGCATGCAAAAACTGAGAATTATAGAAAATTGGACGATGTATTAGAAGTAAAAAAGAATATCTTATGTTGTAACAGTACAAATGTACATCTTTTTGTTTATGGATCATATGCCTACTGAATATTTTTGTTTTAAAGCCAATTTTATAGTTTCTCTTAATTACAATATTCATGTTATACAATTATATTTGTCGTCTGGCAGTGTGTCTTCAATCTTCAGTGCATCTCATTATAGAATATTATACTTTCTTTCTGGTCATATGTTCCCATGGTTCAAGGATCAACAACATTACATTCTCTATACACAAAAATAAAATATTTAATCCAACAGAATCATATCATTCACAGAAAATGAGTACTTAAGAGCAAAACCAGAACCATATCATTCACAAGAGAAAATAAGTATTTAACAAGGCAAGTCATATAAGAGATCCATATCATCCCTAAAACTTGCTCACCTACCCATCTTAGAATTTGCACCAATCAACCAATATTGATTCCAAAGCAGAGTCTGTCCCCCTTCCCTAATTCTTCTACAAAAATAAAGTTGCAAAAAATGCAATGCCACACATATACATCATTAACCATCAACATGAAACAATAACTCAATAATAATAATAATAATAAAATTTTATAAATATAAAATTCAACAGGGTATAGGGAATTAAACGAACTTTGAGGCACGAATTTAATGAATTTCTATTTTTTTTTTTTTTTTTTTTTTTTGTTGAGTAGTATCCACAGATGAAGGAATGTTCCAAGAATTTATTAGAAAATTTGATGAAAGATTATGGATTTCAAGAGGAAATTTTTTGCAGAAGAATATAATAATGTGGCTTCGGAGAAAGAGGAAATCCGCGTGTTTAATCTATAATTGTTTACAGATCGAAAGAAATAATCATTTATATTTTTAAGTGGGTGCATTTTTTTCGGGTTGAGGTGGCGTTACCCCAATGGTTGATGGAATGGACGGTTGAGATGTTATGGAATTCATGAAACTCTGAAGCAAAAATACGGAGGATTCGTATCCTATTCATGTGGGAAACAACATGCGCTTATAGTGGACAATGTCTTTAGACAATTTAATAATGCATTTTTTTATAATGATCCAGTAATATTATTAGAAAAAAAATAAGTGATATTTTTTAGGATAAGCAATACTCCACTCATCACAAAAAAATAACTTTTTTATGTTTTGTCAATTTTATGAAGGTACAACTTTTTAAAAACTACAAATTCTCATACATAACTTATTTTATTTGTTAATTTGATTTATCCAACTGTATGTAACATACTAGTGAAATAAAAAAAAAAAAAAATTATTTCGACTAATAAAACGAGACATTGATTTTTGAAATCAAACTTTTTTTTTCTTTATTATGAGAAATTATTTTGAAGCCAGACCCTTTTTATGGACAGGATGAGTAATATTTTTAAAATAAACAAGTAAACATGTAATACTTGTTTTAGGTTCAGATATGAGACAACGCGCTCGATATACATGGGATTTTATAATATATGTAAGGTGGACTCAAACATCCACTCGCATCAAACCTGCCCAAGACAAACATGTTTTAATTTGTTGAGAACCTGCAACACCTCTGTATATATGTTAATATTATAATGACATTTTATTTAATTATGTATATACTAATATTACTTGAGTGCAATAAATTTAACATTGCATAATCTAATATCTAAAAACATGACTATTGTATTATAATGAAATAAAAAATTTAAAAATTTGGATTAGAAAATTATATATAATGTAAATATCACTTTCTCCCATGTGATACGTGGAATTTAATATAAATTATTTTTTTATAAATATGTTATTTATAAAGTAACATTAATATAAAATATTGAATATATATAAAAAGTAAAGTTCGTCTATTATAAAACATGAAATTCTCTTATTTTTGCAACTCAAACACACATTTATTGTGACTGAATCCTTTTTGACTTATGTAAGCAATCACAAAGAGCTCAATTAATCATTAATATTCAAACAAACATATATATCCAAATATTATACAACTCATCAAAATATATTAAATAAAATAAATTGCATAATGTTATAAGAAAATTAATTTTTTAACTATAACTATTTAACTTTTTTTTTTTTTTATCTCATTTGCAAGTTTTAATATTTTATTCGGCGATTTTAGATACTTTTAAATTTTAGATAAATCATAATATTAACAAAATAAAGTCCAAAAGATAATTAATAGTTGGAATAACAAAATAAAATATTCGAGTTCTTCAATATATATATTTGACTATTTTCATATATATATATATGAAATTTATTCAATTAATTTCTACATTGTTATTGTAAATAGTAGATTTATTTAAAAAAAAAATTGATTAATGTAATAAAAAAAAAAAATTCTTATGTTGTAAAATGTGAAAAACAGATACAATTGAGGTTGGTTAATGTGACAAAGTACACAATGTCTAAAGAAGCATACAATTCATTTTTTTTTTAAACATAGAAGTTTAGATTGCACCACGTATAAAGTCTCATAGTTTAGGTTAAAAAGTACAATTTTTTATAAAAATATAATATTAATAAATATAAAATATGTAATAAAAAATAATTTTAAGATTCATTTTTATATTGATATATATACATATATGCGAAAGTCATAGTCTTTTGGTTAATCAAACGGATATTATTTTTATAACAAATACATATTAGAAAATATAATTATGAAAACATGAAATTTTTCTACAAAATTTATGTAAAAAAAAAAAAAAAAGACTGATTAATTGAGCTTTTAATGTAATATTTCCTATAATAAAGTATTTAACTAATATTCAGTTGTAATTGAAAACCAGACTATAGTACAATCCACAATGAACCATCAAATCTAACTTAAATAATCTACAAACAAACAATATAATTTTTCAAATCGAATATCTCATTATATTGTATGTGATATGGATGTCAAATTAAGGATTTTTAAAAGATGATTTTTAAAACTTGGATTTCACGAGGTGTTTCAACACTTGGTATTGAACAGAGTATAACAACACCTTGTGAAATATGTTTTGGTTTTATCCCTTATTTGTTTTTCAATTTACTGGATATTCTTATTTTGTGGTGCTCATTCATATATATATATTTCAATCTGAAAAGATATTAATATATATATATATATATATATATTATATTTATTTATTTAATTATTTATTTAGAATGGTTAGTATTGGATAAGGATTTGGAACGAAATCATTATCCAAATTAACATTCCTTATCTCTAACGGATCTAACCAACAAACTTCTGGGTGAAGTTTTGCTCCTTTTTTTTTTCTCTTACAAGCAATTGTCGATCGTTCAATATAAAGAGAGAAGAAAAGAAAGAAAAATCGTTGAAGAAATACTGGAAGAAAAGAAGAAGAAAAGTTGAGCGTTGAGCGCGTCACCACAAAGTTGGAAGTCTTCTTACATACATACTCACTTATTCCTTCTGAGATTTATGGAGAATTTTCTCTTGTAAAATTCTTTTTTAGTATGCATTAAATTAGTCAAGAGGTAGTAGAATTGATATATTATTTTCTTCAATCAATTCTTCATTTGAGTATTTGATGTACAAAACAGTTCATCGTTGTGCTTGGAAGAAAGATTGATCAGACTTTGTGTTGTCTGAGTTTTGTTTGAATTCTCCCTCTGGTTTATTTCATAAGTTTTGTACTACAGTCTGTATCGAGTTTGGATGGTTATCCTAATGTGTTGCGACACTCTGTGCAACACCAGTTGATTAGGGGCATAAATTCTTTCATGATTAATTTGATATATTATACATTAAAAAAAGATTAAGAATGAAAAAAGTATTTGCAATTTAAAAAAACTAAATAAATCTTGATTCTTATACACATGTGATAACAACCTAACATAAAGTCTAAAATTTTAGGCAAAAAAATGTTTATTATAGAATTCCCCCACTGTGGCTTTTTATATATACAGATATGTGTGTACACAAATATATTAGAATACACTTCTTTTATAAGTTATTAACTGTACTTGTAACACCCATAAAATATTTTTATTATTATGTCGAGCTCTATATTATTTTGGGTCTAATTATTTTGGAGATCATATTCTAGAATCAAGCCCAATCCTAAGCCCATGATTTTACTTAAGGACCAAGAAAATAATTTCCTAGTCCAATTAGGAGTCTATACCCTAGGAATATAATCTATATATATGGGATCACCTCATAAATCAAAATCACAGTCAAATAATCTGATTTTCACTCAAAATTTTCGTCCACACTATTTTAGAGATTTTTATTATGCTACTTTCATCTTCAATCGCTCCCAATAGACAGGTATTTCATTTCCCTGTCTAGAAAATTTCAAAAATTAAGAAATTTTACTATGTCGTGTATTGTTATGCCTACAATGTTCTATAATAATTTCAAATCCATTTAGAGTATATTTTATTTTTTATGATTTTTATACTACTGCACTGCAGAATCTGCGAATCTCTCTATTCCGATTTACAAAATCCGATTTATATATTTAGACTTCTTCAAAAATTCTGATCTTTGGATATGTTATCCATTTACATTTTTTCTATCATTTTGGTAAATTTTAAAGGTATCCAACCAGTAGGTTTTTATTTATAAAGGTTTTACTACTGCTCAAATATTCAGAATCGATAGTTATACTTTCTGAAAAATTCCTAAATTTTAGTATGATCCTTTCAAATGTGTATATTAGCTACTGGTAAATTTTCAAAGTATTATCCCTTGTCGTTTATAAAGTAGAAATTATTTATTCATATCCGTTCCTACACATTCTCTATTTCTTTAAAAAATTCCTAAAGTCTCTATGAAGCCCTAAATTTCTAATTTCCTCTGAATTTCAAAATCCCATATATATTGATGATAAAATAGGTTCATGTGTGTCTAACTGGAAAGAAGAACGAGACTATAAAAAAAGCTATGGACAATAGGACATCTTGCACATTCCAAGTTTCATCCTTTCTAAAGGTGGGGATTATTTCTACTCTATGGGCTATGTTTGTCTATTTTAAATACTATGATTGTTGGTACACGTGTTTCGTGCACGCACTTTAGGGCACTTTTAGTGTCATTTTAGTGTAATAATGTGCATAATTACGTGTATCTAGTGCTTTTATATTCTCATGGGCAAAATAATGCGTTTGTGCTGTTTCTGTGCTAAAACAGGTGAAAAAGGATCGAAAAAGAACATCAAATGACCGCGGAGTCGAGGGATCGATCGAGGCAGCAAAGGAAGGGCCAACTGAAGATCTCGGCCGAGACATGATGCAAATCTCGGCCGAGATGAGTCTCCAGGGGATTTCATGAAGAATTGCAAAATCAAAGATCTCGGCCGAGATACAATTCAATCTCGGCCGAGACGGAAGTGTGTCTCGGCCGAGATTTACTACCCTATTTTAAAATTCTGAATACGTTTTTGCCTATTTTTTATTAGCACTTTCTCTCCTTATATATATATCATCCCATTCGAATTTAACCTAACTTTTAGACAACTTTTGGATACCTTTTTTATACTTGGAGAGCACATTTCAGCCACCAAGGAAGGAGATTGGACTAGAGATTGAAGGATCATCTTCTCCAATTGACATCTTTGGATTCATCCATATCAGTATCATGTTTCTTTATTTTCCCATTTATTTTCTAATTGTATTAGTTAATATGGGTGGCTAGCACCCTTAGTTCATCCTTGATCATTGTGGAACCTTGAGTCGAGACATTGATGTGATTATTACAGTTAATGTTACCGAGATTATTGTGTATTAAAGTGCTTTGTGTTATTTGCTCTTATTGACTCACATTTATGAATTGATTATTGGTTTGATCACCCTTTAAGGGATTTGTGAATGTGTTGCTAGAATAGGAAATTACTATCCGTAATTGTAGGATTTTCGATTCCCGTGTAGCAAACAATAGTTATTTATTGGGGATAACACAAAGTTCAACCACTAAAACCGAGCCTTCGAGTTTTATGTTGGATTTATCTCGTTGTCCTAGTGTTTAATGCTTTTGGTGATTGAATCTAAGAGAGCTTGTTCGAGGATTCGGTTAAATTGAATAGGGTTAGTCGAAGAGCTTATTTTGATTAACTAAGATTAAGGGACAACAAGGCTATTAGAGCTTGTTAATAGTCTTGAGATAAGGGCTTAAATCGCAATTTAATCGGGCATTAACAATAGTTGCATCAATTGTTCAAGACCAAGGGGAAGCATGATCAAGGGTGACTTGTTTTACTATTTGAAAACTAAAACCGAAAAAGATCTCTTCTAGTGTTTTTGAGTACTTGTTTCTTTTAATTGTGTCTATTTGCTTTTAATTGTCACTAATAGATTGTTAGTTTCCCATCAACCCCCCCATTATTGCTTTCTTAAGTATTTATTTCTTGCATACTTAATCATAAACTGCTTGACATCGTAATCAAAACTGTTCGGCCGTTCCCTGTGGGATCGACCCTTATTTACCATTCTACTCAGTAGGATAGTTAGTAAGGTTTAAGTGTATTCTTCATACACATTTAATTTGGTAGTAGGAAATGATGCTACCAAATTTTGGCGCCGTTGCCGGGAAACGGTGATTAGAATAGAGTTGATTTGTTGATCAAGCATTATGATTAATTACATATATAATTATCTTCTTGTTTAGATTAGTAATTTAATAATCTCACTTTGTTTCCTTATTTTTGTTTACTTGTAGTGAATGTTCTTGCGTTCGCAAGGAGAAAAAAGATTGCTATTTGAACCGGATATTAAGGAACGTGAACGTGAATTGAGAAGGAGAGCTCGAGATTTGGAGCAAGTCCGAGAAAGAATCGAAGTGTTGGATTTAGGGGGTGAAGAGATCATTAACTTGGAAGAAATGGCTGAGGATCAAGGTCAAGAAAGAACAATGAAGGAGTTGGCTAACACAAGGGTTGCTCAAGAGCCCTTGTGCATCACCTTCCCAGCCATAGGAAATGACACTGCTTTCGAGTTGAAATCCGGACTCATCCACCTACTACCTTCCTTTCATGGGCTGTCCGGAGAGGACCCTCATAAGCACCTCAAAGAGTTCCATGTAGTTTGTTCAAGTATGAAGCCATCGAGGGTGACGGAAGAACAGATCAAACTTCGAGCATTCCCGTTCTCCCTGAAGTATCTTGCTCGGGATTGGCTATATTACCTTCCATCCGGATCAATCACCACCTGGGAGCAAATGGAAACCCAATTCCTTGAAAAATTCTTCCTAGCTTCTCGAGCCACCACCATTCGAAAGGAGATCAGTGGAGTGAGGCAGATGCAAGGTGAAACACTATATGAGTATTGGGAACGTTTTAAGAGACTTGTCGAAAGTTGCCCTCCACATCAAATCACTCCATAACTGCTAATTCAGTACTGGTACGAAGGACTTTGCCTGGCGGATCGAAATATGATTGATTCAGCGAGTGGAGGGGTTCTATCTGATAAGACACCTACTGAGGCTCGAGCACTGATATCCAAAATAGCTGCTAATACTCAACAGTTTGGATGCAGAGAGCCGGTGAGACGGGTCAAGGATGTGATAGACTCAACTGTTGAAGAGAGGTTAGACCAACTCACCGACTTGGTGAAGAAGGTAATCTCGGGTGGCACACCTACTTCCAAGCCATGCAGAATTTGCCAAGTCACTGAGAGCCGGTGAGACGGGTCAAGGATGTGATAGACTCGAGTGTGAAAGAGAGGTTGGACCAACTCACCAACTTGGTGAAGAAAGTGATCTCGGGTGGCACTCCTACTCCAAAGCCTTGCAGAATTTGTCAAGTAACCGAGCACTCCACTGACACTTGCCCGGTTCTCGGAGAAGAGATGGAGGCCCATGCCAATGCGGTTCACAACTTTAATCCCAACTCATCCGGGAGGAAGTATGATCCGTATTCACAATCATACAACCCGAGTTGGAGGGACCATCCGAATTTCAAATACGGCAATCAGAATCCGAGCAATAATCAACAAGGTGATCACATTGGGCAAAACCGACCCCCTTTTCCTAGGGGAATGTTCCAGCAAAGACAGCAACCCGATCAGGTACCCTGTGATCCATCTCTTTCTGATATAGTGAAAAGCCTAGCCACTAGTACGCTCCAATTACAGAAGGAATCAAGTTCTAGGTTTCAGAGTATCGAAAATCAAGTCAGTCAGATAGCATCGGCAGTATCTCGTTTAGAAAATGCACAAGGAGGAAGATTACCGGCTCAACCGGAAGTCAACCCGAAAAATGTGAGTGCCATTGTTGTTATGAATGAGGAGTTACTTGGAGAGCCTGAAAAGCCCGGGTATACTTCACAAGGAAAGACTGAGGACGTGGATGATGGTCCGAGGAAAGAAGAGACTCCCCATGTGGTTGAAATTAAAGTTCGGACACCTAAGTGGAAGATTGCCAAGGAGTTGCATAAGCAAAAGGAGGCATTAGCTGCATGCTTCCCCGACCACCTATTGCCTTTTCCTACCATGAAATACTCTCCACAAAGTGAAATTGAGAATGTCAGTGTGGGGATTTTGAGAAGCGGGAAGGTCCTTGAAAAGGGGAAGTCAAGAGAAGGAGAAAGAAGAGTCGAAAGTGAGAGGGAGTATGCAAAGCATGAAATCTCTGCCGAGATGCATCAAGATCTCGGCCGAGACGTTCCACCTCGTCCTAAAGATCAAATCCCCTGTCCACTTGTCTCGTCCGAGACACATAAAGATCTAGGCCGAGATTCTCAGAAATCCAACAAAAATCCTGAAATGTCACCACTTCCGTTTCCGAGTCAAATGAAGAAGATTCCCGACAAAAATAGAGACAAGGAGATAATGGAAGTATTCAGGAAGGTGGAAATCAGTATTCCCTTGATGGAGGCCGTAAAACAGATTCCGCGGTACGCAAAGTTTTTGAAAGATTTATGCACCAACAAAAGGCGTCTACATGGGAATGAGAAGGTCTTCATGGGAGAAAATATCTCGGCGGTTTTTCAGAAGAAGATGCCACAGAAATGCAAAGACCCGGGAATGTTCACCATCCCGTGTAAGATTGGTAATTGTCTAATTGAGAAAGCTATGCTTGATTTGGGGGCATCGATCAATGTGATGCCCCGTTCCATTTTCAATAGCTTAAACTTGGGTCCACTGAAAGACACGAGGGTAGTCATCCAACTGGCGGACCGAAGCACCTCGTTTCTGGACGGGGTGATTGAGGACGTGATAGTTGAGGTGGATAACCTCATCTTTCCAGCAGATTTCTATGTACTTGACATGCATGGAAATTCGTCCGATTCCACTCCAATCTTGCTTGGGAGGCCGTTCTTGAATACCTCCCAAACAAAGATTGACGTGCGAGAGGGAACTCTTAGCATGGAATTTGCTGGCCAAGTGGTGCAATTCAATATCTTTGATTCAATGAAATATCCTGAGGAATTGCATAGTGTTTGTTCTATTGATGTCATTGATGTTATTGATCCCCTTGTGGAGGGAGTGTTTGAGTGTTATTGTAGGGACAAAGAAGCAATTGAATTAGCGGCTGATCTAGAGAAGATAGAGCCAATGGACACCAAGAAAGAGTTGGTGGGGATAGTGGAACAATCGAAATTATCCAAGCCTTTCCGAACCAAGTCCTTGACCAAATTCTTACCCTTGCCTAAATCTCAAGAAAAGCTGCTACCTTCTACCATCAAGGCACCAACCCTTGAGCTCAAAGCCCTCCCCCCCCCCCCCCCATCGCAAATACACATATCTTGGGGAGGACGAAATCCTACCGGTGATTATCTCATCAAAGCTCACATCCACTCAAGAACAAGCATTGATCGGGGTCCTCAAGGTGAACAAAGAAGCTATAGGATGGGCTATTGCTGATATCAAAGGCATTAGTCCATCCCTATGCATGCACCGGATATTGTTGGAGGATAATGCCAAACCAAGTCGAGAACCCCAAAGGCGACTTAACCCACCTATGATGGAGGTGGTGAAGACGGAGATCATCAAGTTACTCGATGTTGGGATTATCTACTCAATATCGGATAGCGAATATGTGAGCCCAACACAAGTCGTGCCCAAAAAGTCGGGAGTGACGGTGATGGAGAACAAAGACGGGGAAATGGTTCCCACCCGCTTGCAAACCGGATGGAGAGTGTGCATCGATTACCGCAAGCTAAATGCCGTGACCCGCAAGGATCATTTTCCTTTGCCATTCATTGACCAAATGCTTGAGAGATTGGCCGGGCATTCCTTCTATTGCTTTTTGGATAGATACTCCGGATATTTTCAAATACCCATCTCTCCAGAAGATCAAGAGAAGACCACTTTTACATGTCCCTTCGGCATCTTTGCATGGAGGAGAATGCCATTTGGGCTATGCAATGCCCCGACCACCTTTCAAAGGTATATGGTAAGCATTTTTTTCCGAATATGTAGGGCATATTATTGAAGTTTTCATGGATGATTTTAGTGTGTATGGTGAGTCTTTCGAAAAATGCCTTGATAATCTTGTTAAAATTCTGAAAAGGTGCATAGAAACAAATCTTGTGTTGAATTGGGAAAAATGCCACTTCATGGTGGAACAAGGAATTGTGTTGGGGCATGTCGTTTCTAGTAAGGGAATAGAAGTAGACAAAGCGAAAATTGATATTATTTCTTCTCTCCCTTACCCCGCAAATGTGCGGGAAGTGCGTTCTTTTTTGGGCCATGCAGGATTTTACAGGAGTTTTATCAAAGATTTTTCGAAGATAGCTGCTCCTTTGTGCCGATTGCTTCAAAAAGATGTGGAGTTTGATGTAAGCAAGGAATGCAAGTTGGCATTTGATGAGTTGAAGAAGAGATTGGTTACCCCTCCAATTATCCAACTCAGCTCAGATGAATTATACTACCACAGAGAAGGAGCTGCTAGCTGTTGTGTTTGCATTAGAAAAGTTTCGGTCTTACCTTGTTGGGACAAGGATCATCGTATATACCGACCACACAGCATTGAGGCACCTCATGGCTAAAAAGGAGGCGAAGCCTAGGCTTATTCGCTGGATATTACTTCTCCAGGAATTTGACCTAGAGATCAAGGATAAGAAAGGGTCAGAAAATTGTGTTGCAGATCATCTCAGCCGAATAACCCAATAGGAAACGGACTTGCCTCTCCGGGAAAGCTTTCCAGACGAGCAATTACTAGCAATGACATGCACGAAGGTTCCTTGGTATGCCAACATGGTGAATTATTTGGTGTCCAAGAGATTTCCTATTGGGATGAGTAAACCGCAGAAGGATAGGTTGAAGAGTGAGTCGAAACATTTTGTTTGGGATGATCCATACCTGTGGAAATATGGTTCAGATCAAGTAATCAGGAGATGCATTCCTGAAGACGAAGTGCAGTCGGTGTTGAATTTTTGCCACTCACATGCTTGTGGAGGCCACTTCGGGCCGAAGAGGACGGCATACAAAGTGCTTGAGAGTGGACTGTTTTGGCCCACCATATTTAGAGATGCCCTTGCTTTTTGCAAGTCCTGTGACAACTGTCAAAAGACAGGAAATGTCTCTCAAAGAAATCAAATGCCCCAAAATCCGATTGTAGTCTGTGAAATTTTTTATGTTTGGGGTATGGACTTCATGGGACCGTTTCCCTTGTCTTATGGGAATTTGTACATATTGTTGGCTGTTGGCTATGTGTCCAAGTGGGTGGAGGCGAAAGCAACCCGAACCAATGACGCTAAAGTTGTGGCCGAGTTCGTCCAATCCAACATTTTTGCTCGGTTTGGGATACCAAAAGCCATCATAAGTGATAGAGGCACACACTTTTGCAACCGAACAATCGACGCATTGCTGAAGAAATACGCTGTATTGCACAAAGTTTCGACGCCTTATCATCCACAAACCAATGGGCAAGCTGAAACTTCGAATCGGGAAATCAAGTCGATATTAGAGAAGACCGTGCAACCAAATCGCAAGGACTGGAGTTTGAGGCTCAATGATGCATTATGGGCGTATAGGATTGCCTATAAAACTCCAATTGGTATGTCTCCCTTTCGACTCATTTATGGAAAGCAATGCCATCTCCCGGTGGAACTTGAACATAGAGCCTACTGGGCTATTCGGAGATGCAACATGAACCTTGATGAAGCCGGTGTACACCGAAAGCTCCAATTGCAAGAGCTCGAAGAAATTCGAAATGAAACCTTTGAAAACGCCATGATCTACAAGGAGAAAACGAAGGCTTTTCATGACTCGAGAATTACCCGGAAAACGTTTGTGGTTGGGGAGAAAGTGCTATTATATCACTCTCGGTTGAAGTTATTTCCGGGCAAGCTCCGTACGAGGTGGGTAGGAACCTTTGTTGTCACTAAGGTGTTCGATCATGGAGCCATCGAAATTGAAAGTGGTAAAACCGGAAAAATCTTCAAGGTCAATGGACATCTTCTCAAGCCTTATCTAGAGCATATTCAAGAAAGCCCCGGTGAAGAAGAACGAGTGGAAGACTCACCACCAAACTGAAAGAGCTTCCGTCGAGCCAACGACGTTAAACAAAGGCGCTTGTCGGGAGGCAACCCGGCGGTTACTCGTTTTCTCGTATTTTAAATTCATAGTTTAGTAGTTTTACTATTATTTACATATTTTGAATTATGTTGGTCAAAATGTTTGTAGGTACCAAACAAGCAAATCAAAGCCAAGACATGGTGTGGAATGGGGGTGAAGAACACCAAAAAGATGGAAAAATGCAGGGGAGGACAATCTCGGCCGAGACACAGAAGACATCTCGGCCGAGACTCCACATGAGTGAAAAGGGCAAATCTTCCCTGGAAACAATTCTCGGCCGAGACACATTCCTAATCTCGGCCGAGATTCAGAAAGGCCAAAACTCGAGAAATTCTCTGGAAGACATTCTCGGCCGAGACACAACATCATCTCGGCCGAAATTCAGAAGGGCCCAAAATGAAGAAATTTCTCTGGAAGCAAATCTCGGCCGAGACACTACAGCATCTCGGCCGAGACGGGTTTGAATGGAAATTGAGCCAATTTCGCTGGAAGAGCATCTGGGCCGAGACAGGACCGAATCTAGGCCGAGACGGGGTTGTCCAGAATGGGAGAAAATTTCAAAAATTAAGAAATTTTACTATGTCGTGTATTGTTATGCCTACAATGTTCTATAATAATTTCAAATCCATTTAGCGTATATTTTATTTTTTATGATTTTTGTACTACTGCACTGCAGAATCTGCGAATCTCTCTATTCCGATTTACAAAATCCGATTTATATATTTAGACTTCTTCAAAAATTCTGATCTTTGGATATGTTATCCATTTACATTTTTTCTATCATTTTGGTAAATTTTAAAGGTATCCAACCAGTAGGTTTTTATTTATAAAGGTTTTACTACTGCTCAAATATTCAGAATCGATAGTTATACTTTCTGAAAAATTCCTAAATATTAATATAATCTTTTCAAATGTGTATATTAGCTACTGGTAAATTTTCAAAGTATTATCCCTTGTCGTTTATAAAGTAGAAATTATTTATTCATCTCCGTTCCTACACATTCTCTATTTCTTTAAAAAATTCCTAAAGTCTCTATGAAGCCCTAAATTTCTAATTTCCTCTGAATTTCAAAATCCCATATATATTGATGATAAAATAGGTTCATGTGTGTCTAAGTGGAAAGAAGAACGAGACTATAAAAAAAGCTATGGACAATAGGACATCTTGCACATTCCAAGTTTCATCCTTTCTAAAGGTGGGGATTATTTCTACTCTATGGGCTATGTTTGTCTATTTTAAATGCCATGATTGTTGGTACACGTGTTCCGTGCACGCACTTTAGGGCACTTTTAGTGTCATTTTAGTGTAATAATGTGCATAATTACGTGTATCTAGTGCTTTTATATTCTCATGGGCAAAATAATGCGTTTGTGCTGTTTCTGTGCTAAAACGGGTGAAAAAGGATCGAAAAAGAACATCAAACGACCGCGGAGTCGAGGGATTGATCGAGGCAGCAAAGGAAGGGCCAACTGAAGATCTCGGCCGAGACATGATGCAAATCTCGGCCGAGATGAGTCTCCAGGGGATTTCATGAAGAATTGCAAAATCAAAGATCTCGGCCGAGATACAATTCAATCTCGACCGAGATGAGTCTCCAGGGAATTCTTGAAGAATTGCAATGATGAAGATCTCGGCCGAGATGAAATCCAATCTCGGTCGAGATGAGTCAAATCCCAAAAAGCCCTAATTTCCTCTTTTCACGTCTTGGCCGCGATGTAACCCAATCTCGGCCGAGATCAGCTTTCGACCCAAAATTCCTGAAAACCCTTTTTCACGTCTCGGCCGAGACACACTTCCGTCTCGGCCGAGATTTACTACCCTGTTTTGAAATCCTGAATACGTTTTTGCGTATTTGTTATTAGCACTTTCTCTCCTTATATATATATCATCCCATTCGAATTTAACCTAACTTTTAGATAACTTTTGGATACCTTTTTTATACTTGGAGAGCACATTTCAGCCACCAAGGAAGGAGATTGGACTAGAGATTGAAGGATCATCTTCTCCAATTGACATCTTTGGATTCATCCATATCAGTATCATGTTTCTTTATTTTCCCATTTATTTTCTAATTGTATTAGTTAATATGGGTGGCTAGCACCCTTAGTTCATCCTTGATCATTGTGGAACCTTGAGTCGAGACATTGATGTGATTATTACGGTTAATGTTACCGAGATTATTGGGTATTAAAGTGCTTTGTGTTATTTGCTCTTATTGACTCACATTTATGAATTGATTATTGGTTTGATCACCCTTTAAGGGATTTGTGAATGTGTTGCTAGAATAGGAGATTACTATCCGTAATTGTAGGGTTTTCGATTCCTGATAGGGATAACGGGATCAGCTCGGGTCGGGTTAATGTCTGAGCCCACCGACCGGCCCAACACGCGTAGGCCTAGCAGGGTCAATTAGGGTTTTGATTTGATAGTATAAATAGGAGGAAAGAACTCTGATTAAGGGTTCGAATTCCGTATTCTAAATTACTCCGTGTAAACTCAACATTCTAGTAAAAGAAACACTCCGGCGATTGCCGTTTTCTGCCCGTGGATGTAGATCTCCGGATCGAACCACGTAATTCTTGTGTGTTTTTACATTATGTTTGCGTAAATTATTGTTCAAATTGTGTCGTTACCGGATTGCGCTTTATCAAATCACTCCGGCGATTGCCGTTTTCTGCCCGTGGACGTAGATCTCCGGATCGAACCACGTAATTCTTGTGTGTTTTTACATTATGTTTGCATAAATTATTGTTCAAATTGTGTTGTTACCGGATTGCGCTTTATCAAATGGCGCCGTCTGTGGGAACGACAAGGCAGCCGCCAGGCCGCCCTCCGCCGTCTCGGCATCATAACCGCCGCCGCCAGGCCGCCCTCCGCCGTCTCGGCATCCTAACCGCCGCCGCCAGGCCGTCCTCCGCTGCCTCGGCATCATCACCGCCGCCGCCAGGCCGCACTCCGCTGCCTCGGCATCATCACCGCCATGTAAGTTTTTGGTTCAAACAACAACACGGCCGTGTCACACAAACGACACGGCCGCGTCAATAAGTTTCTCAAGACGAGAAACCACACTGGATTGCAACACGGCCGTGTCACACAAACGACACGGCCGTGTCAAAATCGTGCTTAGGAACCAATTTTTGGTTCAACAGCAACACGGCCGTGTCACACAAACGACACGGCCGCGTCAATAAGTTTCTCAAAACGAGAAACCATGCTGGATTGCAACACGGCCGTGTCACACAAACGACACGGCCGCGTCAATAAGTTTCTCAAAACGAGAAACCATGCTGGATTGCAACACGGCCGTGTCACACAAACGACACGGCCGCGTCAAAATCATGCTGAGGAACCAATTTTTGGTTCAACAGCAGCGCGGCCGTGTCAGCCTTAGAACACGGCCGTGTCATAATCATTTCCCAAACACCAATTGAAGAGGTTATTCGCGTCTTCGGACAATCAATTCTCTCCCCCGATCCGTCCGGGGAGATTCGCGTCTCGTCTCCGGACAATTAAATCTCTCCCCCGATCCGTCCGGGGAGATTTGCATCTCGTCTCCGGACAATTAAATCTCTCCCCCGATCCGTCCGGGGAGATTTGCATCTCGTCTCCGGATGATTAAATCTCTTTCCCGATCCGTCCGGGGAGATTTGCATCTCGTCTCCGGACGATTAAACTACTACACTCCGGTGTCCTTTCCATTTTGGCCAGAGTAATCACCCCGGTGTACCCTCCACCTCGGCCACGTTGTCACATCGCGTTTTTCGCTTTTGAGAAGTTCGGTGTCTCACTACATGCCCCGTGCACCTCGGCCTAGCTCGGCACTGCGTCCGCTAACGACTCCGCAGAGTCCCAGCGACGCGGCTAAACTCGGTCCTCCGTAAACACTTCGGCCCGCCAGCGACCCCGGTCCTTCTTCCACCCCGGTGACTACCGAAGCTCCTACCTCGCTCCGGCTGGGGGGGGCATCTGATAGGGATAACGGGATCAGCTCGGGTCGGGTTAATGCCTGAGCCCACCGACCGGCCCAACACGCGTAGGCCTAGCAGGGTCAATTAGGGTTTTGATTTGATAGTATAAATAGGAGGAAAGAACTCTGATTAAGGGTTCGAATTCCGTATTCTAAATTACTCCGTGTAAACTCAACATTCTAGTAAAAGAAACACTCCGGCGATTGCCGTTTTCTGCCCGTGGATGTAGATCTCCGGATCGAACCACGTAATTCTTGTGTGTTTTTACATTATGTTTGCATAGATTATTGTTATAGTGCTTCGTTACCGGATTGCGCTTTTTCAATTCCCGTGTAGCAAACAATAGTTATTTATTGGGGATAACACAAAGTTCAACCACTAAAACCGAGCCTTCGAGTTTTATGTTGGATTTATCTCGTTGTCCTAGTGTTTAATGCTTTTGGTGATTGAATCTAAGAGAGCTTGTTCGAGGATTCGGTTAAACTGAATAGGGTTAGTCAAAGAGCTTATTTTGATTAACTAAAATTAAGGGACAACAAGGCTATTAGAGCTTGTTAATAGTCTTGAGATAAGGGCTTAAATCGCAATTTAATCGGGCATTAACAATAGTTGCATCAATTGTTCAAGACCAAGGGGAAGCATGATCAAGGGTGACTTGTTTTACTATTTGAAAACTAAAACCGAAAAAGATCTCTTCTAGTGTTTTTGAGTACTTGTTTCTTTTAGTTGTGTCTATTTGCTTTTAATTATCACTAATAGATTGTTAGTTTCCCATCAATCCCCCCATTATTGCTTTCTTAAGTATTTATTTCTTGCATACTTAATCATAAACTGCTTGACATCGTAATCAAAAATGTTCCGCCGTTCCCTGTGGGATCGACCCTTATTTACCATTCTACTCAGTAGGATAGTTAGTAAGGTTTAAGTGTATTCTTCATACACATTTAATTTGGTAGTAGGAAACGACGCTACCAATTGTATTTTTAATGTCTAAGCACAACATTCCATAGGCAACATGCAATATGTTATTGTATGCTATGCTATGTGTTATGCTATGCTAACATCTATTTTACAGTGTGTTGTACGCATTCGTTAATTATTAGATGATTTCTATTGAAGGTTGACAAACTAGTGGGGATTATTTTTACTCTATGGGCTATGTTTGTCTATTTTAAATGCCATGATTGTATTTTTGATGTCTAAGCACAACATTCCATAGGCAACAGGCAATATGTTATGCTATGCTATGCTATGTGCTATGCTATGCTAACATCTATTTTACAGTGTGTTGTACGCATTCTTTAATTATTACATGATTTCTATTTAAGGTTGACAAACTAGTGGGGATTATTTCTACTCTAGGGCTATGTTTGTCTATTTTAAATGCCATGATTGTAATTTTAATGTCTAAGCGAAACATTCCATAGGCAACAGGCAATAGGCTATATACTATGCTATGCTAGGCTTTGTGCTTTGCTATGCTAGTCAACATGCAGCAGGTTAATTACATTCTATGCTATGCTACGCTATGCTATGTGTTATGCTAGTTATGCTCAACAGGCTACAGGGTTATGCTATGATATGCTATGTGTTGTGCTATCCTAACAACTAATTTACAGTATGTTGTATGCATTCATTAATTATTGCATGATTTGTATTTAAGATTGACAAACATATCCCCACTGAGCTTGTGGTTTGCTCACCCCATCCAACATTTCAGTTTCTACAGGTTATTGGAGCTAGGTCGTGGTACGAGGAGGCGGTGAATGTTATTGTCAAAAGGTTGTCAAAAGTTTTCTTATCTATTCGAGTCAAAGTTTCATTTGTGTAAATATAGGATTTCTATTGATTTTCTAGTATAAAAAGTTTTGAGTTAACTTATGTAATTTTATTCAAATTACGCTTCCGCCAATATTCTATTTAAAATGTTTCAAATTGGTTATTTTCAAAAGATATGTTATTTTTTTTCTTTCAAATATGTCTTTCAATCATTCAAAAACGTTTTACAAGTTAAAAATATTTAATGCAGCTCACATCTCTTCAAAAAATGTCTTTTATTTAAACCTACGAAAATCGGGGTGTGACAGTACGTCATGTTTAAAAACCTTATATTAACTAGTTTGTCTTTGGCCCTCCATCAAACTTCATTCTTTCATTAATTTGTGGGGATCCCCCACCCAAAAAAAAAAGTTGAACTGAATTGAGTAGTTCGATTGTATTCTGTTCAGTTTGACAAAGTTCGATTCGGTTAGAAAAAAGAAAAAAGTAAAATTAATGCTAACTCAGTTCTGCAACTCTGGTAAAAAACTAATACGACCTGCTAGGTACATTGGTCAAGGCTTTATGATTATCTTGTCCCACACAAATCGTTCACCATAGCTATTCAATGCCCCTATGAAAAATCGATCACATCAGAACGTTTCTGGGGCCGAATCCACTTTGAATTTGATAAATGCATTGCTTGTGAAGTATGTATTCGTGTATGTCCTATAGATCTACCTGTTTGATTCGGTTCTTTTTTATATAAAAAGGTTCGATTTACCAAATCGAATCGAACTACCTTTTGTATTTCTACATTATATATATGTATGTATATGTATATGCACATACTATATAGTATTTAGTATTTAGATACAATGAATCATGATATCATTATTTTCTTGTAAAATCAATTTTTATCTGTCCCACATTTAGCTTACCTCATTTCTTAGTCGACCCTCTCCGCCATGCACAGTCGATCAACCACACTTATTACTTCCCAATTAACCTTCAACAAACCAATACTTGGCTACTTTTACTAAATATTCCACTGTTCACTAGCTTGTTAATAAAGTGCTGCAACTTTTAGGATATTGAAAAAATAAGCAAAGCCGTCTTTGAAAAAGGTGACAACACGTAGACGCGCCTCTACAGTGCGCGGCATAGTGAACATATACGCTAATATGTATTTTCTATTTTTTTCTTCCATACTTTCCCATAACAGAGATGACACTCTTTTTTGAAAGTCGCTTTTATAGGGGCCAACATTGCTCTTTTTAATAATTTTTCCACATTGTTCCCATAGCAAACATCGATACAAATGTTTCAATCATTTACTAAAATAATTGAGTAATCATTTTGTCTTGACAATATGAAATGACAAGTAATTAACTAAATGATTAATAGTTAATTAGTAACGATGTAGAAATAAATTAAACGCTATAATAATATAATGACTTGATTCTATAAAAATCTTATTATCCAATGTCCAAATTGTAGACTTTTCATCAAACTTTATGTTGTAATTATGTTAAGAGCTTTTTTTCTTTTTGCTGAGAGGATGTTAAAAGTTCACTTAAATAAATTGCACTGATATAATCATTATATATATGTATGTATGTATGTATGTATATATATATATATATTTCTTCATAGATGTCTTAAAATAATTTTAGTTAACGATTAATAAATAATGGTATCTCATGCTCTATAATTAATTTAATAGAAATGTCATAAATAGAATTAATAAAAAAATTATTTTTTACGTAACTTGATTTTGATATTAAAACTCTAGCATTTCATTTAACAATAATGTTTAAAAGATACAATAGCCAACCCTAAAATAAAATATATAGCTTGCCTGAGCAATACTAATACTCATGGTTTGTTCCAGAACGAGTCTTTTTCTATTTCATTTCGCCTGACCTCTTTGTTCATTCCTTTTGGCATCATATTCACTATCTTGTGCATATTGTGGTTGACCATCATCTGGTGTGTTGATATTCAAACTAATCGTGGACCACCCGATGATGATGATGATGATGTTTGGCTTGAATATCGAATATCAGACGGCCTATTCGTTACTTCTATTCTACTATTTATAGACTCACAACGACTAGTCTACAATGACTAGATTACAACGGCTAGTTTATAACAACTAGTTCACAATAGCTAGTTCACAATGACTAGTATATAACAGCTAGTTCATAATGGCTCATTCACAACGACAAATTGAAATCCAGAATACATATTTCAACATTAAAACAACTAGGAAAAAATATAATTAAGAAAAATATAAAGACCAACAAACAATGCATTTAGTTTAGCCCACGTCTTTCTGCAATTTCTTCAACCATTTTATATGAATGAAATTGTGTCTCTGTCATTCCAGTGGTATCCTTTATAAGGATTGCTTGATCTCAGCTTCCTTCAACGACAACTTTGGCATTTGATATTGTTGCACTTGCCCTATCTCAAATTAACTCATTCAACTTCTGCAACTTTAGCTTTAGCTTTGCCCTTGCCTTGTCTAATTTCTCTCTGTTGTCCAATCAAACAAGCTCGGAATCCGCTATCGATGTCTGTATCTGGATTTTTTTATAGAAGCATGGCCCGTGAATCTGATGTCCTTGACTTCTTGTTAGCTTGGTAGGTCATTTGTTGGGGAGTCCGTTTTTCTAACTCTTTTACAACTCTCTAAATATGCTCGCACTTCCATTATTTCTTTTTATAAATGGAGTCCCACTTTCTTCTCGTAGCATGTAAAACATCATCGTCGCTCCAACCACTAGCTCAATTGTTATAAATATTGTTGCACCATCCTGAAAACAAGTTAATATTAGGAATTGTATGATAGTAATGTGATTGTATCGCTAACCATCCTCTTCTAGGTGTGTCAGTTGACCAATTTTGGTTGTAATACTTTTGATGGTACAAATTTTTTATAATAATAGAGCTAGTGGTTGGAGTGACAATGACGTCTTACAAGCTACGATGAGAAAGTGGGATTTCGTTTAGAAGAATAAATAATAGAAGTGGGTGCATATTTGTAGGGTAGTAAAGATTTAGAAAAATGGGCTCCACAAGAAGGCAAGTTCATTAGATTAAGAAAAATATACTTATTGGAAAAATCCAGGTATAGACGTCGAGAGTAACTCCCGCGCTCGCCCAATTGGACAACATAGAGCAAAAGACAAGGTGAAGCCAAAGCCAAAGTTATGAAAGCTAAAAGAGTTCATGAAAATGGGAGCAAAGAAACAATGTAAAATGTCAAAGTTGGCGTTGAAGGAAACAAAAATCAAGCAGGAATAAAATTAAACTCAAGAAAATGAATTATGATATCCTTATGGAGGTGGAGAGACAATTCCAATTTCATATGAAAATGGTTGAAGAAATTACAACAAGATGTGGGCTAAACTAAATGTATTGTACGTTAGTCTTTATGTTTTTTCTTAATTATTTTTTTCCTAGTTCTTTTAATGTTGCAATTATGTATTTTAGATTTTACTTATCGTTGTGAACTAATAGTTGTGAACTAGCCATTATAAACCAACTGTTGTGAACTAGCCATTGTGAACTAGCCGTTATAAACTAGTCATTGTGAACTTACCGTTTTGAACTAGAAGTAATAAACTGCTCGTTTTGAACTAGCCATTACAAATTAGTTGTTACTACTTTTTCTATAAATAGTAGAATTTATGTAATGATTCTCCATTGAAATAATCTAACAAACACCCCCATTTCTCACCAAAATGTTTGAGGATCCCAGGGAATCAATCATTCGTGGATTATGGAGGAAGGAGTTACGGGAAGATGTAGAAGACGACATAAATGATTATTACGCTACTCTAACAATAAGAGAAAAGCCTTGAAGTAGCTCAAAAGTTTTTCAAGAAGAACAAATCGGAGAAGGTACGTTGGCTGAGAGAGATGGACATGATCGTCTTATCTGTTGTTACTTATCTAATGATCTAACATTTAAAGCTCATATATTATGTCGCCAATTTCAAATGCAAAGAGAGTTATTCCTTTGCATAGTCGATGCCCTAAAAAATCAATCTGAATACTTTAAGTGAAGCTGAGATGCAACTTGAAGAAAAGGTTTATCGCCACTTTAAAAGTGCATCGTGGCTATCTGTCAATTAACATATACTTTCCTTGTTGGCTCCCTCGATGAGTATATACAGATGGGTGAGATAATTGTGTTGGATTGCCTCGTCAACCTTTGTCGAGGTGTTATTGACGTGTTTGAAGCTCGATACTTGAAAATGCCTATGATTGGCACTCAACACTTGGTTCAAATGCACGAGCAAAGACATGGATTTCCTGGAATATTGGGGAGCCTGATTGCACGCATTGTGAATGGAGGAATTATCCTGTGTGCTTGGAAAGGACACTACACCCGAGGTAATCATGGCGTTCCAATAATAGTTCTTCTAGGGATGACAATATCGCCCTGACCTGAGGCCTCTCTAGGGTAGGTCAAACTTGACCCGTTTTGAGAACGGTTTAGATCAACCCTGACACGCTAAACATGGCAGGTTGGGCATGGGTCTTAGTTTTACCCTTTCGTGACCCGCCATGTATGATCCGCCCTATAAGACCTGCAATTTTTTTAAATATATATATAATTATTTTACCTAATATAAATATAAAGACTCTAATTTCTATGCTCTATTTAGATTTTAGTATTCTCACTTTCTCTCATTCTCTCCTTCGACGTTGCCCTTTCTCCCATTCTCCAGATTCTGTTGGCCACCCGTCCCAATTATTTTCCGACGTTATTCCGGCAGCAACGACATACCTATGATTCCTCCAAAATACGGTACGTTTTAGTTTTTTTCATTGAGTTCACTTATGCATTGAATTGATGTAATGCTTCAGTTTTTTTGTCTCTGACTCCCATTGACTTGATGAAATGTTTCTTCCCTCACATTTTCAGTTTTTTACTACTAAACCAAACGCTATATCTTTTTGTTTGAAAACTGAAGACTTCATTATTCTTGGATTGTTTTTTTTCCTATCAGAATATATACAACATGAAATGCGAAAGGACTTAATGAGGTTAGGTTTTTTTGGTTGAGAAAAAATTACAATATTCTTGTACAAACTATAGATGCCTCAGATACATCACATAACAACTTGATGGAATATTTGTCTATGGCTACAACTACTTAATATTATTTTTAGTCTGCAAAAAAAGTGATGAGTTTAGGAAAGATGGTTCTATCTTCTATTGGACAAATGGAAAATAAGTTTTGTTCCTGTTGTATTTCGTAGGTTATTGGTTTTGAATGTTGAGTTGTAAATACATATACAAGAAATTGGTAAGAAGGGCCTACGAAGAATTCAATTATCACTTCTAGTGATGCATTGGCTCTTATCAAGGGGATTGTATTGTAAACTAAGTTGAAAACCATTAAAAGTACTAGCATTGTAGCAGAACAATAAATAGTACCTAAATATCTAGTTTTCCACATTTGACCACCTAAAGTCTCTAGTTTTAATGTGTCTGATTTATTGTTAATCTTATAGTTTGAAATTATATATTTCCACATAATCTACTGTTCATTTTGGTAAAGTCTGGAAATTATATATTTTGGTCAAGCATGACTTTATTTTACCTTGATTTTTGGACAGTGTGAATATAATGGCTGATGAAAGTGAAAATCAACCGATGGGTCGAGATAATCTTATTTCACCTGCCATGTCGCCTGACTTTTCACCTACTAGACTTTCACCATGTGAATCTCCAATTGGTTCCCCTACTCGGCCAGACTCTCCAACTTCTCCAGTACCATGTAACTCTACACCAACTAACGAGAATACCATGAGTAGCACGAAGGCTGTGGCGAAAGGAGGGACATCAAGAAAATAATATTCAGAAGTTTGGGAGCAATACTACAAAGACTGTCGATGGAATGAAAAAGGCTCAGTAAAAGTATTGCAACTCCTATTTGCTAGGTGACCTAAGGCAAGGTACTACCCACTTGAAAAATCACCTTGTAGAATGTCGTAAAAGAAGACAACCTGGTGTAAGATAACATGTCTTAAATGACAACTTCTATAAGGAGAAATTTGAACTTCTTTTAACTTCAATGAAGAGTGTTCTCGTAAAGAACTAGCAATGATGATTATCATGCATGAGTATCCTCTTAAGATGGTAGATCATGTTGGGTTCTGATAGGGATGGCCCGATCACTTCGGGCCGGGTTAACACCTGAGTCCGAAGACCGGCCCAGCAAGCACGCGTAGGCCCAGCATGCGTAGGCCCAGCAGGCCCAGAAACACACGTCGGCCCAACAGATGGTTTGTTCTGCGAATCAAGGCTCACGATTCATTCCCAACCGCCATGCAGCGGGAAATAGGCGTGAGAATAGGGAGTTAGTTAGGGTTCAGTTAGGGTTTAGGAAAGTTGAGTATAAATATGAGAAGAGAACTCTAAATTAGGGTTCGCATTCTGTATTCTAAATTATTGCTTGTAAGCTCAAAGTTTTAGTGAAAGAAACACCTCGGCAAGAGTGATTTTCTGCCCGTGGACGTAGATCTCCGGATCGAACCACGTATATCTTGTGTGTTTTTATATTTCTTGCACTGATTTAGGCTGAATTGATTGGATACCGGGTTTTGCTTTATCAATTGGCGCCGTCTGTAGGAACTGTAAAGCAATTTTTGACGTTCACAGTGTAATCAAAGATCATGGTGATGACTCATTTGAATCAGTCTCACCACGGTGATCAATCCAACCAGGATCCACCCGTGGATCAAGTTTTGCCGCCGAGGCAATTGCTGGCAAGGAGTACATCTCATCATCAGGGCAATCAAGGCCCGGTTGCGAATCCAGACAATCAGTATTTACCTCCACCCCCTCAAGACATGCAAAACCCTAATCCCGCTGCTGCCCAACCACCGGTTAACATTCAAATCACACCAGAATTGCTCCAGGCTTTCCTACAAGAGCACGCCCATGTTCTTCAAGACTGGGCGGCTAATCGTCAACACCCCGCGGGGCATGCCGGACATGATGCCAATCCCGCGGTGCCTCCACAATGTCAGCACTCGCGTGATCAGCAAGACCCGGGGCATCGCGGGCGTCAAGATCGGCGACGGGAACGACCTGGTTCTTCCGAGGACCATGGGAGTTCTAACGAATCACGACAACGCAACGATGAATTTACCGATGTCGATCGCCGCCGTCCACTCAACGCGGCTAAGAGAGTTCGTTATGCCAATCCTCATACTCTAGATCTTCAAGAGTATGAGCGAGTCCAACGCAATGTTGAACTTGACAGAATCTTGGGCCTTGATGCCAATGGAGATATCATCACACCGTTCTCCCAAGAAATCATGGCCACCTCCCTTCCCGAAGGGTTCAAACGGCCGGCCATACCACCTTACGATGGCACTGGAGATCCGGCCAATTTTCTTGGAGCTTTCAGGCACAACATGCTTAGCCGCGATAACACTACATCCCTCCATTACTGTAAGATTTTCCCCGAGTACTTACAGGATGAGGCTCGGGTTTGGTTTGATTCTTTCCCGCGCAACAGCGTATCCTCTTTCAGAGAACTCGCCGAACACTTTTGGGCGCGGTTCGAAGCACGGGCGAAGCCCATGGCCACTTTGGCCGACCTCATGAATATGGAACAGCAGGACGGTGAAACCGTTACCCAATTTCTTGACCGCTTTACAGCGGAAAGCCTCAAGGTGGGAAGTTGCTCCGAAGACGTAGTCATCAACGCATTCATGAATGGACTCCGTCCTGGAACACTTTACACCGAGTTGGTTCGAAACACACCGGTCACAACCCGAGCACTGTTCAAAACGGTGTGCAAATTTGCTAAGGCCGAGGAGCAGACTCGCCGGAAACGTGAGAAACATGCTAGCAAGCGGCAGTCCGAAAAGGCACAAACTGGGCCTAGTACGCGACCTAGTGCCTTTTCCCGTCTGAACCCGGGGCGTTCAGAATCCCGAGGCGATATTCCACAATTGACTCCGTTGACAAAGTCACGAGCCGAAATCCTTTCTATTCACAAGAACGATCTACGACCTTGTCCGCAGATGACTGCTCCGCCTGAGAAGAGGAACCGTGGAAAGTGGTGTGCGTACCACCGAGATCATGGGCACGAGACAGAGGAGTGCCGAGAACTCAGCAAGGAAATCGAGGAGTGCCTGAGGAAAGGTTTCTTGTGCCAATACATTGCGCGGACCGATGACAAGCCTCGGACAGGTCAGAATGGGGGGTCGTCCCATAATCGTGGAGGTTATCATGACCGTGGTACACAACAAAATCGACCGCCGTGGCATAATAATCGGCCGGGGCCTAGTAATTACGCACGGCAAGATTCTGGCAATCGCCAACAACCACGTCTTCCGCCACCACCTCCTCCTCCGGGAGGACCCGGAGACAACGCACCCCCTCACGTAATAAACGTGATATATGGGGCCCTCCCCACCGGGGCTTCGCGACATGCCTTGAAGGCAGAGGCTCGACGTCCTCCTCCCGAGGAGCCACGTCATAAACGCCTCCATCAATCCGAGACTGTCAGCATCACGGATAGAGACCCGGTTCCGGAGATAACACCTCATACTGACGCTATTGTCATCGACATGACTGTATCCAACATAACAATAAGGCGGGTCTTCGTGGATAATGGGGCCGCGGTGAGTGTTATATTTGCCGACTGTTTCCAAAGGATGGGGATTCCTCGGGAACAACTTCGGCTGGCTCCCGGGCCACTGTAGACTTTCACTCAGGGAAAAGTCCAGCCAGAGGGTGTCATCACTCTCCCGGCGTCTTTGGGGACTTATCCGGCAATAAAAACCATTTTCGTGGATTTTTATGTGGTGAATTCCCCATCACCGTACAACATGATCTTGGGCCGGGACTGGCTTACCCCCGCCAAAGCCATATGTTCCACGTATCACCTCGCACTAAAGTTCCCCACTTCGCATGGCGAAGTGGCTATCCGCGGGAGTCAGCGGGTTTCAAAGGAGTGTATGTACGTGGCACTCAAATAGACTGCTAAAGTTCCTCCCAAACAGCAGCTTCATGTAGCATCATCGGCTCTGGAACCTCGGGAATGTACCTCATTGGGGGATGCCACCGCCCAAGTACCGCTTGATCCGTCCAAGCTGGAACAAACTGTAACCGTCGAAGCCGTGGATGTGCCATGGCTACACCAGGCTATAATTCAGACCTTGCGAGAATATTCCGATGTCTTCGCATGGTCTCCTCTGGATATGCCCGGGGTCTCTCCCGATATAATAACACACAAGCTGAACATCGATCCCAGCGTAAAGCCTATACAGCAGAAGCAAAGGAAATTCGCTCCGGAGCGAAATGACGCAATTCGAATTGAGGTGCAACAACTTTTGGATGCGGACATCCTGTTCGAAGTATATTACCCCTTCTGGCTATCCAATCCGGTAATGGTGATTAAGTCCAGTGGGGCATGGCGGATGTGCGTTGATTTCTCCGACCTTAATAAACATTGTCCGAAGGACTGCTATCCTCTACCTTCCATAGACCAAAAGGCCGAAGCCATTACTGGGTATGTGGCACTTTGTTTCTTGGATCTGTATAAGGGATACCACCAGATCTTTATGGATCCGCAAGATGCTATCAAGACAGCATTCATCACTGCTTTCGGGTGTTTTGCTTTTATGAAAATGCCCTTTGGGCTCAAGAACGCCAGAGCCACATATCAACGTCTCATGGACCGAGTTTTTCACGACCAGATTGGCCGCAATGTCGAGGTTTACGTTGATGATCTTGTTATAAAGAGAACCACCCATTCTTCATGTGTACAGGACATTGCCGAAACGTTGCGCACTCTGCGGCGTTACAATTTGCGACTTAATCCAGCGAAATGCACTTTCGGCGTTGGCTCCGGCAAGTTCCTTGGATATATGGTTTCACAACACGGTCTTCAGGCTAATCCAGCCAAACTTCGGGATGTTCTGGATCTGCAGCCACCGAAGACGTTCAGAGACGTTCAGCGCCTCACGGGCGGTTTGGCGGCCTTAAATCGTTTTCTGTCCAAAGCGGCAGAGCGTCAACTCCCATTCTTCAAAATCTTGCGACAATTGAAGTCCTTTGAATGGACTCCGGCGTGCGCCGAGGCTTTCAAGGCTTTGAAACGCCATATACAGCAGCTGCCTACTTTGTCAGTTCCTCTCTCCGGAGAGCCGCTTTACTTATATTTGGCTTCCGCCGAGGAAGCTATTAGCGCTGCACTTGTGCGCGAAGTCAATGGGGTTCAACATCCCGTGTATTTCGCAAGTCGTGTTCTCCACGGGGCGGAGACCCGGTACTCTGTACTGGAAAAAACTGTACTAGCTCTTGTCATGGCAGCTCGGCGTCTGCGCCCATATTTCCAAGGGCGTGAAATACGGGTTCTGACCAATCATCCTATCCGTCAGATTCTTGTCAAACCCGAGGTGTCTGGGCGCCTTGCAAAGTGGGCCGTCGAGTTAGGCGAATATGATATTCAATACCTTCCCCGCCGAGCAATCAAGGGTCAAGCACTCGCCGACTTTCTGGCTGAAACCCCGGGAGACAGTCATGAGTCTCCGACAGACAGTGATACACATCACCCCGCTACCCTTGTATCCTCACCTCGAAAATGGCAACTATATGTGGATGGAGCATCCACGACTCGAGGAAGTGGTGTTGGGGTGCTTCTCATCGACCCCGAGGAGGTTGAAGTTGAATACGTCATCCGATTCAAGTTTAAGGTGACTAATAATGAAGCGGAGTACGAGGCAGTTCTCGCCGGGCTCCGGCTCGCTCAATCCTTAGGCGTTCGTCATCTTGAGCTCTTCACGGACTCCGAGATCGTGTCCAAGCAAATTCAGGGGACTTATGTCGCCAAGGATGAAACAATGGTCAGGTATCGTGCTCTAACACTCAAGCTTATGTCAACTCTTGATACAGTTATTATCCAGAAAATACCGCGTGCTCAGAATGCAAGAGCAGACGCGCTTAGCAAATTGGCCTCCGCGGTCCGAACTAATATATCTCCGGATATCATGGTCGAAGACCTGTCTCACCCAGCAATTCATGAGGCCACAGTTTCGGTACTGACCGATAGTGACCCGAATTGGATGACTCCTATCATTCAATATCTCCGAGATGGAATCCTGCCTACTGATAAGCTGCGAGCTCGGCAAGTTGTCCTCAAAGCCCCCAAATACTCCTTTCATGATGGAGTTTTGTACCGGCGGTCATACCTACAACCGAGTCTCCGGTGTCTCGCTCCTGCCGAAGCTATTCAAGTTCTACGGGAGGTTCACGAAGGGGCCTGTGCCAGCCATATCGGCTCCCGGACATTAGCCAAGAAAGTTCTCCGCTGGGGATATTATTGGCCAACCCTGTTCAACGATGCCCACGACTTAGTGACCAAATGCAGCAAGTGTCAGCTGCACTCCCGAGTGAAGCATCTGCCGCAGACCGAGCTCACTGGAATCCAGAGTGCGTGGTCGTTTATTCAGTGGGGTATCGACATTGTTGGCCCATTCCCCGTTGCTCCGGGGGGATTGAAGTTCCTGGTCGTTGCCGTAGACTACTTCACTAAGTGGGTCGAAGCCGAACCTCTCACGGCCATTACTGGTCAGAATATCTTGAAGTTTGTATGGCGCAATATCGTTTGTCGCTTCGGCATTCCGAGTGCTATTATCTCGGACAATGGTAAACAATTCGCCAATGATCCCTTTCGGTCATGGTGCGAAGAGCTTCACATCAAACAAATTTTCACTTTTGTTGCTCACCCTCAAGCCAACGGTCAGGTTGAAGTCACTAATCGTACACTGCTCACGGGTATAAAGAAACGCCTGGATAATGCCAAAGGTCTTTGGGCTGAAAATCTTCCGCAAGTCCTATGGGCTTATCGCACGACACCTCATACCTCCACCGGGGAGACTCCTTACAGCCTTACTTATGGTTCCGAAGCCGTTATCCCTGCTGAAATCAGTGTACCAAGCCCCCGCCTCCTCACATTGGTTCCAGAGGATAATGACGAGGCTCTCCGGGCAAATTTGGATGAGCTTGAAAATCGTCGTGACCAATCATTCATTCAACAGGCCAGGTGTAAACAACGTGCAACCCAGTATCATAACCTCCGGGTCCGGGGCACTCAGTTCAATGTCGGGGACCTAGTTCTTCGGCTCAATTCAGCCAGCAAAGCTGCCCCCGAGGGGAAATTACATGCTTCTTGGGAAGGTCCCTACCGCGTCGTTGCTGCGCACGATTCCGGATCCTATCAGTTAGAGCATCTCAATGGGACCTCGATCCCCCGAAGTTGGCACGTAACCAACTTGAGGCGCTTCTATCTGTGAATGCCAAATCACAAGTACCATCTTATCTTTAATTTCTTTTATGGTTGTTATCCCCCTTTGTACTCTTTAGTTTGCTCCGGCACTCATCGTTGAATAAAAATTCTTTGCTTATACATCTTGCTGTGTTTTCCTTTACGTTACGGGGACGCCCTAACACAATCGTATTATCATTATTAGTCTCCGGACAATTAAATCTCTCTCTCGGTCCGTCCAAAGAGAATCACATTTCATCCCCGGACTTATACCACTATCTCGCCTGTTTAACCGGGGAAGTGTAAATACTCCTGCCTGATCCGTCCGGGGAGAACTTACTCCTGCCTGATCCGTCCGGGGAGATTTACATTAGAGTTATTCGAATTGTGTTCCCGGACACCTAACTAAAACAGTTAATAACTTGTTGTTTTCCATAACACATTTGTGCACATCACATCGATTCTATTATCTTCTAAATGATTTAACACCGAAAAGTTTTTTACATGAAACTTCAAAAAAAAAAATATAACAAGGCATTATCTACGGCCCCCGAGCCAATATTCTGCACTCCGGCGTTGAGGCCTACTCCTAGACCTTCGCTGCGTCCTCCGGGACCTTGTCGTTCTTCGGCCTCGGGCTCCGGCTCTTTCTCCCCCGCGAACTTCCCTACGCCGAGGACTTGCTCTGGGCGCTTGCCTGGGGACTTCGTCTCTAGTCCGCGCTCGGTTACTTGATTGTGGCGCGGACCTCGGAGTTTGGGCCCATTGCACAGGGTCCCACTCATCCGGAGCTATCACTTCAATTTCCCTGGCCAGCTCCTCGACTACTTCCTCGGCAACCACAGCGGGCTCTTCTTCAATCGTGGTCACTGGAGCTGGCTCTCGGATAACAATGCCTTTACTCTTTCCAGAGGGCTTTCTTTTATCCTTCCGAGGAGCTTTTGGGGTACCTTGGCTCCGGCTTGAACTTACGATGAATTCCTCGGTAGAAGGCCTCCACCTGCCTCGGCCCTTTAGCCCTTCATACATGCTAAGAAGCAACTCTAGAACTTCTCGCTTTCTTACAAGCTCTGAGGCCTCCGCGGGGTTATTTGCCGTGAGCGCCGAGATTTCGCCCTGGATCTCTACGACCCGCTCCTCCACTTCCTCAAAAGTCAGAAGGCCGAACTCCGACAGTATCCGATCATACTCCCTCTGATGAACAAGGACACGGCTCATTTCGGCAGCTGTAGTCCGGTATTTCAGCTCGTAATCTTTGGCTCTTTCTTCGGCTTCAACCACTTTCCTCTCTGCCGAGGCCACCTGCTTTTCTAGCTTTGGCACTACGTGCATTTGCAGGTTGTTCTTTTCTTTGCGGAACCACTCAAGTGATCGCATGAGTTTCTTTATTATTTCGTGTAGTTCCGCGGTATTCTAAACAGAAAGAAGAGTCAACCAGATCGATCAATTTAAAGTATGTCAAGAGTTGGAGTTCAGTTCGAAAACAAACACAAATTGATCATGCAAGCAAAGAGAAGATGAAGTGTCTGAGAAACAAAGAATTATATTTCACAAAATGGAAGTACAATATCCATGATTCGTACAATGTTTGCATATAATCCTATCATCTATAGTTTTTAAATTTGCGGGGATCGACTGACCTCCCGCTCAGTTGCCTCCGTATCTCCGGGCAACACCTCTCGCCGGCCCTCTGACACTTCGGCTTCTCCCTCCTCATTTGCTGCGACAGCTTCGTCCGCAGCTGTGGCTTCGACCTCCATCCGTGGAGGGGGTTCTCTGCTTCGGGGTGCGGAGACCAGTTCACCTCGGCGGAACGCCATGAACTCTTGGTCCTGGTCCACCTCACAGTTGGCGACCTCCGCGGCCGTCAGCAGTTGTTTCTTCTCCCCGAGAGCCTTCACCAGGGGCCACTCCGGCAGATTCGCTAGAGCTGCATAGTAGGCCTTTTCCAACCCGGCCACTGCCTCAAAGTCGTACCCGAATTTTGGACGATATACGTCCACGTTTGGGTAGACCTCCTTCACCTGCTCCAGCAGCGCGGATCGTGTGGCCTGGTCCCTTATAGCCACGAACTCCGTCTGGAAGTCAAGGAACGTGCTGGTTTGGAATAATCTGTCGGCGAATGCCTTCAGCATCGCTCCTTGCCCTTCGACTACGGCAGCTTCCCGAGCCTCCATCTCTGCCCGCAGCCGCAGCACTTCACCCCGGAGGACATTATTCTCCGCCTCCACTCCGCGCAGACGCGCAACCTCGTTTTCGACCAAGGCAGCCCTCTTGCGTGCCTCGGTCAGATCGTGGGTCAATCGGTCGTTGCGCGCCCGCAGCTCCCTTGCCACTTCGGCCAGTTCCTCCTTGCCATCCTTCTCGCTTTTTCGACCGAGGTCCAGAATACCTCGCGCCAAGCGCAGAAGTTCTTCGGCGTCCGCGCCTTCTAACCCCAACAGACTTGGGGGCCCCTGCTCCTTCACCTGAACCAATGATAGCACACAATGATCAGCACAGAAGAATATTCAATGCAATTGCATTAACAGTAGCTGACAACACGACTAAAACTTACCTCCATACCCCCCTCCGCGCGGAGTCTTTTCGCTGCTGATGGAGGAGTCCCAGATGGCTCCGGCCTCTTCTTGGACATAGGGGTAGGCTTCGTTACCCCTACTTGCTCCTCAGACCCAGCGCTGGGCCTCGTATCGGATGGCATCTTTCCCCGGGGGGATGCCTCAGCAGCCTTGCCTTTCTTTTTGGCCGTTGTCGCCACCGTGGGGCTTCCAGCCGGCTCTTTCTCGAAGCGTCCCACTGCATATAGAGGTTATAGTTAGTCCTATGCAAAACAACAGTTATAAAAAGCAAGATAGAAGAACTCCTACCCTCTTCGGCAGCCGCATCGCCCGCATAATACGGGCTCAATCCTGCCCCCTCCAATTCTTCCTCGGTACAGAGGGTTTTGAAAGTCCCCACTGACCGGAATATATGTACGACTTCGGCCTCCGGGCTCTCCACAGGAGCGGTATCAAGTACCTCATCCCTCCTCCACTTCGGGAGAGCTACTTTATTCCTAACAAATATAAACCTCTCCTTCCATCCCTCCACCTTACTAGGGTTTTGAACCTTGAACCCACCTCGGGCTCGGGGACTGAATGAGTACCACCCCTTGGACTTCCGGAAGTTTTTTAATTGGTAAAAAAACCTAAAAATCTCTACGGTGGGTTCTATCCCGGCGTTCTTGCACACCACGGTAAATCCCACTACCTGCCTCACCGCGTTCGGCGCTAGTTGGCTCAAGGCAATACCGTAATATTGCAGCAACCGGACCACAATGTCCCACAGGGGCAGTCTCAGGCCTATTCTAAGGGGATCTATGTACACACTAATAAACCCCTGCGGTGGGCAGCAGGCCCTATCCTCGGGGTTCGGTATTATATACTCTAAGTTGAAGGGAAAGAAAAATAAAGGGATTTCTCTCTCAATTTGCTCTCGCGTCATCCGTAACGCTACAGAGGTCACCTCCAAATCCTCCTCCGCGCATTGATAGAAGGCAACCATCATAACCTTGCTTTCCAACCCATCGGCCCTGTCTACGGTCCTAATCTCATTCCTCTCCAGAATGAGGTATCGAAGGGGGGGGATATCTAACGGAGCATCCGTAGTCCCTACTTCTTGAATAGAGGCAGAAGATGAGGCAGAAGGTGAAGAGGAAGACATACTTACTTGGGATGAATTTGAGTGGGTTGAATTTGAGAAGTTTTAATTTGAGATGAATCACAGGCACCGAATCCCCTCTTTTTCCCGCTTTCTAAACTGGTAAATCGCAATGAAGAAGATGAAGAGTTACTGTGCAGTTATTCCAAATATATACGCAAAAAAAAAAAAAAAAACGGCTCTGATACAGCCTATTCAAATTCAATGAGGGAGATTTAAACGTGCTCTTCACGCGCTTTACAGTTCCCAAGGCGCGTGAGGAACAGGTTTCTTGAAAATCGCAGAGCGTGTCACTTCACATCCCTCTCTCACATGATGGCGCCGCCAGTCACATCAACCTCACCCTTCGTCAGGAAGATTCAAACTACACTCCGGTGATTCAATTACCTCGGTCATACCACCACACTCCGGTGCTTCCTTCATTTTGGCCAGACTACAACACTCCGGTGTACCCTCCACCTCGGCCAGGTTGTTATATACTTCCAACGCGTTTCTTGCTTCTGGGAAATTCGGTATCTCGCTATATGTCCTGTGCACTTCGGCCTAGTTCGACTCCGCATCCGCAGACTGCTCCGCGGAGTCCCCGGGGACGCGGATAGACTTAGTCATCCATAAACACTTCGGCGCGCCCGCGACCACGGCCCTTCTTGCTTACGGTTCCACCCCGGTGGCAACCGAAGCTCCTTCCTCGCTTCGGCTGGGGGGGGGGGGGCATCTGATAGGGATGGCCCGATCACTTCGGGTCGGGTTAACACCTGAGTCCGAAGACCGGCCCAGCACGCGTAGGCCCAGCAAGCACGCGTAGGCCCAGCATGCGTAGGCCCAACAGGCCCAGAAACACACGTCGGCCCAACAGATGTTTTGTTCCGCGAATCAAGGCTCACGATTCATTCCCAACCGCCATGCAGCGGGAAATAGGCGTGAGAATAGGGAGTTAGTTAGGGTTCAGTTAGGGTTTAGGAAAGTTGAGTATAAATATGAGAAGAGAACTCTGAATTAGGGTTCGCATTCTGTATTCTGAATTATTGCTTGTAAGCTCAAAGTTTTAGTGAAAGAAACACCTCGGCAAGAGTGATTTTCTGCCCGTGGACGTAGATCTCCGGATCGAACCACGTATATCTTGTGTGTTTTTATATTTCTTGCACTGATTTAGGCTGAATTGATTGGATACCGGATTGTGCTTTATCAGGTTCCAAAACTTCGTGAAGAGTTTGAATCTTTGCTTCAAGATAGTCACGAGGAATACAATCAAGAAGGATTGCCTTGATATTTACGAGGCTTTAAAAAAGGCTATGATTTTGATTTTTGAGAAGAATAAAAGTCGAGTGACGGAAATAACGGATATGTAGACATCTTCTTTTCTGAAGATGGGATTTATGGTTGTTATGACACACTTCATTGATAACTCTTGGAAAGTACAAAGTCGCATTATCAGGTATCCTTACTAAATAACTATTATTTTCAAACTCTAGTCGTAGTTTTAATATTCAATGTTGTTATTTGAAGTAAAAATGAAAAGGTTTATTTATGTAATAATGAAAAGATTTATTTGAAGTAAAAATGAAAATAAACATAAAATAAAGTAGGGAATATTTATAAAATAGTATTTTATTAGTTAACTTATCAGTTGAGAGAGAAGTAAATTTTATCTAATATTTGAACAAAGGTGGAGAAGAAGAACTTTTAGTTGGTTTTACTGGAAGAAAATCTTTAATCTCACTACAAGAAAAAGGGGTCTTTTGAAACCACAAAAGTGGTCTCAAATAATGAGTATTTGTCACAACTTAAGCAAAGTGGTTTCAAATAATGAGTATTTGTCACAACTTTATTGTCGTCTCAATAACTCGGTCACAAATAATATATTTGTGACCACAAAAGTAGTCTCAAATACATCTCAAATATTTTTTGCAATAACTAGCTGTCTCTAAAAGTAGTCTTAAAGTTGTCTTAAATAATTATATGATTAGAAAAGATTATAAAACAAAACTCCCACTCACTACTCCGCAAGACTCTCACTTCAAGCTGTAACCATCCAAACTTAAAAACTGTAGATTGGGGCGATGATAATGAGAAAACTTTTTAAGTGATATTTTAAAAAATATCAACCACATATCAAATTTAATCACTAAATGAGACATACTTGATAGAAAAATTTAATTATCTCTACTGATCCATAAAAAGCTTATATTATCGATTGTTCTATTTAGTTTGATTAACAAATTGAGTTTTTAATTCTACAAACCCCGAGTATATTATATGAGTCCTATACTAGTATGATTACTGATTTAAGGTAAAATCTCTAAAATATCCCTACAAAAAGGACTAGATATCCAACAAAAAATATGTTTCTTTTCTGGCTTTAAGTTGGTTGGAGAAAATCTGGGTTATAGAATTATTAGGTGCCCATAAAGATGTATGTTTTTCTTATGAATGTGTGTTTATTTTAGAATTGCATATTGTGAAATTATTAGGTGTCAAATTAATGTTTGCATTCCTCTTTCTTAAATGCAACAATTCTTGTGTCTTGCAAGGAACAATTCCTAGTGGGTCAAGATGATTTAAATGGAATTTCTCCTAGTGGGTTGTTAGGAAGAGTAGTAATTACTTAGGGCCGGTGGATATTGTGCGCGGCAGTGACAACGTTGAAAATTTGAGATCCAACATAGACATGCCTCAATTTAAATGTAGCAGTTTCTATATTCGCAATTTAAATGGAACAAAATTCTTAGAAATTAAGAGTCAGTTGTGGAATATACTTAGGGGCGATCTTCTGTGCACACTAGTAACGGTCTTAAAAACTTAGAGATCCTAGAAAGGTAATCTGGCTATCTCATGGGGTAATTCGTGGTGGACTGAATCTACTTTAAAAAAAAAATATATTGTGGCGAGAGCTAGAATCTCAGTAAACAAAACAAGAAAAAAAAAAAAGAAGTTGGGGTGCAGGAATGTTAGCAAATAATTGTACTTTTAAAAAAGTGATTTTAATTGATTCTAGTTAAAGAATTAGAATAATACTCTGTTCATTTTTGAAACAAGTGACGCTTTAACATCTTTTGTAAAATTAAGGATGGGCAAAAAAGAACAAATATAACCATATAGTGACAGACGCATATTGGGGCCAAGAGGGGCACTGGGCCTCCCTGCCCCCCTGGCCCCGTGATAATGTGTTATTATATATGTGTATTATGCCCCCCGCCCCTTCATAATGTGTTATATATGTGTAGTAAATTTTGATATAATTTAATTAAATAAAATTAATAATTCTATTGTTTAACTTGAAGTAGATGAATATATCGTTATTTATATATCTTTGATTTTCTTTTTTCTTTTTGTAATAAAAATAATTCTGTAAAGTTCCTAAGATATTACTTTTTTAATGCAATCCATCCAATATATATTTTAAGTTTTGGGCCTAATATAAAAGAATTTGGTTTCTAGCCTACTGAGAATTTATCAACCTTTAAAGTTTCTATGTTTTAATGTAATTTATCTAATATTTTAGGTTCAGGACCTAATATAAAAGAATTTGATTTATAGCCTACTCAAAATTTGCCCCTATTTGATAAAAAAATTGCTTCATAAGCTTAGTTAAAAATAAATAAAAATATCTCGTAAGACAAGCTCCTAGACCCGTCTATAAATGGGCCCCCCTCGGCTGAACTTCTAGGTCCGTCACTGTAACCATACATAATCTATTTAATGGAGATATGCTTTGTGGAATAAGGAAATAGTGAACTAAATTAAGTAGACTGTTTAGGGTACGATTGGAAGAATTTGTGGTTTTTTTGCTAAAGCGACAATTTTTTTTTAAATTTTTTTATATTAGTTAAAACGACATTTTTTTTAAAGTGTAATATTTAGAAAGAAAGTGATTTTAGCCTAAAATTTGCTTAAAGTTGTTAATAATTTTGAAAAGTATAAAAATGAGTTTACAAATATACACAAAATAAGTTTAGCAAAAAATTAAATTAGACAATAGACATCTTAAGGTCCTTAAAATATTAATGTTTGTTTCAAATGATCTTTAAAGTATCATTTTGTTTTGATTGGTTCTTGAAGTTCTAAATTTTTTATTCATTTAGTCCCTAAAATACGTTTTGTTTCAATTGGTCCTTAAACTATTACACAAGTCTATTTTAAGGCCCCTAGAAGAAAAAAAAATATAGAATATGTGAAATCACCGATTTAATTCAAATGATATTATAACATATCTTTTATTAAATAAATATTGTGTAATTTTTTATTATGATACTTTTACCCCAAATGAAGACCAGTTATACTAGAATATGGATTTGAACAAAAGTTAGAGATTATAATTTTTCAAGAATTTCATCCAAACTTTGAGAAATACTTTGTTGTACTTTTAGTTGGAAATGTGAGATGTTTTGAACTCTGTCTATATTGAATTTAAAGTAAAATTGAACATTGTTTACGAAAGGACTTTAAAGTTTTATGTTTGAAGCGTTATAAAATATTAAAAAGTAAAATCTTAAAGTCCTTTTGTCGATAACGTTCAATTTTATGTTAAATTGAAGATATACAGAGTTCAAAATATCTAGATCAAATTAGTACGTTTTTAACTAAAATAAAGTACCACAAAGTACTTCTTAGAACTTTCGATGAAATTCTTAAAAAATTCTAACCTTATACTTTTGTTCAAACCTATATTCTAGTATGATTTACCTTTGTTTGAAGGCGAAGATAAAAGTATAATAATGAAAAATCACATAATATTTATTTAATAAAAAATATATTATAATATTATTCGAATTAAATCGAAAATTTCACTTATTTATGTATTTTTTCTTCTATGAATCTTAAAATAAACTTTTATAATAGTAAAGATCAATTAAAATAATTTTAAAACATAAGGAGATTAATTGAAACAAAAAATATTTCAGAAGCTAATTGAATCATTTGAGTTTCTAAGAATCAATTAAAAAATTAATACTTGAAAGATCGTTTAGAACAAAAATTAATACTTTAAGAAATTAGAGATAATAAAATCGTTTACAAACGGTTGTAATGCGAAAAGGAAAAGTATTTGTTCCTTTGAAGAGGCATCAGTCAAACATTACACCATCTTCCTTTTTCGTTGTGTTTCTCTCTCTACCAGATCAGAATGGAGTCGGTGCTTCATTTGTATTTATACACATTCTCTCCCGTCTTCAGCTCCACTCCCATCACCAAATTAAAAGTAAAATCCCTTTTCCATTTATTGCTTCCCATCGCTTTCTATCTGACTCTCATGAAAGACAGCGACTTGCACCTCTTCTCTTCTTCCCTAATTTCTGCATTTAACCACGCTACTCTTTTGCTTTCCCCACACTCTTCTACTTCCACAACATCTTCAGGAAACTCCATATTCAGTGAGTTTGTCTTGTCTTTTTATTAATTAATTATGTTTTAAGAACAAAACATTGTTTGGTCTTATATATGTGCATGAACTATACGTTCAATTTGATCCTTGGAAGAAAAATATTCATGGATCTGAGTACATCAGACCTGTGATTTTGGTTATTAGGATCTACTGCTCAAAGGGTTCTTCAGGGTTAGGGTTAGGGTTCATGCAACCTTCTTCTTCCCTTTGAAAACTGTTTTTAACTACTTTATCACATGGATCAATATTTAATTAAAAATAGTTTATTTTTTTTCTTATGGAGGAGGGTACTATTTTTCTTTGAAAATTATCAGCAACTTTGTGTTTCTTTTGTTTTCTCTTTCTATCTATGATAACACTGTTTATAGTAATTCTAGGTTTGGTAAGTCCAGGGTGAAAGTACCTATCACCTGTTCACTTCCAATCGCACACACCCTTATGGATGTGTGTGATCTGTGGATGCTACACTGGATGCACGAGATGTATTCCACTATATCAGATAAATTGTTTGGCATGTATGCAGTATAGTTATGTAACATAGATTTCGACCAAAAAAGAAGGGGGACACAGTTTGTAATTAGATATATAACATTTCATTTGACAATATGGTACTCAATGATTGCTTTGAAATGGAAGGCTAACATTCACACTTTTGCAGTGTTACTTAATAGGTCAACATTCTTACCATTTTGAAGCTCTTCCTATGTGCTTTTTTGTTCTTAATAATAAAAAAATTTGTTTGTTTTATTAATGGTCAAGATTCTGGATTTTTTGCAATTTGCTGAAAATTGGTTCTTGTTGATGATGGTGCGAGAGAGCTTCCTTCAGCCCACTCATGGATGGGTGAAGGGGTCTGAATTCGCAGCCGACTCATTCACCCAAACACAGTAGAGGGACGCGTGGCTCGTTGCTACTGTGAATGTGTAAATGATGCGGGAGGCGAATTTCATCCTATTCTTCTCCTTGCTTGGACTGAAGGGAGCTCCCTTTACTAATCTCTTCATTCTGCTTCCTGTTTAGATGTATTTGCTCTCATCGGCCATTAATTAATCTTGTCAATGGATTTTGAATATAATTATGAGTTTTTAATTTACAGGATTTGAAACTTATCCATTAGTTCATCTAGTATAGTTACTTACTGAGCTAGAAGTGTTCCATCCTTAATGTCACTTTTCTTTTCCTGCAGGTTTTTCTCTTGCAGTGCTTCATTTTTTTCTCTTCATTGCTAAATGTTAATTACAGAAAATAATGAAACTGGTAGTTTTTATTTAACTTTTCTTGAATGTAAATTAATATGTATTTCCCTTATCTTCTCCAAAAGCCTGAATGTTTTTCTCATTTTTTTTCTGTAAGATTACATCCAAGACTTTTTTTTTTGTATTTAATAATTATTACCTAGCTAATTACTGAACACTAATATTCTTCTACACATTAATACATGGTGTAATTTATGTCTGGCCAATTCTCCGATGGAACTCTTGATATCTCAATTTTAATTGGTCTTATTAGTATAATAGTTTCTTTCAAGTGGTAATATTTTTTGCCCCCCTAGACAGTGGATTTGTAAGCAAGAAAACATGTTTGAAGCATCAATATTTGCAGTATGTAATTAAATTACCAAATAAAGGTAGATGGAGGAAACTAACCTGAGATTTTGGTCTCCAATAGAGGAGAAATAGTAGTGGAGGAGGATTCTTTTGGTGTGGTAGAGTCCACTTCCTCTTTTTCTGCACTACTTTTCTCAAAGCTGCCATATTGTGTGTTGTTGTTCCTCCTTTAATGGCAGCATTTGCCTCTCTGCTCCACTTCCTCTTGTTGCTACCTTTACCTGCATTCATATCATTTACTTCTTTTATCCTTCATAAAATGTAAGAATTTTACACAGATTAGGTTTTTGCTCATAATCAGCTGGTGTTGAACTAATCTTTACTTTTAATTCTTTTATGTGTCGACTTAATGGATTGCTTCCATTAGGGGGAGGATGAGCAATATTATAAGAGTTCTGATAATATTGGGAATTCTTGAAGAAATAGAAAACGAGAGCTACAGAAAGTGACCATGATTTAGATGCTACACCCGATGTAGTATCTAAATGCATGATTTTTTCTTGTACCAATGTTTGGTTTTAGTTGTTTGTAAGATTAACATAGTTCGTGAATAAGAACTTTCCCAGATTGTGATTTGGTTAATTTTCCTACTAGCCTCGAGAGAATTTGTACAAGTTAATTTCTAGCCCCCCTCTCTCTCTCTCTAAACACACTTTTGTGGGTCAGTCAGGCTTGAACTATTTAGACCCTAGCTAGCCTAGCTATAGCAGCCCAAACAGTGTTGGAACTTGAAGCTAATCAATTTTCTATTGGTGTTTGTTTGTTGACATTCGTGAGCTTTGTGCTGCATTGAATGTTGGGTTGAAGTGGTCACTATGCTTAAAATATTGTATTAATTAAACAAACAATATACATATTCACATGACAGAACAGTAAATTTAATCAATCAGAATACCACTTCATTTCTCGAGCCCAAGCTCATTAAATTATACATTAAGGATGCAGAGGGTACATTAATTTAGTGTATGCTTGTGTGGAAAGTGTTGTTAAATAATTTAGTGTAGTTCATTGTGTGGATCAAGGTTGCAAGTACAATGGCTTGCTAATTTTTTCAAGGCATGACTTGTCTGTGAAAAATCTTGCGCGGATTATTTATGTCTTTTTTTTGGTAAGAAAGAGATTGAGTTTGATATAGGGTTGCTAACGAACATAATGCTCGCCAAAAAACCTTATGTTCAAGTTTGCTAAACGTCCTGCTTAATTAATTATGAGAACATCTCTAACAAACATCAAATTATTAGCTTTTTACATATTTGAATATTGTTGTTTTTTCATTTTATTTTCAACTTCTTGCTTGAACGCTAATGAAAATGTGTAAGGTTTTCTCGTAGTTATTGTAAACTTTATTAACTTTCTTAGTTTTTTTAAAAGTAAAATAAATTCGTTAGTGATACTGGAAGCAACAAACATTTATTGAAAAAGGAATACGGGTGGGGAGTATATATCATACAATTTGAGATGGAAGATATGCAAATTGTTCTAGTCCATGAGCCACAAAATTTCGGCCCCAACCTATCCAACAAAGTACTCCTATTAACTGATGATATCAAGGACTAAATATTAGATACTACAGGAAAATAAGTGTGGAGCAGTAAGAGTCCCTTGTGGTCGCAAAACTAATCGAGATAGATTCACGTAGAATGCAAACTTCTGAATCACCAAGGGCTAGAGCCAATTTCACTGCATATTCCGGATTACTAATCCCTTGATAGATGGATGTTGTTACGCGAACGAATTGGCCCTCATTGTTAGAGATGATGCTAGCATTGGAGGAGTTACGAGGCCGTGATACACTCTGTTAAGAGTATGGGCATCTTGGTAGGAGTTGAGAGTGCAGGCAATTGTTGAGACAAGGATGCGGGGATCGAGTTGGGAGTTGACGAATAAAATTTTATTTTACTGATGTCAAATCATATTTAGCTAGAACCGCAATGTACTCAACCACGCCGGAGCCACCTAGTAACAAGACGTTTTGAAACCATAGATTGCACATATCTTGTTGGAACTGGAAAATTATGTCATAGATGTCAGCAGCTTGCCACATCGATGAAGACGCATGACATGTATAAAAAAGATGAATAGAAGCATGTTTTATAGTCGAGCAAAATAGCCATTGGTCATCGAAGCATTATAAGTGGCGACGAGCAAGGTTCTCGATCGAAGGTAGCAAATCCATTCAACATCTCCAAAAGGAATGCAAGACTCGCCTGGGAAGCTTGAGCCTCCATAACTTTTTCCACATCAGGGATAGGATCGAAGCTGATCATTAAGGGAGGATGAAGTTCGAGAAGGACTTCCGAGTAGTTCATAATAAAGTGATAAGCGGATTGGACAGTGAACTTCCCAAAAGCAAGTGGTGCCAGATCTATCTATCTTGTGAATATTGATTATGTAGCGGAATAAAGAACATAACATCAACTTCCCATTGTGAGGTCTACCGGACCAAGTCACTATCCCATCGGCCTAGGTCTTGGTTACTTAAGCAACTCACTGTTGCATACAAAGAGAGCATAGAGGATGGTATGCGAACAGTGAAGTGTGGCGGTCCTGCTAAGTTTTGTGTTCATGCCGAAACCAATTGAGCGAGGACAACCAAGGAGAGGAACTTGATGTCCTGCCACTTTACAATGCTATGTGAAGCTAAGTGATGCATGCAAAACAAGTGATGTGGGGTATTATTTGGCTTGGATGATACGGGCCAGCAAAGCTGAAGGATAAACAAGGAGGGCCAACCTACTTGGTGAGCATTGCATGAAATTCAAATGACTCATCATTTTATGTTAACCTTTTTAGTTCCTGTGAGCTTTATTTATTTAGAACTATGGAGCACAAGAGCTGCTCACTAGTAGACTCCTAATTAGCTAGATAGATACTAACCTTTCTAGTTCCTGTGAGCTTTATTTATTTAGAACTAACATCTCCTATCACACATTTTTCTTGATTGAATTCTACAGAATCTCCCTTTATCACATAATTGGCTTATGCTCAGTAGGTTGTACTGTAAGCATTCATCATAATAGAAATCTGTAATTTTTACTTTGCCATTTGAGAAGGTTTCAACACCTTTGGTGGTTCCTTTAACATTGTCTCCAAAGACCACCTTGGAGGTCCTTTGCAGTTCTTGAAATTTTTTAGTGGCTCTGTTTTGTCAGTCATATGCCTAGCACATTCACTATCGATGTACCAGAGATAATTATGTCCAGATGGCAAGTTGGCAAGTTGGCCTACAAGAAAATCAAGAGGGCTGAGGCATCCATTTCTATATGGGTCCTTGAGCATTACTCTCACTTGGAATCCATGCTTTCCTTGCAGTGAGATCTTTGTTGTAAGTGTTATCTGCTTCTTGTGCAGTATGCTACTTTTCTACTTGCTTGTTGTACCTTTTAAGGTTTTCCTTTCTTAGGTGTACTGATTGTAGTCCATTTCCTAGGTTTAGATGAACTGTGATAGTTGCATTTAAGCTTCTGTGGAAACTTTTGAACAATGTGACGGGTCCTCTATTGTACGAACTTGGGTTTGTAGGCAGTTGTTGTTTCCAATAGCCAGAGCATGTTGTAAGCATTGGCTTCCAATGGTTTTTTTTTTTACCTAATCTAGTTACAACAGGTGACTTCCCTCATCAGATTTTCTTCTGGACTCCAAACCTGATGTTCCTTAGAGATTCTCCATCTCTTTAGGTTTATCCTTTTGCTATTGGGGGATTGCATGTTTCTCCTTTGTACCCACTATTAGAACATCAGTAGGTCTACTTGCTACTTAACATTAAGGAACTGTATCTGAGAAACCTATCCCTGTCATATTAGATAGACTTATCTGAACATTTAGTATTTTATTTAGATTACGAGATGATTTACTGAAAGTTTTAAGGTTAGACACCAGTTCCCTCTTCTCTTTTTATCGAAGAAACAAGTGACAACTTACTTATTTCCTCTCTAAGATAACTACAATCAGCAGCTTCGTCTGTAAGTTTCTCAAATTCAGTTGTAAGCATTGCATTTTTTTTTCAAGAAGTTGTATGTTCTCAACCTACATTCTTCATATGACTGGTTTATAAAGTTAAAGTCAGCCATAATCTGTCCGAACGAAATTAGTAAGCTTCAATGTCAACATTCTGAGTTCATGAAAAGGTATGGAGAGAATCTAGCACTACACGATCGTCTATTTCCTTTGCAATGAAGCAAAATCACTGTCAAAATATGAAGAATTCTTGTCAAAGTCAGAGTCTTGACAAGCTATAGTCTCCCTTGAGGCAAGCAGAATCAGCTTGGTTGCTTTAATGCCACTAAAAAATGCTTCCAGCCGAGCTTTCTCAATCATCCCACTTTCTCTTCTTTGTTTCTAACATCTTTGGGATACTTGTACACCTTGAGATGTGGATATCTTCGAACAAACTGTCCAGGTTTTCTACAGTTAGAACAAAGATCTCTAGCGTCCCTTTTCATCTGTGAGGATTTTGGGATCATTGGATATTAAGACTTTGATGTATTGTCCATGGGATGCTTCTTCATGAAGGTCGAGAAAATCATCTCGCCAAACTTGACTCCTCTTCAGCAGTAATAAGTAGTTGCTATTTGGCACGACGGTGGTTACATGAACTATTTGCACTTGTTGTCTTGAGCTTTTGGCTACTAGAGCATTAATGATTGAACCATTCTTTTCTTCTCCGGTAATTTTCATATTGAAAGGATTAAAGATCTGAGAAGAGTTCCGTGAATGCTTTTCTCTCCAAGCTTGTCGGAACTCCTCATAGGAATAGTTTTGACATCCCAATTCGATGAAAGAGATCTGCGTAGCTTTGTGTTGTTCTCCTACTGGGTGTAGATACCAGGTCGTTGAGAATTATTGTATATCTAGCATCTGTTTCACTTGAGACTCTCCAAGTTTTCCTTGAAGAGCTTAAAGTTTTGGGTTGTTGTCGCTATCCTGTTCTCACGAAATAAAGTTGAACCTACGTAAATCTCTCTTAGCAAGTCTAATTGTCCTTAGCAGTCTTGCATGCTTTGACCTTACTAAAGGTTCATTCGTCCAACGTGTAGAAAAGAGCATTACTAGCTAGGTTATTCAAGTTGGACCTTTTTTGGTCGTCAATAGTTCACTCATGACGTGTTTTTTCCACTATGGGAGGAGGTGCTGGGTCATCATCCATTCTGGCAGTAATGTTAACCTTTACGATTACTAGTGGGCTGAAATTTCATTTGAATTTAGAACTCCAACCGCCCGCTTCCCTGAGGAGGACGACTTAACATGCTATTTGCTCGGGGATTTGAGTTTGTATTCTAGACTATGCCAAGTTTTTGGTTTCGGGTTGAGAGGTTGATTCGTTTCAGATTGGGTGATCTGATAGGACTTTTCTGGATTAATCACGGTTTGTACCGTGGCCAAGAGAGTGAGGTTATATTCAGTATGAAAGGCTTGCACAATTGTGGATGGTAAAATCTGGGTATTGGGTTTAGGTTGCTTCGGTTTGAGAGGTGATATGGTATAGAGGGCTCTTTGCTGGAAATCTAGATTAGAAAGCACATGACTAAGAACAAAAGAATTGTATCCATTGTTGAAGCTATCAAAATAGGGTTGCGGCTATGTCTTTCATTGATTAGAAAAGATACAACTAGGTTACATATATAGTATGAGTCAAAACCTAGCAAACCCTATAAACTGTCTAAGACAGCGACTCTTCTGTAATAAACCAATGGCTAGATGTGGGCAGGCGGTTCGTGGAACCAGCCGGTTCAAACCGGCGGTCAACGGTTCCAAAACTGTTGACCTGGTTCCTGTCCGTAACCGGGACTGTAACCAGTAGCCCCTCGGTGCGGTTACAGTTTTCAATATCCAGGAACCAAGAACCGGCGGTTCAATCGTCAGTTTTGAACTGTCGATTCTCGGTTGGATTTTTAATTTTTTTTAAATAATTTGAACGGGACACATGGCAAGCTCTGGTGAAGTATCCGTTGGAAATGAACGGCCCTGATGAACTAGCCATTGTGAAAAATCGATAGTTCCATCGGTTCGGCTACCCAATTTTTTTTTTTTTAAATCGACGGCCAGGACCTGTTGGCCGTTGAAAATCAACGACATAGATCTACTGGCCGCTGGAAGAGGCCCAATTTTGGGGATTTGAGGGGGAGGGGGAGGGTTTGAATTTTATTTTTATTCTTTGAATTTTTTAACTTTCAAACCCCAAGTTCTCTCAACCCAAATCATCACCCCTCTCAATCTCTCTCAATCTATCTCAAGTTCTCTCAATCTCTCTGAAGCTCTCTAGCAATTTGATAACTATAGTGTTAAAAAAAAAAAAAAAATTAGTTCTACTTCTACCAAAAAAATATCTATTTCTTCAAGTTCTTCAATTATATTTTGTTATTAGCATCTTTATCTTTCTACTTCTACAAAAAAATAGCTGAAGGGGAGGTTCTTCAACTTCATCATCTCGCCCTATTTCCTACAAGGGCAAGAATCAAATGACAGAGGAGTATGCTCCACTTCCACCACTTCCTCCTCCTCAAACATTCTTCGTCCTCAATGATGATAATGATGATGATGAGATTCCAATTCATTTGGATGCCCGATGATATAGCCGCTTGCCTAGGTAATTTATTATTTAAGAAATTTAATTTTTAAGTTTAGTTGTATTATTAATTATAAATATCTATTAATAAAATCATTTAATATGTTTTATGAATTTTTATTAGTAGTTTTTTAATCAATATAAATCCTATTATAGTAATATATTTATTATCAATTTCTATTAGTAAAACATTAATAAAGTAGCTTTTTCTAATTTTTTTTTGTTTGAATTTATTTAGGAGAAAACACCGCCGCCGCCTTTGCCGCTCAAGAGGAGGAAAATCAACGTCCAACACAAGAGCGCCAAAGTCAAGGCCAAGGTAGAGGAAGATGTCGTACTCATAGTTCTTCACAAGGCATCCAAGGGACTCAACCGACCTTAAATTTTGAGATCTTTACTATCCACTTTGCAAAAGAGCTAAAGCTGGGATCAAAACCGACTACATCGCCACTTGCAATAATTGAGTTTTAAATACGGAGAGGGATATGAAACACTAACAAAGAACATCCAAAACCATCATCCCGATAAATGCGGACTCGACCAAACCCAAATACAAATGGGTAGGTATGTTGGAGGTTCAGATTCTAACTCTCCTCTTCCTTTATTTTCATTTAGTGAGGTAAGATTGAGGAGAAATTTGGCTAAATTTGTTTCCGTAAAACATTTATCTTTTAACTTTGTCGACGATGAATTTTATGAAAAATTTATGCAACTTAGTTCTGGTCCACAACATAGAAAGATTTCAAGAAGAACACTGACTCGTGATATTGCGAAAGTTGTTGGGGAGTTTAAACTTGTTTTGCTAAATATGTTTGCTTCACTTAAACAAAAGGTTTCAATATGCTCGAATATTTGAGGTGATCATTGGCAAAATCATCACTACAAGGGCATCACTTGCCATTGCATTGATGATTCTTGGACAATGCAAAAATGATTAATAGGTTGTAGGAAATTTGATACCGAGCATACCGCATCATATTTCCATTCTTCAAGAATACAACTTGGTTGAAAAAGAAAAAATTCGATATCTTTCGATAATACAAGTGCCAACAAAACCTCTTTACCCCCAACTTAGACCTCCTTTATCAACAACCTCCCACAACCCAACCTATCAATAAAATATTTATTTTTCTCTCCTCCACATACACAACCTACACCACAACCCAAAAAATACATTTTCACACTTTATCAACAACCCAACACAACCCAACATTTTAATAAATATTAATTTATTTTATCCAAATACATAACTTATTTTCCAATAAAACTAATATTTTTGCTAGGGTTTAATAATTGCATATTATTTTTTGCGCTTTTCCTAATATATTTCAAGGAATGAAAAATTATTTTAATTTCGCAATTACAATAAGTTGATTTTTCTTCGGTAGTTTTAAAATAACATGCTAAAATTCAGGCGGCCCGGCCCGGTCAGGCCGGGAATGTTGAGCTAACGCCATATTTTGAACCGGGTTGGGCCGGGCCAAAATTTAGTCGAACTTAGATATAGTCGATCTGGTCCGTGGTATTTTTCTATAAAACTAAGATTATCGGGTCAGTCTAGGTCCGTCGGGCTTTTGGCCCATCGGAACGGTCTGGACGAGCCAGCTAGTACTTCTGGCCTATATTTTTATGGTCCAACCCATTTAAAATATCGAGCCCGTCCATCTATTTTAAAGGAAAAAAATATATAAAAAACTTCAAGTTTTAATTCAAAATATATCAACATTAGGCTCTACTTGTAGAGAAAAAAAAAAATTGATAATTTTTTTAATTTTTATAAAGTAAAAATTATATTATTTATTTATGATTAAAACTATATCCACTAAATAATTTAATACAACAATAAGGTTCCGATATGTGGCAGGTTGTAGAATAAGGTTATGTTGTGGAATGGGTTGGTTGACCAACCCACTCCACAACCGGGGTCATGGAAACAATCAGCATTCTCAATTTCTTTTTTAATCAAAACTTTGTCTTTTAGCTAATGACCTTGGGTGAAAGCCATTGATAAAGCTAGTCTCAGTGACTTTTGCAAACCATCTTGTGGAGGCAAACTTTTCCATATTAGATGCATTTGTCATTGTTTGAATTTATGTGTGCAAGATGACCTAACAAATTTCAAAACTTATGTTGCTCCTATTAGAGAAGCAATCACCACTATTTCTAGACATTCCTCTTTAACCAAAAAGTGGGAAAAATTTTGCAAACAAAGAGGAATTTACCCCAAAAAAATTTCTTTTGATGTTCCTCACCGTTGGAATTCTATATATATAATGCCCAATGATTCTTATATGTATAAGGAAATTTTGTGTGCATTTTTCGAACACCACCAAGTTGGTATTTGTTTATTTCCCAATCAATGGGATGTTTGTGCTACTTTGATTTCGCTTTAAAAAAAAAAATTTAAGATGCAACTAAGGAATTATCCGGTTGCTACTACCCTACTTCGTATTGGGTTCTTGATCATTGTATTAAAATTTTACTTCTTTATAATGAATATAAAGACGACCTGATTTTGCCTGAGATGATAGCTTCTATGAGGAAAAATGGTTAAAATATTTTTTTGAAATACCCGATTTATTTTTAGTTGCTAAATTGTTAGACCCTAAGATTAGAAAAGATGGTTTAGAATATTTGTTAAAAATGTGTTATGAAGCATTGTTCCCCACTGATAATGATGCCCTAAACCCCTTGCATATTGTTGCCAATGCAAACAGTCTTTTATTTGATATTTTTAGAGAATATAGGATACAATTTGGTGATGACCATGATAGTGATGTTTGTTCTAGTGATCTTGGATCTTCCCAATCCGTTTCAAGTTCGAGTCTTGCTCATTTGCAAATGTTTTATGATATTCGTTCAACACAAAAAAAAAAAAAAAAAAAAAAAAAAAAAAGCAAGGACTTCTTCTAATCCCTATGGGGAGGTTGAATATTTTTTAAAAACTCGTTTTTTAAAAATAATACCGACCTCCTAAAGTGGTGGTCGAAAAGATCCAACTCCTTCTCGATTTATCCATTATTGCCAAGGCTTCTTTCGTTTGTCCAGCTTCAACCGTTTTGGTTGAGCAAGCTTTTAGCATTGGATGATACACCTTGGATATCCGGAGATCTAGATTAATCGTGGAGAATCTAGAAAATCAACTCCTCCTTGAAGATTGGACAAAAATAAATAAACGAGCACAAGAGGTTGACTTTGATGAAGACGAAGAAGGAGATACACTTGACTTCGATACCACCTCCTCCGGTACACCCGCTTATCAAGGAAGTGAATGAGAACCACAAAACCGGCTTCGATTCGAAAGGTAAGTGAGGCAAGAGAATTACGTGGGCTTTGATTTCTTGACCTTAAGCCGGAAGGTCGAGGATACGCAGGAAATTTTGTTCTAAGTTAAAAATTAGTTTACTAATTTATAACTTAGAATCAAACTCAAGCTCTTTAATTTTTTTTTCTCTTTTCCTTCTCAATATTATTAGTTAAACTTTGTTTTGAAATTTATAAGTTGATTATTTTTTAATTAGTGTTAGTGGGTTAAATTTTAGTTTGTAGTTTAAGAAATTATAAGTTGTACTGTAACATTTAAGTTGTAAGTTATATTTGTAAATTGTAATTATAGATTTGTTCCATGTCATTTGTAAATCTAATGATATTTTATATTAATAGAATTTTTTCCATTTTTCTATGTCAATTATTATTTTACAACTTCTTTTCCCATTTTGTTAAAATAAGCAAAAATATAAAAAAAAAAAAATGAAGAACTGCCTGGAATCGGCGATTTTGTGCCCCGAAACCGTAACCAGGACCGGGGTCTCCACGGTTCGGTTGCGGTTCCATAAGGAACAGTTTGCCTACCTCTACAAACGACTACTGTGCATACAAGGGCGACTAGTCATAAATGCATGCAGAATATATAAATGCATGAAGAGTGCACATTAAGCGATGAGACAAAGACTACTATTGACCAACTTAACCAACAGCTGATTTAAACTAATCACATATTCTAACATCCTCCCTCAATCTGAACGAGGTGCGAGAATGATCTTCAATTTGTCTCTGCAACGAGTGAAGGAGTGTCCACTCAGAGCCTTAGTTAGAATGTCAGATGTTTGATCGACACTAGGCACATGTTACATTCGTAACGATCCTCCGACCTTTTAACGAATAAATGTACGCCTATCTCCACGTGCTTCATTCTCAAATGCATGATGGGATTAATGGCCAAACACTCCACACCTATATTATCTGTCCAAACTATAGGAATTTTCGACATCTTCAAGTTCAGATCAAAAAGTAAGGATCTGATCCAAATAATCTCTGATGCACAATGAGCTAAACATACGCTTCACTACCTGACTTGGAGATGGTATTTTGTTTCTTTGAACACTAGGAAATTAAATTATCTCCGAGATATACACAATAACCTGGGACGGATTTTCTGTCGTCCAAATCCGTTGTCCAATCAAAATCCGCATATCCGGTTAAAGTAGTAATGGACGATTTGGTTATAGCTAAACCATGAGAGGATGGTCCAGCCAAATACTGTAACAGTCGCTTCGCTGCTCTCCAATGTGTATGCAGTAGGTTCCACATGTATTGACTCAGTTTGTTGACACTGAAAGATATTTCGGGCCTTGTGATGGTGGTGTATTGAAGTCCACCAATAATGCTTCTATAAAGAGTGGCTTCCACATTTGGAGCTCCAACAATTTTAGATAAGGGTGGTGAACTCACCATAGGAATGGTAATACTCTTTGTAGTTAGCATTCCTGCCTTTTAAATAGATCCTTTACGTAATGCTTCTGACAGAAGTGAGTTCCATAATCATTGTATTTCACCTCCATTCCATGAAAATGACGAACCTTACCCAGATCCTTTAGGGAGAATCTGGCATCAAGCATCTTTACGAGCTTCTAAACTTCGTCCCTATTATTCCCGGTTATCAAGATATCATCGACATAAACGAGAAGCATGATACATGATCCATTCGAAAATCTGCTGTAAAGAGAGTTATCCACCACTGGAAGTTGTAACCGAGTTCTTTTAGAATGCATTTCAGTTTGTTGAACCAGGCCCTCGAGGTTTACTTCAACCCATATATGGCCTTCGAGAGTTTGCACACCAGTCCCTTTCCTCCTTGCACTTCAAAACCCGGTGGTTGATACATATACACTTCCTTCTCAAGGTCACCATTCAAAACAACATTGTTGATGTCAAGTTGCCTCATGATAACGGTAGTTTCTTACCAAATTAAATAGTATATATATGAATATACTAAACCTTATCCTACAACTCTACAAGTAGAGCGGCAAGTAAGGGTCGATCCCTCGAGGAACGGTAGCCTAGTGTTATTTCGATAGATCAAGCAATTCTAAACTTTAAATAAAAGTAGGAATAAATAACGAAAGCAATAAAAAAAGGGGGGAATTTGATTATCCAAGTATAAACTACTAATGATTACCAAAAACAACTATTGAACTATGATCAAATAAACTTTAGATTCAATTAACAAAAGATGACAAGATAAATAGTATGATTAAAGTATTCAACCCTTGATCAAGTATTCCTTTATTTCAAATAATTTATGTAATTAATTTTGTTTCCCAATTGGTTAGCTTTAGAACTCCTACTCCAAGATTAATAACAAGCTCTATCAATCTCGTTGTCCCTTAAGTATGATTAATCAAAACAAGTTCTTCAATCAATCCTACTCAACTTATCAATTCCTAAAACAAGCTCTTTAAGAATCAATATAGTTAAGTGCATTAAGAGTCAAGACAACGGAGTAGATTCGACATAAAACTCGTAAGTTTGGTTTTAGTGGTCGAACTCTATGTTATCCCCAATAAAATAAATCTATTGTTTGCTACACGGGAATCAGATTCATAAGTGTGAATCAACAATCCCAAATAACATAGAACATTCCAAAAACATAATCCAATCGGTTAACAACCATAGAAATTACATAAACATTCTCAATCCAAGGTTCAACTAATGATCAAGGGCTGAAATAAAGGGTGCTTGCCACCCATTACACCTAATATTATTAGCAAATAGAAAGAAATACAAGAAGACATGATAAATTTATAGAATAAACCAAGAACTTGGGTTGAGGAATGAAGGGCCTTCAATCTTCTTCCCAATAGTGTTCTTGAGGATGATGGAGGCTGGAAAATGTGTTACTGGATGTCCAAAAATAGGTTAAATTCTAAATGGAACTTATATATATAGGGGAAGAGTTATCACTTGAATTTTAGGCAAAATCGCATTCACAATTCCAAAATAGATCTCGGCCGAGACATGAAAAGAGGATTTCTACTTGGTGAATCGAAGGCTGATCTCGGCCGAGATGCAAATGTGTCTCGGGCGAGACGTGAGAAAGAGGATTTTAGGGCTTGTTAGGGTTTGGCTTATCTCGGCCGAGATCTTGATCTCTTGAAATTCTGGACTTTCCCTCAGGATTTCCCTGGGGAGTCATCTCGGCCGAAATTTGCATCCTGTCTCGGCCGAGATCTTCCTTTAGCCCCGTCCTTAGTTGCCTCGATCGATCCACCGACTTTGCGATCTTTTGTTGCTCTTTTTCGATCCGTTTGCACCTGTTTTAACTCAAAAATGAACTAAACACATTATTTTTCCCAATGAGAATTACATGCACGAAATACACATGAAATTGCACACAAACATCACTAAATGATACTTAAAGCGTCCTAAAGTGTTTGCACGAACACGTGTACCACCTCACGTCCCAACCTTGACTTACGACTATGCTTAGGACCGTTCTTATACTCACAGGCTTCACCACCGGACTAAAAGTTTCATCATAATCGAAGTTTGCGTGTATCCTTTGGAAATAAGTCTTACCTTGTACCGTGCAATTGACCCATCAGAGTTCCTTTTTATTTCATATACCCATCTGGAGCCTATGGGTCATTTTCCAGTAGGTAATGGAACAAGACACCGTGTCTTGTTTTTCACCATGGCATTTATCTCCTCTTCCATCAATTTCCTCCACTTAGGAGAATATTGAGCTTCTTCAAGGGATGTTGGCTCAAATCATCCAATGCAACAATGAAAACTTTTTTCTTTCTTATTCCTGATTTTCCTCTAGTTGTCATTGACTGCGTGTTCTGTGGGAGTACCAGAGGATCAACTTTTACCTCGTCGATGGCTGTAGAAGATGGCAATCTCCTAATTGGTGATTCAACATGGTTGATTGGTGTCATTGTTCATGAGGGACTGGAAGTAGTGGATATGAGACTGTTATGGGGAACGGTGGATTATTTGGTTCTTGAAGGGATGTATCTTCAGTGTTATGACTTTTGGACAAGAGGGGTATGCCATTATCTTGAGTTGGAGAGGGTATGGATATTACAACTGGTGAGAAAGGTTGATTTGGACAGTCTATATATGTGGCATTAGGTAGGTTTGGCTTTTGTTGTTATAGAAGGGGAAGATATTCTCAAAAAAGGTAATGTCCCTTGGTATTAATGTTTTCCCAGAGGGAAGTATGGGTTTATAGCCCTTGTATCCTTCTGAGTAACTAAGGAAGGTGCTTGGTTCTGATCTGTGGTCCAGTTTGGTTTTGGCATAGGGTCTTAGGTTAGGATAGCATAAGCAACGAAACACTCTCAAATAGGTTATGTCGGGTTTCCTCTCTAAGAGAGATTCATAAGATGAAGTGTAATCCAGTCCTTTAGCAGGGATTCTATTAATAATGTTTACTGCAATTTTGAAAGCATCGAGCCAAAGATTTTGTGGAATACTTGCTTGAGCAATTAATGCCAATCCAACTTCAACGGTATGTCGGTTTTTTCTTTCGAATAATCCATTTTTTTTATGGTGTAAGGACATGACACTCTATGGTGAATTCCCTTTTCTTGGAGATATTTAGAAAGGATCCTATATTCCCCACCCCACAATCACTTTGAAGGGATTTGATGGTTTTTTGGAATTGGTTGAGGATTAAAGACTGAAAATGGAGAAAGGCAGTATGAACTTCAGATTTTAGTTTAAGGAAATATATCCATGTGTATCTGGTTTTTCTATCAATGAATGTTACATAATACTGATACCCATTGTTTTATTTTTTGGGGGACGGACCCCAAAGGTCTCTATGGATAAGGTCAAAGAGTTCATTTGTGATAGTAGTAGAATTGGAATACGGTAAGGAATGAGATTTAGAAATAAAACAAGTTGAACAAGGAGGAATGTTTCTTACAACATTGATATTACAATCCTTTAAGGGTTTAGACACAATGTCATGGGAAGCATGCCCTAATCTATTGTGCCATATTGCAAGATCTAATCTCTTCTTGGAATTGGATAAACTAACTGAACTAGTAACGGAATAACAAACAGGTTTGCTTGGTTGAGAGGGGACATATACGACTCTAGGTTAGGCTGATGGAGTCTTCTTGGCATTAATAAGCTCAAACTTGTATAGCCTTTCTTCAAGATTCCTTTGGAGAAGAGCCGTTCCATTGACCTGATCCTTAACAAAATAATTAGAAGAGTGTAACTCAAAGTACACATTATTATCCTTGCAAAACTGAGATACACTTAAAAGATTTTTGGTAATTTCTGGCACATTGAGAAGGTGATTTATGTTGAAGGTTTTGTTAAAGGCTGGGCTAAGGGGTTTGAATATAGAATCACCAACATGGGATATTAACAAACCTGAACTATTTTCGAGGTGAAGTTTGTTGTTCCCCTGGTAATCGGATGCCACATTCAAGTTGCCCAGATCATACGTGACATGGTTGGATGCTCCGGAGTAGGGAAACTAGTTGGAGTATTCGAAGTTGTTATCTTGTTGAGAGAAGTTGATGCTAGCTTGATTGGCTTGTGAAAAATTACCGAATCTGCCATCTTGATTGCTGCCTGGCCGCACTGTCGAGGTCCAGTAAAATTAACTAATCCTAACTTTCTGCTCCTAATTTGTAGAAGTGGCAAGAAGGGGTCGAACCCACAGAGAGCAAGACGGTTTATTGTGTTTACGTATCAACCTAATAATTTATATATATTTAGAATTGGGTGTTGGTTGAATTATGACTTGATTAACCTAAACGCAATAATTAATTAACTTAACTCAAATAAAAAAGAAATCCCAGTCTTTAATCTAGCCTCCTGGTACACGTGTTTCGTGCACGCACTTTAGGGCACTTTTAGTGTCATTTTAGTGTCAATAATGTGCATAATCACGTGTATTTAGTGCTTTTATATTCTCATGGGCAAAATAATGCGTTTGTGCTGTTTTTGTGTTAAGACAGGTGAAAAAGGGTCGAAATCGAAGATTAAACGACCGCGGAGTCAAGGGATCGATTGAGGCAACAAAAGGAAGGGACAGTTGAAAATCTCGGCCGAGACAGGATGAGAGTCTCGGCCGAGATGAGTCTCCAGGCATTTATGAAGAGTTGGACAGAAAGAAGATCTCGGCCGAGACACACAACAGATCTCGGCCGAGAAATGTTGCCAGAGAATTTCAAAGTTTTTCAAGGCCCAGAATCTCGGCCGAGATGATATTAAATCTCGGCCGAGATCGCCTTTCGACCCACAAACCCTTGAAAACCCCTTTTCACGTCTCGGCCGAGACACACCCACGTCTCGGCCGAGATTCAGTACCCTGTTTTAAAATCATGAATGCGATTTTGCCTATTTTCGACTAGCACTTTCTCTCCTTATATATATATCATCCCATTCGAATTTAACCTAACCCTAATAACCCTAATAACCTAGAACCCATCCCCCACACATAATCAGCCACTTTTCTCCATTGGAAGCAAGGAAATGGAAGGGGGTTGAAGATCTTGATCTTCAACCCCTAACCTTTGGTTCTTTCTATCCTATTTTCATGTTTTCTTTAATTTTCTGTTATTTTATCTTTGTATTAGGTAAAATGGGTGGCTAGCACCCTTAGTTCACTCTTGATTATTGTGGAACCTTGAGTCCAAGACATTTATGTGATTATTACGGTTAATGTTACCGAAAATATTGTGTATTCAAGTGTTTTGTGTTATTTGCTGTTATTGACTCACATTTATGAATTTATTATTGGATTGATCACCCTTTAAGGGATTTGTGAATGTGTTGCTAGAATAGGAGGTCACTATCCGTAATTGTAGGATTTCCGATTCCCGAGTAGCAAACAATAATTATTTATTGGTGATAACACAAAGTTTAACCTCTAAAACCGAGCTTGCGAGTTTTATGTTGAATTTATCTCGTTGTCCTAGTGTTTAATGCATTTGGTGATTGAATCTAAGAGAGCTTTTTCGAGGATTCGGTTAAACTGAATAGGGTTAGTCGAAGAGCTTGTTTTGATTAACTAAGATTAAGGGATAACAAGGCTATTAGAGCTTGTTAATAGTCTTGAGATAAGGGCTAGAATCACAATTGAATAGGGCATTGACAATAGTTACATAAATCGTCCAAGACCTCGGTGAAACATGATCAAGGGTGAATCGTTTTGTTATTTAAAAAACCAAAAACCTATAAAAATCTCTTTATTTGTCTTGTTTATTTAGGTGTAGTTGTTATTTCATTAATCCCCCACTTCTTTATTGTTTTCTAGCTTATTTACTTTATGTTTCTCGACAATAATAGCTTAACACATAAAAGCAAAATTTGTTCGACCGTTCCTCGTGGGATCGACCCTTGCTTGCCACTCTACTAGTTAGAGTAGTCGGTAAGGTTTAAGTGTATCTTCATACACGATTTAATTTGGTAGTCGGAAACGACGCTACCAAATTTTGGCGCCGTTGCCGGGGAATGGTTTAGAACGATTTTGTTTTATGTGTTAAGCGTTAGTTTTATTTACATAGCTAGTTGTTTGTTATGTTTATATAAAGAGCATCCGTCGAGCCAACGACGTTAAACAAAGGCGCTTGTCGGGAGGCAACCCGACGGTATCTTTTAATATTTGCGTTTTTCAAATTCCTAGTTAGTTGTTTAATAAATGCCTTGTGGCATATTTGATGTTTTTGTTAAGAAATATGCAGGTATAAATTAGAATAATCTAGAGATAGCATAAAGTGGAGGTGAAGGGGAGCAAAATGAAGGAAAAATGCAGGGGAGGCCATCTCGGCCGAGACATACAACATCTCGGCCGAGACCCACTGTGAGCCAATTGCTATCTTTTGCTTATTTTGGTTATGTTGATATGATCTTTATTGAATTTTGATACCTTGCATATTTTTAGGAGTAAGATTATTTCTGTTAAGTTAGTTAGTTGGTTTGTTAATAATTGGTTGAATTCGACGAGCACCAACTTGTATTCTTCTTTTTCCACAAACTTAGTCCGCAACTAAGTTTGGGGAGAGGTTGAGATTCGTACAAATTGGTAGCTCGAGAAAGCAATTGGATGAGTTTAGGAAAGAAAAATGTGGCATTGATTAATGATGAAAAATTTTGACAAATATTTTTGAAAGAAGCACATGGTAGAGTATGATAGACTTGTTGAAACAAAATTGAACATACACTCAAAACTTTTGATCAAAATTGCAACCAAGTGAGTTTTTGAGCCTTAGAAGATACTTCCATCTTTGGAGTAATTTAAACTTTCTTTCGGTGTGAAATTCATTGAGTGCATTTAGTTGTCTCTAGAACTTGCCATAATTCTCTATTTTGCATGTGTCGGTGCATTGTGTGACATTGAAAATGATCTTAGGCAATTCTTGACTTGAGCCTATTTTCAAGCTTGAAAATACTTCCTTTGTACCAAATTTGATATTGTCTCTAGTTGAGCCCCTTGAGCTTTTAGCCTCTTGTTTGACAGCCCAACTCTACAAGCCAAGTACCTTTCGATTTAGCCTTTGACCTTAATTGGACTATTTGAGTATGAGGGAGGCGGTTGGAAGGTAGTCGGGTAAATTTGGGATTGAAAGGGGTGAACTATTGGGAATATTGAAGGGTGGAAGGAATTGAAACAATAGGCAAAGAATCGAGAATACTAGTTTCTCTCCAATGTTTGTTTATATTTGTTGAAAAAAAAAAAAAAAAAAAAAGAGAAAAATCGAAAAAATCGAAAAATCAGAAAAACAAAAGAAAAAGTTAGTTGTATATACTCAATTGTTGCTTTTGATTTGGAGAGGCTAGTATTATAAATGCCTTTCGATAGATGTTCTCAAGGTTGTAGAAATTCAAAAGAAAATACACTCCAAAGGAGAATTGAGAAAGCATTTAGGTTGTGGACTTTGTGGTAAGGAGAAGAAATCGATTCTTGGGATTGGTTTACTAAGGAAGTAAAGAGTGAGGTTGAGTGACCATTTTTTTTTTGGGGTAGATGAGATTAACTAACTCATTTAGTCCGTTTTATAGTCACTTATACCAGAAATTGGAGAAGAAATCAATTTTTGGGATTGGTTTACTAAGGAAGTAAAGAGTGAGGTAGAGTGACCATTGTTTGAGGGGTAGATGGGTAGTGCACGACTCATTTAGTCCGTTTTATAGTCACTTATACCCAAAATTATCCCACCTTACCCCAAACCAACATTACAACCTATTAAAGACCTTTTTGATTCTTTGTCACACACGCCGGTATACATCGAAGTTTAGATGATTGGCAAGCTTATGGTAGGCATTTTATGTATTTCAATGTGAGCGTATACACTTCCCTTTTGATACACTTGAGAGTCGAGAGTTACACTCACCATTTGAGGATCTTAAGTTTAGAGTGTTTTGTCTCGAGAGTAGTGGATCTAGTCTATCACACATGCTCACTTTTATCATGATCTCTTACTCTTTTTCATGAAAATTCTGAAATCAAATGCCACTAAACTTTGCCCTAAACACGTGTTCTTTTGTCTTTCTCTTTATTGTTCGCGACGAACAAGTTTTAAGTTTGGGGAGATTTGGTACACGTGTTTTGTGCACGCACTTTAGGGCACTTTTAGTGTCATTTTAGTGTCAATAATGTGCATAATCACGTGTATTTAGTGCTTTTATATTCTCATGGGCAAAATAATGCGTTTGTGCTGTTTTTGTGTTAAGACAGGTGAAAAAGGGTCGAAATCGGAGATTAAACGACCGCGGAGTCAAGGGATCGATTGAGGCAACAAAAGGAAGGGACAGTTGAAAATCTCGGCCGAGACAGGATGAGAGTCTCGGCCGAGATGAGTCTCCAGGCATTTATGAAGAGTTGGACAGAAAGAAGATCTCGGCCGAGACACACAACAGATCTCGGCCGAGAAATGTTGCCAGAGAATTTCAAAGTTTTTCAAGGCCCAGAATCTCGGCCGAGATGATATTAAATCTCGGCCGAGATCGCCTTTCGACCCACAAACCCTTGAAAACCCCTTTTCACGTCTCGGCCGAGACACACCCACGTCTCGGCCGAGATTCAGTACCCTGTTTTAAAATCATGAATGCGATTTTGCCTATTTTCGACTAGCACTTTCTCTCCTTATATATATATCATCCCATTCGAATTTAACCTAACCCTAATAACCCTAATAACCTAGAACCCATCCCCCACACATAATCAGCCACTTTTCTCCATTGGAAGCAAGGAAATGGAAGGGGGTTGAAGATCTTGATCTTCAACCCCTAACCTTTGGTTCTTTCTATCCTATTTTCATGTTTTCTTTAATTTTCTGTTATTTTATCTTTGTATTAGGTAAAATGGGTGGCTAGCACCCTTAGTTCACTCTTGATTATTGTGGAACCTTGAGTCCAAGACATTTATGTGATTATTACGGTTAATGTTACCGAAAATATTGTGTATTCAAGTGTTTTGTGTTATTTGCTGTTATTGACTCACATTTATGAATTTATTATTGGATTGATCACCCTTTAAGGGATTTGTGAATGTGTTGCTAGAATAGGAGGTCACTATCCGTAATTGTAGGATTTCCGATTCCCGAGTAGCAAACAATAATTATTTATTGGTGATAACACAAAGTTTAACCTCTAAAACCGAGCTTGCGAGTTTTATGTTGAATTTATCTCGTTGTCCTAGTGTTTAATGCATTTGGTGATTGAATCTAAGAGAGCTTTTTCGAGGATTCGGTTAAACTGAATAGGGTTAGTCGAAGAGCTTGTTTTGATTAACTAAGATTAAGGGATAACAAGGCTATTAGAGCTTGTTAATAGTCTTGAGATAAGGGCTAGAATCACAATTGAATAGGGCATTGACAATAGTTACATAAATCGTCCAAGACCTCGGTGAAACATGATCAAGGGTGAATCGTTTTGTTATTTAAAAAACCAAAAACCTATAAAAGTCTCTTTATTTGTCTTGTTTATTTAGGTGTAGTTGTTATTTCATTAATCCCCCACTTCTTTATTGTTTTCTAGCTTATTTACTTTATGTTTCTCGACAATAATAGCTTAACACATAAAAGCAAAATTTGTTCGACCGTTCCTCGTGGGATCGACCCTTGCTTGCCACTCTACTAGTTAGAGTAGTCGGTAAGGTTTAAGTGTATCTTCATACACGATTTAATTTGGTTGTCGGAAACGACACTACCACCTCCCCTTAGTCGAATTACCCTTGTAATTAATATAACTGTTATCCAGTTTTAGTTATGAAACTCTTACCCCAAGATTAGTAACAAGCTCTGCTAACCTTGTTGTCCCTTATGTTTAACTAACCAAAACAAGCTCTTCAGTTAGTCTATTCGATTGAGTAATCTTAGGAGAAGCTCACTAGACCTCATTAACTGAATGCATAGAGACCTAAGTGTTCGCCTATTTTATAACCTAACAATCCGCAAGTGTACGGGTGCAAGTGTATATAACGGCAAGCAAGGTCGATCCCACAAGGACTGACTTAACGACTAGTTTGATACTCCAAATATCCTAAAACACTCCTAACTAGGCTCTCAATTGGATTGATTTTATTATTAAACTAATTTCACTAAACTATTACTTAACACTGAAATTCAAGAATAAGAAAACAATTTATCAAATACTCAAGATTGGAAGACAAATTCTAGAGAATTGATTTCAGAATTAACTAAGTGTGACAATCTAATTATTCTAAACTAGCAATGATTATTATCGTTATTAGACGGCACTTATATATATTAACTCTCCTTTCGAAGCAATTAACTTGTAGATTCATTATCCCTAGCCACTCTTTCAAGTCGACTAGACCTAACGAACTCCCAATCGATCTTAAACCAATGCCTACGCACTTATCTCACCTCCTTTCGGAGCGCTAAACAACTACGCTATATATTGTCTTTCCATTCACAAATTCCTCCTTTCAAAGCAAACTTATGAATTATGTAGAAATAGTCAAGTGATCAATTTAACTATTCATGAAACTAAATCACAACACATAGATAACGAATAACAATCATTAACTAGAATAGAAAACTTCAATTAATCAAACATCGTTAAAACCTACTTTCAAAACCCTAGAATAATAAGAAACTACTCACTCATGTTCATATTCATAACATAAATATGTTCATAGACAAACATGATTTGAAATAAAGAAATGATAAAGTGAATAAGAACCCTAATCGTCGTCTTGATCTTGATCTCTTGATGTTGCTTTCCTCTTCAATATGTCTTGTAATGATCTCTAACTCCTTTTTTCGAGTTTGGGAACCTTCTTATATAGTTAAGGCCAAATTGGGCCCAAGATGGGCTCAAAATCATAAAACGCGCACATTCTGTTTTGGACTCGGAAATCCGCCTCGACCAAGTCAGAATCGTCCTCGACCGAGTTAGGTCAACTCGACCGAGGCAAAATTCCCCTCGACCGAGTTGAAGTTTCTGACCAAATTCACGTTTTGCTCTTCATTTCTCACTCGACCGAGTTGCTAAACAACTCGACCGAGTCATACTTTCTGATCATGCTTCAACTCCTCTTTGCTATTTCCGGTTTTTTTGCTCGTTTTTCAACCGAACCTTGCCCAAACGGACTTTTTTGGCCTTTTTATACCTGAATAACACTAAAACAAGCAAAACACGTCATCTAGCTCAAAAGATGGAATTTAATCACTTTTCACCCAAATACCCATGCATATGTCACATATTACGTCCTTTGATTGACCTAATATACATGTAAAACTAGCATGTATCACTAAGGTAACGGGATAGACACGGTGTTGGATTCACAAGCTCGGTACAAGGGACCGCGACTTATGTTATCCTAGTGATTAATTCACTATTTGCTACTAATGGCATATGTTCGTAACAATTACGTATTATGACAATTACCTAGCGATAAATATGTGACTAAATACCTAGGTGATCAATCTAAGCAATAATACACATAAGAATGTAAATATGCTCAAATAACATAAAATGAATTAATACCAAAACCTTCAAACAGTTACCGTAAGAATTAAAAATTACTCAAACTAGGGTTTAACATAGATCAAGGACTGAAATTAAATGACCAGCCACTCATGGTGGCAACAAAAGACATAACTCTATTCAAGAACATAAACATAAAAGAAACTAGAAAGATAAAACCCAAAAAGTGCCAATTCTCTATTTGCTCGTCTTCTCCAGAATCCTCCCAAAGCAAAAGTCAAGTCCCTATTTTTGGACCTAAAGACTCCTATTTATAGTTAGGATCAAGTTGGGGTGGACTTAGACTTGAATTAGGAATTCTTGCAGCCCAAGGATTAAAATCCTGATTTAACGTGTCGCAGCCGCACTCATCTTTGCTGCAGGATAGTCGCAGCCGCGCTCTAGGCCGCGGCCTAGGAGAATGTCCAATGATTCTAGGTGTTCTAGCACACTTTGGCTCGCGTCCGCGCAAGTAAGTTGCGGCCAAGACTGACTTCTTCACACTTAGCTCGATTTTCCCCTGTTTTGGACTTCCCGGGACTTGTTCCTTCGTCCATACTTAGACAAATGCACAATTCTAATCTTAAATAACCTGAATACTCTAAAAAACAAGTCCAAACCATCAAATAGTCTAATAATACGAAACTAAGTCAATTATGCATGCAAATGTCATTAAAACGACAATTAAATTGACTAATATGTGCATAAACACGTGTACCACTGCCTCTGAAATTCTGACCATTATTGGATGGTTTATACCCCTGGTCCTTGTAATAACACTTCTCAGTTGTTGTGTATTACTAAAACCACAAACGTGACAAAATATTTTTCCATTGTTGTAGTTCCTGCCACCTTTACCACCTCTACCATAATTTCCTCTTCCGATCACAACATGCCTTAACTTTATTGATGTATTCCTTCATGCTCGAACTTCCTTTCCTCAGGCTCTGCAGTTCCAGTTTATACTGCATCTTTTTGGCCTTTGTTTGGCTGGAGAAATTTGTCTCTAGGGTTGTCCAAAGCTCATACACAATCTCAAGTCCAACCATTAGAACGAGAACACCGTCACTGAGTGAAGATAATAACCAAGAGGCCAACAGTCGATCTTGCCTTTGGTAAATTCGAAAATTTGGGTTGATTTTATCATCACTTCCTTCTTCTCTGATGAACTTCTTTGGGGTGGCCACTTCTCCTGTCAAAGACTCTTCGAGGCCATAACCCCTCACTGCTTCAAGAACTTGTTATCCCCAAATAAGATACTTATTGTCTCCAAGTTTGACGGAGACGACTTGGTTTTGTGGTTTCACAAGTTGTGTTTGGCTCAGACCACCAATGGACAAATTCACTCCACTATCAGCTACTTTTGTGTGTTTTTGGACATTAGTATCGTCTGCCATATTTATGGTTGTACCTCCTCAAAGGGAAGAAATCAAGGCAAAGGAAAATGATGGATGAGTGGCAGTATCAACAGCAGGATAAATCCCGCTCTGATACCATGTTGGAAATCTGGATTAGAAAACACATGGCTAAGAACAGAAGAAATGTATTCGTTGTTGAAGCTATCAGAATAAGGTTGCAGCTATGTCTTTCGTTGATTAGAAAAGATACAACTAGGTTACATATATAGTATGAGTCAAAACCTGGCAAACCCTAACAGTTGTCTAAGACAGCGACTCTTCTGTAATAAACTAACGACTTCTGTGCATACAAGGACGACTAGTCATAAATGCATGCAGACTATATAAATGCATGCAGAGTACATATTAAGCTATGAGACAAAGACTACTATTAACCAACTTAACCAACAACTGATTTAAACTAATATACATATTCTAACACTCTTGATATGGGGAAACTAGTATTGTGTTTGGTCAATGATTTATTGAACTAGATGGAGATTTTGGTTTCAGTTTAGGGTTGGTTTTTTGGTTGGGTATTGGTTCCTATGGGTAATATCAAGAACGTGGGTGGGTTCTAGCATGGAATGTGATTCTGGCTTCTCACGTGCATTAAAAATTGAAACAACATCAACTTTGTTAACTGATGAAATGGCCAGCTTCTCCATAACTTCTTCAACCAATGATTTGGCTAACATTTCCATTGAAACTTGTTCAACTGGTCCATTAGTGTTCTTCTCCGACCAATCCACACCATCTTTTCCCACTTCGGCTTTTTTGCTCTAGCAAATAGTTTTCTACCAGTTCCCATAATTTTCGAGGCTCCATTGGAGTCGAGACGCCTCACTTCAGTTGCGAGGCTTTAAGCTGAGGACCATAAGGAAGATCACTAATATCAGGACATGCGTTTCGGTCATATTCAACATAATTTCGAAGCACATGACCCAACATTCTGCAACATAAATAATAAGTTGGCAGTGCTTCATATTTAATCGACAGAATCTGATGTTACCTAGTAGCTTAATCGATAAATCTCGGATCAAAGGTTTCGTAGTTTCAATAAACACCTTCAATCTCAGAAAACATCCCGCTCCTTTCTCATTTTCACTGTCTAATTTCTCAACTTTCTTAACCTGATTTGATAATACTCTAGCCACTTGATTGTTCATACACCCAGGCGGTACATCAGACACCCTAACCCACATGGAAACTTTATCTACCATGACACTAGATTTCTGCTCAAGCCCCGAAAATCACTTAATAGCAGAAAGTGACCCTTCGAAATTCCAAGGTTGATTTTGTAAGACCTTCTCTAGATCAACTTCATCTTCAAACCTAAACAGTACCAATTAATTCTGGGCCCCATTCAGATGCTTCTATGCCCTTTTGGGTGTGCCATGCATTAGCCATAACTCTTCTAGTAATATTCGAATTCAGTATTTATCGTGATATACCGCCCACCCTAAACACAATGTACCCCCGACTTAGCAGACAATCCCACATTCAGAACTTCATAAATATCAGTTCATCCACCTTACCCTTCCCCTTTTCCACCCCATCAATCTCAATATAAATAAAAACTATAAAGTGCAAATACCAGAAGAAAAAATCTAACAGAAGCGACGGATTAGGCCACTGAGAACAAACCACAAAGTTTTTCCGTCGTTGGCCTCCTGCTCTACCCGAAGAAGCCTCCAAGTAGTTGATACACCTGCAAACAGAACAAAGAAAAAGGAAAGCAGGAGCAAAGATGAACACCAGAAATAACTAGAAGAAACAAAAACCAAACCCTAGTTCGCGGAAAGAGACGTAAGAGAAAAATAATAATGGCTTAAAAGAGAAGAACAATAACACCGTGAGACTATTAGGATGATCATGATCGTCTCATTCCATCCAACACCCTGATCGCTTCCACTAATCGGAAGAACGAAGAAACCCTAAACCTAGAGGATTCTCTTCCATATGGAAGAACCTGTAATATCAGTATTAACCATTATTGCCCATAATTTGACTTTTTAACAATCAGAGCTTCAATACATTTAATATTAGTAAATATTGAATTTTGAAAAAAAAAAAAAGAATATTAGAGGAAGAATTGAGATTTCGTTTCCGGCCTATGACATAATTGCCGCATAGGCATACAATCGATATCATATTTACTTTGTTGCACATCACTTCTGAAAGTGCCACACTTGCTATCTTGAAAACTTCTTTCGTGTCTCAATTTTATTGCCTTAGTATATCAGATTTGATTGTAACATTAAGAATGAGACATTATGGGGTAAAAATCATAACACGTCCCACAACTTTTTACTTTAACGGAATTAGTCCCACAGGTTTAGTATGTTTCAATTTCATCCCGTAATTCTAGTAATTGTCCAATTTAAGGATAAATTTGGCCGGAAAATGCGCGTGCCAATCACGCGCCGGTTAATTTTAGTAAAAACCGGTGAGAGATTACACGTGTGCATTTAATTTTTGACGTGGCCATCATGCCTCCAAATGAAATCCAAAGAAAATTGCCACCTAATTAAATGAAATGCCACATCATATCAGGTAAGAGAAGCCGCATTTTTTACTTGAACTGAAGTAATCCAAATCCCAAACCACGTATTATTCAAAAAGTAAAAAAGAATGAGAACCCTAGATAGCACATTCTCCAGAAATTGCCCAAATCTTCCATAGCAACCTTGCTGAACCAAAATCACCATAAGATAACTACATTTCTACAAGATCTATAGTGGTATAGGAGTATATCTGGAGCAGCAGGCGAAGGCATAGCGAGATTGCGATGGTTTTTGTTCGGAAAAAAGAGGCGACGGAATGGACTAATCCCAAATACGGTAACTTTTCTTCATCTTTACGGATTTTAACCTTCGTATAGAAAATACTTGTGTTTTATACATTCGTTTTTGCGCATATTGATATTTGGGGAGATGGGGACATGAAGGAAACTGTTTTTTTTTTTTTGTGAGTGGGGACAAGTATAGATAAAGTTGCTGTCCCCTTGTGTTTGTGGACCACTTTCATTGCTATTTGAATGAAATAAAGGATATAATAATACTGAGGTGTTGTGCTAGCTATTTTTGTCTGATTGTCTAGTTAGGGTTTAGTATTTTTTAATATTGTTGTTGCCTCTGTACTGCCCCACCACCAACCATGTGCCATCTATTTTATTTACTGTTTTTCACAGTTGTTTTGGTGATTTATTGCGGTGGGTGGGGTTTGGTTTAGGGAGTTATGTAGAGGCTTGTTTACTGCTGTTTTGTGAAAGCTCCCCTCTTTATTTTGCATTATTTCTTCTGATTGTTTTGCAGACCCGAAGAGCGACTATCTAAGTATTGTTTTACACTTCGGGGGTGTGTTTGAGGATATGCCGAATACAAGATATGTGGGGGGTGAAAGGCTTGTCTTTGATTGGGTGAAGGTGAAAGAGCTAAAGTATAAGGACTTAGGAGGCTTTACATGACAAGCTGGGGTCACAGGTGATGTCAAACTCCATTTCATGCAAAGTTGCAGCTCGTTTAGGCTGTTGTGGGATGATGATAGTGTTAGGGAATGTGTATCTTCACTCAAGCACATCCGAGAGATGCATATTTTCGTTGAGACAATTGAGACAGGGCCACAAGGTGAGGTTGAGCATGCTGATGGTGAATTTGACTATGAGGACTTCAAGGACCCAGATTTCGTAATTGGAAACGACGTCTGCGATGAAGAAGACGATGTTATATTTGACAAAACAGTTGAGCATGTTGGTGGTGATATGGAAGCTTTAGATCCTACGAATGTTACAGAAAGCACGTACTATGTGGATTGCCCTATTGAGTCGGCTGACATGATGGGAATGGGTTCGAGCGTCTCTCAAATCGAAAAGGGTGGGCCTTCAAAAGTTGATAAGGGTAAAAGGAAGGTGGTTGAGGAGAGCTCGGACGAAGAAGAGGATAGTGAAGGAGAGGCTGATGTGGTCGGTAGTTTCGGAGATGACTTCAATGAGTCAAGGATATCTGGAGATGACGAGGAGGGTGAAGGCAATAACTATCTGGTTTACAAGGTGATCATTACCATGATTGAGTGGATCCGTGAGTACTTAATGAAGCGGTTACAGAAGAATCGGGACCGGGCTGTTGGTCGTTGGAAGGATAAGTTGTGCCCAAGAATCAACAAGATAATTGAAAGGAATATGGAAAGAGTCTCAGATTGCAGCCCTCTAAAGGCTAGTGATCGTCATTACCAGGTTCGGGTCTTCGGTGGAGGGCAATACTCGGTTGATTTAGAGCTCCGACAGTGCTCTTGTAGAGCATGGCAGTTATCGGGTATCCCTTGCACACACTTTCTTTGTGCAATCCTAAATCAGGGGAGAGAACCGGAAGAGCTCGTTGATAAATACTACGAGGTTGCCACTTACCTCAAGGCATACGGGCATGTTATTATGCCCTTAAGCTATGAGGTCCTATGAGGAGATACACTTTACATTCCCCCAATGCCACCGGAGTTTGGGAAAAGACTACTAGAGGCAGAAAAGCAACTAATCGAAGACTCGAACCGGCTGAGAAGGCAAACAAAACAAAGAAGTCAGGTAAGGGGCCGAAACTTCAAAAAATGAGAAGGCAGCAAAAAACAATCACGTGTAAAAAGTGTGGGCAGCCAGGTCACAATAAGAATACTTGTCTGAATCCCATGGTACACTTTCATTGCTTTCACCTGTCAGTTTTATTATTGTCTATCGTGAATGTGGAGCAATTGGGTGCATTTTTTGTTTTAAGTATACATAAGCAATAAAAAATTATCGTTTTGCAATATGTTTATAGTTTAGTTTTTTTCCTAAATGCTTAGAACCTGCCTATTTATCAATCATTACTTCCGTTTTATTTCATTTTTCTGATACAAGGAGAAAATACTCCTAGAGAGGCTGATGTTGAGTCTGCTGACACCCCTCCCCCCCCCCCCCCCCCCCCGTTGCTGAGTCGACCCATCAACAAGTAATTTATCAGTTTTGTCTTAATGGGAGATTGTTCAATCATGGTTTTTAATGCTTTTGACATGTTAATCCTAAACCTATTCTCCAAGATGAAAGTGCGCCTGGTAGTAACAAACTAAATCGAAGGGGGGCAAGGAAAAAGATTCCAGACAATGGACCAAACAAGCGAGCGCGTGGTGTCGAGGTTTCTTTTTTTTTTTTTTTTTTTTTAACATATCGCGTTATTTATGAACTAAATTTTATATGTGTATTGTAACTTTATTGTAATAATTGTTTGTAGATTGAGCCACCTAGAGTTGTAGATAATCAGTCACACATTGAAGATGTGCATGGTGAACCACAGATAAATACCCAAGGGAGTGGCGTTACGTCCAGTACGTGGCTGACCCCTGTTTAACCACCACTTGTGCAAGGGCCGTCAATGTTTCAACAACTCCGAATGGGCCAGACATCAATTCAGCCGAGAGTCATGATCAGGGCACCTCCTCCGTTTGCTCAAGGAAGTTTCACTTACTAGCCCACAGTTCCAGCCGCTCAACATGGTCCGAGAAATATTGTGATCCAAGGTGGAAAGAAATTTATGGATCTCGCGAGCCAATGCAGTAGCAAGGGGGACACTGGAAAGAACAAGGCTTGGAGAGTAAAAGCCTGTGGTTGTTTTCGTTAATATTTTGATTAGCGTTGTATTTGGCCAAAAACTCTCTATTGTGGCATTAAGCATCTAGTATTGAACCCGGTTTATTTTGTTAACATCGGGTGTATTAGCGATGTGTATTTTCCTTCCGCTCAACCGGCAGTGCGTGTGGGCACTCTCAACAATGTTTTGATAGTGCGTGTGTGCACTTTTTTGTGGCTTATCTACAGGTTCTTACAATTGGCTGACTTTATGTATGATGCCAACTTTTGGACTATCAATGTGAAACTTTATTATTAAACCATCTTATGTCTCAGTATTGTGATTGGAAAATTTACATTGAATCTATCCTTGTCTATTGCATTTGCTACAAAACTTCACGATAGGTAACCACTTGCAATAACCTCATGTCAAAATCCATTAATCAATTCTGGAACAGAGTACTTTACACACATATTTAGTCAAACTTGTACGCAAAAAATACACCTTGCATTAGCTTTAAAGGATCAAACTTTATAGAACTTGGTACAAAATAAATACAACCTTCAACTGGATACAAAAGTTTGTGTTAAAACTCATATCTAAACTATGATGTTAAAGCTCATAGCTAAACAAAACTCTAAACCTACCCATAAACGATGAAATTGGATTCACGATACAATTTCATTATCAATTCAACCCGAACCATCAGATAGAGCAAATTCTAAACAAGCCACTATCAATTCAACCCGAACCATTAGTGCTTCAAATTCTAAACAAGCCAGCTACTTTACTAAAGCATCCTCAATTTGTAGTCTTTCCCGATTACTTGGTTCTTCGATTTCGCAGTCAATACCAATACAGCAACACATGCCACAAGCAAGCTACCAAATTATATTTTAGCTGATACTCGATCCTTCAACTGCATAGCTCCAATTTTGCACGAAAGTGCTTCATTTATCGATTTCTGATGTTCAAATTTCTTCTCAAGCTCATTCTTTTCTTTTCCAAGCAAATCCAATTCCACTTGATATATTGTAATGATTTCTTGAAGCTTAAAATTTTCATTCCTAAGAATGTCCATTTCGGCTCGATTTTCATTCAATCTCCTCAAAAGCCCCCTAACCAACTGCCTCGCTCGCGGACAGAGTGGTGGATTAATCCATCGAAAAAACAAGCAATATCCAGGCCTCTGTTGGAGACCCATGAAGCATTAGCACCGAAAAATAACATAACCACCCAGCAATTACAGAAAATCCATAGAGACTAGGATGAAGAACATACCAGGTAATTGGCACATCCAAAAAAACGACGGCCAACGTTTTCTTCTTTCGATGAAGTCACCACTGGCAAGCTCAAATGACAATAACACTCCAACACCAGCTGCGAACTCTCACTGGATGAAGACATGGAGATTTAGGAACTGGGTTTGAGAAATTAGGGTTCTTCGAACAAATCGTTCTTTCTTCTGAAGGTTAGTGTTAAGGAGAAATGCTATAATGTTAATTGTTCCCTTTTCTGAAGAGGCTAATGTGTAAACTCTTAAATAAATCTAAAAGCAAAAGAAAAGCCACATTCTCTAAATTTCGTCCACGTCAAAGGAATTGGCCGGAAAGCCCCAATGTATAGAGGCACGTGAGATGCGTGTTCCAATTTTCGACGAATCGCGCATTTTTCGGCCAAATTTGTCCTTAAATTGAACAATTACTAGAATTACGGGACGAAATTGAAACATACTAAACCTGTGGGACTAATTCCATTAAAGTAAAAAGTTGTGGGACGTGTTATGATTTTTTCCCAACATTATGCATACACATACATTAATAATAGCCTAATCCTCAAAAGAAAAAAGAAAAAAAAAAAACTAAAATTAGTAAAATATTTTGTTGAATGAATATTTTTTATTACTTAAGCAATGGTAAATTTGAGTACAACTTGTAACCATGTCAATAAATACATTCTAACCATATCAAAATACGTGAATATTTTTGCTAATAAATTTATAATTTTGGAATTTTCAATTAAAATTTTAAGTTTTTATAGAAATTTAATAAGTTTTTATTTTTCAGGTCCAAAATAAGTTGAAGGGTTAATCCGTAGCCGAAACAAGTCACGCTCGAGTTACGAATTCTGATCCGAATAACTAAACAGGTCAGGTTTATTTTTAAGTGAATGGTGTTATGATCGGTTCTCAACTTGATCTGTTTGACACCCCTACCTTGATCTTCACACAACTACCATGGATTCTAGTAGGAGCATCACGGATGGATGACGGCGAGGAGCTAATACACCAGAGGCAAAGTAAGATCAAAGCAATCGGAGAAGGTAAGAAGATCTAGAAGGAGACACTCACAGATGAAGTACAAATATAAGTCGGGGGGATAGGTACAACGGTGAAGAATAGATGACATACGTTAATAAGGGATGTACACATTGACCAGAACTAGGGGTGAGCACATAACGGGTATTGATAAAAAAATGATTTTTTTTAGATCCATACCAAACTTTTGTTTCCCATTCACTAACTTTTTTTAAAATTATATAGTAATTAAATATAAGGTTCCTTTAATTATTTATGTTAAACTTAATTAAGTTTCAATCATTAACTTTTTTTTAAAATTATATAATAATTAAAAATAAGGCTCTTTTAATTATTTATTTTAAAATTAACTAACTATAGAGATTATGAATAATTTGTTTTAATTCTTATTTAAATTAATCTTATAGAGATCAATTATTTTAGATGTATAATTTGTACTTTTATTCGGTTATTCGGTTAAATACAGTTTAGTACAAATTGTATACTTATGTGCGTTTCGGTTCGAACATTGAGAAATATCTAAATTCGTACCAAAAAAATCAGTTCAGTTCGTTTCATAATAAGTCAAATGATCAACGGATTTTTTTCTTCAAAACTTGTTCTGTATGGGTTTTGATAATATCAAGCTCCGTGCTGAACCCTGAGAATGCCCCAAAAATAATTATATATTATATTAATAAATGTATCAAATCATTAAACTTTTGAAGCAAACAGTACGCAATTGGATTCTAATATATAATCTTCTACATCATCTTGTTAAATTTTTTTTATGAAGAGAGAATCATATATCAAAAAATATCACGTAATATAAGACTCTCTAACCACGTAGGTACATTAGACCCAATCCACACAAAAGGATTGTCTGAAGAAAAAGAAAATTTAGCAAGTTCATGGGCAACACCATTAGTACTTCTAGACACATGATTAATACTAATAAAAAAGAGGACCCCCAAGAAAGCCCGAATATCAATTCTAACAGTCCAGAATATGACAAATCCGATTCATGTTGCGTGATTGCCTGTACAACTAACCTAGAAACCTAGAACACTCTAATACCTTCAGAACCGCATCCCACTAAGAATTGCATGTAACTCCCCATCTAACACACTGACCGTATCACGAATACGATAGCACCCTGCCGCCAAAATATTGTCATCATGATTCCGCAATACAAAACACACACCAAACCTTCCATGGTCTCCATCGTAGCCGGTAGGCATCCAAATACCCCTCCACAAACTCCCAAGTCGGCAGTTTCCAAACATCTCCACCCTCATGCTGCCATTTACACCACATGCCCCAAATCGCCCATGAAGCAATTAGAAAGATCGCAAAGATATCATCACCAAAGAGTTGTTTAATTTGCAAGAAGTAATCCTCAAACATGAGAAACCTACATCTCTTTAAGGTTACCCAATAACAACTATTTCTCATAAAGGCTTTACTATAGCATAAAAGAATAAACAATGCAAAGTCGTACCTTCCTTCCCCCCAAATAGCCCATGCACAATGAATTAATAGGAACATGATGAGCAGCTAAATTCATAGGAAAAGTAAAAAAATCATGAGTTTCTTGCCACAAGAAAAAAAATTCCTTCGGCAGGATCGAAAGAGCCGACAACAATTCCCACCATGCGCTTGACATAGAAGACAAAGAGGCCGAAGATTCAAAATCTCCTACCGCTAGTCTATAAGCCGATCAAACAGAAAAGTGTCCCTTCTTATCATATCTCTAGTATCTCTTATCCTCCACAGTGTAACATCCACTTCATATGGCAAAAACACCAATCGTAACTTTTCTTCATCCCATCTCCTACCCTCTGTAATGAAGGCAAATACCTTTATGCCAGAAACAAATCGGTTTGAGGTAATGGAGCCCGAAGCAAGCCCCAGTATCATCCCGATATGGTGAAATTGATCTCCCATCGACAACCCTCCACATTAAGTCCTTAGCCAAAAGATCACGACTCCAGCATATTGAACGCCACACATATATGATGGATTCGATCCTTAATCAGCCTCCATAATATCTTAATGCTTGAAGTATCAGCCCTTGAGGACTTTCGCTACCATTGAATCCAGCATCTGCAAAATCCTCCATACCTACTTAGCTAATATGGCTTTATTGAAATCCATAAAGGTCCGAAAACGCATATGCCCTCCCCCCCCCCCCCTTTATGCTAACATAACTGATTCCAAGAAGATCAATGCATCGTAGTTTGATATGCAGAAAACCCCCACCAGAAATTTGCACAATGTTTTTCCAATTGCCGACACAACGAGTTAAGAAAATGAAAACAAGACATCACATATGTCGGGATAGCCGGCAAGACCGCCTTGATCATCACCTTCTTTCCTCACCAGGAAAAAGTCTTATGTTGCCATGTATTAATATGCCTAATCACTCGTTCTCATAAGACATTAAATTGTAATTTCTTACTTCTCAAAGAGAAAGTGGGAAGACCCAAAGACCAATCATGCCCTTGCACCACCGATATGGTGAGTAACCCTTTAATCTCTTCAATTCTATCTTACCTCAGCCCAACGCTAAACGTAATCGCCGATTTATCATAATTGATCAATTGGGCCCGAAGCCCACTCATACAATTGCAAACACTTTTGAATCTGCAAAGCATCTTGAGTTGTTGCTCTAAAGAACAGAAGGTTATCATCTCCAAAGAACAAATGCAAAATCGAGGGGCAAGATCTAGCAATCTTAACTGTCACACCCACCCTAGTATAAACTTATTTTATACAAATTTTTATCCTTACAAAGCCTGTATTTTTTTTTAAATTAATAATCCAAAACACTTTCCCGATGTTAAAATCTCATCAACATGTGCTCACATAGATCCAAGTCAAGCACAGTAGCATCACTCCGAATTCAACACCATATTTACAGCAATATACATATTAAAGTTCTCTAATTTGAACATGTCCAAAAAGATTATTAGAACGCTAGCAAAAACATAGTGAGTCCAAGGTTTAGCCCCACAGATCGTCATTCATATACACGGGGCTTCAAAACTTGCATCAGCTCCAACAGCATAACAGATCAGTCCACGAGCTCATGCATAGTCAAATTCACCTACAATGCAAGAACTACGTGAGCTAAAACTCAGTAAGTAGAAATCATGCATGACCAATGCGTGAATGATGAGATGCTTATCACAAAACCATTTCTTTCAACTCTTTCTCAAAAGAAATCATATTTGGTGGGAATTGGCTCTCATCACTGTCACAAACCTCCCAAAAATAACACTCATTAGCCACACTCGTGACTACCAAGGGTCCCTCCTCCCCCCTTATAGTCCACCCGAGATACTAGTGATGGTTGGTACGACCAAGTGGCTATCCTTCCGAGACTACCAGGGGTCCGCCTCCTGCCTGCTCCTGCAGTCCACCGGAAAGTCTACCTCTTCCCGTACCCCTCATCATAAAGGTGCTGAAGTGGGAACCTCTTCCGCGTGCACGCCTGTCACCGGAAGCATCCCGAGAGACACCATATACAATATATAACTCTGAATGTGTCAGTGGTGACCAACCCCAAAACATTATCAACTTATGAAATTATGCTATTTTGACTTCTTATATGTACACGTGTAATTCTTGTAGATGCCAATGCTCATGATTGATGCACATCAGTTTGTTTCTAGCAATGGAATAAAACACTTTATACAAAGGTATGCAACAACACATACAACAATCAATTATCACAAATAATAAGCACAAATACTATGTTCAAGCATTGTAGTTGGAGATGGATTTCTACTTACCTCTCCTCCGGAGTAGCTTTTGAAATTTCCTATTCCACCGTGGTAATCAATCTATGACAATTTTAAATCGAATTAATACACAATTTATCAAATTCCAGGTTATTAAGTACTTTTAATTCGAAATTTCCAGTTTCGTCGCATTTTAGTAATAATGCTCTAACTGTTTCTACAAAATTGATATTTATATGATTCAAGTTGGGTTATAAAGCTAACACATAAGGCTACAACATTCATGTTTTATGCTTCAGCAAATTCAGCCTACAAAGAGATCAAATTTGGCGTTTTATTAAGTAATTAACTTGAAAACAGCATAGAAACAAAGTGATCCCTTCCTAATTCATATTATTCTATTACATAATTGTTGATTAAATTAACCTTAAGGAAACACATGCTCTTACCTGGCTTCGTGGGTAAGCTTCCCCACCTCCAAGATCTATTTTTTTGATGATGCCTCTCCATGTTAGAGGTTATGTATTGAACATATATATAATAATCATTCCCACCGCCTTTCTTTTCAATTTACTTAATTTATTTAACTTTCTCTCTTTTCTTCTATATTATTATTATTATTATTATTGTTGTTGTTGTTGTTGTTGTTGTTATTGTTATTATTCCGACAATAAAATCTTTTACATATCTAATACTTCTACGTACCAAATAATGTTCCACATTTTAAACTTGTCACGCATAATCTTAAATTTTGTAGCATGTTTCAATATTTTAGACTAGGGGGTTCTTGACTACCAAGGTAAACATGTCCAAATTAGTCGTAAAATATAAAATTCACAATAAATATAACAAATTAATTACTATAAAACTATCACGTAAATAGCACATAAAATATGGAATGCATGAAATGCAAAAATTATATTTGCCAGTGAGTTGTGAGAGGCACGGGTATTACATCCTCCCCCCCTTATAAAAATTTCGTCCCCGAAATTTACTTACTTGAAGAGTTCAGGATATTTGGCTCTCATTTCATCCTCTCTTTCCCAAGTAGCTTCTTCGACTGATTGATTTCTCCATAGCACTTTTACTAACGGAATTTCTTTGTTTCTGAGCCGTTTTACTTCCCTTAATAAAATTTGTACTGGTACTTCCTCATATCCCAAGTCTGCTTGTAGTTCTACAGGTTCACTGTTCAGGACATGAGACGGATTTGCTATATACTTCCTCAATACTGACACATGGAACACATTATGTATTTGAGACATTGACGCTGGCAAATCGAGTCTGTAGGCAACCTCACCAATCCTCTCGATAATAGGAAATGGACCAATGTATCTCGGGCTAAGTTTTCCTTTCTTACCAAACCGCATTATTCCCTTCATTGGTGCAACCTTCAAGAACACTAGTTCTCCTACTGCAAACTCAAGTGCTCTCCTTCTCTTATCTGCATAGCTTTTCTGGCGACTCTGAGCTGTTTTCATTCTTTCCCGAATCTGTGACACAGCTTCTGACATTTCTTGTATTACACTTGGACCCAAAAGTCTTCTTTCACCAACCTCATCCCAATGTATCGGTGATCGACACTTCCTACCATATAGTGCTTCATAAGGGGCCATTCCTATAGTAGATTGATAACTGTTGTTGTAGGAAAATTCTATCAAAGGTAGAAATTTGCTCCATTGACCTTGAAAATCTAACACGCAAGCTCTGAGCATATCTTCTAAAGTTTGTATCGTTCTTTCTGATTGTCCGTCAGTTTGTGGATGATATGCGACAACTGTGTTCCCAGTGCCTTGTGTAAACTCTTCCAGAAGGTAGACAGGAATCTTGAGTCTCTGTCTGAAACAATGGATAATGGTACTCCGTGAAGTCTAACTATTTCTTGTATATATATCTGAGCATAACGATCCATGGAGTAAGTAGTACAAACTGGGAGAAAATGAGCAGATTTTGTGAGTCTGTCCACAATTACCCAGATAGCGTCGTGACCCTTTATAGTTTTCGGTAATCCCACCACAAAATCCATTGTAATGTTTTCCCATTTCCACTCTGGAATCAGTAAGGGCTGTAAGGTTCCTGCCGGTCTTTGATGTTCTGCTTTTACCTGCTGACAGGTCAAACACTGTTCTACACACTGTGCAACATCTTTCTTCATACCTGGCCACCAATACTGTACTTTTAAATCTCGATACATTTTGGTAGCTCCTGGATGTACTGAATATGGTGTCGAATGCGCCTCTGCCATAATATCTCTACGAATGTTATCTACATCTGGCACACATAACCGATTTTTGAATCTTAAGATATCATTCTCTGACAACTGAAAGTCTGATGGCATCCCTGATGCGACATCCCTCTTTACTTTAGCTAAATATTCATCTGCATTTTGTTCTTGCTTAATTCTATCAAGTAGGGTAGGCTGAAGGGTTAGAGCTGCTAGTCTTGCCTCCACTATCCCCAGTTGAACAATCTCAACATTCATTCTTTGTAAGTCTAGTAACTCCGGTTTCTGAATTAAAGCCATCAATGTGGTACTTTGGGACGATTTTCTGCTTAAGGCATCAGCTACGACATTTGCTTTACCAGGATGATAGTTGATAACACAGTCATAATCTTTCACGAGTTCTAGCCATCTTCTCTGTCTCATATTCAGCTCCTTCTGTGTGAAAAAGTATTTCAAACTCTTGTGATCTGTGTAAATCTCACATCGTTCTCCATATAGATAGTGTCTCCAAATTTTTAGCGCAAACACTACTGCTGCAAGCTCCAAGTCGTGAGTAGGGTAGTTCTTCTCATATTCCTTCAACTGTCTGGATGCATATGCTATTACTTTGCCATTCTGCATTAACACACACCCTAAACCGTTCTTCGAAGCATCACTGTATACCACAAAGCCTCCAGTCCCTGTTGGTATTGAAAGGATCGGCGCAGATGTTAACCTTTTCTTCAGTTCTTGAAAACTCTGCTCACAAGCCTCTGTCCACTTGAATGTTACACTCTTTCTAGTCAACTGTGTTAAGGGAGATGTAATTTTCGAGAATCCTTCTACAAATCTCCGATAGTACCCAGCTAATCCGAGAAAACTACGTACCTCTGAAGGGTTTGTAGGTTGTGGCCAATTGTTAATTGCTTCAACTTTACTTGGATCAACTGAAATTCCTTCTCCTGACACAACATGCCCTAAAAATATTACCCGATCCAACCAGAACTCACATTTCTTGAACTTAGCGTACAACTGTTTCTCCTTTAGAACGTCTAAAACCTTTCTCAAATGCATAGCATGCTCTGCTTCATTCTTGGAGTAGACCAGAATGTCATCAATAAACACGATAACGAACTTATCCAAAAAGTCTTTGAATACCCGATTCATCATATCCATGAAAGCTGCTGGGGCATTTGTCAAACCGAATGGCATCACCAAGAACTCATAGTGCCCGTATCTTGTACTGAATGCCGTTTTTGGAATATCTTCCTCTTTAATTTTCAGTTGATGATAACCTGAACGCAAGTCAATCTTGGAGAATATGGCAGCTCCCTGGAGTTGATCAAACAAGTCATCAATCCTGGGTAAGGGGTATTTGTTCTTGATCGTAACCTTATTCAGTTCTCTATAATCTATACACATCCTCATAGTCCCATCTTTCTTCTTGACAAACAAAACTGGTGCACCCCATGGCGAAAAGCTAGGTCTAATGAAGCCTCTGTCCAGTAAATCTTGCAATTGAATCTTCAACTCTTTCAACTCCGTTGGCGCCATTCTGTATGGTGATTTCGATATAGGAGCAGTCCCTGGATATATGTCAATTACAAACTCTATCTCTCTGTCTGGGGGTAATCCTGGGAGTTCCTCTGGAAATACTTCAGGGTATTCTTGCACCACTGTTACCTCCTCAATAGTCGGATAATGCTTCTCTTCCATACTCATTATACTTACTAGGTAGCCTTCACAACCACTTTCTAATAACCGTTTTGCTTTCACCGCTGATATCGTGTGATATTTGAACCTTTTCCTTACTCCGATAAAGATAAAAGATGTGTCACCAGGCGGCTGAAATGTGATTACCTTGTTTTGACAATCTATTGTAGCACCATATTTCGATAGCCAGTCCATTCCCAAAATCACATCATAATCATTCATATCTAATATGATTAGATCGGCATACAATTCTCTTCCTTCAATAGAGATAACACATGCCCGCAGAATTTGGTTAGTTTGTTTTGACTCTCCGGAGGGGATCACTACATTGTAACTAACGTCTGCTATATCAGGTTTCCTACCCAGCCTCTTCACATACTCAGTGGATGCAAATGAATGCGTAGCTCCAGAATCAAATAATGCAAATGCAATAGTATCACATATGGGAACTTTACCTGTTACTACAGATGTATTTGCTTCCGCTTCCTCCGTGGTCATGGTAAAGACTCTGGCTGGCGTCTTCTTTTGTGTAGCAGGGTTTGAGTTCTCTGGACAAACCGTGGAAATGTGTCCTGCTTTTCCACATTTAAAACAAGTCCGATACTCTGCAAAGCATTTTCCACTATGCGAACCTCCACATGTCGGACATGTAGGTTGTGTAACTGGTGGTTTTCCTTGTTCACTCTTTTGGCGCTTGTTCTGATCCCATGGTTGTTGTCCTGGTTTTGGTTGAGAACCCGGCCTTGGACCTTGCACTTGTGGTGGCCTTTTCTTTCCATCCCCTCCAAAACGAGGTCCTTGTCTTTGTATAAACTGACGCCTAACCTCCTGAGCACGCCTAATTTTCATTTCTGCTTGTTCGGCAATCAACGCTCGTTCAGCAACTTGTGAATAAGTTACTCCATGTATTCCAGCCATACACACATCTCTATATAACTCTGGCCTCAGACCTTCTAGGAATCTCTCTACTTTCAGCGCATCCGTACTGACCATGTGCTCCGCAAACCTAGAGAGTTGCTCGAACTTGGCGATGTAGTCTGCAACATCCATTGCCCCTTGTCTCAATTGTATGAACTCGTTCATCTTCATTACTCGAACTGGGGCAGTGAAATACTTGTTTCTAAAAAGTTCTTTGAACCTATCCCACGTCATTGTCGCCACGTCCTCAATAGTTTTCATTGTGTCCCACCAGTGTCCCGCACTTCCACGTAGCATGAACGATGCGCACAATACCTTTTCCCCGTCAGGGACTTTACTATATAAAAACATGTTCTCTATAGTTCTAAGCCAATCCTCCGCATCAGTGGGATCCGTTGCACTCTCAAAGGTTGGCGGATTAAGCTTTCTAAACCTCTCTCCGATGACTTCTAAATATTCAGCTCGAGGTTGCTGCTGATTTACACCATTCCCTGGTTGTCCACCCACACCCCTTTGTTGGATAAGTTGTTGGATCTGTTGCGACTGTTGTTCGACTAACCCTGTCAACCGAGCCACAATCGCTTCGAGGCCAACACCTACTGCTGGTGCATTCGGTTCTGGATCGTTATTTCCTTCAGCACCTTCTCCTCTAACGACCTCCATAATTTCTTTCTAATTTTTATTGTCCCTCTGTCACATGCCAATATGATTCATGAAATAATGAATGCAAATTAAGAACAAGTAAAACTTACTGGCATGTCTGCGCTTCAGAAGTTCTGAGCTCATGTATATGAACAATCTACAGGGCACAAACCGGGCTCTGATACCACTCTGTCACACCCACCCTAGTATAAACTTATTTTATACAAATTTTTATCCTTACAAAGCCTGTATTTTTTTTTAAATTAATAATCCAAAACACTTTCCCGATGTTAAAATCTCATCAACATGTGCTCACATAGATCCAAGTCAAGCACAGTAGCATCACTCCGAATTCAACACCATATTTACAGCAATATACATATTAAAGTTCTCTAATTTGAACATGTCCAAAAAGATTATTAGAACGCTAGCAAAAACATAGTGAGTCCAAGGTTTAGCCCCACAGATCGTCATTCATATACACGGGGCTTCAAAACTTGCATCAGCTCCAACAGCATACCAGATCAGTCCACGAGCTCATGCATAGTCAAATTCACCTACAATGCAAGAACTACGTGAGCTAAAACTCAGTAAGTAGAAATCATGCATGACCAATGCGTGAATGATGAGATGCTTATCACAAAACCATTTCTTTCAACTCTTTCTCAAAAGAAATCATATTTGGTGGGAATTGGCTCTCATCACTGTCACAAACCTCCCAAAAATAACACTCATTAGCCACACTCGTGACTACCAAGGGTCCCTCCTCCCCCCTTATAGTCCACCCGAGATACTAGTGATGGTTGGTACGACCAAGTGGCTATCCTTCCGAGACTACCAGGGGTCCGCCTCCTGCCTGCTCCTGCAGTCCACCGGAAAGTCTACCTCTTCCCGTACCCCTCATCATAAAGGTGCTGAAGTGGGAACCTCTTCCGCGTGCACGCCTGTCACCGGAAGCATCCCGAGAGACACCATATACAATATATAACTCTGAATGTGTCAGTGGTGACCAACCCTAAAACATTATCAACTTATGAAATTATGCTATTTTGACTTCTTATATGTACACGTGTAATTCTTGTAGATGCCAATGCTCATGATTGATGCACATCAGTTTGTTTCTAGCAATGGAATAAAACACTTTATACAAAGGTATGCAACAACACATACAACAATCAATTATCACAAATAATAAGCACAAATACTATGTTCAAGCATTGTAGTTGGAGATGGATTTCTACTTACCTCTCCTCCGGAGTAGCTTTTGAAATTTCCTATTCCACCGTGGTAATCAATCTATGACAATTTTAAATCGAATTAATACACAATTTATCAAATTCCAGGTTATTAAGTACTTTTAATTCGAAATTTCCAGTTTCGTCGCATTTTAGTAATAATGCTCTAACTGTTTCTAAAAAATTGATATTTATATGATTCAAGTTGGGTTATAAAGCTAACACATAAGGCTACAACTTTCATGTTTTATGCTTCAGCAAATTCAGCCTACAAAGAGATCAAATTTGGCGTTTTATTAAGTAATTAACTTGAAAACAGCATAGAAACAAAGTGATCCCTTCCTAATTCATATTATTCTATTACATAATTGTTGATTAAATTAACCTTAAGGAAACACATGCTCTTACCTGGCTTCGTGGGTAAGCTTCCCCACCTCCAAGATCTATTTTTTTGATGATGCCTCTCCATGTTAGAGGTTATGTATTGAACATATATATAATAATCATTCCCACCGCCTTTCTTTTCAATTTACTTAATTTATTTAACTTTCTCTCTTTTCTTCTATATTATTATTATTATTATTATTGTTGTTGTTGTTGTTGTTGTTATTGTTATTATTCCGACAATAAAATCTTTTACATATCTAATACTTCTACGTACCAAATAATGTTCCACATTTTAAACTTGTCACGCATAATCTTAAATTTTGTAGCATGTTTCAATATTTTAGACTAGGGGGTTCTTGACTACCAAGGTAAACATGTCCAAATTAGTCGTAAAATATAAAATTCACAATAAATATAACAAATTAATTACTATAAAACTATCACGTAAATAGCACATAAAATATGGAATGCATGAAATGCAAAAATTATATTTGCCAGTGAGTTGTGAGAGGCACGGGTATTACATTAACCCCCCGAAAAACCCCGCTCGCTTGAAAGCCATTCAATGAAGTAGACAAGCCCTGAGCACAAAGCGTGAACAACAAGAGGGATAATGGGTCACCTTGTCTTAAACCTCGCTGAGGATGGACATCTCCAACAATCTCACCATTCAAGTTAAAAGCATATGAAAGAGATGAGACACGTCGCATAATAAGATCAACAAACGTACCCGGAAAGCATAACCGCCACATGATTCTTCGTAAGAAAGACCACTCAACTCTATCATACACTTTGCTCATGTATGCACAGTAGCCCAATTTGGATTGCTTGTTGCTGCACAATCAATGTATACATTCAAACTCAATCAACACATTGTGATCAACCTGCCAGGAGTAAATGCACTCTGCTGCATATCAATCACCTTAGAAAAAATTGCGCCAAGCCGGTTAGAAATAACCCGAGAAAGAATTTTAGCCAACCATTTGCAAATACTAATTAAATGAGACTCCTTCAACGTCTGTAGTTGGCCCACCTTAGGTATTAATGTGACCAACGTCTGATTCCATTAGAAAGATCCACCCCACCATTAAGCACATCAAACACTACCTCTGTCACATTAGTACCAACAAATGACCATGCCTTCTGAAAGAAAAGAGCTGTGAAACCAGCTTATCTAGGAGCTTTAGATGGATGCATCTTGAACAATGCCTTCTTGACCTTCTCTGCCAAATGAGGCAAAAGAAGCTTCCATGTTATACTATCCGTAACTGCCAGAGTCATAAACTACAATTCCTCGATTATAGCATCCTCAGAATGAGAAGACGTAGCAAAAAGATTGGAGTAATATTGAATAATAATAATACCAACCATCACCTCCACAAACTCACACCAATCACCATGGATATTTACCAAATCTGGAATAAAATTACATCTCCGACATTCCGACGCACACGCATGAAAATAATCAGTATTGCGATCCCCATGTTGAGCCCAATTAACCCGGGCCCTTTATATCCAATGCATTTCTTCTTTATGTTCTAGTTGTTCAACTTCCTTTGTAAATGCAGAATTGCATTCCCAGTCGATCTTGAATCTGGTCTAAGAGCCTGATCAAGTTTTCAACGGGCGCCCCAATACGACTCAAAGGTCACGAAAACCTCACCTCTGCCCAAGCTTTCAAAATTTGTCTAATCCATCCAAGACGAATAGACACACTGGTTTGAGCACCCCCCGAACCAGACCATCTCCATTTACGGTAAACAATCAGATTCGCACAACTATTTGTGTTAAAAAATAAATCGCCGACCTGATTGAAAACTTACCCCATGTAAATTCCAACCCAATTGCAAGCACACGGGACAATAATCTGACCCATAAAAATCTAAATTAGTAGCAGATGCAGCGGGGAACACAAAACGTCATTTTTGGTTGGCTACGTAATGATCCAACCTCTCTCATACCACCTCACCCCCTTGAACTCTCCTAAACCACGTAAAAATTATCTCGCATAATGCAAATCTTGCACACTAGCATCCTATAAGGCCTTCCCAAAAGAATTCATCTGTGAAATTAAGCCGGAAGCCCCCACCCCCCTATTTTTCTGAAGTATACAAAATCTCATTAAAATCACCCCACCAATCAAGGCAAGTCAGATAAACCATCATATTCTGCCAAACGATGCAACAACATCCAAGATTGAACACGCAAATGAGGAACATGATTACCGTAAAAATAGCCAAAATATATCATCAGATTCAATCTTACAATCAATATGACCCTTAGAAAAAGACAAAATGGAAACAATAATACGCTTACTCCAGAATAAAATCAATCCACCACTATAACCCACGGGGGTCAACAAAAAACATGCTATAAAAATTAAACAAAAACTTTCACCTATCACACTGTAATCTACTGACCTTTGACTCACAAATAAACAAAAGCATCAGGTCCTTATCGGTAATAAGTTGCCATAAATTACAGAATGTACGTCGGTTCCCAAGCCCCCGCACATTCCAAACTAAGCAATTCATTGTGATAGGCAGGGTTGGGACGTACCAACCACCGCCTCTGCATCAATGTCATCATCATTAATCATCAGTCATTTTTGTTTAGTAGTCATTCCCTCCCTCAACACCGACCTTCATCCACTTTTAGGTTTAAGAACACTTACAACACACACACAACAAGATTCAAACCACAAATGAATGAAAAATAGACTGAAAAACAGACACTCCAAACCGAACGCAAAATCAGAAATAAAATGAAGAACACCAAGCTTTTACGTGGTTCGATCAATGTGATCTACATCCACGGAGGCTCTATACACCTCAATTCACTCAACAAAACAATCAATTACAAGAAACAACCCAGAAAACTAGAAGCCCCAATTCACACTCCGAATTGAGCTCAAGAGCCCTAGCTCTCAAATTCTAATGATTGATTAGTGTTTACAGAGGGAAAATTACGTGTATCAACTCGTCTTTACAAGTAGAACAAATGTATATAAATAGCTAAGCTCGAATCAAGAAGTTCTGGAAGCTGGAATCAAATTCAGTTTCAACTGCTATTCAAACTGAAACGCGCCTTCAACAACGGTTTTACATTCAACAGTCCAAAACCGTTGCGTATTTCTGTTGTAACCGTCATCAACCCGGTTCTTCAATAACTTCCAAAACTGATCTGATATAAACCCGGCTCTCCGGTACGGTTCTTCCCAGCCCGAACCCGGTTCCTGATTCTACTCAACCTCTACTACAAGACATGCTCACTTGATGAAATCGAATTGACACCTACATCCATCATTTCAAAGAAGTGAGACCCATATTCTTCACCTCAACATTACCAGGTTGCACTGAATTCTGGTGACCACTGCCCCGAGGACGTCCCCGAGATTTCTTCACTTACTCGCTCCCAACTGACTTGTGTAATCGAGATACAATTCGCGCTACTAGAACCACATGGCAATGAGCCTCTGAACCAACCATGTCCCTGTCCTTGGCTACAAACCATCGCGAACCTCCCGAATCAAGCCCACAACCAACTGCCCATCACTCGAAACTGCAACATCACATAACCTCTCATCACTCCCAGCCGACGCAACCATGCAAACAATAACTGGTTGTTGTTGTAGTATCTCCGCTCCACAACCACCCGACGACGACTCCGTTTCCAACATTGATCTCTACCCATGCATCAACATGACAATCTCCCAACCATTATCCATCCTTGTTGTCTCATTTAGCGAACTAGTAACAGGTATATTAATATGATGATCGTGACCAGCCCTCTCCTCATGAATAGGTGTAGTTTTCGACGTCTCCATACCATAATACAAGCCTGTTCAAACAAAGTCTCCACCATCTTAGAGGACATAAATAGCTGGCCATCAACTAGCAACCACGAACCAAATTATTTAGATATGGCCACTCTATCATCTGGAGCCCCCAACCTTTCCCCACAATCATTCTCCAAGTGATCCAAATGCCTACAATAATAATAGAAGTCCGAGAGTTTTTCAGGCCAACACTTAACCGCCTCTCAGACCCCTCTGACCAAGATCGTCGTCCCCCGACATAGAGGCTTCGTGATATTAATTAGTACAAAAACTCTCAGAAACTTCGCCCACATGGTACTAGGACGTGGTGTCTAAACATTCGATACATTCCCTACCTTATTACCCAAAGCCCGACCAACCACCTCCGTCATTAAGTGAAATTGCAATCCATGAAACTGGACCCAAAACGGCACCATTGTCAACGTTAGTGTGTCCGCTTTCTCATCGCCTTTCAGCCAATTCAAACCCAAAAGAGAGCTATTGAGATTCCAATGTTGGTTCCTAAAGACTCTAGTACGTTCTGCTTCATCACCGATATTAAAGATATGGACCTGCCGCCCGATCAACGACACTTAATGTTCCTTTCAGTCACCAAATTCGCCCCAATGCAATACTAAGGTCACGTTGGCTAATCCCACTAAGAAGAGAAAACTGGTCGTAAAGAGCATTTGTTGGGGGCAGTAAGACTGGCACCTCCACGATCCCCGTACCCTCCTCCGCCGTCGAGAGATTTAGAGCACCCCACATTTGGGAGAGATTAGAGACCACCTTATCAGACATAAAAAAAGATTCATAATCAAAATCGAACGCAAAACAAAAACCCTAGCGCATAAACCCTAGCCCTCCACACGACAATATAGATCCCTCTAACACCTCTGCACCACAAACCAATAGGATACCAGACACCAGCACAAAAAGTAAATGAAAACGAGATCAAGAACGGCCGAAAATAACGCACCCGGGCGCCGAAGAAGTCTCACGCCGTACAAAACCCTAGCATAGAGGTTTCTTTATTAAACAGATTATTTTCATATCATCTTGTTACACTTACCTACGTGTGGAGAAACACTACAATATACGCAAAAACTTATATGCTCATACCTAAATTTGTACAAAAGTAAGATTCTACCAAAAGATACAACACTTTGAGTATCCCAACTAACCTAGTGTACTCATTGGGCTTCAGAAAACGTGCTCAACCAAGAAAATAATTTTTTTGACATTCATTTACATATCCAACAAAATTTATAACATATATTATTATAAAGTATACTATGGGGTATTAAATTAATGATTAGAAAAACATAAGAAATAATTAATTTTCCTAAAAATTTATTACTTTTTTACTGAAAATTATTATGTTTCTGAAAAAAATGTTTATTTTGGACATAAAAGTAATGTATATCTTTTCTAGAAAATAATTATTTATTGAAAAAAATTACTTTTCAGGTAATCCCAGCAATTACAATTAAATATGATTTAGTGGTTTTAAATGGGGATTACATAAAATTTGATAAGAAAACATAACTAAAAAATATTATTTTTTCTAAAACAAATTACTTTATACCTAAAATGTATTATCGTCTACTTGTTCGCAGATACAGACTTATATTTTAACGTCTACCCAAACCTATTATATAAACTTAAAAGCATGCATTTTATGGTGCGAGAATGTTACTCTACACTATATAATTATTTATGAAGGGAAGCATATTCATTTGAAGGGGGAGTAAGAAAACAAACCAAACAAAAAAGCATATTAGGGACGCAACACTTCTCTTTTTTCTTTTTCATTTTTTAATCGAGTCTTGTACTAATAAATTTATTGAGTTGGGTCGTCCGTGCATTTTTCTTTGTCAATACAAATTGTATATGATAAAGTATATTTTATTACACTAATAACCAATAATATTATTACCAATTATTATAAGGGAGAAGCTAAACGGGCACATTGTGCCTGGGTCGAAATGTTGTTTTTCTTTTGTATTTTTTTATATAAATGTATGAAAATTTATTAGTAAAATTATTTGTCAAGATGATAATTTAATTTTTCAACAATAAAATTCGGTTACGGCAAAAAAAAAAAAGAATAAAAAGACGTCATTTTTTAGATTGCTTCAAAATGATAGTTAACGTTTATTTTTCGTCTTGTGATAGTTATCAATTTTATTTGTAATTGTAATTAGAAGATGATCGGAAAAAAAAAAAAAAAAACACCAGAAAAAAGATTTCGGCCCGATTACAATGTGCCCGTTTGGACATGTCATTATTATAAAATGCAAAAGTAACATTAATAAGAAAAATAAATGAAAGCCTGTGTATAAAATAATAACAAAGGAAAAAGTTGTGGTGCAGATTGATTACGTGTGAAATAGAAATACTAAACAATCTAATAAACAATGTTGTGCCCAACACGCTTTTTTAGAGTTCAAAAGGTGGGAATATTTTTTTCTTTCCTTTTTTTATCTTTTTATTTTCTTTGTTGAAGTCTTCTCAAGAAAAAAGGTAAAAAAAGCGGACTCATGAAAGACAAGTAAAATTAGGCTATGTTTAGGGAGTGCTGATCAAACCTGGCTGAAGGAGTTAATGAGTATGTTTTATCGGAATTTGGACCGCTAAATTTACTGAGCCAAGTGTTAAGTAAACACACCCTTAATGTTAGTTTTATTAATATATTTCGTATGTATTAGTGTTCGTTGTTTTCCTTTATATTTTTTATTTTCTGGGTTTATGAAAGTCCAATTTCTAACAGTATTTTCTATGTGCAGTCATTCCATGTAGTTGGGATCGCAGTTTTCCACTCAAGTTGATTTGAAGTATAGTTTATTTATTTTATATTGTATATAGTTCTTTTAAATAGACATTTATAATAAGAAAAAAATATGCAAAATTCGGCTTAAGTGGCCACCCTAATTATATCTGGTTTTCTTTAAAGGGGAGGTCTTAGTGTTTTTGGTGATTGACCTAACCTGGCAAGTGCCTAGTCAACCCAGGTGGCCTTAGCAATTTTTGTATATTCTTTTTCTATTTTAAAATTTAACATGTATACATTAAAGAGCAGGTCTATGAAGTCTCTACAATCCGAGTCTTGGTTCGAAAGGTATTAGTTCTCATGCTTAAAGGTATTACATATTTGGATAATGGTATCATAGTGAAAAAGTATCAAGAGTTATGCTTAATGGTATCACTTGTTTTAGGTAATACCTTTACCCTGAACAAGTTAAGCTTAAATCGCGATGTTATCACGAATTGCGCCATTCAACGGGTACATATGAGACTTTGCTATATATTAATGGGACAATATTTAAAAATATTATAGAGGAAATATAGCACAAATAAAAGATAGAAAACAAATTAAAATTTAGGGACCGATAATTTTGTACTTCTGCAACCTTAATAACAACAACATTTCGAATTGACCCAAATTCAATTCAAATTGTCCAGCCCATTATAATTCCTTAAAACTCAAAATAAATATGTCAACTTATAACTGAAATATATTAAGTCGCTACTATAAGTGGTCTCCTCTATATAGCACTATTTTTTAAGTCTTATAAAATAATATTTGATGTTTTTAATATTGAAACTTAAGTTCACATTAGAAATTTATTCAATATTTATTACAATCCAACAGGTATAACATAATAGAAACAAATAATTCTAACTTATAAGAATCTTTATTCCTATTGTAGTTATGATATTTTATTTTAGTATATGCAATATTTATGTTGAATTAAAGATCACATAAGAAATATTAAATATAGTAGAAAGAAGAAAAGAAAATTTAAAAGTCAGCAATTTTGTCTCCTACGAATCTACCTTTAATACTAAAAGAGAGTTACAAGAAAATAAGGGAAAACACATGTCTCATCCACCTTATTTTGTGGTTCTTCCTCCAATTAATTTTATTTCTCATTTTTATCAATTCTTTTTTTTTTCTTTTGCCCTAATGAAATCTTAAAGTCTTATAACGTTTTCGTTTCAACTCGGTTTTCCATAAGAAATATATCAAATTATTCATCTTTTAGCGATCTTCGATTTAACATCCATAATGCATATATTATAATTAAAATATTTATACTTTAAATGCAAAATACTTTTTTAGGATGATAATAATATATTTTGGTTTCTAAACATTTTTATATAAAATTAAAATATAATATAATTCCAAAAATAATATTTTGTTAGCATATTAATTTTTTTTAGAAGATTAAAATTATTTAATTTAATTTAATTTTACATTTTTTTATCTTAATAATTTTTGGATAGTTTAAAGTATTTGGTTTAAAAAAAAAATCATAAGAAAATCCAAATTTATTAAGTTTTTAGTTTACAATAGAAAAAAGCTTAAATGTATTTTTTAGAGTGTTTTGTTAATTGAATTAGTTTGCTTATTATTATTTTTTTTCTATTTTGTGAAAAGAAAAATTATGTTACGTACGAAAATAATAAGTCAATTATTTTTTATTTGAATATGACATGATAATATAGTTTACAGCTCATATTTTTAAGTAACTAATATGTTTGTGGCTTCTTATACTAATATTATGTTATTTAATATATGTGGCTTTCAAACGATAATGATTCAAAATAATTGACATTGTTTAGTCCTTATATGCATAAGTAATTATTACAATATGTGCAATCCACTACTGAAATAATAGGGAAAGAAATGAATCAAATTTCAAGTTTGTATTTGAAAATTTGCTTAAAATACTCAGCATCATCAGATCATGCATTTAAATAATTGAATTCACAAAATTTATGAAAATATAATATGTAGTTTCAAATTGTGATAATGAAATGTATTAAAAGTAAAAATATAAAGATTTGAATAGTCAAAATTAATAAAAAATTTAACCAGTAATTTTAATTTGTGATCATAATGGAAGGTATTAGATATTAAAAAATTTACATGTTAAAAAAAATATGTGAGGAGGAAGAAAGATAATTAGACTAAAAAAGTCAACTATCGATTTTGTATTCTAAAATAATATATAGGCTGTAATTTTTTTTTATTATTATTATTATTATAAAAAATATTCATCCGTGCATCGTAAGGGTAAACATCTTGTTATAGCAAAAAGTCGCCAAAGTTATATATATATATATATATATATATATATATATATATATATATATATATATATATATTAAGGAAATATCGGTGGTTTTTAAATTACAAGGGGTGTTATATTCCGGGTCAGTGACTGGGTATCTTCGATTGGAGTGAATATGATTGACATTGTAGTGCTAATATCGCTATAGTAGGCTTTGGGATGATATATAATGATCTTGAGCATGATACGGTGCTATTGGCTAAACAAACTTTTTACATTTTATCAGCAGTCATAGCCTGATTCATCAAGAATGAATGTGCATTATAGTTTCATTGCATTTTGGTGCAAATGGTTGACGAGACTGCTCTATTTTCTATCGACTTATACCGCAAGTGTACGGTATAGTTAATAGCTAGTAGCAAGCAATGTCGTATTCTACAAAAATTAGTGAACTTGCCCTAATTAAAGAAGTTTGAACACTTTAGAAACAAATAATATGAACGGGCAACTTTAAATACTAAATTCATTTAATTAAAAATATCCTAAGATTGTAGATTTCGGAATCAATTACACATCTCAACAAATATAATCATCCTAATTTATATCATTCTTATCATTATGATCATGAGCTTTCCTATGTGTATCTTAGTCCACATTTCGGAGCGATTAAAGTGTAGATAATATACAACGGACCAATCTCATGATTCAGCCCGTATATACAACTCCTAACGGTGCCTAAGAACTACTCTCACAATCATTCTCAATCTTTTAGTGTGTTGAATGTTTGGTCATCCACGTTCTCATCTTCCGAGTTTTGTACAAGGATTTATGTGTTCTAAATGTAGGTGATCATTATAATCTATCACAAATCATAACTCAACACGACAAATAATATTGTACAAAACGAATGTAAATTAAAGGAAAAAATAATCAATATCTACATCGTAATTGAAACTAATTTTCTAATACCCTAAGATATAGAACAACTACTCCATACTAAATTTAACGAAAACAATCATAAGAAAGTAAACATTGTTTGAAACAATAAACTAAATACAACTTAATCAAGGACGTCTGACGGTGTGGTGCACGCTCCTCCAGATGCTTAGCTACTACCCTTCTTTCCTCCGGCTCTACTCTCTAATTCTCTCTCCGAACTTTTGGACTCTAAAACTCTATTTTGACGATATATGAAAATCTTTATGTGTATCAGAGGTTAGAAGTATATATATAGGAGTAAATGGGCTAAATTAAAGTGAGAGAAATTTGAATTTAATGGGCCAAAATGTGTGGGATGACAGATGCTATGGCTCGATCGAGCCAGGGACCAGCTCGGTTGAGCACCTAAAAGATGGGCTATGGCTTAGCCGAGCCCCGGCCCGACTTGGTCAAGCGATGCCTTTCTGGTCTGTGTGAGATCTTCCTTCTTTATTTTAGGCTAGTCCAACTCCATTTTCGGCCGATCTAAAGCCATTCTCGAGCTTAATCACTCTAATTTCTCATATTTAATGTGTTTTCTTCACTTAGTTCTTCGGCACGACTTCACAACTAATCCATATAACCCCAATTTTATACCAAAATTGTTATATAATTAACAAACATGAAAAATACACACAATGCATAAAATATAAGGCCAACAAGTGTAATTTCACATACTTTTGCACTATTTTTGTTATGATTTTATGCCTAAAAAGTACGTAAAACTACTAGTGATCATTAACCTTTTAGGATTCAAAGTTTATTTCACTTGTAATTCGAAAGTTACACTCTCGTGAATTACAAATTAAGAATCATAAGGTCTGTTTGAAAATAATAAATAATAATTAAGAACAGAGAGAACTTAATTTAGTGTGGAGGAATTTAATTCTCTTTTCTTCTATATTTATATTTGTTTAATCTCATGGAGTACAACTTAATTATTAGTTGACACAGAGTCCTAGGTTTTCTCTTAGCGTATCAGTCTAGCCTCTAGGGTTTCATCTTAATTCTGTCCTCCCGATTCTCTTCTCCTCTTGATTGCACTTCATCTTTCTTGTTTCTTTTGATTGTTTTGCAGGTTTTTTATCAAACGAAGATCTAGTGAATCTTGGCTCGATTGGTTCAAGCTCTGCGACCCTTTACTCGGTGGGAGTTCTCCTTCATCTACGTCCCTATAGATCTCATCTACTTCATGTTTGCCAATCTGTACTCGAAACTCTCGCTTTCCAAATTAGAAACCTAACTCACCTCTCATGACTCATCCACTTAGCAATCACTAGACATATCCAAACACCTCCTTAGAAAAAAAATTGGCTCCGCACTCACTCACTGCCAAATAGGCCAATGATGTATTTCGCCCACTGTAGGTTTTATCTGGTGAATCAAAGATATAGTGGGTGGAGGAAATATATGTCACGTCATCTTCACCAAGGAAGACGATATTAACATAATTCTTTGCGGGGCATCTTGGTTCTATTATCAGTATCTGATGATCCTCCGGAATGTTGAATCGAATCGTATTGCCTCCCTTTTGAATTCAAGTATTCTCCATTTTGGCTTCATGTTCGGGTCCTCTCTCCTTTCCTCATGAAATTTATTCGCTAAAGTTATCGCCAATGAGATCAGTTCGTTCCTTGAAGTCTTCTATGATCAGGATGGTTCCCTTCTTAGGCGGTTTCTTCGCTTACGAGTGGATCTAGACATCACCAAACCTCTAAAATGTTTTATTTATGTATCATCAAATGGTAAAGTGATGATTTGCTATATTTAATGCAAGCACCTCCCCATCTTTTGCTACTTATGTCATTACATGGGCCACATTGATCGAGATTGCAGAACTAAGCCTTTGAAGACCACATCTGCTCCCACTGTTGCCCCATATGGTCATTGGATGTGTACCCCACCTAATATCAGCCCGTTCTCACCCTCCAGAACCCCACCCTAGCAGTCGAAATGTAAACATACCCCTTTATCCTCCTCCTATTCAGCTAAGCCCTCAGAAACAGGTCCCTCTTCTGCTCCACAATCTCATATGCCACGCTCTGCGCTCTCCATTGATACATCTCCAAACAATATCTCTAATATAAGTCTCTCTTCGATCCAATTAATCCCCTATCGAATGCACCGTCTCCTTCCACTCTTTCCACTCCTTCCCTCCCCCCCCCCCCCTCCCTCCTCCTAAATTGTTGTTACTCTCTCCCTACATAACAAGGAAATGCCTAAAAAAGAACTGCTTATTGCTCACTTACCTCCCCAACATCAACCTCTCTCTTCTCTCATGCCATATCACCCTCCCTAGATTTATCCCCCTTCCAAGCTACCACATATACCTTCCTCCCACATCCAGACATATTCTACTCTGGTCCAGGACCCATTCTTGGCTCCTGTTCTGATTTCTCTCGATTCTCCTACACGTAAGTGGCCCATAAATTCCAATGCATAAAAACTTGTCTGCTTAAGATCCCTTCATCTCCTTCATTTTCTCCTTTGTCATCCACAACCATACCTCACCCTAAAAAATGGAAACTTCTTGACCGGGAAATTATTGTCTTTGATTTCGTTTCCCCTTAGAAACTACCAAAGCCTACTTTCTTACCCATTGATGCACCACTAGCTCCTGCTGGGACCATTCCACCAGGTAACATAGTTGTCCCAGACTTGAATATGGAATCTATTGAAGCGTCCATGATTCCTATTCTGATAAAATTATATTCAATGACGATGGCTGGCGAGGAAGCCAAGCCCTAGGAATCCCCCTCCCCCATGAAGTTCAAGAATTGTGCAACCTCGTTCATGCAGAAAACCCACCCTTGTGTTTTTTGTACAAGACCAAGAGTACCTCAGTTTATATTGACAACTTGAAATCCCATCTTTCTTATTTTGGTTTATTTGTCTCGGCTAAAGGCATGTCCGGAGGCTTGGCCTTACTTAAGCGTAAGGATATACAGATTTTGCTTCGCCTAATATCGGAGCATTTTATCGATGTCATGGCTACACTTGATGGATGCCCATATCGTTAAACAAGCTATGATGGAGAGCCATATTTTTCTCATAGGCGTGCGTTATGGCTAGAATACAAAGCTTTGCATGAATCTCTGGAGAAACTCAAGGACCCGGGACTCAGAGAACTTTGCAAATTCGAGATTTCTAGGATGCTCTTCAACACCGCAACATGTCTGACATGGGTTTTACTAAATATAAATTCACCTGGCAGTGCACTCTTCCATTCCCCTACACCTAACGAGCCAGGATAGATAGAGCCGTCACAAATTCCTCTTGGTGCTATTTGTTCTCTTCCATCATTGTCCATCATATTTTAACTGATTTCTCCTACCATTCCATCTTACATATCATTGTCTCTGATCAATCTTATCCAACTTTCTATCACCCTTCTGCCAAACCTTCCAGATTTGAAGCAATGTGGATTTATTCTGTCGATTGTGAAAAAATCATCCAACAATCTTAGACAGATGTTTCCACTTTTATTCCCAGCAAGATCAATCAGTCTGGTGTTAGCTTATTAAAATAGGAGTGGAAGTACATTTTTAGAAGTTAAAAAGGATATTGAGCGAATAAAGTCATGTTTTACTAATCTAAAAAGGGGATGCATTACCTCTGCTACAAAAGAGGAGATTACCAATCTCCAAGCACAGCCAATGCTCTTGTATGATAAAGAAAGCATTGCTTCGAAGCAATGAGTCAAGCAACACTAGCTCCGGGAGGGAGAAAAACATACAAGTTTCTTCCATTCGCACGAAAATCAGCAGCCATCAACCACATTGATTCACGCCGTAACAATCTTAGTGAGCTTTGTCATGCGAAAAACCACCTCCAACAATCATCTAAAATTACTTTGGTGAAATTTGCTCCTCCTTAGGTCCCAATCCAACCTTGTTCATGAGGCTCTTTGTCGGGTTAGGCCCAGAGTGAAGACTGAAATGAGTTCGAGCCTTACAAAGCTTTTCGTTGGTGATGAAATCGTCAAGGAATTGAAGGAGACGCATCCGTAAAAATTACATGGATCTGACAGTATGTGTGCTGATTTTTTAAAAAAAAAAAATAGCATATTGTTGGGTCTAATGTCATTAAGTTTGTTATTCATATTCTTGTGCATAGTTTCCTCCTGTATTCGATTAATGATACACGTTTTTATGCATGCATTTAGGTTGATTTAGGCATTTATTTGATAACATTTGTATGCATATTTGGCCAAGAATTGTTCATATGTGATATATTGGGTTAGTTGACGTGTTTTGACTTGTTTTGAAGGTATTTAAGTATTTTTAGGTCAAAAAGTCATGTTTTACAAAGTTTGGATGAAGAAACAAGTCAAGATGGGGAAAAAAATGGAAGAATCGGAGTCAACTGGTCGCGATCGCGACACACTTCATCGCGACCGCGATAAAAAGTGGCTCTAGGGTGTTTTCAGTACTATGACACTCAACACGACCACGGAATCATCCATCGTGGCCGCGTCAAAAAGCATTGTTTAAAGAGGAAATTGGGTACAACTCATCGCGAACGCGGCTGCGACAAAATGGCGGTTTTGATTTCCTAGTACGAGTCTGATTAATTTTTTTGGCCCAATATGACCAAAACTCGCCCCAATTATAAATACAAGCCTCCAAGTTTGAAAATAACACACAATATGCATTGGAGAAGAACTTGGAGACTAGAGTGAAGATCAAGGACGTGACAATACGAAGGTTGGAGATAAGATCCGGGTTTTTCTATTCTTGTCCTTAGTTAATTATTCAAACATGTCTGTTTGTGGATATTTTTTGTTTTCGACTTTGATTTTAGTAGATAAAAACATATTGTGTTCTAGGGTTAGAAAATAGATTGTGAACAATTATGTTTTGATTTTATCTTTAATTCTAGACTCTAGTTATGATTGTTTATCTATATGTCTTATTCTTACTTTATGAGTTGCTTAATCTGACCAATTTAATAATTCTATTTGCTTAGCAATTTTGCATCGAGAGAAGGGGATTATTAATAGGCATACGAGCATATAGCGTAGTTATTGATATTGTCCGAGTTAAATAGGTGCTTTTATAAAATGAAAAGAAAAATAAAGAGTAACAAAAAATGTCCAAAAAAGAAAACAAGAGACGAACTACACACTCTAATAAAAAATGCTAATAGGCTAGCAAAATAGCGCTATGCAGAGCGTAAGAATATCAAACCCAGCCCAGGCAACCGCTGGACTGAGACAGGGGAGCTTCTATCTCGATTTCGTCTGACCAAAGGCCTGATGCCCCATTACGCATTGCCCGGAGAGCATCAGCGGTGGGCTGCACATGGACCTTGGTTCGTTGTGGTCATTGACTTTGTTGTCTTGAACATTCGCCGACGTGGGGGTATCGAAGAGGACCTCGAACGATCAGGCTTTGAAAACCATCTACGAAATTCCTCAACCGATTTTGGAGGAGCCGTCAAAAGTGGAACTAAGTCCTTTAAAACTGTCGTATCTTGGGAGATGGCAGGATCTCCGATCCCGAAGGGTGAATCGGGCCTGCCGCTGAAGACTCCACTATTGCCTTAGAAGACCCGTTCACCGAGTCAACATGTGAGCTACGCAAAACATCAGGCACGTGTATTGTGCCAATATCCATAACACTAATTAGCGGACTTGAGACATGCATGCACATTGAAAAAGGAACTGACACCTGTGGGGACAACCGCATGGAAGTGGCTGGCATCATTTTGGATTCCACCGAAGTGGGGGACAAATCCTGCTGGATTGAAGAATATTGCATGGACGTAGACTGAGGGGAGGATGTTTGCATGTTCAAAGTTGCAGCCGGCTGTGTGGTAACCTAGGAACCCTTGGGAGACTTTTAGATTTGGTCGACTCGAGAGGGTGGCTATCCTTAATTGATCTACACATTAGCCGCTTCGAGGGGGAGGGGTCAATTTAGAGTAGTGTCGTTTAATAAACAACATAATTTGGTATAAAAGTCTAGAGTTTTAGGTTAACCTTACATAGGAGTTCATAATTGAAATCTATGTCCTAAAATACAGCTTTATCCATCTGAGTTTACCTTATCTTTTTATTATTTATTTTCCAAGCAATTATTCGATAGTTAATTAGTTGTTAGATTTAGAAAATACAAAATCCATCTTTTTATTCGAAAGTCTAGATAGCGTGGAGGTATTAAGATTAGGGTACTAGGTTCACATAATATAGTCCTTGTGCAATTGACCTTACTACCGCTAGCTACTTTAGAACCATACACTTGCGGTTTACTAGGTTAGAAAATAGTGCATGAATTAATAGCTCTGCCTTAGTTCTTATACCGAAGGTCAATAAACCTTCCCTTCTTACCCGATTTCGCCCAATTAGCCAATGTAATATCATGTATAAACTTGCTTCTAAAGTTTTGGCTATAAAAATCAGGCCTTATCTCCCGTTATTATCTTGGGATCACAATCGACATTTATTCCGGTAGAAGAATCACTGATCATGTTCTGATTTCTTATGATACGCATCATTTTATGAAGCTTAGGCATACTTGATGAACGTGAAAATACTCATTTTTCTTGTATTATTTGCGTTCAATTTGTAGTGTGACTTGCGAGTGTATATCATGTTTAAGTGCAATTACATGTTCCTAGCACATTTTTGGGTTTGAATTTCTTCAGATATGATTTAATGCACTTTTTAGGTGTTTTTGAGTGATATTTTGAAGGGTAGGGAAATATTAGAAACCAAGAAGGCTAATTGCACTCATTTCCTCACTCCAGCCCATAAATTAAGGTCTGGATAGGCCTAAGTTAGACCCCAACCAAGCCCGAATAGAAGATCTTCGAGGTCCCAAAAACTTCGTGAAGAGATCGGGTCGAGAAAACGAGAGAAAATGCTCCAAAAAGATGATACATTAAGATGGCGTAGGACGGGGGAGCATAGCATGCTCGACGATCGAGTGCCGGGTAAATGGAGGGTCTACTGGCTCTAGTACCAGCTCCGGTACCGGACCCGATAGTTGTACTAGGGAGTTCCTGCCGGCAGCGGTACCAGCCCTTACGGGTCCATTATTCGTCGTCAATTCGGTCGGACCCCGCTCTGCCGCTGCATGTCCATTTTTTTATGGTATCTTCCTCGTCCATTTTTTTATGGTATCTTCCCCGTCCAACGTCCGATTGAGGTGATTCAAGTTGCCACATGAAGCAGACAAAGATCAACATCTTCTAGTTGCGTCCAAAGTCCGATTACGGACAAAAATTGACCAAAATTTTAGAGAAAAGGAAAAATCAAGCGCGATTGAAGGGTTTGATTCAACATTTTAAATGGCCAAGCACTCTAATTTGTTAAATGATTCATACACCCTTACTAAAGGGGTTTTCTGCAGTTTTTAGGTCTTTTCACATGTTTAGGGTTGGGGATCTATAAATACCCCTTTCCCTCTCATTTTGTAACAAGCCTCCATAATTAAACTTCTCTTCTACTTTTTTCTCTCTAGTTCTTAGGATTTTCAGATTTCTTAGCTTACATTTAGGGTTTTTCTTCCTCCTCTTCAAAGAGGAAGCCATCTTTGGAGGAGAACTGGGACATTATTCACGGGCTTGTGACACTCATCAAGATCATCGAAGTTCTACAAGGATTCTTCAACTTATTTAGCATTTTCTTCTCCCTTCTATTTATTTTTGGCTTTGTTGCTTTCTTGATTGATGTTGTTGATTTTCTTTATGCTTTGATGATTTTTGAGTAATTTTCTTGTTTTGTGAAACTTGGAAGAAGCCCAAGCTTCGGGGTTGATGAATCATTGGTTGATTGTTGGATTTGTGGGTTGTGATAACCGAGGGTTCAGATCTAATTAATTTGTATAAATTTTCCGAGAAATCCCTAGTTAAGTTCATAGGCTTGATCGGTAGCTCGAGTTTCGGTAGCTTAAATATGATTTTATTTCATTTTGCATTTGGGAAGGGATAGTTCGGCCCCTAGGCTTGGGAGTTGCTAACCATTCGAGGCTCACCCGAACTAGATTTTAAATGAGCTTAGGAATTAATGACTACGCCTTTGACTTTGCGGGTGAGTGATTAATTTCAGATAATTAGATTGATTAGGACTTCATTTATAAAAGGGAGACCCATGGAGGAGAAGCTTTACCAAGAGCGGGAGTAGTGCCTGGGGACTTCTGATTGGGATGGACGAAATTGAATTAGTTTTGTGTGTTGTTCTTTACACTCCCATACCGGTCTTTAGCATGGGAGAAGTCGACCTAGTTTCATCTAGTCTTACATAATTGAAACCCCTAGGCCCAGGGTTGATCTAGTGTTCTAATTTGTGTAGGTAGTCTACATTAATTTAACTCCATATACTTACCGATTCTAGGGGATAGGGGCACCTCAACCTCTTTTCTAGAATTCACATCCAAGTGGGACATAAATGGGTTTAGGAATTCAACAATGTCTTATAATCGTCTTTAAAATATCAACCCATCTTGCTTGTGTGAAACCGACTCTCGGGAATATCTTCCCATCAATCGGTTCCCTCCTTGCTAATGTTTATTTGCTTTATGTTGTTTAGTACATACATTTTTCTTTTATGTTTAGCCTAGCTTACTCAAAATTGCTTAAGTTGATTCTTACGATAATCCTTCATGTGGTTTTACAATCTTTTATACTACCTTTATTTTCTTTATGTTTATTTGCTAATGTTTATTTGCTTTATGTTATTTAGCACATACATTTTTCTTTTATGTTTGGCCTAGCTTACTCAAAATTGTTTAAGCTGATTCTTACGAACAATCCTTCATGTGGTTTGACAATCTTTTATACTACCTTAATCACAAGTCGTACACTTGCAGTTTGAGAAGGTCATTCTAATCCTAGTGATTTAGAGAGACTTTAGTGACAAGTTCATGGCGCCAATTCCGGGGAGAGTTCCCTTCCCATGAAATTATCATATAGCACGAATAGAGTTAGATTATGCCGTTTTCATTTTCTTGTTAAAAAAATAAATAAAAATTATCTAAAAAAAGGACCCCGATCACTATTTATACTTCATGGAGAGTTATGCTCTCACTCCTTTCGAAGTTAATGCATTGCCTTTTGTTCTTGGTGATAGTTATTATAATTCTCCTAGTTTTCAAATATGGACGTAGTGAATCTGTAGATTATGGGGAGAAGGGTCACATATCTATGAATTGTGATTCTTTTCATCATTTCTATTCACAAATACCCTACCCTCCCACCAACTCTTCCCAATTCATGGGTTACGATTCTTTTTCAAACAATTATGAATTGGGATGATAAAAATATTTCCTCCTAGTTATCAAACCTTAATTATTAGAATCTTATCAAATTTCTTCGGTCGAAGCATTGAAAGAAGAAAATAAAGAAAATAAGGATGAGTTCAGTCAAAAGTTTGATGAACGTTTGGCACACACTAAGATTTTGGAATCACATCTCTTCAAACATGTTTTGAAGAAAAATAAAGATGAAAGTGTGCAATTGAGGGAAGAGGAGAAAGAAGAGGAGAGTGAAAACCTCATCTCCCATGAGCTCAGAGACTAGTGACAATTCTTCCAAACGAGACAATGCATCATCCTTGGAAGAGCAATCTCAATGCCTCAATAAAATGTGTAACTATGATCTTATTTTGATTAATGATCCATTTTTGTTGAAGCATTATGTATTTGTTGGGATGCAAATTTTAATTTGTTATTTCTTTTATGTTTTGAAAAACTTGCATCAATTATAGACATTGATCATCTCTTCTTGCATAGATCTTATGTCCATAATGTTATTCATGATCTATCGTGCCATGTTTACATGGGCAGATCAATTCTCTTTCTTGAGCAAACAAAAGCATGGCACGATAGACAGTTGTTGTTTTTATCCTGGATAATACTTGTTGAAATCGGGCCATCAACTTTAAACCAAGCTCGTCTTGAGAGGCAACCCAAGTGTTAAAAAAAAATTATTTCTTTCTAAGGATTTAAATTTTTGTTGTTCTTAGTTTAGTTTTTTCTTTTAAAATTTGATGATTTCTTAAGTTGTGTGAATAGGTACTTGACTCTTGGGACATTATATAAATGAGGCAAAATAACATAAATCTTGAAGAAAGTCCCCAAGCAATGGAGATACCAAATGATGATGAGTAATCATTGAAGGGTAGCAAGTGAAAATATGGAGCTAGTACCCCTAGCACCTCAAGGGAGTGAGCCTCCGGTTGAATTTCAACTACAAAGTCAGCTTCAGCAACCGACTGCATTTATAGTGTGTATGTTGTGAAATGACATTCTTACATACATCGGGCTTTAATTGCTTAGTTATGTAGGTTGGTTGATGCAAGTGTTCCACCTCCTTTATTACTTGGGCTTCAGAATTTCGCCCAAATCTTTGGGAAGGGGGAAGAAATTGTTATTTTTATGCAGTAGAAGAGGATGTTCCACTTATTTGATTTGCTCGCGGTCATGATTTATGTCATATCACCATATTGTATCTTAGTTTATGTCTTTATTGCTTTGATAAATAATGGCTGCTTGGTTGAAAAAACTGATTTATTGATCAATTGATTTAAATGAGGAAAAGTATTGGAAGTGCCTCAAAGCTCGAAAAATTCAAAATGAACTCTCTAAAAAGTTGAGCATAAAAGAAACTAGGGATTTGCTTGCCTAAAATCAATAAAATTGATAGGTTGATCCAATTCACAAGTAATAAGACATTTGCCATAGTAAATAAGATTGTAAGTGTGAATAAAACAAGTTAGCCCAAAGTTATGTCGCTTGTAAGCATTACTGTGATTCCAAAACACATACGACATGATTGAGGACGTTCTTGTAAAAATAAAAAGAATTGGCTTTGGGTGGTAAAAAAATGAAGGAGATGTAGGAAAGAGCTATAAGGTGGATAAGGTCATCAGGTGAATTCATTGTAGTTCATTGTTTGTTTGATAGAATCTGGTTGACTTTGTATACTCCAAATCACTGAGTTGAGCTTGTTAAAAAATATGTTGTATGGGACGTAGAAAAAGAGAACTCAAGGAATAAAAAGTGTTGTAATGATTGAAACTCTCGTGTGCAACTTGAAAAGAGTGTTGAAGTCTCAATGAACAAAAACTAGAATTTTAGCATTCATTCCTTATTGGACCTAACCCGACGGAAAAATGAGGAATTGGAAGATAAAAATGAAAATAAGTTGGCTCGAGGGAGACAAGAGCCTCATCACCTGCATTGAGTGAGTGCATGTCATTTTCCTAAAAAAGAACCGAGTCGAACCACCTGGAGTCGAGGATTTTGAAAAATAATAAGTTGTCCACAGTCATTCACATAAGCACGTTTTGGGGTTAGAGTGAGAGCTTTTAGAGTACTAAGTGAAATAAAAATATATAGTGTTGAACTGACCTCGAGGTTAGACTTACTAATATTTACAAAAGAGAATAAAAAAACATGCATAAATTGTTTTTTTTTTAATCTTGACAATAAAATTTTGAATAACACAAATTATAACTCTTCACATTTGTACGCACTAAAATACATTAAAGTTATTATACATGTGCAGCGCATGAAAAACATCACTAGTAATAATAATAGTAGTAGTAGTAGTAGGCTCATTGCCGATTTATCAACATAACATCGGTTTATTTTAGGTAAAAAGGATAATTATTAATTTTTTACAATGACATATTGACATTCATGTGACCACAAGGAATAGGTGAGTGGTATACTAGTAGTGACAGACTCAGAAATTTAGGTGAGGGGGACCATTTATAGACGGACCTTGAAGTTTGTTTCAAGAAATAATCTTTTTAACTATGCTCATGAGGAAATTTTTTACCAAATTGTGGGGCAGGTTTTGAGTAGGCTAGAAATCAAATTCATTTATATAATTAGACCCTAAATTTAAAATATTGGATAAATTATATTAAAAATAATATCTTAGAAAACTAAAGGAGAACTGCCATTGTGCACTCCCTAAATATAATTAACTGTATAAATAAAAATTAGAAAAGTACTAACAATTTAGATAAAAATCAATAAGTTAATTTAATCACAAAAAGAAAAAAAAAATCAAGATATAATGTTCTATATTCATTATATTTTCTAAAATCTTTATCTCTATTGCTTATACATAACAATACATTCATCTACTTCAAGTTAAACGATAAAATTATCTATTTTATTAATTGAGTTATATTAAAGTCGACTAAAATAGATATATGTAATAGCACATTATGACGGAGTCAAAGGGTACACACATATGTAATAATACATTATGACGGGGCCAGGTGGCCCAGTGCCCCCCTTGGCCCCAATATGAGTTCGTCTCTGGATGCTAGTAAGGCTGGTTTGGGTTAAATCCAAAAAGGTTAGCCCAAACTCAAACATGGGATGCTAGTAAGGCTATGTTTGCTTGGGTTTGGGTCAAATCTAAAAAGGTTGGCCCAACCTCAAGCTCATGTTTATTTGGCCGGTTCCCCTAAGCCTCAATCTCTTCTACTTTAATCAATTAATTAAAGATTTCAACACTACTTTAATTATTCAATCAATCATTAATTAACAACATCCTACACAAATCGTATCACTTTTACAATTAATTAACACATCCAACACTACAACCACCCAAGCAATCAATCAACACTGATTTAATCATAAAATGAATCATCAATTGACAACCTCTTACACACATCACATCACCTTTTATAATTAATTAATATATTTAACACTACAACCACTTTCACAATCATCCAAACAATCATCATTTTTTCACTTCCCCAACCACTTTTTCGGACATTTGACTACAACCAAAAGTGTTCAAACACCGTTCCCGAACCTAAGCAAACAAAGCTTATGAGTAAATGAGCAATTCCAATTAATAGAGAATCTCGTTCACGGGCTGTGTGTCAAGATTTTACGAAAATTAATTTCTTACCCTAACTCATTTTGGTGGTGATTAGGGGTGATAGAACAAATATATCACCCCTAATCCACCGTCTACTTTGAATACTTGGGTACCCGAGTTATCATCGGGTTATCACCGGCCCGGGTTAAAATATGAAAATTGAGGACAAAATTAGGATTCCCATCCCTCCTCTTTAAGAAGGATCCAACCAATCCTTATGACTGTAGTTCATTTGAAAAAGCCCAAAATACCCTTTTGTCTTGAAAAAATTCGATCTAGAATAGAATTCAGTCCCCAAACTTGTTTCATCTCCTCGAGCAGCTGCAACTCACAAACCCTACCCATGGCAGTTTTGTTTCTTTCTTGAGGAGCCCTTCTCAGCTCTACCCATCCAGGCGAACTAGTTGCATAACCGACTTCTTGCATTCGATTTCGGTTTAGTCGCGGTCTTCACACAAATCTGCGTGAAAAAAAAATCTCAGCAAATATTTTAAGGTGATATGGGTTTACTTTTATATAAAAATATGCAAAATTTGTAGATCTGTTGTGGTAGGTTGAGTTGTAAATTTTGTAAGCATGTAGTCTTCGTCATTTGTAGTTGAAGCTCATCGTCTTCTTATTATGTTCAACTTCGTTTATTTTCTAGAGGATTTAAGTCACTATTTGCGTTTTGTTTTATTTTCTGGGAAAATAGTTTTAGTTTTTTATATCTATTTCTTCACATATTTGTTGTTTATATTTGAGTACTTCATCCATTTGTGATGGGTGATTTTTTATTTTTGCTTTTGGATACTCGACAATAATATGGGCATTAATGAAAGGTGTGGATCAAACTTAGTAGATTATGTTGGGTAACTAATAGCATGGAGTTTGGAGGCATAAAGATTGAATCTAGAAATTCATGAATATCATTTGTATCATTATTTATATACCTAGTACATTGTTCAAGTGGGGTTAGAAATAGGGTATATAATCTGATGCTTCAGTATATACATGCATCAGATTTTACTCCATCTACTAATTTGTTGTTGGCCCTTTAGTTATAAGACTTTGTAAGAATCTAGTCGAAAACAAACTGAAATTACACTGTCCTAATGTTTTGAAATTTCAAATGAATTAAGCACGTTTTTACATTAGCTACTTACATCCGAAATGTCGATTCATATATCATTACAGCCATGGATGTTGAAGTTGGGGAAGAGGAATTATTGCTCATCTTGCACGAGATCATGAACAAGTGTGTTAGCTTCTTTTGCTTTGTGTTGCTCTATCTTGTTCGTCGTAGACGTCGTAAACAACGTTTCCAACTTAGGTTGCATCCTATAAAATAAAGTCTAATTAGTAAGGTCACCAATCAAATAAAACACTTGAAAGCGATTTTAGGTGCCGACGACGAATCGTGTAAGGATTTTTTGGGAATGGATAGGGCTGCATTTGACAATTTGTTATGCTCACAGAATTTGGTGGGCTTAGGATCAATATGAATGTTACCATAAGCGAACAACTAGCAATTTTCCTTGTTATAATTGAGCACCATCATAAAATACGGATTACTAAGAGAGAGTATAAAAGATGTAATCGCACAGTCAGTAAACATTTCCATGGGGTTCTAAATGCTATAATAAGGATTTACAAAATGCTCTTGGCAACGCCAGACCCTGTTCTAGAAGACTGCATAGATTCCCGATGGAAGTCGTTCAAGGTGATGACCTTAAAAGCTCTAATTGAGATAACTATTGTTGTTTGGCTATGCGAGTAAAGTAAGTGAGCTAACAAATTGTAGATGTGTGTAGGGATGCCTAGGTGCGCTTGACGAGACTTACATCTCCGTAAGGGTTGGTAAATTAGACAGCCCGTGCTATTGCAACCGAAAAGGTGAAATTTCTGTCAACATCTTGGGTGTATGCAACCGTGACATGAATTTTATGTACGTTCTTGCTGGTTGGGAGGGTAGTGTTGCAGACTCGAGGATCTTGAGAGATGCGGTCACGAGGCCAAAGCTCCCCCCAGGTTTCCATATTTAATTTTGTTTACTTTGCGAGAATACTTCTTAACATTTAATAAATAGAGAACAATATTGACATATTCGTGTGACTTTATCGCAGATGGCTATTACTTATATGATAACGGATATACAAATGGCACGGGCTTTCTAACACCGTATAGAGGTGTTCTCTACCATTTGGACGAGTGGGGCCATGGAAGATCAGCTCCACAAAATAAGGATGAGTACTTCAATTTGAAGCATTGTAGAGCACGAAATGTTATCGAAAGTGCTTTTGGTTTGCTTAAAATTCATTGGGCAATACTTCAAAGTGCTTCATACTACCCGGTCCGAGCCCACAACCGGATCATTCTAGCTTGTTGTCTACTCCACAATTACATCCGTACGAATGAACGAAGACCCTAGGGAGCATCTCCTAGATCAAATAACCTTTGGGAATGATGATGACATCAAAATTGCCATCGACTCGATCGAGCCGACCCCACAATGGACGGCTTGGAGCGACGAACTTGCATTGTCAATGTTTAATCGATGGTGGAACAACGCCTAGTTAGAGATTAATGTTTGATGTAGAATGTCTTTGTTTGTTAGCTAAAATGAAAAAATTGTTTCCATTGTGTGCATGTTAGACCATGATTTGTTCGTTTAGATATGTGGTTGACTAAAGTAATTATCACTCTAGTTATTGGTGGGTTTAGATATGGTTTATAGGGGTGAGCAAAATTCGGTTCAGTAACCGAACCAAATTTTTTCAATGAAACCAAAAAATAAACCAAATTAAAAAAGTTAAACCAAAAACCGAACTTCAACCAAGTCGAATTTATTCGGTTCGGTTGATCCAAAGTAATTCTCTCAAGATATTTTCATCATTCATTACTAAAAGAAAACTTATATAAATAGTCAATCATCTACATAAACTCATCAACCACAATATTCAAATTTCACACTTCCATAACAAAAGCTCAAGATAAAACTAAATTATTTACCTTTTAAATCTAATATATATACATATATATATATATATCAATACATATATATCAGAAAATAAAAGAAAAATGGAATTTCATATTTATTTTTATGTATATAGCATTAAAAAATAAACATTATAAATTTTGGATTGGTTTCGATTATTTTGGTTAAAAAAAAAAAACCTAAACCGATCCAAACCGAATTATCTGAAATTCCTATAAACTAAAACCGAAAACTGAACCAAAATTTAAGAAACCAATCCAAATAAATAATTTAGATTCGGATCGGATAGTTAATTCAGTTTAAATCGAATTTTGCTCACCCCTAATGGTTTATGCTACCTTTGTTGGCTCACTGATAACTACAGATTGGGTCCTTTGTTTTTCTCTATATTTTAATAGAATTGTAATAGGTTTTGTATTTGAGCTCACTATGTATATCGATGTTGCTGTGGTATTTGTATATGCTTATAAATTCCAGTTATTAACCGTGACGGCCTTGCATAGTGTATTACATGATTATTTTAATCTGATTCTTCTAATTTCTTTAATCCCTAATAGGTGAAATGCAAGCCGAAGCTAGTAGTGGGCCACCAAGGCGAGGGAAGAAACAGCTCGGACGTGTTTGGTCACCAAAGGAAGAGAAAGTCTTGATGTAGGCACTAAAGGAAATCGTGGTTGGCAGCTGGAAATGTGAAAATGGATTTCGGACAGGGTACTTAAGGGTGTTGGAGAAAGCCATGAATAAGGTGTTTCCTACAACTGATCTCAAAGCCCAACCGCACATTGACTCGAAAGTACACGTTTAGAGGAAGTTTAGCTCATCCCTTACAACTATGTTGAGCCGTTCCGGTTCGCTTGGGATTCAGCTAAGATGATGATCAACGTCGAAGACAAACAAATATGGGATGGATACGTTAAGGTAACATTTTTAGCTAACACTATCTTAATTTAGAGATAATGTCGTTTCAAATATTCTAATGTGTGATTGTGATATCCTTATGGGCAGACTGACTCAAACGCAAAGGGCATGCATCATAGGCTCTTTTCATTTTTTGCCGACTGGCAATAAGTCTTTGGAAAAGAGCGCGCAACAGGGGAGAATGCCAAAGACTGTCATGATGCCAAACAGAACCCCTAGGTGCTGATGATCATATACAAAAGTGCATACGCACAACACTGTTGACGATATGGGAGTGGAAGGGGGAAGTGAGACCATGTTCGTTTGCCAGCCGAGTAAAAGAAGTGGCTCGTAGAGAAAGAGGCAAGGAAACGGAAAAAAGGTGGCTGCTGGAACAGAGGATGAAATTGTTGAGATTATGGGTAAGTATTGTAAGCAAACTAACATTAGGCTTAGGGAGATTGCAAAGTATGTAGGTTACGAGTGCAAGATGTCAGAGGGACCGGGTTGTTTGAAGCTCTCGGAGTGCTTGGTGTGTTGAGCAACGCCGAACAAATTTATATGCACAAGCTCCTTTCAAATAACAACAAGGAGTGTAAAGCATTCTTCAGCCTACCCGAAAACACAAGGGGTCAAATAGTCCGGATGATGCTCGACAGGCAAATATAACTATTGTTGTGGTTAACTAAACTGCTAATTTATCAAGTATGTAGTAGTATTTTTGTAATTGCATTGATGTGCAAACTTACTAAAGCGCTTTATATGTTCCTCATATCGCATATGCCGAAATATTTGAGGTGTAATCCCTCGGACAATTTGTGAAGGAATTGTTTGAATGCTTAATGCGCATGTCTTTTGTAATACTATCATATTTATATATTTTGTGGACATGATTCGTAGTTTGCATATTTAAGAGAGATTCCGCCTTAGGTGAATATGTCACACTTTGAAGTTGTGCTTATATGGCTCTATTTTTTTTACCATTATGTTTACTAATAATAGACTTAGCTAAGTAACGCCACCTTTTCCATTTGTATATCTTGATTTGTAATTACCTTTAAATTTTGAAGACATGTGCAACTCGTAATTAGGACAATGAGACAATAATATATCTCTAAGTTACAATTGATATGTGTAGTTCCTAATAGAGCTGATTTATGTCAACCTCGATATCATCGATACTTGGCGGAACTTGAAAGAGTACCACCATCAACCCGAAATTAGGCTCGCCAACGTCTTTATATACATCATAGTACACAGAACCCTGAAAAAAAATACGTGCACAATTCAACAAAATATGAAAATAGAACTAGAGAATGGAATAAATATAATTATAATTAAAGTACATGTTATACAAACCTTGCAATTTCTTTCCTTGACATTTCGTCACATTGAATCACATTCGTACCGGGATGATAAATCACACCGGTATATGTGAGGATAGTCTTGAATGCACTATGGCATTTCTTAATTCCAAGGTATTTCATTGCAAGAAATTGCTTTTGGATGGTGTGATTGAATTCTTGACTCATTTGTGTTGTGGTCTGATCATAAGGGATAGGACCGTTTTGGGCGAACGGACCGTTCAGGGTTATGAGCTTGATGAATCGAGCTTCAGTTACTGGAGTCCAAAGACTATCGTAAAATGGTAGAGGATCGGGGTGATTCATGGAGAAGTCTACTGTCAATTTTGAAACATGTTGGACATATAGACCGTGAAATTTTTATACAGATTATTGCCTCACAACCACCACTGCAATAAATTAGCAAATGAGGTTGGTCATAAAATTAACTCACCTACTCAATCTTTAATATTGATAGCTGGCCGAAATATAATCGCATTTATAATCATAAATGCAATGTAGGCGGGAGATGACTAAACATGTTGTACACCTGACCAACAGATTTAGTTTAGTTCAGTTCATGTCATCCTAAAGCTCCACACCAACTTAAAGTCAGATTATTTCCATCTTTGAATCACAAAGCATAATTTAGCACATACATTTTCAGCAAACTAATTAATATTACTCGTTGGAGATGCTTAGAGATTTTGACGATCTTCGGTTGGGTCTTGTCAAATTGATCTCTACGACTGCGTCGCTGTAATAGTACAATCAGGTGGCTCGAGAGAAAATTTTGGTATGTTAGCTAAGTTTTCTTTCAGTATTTAACTTGCGTTTGTTATCATTTAATTATGTATCAGACTTTGCTTCCCACTCAAAAATATTATCTAAATTGGTTGAGGTGAACCAAAAATGTCTTTCAAGTATATGCCGACACAAGAAACAAATCTCTATTCTGAGAATCGGACTACAGAAGTTGACATATTTTTTATCAAGATACTTGTCGACGAGAGAAGTGATGGTAGATGGGATAACAAAGGGAGTAACGCCCATGTTTTACTGACAGCACAAGGTTGGATCAATGCAGAATTTGGGAAAAGTTATAGTTTCGAAGAGATTGATTCACGTAAACGAAAGCTCCTCAAGAGTTACAAAACATTCAAGCGGATCATCACATATGCTGATGTCAAATGGGTTTCTGCTATAAACCATGTGGAAGCAGACTGGACCTTCTGGAGGAAGATGTTCAAAGTGGTAAATTTTAGAAGTTTTGGTTCTAACGACTTACTTTTTTATCCTAACATTACAACACAATCTCACTAATATTTTTAATAATGACACGTGTCTTTTAATTTTCGTAGGAGAAACCATTATATAAAGCATAGTTCCACAAGGGAGAGGGCGAGTTCTAGCGGTTGGACATGTTATCCAATGGACGTCCTAACTCACCTTTGGCAGGAAGTCACCAGGTTATTACTTTAAGCAGCGGCGATGATTCTTCAATTAAACCGCAGGATGCTAGCCCAGCTGTTGTTGTCCTTTCGGACTCAGGGACAGAAGATGAAGTGGAGTCCCCTTGTATTGCACTTCCCATTCCGGCGTGAAAACTTGAGTTGGGACCTTTCGGAAGTATCCCACCCATGCCAGATTTTAGTGCTGATGAACACTTGACCAACACTCCATCACCGGTGATTCCTGCGAGTACGTCGATGCCACCTACCAATGCATTCCCCCTGAAGCCAACCAGACTTTTTCAAATTGCAAGTCATTTTCAGTTAGATCTTAGGGTTCCAGCAGCCCAGCAAAACTCAGTTCACCATCTTTCCGCCGCGAGTGATTCTCGAGGGTCTACAAGTTTAATAGGTGGGAATTCAAGTTGGCATCTTTTAGCTTATGAATATGTGTTTATGATAGATTGTTGCTTTCTCTTTAATTTACTATTTTTCTTTTTTTCAGTCTTGCTAATGTAACTCCTAAATTCGAATCTTACATGAGCTAAGACGTATTTTCAATTTAAAAAGGGACTTATGGTTTTTATGTTAAGGTCTTTGGGTAGTGATTATATATTATTTCTGGGACATTACGTCATTAGCTCTATTCCAACGATTTTTATGCCGTAAGATATGAAAATAGCAGTATGTCATACTCATGTATAAATCAACATGATATTTTGTCATATTATCATTGGTTTAAAAAAATTCCTACCTTATTTATGCTCAGTAGCATTGGGGGCATTCACAAATACAATTAATAATTGATTTGTGGGTGTCTGTAAATATGTATTCGTCAATGAGTCAAAATAAATAAATAAATGCTCAGCTGATATATTGAGAATAAGTAAAACCATAACAGCGAGTACATTTGACATTCACTTTTTTTATATAGCCCTAGGGACTCAATGACAATTGTGGTGCACGACTCAACCGGACGTAACTATCGCTAAATAAAAGATAAAAGATGATGCCTACACATATTACTATCACAACACGACTACAAGACTGTTTTCTTTATAACACGTGTAACCTATGATATAACTCATACTCAATGGTTGCCATATCCCAAATCGCATTGCAAAATTCTACTTCCCTGCTTTTCGTGGCCCAATTGATTCCGACGACAATTTTTTTTTCTCTACAAGATTGTTGATCGTATCAATTTTTTCAACAGAAAGCACACAATTTGCTTGGCTCAACCAGATAATTCTTCGTCGAACCATTGGAAGAAATCGCAACAATCTATTCCTGTCTACAATGTTAACAATGACTTAACAAGGACATGAACAAGTCGGAGCTATAAAACGAACAAGTATAACTCATAAGTTATAATTTAGGCAGCCAAAAGATCTTCTACCGTAGTTGGGACGTTTCCAAGATGGTTTTAGTGATGCTTGTAGGTTGCAATCACAATAAACCGCCCGATGAACTGAGTTGAGCAATGGTTTGGGGGTCCAGCTGGAGCTTGAACCGCCAGCGTCTTACGAATCAAGAGCAATGTGATCATAATTAAGAAGTTATATGAGATAGTGGATACAATAAAGAGATCGGGTGAATGCACTACGAAAACAGAACAAGAAATTGAAAATTGAAGTGCAGAGACTATGCACCCTAAACTTACTTAATTTTGTAAAAACTCAACTGTACAACCAAGCTAGGCAAGAATAATTATAATGAACACAAAACTCAAATAAGCAAACAGTAGCTTAAAATGTGCAAATAGGTTGGTAGACCGAAATTTTGTTTTTTTGAGTAGAGTGTTAATATCATTTGATGGAAACCACAAATAAAATTCATAATGACTCCAGAAATTCATCTTTCAGACGCACATGGGGCTTGATTTTTCTTCATTCTTTGACGAGGTTAATGTAATAATTGAAATTGCAAAAATAAGAGATGAAATCTGATATCGTACCAATGGGGCGCAAAATCGGAACGATCGATGTCGTCGACCGCTGTCGAACGCCGGAATGCGTAGTAGGTCTGTCTATTTCGTTGGGCATGAAGATAGAGGTTTTCTTTTAGGATTGAGAAGGAGAAACAACAATTCAAAATCAGATTTCTTTTGTTGAAGCCAAATTGTTTTTAATGGAAAAAGGTTGTTATGGTAAATTCAGAAAAAAGTTGCAAGAGGAATAAAAATATTCTAGTGTAATATACTACAAAGTAGTCAATGGATTAAATAACCCTCACATATCCCAACCCCCATTTTGTACCTTATTTGATCCCATCATTCTCTCATCCTATACCCCAAAGGAGTTGAGGCAAAAAAGAATAGAGATTTGACAAGTCCTTGATGGTACACTAAAATATACTACCATCTGATGATCGATAATTTGTGTATTTACTATGGATATATTTGTTGTTTCTTGTGGTTTGAACCAAATCCAAAAAGGTCGGCCCAAATCCAAACTCATGTTGTTATTATGGTTCGCTCAAGCCTTTCCCAATCTCTTTCTACTTTAGTCAAGCAATCACAATTTTCAATATAATCATTAAATCAATCATCAATTAATAATCTCTTACACTTTATAATTAATTAATATATCCAACACTACAACCACTTCCATAACCAACAAAACAATCAATCAATCACTATTCGCAATATTACTTTAATTATTAAATCAATCATCAATTAACAACTTCTTATATACATCACATCACCTTTTTACAATTAATTAATAGTATATCCAACACTACAAGCACTTCTATAACCACCTAACATCAATTTTTACTTCACTAACCACTTATCTCAGTCATTTTACTACAATCAAAAGTGTCCCAGCACCCCGACCTAAGCAAAGATAGCCTACCATTCGGATTATATAAATTTGAAATGAAAATTAAGAATATTAATATGCATGTTTAAATAAAAAAAAAATTGGATTTGAATTTGCGTGTGAATTATTTTTTTATAAAACGTGTATTGCTTGATGGATTTTTTAGTGTTAATATAATATGAAAACACTGTATGCAACATGAGTTACAAATACAGTCACTTATATATTAACAAGAATATTCACGCTTACTTTATCCACCGTATGGACATATGGATGTCGTTATTTTCTGGTGTGTCAAAATCTGATGAACATTAATTATTTTCATTTTCATTATCTTAAAAATAAGCATATATGATATTGAGAAATCAGCTGTGAATGTATTAACATGTGTTTATTGTAGGTAGGTGAACAATTTTGATTAAGAAGCGGTCTAGTTAACTTACCACCGCTGTTGTGTCAAGATTTATGAAATTTATTTAAGGTTAATTGAAGAAAAAAATCACAATGAATAAATTTTCCGTTACTACATGAACTAAAAAAGTCACGAGAGAAAATTCACTAACCTTCATCTTTTTTTCTTTTCAAGTACAATATTGACAATACTTATTTTAACAAATAATTGCATCATCTCGATGAGGCTGCCTACATCTATCACATATATTGCTATTTTGTTTCGTTATTTATAATGAATTGAGAGTTAAAGTTATTATTGTCACAATTTTTGCTCTAGAGTAATGGGAACCGAGTAATTCATGGGAAAGGAGTAATAGATATATGGTAGTTTGATCCAAATGATTCTGACTATGGAAGCGGTCACTCAATCATATACCAAAAATGAATAATATGATTCTTACAAATCGGGAATGGTACATTAATAAATAATATGGACTACCATATTAAGGGCGTGTTTATCTAAAATGGCTCAGGAGTGCTTAGTTATAGTTGATCGAAAGAGTTAATGAGTGTGCTTTAAAGGAATTTAGCACTCTTAATGGATTGAAAGGAACCCCCTATGATATATTTATTAATGGATTTGTCTGTTCGGGTGGGGGACGGGTTCATCCAATTTTACGTTTGAGTTGAGACTTAAAACTAGGATTTTTTAATCCACTTAAATCCAAGTTTATCTTACTATCTCTTTTCATTACTAGCTCTCGCTTTCTTTCAATTTCCAGCATAATAGTTGTATATTTTTGTAAGTCATATCATATTTCATTCTAGAACAAACACAAGATTTATATCATCATTTTAATTTACATGGCCTAGTATTTACACGCCCTAATTTATCACGTCCACTCAATCCATAAAGAAAGATACCTTAACATACTTAACATATTGGATTTATTGCACCTAATCCCCCTGTGTTTTTGAGATGTTGCATAAAATCCCTTCGTGCTTATAATTGTGCACGTGATTAAATAAATTATACATGAAATTCTCAATTTTGTTAAAGATGACAGACGTGTGTAACATGTACTGATGCAATGATGGTTCAAATTATTTTTTTTTAGTTTTTGGGTGGTAACTTGTCTTTATTGTCCTAATTTAACTCTATCAAAGTGCCCTTTTATTTTTTAGGTGTTTGTTTAATTTGCATTATATTTACCACTAGAAAATAAAAGGGCACTTAGATAGAATTAAATTAGAGCGATAAAGACAATTTATCAAATGTGCGTGTTATACACGTCCGTCATTTTTATCAGAATTAGAAATTCCGTGCATAATTTATTTAATCACGCAAGTATTTTGTGCAATTATAAAAAGACACGAAGTAATTTTATGCAAGATTTCAAATCAGTGGAGAATTTGGTACAATAAATCCCTTTTAACATATTTGAACACATGAGGAAATCTATATATTAAAAAGTAGAGTTGCCTCTCTCCAGGATTGACACATCAGCATGTATAGTCCTTGAAAAGCTGCCACGTGGCATATTCTTTCTCCATTTCCCGTGCTAACCATCTTCTGTGCTAACTTATGAAAGCATTTAATTCTAAGATCCCCCTATTTCCTCCAAACTCCGCCCTTTCGTCTCCGGCATTATGGCATTGCATTTAATTCTAAGATTCCCCATTCCCTCCAAACTCCGCCCCTTCGTCTCCGGCAAGCAGAAGAATGCGAGGAAGGTATACACAAATATCAAACTCAGCACTAGGGCACACAACAGCTCCTTCCCTGGGCTGCGCTCCACCACCGTCAGGCATGCGCCGATTCCCAGCAACGTCACTATCATTAGATTACGATACTTGAGCTGAAGAATCGACGGAAGCAAGGCGAGAATTGGGGATAAATTGGTACGGTGAAGGGATTGAGATATTTTGTTCCAGCATTTCGTAATTAGGGCTTTTCTGAGAGGAGATTTCGAACAAACTGCTGCTAAAAGTAATGGCACAACAGTTTTATGGTGCAGGTTTCTCTTCAGAGGGATTTTTCTCTTTCGCGTCGTCGTCTTCATCTTTTGCTGCTCTAAGCGAATTGAAATAATGAAAATAATGGTGAGAATATGTAGTTTTCACCTATTCCGTATAAATTTTTTCACGTATTTGTTCCATAAATAACGTATAAGGTGAGATTTTATTTTCTTAAATCTGGTTATTGCTGTGCTGCTGCTAAGAAAGCTGCATTTATAGATTTCAATATTCTGATTTTAAATCATAATAAAGCTGCATTTACATATTTCAGTTACTCTTCCTTACAATCCTCCTTCAATCCATCAAACACCATCTCCATCATTCCTTCTCTGCATTTTCAAATATATGTTCTGAAATTGAATTTGAATTTGAATTAGCTGCAATTAATTTCAAAATGAAACCCAGATTGTATCCATTTGTATAAATATGCACCAAAAATCTTCTAAGTGCTTCCAAATTAAGTTTTCTTGGGTGCAAAGGAGTTGGAGATTGTAGTTTCAAATATGAATCCAATTACTCCCTACTCCACCTTAGATGAACTGGACATGGGATGCGGTGTGCGGAGAATTAAGGTTCGCCTTTTACGAAAGTGGGAGGCATGAAATTTCAAGCGTGATCGCGAGCTAATGAGTATTGATTTCCTACTGCTGGACGAAAAGGTATTGCTCCATCTGAATTATAGCATTAGAGGATCTCAAGAAAAGTTTTTGGTTTCTCAAATTTATGAAGAATTCTGTCAATTGTTATTATACTTATGCAGGACTAATTTTTTTATTTAATATGGAATTGGTTTCTTCAATTTTTTCACACCTCACACTTCATATGATTTCACTTGAAAATAGATAGCAATTGCAATAACCCAAAACTGCTTCAGCTTAATTGAAGTTAGTAGAAAAAAAAAAAAAAAAAAAAAGCAAATTAAAATACGTTGGAAGGAAAAATGGACCACCTTCATTATGCCTGAACCTCAACAGACATGATATATTATCAATTTGCTTAAACAAGCATGTGAGACTTAGGATAGTCTAACTGATGCCCTTCATCTTCATTAGTTTGACTCTGTTCTTATTTTGCATAATACTTCCTGATTACCAAATGGCGAAGGGATTTGATTTTGTAACTGTAGCTAATTGCTTGTGTCGTCAAGGTAACTGTTGGCATTGTTTTTGTGACTTAGGATAGTCTAATTAGTTTTATATACAATTTATTGTGGGAAAAAAATGATATATATACAATTTATTATGGACAAGTCCACCATCGTGACCTACAAAAAGATCACAATTAGTGAAAATCTTTGCAATGAAGAACCTATTGATGTAACCTACGCAATATGCCTGGCAGATTATGCTCCAAAAGACATTATAAGATTCATGCCTGAATGTGAACATTGTTTCAATTTTTTTGAACAAAAGTACACATTTTTTCTTTTACAGAAATTTAGATTTGATAGTTATAGCACAACTAACTCATTTATAGTAAGGTTATTTTTCTTTTAATATATGTAGTTTTTCAAAAGATAATTAAGTTAAGTTATTGGTCTCTTCGTCCCGACTAATCTTGCACATGGGAGGCAGACACAAGTATTAAGAAAAGTTACTTTTAAAGTGTTTGTGTGCTTTTCAAAGGTAGAATGAGGGTGGAGATTGTGGATTGAGATTTTGAGGGTGAAAATTGTGTTATAACCTTTAGCTTTTGGTGTTTTACGGTTCAAATGTCTTGTATTTTATCATCAGTCTTTATTCTGTTTGTATTGTTATTATTTTAAGAACCTTGTTGTTTTTGACAAAAAAATAGGACTGCCTTATACAAGGCACAATCCCCCATCAGCGCATTGATCATTTCGTAGACCGCATACGAGAGGGTGTAGTATTTTCCATCAGCGATTTTGAAGTTGTTCGAAGTAGTAATCGCTATAAGCTCACAGACCACAGCTTTATGATTCGATTTACCAATGATACAAATATACAGCCGATGGACGAAGGAACTCCTCCTATAAAACTTGAGAAGTTTCGGTTCCGCAATTACACTACTTTGCTGGAGCTAGCTGACAAAAATTAGAGTTGCCTGGTATGCATTTACAAGTTTCAAAATTACATTTTCATGTTGTTTGATTTATTACCTATAATGATATCAACCTGAATAACCAAATATTTTTTTGCTTGCGAGTTTATTGTAAGAAATGGTATGCATTTACAAGTTTCCAAATTACATTTTCCCATTCCTTCGCTTATTGCTATAATGATAGCAATCTGAATAATCAAATATAGTGTTGGTTGCGAATTTATTGTAAGAATTTTAATTCAACCTCTTGCAAAAATTTACATTTCTCTATTCTAAAGAAAAAATTATAATCATCCATCGTTATTAATTCATCATAAATTCCTTAAATGAACTAATTGTTTCTTTCATTACTCATTATAATTTACAAGTTTCCAAATTACATTTTCACGTTGTTTGACTTATTACCTATAATGATAGCAACCTAAATAGCCAAATATTTTTTTGCTTGCGAGTTTATTGTAAGAAATGGTATGCATTTACAATTTTCCAAATTACATTTTCCCATTCCTTCGCTTATTGCTATAATGATAGCAACCTGAATAATCAAATATAGTGTTGGTTGCGAATTTATTGTAAGAATTTTAATTCAACCTCTTGCAAAAATTTACATTTCTCTATTCCAAAGAAAAAATTATAATCATCCATCGTTATTTATTCATAAAAAATTCCTTAAATGAACTAATTGTTTCTTTCATTACTCATTGTCTAGATGTGATTGCCTTCCTTCATGACAAAGTCCCAAATCCTAAAGACTTAAATGACTTAGGACCTCGAAGAGTAACTGCTCATCTTCCACTAGAAGAGTAAGTTAAATGGGGCATTATTTCCTTACTAATTTAAAATGTCTAATTATGAACTAACAAATACTCTTCAAACATAGTGGCGCCAAAACCCGTCTTACTATATGGGATGATATGGTGGATGCTTTCTTTGAGAAAGTACGGCAAACAAAAGAGAACAATATTGTCATCATTGTGACAAGTATAAATCCGAAGATGTTTGGAAGTAAGTTAACTTAAGAAGTTTTTTACACTTTTACATAAAGATGTAACATTTATCTCTACACATGATATCTTTACCTAAACACAACTTCCTCAACAAAGTTCTACCTCAACGCTAACCTCGACGTAATGAGAGAATTCCGTGAAAGGTAAGAAAAACATATTTCGAAAATGATGTAATGTTCTTAAACTTATGCACATTAAAATAAAATTATTTGCTTATGATACAGAGTAAAGAGTGAACATCCTGTTGTTGAAATACTTCGTGGTGATGAGACTGCAAACCCTAACAAAGCATGCTACAATGTTTCTGAAATACTAGACTTCATCTCAAAAGAAAAAGAGCAGGTAATGCTTGAGTATACTATTTATATAACATTTGTTGTTCTTTTGTATAATGTTGTGAAGGACTACATTTGCATTTCCTTCTAGGAAAAGGAATTCACTTTCAAAGCCAAAATAACTGAAATTTTGCTTCGCAATGGATGGAGCTACATCGCATGCTCTGAATGCTCCAGGAAAATGGCAAAGACGCAAACAAGTCTCTTATGCACCAACTGCAGCAGCCCCAAGGCTATTGGAGTCCTAAAGTATGTAAATTTCCCCCTTTATTCATAAAATATCAAACAATCACTGACGATTTGCATCCACTCTATATTAATGATCATATAGATTCCGGATTGAAGTGACAGCAAATGATGGTAGCAACTCCACAAACTTGGTGATATTCGATAGAGATGCTAGAAAATTGATAAATAAGACTGCATCAGAAATAATGAAGGATCAGGTGCGTTTATCAAGTTAAATAATTAGCTTACAATACCAATTTTAAAATACATTTTCAATTTCATGATATAAATATACACTTATATTTGATGTGCCGTTATTGAAGGAGGAGGGAGATAATGAGCAAATTGGACATGCGGATGCTGTGCCCGAAATCATACGCTCAATTGTTGGGAGAACATTGACCTTCCAAATCAAGGTCACACCTTATAATTTCACGACACGCCATCAAAGTTTCACTGTTTCACGAATTCTTGATGACAACAATAACACAAGCAAAGAACAGACAGAAAAGGTAAAGTTTCTGTAAGAATACGACGTTCTTAGTTAACTTCATCAAAAAAATTTAACTTATTCAATAAAATAATGACCTTGAAGAATGGTTCGACGCTTGATGAGAAATCAACCTCGGGCAAAGAACACATTAGATTAGAGGAATGCAGCCACAAGGTAAAAGACTACACACGTTTATAAACTTTCATGGATACATTTTCATAGAAATAAAATACACAAACACACAGGCTGATGCGGTCAACGATGACAAAAACACATTAAACAAACTGACCGAAAAGGTAAAATTTATATTTACTTCACATTCCATGCATTACCTCTTTATGCAATTTCTCATTTTAAAATATGTCCTTTTAGGATGGCAATGCAAGTCAAGAGTGTCCAAAAGGAACCAACACATCAGAAATGAAAAACAAACTAACAGAGAACTCAGAAGGGAGCAACCACAATTCAGCACATATAAAAAGCAACATAGTGAAAGAAATAAAGAAAGAAGATCTCGGTGGTGACAAGCAATATGCAAGGATCTCCTACGAGAGAAACAAAAGACGCAAGTTGGACTAAAATTAAAGTCATTATTAGATTTCATATTGCGTAATTTGATGTGCTGTGAAATTCCCAAATAATCACAAACCCTATGTCTGCGAATAATGAGTTTGATTTTAAATTGGAAGCTGATGTCAATTGACTTGCCCATGTGGTTAAGACTTTGTATAATATTTTTAATCATCGTCTTATAAGAAAAAGTCATGTTTTAAGATGTACAATTTTTTTTGTCAATTTGATGAAGGCGCGACTTTAACAAGAATATCGAAACACGCCTAATCTTTTTTTATTTGACTTATTAATTCATGTCTAATTAATTTGTGAAATTCAAAATTTTAAATAAGACATGATTTTTGCAAAAATAACACTTATGTTGGGACAATAATTTTTTTAAAACAAAAACTTTTTTATGAGACGGGAGGAGTATTTAATTTGGAATATAATGCGGTAAAATTTATAAGATATTACGAACATCCCTTATTTGGACCAACATAACAATAATTAAACATAGCCCAACTTTAATAATTTCTTCTGCCGCTGAAAATTTTAAATTAAAATGAAATTCTTGCAATGCAGATAATATCACAATCAATACTTAGCTAATTAATTATTATTTTTGTTCTCTTTATTTTGACAATGTATCAAATAATAAGATTGCATTTTTTTTACAAATAAAATCATTTGACCAAAATAAAGATGACCTGCACTATAATATTCTACTAAAATCTAAACTAATTCGAAATTGACCAATCTTTTATGTGGTACTTATCTTGTAGCTTGATAAATAGTGACCATAGAAATAAAATACTACCCACTTTTTGGATAAACTAATGCAAAGCTATTATTTAAAATGTCATACCAAAAATTAAAAACAAAACTAATGCTACAACAATGAAACCACCAAACTCTAAAATAATAAGAATGTCATCACCCAGACTCTAATGTTGTCAAATACCATAATGAAGATCAGAAGAAACAACTTAAATAAATACCAATAACAAATATCAATTTGGAAAAATAAAAACAAATAATCTCTTGAGATATATTTTTTTTTTTTACTTTTTTTTAGTGGAAAAGAATATCATTTTCATCTGGTAGCATTAACATAAGATAGTTTGCTATCTTAAAGCTAAGAAATACATATATATAATCAGTCTTCTAAAAGTTGTTAACAAACGCCTTTTTTATGGAACTCGAGACTATGTGATTCTTATGACTAATCTTCACTCAGCAAATCCTGCATTAGAAAAAACAAAAAAAACAAAGCAAAAGAAATAACAATTATTACCAAAAAAGACAAAGAATTATTATCATTAAAGTACCAACAGACAGAAACGGCTAAAAACTCCCCATATACTAATATTTATGGCACATTAATAATTTAAACAATTACATATATATATATATATATATATATATATATCACACTACAAAATCAATTTGACAATACAAAATCAATATCAAGCAATCATTACAATCACAGTTGCAACTACTACAACAACAAAAGGGAAGGTGTACAAACTTAGCATACAGAAGTTACTGCTACCCAACAAGACAACATGAACAAAGATGACTGGCCTAAGGGATATCCGCACGTATTTATCAGTCAATCAATCCCAGGTACACATATTCTAGATTACATGCACATATATATTAACAATAAATTAAAATGATAGCCTTAGAAGGTGCTCTTTATACAAGTTACTTTAAGCCAAATGAGGGATAGCGAAATACAATCTTATATTAGCAATTTGCGAAGAACATGTGTTTCATCAAACTTTAAAATGGTGGAAATATATCTCAACAATAAACCATAGAAAACTAAAATACAATTTGGTGTTTAATTTGTATTGTGCTTTTAATTTCAGAATTTGATAATGTTCGTGTGTGTTGGAACTGATGCACTAATATGGTTCTACATCCCAAAAAAATATAAACGACGGATTTGCTCTCTTAAAGAAATAATACAAATAATTATTATTTAAAATATATAAAAAGTAAATTAGAATTATATTAGATGCATCTGCCAAAATACACAAACACACAAAAAGCGGATATTAGAGCCTTAAAGCTATGTAATGTTGAGACAAAAAAAAGGGTGTGCATCATCATGGGAAAGATAAATACACATCATTCCCAATTCATATTACAGAAGTACCAGAACTACCGCCTTTACACATAATTTGGTTGTCATATACAAATATTCAAGAATCACAACTATTTTAGGATGGTCGAGTATATTTATATTTACAGATTAATTTCAAAATAACTTACCTTTTACTTTTTATCACAACTTTGCATTAAAATTAAATCAATATTTTTACATTTAGAAAAAGAAAAGAATGATGTATATTAAATACAAATGATCAATTTATAATAATTAAAGGCTCCAAAGTATTATGTCATTTCGACTATGAAACTTCCAAAATCTAAGCATATAAGGAAATTGGAATGTCGAGATATTCCATATAAATACTGCTAATTACGTGCCATTTTATCAAAATATGATTTAAGTTATCAAAGTTGTACTTATAAAATTCAACTAATAATAGAAAAAAAATGGCACAAAATTAAGAGGCCTAATAGCAGAGCAATGCAAAGAAGCAAGAAATAGAAGACGAAGAATACAACAATCTAAGCGGAAATGTAATTTTACTATAAGAATTCACTAATCTCATAAAACAAACATAAACACACACTTACCAGCTCTAATACCAAAGACGGTAACACCTCTTTTCAGGCCTTTGTTCTTCACCATAAAGCTTGTACCGATAAACACACTTGAAATCAAAGCCAATGTAAATCCTTTGAGATTCTCGATATAAACACCCATCATCATCACCATATGATTAATGTATGCGCATTTCTTTCCTTCTTCAACATGGACATCTTTACTCATCGTTCTGCTCACAATGACATGTAGAATCTTCAGAGGACACAACTACAGATGCAAATAAAAACATCGAACACCAATCAATTCAGGAAGATTGCAATACACCAGAAAACTCATGCAAAACTGCAAGGGACAACAAACGACAGATTCTGAAAAGAAAACGAGAAGCTACACATAAAGGTAAGCTATTACTTAGTTTCATATTAAAATTTTTTTAATTCGTATATGAATCTATGCAGAAACAAACGTAGCTTCCACTTCAACAAATGAACCATCTACCTCACAACATTCAATTGGCTTAGGAATTCAAGGTAAGACAAAAAATTTCATAAACTTTCAACAAAATAGGTACATGCAAAAGAAGTACCAGAATATGATTCAAGTTATTAAATTTGTTAATTGAAATCCATATATATGATTTACCATATCAAAACTGTTTTTATAAAGTGCAACTAATAATAGAAAAAAAATTGGCACAAAATTAACAGGTCTAACAGCAGGGCAATGCAAAGAAGCAAGAAACAGAAGACGGAGAATACAACAATCTAAACGGAAAGGTAATTTTACTATCATAATTCACTAATCTCATAAAACACACATAAACACAGAGTTACCAACTCTAATGCTAGAGACGATAAAACCTCAGACCTTTCTCTTCACCATAAAGCTTGTACCGATAAACACACTTGTAATCAAAGCCAATGTAAATCCTTTGAGATTGTCGATATAAACACCCATCATCATCACCACCATATTATTAATGTATGCGCATTTCTTTCCTTCTTCAACATGAACATCTTTACTTATCATCCTTCTCACAATGACATCTAGAATCTTCAGATGAAACAACTACAGATGCAAATAAAAACACCCAACACCAATCAATTCAGGATGAATGTAATACACCAGAAAAATTATGCAAATCTGCAAGGGACAACAGACGACAGATTCTGAAAAGAAAACGAGAAGCTACACATAAAGGTAATCTATTACTTGGTTTCATATTAAAATTATTTTTAATTCACATATGTATCTATGCAGGAAGAAACGTAGCTTCCACTTCAACAAATGAAGCATCTACCTCACAACATACAAGAAGCTTTAGAAATCAAGGTAAGACAAAATTTATCATTAGCTTTCAACAAAATAAGAACAAGCAAAAGAAAATAAAATGACAATTCTTTTTCAAATGAAAACAAACATGGATATCGACCTCATTTATGATTTCCTCAGGAACTATTGAAAACCACAGCTTGCGAACAATATCATCCACATCACAAGTGTTGAAGTGTCCATCAAACCGAGGTGAACAACTATTCTTTCAATAATTATTATGCATCAATAAAATATTTTTAAATTATATTTCAACAACTAAACTACAAAACAAAATAATTTTTTTTTACAGCAGAACCTAATAAAGCTACGAACAAAACCAAAAACATAGAAGACAACAACCTCATGAGATGCCCACATTGCGATGCATTGGTTTGGAAATCTGAGAGCACAAAAAAAGACACAAAAACTGGAAAATTGTTCTTCACAATATGTTGCCAACAAGGCCGGGTTAAATTACCGGAACGCCGTCAACCACCAGAAATCTTGCAAAATCTGCTAGAAGAATCACCATCATTCCGCAGAAATATAAGAGCTTACAATTCAGTTCTGGCATTCACATCAATGGGAGCAAAGATTGACAATACCGTGACCTCAACAAATGGGCCTTACACTTTCAGAATCCATGGTCAGAATTACCATAATATTGGATCATTATTACCCTTACAAGGACAGAACCCACGTTTTGCACAACTATACATATATGATACTGAGAATGAAGTTCAGAATCGTTTAAAAGCCTTAACACGGAACCAATCTTCTGAGAAACTAAATGAAAAAATTCTGAGTTCACTGATTCAGATGATGGACGATAATAATGAGCTTGCAAAGATATTTAGAAAGGCAAGAGATCGATATGAATTAGGAGAAGCAAGAGAATTGACAATCAGATTAATTGGCGATAAACAAAAAGGTAGGCAGTACGACTTACCCAGTGCAAATGAGGTCGCAGGCCTAATTGTCGGTGACTTATGTTCTACTATTGGACACAGAGATATCATTGTGCAACATCAATCACATAGACTACAAAGAATAGATGAATTACACCCCTTATTTATGACAATGCAATACCCGTTGTTATTCCCATACGCTGAGAAAGGATTCCATGAACAAATACCATACAGAGAACATGGAAAAACAACAATCAAGAGGGCTCATGTCACGATGCGTGAATTCTATGCATACCAAATACAGACAAGAACATCAGAAGGGACAACAATTATTAAATCAGGGCGATTGCTACATCAGTATGTTGTAGATATATACACCACAATTGAACAATATCGATTGAGGTGGATCAGGAATAATCAACAGACACTGAGGGATGAGGTCTACAATAACATATATGATGCCGTTTCAAGAGGCGACGCTGATGCTAAATCTTTGGGAAGAAGCTACATCCTACCACCTTCATATACTGGAGGCCCAAGATATATGGCCGAAAATTTCCACGATGCGATGGCAATTTGCAGAACCAAGGGAAATCCATAACTATTCATAACAATAACAGCCAATCCGAATTGGATGGAAATAACTACTCACTTGCAACAGTCCGACAATAGCACACCTAATGACAGGCCAGACATAGAATGCCGAGTCTTCAAAATGAAATTAGAAGAAATGCTCTCAGATATTCATCAAGGTTTTTTTGGAGCCCCGCCACAAGCAGGTAACAAAGCATTCAATATTCATATTAATGGAAATTTATAAATATTCCCACATACATAAATCTTACCAAAATACTTATTTGTTTAACCATCTTATTTTGGTTGCAGTTATTTACACTATAGAATTTCAAAAAAGAGGACTCCCTCATGCCCACATAGTGTTGTGGTTAGAAGAAAGCCTTAAGAACCCATCACCTTCCCAAATTGATACGTTAATTTCAGCAGAGATACCAGACAAGATCATTGACCCAGAGGGATATGCTTTAGTGGAGCAATTCATGATGCATGGGCCATGTGGATTGGACAGGCCTGAATCACCATGCATGAAGGATAATGAGTGCACTAAGAAATTTCCCAAAACTTACAGAGAAATTACAACTTTCGAAAAAAATGGCTATGTAAAATACAAAAGAAGAAATGATGCGGGAAGATACATCACAAAAGGGGGGGACAAAGATGGACAATGCATTTGTAGTACCACATAACCTAACATTGCTAAAGAAATACAAGGCACATATTAACGTCGAGTGGTGCAACAACACAAAGGCAATTAAGTATCTATTCAAATATATAACAAAAGGAGTGGACAAGGCAACAATGGTTGTAGAACAAACAACCAACATAAATAATGAGCCCCAAGAAAAGCGAACTACAGGAGTTGACGAGATTAAACAATATCTAGAATGCCGGTATCTCTCGCCCTGCGAAGCCATGTGGAGAATATTTGCATTTGATATTCATTACCGAAGGCCAGCAGTTCAGCGATTAACAATACATTTGCCAAACCAACAGAGCCTCACCTTCAACGAATCGGAAAACTTGGAGGTCGTCTTATCATGTGAAGGTGTTCAGAAGACAATCTTTATAGAATGGATGGAAACAAACAAGAGAGACAAGAAAGCCAGGGAACTCACTTATGCGCAATTCCCAACAAGGTACGTGTGGGACGGGAAAAATAAGATCTGGACTAAGCGCAAACAAGGTCGTACAATAGGAAGAATCGTTAACATACATCCAACAGCAGGTGAACTCTACTATTTGAAGAAGCTGGTGGATGTATTGAAAGGACCGACATGCTTTGAAGAAATTCTTACAGTAAGTGATATGGTTCACCCAACATTCAAAGCTGCTTGCTACGCAAAAGGATTGCTAGATGGAGATGCAGAATGGCACGACGCAATGGAGGAAGCATCACAATGGGCTACACCCCCCCCCCCCCCAGCTGCGTCACTTATTCGCAACACTTTTACTATATTGTGAAGTTGGGAGCCCAGTGATGTTATGGAACCACTGTTGGAAGGCTTTGGCTGAAGACATACCGTACAAGCAAAGAAAGATATTCAATTTTATAGATTTGCAATTTACAGACGAAGAGCTCCAGAATTACACTTTGGTGGAAATAGAAAAGATATTACTCCAGAATGAAAAATCTCTAAAAGACTTCACTGATATGCCAATACCCGACAAAAAGCTCTTGAAAACCCTCAATAACTCACTGTTACAGGAGGAAACAAGCTACAATATACATGAACAACAAGAGGAGCACGACAACTTAATTGGGAGTTTGAATGGAGAACAGAAAATAATCTTTGATGACGTCATTGATTCGGTCCACAATAGAAAAGGGAAACTTTTTTTCTTATATGGTGCAGGAGGTACACGAAAAACTTACCTATACAGAACAATAATAACAAAGCTAAGGGCAGAGAGGAAAATAGTAATTCCAGTAGCATCTTCTGGTATTGCTGCTTTGCTACTACCAGGCGGAAGGACAGCACACTCAAGGTTCAAGATACCATTAAAAGTACACGAAACATCATTTTGCGATATAAATGCAGGTACAATGCTAGCTGAGCTACTAATGGAGACAGATTTAATAATATGGGATGAGGCACCAATGGCTCATCGACACACATTTGAAGCGGTGGACCGCTCCATGAGACAATTGTTATCCACAACAGACCCAACAGCCAAGTCCAAAACTTTTGGAGGCAAAACAGTACTCTTAGGTGGGGATTTCCGACAAATACTACCAGTGGTAACCCATGGAAGCAGACAAGATACTGTATTAGCATCAATATCAACACTATGGGATTCATGTTGCGTATACACACTCAAACAAAATATGAGGATACACCAAATAGAAAAAGAGTTTGCTAAATGGGTCCTTGAAGTTGGGGATGGGAAGGCAAACAAAAGTGGTATAAGCGAAGATAATGCAACCGATGAGTTTGAAATAATTGAACTGGACAAAAAATTTATGATACAAGGCAATGGTCAACCAATTGAGGAAATTGCAAAATCAATATATTCCGGATTCACTACGTCTTTGGATGACCGAAATTACCTAACAGAAAGAGCTATTCTGACACCAACCAATGAAACGGTGGATGACATAAATATACTCCTCCTTAAAGCTGCACTTGGAGAAATGAAGGACTACTTCAGTTCAGACAATATTGATGATGATGCAGAGGATGCTATAAATCATCGGGTCTCATACCCAACCGAATTCCTAAATTCACTGAAAATCCCAGGATTACCAAACCACCATTTACAACTGAAAACAAGAACACCAATAATGCTACTCAGAAACATCAACCAGAAAGAAGGGCTATGCAACGGCACAAGACTGTTGGTTTCACGTTTAGGGAACAAGGTAATTGAAGCAGAGATATTAACAGGCACACATATAGGAAACAAGGTACTCATTCCAAGAGTAATCCTATCTCCATTAGATACAAAGTGGCCGTTTAAATTAAGAAGGCGACAATATCCAATAAGAGTGTGCTATGCAATGACTATCAATAAGAGTCAAGGACAAAGCTTAAAGAGAGTGGGCTTATACCTTCCGAAGCCAATATTTAGTCACGGCCAATTGTACGTCGCACTGTCACGAGTCACAACGCCTGAATGTCAAACACAATCAGAACAATGAACACGAGGTAGAACACATTGTCTACCGAGAGGTCTTCAACAACCTACCCACACCTACTCATTAAAAAAGTAAGTTGATAATGCCTTTGGATACAACAGGTAATGTCAAAAATATTTATTTCTCATTAATAATTATTTTTCTTTTCTTTTTTATTATTTCAGCTCCATCCTAATTACAACAACAATTTTTCATATGCAACAAAAAAAAAAAAAAAAAAAAAAACCACCATGAACTCATTTTCACCCCTTTGTTTCCGGATGTGCACATATAATCCAAAGTTTTATTAATCATCCAATTAATTTAACTGATATAATGGATTATTTAATGTAATTTTTATATTAAAAATCAAACTTAGCAACTAAACATATAAACAATTATGAAATAAAGGAAAACCAAAGTACTACGCTTTCATACAATTCATACATTATGCTCTATACACAGTTTTGGGTAAATACACTTTTTAGTCCACTAAATTCACCATTTTTTACAATAACTACATGATCCTAGCTCAATTGTATTTTACTAATTTAAAATAACAAAATCATATGAATTCGTCCAGTTACCGACTATATCAGGTAACACAGTGTAATACAACCATTGATGCTTATGTACCATCATTCTGTAAAGACAAATGTACAAAAAAATGAAAATATAAGCCACCTTCCACATTACCCGTTTCCTTATCTTCTTCAAATACCCATGCTATTATATTCTGGAAGCTAGCTAACTTTGATTATCTACGTTTATGCAGATCATCTTTGAGAACCCATATTGCAGACAATACTTTCATTATGTGATCCAATAACAACCATCATGGTATTGCTCTTAAACTCTATCAAATTTTCTTTCTTTATGTTCAAACTACATACTAATGATCCTTTAATTTCATTCTACGAAAACTTGGTGATTTGTACATACAATATGAACTTCGTTCCACAAATGTCAATGATCAAATATGACCTGTGGATACCATACTTTGAGGTTAAAAGTGTTCATAAATCAAAGGTATAGATTTACATTTATTTGCCATAATACTTGTGAATTTTCTTCTCACACTAGAAAGTGTTACTTTTTACGTGAAAAATGTTACTTTTTTCATAAAAAGCTTACTTTTTTACTAGAAATATAATCCTATGCATCACCCAAATATACAGCTACTTATGATGAGACTGAAGCCATCAGAATACATGAGCAATGACGTGATTCAACTCGCGGAAGAGGTTAAGTTTGAGGAAACCAAATAAATATCATAGGATAAGGATGTTAATTAGTAATGTTGTTGATGAAATTTTTTACGGAAACACAACAAAAAATATACATCTTAGAAAGATTAGTTTCGATTTGAGAATATGGAATCAATAACTATGGTGGAAAGCAACAAGATATGGATCTGTGACGCCTCGGCATCTTAGTAGATGTCAAGAAAACATAATTTTGAATACTTAAATTTTGGGTTCAGACGCCCAGTTATGCAATGTGTACTCCCAAACATATGCCTAAATTAATGAAAAAAGTAAATTGAATCTTATTTCTTTACTGAAATTTGCACATTTCTCATCAAGATGCAAGTAACAACTCCCTCAATTGCTCCAAACAAAGCACCATCATTATTGACAATGTATATACACATTTTAATTAACAATTGTATGTCATAATCTATAACTATCAATCGTCTTTTCCTAATCTAAAAAAATATCAAAATTATTCTGAAATTTAAGTATTTAAATAAATTAACTTATATTAGCCAATACAGATATCCAAAATATGATATATTTCCACTACCAACCAAAAAAAAAATTATTCAGAAACAAGGGTACCTGCAGTAGCTTTCCCATTGTACACACTTCATCAGTAAAAGTTCGTCAATTGAATTCATAACTCCATCAATTATCGATGTTTTCACATCGTCAAATTTTTATGGACTTCGTACTCTCCACCGTCGCCATTTCCATCTATTGTGAATTCCGCAATTAAACAATGTCAGTCTAAATATCTGATGACCGACTCATACTGTCCGAAATTCATATTGAGAGAAGGAATCAAGTTCCCCATGATTTCACTCTCAACGTTTTGAGATTTACAACAGGCATTATAATCCAAAAGGACATAATCGATCGACACCAGTACGAGTGAATTTCGGCTGCCTCTTCATAGTGAGAGAATATACCACAGTACCAGCTAACTAACCGGAATGTAATTGAAAGGATAATTTCCGCCTATGACTACAAAATTATTACAAAAAATCCATACACAATCATGGTGAAGAAGACAAAGTATGAAAACAAAAAGAATAACAAAGAAGATGAAATAGGCGACTCTTTTGTTAATGAGAATATTGGAATTCTAATTCCTTAATTACCTTTCATCGTATTTGTTGGTGGGTCCCCAATATCAATCTCAAGCCAAATTCAACCCCCAAATCTATTTCTTAATTCTTACCCATATGCTCACCTCTTAGATAATGACAAAAAAAAAATTATATAATGTATGTATTGATTATTATAGTAAAACATAAATCATTAGTAATATAGGCTGCATAAATTAAGGACCATGATGCTTTAGTAATTGAATAAAAATGGCTCAAATTTATTTAATCACTCCAATTAACATGTATTGTTATTTAAACTCTTAAAAAACATAGTGCATGTTTGGTTGGGACTGGGAGTGACTTAGGTACTATTGTCTAAAGATAGTGGCTGGAGTAAGTGGCTAAAAGAGTAAAAAAGTGAAGTTTATTTGAGTAGTTGGGGTAGTGAAAGAATTTATAGAAAATCAAATAAAATAACACACTGTAAATATGCGATTTTACATTTATAGCTTCATAAATAAAAATAGATATAAATCTAATACCATGAAATACAATAAAATCAAGAACAAAAACATAAAATCATTATGAGCAAAAATAACATGAAAATTAAACACAAGAAATGAAAAAAGAAGAAAAATTCTACACATTCTTTAATAGCGAGATATAGACCAATTGAAAATGAGCCCGTGCATGGCACGGGTCCCGATCAATGATCTAGTAATAATTAATAATTGTTCTTGATTGAATAAGAGGATCGGCCGAAGAGTGTGAGTATATAAAATAGAGTCCCCATCTCCACAATGATACACTGAACATCTCGTCTTTTTCATTTCACCAACCATCTCTCGCTATCTGTCAGCATCTCCGCTCTAGGCTGCCAATTTTCTGGCTTTTTCGGTGGTGAAGATGATGAACAGAATCCTCCCAAGGGCATTTTCAGCTAATACCTCCCGTCTTCCTCGCCCTGCTACTGCATCCAAATCAACTCTGTCTCAATCCATTCAAGAAAATGAGCCCCCTCTTCCTAAAATGCCCCCCTTCGACTACACTCCTCCGCCCTACACCGGTCCTTCCGCCGATGAGATTCTCACCAAGCGTCAGCGATTCCTCAACCCTGCTGTCTTCCACTTCTTCAAAAAACCGGTATCAACTGATTTTTTATTTTTTTGATCGATTTATTTCCTTTGATGCGGTGGTGATGGATTTTTTGTTTTGGTTAAGTTGTGTTTGGTAGACGGTAAGATGCAGTATTTGTTCGACGAAGCGGGTAGGAGATACTTAGATGCGTTTGGGGGAATAGCCACCGTTAGTTGTGGCCACTGCCACCCTGAAGTTGTGGAAGCTATTGTTAGTCAGACTAAACGTTTGCAACATTCCACCATTTTGTATTTGAATCCTGCTATTGCGGATTTCGCTGAGGCTCTTGCTTCCAAGTTTCCTGGTGATCTCAAGGTTTATTCTCGATTCTTTGTTGCTCTGTGTATGTTTGTGTTTAGTTGATCGAAGTAGTGATAAGGGCCTCGGTCTGCTGAGTTACATAAGTGTTGTGTTTTTTTAGGTTGTTTTCTTCACGAATTCTGGGACAGAGGCTAATGAACTGGCTTTGATGATGGCGCGATTGTACACGGGTTGTAATGATGTGATTTCGATTAGGAACGGCTATCATGGTAATGCACCTGGGACTATGGGAGCCACTGCTCAAAGTAGCTACAAATTCAATGTTGTCCAGGTATATAATAACATATTAACATGCCATTATGTTTATCTCAATACAAATATAGGTTGCTTATAGCAATTTTGTTTTGGGTTAAAGTAACTAAAGGTGCATAGAATTAGATCTGCAGTTTTAGTGCTAGATGTGTTTGATCTTGTGCTGCTGAATTAAGGGTCAAACATTGGAATTACAAATGATTTCTCATTCTATAATGCAACTCTTTGAGGATCAACCTATTACTAAGTACAACATTTACGAGTCTTCTTGATTGATGAGACTTTTGTGGCATAGCATAGTTGAACTATGCACATTGTTTTAAGTGATTGTGCTGCTTCATCTTCATGTTTGGTTTCCATTTGCAACAGACTGGAGTCCACCATGCACAGAATCCTGACCAGTATAGAGGCATGTTTGGCTCTGATGGCTTAAAGTATGCCAAAGATGTGGAAGACATCGTTACTTATGGAACATCTGGGCGTGTTGCTGCCTTTATTGCTGAAGCCGTACAGGTTGTATTTCGATGAGATTGCTCATACTTTGATACTTGTAACTGTTTAAATTCTCGTTAGCTTTCTCTCACCAAACCAACCACCCCCCACCCCCCGGTCATGTTAATGAGCTGCAATTTTCGCAGGGAGTTGGTGGGATTATGGAGTTGGCTCCTGGATATCTGCCTGCTGTCTATAACACCATAAGAAAGGCAGGAGGGATTTGCATCGCTGATGAGGTCCAATCAGGTTTTGCTCGTACAGGGAGCCATTTTTGGGGCTTTGAGGCCCATGGTGTTGTGCCTGACATTGTAACCATGGCGAAGGTAGTTTGTTAATCCTGTAGGTTCTTCACCCGATGAATTGACACCCTGAGCCCATGTGCACAAATCCACACTATGTTATGTGTTTTTGAATAGTGGATAAACTACATGGTGTAGTTCACCAAGTGTAGCATGGAGTAAACTCTTGTTTCACTTCTCTATCTGAAATATCATCACTGAAATCACATTTCCTGGAGATGGTGTTTGGGTGATAATCTAACTTCTAGGAAAGATTAATTTCTATGAGATAAAACAAATTCTGTTTATGTCTTCAGGGGATTGGCAATGGAGTACCACTTGGGGCTGTGATTACCACTCCCGAGATTGCAAAAGTCTTGACTCATAGAAGTTATTTCAATACCTTTGGTGGCAATCCTGTATGTACTGCTGCTGGGCTTGCTGTTCTTAACGTAATAGAAAAAGAAAAGCTTCAGCAGAACGCTTTCACTGTCGGATCATACATAAAGCAGCGCCTTACTGCTTTGCAAGACAAATACGAGAGTATGCCCCAGTTTCCAAATTATGGATACATAAACTTTAAACTACAAAAAATTATGCGTCACCCAATTGTAATGTAAATGCCTCTTCATTAATCTTATGGGATCTTTTTTTGCAGTTATTGGTGATGTTAGGGGGAGAGGTCTGCTGCTGGGAGTCGAACTCGTGACGGATCGAAACCTTAAAACTCCTGCCAAGGATGAGACTCTTTATGTAATGGAACAGATGAAAGGTGCTGTTGTTTCCTTTATAAGTGCCCATTTTCATCGTACTTTATGCCCAAGTGGCAAAATTCTTACATATAAGTGCCTGTGTTTATTCAGAAATGGGAGTACTCGTTGGAAAAGGAGGGTTCTTTGGCAATGTATTCAGAATCACACCACCCCTCTGCTTCACCAAGGAGGATGCCGGTTTGTTCCTCTCTCTCTCCCACTCCCTCTCCCTCTCCCCCATATATATTATACTTGTTTCTTTGCTCCTTTTAACAATTAACTTGACCGTATTGCCGTTTCTTACATATCATGTAGATTTTCTGGTAGATGCAATGGACTATACATTGTCGAAAATGTAAGGGAAGTGAAGAAAGACGGGAATAGCCAGAAATAGAATGATGTTATGGTGCCAGATGTAGTGGTGGGTGTTAGTACATCTTACATGTATGAATAAAGTATTGCCTTTGGTCGGCAAGGAATGAGTTGCTGAGTCATCACCTCGTTGTCTCTCATCTACATTACCATGTCCCATTTATTGTGATTGATGTACAATTATGCAAGATTTATCAATAGAGATTTCTTTGCGGACTTTGTTCTTATTTTATGTAGTGTTTGCATTCATTCTGGAACTATATAACCAATATTGGATAATAGTTTAACTCAGTGTATTATTTATTGGAATGGAATTGTATTGAGGGGGATGCACCCAAGCCGCCTAATCTAAGAAAAAATGATCCTTGAAATTCAAGAAGGACCAATAACTAGAGTCCGAGCAAAATAAATTAAAGAGGCCAAGTTGAACCTTGTTGCTAAAATACAAGAAAAGGTGCAAGAAAAGTGCTTAGAAGGCCCAATAGTGAATGTTATTAGGTTGGGACTCAATTTAAGTGATGAGCCGCAATTAAACTAAGTGGGAAGACACTTTTTGAAGACCTTAGGCCACCAATTTCAGGCTACACCTCAAGCCCAAGAAGAGATCTATTAGAATGGATAAGTTATGAGTCAATAAACTTTTTTTATGCTAGTCAGGGTCCTTATCAAGACTTCCTTGAATCATTTAATGTAGTCAAATGGTCTTATCTAGTCTTTTAAGAGTCGTTGAACGTAATCAAGGGCTTTCGAATGCTCCTAAGTACCATACATGCATGTGGGACACTCTAGAGTCACTTTCTAGCCTATAAATAGATCCTACAAAGGTTGTAAAAATCACCATTGAATTAATTCCGAAAATCAACTTTTCTTTTCATATTTTGGATTCTCTCTTTGTGAGGTATTCAAATGTTCAAGAACTTATCAAAGTCGTTGAGCAAGATCTTGTGGAATTCAACTATACCGAGGTTCTTGGCTGATCATATAGCCAACGGGTCGAGGTTTATCAAGCTCTAATTAAGATCAAATCGGATTCTCGATCTGGGGAGACCACTGCTTATTTTATACGTTAGGTTCTTAGATCATTATATCTAACGGGTCCAATGTCTCTATCTATATCCGTATCACGTATGTAATGTGGACATACAAATTAGTATGATAGTTATTTCCCGTACGAAATGTATATACTTCCCTAGGTTTAAAATGAATTTGTTGCAAGTAAAACACCGATTACTTGTGGCATCACGCGGTAATACATATATATATATATATATATATATATATATATATATATATAATATATGGATGGCTCAACAACAGTGCAATTGTTGTATTTATATGACTGAATTATCAGTCGTTAGGTCTTCTCGTCTAAATCTTGACTGTTAGATTAGGTGACTGATTACTGTCAATTTGCCAAAGTGATAACCATTTTAAATGATTTAATTTTTTATGAGGGAGTTAAATGATTTAACTGAGGATTCGTGAATAGGACTATAATTGACCAACTTCATCCTTCTTCATCGAGAAAAAATATTTTGCTAAAATAACTGAGACTCAAGGCTGCAATCATTGTTCTGGTTTCAAACTGATTTTCTCTCTACACAGCTCATTTCTTAAGCTTGAGATAACTCTTAGGTCCCATTTGGATAGTTGAATTTGTGCTATGGTTTTATAAATCTATTGTCAAATCCACTCTATGTGTTTGAATAAAATATTAAATGAGTGAATTTGTGGATTTAGGATTTTAAATCACCCCAATTTAAAATATGATATGCCGCGTAATACCTAGGATTTGAACGCTACGAGCAAATAGAACACCTTTCAAAAGTATCAATACCATGATATTTTAAGAAGTGAACATCTTTCTTAGTAACGAATCTCAATGACTAAAAATTGACAATTGACGTGGTATTCCAGCCTGTACTTGACTCAGCATCACTCCCCCCAACACCTCACCTCATCTCACCTCACGCTAGGTATTCTATCTCTCTCTTCCTCTCTCCCTCCCCATTGACTCTTTCTCTCTCCCCCCCCCCCCCCCTCTCTCTCTCTCTCTTCTTCTCTCCCTCCCCATCGCTCTCTCCCTTTCGTTCTCAATAGTGTCTTGACTTAGTTGGGTCCAGAATGAGCTCGAAGTTAGGTTGAGGTTGTTAAAATCATCTGAAAAATAAGAATTATATAGGAGAAAACTTTGTATGAAATTAAGGAGGTTGGTATTAGAATCTAGAATTGTACCTACTTTCCTTTTTTGATATAAGGGAAAAATGTATTTTTATTTTTTTTCTTTTATCTCCAAAGAAATGCTCCCAATAATTATTTAGGATATAAATACATAAAATGTATATATATATATATGTGTGTGTGTGTGTGTATAATTGGAAAAAAATTATTCGGTTAGTTTAGACGCAGATTATTATTATTATATTTAGTAAAAAATATAAGATGTGAATTTAAAAGAAAAAAAATAAACAAATGTTGTATCAGTTTTTTGCCGTTGAAAATTTTGGATTTAAACTTCCTTTCACAAATCCACCATAAATCCAAACAAGGAATTTCAAATCTAAAGATTTGAAATCTCTTGATAAATCAAATTCCTCCAGCCAAATATGGCCTTAAAAACTTCAGATTGTAGAGATTATGTTCACAAACTCAGAAACATTGTATTTGTTGATCGTCTCCGTAATTTTTTTTCTTTCACTTTATCTTTGGAGTGGCTAAAGAAACACTTAGGAGAAGTCCAGAAAAAAAAGAAGGTTATATTTTATGAAAGGTGTTTATGTATTTAAAATATAATTGAGAAGTCGTGCGATAATTTATCAGTCTTCTAATTTGGATCAAACTGATATGCCAAATCATTTTTGAATGCAGTAAATGTCTAATATATGAAACCAGTCTTAGCATGTACATCAAGCACAAGATTTTTCACTATATGAATATAATTGTGGGTTGGATTCTTTCATAAAGATTACATACCAAAGAACTTTATACATTAAAATAAAGAAACAACTAGGAAACATAAATAACAAGCAAGAATTAATCATTTTAACTTTTCATTCTTTATGTCAAAACACTTTTTTTGTTGTGTCTGGGTTAGGTCTAAATGAAACAAACCTTTTTCTTCAGGAAAAACTAAATTCAATTATGGTTACTATTTAATTATTTTATTTATATAAAAATAAAACAGTGGAATTAAATTAGTAAAAGTTACAGGTTACTTCCTTACTGTAGCAGTTTAAAAATTAGTTGTATTAATAAACCAGCTGTGTTGTGAAAGGACCAACTAAAATATTATTTCAAAAATAAAAAGAAACCTGAGGAGACACGGAAATATATTTATCTTTTAGTAATATTCATTAAATGATTATATTTATAAAAAATTGGCTTAAAATATAAAAAGCTCATAATTAAAAGGGAACTACAAAAATACGATATTTGGTCCAATTTCCAATTGCAATATAACTTTTAGAATTTATCAATGTTGCTCACCAATTATACTCCCTCCATTCCATAATAATTGATGTTTTAGGAGGTTCTTTTCTTTTCTTATTAATTGACGTTTTATATATTTTTCACTAATTCTACCAGTTTTCTCCCTGGACTCAATCCTTAAAAATCTCTACTTTTAAATTGATAAAGCGCAATCCGGTATCCAAGAAACTCAGCGAAAATCAATGCAAGAAATATGAAAAAACACAAGATATACGTGGTTCGATCCGGAGATCTACGTCCACGGGTTGAAAAATGGCACCTGCCGAGGTGTTTCTTTCACTATACTCTTTGAGTTTGCACGTAACAGTTTCAGAATACAAAATGCGAACCCTAATTCTGAGAACAATTCTCCTATTTATACTACTCAATACCAAACCCTAACTAACTCCCTGTAATCGCGACTATTTTCCGTTGCATGGAAGTTGGGAGCAGATCGTGGGCCTAGAATCACGGGATACGCCACAGTTGGGCCACGCCAATTAGGCCACGTTATTCGGGACGCACGCTTCTGGGCCGGCTACTGGGCTTAATTGCTCGGGTCGGGTCGGAGTGTCAACCTGAAGTTACTGGGCTATACCCATCAGATGCCCCCCCCCCCAGTCGGAGCGAGGAAGGAGCTTCGGTTATGACCAGGGGGGAGTTGTCAGCAAGATGAGCCACAGTCACTTGTGAGCCGGAGTATTTTTGGGAAGCCGAGAATTTTCGGAGTCTGAGTTGATCCGTGGTGAAGTCCGCGGGGGCCGAATCAAACTAGGCTGAACATCCCCGAGGTGATGGCGAGGCCCCGAGGACCCCGAAAGCAACAAAGTATAGCGGAAGAAGATAGTAATCTGGCCGAGGTGAAGGAGGCACCGGAGTGTTGTCTAAAACTTCTTGGTCAAGAACGAGGTTGACGTGACTAGCGGCGCCATCATGAGAGAGAGGGATGTGAAGTGACACGCTCTGCAATTTCCCATAAACCTGTTCCCTACGTTCAAATCGGAAACGCTGAATTTGAATAGGTCGTATCTAGACCGTTGGTTCCTTGAATACATATGTGGAATAATGGCACAGTACACTTCATCTTCTACATTGTGATTGGCAAGCTTTAGAAAACGGGAAAAAGGGAGAATTATGTGCGCCTGTGATTCATCTCAAATTCAAAAACTTCTCAAACTTAAACCAAGTAAGTATGCCTTCTTCATCATCTTCTTCTTCTGTTAAGGAAGTAGGGACCCAGAGCTCTCCGTTAGATGTGCCACCCATTCGCTATGTTATTCCAGAGAAGAGTGAGATTAGGACAATGGAAAGGGCCGACGGCATGGAAACCAACATTAGGGTCGTCGGTTTTTTTGAATGTACGGAGAATGACCTTGAAGTGTCCACTGTAGCGCCGCGGATGACGCGAGTGTAGATAGAGACCTTAATCCCTTCCTTCTATTTTCCCTTTAATTTAGAATATATAGTGCCGGATCCCGACGATAGGGCATGTTGCCCCCCGCAGGGTTTCATTGGTGTATATATAGACCCCTTAAAAATAGGTTTGAGATTCCCCCTTTTGGGACATAGTTATCCGGCTATTGAGATATTATAACATCGCCTTGAGCCAATTAGCGCCAAACGCGATTAGGCAAGTAGTCGGGTTCACCGTAGTATGCAAGAATTCCGGGGTGGAACCGACCGTAGAGCTGTTTAGGTATTTTTATCAACTAAAAGCATTTGGGAAATCCAAGGGGTGGTACTCCTTCAGTCCCCGAGCACGAGGTGGTTTCAAGGTACAAAACCCCAGTAAGGTTGAGGGGTGGAAGGAGAAGTTCATCTTTGTGAAGACCGGAGTGGCCCTCCCGAGGTGGAGAAGGGAGGAGGTGCTAGATACTGCCCCGGTGGGGGATCCGGAGGCCGAGGTTGTGGATATATTCCGTGCAGTGGGGACTTTCAAGACCCTGTGTACTGAGGAAGAGCTGGAGGAGGCTGGACTGAGCCCATATTATTCGGGCAATGCGGCGGGGATGTCCACCCAGGGTCAAGAGTCGGGAGCTGGGGTTGCCGAGAAGGGTAGGAGTTCTCATATCTGTTTAAAAATTGTTGCCTTGTGCAGGACTAACTCGAATTCTGTATGCAGTGGGACGCTTCGGGAAGGAACCAGCGGGAAGCCCCGCGGTGGCTGCAGCAGCCAAAAAGAAGGGAAAAACTGCTGAGGTGTCTCCCCGGGGGAAGATGTCACCCAGTTCAAGACCTCCTGTTGGGTCGGAGGAGCGAGTAGTGGCGGCGGTGTCAACCCCCGGAGCAAAGAGGAGGTCAGAACCCTCCGGACACCTCCGGCATCAACCAAAAGACTCCGCACCGGGGAAAGTGTAGAGGTAAATCTGAAAGTTCCTGTTAGTTGCTGTATGTGTAAATGACGTGTACGCGACCAGTATTGATTTCTGTTTTTTGTCTGTTGTGATGGGTGAAGGAGCAAGGGCCCCCAAGTCTGCTGGGGTTGGAGGGGGCGGACGCCGAGGAGCTTTTGCACTTGGCGCGAGGGATTATGGAGCTTGGCTGGAAAAACGAGAAAGAGGCCAAAGAAGAGCTGGCTGCGGCGGCGAGGGAATTGCGGGCGCGCAACGACAGGCTAACACGGGATCTGACCGAAGCGCGCAAGAGGGCGGCTTTGGTGGAGAATGAAGTTGCACGACTGCGCGAGGTGGAGGCGGAGGCTAGCACTCTCCGAGGAGAAACGGCTCAGCTGCGGGCCGAGATGAAGGCCCGAGAAGCGGCGCTTATCGAAGGTCAAGAGGCGATGCTGAAAGCGTTTGCCGAGAAGTTGTTCCAGACGAGCACCTTTCTTGACTTTCAGACCAACTTCGTTGCTGTCGGGGACACAGTCACGCGATCGTTGCTACTGGAGCAGATCAAAGAAGTCTACCCGAATGTGGACGTATATCGTCCAGAATTCGGGTATGACTATAATGCTGTGTCCGGGGTGGAGGAGGCCTACTATAATGCTCTAACGCACCTCCCGGAGTGGCCCCTTGTAAAAGCTCTGGCAGATAAGAAAGAAATTTTAAGGGCCGAGGAGGTTGCAAGCTGTGAGGTGGACCAAGACCAAGAATTCCTGGCATTCCGCCGGGGTGAGTTCATCTTTGGGCCCCGAAACAAAGAGGGCCCCCCCTCCCCCCCCCCCCTCCCCTCCCCCCCGCGCATGGAAGCTGCTGCAGCGACTGTGGAAGAGGAGGCCGGAACGGCTGAAGGCCGGCAGGAGGAGGTGCCCGAAGACGCCGAGGGGACCGAGGAGGAGGTCAGTCGTTCCCCTCAAATTTGATGTAGTAGATAATAGGAGAAAATGTAAATCCCTTGTACCGGGCCATGGATAATGTACTCTGATTGTGTTGAATATAAATGTTGTTGATTAACTCAGTCGCCGTTCATTGTATGCTTGAGATTGATCTTTCTTGTTGATTCTGTTGCCTGTTCAGAATACCGCGGAATTGCACGACACGATAAAGAAGCTCATGCAATCATTAGAGTGGTTCCGCGGAGAGAAGAATAACTTGCAACTGCAAGTAGTGCCGAGGCTAGAAAAGCGGGCGGCCGTTGCGGAGAGAAGGGCGAAGGAGGCCGAGGAGAGAGCCTGGGACAAGGAGTTGAAGTACCTGGCGAAAGTTGCTGAACTAGACCGAGTCCTCATCCATCAAAGGGAGTATGACCGGATACTGACCGAGTTCGGCTTACTGACATTTGAGGAAGTTGAGGAGCGGGTCGTAGAGATTCAAAATGAAATTTCAGCACTGATGGCGAAGGGTCCGGCCGAGTCCTCGGAGCTTGTAAGAAAGCGAGAGGTGCTGGAGTTACTCCTCAATATGTATGAAGGTCTGAGAGGACGCGGTAGGTGGCAACACACTGCTGAAGAGTATATTACAAGCTCCAGCCGGGGCCAAGAGATCGCGAAAGCTCCACGGAGGAGTAAAAAGAGGCCGGCGGGAAAAGGCAAAGGGATAGTAATCCAAGAGCCGGCCCCGGTGACCGCTGTCGAAGAAGTCCCCTTGGCTGTTGCGGAAGAAGAAGTGGAGAAACTGGCCGAAGAGATCGAGGTGATGGACCCCGCGGAGTGGGATCCCGTGAAATGGGCCCAAACACCGAGGTCTACACCGCAGCCGAGTGTTCGAGGCCGCCCAAGAGGCGAAACTCCCAGACAAGTACCAAGGACGAGCCCGCGGCGCCGAGTGGGCCGAGGAGGGGAGAGAGCCGGGGCTCAACGCGGCGAAGCCTCAGAATCCCGGAGGACACGAAGTAGGTCCGGGAACAGATCTCAACGCCGGAGCGCCGAATACTGGCTCGGAGGCCATTGATAGTTATGAAAAGGAACCTGTTTTTTTTTTTTTAAGTAATACGTAAAGAACCTTGTATCCTCTAATTGAAAAAATTTATTAAACCGTTTTGGTTTGCAAAGTTGTGTTAAGGACGTTGTTAACCAGAAGTAATAACTGCTTTAACGGGTGTTCGGGAACACCACATGGACAGCGCCAATTTAAATCTCCCCGGACGGATCGGGCGGGAGTAAAATACCTCTCCGGTTAAACAGGCGAGAGGGTGATACAAGTCCGAGGACGAAACGTGAATCTCCCCGGACGGACCGGGAGAGAGAGACAATTGTCCGGAGACGAGAAACAATAGTACGATTACATTAGGGCGTCCCCGTAACGTAGAAGAAAGCACAGTAAGATGCCCAAATAAAGAACTTTTATTCAATGTCAGTGCCAGAGCAACTTAAAAAATACAAAGAGCAATTGCAACGAAAAAGAAATGTACAATGAACATAAAGATAGGAATGATACTTGTCATTTGGTGTTCATAGATAGAAACGTCTTAAGTTGGTAACATGCCAGCTTCGGGGAATCGGGGTTCCATCCGGATGCTCCAACTGGAAGGACCCGGAATCGTGCGTAGCAACAATGCGATAAGGACCTTCCCAGGTAGCATGTAATTTCCCCTCAGGGGCAGCCTTGCTAGCTGAGTTGAGTCGGAGTACTAAGTCCCCGACGTTGAACTGAGTACCCCGAACCCGGAGGTGATGATACTGAGCTGCACGTTGTTTACACTTGGCTTGCTGGATGAAGGATTGATCACGACGATATTCAAGCTCATCCAAGTTTGTACGGAGAGCTTCGTCATTATCCTCGGGAGTCAGAGTTGCGAGACGAGGGCTAGGTACGCTGATTTCCGCCGGAATAACAGCTTCGGAGCCATAAGTAAGGCTGTAGGGGGTCTCCCCAGTAGAAGTATGTGGCATAGTGCGATAGGCCCAAAGAACCTGCGAAAGATTCTCGGCCCACAGACCTTTAGCATGATCCAAACGTTTCTTTATACCCATAAGGAGTGTACGGTTAGTGACTTCAACTTGACCGTTGGCTTGCGGGTGAGCTACCGAGGTGAAAATTTGTTTAATGTGGAGCTCCTCGCACCACGACCGGAAGGGATCATTCGCGAACTGTTTGCCGTTATCCGAAATAATAGTGCTCGGGATGCCGAAGCGACATATAATACTTCGCCAGACGAACTTCAAAACGTTCTGACCAGTGATGGCAGTAAGAGGTTCGGCTTCTACCCACTTGGTGAAATAATCAACGGCGACCACAAGAAACTTTAGTCCACCCGGAGCGACTGGAAATGGGCCGACAATATCAATTCCCCATTGGATAAATGGCCACGCACTTTGGATTCCAGTGAGCTCGGTTTGTGGCAGGTGTTTCACACGGGAATGCAATTGACACTTGCTGCACTTGGTCACTAAGTCATGGGCATCGTTAAACAAGGTCGGCCAATGGTACCCCCACCGAAGAATTTTTTTGGCCAACGTCCGTGAGCCAATATGACTGGCGCAGGCCCCTTCGTGAACCTCCCGAAGAACCTGATCGGCCTGGGCAGGAGCAAGGCACCGGAGATTTGGTTGTAAGTATGACCGGCGGTACAAGATTCCATCATGGAATGAATACTTGGGTGCATTGAGAACTATCTGCCGAGCCTGCAGCTTGTCATTCGGCAAAGTTCCATCTCGGAGATATTGAACGATGGGAGTCATCCAATTTGGGCCACTGTCGATCAATACTGAGACCGTTGCCTCATGAATCGCCGGATGAAACAAATCTTCGACCATAATATCCGGAGATACACTAGTGCGAACAGCGGAGGCTAATTTACTGAGCGCGTCAGCTTTAACATTCTGTGTACGTGGTACCTTCTGGATAACAACCGTATCAAAAGTTGACATAAGTTTGAGTGTTAACGCGAGATACCTGATCATCGTTTCATCCTTAGCGGTATAAGTACCCTGGATCTGATTGGATACAACCTCGGAGTCCGTGAAGAGCTCAAGATGGTGGATAGCTAAGGATTGAGCGAGCCGGAGCCCAGCGAGAACTGCCTCGTATTCTGCCTCATTATTGATCACCTTAAATTTGAATCGAATAACATACTTAACTTCAACTCCCTCGGGGTCAATAAGAAGCACCCCGGCACCACTTCCACGAGCTGTGGAAGCACCGTCCACATATAATTGCCACTTGTGAGGTGTGGGTTCAAGAGCAATAGGGTGATGATTATCATTGTCTGCGGAGGATCCATGATTATCCCCCGGGGTTTCGGCCAAAAAGTCTGAAGTGCTTGACCCTTGATAGCTCGGCGGGGAAGAAATTGAATATCATACTCTCCTAGTTCGACAGCCCACTTGGCGAGGCGTCCCGACACCTCGGGCTTAACAAGAATCTGACGGATGGGATGATTGGTTAAAACCCGTATCTCGCGCCCTTGGAAATATGGCCGCAAACGCCGAGCCGCCATGACGAGGGCGAGCACTGTTTTTTCCACCATGGAGTATCGAGTCTCCGCCCCGTGAAGTACTCGGCTTGCAAAATAAACCGGATATTGAACACCATTGACTTCGCGCACAAGAGCGGCACTAATGGCTTCTTCGGCGGAGGCCAAATATATGTAGAGCGGCTCTCCGGAGAGAGGAACCGATAGAGTGGGCAGTTGTTGTATATGACGCTTTAAAGCCTCGAAAGCCTCGGTGCACTGCGGAGTCCACTCAAATGACTTCGCCTGTCTCAAAATCTTGAAGAATGGGAGTTGACGCTCCGCAGCTTTAGACAAAAAGCGGTTTAAGGCGGCCAAACCACCAGTGAGACGTTGTACGTCTCTGAACGTCCTCGGTGGTTGCAGATCTAACACATCCCGAAGCTTAGCCGGATTGGCCTGAAGGCCATGCTGCGAAACCATATACCCGAGAAACTTTCCGGAACCAACACCGAAGGTGCATTTTGCCGGATTAAGACGCAGATTGTAACGCCGAAGAGTACGCAACGTTTCAACCATGTCCTGCACACATTTAGAATGGGAGGTACTTTTTATGACTAGATCATCAACGTAAACCTCAACATTGCGACCTATTTGATCGCGAAAAACGCGGTCCATAAGACGTTGATATGTGGCCCCCGCATTCTTGAGCCCGAAGGGCATTTTCTTGAAGGCGAAACATCCAAAATCAGTGATAAACGCCGTTTTGAGGGCATCTTGACGATCCATGTGGATCTGATGGTACCCTTTGTATAAGTCTAAGAAGCAAAGCGCCACGTGCCCAGTAATAGCTCCGGCCTTTTGGTCGATGGAGGGTAAAGGATAACAATCCTTCGGATAGTGTTTGTTGAGATCGGAGAAGTCGACGCACATTCGCCAGTCCCCGCTGGACTTTACTACCATTACAGGATTAGACAGCCAAGAAGGGTAATAGACTTCAAACAAGATATCTGCATCTAAAAGTTGTTGTACCTCGATTCGAATGGCCGCGTTTCGCCCGGAGCGAATTTCCTTTGTTTTTGCTGTATAGGTTTGACACTGGGATCGATGTTCAATTTTTGAGTTATTACATCAGGAGAGACCCCGGGCATATCCAAAGGAGACCAGGCGAAAACGTCGGAATACTCTCGCAAGGTCTGGATGATGGCCTGATGTAACCACGGCACGTCCACGGCACCGACAGTTACTGTTTGTTCGGGCTTGGATGGATCAAGCGGCACCTGGACAGTGGTGTCCCCCAGTGACGTACATAGCTGAGGTTCGAAAGTCGATGATGCCACCTGAAGCTGCTGTTTAAGAGGAGCCTTTGTTGCCTTTTTGAGTGCGACGTACATGCACTCCTTTGAAACCCGCTGATTACCGCGGATAGCCACTTCGCCATGCGATGTAGGGAATTTTAGCGCGAGGTGGTATGTGGAGCATATGGCTCTGGCGGGGGTAAGCCAATCCCGACCCAAAATCATATTATACGGGGATGGAGAGTTAACTACGTAAAAATCCACAAAAATGGTTTTTATCGCCGGATAAGTTCCCAGGGATGCAGGGAGATTAATAACGCCATCTGGCTGAACTTCACCCTGGGTGAAGGTCTGTAACGGCCCGGGGCCGGCCGAAGTTGCTCGCGAGGAATCCCCATTTTCTGGAAACAGTCGGTGAATATAACACTCACTGCGGCTCCATTGTCTACGAAGACTCGCTTGACTGTAACATTAGCTACAGCCATGTCAATGACGATGGCGTCAGTATGGGGTGTAATCTCTAGAACTGGATCTCTATCAGTGAAACTGACTGTTTCAGATTGATGGAGGCGCTTATGACGCGGCTCCTCGGGAGGAGGTCGGCGAGCCTCTGCCTTCAAAGCATTTCGCGAAGCCCCAGTGGGAAGGGCCCCGTAAATCACGTTTATGACGTGAGTAGGTGCATTATCTCCGGGTCCTCCCGGAGGAGGTGGTGGTGGCAAAAAACGAGGCTGTTGACGATTTCCATGGTCTTGTCGTGCATAATTGTTAGACCTCGGCCTATTGTTCTGCCATTGCGGCCTGTTTTGACGCGAACCACGGTCATGATAACCTCCACGGTTTTGGGATGAACCCCCATTCTGGCTGGACCGAGGCTTGTCGTTGGTCCGAGCAATGTATTGTCGCAAGAAGCCTTTCTTTAGACAATCTTCAATTTCTTTCCCGAGCTCTCGGCACTCCTCCGTCTCATGTCCATGATCATGGTGGTACGCGCACCACTTCTCGCGGTTTCGTTTTTCAGGCGGAGCAGTCATCCGCGGACAGGGCCGTAAATCATTCTTGTGAACAGAAAGAATTTCAGCTCGCGATTTTGTGAGCGGGGTGAATTATGGAATAGCCCCTCGAGATTCTGAACGCCCCTGGGTCAGACGAGAAAAAGCACTGGGTCGTGTGCTGGGCCCAACCTGTGCCCTATTGGATTGCCGTTTACTAGCATGTTTCTCACGCTTCCGACGAGTCTGCTCCTCGGCCTTAGCATATCTACACACAGTATTAAACAGAGCTCGGGTTGTGACCGGAGGATTACGAACCAACTCGGTGTAGAGCGGTCCGGGACGAAGACCATTCATGAAGGCGTTGATGATAACATCATCCGAGCAGCCTCCTACCTTAAGACTCTCCGCTGTAAAGCGGTCAAGAAATTGAGTAACGGTTTCGCTATCCCGTTGTTCCATATTCATAAGGTCGGCCAAAGTGGCCATGGGCTTAGCACGTGCTTCGAAACGCACCCAAAAGTGCTCGGCAAGTTCTCTAAAAGAGGATATGCTATTAAGAGGGAGAGAATCAAACCAAACCCGAGCCTCGTCCTGAAGATACTCGGGGAAGATCTTACAATAGTGAAGGGATGTGGTATGATCGCGGCTGAGCATGTTGTGCCTAAAAGCTCCAAGAAAATTGGCTGGATCCCCCGTGCCGTCGTAAGGTGGTATGGCAGGCCTTTTGAACCCTTCGGGAAGGGACGTGGCCATAATTTCTTGAGAGAATGGTGTGATAATGTCCCCATTGGCGTCAAGGCCTAGGATTCTATCTAGTTCGACATTGCGTTGTACTCGCTCATACTCCTGGAGATCTAGAGTATGAGGATTGGCATAACGAACTCTTTTAACCGCGTTAAGTGGACGGCGGCGATCGACGTCTGCAGGTTCGTTGTTGCGCTGTCTCGACCCATTAGAACTCCCATGGTCCTTGGGAGAACCGGGTCGCTCCCATCGCCGATCCTGACACCCACGGTGCACTGGATCTTGTCGGCCGTGCGAGTGCTGGCGATGTGGATGCACTGCGGGATTGGTAGCGTCTCCGGCAGGTCCATCATGATTCAGGCGATTGGCCGCCCAGTCTTGGAGAACATGAGCATGTTCTTGTAGGAAAGCTTGGAGTAGTTCTGGAGTCATCTGAATATTAACCTGCGGCCGTGCGGCAGCGGGATTAGGGTTTTGCATGTCTTGTGGGGGTAGAGGTAAGAATTGGTTGTCCGGATTCATAACCGGGCCTTGGTTGCCCAGATGATGAGATGTATCCCGCACCGGCGATTGCCTCGGCGGCAAAACTTGATCCACGGGTGGATCTTGGTTGATCTGATCACCTTGGCGAGATTGATTTAAGCGAGTGGTCACCATAGTATACCAAATGCGATGTCAATATCACAATCACTTGCGTTTCCCACAGACGGCGCCAATTGATAAAGCGCAATCCGGTATCCAAGAAACTCAGCGAAAATCAATACAAGAAATATGAAAAAACACAAGATATACGTGGTTCTATCCGGAGATCTACGTCTACGGGTTGAAAAATGGCACCTACCGAGGTGTTTCTTTCACTATACTCTTTAAGTTTGCACGTAACAGTTTCAGAATACAAAATGCGAACCCTAATTCTGAGAACAATTCTCCTATTTATACTACTCAATACCAAACCCTAACTAACTCCCTGTAATCGCGACTATTTTCCGTTGCATGGAAGTTGGGAGCAGATCGTGGGTCTAGAATCACGGGATACGCCACAGTTGGGCCACGCCAATTAGGCCACGTTATTCGGGACGCACGCTTCTGGGCCGGCTACTGGGCTTAATTGCTCGGGTCGGGTCGGAGTGTCAACCCGAAGTTACTGGGCCATACCCATCAGATGGCGGCGTCTGTGGGAATCGAACCCATTCTGTGTACGTGGTACCTTCTGGATAACAACCGTATCAAAAGTTGACATAAGTTTGAGCGTTAACGCGAGATACCTGATCATCGTTTCATCCTTAGCGGTATAAGTACCCTGGATCTGATTGGATACAACCTCGGAGTCCGTGAAGAGCTCAAGATGATGGATAGCTAAGGATTGAGCGAGCCGGAGCCCAGCGAGAACTGCCTCGTATTCTGCCTCATTATTGGTCACCTTAAATTTGAATCGAATAACATACTTAACTTCAACTCCCTCGGGGTCAATAAGAAGCACCCCGGCACCACTTCCACGAGCTGTGGAAGCACCGTCCACATATAATTGCCACTTGTGAGGTGTGGGTTCAAGAGCAATAGGGTGATTGCCTCGGCGGCAAAACTTGATCCACGGGTGGATCTTGGTTGATCTGATCACCTTGGCGAGATTGATTTAAGCGAGTGGTCACCATAGTATACCAAATGCGATGTCAATATCACAATCACTTGCGTTTCCCACAGACGGCGCCAATTGATAAAGCGCAATCCGGTATCCAAGAAACTCAGCGAAAATCAATGCAAGAAATATAAAAAAACACAAGATATACGTGGTTCGATCCGGAGATCTACGTCCACGGGTTGAAAAAGGGCACCTGTCGAGGTGTTTCTTTCACTATACTCTTTGAGTTTGCACGTAACAGTTTCAGAATACAAAATGCGAACCCTAATTCTAAGAACAATTCTCCTATTTATACTACTCAATACCAAACCCTAACTAACTCCCTGTAATCGTGACTATTTTCCGTTGCATGGAAGTTGGGAGCAGATCGTGGGCCTAGAATCACGGGATACGCCACAGTTGGGCCACGCCAATTAGGCCACGTTATTCGGGACGCACGCTTCTGGGCCGGCTACTGGGCTTAATTGCTCGGGTCGGGTCGGAGTGTCAACCCGAAGTTACTGGGTCATACCCATCATAAATCTATCAGAAATATCTTTATTTGGTTAAATCTTTATCTCCTAAAATATTCTCGCTTATTCTAGCGTCTTCTTCCCTCTCCCTCCTTATTCCACGCGCCTTATTCCCTCTCCCTCCTTAATCCAGGCTTTCTTCCCCTCTTCCTCCTTCATTCCCCAATTTAAATTGAATAAAAGAATTTCCCTTATTTTTTTGGGTCAACGTTTTTTTCCTCTTCCCTCCTTCATTCCACCATTTAAATTGAATTAAAAAAAAAAAAAAATCCCTCTTAAAGTATTTCCCTCCTTTTTTTTTTTTTTTTACGTATTAATGTTTTTAAATTATATACAGAGGGTAATGGTAATACTCCAAAGCATGAATAATGCAAATATGAAGACGAAAGATTTAAAGCATGAACCTATCAAGAGCCTATAAAAAACAGAACAGTAGCAGAAACACCAACGGAACAATAGCCTGAAATCGAAATCACTGATCTATCTAGCAGAAACACAGCAGAAACACCTGACCAACGCAACAGTAGCCTATCAAAAACATAACCGCCACCGCCGCGGACACCAACTCCATCGTTACCACCGCTGCGACCACCACCATAGCCACCTCTGCCCTCACGGTATCACATAACCTCAATCGTTTCCTCTGTAACTGCTCGCCGCCTTCACGACGACCATATCCTCCTCCGTTGTTTCCTCCATAACGATGACAAGAGAAGATGAAATTTCAGAGAGAGAAAAGATAAATATTTAAATATGCCGGAGTTTCACTCTCCAACAATGACGAGAGAAGATGGAATTTCAGAGAGAGAAAAGAATTATATTTAAAGATGCTAAATTTTAGGAGTCATATAAGAGAGATAAATAATTAAGTGAGGGATAAATTTGTCAAAATTTTTCATTCTTAATTCTTCCCTTTCTTTCTAAAACGTCAATTATTATGGAATGGAGGGAATATCAGCTAACCAACATAGATGTAGGGAAATGAGCACAATGTTTGATGTAGAAGTAAAAATAACACGATTCTTAATTTTTTTGGAATAATAAGAGAGAGACACAAATCCTATGTTGACAATATTTTCCAATTCTCGACATAAATCAGCAGATATTTCAAAGAAGGTCGGAAGTTGCGGAGAAACGTTACAGTTGGTGCCTTGGTTGCACGATACACCTCTAGTATTTTACTCATATCTTGAGTTATATACATCTGATTGAGGTGAAACTAGTGCCATTGGAAGACTAATATACACGACGACAACTTTGTCAGAAATAGCTAACATCAGATTCTAACTAGAAGACTTTTCAAAATAGCTTTTAAGTTGAGTCAGTAGTGCAGTCCGGAGAATTGCACGACCAAGCAAAAATGACTTGGCCGAGCCAAATTCATTTTTCGCTAAATTGTTCAAACGAGCCAATGTTCCTGACCTCCTACGCATCTGTACGAGTTTATACGCATATGTCAGCCATATATTTGATTTTCTCCCAACTTAACCTAGTCCACGCACCCCAATAAATACTTGAAGGTTCTCACATTGAAGGAGATAAGATTATTATCATACATTTACCCTAAAAAAGAGAAGTTAGAATTTTAGAGAGCTAGGAAAGAGGAATGAGTATAACTAGTGTCTTGGAGGAGCGCCGCCACGACGCCACGCTATATGACGTCCTTGGTGAAAATAATATTTTAGATTTATTATATTAAACAATGTTTTCGTTTCTTGTTATTGTTTTTATGAATTTTCTTGTGAAGTATTATCTTAGGGCTTAAAAAATAGGTTTCAATCGCAATGTAGACAATGATCATTTTATTCATTTAATTTATGGTTACTGCGTCAGTTGTTATTTGTTGTATTGAGTATTGATAGATGCATGACTAACTTGATTATGTATACCTTGCTCACATGAATCCGTGTCCAAAACTCAGGAGATGAGGACATCGATGACCAAACAACACACAACATAATCACTCAACAGATCGAGAGGTTGAGAATGATTATGGGGATATTTCTTAGGTACTATTGGAAGTTATATGCATGGGCTTAACCGGGATGTTGTGTGTTGTATATAATCTACATTTCAATCGCTCCGGGAGGGGGATTGAGATACTCATAAACGAAGCTTCATAATAATTGGAATAACTTGAATTAAGGTTGATTATCTTTGTTGAACTTGTAATTAATTTAGAAATCGGCAATCCTAAGATAACATTTTAATAATTGAATTTCGTTTGTAATTTGTGTATTACTTTTATAATTGTTTAAATACTATGATTTAGGGTCTAGTTTGTCACACCCCGATTTTTGTAGCTTTAAATAAAAGACAATTTTGAAGGGATGTGAGCTGCATTAAATCTTTTGAACTTGCAAAATATTTTCGAACGATTGAAAGGCATGTTTGAAAGAAAAAAATAACATATCTTTTGAAAATAACCATTTTGAAACATTTTAAATAGAATATTGGTGGAAGCGTAATTTGAATAAAAGTACATAAGTTGACTCAAAACTTTTTACACTAGAACATCAATAGAAACCCTTTTTACACCAATAGAACTTTGACTCGAATAGATAAGAAAACTTTTGAGAACCTTTTGACAATAACATCCACCGCCTCCTCGTACCACGACCCAACTCCAATGACCTGTAGTAACTAAAATGTTGGATGGGGTGAGCAAACCACAAGCTCAGTGGGGACATGTTTGTCGACTTTAAATACAAATCATGCAATAATTAATGAATGCATACAACACATTGTAAAATAGTTGTTAGCACAGCATAGCATAGCATAGCACAATCCTGTAGCCTGTTGAGCATGGCATAGCATAGCACATAGCATAGCATAGAATGTAATTAACCTGTTGCCTGTTGACTAGCATAGCAAAACACAAAGCATAGCATAGGATAACATATAGCTTGTTGCCTATAGCCTATGGAATGTTGTGCTTAGACATTAAAATCACAATCATAGCATTTAAATAGACAAACATAGCCCATAGAATAGAAATAATCCCCACTAGTTTGTCAACCTTAAATACAAATTATGTAATAATTAACGAATGCGTAAAACACACTGTAAAATAGATGTTACCATAGCATATCACATAGCATAGCATTAGCATAACATATTGCCTGTTGCCTATGGAATGTTGTGCTTAGATAGTAAAATCACAATCAAGGTATTTAAAATAGACAAACATAGCCCATAGAATAGATATATTCCCCACCTTGAAAATAACCTTGTATGTAGATGCATGCTCCTATTGTTCATAGTCTTTTCATAGTCTCATTCTTCCTTTCACTTAGACACACATGAACCTATTTTATCATCAATATATATGAAATTTTGAAATTAGGAGGAAATTAGAAATTTAGGGCTTGATAGAGACTTTAGGAAATTTTAAAAGAAATTGAGAATTTGTTGGAATGGATTTGCTGCGTAGTAATGAATAAATAATTTTTATTTTATAAACCACAAGAGATAAAACTTTGAAAATTTACTAGTAGATAATATACACATGTAAAACGATCATATTAAAATTTTCGGAATATTTCAAGAAGTATAACTATGGCATCTGAATTTTTTAATTCGGATTTGTTGAAACTGAGAATTCTGTCCAGCAATGGTAAAACCTTTATAAATAAAAAAAACTACTGGTTGGATACCTTTGAAATTTAACTAAACGATAGAAAATACATATATGGACAACATATTCAAAATTCAAAATTTTTGAAGAAGTATAAATACATAAATCGAATTTTGTAAATCGGAATAGAGAGATTTTCAGATTCTGCCACGCCGTGGTGTAAAAATCATATAAAATAAAATGTACCTTCAATAGATTTGAAATTTTTACAGAAAGTTTTAGGCATAACCATAGAGACATAGTAAAATTTAATAATTTTTGGAACTTTCTAGGCAGGGGAACGAAATTTGAAACGAAATACCTGTCCATTCGGAGGAAAAGCGATTGAAGATGAAAGTAGCACAATAAAAGTCTCTAAAATAGCGTGGATAGAATTTTGAGTGAAAACTAGATTATTTGACTGTGATTTTGATTTATGAGGTAATCCCATATATATAGATTATATTCTTAGGGTATAGGACTCCTAATTGGACTAGGAAATTATTTTCTTGGGCCCTAAGTAAAATCATGGGCTTGGGCTTGAATCTAGAACATGGTCTCCAAAAATAATTAGACTCTAAAATAATATGAAACTCAATATAATAATAAAAATATTTTATGGGTGTTACATAGTTAGATTAGTTAGAGAAATCTCAAACAATCATGCAGTCGATTAGCCAAAAGATACTAGTACTAAAATAACTATAGTAATTTAGGTAGGTTATCTTCACTAATCTTTGTGAGATACGACATTGTTCACCACTAGCAAACAATTGCACCATGCACTTGTGGTTTAGGTTATAAGAAAATAGAGCAATTAAACATATGTATACGGATTAAACATACTTGTTCAATTATTTTATCTAGTGAATATAATATAAGTGTCAAATTACAGATAACAAAAAGAACACAAATTTGATGTATCATATATCGGAATTGGTCATATGTCCGTCAACGGGCACTAACTTATATGCACACCACTTATGTGGCGCGTCACATAAGCACTGAAGCCTCCATCATTTAATATTGTTGTGCTACAAGGAGGGGAAAATTGTGAACTCTGTTGTTTATGTGGCGTGCCACATAAGTGGTGGACATATAAATTAGTTATATTAATAGATTAAAACAAGTGAAAAGGAATCTAAATAGCTATTTTTGTAACTTATACTATAATTTTGTCACTTTTGCAAGTATATATTAGTTTAGTCTTTTTGTTAACGTTAGTTTACATGCCCTCATCATTTATTTCGCAATATCTTATCTCCAAAATATCTTCTTCATCTTTTTTCTTTGTTTACTATCCTTCCACATGCCCCCACCTCTACCACCCCTAAGTAAGTTTCCATTCCTTCCTCCATAATTTAAGGTCATCTAAACCCTAACAATTTAAACTTAATATTACTTGTAGTCTTCCCAAAACCATTTAATAAGATACTTACAATTAGGGATAAGTGAGTCGAGACAACTCGCGAGGTACTCGGGATCAACTCATAAAATAATCGAAATCGACTCGAGTTTAACGAGTCAAGCTTGAACTACTCGAAGGTACCCCAAGTTTGAGTTCGAGTGTATTAATACGTGGATCGGCAGGCTCGCGAGCATAAACGAGCTTAAATTAAATTTACTAATATACCCTTTAGATTTAAAATAATTAGTAATTACAAATATAACAATGTAAATAGGGTGAAACCCTAAATTTTTTAACCATATTTCATTTCACTTTAGTTGTTCAGTAACCCGCCTCCCTCAGCCCCTTGTCTCTTTTTGTCTCGTTCTCAAAATTAACCCCTATCCCCTTCTAATCTGAACTCCGATGTGAATATGGCAGCCGTCGGAGATGATGTCGGAGTCAACCCATGATTTAGTCGAGACAAGACTTACGTGCATCAAAGTGGAGCCTTCATCAGTTACAGATCTAGGAATAATATCTGTTGTTTTCTTGCTTGCGAAATTATAGATTTATGTATGTTATTTGAATTTCTTTTGTTAAGTGTATTTGTTTATATTGATTTTGATAATTCTTTTTGAGCTACATTTTCATATATCTACAGTGATAGTTCGGTTTAATTGATTGGATACTTCTATGAGAATAGTGGGAATTTTAATAATCTTGCGAATTCTCCTAATAGTTGCTAGATTAAGATTTGGGCTTTCATTAACCTATCGTAGAAATCTCATATACTTAAAAGGAATCTAGAATTTTCAATAATCTTGCAGTTTCTTCTACAGAAGAAATCACATATATTTGATACATGTTGTGCATGCATGCTTTTAGGTCTATTTACGTATGTATTTTGTAACATTTGCATGTATAATTGGTCGAGAATCGTCCATATTTGATATATTGAGTTATTTGACATGTATTGACTTGTTTTGTAGTGTTTCCATGGTTTTCAGGCTAAAAAGGAGCTTTTATGAGGTTATATGAAGAAAAAAGTCGAAGAAGGGACAAAATGGGCCAAGTTGCGCTAAAAGTGGATGGATTCAAGAGTGTGTAGCAGAAAGTTGGGCGCGGTCGCGCCGCATCTTGACGCGGTCGCGTCAGAAAGTTCCCTGAAAGTGTTCTGTCAGCTTGACATACCTCTAATATTTTGGCCATATCTTGAGATCCGCAACTCCGATTGAAGTGAAATTGGTGGCGTTAGAAAGCTGATTCAAAGGGCTACAAAATTTCTTGTAAGAGAATCACAAAAATGACTGGAAGACCTTAAAAAATGGCTTGGAAGTCAGACCTGAAAAACTCGCCTGGCCATGTATGCCCGCGATCGCGTAAAACCCGGCGCAATCGCGCCAAAATCGCTCGTTTTAAGCACTTTTTGGGTTAGGTTCAACGCGACTATGTCATCCATGTGTGCGGCTACATTTCCTTGTCATTTTTTATGTCCAAATCCTAATCTAAAGAGGATTTTAGCCCGATATCTCCCAAGATTCTTCCCCAACTTATGAAAAGAGGCCCAAGCTCAAGATTTTAGGAAGACACAATACACATTGGGGAATACACATTGGAGAACATTACATAATTTCTCTTACTTTTTCATCGGAGTAGAAGTCGTGAGAGCAAGAAGACGAAGTTCGACGAGCCGACTATCGGGTTTAATTTTTCCTTGATTATTTTAATTTCTTGACAATGTTTTCTTTAAATTCTCATTTAGATTTGTTAGTAGACATGAGTAGCTAAACTACTCGTATCCTAGGATTAGAAAGTAGGGTTTTACAACGATGTTGATTTAATTATTAAGTTTATAGACTCCAGTTTACATTATCTATCTATGCGTTTGATTTAATCCCTTTAATTGAATTTAATCTGGTCATTTAGGTTTAATTTACTTGTTTAACGATTCCGCTTCGAGAGAAGGGAATTGTTAATAGACGATAACACATAGCGCGATTGTCTATGATCGAGTAGGCAAAAGGTTAAGGGGCTGTTAGGAGTTGTTAGGATTAATTGACTCGAGAGAGTAATTATCTTAATCAAGCTATGACTTAGTCGCTTCGAGAGAAGGGTTAGATTAATTAAGTGCCGCCTAATTATGAATTAATAATATATCATCATTAGCGTAAATCCTGAAATCGAAGTCTTAGGATACATTCTTGTTGATTGAAATTTTTCGTTTGTTAAGCCAGTTAATTTGTATAAGTAATTTAGTTTAATCAAATGATTCACCCATTCTAGTGTCTAGTTAAGATAATCCTAGACAATTAGGGTATCGAACTACGTTAACCCATTCCCTGTGGATCGACCTTGACTTCCGCTATATACATCTACACCTGTACACTTGCTGTATTTTAGGGTTAGAAATTAGGCCTATCAATATTGAAACGATAATTGGTTTGTACACTCTTCAATCCCTGTTTCCGACCGATAAATAGTAAGGAATTAAGGATTGTGTGTCTTCTCTTATGCAGAATGCAATGCTTGTGTCAAAACACCCATAAAATTGCCTTAGTTGTGTGTAGTGTTAAAATACCTATAAAACACTGATAACTTTACCCTCATTATCATTTTATGTATCTTGATAGTTTCTGCCTTATTTTAAGATGTTTTATTATCAGTTAATGAAATATTGAAATCTCAATGAACTGATTCTTTTTTTCGTTTTAAAGAAAAGGTATAATACATGTGACAATAATTTAATAAATCAGTAAGCTTCATCTTCTCACACCATGGAGGCAATTGATGCCTCTGCTGCTTAAGCATGTTATGTCGTAGAAGAAGAAAATCCTCATAACAAAACTTCTAAGGTTTGGAAGGAATCCAAAGAAGTCACTTTGAAGAATGATAAGAATAAGAATGATGTCATTAAGAAAGCTATGTGTGTCCACTGCAAGAGTAAGCTTTCAATATTGAAGAGCGAGAGTACCACCCATTTGATAAGACATCTAAGATCATGTAAGAGACGGATGGTTTATTGAGGTTATAATGGAGGATTGCTTTACAACCAAACGTTGAGGCTAATTCACAAGTCGAGACACCCAGACTTACAGATGGCAAGTTTGACATGGTGAAAATGAGAGAGGCAATATCTCACTGGATTTTGATGCATGAGCATCCATTTACAATTGTAGAAGAGAAAGGCTTCAACATGATGCAAAGACATTGAATGCCCGAGTGGGAAAGTACTTCACAAAATACCATTAAGATCGTCAGCAAGTGTATGAAATTGAGAAAAAAAATTTGATGTCACAGCTAAAGAGCATCAACAAGATCAGCCTAACAACGGACATGTGGAGATCAACCAACCAAAAGATTGGGTACATGGTTCTCACAAGCCATTTTATTGATTAGAACTGGAAGTTGCAAGAATGGGTTCTTAGCTTATTCATTTACCTCCTCCTCATCATGGTGTAGAGATGGCTGACAATTTTTTTAAGTGTATAGGAATGGTGTGCACACAATTTCAGTGGACAATGCTTCATGTAATGATTTTGCGATCAGAATTTTAAATGACACCTTTTCGAGGAATAGGAAGTTGCTTTGTGGAGGAAAATTATTTCATATATAGTGTTGTGCACACATCTTAAAACTTATAGTTCAAGATGGGTTGTCGAGAATTGGCATAATAGTTGAAGATATACATTTCTTTCATCAACCACAATGTTATGGCATTTTCAGAAATTGTGCAGCAGTTATAATTACCTCATAGGAGGCTTATCCTTGATTGAAAAACAAGATGGAATTCAATGTACCATATGTTAGAAACTGCAATCTTGTTTAAAGAGGTGTTTCCAACATATATATATATATATATATATATATATATATATTATATTGATACACGTCTATATACATGCATTTTAGGTTAATTTAGGAGTATATTTTATATCATTTGCATGTGTACTTGGCTGGAATGTGCTTAATTCGTTATATTGAACTAGATGACGTGTTTGTGCTTGTTTATTAGGTGATTATATGCCAAAAAGTCCATTTGGACGAAGTTTGGATGACAAATGAGCAAGAAGACGAGAAGAAACGAATAAAATACGAAGTTGGGCAGGCCAACTTGTCGAGGCCAAAATATGACTCGGTTGAGGCTGAGTTAGGCAAAAAAGGATTTTAAGGGCATAACACCCCAACTCGGTCAAGTTGCCTCGGTTGAGGCTGTTTGGTGGTCCAATTTTATTACACGTATTTTAGCTTGTATCGAGCCTATTTCAACCCTAATCTTCCCCAACTTATAAATCCAAGCTTCTTAGTCTGAAATAGGATACTATCATTATTGGAGAACTTTTTGGAGGCGAGATCGAATAGCAAAGTGACGAGATGAAGATCAAGATCAAGATTCGAATTTTGTTTACTTCTTTTTAGTAGTTAATTTTCAATATATTTGTCTATGAATCTAATTGGTTTTTAACTCTAGTTATGAGTAGTTAAACACCCTTGTGTTCTAGGGTTAGAGAGTAGTTATTTACCGACTATGTTTTGATTACTTTTGTTTAATTCTAGACGACATTCTTATGTGGTGATCTATATTCTTTGTTCTTACTTTATGAATTATTTAATTTGGTTAATTGATTAATTCTAATTGCTTAATAATTTGGCTTCGAGAGGAGAGGATTGGTAATAGGCATACGAGCATATATCATAGGTCCCAATAATCATCCAAGAGGAGTGAGGACTTGCGTAGGCATCGACTTAGGGAACCCTTGTGAGTCTTTTATGTGATAGTTGGCTCAAGAGGGTGATTATCCTTAATTGATCTACACATTAGCATTATCTAAGAGGAGGGCTAATTAAGAGTAGTGTCGCCTAATAACAAGTAGAATTGGTTTATGTTACGCAAGATTGAACAAGAAACAAGACAAACACTCAAACAGACACCATATCAAACACTTATCGGGCAATCGGAAAAGTACGCCGGAGTTTACGTGGTTCAACCATTAATGAGGCCTGCGTCCACAGGAAAAAGATCTTCACTGTTTACTAGAGATTACAATCAACAATACTCGATCACACACGTGATCCCCAGCTTTGAATTCGATATAAACACTCACAGCTTCTATGAACTCACGGCTCCTCTCTCTTCTTAGCCGTGTACCTCAATTCGCATGGATACACTCCCTAATCTCAATGGATTACTAATACAAGAATGAGAGATTGATTAAAACTGAAAACTGAGAGAAAAAGGGATCCTAAACAAACTCTACTTAAGCCACCAACTTGCATGAACAATAACAGAAAAACAGTTAGCATTTAATGAGCTCAGAACTCATACAGCTCACGTGCTCTGTCATCCAAAAGCTTAAGCTGGAAAATCACTTTTTCTGAATAAGCTGCTTGTGTAGAATCAGTGACTAGAATCACTTCTCACAATCTCCACCTTAGTTGTTGATGACCCCTCAAGCAAAACAGAACAAGATCCCTTCCATCCTGCTCAACACTTAAATTCCATCATGTTAACCAAATCCAGACAATATTATTACTTCTGGACCGATAGAACTTTGGTTAACATGTCTGCTGCATTGTGTTCTGTCCCAATTTTTGACACTTCAACACTTCTCTTTTCAATAACATCCCTTATGAAGTGATGTCTAGCATCGATGTGCTTCGAACGCTCATGAAAAACCTGATGTTTTGAAAGGTGAATGGCACTCTGTGAATCACAGAAAACTTTCACAACATCTTGCACAACTCCAAGATCCTTAAGTATCCCTCTAAGCCATATTGCCTCCTTTACAGATTCTGTTAATGCCAAATATTCAGTATCTGTTATGGATAATGCCACTACATATTGCAATGTTGATTTCCAAGATACTGTTGTCCCAAACAATGTAAAAATATAACCAGTTTGGGTTTTCCTCGTGTCCAAATTAGTAGCATAATCAGAATCCACATAACCTTTTAAGTACTCAGAACTTGAGGCATTGTCTTTAATAAACACTATTTGTAATCTGTTGTGCCCTTCAAGTACCTCAAAACCCACTTCAATGTATCCCAATGTCCCTTGTCTAGATTTGACATATATCTGCTCACTGAGCTGACAACATGAGCAATGTCTGGCCTAGAGCAAATCATAGTATACATTATACTTACCCACTGCATTGGAATATGCAACATGGCTCATTTCTTCTATTTCATCATCTGTCTTGGGTTTCTGCATTTCTGACAGTTTGAAGTGTTGAGCAAGTGGAACATAAACACTTCTCAATTCATTCATGTTGAATCTCCTCAAGACCTTTTTCACATAATCTGCTTGATGCAACCACATCATACCTTTACTTTTATTTCTCGTCACATCCATTCCTAGAATCCTCCTAGCCTCTCCAAGTTCTTTCATTTCAAAAACAGAACTCAATTCATGCTTAACTTTCTTAATTTCTCCATGATCCTTACTAGCCACCAACATATCATCTACATACAATAGTAGATAAACAACCACCTTTGATTCTTACCTTTCATGAACACACAACTATCATGTTGTGATTTTTCAAAACAAATCTTTTTCATATGTAGGTCAAATCTGATGTACCATTGCCTCATGCTTTGTTTCAGGCCATATAATGATCTCTTTAATAGGCAAACCTTTCTAGCATTCTCAGGGAGCATGAAACCATCAGGTTGTGTTATATATATGGTCTCCTTTAAGCTGCCATGAAGAAAAGTAGTTTTCACATCCAATTGTTCAAGTTCAAGATCTCACTGATTTACCAGGGCCAAAAGAATTCTGATAGAACAATGTTTTACCACAGGGGAAAACACCTCATTGTAATCTATGCCTTCCTTTGGAGTAAATCCCCTTGCCACAAGCCTTGCCTTGAACCTGACCCTTTCTCCTCCTGGTACAACTTCTATTTTTCTTTTAAAAATCCACTTACAGCTTATTAACTTCTGGTTTGTTAGTTTATTAACCAGAGTCCATATACCATTTCTTTCAAGTGAATCTAACTCCTCTTTCATGGAAACCATCCATTTTTCCCCATCTCTACTGTTGAGAGCTTCCTGGTAATTCTTAGGTTCATATGATACATCCTCTTCTGCAGCTGATAGAGCATATGCTAGAAAGAAATCATCACCATATCTAGTTGATGCCCTTGGAACTCTCCTTTCTCTATCTCTGACTAATTGATAGTCATTAATTTCATCCCCATGACCTACTGCTGCTTGTTCTTAGATCTCTTCCTGCCCTTCACCTTCCTCAATCATGTCACCAAGGTAGACATGCTCCACCTTGAGAGGTGAACTAGAGTCCCTTGACCCTGCTGGAAGTTCATAATTTGCTGCACTAGCATTTAGATAAGGCATTCTAGTTTCATCAAATACATCCCTGCCTATCACAACTTTGTTCATACCTGGCTCAATACACCATAATCTGTATCCCTTTACTCCAGGTTGATATCCAAGCATTACACATCTTAATGCTCTAGGCTCTAATTTGTCCTGTTTGTGATGAGCATATGCCAAGTAACCAAACACCCTTAAGCTTTAGTAATCTGTTGGCTTTCCTTTCCAGATTTCATCAGGTGTTTTTAAACCTACAGCATAGGAGGGAGATTTGTTTATCAAATGGGATGCTGTAGTTACAGCTTCTGCCCAAAACTTCTTTGGCATCCCAGATTCCAAGAGCATGCACCTTACTCTTTCAAGAACAACTATATCCATCCTCTCAGCATTTCCATTCTGTTGTGGTGTTCCAAGCACTGTTCTATGCCTTCTTATTCCTTTGGATTTGCAGGAGCTCATGAACTCTTCAGACAGGAACTCTAATCCATTGTCAGTCCTCAAGCATTTCAAACTTGTGCCCTTTTCAAGTTTAACTTCTAAGCACCATTCTTTAAATCTTTTGAGAGCATATAATTTATTCTTAAGAATGTAAATCCATAACTTTCTTGAGTAATCATCTAATATACTCATGAAATACCTGTATTCACCCAAAGAATTAACTCTTGATGGTCCCCACAAATCATAATGTGCATAATCCAGGACATTAGATGAACTTTGCTTTCCCACAGGGAAAGGGGTTTTCTTACTCTTCCCCATTATGCATTTTTCACATTTGCTGATGTTTGGAATCATTTTGCTTTTGATCAACTGTCTTTTTATAAGTTCTTCTACTCCTTTCTCACAAAGATGAGCTAGTCTTCTATGCCAAACCATAGAATCAACTTACCCAACACTATCACATTCCCCCACAATAGTGTTTGCATGTAAATAATACAAGCTGGACTTTCTTATCCCAGTCATCACCACATTCCCATTCTTCATCAAATACATGTGGCCATCCTGACTTTTAAAGCTACAACCCTTTGACTCTAAAGTTCCTAAACTTATCAAGTTTCTTTTTAGTGCTAGGATATGCCTCACATCACTCAATATTTTTACAGACCCATCATGCAATCTCAGCTTAACCTGACCTATGCCCTCTACTGCACACATATGATCATTGCCAAGAAGTACAGAGGCAGCATTTTGTGGAGTATAGCGTGAGAACCATTCCCTGTGAGGTGTCATATGGAAACTACAACCAGAGTCTAATATCCATGTACCTTCAATCGAATTATTGTTTATGTTCAGAACTTCTGCCTCTTGGTCTGCTTCAACTCCCTCTGTTGAATTTGATGACTGAGCTTTCAATGCTTGCTTCTTCTTCCATTCAAAACAACTTTTCTTTAGGTGACCTGGCTTTTTGCAATAATGGCACCTCCTTGTTTCTTTTGACTCTGAATTCTTGGGTTTATCTTGAGAGGTTTTGTTGTCACCCCCACCCTGCTGCTTCTTTTGCTTAAACTGCTTTCCCTTCTTTATGTTTAGGCATTCTCCTGACAAATCAATCTTAGTATCATGTGTTCTCTGCATTTCTTTGGATCTCAATGCAGTCTGAACCTCAGAGAGGGTGATTGCAGTCTGCCTCCCATATAGCATAACATCTTTTAAATGCTCATAGGATTTAGGCAAGGCATTCAATAGCATAATTGACTTGTCTTCATCACCAAGCTTTACATCAATGCTCTCTAGATCGTCTAATAGCTTGTTAAACTCATCAATTTGATCTTCTGAAGATTTATCTTCCAAGAACCAAAATGAATACAGTTTCTGCTTGGTGTACACTCGATTTGCCATGGATTTGGCCATGAACAAGCTATCCAACTTGGCCCAGACTTCAGCAGCTGTCTGCTCCTTCGCGACTTCTCTCAGAACCTTATCGGTCGGACTCAATATGATCATGCTATGAGCCTTAATGAGAATCTCAGTCTTCTAAGCAGCCTCCAACTTCTCAGGCAGCCCTTGTTCTCCTTTCAGTGCACCAGCCAGTCCATGTTGAGTTAAAAGTGCCTTCATCTTCAACTTCCAAAGATTGTTGTCGTTTTTGCCAGAGAACTTCTCCATATCGAATCTTGCTGTGGACATGATGATCTTGTTATCAAAGATTCCTCGATTTCCCATAGACGGCGCCACTTGTTGTGCAAGATTGAACAAGAAACAAGACACACACTCAAACAGACACAATATCAAACACTTATCGGGCAATCAGAAAAGTACGCCAGAGTTTACGTGGTTCAGTCATTAATGAGGCCTATGTCCACGAGAAAAAGATCTTCACTGTTTACTAGAGATTACAATCAACAATACTCGATCACACACGTGATCCCCATCTTTGAATTCGATACAAACACTCACAGCTTCTATGAACTCACAGCTCCTCTCTCTTCTTAGCCGTGTACCTCAATTCACATGGATACACTCCCTAATCTCAATGGGTTACTAATACAAGAATGAGAGATTGGTTAAAATTAAAAACTGAGAGAAAAAGGGATCCTAAACAAACTCTACTTAAGCCACCAACTTGCATGAACAATAACAGAAAAATAGTTAGCATTTAATGAGCTCAGAACTCATGCAAATCACGTGCTCTGTCATCCAAAAGCTTAAGCTGGAAAATCACTTTTTTTCTGAATAAGCTGCTTGTATAGAATTAGTGACTAGAATCACTTCTCACAGTTTAGAAGTCTAGAATATTGGAGTAATCATGCATAGGAGGTAATAACTAAAATCGGATCCCTAGGTTACATCTTAATCCATATGAGCTTCCCTTGTTATTTGATTCCTTGCATCCCAAGTAATTCTAAATTAAATAGTTAATTTATGCAAATTAGGTTTTAGAAACATTAATTCATCTACTTACTCGAGAGTCTCGATAGGGTAGAGATATTAAAATTAGGGTATTAAGCTATACATATAAACAGTCCTTGTGGGATCGACCTTGCTACCACTAGCTACAGTAGTACCGTATGCTTGCGGTTTACTAAGTTAGGAATTAGTGCATCATATATATATATATATATATATATATATAGAGAGAGAGAGAGAGAGAGAGAGAGACTACGATTCTTGTCCAAGTGATGAAGATAGGCTCAAAGTGGAGAATGTGTATTCTATTCTAGGAGTATTTAATTCAGCCAGACGTATCATTTCGGGGAGTGAGCATCCTACTTCAAACTTGGCTTCTCAATGAAATATACCAAAGCAAAGTCTTATTGGATAAGCTTTTTCAGGATGAAAATGAAGACGAATTCATTTGTGACATAGTTGGAGTTATGAAGCAAAAGTTTGACAACTATTTGTTGATGGTCGTAGCTACCATTCTAGACCCAAGGTGCAAAATGAGGGTAATTGAGTTTTGCTTTCCAAGGATGTATCCTGAAAGAGAGGCCCAAGAGTATATACACAAATTCAGAGTGCTTATATGCGTTGTATGTTGAATATGTGGCTAAAATGAGTCTAGCAGTGGTGTTTCGAATTGATGAAAATGTTATCAACACACTCAATGATAATCATGGTATAGCTTCGTCATGTGGTTGGTCAGTTGCACCACATAAATCTGATTAGATAATTACTTAGATGAGGGCTGCTTCATATGTGACGGAAACCCAAAACCATTTGATGAATTAGAAAGGTGGAAAGTGAATTAATTGAAATATCGCATTTTATCAAAAATGGCTCATGATATACTTGCTATTCCAATCTCAATTGTGGCTTCAGAATTTAATTTTTGTGCAGGGAGTAGAGTAATTGATGAATATCGTTCATCATTGAATACATACACAGTTCAGGTTTTAATTTGTGGAAGTGATTGGTGTCGTAGTCTTCATGGCTTGAAGAAAAAGAACAAAGTTATTTTTACTTTTTAAAATTATATAACATCAATTGTAAATTATTATTACATTTTTTAGATAATGATTCACATGTTCATGGACATTTATTATGTAGACTGAAATTTGAACATCAACAAATATAAGCAAGAAAGTGGACACACAGACCCACAATCAAACCAAAAACACGAACAAACAGCAAAAAATAGCACAACAAACGAACAAACAATAAGAAACTAAAAGGTAAAAACAGCAACAAATATAAATAGCAGCCAAGACGTCCCACGGTACACCCTCTCCCCCAAACTTAGTTGAAAGCCAATGTTTGGAGGGAAAAGAGTGGTATGCCTTGGTGCTAACTTACAATCATTGAGGAGGTGGGGGTGGTTGGAAACCATGTGTGCTCCAAAATTGGGCCAATGCTTCCCACCGAAGATCCTGATGCTGCCTCCGCTTGTACTCCTCGTTGCTTTGGTCGAGGAGGGTATTTAGAATAACTCATTAATCATGCAATTCTGTGTCGATGGTTTGCACAACCCCCCAACCTCTGTTCGGTGCCTCTCCATATGGGTGCCAATCCACTGCACCTCTGTGATAAAGCTGGACATCGTCCTGGAGAGATGCTATGAGTCCTTCCACATCCTCAGTCAGCTTGCAGAAGTAACTGCTGTTGCTGACCTCTTCTTCCTAGATGGTCTAGGAGCTCTCTTGCTACCTTCGGTTGCTTGCCCTGATCGAAGGACATCGGAGTCCGGCATTTGGGAGAGTTCAAGATGTTCGGAAGTGGATAGGGCAAAGTTGTCTGTATCAGTGACACTTGTTATGGTTGTTCCTATCTCGAAGGGGAGTCGAAGGTAGGTTCCCACATTTCGGTAAACATACGGGACCTTCCCATCTTCTCCCATTACTACCACTTGCATATTTTCTAGCAACTCCCATGTGTGGACCTCACCCTTAACCAGTATCAAGTCATCTAAATTGATATCATCGAAAGCTGCGGCTAGAGGTGTGATCAATCCTCCGATCATGATGTTGTTATTCTGCTTCCAGATACATTCTCGAAATGCTCCATCAGTAGCTTGGCAATATCAACTTTATGCCCATGAAGCATATTACAGATCATCTGCAACTCGGCTAGTCTCATAGGCCCTATTTCTCTTCGTGCAAACAAAGTGTGTTTTTACTTCTTCTAGATGTACCGGATTACAGGATTACGAATCCAAGAAGCATTAGTAGCATTAGAAACATACCTTTGGGGTTCTACAAGAGGTGGAGCGGCTGTCAATAGACCCCAAAACTCTTGCACATTGAAAAGCTCCGGCCGGTCCTGTCTGGTGGCCTTAGGGAAGCCATAGATCTAATCCAGCTGGGCATAGGTCAGTGAATGTTGTTTGCCTATCAGCTGGAACGTGATGCCATCCGGTCGGCGAGAAACCAATGCACTTGCCACTGTGATGACAAATGAACTCAGAAACTCCAGTGTGAGTCTCGTGTAGGTATGCTTTGCTTGCATGAATTTGAGCAAGCCTCCCTGGGCAAGTAAAGCCCTGACATTATCATGTATGCCCATTGCCGGAGTCACTGCGTCATTGTTGAACCTTATTACCGTAACCTGGCGTGCCGAAGCTAATCAAACTGAGCCATGTGCTCGCCCTATCTAGTGTGAACCCATACAAAGTTTGCTATCATTTAGATTCTCCTCTGCCAGTTCTTCAACCATAATTTGCTTGCCTTTGCTACGGCTAGAGCTTGCCCTTTTTAGGAGTCATCTTAGTGAACCTACACACACTCAATCCAACAAACGAGCAATCAAAAATCAATAAAGTTTAATAAGTGGGAACTACCTTCTAGCAATCAATTACTTCTAGTTAAAACATACATTTTTCCTAGTCCTAATTGATTCTCAAAGTATAATGCAATCCTATTTACGAACTTAATTCCATTATAGCAACAACTTAGTCAAATTTCTTAATTTGCACCCCCTATTTTGTGCTTAATCTATAAGTTCATCAATTTAACCCGACTTATGGTGAAATTTGAATCATACGAACATAATTCATGCAAACTAAACTCGATTCATCAATGTATCACACATAAGAACACAAAAGGGAATACAAAATCAAGCAAAAAGCTAATTCCAATTTACGCCTATAACATGCTCGATAAAAGTTCTCAATGAACAAAATATGTTAAATTCGATATCGTTTCTATTCAACTATTCCAAACACAATGAATTACACAAATTCAACTACAATTAGCACCAATTCTATCTACATTTCATGACCCATTCGAGTTTTTCCACAAGATATGCACTACAAGTGCCAATACTACTCAACTATGAACAAGCACCTCTTCAAACTCGAAAATTGACAAAACTTTAACAATAATTGAGCATAAACAATAGATTAGAGCAACTAAAGGCTTGGGTTTGCTTCACTTACAGGAGAAATTTAGTCGAAAAAGTCGAACTTAGAAGTGCCCTAGGTTCGTCTAATCGGGTCGAGAAATCCGAAATTCGTGGTGCAAGAGATGAATTTTTGTGTGTGCTTGTGTTTGTGATTGTTTGAGTGTGATTTGTTTGGTGTTTGAACACAAATTTGTGATGTATGAGAGTGTGTGTGCTATTCACGTGCAAAATAGGAGAAGAGAAGAAAGTGAAGCAAACCTGAGTCTGTTCACGATTTTAAACCTGTTGTGAACTTGTCGTGGCAGCGTATCTTACCTGTCGCGGTTGAGACAGCCTTAACCCGAAAGTGGGTGTCAGGCGTCCAATTTCGCAACCACGAGCCTTGCTCATCATGGTCGCGATGGCGCATCAGGAGAGATTTCACTATCCAGACCAGTTTTATCGTGGCCAGGAGCCTTGCTTGTCGCGGTCGCGTTGCTCCAACAGAAGGTTTTCTTCATTACGCCTCTTTTATCGTGGCCGTGAGAGGTGTGCCTCGCTATCGCGACTCCTCTTCTTTGCCCCCGCTTGATTGTCTCCATCTTTCGACCCCCGTTTCTTGGTACTCTTGTCCATGTTGGTTCCTAAAACATCAAAAACACTAAAAATACGTGTGAAAACTTAACATAAATAAATAAAAAAAAAACAAAAATTATGAAAAAATAGTAAACATCGGGTTGCCTCCCAACAAGCACTAAATTTTATGTCTTCAGCTTGACGATCCTCGTTTCTTTATTAACCAAAGCCCAACCAACTATCTTTACGTTTCCTTGGATTAATTAAGACTTTATTTAGCTACTCTGGACTCTTCACAGCAGTATAAACGACACAGCATTTGTCCTTTTCTTTTAGGCTCGCCCTATTATAAATGGGGAATGTGACTACTTCATTTTGAATACGTAACATCAGCTTCCCTTTAGGCATGTCTATCACAGCTTGACTTGTTGCCAAGAATGGTCGACCTAAGATGAAAGGGACATCCATATTCCCTTGCATGTCAACGACTAGAAAATCACTAGGGAATTCAAAATTTTCAACTCGAATAAGCACGTCCTCGACTACACCCCCAATGGCATTAGTACTGATCCATCTGTTAATTGGATAGTAGTAAAGGATTGCTTTACTATCCCTAGTCCTAATTGTGCATACATTTTAAGAGGCATTAAATTGACATTTGATCCTAAATCACACAACACATTTTTGAACACTTGACTACTAATAGAACAAGATATGGAAAATCTCCCTAGATCTTTCTTTTTGGTTGCCCTTCTTGTGTGAGTGTTTGTGGGCTTTGGGGGACTCGTGTCCTCCTACTTTGTTGCCTCTTTCTCAGCGTGCATTGTCTTTGAGTCCTTCAGCACACAATCAACTTCCGTGACATTTCTAACCGGGGACTCTTCCATGCCCTCTTTTTTTCTCTATTTCTTCCTCGGGTTTGTCCTATACTACAATAAACATACTAGAACATTCTAAAGGAACTTGATTAGCAGAGATATTATCATGTAAATCAAATTCAAATGAATCATTAAAAGAAGAAAGTAGTATTTTTTTGTCTTTGTCATTGATGTTTTCTTTCTTTTAATGTTCTGTTTTTTCTCTTGCTAATCTCTTCCTTCTGCCCGTTCCTCCTTTGCCAACTTCTTCTTAGCTTCATGTTCTTCTAAAAGCTTAGCATGTTTAATGCGGAGTTGGTCATCCCTTTTTTTAATGAGTGCTAGAGGAAATAGAATGTGAGGTATGTATTTGGGGACTTCTTTTATTTTTGGTGGTGCAAACTCAGCTTTGACCATTTCCTCTTGGGTTTGTTCAATACCCTTTTAATCTTCCTTCGGCTCTTGATTCTCTTGTTCATTCTTGCCCCTTGAGTAGACAGCATTACACTTCTCCCTCGGTTTGATGACAGTGTCGCTGGAAAATTGGCCCTACTTGTGTCGAGCCCCAACAATCTTTATCAATTGACTTAGGTTGCTGGATATTTCTTTCATATTCTCTTCCAAATATTTGATCTCCGCTCCTTGACTAGTCACATAAATCTTCCGTCCATCTTTCTCTCCAAGTTAGCTAATTTTTCATCGTACTTTGCAAACTTTGATTGTTACTATCTCTTCTTGTATCGGCTTTTGGCCATCATGGATTATACCATTTGTGACAGCAAAACCTCGCAGTGGATTAAGCGGATTTTTCGTGTTGCCTTAGGAGAAGTTTTGGTGATCCGGTTAGGTGGATACTGATTGTGCTTCGGTTGGTTATTCTGGAAATTATTGAAGTTTCTTTGGTTTACGAAGTTAACCTCTTCAACATCTTCCTATCCCGATGACTGCTGTGCTGAAGTATCAGTAAGTTGTGCTAACGTCAGACTAGTTAGCAGACTTACTTGGTTTATCAAGGCAGACAACTGAGAGGCAATAATTGTTTGGCTCTGCTTCTACAACACTAGCCACTTTTCTTGGCCGATTCCTCTCATTCGGCACTGATAGCTGGTTTTGACCATTGCATCCAAGACTAAGAACACATCCCTAATATTCTTTTCCATCAAGCTACCCCCCTGTTGTTGCATCTACCTGGTTCCGTGCTGGAGCAAGCAATCCATTGTAGAACTTACACACTTTCTGCTTCTTTGAAAACCCATGTTGAGGACAACTCTGGATAAGATCCTGGAATCGCTCCCAAGCTCCGCCGAATGGTTCTTGATCCATCTGCTTAAACTGATTGATCCTATTCTGCAAATCTAACATCTTGCTCGGCGGAAAGTACTTCAATAGAAATCTCGTGCTTAAGACTTCCCATTCTATTACATCTTCTAGTGAGTTAAACTCTTTCAATGAGAATGGGAACAACCTCATCTTTACTTGCTCGTGTGGCACATGGTTCATCTTGATCGTTTCAGCCAACCTGCGGAACTTGTTTAGATGCACATTCGGGTCTTCTAGCGCCTCCCACCAAACTGATTCTGCTAAACAATGTTTATCAGAGAGGGCTCAACTCGAAGCTATTGGCATTCAATGGTGGCGGTTGCACTCCTTCGAACTGTTGATTTAGCATAGGACAAAGACAATCACTTACGGGTGTGATATCCTCATCTGTATCATCTTGCACGACCTGAGCACGTCTCTGTTGCTGTGGTGGAGGTTGTTGTTGCTGCAGATTCGTGAATCTATCATCCAGAAGGGCTAAGGCCCCCAATATCCGATTCACTACCTCCTCTTAGATTCTATGGAACGTTATCCATCTCGACTGTGTGGTTTCTTCTCGTTCGGTGTCTGCGGGCAATCGCCTCAATCTCTGGATCGAAAGGAATAAGATGCTCTTTCCCTGTTGACCTAGTTTGCATGTGAAACCTGAAAACACCAACAAAAAGAAGTACCACGTAATACTAAAATAAATAAATAAAATAAAAATTAAACAACAACATTTAAATTGCAGAAAGATAAAATCTAGTCTAGTATCCTCCTATTACTCAGGATAAAAACTAAGACGCTAAACCTATTCCCCGACAACGGCGTCAAAAACTTGACAGACTCTAATTCTAACCCGAAAATACCGAAAGTGTACGGGTGTAGATGTATATAGCGGACTTCAAGGTCGATCCTCAGAGAATAAGTCAACGTAGTTCGATACCCTAATTATCTAGGATTATCCTAAATAGACACTGGAATTTGTGAATAATGTGATTAAGTATTAAACTAAATTGCATGTAACTAATAAAACAAATTAAATAATAAAAGCTTGTTTCCAATAAAAGAGAATGTATCCGAGGATTTTGATTAATCTCTAATTTATAAAATTTTAAACCAGTTTATCTATTTATTAGGCAGCACTTAATTAACTTAACCCTTCTCTCGAAACGACTAAGTCGTAGATTGATTAAGATAATTACTCTCTCCAATCGATTAATCCTAACAACTCCTAACAGCCCTTTAACCTTTACCTACAAGATCATAGGCAATCGCGTTATATGTTATCATCTATTAACAATTCCCTTCTCTCGAAGCGGAATCATTAATCAAGTAAATTAAACCTAATTGGCCCGATTAAATTCAATTATAGGGATGAAATCAAACACATAGATAGATAATAACAACTGGAGTCTATAAATTAAATAATTAAACCAACATTGTTGTAAAAACCCTATTTTCTAATCTTATGACATGAGTAGTTTAGCTACTCATGCCTACTAACAAATCAAAATAAGAATCTAATGAAAACATTGTCAAGAATTGGAAAGTAAACAAGGACTAATTAAACCCGAAACGTCGGCTCTTCGATCTTGGTCTTGCTCGATCTCACACTTTCTACTCCAAGGTAAAAGTATGAGTTCCTCTGATGTGATGATGATTTCTTGATGATCCTCCTGATGATCCCTTTTTATTTCGAGTCTCTATGTCTTTTATAGGCTTCGGGACGAATCCTGGGGTCTCTAGGCTTCGATTCCCACTTGGAACAGGAAACCTCAGAATCGGCTTTTTTTTGCGACCGCGCAAAACAACTCTTGCGGTTGTGATGCTTTGTGCTAAAAACTTCCTTAAAACGTGGTTTTTTTGTCGCAGCTGCAATGCATGTGTGTCGCGGTCGCAATACTCTTACAGTGCCACTTCACTTTCTAGCCATGTTCCGTTGCGGCCACGTGCCTTCCTGTGTCGCGGTTGCGTCGGTTCAACTCTAGACCGGTTCCGGACCTGTTCGGACCATTTCAGGCCAATTTTTATCGGTTTTCCCTTTCCTTTGACTTGTTCTTTTATCCGATAGTCGTAAAATACAACTTTTGACCCTGAAATACTCAAAATACCTTCAAAACAAATCAAACACATTAAATGGTCCAAATATAACAAATCTACGCAACTCTCGACCAAATATGCGTGTAAATGCTATCAAATACAATCCTAAATCGACCTAAATACATGCATAATTAACATGTATCATGGTGCACAAAAATTATTGCTAAACTTTGGATAGATTACTTCATGACATAGCAAAGAAAAAAATTCCTTTTAGTAGCATAAGAGTTGAATCAGGTGGATATTTTAGAAAAAATCTACCTGTAGTGCCAAAGGGAACACGATAAGATATAGTGTACGCTATCATTAATTCTTCTTATTTGTGGCCGCATTATGATTAACAAAGAACATGCGGTTGTAGAATGTTGCTAATGATACGAAAGGCCATAAGCTAAGAAAATTTTCAGAATTAATAGCAAGCATTTAGGATGGTGTCATCAGTGGACCGAATGATGGAGAAGTGAAGATTAACATCTCGAAAGATATAATGCTACGTAGTGGTAACAATCTGATTGCAACGATTGTTGAGGGTACGTATCCGGATTTTGGAAAGGTAGGTGACGACACTGCATATCTACGTGGTAGAGCTATACTGGCTCCAACGCTAAATGTTGTGGATTCCATTAATGAATATATGACTTCCAAAAATACTTCCCGGGGTAGGACATACTTAAGTTCGAACACGTTGTGCAGATCTGGTGCAAATGTAGATCTTCTGAATGGTCTTCACACTCTAGAGTTTCTGAATTCAATCAAATGTTCTAGGGTGCTCAATCACGAGCTAAAACTAAAGATTGGTACACCTGTTATGTTGTTGTGAAATATATATCATTCACTTGGTTTATGCAATGGTACCTGACTGGTCCCTACAAAACTTGGTTATCACATGGTTGAGACAATGCTATATCAGGGGATAATGTTGGTGTTAAGGTTCTGATTTGTCGGTTGTCCATGACTCCTTTAGATAAGAGAATGCCCTTTCGATTTTAGCAAAAATAATTTTTGTTTATCATTTCTTATGCGATGACGATAAACAAAAAAGTCAAGGACAATCACTTAATCATGTCGATTTGTTCTTGATGAAACCTTTTTTGTCATCGACAGTTGTATGATGTTGCCTCTTGCCTCTTGTGTTACAAATCGAAAAGGCTTGAAGATTTTAATATGTGATGACGAAGATCCAGAAAGAAACACTACGAGGAATGTTGTGTGTAAGTTTTACAAAAAAATTAAATGTTATGTTTATTTTATGCTAAAAAAATAACATGTTAATATAGATAATTGATATATTTGTACTCCTTTGATACTTTTCAGATCATCATATTATATATTACGTAAATATAGATAATTATTTTATTAAGTTATCAAAGTATATAGTTAACACCCGCGTCGTACTTATCCATGATAAAAAAAAAAAAAAAAAAAATTGTATTGAAAATGCAACATATATATTGTGTGAAAGATCTTCCCATGTATCGCACAGGTACGACACTAGTTTATTTAATAAAATATATGAAAAGGCAAATATTTTGGCAGTTTTTTTCTATTTTTTAATGTAAAATATATCAATTTTTCATGGCCTTTAATTTGTGTGTTGATTGATTATTGTGACTAGATTTGAATATTTATTGTAGATTGAGCTATTTATATTGAATATGAGTTGCAAATAAAAATAAATAATTAAATTTTATTAATTAAATATAAATTTACTAGATAATCTAATATTCTTTATTTAATAAAAATAAGGTATTCAATTATTTTGTTCGATCAATCAATTTTAATTTTTTTAATGCATGATGGAGAATTCTAGTTATATTAAGAAAGACTAAAATTATAAAATTACAGTAAAGTTTATGAAAATGACTATATCTAAACAATTATTTTATATTAACGTTTTATTTGGAAAAAAATACAATGAGAGAGAAGCTAATAGAAAGACTCCACAAAAGCAACCCATTGTTAAACCATCGTAATGGTTCACACACGCATTTCCTCATTGTTTCCCCCTTTCTCCCCCTTCTTATGGGTGATTTTTCTTCTTTTTATAATTATTTTTTAAAGGAATCTTATGATAATCGAGCAATTCACATGTGGATTTCTAGTTATTATAAGACATTTCTTCTTTTACATTAAGTACAGAATATAATAGAATACTAGACATTTCTTCTTTTACATTAAGTACAGAATATAATAGAATACTAGTATAGCACCCGTGAATAATATTCACGGGTCTCTTTAAGTTTTGTTTTCACAAAAAAATTTATTTAGTTTATGTAGATCTTTTCGTTAGAATCATAAATTTTAGTTATAGAATAATAATATCGGGGGATGTCTCTACATATCGCGTCCATTCTCTTATATATAATTGTATATTTGACATAATAATATAAAATATACTATAAATAAAGGAAAAAACTACAAAAAAAAAAAGAGGAAAAAGAATTATTGTGATAAAATCCAGAAGATCTCTATATATTGCGTCCATATAATAGGAATTACTTAATATTATCTACGTTATATTATATTATAGGGAATAATACTATGTACATTATGTTATAGAAACATCTATGCATTTTTTACATAAAAGGAAATTACGTTTAAAACAATGGACAAAAAGAACTAATATATGAATTTTAATAATCCTGCTGATATATCAAAATTTGAAATCCAATTCCCCTGTGATTTATTATTTTTAGATATTTTATAGATTATTGGAATACTTATATATTAGAATTTCAAATACCAGAATTTGAAAGTACATACTCTTGATTTTTAATAACACTACCAAGAATCGTAAATGTAATTATCTACATTTCTTTAATGAACTTATCTATGGGAAATTACAAAAAAAATAGAAATTAGAATATTGAAATATTTTAAAATTTTAAATCGCAACAATGTAGAACCGAGGAATATGGGCCAATACTTGCAATAGTTATATCAACTTTATCCAGGGAAAATTGAAATATTATACTCCCTCCGTCCCACTTAAATTTGCATACTTTCCTTTTTGGTCCGTCCCACTTGACTTTGCACACCCTTAAAAAAGAAATTTCTCTCATAATCTTCATAATCTTCATCCCCAAAATCTCCACCCTCAATCTCCACCTTTGAAAAAGTCAAAGATTCCCCAAAATCTATTTTTTCTTAATATCCGTGTCCGGTCAACCGTGCAAAATTAGCTGGGATGGAGGGAGTAAAACATTTTATATTTCCAAAACTAGGTGAGAATGGCATTTGACAAAGTGGGTGCGAGAATGACAATTGGCAAAATGTTATCTCTTTTAGTATATAAGACATGACATACCATGGTTCATAAATTTATATTTTTTATAATCTAAACTTTTATTTTTTAAGTGGAACACAACTAAAATATATAAAAATGTGGAACGCATTCGATCAATGGTACCCTAGTACGAGTTCAATTCATTATCTATGCTTTTAATTTTTTGATGAAGTAGCAATAAAATATATAAAACATGAAACAAAGAATAAGAATTTAGCCAACGTTAGCACATTGGGTCAATATGATCCTAGAACAAGTTCAAAATCGAAGTTGGGCTTTTGGTTTGGGCCTTAGGGGTGGATTGTGGTTTTATGAAATCCTTGTAAATTTAAGATAGAAATGTCCACCTCATACTTCTATTTTTTATTATCAAATATTGTATATTAGATAATATTTATAACTAAATGTACAATAATGTACCTGTGAATGCGTGATCTTTAAGACGAGTGAAAAATCTAATTTATTAGCGTAAATCATGATTTAGTGGCTATATTGAGGTGATCACTTATCCACAATCAGATTTTATAGTAAGGGCGGTCGACGATGTGAAATTGATGAAAAAGAAGTTTTAACAGATTTAATTAGAAAAAACTATCGCTGCGATCGATATTATGAAGACATAAATGACTTTCCTGCTTGAACTGTTCTTTTCTCTCTTGTACAAATGTTATTGTCACTCGAGATTACAATAGGAGTTGATTGAAATATATGGGGGGATATTTATAGAGGTTGATATGCCCTTGCATGTACAACACGTGGCTGCCCTATGGTAGGTCTGATTGACACGTGTCTGCCACCTGGCCTTGTTGAGATGGATCTCATGTGTCTCCCATGTGTCTGAATCACGAGGGTAATTATTTGGCGAGGTGCGGTCTTGACCTTGATGGTGATCGGCGTATCAAGCGGACGTTCCTTGCCTTTGCCCTTTCCGAAGCAAGATGGCGGTCTTCTGTTATGGAGGTCTCCGATTTGTGTAGAGGGTTTCGGCTTTCGTTCTCCAGTTACAAATCTTGAGGTGCAAGGTTTTTGGGTTTAGGTTAATGATCAAAGGTTTATGATAATTACCGGTCTTAAACATGGAGATTATGCAGTGTGCATCCATAATTTTCCTCTTGCATTGCAAGGTCATTATTGCCAAGGCGATCTTCGAGCTCATGTTCTCTCTGAGTGCAATCGTTTTATTCTTGAGGGGGGAAAAAATTGAATTTTTAAATTTCTAAGGTGGGGGGAAGAGCTGGTGTAGCTCACACATATCATGCCTTTAGTCACATGTCTATGACGTGGCCTCATAGGTGTCATCATCTCTAAGTGCGTCACTTCGGTTCTGTGCTTGTGTCTCACGGGTGGACACGTGTTGAGTCGCCATTATATCATGGTATTGCATCTCCACGGCTGTTATTTCCTATAAATAGGCCATTTCTACCTCATTTCGCATTTTTCCTTTTGTGAACTTCAGTGGAGCATTTGCAGTAACCATATCGTAGATGGAGACCGCTTTTTAAGTGCAAGTAACAAATAAAATTCCGATTTTTTTTATAATGTCTTCCTCTTAGACTTCGATGTCTTCTCGCACATTTGAGAATCCCCCCGAGGTTCTTGAAGAGAGGGAGACAAGGAGGATAACCGAACAAGTTCTTCGAGAGGCGGGATATACCGATGGGGATATTGCCGTTGTTTATACGGGCACCGATGCTGATGCAGTTCATCGCACGAACCAGATTCTGGAGGATCCATCAACAGTTCCTATAAATGATGAGGAGTGGATTAGTTTACGACCTAATTTGAGGAGGACTTGGGGATCGATAATCGTTGTGCTTTTCCATAGGGTGTTGCTGAACTGTATAGGGGAGGGGGTATCGATCGAGGGGTTGATTTGAGCAGCGGGGTGGTAGAATATCCTTTTTGGAGATATCCTCAAGAATTAATGGTCGAGGAAGGAGCATCTCCTTCACTGAGGATGTTTGAGATTGATATGACTCGACGACCGATCGAGCGAATTGAAATCACAGTGTTTGGTGCCAACTCTATCCCAACACCATAAATTCTGAAGAGCTCTTTAACCGGGCTTGGAGTTTAGCGTTCCAGGGAACATGCAGTTTCATATCCCGAGAAAGAACGAGATGGCAAACCGCCCCCCAACCGGCTGTGTGGTGGTCACTTACTGGATGATGAAGGGCGGTGTGCGGTTTCCTTTGCCGTCAGCACTAAGTGCTTACTTGCGGTCCTGGGGTCTTGCCCCTACGCAGTTGGTGGCCATTAGTTGGCATGTGATCTGTGCGACCGTTATCCTTTTCCGTCAGATGGGTTATCCTCCTCCTACTCCCAAGGAGTTATCTTACATGTATATTTTGACGGTTCGTGACAAGAACCTTCAAGGATGGCACTACACCTCTGTTCGAAGAATTCAAACTCGAAGTTGGTTGGTGGTCTAAAGTATTCGGGCACTGGGTAGAAGAACAAGTGGTTCTTTGTCGTTAGGGAGGAGTGGAGGAGATTGGATGTCTCCTGCCCCTGATGATCAAGGCAATCTTTGAGATCGCATTTTCATTCCTACCGACTATGCTTTTCTGCACAGTACAATCTTTTATTTTATGTTAACCATAGTTTTGTTGATCTTAATCATCCTTTTATTTGTAGATCGCGACAATAATCTTGTTTATGTTCCTCAGTCTTTTGTTGACAAGCTTACCAAGATCTTTTTTGAGAACATCAGACAACTGTTCGATCAGAAAAAAGTTACTTACTACCTAGAATATCAGGAAATATGGTCTTTTAAGCGTTCCACACAAGACCTTGCCTCCAGATCTGGGTAAGTGTTTGTTCGCTTTGAGTACGATATTGTCTTTTTTTTTTTAACTTATCTTCCCTTTCTCTTTCTCTTTCTTTTCTGTTTTATTTTAAGATTTCGTCCCCTCCGTCGAGATGACTCAAGAACATAGAACTCCGGAGACCGGGAGATCGGAGACTAGGAGATCGTCATCTTCCCTAAATGTTACTCTACTAACCACCGTGGCCCCTGACGGTCAAACGAGGGGATCGGTGAGCGAGCCAATGCCCTACAAGCCACTCGCCTAGATGAACATGAGGGAGCGGCATGCTTGGGCCCAGAAACTGGAGGTGTGGAAGAAAGCGAACGTTGTAGGTCTAAGTGCCTAGCAGAAGAGTGTTAATTCTGCTTCGATGGGTTCGTCTGCAACTTAGCAAAAGAAGCGAACGACTCTTCCACCGGACTCTACCCCACCAAGGAAATGCCAAGCTATTGGTACTGATCTACCAGCGCAGGCACTAAAGCTGCTCAGATCTCCCGAAAGGAAGGAACATCAGAGAAGAGGGACATCTCATTCTTGGGATGGGAACCTGAGAAGACCGTGTTCAAGGATAAGGTGGATACTATTGGGGAGAGTCTCCTCCCTTGTTTATGATGGACTACACTCAGTGTAAGTCCCCCAAGCGGACTGACTCAAAGAACCTTCCACTGTATATGCGATCTGCAATCAAGGTTCCTTCTAAGGCTGGACCAGACCTTGCAGATGTTGAGGGAAAGTTTGACCTTAATGAGAAGCTGGAGGCCGCTGCTATCCACTTCGGGAGGGGTCTAAACTTCCTTATGTCAGTGAATGTTGAGACCGCCAGGGACCTTTTTATTAATCCAACCATCAAGAAGGCTAAGGATCTGGTGGCGGTGGAGAAGGAAAAGAGGTGGAGGCTGAACAGGCCCGCATGAGGGAACAGCTGACGGCGGCCAAGGAGAAGCTGGCTAAGACAGAGACTGAGAAGGAACGAGTGCACGCCGTTGTCAACTCGGTCAATACCTAGATGCGTGAAGCCCTAGAAAAGAAGGATGAAGAGCTGGAGGCTAAAGTGGAGGAAATGAAATTGTCCATTGCAACTGAGATCGAGGTTGTTGTTCAAGCTTACACTGATGGTGAGGATTTGCAATGGTTAAACGTTGGGTATGTTCAAGCATCCTTGATGTTGCTGGACAAATGTAGCCAGGGGTTATGATGCCTCATTTTTTAGGTGAACCTTGTCTCGTTACGACCGCCAGAACCCTCAAAAGGAGAAACTTGGTGATGAGCAGTGGGCCTTGTTCAGGGACCACCGACTGCTGAAAACCTTGAAGGCCTCGCTCCGCCAAAAGAAGGTGAAGGGATCGTTGTAGGAGGATCTGGGGAGGAAGAGCCCGTGCCTTGATTTTTGCTCTACCAAATCCTCTTCTAAATCGACCTAAATGCATGCATACACAACGTGTATTAGTCATCATTTGCTTATTCATCAAACTGGACGATCGGCAGAGTTGGAGCCCTGATCTCCACTGGGATCACCGCTTCCGTACCGTAGGCTAGACGAAAAGAGGTCTCGTCGGTCGGAGTTCTGTCGGTTGTTCGGTATGACCATAGGACGCCAGGGAGCTCCTCCGCCCTATAGCTTTTTTATCGACTAACTGTATTTTGAGAGTATGTTTCAATACTTTGTTGATCGCTTCCACTTCTCCGTTGGACTGCTTATGAAATGGAGCAGAGAAGTGAGCTTTGATGTTGAGTCCATCACAAAATTCTCATACTTCTGGTTGTTGAATTGTTTTCCATTATCAATAATGAACGACCTTGGTACCCCAAATAGAGAGATTATATTCTTCCACACGAAGTCCATAATTTTCTTTTGCAGAATCTCGGTTAAGGGTTTAGCTTCAGCCCACTTCGTGAAATAATCTATGGGAACAACCACTTATACGTATCCATCTTTTGCTTTGGGGAATGGCCCGATCAGATCGATCCCCCACTTGGCGAAGGGCCAGGGACTGCGAACAGAGATAACATTTTCTGGTCACAGGTGAATAAAGAGTGCGTGTTTCTGACATTCTTGGCCTGACCTAGCATACTGGATCACATCTTTTTTCAACGTGCCAAAAAGATCCTTGCCTTAAGATTTTCTGTGCCGAGCCTGTCCCCCAGTGTGATTCCCGCAAATTTATTCATGTACTTCCACCATAACATATTTATGTTTGCTCTCTTTTACACATTTTACTAGCAAAGTTGAGTAACCTCTTTTATATAGGACGTCATCAATCAACTCATAGTGGGCCAATCGCATCCTCAATTGTTGTGCCTCTAGTGCATTTTCTGGGAGTTTGTTGCTAGCTAAATAACGCTCAGTCAGCGTCATCCAGCTTTCTTCTTCTTCTGGTTCGATCTGCATGAGCTCTTTATGTTGGATCGAGGGAGCAGTCTCCCATACCAGAGCCACAGATGTGAAATTTTCTGATCCTTCTAAAGTGGCAAGTCTTGCTAAGGCATCCGCATGTGAGTTTTTTACCTTGTATTTCCAAAACTCAATTTTGTCGAATCCCTTGACCGCTTCTTGCACCATTTTTAGATATTTGATCATTTTTTCCTGCTTTTCCTTTGTAGCTTCCATTGACCTGGTGTACGACTAACTGTGAATCATTATGAATAATAAGATGTTCGATTATCACGCAGTGGTCATTTCCAGAAGAATTGCTTCATATTCTACCTCGTGATTTGTTGCCATAAAATCGAAGCGCACTATGGAGCTTAGATACTGCTTATCTGGACTCAATAGTACGATCCCTGCTCCTGAACGAAGGGCGATTTACGAACCGTCCACAAACATTTCCCACGGCGAGATAGTAGCTCAATCGGTGGTGTGAACTCCATAATAAAATCAGTGTCTGAGCCTTGATGGCCGTTCTTGGGACATATGTGATATCGAATTGTCCTAGCTCAACTGCCCATTTTAATAATCTTCCAGCAACATCTGGCCATTATAAAGCCTAGTGAAGGGGGTGCTTAGTTAAGACGTCAATTGAATGTTGGTAGAAGTAAGGTCGCAGTTTTCATGCTGCCATGACTAACGAATATGCTTGTTTCTCCATCGGTGAGTAGCGAACTTCTGCGTCATGTAATGTTTGACGTACATAATACATTGTGTTTTGAGCCCCTCCTTCATCTCGTATGAGGATTGCGCTTAATGCTTCGATCGATACTGTCAGGTACAAGTATAATTGTTCCCCCTTGACGGGCTTGGATAACAGTGGTGGAGAGAGGAGGAAGTCTTTCTGCTTTTCGAACGCCCCACAATAGTGGTTGTTCCACTCGAACGTCTTACCTTTTTTATTGCTTCGAAGAAGGGCTTACACCAATCGGATGACCGTGATATAAATCGACTCAGTGCTGCCACCTTCGAAGAAGGGCTTACACTAGTCGGATGACTGTAATATAAATCGACTCAATTGCTTGGATCATTCGGAAGTTAGCTTCGATCCCCCGTTCATTTACCATGAAGCCCATGAATTTTCCGGATTTAACCCCAAAAGCACATTTTAGGGGTTTATCATCCAAAATTCCCGCAGTATGTTGAAGGCCTCCTCTAGGTGGGCAATATGATCTTTTTTGTGTTCGCTCTTGACGATCATGTCATCAACATAGACCTCCATCATCTTTCCTATGTGTTTAAGAACATTTTGTTCAAAGATCGTTGATATGTTGCCCCTGCGTTCTTCAGACTAAAAAGCATCTTCGTCTAACAGAAAAGATAGTGATCGGTAACAAATGTGGTATGTTCTTCATCATTAGGATGCATTAGGATTTGATGGTATCCTGAATATGCATCCATAAAGTTCATCAATTTGTGCCCCACGGTCGCGTTTACTAATTGATCGATGTGTGGTAGCGGAAAGGTGTCCTTAGGGAAAGCTTTATTTAGGTCCGTGAAAGATATGCACATCTACCATATGCCATTGGGCTTTATCACTAGGACCGGATTTGCGATCCAACCGGGGTAAAAGACCCCCAGATTAGACCGTTCGCAAGTAGCTTTAGTAACTCTCATTCCAATACATCATACTTGTTTTTTGCCATTGGGGTAGAAGACCCCCGGATTTGCCATTGGGCAACGCAGCCGCATCACGGGAACTGCCACGGCCACGTCCGTATGGCGGTGAAACTTATTTTACACACGTTTTTCTCCTAATTCAATTGGAATTTACACCATATCATCCCCAATTATAAAAGGAGGTCTCTAGGTCTGATTTTAATATAATACACATTCGGAGAGTCTTGGAAGCGAGATCGAAGAGCAAGGACATGACAAAGACGAAGATCGGCGATCGAGACTCGGTTTTTTTCTAGTTTTTTCTTTAGTTAATCCAATATGTTTTTCTATGAATATAATTGGATTTTGACTTTGATAATGAGTAGTTAAACATGTTTTGTGTTCTAGGGTTAGAAAGTAGGTTGTGAACAATTATGTCTTGATTTTATCTTTAATTTTATACTCCAATTTTATGTTTGTTTATCTATGTGTTTGTTTTCTTCACATGATTTATTTAAATTGATCACTTGAATACATCTACACGTTTAGCAATTTTGCTTCGGGAGGAGAGAATTGTTAATAGACATACAACACATAGCGTAGTTGTCGAAATTGTCCGAAATGAGTGAGATAATTGTATAGGGATCGGTATAGGGGCTTTTGGGAGTCTTTAGGATTGGTCAACTCGAGAGAGTGAGTAGTCCTAATTGATCAATAGTTTAATCGCTTTGGGAGAATGGTTAGATTTATATACGTGTCGTCCAATAAACAACATAATTGGTTTAAAAGTCAAGAATTTTAGGTTAATCTTACATAGGAATTTATAATTGAAATCACCAATTAACAACAATGAAAATGTTGAGTTGTTAAATTGATTAAGGGTCAATGAATGTCTTATCGAGGTGCATCAAAAGGGGGTGACGACGACACAATTAGGCGTAAATAAAATTAGTCGATGTTGTAATTGGAAAAAATTATAGTTGGTGACCAACAATGATAAGTTTAAAAATCATCTTGTAATTGAAAATTGAACTAGAAGTCGTTATTTTTTTTTTTGTAATTAACCTTTTTAATTTTAATACATTTCATTCTTTTGGAAAATGGGACCACAATCCGACCTCTCATATAATAGGGAAAAATAAGTAAATAAAGTCCTTCCATGCCACAGGCCAACAGGTAAGAGAAAACAGATAGAAAACTATGACATATCATAATACAAAGTCAAAATTATCATAAGAAACAAGTATAGTCAATATGTGGTTTAGCATTAGCCAAATAAAGAGGACGGGATTGCCGTCAAATGATGCCATCAGCGAGATCAGGACGGTAGTGCCGTCAAATGAGAATTCGGATGGGATTGCAATCACGAAACAAGGATGGTACTGCCGTCAAATGAGAAGTCAGATGGGATTGCCATTAGCAAAGTGAGGGCGTACTGCCGTCATATGAGAAGTAGGATGGGATTGTCATCGGTGGCTAAACGAGGATGGTACTGCAGTCAAATGAGAAGCCGGATGGGATTGCCATCGGCGAAATAAGGGGCGGTACTGCTGTCAAATGAGAAGCTAGATGGGATTGACATTTGCGAAGCGAGGACGATACTATCGTCATATGAGAAGTCGAATGGTATTCCCATAAGTGAAAAACTAGCTAGCTATCCAACGGGAGGGAGCGAATGAGATGGGATATGGCTAGCGGCTCCGAATTAATTTGTTCGCGTATGAAGTATGCATATTGAATGAAATAAAGAAAAGTATTGAAAAATTAAAATAACAAGACCTTGATACATTTCACTCTTACAAATTAGATTTTAATTTATATATCTTATTAATTAATTTACTTGAATGCATTATTTGATGAGGCTGAATATTTTAAATAATTTTTTAAAGATAATATTGTTTGTTCTCCCTATTATTTCACCAGTGCATTGTGCGGATTGTAATACTTGTAAAGATATATTAATGTAATTACATATATGTATAAGGCAAAATGATGTTAAATATTTTAAATAATTATCGTTTGAAAGACACACATATTAAATAACATAATATTAGTATAAGAAACCACAAACATATTCGGTACTGAAGTATATGAATGGTAAACTATATTATCATGTCATATTCAAATAAAAAACAATTAACTTATTATTTTTGTGGTTAGCATAATATTTCTTTTCACAAAATAGAGAAAATGCAATAAAATAAATTAATTCAATCATTGAATCACTTTAACAAATATATCTAACTTTTTTCTACAGTAAAGTGTACACTTAACTAATTTAGTTTTTAATTAATTTTTTTAAACAAAATAATTCAAACTATCCAAAAATTATTAAGAAAAAAAATATAAAATTAAGTGAATAATTTAATCTTCTTTTAAAAAATAATAATTTTAATCTTCTTAGAAAACTAAATAATTTTAATCAGTCAAAAAAATTATTTTTGAAATTATATCATGTTTTTATTTTATACACAAATGTTTAAAAATCAAAAGATATCATAATTATCCTACAAAATAGTTTACACTTAAAATCTATATTTTAGTTGTATACATGCATCATGGATATCAAATTAAAGATCGTGAAAAGATTATTAATTTGATATTTTTTTCATAAAAAACCCGAGTTGAGACGAAAAAATTATACAACCTTTAAATTTCGAAGGGAAGAGACAAAAAGAAAAAAAAAAAAGAAAGAGAATAGGAAAAAGTTTAATTGGAGGAGAAGACAAAAGAGAAGGAGAGAGCAACACACGGATCAGAACAGAAATCACCGCGTTCCTCCTAGTAGTATTAAGTAGGGATTTCTTTTTGTATTTTTCATCTATTATGTTAATGGAGATTAACTATAGAATACATACATACATACATACATATATGTGTGTATGCATATATATATATCTATACACTACTTACTTGAATGTTTAAATTTGTTTTGTTTCTTTTATAAAAATCAATAGTAGTATTAGGTTTAGTGAGACTGAACAAAATAATTAGAAAAATAAATATGTATGCAAGCATTCATAGGACTTATCATATGAGGTTTGGTGGTCTGGTTTTTATCAATTTGCGTTCGGATTGAGATTTTCAACACAATAAGTTCAATAGGCGGGTTCTCTTATTAGTTTGGGTAATATCGGATTGTCCCGATAACGACCCAACGCGCACGATTTGTCACCCCTATATAGGTCCGCCCCATGATATATGATTTGCAATCCCTTAAATGCAACTTGAAAATTTAAATATGTATATATCGTGACTTTTTCAAATTCTAGGATTTATAACAAGGCAAAAACTTATGTGCATAAGATGCACAATAAGTCTTAATGTACACTTGGACAAAATTGCCTAGTCAAATTTAACCCTCTCCCCCTCCCTCCGCGTTACTTTTTTTTCAGCCTCTTTGTTTACTCTGTCCTTTCTCTCACTGTAATGACGGAAGAACATCTTGGCCGATGAGTCTCTCGCCAAGCTTGCCGGCGTCGGAGGAACGATCGAGGAACCCTGTCGGCTGATAGCTTGCCAACGAAATGTAGTAGTAGATCACTCTTCTAGAAGTGCGACCGCCAGTTCAGGACGTCGTCCTCAATGGTGAAGTCTTCCACCAAGCCATCTCTCATTTCCTCATCGTAGAATGTAATTCCAATTTCCCACTGGTCCAGGGTTTTGATAGAGATCTAGAAGGTGGAATCCTCGGCGGAAGGAGCAACAACAGAGGTGAAGGCGAGGAGAGTGAACAAAAAGAGGCAACGTTTAGGGGAGGCCATGGGGGGAAGAGAAAAGTGAAGATTTCCAGCTTGAGTGGGTTTTGGCGTTATCAGTAATTTGTGGAAAAGGAAATTCGTGAAAGTATATTGTCTCGTAGTTTTTTGTTCTTTATTTAAATAAATATTGTGTAATGTTTTCTTAAGTGATTTGTTATGATGGAGCCTTAATTTGCTGTATGTTAATCTCATCTTGAGTATTTGAAGATCTAAATATTTAGCAGCTTTTTTATATCACCAGCTTGTGTGATGAAATTATATTTTGTGGCTTTGTTTAAAGTTTTTGCTTATGATGGGGAATGCTCTGATTTTGGAGCATTTAGGTTACACGTTGATTTTGTGTTTGTAAATGTATCAGATTGTGTTGTACGATTATTGTATCTCAGCTAGTTTTCTCTCACTCTAGTGATGTTTTAAAGAGAGAAAGGGAGTGGTGGGAAGGAGAGATAATGGCCGGAAAGTGAGCAGTACTAATAGAGTACTTTATTTAATAAAGAGTACTAATTTGATATTGAAACTAATAAACTTATACTATTAGGGATTATAAAATATACTCTTACGTAGAAAAATAATTATGGAAAAAATTATACTATAACTAATAACCGTATACTAGTAGACAACATAATATATACTATAAGCAAACAATAAATATACTGTAACCTAAAAAAATATATATAGAGTAATATATAAGGAATAAATAGATATATTGTAAAACATAATTATACTATAACTAAACCTATACTATTAGGCAAGATAATACATATTATAAGAAAACAGTAAATATACTGTAACTTGGAAAAATAATTATAGAGTGACATACAAATAATAAATAAATATACTGCAAATACAGTGTAATACTAAATGAACATATACTTTTAAGCAATCTAATATATACTATAACGGAACAAAACATATACTATAAGCTGAAAAAATAAATATACGGTAGTATACAAAAAAAAATTACTGTAATTAATAAACTTGTACTATTAGGTAACATAATACATACTATAAGACAATAGTAAATATACTGTAACAAATAAATACCTAATATCCTCAGAAGTTATAAACACGAGAAATCATTCGTTAATTCTTTTAAGCATTATGTGTCCCCTCTATCTACCTATAAATATGCACGTCACTTTCAAATATTGTAATTAACTTTTACTTGCTCTCACTCATCAAACACATATCCAATATCTTTCTCTCTCAAATGGAAAGCAGAAAAATTCCAAGGTGGAAGGTTAGCGTCCAGAAACAACGAATGAGCCCATGTAGTTCTTGTCCAAGTCTTGGGCTCTCTCAGCAAATGAAATATTGAAGGCACTTGCACAAAAGCAAATGCCACCTTAATTTCACAACCACCTTTACTAGCCTGGCAATGTACACGTCACCCTCCAATGAGCTCCCTTTTAATGTCGTCTGTCTTCCTCCATGTAAAGAAAGCACGATCCACACAGACCTCATATCGAGTTGTTAACTGCAAAAATAAATAATTATCTTATACAACTTAAAAAGGGTCATCTAAATCTTAGTAAATGCCACGATGTACTTAGGTCATCTTCCTCATGTAAGAGACATACAACTTTATTGACCGTATCTTCATCTTCCTCATCTGTTAACAAAGAATTGGAATTGGGAAAATATGTTTAATCTGAGCAGATTTTGTAATTTTTCTCTTTACAGACAAACCTAGATTCCGTCAGCACCCAATTTTTTTTTTTTTGGTTTGTGTTCATAGCTTCGCAACTTTTTGCTCGCATCTTTGCAATTTTCGCTTACAGGTTAGCGATTTTTGCTATTAATTAGAAGAAGCGGAGGTGAGAGAACGCAGGTGAGAGGGACATGATTTTGATGTTGCTGAGAAATGGAGGTGAGAGAATGAGACCGCGAGCAACGGAAGCGGAGCAACGAGAGCTGGTTCAATTTTATTGTTTCTGGTTTTTTACCTAATGGTCATTCTTTTAGCTAATAGGTTAAATTAGTGACTGGACCATAGCAAGTGTATAATAACATTATTGTGCATCTTATGCACCTAAGTCTCACTCAATAATAATCATTTTAGATTTCTATGGAAAAAGTAAAAAATTATTAACAACTACTACTACTACTACTACTACTACTACTACTACTATTATTATTATTATTATTATTATTATTATTATTATTATTATTATTATTATTATTATTATTATTATTATTATTATTATTATTATTATTATTATTATTATTATTATTATTATTATTATTATTATTATTATTATTATTATTATTATTACTATTATATTTATTTATTTATTTATTAATTCGGGTTAAGAAGCCGATTCACAGGGCGAACTGCAACCTAAGTTTATCGAGTTCGGATTGGCAAGTCTTAACCCATTCGGGTTGGTCGGTGAGTTTGAAAAAAAGTTCGTAATAATTAGATAGTGGTATATATCAAATATGACCGGATAACCCGACTTATAATAACAAATGGCCTTCCTCATGTTTGGCTTAATTTAAAAAAAGAAAAATAATATTTTTAGATTTTGAAATTCGAATTTGAAAGAAAATTGATTTCCCCCTCATTCTTCCTCCTATGTATTCACTATTTTCTCTTCTCTGCTTACTTTCTCTCATTTTTCTCTCAACTCTCTCAATTCTCCATTTATCTTCTTTTATTCTTTCATAGTTTCATCATCATTTATGTTTGGATTATTTTTGCAGGTGGCTATTTGTTCTTATTTTCTTTTACAGCATGCTTTATTTTGCTTCTCAATCTATAAACATTGTGTTTTTTTTTTAAGATTTAAGGTTGTGATTATATACTTATATGATAGTTTTCTTTTCCATTCTTCAAGTTGTGCAAACAATATGGTAGATTTGTATAAAAAAATGGCTGAGTTGTTTAAAACAACATGGTTGTTTTGTGTTTAAACAACCGGGTTGTTTAAAACACTAGAGTTGTTTTGTAATCAAATAACCTAGTTGTTTAAACAACTAGGTAAACAACTTAGTAGTTGTTTAAACAACTCGGTACACAATTATGTAGTTGTTTAAAAAAGTGGTATATATCAAATATGACCGGATAACCCGGTTTATAATAAAAAAAGGCCTTCCTCCTATTTGACTTGATTTAAAAAAAAAAAAAATAATATTTTCAGATTTTGAAAATTCAAATTTGAAATAAAATTGATTCCCCCTCTTTATTCCTCATATGTATGCTCTCTTTTGTCTTCTCTTATCACTTTCTCTCCATCTTTGTTCTCTCAACTCTCTCAATTCTCCATTTCTTCTTCTTTTCTTTCATGACTCCATCATCATGTTCGGATAATTTTTACAGGTGTGTGTTTGTTCTTAATTTTTTTCATAGCATACTTTATTTTGATATTCAATCTATAAACATTATGTTTTTTTAAGATTTGAGATTGTTATTATATACATATATGATATTTTTCTTTCCCATTGTTCAAGTTGTGAAAACAATATGGTAAATTTGGATTAAAAACGACTGAGTTGTTTAAAACAACATGGCTGTTTTGTGTTTAAACAACCGGGTTGTTTAAATTTAAAATACTGGTGTTGTTTTTTAATTAAAAAACCTAGTTGTTTAAACAACCCGTTAAACAACTCGGTAGTTGTTTAAACAACTCGATAAACAACTCGGCAGTTGTTTAAACAAACAACTGGGTTGTTTAATATGTCAAAACATGAATTGTTTAAACAAAAGGCTATTTTTTATTGTTTAGAATAAGTAAGGCCATTCTTGATAAGTCATACTTTGACTAGGCCATTTCTGAAAATTCCCCTTTAAAAAACTGGGATGTTTAATATGTCAAAACATGAGTTGTTTAAAAAATAGGTTATTTTTTATTATTTAGAATAAGTAAAGTTATTCTTGATAAGTCATACTTTGACTAGGCCATTTATGAAAAACAAAAACTTGTATGTGGCGGTCACACGGATCTTATTCCGTGTGACGGAGCCCATTTAACAACTTAACCCGCCCAAAACTAACCCACCCGCTACTGACCCGTATAACAGAAAAAAGGGGAAATCAAATCCCCAATTCTTATTATTTCCGCCCAAACGAAGAAACAAACACTTCTTCGCGATCCCCAATTCTTCCTCATTCTTTCCCCAATTCTTCCTTATTCAAACCCCATTTCTTCGCGATTTAGTTGGACGGCTGCTGGTTTTGAGGATGCTCCATTGTTGATGAGCCGTCGAATCCGTTGGGTCGCAGAATCTGGTGCAACGACAGCTCGTGTTCGTCGAAAAACGGAGAGGGGAAGCTGGAGAAGAAGGGGGAGTGGTCGTCTGATTTGGAGAGGTATTGTTAGCAATTTCATATTTGCCCTCTAACTGTTCGATTAAATGCCTCAAATGTTCTCAATTTGCCCTCTTGCCGCAAGGAACTCATCCTCTTTTCTTAGTTATTGTTCGAACTCAACAACTTTTTTGTACAATGAATATTTGCGCTAAATTGTGATGGAAAAGAGTTTTCAGTAAGGACTTAACTAGCAGTTTGTATATTACGAATGAAATGGTAGAAATGGTTGTATATTACTCATTAAGTATTGATTTAGTTAAATATTATCATGTACATAATTGAAATTATACATTGCATTAGATGTTTCCTAGTAGAGGTACTAGAATAAATTAATAATGAGAATCATTATCCTGATAAGAAAATGCAGTATCTTGATAACATAAAGAGAGAAGATGCTAGTTTCTTTGTTACAGCAGGCAAAATCTTGGTAAGAATTTACTCTAAAAGTATTCAGCTTTTTTTAGGAGTGTTAGTTATTTTAATTGCTAAATACTTTTTTGTTTTGCAGGGCATTTTGATGCTTCAATTCTTGAAAGAAAAATATCATGCCGAAGCTGATAAGTTCCCGAACTTCGAACTTGAAAATGTTACTCTTAGTGATTTGAATGAGATTAGGGATGATATCTTGAATAAAGTCTTGGAGTTTCACAAGGAGAAACCTGATCTGGTTAAAAAGAAGAACGGCGCAAAGATGACAGGCCCAATTACAAGGAGGAAGAGATTGAAGGAGTAGTTATGATATCTTGATCTTTTTTTACTTGTGTTCATTGTATAGTCCACAAATTGGAGCTTGATAGTTGTTTGTTAATTTGGAAAAATAGATACAATGTTGATGTTACAGTGCTGAATCTTTTTTGAATATGCAATGCTGACATCTTGGTGATGCTTGGTGGGTTTTTTTTGGCTCGACAATTATATTGCTTGAAGTTCATACTCTTTTAGAAAGTAGTTATACTTTTTCAAGAATTATTGGTACTTTTTCAAGAATTGTTGATACTTTTACCAGAATTATTGATACTTTTTCAGAAAAACTTGATACCCTTGCCAAGGCTCGTCGCGGCCGTGACCGGACTACGCGGTCGCGCTGACTCACCAGCGAAATACACTTTTGCACGCACAATTAGTCGCGACCGCATCCTCCGTTGGGCCGAAATTTTTAAAATTTAAATATAAATACTTTTACCACAATTGATGATACTTTTTCAAGAATTGTTGATACTTTTTCAGAAAAAGTTGATACCTCAATAATATATCCATTTAACAACAAATGCTTGTTAATACTTTTTCAAGAATTGTTGATACTTTTTCAAGAATTGTTGTTACTTTTTCAGAAAAAGTTTATAACTCAACAATATATTTATTGAACAACAAATGCTTGTTGATATTTTTTCAAGAAATGTTGATACTTTTTCAGAAAAATTTGATACCTCAACAATATATTTATTGAACAAGAAATGCTATCATCTGTCTACTACTCTCAACAACAATATTCAATCAGAAACATGCTTAAAAGAAGTAAAACACGAAAAAAGCCCGTCACTGTTAAATTTCACCCTCAATGAAGCTTGACATCCGGTTCGTGTAATTGGAACCTTTCTCTTTTTTGTTACACTCAATGAAGAAACCTCGTCAACTTCAAGTGAAATCAACCCATTAAAATCACCACTTTCTTTATACCCAGCTGAAGAACATACATAATTTCTTTCTATTATCACACCCATATTAAATCTACTCGTTGATTTTCGTAAGCTAAATCCTAGGGCACGTGCATGACTATGATATAATTGATACACTTCTTCAAGAGTACTTCTTTTCAAACCACGAAGAGAGCCAATTATGTCATTATCATCTTCATTGGGTTGTCTTTGTACGTCACTATTTTCACCTTCAATATGCATGTTTGCCTAGGCAAAAAAACTGACAATTAGCTGTGAGCAAGGATTAATAACAACGAAATAAACAAGCAAAGTCAGTTTAGTTTAACAAAAAAAGGGATTTGCATTGTAACAACGAATATGCCATGCTGACATCTTGGTGATGCTTGGTTGTTCTTTTTTGGCTCGACGGTACTTTGGGCCTACAGTATATTGCTTGAAGTTGATACTATTTTGGAAAGTAGTTGGTACTTTTTCAAGAATTGTTGGTACTTTTTCAAGAATTGTTGATACTTTTTTTTCAGAATTGTTATTTTTTTAAAACGAATGTAAAACCAACCTTAAACTGATGTTTGATTGTTTTCTCTGCTTAATCTTTACAAATGAATAATCACTTTATATAAGTTTTCAGTAGCAATTCAATTAACACATTTCATCGAACATTTAGAGGGCAATCTTGTATTGTTTAATTTTGACAGTAAAAATGTGGCCTAATCCTCACCATTCCAAAGAACAAAACAAAAAACAACAACCAATTCAAGACAGAGCCTATCTGTTAGCATGAATTTCAAATGTACAATGTAAAATTTTAGTCTCACGTCTATCTACAACTTTCGTAAACAGATAATTTACCTCTGTTGTTGTTGTCGATGGTTCCATTGAGCTTTCCATCAATGGTGATGTTGAACTTTTCGTCAATGGAGGTATTGCTTGCCGTTGATGGGGGTTGCTTTCCGTCGATGGGGGTTGCTTGTTCAGGCGCGTTTCTGTTTCCCGTAAATGGAGGTCTGTTTCTGTCGATTTCATTGTTCAAATTGAAGAGAATAATTCATGGGTTGAATTATTAGATTTGGGCGGGTTAAATTTTTAAATGGGCTCCGTCACACGAAATAAGATCGGTGTGACCACCACACAAGAGACCTACTCTTTATGAAAATACCCCTAATTAGATATCACCAAGGAAGAAAAAATCGCGAGAAATCGGTGATTTCTCGCCAAATCAGAGTCACCGAGACGGTTTCAGCATTACATTGCGTTTTGTATTGTTCTCGCCGAGATTTCGCGAGATATCGCAAAAATCTCGGCGAGAAATCGTCCACCTTTCACGCTAAGAGTCTGATGTGCTATTCTGTCAGTTTCTGGCGATATTTCGCCGAAATATCGCTAAAATATCGGCGATATCATTTTTTATTTTTTTCTATTCAGTTTTGGGCAACTTTGGTGTTGATTTTCAACAGTTCTGCCTCATTTTTTTCAAGCTTTCTGAATTTAGCAGATATTGATGCAGTGGGAGGTTTCAGAGGGAGGGACAGAGGCACAAGGCTGTGCATAAAAAGTGGAGGTGTGCAGCTGTAAAGTAGTAAAGAAGAAGTGGAGGTGACAAATGGATTGATTGGTGTGACATTTGGAGTGATAATTTGTTCAGCTTGAGGGTTCCAATATATGTGTATAAATGGAGTGCAGAGTTCATTAGTTAATTCTACAAAAATATTGCGTAGTTTAGTGAATTTTTTTATCAAATACCGGGTAGTAGAGAGATCGAGATATAAGTAGGCGCAATAGCGATTTTGCAGTTGAATAAGAATTGTCTATCCAGTCTGAAGGTCGTGAAGAACAACGGTAAATTAATTTATGTTACCATTCTTTAATTTCAGTCTTGATGTCCAGTTATACATATATTTAGAGTATATTATTTTTTACCGTCTTAATTGAAATTTTTTAAATGTGGCAATTGGGTTGTAATTTTCCTTTTAAAAAATGTTATGAATTGTGTGGAACGAATTAAAAGTATATTTCCACCAAAATTTATTTTTTGGACCAACCCAAATTCAGCTTTCATATGGAAGAAATGGCTAAAATCAACCTACATGAAATATGTGGGTATCTCAATTTACACTATAAATTTTTTGTAAGCATGTTTAACTAAATTTTGGTGGTGGGTTTTTCAACAACTTTGAGTATTAATAGTTTACTTATATATAAATTTAATATTGGAAACTTGTATACAACTTAATAAGAATGCATAAGTATAAATAAAAACACAAGAATCGATACATAAATTTAGTAGAAACATCACTGTTTTTTGAAGTAGTAATTCTTTTGAAAAATATAACAATTTTCGTAAAATATTATTTTCAGGAATAACACTTGAATATAAATGGAAAACACAAAATTTAATGTTGAGAGTTTATATAAAAGGTTAGCTTTGCATATTTATATATAACACTTCAATCAATTTTAGTCGTGTCAAATATAACACTAAAATGTTAGCTTTGCATATTTCATAGTTTTTAACTGTCTATTGTATTGTTATTTAGTAAATAGTAATTTGGCGAAACGAAATTCCGTTTTCTATTGAATTTTGATTGTTCGATAACATTCTTTTAGTTTATTTTAAACTGTAATACTGTTTTTACGAACAAAGAAATAACACTTGAATATAAATGGAAAACACAAAATTTAATGTTGAAAATTTATATAAAAGGTAAGGTTTGCATATTTATATATAACACTTCAATCAATTTTAGTCTCACTCGTCGAGCCCTTTTGTTGAGACTATTGAAATAATTGTGACTCAGTTGATTAAACCGTTTATAATTCATATCAATAATCAAGAATTAAATTCTACTAAACCTCTAAAATCAGAACTATACACAAAAAAGACCATCTAAAATCGAGATGCTCGAAGTTTGATGTGACTTAGTAAACAATTATGCATGCTTGATTTAAGAGTGTAGTACAAGACATGTATCAATTGAGCTCCATAAAAAACTAACATTGAATTTCATTTCATTTACTAGAATTGGACAATATAATAATGTTATAAACTGTGTAGGTGGAAAGTAATGGCGAGCGGGAGCGATGCTGGTGATCGCAGGTCTTCAAGACTTGACTACGCTTGGAGGTATGCTACTACCGTTCCAGGGAATAAAACTGCTACCGTTTGTTAGTTTTGTGGAGTCCAAAATTCCGGGGTTATAACCAGGTTCAAATATCATCTTAGCGGTACGGACCCAGAAAAGAACGTTGCACCGTGTAGGAATGTCCCACCAGATGTGAAGAAAGAGATTCGTCGCTTAATTATTGCTAAAAATATGGCCAAAGGGAAGAAGGCTGAAAAAATAGCTGATATAAGAGCAGAATTACGACAGGGACTCCCCCGGAAAGACGAAGACGACGACGATGAATACATCGCATGTCCGCCAGATCTTACACCGGAAGAGCGAAGCGACTACCGTGCCGCTATTAGAGCGTCGAAGGCGAGTGAGTGGGAAAGGGAACAGACAAGACAGTATGGTGGCAGCAGAGGAGGTAGTTCCAGTATGCGCCCGGGATCACAACCTTCCCAATTCCGTCGTTCACAGAATGGTCGATCAACCAACTTCGAACCTTGTCCTGCCCCTGCATTGTATAAATCCGCTGATGCACGTCAAAAGAGGATAAAAATTATGTTCTCTGGTACCAACTTAAAGGAAAAGTTGGGCAAGGCCATCAGTTAATTTTTTATTTACGATAATTTACCGCCGAACAAAGCTTCGTCATATCACTTCAAGAATATGATAGCTTGTGCTCAAGACGTAGGGCCGGCTGTTGCTACCCCTACTCCATATGAGATAAAGCACAAGTATCTAGATGCGGAGTATGAGGAAATGCAGGAATACGTCAGAACGCAAAAGAAAAAATGGGAGACGTATGGCTGCACAATTATGGCGGATGGGTGGACCGGGCCGACGAAGCTGTCCATAATCAATTTTATGGTTTACTGTAAGGGAACAACGGCGTTTCTGAAATCAGTGGATGCATCGAACCGGATAAAAGATCACAAATACATCTATGGGCTGCTCAAGGACATTGTGAAGGATGTCGGGAAGGACAGAGTTGTGCAAATTGTTACCGACAATGGATCGGCTTACGTGAAAGCCGGCAGAAAGCTACAGGAGCGCTACAACTTATACTAGACTCCATGTGCTGCTCATTGTATTGACCTTATCTTGGAAGAGATCGGGAATAGAGATAACATCAAAGCGGTCATTGTAGCTGCGAGGCAAATAACCAACTTCATATATAACCACGGTTGGTTACTTACGCGGATGAGGGAGGTATGCCAAGGTGATATTGTTAGACCCGGAGCGACACGTTTTGCGACTAACTATATCGCCTTGGAGAGTTTGTATAAGAAAAAATCGCCCCTGAAGCAGATTTTCACCAGTGATGAATGGGCAGCCAATAGACTCAGTCGTACGAAAGTTGGCATAGAAGTAGAGAAAAACGTGCTTTATCATTCGTTTTGGGAAGGAGTGCAACACACAGTGACTTTATTTGAGCCAATATATCAAGTGCTCCGAGTGGTTGACGCAGAAGTCGTTCCAACTATGCCAATCTTGTATGATCTGATTCGGGTAATGAAAGAGAAAGTCCAATCACTAAGATCTACGCAGTGAGTGACTAGGATTATTGAGTCCAGGTGGGACAAAACACTATCTCACCCACTCCACACTGCAGGTAATAATAATGTCCATAATCAATTTTTTGTTTTAACTTTAAACCTTGATTTTGCAATGATTGACTGACAGTTCCTAAACAATATTTGATTAATTTTCGTAGCATACTACCTTAACCCCAAAACCTAGTACCAGGCCGGAGTTGGTGAGGACGCAGACCTTATACAGGCAGTCCTTCAGGTTTATGATAAGCTATACCCCGAACCAACGGGGGTTGTCGAGTTTGGGAATGAGGTAACGTTAACGCAACTGAAAATCAATATCGAATTAGTGACCTAATCATTCTTGATTTTTCATTTTGTGCAGCTAATTTGTTTCCGCGATGCAAAAAAATCATTCGAAAATCGGACCGCTGTAGCTGCTCGAAATACTATGGTGGCAGGTAAGTTTATTTTAAATTTGTTTATAATTTGGTTTAGATCCCATCAACTCGCAACCATTCAATTTATTGACCTAAATCCTTATTTGATAGCTGACTGGTGGGTTATGCACGGTAGTTCAGCACCAACACTGAAAGGGTTAGCCATTAGAGTACTGGCGCAGACTGCATCATCTTCCGCATGTGAGAGAAACTGGAGCACATTTGCCTTGATACACACTAAACAAAGAAATCGTCTTGCTTATCCAAAACTCGAGAAGCTCGTATTTTGCTACTACAACATGAAGTTAAGAATACGAGATTTGGAGGCTGAAGCAAATAGGGTTGCTGAGCAAGAATTCATAGATTTAGTGGACATCACCGGTGAAACCGACAACGAAGAGGGTGATCAGCTCTATCAATGGATTCGACCAACACATCTGGACGACGAAGCAGGCAATCCTGATCCTCAGGTCGCTGAAGCGGCAAGCGAATTCGGAATTGATGTGGATCAGGTAATGCGTGATGAAGTGGGTGTATTAAGTAGTGAAACACAGACAGGGAGCTCTACAGATGAAGACGGAAGTGATTACGATGGGAGTGGCGGTCGTAGACGTAGTGATGACCATCAAGATTATAACCCAATCCAAGGGAAATGAGTCAATTCACTGTTGAAGGGTTGTACACACACTCTACACAAGATGCAGATCACGGAAGTAGGGCTGGGGGTCCAGGGATCGGTGCTATTGGAAAAGATTTCACGAGCAGACGGGGGCGGAACCGAGGCACGAGCTCAAACGCAGACTTAGCTTCCCTCTCGTCGAATTTTGACTCGATGAGTATGAGCACCAATCGGGAAGATCTGTATCCTAATTTATTTCCACATAGAATAGCCGACAGATCCCGAGATCCAGCCTGGACTGATCGTAGCCCCCTTGAGGACACAACCCCTCACATGATTTATGAAGAACAACAGTACAATTCTTGGGTAAATCCGAATTATCCGGTATATGGACAGACGGTTGGACGAGACGCTTCAACATATTTATATTATCTTGATGATTATCTTCAAAATTACGCTAACTCGGTTAGCTGGTACCACTATTGTAATTACATCGATAACCAATACTCTCAGGTTGAGCCTCACCGGAATTCATTTTGGTGTTAGGAGGTAGTATTGTATGATGAAAATAGTTCATAATGGTTATCTCATCAGCGGACAGTGTATGTAATGTTTCTTCTTTATCGAATAGGTGTAAATGTGTGTATTTTGATCTATGTTACTCCATTAGAAACTAGAATTAAGCTATTTTATTGACAATCTAACAAATATCGTGATAAATTAAGTGTTTTAATACATTTTACGCCGATTTTAAAAAAATTTCACCGATATTCCGATATTAATCGATATCTCACCGATATCTCCGTAAATTAAAAGACCGATATCTCCGCGAATATCGATTTTTTCGTCCTTTGATATCACTCCAACCTCCGGATCCAACACTGAGACCCGTTTGCTGGTAGACTAAACAGAGGGCAAATTTGTCATTTGAGAAAACAGCTATAAATAGGCGTGGTTAAGCCCGACATGTTCTGTTTCGAGCACCCCCTTCTCACCGTACGAGGAAAACCCCATAAGCTGGTTTCTCAGCTTAATTTTCAACCTAAAAAATTGGTAGATTTGTTACCTGTTTAACAGAGTTGAAGAATAATGGGGAGAGCCAAAGGAGAGGCTGCAAGAACTAAGTCTCGCCCTTCTAGCAGCAGGTTTTTCTCTTTGCCTTTTTAATCAGTTCCGAGTGTTGTGAAAAGCCCAATCAATTCGAGTGTTGAATTGAAAAAATAATAATTATATACTGCAGCATGGCTGCTTCGCTTTTGCCGTCGAGTGCTGCCGCCGTGGGGTTCGGAGGCTATGTCGGAAGCTCACGCGTAGACTCTTCACTTGCATCGACCCCTGATGCCACTCCTGTCTCGGTGGGTTTCCTATTGATTTCATGAGCACTTTATCTCTCTTTGTGAAGTTCGGTAGTGATGTGTTTTGATGATTTTTGGTGCGGAAGCAGGATATTGATGGTGAGCTGGCTTTACATTTAAAGCGGCTTGCTCGAAAAGATCCCACTACCAAGGTAAAATGTAATCTCACATTCATGTGAACTAGTTGCGGAATTTTCATAGCTCAATCTTTGCACTCTGGGTGGTAGTGTTTGCTATTTGTATCTTCGGTTAAACTTTGGAAGTTTGTCAAGATATTTTCATCAGGAGATGAGAAGCAGCATAACACTGTTAGACAGCTTAAATATCGGATGAAAAGTGGTTACAGGCACAGCTGTGGAAGAAGAACTTTAAACATGCTAAGTTCTAGGCATCTCATGGAAGTTTATCCTTTTAGTGCTTGAATTCGATTACTGTATCATGTTAGCATATCTTGGTTAAGATAATGTTGTGTCACTTTGTCATATGAAAAGTTGTAGTGAGATGAAGAAATGGCTGTTTCTTTGATGAGCAAAACATTGATTCTTCTTTTTAAACTAGCTTTCTGATATCCAATTGTTTCACAGCTTAAAGCTTTGGCAGCACTTTCTCAACTTATCAAAGAGAAAACTGCAACAGAGATAGTGATAATCATACCTCAGTGGGTACTGTCTTGCCCTCTATATTTACGTCATGGTTAATACACTGTACTTAACAAAGTATGCCTTCATCTTTCGTTAACATTTTCACCGAGAGGCATGATTATTGCCTTGCTTCGAAGTTCTAGCAATTCATTTTCCTCTCTTGTTATAGGCATTCGAGTACAAGAAGCTGCTGCTGGATTACAACAGAGATGTTCGACGGACAACTCATGAAACCATGACTAATCTTGTGACTTCTGTGGGGTTTGTATAAATTTATCTTACTTAGAGTCTGACTTATTTACCTTTATTATTTTACTGACACCTGAATGGGTAATAGTTAGGATTAATGCTGTTTGGTGTGAGCTTGAGCACATTAGAACTAGGAGCCGTGAAATTTATTTATAATTCCAAATACAAATTCAAAGTTCCACTATTCCAGAAATTGCTAGGCATTAGTTAGGAGGCAATTTCTGTCTAGCATCTAGGGATCCAAAGAAGCCCAACATATCTCCTTTATTATATTGTAAATTATGTATATGTTAGTTTTACATTTTGACTCTTATAATTTTTAATCTATTCCATAAGCTGATGGCAAATACGGGATTTTAGCTTATTTAAAGGATTTCGTGAAGACGTTTACTCAATTCAAGTTGGACGTAAAATATAAATGCAATATAAAATATAAGGAAATAACTCAAACAACTATTGAAACCTATATTAGTGATTGATGGATGATGTATCAATCTGTAAATAGTTGTTTTGGTTAATATCTTTTTAGCACACTATAGATAAAGACTGAAGCTGGCTTTGTCTGGTAATATATTTTGCATATAGAAAATAAAGATCAAAGCGTTCCCCACCGCATAGTCGCCACTCCTGCCTAGGCTAGAGTATGCCTAGAGAGGCCTATTATCCAAAAGCAGAGCCGCTGCCTAGGCCGCTTTTTGTAACACTTAATTTTTGTTTCACGATGCTGGATCTTCAGCTGCATTTATAGCACAGCATTAAGATATACATTGCTGCTTCATATAAATAGTTTCTGCATAAGGAAGTACGAAGAACACACTGCTCTTCTTCCTCATCTTTCTCTCTCTCTCTCTTCTTTATTTTTTTAGTTTTTGCAAACTCTGGCCTTGATCAAGCTGTGACTAACGAAATTTGTAACAAAATTTATTTTGCCATGTATTTTGTATTCGTCTAAAACGCTTTGCAAGTCAGTGGCCTTCCAACCTTACTTTTGGCAAGCATATTGTACTCATCTTATTCTCTTCTCCATTTCAGAAGAGACTTGGCTCTACATCTGAAGCTTCTGATAGGGCCATGGTGGTCTTCTCAATTTGATTTAGTATATGAAGTTGCTCAGGCTGCAAAACGGTCATTTCAGGTTATTTAAGTTTCATTTGAGCATGAAGATTGATCTTTGTACTCCTATATGCATTTGTTGTTATCTTTGCTGTAATAAATATTTATTTCAGAGCCATTTCTTTTTCCTGCTCATGTTCTTTTGCACTATCTTGTAGAATTAGGGGTGGTGAATATTCAGTGATAGTTAGATGTTACAAAGAACAGAGATATGAAAGTAAAATGCTAGGGAAACCACAGTAAAGGATTAAGAGTCTTTTATGCTTGTCAATCTTTTACACTTCTTCGATGGATCCATTACAATTTGGGTTTCACTGGAAAAAAAGGGCATATTTAATCCTTTGCACTACGTGATTTGTACAACTAAAAGTTTAAATGCCCCAAAATGCATGAAGTGAAATGAAGCTTTCTACAATTAGGCCCCATTTGTTTCGCACCAGTGGTTAGAATAAGTGAAATCCTTCCTATAAAAAAGGGTAAGTTAAATCCTTACAATATAAAATCGTACTCATCAGAAATCCTGAAATTAGTGTTCATTTGTATGATTGATGTGTTATTAGAGTGAGATATTCCCGTTTGTGATTATTTACCTTGTTTGATCAGGTAGGATGAACAATTAAGATATGTAGACAGGTTACTGAGATTTTGACATTTCCACAACTTACCTTCTTCATCAAAGAGGGCATCTAATCATTTTCTTGACAAATCAGGGCTGAGATTTAGTTTCTAAAACACCTTCTGCAAAATCAAATGCAAATCCTCCCAAATTGATACCTATATGCCTCCAACGTAATTCTCATTCTTGTTATCACCTGTATTTTGATGAAAAGCCCAATTACCCTTTTGACTGCTCAACCTTCCCCATAGTGAGATATCTTTTCTGATGTAAGAACAAGAAGCATGGCAAACTTATGATTTTAAACTTAAATATGAAGCCAATGATATCAAAATTGAGGACTCATATATAAACGGAATAGTTGAGATGTTAGTTTCAGTTTTTTTCATGCAAATTTAACTTACAGCTGCCTGGGAGCCCAACCTTGATTGCGGTACCCAGAAACAGATCTTGTAGCTTTTGATGGAAATTCTGAAGAAGTTTGGTAGTTGAATCAGTTGTGTATAAATAGCGTCACTTGAAAGCGATGAAGAAAAATAAAATATAGACAAGACAATGTTGTCGTTTATAGTGTCATTACATGATCTATTAATGGCTGTTCCATTTCCGAGGATTACATATCACATCACCTTGAGTGATCCAGTGGCCAATATCACGCATTATTATTGCCCGGACTTCTCAATCTTTATAGCCCGAATCAGAGGCAACAACACTACTTGACTTGTTGAACTCATAATTTCCTAACGCTATAAACCTTAAATACAAAAAAATTGTTAACAGATAACAAATGGTATATCCTTACTCAATAGCCGACATACCCTAGTCCACTAGTTCTTAGAAGTAAGATGTACCTCTGATATTACATGTCGGCATATAAATATTCTAGGACGACAATCATTTCTTCCTTCTCTAATTTTATTTCTCCTGGAAAGTTGTGCAGGTGAAGAATAAGTTGAAATAGATTGAATGGGACTTCGGGAGTCGCATCTAGGATCTTTGACATCATAAATCATTGCGTAATGCTTGCCACATCCAGAAAAAGATCCTTATGATGATTTGTGCCATAAATAAGCTGCCGTCACTTGAGAATTCTTAGAATTATGAATTTGGGGGCTCAAGTGAACAAAAGAGTCAAAATTTTGTGGGCAATTATTACCCAGGCTCTTTGTTGGTCTTTATGGCTGGAGAGGAATAAAAGAATTTTTGGAAGCATAGGAAAATCGATAGAGGAGGTGTGGGAGAACTGCAAGTTTAGAGTTGCATGGTGGATATCGGCCCATAAAGAATTCAAGGGCTTCTTTACAGCTGATATTCAAAGGGATTTTAGTGTTGCATTACAGGAAGCCCCTAGTTTTTCAGATAGAACGCTTGTATGATTACTGGGGGAGATCTCTTCCCTGTGTAATTTTGCTTAATACTAATATTAATTCTATTTCTTATAGAAAGTCAAAACTTGGCGGCGTGAGACCTGAAGCTTTTGTAGTGCATCTCCGAATTTAATTACTATTAATGAGAAACTAGATAGGCCACTAAGGTAGTCAAGAGACATTTCAAAAAACATATCTCTTTCTGTCTGAACCACATAATTTTACCCGAAACTGAAAATTGAAGTTCTAACTAAGCGGTAAATGTTGTAATTTTAAAGAGGATATTATACTGGCATCTCAAATGTGTGCTTGAGTTGGCTCGTTAGCCTTATTTTGCTAATCAGTTTGATGCTGTTTCAACCTTCACCTTTTACTTTTCTTGTGAAAACCCTGCACACCTAAAATGATGTTGCTTGTAGAAGTTGGTGTCATGATCTTTGTAATTTGACTACAAGCTTGTGGTGCTCGTGACGTTTGATGTTCTAAACCTATATTTCAGACTGCGTTTCCGGCTCAAGAGAAAAGAGTAGATGCATTGATGTTCTACTCAACTGAAATATTTACACATATAGAAGAAAATCTGAAGCTTACTCCTCAGAGTTTGTCTGATAAAGCAACTGCAGCGGATGAATTGGAAGAAATGTACCAACAGGTAATGATGAGTATGCCTCTCATTCAACCGAATGATTAAATTCTTTGAAGTGTTATAATTTCGTTACAAGCAAGCATAAATTTGGTTCTCAGAACCCATTTGTTATCTGTGAATGTGCCTCTGAAGTATTGTTGAGATTAAGGTACTTTGATTTGTTTTCGGATTGTTACACCAACACATTACTTACTTAAACTGAGGGATGCATCATAAGAACTGTTGTATGCGCTGAGAGATCATTTCTGCGTAGGCCCATATGGCTTTGTTCTTTTGGGAATACACCATCTGCTTTTGGACTTTACGATCTGCAATATGTTTTGTAGGGGGTTCAAAATCTGGGTTTTAACACCCATCCGCTACTGCACCTAATACCTATCATCCACTATTCATCTACTTTCCATTTCACAATAACCCCACCCACTATCTTTATTTTTTCATTTCGCAGCAACCCACTATCTCTTCACTTTTTCATTCTCCAATAAAATCCTACCCACGAAATACCAAAACAACTATACATTTACTTTTTTTCCTGGATTTCACATACCAAGATTTTAAAACCCAGATTTACACCGTCCACTATAACCCCAAAAGAAACATTACCTAACTGTTAGGACATAAAACATATATGCACATTTGGAATACTTCAAATTGGTGTGATGTCACCCTACCAAAAATTTAAGTGGTTGGTTCGACATAATTGTTATCTGATCCTTGAAATGGAGATCTGAAAACCTTGGTCACAATTTTTGTTTCATATTATCTGAATGTGGAAATGGAGATCTGAAAACCTTGGTCACAATTTTTGTTTCATATTATCTGAATGTGGGTCATCACATGTGATTGTTGCTTAGAGAAGATAATGGAATTCCAAGCACATCAATTAGCCATCCAGACAGCGGACTCATTTCTCTGCCAATAGGTTGAGGTCGTTCATGTAGCACTTAAAAGCTGTCTGCTGATTGAACCTCTGATTTCCTTTGGAATTTGGCTGCCAGAACGGAAGTCTTTTTGTTATCAAAAAGGTTAAAACTTTATGGAGGATCATAGTTTCTTTGGTAGTGTGATCTATATGGCTTGAAAGGAATAGGAGGATCTTTGAAAATAGTAACGGGTCTTTAGAAGATGTGTGGTGAAGGATCAAATATAGACTAGCCCTCTGGTCATCTAGTCATAGTTCTTTTAAGTACCATTTATTTTCTGATCTAGTCAGGAAGTGGAGTTTCGCTTTGTAGTCACTAGATGTAATTGCTGAATGCCTAACATGTGTTAGGGACTTCTCATCCCTAACCCCTTTCATTATTGCAATAAAATTCTTGGTTCTTATATATATATATATATATATAATTGCAGCTACTGGCTTCCAGTATTTTACTTGGAAAATGCAATGGAAAGACCCTTGTCTCAGCTCTCCTTTGTTAGGGTTATGAAGAAATCAAGTCAAAATTGGCATGAATCTAAAGGGGAGCCTATTGTACATCCAGTCAAGCTTAGAAAATTATATGCACCTTAAAGTTGCCCTCTCAAAATAGTCATCAAAGAAAAAGAAAAAAAAGAAAAAGGATCAGATATAATTCTTGGCTGATTATTCTTATAAAAAAAAGAAAAATTTCTTGGCTGATACAAAAGAAATAATTCTTTTGTCCATGTGTACTCAACTATATGGATCATATCTTGCCATCGTGTTAGATTGGTGCATGTTCTTGTTTCTATTTGACATGTCTCTCCAGTTCCCTCTTAATTTGGGTTAATGATTTCCTACTTTGTAAGAGGGTGGCAGAATAACATGCTGGTTCACTGTTCTTGTACATTCTCCCTATGGATGAAGGCAGCGGCAGAAGTAAACATAATGTGGTTGGCTCCTCGGACTGCTAAAGAAATTTTTTAGAACAACCAGGGCGAATTAATCAATAAAAAAGTAAAATATCTATGGAGAGTCCTGACTCAAATTCGTCTTCCTTATCTTGAAACTTTTCACTTTTTTTGGGGATCTTGGAGATTCTGAGATTACTGATCTGTGCTCGTTACGAGAACTCCTTGCAGGTGTCAGATTGTCTCTGGCAAGGGATGATTGTAGGATTTGGGCTTTAGATTCTTTGGGCGTTCTCTATTGCAATTTTTTGTTTTTTCTTCCTTTTCTCCCAATGATCACCATTCGCCTTTCCCTTTTTAGTTTACTAACCTGTCTGTAATCTGTTTTTTATGGTTGGTTTTGGACATAATACTTGTGGCGTGGTTCAAAAACACTTCGTAAATGTATTGCTATCCCCCAATTGGTGCGTACTTTGTAGAAGAGATTTTGAGAACATGGATCTTATTTTCTTGCATTGTACCTTTTCTCATTCATTATGGAACAGGCTATTATTGGAGATGAATCTGTCTTGGGCTGTTCGCCAGTGCATTAAGGGATTTATTTATTTTGATAAGAACCATTAAGAAGTGTTTTATGCTGAACTTGGGTAATGTCATTAGTAGGAGAGAGAAGGTATTTTTGGGGAGGCATTGTACAAGCCTTATGCTGGTCTCTCTGCTGAAAAGGAACAAGAGAGTCTTTGATAATGTCTCCGCAACAGATCTTCTCCCTACATAATCAAATCTGGAAAGTCCCTCCTAAGATGATATAGTCTCTTGGGAAAGATTATGACCTGCGATGTTGCGGAAAGACGGTTCCCAAATGTGATGCTATCCCCTAATTGGTGTGTGCTTTGTAAGAGGGAGGCAGAATGCATAAATCACATGCTGGTTTACTGTCCTTATGGATTCTCCCTGTGGATGAAGGCAGCAGCAGAAGTCAACATAACATGGGTGATCCCTCGGACGACCGTTAAGGAATTTTTTTAGAACAGCCCGGGTGAGGGGGTCAATAAAAAAGTGAAGTATCTATGGAGAGTCCTGACTCAGACGATATGCTGGAATATCTGGATGGAAAGGAATAAAAGAATCTTCGAGGATAAGGAGGAATCAATAGAGGAAGTTTGTGCAATTACTAAATATAGAGCGGCCTGTTGGATTGCTTGGATAGCTAGGCATAAGCATTTCAGGGGTCTTTCTGTTTCTGACTTAAATAGAGATTTAAGTATAGTACAAGATCGAATACCTAACTCCTGTAATTTTGTGTATGGGAAACCTCTTCCCATTGTAAAAAGCTTTTCAGAGATTAATAGAAGTTCGTTTCTTATAAAAAAAGATAATGTGGAGGAATCTCTAGATGAACTGTGGGAAAAATTCAAGCTTAGGGTGGTGGATTTCAATTCATAAGAGTTTTAGGGGTTTTCCTATTTCTGATATTTATCGAAATTCGAGTATTGTGCTTTAGTTGTCAAAGTGTTTCTCTCATTATGAGATTCCTCAGCTCTTTGTGATTCCTTATTATTTAAGCCATTTGTTTCTTATAAAAGAAGTCCAAATATCCATCTCAACTTTCTCGTTTCTGCTGCCCTCATTTTTTTTTAATGCTATATTAGTCTCAACACTCTGATCTGTGAAGCATTGCTCGTCTTATGGCTGTTTGTAATGTTTTTCTTTCAATTAAGCAATACATTACGATCACAGAGTATAGAGGACACTCGCTAGTGAAGGTGGATGTAATTTGGGTGGGATTGGGGTTTGCAATATTGATATCTATGCTAAGGTGGTTTTATGCATCATCTCATATTTGATTATTGTTTCCATATCGATGTGTCAAATCTGAAAAGCATTTGACAGTTTATTAGGTGTCAAACTCCTAAACAAATGAGTGTAACAATCACCTGTTATGTTATTGAGATTCTGAACTTGAACATTGTAAGAATGGGTGGATGTTATCCACTCCTGAGGTTGCTGGGTAGGTAAGTTTCGTGTCTGCATTTTTGAGTTAATCGACGTGAAGTGTCCCCCGGCTTGTCCCTTTAGTTTCTGATTCGACCCTCCTGTTAGTTCTGTGCTTGTGCAAGGAAGCTTGTAGTCATTCCTTTGACTGCTGGACTCTTCATTTGTGATTTACACGTGATGAGTAGGTTAACTTAATTGCTGTATGTTTGATGTTCAAACATTTTATGGTTGACCTTGAAATTATCTACCTTCTGGATATGCAAAGACAATCAGATCATCACTGTTTGTGTTCCGCAGATGATCATTTCTGTTTTCTCTCTGAGAACTATGATCTCAAGGAACCACTGTAATGCTGGAAAAACTATTTATGATCTCAATGTCATCACTCATGCTGAAAACAGTTCATACTATGTTTTTTCATTTTCTATTGATTTCTTAGTAAATTCATCTTACCATCCTATATTGTATGGGACTTCTGAATTGATTGGATGCAGGTGCTTTCTTCATCGTTATTGGCACTGGCAGCAATTTTCGATGTTTTCTTCTCCTGGCATTCTGAGAGGTCTGGTTCAGAGAATGTAACTGGTGTATCAAAGTATGCAGAGAAAGCCCGGACTGTTGCTGCTTCTACTGCAGCAAAACTGTTCTCAACTCATAATTATTTTCTGAACTTCCTAAAGTTTCAAAGCCCAACTATCCGCTCAGCTACATATTCGGTGCTGAGAAGTTGTGTAAAAAACATATCTCATGCTCTTGGTGAACCAGATGTGAAAGTGCTTGCTGGCACAATACTTGGCTCTTTCCAGGAAAAGAACCCAGCTTGTCATTCATCAATGTGGGACGCACTCTTAGTTTTTACAAAAAGATTTCCGCACAGTTGGTCTACGGTGAATGTCCAAAAAATTGTACTCAACCGATTGTGGAATTTTCTTAGAAATGGGTGTTTTGGGTCTCAGCAAGTTTCATATCCAGCACTTGTCCTTTTTCTAGAAACAGTTCCTGCAAATGCAGTCACAGGGGAGAAATTTCTTCTTGAATTCTTTAGATCTCTCTGGGAAGGGAGAAACCTGTCTTCGTCACATGCAGATAGACTCGCATTTTTCATTGCAATTGAAGAGTGTTTTATTTGGGGCTTGAGAAATACTTCCAGGTATGAACTCTCTTGTGGCAGTGTCTTTTCTTTTATCTTCATAAGACCTATTATGTAGTTGGGCTCTGCTGATATCAGATATTGCCATGGCGAAAACGACATTTCCTCTTTGCGGCGTAAGCTTGTTGATGAGATTCTGTTAGGGCTTCTCTGGAATGACTATCTCTTGGCTGCCCACTCAATAGATAAGGAACCGATTCAGAAGGAACCAAGAGAAGTCGTGAACAATAAGTACTCAACAGATTATGAAGGAAGTCTTGGAAAATGCATAATTAGAATTCTTTCTGGGGTCCATACCCTAGAAAATGATCTGCTTTTGGTTTTCTCTTCAAAATTTCAAGCGGATTGTGTTGATAGTTTTCAGCAATCAACATATTCTTCCGAAAATGTGCAGTGGGTGGTTAAATTTATTATGTTACTTGATAAGCATGCGGTGCAGAAAGGAGAGACATGGCCCTTGCTTTATTTTGTGGGCCCTACATTGAAGAAGTCCTTCCCGTTAATTGGTATACTTGTAAGTTCAACTAAGGCAACTTAATTCACACTTTTTATGTTGAGTTCTTATTCTAGTTGCCCTTTAATTATTTGTTACACCATTGTAACAACCTCCCTGAAATCCAGGACTCGCCAAATGCAATTAGAATTGTTTCTGTTGCTGTGTCCATATTTGGACCTCGCAAGATAACCCAAGAGCTTACGTCCAGTGATATCGGAGCAGAGCAATTCTTGAAATCTTTCAATGAAATAATTGTTCCTTGGTGCTTAAAAACATTTAGTCCCTCTATTGCTGCTAGAGTGGATCTCTTGCTCGCCTTTCTTGATGATGAGTGCTTCTCAGAACAGTGGGATTCGGTTGTTACATATCTGGTGAATCAAGAGAAAATTAGATTTGATCCAGGGACCAGGGATGGAAACAACATAGCTGCCTTGGCTCTTCTGATGGTAAAAGTTAGGGAGAGAACAAGAAACACTGATCAAAAGTCTGGATTGCGTCAAGACCGCTGGCGTCATGAGCTTTTGGACTTGGTTGCTGTCAATGTTGTGCAAGCTTCTCCTCCTTTCAGAGATTCTGATGCTCGGTTTTTATGGTATGCAGATTGAAATTATCTCACTAAAATATTTTTTTGGTTATGCATAGTCTGCTCATTTCATTTGGGAATGGAGTCTAGCCTACTTATTTATGCTTCTCTTTTCATCTCGCCATTTAGATTGTTAATATTTCTATTATAGTTGCATTTGTGGTGAGAAGCTTGAATTTTTCATTTTGGAGGGAAGTATGTGCATTCTTCACTTACTCTTTCTATTGACAACTGTAAAATGATGATTATCTATTAAACAGAATGAGATGGCTGAGGGCGAATGTTTTATCTATTAGGAAGAATACAATGGCTTAGTGAATATTTGGAGGTGGAAAGATAACTCTGTAGGCGGTTATTGCAAAGGTGGAAAGAAGGCTGCTGCATCCAGTTACTCATAATTTAAATGGATTTATGATTTCAACGAATGTTATGCTTCTATATGCGCCTTATGCAAGCTTAGTGACAGCCTTGGATGACTACCAGACTCACAGGCTTCTACCAAACACTAATTCCAGGATCACTTGCAGTGCGTTGTTCTAGAAATTATTTATAGTAGGTTAACTATTTGGACTACCTCACACATGGAAATGAGACATCCAGAAAGCCTCTAGAAAATTTAAGAGCTAGCAGAAATCATCTAACAGAAACTTGTTTCAGAATCGCGTGATTATAATGCGCCAATAGAAACAGATATCCTGCAAATTCTTTCCAAGGAAAAGTGTAAATCGAAATAAATATTAGGAAACAAACCAAATAAAGGTCGACATAATTTTGGGATGTGTGAATTTGACCTTATTTTGTGTACTTTCTCCTGGACTTGACTTGACCCTGCAGGTGCCATTTTCCTGGGGTTTTTTCTTTTATAATTGTTTTTTTAATTATTATTATTATTATTATTATTATTATTATTATTATTATTATTATTATTACTATTATTATTATTATTATTATTTGTTATTATTATTTTTTTTTTAAATTCTGTGGGGGGTTAGGAAAATTATCATTCTGAAAGTTTCTCTGTATGTTACTGCCTTGTTTCACAGTGCTGTTGTCGGTGGAGGATCAACAGACGACAGTATTTCCTTCATATCGCGAGACACATCGGCTCTGGTATTTGAGGAAGTTCTAATGATGCTAATGACTTTTGTAATGGATTCTACATTTTCATGGGTTCAGGATCTTTGTTCTTTTTTATTTAGTGGAAGAAGTTATTCTTCCCGGAGGTTGGGACCTTCTAATAGTGCGCTGGAGATGGCTCATTTTGCACTTGATATTCTCAGTGGTAGTTTCTTTTGTCTGCATACCCTTGATGCTGAAAGTAAGCTTGTTCAAGATATACTGGCTGCAATATTCATAATTGACTGGGAATTTAGCTGGCTCAACATTTCAGAGGACAAGCTTGATGGAGAGCAAATGGGAAATATTGAGGCCAGGTTGTCCTTTTGTGAAGCTGTCCATGCCTTCAGGTGCAAAATTTGTGATCAGTTATTAGGAAGTCTTAATACAAATAGCAGGAAGGGCTTGGGAACCACTTTGATTCAGTCAATAAAACACATGACATTTATAAATAATGGATATGATTCGGATATTTTCATATCTTCCTGCTGCCAGTGGGCACTTGATATATTTGAATTTTTCTCTCATAACCAAGTTGAGGAACAACAGTTGTTGGAGAAATTACTGAGCAAGAATGATTCATGGCCATTATGGATCGCGCCCGATCGCACAGGAGCCAAATTGACTAACAATCTCTCTTTCCAGGTGAGTTGTTTTATGCTGTGTTGGTCCTTTTATTTTTTCAAAAAAGTGTGCTCAGAATCCTTCCTCCTCTTACCTAGTCTGCAAATACTAAAAAGTTGAATTCAACTGTTCCTTGTCATTTCGAAAATTCCTGCTGTATTACGTTTCTAAATCTTCGGCCATTTCTGCAACATGCTGGCATTTTCTGTTCTCCGTTTATCTAAACATATATGAACCAATTTATGTTCTGGTAATATGCTGTGAGTCCTGCGGAAATGGCTCGCTGATGTTCAAACTTGATTGCCCCTGGGCCATTTAGCAACATCATTTTCTGCAACAAGCTACCACTTAGCAATTTGGCTGTTTGATTATTCCAAATATAGCTTTCTATTGATTTTGCAGAATAATGGTGAAAGGTCTTCTATGTTTTCTGTACTTGCTAATTCATTTCCTTTACACCATAGACTTCTTTTTATAAGAAACAAGAATTTTATTGCAAATAAAATAGGAAGGATGAGAAATCCCTCAACAATTACATTATAGCTCATTCATTTACAAAGCATAACTATATGGCGTAACTCCAATACCTAGTTAAATCTGACACCGAGGTGTCCTTAAACAATCTATGACTCGATGACCATAAAGCTACTCTATATTTGATCTTATGCCAAACTTCCTCTACTGTCTCATCTCTATTATCGAAAATCCTCTCATTCCTCTCAAGCCAAACGGACCAAGGATCACGGCTACAATGATTTTCCACCACAGTTTGCCCTTCTTATTATGTAAGCTTCCCAAATTAACACATAGGGCCTATTTGGCTGGTGAGTTAAGGCCTTATTACATGCCTTAACCCACCTATTAACATGTTTGGTTGACAGGTTGGGAGCTCTGTTTTTGTTAGAAGCCCGTCTCTCTAAACCCACCAGCCCGGTTGAATGGAACCCAGGGGGGGGTTGGGTTCCATAAGCCAACCACAAAACAAGGGTTATATTAAAGTTAACCTACCAAATCATTCCAAGCAAACACAATATTCATCAACCTATGTTGTGTACTTATCTCCTCAAAAGCCCATTGTGTTCTAATAACCCACATATTGAGATGAGCAACCAAACACACTCATTGCAACTCCCCAACAGTTTGTGGTGGGACCCACAACAACCCAACCTCCCTTAGTGCTCTACACCAAACTGGTGGACATAAGGACGATGTATGAACAGATGATCAAGATTCTCGAGGTTGCACCTGCATAAGGCACACCACGAAATCACAGGTGGGAAGTTTCCCCAAAACTGTCAACCATAAAAAAATCTGAACTTTCTTGGGAATCGGAACCCTCCAAATACATTTAAACCAAGGAAAGGAAGCCAAGTTATTCTTATTATAAAGAGCCACAAGAAATCCTAAACCCTAAACCCTTTACAACATGACTTAGCGTCACATGCCCTTTTTGAAGAACACTGGGATTGTAAAGGGCATTTGCTTCCCTTGATTGGGTTCAATTCATACATGATCAATGGTGGCACTTGAAGGGTGCTTGGATAGTACGAGCTGGGCTTACAGTCTGCTGGTCTGCTTGACAGTGGATCACCAGTCACCACCCTTCCCCCTTCCTAGTCCATAATCACATGGTTTTGCCATTTGAAAATATATGGTCTTTGTTTTACTCTTGTTTTATGAGAGGTATTCCAGGCCCTAGTTCCTAATTTCTTGCAAATAATGTATAGCACTTGTTTGTGTACAAAGTTAGTTGCATAAACAATAAACTTTAGAATTCGTCTGCTTTCTATGTTGAATGAAATGCATAAATATGATATTAATCATAATAATGTACTAACAGCTGTACCTTATTATTTTTAGAACTCATTCTTATCCATACAAGTAGAAAGACACCTCAAATCATAAAGCTTGTGATTTCATTCCTGTATGCTCTCTTTCTGCAATATTATTTATCCTGGGATGAATTGGGACTGGGTTTTCACATGTAATTGAAGTTCAAGATATATTGAATTCTAAAGCAACTCTAGATACTGAACAAAGTATTTGGAAGCCAGAAATATCTAGAAATTATGTAACTTTTAATTTTTAATTAATGATAAATAAGAAATCTATTAACAAATGATAGATATAAAAGGTGGAAATTTAGATATCTGTATAGTTTAATCAAAAGTAGTGTTTGGGAGTCCCGGATTTAACTCATTACTTTAATTGAGAGTGCTATTTAAAAGACATCTCTTATTTTAGGAAATTATACTTTGTTTCAAACACGTTGTAGGAACATATGTAGCCAGGATTACATAATTGGGAATCTGTTAAAACGACATTTCAGATTAGCGCAGTAGAGTTCCTCTAGCTGCTACTTGATTTCTGAGTGACTTGAAACCTGCATGACGAGGTGCTCTATCCCAAGAGAGGTTGTGAATAGGATGGCCATGATGATGCAGAGAATTAGTTGCTTCAAATAAACAGCAGCTTTGGAATAATTTTAACTTGGGTATATGGTTTAACATTAATTGATATAATCATTTGGCTTTTTTAAAGGTCAAAATGTATTTTGTTTTAACTTTTAAACCACCATGTCGTTATCCCTTTATAAATAGACAACTGTAATCTAATCGTACTGAAAACTAATGAAACCTTATAATTGTGGTTTTAGTGTTCCTGTTTTTGTTTTTGTATTTCTTTTTCCGTAGCAATACATGGATGATGTTTTGATCAATTTCAGTTTGGGAATTTGAAAAGAACGATCCATATAATAGCAATTTCCTGATCTTCTGTTAACTGCCTCATTGTCCTTAGCTAGCCGCCTTGCAGTCATCTGTATGAGATACTCATTTAGATACTAATTCAAATACGTAATTATTTCTCCATGTTGCTGGTGCTTACCGATTGCATATCTGGTACGTCTGTGGAAGCTAAAGTATAATACTTTTTGTAGGCACCCAAAAATTCCAAGTTTGTTGCTTTAGCTGACAAACTCATATCTAAAATTGGATTTGATCGAGTGGTTGCTGGTGTTATTTCCGAGGCATTGCCCTGTTCAACCAAAGATGCTGCTGAAGACTTGGAAACTAATCAATCTCAATATTCTCGGCCATGGCTTGCTGCTGAAATGTTCTGCACATGGAAATGGCTTGGTGGAAGTATTTTTGACTCCATTTTGCCCTCTTTCCTCAGCTATGTGAAGAATGGAGACTATGGCTTTGCAGATTCCATTCTGACTGTTTTGCTTGATGGTGCTCTTGTCCATGGAGCTAAAAGTGGATTTAATCTTTTATGGCATGCCTCAGTTGACGACTTAGAGGCTGTTGAAGAACCGTTTTTGAGAGCTCTTGCATCTGTTCTCTCTACTTTATTTCAAGACAACCTGTGGCGGGATGAAAAGGCACTATCACTCTTTAAACTACTTCTGGAGAAACTCTATATTGGTGATACTGTGAATTCAAATTGTTTGAGGATTTTACCATCTCTTATGAACGGACTTGTTGGCCCTCTGTGCAGTGGATTTAAAGATTCCATAAATGATCAACATGATCCTTATTGTCAAAATGAATTCCATTCTGTAGTGGTGGGTTGGCTCAAGAGAGCTTTATCTTTCCCTCCTCTGAATGCATGGAAAACTGGAGAAGGTAGTTAACATTTTCTTGTTGTATCATGCAGTAATGAAGAATCACTAATATAATAGAAACGATCCATTCATGGACATACTAGATAATGCAGTTCACCTCATTTATTTCGTGGCTTGGATTTTTCATTTGGTTCTTGTTGTGTGGGGAAAGGTTATTTAGTATGAAAAACTGTAGAAGAGCAAGTACATTAATTATAGCAATAAATTTCTACAATTGCCGTATGAACGTCTTTCTCTAACTTCCAATGACACTAGAACCTGGCTTTGCTGCAGATATGGAGGAATGGCTTCAGTTGGTTATATCATGTTTCCCTATAAAAGTAACAGAACTGATAAATGGGATAAAAGCAGAGAGGTATGCCTTCCCTATGGAGAGAGCCATCCTGTACGAGTTATTTCAGAAACAGAGGCAGGGGGCATCAGCTATTATAAATAAGCTACCACTGGTGCAGAAGCTGTTGTCAGAGTTGGTAGTAATTTCAGTTGCTTATTGCTGGGAAAGTTTTGATGAAGATGACTGGAAGTTTGTTTTGCATCAGCTAAGATTTTGGATTGAAGCAGCAGTAGTTGTGATGGAAGATGTTGTTGAAGATGTCAATTCCACTTCAATGGATGGACCTAATGATGTGAATGCTTCGTTGGTTAAGCTAGAGAATGCTGTTGTAATCAATGATCCTTTTCCAATAGAACTTGCAAGAAATGCACTTATTGGGTTCTCTTTTTTTTGTTCCCTCATTGGATCGCAGGACAAGGAGCATACCGAAAACTTAAATATTTTAGGGAGTGATAAGTGGGAGGTCATCACAGATCGTATTTTTGATGGCGTTCTCCGTTTGTTTTTCTGCACTGCTCTAGCGGAGGCAATAGCAAATTCATCCCTCCATGAGGCTTCATCTATTATTGCATCTTCTCGGCTTCATCATCGTCGGTTCTGGGAGTTGGTTGCTTTATGTGCTGTTCAGTCTAGTTCACATGCAAGAGATAAAGCTGTTAAATCAATTGATATTTGGGGGCTTAGTAAAGGAGCCATCAGCTCTTTGTATGCTTTGGTATTTTCATGCAAACCATTTCCACCTATGCAGTATGCAGCTTTTATTCTTCTGTCAACTGAGCCTGTGGTTCAATTCGCCTTTACACGCTATACTGATGTTGGTAATTCTCATAATGAGGATTTGCTCGGTACATCATCAGCAGAAAATGTTCGTTTGAGGGAAGAAATTTCTTGCAAACTTGAGAAATCACCCCATGAGGTTTTTGAAATGGATTTACTGGCACATGAACGGGTAAGTTCTTATCTAAGATATCATTTATGTTCAATACACTTTCAGGTTGTGTAGAATCATGTTCTTGGAGTTAAATTACACGGAATTCTACCTCATTGGTGATGATGATTAGGCATATGTTCATTTCATAGGTAAATGTATACGTTGCTTGGTGTTTGTTGCTGTCGCATATAGTATCCTTGCCTTCATCATCATCTGCAAGGGAGAGAATGATCCAATATGTGCAAGATTCTACCAATTCAGCTATACTGGATTGTCTTTTCCAGCACATTCCCTTCGAGCAGTACATGGGCACCAGCTCAAAGAAGAAAGACATTGAGCTTCCTGCTGCAGCATCTAAAGCAGCAAATTCTGCAACACGTGCCATCACTACAAGTTCAGTTTTGTTTTCAATAGAGATGCTTTGGCCCATTGTACCTGAGACGATAGCTTCACTTACTGGCGCAATATACGGTTTGATGCTTCACAATCTTCCGGCATATGTACGAGGATGGTTTAGTGATATACGTGATCGCTCAGCATCATCCGCCATTGAATCCTTTACAAAAGCATGGTGTAGCCCAACATTGATATCTAACGAATTATCCCAGGTACGCATGACGTGTTCCGAATTTTCTCTTGTTTTTCCCTTCATTCTGTTATTTCTTTCACGTGACTAGAGGCTTTTTGTAGGCTGATAGCGTGAATTTTATTGCCTTTCTATTGTTTAGACCAGTCATGTTTTCTTGAATGTATTCTTATAGTTACTTTCGCAATCTTTTGGTAGGACTTAATTTATGTAGGCTCTGAAAATATCATGGATTATTCGGCCTGGAGGAAACGGAAATATTGTGGCAAAAAACTGTATATTTTCTGTTCACAGTGACTAGTCTGGGTGTTTCTTTGCAAGTTACAGGCTTGAAATTTCGTTCCTTGATTTTGTTAATCTGTCTCCTTCAACTATTATCTTCTCATGGAACAAAACCTTTTAGACAATCATTGTTGTTATACCAATCCTTGCAAAGACTCATAGGTGATTATAAAGCCACGATACGTCCTTCCCGATTGAAACAATGTAGAGGTTAGGGCTAATGTTTCATGAGGATTTATAGTTTATGAAGCATCAGAGTTTGTTTAATAAATAATTAGATTGTAGTAATACGGACATTCCTTGAGTAATAAAAAGAAAATGGATACGACTTAAATTTCGAGACTACTTTTTTAAGTGTGTGGTCCATGAATAACTCGATGAAATAATTTAAGCTAGAAGAACTTCATGCAAGCATCATAAACTTTCAGAAAAGTGAAAAAGGATCTGAAAAAGGCCATTGGCATGTTTCTTTAACCTAGTAGGACGAAGCAGTTAGGTGAGTTTCAGGGACAATGTAAGTTGTGCAACTTTTGGGAAGTACAAGTGCCAAAAGAAAAGAAAAGAAAAAAGAGGTTTATCATAATAATTTGTGGTGGAAGATGGATTTGTTATTGGTGCCATCATAGGGTATGTTTGTTTGAGGCTGGGGAGTGCTGGGCCAAACTTGGCTGAGGGAGTTAATGAGTGCTTTATTGAGATTTGGTCCCCTAATCTACTAGGCTAAACCATAAACAAACATACCCATAGAGTATAACATCATAATTTATCAGAAGAGGAATTTGCATATCATTTAATCAGCCAAGTGTTTCTGATGGCTGTAACATACATTCTGCATCAGGCTTCGGGGATTGATTTCATGTTAGGCATATAAACTAGGGAGCCTTAACTTAACCTAAAATCATGGTCAAAGGTAAAGGATTGACTCCCACTTATATACCCTTCCACACTTTCATGTGGAACCGATGTGGGATATCGTAACAATCCATCTCCCTTGCAAGCCGGACCTCCACGGACTGCACACTCCGGGTGGCAACCCATACCGAGGCCCACTTCCCGGGTGGCAACCCCCCTCGGGCCCACATCCATGGTGGCAACCCCTGAGCCCACCATCGGGTAGACCTTTTCGGCAGCCCGTCCGAATCCGGCAGGTCGGACCAAATTGTTAGGCATATAAGTTAGGGAACCCTAACTTATCCTAAAGTCATGGCCAAAGGTAAAGGGTTGACTCCCACTTATAACCCTTCTACACTTTCATGTGGACCGATGTGGAGTATCGTAACATTTCATGTATTGGTTACATTTAAGGCAGGGAATAGCGAAGTTCTAGCATTAAGATAATAATAATTATTGGGAACCTCTGCTGGTACTGATATATGAATAGGACAGATGTTTATGCATGCTGCTTCTAATTTATTATTTTGCTTTCCAGCTTTATTTTCAAATCTAATGAGGTTGCATTTGGATGGAAAGATTTGAGGATGAATATAAAAATTCAGTCTCAAGTTCATTGTTGTTGTTTGGATTACCATGAATTTGGAAATCCATAATTTCATTGAGTTATTTTTTGAAGGATTTGAATGGATTTCAAATCCCCACTCTCTAATGTGGATTTGAAATAGATTCTAAATCCATGCATTTCAAATCCCTCCATCCAAACACATCCTAAGTGAATTTGATTTCCATCTTCACTTACAAAACATACCTTGGTACTTTTTGTTTCTCCATCTCTTCCTCTGGATTGGACCAATGTAGCCCTACCCTCTGAAAATTCTGTATCAAGATTAATCATAATTTGTCATTTCGTCTACAAGATGTTAATCACAAGATCAATATATAGGAGGGCCCATATTGACCCATGTTTAATATATTAGGTTATTATATAATCAAGCTGAAATTCTCTTGCTTTAACATTATGTCCAGATTGCCGATTTTTATTTTCTCATCAGTATATATATACACACATACACATACATACTTGAAAATATGACAGATTTTATGCTTATGTGAGTAACCAATATTGCAGTTACATTTCAAATCTTTGGGTCAAATTTGTTCATCTTTGACTAAGGGATTGTATGCAATTGCTTTTGGTTAGGAAGGAGTTATTATTATTAGAGATCGTAGAATAATTACTTTTAAAGTAAAGTAGGAAGTGATTAGTAAGAAAAAGAAAGTCTAGGCTGCTTCCAACTTCCACTAAAAATTAGCAATTTAATGCTACTATTCAAGCAGAAGCAATTTGTTTCAAACACTCAATATGACTTATTTAAAGATAAAAAGCCAAAAACTCACTTATCTTTAGCTTTCGCGAACACAGCTTAACTTTTATAATCATCCTTTTCCATGGGGTCAGTTTTTCTTGGTTGCTGATCTCATGTAACTAGGTTGTCTTGTTTGTGAATGCAGATTAAGAAAGGCAGTTTTGCTGATGACAGTTTCTCCATCACTGTGAGCAAGTCAGCCAATGAGATTGTTGCCACATACACAAAGGAAGAGACTGGAATGGATCTAGTTATTCGTCTTCCGCCCCCTTACCCCCTGAAGCCTGTTGATATAGATTGTACCAGGAGCCTTGGCATTAGCGAGGTGAAGCGAAGAAAATGGTTGATGTCATTGATGTCATTTGTCCGCAATCAGGTACTTCCAACAGGCTCCAGGTGCTCTGTCATTTTGGATCCCTTTTGCATACCATGCTTGATGTTATTCTCTTACTGTACCGATTGAGAGTTTGAGACCTTCGTATCATATTTTCTAAAAAAAAATTCCAACTTAGTACGTATAATTTGGTTGGTTTGATGTACATTTCTTGCATCAAGCTCGTAGATGCATCACACCATTGTTGATCATCCATAAGATGTTCTCTTGAGACTTAAGATAAACACGTTCCAAACATTTTGTTTGCAAGTGTGCTCATAGAAAATTGAAGGTCTGCATTAAGAAGTTCAATTTGAAAAACTAAATGCAGATAATGTGTTAATTTACAGAATGGGGCCTTAGCCGAAGCAATAAGAATATGGAAGAGCAACTTTGACAAAGAATTTGAAGGAGTCGAGGAGTGCCCTATATGTTACAGTGTCATTCATACTGCCAACCACAGCCTGCCACGTCTTGCATGCAAGACCTGCAGGCACAAATTTCACTCGGCTTGTCTTTATAAGTGGTTCTCAACTTCTCACAAATCAACTTGCCCATTGTGCCAATCTCCCTTTTAATCCTGTGAAACAAAGATGAAACACTTCAGTCGTATGTTTTTCTTTGGACTAATTCTGAAGAAATGGAGGTTACTCAGGCACCCAGACGATAGAGCTTCTGCAACTGGACTTCTTGTGCATACACGTAACTGCCTGTATAGGTGATTCTTGCACTCCGTTGAGCATTTTTGAGGAACCTTGTCAATCTATCAGGAGGCATTTGTATTTCTTCCATATCAAAATGGTAAATCTGCTTAGCTACCTCTTTCTTTGTATCATAGTGCATGACATATGCTTAGAATGGAAAATCAGCAGCTGAAACGAACACAAAGTACATTTGAGAATTTTTCTTGATCAAGATTATGCATACATGATTGTTTAGTGCTCTATTCAACAAAAAATCAATTAGAAAATACATTTTTTTTTCTGATTGAACTCTCGCGTTTCTTATGCGACTTAGATCAGAGATGGTGGGAGCTTTTGGTTTGAGCGATCAATCCTTGTTTGGTGCTGGCTGTTTTCAATTTCCAGTGCATAATCTGACAGGATATAACCGGTTCCTTTTGCAGAATTTATATCAAAATTACAGAGGACAGGAAAGATTTTGGCGCCGCTAATTGCTTAGAAGTATCAAATTTTGGAATGGGTGAATGTATATTATACATGCATATGTTTATTGTGCAATTTATCTTTTTGATGTGAATATTCTACTCGGTTGTCTTTTTAAACTTTGAAATAATTTATTAGATGCTTGAGGCCTCATAAATATTCATAGTATTCTACTCGTGTATATGTGTGTGTTACCTTTTTAGTCTCACGTGAACACTCCATAAGCAACTCGTTATCTCAAAGTGGTGTAGTTTTGCTGCGAAATTGTTTCAAGTTGTCAAAGTGCTGTTTAATTGTGTTGCGAAGTTTTTTTTGTTCTTCCTCCAAGAAAAAGACAATCCTCATGTACAAAATATTATGCATACAAACAAATTTGAGCTGTTAAAATTGGAAATCTGCAACTTGTTTTGTTTTTAATTTTTTTGTTTTTATTCATGATCTTTGATGTCCTTGATGAAAGTTTTTACCAATTTAAGGTTGGTTAAGTGAATAACCCACTTCCCCTCTCCATTAACTTACAGAAGTGAATCAAAATTATGTATTCCAATACAAATGTGGCAATCTACTATTCTTTATTAATTTATAGAAGGAACAACTCAAAATTATGTAACGCCGGTACAATCATATAACATCTTTACGATACCTTATGCCAACATTTTCTATTAGAAACGAAAAGAAAGGGATTGGAACTCTTACAGGTTCGGACGTCCACCTCCTCTTCAGTAGCAGGCTGTACACATCAATTGTCAAGCTGGCCACTATTAGGAAGTGGAAAATAACAATTTTCTTTTCTGAAAATTATGAACTAATCAAAATAATTTGACAAATTGTTAAAAAATAATAACTTAAAAGTCAAAAACAAATAGCATAAATAAAAGTTGATTTATCATTATCCGTTACAACAATTAATTATTAAAATATCACGATATTTTGTCAATTTCCTTTGCAACATAACTTTTAAAAGTAATCAATGTTGTTGGTTATGAATTTCTTTCAGTTGCAACACAAACATCATGTTTTGACATGTAATTGTGCCATCATCATCTTAAATACATGTGCTTTGACGAGAACATTTTATCAATTCATACAATTCGTAGCTTCTACCATTGCGAATTGAGATTCGAGATTTGAAGGTTCAACAACAATTGCTTTATTATATGATTCTCTATGTCTACAGCGGTACATGCAACATTGGCGGTGGATGTAAGGCGATTTCGTTAAGACACATCTAATGAAGATGTGACTGCATCATTAGATGTCAAAAGATATATAATTATTTTTGAAGTTCAGGAAAAAAAAGAAAAAGAGAGAGAGAGAGAATTATAATTGGCAACCTTTTCCTTTCCTCTTCTGGTCTAAAGTTAATGACCCAAATGATTAGTGGTTTCATTTATGTTGTGTACATCATCACTTTCTTTATCTTTTTACAAATAATAAAATGAAAAGTAGAAACATAAATGAATATTGTTATAATAGTAAAAGTTAAGAAGGGAGTTAGTGTTGTAAACAAAAATGTGATAATTTAAACAAGAAATGAATGGTAGCGTTTTTTATGGAATGTTCTGCTAAGGTATCACGTTGGGACTACTTCCGGTACGTTATTAAGGAGCAATGGAAAGGATGCATGATTTTGACCAATCGTGAATGAGTGAAAAGTTGGGTGGACTGTTGCTTATACAAGACTGTCTGGAAGCCTTCTTACTTTTGGGGAGGATATTTATCTTAATTGGATGGACGGACGAAATTGAGTTCACGTTGTTTGGATTATATTTAAAAAATTCATCATTTTCTTTGAGGTATCTGGACGTTTCGGAGTTGGCTTTGTTAATGGGATGATATTTGCAGCAGTTGGATCTGCTTATGCTCTTCTGCATCCGGTGTGGTTTTCATTCTATTTGAGTGCAATTTGATTCATTGTTGGTCGTGTACGCAGTCACATATCAAACTTTCTTAGTGTTTTATTCAGGGATTTAAAATTAGATGTACAATAATAATTAAAGAATAGTTATAAATATTTAAAGTATACAACTCATAATATACAAATAGATATTCCATTTTGTCTAAATATGCTCCACAAAAAGTATTCAGTTACGTTGTCCAAATAAATATAATCGTATTCGATTATGTAAAACGAAATATATTTTGATTATCTCGTTCAGCACAAGTCATTTTCCATCTATTTTTTGCTGACGATACCCTCTTATTTGGTGAGGTGTCAAAAGAGGAGGCTTGGTTTTTGAGATTTGTCATACAAAAATACGAGCTTGTCTCCGGGCAATTGATTAATTACGATAAGTCGGACATTCTCTTTAGCCCCAATACCCCGCCGCATGTCATCCAATCTGTCTTGCGATATTTTCGGTATCCCTCAAGTGGTTTCTCATGAGAAATATCTTGGTATTTTGTCAGTTGTTGGACGTAATAAGAAATAAGTTTTTTCTAGTATTAAAGACATAGTGTGGAAGTGAATTTCAGGATAGAAAGAAAAGACACTCAGTAAAGCAGGAAAAGAGATCCTTTTTAAATGTGTGACAATTGCTCAAATGACAATTACTTTGGGACGAAGGGAGTAGTATCTTTCAACATAATCAGTAATATTTTTATATCATAACAAGTAATACCTCTCAACATAAATGATAATACTTTTTATTGTGAAAGATAATACCTAACTACATAATATACATATTTACTCATAAACAAGAAATATAAGAAATGCAATACAATCATACCTTTCATAATAGTGTAAATATCTTTCATTATGACATAGGATATGTCCAAGAATACACGGTAATACATTCCACCAAATCGACTAATACATTTTTCATAAACACGTATACCTAGTACTGAAAGATATGGACTAGATTAGAATATGTGGGCTTTATTAATTAATAAGTTAGACTAATTAATTAATTAAGTGGACATGGATATTAGGCCCATAAACCTAGGGTTATATGGTACTATATATACATATTCTTTATAGTAGAGAATCAAGGGTTTTATCAGATAAAAATTGGAGGCACTATAGAATTTGATAAGTGATTTCCTAGCGATCACTTATCGAATAATTGTACCGAGGATAGTTCCTGTGGCGGACGATATACGCGTGGATACCTGAAGCGGTGAATCAATCGCTCAACTTTGTCCGACTAATTATGCACAAGTAAGTTGTTCCAACTTTAGCGTAATCAATGCTCAACGATTAATTCAGTTATAAATCACGATCTTAATTCTCGATTTATTATCCCGCTGCGTACATTAGATGTAGTCGAGAATTTCTAACAGTGGTATCAGAGCCCGGGACTCGATTTATAATTGATTTAATTATCTGTGGATTAAGATTAACAAAATTAAAATTCTGGATATAATTACGGAACTGTTGAAATTAATCAAGATTCTTGAATTGATTTTTAGATAGTAAATTGATGAAACTGTTTTGGAAACACGATTCTGGTGATTGAACCATTAATAAATTGTTTGTTAATAATTCAAAGTTATTGAAACCAGTGTATGAAAACCCAATTCCAGTTTTGAAAATATTGAAGTTGTACCCCAACTGCCACCATCAAATTGTTGCCGCTGTGCGGGCGGCGGTGGCGGCGATTCGCCGCTGCTACTGCTGCGCGAGCCGACGACGTTTTCGGCGACCACCGATCTACTTTTGTTGGGTGATATAGGCGACAGCAGCAGTGCACGGCACTGCTGCTGCGTTGCTGCTCGGGCTTGATGGTCGAACCAGCGGTGGTGGCGCACGGCGCTGCTGCTTCGCTGTTACTCTTCTTGTTAACGATGACGATGTTCGACGGTGGCGCCACTGCTGCGCGATTGTCATCGACGACTTGCTGCTGCGCAACCTGCCAATGCGCGACGCCGATCGGCGGTGACTCGCTCGTGCTGATCGGTGACCGTGGTGGTGGGTCGGCGACGGCGAGTGGTGGCGACGCATCGGCCAGTCAGGGCGGTGGTGGCTGAATTCAGTCCAAACCCTAAAGGGTTTTAGGCTAGGCTAGGGTTAAGCTGGGCTGGGCTAATTTCAGTTTTGGGCTGGTTTGAATTTGGGCCTGATTCACTGGGCCACTGTAGATTTAAGTTAGGCCGGACTATTTAAATTCTGGACTGAATTAAATACGCTGGGCTGATTTTAAATTGGGCCCGTTTTGGGCCAAATAAAAATAAAAAAATCCATATTTTCAGAAAAATAAAATATAAATTAATTAGATTAATGTATTTAATTATTATTGTTTTGAAATAATAATAATAATATAATTATACATATATGTTAATTTGGAATTAACATTAAAGTATACTTATATTAATTTAGAATTAATATATATTTATCTAATTGACTAATATTAATTAGATTAATAATTTTAATAGTATTATTATTTTTGAAAGAATAATACTAGACTTATATATTTATGTTAATTTAGAATTAATAATAAATGTATATTTATATTAATTTGGAATTAATATATTTAATTTTAATCCACATTTAATTAAAGAATAAAATTTTAATTAATAATTTTATTCGTTGAGCTTTATTTGATATGATGTGATAAGCTATTATTTGATTTTATGCTTATTCAATTTAAATTATACTAATTTAAGACCGCTTTTATGTTTGGGTAGGCGGCGCCCAATACATGTAGTCCGCGACATTATGTATGGGTAGGCGGCGCCCAATATGTGTGGTCCGCATTTCTTATGCCTGGGTAGGCGGCACCCAGTAATTGCGTTTAATTTAATATTAGATATTAAATTTAACAATTAGTATCACATATAAAATCCCCACTAAAACCAAGTCTTGTTTAGAAACAAAATGCGTCGTCCATCATAATTGGTTGAAATTCCTAATCTTTTCGACCACGAGTTTTACACCAAAGTGTTTACTCTAAATCGAAAAGACTCGGGCTCATTCATAGATGCATGGTTGGCATCGTGTGATGGAATTGACTTGCTTAAATTATTTTGAGACGCCAAAGCGACCAAAATAGTTTGAGGACGCAATATTAATTGGATTAATAAACCAAGAATTGCAAATTGTTGTTGCAATTGGCTTAGAGGCCTACCTAGTGATATTATTGTAGTCATCAGCCAAAGCAGAGGCTGCAGTAATATAAACTTGGATCTTGGACCACTAAGATTTATAATTGTTATAAATCCGTATTTTGTGTTTGGGGGCGCAAAATATGTTAAAATTAGTGGGAGCTAATCATTACAATAAACTCTTGTTTTGATTAGTGATACGAATGTGATCTTTGTTTACTTTATTCTGATTTATTTTCCCATTTTATTATTTTCTCGTCAGATAAAATGTCGTTTTTGGCTTATAAATGTTTGATGGAAACAAACAAGTTGACTGGGTCAAACTTTACGGATTGGCTCCGTTGTTTGCAATTGGTGCTAAGGCAAGATGAGATTGAGTATGTCTTGGACAAACCAATCAGTGTCATCCCTGACAAGAATTCTCCTGAGTACGCTACGTTTGACGAAGAAGCTCATAAGAAACATATTGAGGATGCCACATCGGCTCAATGCTTAATGTTGCCCTCTATGAGTATTGAACTGCATAGGCAACATTGGAGCATGTTCCCTTATGAGATGCTGAAACACTTGGAGAGTCTGTATGCTTCAGAAGCTCAGACCATGGAGTATGAGATACTCAGAAATCTCCTCAAGTGTAAGCTTCATGATGGGGGCCAGGTTTCTGAACATATACTGAAGATGATTGGATTGATTGAGAGGTTGGAATCGATTGGAACGAAGTTGCCCTCAAGTGTCTCAATAAATCTGATTTTGCAGTCTCTTCCAAGTTCATTTGAAAACTTCATAGTGAATTTCAACATGAGCAACACAAAGGCAACACTGCCAGAGCTTCACAACATGCTCAAGACCTACGAATCATCTACTTCTAAAGGCAACTCTGTGCTCATGGTGAACTCTTCTGCGAGATCTTTCAAACAGAAGAATAAGCAGAAGAAGGGGAAGAAAGCATCTAAGGATGCAGCCTTGATGCCTAAGAGTGGAGGGGTTCAAAAGAAGCCGAGAATACCAAAGGATGAATGCTTGTTCTGTAATGAGAAGGGGCACTGGAAGAGAGACTACCCGAAGTTCAAAGCACATGGTGCATTGGATAATTATTGACCAAGATCATCATCAAACCCATCAGAGCCGACCCGACTTATGATCTTGGCTCGATAAGTCGGGCTGGGCCGAATTAATACCTCTACATATACTAGATTGAGTACACGTGAGAGGAAGATGAGTCAGCCTCACCTCAAAATAAAAATTAAAAAGAAAAAAAAAAACAGATGAGTCAGCCGCCATGAACCAGTCAAAGCCACAAGTTTTGACCAAAAATGTAAATTCCACGGTAAAAAACTCTTGCAAGCTTCTTAGAAGAAGCCCTCACTTTCTGCAATTATATAAAAACAAGCCCTTACCCCTCCAACACTTTCTAAATTCATTCAAACTCAATAAATTAAAAATGGCTTCTTCAGGTGGCAGCTTAAACACAGAGCTTAGGTAGTTTGTTTTGTACATTAAAATTAGACTAGATTAGATCTTCCTTCGTGATATAAATTAGATTTATATAATTGATATTTTGTTCTTTAGATTTCAAAAAATATTATTTCCATTCGAATATTAGACATTTATGACTTTTTCTTTCTGTTTTGCAAACATTAAATGCTTGTTTCGCTTAATGGATTGTTTTAAGGAAGTGTCTTTCTTTCGAATGGATTATATATGCTTGAATGTGAACAAAATATTCTCAATGTATAAGAACAAACGACCCAAGCTAAGTAATACGGATAATAAAACCTACCTGTGGCACCGTAGACTTGGTTATATCAATGAGAAAAGAATAGCAAGATTGAGAAAGTTAGACTATCTCACATCATTTGATTTCGAATCATATGGTGCTTGCGAATCTTGTCTCAAAGGAAAGATGACAAGTTAACCACTTTCTGGGAAAAGAGTTACGTGCCATGGTTGTGCTCGAGTTGGTCCGCACAGCAATGTGCGGACCGTTCCAACTTAAGCAATAGGCAAATATTCGTACTTCATAACTTTCACTGATGATTTTTCAAGGTATGGATATGTGTATCTCATGAAACACAAATCTGAGGCCTTCGAGAAATTTAAGGAGTTTAAGTTAGAAGTTGAGAAACAACTTGGAAAAGTATTAAGACTCTCCGATCAGATCGAGGAGGGAAATACTTCAGCCGAGATTTTCTTGATTACTTGAAATCACATGAAATCCGGTCAGACTGGACACCTCTGGGTACACCACAGATGAATGGAGTATCCGAAAGGAGAAATCGAACTTCATTAGATATGGTTCGATCCATGATGAGTTTCACAAGTCTCCCCTTATTCCTTTGGGGTTATGCCTTACTAACCGCTGGTTATGTTCTGAATAGAGTTCCTCTTAAATCGGTCACGCAAACACCATATAAGTTATGGTGTGGCAAGAAGTCGAGTCTTAATCATATGCGGACCTGGGGTTGTCCTGCTTTTGTTAAGAAGATGACAACTGATTAATTGGAGACCAAAAGTGAGAAATGCTATTTTGTGGATATCCTCAGGAAACTAAGGATATGAATTCTACTGCCCTGGAGATCACCAGGTGATAGTTTCCAAGAATGTGGCGTTTCTTGAAGATATTTGTTATCTCCGAGGAACAAGGTCACAACAAGGTAGATCTTGAAAAGATTCAAGAACCACAAAATAACATAGAGGATGAGGTCTTGTCCAATGGAGTGGACAAGAACTCAGTGGGAGTTTTCGATGATCTATTGGGAGGGGAAATGACTCTTAGAGGGTCACCTCAAGACAATGAGATGCATCAAAACAAGATATTGTATCAAACCCGCAAGATAACATAGAGGATGAAGTCTTGTCCAATGGAGTGGACAAGAACTCAGTGGGAGTTTTGATGATCTATTGGGAGGGGAAACAACTCTTAGAGGGTCACTTCAAGACAATAAGATGCATCAAAGACAAGATATTGTATCAGTCCCACCTCAAGAGAATCATAGTGAAATTCTTGAGAATATTCTAAAATGTTGAAAACCAACTCACGATCAGAATAAACCGAATGAACCAACGCAAAACCAACTCAATAGGCCTCAAAGGAATCGTCGTGCACCTGAAAGACTAAATCTATTGGTTGAGAACCACGATAATGAAGTTGATTCAGAAGACGACGAATCTAAGACCTATATCGAAGCGGTGTCGGGCACCGTTTCGAAGATGTGGCTGGTTGCTTTAACATCTAAAATGGACTCGATGTACCTCAACTAGTCCGGGAACTAGTTGATTTGCCAGTTGGGGCTCGTCCCATAGACTGCAAATGGATCTTCAAGAAGAAGAGAGATGCAGGTGGCAAGGTACAAACCTACAAGGCTAGGTTGGTGGCAAAGGGTTATAGTCAGCGCAAGAGCATTGACTATGATGAAACCTTTTCGCCAGTCACTAACATCAAGTCCATTAGGTTATTACTTGCAATAGCTGCATACTATGACTTTGACATTTGGCAAATGGATGTTAAAACCGCGTTTCTCAATGGAGAATCGAAGGCACTGTGTATATGTCATAGCCTGAAGGTTTTGTATCCAAAGAAAAACCGAATGGAGTATGCAAGTTAAAGAAGTTCATTTGTGGACTCAAGCAAGCATCTAGGAGTTGGAATATTTGTTTTGACAAAGCTATCAAATTGTTTGATTTTGTCAGAAGCAAATAGGATCTATGCGTTTATAGTAAACGTAAGAATGAAATGTTGTCTTCCTTATCATGTATGTCGACGATATACTGATAATGGGAGCAATCATTCCATGTTGTAATCCGTGAAAGAGCAGATTTCAGCAAAATCTCGGTAAGGAATACTGGAGAACTGTCAAGGCTATTCTTAAGTACCTTAGAAGGACTAAAGAATATTTCTTAAAGTCTATGGTAGGCAGCTAGAGTCATCAGTTACTAGGTATACTGATGTTGGCTTCCAACGGACCATGATGACTTCAAGTCTTTGTCTGGATATGTTTTTGTTCTAAATAGTGGTGCAGTGAATCGAAATAGTTCCAAACAGAGTAGAACTGTCGATTCCAGCACTAAAGCCGAGTATATTGCTAAATCTAAAGCTGCCAAAAAAGGGGTTGTTGCTTTGTTAAAGTTCGTAAAAGAACTAGGTGTTGTTCCAAGTGCCAGCAGTGCAATACCGTTGTATTGTGACAACGGTAAGTGCGGTTGCTCTAGCAAAAGGAACCGAGAGCCACGAACAGAAATAAGTATATTCCCTGTAGATATAATCTGATTGGAGAATAATCGATAGGGAGATGTGAAGTTAGATAGAGTATCCACTGATGATAACTTGGTTAATCCTTCAACCAAACAGTTGTGTATAGCTAGACACAACAAGCACTTTGAGAGCTTGGGTGTTAGACACGTTGGCAGTTGGCCTTGATTCAGTGGGAGTTTATAGTTTGTATGTCTTAGAAACCTTTTCGTTTGAGACATTCATTCTTGATCGCATTCTATGACATTTTGATTGTCTTTTGAGTTTATGCATTTATTAGAATAATTATTTTGATGGTTTGTTATTATTCTTATAACTATTCCCTTGAATCATGACTGTTACTTATGGTGTGAGACATAAATGATATAGTATGATTCTAAAATTGCCATAACCAATGGTCATCAAGAATGGGATATTGATGACATGCAATAGGTTAGCATGTGGTCTGCATCACATTCTCAGAGAATGTAGTAGGTCTCACGACTACGAGATATTAGATATCCGTGATGGACACATGGGTACTTTGGAGAGTATCGGTATACCCTACTATTAAACCGTTTGTTTAGTGTCTACGGTTTATTAGTGTGTGGAGTATGTAATGATCCTTTGACCTGAGGTCAATACTCATTTTGTTTGTTAAGTGATGAACTTTGACCAAGTACAACGCTTGCCTCCCAAAGGAGGATAAGACACGTCTACTGTTGGGTTCATCATGAGGCAAATGGAAATGATAGTTGAGCCAAGAATGGGATTCATTCCTCGATTGAAACTCGAGAGAACACTCATATTTCTCTATATTATTTGACAATAAAGTCATTGGCCAATGCAAAAGATATATTCAATTAAAGTAATTGAATATGATCGAATGTGTCATATAATAAAGATGAGAAAAATGATTGAGCTATTTGGATAGACACATGGCAGATCCTAGGCTCAATCAGGTGGTTCGTGAATGAAGGGATATTACATAAACTTCATATAAAGGTTTGTTTACTAGATTCACGTAAACGTCCTTCATATATCGAGTTCGCTGCGCAACGCAGTCTAGGAGTTTTGTGCAGACTTTAATTAGATTATCGTCGATAATGGGTGCCTGAAGGGTCACACTTTATGTGTATTGTTGTTCCGCTCAAGGGTACAAGGTTAGTGCTTCGAATTATATCTAATGCTAGTCCAAGTGGGAGATTGAAAGATATGGACTAGATTAGGATATGTGGGTTTTATTAATTAATAAGTCAGACTAATTAATTAATTAAGTGGACATGGATATTAGGCCCATAAACATAGGGTTATATGGTACTATATATACATATTCTCTATAGTAGAGAATCAAGAGTTTTATCAGATAAAAATGGAGGCACTATAGAATTTGATAAGTGATTTCCTAGCGATCACTTATCGAATAATTGTACCGAGGATAGTTCCTGCGGTGGACGATATACGCGTGGATACCTGAAGTGGTGAATCAATCGCTCAACTTTGTCCGACTAATTACGCACAAGTAAGTTGTTCCAACTTTACCGTAATCAATGCTCAACGATTAATTCAGTTATAAATCACGATCTTAATTCTCGAATTATTATTCCGCTGCGTACATTAGATGTAGTCGAGAATTTCTAACAAGTACAACATAAGATAATATATTTCAGGGCAAAAAATATTGTCTTTCATCAAAACAACTAATATATATCAGAACAAATACCAATATATTCTTCAAAACAAGTAATACTTTTTTAGTATACACTAATACGGATCATGAAAATTACAGGCAACCCATGGAACCACCGTGTATCAGAGTGCAAGATGTAGAAGTATGTCATTTTCTGGCAAAAATGTCATTTTAATAGCCATAAGTATTTTTGTATAGAAGTGCCGCTCTTATTTATATTTTTATAAAGAAAAGTAATATGTTTGGTCAATGGAGTAATATATTTGGTCAATTAAGTGATAGTTTATTCATCCCACTCGCACGAACTTGAAGAAACACGCTTATAATTATTAAATACATTTAGTCAATTAAGTAATAGCTTATACACCCGCACAAACATAATTTTTCATAAAAACTGATACTTTATCGAGTAAAACTAATTTTTTTTCTCGAGAAAATGCATTATATTTTTGTAAAAAAATATTATTCAAAAGTAGATGATGAGATGTCCATATAGAAGTTATAAATTGTGTACATGTACATAAACTTGATGGTGAAATTTTATATAAAAATTATTAATAACACCTAAAGTTAAAAAAATACAAGAATTAATAGGTTTTATAAAGATTTTATGGTTTACTAAAAAAATATTACAATTCCTAGAAAAAACTAATGCCATTGGAGGTAAATGTAACATATACTTTTTTCATAAATATAATATTTGTTTAGAAGCCGTATTACTTTTTTCCAAAAGTAATAATTTTAAAGTAACCCAATTATAATAATTGAATACAATTTGTAAGTTATAAATAGAGAACTTATATAAATGTGAATATTGAAACCTTATATAAGCTTGATAAGACCACATAATTTTATATTAGGAAACACATAAATTATTAAGTTAAAAAATTATATTTTTCGGAAAAATATATCGAGTTTCCTAGAAAAAAGTATCATTTGACCTGTATTTTATTCGATGCAATAATTTTATTTGTTCTTTTTTTTTTTTAATTTGAAATCCAATTTGATTAAATTGATTGGTTTGTACATAAGAAGATCTATAAATATAAGATACATAAATCCCACCATTAATTCTAATTTATGCATGAGCCTTATAGCTCAACAACAGCTGCTGATTTTAGATTCTAAAGTCTTTACCCAATTTGAATCCTTTGTAATAACAAAAAAAAAAAAAAAATTGTTCTCCTTTGTCCTAGAGACTTGTTAAACACCAAGTCATCATTAGCATATGGTGAATTGAACTCAATAAAATAGAAGATACAACTTACAAGTAACAATAAGAATTCTTAATCTGTAAGGGCCTATTTGGTGGGGTAGATTAGGGCCTAAAAACAAGAGAATCTGCCCAAATCTGTTGTTTGGTAGCAACACCTCAGGCCCTATGAAAACAGCAGGCTCGTTGATAAAATATTGTTCCTCTTTAGTAAATGGAACCTACCTTTGGGGTGGGTTCCAGAATCTTAATTGAACAATGTACCAAAAAAGCCACTTGAAATGTCTACCATACCTTTGGCACACTTGTCCGGACAATTCACATCGACAGAGACCTTATTCTGAGATAGCGGGAAAGAATTCATTATCTTTCCACACTCAACAACTAGGATTTGGCCGTAGAGGTTTTCTTCGCTGCTTGAATCGACGAACACCACGAAATATTCTTGGTAATTTTAGTTTCTTTGTACGGAATATGTTTGGGCTTCAGGGATATGTTTGTTTACGGAGAAAATAGACAAAAATTCTGCCTTTTAAAAAAATTGGGTTCTCCGAAGAATGGTTCTTCACATATTTTACACTACGATAACGAAAAAAATAATGCACGAAATAATAGAACATCTACTGGATGTCTGATAGAAAAGGAAAAAGACACAACAGTTAAAAGTTTATTTTATTTTTTCTAGGTAAAAATAGTAAACCCACAACATATTTATTAGGAAGCAAAATTTAGAGAAGGAATTTTGTGCAGTAAATTTTGGTTTTTGCTGTTCACCTCAAAATGTTTCTCATTTCCATTTTGTAGGTAAATTAATTTTAGGTTTTTGAGGTTGTGAATGTGTACGAAAATTTGTAATTATTGGGCACTTTATTATACACCGCATAGAAGTGCAAATTTGTGGGAATCTTCAGGAAGTTGTGTTGCTGCAGTAAATTTTCTTTTATTGTTCCAAAAAAAAAAGTTGATGTGCTGAAGTTATATTTGTTTCTCGAACAATATGCTTGTGCTTAATGTCTGATTTGTCATTTTGTTCGCACCATTTCATTTTTGGTTTTCCTGGACTTGTTCAAACCTGGTTTTTTTCCATCTCCTTCGGTCTCATAACTTGGGTGTACATCTTAATTTGAAGGTACCCGCAGGGGTCTTCCAGCAAGTTCGTATCGCCAGAAAGTTAGCTACAGGTTATTCAGTATTTCTTTATGTTTTCCGCTTATGATAAAACTCGAGAGTAATTAATGGTGTTTTCCTAATTACAGGATCGCGTAGGCAAGTTTGAAATGGTAGTTTAGTGAAATCTCTTTGTTTAACTCAATAACTGATATTCTATTTTGATTTTACACTTTTGCTACTGCCCATTGTATCTGGCTACGACGTACCATGTTCATGTTTTCATACACATACGTTTTTTTAAATGAAAACCTATCCGACTTTTTTATTTGCTGGAATTATATGTATGGGTTTGGCCGTATGCGGTTTTTTATCTATCAACATGTTTATACACTGAATACAACACATATGATGGTACACATAGGAGCATTCCTTTGCTTTTTCTGGGTTTACGCCTAATTTAAATCCTCAACAAATCTGAAATTTCTATCTTCATGTAATTCTAGGATGGCAAGATTGGCCAGGAGAAACGCTGTTATTTACTTACTAATTGATGAGCTCGTCCATGAAACAATTGTGACCATAGCTTCTCCCGGAAAAGTATAAAAGAATAGTAAGTAAATGGGTTGGTGTCCCTGCATGTTACCCATGATAGAGAGGTTTCTTGATCAAACCACACACATGCATAGGCTTGTAGGAGTTTCGAATACAGACTGTATTGAACAATTGAGAATGGACAGGAATACATTGCTAGGCTATACTTTATGTTGCGAAATTTAGCTGGCCTAGGTGATAATAAATATGTTAGTATGGAGAAGCAGTTAGCCATGTTTTTATTGGTCATTTCCCATCACAAAAAAATTGTTGTGTGAAGTTTGATTTCTAGAGGTCAGGCCAAACTATACATATTGTGATGAAAGCAGTTCTAAAGCTCCATGCACCTCTGCTTGTAAATCCTGAACCAGTTGATGAGGATTGTACAAATCTTAGGTGGAAATGGTTCAAGGTAACATTTATCTGTTTGTGTACTGTCCCCATCACAGTTTATATTAATCATCTAAATTCATTAACCAAAATTACTATTCAAATAGGGTTGTGTTGGAGAGTTAGATAGGACATATGTCAATGTAATTGTATGGGGAGTAGATCAAGGTCGTTATAGGACAAGAAAGGGGAACACATCGACCAATGTTATCGGTTCTTGTGACCGAAACATGAGGTTTATTTATGTTTCAACTGGATGGGGGGACTCAACTGCAGATGCTAGGGTCCTAAGAGATGTTGTCAATAGGGCGAATGGTTTAAGATTTACAAAGGGTATATGATTTAACTAGCTTATTACTCCAATTTGAGAGTCTAGTTTTGAAGGATAAATTGAGCACTTAGATTTGCTGATGTTTCCTCTTCACAGGGACCTACTATTTGTGTGACAGTGGTTACGTAAATAGTGAGTCTTTTCTTTTCAAAGGAGTTAGATACCTCATTGATGAACGGGGAGAGTCACATGCCAGGCCACAAAACTTTCAAGAACACTTCAACATGAGGCACATGAGAAGCGCCACGTACTACCGCATCAAAATCTAGAACCATTTAGTCATGGCTTGTTTTATGTTGCATAATTTTTTCCGTAATGAAATGCCGGTTGACCCCTTTGAACAACTCTTAACGACTAACGAAAATGATAATGATGAAGACGAAGACATGGACGAGGTTGTTGACACCATATAATCCAACCCCAAGTGGAATGCGTGGAGAGAGGAATAAGCTCAAAATCAGTTTTCGGAGTGGAGGAATAATAAATGAACTCAAATGTATTCCACCTAAAAATGTTACTGTACTATTTTAGTTCTCGCTGAATTGTATTCGTATTATAACTAGCCTGTAATTTGCAACTTATGGTTATTTTTTATGTTTGAGTGCCCACCGTGGACAATGAACTCTTTAAATTTGACAATTTGTAAGTTGTAATATGGGCTGATTGCATCAACACTTATTAATGAGTTTTTGCACTTTAAACTCTATCAAGTCCTTGTAATTTTCAGTATGGCTGAAATCGTCTTTTTTGTTGGCCTAAATGTTGATAGAATATAATATTTGGTTTTGTTCTTTCAAATATACAGGAAATATGAACAATCGGGCCGCTGCCAACACAAAGGGCACTAGGAGGAGCTGGAATGATAGGAAGAGGTGGTCCTAAATGGACTACTCAAGGAACTCATTGCAATTGGCTAGAAGGGGGACAATAGTTTTAGACCAAGTTATCTGAACCTCCTCAAATAGAAATTGGTTAAGGAATTTCCGAGGACTGGCCTGCGTGGCACGCCGCATGTGAACTCTAAAATCTCGAAATGGAAAAAATCTTATGGTTGTCTTTTTACCATGATGGGGAGCACGAGCAGCGGCTATAATTAAGCTACCAAGATGATCACAGCTAATGACGAGCAGTGGGAAGGGGTGGTGAAGGTATGTACGTTTCTTATATTGTAAAACTATTACTAATTTTCTAAAATCCTTCTTTATGCTATTGTTAAGTACTTTTTATTTTTGTGTCTCATTAATTAGAATTTAATGTACTTACATGCCAAAGCTACATGCCAAAGCTAAGGTTAATTCACTTGATTTTGATATCCTACGGCGCAACTAATGTGGTTCAAGAGCTAACCTTACTTTGAGGATTGGATCGAGATCTTCGGGAAGGACCATGCTACTGTTGAGAATGAGGAGGATGTACTCGATGCTATTAATGACCTTATCAACTAAGATAATGCAAAAACTGAGAGTGCAGGTGACAATACCCCCAATTTCATCCCCGACCCAATTGCTGACCCAATGGAAAGAAGTTTATGGGTTGTTGAACAACTTGTTCGGACTCTCAAAAGATGAAAATCTTGATGGAACGCTTATGCTACTGAAGAATGTGGAGTGTCTGGACGGGTTTAATGATTTGCCTGACGAAGTAAAGACTCGCTTCGTAAAACGCATGCTTGGTAATATTTGATTTATGTTATGTTTCATTGGAACACTTGTGGGCGGATTTATTATTTTGGATGACCATGTTACGCTATTTTCTTTTGTTGGTCTTCTAAAACTTTGATGCCACTTTAGACGATTTGGAAAGTTGATGCATCCAATTATGTAGCTTTTAGATGTATTATTTGCGGGACATAATGTTCTGTAAACTATGGTTAGTTTTTTTTAATGTGGTGGTACCACATTGGTATGCAAATGTTTGGTGGATCACTTCAAGATTATTGGTACTATTTTGATTCAGCTTTGCGATATTGTTAGGACAACTCCACCTAGTTTAATTTTTTATGCAAAATTGTTCTGTTGAAATTTCTTATTTCTTAGCATGTGTAATTTTCCAATATCCGTCTTTTTCTTAAATTTTGTATTTTCTTTACGACTTCAGCAATGAATACCGGCAGGTTCTTTGATAGCTTAGTAAACTTTCGAAATGAAGATGAAATCTTTGTGTCTTTCTGGTGGTCCATTTGTTTGATGGTGCTGGTGTGTGAAGTGATTTTTTATTTTTTTTTTAATTGGTTTCTCATTTGTTATTATGATGACATGTTTGGTCTTGCCACTATTAAATTATCATATAAGTGATTATGGAGAAGCTGAGTGGGTGAAAGTTGGCTTTCCACACCAACAAAAATCATCTTTTAAAAGTTATTTAAAGAAGTCATATTCTTTCAGTAAAACCTTAAGCTTTTTTCTCTCACTATTTAATTTCACAAAATTCTCCACTCTTCAAATAATCACTGACCACGTTTGAAAAAAAAATTGACGCTTAATGCTTCTACCTTGACTATCAATATGTTAGTGCACAAAAGTTTTAAAAATGTTAAGCAGCTTAAGTAGATGAAGTTGATAATTTAATAATTTTGTAGCTATGATACATCCGAAGTGGAAAAAGCGCAAAGACACGTACGTTAGACTGTAATCATAACCACAAAGGAAAAAACAAGGTAACAAATAAGAATATATAAAATAACCATAACTGAAAACACGACTAACCCAACATATCAAGCGTCTAAACCTCATTTAATTAGCCTAAGGGTGCCATTTCTTCAACTTCATCGTCATCGCTGCTAATGGGAACTTCCAGGTGATCTTCGACGCCAACCTTCCGATCAAAAAGCAATTCTAAGTTCTTGTAGTGTGACTCTCCCCTGCGGAAGTAAAAGTTTGTCTCCGGCTAAAAAAATTAAAATAAATAAAATCATTTATTTTTTATCAAGTATGAAATGGTAGGACATAACCTGAATGTTAGCTGCCCACCATGTCAATGGCATGTACATGGTGTTCATGGCTTCTTGCCACCGACATCCGAGTATGCTATAATCCTCCGAAAAAGGCAGTAGCACAACTTTAGTTTTCTTACACGAATGTGAAGGTCTTTGAGCGTGTAGTTCTTACCAAAATTTTCATTGAGCTCCCTTTTCACGATTAGGAGAGCCTCTACACTGCTAGAATTCCTTACCCAGTTGCCTTGAAGGTACTGCTGAACAAGTATGCTCACAAATTTTCTCTCAATCGGCTCACTCCAATTTACCGAGTAGAAGAAGGTAAACTACTGTGGAACGGGATGAAAATCCATTTGTAGCTACAAGTTTATCAAAATAAACAGTATGTTAATGTGTGGAGTTACCTTCTGCAAAGAGCCCTTCTATTTATAAACAAAGAAATAGTAATTTCTGTTCATTTCGTAAATTATTGTTGTGTAACATGCAAAAACTAGTGTGATGATGTTGTTAATTGAAAATAGATAAAGGTAAACATTGTCAAATCTTTGAATCAGATCTTGTATTACATTTCAGTGAAATCTCATTACCTACTTGAACATAATGAGAAGATGTTGGAATATTATGTCATATATCACATAAACATGTGGGGAAGGAATCCACCTACTGTATGCATCGATAAAAAAAAAGAGGATGAATATTGACATGCAATTTGGCAGCTTTACAGACAGAATGGCCTCCCCTATATTCTATTCAACTTCCAGAAAAAAGGATCAACAATTACAAATTCTTAGCATTAATATTCAGAAGTGGTTTGCTTACTGAATCATTAATTAGTTGAAGTAAGTTTGTTTAATTAATTTTTTAAGTGATGATTCAGTAATATGTTTTTGGGAGGTGTTGGCTCACTGTTTTGCTTTTCTTTTCTTTTTTTTTCCCAATATTATAGAACACAAATTAGTAAAACGAATTACACCAACTTATAATACTTATATATCCGCAAGCCTACAACCTCGGGGAAAGAGGTGAAAATACATATTGTAAATGGTGCTTGAATACGTCCTAGGAAATTAAATTAACATTAAAAAAACAAACATGCAATCCTAAGAAATACTTAAATGCCCACTACAAACTTCCACTGCATTTGATTCGAGCAAATACCACGCACATACTGCTGTCCAGATGAAATAACTCGAAACCCGCCTCAATTTTTTAATAACCCTGCAACCACCTATTTCTTTCGGCTACTGAATGAGCACCTTAGAAAGCTTGAAGAAGAGGAAGAGCTACATGTTGGGTTTAACGGATTTGGATCCTCATCAGTCTTTGCAACCTTAAGATTACCCTCTCTGACACGTGAGGGCCCCTCACTAGATGGGGATTTTCGTACTTTAGCCTAAAACCCAGGAGGGCGTGGACGAGCAGGCATATGGCTCTTCGGGACGAAAGACCTTGTTATGGGAGATATCGCCTTGTCTTGATCGTCTTCGTTCAGTTTCTCCAAAGTGTCCCCTCCTAAGGTAACAATAGTGTCTTCAATCTCGATCACCTTGTTGACGTTTCCAGCCTTTCCTTGACCATCATCGGGCGCACGCTCGTCATCATCATTGGTTATTTGAATAATGGGCACTTCAGGAGGCACTGAATAATCTGGAGTCATTGTGAACAAGATCGCCATACTCCTGTAGTGGGGTTCTCCATCGTGATGATAAACCTAGGCGTATCGTGTCTCCTATAAAGAGCATGTTTTTTTAAGAAAGATTACAAAAAACTGAAGGTTTGAAATATTTTCGGGAATAGAAATTGTGTAACCTGGATCTTTGCAGCCCACCAACTAACAGGAGCAAGAATAGCATTTGAGCTGTCACCATAGACAACATCTCGGCTTTCAACTAAGCTCCGAACGTGAAAATAACAATGCTTAAGCTTCCTAAGATGAACAAACATGTCGGTTAGTTTGAAGTTCGTAGCAAATGCCTCGTTTATCTCAAGCTGAGGAATACGTAAGGATTGCACACTCCTTGAGTCAGTTGCCCAATTCCCTTCCTCTCATTGCTTCACAAGGCAACAAACAGACATCATCTCCATGGGCACACTCCAAGCTACATTGTAGAAGAAATTGGCTTGTTATGGAAATCCAACTTACATGCCATGTTCCATTGTCCACTACTAAATTGAATGCAAAACAAGCTAGTTGCAACCACTACTTGAAGTAAAATTATTTACAACATTGAACTTCGAAATAGAGGAAATATAACTAAATAACAATTGTTTGTAGAGCAACATAAAATACGATTGAAAATAACTCAAACAACTAAAATATAATCACAATGCTTTCCCAATCATGATAAATACTAATAGTAGTAAAATTCCTATCAGTGCATTATTTTCTTCCCGTGCGGGCGGTGCAGTTTGACGATTTTGGTGTTCTCCTATGGAGGTGCTTTGGAGGTTCGGCACGATAAAGTTGCTGGTACACGAGACCTGTGGGCTTGAGCTTGTGAGGAAGAATGGAGATCATACTCACGTGTTGGTAATTACAAGTAGGGTTTACGTGGAGAAAAAGAGAGAGACATTCTGGCGGGTCGTCCCTAGAATACTCGTAACACCAAATGAAAGAGCGTTCACGACGAATGTTTGTCGGACACCTATAGAAGTACCGACCATGGTTCTTGGTCTTGTCGCCGGCTTGGAACACGGACATTCTACCTCTTCGGCACTAACACTCTGGAAGCCAGCTTTGACCAATACCCCAAGTAGCTCTGCTACAAATAACTGATTATGTAGCCGGTACACACAGATTTTGGAACAAATAAATTTAGGAAATATAACTTAATTGCCATTAAAAAACCAACAGGAGGTATTAATAATATCAACAATAGGGTTCAAGATTCCTATGCAAATCAAAATTGCGTATAGTCCTGTCAAGTGCGTAGCTGCAATTGGGGTGAGTGGGAAACCAAATAAGATTGTAAGGACAAATGTGTCATTTTTAAGTCATACTCTATCTAACACCATGTCCTACCAAACATGTAGCAAATGTTTTCTTGTTAATAACACAGTGTACCCAACACATGATCTTAGAATGTAAACTAGGCTTATTTTCCATCCATTTCCTAACTCTAAGCAATGTGCCCATTTCATGAAGTGGGTTCCAAATGGGTTCTAATTGAAAACAATACGTACTTCATAAGAAAAAAAAAAAAATAAAAAAAATAAGCGTTGACTGATGCCACCACATGATTTTCTAAGTACACCATATTTACTAAAGACACCATATGTTAATAATTAAACGACTCGTATTTTCTTTATACACCACAATAAGTTCCCTTTTTATTCTTGCTACTACTATAACTAATAATAAAGTATAACAAAAAATAAAACAATCAATAAAACAAAAGGTTTATAATGATTTTCTTCACTATATGTTAAAGAACAGAGCACAACAAAATGGACTCAATTTGAGTTTGTAGATTGGATGTCAATGCATGTTTGAATGAAAAAGGAGCTTTTGCATGTATGGGATATTAATGATAAGTCGATACCGGTAGTTTAGCAAAGGAGCAAGCATAGACTCCCCAACAGTGAAAATTCAATTTGTGATCAGATTTACGTTTTACAGTCTCTGAGAAGTGAAAAAGAAAAGTCACATTGTGAAAATAAGAGAGCGTATCTAAACGATGGTTGTTACTGTAATTTGGATTCGGTGTTGCAGTAGTTTCCGTATATAATTTTTCGATTCATGTATATTTATTTTGGGTAATTTCTTACAGTACTCCGTAGTTTCCGAACATAGTAAATTTTAGAATGTATTTTGCAAACGATGTCTGTCGAGAAATATATATAAAACATCAAAAACATAAATTTGAGCCATGAAAAGTACGAAATGACTTACATCGTTTGTCTTTCGCGTAGGTGGATGAGTGATCGAGTTTATGGAAAAGAAAGCGTGAGAATGAAGGAAGAAGGAGAATGAGAAAAATAAAAAAATTATGGGTTATATGACATATTTTTTAACAATTTTTTATTAAAAACAATGTGGTGTACTTGGAAAAATTTGTGGTGTCTTTAGATATTTTATCTATATATTAAAAAAAATGGATTTATACCACTTCTAGAAAAACTATGTTTTCCCGCCCATTTGCTCTTTCCATTTTGGGAAAGATAATCAGCGAGATTTACTGTTGAAACAATAAATCCGAATTATAAGGTAAATCAATAATAAAAAAAAAAAAAAAAAAACTGTTGACATGATTTCCGAAAATAAAGCAATATTTTGAGATTTGAGTGAGAAACAACCTCAAATTTGTAAAATGTATCTGTTTGAGATATTATCTCCATTTTGTAACAGGGCAATATCAATTCGCATAAAATAACAAAATCAATTTATTCACAGTCTTTATCAAGTCTCTTCAGGAAAACAATAAAATCTTAAACTTTTTATTAACCGCAAAATTAGGGATATGACTAACAAATTTGAACCCTAAAGTTTGGTCTTTAAATGTCGGATCAATAAACAACAGGAACATCCGTCAAGTGTTGCAGAACAAGTTTCTCTCACATCTTAGCAGAACTGTAGTTTAATTTTCGTCTTTAGTTATGAAACGTCTTACTTTTGTCTATTACATCATCTTAGTTGCATACAATACTACATATATGTATGACCCATTCAATAGTTCTGACCGCACTGTCACGATGCAGTAAAATTAGTTAAACCTAGTGACACGTCGGTTTCTAACCTAGTGTTCCGCAAGTGTACGGATGTAGGTGTAGTAGCGATAATCAAGGTCGATCCCACAAGGAATAGTTTTAGGTAGTTTGATACCTCAATACTCTAGGGATGTCCTAACTAGATACTAGGTTGTAAAAGGTTGATTTTAACCAAAAACTGAGGAATTTAACGAATAACTATGTTACTTATGACTTGGAAACCAAAAAGAACTAACAATCAATAAGAAAAGGTATCCTAGGGCCTCGATTTCAGGATATTACTTCAATGTTGAATATGATTAACTTATAGATTTAACAATTCTAGTGTTTGTCAGGCGGCACGACAATAATCTAACCCTTCTCTCGAAGCAATTAAACCGTTGATTAATTAAGCTAATTACCCTCTCGAGTTAATTAAACCTAATAACTCCCAAACGATCCTAAGCCACGGCCTACACAGTCATAGACAACTGCGCTCTATGCCATAAGTCTGATAACGATTCCCTCCTCTCGAAGCGGAATTGCTAAACTAAATTACTAAATCTAGGTGATCAAGCTAAATCTAGTTATAAGCACAAACATAGAGATAAACACATAAAGATATGAATTAATAGATTAAATCATAATCAAAATATTGTCATAATAATCCCTACTCTCTAACCCTAGGACACGAATAGCTTAGCTACTCATGCCTAGCAATAATCCAATACAAAAGTCTATGGAAAACATTGTAAAAGATTAAACTAGGAAAGAACGACTAAACCCGGATGAACCCGTCTCGATGATCTTCGTCTTCTTTGTCCTCCAAGACTTCTTCTAGGTAGAATGATGATGTAATTGATGTTCTCTGATGTTTTCTATCTGATTCCCCTGATTTCTAGAACTTGGGTTCCTTTTTATAGAGTTGGGGACGAATCCTTGGGAAGATAGGATCAAAATCCTATTAAAATTAGGAAATTCTCGTAGGAAAGGCTTTCTGACACGGCCGTGTTAGCATTGTGACACGGCCACGTCCGTTTTGCCCGGGCAGATTTTCAGGTCTGACTTCCAAGCCATTTTTTAGGGTCTTCCGGTCGTTTTTGGGATTTGTCTCTTCTAGGAAAAGTTGTATCCCTTTGAATCAGCTTTCTAACACCACCAATTGCACCTCAATCGGGGTTGTAGATCTCAAGATATGGCCAAAATACTAGAGGTATGTCAAGCTGACAGAAAACTTCACTTTCGGGACACATTTTGACGCGGCCGTGTTGGTTGGCAGTGTATTTTTCCATGTTCTAGGCCATTTTTGACGCGACCGTGTTCATATTTGACGTGGTCGTGTTTCTCCTTTTGCTCCTTTAACTCCCTTTTCATCCGTTTTAACCCTATTTGGCTTGTTTCTTCTTCAAACTTTATCCAAATGGAATAAAAATACCTAATTAACTTCAAAACAAGTCGAAACACGTCAAATGACCAAAATATTATTAATATAAATAAACGCCGGTAAAATATGCACGTAAATGATATAAAATATGATCCTAAATCGACCTAAGTACATGCATAATTAACGTGTATCACCTAGCTACCCTTCTAGGTTGTAGGAGTGATAAGTAGGGTCGATCCCACAGGGAGCAAGAAGATTTATAATGCTTATATAAAACCTAATACTAGCAATTTATGAATATTTATATATGTAAAAGTAATGGAGGGGGGGGGGAGGGTGTTAGTTGATTTCCAATTAACTAACAAACTGGAATAGAAATTAAACAATTACTTATAAAAACTTTCTACTTATGAATTAATGAATCCTGGCCCTTAATCTTATCTCCCCCTAGTTATTACTACCTTGTGATAGATGCAATTGTTAACCAATTTCAACTTTAAAACTCCTACCCCAAGATTAGCAACAAGCTCTGCTAACCTCGTTATCCCTTATGTTTAACTAACCAAAACAAGCTCTTTGGTTAGTCTATCCAATTGAGTGATCTCAGAACAAGCTCTCTGGATCACATAAACCGGATGCCTAGAGTACTAGTATAACGGAATAGACACGGTGTGGACCTCGTAAGCTCGGATCCATATAGACCGAGCTATATACTACCCTAACGATATCACTCGCTATTCGCTACTAAGTGGTTATAGGTTCGTAACAATTACGGATTATGATTATAACCTAGCGTTACTTATGCAATTAATATCTTAGGTGATCAATCTAGCACATAAACACATAAAAGTATTCAAAGTATTCAATCGATTATCAATCACCGTAAATATCACAAAATACTAACAACTACTGTTCGACTCGATTAAGAACTGAAATAACCTGCTAGCCGCTCATGGCGGTGACAATAGACAAATTAAAATTTTAATACATAATTTAAATAACTAAGGAATGAAAAACCCGAATGCTCCCGATCTCGATTGTTCGTCTTCTTCAGCCTCCTCTCAATCTCGCTCTTTCGTGTTGTTAAAAAAAAGTCCCTATTTCCGAGCAAACAGGTCCCCTTTTATAGAAGAAGTCAAGTTGGGTTGATTTTGGGCCCAGGATTTAATAGCCGCCTTATTGGGCCGCGACCGTGCAGATGGGCCGCGCCCGCTCTTGGTCCAGCAACACGCCGCGGCCACGCCACTTATCCAGCGTTTGTGACTTGTTTTCTTCAGTTTGACCGCGGTCGCGCACTTAGGTCACGGTCGCAGTGCTTTGTTCCGTGTTTTCTTGCATTTTTCCTCCATTTGACATCCCGGACTTCGTTCCTTCGTTGTACATCCAGCCGAGTATAAACATTTAGCCTTAAATCACCTATTTAGCTCAAAACAAAACCACAAGCGCCAAATGATCTAAAGACATAAAAACAAGCTAAACACGATCACTTATACACGCAAACATTACAAATCATCACTTTAACAGACTTAAAGTGCATAAATAAACGCGTGTACCAAAATCCCCCAAACTTAATCATTTGTTCGTCCCGAACAAATCTAAATCAAACAAACAATCAAGACACGGGTTTAAGGCACTTCAAGTGGCAAGTATGAGTTTCAGAAAAGTTTAACAAAAGCATAGCAACATGATTTATCGAACATATCCGACAGAGCAACTTCAACTACTTTCAACACTTATGATGTTCAACAATTGTTCCTCACCGGAAATGTGTATCACTCATCTCTCAAGTGTTTAGGGTATGCAAAGTATTTCACTCACACTGATTTACATGCAACGACCACCATATGCTTACCGATTATTTAAGTCGGACCTAGTACTTGACATGCGTGGCAAAGAATAAAAAAGGTCTTTAATTCGGTTGTAATGTAGGCTTAGGAAGGGTAGGATACATTTTGGGTGAAAGTGACTAACGAGTGGACTAACCGAGTTATTCCTAACCCAACTACCCCTCAAAACAATCACAAACACCTCACTCTCCAAATCTCAGTAAATAACCCCAAGGAATGACTTCTTCTCCCAACGAAAGATCTTTTACAACCAAGTGCTTTCCTTCTCTCATTATTCTTGTATTTTTTTTTTCTTGGGTACCACATTTTTCTGGGACTACCCGGATTTCTTCTCTTTTTTTTTTTTCTTTTTTCTTAGCACTTTTCTTACTCCCCTCCTCAACTCATGCTTCATGTGTACTTGACTCATTTCTTCCTTACTTTTGAGTCTAAAATTTTAGCACATAGGAGGGTAAAACTTCTTGATTTTTCTATCACCAATGCCCTTTAAATTTGTTTACTTTTATCCACTTTTTAAGCCCATAGTAATCTCGAATAACATCTTTCGCTTCCCTCTTCACTAGATTAGTCCATTAAGGTCAAAGGCCAATTGAAAAGGTAATCGGCTTGTAATATTCGGTTCACAAATAACAGGCTCACGACCCAAATGGGCTAACTAAAGGAGATTTCTTTTTCAATAATTTGGTAAAAAAGGGTAATTATTTTGGGGCTTTGAAATAGGCTAAAATCAAAAGAACTGCCTAAGATCATCTTCTAAGCCATAACACATACCGACCTATTCACGACAGACATGCAAGGCATGTTCTAGAGTCTATTTGCACATAACCAATGAAAATCACACCGAAAGAATTCATACAAATTACTCCAAGAATGGGAGTATAAATATAGGCTCAAGTTCCTCACTGGGTAATTATTGGTCAATGTTTCAATTCACAGCTCAATTTCATCTCCATCACTCGTCATGCTCTATCATGTGCTATTTTAAAATAAGGTTTCACAAGAAATCATCACTAACTTATTGCCAACTTATTAACACCTTAATGTGCTTATTTTCAACAACATAATTCGATTTTCTTTTCCTATCCTAGACTCGATCTAGACTCAACAAAACAACAAGGTACATAACAACTAAACATGATCCACAACGACAGTGGCACACAGGCCCGACGATCAACCAAATAATTGGCTACAGGCCATACACTTTAATCATTACACCAAACTAGTAGCTAGCATAAAGTAAACTAAAGCTCAAAAGCGGCCAAGTCGTCCCACTTACACCCCCCTCCCCCAAACATGGTTGAAAACCAAAGTTTGTGGGAAAAAGAGTGGTACGGCTTGGTGCTTACTTACCGTACTATTGCCAACGCGGTGGTTGGAAGCTATGCATGCTCCCATAGTTAGCTATCGCGCCCCCACCAGATGTCATGTTTTCTCCACCATACTCCACTGCTATGTTGAATTCGAATCATGTTAGTTGGTACATACTAATCAAGACGACAAGAAAACACTTAAAAATAGAAAAATAATAAAATCAAAATACGATAAAAACGTCGGGTTGCCTCCCGAAAAGCGCCTTTGTTTCATGTCGTTGGCTCGACCAGTTCGCGTTCCCTTTAACGTTTGATCCATGGTGGTTTCCAGGTGGACCCCGATCAATTCAGACACTTTACCCCATTTCGCTTTCTATCTTCCTCTTTACGATACCTCACCAATGTTGAACAATTCAGCTTATCCCTGCACCTCATCTTAAAGTTCTTGTCGATAAGAGGGTTAGTAGCATCAGGAAGGAAAATAGAATGGACATCTTCAGGACATCCGATGGCATCATAAATGTTAAACTTAACAGTTTGCCCATCAAATTCCATAGTTAAAGTACCCTTACTGACATCAATTTTTGTTTGGGCGGTGTTCAAGAACTGCCGCCCTAACAAAATTGGAGGAGATGTAAAAGAATCTCCTTGCATATCTAGAACATAAAAGTCAGCCGGGAATACCAGTTCACCTACTTCAACTAAGACATCTTCAATTAGACCATAGGGGGTATGTGTTACTACAGTCTGCTAACTGAATTACTATCCTAGTTTCTTTCAGTGGTCCTAGGTTTAATGCATGAAATATTGCTCTTGGCATTACATTAATGGAAGCTCCTAGGTCTAGCATGGCGCGTTCAATGTTTGTGCTTTCTATTCTACATGGAATGATAAACATACCTTGATCCTTACATTTAGGTGGAATCTTCTTTTGGAAGATTGCTGAGACGTTTTCTCCCATCAGGAACTTTTCATCCCCCTTAAGTTTACGCTTGTTGGTATATAGCTCTTTAAAAACTTAGCATATCTGGGGATTTGCTTGATAGCATCAATCAGAGGAATTTTGATGTCAACCTTGCGAAACACGTCCAACATCTCCTTCTCTTTGTCGGGTCATGCAGTTCTGATCATACGACTGGGAAAAGGGAGTGGTTGAGATGGAATTGATGCAGAATCAATGATTTTTGGCTGAACAGGGGCCGAGGTCGTGCTTGGAGGCCGCGGTCGCTCTACTTGTACAACGTCTTCAGTCTCAGGCTTGTCGAGCAGGTCTTCCGCGGCCGCGGCTTGGTCTTTTTCAGCTTCGTCTGGATTTTCGTTTTTACCATCGTCTAAGGTTTGCCCGGGCTTCTTAAGCTCTCCAAGCTGATTTTCACTCCTTAATGTGATGGCACTGACATTCCTGGGATTTATTTCCAGTTGTGCTGGTAGTTTGCCACTCTGCATATTCTCTAGTCGACTTATAGCAGTTGCCATCTGGCTCATCTGTGTCTCAAGATTCTTGATGCTCGATGTTGCATCCTTCTGAAATTACACCGTATTTGTTGCTAAAGTCTTCACAATATTAGCCAAGGATAAGTCAGGTGCTTGTTCGGCTGGTTGCTTCGTGTAATACATACCTCTCGGTGGTGGAGGTCTGTTTTGCCCACTTGACTGGCCTTGCTGATTACCATAGCTGAAATTTGGATGATCCCTCCATCCTGGGTTATAGGACAGAGAGTAGGGGTCATACTTCCGGCCTTGGAAGTTTCCAGTTCCGACAGCATTGGCATGTGCTTCGAGCTCATTCCCCAGAACTTCGCAATTATCAGTTGTGTGACCCGTGGTATCACATATTCGGCAAGGTCGGATATTTGAACTTCCCCCCATAACGGCTTTCTGAACCATTTGAGTAAGCTGATCAATCTTTGCATCCATTTGAGAATCGTTTGCCTCTCTCACTATCCGCGTAGATGCATCCCTATTCCCAAACTGCTGTGTCTTAGCAGCCATTTTGGATATAAGTGCTCGAGCAGCTGTTGGAGTCTTATCACATAAGTCGCCCCCACTTGCGGAGTCCAGCATGTTCCTATTTGGCTGTGTCAAACCTTCATAAAAATATTGAATCAGCAGCTGATCAGTGATCTGATGTTGCGGACATCTGGCCACAAGCTTTTCGAAACGTTCCCAATATTCGTACAAGGTTTCTCCGGGCAATTGCACTATTCCACTGATTTCTTGCCGGATATTCATGGCCTTGGATGCGGGAAAGTATTTTTCCAAGAATTGGGCCTCCATTTCCCCCCAAGTTTTTATAGATGCAGAAGGGAGGTAACAGAGCCAACCCTTTGCCAAATCCTTTAGGGAAAAGGGAAATGCACGCAGCTTGATCCGTTCTTCTGTAACTTTGGTGGGTTTCATGCTTGAACAGACAATATGGAACTCCTTCAGGTGCTTGTGCGGGTCTTCTCCAGCTGACCCATGGAAGGAGGGCAATAGGTGGATTAACCTTGATCGGAGTTCGAAAGTGGTATCCTCCCCTAGATCAGGGAAGGTGATGCAGAGAGGCTAGTGAGTAGTGCCACTGTTGGCCAATTCCCTCATAGTCCTTTCGGCTGCCATTGATTCTAGCTCAGGTTCAGAATCGGAAGAATTCTCGGTGGCAAAAGGCAAAGCTTCGAATTTCTCTCGATTTTGTCTTGCTTGTCTTCTCAGAATACGGTCTCTACGAGTTATCTCTGAGTCAAAAAGCAATTCCTTATTTATGCATGAACGGGTGATCATTCACTGCTGAAACAAGACTAGAGTAGGCTAGGTGAGTTCAAGTTTATAGAAATTATTAATGAAAAGAAAAAAAAAATATATATTACTAAACTACTTATAAACCAATAAAACTAAACACTTAAAATCTTGCACCGTTCCCCAGCAACAGCGCCAAAATTTGACCGCACTGTCGCGATGCAGTAAAATTAGTCAAACCTAGCTACCCTTCTAGCTTGTAGGAGTGATAAGTAGGGTCGATCCCTCAGGGAGCAGGAAGATTTATAATGCTTATATAAAATCTAATACTAGCAATTTATGAATATTTATATATGTAAAAGTAATGGGGGGGGGGGGGGTGTTTAGTTGATTTTCAATTAACTAACAAACTGGAATAGAAATTAAACAATTACTTATAAAAACTTTATACTTATGAATTAACGAATCCCAGCCCTTAATCTTATCTCCCCCTAGTTATTACTACCCTATGATAGACGCAATTGCTAAACAATTTTAACCTTAAAACTCCTACCCCAAGATTAGCAACAAGCTCTGCTAACCTCGTTATCCCTTATGTTTAACTAACCAAAACAAGCTCTTTGGTTAGTCTATCCAATTGAGTGATCTCAGAACAAGCTCTCTGGATCACATAAACCGAACGCCTAGAGCACTAGTATAACGGAATAGACACGGTGTGGACCTCGTAAGCTCGGATCCATACAGACCGAGCTATATACTACCCTAACGATATCACTCGCTATTCACTACTAAATGGCTATAGGTTCGTAACAATTACGGATTACGATTATAACCTAGCGCTACTTATGCAATTAATATCCTAGGTGATCAATCTAGCACATAAACACATAAAAGCCTTGAAGGATAAGTAAATAGTAAAATAACGTTCCAAAGTATTCAATCGATTACCAATCACCGTAAATATCACAAAATACTAACAACTAGGGTTCGACTCGATTAAGAACTGAAATAACCTACTAGCCGCTCATGGCGGTGACAATAGACAAATTAAAATAAAAATACATAATTTAAATAACTAAGGAATGAAAGACCCGAATGCTCCCGATCTCGATTGTTCGTCTTCTTCAGCCTCCTCTCAATCTCGCTCTTTTGTGTTGTTAAATAAAAGTCCCTATTTCCGAGCAAATAGGTCCCCTTTTATAGAAGAAGTTAAGTTGGGTTGATTTTGGGCTCAAAATTGGAAATCTTGTGGCCCAAGGATTTAATAGCAGCCTTATTGGGCCGCGACCGCGCAGATGGGCTGCGACCGCACCCGCTCTTGGTCGAGCAACACGCCGCGCCCGCGCTAATGTGCCGCGGCCGCGCCACTTCTTCTGCGTTTGTGACTTGTTTTCTTCAGTATGACCGCGGCTGCGCACTTAGGTCGCGGTCACGGTGCTCTGTTCCGTGTTTTCTTGCGTTTTTCCTCCATTTGACATCCCGGACTTCGTTCCTTCGTTGTGCATCCGGCCGAGTATAAGCACTTAGCCTTAAATCACCTATTTAGCTCAAAACAAAACCACAAGCGTCAAATGATCCAAAGACATAAAAACAAGTTAAACACGATCACTTATACGCGCAAACATTATAAATCATCACTTTAACAGACTTAAAGTGCATAAATAAACGCGTGTACCAAGTTCTTTTATTGGGTAACAAATCATGTTTTGCTGAAACGTACAAAAAAAAAACAAATCAGTTTTTCAGTTTTTTCGCAAATGAAGATCAGAACATGATTCGAAAGAATGGGATGAGTTTTTTGCGAAATGAGCGTTGGATTGTGCAGTCTAGTCATATCTGTTTTTGCTACAGACATAAACTATAGAATTCCGTGAATTTTCAATATACTACATAAAAGATACATTGCAAGTTAGAAACACACATCTTACACATTGATTCATAATAGAATGTTAAAATAGTGTAAGTTGTTTACTGAATTGTCAAGTTGTGGATGTTGCGAAACAAATCAAACACCATCGCTCGCATCCAAATACAACAACATAGTAGCAGACATCATATTTTGTATTTCTGATTAGTTTGTTTTGAGCATTATTTAAGTGGGCATATATTTTGAACCAGTTAACAAATTATCTAATTTGTTTACTCCACTTAGTATTTTAATATTACGAAATAAATGAAACACACTTGTTGCCATTCAAGTAAAACAGTTTAACTGCAGATATACTATTGTGCATTTGTGATTAGTTTGTTGTACACATTACTTATAAATAAAATATATTTTAAATATAGACGAAGGATTATGTAGTTACCTTATGAATGTGTACCGTATCCAATCATTTATGTTATCATATTTTCAAAAAATTGTTCAGTCAAATGCTTGCCAGTATTTGAAAAATAAAAAAAACACTCACAATGATCAAACGAATGTGGGTTTTCAGTTTTTTTTATTCTAATAACATGAGATGTAAACGAATGATATGTCGATGTAAATATGGAAAATGGTGGAATTTTTTGTTATGGAATCTGCAGTTTTGAGTTGATCTAAATCAAGCTATGAGATTTGTTATGACTCTGACTATGTTTATAAAATTGCCGGCACTACAACATAAATGACTTTAAGTAAAACTTTCTTTGTAACACTTTTAAAATTTAAACTTTTACGTAATACTTTGGTAACACTTATGAATATGTAACACTTCCATATAACACTTTTGTAAAATGTGCGAATATGTAACATATTCATGTAACACTTTTAGAATAGGTAACACTTTTAATGTAACACTTTTAAGATAGTAACACTTCTGGAAACACTTTTACATAGGTAACACTTTTTATATAACACTTTTAAATAAGTAACACTATCTAGGTAACACTTACAATTAATAAAATTATATATTTATTTTATTCTAAACTAATAAAATATCTTTGGATTTATTTTTCTCATATGACTTTTGAAGAATTAAAATCTTTCAATTGCTTATATTTTAGAAATGATTTTTTCAAGCAAAGTTTTATATACATGGTAAATCTTAACTATCACAATAAAATATTTGTAACATGAGATGATGAAAACAATTGACTAAAATAATAATTTATTAGAGCACCTAAGAATTTACTTACTAGTCATATAACATAAATTTTAGTATGCTTTTGTTTGTGTGTGTGTGTATAACTATACAAACATTATATTTTACTTACAACGATAAAGGAGTTTTGTAGCTTAAAATTTTGAATACATTTTAGTATAAAACATTGGACTTGAAATATTTTGTCATGTCTTTCATGTTCATAAGTTTATTTTTGTATTTAATTTTATATTCTATAATATTCTATAAAACACAAGAAAAGTAATCAATTACTAATTATTCAAGGTGTCTTAAAATGATCTACTTATTGCAATTGAAATTAATGACAATGCTTTAATATTTTATAAAATTTTGATATAACAAATTAGTGTGATATTGAATAAGTTATAAATATGTGTGTGTGTGTATGAGGGGACGAAATTGGAAAAAAAAATTAATTAATGAAAATTTTGTATCAAATTATATAATAGGATATGCTAAATATAATTAAGTTATATAGTTTGTAGTTTTGTAAAAAAAAAAAAAAAAATCAAGAGAATAGTTTATTGATGTTAGAGCAAAAAATCGTATATATAGCCTTTCGTATAAAATAAAACAATAGAGTTATTATAGCCTAATGGTTTGACCTTTACAGTTAAAGATCATGCAAGCTTGCAACTTGGGTTCGAAACCCAACAATGACAAATATTCAACATTTTTTGTTTTTAAAAAGAGTGTTACATAAAGATTTTTTGTTTTTTAAAAAAGTGTTACATAAAGGGTTACATGTAACATTTTTTTAGTGTTACCATGAAATGTTACAATTTAAAATCTAATGTAACACTTATGAAAGCTGTTACTAAAGATCATCCAAAGTGTTACTTTAGACTTTAGGCAGCACCGACAAATGTATCGCCAATAAAGTGTTACTTAAAGTCTATTGTAACACTTTTTGGTATATATGTAACACTTTTTAGGTGTTACATAAGTTCATTTATGTTGTAGTGCGGGTTTAACTGAAAAAGAACTAAGACACACAAACTGATCAAACTGATGGGGTTTTCAGTTTTTCATTCTAATAAGAATTTGCAACCTGAAAACCAGATTCTCATATGCAAATGTACACCCGCCACTATAATTACCTTTTCTAAAAACCATATTACTTGGTTTTATAGTTGATTAATCTGTTTGTCTAATTGAAATAGGAGAACTCTATTAAGAAATACATATTGGGAAAAGTTGTATTTACCTTTCAATATAAGTTAAAATAATGTGAGGATAATGTGCTGATACATCAAGGACAAGAGAGGATATTATATGAACATGATTGTAATTTTTGTTGCTCTTTTCATCAAATTGATACTAACAATTAACAACCTAATATATATAAGGAGAGGATTGTATATGGCAATACCAACAATCAAGTTAATAGGTTGTTTTAACTGTAAAGTTAAATAATGACTTTTTTTTTTTTTTTTAACTGAAGTTAAATAATGACTTAAGAGGGTGTTTGACTAAGTTTATTAAAACATCTTATAAGATATTTTTAGAGCTTATAAGTTGTATGGTCTTATTTTAAAATAAGCTTTAGAAATGTTTGGATCAAATTATTTATAAGATGTCTTCAATATCCTATAAGATATTGATGTGTTTGGTTAATAAGATCATTTTCTAATTATAATTACCAAAAAAAGGTGTATCTAAAAAGAGCTTATGAAAAAAGGTGGAGATTTGGTACTTTTTCTTAAATGAACTTATAAGCTCTTGAGAAGCTTAATTAGACAACTTATAAGCTCATTTCAAAAAAAAAATAAAAAAAAAAAAAAAAATAAGCCAAACAAATTTGAGAGCTTATAAGCTCTTGAACACCTTATAAGATGTTTTAAAGAGCTTGCCAAACACCCTCTTAAATTGTTGGATTTTAAAAGATCTGATTCCCAATGTTAAAACATCATAAGGTAAGATTCTTTGTGTACAAGAAAATTTGTGCCTCTTATAAAATTAATATCCTAGAAAGCGAGAAAGATATGTTTATTATATGATCAAGATCCATTTTTACATAATATATTGCATAAAAATAAGTCTATACAAATATGGAAGTTATACCCAAAGCACACAAATTGCACGACTTTATTAAACATGGGAGATCACTTATAAATAGTCCAAGCACACTGTCTATACATCAAACCTACAATTATAGATGTGTTTTACTAAACTTTCATATTCTATTGTTTGTTTGATCAGTAACTATAATCCAATCCTATAGGTCTCCATATTCAGTCATACTAATAAATGATGTTGATTACGTGGAACTCAGTCTCGAGCAGCTACTTCGTGGAAGATTGGTAAAAATAATACTGATCTATTTGATTTATTAAATCATGTCAACATGTTTACCAATCCACATGTTGATTCTTTGAGTACTCTAGCTTCAAATAGAAGACTCACAACCTAGTTCCCCGGGCTCGGTCTTTCTTCATCACAATTCTGAAACACAATAAAGGACCGCTACCCAGTTGGTTCGTAGTTGGATGTTTACCACAATAAAGATATAACTTATCGAATACTCAATATATAAACACTCAAATCCAATTTGTTTGCTTCAAAATTTTACTTGGTTTTCCAAAATCTCTTTGCAAACATGAATACTACAATATAGCACACTAAATCATAAAAAAACAATTTAGTGAAAACGTCTTCTAGCATAATAACATGTCTAGACATGAAAATGGTGATTAACACAAATGAAATCCTAATGTAACTAATAAGGCCATATTCAGAATGTTAGATAATCCTCAAAGCTGCTTTATGTATACTAAATTCTTCCATAGTTACAACTATATAAATAGATACAACCACAAAGTTGAGAAAATTATGTCAAACAATAAATTTTAAATTTACTCTAGCACATTAGTCTTCTGGATAAATCATTTCAGCTAAAGAAATTTAAGTCTATGATTTGCAGAAAGAAATTACCTTTGGCTGGCCATCACTATCTTTATTTGAGTTTTAGAGGCCGGTGTTGGTATTTGTTAAAATCCATCCCCCCACGTTGTGTTGCACCATGTGATTTATGTAAGGTAAAAATACATTAGAAAATCACTATAAAAATAAAGTATTCACAAAGTTAAAATAATGTTATAAACTGCTAACAAATATCAGAAAGAATAAATTGTTCAAAATATGTAATAATGTATATTTAAGTGGAATATGGTCAGATTATGAAGTTTTCACTGACTTGCAATAAATTTCTCTAAAAAAGTTGAAGTTTATGTGATACAATGGTAGTAGACACATGTTTTTTATGATCAAAATTACGAAAAACTACGAAATCGAGTTTAAAGTAAGAACTTCATTTTTACGCGTTCAGAATTACGAAATAGAACATAAATCAGAACATGCAATTTTAATATTCCACTAAAACATCTATATCATGAATCTAGGAATTCTCAGTATAGCAAAAAAAAAAAAAAAAAAAAAAAAAAAAAAGAAGAAGATTTTTTTTTACCTTTTACCTTTTGGACGACATCGAATCTGCTCAAAACCTTAGAAATAATAGGGTGTATTAACAGATCTAATAAGATTGTCTAAAATTCAAATCCACTATTTGTAACGACCCGATTTTCAAATTCTCTATTTTTGAGCATTTTAAAGAGACAAATATTCCTATCAATGAAAATCCTTTATTTAAATATAAGATTATTCTTAAATCAACTCGTTAGAAACATTTTAAGCATAATAAATATACACAATAACCATATTTTCTTATACGCAAAACATAATATATAATCCTATTCCATAAATCATAACTTGTAGTAGCGGAAAATAATAATTTTCTAACTAAATATAACTAAAATCTCCATAAGTTTTACAAGTAAAATCATACAAATCAGAGTACAAGTACTTTTTTATATATCCTAATCAACTACTAAGACCATTAATAATCCAGGAATAAACATAGCTAAAAATATCCATTAACTCCATAAAATCAAAAGTAAGATCATATATATCAAAGCATAAACAATTATCAAATAATCCTAAAATAAACTGCAATAAAGACATCAGTTCAACTATAGATAAATAAATCCTAAATAGTCATATGCTTATCCGCCTCCCTCGACTCTCATCACGCAACTGCAAGTTAACATGGGGATCATAATAGGCTGGGGTGAGCTTCCTTCAGCTCGTGGAGATTATACAAGTCATATAAAAAATACAATTGAAATATCATATGGAATAACAATTAACTTAAAACTTATAACATACACGTGCACAGGTTTCCTCGGATCACAACAACTTATAGGATTGATCAATCAACATATAAATGCAACTTAAGTCTTGCATTTCATCACATAACAGTTAATCACATAAACAGATCAAACATGTATAAATAATAGACAAGTAAGAATCCCCACCTGATGAGAGCAGCTTGAACAAAATCTTGAAATTTCATACAAGGATCTAAACACCATGTTCTTGATCAGAGAACCCTACACTAAAAGAATATCTTATCTTAATAATTATCATATCTTAATTCCTTAGGGGATGAAACATAGTGAATAACAAATAAATGGCCAAAGTTGTACTTAGATATAGTTTGAGTAGGCTGAACCATTTGGATTAGTGGAAGAATTAATGGCAGTTTAGTAAATAGAATAACTAGTTTACTTTGGAAATCCAATTTAATAAACCTTTCCCCATTGCTTCAGTAAGTGCAAGCCTGACTCTCACTAAAATATTAATATCCTGCACTTCCTCTCTCTTCATTAAACTAAACCCACGTCTCCCTAATACATCTCTACCCATTCTCTAGTTCATAGAAAACAGAAACTCACACACGCGCACACGTAGTGACCCAGACACACCGTACACACACTAGTACCCATCCAAACACACACGATGCAACACACACACCCACACGCATAAACACACGCATAAACACATGCACAACGCACACACGCGCGCACACACACACGCATATCCGCGCACACACTAACATACGTCCAGAACACACACACCACAGCAACACACATTCACACACACAACACCCGTACAAAGCCGTCATTCCCAAATCCTTCTTCCCAAATAGTTTGACAATTAACTAAACGTAGGTTTATACAATAATATTAAATAGGGCTTGGTACAAAATTTAAAGTGGAAATTGTGGAAGTTACCTGTTGCCAAAAAGTTACTGAGAGAAAAATATTTTTCTTTTTGAATGTATTTTCTGCTTCTACCGATGCGTGCGTATGTAGTTAAGGATGTATTTATAGGTTAGGGCTAACTAGTCACCGATTAGGGTAAGGATTAATGAGTTCTTATCTAATCAAGAGACACAGTAATTCAAACACTTTATGGATATGCAGCTTAAAATAAAATATGAATTGGGCCAGCAACCAGGCCATGCTCATAAAATTAAAATTAATGACTTTAGGCCTAAATAAATTAAATAGGAAATTAAGCCTAAAGTAAATAATGATGCACGAAATGAACTTATTAATATAAGACTCGAACATGATAATAATATCATACGTATTGGCGTCAATTATAAATTCAAGATTTAATTTCTTGAATTATAAGCGACCTATAATAAATAATATTATTTGGGGCCTAGGAATATAATTAGCCCAAAACTTGGAATAAATAAATAAAATATAGCATATAATTTATATAGATATATAGCAATGCCAAGGCCGACGACGGAAGCTCGGGACGGAGGTAGTCATTCCCCCGTTCCTTTAGTCTTTTCAAGGCACTAGACCGCCTAAAGCCTTCAGGCCAAGGGAGATCCGTTCCCTCCCGCTTTGCTTCTTCCAAGAACTCGATCGGAAGGGGACACCGGATGGATTCTATTTCAATAGCCTCTCGGTAAGAGGTTGGGCGGCGCGTATGGTTTTAACTTGAAGTTCCAAGGCGGCGCTTTCTATTGTATTGCCCTATGGAAAATATTAATATGGCATATAAATATCAATAAAATCATAGACGAAAAAGTCGGGCGTTACACTATTTTTTTTCGTGGTTCAAGAGAGTTGTAGCGATTCTTATCTAAGTTGAAGGAGAAAATGAGACCACATCGTATGTCTGCTCAAATCCACAAAATTAAAAATTAACTCAGATAAGACGATTTTTTAATCGGGCACAGCACCCAGGACATCATTCACAACATTTCGTTCTCATACACCAATTTCATGTATAGAATAACAGGAAAATTCTGGGAGAATTTTATTATTTGGGGGGTAATCTAAAATATAATATATCTTAGAAAATAGGAACTTAATTTTGGCTATATGCATGTTGGAATCGAGAGTGTTTTCATAATTATAGGAACTTTAAAATATGCATTTCTTAAACAATGGAATCAGTAAAAAAAAAAATTGAACATGCAGTTTCATTCAAGGACATAAAACTCAGAAAATCATTTAAAAAAAAATTGTTTTCAAACATCAATTTTGTGAGGCTATCAACAGTCAAATGAAGAAATTACAGAAAATTTTACCTTATTGAGCGAATTTAGTCGAGATCTTTATGGTCTTAGAAACTAGGCTTTTGACGATCGCAAAATCGACTTTGTTTTCATCATCGATCTCCATTTTATTAGGAATTTTGTGCCTTGAATCTGGTTTGGTTTGAGTCGATGTTCGTATCAAGGTGGAGTCTTGGATTTGGACGTTGTTGGAGACCCGTCGGAGGACGCGGATGCGGCGAGAAGTGATCGTTGAAGAGTTCGCGGGCGCGAAAGCTAGTCGCGGCCGCGACTAGTTAGATAAAACATGGAGAAGTTGACACGAGTGGTCACGAGCACGACAGATAGCCGCGGTCGCGACTGGTTGGGCGGCGCAAAAGATGGGCCAACGTGAGTTTAGGCCCAGTTAGATTCTTTTTGGGTCTGGGATTAGGTTTGGGGGCTTAAATAGTCCTATTTTCTCTAGTTTGTATTGTGAATAGGTTTGGGGCCTTATAAATAATCCTATAGCCTTTGGAATTTGTATTGGTCAAATTGATTGAATTGGTTGTTTGATCCGTCATTGATTTGTTAGGACAAGAGAGAGGTTGTCAATTTGAGATATTCTAGAATTGGTATTTGTTGAGTACTTGGTACTCTTTTGGTCTAGAATATCCAATTTGGTTTTGGGACTCTATTTTCGGGTTTAGAGTCGTTTGGTCATAGAGTGTGGAGAGTTTGGTTTGGTCGAGTATCAATTGATTAATACTCGAGTTTGTCTCCGTTTGTTAGGATGAAGAGTTGGATAGTTGACCTAGGGTCAAGTTTGTCTTTGTGCTATGTTGTAAGCACTCTTTTGATATTGGTTAGTTCCTCTCATTTGAACGTGGACGTAGCTAACAAGTTGTTAGTGAACCACGTTAATTTTGGTGTCTTTGTTTTGGCTTTGTCAATTCTTCTCGTTTATCATTTTTGCTTTGTATTATTCGTAATTTCTCAACATGTTCCAACCTCAATCCATCAATTCATACACCATATTTCTTTAATTTTTTCAGAAAACCTAAAATAAGGACTGATCTATGAACTTATATACATAGATCTGAAATATGCATAGTAAAGATCATCATCATGCTTAGAATAATGTGATTCATATTCGAAAATGGGTGATTCAAATAGAGTTTAGGAGATTAGAAAGAGGACGATAGTGAATGCAAGGATGAGAAGACAGAGAGAGAGAGAGAGAGAGATGGAGGACGAAGAGTCTAGATGAAGACTCTAAACTTCTCAAGAAAGTAAAATGAATAGTCTGGAAGAGGAAGGAGTGTGGACGTGTCTTAAGAATTAGAAATGTTACCATCTAAGAAATCTAGGATATCCAATATTAACATTTTAAAAAAAAAGATATATAGTATTAGAAATTATAAACTAGAAATAATAAAGATGCTACTTTAAAATATTGATTTTAGAAAATAAATGAAGGGCCAATTATTGGGTCTAATTTGATTTTAATGGACTTGAAAAATAATACTCCATCCATTTCAAAACAAGTGTCTTTTTAGCCTTTAAAAAAAAAAGAATTGGTACAAATGGCAAATATATTCATAAGAAATCTAATTAATTGGGTATGTTTATGGAATAAGGAAATAATCAACTAAATTAAGAAGGTTGTTTAGGGTAATATTAGAAGAATTATAGTTTTTTTTGTTAAAGCACATTTATTATGAAAATTTTTAAAATATCTAAAAAGACACTTATTCTAACATGGAGGGAGTAGTTAAAAAGAATAATTTTGTTTCTCTACTTATTTAGGACTTAGGATGGGTGGACTACTACAAATGGCGTCTGTAAGAAAGGTTTTCAAAATTTATACATTATGGGTGTGTTTATTAATGCTGGTGAATGCTAAATTATTGTTGGCTAAGAAAGTTAATAAGTGTACTTTGTTGGATTGATCCCCTCATCAAATTATATATTACGTGAATAAAAATAAATTTTTTTCATGATAATTTATTTTTCTGGTCATCAAATTATATATATATATATATATATATATATATATGTACTTCTCCAACAACGATGAAATTTTATACTGCAATTAGATTAAATATTAGTGTCTTAAAAAAAGTCAACTGATTCGTAATCGAGGATGAATTATCATCGCCCCGAAGAAGAAAGGATGAAAATTGTTAGTCAAAATTACTTAGAGTTTTCAACATCTTTGAAACACAATAAATGTGAATAGCTTTAAAGCAGATCGGAATGAAAATGCAAACAAAATGAAATTGATCTAAATATCAAGGTGTCTGAAAATCAAACTTTTCTAGAATTTTGAAAAAATGGAGTTTCATATAACTTTGAAAACAACTTTAAAAAGAAAAAAAAAAAAATCACCGATCTAAAACATTGTACCGACTTTTTGAAGATCTAAATGTATAAGATTATAAAACTTAAACAAATAATGTTTTTCAACGAATTAATTTTTGTTAAGAGTTAAAGAAATGGTGAAGATGGCTCTTGGGAGCCAAGAGATACACAAAGAGGTGAGGAGAGTCTTCTAGGACTCTCAAAATGGAATCGGTGGGTTATTTGGACGAAAATGGTGAAAAAACACATTAACTTTTCTTTAAAAAAAAATATTTAGTAATGGGACTGGATTATTAAATTGGGGAATTAGTTGGCTGAGCGAAGTGGACCTCGATATTGGGCTTAAAAATGTTAGCTTCGTTTTAGTTGTAATGTAATGGATTGGAATTAATTAGGCCCTTTTAGTTGGGCTAATATTTACAAATTTTCTAATGGCCCAAATGTTTGAGCTCTAATTTTTTTTTAGTTGCGAATGCTTTTTGTAAAGAATGTGAATTAATGTGAGGGTAGCCCACTTTCTTGCAATATTTTGATAAAATAATTTGAATAATAGTCAATTATTAATATTAATTGGAGAATATATTTTTTAGTGCAATCTTTTTTTTAAAACTATTAGTTATAATTAATTAGTTCAATAAGTACATTTGTTTCCAGTTGTTTCTATGTATTGATTTCTTGAAGACGGCAATGGTTATTTAGGCGATGTGTGGTACATTAACATTGTCATTTTAGTTTAAATTAGTTGTTGCATCTCGAATAAATTAAGGATTTTAAGATAAATGGTTGCAAAATAATTCAATTAACTTTCCTATTTCAAGTTATATTTTTATACGTAATATCTCAAATTAATTACCTATTCAACATCTTTTTTTAACATCCATATTGCTTATATTAAAATGAGATTAGAATGTAATAGTTACTTATTAATTTGAGTAGTTATTGTGAATATTTGAACTATTTCTATTGGATTTAGATTGCAAATAAAAGTTAACTTAAACCTCTTTTTTATTTCGACCTGAACTATTTATATTGGTTTTTGGCTTAAAAATGACTGATCATTTACGTATAAAAAGCTATGAAAGTTGAGAAATTAGAGGGAAAAGATTTTCCAACTATTTTTATCGCTTTCCCTAATAATGATGTGACAATGATTATTGTATCATTTTTTTTTTATCTAAATATAGTTCGTTAATTGAAGAAGAACATAAAGTGATGTTTCAGTTATATTTAATTTTGACTTTGTACTATACCACAACAAAAATTGTAAATTAGAAGGATGGACTTATGATACCTCTCGGAAGTAGTATATAAGATTAACATCATGTGGAAAAAAGAAGGATTAGTTCTAATATTTATGGCTTCAAGTTAAATAGTTTGACCCTTAAATTGTAGAAATAATTCATGTATCATTTTGATCAGGGCAGTTCAATAATTTTGGGGGTTCTAGATGAGTTAAAAAATGAAGTTATGCTGCTCTGACCTACTTTCTGATTTCTGAATTTTTTTTTGGATCTGTGAATCCTTATTTGTTTGCTCGAAGTATGTTCTTGGGATTCTGTGTTGTTGGCTTGGCATGTTTGCTTCTGAAAATTTTGGATCTGTGTATCTAAATATTTGTGATGATGTTGTTTTTTCGGATCTGATGGAGAAATATGTGTGCGGATCCTTGTTATGTGATATTGATTCGGATCTGTGAATCCGGGATCTGTATTGATGTTGTTTATGCGATTTTTTCCGGATCTGTGAATCCAAATCTGTGTTTGAGCTTTTGATGCGATTTTGTTCGGATCTGTGAATCCAAATCTTTGTGATGATGCTGTTTATGTGGTATAGTCTTCGGATCTGTGAATCCATTATCTGTGATTTTGTTGAAGTGTGGCTAAATGTAATGATTTTTCCAAAACTGAACATTTGTTGCTGCCCAACAAACATACAATGTGAGCAATTTTGTGTTGGTTTAGGTTGCTTATGTTAGTCCAGGCAGACTAATTACCACCAACACTTGTTTTGAAGTGGTTTTTAAACCCTATGATGAATAATTTATGAGGGTAAAATGCATTAAAAAAAAATTCTAACAAAATGTGATCAGTTTTTTTATCAGTTTTTGATAACTTCAGTAGGTTTTACTGTTTACAGTCTAAGCAAAAGAAACACGTCTGTTGTGTTTATACCGTAAACAACAAACTCAAAACATACTATACTTACCATTTTTTTTCACATATAGCCTAGATCAGTGAGTATCCCACCTACCTCATAGTTTTCTTCAGCATTTTCTTGAGCCATGAGACATTCAATTGCCTCCCGCACTGTTTCTTCTTCAACTTCCAATGCTGTTGGAAGTGTTCCTTGTCTTGCATGGGTTGTTTTAGCTATGTGTGGTAACCTATAATTATTACTCCCTTTGTCTTTCATCACCTCCACTAAACATGCTTGCAAGCTCAGAAACACGTAGTTGAGCTTGATAGGTTCAAGGTCTTCAAATGATTTAAGAACATTGTCCACCAAATCCTGCACATTGTAACTCCTAGTTTCCACTTGTATTGACTGGATTGCCCGGAAGTAGCCTAAGTCTAGGACATTAGTATCAGGTGAATTTGGCGGTTGGCACATCAATTGAATCTGAAATCCATCACGTGTAGCAGCATTTCTGAAATCTATGTCAAAATTGCTTAAGTGAGGTCTTGTGTTGTCCTATTGTATGATTATTTGCTTACTTGCATGCACCGGCCATTTTGACTTGATTGTCGGAATTATCTGTACATTAATTCCCAATGATGAAACAGTTTACCTCTTAATAAACGCATTTCTGTGATGTCGTTGATTTTACCTAACAGATTGAAAAATCTGTTAGGTAAAATCATGGAGACTTGCAATTTTTCCTTAGAAAAAGTTCAGATGATAATTAATTTATGATGGTTTAGATGGTTACCTTTTGAAGTAGACAATCTTTAATAACCTGTTTGGTTATTGATTCGATTGGCTTGGTGATCATGGTCCCTCTCGGTCTGTTAGCACTGTTTCTGAGGACGGGCTCCATCGTAGTGAATGGAAACATTCCTATTTTCTCGTCAAATATTAATTCCCCGTCTACTGTGTATTGTGGCCTCACCACAGCGCACATAAGCATCACCTTGGGGATGAAACGTTTGCTTTTACAAACCTTACATGGGTCTTCTTCGCCTACTAGCTTATATGCCCTCTCACTAGTTTGTTGCAAGTAAAATAATTTCTCAACAATATGAACTACATTATGCATATTTTCATACCTGATGTTGTTTTGAACGGTGTCATTGTGCAAGAAACTGAGGTTGTACTTTAGCCTTTGAATCTTGTTCGATTCTGTTAGTTGTGGCTTAACTGCTTTGGTATGCGGTTTTATGACCCCCTGATTTATCCATCTTCCTACTTTGCTTTTGCTAACGTTGCGCTCACTTGCTAATCTTCTTATTGTTCCTCTTTTGGAGAATGATATGGCTCTCATTGCCTCTTCATCTAATGATGCTTTCTGTCTTGAAGCTTTTCTTGGCCTTATTTCCGGAAAAGAAATAGGTCGACCCTCTGAAATCTGCTTTTTTGCAGATTGTCATATTAGCTGAATCGTTCGGACGAAAACTCCAAATGATGCTCCGACTTCCTTTACCTTGCGATGATTCAAAACTCCTCCGGTGTTGTTGGATAGAAGAGTTTAAGCAATGAGGAGTCGATCTGATGGAGAAATATGGGGCCCCTTCCTAGTGTTTGTCATGTTCTTTTTCTTCTGTAAATTTCCGTTGCTTGGTTGAAATATGCATTCAATGTTGTTTTGGGCTTATTTATATTATAGCCCTTATTTGGACATAATTTGAATGTAATCTAGTTTAGGAGGGAAGTTTGAGTGAAATTCGATTGTTAGCATTTTTCGTCCAAAATTTCAGGTTGTTGAAATTTTGGTGGGAAATTTTCCCCTAAAACTGTAAAGCATTTCGTTCCCAGAATATATTGAATTGACTTTTCTGTGTTTTTTTGCTTAGTTTTGACCCTCAAAAGTCAAAGAAAAAGCAGTCAATTGGTTTTTCTTAACATCCATGTCGGGTCAACCGTGCAAATTTAGCTGGGACGAAGGGAGTATGTATCAAGCACCATTCCTTATCCCTATACCCCCAACCAAGCGGATCCTTAATTAGTATCATTTGTAATAGATATAGAGATACTAATAAAGTATTTCAACCATTAGAGAACTGAAAAGTCAGAAAATGACCTCAGAAGTAAGTGAAAATGTGGTGGCCATGGAGTATTTGGTTAAAATTGAAAAACGGTAATTGGTACTATGTATTTGTTGTACATCCATTTTAACAACGTTATTGAACTAATGAGCATAATTAAACTTTCAAGTATTATTCTTAGGTTTAATACAATCATGGTTTCATGAACTTATATTAATTCTTAATTCCAAAGTAAATAGAATATTTTTCTAAATTGCATAACACACACACACACACACACACACATATATATATATATATATATATATATATATATATATTATGTACACACATATTTGGGGGGCTCCATCAGGACCTAAGGCGAATTTCTTCGTCACCTACGGCCTACCCATCTGAGTCACTCCTGATTTTAACTTTTGTTTCCTAAAATATATTTCTTTAGGATATTTGAAAAAAAAAATCACTTTTTGTATATGTATTTTAATATATTATATACTAAATATTAATCAACACTATGGCTGTGTTTACTTATGCCTGGAGGAGATTGGAGTACTGTAGGTTGGAAAAAATAAAGTAGAAAAAGAAGGTTGAGTTAAATAAATAGGTGTTTGGTTTTGTTGGTTGGAGATAGGGTTGGGGTTTGTTTTTAGTGTAAAAGGTGATAAAGAAGGTGATGTGATGTGTGTAAATATATTGCCAGGAACCCCAAAGAAAACACGGCTTGGATGGCCTAATCCTCAATGGATTGGGCCAAGTTTTAAGTAAACACACCCTATGTTTTGAGTTGCATGTCTTTTTTCTTCTTCGCATACCTTCTGCCTGTTAGCCGTTTTGGACCATAACTTTTTCAGCCTAAACTTAGATTACATTTTGAATTTTTTTGCAACATAAAGATAAATTAGGATCGACTCTGATAATTAATCTTAATTAGGAATGCACGTGAAGGACATAATAAGAATCCCTATGCCATTCTTTTTTTACTAGGACGACTAACGCAGTCCAACATGACAATTGTATAGTTTAGAAGACACGAAGATTAGTTTACAAAAATAAAAAAAAAATATATATTTTAGAATGATTAAACTCATTATTGAAAAATTCTATAAATTATATTAAAAATATAAAATATATTTTTGGAAATTATTTTTTGATTCATAAAATAAGTTTCCGATTTTAAAAATATCAAGGCTTGAAAACATTACTATACAATAAAAGATAGCCCTCTATAAAAGGAGATCGGACATATTTTCCAGCCCATTTCACATTATAAAATAAGTTGGTTTAAATCATAGCTAAAATAACAAGAGATTTATATACATTAAATCTTCCCAAAATTAGCTTCAAATTTAGATTTTGTTGGCAATTTGCTATATCAAAATTATAGGTGACATAATTTGATAGTTCATTTAATACAAAAAATATAATAAATTAAAAAGCAAATAATAAAAATAAAATAAATCTAAAAGCATATAATTTATGGTTTTTTTTTTCAATTTTTAGTATAAAATATAACAAATTAATCTTTTTCATGACCAAATATGACATCTACATTGCATTTTTTAAAATAAATTATATTAAAAAAATACAATTATTTGTCGATTATTTAGATTAGATTTGTTTATGTAACAATAATTGAATTATTTGATTGGTTATGAGATACACATAAAAATTAAATAAATTAAGATTTTTTTTTATAAATACTTATTAACTAATCTTTTTAAAATATTAGTTAATTTTATATATTTTTAAGAACTTTAATTTTTTTTACAATTCCATATGTCTTTCCATCAATATTACAAGTATCCAGTGATAGTTAGAAAATATTTTATTTTTTAATAATGAAAAAAAAATAGTGGAGAAATACATGTATCCACGTTAGGGATAAAAATAATTTAGAAATCTGCTTTATTTGTTTGTAACTCCCCCTCTCTTTTGTAAATGATTTGATTTTTCCAACATACTAAATGCACTAATAACTTTTTTTTATACTCGAATCCATTTATTTTATTTGCAATGATATTTGTTGATTATTGTCTTCAAACTAGTGTTACTCCCGTGCGATGCACGGAAGTATGTTAATATTATAATATATTTTAACAAAATTAAATACTATATGATGTTACTTTTTAAAATGTGAACCTTGTACATTCAATAAAATAAATAATTCAAAATCTTGAATTATCATATAGTAAAATTTTAAATGGCATAAACATCCGTTTCTCACGTGAAATTTATGGATTGAATATATACTTATTATTTATTACAAAAAGTTATTATTATGAAATGAAATTAAAATAAATATTAAATATGACAATTAAAATACATATTTTAAAATTATTTTTTTACCTCAAATGTTACTGTAGGGAGTCTGTATCCTTCTTAACCTATGCGAATAACCACAAATAATCTCATTAATTGCATATGTTAAAATAAACATAAATATAATAACATGTCAACTTATTAAAATAATAATTATAAGATAATAAAAAATAAATTGAATAATTTATAAGAAAATTATATTTTTCTTTTAAATAATCTTATATTTGTTATTGTTAAAAATAGTCAATTGATTCATTTTTTATAATTTGATTCCCATTATAAATAGTCTAGTCCACAATAAAAAGTCAAAACTTACTTCAACTTAAAGTAGATGAAAAAATTATTAATTTCATGACTTTTAAAAAAATAGTTGTTGAGAAAGAAACAAAGTGACAGAATGGTGATAATACAACATCAACTCTTTAGGGACAAATAGATGAATAATACACTTGAAAATGTCCAACTTGCAATTGGAGGGGAAAATAATTTTCTTTATTACATATTTTGCTCCATTGTATTTAATTAGATAAAAGCGCATATTTATATGTATATAAGTATATATACATAGATTAATTTACAAAATAAAATTAAGATAGAAAGATACATACAATAAATTAATTAATTAAAGTATTTATAAAAAAAATAGAATTTTTTTTAATAAAAAATATTTAACTAATTCTTACAGCCTAAATTTGACACCAATAAACATGCACAATACGTACTGAGATCTAACCAAATAACCAATCAATATCAAATTGTCATTTATTTTATTAAATATCACACTTTTATATATATGGTATGTACATGTATGTTAAATTAAAGATCATGAAAAGATAATTAATTTAACATATAATATGTAAAAAATGGTTATGGATACAAAATACTATTTGTCTTTAAAATTTGGAGAAAATACTTCTTTAGAAAGAAGAAAAAAAAATCAAAAGTTCGCATTTGTACAAATTACCATAAATAACACAGGATATAATGGTAGAAAATGCAATTTACAATCTTAACTTTCTTATAACTTTTACATGTGTAGATTTTGCAATATATGTACATAAACTTTCAAGTTCTAACTATAAATATTTACTTGTTCCCTTCTAAAATTAGATTATCATTTGCAACTTATAATATTTTACTTGATATATCAGATATACCCAAAATATTTCTAAATAAATCATAACATTAACAAAATAGAATTAAAAAATTATTCATAATTTGAATAACAATTTAAAGTGTGTGAATTCTAAAAAATACTTAAATATGTTTATATTTTATTTGGTATTGTAATTTACTAAAATAAAATTTTATATTTATAATGCAAATATTATATCTATCTAAATATAAAATTGATTAATGAAAAAACTAATTTAGTTAATGCGACAAAGTATTTATAGATTAAAAAGTGTAAAAAAAAATATATAGTTGAGGTTAGTCACGTAAAAAAACAACTAAAAAAAGATTGAAAGATGTAACAAATGTCATGATTTAGTTTGTAAAGTGTAACTTACTTAACAAAATAATTTTAACGTACAAAATACATATTACAAAAATATGAATTAGTAATAAAAGAATAACCTGAATAATAATTATGATATATAAATATGCATTTGCTCTAAGCTCCCATATTCCGTGAAACAAACACTGTTATTATAAAAAATATACTCCTTTTTATTTGATCTTTTAGCTTCTTAATGATTTTTCGAATTAATTGACCTTTTTTTTTTTTTTAATACTATTTCTCTCAATTTTGCCCTCTGTCAATCCTGAAATATTTCTTACTTTTCAACCTAGATTTGAGATAGATATGAGAGAGAAAGGAGATAAGGGGGGATATATTCAGAAAAGATAAATGAATTCTTAATTCTTCCACTTTTTTCTTTCTTTCTAAAAAGCAATTAAAAAGAAACAGAGGGAGTATATTAGTAAATGTAAGTAATTATTTAATAAATTGTTTGTAAAATATTATGTTTTTACCTTTAACTTAATAAAATAAGAGTTGTCATTATTTAAACAATAATTTCCATTCCAGGCGTAATTTAGTTAAAGAAAATATATTATAAATACATGTTATATAAAATAAATAACTTTCTTGTAGTTTAAATGAACTCAACTAACCGGAATCTAACCAAAATAATTAACCAATAAATAATTTATTTTTAAATCTAATATATGTGATATGGATGTCAAATTGAAGATCGTGGAAAGATGAATAATTTGATATATTATGTGTAAAAACGGATTAAAAATAAAAAATTGTTATTTGCATTTTACAAAATAAAAAAGAAAATTATTACTTACCAAAATTGATAAAGACCAAGCAGATTAATTTTATTTAAAAAAGAAAATAGATTGCAACACGTATAAAATCTCATAGTTTAGGTTGCAAAGTGTAAATTTTAATAAAAATAACATGATAAATATAAACTATGAAAAAATGAATAAGTAGACAAATTCATAGATGCAAATATGATTATTTAATGAGCAAATTATTAAATTATACTTTTAAGCTATTATTTTAAATTTAAGAAATTACATGCTTAATCATTTAAATAATGAATTTTATTTCGACACGTAAATAAAGAAAACTTTCGGTCAAATTAAATAATAATTAGTTTTGCTTTTAATAAAATATCAAGATAGTTATTTTTTTATTAGAGAACTATTTAAATAATTTTAGTTGTATTTGGTCTTAGGCTATAGTACAAACCACCTTAACCGCTCAAATCTTATTCAAATAATCAACGAACCAATGATATAACATTTCCAAATGAAATATCTAATTATAATATATGTGATATGAATATCAAAATTTCCTAAAAAAATATGAATATCAAATTAAAGATCTTCAAAAGAGCTTTAATTTGATATATTATACATAATTAAAAACAGGTTCGAAATGAAAAAAGTTATTTGTGGTTTAAAAGATTAAAATAAAGTTTGACTTTTACTAAATGTGACAATAACATACTACATCCGTTGTCTTTTATATGCAATTTTAATTTTGGATTAGAGAATCGAAATACAGGGGAAATGGTATATCCTCAACCAAATTTCCTATCTCCCCACAAATCTCTTATATTTATCCTACTATAATTTCAGTTGAAGGCTTGAATTTTGGAAAAGTGCCCCAATTAGGGGCCTGAATATTGGAGGTTCTCAATTCAAGGCCTGAATTTTGAGTTTTTCTCAAGTAGCAGGCCAGATTCTCAATTCAGGATTACGTATTCAAAAGTAGGATATTTTATTCAATGTGCGAAAGATTCAGTACGGAGTCGATTGAAAGTTCCAATACAGAGTATATTGAAATATATATATAATAATAATAATAATAATAATAATAATAATAATAATAATAATAATAATAATAATAATAATAATAATAATAATAATAATAATAATAATAATAATAATAATAATAATAATAATAATAATAATAATGAACACTCTGTATATCAGATAATGTGTCCTATTTTTCAAGACGTAAGAGTGAGAATAAAATTCAAAATCCAGACCTCTAATAAGAAAAAAAAACTCAAAATTCAGGGCCTGAATTGAAAACTCCTAAAATTCAGGCCTCAAATAGATTTTCTGAAACCTTCTAGTGGAATTTTGCAATTTATCATCATATTTTCTTTATATTATCTTGCTTCCCATTTATATATGATACTGGATATGGTAAATTAGAAAATTAAAGTTTTTTTAGAGATAATGTTACGGATAATATTGAATAAATTAGAAAAAACGCTAAACAAATATCTATTAAAAAATAATTGAAAAAACCTAAAACTATATCTTATAAATAAAAAAATCATCTAATAAAAATTAGAAAAATGACACGGATAGTTATGAAAAAATTAGTAAAAACAAAAGGAAAAAAAGACATCTATTTAAAAATAATTGACAAAACCTAAAACTACATTTAATAAAAACGGAGGTCTTACCAATTTTGGTCCAATATTTCAGACGAAATACAAAAAATCATGTTTAACTAATCTAGTTTTGCAGGCCAATAAACTATAGTATTTAATACATATATTAGCAAAGAAAATAATATTGCTTTTCAACTCATTATAATATATGTGATATGGATGTCAAATTAAAGCTCGTGAAAAGACCATTTAAGTGATATATCTTACATAAAAATCGGATTAAAAATGAAAAAGTTAGTAGTGTTTAAAAAATAAAAATAAAAATTAAAACTTACTAAAGTTACAACAACTTACCAAATTTTGGAGTAAAAATTAGGAGGGAAAGTTAAAATTACAAAAGTAACCCCCATTTTACTTTTATATATATATAGATTTAAATATTTACATTGGATATGAGTTGTAAATAAAAATAAATTAAATAATTTTTGTTTATGAAATTAAACGTTATTAGCTACTGAATATTCTTTTGTTTAACAAAATATAAATTATTCAACTGTATTATTTAATTATTTTTTTCAGTTCTTTTACAAAAATATATTTTAAATCGACCATTGTACAACAGCTATTCTAGTCATTTAATATGCCGGCGGTATGAAGTAAGAAGCCACTGTTACATTTAAACACGCATAATTTTGATTGTTTTTTTACCCTAAAAAAATTGATTGTTTTTTGGAAAAATAAAAATATTTTCATTAATTGGCAGCTAAATTGCAGGAATCAGATCCAGATTCCGTGAAAGCGCCGAAACACAACTCGTTTTTCTGGCGTTGACACTCGCATTTCGGGAAACAACAAAAACCTAATCTCATTCAATTGTCACTGAGATTTTGATTCAGCGTTGAATCGGAGAGGAAAAGGGAAACTGATAAACCCAAGAAAATATCAATATTCAGAGAAGATAAAGGTACAACACTTTGCCGGTACTAGTTCCGGTTAGGTGAATAATGGCGTACAGAAGGCGCCAGCAACTTGGAAGGGTTGACACCAGTTTCTCGCATAATTACGATTCTACCCCGCCGCCGTCAGCCGACGGCTCTTCGTCCTCGTCTTCCGCCTCCTCGCTTGCCACGAAAGCAATAAGAGCTTCCGCGGCTTATAGGGATTCTTCGCTGTCTTCCGTATACGAACAGTCGGCTCTCTCTTCACCGCGCGCCGCTACACCTTCCTCCGCTAAGGTACAAAATTGCTTTATTTAATTGAAGTGAAGGTTCTAAACCCTTTGTGCTGGCAATATGTGATATCGAGTGATTTCCGCAATGTTTAAGGTTTCTCTTTTTATTCCTCAATAGTAATATTATGTATTACTGTGCTATGATCCACCATGCGTTGTGGAAACTGCAGTTTTTTTTTTTGTATCAATCAATTAGAAAATTACATCAGAGAACTGTTTGGTTTGGTGTTAAAGTTAGAATCTGATTGCTTGATTTCTTTTGATCATGTATCCTCTAGATTAGTGGTTTTGGGAGGACTGCAGTTGAAGCAAGTTGGTATTGATTTGTGTAATCATTTAAGAGTTAGATAATACTCTCATTTCTGTTTGATTTGTGATTGATCGCGTGGTGCAGGATCTGGACCTGGAATTTGAAACGAGGATGTATGTAAGGAATGTGTTTTTAATGCTGTGATTGTAAACCTTTTTAGAAAGGGAATGGTGGAACCAAGGTGCAACATCGCCCCCAATCCCCGGGGTTGTCATCTGTTAACATACTTTCTTTGGATTGACTATTAACTATTTTGATTCTATAAATTAAATTTGCTTGTCATATTTGGTGGGTTGATGAGTTATACATGATTACTGATGGTTAAATTTGCAAGCATTTTGGTCCTCTGTAGGTAGATCCACTGGAAGTCTTAGATGGTACTCTATGTGGCACACTACTTTTGGGTGCTCCCTTTACCAATATTTTGTTCTTATCATCCATAAATAGAACTCCCTCCGTCCCAAAAAATGAGTCATGTGATTTAAGGAATTCTGATTCTCTTTATGATTTTGATTATATTCTGGTGCTATTTGAGTAGTAGCGGAATGGGTCTATCTCCTAGGCCATCGTATACTTAATGATGTAATATTGTCATTGTTGAATATAGGACCCATCTAGATATGAGCATGCACCAAAGAAGAACATAAATGAATCTAAGCAAGGATTCTGGGGCGTGCTAGCTCGTAAAGCTAAATCAATTCTTGACGAGGATGATGATACGATTCAGCCGCGTGAAATCCCTGAACGGACAACATTTCAGGTGTCTGATAGAAGCAAAAAGGAACAGGTGCGTAGTTGTTGATTAATTATAAGCAATTTGTCCAGATTTAAAACATATTACATTCAACATTTATGGATGCAGGAGTTGCAAGGAATTACTCTAATCTTTCAGTTTCTAGTTTCAAAATAATCTCCTTGATTTGGAATAACTCACTTATCTTTAAAGAGTTTTTCCTGATAAAATTATCTGCTGTTGACTTCCAAATAATTTGCGAAGCTGCTCATTTTGGAATCCTATGTTTTTGTTTTGATTCTGTTTTATTTTTTCTTTTGCTTCTTCCATCATCTGCAGTACAATAACGTATATGACTATCAAGAAAGCCGGCGGAAGACTGACGGCCCTGCATTACAGAAGGGACTAGGTGCGATTGTATCATCTCTTAATAACATTGGTGGAACTATTGGAAATGCTCTCGAGGTAGGCTTTTGTTCTTATGATTTTCTATTTATTTTCTGTATGTGTGTGTTGGGGGGGGGGGGGGTGGAGGAGTTATAAGTGCGCTTTTTTGTGTTAACCTGTTCAACTTAAAAAGTCTTGTTTCTTAATGGATAATATTCTTGCTTGTTTTTCATCATAGATAATTATCCAGACTGTATCAGATGGAAACTGCTGTTTCCCTTTGGCATATCTCATTGATAAATGATTATTTTCATGCTACATTATCTGGTTTCTGCAGAGGTTGTCTAGGATTACAGTCTTCAGGGCAACCATTCTTAATAATGAAGTGCAAAATCCAATGAAATCAACTCAAGACAAGTGCAAATATATAAATGTGGTCAAAGCTTATCGTAGCAAGAAATTACGTTAGCATCAATTTACTCCATTATCCTATGCCAAGTTATCAGAGTGGTGCGTGAGATGTTTGCACGATACTCCCACTGTCCCCTAAAGAGTCCTGTTCCTAAATCTTTCTGGTCACAAAAAAAGAGCCCCATTTGTAAAGTCAAAGTTGGGTGTTGAATTGATATAAAAGGCTGGTTGTATGAAAATACTTGTGAGGACTGAGATGTAAGAACAATGTGCATATTTTTAGATAATTTCTCTGTGCAAGTGTCTAGGAATTTATTAATTCTGTGCTGCACCTCTTTTAATTCCTTTACTACTTAAATTGATTTACTGGGCTCTGTCTGCAGGAGGGTATCACCGCAGTTGAGAACCGTACTGCAGGCATAATTCAAGAGACCCGTAAAATCCAAATAAGGAAAAAGAATGAGATCTTTAGATCACAGAATGAGGCCTCAAATCTTGATAACTTGAGACAACAACCTTTGCAGCAGAGTCATGTGCAACCTCAGACTCACGCTACCTTGGAAACACAGCTGAAGGCATCTCGCGACGTAAGGTTGCAACTTTGTTGCGTTGGTGTTAATACACAATTATTTTGTGAGCTCTCTTGTTTTCTGTCTTCATTTCACTTGTTAGTTTCAACTTTAATAATCTGAACCCATAATACTCTGTTAAGCTTGGTGCCACTAATAAAGACTATTGTTAAGCAGTGTGTGAAAGTTCATAGCAACATCCAATATTAAATGAAATTAGTGTTTAGTTATATCTTGTACCAGCATGGCATTCAAGATACCTAGGGATGCTTATTCAACTTGGGCTCAAAGAGGGATTTTCTGTAGGTAAAGTTGGTTAGACACTGTATAACTAGTTAAACAAGTTGCTTGCATTTAAGGCAATCGAAACTTCAAAGAGATCCTGGCTAGGTCTCAGAATGTGTTAGCCTCAATACTAGGGATGTCTGAACTTTTTTGGAGTATTCATGGCTGATGGCGAATCCAGTAAGTTGATACCGCCAACTGATATTATTGCTGGAGTTTTGCGACGACTTTTAAGCACAATTCTTGAGTGATATGTGTAGCTATAGGACGCATCTATTGATAGTTGCACATGCTCTCGCTTTTACTTTTTGACCTTTTGTATTTGTCTCTTATCACAATGCTTTTGCTTTTATTCCCTCTGATTTTAGATTTCTGAAATCATCAAATACAGTTGCCCTTGTGTTTCTCAAGCCTCATGCACTGCTTGTTTTGGTGGTAGTGTGAATTATAAAGTAAATACTGCTGGAAGACTAAGAATTTGAGATATCATACGTAAGATGTAGCTGGGTAGCCCATTGTTGAGCAGTTAGTATATTTGGTTGTGTTTCTTAGATGCATGTTCTAAACCTCAGGTTGCAATGGCAATGGCTGCTAAAGCAAAACTTCTTCTGAGAGAGCTAAAGACAGTCAAAGCTGATCTTGCTTTTGCAAAAGAGCGATGTGCTCAGCTGGAAGAAGAAAACAGAATGCTCAGGGAAAGCCGTGAAAAAGGAGACAACACAGAGGATGATGACTTAGTAAGTAATCTCTCACCCAAGAGAATAAGAATCTGTTTCTTTACTGTTCCATTTCTGAAAGATGATAAAAAATCTGAAACATTCTTGTTTGTTTTGTTCTTTATCCTTGTTCTTTGATATGCGCTTTGATGGTTATTAACTTGAGAGTTATAGTGTCGGGCTGATGTTGTCAGTGGTCACATTATATATATGCTCATTGGTTATGCCTTTGTAAATGTTTGGATGGTCATATATTATTATCCGTATCCTGTGCTTGTCTATTCGAAAAGTATGAAATTGTTTTGATTTTGGGACAATATCTCAGATTGCATAAAACTTTAAGTACTTTTGACAGTTAAACTAATATGGTTTGGTCTTAAGATCAAGTAAACAACTCCATGAGCGCTTATGATACCTTTGACCTTATGTTGAATGCTAGGCTTTGTAGACTCTGGCACACATTACCAATTGCCTGTCTGTTTACAGGGATATGAATTTGCTTGCCTAGGTCAAGGGTTAACACTAAACTTGGATGTTTATTTATTTTTAGTTGACCTAGTAATATTATGTTAAGCCCCATTATCCACATTATTCCTTATCAGAGACATTAACTTAGAAGTATTTCCTGCCAGATGTAATTACTGTTTTAAGTATGTTTTCGTTTGGAGTATCATCGTAAAACTAGAAGGATTCAAGGTAAGGACGTGCATTACTCACTAACCACTACTATCAGGAGTGATTGCATGATCTCAGTGTAAGGCTAATTTCTAAATTAAAAAAAATGTACATTGCTATTAGCATTTCTGCATATAAAATCTTCACAGAGATTTTACTTATTTTTCCGTAACTTCTAACTTCTAAGAATTTGCTCGCTAGTTGGCAGGTGATTTCTGGCCTTCGGTTTAGTGATCTTTTTGTCTTTACTGTCCAGAATAGTGGCTAAATCATGCGCAGACAACCTTTTTGATGGAAAATATATACTTGTATATATAAAATATTTTCAAGTATGGGCCTATTTTCAACTGTTTTAAACTTAAAGATTATATTTAAATAACAGAAATGTTTGTTTTTCTTTATCTAGAGCTGATTCGAAAAAAATTATCATCAATTGGAAAAAGACTGAAGTTTTCTCATCAGTGTTTACTTTTGCTACTTTGCGTTTGGGAGAGCAATACGAGTACACAAATGTTCGGCTTCCATGAGTACTGACTTATCACATCTGTAATTTTGGCACACTGAAGATATGCACATCTTTCTTTGTGATGGCTTTTTATCCAATATTGCCACGGATCCTTGGGGCATGTCTGTCATTCATTTTCCTGTTCTCTCTCTCAATAGAATGTGCTTCATCCAGCTGTTACTATAAATCTGTTAAATTTCCTATCCAAAAAAAGGGTTTTGTACTTATGGGCTAACAAAGGAATTGCAATATGTTCTGTATCAGATAAGGCTTCAACTGGAGTCTCTTTTGGCTGAGAAAGCTCGACTTGCTCAAGAGAATTCTGTCTATGCACGGGAAAACCGTTTTCTGAGGGAAATTGTTGAGTACCACCAGCTGACCATGCAGGATGTTGTGTATTTTGATGAAGGCAATGAAGAGGTCACGGAAGTCTACCCTATTAAAATAACCACGACCACCGATGTTCAACCCTCTCCAACTGTTCCCCAGGGTGCAATTCCACAAATGACCCAGATTGTTTCTCCTAATTCCGCATTGTCGCCGGACCTCAGCGAGGCTTACCAGACTGTGGGTCCAGTGAACCCTTATGTCCAAGTACGAGAAGATTTTAGAAGACATTAAGGTTGTGTTTGGATTGAAGGGTTTGCGGATGGATTTAAAATTCATGGCGACAAACCTATTGGTGGTTTTGTGAATTCAAAATTCACTCTAATTTAACTGAATTCCAGAACTAATATTTTGAACCTTTACATTTTAAATCCCTCAATCCAAACGCAACCTAAGTGGATATGGTCTCGTTTCATTCCATTAAAGAAGGTTTGAGTTGAGTTGATCCCAATTACTCATTGTGTTTGTAAAGATGGTATCTCTCAAGTGTCGATTGTCGATTTTTTGCTGTAAATTATCGTGTTGATGGAAGTCTAGACCTTGCAATCTGTGTGATTTTAAGATGAAGGTCCTAAAAGACTCATTGTACACGTTCACATTGTAGCTCCCCCCATACTATGTAAGCTTATTTTGTGTTTGATAACATTGTAATATTGTCATGGGAACTGTACATTAGTTTTGTTGTTATTTATGGAGTGATTGTAGCTCTGAACTGTGGTCCTTGTTCTATGTGTTGTTTCTATCCTACCATCTCTGTCCACATTTTCCTACACGTGTTAGTTTCCACGAAGTGTTGACCCTTCACTTGTTTTGTATACATTCCTATCGGGGTGTGTAATTGTGGGAGACAAGTATTCTGTCTCAGCGAATTTGACTAATGACCTAGGGATCCGGATCCTCTAGAGTTAAGGAGGTGCATTTCAGTGTATTTTGACAAATTTATACCCTTTATTAGATCTAAGGATATTATTTTGACAAATACACTCCTTCCATAATTTGCATTGGTATTGAGTTGTGGAGGAGGAAGTATTATTCTCAACTTTAATGGCATGGTTGATCCACTGTTTTTGGATACCGATAAACTTTTTATTCCTCATGTTCTCCTAAAATATTATTCTTAACGTTAATGGCATGGTTGATCCACTGTTTTTGGGTACCGATAAACTTTTATCTGACCATGTCCCCATGTTCTTCTATGTTCTCCTTCCACCGATAAACTTTTTATGTGACCATGTCCTCATGTTCTGCTTCCATAATTTGCATCGATATTGAGCTGTGAAGGAGGAAGTATTATTCTCAACTTTTTCATAATTTGCATCAATATTAAGCTGGAGCTATGGCGGAGGAAGTATATTTCTCAACTTTTCCGTAATTTGCATCAACTTTAATGGCATGGTTGATCCACTGTTTCTGGCTTCCGATAAATTTTTTATCTGAGAATGTATTTGTATGTATATATATATATATATGCTTAAAAGAAGATTGAAGTTTCGAGCTGATTTGGGGATTCAATGATTGTTGTAGATACTTTAGAAATGAAACTAATATGTTACAGGTAAGCCATTTGGCCTGTAGAAACTATGTATATAAGAGAGGATGGAATTGAAGGTTTCGAGTTTATGTGAACGTTTTTGTTTTTTTCTTCTCTTTCTTTTATTCTGTTTTCTTATGAAGGGAATTTAGTACAACTAAGATGTCATTAAGTGGAAGTGATAATGTAGAGATGGAATTGAAGCTAGACGCAACTTGGAACTATTGGGTTGATATACACCAATAAAAATAAGAAGGATGGCTATGTGAAAGAGACAATCTAACTACGAATCCTCCATAGTAAACTAGAACTAACAAAAAAATTCAAATTTCACTTGCATGTGTGAGTAGGAATGGGGAATTGAGAATTCACGAGTTTGTAGAAGAATACAATCATGAACTTCAACTCGTAGAGACAATCTACGAATCCTCAACAGGAAACTAGAACTAACTGCAGAGCTCGGATATCACTTGCATGTGTGAATGGGAATGGGAAAGGGAAATTGAGAATTCACGAGTTTGTAGAAGAACACAATAATGAACTTCAACTCATAGAGACAATATAGGAATCCTCGGCAGAATTCTAGAACTAACTGTAGAGCTCGGATATCACTTGCATGTGTGAATGGGAATGGAGAATTGAGAATTCACGAGTTTGTTGAAGAATACAATAATGAACTTCAACTCATAGAGACAATCTATGAATCCTTAGCCGGAAACTAGAACTAACTCCAAAGCACGGATATCACTTGTATGTATGAATGGGAATGGGAAATTGAGAATTCACGAGTTTATAGAAGAACACAATCATGAACTTCAACTCAGAGACACTCCACATGTTGGCGTGTCACTATAAGCTATCGAAAGTTCAAGCTTAAGAAATTGATTTGGCTAATAACTCTGGGCTTCAACGGAGAGATTCATTTCACTTAATGAGCAGACATGTAGGTGGAAGGGTGAATCTTGGATATACTCGTCTCGATTAAAAGAATTATCTCTGAACAAAAAGTCAAAGAAGCTTGATGTATGGAGAAGCATGAAGTTTGTTTGCAATACGTTCAATGATAGTTGTTGGAAAATCCATCATTCTTTTATACTATCAAACGGACATGGAAGAACAAATAACAAATTTCTTCTAGGCAAATGCGAAAATGCTCATTGATTATGCATGCTTTGGTGATGTGATTTATGTGGACACAAATTATTATACAAACAAAGCACAAAGACCCCTTTCTCTATAATGAGGATTTAATCACTACAGAGGGTTGGTACTATTTGGGGCAACCTTGATGTATGATGAAATGGCCGAGTCTTTCAAATGGTTGTTTGAAACATTTTTAGAAGCTCATATGCAAAATCAATCGCAAACAATTTTACGGATCAAAATCAAGTAATGGCTAAGGCATTACTTGAAGTGATGTCGGACACTATCATGGACTGTGTACATGGCACTTAATGCAAAATGATATCAACCATTTGGGCAACTTGATGAAGAACGAATGTCATTTTTTACACGATTTCAATGCTTGCATGTACAAGTATGTGAATGAAATAGAATTTGAAGGGGCTTGGAGGAGCTTGCTTTCTACATACAACGTGGAAGAAAATGGGTGGCTAAACTCAATGTACAACATCAAGAAAAAACGGGCTGCATGTTATATGAATGAAGCATTCACATAGGCATCTGAAGTACACAAATCAGTCAGAGCATGAACTCAGACTTCAAGAACTTGATGAGCCCAATCTTGGACGTTATTCTGTTCTTCAGTTACTTTTTAAAGAGTGGTTGAAGAGACAAAGAGAAGCGATATAATGAGTTGAAATGTGAGTACGATTCTCGGCATACAATGTTAAGGTTCCGAAGCCACTATTCACCTTTGCTTCGTTAAGTTGCATAATTGTACACTTACACAGTTTGACCTACATGTGAAAAGTAAGAACGAGAATCTTCCAGTATTTGAGTACATTATTGTTATCGTCGATCAAGTCGGAGAGTGGAGAGTTTCATTCACTCCTTATAATTGGGTCCATTTCTTTGTCTTGTAGAAAGTTTGAACTTGGTGTACTTTGTTGTCATGCTTTGGAGGTTCTCGATATCACATATGTTAAGGAAGTGTCTAATCAATAAATTATTAAGAGGTGGACGAAACAAGCAAGAAATGGTGTTGTTCATGATGTATAGGGAAATGAAGTCCACACGATGATCTAAAGAAATTTGTCCTTTACTTATAAGGATAGCAATTGAAGCTTCTGGTAGTCGAGAAGCATTCTCGTTTTTATGTGAAGCTACTAATAAATTGAGCAAAAAGTAACCGAAATTTGCAGTAGGCAAAGAAGCTTGGACAATGATACTGTAACGACCAGATTTTCATATAATCTATTTTAAAGCATTCTTAAGAGACAAATAATGTTATCAATGAAATTATTCATAAATCAGGTCGTTAGAAAAATTTTGAGCATAAATAATTTCATAATAAATATACAAAATAGTTATTTTTTTTATACGCAACATATCATATAATCCTATTTCATAAATCTTAACTTGCAACAGCGAAAAATAATTTAACTTAAACTGTAAGGAATGGAATAATCACCACACAATAATGTGGTTGCCGTATTTGTGCATGATATACATCAAGAGGATACAACAGATAGAGAGGAAATCAAGGAAAAAGATATGTGATACAAATTTACAAATCATACTATAATTACATATTTACTCTCTATTACCCCCCGTCAAGCGAGTCGTGGGGTGAAGACACACGCGGAGCTTGGAGCGAAGAAACTCAAAAGCGGGGCGAGGAAGACTCTTGGTGAAGACATCAGCTAGCTGAAGAGGAGACGGCACGAACTGAGTTGTGAGCTTGCCGGAGGAGACTAATTCCTGAACAAAATGATAATCTATGTCAATGTGCTTCGCTCTTTTGTGAGCAATAGGATTTTGACTGAGAAAGATAGCACTTCTATTGTCACAAAGAAGAGTAGGGCGTGGAGACGGGAGACATCGTAGTTCTCGAAGAAGATTACATAGCCACATAACTTCAGAAGCAGTATTTGCCATAGCACGGTATTCAGATTCACAGCTGGAACGGGACATGGTAGGCTACTTCTTTGCACTCCATGAAACTAGATTATTACCGAGAAAGACCGCATAACCATAAGTTGAACGACGAATCTCAATGCAACGAGCCCAATCTGCATTAGAGTAGGCCACAATAGAAGAATCGGAAGATCGAGAACAGGAAAGGCCAAAGTGTAACGTTCCTTTGACATAACGAAGGATACGTTTGACTGCGAGAAGATGATCATCGGTCGAAAGTTGTAAAAACTGACTGACCACATTTGCAGAGTAGGAGAGGTCTGGTCTAGTGATCGTTAAATACTGAAGTGCCCCAACAAGAGAGCGATACGTGGTTGGATCAGATAAAGGTGTGCCAGAGGTAGTGAAGGACTCGCTAGAAGCAAGAGGCGTGGAGACCGGCTTCAAATCGAGAAGACCTGCTCGCTCAAGGATGTCATGGGCATATTTAGCTTGGCTAACAAATAAACCGTCCGAAACATGAGAAATTTCAAGGCCAGAAAATATGAGACAAAGCCGAGATCCTTGATGGCAAACTCACGATGTGTACGATCTATAAACAGTCGTAACAGGCAGGAATCAGAACCTTTGACAATTATATCATCAACATATAAAAGAAGAAAAATAACAGAATTATGATGATGAAGATAGAAGAGCGAGGAGTCGGATTGACTGGCATGAAACCCGAGACTAATAAGATAGGTGCTGAAGCGCTGAAACCAAGCGAGGGGTGCTTGGCGGAGACCATATAACGCCTTCTTTAAACGGCACACATGAGTAGGAAATCGAGGATCCATGAAACCAGGGGGTCAAGCCATGTAAACAGGTTTAGTAAGAACACCGTTGAGAAAGGCATTCTTCACATCGAGCTGATGCAGAGGCCAACCAAACTGAACTGAAAGTGCGAGAATCACCCGAACAGTAGAAGATTTGACTACCGGACTGAATGTATGATGAAAGTCGAAGCCAGGAAGCTGACTGAAACCTTGAGCAACAAGGCGAGCTTTATGTCGCTCAATACTACCACCAGAGTGATATTTTGTGCGAAAAATGCATTTCGAACCGATAATATTAGCACCAGGAAGGAGAAGGAATGAGATCCCATGTCTTATTGGAACGTAAAGCAGAAAGTTCCTCTTCTATTGCCGAAACCCAATGAGGAAATTTGAGAGCTAACTTTAAGCCACGTGGTTCGGTCGAAGCTGTTAAAGCAGTGAGAAGAGGTGTGGAAGCAATAAAGACAGGATAGCGAGATTTGAATGTACCCGATTTTGCACGTGTCGTCATTGGATGGGTGGGAACAATAGCAACCGACGTAGGAATGGTGGAGGAGGATGATTCTGCACGAACTGATGCAGTGGTAGTGGTGCGTTCTGGTGGAGCGTCAGGTGTGGGCTGGACCACTGGAGCAGCGGGTGTGGGTTGGTCCACTAAAGTGGAAGGAGTGCCGTGTGGATATTGGGCCTGGGGAGCAGCCTGGGCCAATTTAAGTGGAGCTTCAGACAAGGCTGGACACGTGCTGATGGGCCCAGGAGTGGAGCAAAGTGGGACTGGTGCAGATGGTGGAAATGGGCTGGAATTATTATGAAGCGGCCCAGATGGAGGCATGAGTGAAGACGGCAGAGGCCCAAGCCCAACTTCCAAAAATTTTGTGAAGTCCAGTTGTGAAGCACGCTGCATATTACAAGATGAGACAAAAGCAAATGGGAAATTTTTTTCATCAAAACGGGCATGTCGAGTGATAAAGATTCGATTTGCCTGAGGATCGTAACATCGAAACCCTTTGTGTATATTACTAAAGCCCAAGAAGATACACGGACGACTCCGATGAGAAAGCTTATCCCGTGCATAATCTCGTAAATAAGGATAAACCCGACAACCAAATGGACATAAATTACCATAATTCGGGCAGACATTAAAAAGTACTTCAAAGGGAGATTTTGCACATAAAATTGAAGATGGCAACCGATTAATAACATACACAGCAGTAGCGAATGCATCAAACCACAATGAAGCAGGAGCATGCGCATGAAATAGCATAGATAAACCAGTTTCAGAAATGTGTCAGTGTTTACGTTCAGCACGCCCATTTTGCTGAGACGTGTAAGGACACGAGAAACGATGAAGAATACCTTTGGAAGTAGTAAAATTGCGAACACGAAAGTTTGCAAATTCGGTACCACCATCACTTTGAATTTTTTTTAAGGTGGTAGAAAATTGATTGCAAACAAATGTGTGAAAACAAACAAACGTGTCAAAAAATTCAGATTTGGCACGCAAGGGATAAATCCAGGTGAACCGAGAAAAATCATCAATAAACGCAACGTAACGATAGCCATCAGCAGTACAAATGGGTGCAGGACCCCATAAATCACAGTGAGCTAGCTCCAAAACATTATTAGCCCGCTTTTCGTTCAAGGTAAAAGATTGCCGTTTACTTTTTGCCAATTCACAAGATTCACATAAACGCGGTGAAGGTAATAAAGAAGTGACAGATAATGTGCCAAACTTATTTACAAGCTAATAACGGGAAAAGGGACATGTCTCAAACGTTGGTGCCATAACTCAAAACTAGCCTTAGGAAGCTTCGAAGAAATCACCGCAGCAAGAGCGGGATGTTGACGTTCAAGCACGTACAAGCCATTGTCACACCTGTCTTGGGCCAGAATTGCTCGAGTTGCTCGATTCTGAACAACAAAATATTTTTTAGAAAAAATCACATTAACAGGAGAATCATTTGTTAATTTGCTGATTGAGAGGAGGTTTTTAGTTAATTTTGGAACAACCAGAACATCCTTGAGATTAACATGACGAGATAAATATCGGGAACCAATATGTGAAATATGAAGAGAATTCCCATTACCGACCACAACGGAGTTGTTACCAGTGTAAGGTGTAGCGGAGTCCAAGTTGGAGGCGTGAGTCGTCATGTGAGTAGAAGCACCCAAGTCGACATACCAGTCAGGGGTGGGATCGGAAACGTTGCAACTAGCATTGAAGGCTTGAGCGATATGAGCAGCGGAGTCTGATTGTTGAGATTGAAGGTAACGTGGACACTTATCGGCATAATGCTCACCACGACAGATTTGACAACGGGGTACATAGTTCTTACGACGAGTACCATTATTCCGACCAGTAGTTGAACCACCACGTTGGGAACTTGAACGAGAATTGAATGGAGGCTGAGAAAAGGACTGCTTGGACGAATGGGAAGACCCAGTGGCATGAGAATGAGCAATGAAAGCAGGCTGAATTTCCGGAGCGACTCCGTTGAATTGTGAAGGAGATCATATTGTTTGGCCTGGTTGAGAAGATCCGAAAAAGAGGGAACCGGAACCATGGACATACGTGTGTCGGAAAAGCTGAGAAATTGAGGACCAAGACCGCGTAAAACCAATGGCTTTTATCGAGTTCATCAACGGGACGACCAATTGATGAGAGTTGATTGCACAAAGCTTTGATTTACGGCCAAAGTCATCGACAGACATGCTGCCACGTCGTAGAAACAGAAGCTCCTCTCAGAGTTGAAGAGCGCGAGAAGTGGACCCATGAGAGAAAGCAGTTTCAAGTGCGAGCCAAGCCGATCGGGACGTGGTACATTCGACCACCTCGGACATGGCTTCCTCGGAGAGAGTGGAGAAGAGAACACCGAGCAAACGTTGATCCATCATATTCCAGGATTGAAATTCCGGATTTGGAACTGTGACTGCGCTGCCATCAACAGTGGAGTTGATGGTGGGGGATGGAGGAGGAAGAGTTCCATCAACATGACCCAGAAGCCCGAAACACGTAAGCATGGGCATAATTTGACGCTTCCAGAGAAGGTAGTTGGAGTAGGTCAATTTGATGGGGACCATGTGAATCATAGTAGCGATCGGGAGAGAATCAGCCATATCAGCAAGGAGAAGAAAGTCGGCAGACGAAAGACGGAGAGGGAAGGGGTTAGGGTTTGCAATGTTTAGGCTGATACCATGTAAGGAATGGAATAATCACCACACAATAATGTGGTTGCCGTATTTCAAGAGGATACAACAGATAGAGAGAAAATCAAGGAAAAAGATATGTGATACAAATTTACAAATCATACTATAATTACATATTTACTCTCTATTATAAATAAATCTTAAACACACTTCTAACAATTTAAATTCACATAATAATTTTATTATTCCTAAAATAAAGACCATAAAAGTAAATCATATTATAGCAACAGATAATGACATCAAGTGCTCAACAACAAAATTACAGTTTTAATAATATTTAAGGCTAATATCTCAACCTAATAATGTTCCATAAGACTTAGTAATGACAATTGATAAATCAAATGTAGTAAGTAATATATGAATTTAAAGACATGTATCAACTATTAAGAACAAATAACTAGACTAACCAATATCCATAATCCACTTTAAGAAAACATGTAATATAATAATAATTTATTCAAATTACATGTAATACTTCATATGCTTTGACCGCACCGCCTTCACCTCCTCGCTAGCTCTAGGACCTAAACCTGAAAATGTTAATTGTGGGGGATAAGTTACCACTAGCCTCTTATGAGTCCATATTAAGCATATATAGTTGAAACATTAACATGAATAACAATTAACTTACAACATAACATACGTGTGCAGAGGTTGCCCCGGATTACACCAACTTATAACATATGTGTGCACAGGTTTCCCCGAATCACACGAACTTATAGGGATTCATCAATCAAACTTATAAATGCAACTTAGGTCTTGCATTTATAAAACATACAATGCAACTTCGGTCTTGCATTTCACAAGATAACAGTTAATTCACATAAACGAATCAAACAAATATAGTTAATAAAGACGAGTAACAACCCCCACCTTAAAAGTAATTTGAGTAAACTTGAAAATTCATGCAAAAACTAGCCATCGTGTTCTTGATCAGACTATCCTATATTAGGAGATATATCGTCTTAATATTTATAGATATTATATGTTAATTAAAAAAGGAATAAAAGTATGAAAATCATAACTAAATAAAAAGGAGCGAGCTTGGATTTGAATGACAGGCTGAGGGACTGGATATCTAGAATTGGAGACTTGAATAATATGATTGAAATAATTTCTAGAATTATAGATCAAGAAGACCAAAATTTAATATGAAACAATGAGTACTGCTCATGTGCAACAGTTGCATTGGTACCACTACTGCATTTCAGCCTTTGGATAAAAAAATACTCAATCTCCACTGTTGAATTGTTATTTTCGATTAAAAAATCATATAGGGTGTAATTGTTATTTTATTATTTATTCAACTAACAATAGTTTCACTTTCATAATTTTTTGAGGTAATCTTTTTGTTTCACAAACTCAGATCTGGTAGAAAACATATCAAATCTGTAGAGATGCCAAAAGTTGAAGCTCCCCTTTTTATATTCAAAGCCTTAAATTGGGGATTGTTGCAGAAAAGCCAAATTTGTTTACACAATAAATCTGCCAAATGTCTTTTTCTTTTTCTTTTTCATTTTTCGAAAGATTATGCATTGAAATTCTTACCTTTAATCCTGAAAGAAATGCTTGCTAAGCTAATTAAATTGTTGATGCAATATTATAAAAATCCAAAGAGACACAAACTAAAACGCAAATCTAAGCAGGTAGAACTTAGAAGATGTTGGCGACAATACAAAACAGTTGTTGCATTAATTAAACTATAGTCCAAAATCTGTTTATTGGTTGAGAAGATGAACAAATTTAAGATCACCCCACACCCCTTGGTCCCTTTTGATTAGTATTAGCCAATTGTGTGATGATGATCTACATGTTAAGTTCACCTGAAGCTCTTGTGATGTCTTTAACTGATCAATCACTCGTGTTATGGCTAGTCGAAGATCAATTGACAATTGCTACCTTGTTGGAGAATTAAGGTACAATCGAGCCCAAACTGATGACACAATTTTGTGGCATCAAAAGATGGGGCATGTTAACTCCAGAAATTTAAACAGACTTGTGAAGTTTGAAACTGTAAAAGGTATCCCTAAACTTCAGAAGAAACATAATTTTGTTTGTGGTGATTGCCAGAAAGGCAAACAGACTCGGATCAGTCATGAGGTTGTCCAACACCCAGGTCAACCTGCTGTCACCACTCACTATTTTGAACTACTCCACATGGATCTTATGGGTCCTGTTGAGGTAGAAAGTTTATGAGGTAAAATGTACTTATATGTGACTGTGATGATTTCTCACGATTTACTTGGGTATTTTTCTTATGTGAAAAATCAAATGTCTTTGATACTTTTAAAAAATTGTTTTCTAGAATAAAAAGAACATGCACAATGCTACCATTGCTCACATAAGATCAGATCATGTAAAGGAATTTGAAAACATATCATTCCCTGACTTTTGCGAAAGAAAAGGTATTTTTCAAGAATTTTATTCACCTAAAACTCCTTAGCAAAACGGTGTTGCTGGGAGGAAAAACCGCACCTTGCAAGAAATAGCTCGTGTCATGCTAAGTTCAAAGAAACTTGCAAAGTATTTTTGTGCTGAAGCATTGAACACTGTTTGCCATATTGTTAATCGTGTGTAGAAGACCAGCCACGACCATGACCTCTTATGAGATCATAAAGGGTAGAAAGCCTAATCATAACTATTTTCACATTTTTAGGTGTGTGTGTTTTATCTTGAACGATCGAGAAAATCTTTTAAAATTTGGTCCTAGAAGCGACAAAAGTATTTTTCTTGGATATGCCACCAATAATCATGCTTATAGGATTTTTAATTTAAGAACAAAGTGCATTCAAGAATCTTTGAATGTTGTTTTCAATGATTGTGATGTTACAAGAAAGATTGAACATGATGATACAGAGGATTGATCGATGATCCCAAAGGAATTGAAAATATGACTGAAGTTGATGCCGCGGTCGACTCAACTGCTCGACCAACTCCTATAGCTCAAATTGAACTCAGCGAAGAAAACGATGATCATCCTAATCCTGATCCTAATCTTCAGGTAGCCAAGCCGTCGTGATCCACTTGCTTGAGTTAACAATGATCATTCTTTATCTCAGGTGAATGGACAAGTGCGAGAATGAGTGCGAACCAGAAATATGGTAAGGCTGGTATGCATGTCATCCACCTATAATGAGATATACCTTTCCTGTTTTGTGTCCTTGATTAAACCTAAGAATGTTGCGAAAGCCCTTAAAAATCATTTTTTTTTTTTATCAATGCCATGCACAAGGAACATGAACAATTTACTCAAAATGATGTTTGGTATATGGTGCCTAGGCCCATTAATACTAATGTCATTTGTACAAAGTGGATCATTAAAAATAAATCTGATGAATCAGGCAATGTAATTTGCAATAAGACACGTCTAGTAGCTCAAGGCTATAAACAGGTTGAGAGGGTGGACTTTGATTAAACCTTCGCACCTGTAGCAAGAATTGAGTCAATTCGATTACTTCTTGCAATTATGTGTCATATTGGAATTACACTGCATCAAATGGGTGTCAAGGCTGCATTCTTGAATGGAAGGTTAAATGAAGAAGTTTATGTTGAGCAACCAAAAGGCTTCGAGGATCCTGCCAAACCAGATCATGTATACAGACTTAAAAAGGCCTTGTACGATCTGAAACAGGCACCTCGAGTCTGGTTTGGTCGCTTAACAGAATTCTTAATCAAATTTGGTTTTATTAGAGGAGAGATTCACAAGACTTTGTTCATTAAATGAACAAGCACTCCCATTATTGGTGCTCAAATCTATGTAGATGACATATTGTTTGGTTCAACCTCACAAACTCTCAGGATTTTGTGAAAGCTATGTCTTCCATATTCGAAATGAGCATTGGTAGGAGAATTATCATTTTCCAAGGCTTACAAATAAAACAAATGTCTGATAGAATTTTTCATGTCACAAAGTAAGTATGCTAGGAATCTGATAAAATCGTTCAATATGGATAGTGCTAAACACATGAGAACTCCTACAGTTTCTAGCCAGAAAATCTGTAAGGACAATGTTGGGGAGGAGGTCGACCCAACCTTTTATCAATCCATGATTAACAACTTGCTCTATATTACAGCAAGTCGTCCTGACATCATGTATAGTGTTGTTTATGTGCTTGCTATCAAACATATCCTAAGAAATCTTATTTGAAGGCTATGAAGCAAATCATAAGGTATATTGCAGGTACGATTGATTTAGGGATTTGGTACTCCAAGGATACAAACACCAACCTTGTTGGCTACACTGATGCTGAATGGGCAGGTGATTTAGATGATAGAAAAAGAACCAGTGGTGGTTGTTTCTATCTTGGTAATAACCTTGTTTCATGGCACAATCGTAAACAAAATTTTGTATCACTTTCCACTGCTGAATCCAAATATGTAGCAGCTAGAAGTTTGTGTGCACAATTATTATGGTTAACACAAATTCTTGATGACTATGGTCATGAGGGCAATGCCTTAATTTTGTATTGTGATAATGCAAGTTCCATAGACATCTCAAAGAATCATGTACAACATTCTAGAACCAAACATATTGATATAAGGCATCATTTTATTAGAGACTTAGTTGAAAAGCACATTATTTGTATCATTCATGTTTCTACTGAAAATCAAATTGCAGATATCTTTACTAAGACTCTGGATCACGAGAGATTTTCCAGCTTAAGAAAGTCTCTCGACATTTGTTTAATCTAGTAAGGGATACACTAGAGGTTGCCCCATCCGCCGAGGCAATTCAACTTTGCATATACGTGTCTCATAAATTGTTCGTACTTTAAAGCATATAGTAGTTTTCCAGGTAAATTAATGTTTGTTTCTTATTGTTCTTTTAAGTCAGCAAACGAATATGATGTTTGTCCAAAGAATAATACTTCTTTGAGTAACTCGAGACATGGTAATGACTATATCGTGCTTCTCATGTTAAAATAAGTATGAAAAGAGTTTGAGTGATGAAGTAAACTAGGGGCACGACACCCACAATAAGGTGTACTCTCTGCCGAAAAATCACTCTTTCTAGTTCTTTTAATCCTAAATCATCAAGTAGCTCAGGACATGGTACTGGGAATATCGTGATCTCTTGTCAAAAGATGATGGTGGATTAAAAATTTGTTGATCCAAAATTATATTCTCGAGACTTAGAAAAAAATAAACTTCATTAGGTTTATCTTGAGGTTAACTTGATCCCTATCATAACCGAATTTTATTGAGATATCTATTCTGATTATTTCCCCTATTTTTATGAGATGAGATCATGGTTGCATGTTTAACTTTCAAGTCACTAATTTTTGAATTTTCAATTCAAAAATTACAGCGGCTATTGAAGGGGAAGATTATTTTCCTATCTTATAGGGATATGATTCGATTCTTATCCCTATTTATCTCATCCGTCGTTATTTTACCCTAGCAAAATACTCTCTCTTCCCTCGTGTATTGAACTGCTACAAGAACTCTCAAACCCTTCTCCTCCATTCGTCAAATTTCAGAAGTTAGTAATGGTTCCCTCCGATCTTGCCAAACTCATCAGCACAATCACTGCTGAGGTGGTGAACAAGATGAGGTCACCTTCAGCTACTCCTGCACCGACAACAACCACCCCTGCTCCTACTCCAATGAAGACATCGTCGGAGCCTGCTCGTTCGACAACCACAGGTTCAATTACGGTTATAAGGGTCGATCCACATGTTGGAACGCTGATGCACATCGTTTATACATGCATTTTAGGTCGATTCAGGGACATATTTGATAACATTTGCATGTGTATCTAGTTGAAATATGCTTAAATTCATTATCTTAAGATAGATGATGTGTTTGTGCTTGTTTTAGTGATAATCAGATATAAAAAAAACTAAAAAGTCCATTTGGGCAAAGTTCGGATGAAAAACGAGCAAGAAAGTTAGAAGAAATGAAGGAGAATCGGATGAAAAATGTTTTTTTGTCTGTTTCAAGCCAATCTTCACCCCCAATTTATAAAAGGAGGCCTCTAGGTAAAAACATAATACACAATACACATTCAGAGAAGTTTCGGAAGTGATATCGAAAAGCAAGGACGTGTCGAGACGAAGATCGGCGGTCGACATTCGGGTTTTTCTAGTCTTTTCTTTAGTTAAAATTTCCAATATGTTTATTCATGAATATTTTTGGATTATTACTTTGATTATGATTAGTAAACATGTTTTGTGTTCTAGGTTAGAAAGTAGATTGTGAATAATTATGTCTTGATTTTATCTTTAATTTTAGACTCCAATTTTATGTTTGTTTATCTATGTGTTTATTTTCTTCACATGATTTATTTAAATTGATCACTTGAATACATCTATACGTTTAGCAATTTCGCTTCGGGAGGAGAGAATTGTAAATAGACGTACAACACATAGCGTAGTTGTCGAAACTATTCGAAAGGAGTGAGATAATTGCGTAGGCATCAGTTTAGGGACTTTTAGGAGTCTTTAGAATTGGTCGACTTGGGAGAGTGAGTAGTTCTAATTGATCAACAGTTTAATCACTTCGGGAGAATGGTTAGATTTATATATGTGCCGTCTAATAAACAACATAATTGGTTTAAAAGTCTAGAAGTTTAGCTTAATCCTGCATAAGAGTTCATGATTGAAATCTATATCCTAGAATACAATCTTACCCATCTAAGTATTCCTTAATATTCGATTGTTTTCTTTCCAAAAAATTCTCATTAATTAGTTGTTTTTATGCTATTAGTCTAGTTAACATAAAATTCATTCTTAATTCGAGAGTTTAGATAGAGTAGAGATATTAAAATTAGGGTACTAAGCTTGCTTAATTAACAGGTATTGTAGATCAACCTTGTCTACCACTATCTGCTTTAGATCCGTATACTTGCGGAACACTAGGGTTAGTTTTTAATGCATCAAGTTTTTGACGCCATTGCCGGAGACTGACAATTGTGTTAAGCTTGTATTTTAGTAAATATCTCGATATTAGACTATACATTATTTTCTACATATTTATTTATTAGTTTTAATTTTTTTTTTCCTTCGATTTTATACTAGTTTTCTTGTTTTTGTGATCTCAGGTAGCGCATGCACACCTGCTCTAAAGGGAAAGATATACTCATCCCTTTCAACTCAAAATTGAAGCGACTACTTGTAGACGCAGGGCAAAGAAATACTAGAGCATAGACATGGCCGCACCACCACCGGAAAATGCGACCTTGGAAGACATGGTCAGCTAGCTTTTTGGAGAAATTAATACTATTCAGGCTGACGTGAACGATATCATACAGCAGAATCAGCCGCTAGTATTAGCACAAATCTAGCAAGAAGCTATAGATCAGACAGCTATTAGGGACTGTCTATGTCCCATACGGAATCAGCGATATGGCGGAGTCTTAGCTCCACCAATTCAGGCTAACAGTTTTGAGCTAAAGCCAGCACTCATATCAATCATGCACCATAATCAATTCAGAGGGGGGCTATTAGAGGACCCCCAATGTTCACCTAGGTAGGTCTAAGAGGATATCAGAAACTCCGAAGGTTGATCAAGTGCCGCATGAACAAGTGAAGTTGTGTTTATTTCCTTTCTCTTTAAAGGACAAGGCTTTAAAGTGGTTCAACTCTTTGGAAGACGTGACTACATCGGATGAGCTCAGCACTCGTTTCTGCTTAAATACTTCTTTCCAGGTAAGATGCTCGAACTTTAGTCCGAGATAACTAAGTTCAGATAGTTGGACAGAGAGTCATTTGGGGAAGCATGGGAGCGATACCGGGATCTCCTCCAGAATTATCCTCAACACGAGTTCTCTCAAGATCAACAGATTTGCAAATTCTATAAAGGTCTACTTGGGCCCGTAAGAATATTAGTAGATGCATTAGCAGGAGGATCCCTTTTAGCAAGAAGTACGAGGTCAGTGTTGCAGTGGCCGAATGAAAGGAATCAGCCTCATAGAGTCAATATTGTTGCAGAGGTAGAACCAGCAGAGCTGGTAGTCAACAAGTTAGAAGCTCAAATGGCCACCTTGGCTAATTAACTAAATCTGCTAAAAAGTGTGACATTAGCTCAACATACTGACCCGAACACACATCAGCAACCTACTTAGGAAGTAGTTGAAGACGCGAATTATGTCTATCAGAGAAAGTTCAATAACTTCCAAGGCAATTCATCAAAGGTACAATCAGTACCAACAAGGTGCACGAAATAATTTATCATATGGCAACCCGAATAATACTCTCCAGTCTCCACCGGGATTTGCAGTCACTAACGGAATGATTCATGAAGGACGTAAACCGACTCGAGAAGAGTTAGTACAAGCATAATTTCCCAAGTATGATGAACGGTTAACCCGTTAGAGAAGAAGGTGGAACGCAATAATGTTGAGATGAATAAGAACTTAGTGAGTTTGGGGGCAGGCATGAAGGCAATGCACAGTAACATGGGCGCTGATATATAATCAATCCAAGCAAAAATATGAGCCAGGTAGCTCAAGCCTTGAGTAATCAACATCAGAAGGGGTAGTTTCCGAGCAATACAATTGTTAATCCGAAGGAACAATGCCAAGTCATTCGTCTGAGGAGTGACACTAAATATGAAGGAACCAAGACGTCTGTGGATAAAGAGTACTTAGAAGAAGAGAGTGCTCCTCAAGAGAAAGAGAAAGAGTTGGAGCCAATTCCGACCAAGGCTACTAAGCCTAGGTCACTTATCATTGAAGATGGCAAAAAATATGTACCTCCACTTCCCTTCCCTCAAGCACTTCAAAGGAGGAAGGTCCACTTCCCTCCAGTTTGCAATGTTTTTGGATATATTCAAGAAGATACAATTCAACATCTCGTTTGTTGATGCGTTACCAATTTTCCCAAGGAGGTGATAGCAAGGAAGCGAAAGCTTGAAGAATATGACACTGTTAACTTGACAGATGAGTGCAGTGCGGTGATTCAAAGAAAGCTATTATTGAACCAAAAATATCCAGGTAGTTTTACGACTGCTTGTAAGATAGGTAATGAAGTTTTTGAAAAAAGCATTATGTAATCTTAATCTAGGCACTAGCATTAATCTTATTCCATTATCTAATTTTGGAAAAAATAGGAATAGGCATAATAAAATCCACTACAATCGCCCTTCAAATGGCTGATTGATCCTTGACTTATCCAAGGGGCAATATAGAGGATGTTTTATTACACGTTGGCAAGTTCATAATTCTAGCAGATTTCGTAGGCTTAGATATGATGGAAGATAAAGAGGTTCCCTTAATTCTAGGTCCTCCATTTTTAGCAACGGGTAGTGCGTTAATTGATGTACAAAAGGGGGAATTACCTTTGAGGATAAATGATGAAAAATTGACATTTTCTATCTGTAAGGCTATGCAATTGCATGATAGGGAGGGAGTAATCAAATTGAGAGATGTAGTTCTGTATAGTGTTTAGATTCTACATTACATAGAGATCTTTTAGCCCTATTGATGAAGTTGCATTAGAAGTTTATCTGTCGAATTTAATCTTTGTTTGATATTGATGCTACTAACCTTGATCTTATGGAAAGTATTGGTGCATTGAACTCCTTTCAGGAAGCACCCAAAGATAGCTCGACGAAAGAGGACATAAGTAAAGAAGCTGTGAAAGAAGAGCCAAAAGAGAGTGCAAGTGGGCCTGCATTGAAGCCATTACTGGAACACTTAAGGTATGAATTCCTTGATGATGAGAACAAGTAACCGGTAATTATTTGAAAGGGATTAGCCCGACTGTGTGTATGCATAAAATCTAAATGGAAGATGTTTATAAACCGAGTGTCCAAAATCAGCGTGGACTAACCCAATGATGCAAGAAGTGGTTAGAAAAGAGGTACTTAAATGGTTAGATGCGGGTATCATCTTTCCGATTTCTGATAGTAAGTGGGTTAGTCCAACTCAAGTGGTTCCTAAGAAAGGGGGGATGACCATAGTAAAAAGTGACAATGATGAAGTTATAGCCACAAGGTTAGTCACGGTTTGGCGTGTGTGTGTTGATTATAGAAAACTAAATGCAGTCCCTTGTAAGGACCACTTTCCCCTCCCCTTTTTTATATCAAATGCTTGATAGGTTAGCAAGGTTTGAGTTTTATTGTTTCTTAGATGGGTATTCAGGGTACAATCAAATTATGATTGCCCCGAAAGACCAAGAGAAAGCTGCATTTGTGCCCTTATGGGATATTTACCTTTCGTAGAATACCATTTGGGCTATGTAATGCGCCTGCTGCTTTTCAATGCTGTATGATGGCAATCTTTAGTGGACTCATAGAGAATGTTATGGAGGTGTTTATGGATGATTTTTTCCTTTTTTGGGTCATCTTTCGACCATTGTCTCAATAACCTTTCTCTAGTGTTGCAGCGATGTGAGGACACTAACTTGGTTTTGAACTGGGGAAAATGCCACTTCATGGTGAGAGATGGCATAGTATTAGGACATGAGATTTCTATTGCAGGTTTAGAAGTCGATAGAGTAAAGAGTAGTTGCAATTGAGTGATTACCACCTCCAGCAAATGAAAAAGCAGTAAGAAGCTTTATTGGCCACGTGGGGTTCTATAGAAGGTTTATCCGTGATTTCTCTAAAATCTCTAAACCTTTGTCTCGTTTGTTGGAAAAAGATACTGCTTTTCTCTTTGATGATGCTTATGTGTAGGCATTTGAGACTTTGAAGAAAGCATTAGTGTCGACCCAAATATTGATCACACTGGATTGGTCTCAACTGTTCGAACTGATGTGTGATGCGAGTGATATGGGTATAAGGGCGGCTTTGGGTCAAAACAGAGATAAAATCTTCCGAGTCATCTACTACGCCAACAAGACCCTTGATTCGGCTCAAGCTAATTACACCACTATTGAGAAATATGCTAGTGGTCATTTATGCATTTGATAAGTTCCGATCCTACCTGATTAGAGTGAAGACAATAGTGTATACATACCATGCATCTATTTGGTACTTGTTTGACAAGAAGGACTCGAAGCCAAGACTTATTAGATGGTTCCTTTTATTGCAAGAGTTCGATACCGAAGACTGGAAGGGGGGGTGAAAATGTGGTTGCGGACCATTTGTCTCGAATCACAAATGAAGCCGATGAAGAAGGCCAAAAGGGAGAAATCAAGGAAGCCTTTCCCGATGAGTACATCTTGACAGTAGAAGACATTCTATGGTACAACAACATCGTTAACTTCTTGGCGTGTGAGGCTTTACCATATGATTTGACGTCCCATCAAAAGAAGAAATTTTTCCATGATGCTAAATTCTACATGTGGGATGATCCATATCTCTATCGGAGATGTGCGGATATGATTATGCGGTGGTGTCCCTCGATCTGAAGTAGGGAACATAATTAAGCTGTGTCACTCGTCTCCAAGTAGAGGCCACTTTGCTTCAACAAGAACAACTGCAAAAGTACTACAAAGTGGGTTCTATTAGCCGACAATATACAAGGATTGCCATGATTTCATTATGCAATGTGATAGATGCTAAAGAACAGGGGGAATATCAAGGAAGCATGAGATGCGTCTAACAAGTACTATTGAAATTGAATTATTTGACGTATGGGGCATTGACTTCATAGGACCCTTTCCTTCATCAAAGTGGTTCCAATACATCTTATTAGCAGTGGATATGTTTCAAGATGGGTGGAAGCCCTTTCGACCCAAACCAACGATTCTAAGGTGGTTTTGAAGTTCCTCCATAAGAAAATCATCACGAGGTATGAGGCTCCGAGAGCATTACTTCACACTTTTGTATCAAGTAAATAGCAGCTCTTTTAGCCAAATATGGAGTAAAGCATCGGCGACGACTCCATATCACCCGCAAGCTAATGGTCAAGCATAATTGGCGAATCATGAAATTAAGCAAATCATGGAGAAGTTGGTGAATGAAAATAGAAAAGATTGAGCGATGAAGTTGGACGATGTACTATGGGCGTATAGGACGACGTATAAAACTCCCTTGGGATTGTTGCTGTATCAATTAGTCTTTGGAAAAGCAGTATCACTTACCAGTCGAGTTAGAGCATCGTGCATATTGGGCCGTCAAGAAGTTAAATTTTGACTTCGAGTCAGCCGATTTATCCTGCATTCTCAAGCTCAACGAATTGGACGAATTTCGAAGCCAAGCATCCGAGAACTCCAGTTTATACAAAGAGATTCCATGATCACGTGATAAAGACTAGAAGGTTCGAAGCCGACGACCAATTTTTATTTTTTAATTTGCGTCTGCAAATATTTTCGGGTAAGTTGAAGCCAATGTGGTCTGGGCCAATCAAGAGTGTTCGGCCATCCGGAGTAGTAGAGTTGTTAAAGGAAGATGGAAGCTCGTTTTTTGTGAATGGGAAAATAATCAAGAAATACTACAAGTCGGAACAAATCAAAACCGTACATGAATTGCGGTGGAAGGAGCTGAATTATAGCCGAAAAGGTCGTCGGGCCGAAGACGTAAAATTTAGTGCTTGTCGGCAAGCAACCCGGCGTTTACGGTTTTTATTTAATTTTTTGTATTTTAATTTTATGTTATTTTTTAGTATTTTGAAGTGTTTTAATTTGTTCGTGAGTTATAGGTTGATAGGACATAGTTCAAGAGGCAATGAAAAAAAGTGAAAAGATGAGAGAAAAATGAGTAAAAACGGAGTTTAGAATGCCAAAAACAGGGGATATCCAACGAGGAACAACTCGGCCAAGGCCAAAACAACTTGGCCGAGACGAGTTTTGAGCCAAAAACGCTTGGTCCACTATGCATCAACTCGGTCGAGGCCTTAGGAAATTCAACCGAGGCGTCCATCCAAGCCACAACAAGTATGAGTCTAGTATGAGCCAACTCGACCGAGGCGCACCTCAACGAATAAATGTAGGAATCCAGAATCGGCCCCTTCACCAAGGTCGATTTTAACTCGGCCAAGGCCCAGTCCAGGGAAAAACATGCCCGTTTCCAGCACACACAAACTCGATCAAGGCCTTGCTCAACTCGGTCGAGTTGCAGGTAACATAATTAAACTTGTTTCATTTCTTCGCCTTTCATTCTTTTTCACTTCTTCCCTCTTCTCCTTCTCTCAAACTCATAAATACCCACTTCCCACCCCTACATTACCTCTTAACAACCTTTAATCTTGTGAAAAGAAACACAAATTCAGACACCCACCTCATATTGCTCAATATCTACCAATTTACTCTTGTAAAAGAGGCCAATTGGGACTTCACTCTCCACCTAGGGCTCAATTCCAAAAAGTGTTTTTCGACTAAAGCTTTTTGGTAAGACTGCTTAAATTGAACTTATTTGTTTATCAATTATAGTTCTTGTGTTAAATTAGTTGGAATTTTAGTTGAATTTGTTGATTTGAGCATGACATTGTAGTATGCCCTTTAGTGCATATTACTAGCAACTCTAGGTTGGGTATACATATTATAAGTTTAATTTTATGAAATGATGATATAGTTGACTAATATATGTTGTGGGGATTGAATTAGAGCAACATTAGATCAATTAACATGAATTTGTCACTGTGGCATTTTATCGAACATGTTATGTGCATTATGATTCTTGAGTATAAGCTAGATTTATTTGGCTCAATTTTGATCTCTGTTAATGGAGAGTAATAGAGAAGTTAATATTGATAGTTATATTGATGTTTACATCGTGTTCATGCTAATCTGATACAAATTTATCGTTACCATTGTATGTAAGTGAGTTAAAGTCTTAAGACTAGTATATAAAATGTTACTTGTGTATATTATGGTACTAATTGGATAAAGTTGTTTTGTAGGCATATAATGGCACCTAAAGGTAAAAGGGAAAAAGAGAAAGGTAGCCGATGAAGGATCATCGTCTAATCTACCGGCATTTTCACCAGATAATGCTCGCTTCTATAATATCCGATTCTAAACACCGGAAGATGAGAGAAGATGGACGAAAATCATAGGGAGAAAGATCGTACCCACTAAATATACCCAATCCAATATAGAAGATTGTCTGGGCATCCACAGGATTCTATGGATGCTAATCAAGAGAGTAGGTTGGGAGACACTGTTAGGCAAACAGTGCGTAACATACCGAAATGATACTCCAGAGTTTCTCACTACTCTAGTCCTACACCCTACCTCTGCTCAAGATAAGAAGCCGCGCAATATGTCATTCCGGTTTCATAAAAAGACATACACACTCTTACAAGCTGCCCAATACCGGAGATTGCACCTCGTCAGATGACTACAATGAGCATACATTTTGGAATCACATGGTAGAAGTCCCCGGGCTTGTTCCTTGGATGCAGAGTGATCCATCGACAAACAAGGTGTCTTGGATTCGAAATCTCGTATTCTGTATTTGCATCGTCTACAGCCTACACCGTGCTTGCTCGACCTAAGACAGGAACTGTGACTCAGAAGGAGATGTTTTTCTTATGGTGTGTGGCCACCAGACGATAAATTGATCATAGTTAAATTTTGATGGAGCAGTTCGATCGCTAAGCGGTGAAACAATCGAGAGATATTTCAATTGGGGGTCTTATTACCCCTATAGCTGACCATTTTCAAATCGTCACTGGCGATGACTCAGCTGAGAGAGTGCCCGAGACACCAATATATAAGTGAAAGATGTGTGTAGATTAAAGATGATTTTTGGAGTAGACGTGAGGAGTCGTATTTGCTTCTACATAGAGGTAGATTTCTTCGGCTTCCCAACTCCCACCTCGGTAAGATTGACGGGCTCGAGCACATAGATAATTGGAAGATGAACTCACCAGCACATCAAGCCCAATAAGTCGACCCTACTCTAGATGAGTTTCGACTTTATTAAGCTGTATATCGAATCGACTGTGAAGCTGACATCCCTAATGGATCGGGGCAAGAAAGCCACAAGAACATGGCCCAGGTACTCTCTTCATTTACAACATCATTGAACAATCTGATGGCACAACAACATCAAAGAATAGATGAAGACAAACAGTGGAGGGTACAACAAGAGGGAATGTGGGCTCAGCAGGATGCGAGATGGAAGATTGAGTCCGAGTAGGGAGTTCACCAAGAGGAGAGATGGAATATTGAGACAGCGTGGCGACAACAACAAGATGCGAGGTGGATCCAACATGAGCATATACATGCTTATTGGCAGTAGCAGTTGGATGCAATGGCTTAACTCTAGTAGCCATGGGGTTTTAATCCACCAACATCACCTGCACCTCAATAGCACTGTGAGTAAGAACCAAGACGTATCACTCTTTTCCCCACAAACTTGGTTTTCAACCAAGTTTGGTGGAGGGGGTGGATAGTGACACGTCCCGCTTTTATGTTTATTGCTATTATTTCATTCAGTATTATTGAGTTTATTGTTGTTCTTGCTTGTGTTTCGTTATTCTATATCTTGCTTGTGTTCATTGATGAAGGGTCTGTGAGCCCTATTGAGTGATGTGAATTGTCGGGCCTGTGTGCCCAATTGCTGATTTGACTATTCATGTTAAGTAGATTTTATTTGAGTTTGTGCATTTATTATTTTCTTAGGTTAGTTTACAGTTTGTTATGTTGGAGTATGAAACCCGGTCTTAAGAAGCATAAAAAGGATTGATAGATGATGATGTGTCAATGACGAGTTGAATTTTGAATAAATAAAATGTTGACACATAATAAGAGCATGATAGGTATTTGGAGACGAAATTGAGCTTAAACTTGAACAATGATCAAAATTAGCTTGTGAGATTTGAGCTTTATATGTACTCCTATTTTTTTAGTGATTTTGTCATTCTTTCGGTGTGAATTGATTGGCCACATTGTATTTAGTCTCTAGAACTTCCTTGCGTCTTTGTAGGAATGTGTCAAGTGCATGTTTTGGCTTAGAAAATGATATTAGGCATTTTTTTGCTAAAAGCCTTTTTTGAGCCTTAAAAATAATATTTTTAACCAACACTTGAAAAATCCCTAGTTAGCCACTTTGAGCTTTAAGCCTTATTTTTCAAAGCCGAACACTACAAGCTTATACCTTTTTTTAGCCTTTGGTCCGATTAATTAGACTAGTTGAGTAAAAGGGAGGTGGATTGGAAGGTAGATAGGGTAAAACTATCAAGTGGAATTGGATGTTTGAGACGATTTGTTGAAGAGATACGTGAATTAGGCAAAAGAAAAGAAATTGATGACCCCCCCTATTTTTTTTTTTTTTTTGGGAAAAAAAGAAAAAAAGAAAAAGAAAAGAAAAAGGGGATTTTTTTTTTTTTATAAAAAGAGAAAAAAAAAAAAAGAAAGAAAGTTGTAAATACATGTTGTGTTTTGTTGTTAAGAGGGGTTAATGATGAGAAAGTGTCTAGGTATGCTTAAGTTGTGTGAAAGACGAGTAGTCCAAATGTGGGACTCGGTTAAAAATAAGCATTGAAGTTCTTGGTTGATAAAAGAAGTGCTTTTGTAGCATGACGAAACCATATTGAGTGGTTTTCTGAAATTTGAAGAGTGAGAATTGAGTGAACAATGTTGAGGGGTGGTCGGGTTAGAAATAACTTGATTGGTCCGATAATTAGTCACTTGTATCCAAATTTATCCCACCTTACCTTAAGCCAACATTACAACTAAAATAAAGACCTTATTGATTCTTTGTCACACATGTCAAGTATGAGGTCTAATTTAGACAATAGGCAAGCATATGGTAGACGGTGCATGTGGTCCAATTTGAGCGTAAACACTTCCATATTATACACTTGAGAGATGAGCGATACACTTAATAGGTGAGGATCTTTGTTATTAAGTGTAATGTCTCGAAAGTAGTTGAAAAATTATCATGTCACCAATGCTCAAAAGTTTATGTTGTCCGTTTGATGGAAAATATCTATGAGACTAGATTCGTCATCTAATCACCCTAAAAGCTTGTATCCCTTATGTTATTTTATTTTATTGTTCGGGACGAACAATGTCTGAGTTTAGGGGAGTTTGATACATGTCGTTTATACATACATTTTAGGTCGATTTAGGAACATATTTGATAACATTTACATGTGTATCTAGTTAAATATGCTTAATTCCATTATCTTGAGCTAGATGACGTGTTTGTGCTTGTTTTTGTGATAATCAGGTATAAAAAGGTAAAAGTCCGTTTGGGGAAAGTCCAGATAAAAAACAAGATGGAAAGTCAAAAGAAACGAAGGAGAGTCGGAGCTTGGGCAGAACCAGTCAACTCGACCGAGGCCATTTGGCAACTTGGTCGAGGTCGAATTGAAGAAAAATAACGGAGAGGACAATAAGGTCCAACTCGGTCGAGGCTCAACCAACTCGGCTGAGTTGGCCAACTCGAGCGAGTTACTCCCCAACTTGGTCGAGTCATGTACGGCGGTGCAATTATGAATTTTACGCATTTTTGTCTGTTTCAAGCCCATCTTCACCCCAATTCGTTCCCATATTGAGTGGTTTTCTGAAATTTAAAGAGTGAGGATTGAGTGAACAATGTTGAGGGGTGGTCGGGTTAGGACTAACTTTATTGATCCAATGATTAGTCACTTGTATCCAAATTTATCTAATTATAAAAGGAGGCCTCTTGGTCCAAAAATGACACTCAATACACATTTAGAGAAGTTTCGGAGGAGATCGAAGAGAAAGGACGTGATGAGATGAACATCGACGATCGAGATTCGGGGTTGTCTAGTCTTTTCTTTAGTTAAATTTTCCAATATGTTTATTCATGAATATTGTCAGATTATTACTTTGATTATGAGTAGCTAAACACGTTATGTGTTCTAGGGTTAGAAACTAGATTGTGAATAATTATGTCTTGATTTTATCTTTAATTTTAGACTCCAATTTTATGTTTTTTTATCTATGTGTTTGTTTTCTTCACGTGATTTATTTAAATTGATCACTTGAATAAATCTACACGTTTAGCAATGTTGCTTCGGGAAGAGAGATTTTTCAATAGACTTATAACACATAGTGTAGTTATCAAAAACTAACTGAAAGGAGTGAAATAATTGTGTAGGCATCGGTTTAGGAACTTTTGAGAGTCTTTAAGATTGGTTGACTCAGGAGAGTGAGTAGTCCTAATTGATCAACTATTTAATCTCTTCGGGAGAAGGGTTAGATTTATATATGTGTCGTCTAATAATCAACATAATTGGTTTAAAAGTCTAGAATTTTAGGTTAATCCAGCATAAGAGTTCATGATTGAAATCTATATCCTAGAATACAATCTTACTCATCTAAGTTTTCCTTAATATTCGATCGCTTGCTTTCCAATAAATTTTCATTAATTGGTTGTTTTTATGCTATTAGTCTAGTTAACACAAAATTCATCCTTAATTCGAGAGTTTTTAGATAGTGTAGAGATATTAAAATTAGGGTACTAAGCTTGCTAATTAGCAGTCTTGGGTTGACCTTGTCTGCCACTATCTACTTTAGATCCATACACTTGCAGAACACTAGGGTTAGTTTTTAGTGCATCAAACGCCCATAGACACGTCCCTTGTCCATGGTGTTGTTGGTCCATCAACTGAGGAACTAAGTTTTCCAACTCCGTTAATGATTCTGCCACCGATCACTGCTGGAACAGTGCCACCATCTTCAAGAACTCCTCCTTCAGTCTTTGCCACTAGGGATTTTCCACCACAAAATCCTGATGGCTTATTTGTAGGGGGAGGTGAAATCGTCCCCACTCCAATCACTACTCTTTTTCTTGGTGATCCTAACTATCCCTTCAATGTTGATGAACCAGAAGGTGCGGATTTGGGATTTGTTGGCTCCCGTAAGCGAACTATTGGAGCTGAGAGCAGTGAACAACCTAAGGCTTTAACTAGGTTGACAAAACAAGTATTGGACGATGCCGACTCAAAATCAAGCAAGAAAAAGAAGAAGGTTGGGCCATCCTCCCATGCACCTCCTTCTATACGGAAGAAGAAAGCAAAAGCTGTGAAATAGACGCAGTTGGTTGATGAATCCTTTGATAGTGAAGAGGATGAGTTATTTAAAGTGATTGATGAAATAACTAATAACGGAGTTTCCAATCCTCCTCATCGACCGAGCTTGACGATGAGGGTGATGAGGATTTCAATACTGCCAAAGAACCTCCTCCTGAAGAAAATTCTAATTCAAAGGAAGAGAAAGTGCCATTCTTCCAACCTTCCAATCTAGTGACAGTTCGGCAGTTTGTCAGCAAATTGAAAACGAAGAAAGGAAAAAAGAAGGTTGATCCCAAAGTTGGCTCAACCTCTTGGTCTACCAGAGCACAAAAGAAAACTCCAACACCTGAACCTGCAAAGGAAAACTCTCTTGAAATCGGGTATGATTTACGCGGTGCTTACATTGAGAATTATTACTTTTATTCTCGTTTAGTAGAGTGGTACATGTTTGAATGATTAAATATACGACCGGAGAGGTGTATCAACATTAGTCAGTTTCAAAAGCAGGGTATTTACCAACTACTTGAGAAGCAGGGTTTATTGTCAACTGTGATTTTCGTCTCTCCTTGTCACGAGGAGACGGTAAAATATTTTTATGTAAACTTAGTAAAGAATATTGCCGACCTAGAATCATGCTTTTATGGCAAAGTTTTTTATCGTGGAAAGTTTTTTCACTTCACTCGCCAGATTATGAATGAGGAGCTAGGCACGGGGAGTGATCCCGAAAGTGCCGTATATGACGACTTGGATGAAATTACCACAGTCATTACGGGTGGCAAAGTTACTACATGGTCTGACACTTTGAAGATTTCTACACTTTCACAATTATATTGTGGCCTTCACAAGATCACTGTACACAGTTGGTGTCCTTCAACTAACACCTCCAAAGTCACAATAGATCAAGGGAGATTACTGTACAAGATAGGTAAGCGGTGTCGTCTAAACTTCGAAGAATTAGCTTTCAAGTATGTCATGAGCCACACAGAGCAAAAGCAAGTTTTGGAGCTGCTTTTCCCGTCTCTCATTTACAACATCCTCTGCTCTCAAGGTACACGTACTCATGAACTAGTCATGCCTCCATCTTTGGATATGCATCAATCAGTCACCTCACCATAACTCGGTTCATTGATCTGCCCTAGATTGATGATGATGCTGACATACAAACAGGGGGTGATCCACAGGCCGAGTCAACCTTTGGGCCAGCACTGAACCATTCATCAAGTTCATATACTGACAGCTCAGATTACTGCCTTCACAAAAGTTCGTGATGATCTACTTGCCTCTATTTCTACACAAAAGGGGAGGTAATATAGCCGTTACCGCTGTTGAAGGTGTGGAGGTTGATGGTGATGTTGATCCTACAGTCAACCCCAATGAAGGCACAAGGGTTTAGGGGGAGTCTAGTTAGTTTAATGAAGTTGTTCACTGGGATGAGGTTGATGATGATGACATCATTGTTGAGACCTATTTTCCTGATTATGAAGAAGATGAAGAGGAGGGGAAGAACGAAGAGTCTGGAGATACCGAGGAAGAAGAAGAGGATTGATAATCCTTAATGTCATTTTGCAAGGTTGATGTTTTTGATTGCTTATGGAAACAATTGCCTTGAATTGGCTGTTTTTTATGTGTAAATTTATTTTTATTCCCGAAATCAATCATTTTTTTTAATGGTATTCTCTTTAATTTATTCTTGTGCATATCATATATTTTGGATTTGTTTGTGATTAACTTGGGATATCTGATATAGAAGGAGTTTTAAATTTTATCAAATTATATATTAGTTGTTCGTTGGTTTTGTGTAGAAAAGGTAAAAATAGGGAGATATTTAGGGTTTGTGTATCCAACTTCTTATCCTTAATTTTATTTTGTCTTTTTATACACATTTTATATTTTACATTGAAAGCCGAATTATAGGATGATTTTCGATGGTCAATTTGCTAACGCATATACAGGGACATAGGTGCTAATATGAGAAGTTGAAGACCTGGTCATAAGTTGCTGAGAAAGATTGGCGAAGGACTTCGTCACCAACAATGAAGACCGTGTCTTCCTCGCTCAACCAGCTAAGTTTGCGCACGTGGAGCACTCAACTACCAACGACTAGAGGAGGGCATCCAGTTTTGAAAACTGAGAACCGGGCCGGTTCGAACTGGCGGTCAATGATTTCGGAATCGTTGACCCGATTTCGGTTCGGAGCCAGAACCGTGACCGGTAGTTATGCAGTGCAGTTACGGTTTAGGTATATGTGGAACCACAAACCGATGGTTCAACCGGCGATTCAACCGCCGGTTCCGTATATAATTTTTTTTTATATTTTGAACGACGACACGTGGCTTCATCAAATTTAGTGTCTATTTGAAGCAGACGATTGTGATATTATAGCCGTTACGTAAACCGGCGGTCCGAACTGCCAGAACCACCGGTTCTGCGGCCCCATTTGTTTTTTAAAAACGAACGGCTAGGATGTTTCAGCCGTTGATTTAATGATTTACTAGTTGTTGGAGATGAGGTTGGAGGGCAGAATTAAGAGTGGGGGGGGGGGGGGGGGGGAGGGGGGTGGGGGAGGGGGAAAAAAATCTCTAGTTTTTCAATTTTATTTTTCAATTATCATCCTGAAATATTGTTGACAAGGGCAAGGGTCACATGCTCGATGAGTATTCTCCACTTCCATCACTTCCTCCTCCAACAATTTCAAGGAAGTGATTGAGCACCACCACCAAACCGGTTTCGATTCAAAAGGTAAGTGAATGTAAGAGAACTACGTGGGCTTTGATTCCTTGACCTTAAGCCGAAAGGTCAAGGATACATACGCAATTAGTTACTAATTTTTAACTTGGAAAAAATTTAAGCCCTTTAATATTTTTCTCTTTTCCTTCCCAATATTATTAGTTATTATTTACATTTTTCTTTAAATTGTAACTTGTAACTTTGTGATTTATAAATAGATTGCTTTTTATTTAATTAGTGTTACATTTTGGGAGAGTGACAAGATAAACTTTTTAGCTTGTGATTTTAGAAATTATAAGTTGTAAGTTGTACCTTGTAAATCATAGGGGTGAGCATTCAACCGAATCGAACCGATCAAAATCGAAACCGAATTTTTCTATATTTTTAAAACCGAACCGAACCGAGCACATCGTCTTAACCGAACCGAACCGAACCGAAAATTTTCGGTTTGGTTCGGTTGGGTAATCGGTTTAGGTTTTAAAGTTTTACATTTTTATTTTTTTATTTTTTATAGCAACAAATTTTGATTTCATAATATTTTTTTCCATTAAAAAGCCAAATTAAAGAAGGGACCAAAACATAGGGATACATTTTAATTTTCATGCATGTTAAATGTAGAAATTACTAATGTATATCAATTCAATCAAGAAAAATAGTATACAATAAATATATCATTGAAAATATATAATTAAATATGAGTAATTCGGTTCGGTTCGGTTAACCGAATTATTTTTGGTTAACAACCGAACCTAACCGAATTATAAATCGGTTCTAATATTTGGAACCGAAGCGAACCGATTGTATATACAAAATCGAACCGAACCGAACCGAATCACTCGGTTTGAATCGGTTTTGGGGTTTCGGTTCGGTTTTGCTCACCCCTAGTAAATCATAATCTCTACTTACTATTAAACAAAAATCTCAAGGTACACGTGGCAGGCTATTAGAGCCCCTCAAGCCCTCTTTTTCGGAGTTTTTCACGTGTCACTTACTATTTCTCCCACTAAACCAGTGCACTTCGTACTAATGATTAAATAATTAATTAATTAATTAATTAATTAATAATATTATAATAACAATCCTAATACAGTAGTTATTTCAATATTACCAACTAAACGGCCTCCTACCATTACGTGGAATAAACCGCCACGTTTCATGCATGTTTGCAGCAGTTATGAAATTACACCATCTCTATAAATCACAGTTCCCTCAGAAAACTCGCACAATTATTACAATTTACATCTTACGAATACACATCCAAAAACACCAAACATAGTAAAAAATACTTTATCGCCCATTTCTTCAGCCTGGTCAGAGATGTTAACAGGACGGCCCTGCATTTGGCAACAAAATGAAATCATTTTTTATGACGAAGAGAAAGACAAAATCGATGCAATCAAAGCTTCAGCCATGAAAAAATTTCGGACACAATGCCGCTGGAGGGGCATATCTATGCAGTGAAAGATTTTGTTGTCTCAACACAACTAGCAATCTAATGAAGATCATTTTCATTTGAAAAACTAAGTTGAAGAAATTTTGGATGAAAGGCTTCCAAAATCGATTTTCATATTTAAGTCGTTCAACGAGTTCCAACACTAAAGGACACATCCAAATTTGAGTTATTCGATTTTGTTCATATCATTTAATCCTATGCTTTTTTTTCGCTTTTCCTTTCATGATTTCTAACTACTGTATTGTTTCTTCATGTTTACACAGTGCTCTTTAGCCATGGTCATCTATCATGCGTTCTAGGGGACAAATATGATGCTGCTCTGATGCCATATATATCACATGTGAAAATTTTATTGTTATAATATAGTTTCACAACATGTCTGTTTCTGGAGGTTGACAGATTTGCAAAAAAAAAAAAAAAAAAGCACACACACACACACACACATATATATATACATATATATATATATATCACATAGCAATATTCTCATTATATTATGTTAAGGTTTTTAAAACTAAAAGTATTTGCAGAAGAAATCAAGTTCTCAAACACATAATGACGCAAAGGTCGTCGTCAATGTGGATGCTGAGGAATTTACAAGTTTGTTTATCAATTCTAGATTTATTTGATTCAGAATTTTTTTCAGTTTACTTGGCTTCCTAATTTCTATTCCATATGCTGACATGCAATTTACATTACATAGTGATAGCATTGACAAATACATTCTATATTGCTGACAATCAAATTGGACTTGAATAATATGAATAATCCAATTTACAAACATGTCAATAGAAAATGTAGCATATAAGAATTACACTGGACATTAAAAACACAGCTGCGTCTATCAACAACTTAATCGAATATTTGTTTTAGTAGTCTATAATAGAAAAACATTGAATTAATTTTCAAATTCAGCAATTTGACCAGTTGTTATAAAGTACTATATACTTAATCATTTCATTCCTAAAATATCAACACATCAGAGTATAATTTCATCTAAAGACCAAATGATTATAAGTATACTTATCTTTCACAGCACCTTCCTTCTTCACTTTATCCTTTGGCTTGCAGTGTATCATTCTTCAAGCTATTTATCTTCTATGAATATGAATTGTACCTGAAAATATGTAAATAAAACTATCATTAATACATATCATTATTGAAATAAAATAATTATTTAGCAAATAGCTTATTTTTTTACTTGCATATTACGGTTAAATTTGTAAGTAGCTCTAACCCTAAACCCTCCCACCTCATATAAACCAACATTTTTTTTAATGATATGAAGCTCGATTATCACATGCATTTACGGCAGGTTGAAAAGTCATATAATAGTTCTTCATTTTCCACATCCATAAAAAAACTCACATTTCACCGATCAGTACATTCATCTCTTATGATAAGAATGAATGAATGTACTAATATTTGTGGTTTTCTTCTAGATCATTAATAACAATATTCAGATTTCACTCATCAGTCCACATTGGCTTTATGTTTTAAAACACCTTTAAGAAAAATTAAATAAAGTAAAGAAAAACAGTAAAAATCATGGAAGTATAAGAAAAGTTGTGAAAAAGTACCGATCGATTATATCGATTATCTGAGTCGTTACAGGTAACCAGTAGTCTGATCCAACCTTTTGTTCCGATTCAAAAGCAAAGGTCTAGAAGGTTACAGAACATAACAGAGTGTGGAAATGAACATCGAATGAAGAGTGTACATAGAGAGAGAATGAGAGAGTGGAAATGAACATCATCGAATGAGTGGAGCCGTAGAGGTAGAAAGAGAAGGAGCCGTGGAGACTGAAATGGGGTCTTGACAGCAGAGTTGTGTTTTTTACCACAAGCTCCGCCGGCAAGATTAGGGTAACGATGATTGGGCTTTTTCTAGATTGGGATGGGATGGGATGGGTTATACAACTAGGCCGGTTTTTTTTTCAAAACTTCTTTTTTTTTTTTTTGTTTTTTTTTTTTTTTTGCTTACTCATAGGAGAGTTGAGCTGTTTGATTTTAATTGGTTTCAATTACATAAAACATAATATTTCGGCTATATTTAATTTATTTAAATTGTGTATGTATAATCTTAAATGGCTTGATATATTCTTACCTTTTGTAATTACATTTATCACATTTTTTTAGCATCGTTTGTTCATAATGTTTTGCACATCACTAAATATTTTTATTAAGTAATAGTAGTTAGTAACTAAATCAGAGGAATTAAGATCCATATATGTAATAATGATAAGTTAATGTAATATACAATTAAAAGAGAAAAAAATTACCATTAAATAAGATGTCCTCTTCAGCTTTTGTCGCATGGACGTTTGTTTCATGCATTAACTTTAACATTGTTATCTTCATGTTTTTTTCTGTTCTAATTAATTGTCATAGAAGCATAATTATTTATTCTATTTACACTGATGTTTTCTTAATTTTTTCAACCTTATCTTATTACCTACCTTTATGGATAGACTTTCATCTGCACAATAAATTGAAATATTGAGACTTTCATCTGCACAACAAATTGAAATATTGAGAGAGAAGAAACATGTAGAAGATGAAAAATGGAAGATGTAACAAAGGACAGAGAAATATAATAGATAGAGTAAGAGAAGATACCGTAAATTATATGGGTCTTATAAAGAAAGTTGACTCTAGAACTCCGTACATAAGTGTACACTCAACTGGAATAGAAGTCGAGAAGAAACATCTATTTATACCCAAATGGGCCAATAATGTATAGATGAATGTGTATTGGGCTCCATACAAGCATTAACAGTAATCAATAAATTAATCTATTATAAATTATTTTGAATGGTAATCACAAAATAATAATAATGTGCTTTACTTCTCTGAAGCCTACGACAGGCTATCATTTGGGCTTAAGAAAGAAGTACCCAACAATTTGAAACTCATCCCTTTATATCTAAATGGATTTTTTTTATTAATAATATATATTCATACTAAAGTTGTCTTTTATTTTACCCTAAAAAAACGTTATCTTTTATTTTTATTTATTCGTTTCATTTAACCATAAACTCCCTATGTCCCTCTCTAATTTGCCTACTTTCCTTTTCGATTTGTCCCAATCTAATTTGCTAACTTATAAATGACAAATTTCTTTCACAATCTCCACCCTCAAAATCTCTACATTCAATCTCCACCTTTAAAAAAGTCAAAGATACCACAAAATTTGTTTTTTCTTAACCTTCGTGCCTGGCCAAAGTAGGCAAATTGGGCCGGGACGAAGGGAGTATTTGTTACCCTTGATTTGATGTTGTACTTGCAACACCTAACAGTTTTTTCCCTTTCATTCTTACATTGTTTTTTAAACTTACTAGTAATATGTTATTTCATATCTTTTCTTATTTTGTTTTTATAGTTTAAAATGGAAAACCACCCCGGGCATCGCACGGGCAAACAACTAGTGATATTTTATATGAATATAATTTGTCTCATTTTTCTATGTCAAGTGTTATTTGTACAATTTTATTTCCATTTAAAACATGCAAAAAAGATGGAAAAAAAGTCGAAACCATCTGGAACCGATGGTTAAAACCAAAACGGTGGTTCTCTGCCGATTCGGAACTGTAACTGGAACCGACTTACCCGCGGTTTAGGACCGGAATTGGGAACCCGATGCCCTCCTCTGCAAGCGACCTAAATTGTAGGATGTGGTGATTATTGGAGAGTGTTTTTCAAGCTACTAGTTGCCTATCCTACAAACAAAAGATAAGAGTTTCATACGAGAGAAAGTACCAGTCTGTCTGTTGAGCTGTGTCATCTAGTGGGTTTGGTTATTGCAGAGTGTTATTCAAGCTACAAGTTGCCTATAAATAGGATTTCAACTACTAACAGAAGATAAGAGTTTCATACGAGAGAAAATACCAGTCTGTCTATTGAGCCGTGTCATCTAAAAGGTTTGGTTAACCGCCTGTCCAACCAATAGTGTCCTATTTTAGTATTATTTAGATTCCTCACGAATCTGAATCTCTTTTCTTAGGATATGTGTTAGGATAGTTTCAGTAGGTTATGTTAATACACTAGATATTGTTTATTCATCCAATAAGACGTTAGGATTCGTGTGGTGTAAATCGAAGTCTGTTTCAATTTAGTTTGAGATCATTTTGTAATTCACAAATGATATAGTGAATTGTTTCGCTCTAAAGGCATCCACAAGTAATTTAAGGCTTGTGGAAAAGTTTTACTGTAATTATAATTTATCCCGTTGTGTTATACTCTGGGTTTGGGCAATCTTGTACCCAGTCTCTGTTCATTTTAGCAACACACACTTTCAACCTCTACATTTTTATGGATTTAAGCTAGATTTAGTTTCACTAGATTCTTGTTGGTAAAAATATATTGAGGCTGATCCTTTTCTTTTTTTTTTCTTTTTTTTTTTTTTTTTTTTGCAATCATTAATTACCACATTCTAATTTTTATTTTGTATAGATGTAGGACCCTGTTGATTATCCTATACAATCACTTGATGATGAAGGAAACAAGTGAGGTGGTTGTTATTGCAAGACATAAGCAACAAGGAGACAAATAGTTGTAGTTGTTCTTCTCTACTTTAGTGTTTGTAATCATCGGTAATCTTTTGCATTTTATTGTATTACAAATGTAGAACTTTTCTTCCCTATTTTGTGTTTTTGTAATCATCGGTAGTATTTTGAATTTTATTGCATTGCAAATGTATAACTTTCTCCATGGATTATGTATAATTTTGTTATAATGCTAATTTTAGTTTCACCTCTCTCTAGTTGTTAGAATGTTTGAAACAATATTTAATATAAGAATCATCCTTAATTTTTTTTATCGTAATTTATAATTAAGATTGTGGTAGAGAGATTGGTAGAATATTCTAGTAGAATATTAAGATTTTAGTAGTTTTCCCCTTTCTTCAAATTGAAGCCACAATATAATTTGTAGAGAGAATATCAATGAAGCTGGTGTAGATTTGTCAAACACTGAAATGCACCTTCCTCAAATCTAGAGGATCCGTGGTCCCTTTCGATGAAAGTGTAATTTTTAATGTTCTAAAATGCGTTAGGTGTTAGTTGGGTGGTATATTGAGGTCTAGTATTAATCAGTGTTAGGTGGGATTTTTGTAGATTTCGCAGAGAGTTGGGAAGGAAAAGTAGACGTTTGATAGCACTCTAGTGCTTAGGCAGGCTTAATCAAAGTTACATAGGAATTTCAGAGTTGAGGAATTTAAAAAAAAAAAAGAAATATGAAAAGTCACATTTTAAAGGCCTCTATAGAATAACTTACATGTTTGTGTATTTAATAAATTATCTTTTAATTTTTTTTTCTTCTAATCCAAGAACAAAGAAAACTCCCTCCCCTCCCCCCCACGATGACTCGAACCCAGGACCAAATGCCTAGGCAGTAGATGCTCTGCCACTTGAGCTATCCAACTTTGTCTTATAAATTATCTTTTAAAGAACTTATATCGCTTGCAATTAGACAGTGCACAAAGCTTGTAGATTATCGAAATCGGTCTGAAACTCGGACCGATTAAAATAATAACTTATAAATTTAAAAATTATTATTCCTAAAAGACTAATTTAAATAAAAATTTAAAATTAAATTATTCATAATTTTGTACTTAGTTATAGTTTACATAAATAATTAAAGGTACGTTATATTTAATTATTATATATTTTTCAAGGCACAAGTTAGTGAGTTGGAAAAAGAATGATGTAATAAAATTATGTATATTAGTTAGACGTCAATATATTTTGTTCAAATTGAATCCGTTATTCAAAAGATAAAAAATCTCAAGTTATCCGAACTAAACCAAATAGAATTTAACCGTTCTAATAGATTCAAAGTTCTGAACTGAACTGTCCCGGAAAAAATAATAACCGTACTGTACCGTACCAATTTTCTAGATTGGTTTTGAATACTCATTTTTAAAATAACCGAAAAGTTTGGTATGGATCTGGACATTTTTAAATATTTAATCCACACCGTACCATGCACACCGCTACTTTCAATCTTCTTGATAACATTTTCTTATTTCCAATGCCCATCTAAATATAGGCAATATGAGAAGATTAAGGAAACATATCTGTCTAAAATTTGATATTAATTTTGGAACAGAAGATGTAACAATCTTTAATATACTAAAAGAATAACCACTGGTGTTACGTGGCTGGATTAGAGTATTTATAGGATGATGTGTAATTCATTTATTATTAATTTATTAAATTACTTAATAAAATAAGCATATATTTGACTAGAGAAATTTATGGAATAAACTACCCACTCATCCACTCTACAAGTTGTAACTGTCTCAACTTAAATTTAACTATAATTCCACGTGATAAAGAGAAAAAAAATTCAAAGTATTTTTCTAAATATCCAACTGGTACACGTGTCCCGTGCACGCACTTTAGGGCACTTTTAGTGTTATTTTAGTGTCAATAATGTGCATAATCACGTGTATCTAGTGCTTTCGTATTCTTATGGGCAAAATAATGCGTTTGTGTTGTTTTTGTGTTAAGACAGGTGAAAAAGGATCGAAAAAGAACATCAAAAGATCGCGGAGTCGAGGGATCGGTCAAAGAAACAAGGGACAGGGCAGAGGGGTCGATCTCGGCCAAGACAGGGCACAAATCTCGGCCGGGATACCTCTCCAGGGGAATCCTGGAGTTTTGAGAGATTGAAGATCTCGACCGAGACGGGTATGGCATCTCGGCCGGGATACCTTTCCAGGGAAAATCAGTGATTCAAAGAGATGAAGATCTCGGCCGAGATGAAACCCAATCTCGGCCGAGATAACCCAAACCCTAAAAATGCCCTTTTCATGTCTCGACCGAGATGCAACCCAATCTCGGCCGAGATTATCCCTCGGTTTACAAATTGAAAAGCCCTTTTTCACGTCTCGGCCGAGATTCCTTACCCTGTTTTAAATTCGTGAACGCGATTTTGCCTTAAATTGAAGTAACAAATCTTTCCCTATATATATCCTCCCTTTCGAAATTAACCTATCTGGGGACATCGAATAATATACTTTTCAGCCATTTTTGAGCCACCAAAGCCACTAAGGAAGGAAGATTGGGCAAGAGATTGAAGGATCATCTTCTCCAATTGACATCTTTGGTTTCATCCATCTTAGTATCATGTTTCTTTACTTTTCTACTTATTTTCTGTTTGTTTTAGCTTCCATCGATGAGTAGCACCCTTATTTCTACCGTAAAACTTTGAGTGACAATGTTTACATGATTATTGCTAGTTGATGTTACCATTTGATTGCAATTTCAAGTGTTCTACACTATTTACTGTTATTGACTCATATTTGTATGCTTTTTCTTGGCTTGATCAACCTCTAGGAAGTGTATGAATGTGTTGCTAGAATTAGAAATTACTATCCGCAATTGTAGGATTTCCAATTCCCTAGTAGCAAACAACGAGTGGGTTCGTTGATGATAGTGTAGAGTTCGACCTCTAGACCCGAGCTTTCGAGGTTTATGTCAAATCTGTTTCATTATCTTGGAGCTTTTATCATTCGATTGCCAAATTAAAGAGAGCTTATTCGACATTTTGGTTTAATTGGATAGGGTTAGTCAAAGAGCTTATTTCGATTAGCCATAATTAAGAGATAATACGGTTGCTAGAGCTTGTTAGTAGTCGTGAAATAGGAACTTGAAATGCTTTCCGTTGGGTATCAACAATAGTTGTGTAATTCGTTGGAACCAAAGGGATACTCGATCAAGGGTAGATACTTGAATCATATATTAAAAATCTAAAAATCGATTTATCTATTTTGCTATCTTGTGTTAATTGAATCTTAGCTTAGTTGATCATAGCTAAATAGTGGTTCCTAGCTTGACAAACAACCCCCCCCCCCCCCACCTTTATTGCTTTCATTGTTTGAGTTTATTGTTGTTTGAATTATACAATTGCTTGACATATTAAGATAATATTGTTCAACCATTCCTCGTGGGATCGGCCCTTACTTATCGCTCTACTAGTTAGAGTTTTAGGTTAAGTCTTAGTATAAATATATACATATATTCATCTATATATCTATATATTTATACTTAATTTAATTTGGTAGCGACACACGACGATCCCTACCAAATTTTGGAGCCGTTGCCGGGGAGCGGTGATAAAAATAGTTTTGTTTTATTTGTTCAAGCATTATGTTTAGTTTATTAGTCGTTTATCTATTTCTTGTGTATCTAGTAGTTTGATATTCTCTTGTTTTCTTGTTTTTGGATAGGTAGTTAATGTTCTTGTGTTCCTAAGGGGAGAAAGAACTTCTTTTTGAGCCAGAGATAGTTGAACGGGAAAGATTATTGAGGAGAAGAGCTAGGTTACTTGAAGAGGTCCGAGGATCATTTGAAACCTTGAGTATAGAGAGTGAGGAGATTGAATTGGAAGAGATAGCTGGTGAGCAGGATCAGGAAAGAACCATGAAGGAACTTGCCAACACAAGGGTTGCACACGAACCCTTGTGTATTACATTCCCGGAGATAGGGAATGATACCACTTTTGAGCTCAAATCGGGGCTCATTCACCTTCTGCCGTCATTCCATGGGCTAACCGGGGAAGATCCGCACAAGCACTTGAAAGAATTTCATGAGGTATGCTCGATCAAGAAGCCGACCAGGGTGACTGAAGAACAAATTAAGCTCAGAGCATTTCCCTTCTCATTGAAAGATCTTGCAAGAGACTGGTTGTACTACTTACCACCGGGTTCCATTACTACTTGGGAGCAGATGGAAACACAGTTTCTAGAAAAGTATTTTCCTACATCTCGAGCCACCACCATCCGAAAAGAAATTAGTGGAGTGAGGCAAATGCAGGGGGAAACATTGTATGAGTATTGGGAAAGATTCAAGAAGCTTGTAGGGAGCTGCCCACCATATCAAATCACTCCACAATTGTTGATCCAGTATTGGTACGAGGGACTGTGTATAACTGAACGGAACATGATTGATTCAGCCAGTGGAGGGACTCTGGCCGACAGCACCCCAACCGAGGACCGGGCATTAATCTCCAAGATGGCCGCCAACACCCAGCAGTTCGGTTGTAGAGAGCTTGTGAGGCGAGTCAAAGATGTTACCGATTCAAGTGTTGAAGAAAGATTGGACCAGCTCACCGACCTGGTGAAGAAAGTGATTTCGGGGAGCACTCCTACCCCAAAACCCTGCAGAATTTGTCAAATAACCGAGCACTCCACTGATACCTGTCCTATTCTTGGAGAAGAAATGGTAGCTCATGCCAATGCAGTTCATAATTTTAATCCTAACCAGGCTGGCCGGAAGTATGATCCCTATTCGCAGTCATACAATCCAGGGTGGAGAAATCACCCCAATTTCAAATATGGGAATCAAGGTCATATGCATCAACAGGGTGATCAAGGTGGACACAATCGACCCCCCTACCCTAGGGGGATGTTCCAGCAAGGGCAACCCTCTGATCCATCCCTTTCCGATATAGTCAAGAGCCTAGCAACAAGTACGCTTCAACTACAGAATGAATCAAGTTCGAGGTTCCAGAGTATTGAAAATCAAGTCAGTCAAATAGCATCAGCGGTATCCCGCCTGGAGAGTGCTCAAAGTGGAAAGCTACCAGCACAACCTGAAATCAACCCCAAAAATTTGGCTAATGTGAGTGGAATTGGCATCATTAGTATGGTAATGCCTGGAGAGCTTGAGAAGCCCGGGAAGCCTTCACGTGCACAGACAGACAGCCCACATGAAATTTTGGATGAAGAAAAGACCTCAACTCCTCAAGTTGCTGAAGTTCAGCTCCGTGTACCAAAGTGGAAACTTGCAAAAGAGTCGAGGAAACAAAAGGAAGCAGTGGCGGCATGTTTCTCCAACCATTTATTGCCATTCCCCACTAGGAGGTACTTCTCATCTAAGGAAACCGAGAGGGTGAGAGACAAAGGAGAGACAGAGACCCTTCAAGAGGTAAAGAGTAAAGTTGAGAATGTTAGTGTAAATACCTTGAGGAGCGGAAAGGTGCTCGAGAAGCCACTCAAGAGCCTCCCTCACTTGGAGGATGAAGAAGAAAATGCTGAGAAAGAAATCTCAGCCGAGACAAAATGCTGAGAAAGAAATCTCGGCCGAGATACATCAAGATCTCGGGCGAGATGGCTCACTTCGCCCAGAGGAGGAAATTCCCTGCCCAACAATCTCGGCCGAGAATGAAGTGCATCTCGGCCGAGATCAAGCAATCCAACCTGAAGAGGAAAAATGTTGTACTCTTGTCTCGGCCGAGACACAACCAAATCTCGGCCGAGACGCCCAGAAGTCACATGTCAATTCTTCAACTCCACCACTGCCATTCCCTAGCCAAATCAAGAAGGTCCCGAATAAAAATAGGGATAAAGAAATGCTAGAAATGTTCAGAAAAGTGGAGATAAATATCTCGCTGATAGATGCAGTGAAACAAATTCCCAGATATGCGAAATTTTTGAAAGACCTCTGCACCAACAAGATGAAGCTTAAAGGGCATGAAAAAGTGATCATGGGAGAGAATGTATCCACCATCTTCCAAAAGAGACTCCCACCAAAGTGCAAAGACCTGGGAATGTTCGTCATCCCGTGTAAGATTGGTAATTGTCTAATTGAGAAAGTTATGCTTGATTTAGGGGCTTCAATCAATGTGATGCCCCGTTCGATGTTTCAGAGCCTAAACTTAGGGCCATTGAAAGAAACTAAGGTTGTTATCCAACTCGCCAATCGAAGTACCTCATTCCCGGATGGGGTGGTTGAGAATGTGCTTGTTGAGGTAAATAATCTTATTTTCCCGGCCGACTTCTATATATTAGATATGCAAGGAGACACAACAAAATCCACACCTATTTTGTTGGGAAGGCCGTTCATGAACACCTCCCAAACAAAAATAGATGTGCGTGAGGGGACTCTCACCATGGAGTTTGAAGCTCAAATTGTGAAGTTTAATATATTCAAGTCCATGAAACACTCTGAAGATGTACATGATGTTTTCTCTATTGATTTCATTGACTTGCTTGGGAAAAATAGTGTTGCTTGGAACAGTAAGAAAGTTAGGAAGAGATTGCGTGAAAGGAAGGCGAAGGATGTGGAAAGAACAAGTTTGGGGGACCCAAGAGGATCCGGGTGAAATTGACCCGGAAATTAAGTTTCCAGAAGACGGTAAGGAAGAGTGGGAGGCCCATAAGGACCCGCGGGAATTGAATGAAGCACGGAAGGAAGGGACCGAGGAACCCTTTCCGGTGAATTGAAGTAAAAAGAACATCCGTCGAGCCAACGACGTTAAACAAAGGCGCTTGTCAGGAGGCACCCCGACGGTATCTTTCAATTTTTGCGTTTTTCAAATTCCTAGTTAGTTACTTAATAAATGCCTTGTGGCATATTTAATTTTTTGTTGAGAAATGTGCAGGTATAAATTGGAATGATCGAGAGATAGCATGAAGTGGGGGTGAAGGGGACCAAAATGAAGGAAAAGTGCAGGGGAGGCCATCTCGGCCGAGACACATGAGGAATCTCGGCCAAGACGTCATGCAGGCAAAACAGGGCAATTCCCTGGAAGCACATCTCGGCTGAGAAATATGGAGCATCTCGGACGAGATTTAGGAGAGCCCAAACCGGCTAAAATATCTGGAACGATATCTCGGCCGAGACACACATGCATCTCGGCCGACACCCACTGTGAGCCAATTGCTGTCTTTTGTTTATTTTGGTTATGTTGATATTGTATTTATTAAATTTTGATACCTTGCATATTTTTAGGAGTATGATTATTTTTGTTAAGTTAGTTAGTTAGTTGGTTAATAAATGGTTAATTTCGACGAGCACCATCTTGTACTCCTTTTTTTATTTTTTTCCACAAACTTAGTTTTTAACTAAGTTTGGGGAGGGGGTAGGATTCGTACAAGTTGGCAGCTCGAGAAAACAATTGGATTAGTTTAGGAAGGAAAATCGTGGCATTGATTAACGATGAAAATTTTTTGAACAAATATTTTTGGAAAGAAGCACATGGTAGAGCATAATAGGCTTTTTGAAAGAAAATTGAACATACACTCAAAACTTTTGATCAAATTTGCAACCAAGTGAGTCTTTGAGCCTAATGGTACTCCCATTTTTGGAGTGAAATTAAATTTCCTTTCGGTGCGAAAATTCTTTGAATGTATGCAATTGCTCTAGAACTTGCCCTAATTCTTTACCTTTGAATAAGTCGGTATGTGCGATGACAATGAAAATGATTTTAGGCATCTCTTGATTTAAACCCTTTTCAAAAGCTGAAAACAATTCCTTTTGACCAAACATGTACAAATTTCCCTAGTTAGCCCTTTGAGCTTAAGCCTTTTTGTTTGATACCCAACATTACAAGCAAATTCACCTTTCATTTAGCCTTTGAAACCCAAACGGACTATCGAGTATGACGGAGGCGGTTGGAAGGTAGTTAGTTTGGAAATTGGGATTGAATTTGGGTAAGCTAGTGGAAAACGAAGAAGGGTGAAAGGAAAAACACGAAATAGGCTATAATCGAGAATATTAACCTCTACAAAAAAAAAAAGTCGGAAAAAAAAAAAAATGAAAGAAAGAGGAAGTGTATATATCATTCTTTTGGAGAGGTTAATGAAAATCACATCATTTTGTGATTACAATCCCTTGTTTAGAAAATTCTTAAGAAGCATAATTATTGAAAGGATTGATAAATATGGGAGATGTAGGTAGGAATAAGGTGAAGAAGTCGAATCTTAAGTTCGACCTGATTGAGAATTAAAAGAGTGAGGTTGATTGACCATTGTTTGAGGGGTAGATGGGTAGTGCACGACTCATTTAGTTCGTTTTATAGTCACTTTTACCTAAATTTTATCCCACCTTACCCCTAGCCAACATTACAACCCATATAAAGACCTAATTGATTCATTCACACATATCAAGTACTATTTCAAGTTTAGATGATTGGCCAGCCTATGGTAGGCATTGTGTGCATTTCAATGTGAGTGTAACCACTACCCTTTTTAATGCACTCGAGAGAGAGAGAGAGATACACTCACCCGGTGAGGATCTTAAGTTGAGAGTGTTATGTCTTGAGAGTAGTGGATCTAGTCTATCATATATGCTCGATTTTATCATGATCGCTTTATCTTTTTCCAAGAAAATTCTCTGAAATCAAATGCCATTAAACTATGCCCTAAACACGTGTCCTTTTGTCTTTCTCTTTATTGTTCGGGACAAACAAGTTCTAAGTTTGGGGAGATTTGGTACACGTGTCCCGTGCACGCACTTTAGGGCACTTTTAGTGTCATTTTAGTGTCAATAATGTGCATAATCACGTGTATTTAGTGCTTTTGTATTCTCATGGGCAAAAAAATGCATTTGTGTTGTTTTTGTGTTAAGACAGGTGAAAAAGGATCGAAAAAGAACATCAAACGATCGCGGAGTCGAGGGATCGGTCGAAGAAACAAGGGATAGGACTGAGGGGTCGATCTCGGCCGAGACAGGGCACAAATCTCGGCCGAGATACCTCTCCAGGGGAATCCTGGAGTTTTGAGAGATTGAAGATCTCGACCGAGATGGGTATGGCATCTCGGCCGGGATACCTCTCCAGGGAAAATCAGTGATTCAAAGAGATGAAGATCTCGGCCGAGATGAAACCCAATCTCGGCCGAGATAATACAAATCCTAAAAATCCCCTTTTCACGTCTCGGCCGAGATTATCCCTCGGTTTACAAATTTAAAAGCCCTTTTCACGTCTCGGCTGAGACACACTTGCGTCTCGGCCGAGATTCCTTACCCTGTTTTAAATTTCTGAACGCGATTTTGCCTTAAATTGAAGTAACAACTCTTCCCTTATATATATATCCTCCCTTTTAAAATTAACCTATCTGGGGACATTGAATAACACACTATCCGTAATTGTAAGATTTTCGATTCCCTAGTAGCAAACAACGAGTGGTTTCGTTGGTGATAGTGTAGAGTTCGACCTCTAAACCCGAGCTTTCGAGGTTTATGTCAAATATATTTCATTATCTTGGAGCTTTTATCATTCGATTACCAAATTGAGGAGAGCTTATTCGACATTTTGGTTTAATTGGATAGGGTTAGTCTAAGAGCTTATTTCGATTAGCCATAATTACGAGATAATACGGTTGCTAGAGCTTGTTAGTAGTCGTGAAATAGGAACATGAAATGTTTTCCATTACGTATCAACAATAGTTGTGTAATTCGTTGGAACCAAAGGGATACTCGATCAAGGGTAGATACTTTAATCATATGTTAAAAATTCAAAAATCGATTTATCTATCTTGCTATCTTGTGTTAATTGAATCTTAGCTTAGCTGATCATAGCTAAATAGTGGTTCATAGCTTGACAAATAACCCCCACCCCCCTCCTTTATTGGTTTCATTGTTTGAGTTTATTCTTGTTTGAATTATACAATTGCTTGACATATTAAGACAATATTGTTCAACCGTTCCTCGTGGGATCGACCCTTACTTATCGCTCTACTAGTTAGAGTTTTAGGTTAAGGCTCAGTATAAATATATACATATATTCATCTATATATCTATATATTTATACTTAATTTAATTTTCTAGCGACACACGACGATCGCTACCACCAACAAAACATCAAATGTAATCACTATATAAAATATCACTTGATAGAAAAAATTAATTATATTACTAATAATTTATTTAGTTAATTAACAAACTAAGTTTTTAATTTTCTAAAAGTCGTCTAATACACAGGTTCTATACTAATAAATTATAGAAGGAATCACATCATCCCTGAGGTTTAATGAAATTAACTAGACTAGGTTTGTGAAAATGACTGCTGTCTCTTAGCTATGAAAACCCAAGAAACTCTGGTAATATTTCTCGTGTTCTATTTTTTTTCACATCATACAAATCTAACTTCTTAATCATTGCAGAAGGCTATCAATAAGTTGCACAAATCTTAGAATCCATTTAGGATTTGATCGACCACGAAGATGGTAAATACAATTCATCCTAAATTTAATTATTCTAAAATAAATGTCATTTTTGAATTTTTACCACAAAAACATATTTTCTTTATCTCTCTCTTGGTTGGTCCATCACTTACATATAGAGATGTCAAAATAAGCCCCGTCCTGAGAGCCGGTCATGACCCGATCATAAAAATATAAGGGATGTGCCTCTTGACACTCGGACCTATTCAGGCTTGGGCCAGGATAGGGTGGGGTCAGCCCTGAGGGCCCTTATTTATTTGTTTTATATGGATTATATATAAAATATATGTATATATAATATATAATATCTCATAATTAAATTTAGAGCTTCATGTAGTCAATGACTTTTCATGTTTCCTTTACTCTTCTAGCTCCAATACTTTGAAATTCAAATTTTCTTCTATAGTATTGCATTCATATACTCTCTTGTAGTGATGCTAGCCTTTAATTTTTGTTGCTTTATATTACATACTTATTAAAAGAGAACAGGATACAAGTATTTTGATTTTTTTAATGAACCATCTTCTTAGTAAATTTATACATGTTGATTGTGAAATTTGAAAACAACATACGTGACCTTAAAGGGCCTAGCCCTGATTCGGCTCTAGCCCTGACCTCAATTTTCAGGGCCCTTATAGCATCAAGGCTTTTGAGGGCTTGGGCTTGATAGGGCCTAGCTGGCCGTTTTTACATCTCTACTTACATGGGACACCCAATTAAATCTTCGAAGCCTTTGATGGAGGATCTTGGGAGTATTTGTGATTACTTATACTTGTAAAATGTTATTAAATTTAGAAATAAAAAAAAAAAGCACTTAAAAGTAGAAGTAGATAGTGTTTTAAATAAATGCCATATAGATAGGAAAAAAATGAACATGAAGTGTTTGCTAAAAGACCACTTATTCATTGGAGCAAGAATTTTTATATTAAAATCTTAATGAGAATCAGTTTGAAGCAACGAGGCCTGCTTTTAAATTTGGGTTAATATTCAAATGGAAGGTCTCTTGTGCACCAGTTAGATCGTGCAATACGGGTCATAAGCCAAATAACATTAGTATTTATATCTAAAGGTATTGCATGTTCTGAGTAAATGTATCATGGTGAAATGATATCACGATTGATGTTTAAAGATGTTACTTGTTGTGGGCAACGGTATTATAATACCTTTACACATAACAAGTAATACCGTTAAGCATAAATCGTGATACCCAACACAAATTGCATCGTACAACTGACACACATGAGACTTTGCTATTGATAAAGCGCAATCCGGATATCAAATGAACTTCGAAGGAAAATCAGTTTGTAACATAAATCAATGCGAGAAACTTAAAGAACCCAGGATGTACGTGGTTCGATCCGGAGATCTACGTCCACGGGCTTAAAATCTCACCTGCCGAGGTGTTATTTCACTATATCATTTTCAAGCTTACACGTAGTAGTTTAGGAGTACAAAGTGCGAACCCTAATTCTGAGTACAATTCTCCTATTTATACTACTCAACTCAAACCCTAACTAAATCCCTACAATTACGCCTATCATCTCTGTATGGGAGTTGGAAGAAGATCGTCGGGATCTTACTTTCCAAATATGCCGCGATTGGGCTGCTCTAGGTTCATGCGCGCTTCTGGGCCGGTTGTTGAGCTTGCTTTCTTGGGCTCAGTTGCTTCGGGTCGGGTTGATCCGGCCCGGAGTGTTGACCCGACCCGGAGTTGCTGGACCATACCTATCAGATGCCCCCTCACCAGCCGGAGCGAGGGAGGAGTTGCGGTTATAAGTAGGGTGAGGTGTAACAGGTGCTGAGGTTGAGCGAGGCAACGAAGTGGCGAGCGAGAAGGGATGCTGTCATTGGCGAGCCGAAGTACCCCTAAGGTCCGAGGATCGGCTGGAGCCGAGATAATACACACCCGGAGTGGTGGGATCCACGAGAACCAAATCGGACCAAACTGAATTACCCCGAGGTGGAGTCGACCTGATCCGTAGTGAAGCATCCCCGGGGGGAGAAAGTCGACCGGAGCCGAACTGGAGTACCCCTAGGGTAATAAGGTTTAGCGGAAGCGAACTGTAATTTGTCCGAGGTAAAGGAGACACCGGAGTGATCCCCAAAACGTCCTGGCCAAGAATGAGGTTGATGTGACTGGCGGCGCCATCATGAGAGAGAGGGATGTGAAGTGACGCGTTTTGAGATTTCCAAGGAGCTTGTCTCCCACGCGCCTTGGTAACTATAACGCGCGTGACCATCACGCACGAATCTGAGACGCAAAATTTGAAAAGGCCAGATTTAAGCCGTTGATTCAAGAGTATATATATTAGTTGCACAATATACTTCATCTTCCTCATTTGCGATTTGCAAGTTACAGAAAGCGGGAAAAAAAGAGATTCATCTGTGCATTTGTGATCCATCTCAAACTAAGACCAAGTAAGTATGTCTTCTTCTTCGTCTTCATCTTCACTTAGGGAGGTAGGAACCGATAAAGCCCCGTTGAATATACCACCCATACGCTTTATTATTCCAGAATGACGAGTGAATAGGATGGTATATAGGGCAGATTTTATGGAATCCGGCACCCGGGCGGTAGGATTTGGGGAATGTCTGGAGGAGGAATTCGAAGTGTCGGTGGTAGCACTGCGGATGACACGGGTGCAAATAGAAACCCTGATCCCCTCATTGTACTTTCCGTTTAACTTAGAGTACATAGTGCCGGAGCCCGCGACAGGGCTTGTTGCCCGCCGAAGGGCTTTATTAGCGTATATATAGATCAACTGAAGATAGGAATAAGATTCCCGATGTGGGACATCGTGGTGCACCTGCTTAGGTATTATAACATTGCCCTGAGTCAATTAGCACCCAACGCCGTGAGGCAAGTAGTTGGGTTTACCGTGGTATGCAAAAATGCTGGGGTAGAACCTAGCGTCGAGCTGTTCAGGTTTTTCTTCCAACTGAAGGCCTTCGGGAAATCAAAAGGGTGGTACTCCTTCAGCCCCCGGGCCCGAGGTGGTTTCAAAGTACAAAACCCGAGCAAGGTGGAGGGGTGGAAGGAGAAATTTATTTATGTGCAAACGGGGCTGGTCCTCCCGAGGTGGAGGAGGGAGGAGGTGTTGGATAACGCCCCAGTGACGGAGCCGGAGCCGGGGGTAGTAAGGAAATTTCGTGCGGTTGGTACATTCAAGACCCTCTGCACCGAGGAGGAGCTGGAGGAGGCCAGATTAAGCCCGTATTACTCAGGCGATGCGAAGGGAGTCTCCCCCCGGGGGCAGGAGCAGGAGGCCGGGGCTGCCGAGGAGGGTAGGAACTCTGAGAACTAGTGGTATTGGTATTTTGTGCAGAACTAATCTCACACATTTTTTTGTGTAGTGGGACGCTTTGGAAAGGAGTCTGCGGGAAGCCCCGCGGTGCCCGTGGCAGCAAAGATGAAGGGGATAGCGACCGAAGTGTCCCCCAGAGGGAGGGCGTCACCCAGTCCGAGGCCATCAACGGGGTCGGAGGAACGGGTGGTGGCAACGGGGTCAACCCCTGGTACTAAAAGGAGGTCGGAACCATCAGTGACACCTCCGGGGGCGGCCAAAAGACTCCGCACGGAGCAGAGCGCCGAGGTAAAGTTACATAATCCTTCGCCGAGGTGAAAACCTTGCGGATATTTCCCGTATAGTGCTGATATTGACCCCGGTGTCTTGTTTGTGAAGGGGCAGGGGCCCATAAGTGTGTTGGGTTTGGAGGGGGCGGATGCCGAGGAGCTGCTGCACTTGGCGCGGGGGATCATGGACCTCGGCCGAAGGAGCGAGAGGGAGGCCAAAGAGGAACTGGCCGAGGTCGCAAGGGAGCTACGCGCGCGCAACGACAGATTAACGCACGATCTATCCGAGGCGCGCAAGAGAGCCGCTCTGGTGGAGAAGGAGGTCACGCGGCTGCGCGAAGTGCAGGCGGAGGCTGGGGCACTTCGTGGTGAAATGACCGAACTGCGGGTGGAGATAAAGGCCGGGGGAGCGGCTGTGGTGGATGGGCAAGAGGCGGTGCTGAGGGCATTTGCCGAGAAGCTGTTCCAGACGAGCACCTTCCTCGATTTTTAGACCAACTTCGTGAGAGTTGGAGATACGGCCACCCGATCAGTGCTGCTGGAGAAGATCAAAGAAGTCTATCCGAATGTGTACGTCTACCGTCCGGAGTTCGGATATGACTTCAACGCCGTGGGAGGTGTGGAGGAGGTGTATTATGATGCTCTGGCTCGTGTCCCGGAGTGGCCCCTCGTGAAGGCACTGGCGGAGAAGAAGAAGATCTTAAGTGCCGAGGAGATCACAAACTGCGAGGTGGACCAAGACCAAGAGTTCCTGGCATTTCGCCGGGGTGAGTTCGTCCCAGAGCCCCGAAACAAAGAACCACCTCCACGCATGGAGATCGCCGCGGAGGCCGCGGGAAATGAGGCAGGGGTGATTGGGGAGCTGCCGAGGGGAGAGCACGAGGTGGATGAGGAGGTGCCGGAGGCGGTTGAAGGAGTCGAAGAGGGGGAGGTCAGTCGTTCCCCGCAATTTTGATGCCATGTTTAAATATAGTAGATGATAGGTATAAGTGTAATTCTGATGTACAAACCTTTGACAATGTATGCTCATCTTTTTGAATATAAAGTTGATTTGTCCATATGATGGAGTTATTGCCCAGCGATGTGTTGAATTTAATCTTTTGCACTGATTATGTTGTTCGATCAGGAGGATACCGAGGAGCTGCATAATACAATAAAGAAACTCATGCAGTCCTTAGACTGGTTCCGCGGGGAGAAGGATAACCTGCAAAAGCAAGTGGTTCCTCGGTTGGAGAGGAGGCTGGCCATAGCGGAGAGAAGGGCCAAAGAGGCCGAGGAGGCAAGATCCAAGGCCGCGGAGAAGGCTAGAGACCAGGAACTGAAGTACTTGTCGACGGTGGCCGAACTTGATCGCGTCATTATCCATCAAAGGGAGTATGACCGGATACTAACGGAATACGGCCTGCTGACTTTCGAAGAGGTTGAGGAGCGGATCACCGAGATCCAAGGCGAAATCTCATCGCTGATGACGACTGGTCATGCTGAGTCCTCGGAGCTTATAAGAAAGCGGGAGGTGCTGGAGTTACTCCTGAATATGTACGAAGGTCTGAGAGGACGCGGCAGGTGGTGGCACACTGCCGAAGAGTATATCGCGAGCTCCAGCAAAGCGCCTCGGAAGGGTAAAAAGAAACCGGCGGGAAAAGGCAAAGGGATAGTAATCCAAGAGCCGGCCCCGGTAACCGCAGTCGAAGAAGTTCCCGTAGTTGTTGCGGAAGAGGAGGTCGAGAAGCTGGCTGAGGAGATCGAGGTGATGGACCCCGCGGAGTGGGATCCCGCGAAATGGGCCAAGACTTCGAGACCAGCGCCGCAGCCGAGTCCTCGGGGCAGGGCAAGGGGCGATGCTCCAAGACAAGTGCCAAGGGTGAGCCCGCGGCGCAGAGGGAGCCGTAGTAGGGTAAGAGCAGGGGCTCAAAGCCGAGAAGCCTCGGGATCCCGGAGGACACGGAGAAGTTCCCGAGAGGGGTCTCAACGCCGGAGCGCCGAGTATTGGCTCGGAGGCCGAAAATAGGGCTTACTTTTGTAGCGTTGTATGCAGTAATGTAAAGAAATTTTTGTGGAGGATAAAAATGGTAGAAACATTTTGGTATGTAATGATGTGTATTTTGAAAGAAAAGTAATGAACTTTTAATCAGAATGTATGCGTAATTACTTTAACAGGAACTCGGGAGTGCCATATGTACATGATGCCTGTTAGAAAAACAAGGCAAAGAATCTCCCCGGACGGATCGGGCGGGAGTTAAGGACCTCTCCGGTTAAACGGGCGAGAGGGAATATAAGTCCGGGGACCAAATGTTAATCTCCCCGGACGGATCGGGCGAGAGATCAAACTGTCCGAAGACGGATAATAATAGTAAGTCTAAGCTAGGGCGTCCCCGTAGCGTAGAAGAAAGTACAGTAAGATTCGTAAAGTAAAAACTTTATTCAAAGTAATTGTCGGAACAATTAAAAAATACAAAGGAAACTCATAACCAAGAATACGCGACAGTATGGGAATTAAAAAATAACGTACAAGGAATGTAAAGGTAGAAACGATACTTGACCCTTTTTGCTCATAGATAGAAACACCTTAGGTTGGTAATATGCCAGTTTCGGGGAATCGGAGTTCCATCAAGATGCGCTAACTGGTAGCACCCAGAGTCATGCGCGGCAATGACGTGATAAGGACCTTCCCAGGCGGCATGCAATTTACCCTCGGGGGCAGCCTTGCTGGCTGAGTTGAACCGGAGTACCAAGTCTCCGACATTAAACTGAGTACCCCGAACTCGGAGGTGGTGATACTGAGCTGCGCGTTGCTTACACTTGGCTTGCTGGATGAAAGATTGATCGCGACGATATTCGAGCTCGTCTAAGTTAGCACGGATGGCTTCATTATTAGCCTCGGGATCGAAAGTAATGAGGCGGGGACTAGACACACCGATTTCCATTGGAATGACGGCCTTGGAACCGTAAGTGAGGCTGTAGGGGGTTTCTCCGGTTGAGGTGTGCGGTGTGGTGCGATAGGCCCAAAGAACCTGCGGAAGATTCTCGGCCCAAAGACCCTTAGCTTGATCTAAGCGTTTCTTCAGACCCGTAAGGAGTGTGTGATTGGTGACTTCGACTTGACCATTGGCTTGAGGATGAGCGACCGAGATGAAAATTTGCTTAATGTGGAGCTCCTCGCACCATGACCGGAAGGGGTCTTTGGCGAATTGTTTGCCGTTGTCTGAGATAATGGTGCTCGGGATCCCGAAGCGGCATATGATATATCGCCAGACAAACTTCAAAATGTTCTGACCTGTGATGGCGGTGAGAGGTTCGGCTTCAACCCACTTGGTGAAGTAATCAACAGCGACCACAAGAAATTTCAGTCCCCCTGGAGTAACTGGAAACGAGCCCACAATATCAATTCCCCATTGGATAAACGGCCAGGCGCTTTGTATGCCAATGAGCTCGGTTTGTGGTAGATGCTTTATGCGAGAGTGTCGCTGACACTTGTCGCACTTGGCTACCAAATCATGGGCATCGTTAAACAATGTGGGCCAGTAGTACCCCCACCGAAGAATTTTCTTGGCCAATGTCCGTGAACCAATATGGCTGGCACAGGCCCCCTCGTGAAATTCTCGAAGAACATGATCAGCCTGGGCAGGAGCAAGGCACCGAAGACTCGGTTGTAAGTATGACCATCGGTACAAAATCCCATCGTGGAGTGCATACTTAGGTGCTTTAAGAACTATCCTCCGAGCTTGCAATTTGTCAGGCGGCAATGTACCATCCCGGAGATAATGGATGATCGGGGTCATCCAATTGGGACTGCTTTCAGTCAATGTGGCCTCATAAATTTCCGGATGAAGGGCATCTTCGACTATGATGTCCGGAGACATGTTGGTAAGGACCGCGGAGGCCATTTTGCTAAGAGCATCAGCTTGAACATTCTGTTTATGAGGTACCTGCTGGATATCAACCGAAGCAAAAGTTGACAAAAGTTTGAGTGTCAAGGCAAGGTACCTTCTCAATGTTTCATCCTTGGCCGTGTAGGTGCCTTTGATTTGATTAGAGACAACCTCGAAATCCGTGAAGAGCTGGAGATGGGAGGTTGCAAAGGATTGAGCGAGCTGGAGCCCGGCAAGGACTGCCTCATACTCCGCTTCATTATTAGTCACCTTGAATTTAAACCGTAGGACGTATTTGATTTCAACGCCCTCGGGGCCAATGAGAAGGACCCCAGCACCACTTCCTCGAACCGCGGAGGCACCATCCACATGCAGTTTCAACTTACGGGTTGGAGCTTCGAGGGCAGCGGGGTTAGGACTGGCATTATTTGCAGAAGGTTCGGGGTTATCCACTGGCACCTCGGCCAAAAAATCTGCGAGGGCTTGACCCTTGATGGCTCGGCGTGGGAGAAATTGAATATCATATTCTCCCAGCTCGATAGCCCACTTAGCGAGGCGCCCTGACACATCGGGCTTGACAAGAATTTGACGAATGGGGTGATTAGTAAGAACCCTGATATCACGTCCTTGGAAATAAGGCCGCAGACGTCGGGCCGCCATGACGAGAGCCAGCACTGTTTTCTCCATCACGGAGTACCGGGTTTCCGCCCCTTGGAGTGCTCGGCTCACAAAATATACGGGGTGCTGAGTTCCATTAGCCTCGCGCAGAAGAGCCGCGCTGATGGCTTCCTCGGCGGAGGCTAAATATACATATAGAGGTTCTCCGGGGAGAGGAGCGGACATAGTGGGCAACTGCTTAATATGGTGCTTTAGAGCCTCAAAAGCTTCGGTGCACTGCGGGGTCCACTCAAATTGCTTTGCCTGCCGCAGAATTTTGAAGAATGGAAGCTGGCGTTCCGCGGCCTTAGACAGGAAACGATTTAAGGCCGCCAGACCACCAGTAAGGCGCTGAACTTCCTTTACCGTCTTCGGCGGTTGCAAATCCAATACATCTCGAATCTTGGCCGGATTGGCCTGGAGGCCGTGCTGTAAGACCACATAGCCCAGAAATTTTCCGGAGCCAACGCCGAAGGTGCAATTTGCCGGATTGAGACGTAAATTATAACGCTGCAAGGTGCTCAATGTTTCAGCAATATCTTGCATACATGCAGATAGAGAGGTACTTTTTATAACAAGATCATCAACGTATACCTCAACATTACGACCAATTTGACCTCGAAAGACGTGGTCCATAAGGCGCTGGTAGGTGGCTCCTGCATTCTTGAGCCCAAAAGGCATTTTCTTGAAGGCAAAGCATCCGAAGTCAGTGATAAACGCCGTTTTGAGTGCGTCCCAGCGATCCATATGGATTTGGTGGTATCCCTTGTATGGATCCAAGAAGCAAAGTGCCTTGTGCCCAGTAATGGCTTCGGCTTTTTGGTCGATAGAGGGCAAAGGATTACAAACTTTTGGACAGTGCTTATTAAGATCAGAGAAATCTACGCACATTCTCCATGCCCCGCTGGACTTCGTTACCATCACCGGATTAGATAACCAAGAAGGGTAATGTACTTCAAACAGGATGTCTGCATCTAGAAGCTGTTGTACTTCAATTTGGATGGCTGCGTTCTGCTCCGGAGCGAATTTCCTCCGTTTTTGTTGTATGGGCTTCACATTGGGATCAACATTCAACTTGTGAGTTATGACATCCGGAGAGACCCCGGGCATGTCCAAGGGAGACCATGCGAAGACTTCAGAATACTCCCGCAAGGTCTGGATGATGGCATTATGTAACCACGGCACATCCACAGCGCCGACAGTTACAGTTTGCTCAGGCTTGGCTGGATCAAGCGGCACCTGAACAGTGTTGTCCCCTAGCGATGTAGATGAATCAGATGTGAGAGCCGAGGTTGTTACCTGAAACTGTGGCTTAGGGGGAACCTTTGTTGCCTTTTTGAGCGCGACATACATGCACTCTTTAGAGACTCGCTGATTGCCGCGGATAGCCACCTCGCCATGTGATGTGGGGAATTTCAGCGCGAGGTGGTATGTGGAGCAAACGGCTTTCGCCGGGGTAAGCCAGTCCCGACCAAAATCATGTTGTATGGGGACGGGGAATTAACCACATAGAAATCCACGAAGATGGTTTTTATCGTCGGATAAGTTCCAAGAGATGCGGGGAGGTTAATAACTCCTTCAGGTTGGATTTCACCCTGGGTGAAGGTCTGTAGCGGCCCGGGGGCCGGTCGGAGCTGCTCACGAGGAATCCCCATTTTTTGGAAACAGTCGGTGAATATGACACTAACTGCGGCTCCATTGTCGATGAAAACCCACTTTATCGTAACATTAGCTACGGTCATGTCAATGACGATGGCGTCGGTATGTGGGGTGAGCTCGGGAACAGGATCTTTGTCAGTAAAACTGACGGTTTCAGATTGGTGGAGGCGTTTGTGATGCGGCTCCTCGGGAGGAGGCCGGCGTGCTTCCGCCTTCAAGGCACTTCGGGAAGCCCCGGTGGGGATGGCTCCATAAATCACATTTATGACGTGAGTAGGCGGATTGTCTCTGGGTCCTCCATGAGGAGGTGGTTGCGGTAAAAAGTGGGGTTGTTGACGATTTCCGTGGTCCTGTCGCGCATGATTGTTGTATCCGCGCCTGTTATGTTGCCATTGTGGCTTGCTTTGTCGCGGACCGCGGTCATGTAGCCTCCGCGGTTTTGCTGTGAACCTCCATTCTGGCTTGACCGAGGCCTGTCCTCAGTCCGGGCGACATACTGCCGTAAGAAACCTCTCTTTAAGCAATCTTCGATTTCTTTTCCAAGTTCTCTACACTCCTCTGTTTCATGTCCATGATCATGGTGGTACGCACACCACTTGTCGCGGTTTCATTTTTCTGCCGGAGCAGTCATCCGCGGACACGGCCGCAGATCATTCTTGTGAACAGAAAGAATTTCGGCTCGTGATTTTGTAAGCGGAGTAAGTTGTGGGACATCTCAGCGAGGTTCCAGACATCCTCAGTCTAGGCGGGAGAACGCACTAGGCCGAGTATTGGGCCCGATTTATGTCCTATCTGATTGCCGTTTGCTAGCATGCTTCTCACGTTTATGGCGGGTCTGCTCCTCAGCCTTGGCATACCTGCATACAGTGTTAAACAAAGCCCGGGTCGTAGCTGGAGGGTTTCTAACCAGCTCGGTATAAAGCGGTCCGGGGCGAAGGCCATTCATGAAGGCGTTGATGATAACATCGTCTGACCGGCTCCCCACTTTGAGACTTTCCGCCGTAAAGCGATCAAGAAATTGGGTAACAGTTTCTCCATCCCACTGTTCCATATTCATGAGATCGGCCAAGGTGGCCATGGGCTTTGCCCGCGTATGAAAACGCGCCCAAAACTGTTCGACGAGATCACGAAAAGAAGTAACGCTACCCCGTGGTAGAGAATCAAACCAAACTCTAGCCTCGTCCTGGAGATACTCAGGAAACACCTTACACAGGTGGTGAGGAGTGCAGTTGCGGTTGAACATAGCATACTTAAAGGCGTTCAAAAAATTACTTGGATCCCCAGTGCCGTTGTATACGGCCACTGGTGGAAGCTTGAACCCATCAGGGAGTGGGACAGCAAGAATCTCGTCTGAGAACGGGGTGATGATCTCCCCGTCAGCATAAAGACCCAAAACCTTGTCAAGTTCCGCGGCAAATTAGGCTTGCTCTTGTTCCATGGGATCCAGCACCCGGGATTGATCTAAGCGAGCACGCTTCGGGGCGTCCGCAGGTCTTCGACGTTGTACACCTTCGTGAACGTCTCGGGGCCTCGACCCATTAGAACTGCGGTTATCTACCGGAGAAGCTGTCCTCCGTCGTCGACGCTCAAGCCTCGCTCGATGAGGGGGATCTTCGTCCAAGTCACGTGACAAATCACGGGGCGGATTTCTCACGTGCACTGCGCCATTGTTGGCAAGTTCACCGGAGTGAGCGCGTCGATTGTTCCATTCTTGGAACAAAGCGGCGTGTTCCTGAACAAAGCTCGGGGGTTGGCGGGGGATTAACTTGCGCCGGATCATCAGCAGGGGGATGATTCGGCATGTTAGCGTGCTCCGCGGGCGAATCTTGGTTTCGTTGACGGGGTGGCAGATTCTGGTCCACAGGAGGATCACGACGGGACCGGGTAGGATTAGCGGACCTACGAGTATTTACCATAGCGATCGCGATGAAGAACTAGGGTTTTCTTGCCAACTGGTTCCCACAGACGGCGCCAATTGATAAAGCGCAATCCGGTTATCAAATGAACTTCGAATGAAAATCGGTTTGTAACGTAAATCAATGCGAGAAACTTAAAGAACCCAAGATGTACGTGGTTCGATCCGGAGATCTACGTCCACGGGCTTAAAATCTCACCTGTCGAGGTGTTATTTCACTATATCCTTTTCAAGCTTACACGTAGTAGTTTACAAAGTGCGAACCCTAATTCTGAGTACAATTCTCCTATTTATACTACTCAACTCAAACCCTAACTAAATCCCTACAATTATGCCTATCATCTCTGCATGGGAGTTGGAAGAAGATCGTGGGGATCTTACTTTCCAAATATGCTGCGATTGGGCTGCTCCAGGTTCATGCGCGCTTCTGGACCGGTTGTTGAGCTTGCTTTCCTGGGCTCAGTTGCTTCAAGTCAGGTTGATCCGGCCCGGAGTGTTGACCCGACCCGGAGTTATTGGACCATACCTATCAGCTATATTTAAAACAAACCTTACCTTTAAAATGTATCGTAAGGTGCCTGACCTCTTAATTTTTTAATCACTAACTAAAATTTTCAATTTCATTTTTTTGGCAAGATTTTTAAATTTGAATTCAAAATTTTAAAATATAATTTCATACCTTTAAAAATAAAAACAAAAATTACAAATTATCAAAAAAAAATAAAGAAAAGAAAAGTTCTAAAATATCATTTAAAAAATAGATATTACAAAAAATTGAATTCCAAAAATTAAAATAAAATAAAGTAATAAAACTCCAGATAGTAAAAAAAGAAAGTTTTAAAAGAAAAAAGTTCCCAAAAAAATCCAATAAATTCAAAAAAAGAAAGAATACAAAAAAATAAAGAAAAATATTTAGAAATTTATACATAATTTTGAACTTCCAAAATGCAATATTTGATTCCACAATTCCTCAAAGAAATCCAAATTTTACATATTTAATAATTTAATTTCAAATTTTTTAAATAAAATTTATTCAGAAATATAAGAATTTTTTTAAAACAACATATAAGTTTAATATTAAATAAACAAATTTCCAAAAAAATAATATAAAAAAAAAATCCTAAAAAAAAAAAGAAAAATTTAAGAGAAAAAAAATGAAAAATACAACAATTTATTATGAATATAAATGAATTTCTTAAATGTACCAATACTAATATAGAAAATAGTTCTCATAAAAAAGTCAAACTTTTTATATGCATTGTTTTATGTATATAATTATATATATGTCTACATATAAATTTTCAAAATTTATTGCGTTTTGATTTTTTTTCCTAGAAATTTTTCATTTTTAATTATTTGGAATCTATTATCCAAAGTTTTCATTTTTTTTCTTTTTGGTATTTTTTTATTTAAGTGCCTGAAATCAAAGGTAAGGTACAGTACCTATTGAATACATTTTAAAGGTGAAATAGTAAATAAAAAAGGCATCAAAGGTCATGTCTATTTTGTATATTCACCCTTTAAAATTTAGTCGAATAATGACTTTTAAACATTTTAAAAATAAGGTAGTAAATAGAGAAAAACATCAAAAATCAGGTCTATTTTAGATGTTATCCTTTAACATTAGCCAAAATTAGGCTCATGGAAATACTCCATATATATACATATATATATATATATGGAATCAAATGCAAACATATATATATATATATATATATATATATATATATATATACATACATATAGAATCAAATGCAACATTGTCTTAGTAGATATAAATGTTATTTGTCGGTGATGTTGATCAAAGGAATTTACAAAAGGAACTCGACTTTCTTTATTTCCCTCTAAAGTTCCAACAATAAATTACATGAAAAGCGTTGTCGGAATTCAAACTGTTGCTCACGTTAGCCATAGTCTGTATAAAAACGTCTAATCTACTCAAAATTCAAACTACGTTATCTCTTTCAAAAAGTCAACCCATGAAATAAATACACAGAGATGGCATGAATGACGACTCAAAATAAAGTAAAACTTGTGTGATTATTTAAAGGTTTGATTGTAAAATAAAATATTAACTTTATAAAGTACAATTTTCACATAATTTTCATAATTTTTTGGAAAAGGACTTTTAAAGTTCGGGTTCATAATTTTTCCGTTTTCTTTTAATTTTCCTTTTGAATTGGATATTTTGTTGTTGTAATTGTAGAAATCCATTTCTTACGATTTTAAGTTCACTATAATTATAATTTTAGAAATTGATCAAGGTTGTAAAAGTTGATAGGCTTTAGTTAGACGCTGGACTGGGGCCTAGACGGGGCTGATCGGGGCACAACGTGGTTAGGCGGGAAGGAATCTGAAAATATATATAGGTGGTCAATGGAAACCTAGTGTCTAGGCGGGGATTAATCGGAGCTACACGAAGATTTTTGCACATATAATTTCATTAATAAAATCTATATTTTTATTTGCATTTTCTTATGTGGAATGGTTAGCATGGCAACTGAGGGAGTTGATTTGTTAGAGGCAGTGTGGAGTAGGTTATCTCTCATAGAGGATGAACACACTAATGTGGTTGTTCCGATGATACGGGAGACGGAGGTTGATGCAGGTTTGATAAGGAAGATGGTCCTGCGACCACAAATAGGTCGTAGATAGCTCGGAGTTGCACTGCAGCGCATTTGGAAGCTAGCAAGTGACTTGAATGTCACTGAAGAAGAGAGGGTTTGTATTTGTTCTAGTTTTTCGACAACCATGGAATTTTAATAGGTTGTTACTTGCTTTAGCTTGTATTGAGGGGAAGAAGAAGGTTGAAAAAATAAAGATCGAATCGATGCCCTTTTTAGTACAGATACATGACCTTCAATTACAACCTATGATGGAGGAGATGGCCGTGCGGTGGGTGCTTCAGTGGGTCGTGTGTTAGAGGTGGATTGTGTTATGGAAACTATAGCGTGAGGAAGGAGTTTGACAGTAAGAGTAATACAATGTTATTGTGAAATGTTAAAATGGTGGCAATGTTTCAATACGAAAAACACTCGGACTTTTATTCTTCGTGTGGGAGGTCGACCACTTGGAGATCGAATGTTCTCAGAGGCACGTAGAGGTGGATGTAAGGCTGGATGCGTCGCAACAGTATGGTCCATGTTAGAGCAGAGTACAAAGAAAGATTTCCAATACAAAAGGTGGCAGCGACATTGGTTATGGAGACTGGTAGAAGGGGAGGAGACTCGGTCTCTACAACCGATACTTAGACATGAGGTCTAAATGGAAAGGGGCGTTTGGTGCGCCAACATTGGCTAATAGAGGAGCAGCGACCTCTCCAAGGGGTGTCGGGTGGGCGTGACATAGTGGAGTAGTTGATCCCTTTGAGAGAACTGCAAGTGAAGATTGCAGGGAAACATATAGGTGGTCGTATGGGTATGGAGGTGGGGAAGGGATGGTGGCAAATAGTGGATCTCAGGATAGTATTATTCATACGGGCAAGTGTAATCATGTGGAAGTGCTGGATCCGTTTGAGGGATTGAGTATTTCGGGTGCTAGCAAGGATATTTCTGAGCACCATGAATTGGTAGAGGGGGTTCAGAATGTTTTCCCTCGGTATTTGATCGATTAAATTTGGACTTGAGAATTTCAACTTATGCGGGAGCGATGAAAGATAAACGTAAAAAGGGACGCCTAACTAGGTCAGGTAGGAAGATTGGTGGTTTATAATTGGTGGGTGACGATACTCTGACGGTATGTGGTTCTAAACTAGGGTCCCCGAAAGAAGGTAATGAGGGCAAGAAACAAAAATAATACATAAAGGGGGTGGACTCCTAACATCATATTTTATAACATAGTATAACAGTTTTTTATAAATATTTAGTAAATATGTTTATATAATTTTCTAAAGTCGCATGTAGAACACGAACTTTGACGACTAGTGTAGTCTAGTAAAATTCACAAATTTGGATAATATAATCTCTTGTTTATATAATATTTATAATTGTATGAAGCTCATAAGTAATCAATAACAAAACTATCTAACGATATAAAACACATTTAATAAACATGTGTTTACCGATTTTGCGTCACGTAGCAAAATTGGTAGATTGACAATCAACCATATAAGAACCCTAAGTCATGTGTACTAACTAATATGCATCAGATATATCACCTACTTAACATAAATTAACAAAATAATTAAATTTCTAAATCTATATAAATTACAAAAATAAGAAAAAGAAATTATAAAAAAAGACATACCTTAAAATAGATACACTAAAACAACGACTCTTTAAAATGCCGAACCTCCAAATGTCGCTTTAAAAATAAACTACTAAGGATCTCCTAATTAACGGAATTCCTTTATAAGCATATACATATATTTAATATGTATACACTTATTTCTTATTTCCATTAAAGGAAATGTAATTACTATTTATATAATAATAGTAGGTTGACTTTTTACTTTCCTTTTCGATGTGGGATATATGGCAACTGAGTTTATCTTAAATTAGAAACATGAATTACTCATTTCATTCTTCCCAACTTGTGGCAGTAGATAATCAATCTAATGCATGCATGTAACTATGTTGACGTGGCCAAAGATGAAAAAGGTTAGTGGCATTTGTTAAATTCCTAAGTTAATGACAATAGAATCATATAAATGCAGAAGTGTGTTTGAGTAAACTTAAGAAAGTTTAGGTGTTTTTGTAAATATACAATTATTATGTAATGTAATATTTGAATGATTACACGTAATATAATATCATTATAGGGTAATCCAACGACTGTATTAAGTAGGGTAATATGTAGCTAGTGTAATCCCTTCCTCCGTATGTTTCGAATATTATAATAAAAAATACGGTAAAGGTTTATAAAATCTTTTATACCTTTCTTTCTTCAATTCGGACGAGTGACATGAGTGAGCTCGGTCCCCTTGATAGCTACTCCTGTAAAATTAAGTTAAAACACTTTGTTCCACAAAATTTCATTAGCCTCAACACTTGAATAAATAATTTGACTTGAAAGTCTTTAAAATAAAATAAATTTTAAATAATCTTTCTAGAAAATTAATTAAATGCCAACAAGAATGTCAGCTGCTTTTGGTTTTGACGTGTTACAATATATATTGTGATTTATAACAAAAGAAATAAAAGTAAAGAAAAAATAGATGAATTACAAAGAATATTCTAGTACAAAATTGCTAGTTATTAAAAGAGTATTGATTTTAGGCTAAAGTAGTGCAGATTGTACATTACTTAGTGCGGGCAGTTGGAGATGGTTTTATGTCTATTGTGTTTGGCCATAAGTAGCATGGCTCATTTTTTGTTCATATAAAAGTATAACGACTTTAATATTCAAATTAAATTATAGTACAAGCTGACTCATGGTTGAGAAGTATATGACCAAATTTCTTTTCAAAAATTTAAAGATCCACTTTTGATACGAATGAAGGTGCACTATTTATACATATTATTAAGAATTTGATCCACTCACAACCACGATACGACAAGATAATCGAAAAAGAGAAAGCAATAAATAATCTCGCAATAACACAGTAATTTGAAAACCTAGTTCGCTACGATGTGTAACTACGTTCCGCGGCGATACCAAGCCAGGATATACACTAATATGATGAATTTTCGGAATACAATGAGTGGAGAAGGAAGCAACTATTTATAATATCCCCAAAACTTGTCACCCAAGTTTCAGTCGCGTCTACGGGTCGCTCGGGCAAGGCGTATAGTCAAATTTGGCGATCACGCCCCTTCGCGCTCGCGACTACCTGTTCGAACCAAGGCCCTAGTTCTCGCTTCCTTGGTCGCGGCCGCGAACTCTGCTCGCGTCCAATGGATCCTCCCTTTCACACCTTTGGTCGCGGCCGCGACGGGCCTGCGAAACTTTAGGCTCCACATCCAACAATCTTCCATTTGGAGACTAAACATCCTCTCCATTCAACTCCTCTTGAGCTCGTCCTCTCGTTTCTGCTTGGTATCACCATCTCCTCTTCTTCTTCAAGTTCCGATGCCAATTGAAGTTATGCACAACTTCAATTTCTCTAAGGTCACTACCTTTAGTAAACATGTCAGCTGGATTCTTACTCCTGAGAATTTTCACAAGTCGCAAGTCTTTCTTTTCCAATAGGTGTTGGATGAACTGATACTTCAATTCAACGTGCTTCGTACTCGAATGAAAAGCCGGATTACTAGCAAGAAAATTGCACTCTGACTATCGCTGTAGAGTACACTATTTTCACGCTCCTTCCCAAGTTCACCCAAGAAACGTTGCAACTACACCATCTCCTTACTCGCCTTCGTCACGGCTACGTACTCTGCCTCCGTGGTGGATAGTGCAACTACCTTTTGCAACTTTGATGTCCAAGAAATGGTCATACCACCATAAGTAAAGACATACCCGATCGTACTCTTTCACCCATTAAGATCGTTCGATGTTAGGTCCATATCAAGGAAACCAACTAACTCAGTCTTCCGTCAAAGAATAATGCTTTATTTATGGTACCTCACAAATACCTTAGAATTTACTTCACCGTCTCCCAATGTTGTTTTCCCCGGAACACCCATGAATCGGCTCACTACTCTCACTACATGTGCAATATCCGGACGAGTATAAACCATGGCATACATGATACTGCCGATTGCCGATGCATATGCATATGGAACATTCATCATTTGGGTACGTTCCTCCTTAGTACTCGGCGACTCCTTCTTCGACAGCTTAAAGTGACCCCCCACAGGATACATTAATCGGCTTCGAATCCTCCATGTTAAACATTTCCAGGACCTTCTAGACATAATCTGTCTGCAAAAGATACAACAAATTTGCCGCCCTATTCCTCTCGATTCTCATACCCAAAATTTGTTTTACTTTTCCAAGATCCTTTATGGAGAACCTCTCAGACAATTGCTTCTTCAACCTCACCAATTCCCTGGGATCTGCTCCTACAAACATATCATCAACGTATAGTAATAGGATAAGATAACTTTTGTCAAACCTCTTATAGTAGCAAGAATGGTCCGCGTGGCATCTATGGTAACCAATCTCCATCATGAAATTGTCGAACTTCATGTACCACTGCTTCGGAGCTTGCTTCAACCCATACAAGCTCTTCTTAGACTTGCACACAAGATTTTCTCTTCCATCTACCACGAATCCCTCCGGCTGTACCATGTACTTCTCCTCCACTAGATCACCATGAAAGAAAGCCGTCTTCACATCCATCTGATGCAATAACAGCTTCTTCGCAACCACCATACTCAACGCTATGCGAATTGTAGTCAACTTCACAACAGGAGTACATACATCCTTATAATCAATACCGTATTGTTGCTCGAACCCTTTCACAACTAACCTTACCTTGTAGCGCTTGCTACCATCGGCCTCATTCTTGATTCGGTAGACCCACTTGTTGTGCGATGCCTTCATGCCCTTGGGAAACTCAGTCAATTCCCAAGTGCTATTCACACGAAGAGGCACCATTTCATCTTCCATGGTAGCTTTCCATCTTCGTCTATTACTAACCTGCTCTGCCTCTGCAAAGCTCTCAGGTTAACCACCATCAACCAGCAATAAGTAATAGTTAGAGGGCGAATACTTTTCTGGTGGCCTTCGATCTCTAACTGTTCTTTGAGGTGGTGGTGGTGTTCTTGGCTCATCATCAAGAACCTCCCCGTCGACCGGATTCCCCTTACTCCCACTCGAGTCTAGATAATCTAACTCGACAGTGCGGGACTTTGCAGTATTAGTGCTCAAATCCTTCAACCTGTCCTTGTACATAACCTATTTATTGAATATTACATCCCAGCTACGAAATACCTTTCGGTTGTGCTCATCCCATAGCTTATAGTTGAACTCATCAACTCCATACCTAATGAACGTACACTTGATGGATTTTGCATCTAACTTACTTCTATCAACATAATCAACAAGAGCGTAAGAAACACAACCAAAAATACGTAAGTAAGATAAGTTTACCACCTTTCCAGTCCACTCCTCCACGGGTATCCGATTATCCAAGGGAATCGATGGACCTCGGTTAATCAAGAACACAACTGTGCTCACTACATCCACCCAAAACAACTTAATCTTCATTCTCATACACCTTGTCCGCTCATTCAGTGTTCTGTTCATTCTCTCGGCCACACCATTCTGCTAGGGTGTTCCACGTACAGTCATCTCCGTACGAATCCCATGCTCAGCACAATAATCCTTGAACTCCTTGAGTTCATACTCACTTCCATTGTCGGATCGTAAACACTTCATCTTCAACTCCGTCTCATTCTCAACCAAGGCTTTCCATCTTTTGAAAACATCAAATGCATTAGATTTACTTTTCAAGAAATAAATCCATACCTTTCGAGTCAAATCATCAATAAACATCATGTAGTACAACGATCCTCCAAGAGATGCCATGGGCGCTGGTCCCCATAGATCGTTATGGACCAACTCTAACTTCTGTTTCTTCAGGGCCTTGCCACTCCCCCAGAAACTCACGCACCTTTGTTTCCCGAATATACAGTCTTCACACGGACCAACTTCCACAGTTTATAGGCCAGGCAATCTACCCTTCGAACACATCAGTTTCATCCCTTTCTAGCTCATGTGGCCCAGTCGACCCTGCCACAAATCCACATCACCATTACCATTCACAAGGTCAAGGGAATCCTGTGAATTACTAGTCATGTACAATATTCCTTCCTTTGTACCTCGAGTTACCACCATAGTTCCCTTGGTAATTTTTCAATTGCTACAACTGAACGTCACCACGTAACCTTCCTTGTCAAGCTGTCTAACTGAAAGTAAATTTCTCTTCAATCCAGGGATATGTCTCACTCCATTCAACATCAACTCTAAACCGTTTGATGTATTAACCTTTACGTTTCCCTTTCCCACGATTTTCAGGGGTTCATCATCCGCCAAATATACCTGTCCAAAATCGCCAGAAACGTAATCTTGCATAATACTAATATTACCGCAAGAATGGAATGATGTGCCAGAATCCAAGACCCAAGACTCCATGGGACTGGACACACTCAAGACCAACGCATCGCCATCATCTTCATCCGTGGTTGCGTTCGTTGTCTTCCTGTCTGCCTGTTTTCTCTTGTTTTTCTTCGGCGCCTTGCACTGGTGTTTTAAGTGACAGAGCTCATCACAATTCCAGCACTTCACAGAACTCACGTCCTTCTTTATCTGACTCTTCCCTCTGGATTTTGACCTCCCCCTAAATTGCCTTCCCTTTGGTCTGCCTCTGTTCTCGGTGTTCAATGCGTTCCTACGAATCTCTTCCCCAATCATCAAGTACCTCACCTTGTCAAATTTCACCTTAGCGTTTGTGGCGCTAACGGCTGTCACTGTACCTGCCCAACTTTCTGGCAGAGACGATAGCATAATTAGGGCCCGAATCTCATCATCAAATTTAATGGCCATCGAGTCTAACTGTGAGGTTAGCATGTTGAACTCATTCAGGTGCTGCTGTACCGGTGTTCCCTCCATCATCCTTATATTAAACAGCCATCTAATCAGATAGACTTTGTTCGCCGTCGATGATTTTTGATACATCTCCTCCAAGGTTTTCAGCATCTTCCGTGTAGACTTCGCGCCTGTGATGTGGTAGGTAACTTCCTTGGACAACGACAAATGCACCGCGCTCATTGCTTTCCAGTCCAATAACTCTTACTCCTCCACAGACATCTTCTCGGGCTTCTCCTTGAGGGGCTGGTGCAAATCATTACCATAGAGGTAATCTTCAATTTGCATCCTCCAAAAGCCATAATCAGTTCCATCGAATCTCTCCATCGAAATTTTTTCGTCGTTCATCGTGAATTCTCCCAGGAAACTAACCTGATGCTCTTGATACCAGTTGTTGAGACTTTGACTCACTCACAACCATGACACGACAAGATAATCGAAAAAGAGAAAGCAATAAACAATCACACAATAATACATCAATTTGGTAACCCAGTTCCTTACGATGTGTACAATGTCTAGAGGCGATACCAAATCAGGATATGCACTAATATGATGAATTTTCGGAATACAATGAATGGAGAAGGAAACAACTATTTATAATATCCCCAAAACTTGTCCCCTAAGTTTCAGCCACGTCTACGCGTCGTGCCCGCGAGGCGTATCGTCAAATTTGATGATCGTGCCCGCGACTATCTGTTCGAACCAAGGCCTTGCTTCTCGCTTCCTTGGTCATGGCCGCGAACTCTGTTTGCGTCCAATGGATCCTCTCTTTCGCACCTTTGGTGGCGGCCGCGACTCCTCGTCGCGACCGTGACATTCCCTGCGAAACTTTAGGCTCCACATCCAACACATATATGTTCATGGACATGGGCGGAGCCATATACGGGCCAAGGGATCCTTGGGCTCCTGAAATTTTAATAATTTTGTGTAGGGTGTGTATTTTTATAATTTAAGATATTTACTTTAATTAGATAAAAATTATAATATTCACCAAAACAAATAACTATATTTTTATTGATAATTTTCAACTATATCTATCATTTTAAGTTAGTGTATTTTGTTTGAGTATAACTACTTTAGTATTTATATACAACTTACGCAACTATCAAATACCCACACATGTAGTTTTACAAACTAGATGTAATTATTTTTAACTAATTATTTAGAAGCCATTTTATACAACGACATTATTTTATTTTGACAATATAGTTGAGCCTCCTAACTAAAATTCATGGTATTTATATAGTTAATTTAAATTTAATTTATATTATGTTATTTTAACATTATAATTGAGCTCCCCGACTAAAATTCTTGACACTGTCACTGTGCATGGACCCATTATTTTTTATAAATACACAGAAAACCTGACAAAGTAGGATAGCTCAAGTGGCAGAGCATCTACTACCTAAGCCTTTAGTCCTGGGTTCGAGTCACCGCGGGGGGAGGGGAGGGTTTTTCTTTCTTTCTTAGATTAGGAGAAAAAAATTTAATATAAATACACAGAAAACCCAACATGCTTCTCGTCTTTATTATTCACTTTTGACTTTTAAATTATGTAAAATAGTATGATTTGGCGGATTGCCGAATCTCCATTAGGTTAGATACAACCTAGAACAACACATAGACTATGTGTTTTGAACAATTTTGAAAAAAATGATTTTCAAATTTTGTGACAGTAAGATTTTGATTACAATTAAGTTGCATATTTTGTGAGACTACATGGGTATGATTTCAAGCACATGTCACTCAAATTGGAAATTGTGAATTATGTAATGTCACATTGTGAGGGCATCTCCAAACTTCAACGTACAATATGAACTACTTTAGCCTAACGCCTACATTCCTTCTATAAAACCTTGCATTAAAAAAGAATATATCTTAAAATTTATTTATTTTCTCTTTCATTTTATTACTTTATTATAAATTCCAATATATAAAAATAATATTCAATTTAAAATTTTAATATTAATATTTTCAATATTAATAAAAGTTAAAAAAAACACATGTAAACTTAAATAAGATAAAGGGTAATATCATTTTGCAATATGTAATTTTCACAGTTTTTCCATTTTTACCTAAATCTTATTTTTTTCTGACCACAACCTGTACTAGGATTTTTTTCCCACTTTGCAACCTCCAGCAGCAATCCTGCTGGAAAAATAAAAAAATATTAATAAATATTTAAAATCAGATTTTTTTTTATAAATAATAAGATTTATTTAAAAGAGCAAAAAAATAACTAAAAATATTAGAATTATTTAAATTTTAGTTTTTGTAAAAAAGTTTTAAAAAATGAAATATTTTTTTTGGGAGAAAAGTACAAAAGACATTAATTTTTTTCTAAACTATAAAAATTCATTTAAACAATTTGAAAATGATCTAGGAAATATTAGAATTATTTTAGAAATCATTCGGTTATTTAAATAAGTCTAAAATAATTTATAAAAGATACAAATTATTTAAAAGTCCAAAAATGAAATTTCCAAATTATATATAAATTTTTTTAGTAGATTTTAAATTTTCATAAACAATTACAAAATTGAAATTATTAAGATTTTTAAAATTATTATATTTTTTTAAAATATTTTTAGAACTACTGATGTTTTTAAAGCAAAAAATACTTCACAAAACCATTATCCACCTTGTATAATTAGAGATCATCACAACAAAGTAGTACCTTAAATTAATTTAGAAATTTAACTGATATTTTTCTTTAAAATCTTATCTAAAAAATAATTCCAACATCTCATAGATACTTTCAGATATCTTAAATTAATTTAAGGGATTTTAAATAAGTTTTAGATTTTTCTGAATAATTATATATATTAACAAAGTAAATAATTATACGACAATACAATTGCCTTGAAAAATATTTAAATCTGAAATTTACAAAAATAGTTTAGTTTATAAATAATTAGAGAATTTTTAAAAAATATTAATTCAATTTTTTTATTTAAAAAAAGATTCTGATTATGAAATTACATTTTCTAAAAGAATTTTTTTGAATTTAAAATAATTTTTATATTTTCTATAAATTATTTTAAACTTATTTTACAAACTTAAATGTTTTCTGAAATAATCCTTTCAACTTTTTAATGATTTTTTTATATTTTAAATAAATTTTAGAATTCAAAAATATAGTGTTCTTATTTTAAACAATTTTTAATATTTTTTTCTTTTTCACGTCGGGAATTGATGCCAGAGATTGCAAAGTGAAAAAAAATCCATAATTCAAGTTGTGATCGGAAAACTAAAGTTTAGGTAAGAAATGGACAAAACACGCATAGTACAAGTTGCAAAATGATATAAACCGTAAGATTAATGCAAAAATTCATAATAATAGTGCAAATTAGAGGTGTTCATCAGTGTGAAACCGAACCGAACTGAACCGAACCGAATTAACAAAATAAAAAAACTGAAATCCTTCAAAACTGCTAACCAAACCCAAACCGAAAATTATTGAAAACCGCAATTAACCGAACCAAAATATTTTGGTTCGGTTGCGGTCAAAACTGAAAATCGAATTTTTACAGGAATTTTTAAGTTTTTCACTAAAATAAATCTTTGACTATTAACTCCATTTTAATAAAAATTCTTGATATGAAAATGAGTTGGTCGAAAAATTAACTTTTCTTGTTATCCAAGAGAATACAGGAGGCTAACCAGGATTTATGTGAGAAAATGAGTTGGTCGAATAGTTAACTTTTCTTGTTATCCAAGAGAGTACATGAGGCTAACCAGAATTGATGTGAGAAAGCAGCAAACACCAGGGATAAATAAAATTGACGGGCGACAAGTATGAGCTAAAGAGTGAAGAATAGAGAGAAGATACAATGCTGCAAATTAGGGCTTATTTGCCCCTTAGTTGTTACTTGTTAGATAGAAAATTAGATAGAAAATGAAATTTAAATGAAATAAAATTAAAATGCAAATGAAAGACAAATGAGGAGGGGGGGGGGGGGGGGGGGGGGCGATTTTAATTTAAGGGGTACTTAATTCGGTTTCTCGGTTTCTAATGCGGTTTTTATTTAAAAAAATTGAATCAAACCGAAAATCGAGATATTGTTATATATAAAACTGAAACCGAACTGATTAAAAGAAAAATCGAACTGAATTTCACATTTCGGTTTGGTTCGGGTAATTTTTTCAGTTTCAACCGAATAGTGAACACACCTAGTGCAAATGACTCATTACAATACATTAAATTAAAATATAAAATTAGAATATTCGACCCACGAATGATCAATTAATGCATTTCGAAAGGTAAAATGAGCATTTCTATCCATAATTTTTCTATGTCGAGCAAGAAAATTCTGGAAACACGTATGTTCGTTTTCAGCCAATTCGATGTCTGGGCTTAACACTTCCCTGGCTTAGCAAAATTGGGGCATTAGTGTTTAATTATGTTGAGTAATTTTTCTAGTTGTTATTTAAATATTTTGTATATTTGTAATTTTATATTTTACGCGGGTTTGTAATTTTATTTTATAATTATAATCACTTGTGTAATAAATTAAATTATATGGTATTTTTTCTTGTTATTGTTGAAATTATACTCTTTGTTCGATTATAATTATAAACTTATTTTTTTATAAGAATAGTTTTGATTCAAAGCGAATATAATATCTTATATATAAAAATATTCATAATAATTAAATACAATATAAAATAAGTATAAAAAACAAAGGCAAAAAGAAGGGAAAATAAGGAGGTGTTTGCAAACAATTGTGCTTCTAGAAAAGTGATTTGAATTGATTTTGTAAAAAAATTAGAATTTGAAGGGTGTTTGCAAACCCAATTGCAACACCAAAATCAATTTTGAAAAGTAATTTTAATTAAATGGGTGTTTGCAATATCATATTAGGGGTAATCACTTCTCAAAAGTGCTTATGAGAATCCTCAATATTATTGATTTTGATATCTTTTAGCTTTTTACAAATAAATTAAACTATTTTTTTATTTATTTATTATTTATTATTTGTTTAGAATCACTTTTTTCCCAACCACTATCAAATTCTAATTTTTTCCACAAAATCAATTAAAATCATTTATCTAAAAGCACTATTGTTTGTAACCCCCCCCCCCCCCCAAATGTGTTTGGAAATAAAGTGTTAATGCTAAAAACTGATAGAATCTGAGTGTTAGCAGCTTCTGAAAATAAGTTTTTAATTGCTTTTCAGAATCTATTTCGGTGTTTATGTATAAGATTGCAAACACTCCCAATAGGAAGAATAAATTTTTAAAAGTAACTTTAAATGTTTAAATGGATTTGCAAACCCTCTAAGTTGAGCAACAAGTAGTGATGTAATAATGAATAACCAAAGTAGTGTATTGTTGGAGAATAAAATATGTTGTGAAATGTTAAAATGGTGGCATTGCTGGAGATTGATAGTTGGAGGAAAAGGTACCTAAGGAGAGATAATGAGTGATTTTTTCCCAAAAAAAAATAAAATATATATACTTACTCTGTCTCATATAGTTAATTATCAGGTTGCACACAAATTTAAAAAGTTCATTCATTACTAGCGAAAGTTCTATTTATCCATATTTAATATGGTGAACTAAATTATATTAAGTGAGAATTAATTCTAATGAAAAATAATTAGTAGGGTAACATTAAGAAAATAAATATTTAATAAGAAATACCTTTCTTGAGACTTGTAGTAAAAGTTGAAAGGTAAAGATTGGTAAAAGTTGAAAGGTGAAACATAGTGAAAATTTTATATCCATTGTGAAAAATCTTGAAACAATTGATAGTTTGCAATTTGCATTATACAATTAAAAACGAACAGTCAAACTAGTTGGGAATGGGAAGTATGTATCTGAAACAAACTATTTTACTTATGTTGTTCTGGAGATTGGAGTTTGTATATTTTTTTTCCACAGCACCAGCCCAGGTGGTCCTTTTTCGTCTTTTATGGTCTAATCCTCTGCTGACGTGGCATCTCATCATTCGCTGAAATTTACACCAGCGGTGGAATCTCTTCTGTCGCCACCACAGCTGTGCTGTGCGGTTAGTTGCTCCCCATTTATTTTTCCTTTCCACTTCTACTTGCGTTATTTATTTTCATCGCCTTATTAATTCTTTTCATCATTTTTTCTTTTTCTGACCCCCATTTTGCTCTATTTTTATTAGACAGATCGCCTTCCCCAAAATGGATATGGCCATTACACTTGATTATTTCTTGCTCCGTAATTTCTGATTATTTGTTTCGAATTTCGGATTATTTCTCAATGCTTCTTGCATATTTCTGTACAGTTGTTTTAATTCAAAGAGTAGTGATTGCTCAGCAGAGTACAGAGCTTTCTGCACGAGATCTTGATTCTCTGCTTCAGGATTATGCTTTTAGGGCGTTTGTTAGGCCGAGAACTGGCATTGTCTACGACGGAGATGTACCCTCCAACTTGACGGGGGTTCAGGTGGCGGCGCTGCGGCTCAGGAGCGGCAGCCTGCGGCGGAGAGGGTTTCACGACTACAAGGAATTTCGTGTTCCGGTGGGTGTGGTTGAGCAGCCTTATGTAGAAAGGCTTGTTTTGGTTTACCACAATTTGGGCAATTGGTCTTCTTCATATTACCCTTTGCCTGGTTACACTTTTTTAGCTCCAGTTTTGGGCTTATTGGCTTACGATGCATCCGATTTATCTGCTACCAATTTGTCCGAGCTAGATATTCGGGCCACCGGCGAGCCCATTTCGGTCACATTTCCCGATGTAGAGACTGGGCCGGGCGGCCCACCTAAGTGTGTTCTTTTTGGTTTAGACGGGTCGGTCGGATTTGACAATGTTGTAAATGGGACTACTTGTTTGACCACTAACCAAGGCCACTTGTCAATTGTGGTGGAGTCTGTAGTTGCTCCGGCGCCGGCTCCGAGCGGAGGCGGCGGTGCCGCCAGCATTGGCGGCGGAAAGGGGAGGAGCCGGAGGAGGGCTTGGATTATTGGTGGGTCAGTGGTTGGAGGGGCGGTTTTGTTGGTTGTTTTGGTAATTTTGTTTGGTTCTGTAAAGAGGTGCATGCGTCGGAAAAAGATCCGGCGGATGGAAGACGCGGCGGAGATGGGGGTGGCGCTGCCAATGACGAGCGTGGGGTACACGAAGGCGCCGGTGGCTTTGGAGACCCGGACGCGGCCGTTGTTGGAGAATGAATTTGTGCCTTAGCCATTTGCTGCTGCTTCTGTGGTAAACATTATTTTTCTTCGATTTTTATCCGACTATTATTCCATTTGATTCAATTCTTTCCTAATGGAAATTAAATTGGTCGTAATTTTTGCACTTGGATCCTCACTTCCATTTTTTTCTCCACTCAGTGTCCATCCCAAAACGTGAACACGGAACTAGTTGGAATTTTTACAATAAGCTAAATACATGATCTATGTTTTAAATTTTCAGTGAATATGATTGTGATTTCAAAAACTGAAATGGACCATCTAGATTGATTTTGCATGAAGCGTCTAGAAAACCGAAATAATACGGGGTAAATGACCTACCATTTCATACTTTTTTCTTAATTTTTATATGTTTGGAAGTTTAAATTATTTTGTACAGTGGATCCAGGTTGGCATATTGTTTGTTGTATTTAATACAAATTTCTTAGGTTGAGAAAAGTAACGTTTTATTACTTTTTTGGTGAGTTATTAGGTGAAAAGCAATTGAATAAGTATATGATTTCAAAAAACGCAATTATTATACTATATATATAGTTACATCATGATCATCAATAACAGTTATAAGCATCAAATAATCATCAATCACCAATAATTGAGTATTACTTATTTACAAATACAGCTGATTGTAGAATTTTAGTTCTTCTCTTTTGATGATTAACACACACAACACAGTGAGATTCTACACGCATGAAATACAGCATACTATATTCATGATTTTATGAGATGCCTTGTAAGCTCTATGCTCCTCTATAAATATCAATTGTCTTTTTCATAATTATATAAGCAATCAATTATTATTTATACCACTTTTTAAAATATAATAATATAAATCATCATTTATCAATCTATTAATTTAATATTTTCAGGACATAGATATTATATTTTTTTCCAGTTCAAATATACATTTTAAATGAAAACATTCCTTGTCCCAACATCTAAAGGAATAGAATAAAATAAAATAAAATACAATACAATATATTGTCAATATGTAAATCCATAGAATAAAATAAATACGTAAATCCATATGACAGCTATGAGCTGGCATGGACAGACCGAAAGGCTACATGTATAATAACAAACACAAAAAATGATTAGCTTCATGCCATACTGCACGTGAACACATTGGTGCTATCTTTTATTTTTATTTTTCCATGACCCTTAAATAGTTTTTTAAATGTTCCAAAATCCAAAAATATAAAATATTTCAAAATATCAAAAGAATTATTTGAAAAGAATCTCATAATTAATTTAAACGCTTTAATAATTATTATAAAATCTAAAAGATATTCAAAGAGATCTAAAAATTGAAACATCTTAAAAACAATTTACAAAACTCCATAATTCATTTTCTAGAAAAGATTCTCTATACACAATTCACGTAAGGATTAAGATGTTTGGGCTGATTCTGCTTGGGTCGAAAAAAATATTTTCTTAAAATTAAATTTTTCTATAAATATATTGAATATTATTAATGAAAAAATATTTGTGAAGACGGTAACTAATTTTTAACATTAACACTCGATTACGGGTAAAAGAAAAATAAGATTACAAGCTAAGATTCTTAGAGTGTTCCAAAATGATAGTTACAATTTAAATTTCATTTTGTTATAATTATCAAATATATTTATAATTTTAATTAGAAGATAATCGTAAAAAAAAAAAGAAAATTAAGAAAAAATTATATTTTTTTGACTTAGGCTGAATCTGCCCAAATAGTAGCTTCCCTCGCATAAATGTGCACATTTTGAGAGTTGAATCGGTTGACGACAGTTGTGTAACAATGTCTGATAAATCTTGCAATTTGGACAGTTCAAGTTGACCTTGCTGGTCCATCATACTTTTCAAATACTATTGGAAAGTAACTCACAAAGTTGTTAATAATTTAATTTTTTTTTTTAAAAAAAAACCTTTTTTTCTAAAGTATTTTAAGGTTATGTTTGGATGAAGATTTGACTATTTATTTGAGGGATGAATTCGAAATTCACAATCAAATTCACTCAATTTATTTCTCAAAAATCAAATAATTGGATTATGAGTCCCTCCTAAACTCTAGTTCATTTGTTAGGATTTGAATTCCTTACAACAACCCGGTCATTTTAAAATTCATACCCGCTCTCGTATATGCATATGACCACATAATCATATAAACTAAACACACTAAACCCATATGCACACTTCACACACACCTAGGGTGTGCACGGGATGAGATGGTTTTATTCAGTACGACATACTCGATTATTTATAGTCTTTTTAAAAAAAAAAATTAACATCAAAGTTAAAGCAGAAGAAAAAATCAAGATACTCTCTTCACAGTTGCAAATAAAATTAAAATTTATGTTGACATAAACATCAAGTCATAAGTAAATCTTTCATGTAAGGTCGTCTAACAGGAGAAATATATGAAAATTATGCACAAAACTTGTAAGCTACTTTATGTCCGAAACTATTAATGTATTTATATACTTTTGTGATCTCGATTTTTTGTATTAAATGGTTTAGATTCGTTACAGTTTGGTACGATTCTCGGTAAGGATATTACTGAATATCTGAAATCGTACCATATATATTTTTTTTTTTGATACAGTTCGGTTCAAAGAAAGTCAAAAGTCAGATTTATTTTCGATTCTGTATGTTTTAGGTTCGTTTTTTGATACAGTTCGATAATTCTGAGTTCCATGCACACCCCTATCACATACCCACTACGTACGCTTTCATTATGATACTCCTTTTGTTAAAGTCAAACAATGTAAATCCACTCCTTATTATAATTCAAACATCCAAAGAAGTGATCTAAAATGAGTATATTTTCAAATACAAATGAATCAATTTATATGAAATCACATTGATTTTGAAATTCCTCAATTCAAACGCAACCTAAGAATTATTAAATATTTTTAGGGTTATTAGAAATTATTTTAGTTTTAAAGCTAATTCTAACATATACAAATAACTTTAAAAAGTTTTCGAACAATTTTTCAGATTTTTAAAACAATATTTTTAGTATAATTTCAATTTTAAAAAATCCTTGATTTGAATTCACTACAACATAAATGGGCTAATGTAACACCCAAAAAGTGTTACATATATACTAAAATATGTTACTATAGACTTTAGGTAACACTTTATTGGTGTTACATTTGCCGGTGCTACCTAAAGTATAATGTAACACTTTTGATGATCTTTAGTAACACTTTTAATAAGTGTTACATTAGATTTTAAATTGTAACACTTTATGGTAACACTAAAAAATGTTACATATAACCCCCTTTATGTAACACTTTTAATTGAAAGAAAAAATTAAAAAATTGTCATTGTTGGGTTTCGAACCCAGGTTGCTAGATTGCAGGAGCTTAAGCACAAAGTCTTAACCACTAGACTACAATAATTTTTTTAGTTATTATTTTAAGAAAAACAATATATACACGAGATTTTATTATACCATCAATAAAATACACTCAAAACTAAGTTTTCATCAAACTACAATCTAACTTAATTTTATTTACGTTATTCATATCAATTTGACACAATATTTCCACTATTTTTTTTTTCATTTTCATCCACTCATATATATATTTATATATATATATAACTTATTTTATATCACATTAATTTTATACATCTAGTTATTGTATATAAATCTTAAGACATTATCATTAATTTTAATTACCATAATTTTATGTATTAAGACACCTTAATTGTTGTGTTTCATAGATTTTAAATAAAAAAAATAAACTTACAAATATGAAGAGACATGACCAAATGTCCCAAGTCTAGGCTCTCACACTTAAAAAAATGTATTCAAATTCTTAAAGGCTAAAGCTACAAGTCTATTTTGTAATTGTTTAGTAAAAATATAATGTGTGTATATCTATATACATACACACAAATAAGTCACAAATAAAATTTAATTTATTTTTGATAACGAATAAGTAAATCTTTAGGTGCTCTAATGAATTGTTATTTTTGTAGGTCTGAGTTGATCGCTTTCACCACTTATGTTACAGATATTCTGTTGTGATAATTAAAATGTAACACATTAGACAAATAAAAATTAAAGTCACATAAGAAAAATAATCCACAAATATTTAATTAGTTTAAAATAAAATAAATAATTTTATTATTTACAAGTGTTACTTATTTATAAGTGTTACATAAAAGTGTTACTTATTCAAAAGTGTTGCGTAAAAAGTGTTACTTATTTGAAAGTGTTACCTAAATGTGTTACAATTTAAAAGTGTTACGTTCAAAGCGTTACATATTCTAAAAGTGTTTCATGAAAGTGTTACATATTCGCAGATGTTACAAAAGTGTTACATGAAAGTGTTACATATTCCTAAGTGTTACAAAAGTGTTACATAAAAGTCAAAATTTTAAAAGTGTTACAAACGTGTTACATAAAGCCATTTATGTTAGTGATTATTTTATGAAAATTCAAGACTATTTTAATCCTTTTAAAGAAAATCATTTAAATAATTTTTTGGCTTTATAAAATAATATTCATGAAAGTGATCGAAGTACAGTTCAAAATTTGATCTTTTTCCAAAAATACAAGCTAGAAGTTCCAAACATGAAATCAATATACTTTGCGGGCTACAATAAGAGAGAAAATATTTTAAGTGGCAAAGTGATCAAACTCTCTCACTTCAACTCGTAACGTGATGTGATGTTAACATTTTCTTATTAATAATGTTACTTGTATTATGTGGGGAAGGTTTCTTGTGCACCATTTGTACGTATTGTAGATTTGTGTAATTCGAGTTATGGATTAAAAGATATTACTCCCTTCGTCCCGAATGAACTTGCACACTTTTTATATCGATCCGTCCCAAACAATTTGTACATTTTCTTGAAAATGAAACAAATCTCACAAATTTTACACCATAATACACCTTTATTTTCCAAATAAAACAAAAATATAGGTTTGAAAAGTCAACATAACCCAAAAAATAATTTTTTCTTAATATGTGTGCCCACTTACCAGTGCAAGTTCATTCGAAACGGAGGGAGTACTATTTATGCGTAAATATATTACATAATGTGGTTAAAGGTATCATGGTTAAAAGGTATCATGAATTATGCTTAAAAGTATCACATTTTTTGGCTAAAGGTATTATAATATCTTTACTCAGAACATGTGATACCTTTAAATAAGTCGTGATACCCACCCTGAATTGTACCGTGCAACTGGTGCACATGAGATTTTGTCATGTTATGTAATATCATCATTAGTATAGAAAAAAACATGATAATCTGGAAGGACAAAAAATTAAAACTCACCCCAAGTTTAACTCATTTAACATTTTACTATATCATGTTTAAAACTTCGTCGGTTACCATCCCAAGTTCACGTAGTTAGCAACTCAGTGAAATTTATCGGAATTTTAAATTTTTTTTACCGAAATGCACATTACGTGACTCGCTCGTGAGGCTTTTTAAGGGTAAAGTTGGCATTTTATTATTGGGACCGCACCCCCAACGGTAATATTGTTACCCCCCATCTTCCCAACTTTAAATGTCTCAATCCTCTTACTAGGAATCTCCTTCAACTTCTTATAATTTTCTCTGTTCAACGTGGACGAGTTCTGCGGCTGTGGTACGAGATGTAAACAACTCACGTTATGGACGAATTACAACACAAAATACTCAACAAACAACAACCATTGATTGAAAATTCAACAAATCAGGCCGCCAAACAACAACATTTTAACTTATTAGAGAAAAATTAGATTTCTTGTTACAAATCCTAAATCTTAATCCACGATTACTGATTTCAGGTTACAAACCCTTCATAAGACATAAAATTTCAAAGGTTATAAGGATTAGCCAACTTACGATAGGGATTTGAATACCTAGGCCCTTTTTTTGTTGTCGGTGCTTCTCCACCGGATCTTCCAAGTCATTTTGGTGAGACGACGTTTTCTCGCTCAAAATCGACTATGATTTTGGTCTATCCCTTGGCTTCAACTCTCATTCGACGAAATTTCTACAGGTATCCTAATGATCAAACCAGTGAGAAAGTGTGGAAAGACTCTTCGTTATCCTGTATATTCAACAGTGTTAATGCAAATTTGCGGGGAAAGACTCACCCAATAACAAAATGTCAACTTTACCTTTAAAAGCCTCGTGAGTGAGTCACTTGATGTGCATTTCGGCGAGTTTTAAAAAATTTTCGGCAAATTTCACTGAGTTTCTAACTCCGTATACTTGGGATGATAACCGACGCTAAATGACCTAAACTTGGGGTGAATTTTAATTATTTACCCAAATTGGAACATGAAAAACTAACTTGCATATAATGTTAGACATCAAAGCACCAAGTAGTAAAATAGCTTATGTTTTAGGTTAATTGTTTAAAAATGATGAATTTTAGATAATTATTATTTGTAATATGGTTTATTAACTATAACGTAAAAATGCATCGTCTTTATAATTTCGTCAATTTAATGTACTCGAGCAAATATTGGACTCCAATTGCTAACGTGAACCCGAAATGGAGAGTTTAACCCACTCAATTGCATACTTGTAATTGTACAAGTTCGTTTAAACCTTAATTAGATGAATACAACATGTGTTGCATTTGGACAAGATTGGAGAATGTTGTGTAACAATAGACTGGAACAACCTTCTTGATATAATTGGATCGTGAGTAAAAAGGAAGTTGTTTCTCTTTTGGATAGGTTTTATATAGGTAGTTATTGAATGAATGAATAATGATTAATGTAATTGTTAAGAAATGTGATTGATTGATGACTTATTTGTGTATGTGTATATTATATTTGGTTATTTATAAAATTCAAGTATATTTTAATTTATTTTTAATTTTTATATAGTATTTCTATATGTTTGGTTAAAGAAGTTTTTTGGTTTATTATTGTTAATTAAAGTAAAATTCAAAATATTAATTTAGCTTATAATTTAACAATTAAAATATTTTAATCTAACTTATAATTAATTTTTAAAATAAAAAATTAATCTAAAATAGTTATTTTGAAAAATCATTAATAAAATATTTTATTAAGTCCATATTTGTAATAATAAATTATTTTCTAAAAAATCATATATCTATTTGTATAATTATTTTTGAAAAATACATTTTCTTACTGTAACTCTCCAAAGTAAAATGTTTTAAATTATTCTTAATTTTAAAACAATCTTACTTTTTTAAATATTGTATATGACTTAATATCATATTATTTTTAATTTAATAAAAATATTATTAGACATTTATCTTTATTACAAATTGGAAAGAAAACGGAGGAATAGTTCTCTTGGAATCCGAACACTTCAAGACTTGGACAATTTTTTCATAAAAATGTATTACTCCCTCCCTTCTGGCTTATCTTGCACAGAGGGGGGGGGGGGGGAGGGATCGGCACGGGTATTAAGACAAGTTATTTTTTGGTTGTTTGTTGACTTTTCAAAGGTAGATTGAGGGTGGAGATTGACGGTGGAGATTATGTTATAACTTTTCTTTTTTCGGCCGTGCAAGATAAGGTGAGACGGTCGTTTAAGAAAAATGTACAACAAGGTGGGATGGAGGGACTAGCATTTATACTGAACGGTATTACTTGTTCTGAAGAAAAATATTATGCTGAAAAAGTATTAGTGTTTTTGCTAAAAGGTATTACATGTTTTGAAGAAACGTATTATACTGAAAGATAATACCTTTTTTCTTAGAACAATTAAGTAATACATTTCAATATAACAGTGATATTATTTTCATGGATCTACCCTTGACCCATATTAAATGGATCTAAGATCTGTGCACCTGGTGTACATGAGGATTTGTGAAAAAAAATAGGTTGTTGTCATATCAATCGGAGAAAAGAGAGTATAAGAAAATGGATATAATGTTACACGTCAGTCAGATGATAAGGGTGTTGTAAGTGGGGTTTTCCCACAACCATGTTGGCCGAAAACATGTTGGGTTATCCTAGCCTACAACCGGTTAGGCACAACCCAATATCGAAACACCCTCATATTTTATCACTAAACCTAATCATTAAATGTTATTATTCTCATTAATTAGGGGTTATAAATATCAGTAAGCTTACACGTTCATAGCTAGGAGAGCGAAAACTCTCAATTTGGGGCTCCACAACAATAGTTGGAGCCAAAAACTTCCTCAGGTGCATAAATTGAAAAAATCATAAAGGTTGTGTATTTCTATGATATGTTTGAAAAGACATGCTTCAAATGATAATTAACCAAAATGTCATAAATTATACCTAATTAACCTTATCTTTTATTATGTAAAAAAATGGTTATAACACTAGAATATACTCCGTCCGTCCCAAATGAACTTGCACACTTTCTGAATACTATGTTGTAAACGTTAGTTGTAACACTAAATAATGATTTCAATGTTTAGAATAATATAAACAAGAATCTCTCATTTAGAAAACTATAACACTGGAGAGACTTTTAATACTTCGGACAACAATTAGAAAAAGTCTTCAAAATTGGAATTTGGACAACTTCAGGAAAAAATACTATGTTGGAAAATTTGAGGACAATGGCTATGGAAAAATAATTATTGAATCGAGGCCTGTGTAATTATAGTGTCCTTAAACAACTGTGGGAACAAGTTCGGGTTGGGTTGTTCAGGATGAACATGTGAAGGTGCTACAAGCTAGCTCCATGTCATTAGAAGAACAACTTACAATAAAGAAGGCTAAGGAGTGAGCTGTCTAGAAGGAGTTAAGGTGATTGTGTAAGCTATTTGGTCTTGCTTTCTTTAAGTTTCACTTGGTTAGCGTTCTGCTAATGAACTGGCTCATTTTTTAGCTTGTTTTTTTTTTTTTTTTTTCTTTCGAGAGACCTATGTGGGTGACCGGGAATATTTCGGAGTAACTTGAACACATTGTTTTGCCTAAGGTCGTTGTCGATTAGTTTATGAAATCTTATTTTACTCTAAAAAAATAGATTCGCGCCCTCGCACTTGGTACTAAGAGGACTAATTGGGCATCTGTTTCTAAGAAACAACGGCTTTGCAGTAGAAATTGTAGCACACAATTTCTACTAAAAAACATACTGAAAACAATGCTTGAAAGGTATCACCGAGGCTAGAGAGTTAAGGAATTTGATAGCAAAATTGGAATGAAAAATTTAGCAGAGCGTTAGAATTGAGTCTCTTTCACAATTTCTAGGCTCTAACATGGCTATTGGAGGAACCTCACTACTTGCTTCATCATTTCAGATGTTTAAGGATGATTAATACCTACCAAAACTCCATTTACTTATGAAGTTACAAGTTTAATACCACAAAAGGAAAAAAAAAATGTGGAAGTTATGAAGTTAGGAAGCAGAAAGGCATGGAGCACAGAAAAAAATAAAATAGCGAAAATGGACTTGCACGGGTCCCCCTCAAACCGGTCCAACATTCGAGTATGCAGGTCACGCTCGCACACAAGTTTCTTGGTCTGAGGCTCGAATCAACCCTTCATTTTCATCCCCTACACCAGTATGCGGGAGAGAGGGTATATTTGCTACAAATTCTGCCATCTCTTACTTATTATATACACTAGTCCATCTTCACCCATATTCTCAATGTGGGATAAACATCACTAGTTTATTGCCCATACCCACTTTGAGCTTCAATTTTTCATTCATCCAACTGACACAAACTTAGTTTTTGCAACTAAAATTGAGCAACCGCAAGTGTACGACGTCAATAGTAGTACTAAGCGAGTACAAGGTCGATCCCACGAGGAATCGGCTCGATATCGGATAGACAAATCGAAATAAGCATTTTAATGGCTAACTAGACGATCGAGTGGTTGTTTTTTTTTTATATTTTAAGAACTAGTTTAAATAAACAAGCAATTAAAACTAGTATGATGAACTAGAGAACAAATTATAGGGGTTAAACAATTAATAAGGGTGATCTAGGCTTATATTTCAATTACGGGCATCTAATCACTACTAATCCAATTTAATCTAACTTTTAACCGAATGCTATGTATCAAGGAACGATCACAAACGTATGTAAAACCCTCTCTCGGAGCAAATTACGTGTTGATTGTATATAACTAATCACCGTCTCCGGTCGATTAATCAAATACAACTCCTAATTGATTTTAAGACCTAAGTTCCCACAATTAGCTCAAACCTCTCGGTTTTATTGCTTAATCATGTCGATTAATGTGATCTCGGATCAAATCTCCCCTCTCGGTTTCAATTTAAACCTCAATAATGTTAAATAAGTGATCAAATCATTCAACAAACATTTTTAAACAATTAATCAATTAATAGCATAACACGGAGTTGAATTAATCGGCTAATAATAACTAAACACCCATAATTTACTCTCTAAACCTAGATTAAGGAAATTAGCCAACCATAATCATAATAAGAAATAAACACAAATATATAGACATAATCATGTTCATACAAATATTAAATGAAAATGGAAAGATAAAACCTCTTGAGAAGACAATTCTTGATCCCCAAGTAAGATCCCCAAAAATGCTCTCCTTGATTTTCTCTCTCTAAAAAGTGAATAATGAAAATGTGGTAGCTAGAAAAAAACTGAAAATTAGGGTCCTATACACCCAATTGGGACTTTTTAAAAGGTCTTGGGCCAAAAAAAACAAGTTTGGGGCTGAAAAGCCCACATTTTTGGTGTTTGTGCACGGTCGTGACTGTGCAAGGATGCACGGACCGTGCACAACCCCGAAAAACACCAGCTCTCTGGAAGACCATGCACAGTTCATGCATGGTCGCACGGTCATGACCGTGCGCCTATTTGTGGGCAGCTCCTTGCCTTCTGCGCGCACGGGCCGTGCACGGTTGTGAAGGCTTGCACGGTTGTGACCGTGCATGGCCCAGTTTTGGCCCGTTTCTTCATTCTTCGGTTTTTTCTTGATTTTTTCGACTCTCTTCTACTCGTCGCCTCTTTTTACACCTTTTTTACCTACAAAATGCTTGAAAATGAGGTTTTTCGACAAGAGAAAGGAAATGCGAAGAATATAACAAACGGGTGCTTAGAATCTACAAATGTATGTTAAAAACACATACTCTAAGCTTGTTTTTCACCCTAAAAACCCCATTTATCACCAACCACCGGTTTGGGCAAAAAATATATCTTCTTGAACTTCTTACGTAGGAGAGTCCAATACCATCTTAAACCTTCACGTTACATTATCAGGTCCAACCTCAGATTTGCCCAAAATCGGACTGCCAAAAGGGGCTATTTTCTAACAATCTGCTATTTTCCAACAATCTCTCACATAAATGGAAATTAAAACAGACATATAATGCTTGGTGATACAAATCAACTGTTGAAACTTTCATAGGATAGGTGGGTGTTACCCTTTAGACCTTCCCTTTTGAAAAGACATTACTTTACTAGCTAGCAGTAGACATGATGTCCTTGAACTGATATACCATTTTTGTAAATCATGATTTGCTTCACACAGGATTCTCCCAACACATTTTAGTTATCATGTTTATGTTCGTATTGGTCATGAACACTTTCTTGGTTCTGCAAGAATTTCTAGGAATTGAGTCTTTCACAATTCCATTTGAAGCGGCCTTACTTCTCTCACATTTAGATTCTCAATCATTTGATCTTTTGTTCCTGAACAATTGTTCAAAGAGTGGAAGATAGGAATAAAATTAAGATTAGTTTAAGGAGATACTACCTCTTTCTGTTTTTCAACCAGCCTCTGTTGAAACATGACTTCAGTTTCTCGGATCATCTCAGCTACTTTCTCATCCACGGCCTTCTGCAGAATATCAAGTTCCACTTTGAGTTCTGAAATTGCTTGATATTTCTCGGCATCAGCTTGTTGAAATATTTTCACTTCATTCCTCAACTTGTTTACTGCAATATTGGCCTCCATCAGTTAACTTTGCAACATCTTTATGGCTCGAATTCCTTTAATACATTCTGATGACAACTTTTTGTACATCTTCCGAATATCTCAAATGTGGGGCCTGCTTCTTCATCAAAACTATTAGAATCATGAATATAAGATTTTTTATGCTGGTACATAGAATTAATTTGCTCACCAATATTCGTTAATTTAGACCCAACACGAGTCGTGAGGCAAGAGTAAATTCTAGTGGATGCATTTAATGTTGCAAAGCTCGAATCTCCTTCATCATCCGAGGAATCAATCAATGGATATTTTAAAGACTTATTTCACTTTCGAAGGAATGTAGGGCATTCAATTTGGAAGTGGTGTCATCCTCACACTCCTTACATCCTACTTTATTAAACCTTGATCCTACATGGTTAGAAGCAGGTGTACTATAATGATAAAAATTGACTCTTGGAATATTTTACCTGAGGATGATTTCGATTCTGACTTTTGTAACTTCTTCACCATGTTTTCAAGAAAGTACATGACAGTGTAGACTTCCAAAACTGACAGTATTAGGATACTGACCCGCTCTTGATAGCACTTGAAGATTTATAATCTGCACTGACTATGTTGCAATATAGAAACTGACGAAAATAAAAATAAAAATACGAACACAAAAAAAAAATACATGGGGCTAAATCCCCCAAAACCCTCAGACCTTTTGTTATTGATATTCAGTATAATGATAGGTTTTACAAAGATACTCAATTTCCCTAATACCTAAACTATACTATATCCAATAACGTCCGGCGACTCCCGATGACTTGGCCAACACTAACATGACAAATCATTGAAAGCCGAACAAGCTCTCCAATTAATTGTGATTCAAGCTCTTATCTCAAGACTATTAACAAGCCCTAATAGCCTTGTTGTCTCTTAATCCTAGTTAATCAAAACAAGCTCTTCGACTAATTCTATTCGATTTAATCAAATCCTCGAACAAGCTCTCTTAGACTCGATAATCAAATGCATTACACTAAGACGACGAGATAAATACGACATAAACTCGCAAGCTCGGTTTTAGCGGTCGAACTTTATGGTATCACCAATGAACATTTATTGTTTGCTACAATTGAGTCGAAAGCACTAAAATTACGGATAGCTACCCCGACTACTAGCAACACATTCATAAATCTCCTAAAGGGTGATCAATCCAATAATCAATTCATAATTGTGACTCAATAACAACAAATAACATAAAACACTTAAATGCACAATCCAATCGGTAATATTAACCGCAATAATCACATAAATGTCTTCGACTCAAGGTTCCACATTGATCAAGAGTGAATTCTAGGGTGCTAGCCACCCATTACAACTAATACTATCAGAATATTAATGGAAATACAAGAAAACATAATAAACTTAAAGATTGAACCAAGAACTTAGGTCCTTGAGGATGATGGTGGCTAAAAAATGGCTAGAAATGAGTTCTAGGATAGGCCATTTTCGAATTGGAGGTTATATATATAGAGGATAAAGTGCTTGTACCAAATTAGGCAAAAACGTGTTTGGATTTTTAAAACAGGGGGCCACGCCTCGGCCATGGCACACAATTGGCCACGGGCGTGGCAAAAACAAGAGTTTGGGCCCAATTTGGGGCCTCGGCCGCGGTCCAATCATCACCTCGGCTGTGGTCTTGGTTGGGATGGATTTACCCCTTCTTCTGGATCTTTAGCCACGGGTGTGGCTAATTCTCACCACAGCCTTGGACCTTGGCCCGCTACGGGCGTGGCGTGAGATTGCCTCGGCCAAGGCAGGTAAGGCTAAAAACTGGCCATCTTCTGGAAAATTCACCACGGTCGTGATCTAGTCAGCCTCAACCGTGGCTTGTGCCACGGGCGTGGCATCAGCAACTCGGGCATGGTCCCTTTTTTTTTTTCCTTGTGTTCTTTTCCCTTTGAGCTCGAATTGTCGGTTTATGATCTTCGAACCTGTTTTTCGGCCTTAATTCACCTGTTTTGACAGGGAAACGAACTAAACACGTTAAATTGCCCAATGAGAAATAAACGCACAAAACACACGTGAATATGCACACAAAAGTCCGTAAAAAGACACTTAAATTGACCTAAAAGTGTGTGCACGACCACGTGTACCAAATCTTCCCAAACTTAGACCTTTTTGTTCGCCCCGAACAAATAAAGAAAAAGAAGAAGGGACATGTGTTAGGGCGGATTTAAGTGGCAATTTGGTTTCAGAAGATCTTTTCAAAAGCTTAGGCAATCATGATAATAATGAGCATGTGTGATAGACTAATTCGACTTCTTTCAAGACTTGACATTCTTGACTTGAGATCCTCACCGGGTGAGTGCATCTCTCAACTCACGAGTGTATCAAGTGGGTAGTATATGCGCTCACATTAAAATGCATGCAACGACTACCGTATGCTTGCCAATCTTCTAAATTCTAATTTGTACTCGACACGTGTGACAAAGAATAAAAAATGTGTTATTTTTTGTTGTAATGTTGGTTTGAGGTAAGATGGGATAAATATGGATAAAAGTGGCTGATTCTTGGACTAATTGAGTTAGCTACTCTCAATCACCCCTCGAACAACATTTACTCTTTCCTCACTCTCTCACTTCCATAGTAAACCAATTCTAAAATTGATTTCTTCACCCTACTACAAACTCACAACCTAAATGTTTTTTTCAATTCTCCTTTGGATGTGTTTTCTTTGAGATCATTGGTCAAAAGACATTTATATTACTAGTCTCTCCCAATCAAAAGTAGTGAACTAAATATATACAACCGACCTTTACTTTCTTTTTCTGATTTTTTAATTTTTCGATTTTTTTTCACATCCTATTTTCAAACACTAGGAGAGACTAGTTTCCCCAATTCTTTGCCTAGTTTCAATTCTCTTCACCCTTCAATATTCTCAATAGTTTAACCCTTTTAATCCCAAATTTAACCCGACTACCTTCCAACAGCCTCCCTCGTACTCAAATAGTCCAATTAGGGTCAAAGGCTAAATCGAAAGGTACTTGGCTTGTAGAGTTGGGCTATCAAACGAGAAGCTAAAAGCTTAAGGGGCTAACTAGGGGCAACTTTCCAAATTTTTGGTGAAAAGGTGTGACATTTTCAAGTTTATAAATAGGCTAAAAATCAAGAATTGCCTAAGATCATTTCCTAAGTAACACAATGTACCGACTTATTCAAAATAGAGAATTAAGGCAAGTTCTATAGCCAATCACATGCAACCAATGAATTTTCACACCGAAAGAAGATTTGAATTACTCCTAAAATAGGAGTACTTTTTAAAGCTCAAAAACTCACTTTGGCAAAATTTTTATCACAAGTTTTGAATGAAAGGTCAATTTTGCTTCAAAAGCCTATCATGCTCTACCATGGCCCATTTTCAAAAACAAATTGACCAAAAATTTTCATCACTAACCATTGCCACATTTCTCATTCCAATTTGGTCCAATCAACTTTTTATTTAAGCAGCCAAATCCGTACACCTTCCACCCCCTCCCCAAACTTGGTTGACAACCAAAGTTTGTGGAAAGAAGGGGTACAGATTGGTGCTTAACGAACTCAACCAATTATTCACAGCCATCCATCCCAAAAATTAACTAAAACTACCACAATATTATTCTTATGCGTGTAAGTACCAAAAATTCAACATATAAAAATGACAAATCCTAAAGTAACTTAACCAATCAAATAAGATAGTAGAAAATGGCACGCAGGCCAATCAATAAACAACATCCTACAGATTATCCAGTAAAACAGTAAAAGCAAAAGTCACAACAGCAAAAGTCACAATCAAACGGCACACACGTCGTGAATCCAAAGTATAGGCAAATCAGAAGGGGCACACAGGCCTAAATATTCAACATGCAGTAAAATATGGAAAAGAAGCATGAGAGATTTGAACACCGAAGCTGCCAAGAACATCCTACCCCCTAATTCTCTCTCCAAACTTAGTTGAAAACTAAGTTTTTGAAAAATAAGAAGGATATTCTTGGTGCTCCTACTAACAAGATTTAGAGGGTCGTGAAGATCGAGAGCTTTGGCCACCAAAACATGCTCGAATGTTGTTGAGTGCCTCGAGGATCTTGCTTTGATTCACCTTGATCTCCTTGATGTCCGACTTCATCTCCTTGATACCTGCCTCCACTGTGCTCAATCTCTCATCCACCTGTTGTTGAAATTCTGTTTGGGACTGAACAGCGGATACTGGCCTTTTTCTAGAATGTCAGCTACTCGCACCCTCGCCTGTGGGGCTAGCCCCTTCTGCAGCAGGTTCTAACACCTGGTCTCTCTGATCTCAAGGGCACTTGGTTCCTTCGAAGCTACCCGGTGTGTCTTTGAGCTCAAGGCCAGGTTATCTGTGGAGCTGAAGTCTCTGATACGGGTTAGGTCTGGGTTGGGAAGGCATAACATTGGCCCTACATTTTGGATCACTTTGGGGACGGAGATTCCGTCTTTCTGCCCCAAAGCAGCAACCCTCATGTTGGCTAAATCCTCCCAACCCAGAAGGAATGGCTCTGATACAGGCCTGAAGTCAGTCAACGGAACGCCAAGGTGCTCGAAGATGGGTGTGATAAGAGCTCCGTTGAAGACCGGATCGAACTATTTTGGCTCTTTCTTTCTGTTCCCTGTCAATTCCTTCACCGTCCTCTCAAAAGACTCAATCAGAACCTCCTCATATCTCTTATCGGTTCTGTTGAGGATGGACCATAGGATACTAAGCTCAGACATCCTTGCTGCCCCTGTCTCTTTCCTCCCAAAAAGTCTCAATGCTAGAAGCTTTTGCAAAGACTTTTACGACTGGATTTCTAATCCAGCTCGTTTTTTAGCTCTTCGAATCAAAAGCTTGTGGTTCAACCAAGCCAGGAGCAACATTTATTTGCCCCCAGAACCGCCCGACATCAAACTGGTCTATCTTTTCCAAGTCTGTGGTGGAGGGGTTTTCCTTGAAACCACAAATCCTCCTCAACTCCGATATCGTGAGTGTCTTCTTTTCGTTCATCAGATGGAACGAAATACTTTGGGTTCTGTTTCCATATTTTTTTGGAGTTGGCTCGGACTGAGAGTGTGCTGAAGAATTCAAGGACAAATCATTGATAGCTAGGTCGTGGAGTGAATAGTCTAATGAGGCCCGATGCTCTCAGAATTTTGTCTATATCGTCCTTGATCCCCATGGCAGTCAAGCACTCAGCCTTGAAATAGTGGGTGGCAGCTATCTGGTGCTTCAATAATTTGGCAAATATGTTTTGGTGATCCGGATCCTCCAATATTATGTCGAAAAGCCGACTATCTGGCCTTGTGGACATTAGGACCTCCGAGGTTTCGATCTCAGGTTCGTCCAGGATAGGGTCCCGAATCACCAATTTGCCCTTGCCCCTACTTATACTTGTTGTGCCTTTACTTATGGTGGCACTTTGCCGGTGGATTTCTTAGATGTCTTCTTTGATGGTCCCATTTGGCCTAGAAAGACAATCACACACATTTAAATTCCCGAGTTTGACAACTTCATCACCAATTTACACATCAAGATCAATCGAAAAAAGAATCCAATAAAAAGTCAAGTTCATTATATCAATTACTCACATTCAATCAACAAGTAACTCACAAATGAACTTGCGAAATGGATAATTCAATCGAATTGACACAATTTGCACATATGTCAAACATTCCCAATTATTATCCTATTGCAATTAAAATCGATCAATACTCAACAAAAATAGGTCAAATTCCTTTCATTACAAAACAAGAGTCTAAAATTGTCTAGTCTTCACAACAATTTCAACTAATCGACCTAAAAATTGAGCATATCAATCAAAGCAACTACAAAAGAATAAAAATAGTGGAATGCATGCCACGTGTTCGGTGATATGCCATAACCAATTTCACCTCCAATTTTAAAGTTGCTAACCCTAATCATCATCCCACATCACCAACATGTAAGTACTAGAGCTACCACAACAAATTAAGTCTTAGAATGCACAAAAGAAACCAGCATTGGCAAAAAATCACAACATTAAGCTCGTGTATAACCAATCAATGTAGTAGCTATTCTAATACAAAATTTGCCCCTAATCTAACAGCAAAGTTCATAATAATCAATAAAAGACTAAGGGGAAAGGATAGCCGTACTTACCGGTTGGATTTAATAGAGAAAATTTTGAATATTACTTTTTGCGCCCTTTTTTGACCCGACTCCAAATCTGCTCCAAATCCGAAATTACTCGGATAGAATTGTGTGTGGTGTTATGGGTGAGTGATTTTGTGAGTTTGAGTGACTTTGATTGAGTGAAAATGGTGGATTTAGTGTGTGTGTGTGTGAGTGTGTCCTGCGCAAATTCGCGAGGAGGGGGAAGAAAATGCCCACGTCTGATATTTATACCTGGCAATCACCGTGGCCGAGGCGATTCTTGCGCCACGGTCGTGGCGTGCATACTCATTCACCACGGGTGTGGCGTAGGACTGTCGTAGCCATAGTAAATCTTCCAGTGGTTTTGGAGGATTTTGAGCATGTTTGGCCGTGGGCGTGGTCTGGGAACAACAGGGTCGAGGCTGATCATCGCCGCGGTCAAGGTCCTTATGTGCCGCGGCCAAGGGATTTTGACATTTTCCAACTCCTAAGGCCACGGGCGTGGCGTTCCTTGGCCTCGGGCGAGGCATGATGTACACCACGGGCGCGGCCTGTATCACCACGGTTGTGGTATTTCATCCAGTGGACTTGGTGAATTTTTAGCTCCTTGGGCCATGGTCGTGGCAGGTAAAGGCCTCGGGCGTGGTATAACTTTGTCTCGAGCGTGGCGTGAAGACACCACGGCCGTGGTAATACTTCCAGAATATTATCCCTTTTTTTCTTCGTTGGAGGCCCGCGGGCAAGGCGTATAGACCTCGCCCGTGGTGATTTCTCCAGTGCAAAACCTCCATTTTGGACTCCTTCACCCCCATTTCACCCTATCTCTTTGAATGACTTGTTTGGTACCTACACACATTTAAACAAAGCAGTTCAAATCACCACAATTATAGTAAAACTACTACTAAACTACAAATTCAAAATGCAAGAAAATAAGCAACCGCCGGGTTGCCTCCCGACTAGCGCCTTTGTTTAACGTCGTTGGCTCGACGGATGCTCGTTTAGCTCGATGGTGGGTCTTCTACTCGTTCCTCTTCACCCGGATTGTCTTGACATCTTTCAAAAAACGGCGTGAGCAATTGTCTGTTCACCTTGAAAACCTTGCCCCTTTTACCGCTTTCTATCTCAATGGCTCCATGTGTGGTACACGTGTTTATGCATGCATAATAGGTCGAGTTAAGTATTCATTTAATGATATTTGCATGCGTAATTGACCGTGTATTACTCGTATTTACATTATTGGGCAATTTGATGTTTGTGACTTGTTTTGAAGTTATTTGGGTGAATTTAAACCAAAAAAATCGAACACGACTAAGAATGGATGTTGAGAACAAGTCCCACAAGTCAAAAACAAAAAAAAAATGACCCCAAAAGCTGCAGGAAACTGAGATCGGCCGAGCTAGTGAGTCTCGGCCGAGCTAGAAGGTCAGAGAATTCGGAGTTCTGGCTGTAGAAGAGTCTTGGCCGAGATAGTTATTCTCGGCCGAGATAGATTGACACACCTCTAGTATTTTGGCCATATCTTGAGATCTAAAACTCCGATTGAGGTGAAATTAGTGGCGTTGGAAAGCTGATTCGAAGAGCTACAACTTTGTATGAAAGAAGAAAAACCCAAAAATGACCATAAGACCCTCAAAAATAGCTTTGAAGTTGGAAAAGGAATGCAGTGTCGGCCCATTACTTGGCCCACAAACTCAAAAACGAATTTTAGACTTATTTTCCTATTCCAATTAGGTTTTATCACTCTTTATCCTAGAGATGTACTCCTATAAATATCTCAAGGCTCTAGACATCAAGAGAGAACTTTGACATTGATTCGAGAGCTCGGACTTGGAAATTCTGAAGAACGGAGATTCAAGATTCAGCAATTCGGGTTTTATAGTTTTATGTTTTCTTTCATTAGTTTGTTCTTAGCGATCGCTATGATCGGCTAAGCTTTACTTTCCCGTCTTTGACTATGTTGAACCCTAGACTGTTATTTATGTAATTAATTAAGTAATTGTTTAATTTAATTATGTTCTGAGATTACTCTATCTTTTATGTGTTTGTTATGTGGACTGATCACCCTAGTAATAGGCATATTGTTGTCGCTAGGTCATGAATTCATAATCTGTAATTGTTATGCGTTTGTGCCCAAAAGTAGCAAAAAGTGGTTACTCGCTAGGATAACATAAAGTCGCGGTCACTTGTACCAAGTTTGTGAGTACAACACCGTACCTACTTCGTTACCTTAGTTCCCTATGCGTTTGACTAATATTGTTCTAGCGAGCATCTCCTAGGACTACTTAATTAGATAGGATTAATTACTAAGTTCTTATGATTAATTATACTTAAGGGGTAACAAGGGTTAGCTAAGCGTACCTGTTAATTCCTGGAGTAGGGGTCTCAGAACTAATTAGTTAAGTAGTTGCATTAGTTACATGGATATTCAGGCTAGGGGGATGCTGGGTTAAAGGCGGGAATACTTTTCATTCATATTTTAATTCATCTTAATGTGCTAGTTAATTATTAAGTGTTTAGTCGAATTTGCATCACAACAACTCCCCCTTATTATAGTTATATTATTATTGGTACTTATATAAAATTGGTTAATACAATTATTTGATTAATTCTGGTTCTCTGTGGGATCGACCCTGACTTGCTCTAGCTACTATTAGGAATAGTTAGGTAAATAAACATCTTATTTGACTGCACCCGACAGTGCGGTTAAATTTTGTTGATTCTCCCAAACTTAAACCTTTGTTCGTCCCGAACAAAACAAAGCAAAGAAGAACACAAAATACACGTGTTAAGGGCGACTTAAGTGGCAAACAAAGTTTCAGAACACATTTTTATACAGAAAGACAATACGATAATCCGAGCATATCCAACATAGCAACTTAGACTACTTTCGAGACTCGATACTTTCAAAAAGTGATCCTTACCGGTTAAGTGTATCACTCATCTCTCAAGTGTATAATTCAATTCACTCACATTGGACTACATGCAGCGCCTACCATATGCTTACCCGTTATCTAAATCAGACCTCGTACTTGACATGTGTGATATAAAATCAAAAAGGTCTTTATTTAGGTTGTAATGTAGGCTTAAGGTAAGGCGGGAAATATTTGGATAAAAATGACTAATCTTTGGCCTAATCGAGTTTTTTCTACTCAACCACCCCTCAAAACAATCACTCAATCCTCACTCTCCAATTTCAGCAAACCTTCCCGTAAGAAAGTTTCTTCACCCCTCAAAAGTACTTACAATAACCTAAGTGCTTTTTCACGCTTCACTTGGGTACCACAATTTTGGGACTACCCAATTTTTCATAACTCAAGCAATTAAGCACTTTTAGACTCTTAACCTCTCCTTTAAACAAAAATAATAACACTTATGTACAACGAACTCTTTCTTTTCTTTTCCATTTTTTTTCTTTTTTTTTTCTTTTTTTTTCCCATATGAATAACTATTCAAACAATGACCAATACGTCACACTTTACACCCCCTCCCCCAAACTTGGTTGAAAACCAACATTTGTGGGGAAAAGAGTGGGATGAATTGGTTCAAAAAAAAAACATAACACTTAGGAGAGGCTATTTTAGTCTCAATTTCGTGACCTATCGTTTTTATTTCCCTTTCTTCCATTAAAACTTCTCATCTTTCATCCATATCAATCCCAAAGGTTCCCTACTACCTTCCAATCCTCCTCCCTCATACTCACTCTTAGTCCAAATGGGCCAAAGGTTTAATATTGAAAGGTTTTGGCTTGTAAAGTATGGCTATCAAAGAAACAGCTGCAAATCTCAAATGGGCTAACAACGGAAAATTTCCAAGTTTGGGTCAAAAGGAAAACATATTAAGGCTTAAGAATAGGTTAGAAATAAAAAACAGCCTAAAATCATTTCCTAAATCACAATATGTCCGACATATTCACAATAGAGACGACGAGCAAGTTCTAGAGACGACTACATACAACCGAAGAATTCACACTGAAAGAATGTAAATATTACTCCAAAGATGGGAGTACAAAATTTGGCTCAAAAACTCACAGGGTTATAATTGATCACAAGTCTCAAGTACAAGCTCAATTTATTCTTCGTTACATGTCATGCTCTATCATACGTCATTTTTTCAAATTTTAAGCAAGAATAATGATCATCATTAACTAGTTGCACACTTATCAATTTCCCATATCTTGCCTTAAAAACACGCAGTTATAAACAAGGTACAATCTCGGGTTGACTCAATCCTAGACTCAACTAAAATGCAAAATACATAACAACTAAACACGACCCAACTCACAAAGATAGTGGCTCACAGGCCAGACGATCAACCAAGTAATTGGCTCACAGGCCATACAACTCTAGCTCACAGGCCAACACTCAATAAATAAACAAGAAACTCGCAGCTAGCGCAACGTAAGAAAATATATGAAAATAAAGCTCAAAGCTCAAAAAGCTTAAAAGCGGCCAAATCGTCCCACGTACACCTCCCCCCCCCCCCCCCCCCCACCAAAACCTAGTTAAAAATCACAGTTTGTGGGGAAAAGAAGGGTACGACTTGGTGCTTACTTACAGTGCTACTACTAAAATGGTGGTTGGAAGCTATGCTTGCTCCATTATTTGGCTATCGCGCCCCACCGGATGTCCTTGTTATATCCATCCTGCTCCACTACTTCTTTGATTTCGAGTAATGTTAGTTCCTACATACTTTTCAAAAACAAGAATAAAACACATCAAACTAAAAAAAAAAATTGCATAAAATAAAATAAAAATACGATAAATATCGGGTTGCCTCCCGACAAGTGCCTTTGTTTTACGTCGTTGGCTCGACTGATTCACTTGTCCCTTAGCATTTAGTCCATGGCGGTTTCCACCTTGGTCCTGACCAATTTAAGCATGATACCTCTTTCATTTTCTCACGCTCCTTTCTATGATGCTTCCAAGATATGGAAGTATTCAGTTTATCCCTGCAGCTCAGCTCACGGTTTCTTTCAACAAACGAGTTAGTCACATTATTGGGCACAACAGAATGGTCCTTTTCAGAGAATTCAATTGCATCAAATATGTTAAATTTAATGACGTGCCCATCGAACTCCATCGTGAGTGATCCCTCACGAACGTCTATCTTTATTTCAGAGGTGTTTAAGAACGACTTCCCTAACAATATAGGGGTAGGAGTTGATGGATCGTCGTGCATGTCTAACACATAGAAATCCGCCGGAAATACTAAATCACCTACTTCTACTAGCACATTTTCCAAAACCCCATTAGGGTGTGTAGTACTCCGGTCAGCTAATTTAATTACTATCCTCGTTTCTTTTAATGGCCCAAGTTTAAGTGCATGGAAAATAGACCGAGGCATGACGTTTATAGATGCACCTAGATCTAACATAGCTCGTTCTATGGTGTAATTTTCTATTGTACATGGTATTACGAACATACCTGGATCCTTGCACTTCGGAGGAATCTTCCTTTGGAGAATAGCTGACACATTCTCTCCCATTATTACTTTCTCATCCCCCTTCACCCTGCGTTTATTAGTGCATAAATCTTTAAGAAATTTTGCATACCTCGGGATTTGTCTGACTGTATCGATTAGCGGAATGCTTATCTCGACTTTCTTGAATACATCCAAGATCTCTTTTTCCTTAGTATCCTTCACTTTAGGTGCGAGTCGACTCGGAAACGACAATGGTTATGTCTGAATATGTGACACAGGAGTCTTCCTCTGCTGGAGCTGAGTCTCGGCCGAGACAGATGATTCTCGACCGAGCCTGGTTGCCACCTCATCACTTTTTCGGCCGAGATAGATTTACTCGGCCGAGACCTGTTGCTCGTCTTGTTCGTCAGTTTTATCTCTGTTTTCGCCAATTTCCTCATCTGAACTTTGCCCGGGCTTCTTAGGCTCTCCAAGCTCCGTTCCATTCCTAAGTGTAATTGCACTAACATTCCTTGGATTAATCTCAGGCTGAGCGGGTAGTTTGCCACTGTTTGCATTCTCCAATCGACTCACCGCGGTAGCTAATTGACTCATTTGAGTCTCAAGAGTTCTGATGCTCGACTGGGTATCTTTCTGAAACTGCAACGTGTTGGTCTGAAATTGCATAGTATTGGTGGCCAAGTTCTTGACAATGTCTTCTAAAGAGGAGCTGGGTGCTTGTTCAACCGGCTGTTTTTGTTGGTACATACCACGCGGAAAGCAGTTTTGCTCTCCCGATTGCTGCGGCTGATTCTACTGTGTCTGATTTCCATACCTCATATTTGGATGATCCCTCCATCCCGGATTGTAGGATTTGGAGTAGGGGTCATACTGCCTCTGTCGAAAATTATCCGAGCCTACGGCATTAGCATGGGCCTCCAACTCATTCCCTAGAACCTGGCACTCGTCGGCCGAGTGCTCCAATGTCTCACAAATACGGCAGGGCTTGATAATAGCCTTGCCCCCAGAGGCAACCTTTCTTACCAAAGTCGTCAATGCTTCCAGCTTGTCTACTATGGCTGAATCAATCATCTCTCTCACTGACTTGAGCGGTGCATCTCTACACCCAAATTGTTGTGCATTGGCAGCCATCTTTGATATCAGTTCCCTTGCTTCTCTTGGAGATTTATCAACTAGCACTCCACCACTAACTGAGTCTATCATATTCCGGTCTGCTAGCGACAAGCCTTCATAAAAATACTGGATAAGCAGTTGGTTTGTCATCTGATGTTGAGGACAGCTCGCTTCCAATTTCTTAAACCGCTCCCAATATTCATATAAATTCTCCCCATGCAATTGTCTAGCTCCACTAATCTCTTTTCGGAGGTTCGTCGCTCTAGAGGCAGGGAAAAACTACTCCAAAAACTCTCTCTATTTCTGCCCAAGTGGTGACGGATGATGGAGGCAAGTAGTAGAGCCAATCTTTGGCCAAATCCTTCAAAGAGAAGGGGAAGGCTCGCAGCTTGATTGCCTCTTCAGTGACAGTAGTGGGCTTCATACTTGAGCAGATAGTGTGGAACTCCTTCAGGTGCTTGTGGGGATCCTCGCCTAAAAGGCCATGGAATGAGGGTAAAAGATGGATCAGTCCCGATTTTAGTTCGAATGTAGTGTTCTCTCCCAAGGTAGGGAAAGTAATGCATAAGGGCTGATGAGTGACTCCAGTGTTAGCCAATTCTTTCATAGGATTTTCTTGTGCCATCTCTGCTAGTTCAGGTTCTGATTCAAAAAGGATAGGTTTTGTTTCCTCTCGACTCTCTCTTGCTTGCCTCTGCAGAATTCGGTCTCTTCGCGTGATCTCTGGATCGAATTGCAAGTCTTTGTTACTGTGTGAACGAGTGATCATTCACCATTGTAATAAGATGCAAACGAACAAGTGAATGCCCAATGTATATAAAAAATGATAATAATGAAAAAAAAACACTAATAAAGGCTAATACTAAAACGCAATTAATTTCAACGGTTCCCCGGCAACGGCGCTAAAATTTAACCGCACTGTCGAGTGCAGTCAAATAAGATGTTTATTTACCTAACTATTCCTAATAGTAGCTAGAGCAAGTCAGGGTCGATCCCACAGAGAACAGGAATTAATCAAATAATTGTATTAACCAATTTTATATAAGTACTAATAATAATATAACTATAATAAGGGGGAGTTGTTGTGATGCAAATTCGACTAAACACTTAATAATTAACTAGCAAATTAAGATGAATTAAAATATGAATGAAAAGTATTCCCGCCTTTAACCCAGCATCCCCCTAGCCTGAATATCCATGTAACTAATGCAACTACTTAACTAATTAGTTCTGAGACCCCTACTCCAGGAATTAACAGGTACGCGTAGCTAACCCTTGTTACCCCTTAAGTATAATTAATCATAAGAACTTAGTAATTAATCCTATCTAATTAAGAAGTCCTAGGAGACGCTCGCTACAATAATATTAGTCAAACGCATAGGGAACTAAGGTAACGGAGTAGGTACGGTGTTGTACTCACAAACTTGGTACAAGTGACCGCGACTTTATGTTATCCTAGCGAGTAACCACTTTTTGCTACTTTTGGGCACAAACGCATAACAATTACGGATTATAAATTCATGACCTAGCGACAGCTATATGCCTATTACTAGGGTGATCAGTCCACATAACAAACATACAAAAGATAGAGTAATCCAGTAACACAAGTAATCTCAGAACATAATTAAATTAAACAATTACTTAATTAATTACATAAATAACAGTCTAGGGTTCAACATAGTCAAATACGGGAAAGTAAAGCTTAGCCGATCATAGCGATTGCTAAGAACAAACTAATGAAAGAAAACATAAAACTATAAAACCCGAATTGCTGAATCTTGAATCTCCGTTCTTCAGAATTTCCAAGTCCGAGCTCTCGAATCAATGTCAAAGTTCTCTCTTGATGTCTAGAGTCTTGAGATATTTATAGGATTACATCTCTAGGATAAAGAGTGATAAAACCTAATTGGAATAGGAAAATAAGTCTAAAATTCATTTTTGAGCTTGTGGGCCAAGTAATGGGTCGACACTGCATTCCTTTTCCAACTTCAAAGCTGTTTTTGAGGGTCTTATGGTCATTTTTTGGTTTTTCTTCCTTCACGCAAAGTTCTAGCTCTTCGAATCAGCTTTCCAACGCCACCAATTTCACCTCAATCGGAGTTTTAGATCTCAAGATATGGCCAAAATACTAGAGGTGTGTCAATATGTCTTGGCCGAGAATGACTATCTCGGCCGAGACTCTTCTACAGCTAGAAATCCGAATTCTCTGACCTTCTAGCTCGGCCGACACTCACTAGCTCGGCCGAGCTCAGTTTCCTGCAGCTTTTGGGGTTTTTTTTTTGGTTTTTGACTTGTGGGACTTGTTCTCAACATCCATTCTTAGTCGTGTTCGATTTTTTTGGTCTAAATTCACCCAAATAACTTCAAAACAAGTCACAAACATCAAATTGCCCAATAATGTAAATACGAGCAATACACGGTCAATTACGCATGCAAATATCATTAAATGAACACTTAACTCGACCTATTATGCATGCATAAACACGTGTACCACACATGGAATACCTTCTTGACAATGAATGGTCCAATCCACCTCGATTGAAGCTTCCCGGGAAACAATTTCAATCTCGAGTGGTACAAAAGTACCTTCTCTCCAACCACGAAATTTTTCTGGGAGATTCTTGCACATGGAAGGCCTTGGTTTTCTCCTTATAGATCAAAGCGTTCTCCAAAGCCTCATTCCGAATCTCTTCTAGTTCTTGGAGTTGAAGTTTCCAGTGCACACCCGCCTCATCTAAGCTCATGTTACATCTTCGGATGGCCCAATAGGCATTGTGCTCAAGTTCAACCAGAAGATGGCACGGTTTTCCATAAACAAGGCAATATGTAAACATACCTATAGGCATTTTGTAGGCGGTCCGGTATTCTCATAAAGCATCATCAAGCCTCAAACTCCAGTCTTTACAGTTCGGTTGCGCGGTTTTCTCTAGCACTGATTTGATCTCTCGATTTGAAGTCTCGGCTAGCCCATTCGTTTGTAGATGATATAGGGTAGACACTTTATGCAAAACTGAGTATTTCTTGAAGAGTGCTTCGATGGTCTGGTTACAAAGTGTGTACCCCTGTCACTTATGCTAGCTCTCGGGATCCCAAATCTTGCAAATATGTTGGACTTGACGATATTCGCCACAACCTATGAATCGTTTGTAAGAGTAGCCCTTGACTCCACCCATTTGGACACATAGTCCACAACTAACAAGATATAAAGATTCCCATAAGACGATGGGAACGGGCCCATGAAATCCATGCCCCAAACGTCGAAGATTTCACACACCATTATTGGTTGTTGGGGCATTTGATTCCTTTCTGAGATGTTCCCTATCTTCTGACAGTATTCACAAGACTTACAAAATGCATAAGCATCTCTGAATAAGGTGGGCCAGAAGAGTCCGCTTTCTAGAACCTTATGCGCTATTCTCTTCGATCCAAAGTGCCCTCCACATGCATAGGAGTGACAGAATGTTAGGACAGACTGAACCTCGGTCTCTGGGATACATCTTCTTATCATTTGATCGGACCCATATCTCCACAAGTACGGATCGTCCCAGATATAGTACTTTGTTTCGCTTCTTAGTCTGTTCTTCTGGGCTTTGCTCATTCCATCGGGAAACTTCTTCGCTACCAAGTAGTTCACTAGGTTGGCATACCATGGAGGACATGAATCGGATGCTAGGAACAATTGTTCATCCGGAAAGCTTTCTCGAAGAGGCAATTCACTTTCTTCTTGGTTCACTCGGCTCAAATGATCAGCCACAGCATTTTCTAAGCCTTTCTTATCCTTAATCTCCAAATGAACTCTTGGAGTAACAAGATCCACCGAATTAGCCTTGACTTGGCTTCTTTCTTTGACATCAGAAATCTAAGAGTTGCATGGTCAGTGAAAAACACAATTTTAGTTCCAATTAAGTACGACCTGAATTTTTCAAGTGCAAAGACCACAGCTATAAGCTCCTTTTCAGTTGTGGTGTAGTTGTCTTGGGCAGGGTTCAAAGTGCGCGAAGCATAATATATCACATGTGCAACCTTCCCCTTCCTTTGCCCTAAGACAACTCCCACTGCATAATCACTAGCGTCGAACATTATCTCAAACGGCAGTGTCCAATCCAGTGGTTGGATAATGGGAGATGAAGTAAGGGCCTCTTTAAGATGATCAAAGGCAATCTTGCAACCAATCGACATCTCAAATTCGACATCCTTTTGCAATAGCCTACATAGAGGGGCCGAAATCTTCGAGAAATCCTTGATGAATCGTCTGTAGAAACCTGCATGGCCAAGAAATGATCACACTTCCCGCACAGTTGCGGGGTAAGGAAAGGCAGTAATAAGATCAACTTTAGATTTATTAACTCCAATGCCCTTTGATGAAATAATATGCCCAAGAACTATGTCTTGCTCAACCATAAAACGACATTTTTCCCAATTTAACACAAGATCATTTCCATGCACCTTTTCAAGATCTTAACAAGATTATCAAGAAATTTTTCAAAAGACTCACCATACACGCTGAAATCATCCATGAAGACCTCAATAATATGCCCAACATATTCGGAAAAAATACTCACCATGCACCGTTGAAAGGTGGTCGAGGCATTGCATAGCCCAAATCGCACTCTTCTCCATGCAAAAGTACCAAAGGGACATGTAAAGGTGGTCTTCTCTTGATCTTCGGGTGGAATGGCTATTTGGAAATATTCTGAGTATCCATCCAAGAAGCAATAAAATGAATGTCCGGCCAATCTTTTTAGCATTTGGTCGATGAATGGCAAGGAGAAGTGATCTTTGCGGGTCATAGTTCTCAACTTGTGGTAATCTATGAACACCCTCCACCCGGTTTGCAAACGGGTGGGAACCGATTCCCCATCTTTATTTTTCACTACTGTCACTCCCAACTTTTTGGGCACGACTTGTGTTGGGCTCACATATTTGCTATCTAATATAGGGTAGATAAATCCAACATCGAGTAGCTTGATGACTTCCTTCTTCACCACCTCCATCATAGGTGGGTTAAGTCTCTCTTGTAGTTCCCGACTTGCTTTTGAATCCTCCTCAAGTAGAATGCGGTGCATACAAAGAGATGGACTAATGCCTTTGATGTCGGAAATAGTCCAACCAATCGCTCCTTTATGTTCTCTAAGGACCTCTATCAGGGATGCTTCTTGGCTTGGAGACCACTTGGATGAGATGATCACCGGTAGTGTCTCATTCGCTCCTAGGTAAGCATGCTTCAAGTGGTCGGGAAGAGACTTGAGCTCAAGGGTCGGGGCCTCCACCGTAGAAGGTAGCATCTTCTTGTGTGTATCCGGCAATGGAATGAACTTTTGTGCATATCTTGGTAGGGATGACTTAGGTGCATGCATTTGTGCCACTATTTCCACTAATGCCTTATTAATCTCCCAAACCTCTTCTTTTCCATTCTCTAAATGAGTGGTGAGTGCAACTTCCATTGGGTCCCTATATGATAACTCAACAACTCTTCCACAAGTGGATCAATAACATCAATGGAAAATATAGAATGAACATTCTCTGGGAACCGCATTGCATCAAAGATATTGAAATTCACAATTCGACCATCAAACTCCATCGTGAGGGTGCCCTCACGAACGTCGATCTTGGTTTGGGAAGTGTTTAGAAATGGTCTTCCCAGCAACATCGGTGTGGATATTGATGAATCGCATTGCATATCCAACACATAGAAATCAGCGGGGAACACAAGTTCGTCAACTTCAACTAGCACGTCGTCGATCACCCCATCAGGATACGAAGTGCTTCGGTCGGCTAGTTGAATGACGACTCTTGTTTCCTTGAGTGGTCCCAATTTTAAAGAATAAAAAATTGAACGTGGCATAACATTAATTGAAGCTCCTAAGTCGAGCATTGCACGTTAAATTTTACAGTTACCTATCTTGTACGAGATCACGAACATTTCGGGATCTTTACACTTCAGTGGAAAGTCGCTTTTGGAATATTGCGGATACATTCTCTCCCATGATCACTTTTTCATTCCCCTTGAGCTTCCTCTTGTTAGTGCACAAGTCCTTGAGGAACCTAGCATATCTCGGAATTTACTTTACGACATCTATCAAAAGGATGTTTATTTCCACCTTCCGAAGCACTTCTAGAATTGTATGGTCCTTATTTATATCTACCTCCCTCTTGATTTGACTTGGGAAGGGAAGTGGTGGAATAGGAACAGGATGTTCAGGGGCCACGGCCGAGGCATTAGTCGTCGCGGCCGTGGTGAATGTTCCAGAATTGTGCCCTATTTGTTGTTGCAGAAGGCCGCGGTCATGGCAGTCAGTGGCCGCGGCCGAGGTATCCACCACGGGCGAGGCACCAGATGCCTCGGGCGTGGAAATTCTTCCAGTAAGGTTCCCCTCAAATTGCTCAAGTTGGCCACGTCCGAGGGCCCTTTCTGCCTCGGGCGTGGCCTGTTCTTCAGTAAATTTTCCCTCTTTTTCATCTTCCTGTTCACCCCCAAAGTGATGCACGGGCTTGTTAGGCTCTACAAGCACCACCCCACTCCTTAGGGTGATTGCACTGACATTTTTCGGGTTGATTTTCGGTTGAGCCGGCAGTTTGCCACTATTTGCACTTTCAAGTCGAGACACTGAGGTTGCAAGTTGGCTAACTTGCGTTTCAAGGTTTTTTATGCTTGATTGGGTCTCCTTCTGAAACTGGACTGTGTTGGTTGCTAGGATCTTCACAATGTCTTCTAATGATGGACCGGATGATGATTCAGTCGGTTGTTTTTGTTGGTACATCCCTCTCGGTTGAGGTGCTCGACCTTGACCTTGGTCACTTTGTTGGCTACCTTGGTTACCATACCGAAAGTTTGGATGATCCCTCCACCCGGGATTGTAACTTTGAGAATACTGGTCATACCTCCTTCCCCTAAAGTTGCCAATGGCGTTTGCATGAGCTTCGAGTTCTTCATCCAAGATCGGGCATGTGTCCCTATTGTGATTGGTGGTTTTACAAATCCTACACGGCCTAGGGGCTTGAGTGTTGCTCGAGGCCACCTTCATGACCAAGTTAGTAAGATGCTCCAATTTATCATCGATGGTCGAATCATGTACCTCCCTAGCTGTCCGTGTTTGCTCACGACAACCAAATTGTTGCGTATTGCAGCCATCTTGGAGATTAATGAATGAGTGGCTGTTGGAGTCTTGTCACCCAATGCTCCTCCACTTGCCGAGTCGATCATGTTCCAGTCGGTCAAGGACAGGCCTTCATAGAAGTATTGTATAAGAAGTTGCTCAGTGATCTCACTACAAGAAAAAAGGGTATTTGTCACTAGTCTTTTGCAATTACAAGAGTGGTTACTAAGTAGCCCTTTTTGTAACTATTAGTAGTTACATAAAATATTTAATATAATGTTAACCAAATTTGCTACAATATCCAAGCTCTTTTGCAACTACTATACATTAGTAACTACAAAGTAGTTGCAAAAAATAGTTACAAATGCATTAGTAACTACAAAGTAATTACAAAAAAATCTTTTTGCATCTTATTATAAGTGACTACCCTATAGTAACTACTTTTAGATTTGTAGTTACTAAAAATATTTTTGTGACTACTCTCCCTTTTTTGTAACTACATTTTGTAGTGGCAAAAAACCTTGTTTCTAGTAGTGTCTGGTGTTGTGGGCAACTAGCAACTAACTTATTAAACATTTCCCAATACTCGTATAATGTCTTTCCTTGATATTATCGAATACCGCTAATTTGCTTCCGAATATTTGTGGCTGAGAGGCCGGAAAGTACTTTTCAAGGAATTGCCTCTCCATTTGTTCCCATGTTATGATAGTAGCCGGTGGAAGGTAGTATAGCCAATCTTTGGCTAGATCTTTCAAAAAAAAGGGGAATGCCCTTAACTTTATTACTCCTCCGTTACCTTTGTAGGCTTCATACTTGAACATATAATATGAAACTCCTTGAGATGCTTATGGGGGTCTTCTCCCAAAAGTCCGTGGAAAGATGGTAGCAAGCGTATAAGACCTGACTTCAATTCAAAAATCGTATCCTCTTCAAACTCAGGGAAGGAAATACATAGGGGTTGGTGTGTGACCCCCATGTTTGCTAGCTCCTTCATGGTCCTCACGGGTGCCCTTTCATTCTCCATTTCCTCTTTCGGTTCTTCTTCGGGTTCAAGATTTAATCCTTTAAATTCCCCACAAAATTAATTGATTGCTCTTGCTTGCCTCCTCAAAACTCGTTCACGAAGCACTATATCGGGTTCAAACAATAGCTCCTTCTGCCCTTGACCACGTGTGAACATCCACTGTTTCAATGCAACAAACAATGTGTAGTGAGTATAAATTTAACTTAGTAAACAAAGCAACTAACTAGAATAGTAAAAAAGATGATTAACACTATAAAAAAAAACCGTTTTAACAAATAAACAACTATCTATAATACCAAAACTAGTGCTTGGATACTAAAAACAACACTAATCAACATCGTTCCCTGGTAACGGCGCCAAACTTTGGTAGCGTTTGTTATTCACCACCAAATTAATGTATATAAAAATATACATAACCTTATTTTACAACTCTAACTAGTAGAGTGGCAAGTAAGAGTCGATCCCATAGAGAACGGTCGACTAGTTTTTATTCTAATATCAAGCAACTAGAGTTAAATATATAGAAATTTAAACAACTTAGAAAAGCAATACAAGTTGGGGGGGGGGGGGGGGGTTAGTAAACAACTAACAACCTACTAATAACAATAAAAAAACAATTAAATGAAATTTCGAATAAATAAAGACGATAGAATGCTTTTTCGATTTTTAGTTTTCAAGTAATAAAACGATCCACCCTTGATCATGCTTCCCCTTGGTCTTAGACGATTTATGAAACTATTGTTAATACCCGATTAATTGTGATTCAATCCTAATTAATCAAACCAAGCTCTTTGACTAACCCTATTCGATTTAACCAAATCCTCGAACAAGCTCTCTTAGATTCGATAATCAAATGCATTAGACACCAAGACAACGAGATAAATACGACATAAAACTCGCAAGCTCGGTTTTAGCGGTCGAACTTTATGTTATCACCAATGAACATTCATTGTTTGCTACAATTGAGTCGAGAGCACTACAATTACGGATAGCTACCCCGACTACTAGAAACACATTCATAAATCTCCTAAAGGGTGATCAATCCAATAATCAATTCATAAATGTGACTCAATAACAACAAATAACATAAAACACTTAAATGCACAATCCAATTGGTAATATTAACATAAATGTCTTCGACTCAAGGTTCCACATTGATCAAGAGTAAATTCTAGGGTGCTAGCCACCCATTACAACTAATACAATCAGAATATTGATGGAAATACAAGAAAACATAATAAACTTAAAGATTGAACCAAGAACTTGGGTTGAAGAGTGAAAGGTCTTCAATCTTCTTCCCAAACTTGTCCTTGAGGATGATGGTGGCTAAAAAATGGCTGGAAATGTGTTCTAGGATAGGTCATTTTCGAATTGGAGGTTATATATATAGAGGAGAAAGTGCTTGTACCAAATTAGGCAAAAAGGTGTTTAGGTTTTAAAACAGGGGGCCCCGCCGCGGCCGTGACACACAATTGGCCGCAGGCGTTGTGAAAACAAGGGTTTGGGTCCAATTTGGGGCCTCGGTCATGGTCTAGTCATCACCTCGGCCGTGGTCTTGGTTGGGCTAGATTTACCTCTTCTTCTAGATCTTTATCCACGGGCGTGGCTAATCCTCACCGCGGTCGCGGGCCTTGGCCCGCCACGGGCGTCGCGTGAGATTGCCTCGGCCGAGGCATGTAAGCCTGAAAACAGGCCATCTTCTGGAAGATTTACCACAGTCGTGGGCTATTCAGCCTCGGCCGTGGCTTGTGCCACGGGCGTGGCATCAGCAACTCGGGCATGGTCCCCTGTTTTTTCTTGTTTTCTTTTTCCTTTGAGTTTGAATTGTCGGTTTGAGATCTTCGAACCTGTTTTCGTCCTTAATTCACCTGTTTTTACATGGAAACGAACTAAACACGTAAAATTTCCCAATGAGAAATATACGCCGAAAATACACGTGAATAAGCACACAAAAGTCCGTAAAAAGACATTTAAATTGACCTAAAAGTGTGTGCACGACCACGTGTATCAACACCTTCAACCTTTACTTGAAAAACTTTATCTCCAAATTGGATAAGGGACCTCCTTTACGCAAATCTCCATCCAGATTCTTTTGAATATATATTTTCATGCAAATCTCTTAGTGATTTACAAAAGAATCATTAGTACAAACTAAATAATAATTAAGTATTATTAATAAAACATCTATAAAAGTAAATATATACCTTTAATACTAAAAGAGGGTTGCAAAAATGTAGGGGAAAAAATGTGTCACTCCTACTGATTTTTCGCCGAATTTTTATTTCTTTTAAAGTTATTAAAAGTGCTCTAAAAGTGACCACTACATGTGAGTCCCTTAAAAAGGGAGAGACATGTGTCTCACCCACCTTATTTTATGGCTTCTCATCCAATTAATTTTATTTCTTTTTCTTTTAACTTTTTTTCTCTTCGAAATTTCATGGTCTTAATATTTTTTCGTCTCAACTTAGTTTTTCATAAGAAATATATCAAATTATTTATCTTATAACGATCTTCGATTTCACATCCATTATGCATATATTATAATTAAAATATTATTTTTAAGTGTAAAATACCTTTTTAGGATGATAATGATATATTTTGATTTTTAAACATTTGCATATAAAATTAAAATGTGATATTATTCCAAAAAATAATATTATTTTTTAAATTTGTTTAGAAGATTGAAACTATTACTTTAATTTTACCTTTTTTTAATCTTAATATTTTTTGGATAATATAAATTATTTGGTTTAAGAAAAGTTTATAAAATACATATTTGTTAGGTTTACACTTTACAATAGAAAAAAATTTAGCATATTTTTTTCTATTTTGTGAAAAGAAAATTGTATTACCTACAAAAATAATAAGTAAATTAATTTTTATTTGAATATGACATGATAATATAGTTTACCCTCATATACTTAAGTAACTAATATGTTTGTAACTTCTTATACTAATATTATGTTATTAATAAATGTGGCTTTCAAACAATAATTGTTCAAAATATTTGACATTGTTTTATCCTTATATGCATATGTAATTATTACAAGCTACTGAAATAATATGGAGACAAATGAATAAAATTTTAAGTTTGTATTTAAAATTTTACTTAAAATATTCAACATCATCAGATCATTCATTCAAATAATCAAATTAACAAAATTTATGAAAATATAATAGGTAGTTTCAGTTTCTGATAATGAAAGATATTGAAAGTAAAAATATAAAAAATTGAATAATAGATTTATGAAAATCTAACTGGTTGTTCCGATTTGTGATAATGGGAAGTACTAAATGTTAAAAAAAAAAAAAAAAAAAAAAAGGATATGTAAGGAGGAAGAAAGATAAGTGGATAAAAAAATATCAACTTTCGATTTTATATTCTCAAATAATATATAGGCTAATTATTTATTTATATATTATTATTATTATTATTATTATTATTATTATTATTATTATTATTATTATTATTATTATTATTATTATTATTATTATTATTATTATAATAATAAAAAAATTATTCAACATGTGCATCACACGGATGGACATCTAATATATATAGAACAAAAATAATTAAGGGATTTTGACAAAAAAACATTGCAAGAAAAAATATCCTAACACAAACTAAATAATAGCTTAATGCAATTTGTGGGTTATAAATGAATATTTCATATAAATTTTTGATATTGAAAATTTATATCAAGTAAAAAAAAGAAAAACATATATCATTAAAAAGCGTAGATGAATTGTTAAGTTTTCTAAAAAAATATTACATTTTCTTGAGAAAGTATTTTTCCTTCTTGGAAAAACATCACTTCACTTGCTTGTTATGAATACGGAAATGATAGTTTCTTTATAATTGAGTAAAAACTTGAAGTTCGGCTGAATCGAGTCAATTAGTCGTATGAAGTTTAAACCATGCATTTGTGGTGCACAAATATTAACTTTTCTCAAGTAAATTTTGGTAGAAATGAGATCGGCAGAAATTAATCTTTTGTCATTCACCTGGGTCGCAAATATTACTCATGAAGTAATACGAATACGAACGATATAAAACTTCAATTAAAAAAAGAAACAAAAATATGATTTTTGTTTTGTGTTTTGTAGCAAAAAATAGTGATGACAGTCCCGACAAAAGCATTGAAGCCTTAACCTACAATGGCATGAACCTCCCATCTACCTCTCCCACTCCCTCCCTTGTTCTTCTCTCCCCGCGGTAAAAAACAGAAGGACGGAGAAATAAATCTCTTTCCTATTTTACAGTTTTACACAGACAAACTCCAGCAAAGAAACTTGTGTTTTATATACCCCACAACAATTTATGCCTCCAGCTCTCTATACCTCATTGATTCTCCTTTTCTCTCAGGAGTTTTCATTTCACAGTTCACTCACATATACAAGCTTCTTTACTTCTTGCTTAAATTTCTTGAACCCTCTTTCTTCCTCTTCTCCATTCTTCCTTCCCTTTATTTTTATTTTTTTATTTGTTATCAATTTCTATTGTTAGTTTACAGGAAGACTTCTTCTTTGTATGCACAGAAGTCATGTCTAGTTTGTACCCTCAGAATTTGAACTTCTCACCAGCAAGAAATATCCCATCTCCACATCCAAGGCCCAACACAGATATTGAAAGGTAATAATTTTTTTATTTTTTGTTAAAGATTCTTATTTTAATGTGTTGTTTGGTTGAATATTGATTATTTTTAGTGTTTTTTATGGTCAGCAGCCAATACTTGACAGAATTGTTAGCAGAAAGGCAGAAGCTAGGGCCCTTCATGCAAGTCCTGCCCGTTTGTAGCCGCCTCTTGGATCAAGGTTTGTCAAGTTTTCGATCCGGTTTTCTACTTCTCAAAAGAATGATTGTTTCCATGGTTGTGGATGGGCATTCTAGTAATTGGTCATACCATTGGGTATCTTGTCTGATTACTTGTTATTCATTTTCATGATAATTCAAGGTTGATTATGTAATTATGCGTCTACATTCACTCTTATCATTGATGGCTAGCTTATTTGATTTATGGTTTTCCTTAACAATGATAAAATCAAATTCCTTCCTTTTTAGTAGCATGAGAAGTGGCAGTGGTTGGCATCATTTGTTGAGTCTATTTTCACACATTACGCATTTGTAATTGGACATGAGAGTGTTGTCATGTTATGTAGTGGAATACAATAGCGCTTTACCATATCTAATTATTGGTTATGAGCTTTAAATATTTTTTGGACTTTTTGTTTTCATGATTGTTGAAGGTTGCTTTGGTAATGAATCTCTGGTTATTATTAAAGATTAATTTATACCATCAAGGAGTACCCTTAATTAATTCGGGTTTATCCTTGAGAGGTAGAATCAAATCCTTTCTTTTACAAGCATGAGTAGTGAGGTGGTGGTTGTTAGCATTGTTTGTCGTATCTGACATCACGCAATACTCGTTTTAATTCTATGTGTTGTAGCACCGCACACTTTTCATGTGATATAGAGGTAGCTCTTCACGTGTAGGATTGAGGTAGTTGGCCTCTTTTTTTTTTTTATCATTTTACAGTAATGGTATGTTATTTATGTCTTCTAATAATGTTAGGTTAACAAAATGGATTTGACTTTTTTTTGTCATAGTTGGGACTTTTTTCTTAATTTGAGCATCTAAAAGAATCAAGTATTATGGTAGAGGGATAAATATTAATGTTTTTCATGATTATTAAGTTTGTTTACGCAATTAATTGTACTTCAAGATATAAATTTTGTCTGAATTAGTAATTCCTCAAAAGAAACGTTTGTTACAGTATAATGGAAGTGAAAAATAAAGGTAAACAGTCCTATATGTTAAAGAACCCGCCTTCTCTGTCTCAATGAGTCAGAATATTGTGTGCACTCTTCTATTTGTACATGACCAGGGTGGGTCGAGCAACATGTATTCAGTGGTATCAACTTATATGAAAAAGAAAATGGCGTCAGTCAATTTAATGATGTGGTGCAGCTTTTAACAATTTTGGTTTGATTCAGAGTTTTCGAGAGACTTCTCTTTATGTTTATCTCGTTGATTCATCTTTCTATTAGGTTTAGGCTTTGGTTTTATTTTTACTAATGTCTTAAGTTATCACAAAGACCATAAGATAATGGTTGGGTGCTTATGTAATGAATTTGGACGTGACATCCGTACACGCCTTGTAATCAGTCATGCGAAGTTATTTTCATATTTTTCTTTTGTAAACGTTCTTGGTGTTCGTCGTTTGGAAGTGTCCTTGATGAAACATGATATGTTGGAGATATGACATATGAGGATCTTAAGTGCAGTAGAAGTATTGTTTGGGTAATTTATGTTATCTGTAGACCATAGAATTCCTTTTTTTTTCCATAGGGGGAGATTATATAAAAAACATACTTTGATATCATGTAACACAAAGCCGGTATTTGTTTAGTCATTCAGATAGTGACTAACGGAAGTGGTGTTTGTTCAGTACTTCAATGATGTATGGTTTTGTCTTGTTAGTGTTTTTTTTTTATAGATATTCAAACATGTTAAAGATTTAGATTTTTGTAGAGAGTTTTGAATGTTTTGAAGTGGAAAATGGGGAAACATGGAATACTATGAGATGGATTATTGCAGTAAAATTTGATGCCTTAACACTCATGTAGGAATAAGCGTTCAGCTCTATAAGTCTTAGTATATACAGATAGATGAAACCTTCTTGTTGCTTTCACTTTTATTTATTCAATATCTTTAATTTTTAAAATAAATGATGTGTTTTCCAGTGATTTCATTTTTAGTCTGAAAATATATGTTTTCAATTGCCTGTGCACCCTACATTCTTAACATCTTCTCTCATTTACAAAATATTTATTTAAAAGAAATTATTTTCTTTTTCGTCAGAAATACTTAGAGTTTCCGGAAGAATCTCCAACCATGGGTTTCACGACTATGACCGACTACTGCGTGGTAGTCCTAGTCCAGTATCATCTCTGGATGTGATTCCTGATCTCGGTGGAAAACCCCTAGGTGGTTGGCCCATAAGTTACTGGAGCAACATGCAACAAGAGGTGAGAGATTTCATGGTTGATCAAATACAAAGCTCTTACACTTGTCTTTATGCATGATCTTGTTCTTGTGCTAATTATTATAGGTCCTCTAAAATATTTAATCAACTTTGTTCTTTATATTGTTGAGTTATTCATAATTATGTTAGCGGAGATATCCAAAGTATCATACAAAATAATCATGTATATACCTAAAATGTAGGAAAAAGTAGTACTCTTATATAGATTGAACGAATGGAATGGAGATGTAAAATAGTGGACAAATGCTTGTATGCTCCATTTAAGGTCAAATCCTAGTGATTTCATACTTAATTTTCCATTTTCAGTATAAAATCTCATGTGACTTATTGTATCTAATGATTATTTCTACTCGAAACAGAGATTAGGCAGTCCACAGGGTATGACCATAGACTGGAAACCCCCTGGAAGTCCAAGCTCATTCCTAGCAAAGCGGGTTTTGCGTTTGGATATACCTGTTGATAGTTATCCAACGGTAAGCCTTTCAATGTCTACCCTCATTTGACTTAAATTAAGCACGATATGATATTAGAGTTCAGTTCCTCTGGAGTCTTTTCCTTGGATATGAATAATAGAAATAAGCTAGTAAACTTTTCTGGACAACAGTTCAATTTTGTGGGAAGACTTTTAGGCCCTCGAGGAAACTCGCTAAAGCGTGTGGAAGCTTCTACTGGTTGTCGTGTCTTTATTAGGGGGAAAGGTTCAATAAAAGATGCTGATAAGGTAAAGTTCCTCCTTTCGTCGTGCCCCATCCTCTCTCTCTCTCTCTCTCTCTCTCTCTCTCTCTCTCTTTATTCCTCATGCACACAAAAATGTATGTACTATGACTGATACTTTCAATTATCAATAGGGATGCTTGTATTTGATGATTACTTATTTCTTAATTTATGTCTCCTAATAAAGGAAGAGAGTCTGAGGGGAAAATCAGGCTACGAACACTTGAACGAACCCCTGCATATTTTGATTGAGGCAGAGGCTGCGGAAGTGCCTGCTAGTGTCGTTGATGTACGCCTGAAACAAGCAAAGGACATCATCGAGGAGCTTATCAAACCTGTGGTAGGTTCCAGTGATCATATTTTCCCTTCTTCAAGCATAAATAAGATAAAATATATCAGATTTGCTAAGTCTTTTTCTATATTATGATATGACTATTGGATATGGTAACATCATGCTAAAATATTCTTCAGAGAAACATGGTTAGGATTTCAAGTCAACCCTCTGCATTCTTGTATGCAAGTGTAGAGGAAAGATTACATATTCAGAACACAACATAGTGGCAATTTAGGACAATATTTAAAGTTTTCCTTCCTGGTTTATGATTGGTGATGTGTAGCGCACAATTTATGAGAATGCGGAGTGGCATGTAGGATAATAAGTAAATAAAAGGAATGTTGTATTACATTGAAAGCAGGACGAATCTCAAGACATATACAAAAGACAACAACTAAGAGAACTGGCAATGCTGAACAATATCAGAGAAGAGAGCTCTCAACCTAGGGGAAGTGTCTCTCCCTTTGCTTCTAGTGGACTCAAACGGCCCAAAACCAGTTGGTAATCCATATAGATGTAATACAAAAGTCAAAGTCCAAGATGCATACCAGGCCTATTTCGGGGCATCAGGACGAATGTGCCCATTATCTCCAACGTGGTGCAAACTTTAGGGGCAGGAAAGGTATGTTGTTGGAGCTCTTATATAGTTGTTCGAGGAGTTATGTATGATAATTATTGGATTTATTTGTTATTAAACTAGGTTTTCATTTTCTTTCTTTTGAGCTATTAGAACTTGTGTTTTGAACCGACATTTCTCAGCTATTATATTTTTGGTTCCTTCAACATTAAGACTTTTGCTTATAATTAAGATATGTTGTTATTATATATCAACTGTCGTGCATAAATTTGGTGGTTAGAAAATGTATATATATGAGTTTATGATGCAATATGTGTGGGGAAGACTTCTAGTCATTTTTATCCTACAAAATGTATATTTGTTTGACAAATTTTGTGTGAGATGGTTTTGTATCGAAATTCTACATTGAATTATCAAGTGAACAGGGCCCTCAAACGTGCATAATCAAGTATTGTTCCTACTGTTGATGTCTGCCATTGGTAGATAATTTTTAATTTTGATAATTATAGATTGTAGCTTTGTACATGTTTATGATGGGTAAGTGAACATTTTATATAAAGTGTGGCCCTTCTCGAATAAATTGGCTGGTGCTTCATGTTACAAGTGATTTGAAACTAATATATTACAACTAAGCGGGATTCATTTGTAGCTCAGTTAGTAGAGCATCTTGTAACCTGGGTTAATGCCCAAGGATCGAATCCCACCAATCCCACTCTGATCAGGGATTGTACATATATATTTATATATATATATATACATATATATATATATACGTATATATATATATATATATATGTATAACTACTAAGCAATGTTATAAATAGGTGCTAGTTGGGGGCATATGAGGACCTAGCCACTAGTCGAAATCTAGGTCAGAGTCGTTGGACTTTGCGGGTAATATGGTTAAGCAGGGACGAATAAAAAAAAGTAATGTAGTCGGTTAATGTGAAGATAGAAGATGAACTAGACCTCAAATGTGATCTTTCATTGATTGAGAATTTAAGTTTAAAAATGACAGCAAAGCTACATTATATAGACATGTGAGAGAAGATTCTAGATGCAGGCTAACAGAATTCTGCAACCGTTTCCGAAGTGGAAGTAACATGTAATCTTCAATGGCTTTCTTATGGCTTTGCTTGTGTTTCGGCTGATGTAGCCATGCTCTACTTATACTCTCATCATCCTCCTTCTAAAACCAACCATCTCTTCATGAGACATTTACTTCTCAACATACTTGTTGAGCTAACTTGTGAAATCTAGTAACATATAACAGTTTTATGAGCAAGTCGGCAAACTGATCTTTGGATGGGAACATATTGTACATCTATTGGCTTCTACTGAACTTGACTGAGGATGAAATGCATGTCAATTTTAATATGCTTCGTCATCTGATGGAAAATTGGATTGTTTGCCAAACTTAACGCACTGATATTGTTACTCCAAAGAATCAATGGCTCCTGAAGTGGAACTCCAAGTTCTTGCATGAGAGAATTAAGCCAAATGAGCTCAATTGTTGCCAAGGCTAGTGAGCGATATTCTAACTCTGTTTGCTATGAGTAACAACACTTTGCTTATGTGAGCTCCATGCAATGAAAATTTATCCCAAAAAGGTGAAATACCCACTCGTTTATTTACGATCATCCACATTACTGGCTCACTCAGCATCTGAGTATCCAGTCAACACAAACTTTTAAGTGGGATGAAAGATAACCCCATGAGTGATTGTCCCCTGCAAGTACCTCAACACCCGCTTGCAGGTTTTCCAATGGTTGTCAGTTGGGTGATGCATAAATTGACTTAGTTTGTTCAGAATGAAGGATATGTCTGCCTGTGTCATGCTGAGGTATTGGAGAGCCCCAATCACACTTCGATATAGTGTTGACCGATAAACAAAGCACTATCTTAGAGAGAAAGCTTCTTCTTAGGAATATAGGGGGTGGGACATGGTCTTATGTTAGTTAAGCCAACTTTCTGCAACAAGTATTTAGTATATTTACTTTGATTAAGAAATAAGCTACTTGAATGAGTTTTTTGTACTTCAATGCCTAGGAAATAATGCACCACTCCCAAGTCCTTTAGAGAGAATTTTTTGTCCAACAATGCAATAATGGATTCAATTGAACTCTTGTTGTCTCCAGTAACCAAAATATCATCCACGTAGACTAAGATCAAGGTAAGTCAGCCTGCCGAATTCCTATAGAACAGAGAGGTATCTGATAGAGATGTGAGAAAGCCTTAACTGAGTAAAAATGCTTTTAATTTTTCATACCATGCCATGGGAGCCTGTTTCAAGCCATACAAAGACTTGTTAAGCTTACATACATACGATGGTTTCTCAGAATCAATGTACCCCTCAGGTTGATGCATATACACACACTCCTTCAACTCTCCCTTCGAAAACTCATTCTTTACATCAAATTGGTGGACATGCCACCCTCTTGTAATTGTTAGAGTAAACATCAACCTGACAATTAAATGTTTCAGAACTGGACTAAAGGTATCAAAAAAATCTATTCCAGCATTTTGCTGAAAATCCCTAGCTACCAACCTTGCTTTGTATCTTACTCTGGTTCCATCAGCTAGATGTTTGATCTTGAAAAGCCATTTACATGCTATGAGGTTCATATGGTCATTGAGTGGGACAAGAGTCCAAGTCTTGTTGGAAGTAAAGGCTTGAAACTCAGCATCCATAGCTTGCTTCCACACAAGGGTAGCAAGAGCTTCTTAAACTGAATTTGGTTCGGAAATGATAGGTTTGGCTAAGTACTGTTTAGGCTTGCGTATACTAGATTTTGCTCTAGTATTCATTGTATGGAAATTTGTTGGATCAGGTTGTCTGACTATAGAGGGTACTATAGATTTAGGATTGGAAGAATCATTTTGAGCTACAACTGGGGCAGAATCAGTAGAGAATTGAGCAGAAGAACTGGAATGTGATGACTCTTGGTTCTAGGAGAAGACTCTGGAGCCCTAACTAAAGGAATAGAGTGTGAATACTTTAGGGATCGATCAACAGGCTGAAAGAGTGGAGTAGGAGGAAGATGGGAAGAAATAAGTGAACTTGACTAATCATGAGAATTGGAATCAGTGAAAAGGTTATTGTATGGAAAATCCTAATTGAATGCCACAATCCTGGCAATGTGAATTCTACCATCAGGGCTCAAAAAAATACATCCCTTATGACTTGGACTGTACCCCAAAAACACACATTTGGTGGATTTAAACTGGAGTTTGGAGTGATTGTATGGTCTCATAAATGGGAAACATGCACATCCAAACACTTTCAAGAATTTATAATATTACCCATGGATGTGCTAGGCATTATGTTAATGAGATAAATAGCAGTGAAGAAGGCATGCCACTAAAATTGAGCTGGCATGGAAGCATGAGCTAAGCGAGTTAAGCCAGTTTCAGAGATGTGTTGATGCCTTCTCTCAGTTGTGTCATTTTGAGGATGAGTGTCAGGACATGAATGCATAATCAAGATGCCCAGATTGTCAAATATTTGTTATAGAGGTCTATGTTCTTCCCCTGGTCAGATTGGACACTAAGGATCTTGGCTTTATATTCCCTTTCTACCATGTTGTTGAAAGCAATAAAGGTAGAATTGACTTGGGATTTTTTATGAAGAGGATAAATCCAAGTGAATCTTGTGAAGTCATCTATGAAGTGAACATAATACTTTTAGGCATCTATAGATTCTATTGATGCAGGTCCACAAACATCAGTATGCATAAGTTGGAAAGGGGCAGTAGTAGTATGAGGAACAAAAGTAAAGTGCATTTGATACTGTTTACCCAATTTACATGACTCACAAAAGGATATTTTATTTATAGATGTGGATACATTGAGTGCCTTGAGAATAAGAGAAAATATATGCTGGCAAGGGTGTTCCTAATCTAGGATGCCAGAGATCAATCTGATTCTTGGGAATAGCTGAAGTAACGATATAGGAATTAGCAAGAGTTACAAACAGAACTTGAGGAGAGAGTGGTTTATGATCTTTGTTGAGGCTGGACCAGGAAAGAGATTTTGTAGGAATGTGAAGCTTTTACAGACCTCCTTTAATTGATCCTCTCAGAGTACTTGGTGTGTATGAGTGCCCTTGATAACACAACCAGAAGCAACAAATTGAACATAAGCAACCGGGTGGTGCTTCTGGCAAAGATGACCTTGTGCCTTGTGTGTGCTCTAGCTTCGGCCTAGGTGGGAAACTGGCTCCGAGTATCGATTCATTCGCCCTATCGACCTCAAGAGATTCTTTATTTAATCAGTTGTATACGTATGGCTATATAGCCTCTTTCTTCTAAACCATACCATGCTCTACTAAGGGGCGCCCCTACTGTACTGAAAAAGCGCTAAGGTACCACCCGCTAGCAGGTGGTATACGGGAAGTATAGAAAGAAGTAAAGGACCAGTGTGCCCAAAAGGCCAAAGATCCATAGAAGAAGGTAGATCGGAAGATGCTCCTCAGAGGATCCGCTCTCGAAATAGAGTTATCAGTAACAAGTTGTGTGATACTAATAAGATTTTTAGTCACTCTAGGAACAAATAGCACATTTCTAAGAATAACACATTTCTATGAAGATATGGCAGGAAAGGTGATTGATCCAATACGAGTAACTTTTAACTGAGAACCATTTCCAACAACCAAAATATTTGTACTTGTGTATGGGTTATGAAGATTGAGGTTGGCAAGGTAATTGGTAACATGGTGAGTGGCACCACTGTCAAGGTACAAATCAGACTAATAAGCTGTCAGCGGAGTACGTGGAATGAGTATTAGGACCAGCAACAGAATGAGGAACTGAACTGGCAATAGAATTAGTGTGTGAAGAGGCAGGAAATTCATAAGTAGAAGAGAGATGAGATGGAATAGGTTGAGGATTGTTAGCTGAAGCAACCATAGATTACCCATTGCTTGGTGATGCTAGGAGACTCACAAGATTAACTTGAATAACTTGATTATCTAGTCTAAGATATTCCTCATCATATCTCCAATAACACCTTGGTGCAAAATGGTTGTTTCTACCACAAATTTGACAGAATATTTTCCCTATGCCAAATGATTTTCTTATGCCTCGATTATTTCTACCACCAAAACCTCCTCTAGATTGATTTATTGCTCTTGTCTCAGCAAACTTGTTCCATTTCTGAGATGTTGGCCACTTGCTCACAGCAGTCGCAGTAGGTTGATATTCCATTCCTTGAGACTGCCTTAGTCTCATCTCTTGTGCCTGAAGTAGATACTGAACCTGAGAGAACTCTAAGGAACCGACCTATGATGTGAGACTTACCACTATAGACTCATACTCTGGGCCCAACCCTCCTAATATGTGGAGAATCAAATCTTCATCGACCATTGAATGTCCAGCATACCGCATGTCATCAACAATACCTTGCATTTTTAGAGCATATTCCTCAACACTTAGATCTTCTTTCTTAGTAATTTGTAACAGAAACATCAAGTGTAACGCTCGAGTCTTTGATGAGTATCGAAACAATGTCTCCAGCACTTTCAAGATTTTTGCTGAAGTTTTACACCAGCTAATATGTCCAAGCATTGCCTCTGAGATGGAATTCATCAACCAGTTGTATAAGAATTGGTTCTTTCTCAACCAAGCAAGAAACATTGGATTTGAATTTGTCCAAGCATTGCCTCTGAGATGGAATTCATCAACCAGTTGTATAAGAATTGGTTCTTTCTCAACCAAGCTAGAAACATTGGATTTGAATTTGTCTTCGTAGCATCATTCTCATCTGGTGTGTCGAATCATGACTAAGTAATAGATATTGTTACGGTTGCGAGAATTTGATTGCGCCAGAATGAGCAACTCTTCTTATCCAGCCTCATTATAAGCGTTGGCATCGAAGTTAATGCTAACGTTGCCATGGTTGTCGATTATGACCGCTCGATGCTCATATTCTATAGGAATTCTACCAGCCAATTTGTGCTCTTGATACCATGTGAAGATAAAGATCTCAAATATGATCTTTCATTGATTGAGAATCAAAGTCGTCAAACTCGCGATTTTAAGTAGAATCGGTGGCGTGTAAGTAAAATCGGATTGTAAAATTGAATTGTAAAATCGTAAGATTCTACTACCTATACAAAATAACCATATATATAAATTATTCAAAATATGTTTTAATTACAACAAGTTTTGAATAGATATCACTTATAAAAAATACACATTAATCAAAAAGAAAAAAATACAATATGAAGAAATGTTTTAGGCATTGTGGTTCATATATATCTATTTAGTAAATCATTCTTAAGTTGTAATTATGAATACTTTAATTTTGATAGAAAATTAACAAATAACTTTAGTGAAATTAAGTACTACATAAAAAATATAAGATATAATTTTTATGAAGCTTAGATTTTAGCTTAGAACTTGGTAGTTAGAAAGAAAAAAAAAAAGATTCAGCAAAATTGTCTCTCAGAATTAATCAAAAAGAAAAAAAAAAATACAACATGGAAAAATGTTTTAGGCATTATGGTTCATATATATATTAAATTGTAATTATGAATACTTTAATTTTAATAGAAAATTAACAAATAACTTTAGTAAAATTAAGTACTACATAAAAAATATAAGATATATTTTTTATGAAGCTTAGATTTTAATTTAGAACTTGATAGTTAGAAAAAAAAATTCAGTGAAATTGTCTCTCTTTGTGTATAATTTGCTCTAGAAAAGTTTTACAATCTCAATTTTAAGTTGGTATAAATTCTACAATTCATATTATATGTTTATTAATTGGCAAAATAGAATAAAACTATTAAAAAGTAATAGGTTATAAAATTGTTAAACTCGTACACAAAATCGTAAAATCGTAAAACTCGTAAAATCGCATGAGCAAACTCGAGAGTTTACTCCGATTTTATCAGATCTCGATTTTATCACGAGTTAACTCGTTTAGGAAGAAATAACTCGTAAACTCGTAGAATCGTAAGAGATAAGTCGAGATTTTGACAACATTGTTAAGAATTCAAGTTTACAAATGACAACAAAGCTACATTATATAGACAAGTAGAGAAGATTCTAGATGCAGGCTAACAGAATTTTGTAACTGTTTCTGACGTGGTAGTACCATGTGATCTTCAACTGCCTTCACATGGCCTCGCTGATGTGTTTAGGCTGACGTGGTGCTGCTCAACTTATACTCTCAATAGTTAATAGGAGTCTAGTGTCTAGCTGGTGACTAGTAGAAGCTAATCGTTTTTTTTAACAGAACTACAATGAATGTACGGAGAAACCAAGACTTCAGAAGATTGTATGTGGAAACCAAAACTTTAGAATGATTTTCAATTAAACGTCTAGTGTTCAAGCAAATGCTCTTTCTCAGAAACCCTCAAATTGTTTGCTTTAATTTGCTTTTTTTAGTAAAATGGTGATCAGGGTGAAGTAAGTGGGAATTGTACTCTAAACATCCATTTAAGTTACAATATGTTTAATGAAATTAATTTTATGATTTAGGTTATAAGATGTTAAATCAAACGAGGTTCAATCGATTCTTGAAAACACTACCTAAGATTAAGTTTCCTGGTTTTCTTAACTTGTATTTATTCTTTTAAAATACAATTGTCAGAGAACTTTTGTTTTACTAACTTATATTTTTCCAGGTGAAGAACATAAATGAATAATATGAATGATTTGTCCATGAAAATGTGTGCGTCTCACAGGACATAGTTGTAGAGTGCAGTCATGAATGGCTTTGAGAATATGGGCAATCATAAACTTAGGTTAAAATTTAGTAGAGGGGCCTCAATTCGTGGCTGAAAGACGTAAAATTAAACTTGAAGCATCGTACATTCATTATGGCTCCTCTATACTACAGTTCAACACAATCACACCAACATCTATGTAGATGTAAGTCCTAAAAAATGTAATACACCTGATGTAGATAAGAAATAATGAATCTCAATGATAGTTCCATTAAAAATGTTGGCGGGATCAATTCTTTTTAACAGTGGATGTGGAATAAAGCGTCAGCCAAAATATATGTGTAACGAGGTCGTTCAATTAATTAAAAATATATTTGGTGTGCTAATTAGATATGGATCATATCTTACCAAGCAATTAAATTATCTAATCAATGCATAAATGAACCAAGTAAACAACTAAATTTATTGCTGCATTAAGTTATTTAATACCTAGGCAATTATTAAATTTAAAAATATTAAAAGGATATTTTGATCTTGGAATTCTTTGCTTAATGGAAATGGACAAAATCGAAAGTATAGTAACATCATCTCACTATTAAATTTGAGTATGTTAATGTCAAACCTCAATTTCTTGATCCCCTCTTTGTTGGGTGGGGGGAGGGATGTCATAAGATATTTTGAAATAGTACTATATAAAAGATTAGAATCCCCGCTCTAAAAAAACTACAAAAATAAAAGAAAGGAAAAGAAATCCGCTAATAAAATTTTGATATGGTTAGGAATATTATGTTTTAAACCTCAGTAAATACTTCTTTGTAAAGATAATGTGACCGTCAATTTCTATAAATATTTAAGAAAAAATATTTTAGTGTTTATCGAAAATGTTAGCCTAGTGATTAGGCTAACATTTATAACTTAAAAGAACTATTAAATGTTAGCCTAGTGTTTGACATAAGAAAATAACTTAAAAGAACTATTAAATAAGAGCTAGTGATTAGGCACGTCAATTTCGATCCGGCCCGCCCCCTCCCCCCGCTCCGCCTCGCGATGTTTGGGGCAAGTCAAAACCCACCCCGTTCTAGAACGGGGCAGATCAGCCCCACCCCATGATCGGGTCGGGTCGGGTTCGGGTTTTGCAGTGCGACCAGCCCCGCCCTAATAATATAATAAAATTATAAAATATATATATTATATAATTTTTTTATATATAATGTAAATATTAATAAGAATCTGTAAAATAAATATATAAGTATATAATTTTTTTATAAATATAATTTCACATATAAAAATTAGAAATATAATTTTAGTAAAATCTAAATTCTAAAGAATTAAAATAAGAAATAATGTAAACCTTAATTCAATTCAACACTCTCTCGTTCTATCTCATAGTCTCGTTCCAGACACAGGAGTTTGAGAGTTTCCACTTCCATTATTTTTGCTCTCGTCGCGCTCAGCCTCTGCTTCCTCTTTCCCGAGTTGTTCGTTTCATTCCGCCGCCACACCCAGACGCCGACGCAGCCGCTGTTGCTGTTTACGATGCCGCCGCTGCTGCTACTTCCGACGTCGCCGCTACTGCTTCTTCCGACACTACCGCTTCAGTCCACCGTCGCTCTATCGCGACCGTCATTAAGGCATTTTCCGACACAACCATCTTCTGAGCTAGCTAGGAATTAGAATCTAATTTATTCTTTCCAAATCAAAAGCTCAAAAGTGGGATTTTCCAATTTAAAATATATAATATATATAAATTGGGAGCTTTTTTTTTTTTGGTTTTGTAGTCAGAGAATGCAACAAAAAATTAACTTATGAAATTGCCTCGAAACACCTCAATTATAGATCAGATTTTTTACTTCATGTGGTGTTTTATTCTACATTTCGTTGCTTCTAATATAAGTTATACTCTAGCTAGAATTATGAATGCAGAAGTTATATTCTAGCTAAAAAAGAACAGGACTAGGAACAGAAATAATGTAAAAAAACAGGACTAAGAACAAAAACTGGAAAAAAATAGTTATAATTGGTGCTTGGATACATCTCTTTTCAAATGCAGTAAATACTTCCAAGACAATGAAAATAATGTAGTGTATATACTATTTGCAACTAAAATATATATACTAAAATTTTGTGTCTTGGTTTAGTATACATATGCATACTATATACTACACTTCATAGACATATAAGACTACTCCAAAGTTAAATCTAAGGCAATCATTTACTATTAACTTTTTATTTGGAGGAAAATGTTAAGTTTAGGTTTTTAGAATGAATATTTTATAGAATTGGTGTTTATCTACATTTGTTCAGCTTTTCTTTATTATGTTTTGTTATATGTCATCTATTATTAATTTCTTATTTTTATTGTTCTATAGCACCATGGACAATCAAGAAAACAATATCTCTACACCTCCTTCTAGTGACACGTCTCCTTTTGATCGTACATCCAATGATGTCTCTCCTGCTACATCGCAGTCTTCTCCAATTCCTAATATGTCAAGACCCTCTAGTGTGGAATTGGATGAAATAGCTGCAAACACCGGATTGACTATCGAGGGATCTAGTGGAAAGTTCACTTCTAAAGTTTGGGAGAGTTATACTAGAGTGACTATCGAGGGAAAGTTGAAAGCTAAGTGCAACCAATGTAGTCGTTGTTTGGTAGGTGACCCAAAACAAGGAACAACTCTCTTAAAGAATCGTTTGGATAGGTGTCCCAAACGAAAGGCGGATTTGAGGCAACAACTTTTACAAGCTAGTTTCAACAAAGACAAATTCCAACTAAGTCCTTTCAACTTTGATCACGAGGAAGATCGTAAAGATCTAACCAAGATGATCATCATGCACGAATATCCTCTTATGATGGTAGCACATGAAGGTTTCAAAATTTTGTTAAACGTTTGAATCCTTTGTTTAAGTTGATATCAAGGAACACTTTAAGGAATGATTGTGTGAAGTTGTATGAAGACATGAAGGAGATTGTTATTCACAAGTTTGAGATTAATGATAGTCGAGTTGCAATCACGACAGATATGTGGACATCTTCTCATCAGAAGAAGGGATTTATGGCTATGACGACACACTACATTGACAACGAGTGGAAGCTACAAAGCCGAATCATCAGGTATATACTTTTCTTGATTTGAAAAGTTATTGTTACAATCTTGAGTTAGTACACTTTTTATCTTGCAAAATCCTTATTGTAGGTTTGTGTATGTAACATGTCCACATACTAGTGAAGTTCTGTGTGACGCCTTGATCGAGTGCCTTCTAGATTGGAACCTAGACCGGAATTTATCCACCATAACAATGAATAATTGCTCGACCAATGATGCAATTTTGGATTTACTCTTGGATAAACTTCCAATAAATTTTATGATTTCGACCGGGAGATTGGTCCACACGCAATGTTGCGCGCATATTCTGAACTTGATCGTCAAAGAAGGCTTGGACGCCATGGGAGGGGCATTTGAGAAAGTAAGAGATAGTGTCTCCTATTGGGCGGGGACACCCAAAATATGGGAAAATTTTGAGGAGACTGCTCGTCAGGTGCTGGTTACAATTGGTAAGAAGCTTATGCTTGACTGCAAAACTCGATGGAATTCAACTTTTTTAATGCTACAAACTATTTTAGATTACAAAGCTTTTTTTGTCGTTTGAAGAATCGTGATCCAAAATATAAATGCATGCCTAGTGAAGAAGAATGGAGTTTAACTAACGAAATTTGTAGTAAGCTGCATTTACTTTATAGTGTGACTGACCTTTTCTCTGGTACTAAATATCCTATTACCAATTTGTATTTTCCTAAAATTTGTGAGATTAAACTTGCGTTGAACCAGTGGAAGTATTGTGGTGTTGAGGTAGTTGAATCTATGGCTATGAGTATGGATAACAAATTTGATAAATACTGGAGTAGTGTGCATGGCATTATGGGTGTGGTCACGGTACTTGATCCTCAGTATAAAGTAATTTTGTTAGAGTATTATTTTCCTAGATTAATCCTTTAGATGCTGAGTTTGAGGTGGAGAAGATCCTTATGTTGTGTCGTGAGTTGCTTCAAGAGTATGAGATGAGGGAACGTAAAAAATGAGATAGTGATACGAGCTGTCCTTCGAATGAGATCAGTTTGGAATTGACCCTTCATTAAGTGACTTTGATAGATTTGCTTCTCGAAGGAAAAGAAAATCTGTAAGGTCAGAATTGGACAACTATTTGGAGGAGGATATTTTACCACGAACTCCTGATTTTGATGTCTTGACTTGGTGGAAGGCAAACAAGGGTAAGTATCCTATTTTGCATCAAACTGCAAGGGATGTTTTAGCAATACCCGTCTCTACTGTAGCTTCAGAGTCTGCTTTCAGTGCAAGTGGACATTTGCTTAGTCCTCATCGTAGTAGAATCCATCCTGAGAGTGTTGAGGCTTTGATGTGTGCATGTAATTGGATCTTAGCTGACATCACAGGTAATTATCTTATTCATATATTAAGTTATTAATGATGATACACTTACATTTCTAGTGATAATTACTTATACTTTGTATAGATATAGATCGTTCACTCAATGGCGCACTTGAAACTATTTTGTATGGTTCGGATGATGAGAAGTTTGATCGGGACTCTTGAGGTATGATAAACAACTTCTTTAATTTATTTACTAACTTCAGTTTGATTTATTTATTTATAAATTATGGTTTGCTTATTTAGCTATAATTCCTATTACTGTAGGAGTAACTCGAAGAACTGATACTATTTTGGATGACTTCTTGGAGCAACAAAAGGCTTGTTGCATTTGGTTTCTAATTTTTATTTCTAGTTGAACATTTGGATGTATTGTTTGTTTCGCAATTCGGAGGATTTTATATTGTTTTTGGATGACCTTTGTATTACTTGTCTATGTTTAGATGACTTTTTAAGGTTTCATGGTGATTTTTTTTTCATGTTGAATGCGTTTTATTTTTATGTAAAATGATTGGTTTAATAAAAAAAACCTTTTTTATTAAAAAAAAAAAAACAGATTTTTTCAGGAAAAAAAAAAAAATGGGGCGGGGGGGAGGGAAGGGGGGAGGAGGAGGGCGGGACAAGGCAGGTCATGGGGCGACAATGTTCGACCCGGGGCGGGGCGTGGCAGAAAAATAAAAAACCCGCCCTACCTCATTCCGTTGACATGCCTAGTGACATATAAAAGAAATGATAACATTACCTTGTGAGCCAAGTTTTCCTAATAAAGTCATATATATTACTAAAAGGGGTTATTATTTGTTCACTAAAACTGAATATTTAGTGATTTTTCAAAAATATTTTTCGTTGAAAATAGCACATAGGATATTCATCATCGGCAATGTGGAGATAAGACATCATATATTGTCTCTCTGAATATATGGAAAGCCCAGTCCGTCAATTGCAAATAAGCCCTAGTTCATAGCCCAAATCTCCTGAGCCCAGTGTCCATGCGAAAAATTAGGAAAATATAATATAATAATTATTAGTATCGTTGGATTGTTGGATTTCTTTTAATCTGATCGCCAGTTCGTCGCTTCATTTTTCCTCGTCTAACCAGAAAGTTCTTGAAACCCTAGCGAATTTCTAAGGAGAGAAAATGGGGAAGCAGCCGGTGAGGATGAAGGCGGTGGTGTACGCCCTATCACCATTCCAGCAGAAGGTGATGCCGGGACTCTGGAAAGATTTGCCCGGCAAGATCTCCCACAAGATCTCGGAAAATTGGCTCAACGCCACTCTCTTGCTCGGTCCTCTCATCGGCACTCATTCGTAAGTATTTTGTATATCTGCGTTGGGTTAGATCCTGTTCATGGTGTGAATATTGATGTTGGAATTGTTCCTATTTTTTTTTCATGTTGAGCTAAAGAATTGTTTGATCTGTGCGGTTTTAAATGATATCATTTGTTTGACAGTGATGTATAATTGTTGGACATTCGTTGTTTCCAGGAGATGTTTCTATCATTGTAATTGAAGAAATAGAGTAACAAGGATTATTATTTATATCATTGTGAGCGAGTTAAATTTTAGGTGATTTTGTTAGGCAGATTTACATTTTGCTATAGCCTTGTAAATAAAAATTTCTTGGCACTGAAACATAGGTAAATTTACTTGGGCGAATTTTGATGCCTTGTTGAATGGCCACTCATGTTACATCTGAACATTTAGTGCATGTTTGGTTGGGGCTGGGTACTGTTAGCTGGGGATAGTGGCTGGGAGAGTAAAAAAGTGATGTGTGTAACCGGATGGGTTACAGGGAATTGCCAGTGACGGGGCATTATTACCAATTTTTATTAAATTACTGGGCAATTTTGTAAAGTAGTAAACATACAGGATGATTTTATAATTATGGGAAACATAAAGGACATATTTACCAATTTTTCCTAATTTTTAATTGTAAAATATGATGTGATGTGTGTAAGAGTTTGTTAATAATGATTGAATTAATGATTAAAGTGGTATTTGAATTTGTGGTGGTTTGTGGTGGCTGGGCCAACCTTCCCAAACAAACATGGTGAGGGGTTGGGCCAACCCCAACCAAACATACTTTAAGATGATGTAGTCACCTGTATCTAGGAAGGTATTGCAAGGTCCTTGTGGCTAAGTGCTTCTGTCATCATAACATATTAACATTGTTTTGTTACACATATAAAAGGTGTTAAATGTTCAAGTCCTTGTGGTGATTGCAATTATTTCTCAAAAGTCAGTTCTTAGGGGTCCATGGGAAGATGATGTTGTACTAATGTCCATGGTCTACTGTTCTGATACCTTACAAAGTACTTCATGATATAGGACAGTTCATAATTATCGATCTGCATTAAATGATCTTGATTATCAATTTGGGTTTTAAGTGTTTTGGGCTAGTTTCTTACGAGTATAATTGGATTCCATGAAAATATCATAACATTCACGCTTGTGCTATTATATACTGTGATACAATTAAAAGAACTGGAACCGCATTAGGTCCTTTGCCAAGTCTGATAGTTATAATTCCCGTTTGCTAGATTCACGTTCAAATTTTTTGGCTTATTTACTGATAAACCAATAAATAACGGCCTAAGTGGAATCTATTGTTCACAAATCGTAGAAGATGCCATGTGGGTTAGGGTTATATTCTTTTATCAGTAGAAGTCTGTGTGTGAGGAAGATAGGATTCCAGACACTAGTGAGAACACATTGTGATTTCTATTTTATGGGTGATGAAGTAATTCGCTCTCCCTCACATGTGCTTTCAGGTATGTGCAGTGGTACCAGGAAAAGGAGAAGATGGAGCACAGATACTGAAACTATTCTACTCAACTTTTCTATGATGATAGTTCCCAAATCCCCTGTTTTCACCTAATAAGCTGATATTTGTTACTCCTGCTCTTGCAGTTCATCTTTATTTTGCAGATGTCAGTCTCTGACTTTTTTTTTATGTATTGAAATATTTTCTTATGTTTGTGTGAGGGAGGTGTCAAATACATCGTTTTGTTGAATGATAGTCATAATTTGTATTAGCCCAAAATTTATGTTAATAATGTGATCACAAGCTCCCGAGAGGTGATGATGCATTTTTGATTGCATAGTTATCGGCATTCAGTAACAATAAATTGGCTTGTTAAATAATATTGAAACTCTTGGTTTGCAACTTAGTTTGATAGGTTTTGCTAGTTGAATCGATGAATATTTATCGGAATATCTTAATTTGTGTCCATTGTTGATTCCTATATACTTAAGAAGACCTCGATATGGTTTTTGAAGTGTCATTGGTCAAATGAAGCAGGTAATAATCCAGAAATACTAGAATAGGGCACAAGATGTAAAACTTTTGAAGACTGTTTGATTTGAAAAGTGCATATATGTGTGCGAGTTTGTGCAAGGGAGTGGACATATGATGTTAGTTGTTGCTTTTGGGTTACTATGATATTGTGAACTTTAGTTTAATCCTATTAGGTTTTGGGTTAGTCACGCCGTTATGGGGGCTATAATATCATGAAACGCAACCTTAGTCACAATAGGGCATGTTTGCTAGGTGGATGGAGATAACTTGAGTGGGCTTTCCGTGTGATATCCCCAACTGATACAAACGGATGAACAACAAATCAACCCATATACTAGGTGGTGTTAGGCCTTCCTTCATCCTGGCTAATCACAACCACATAATGCATACTTGGTTGGATTCAAAGGTAAACCACCCCTCTCACCCTTGCTCTTTTCACTTGGAAAAAATAACAAAAAATTTCACTGCAGATATGAGATCTGCGCAGGCCTTACTTTTCTCAATTTTGGTGGCCGCATACTAGTCGGTAGAAGAAAGTTGTGCGATCGAACTATAACTACTGAGGAAAAATGCAAAGTTTAATCCCCTAAATACAAAACTGTTGAAAGATATGAGATTATATCGCTAGGTTTCCGTGACAAAGCGGATGTCAGATGTACGAGGGAGGGGGGAACATGATATACTATAGGCCCTACTTTGATTTTATTATTTTGTGTATCAGCCTTTGGCTTCCCACACCAGGGAATTTGTGTGCCCATCCCATTTTGTTTGTTCAGTTGTGAAAAACAAGAATGATGTTTAAACATACTGAGAGCAACATTAAAGTCTTTAGGGATGGAATTGGCTTTACCCAATAATCCAATGGACTTGATCTACCCTGGTGGGATTCATATCCTTGCCATCGTGCATAAATTTAAGGTTTGTTAAAGCAGTCAAGTAGTAAACTTTGGACACATCGGTATTATTTTGTCCTGTCCAGTATAGTAGTTAGCAGTAAACATGCCCTGTTGTATCATGCTACAAGTTAATATTTTTGGGTTTAGAGGTGATAATATTGTGGATCTAACTTAAATCTTATTAGTTTTTGGATTATTTGTGCTACTGTTGGACTACAAGTCAATATTTCAATTTTAAAAGGGTTTAATTATAGTTTTCAACCTGTGTACTATGTGGTTTTCACCCGCGGCGACATTAATTTTTTATTTTTTTGGCAACTTGAACTGTGTTTTTTTTTTTTTTTTCTGACTTTTGCAACCTATTGCGGCAATTTCCAACATGAAAACTAAATAATTATTTAAAAAATACTCCCTTCATCCCGGTTTATCTTGCACAGAGTAGGTCGGTACGGGTATTAGGAAAAATTATTTTTTTGTTGTTTGTTTACTTTTCAAAGGTGGATTGAGGGTGGAGATGATGTTATAACTTTCTTTTTTTACGCTGTGCAAGATAAGGTAAAGGGGTGGGAGTATTTAAGAATAATAAATTATTTTAAAAATATAAAAATAAAATTGCATTTTTTAATTATTTAATAAAAAATAATTTTATTAAAAAGTGTAAAATAATTTGTACACAAAAAATATTTAGAAGTCAGAAATAATTTTCTAAAATACCTATTTTTACGGAATAATTAGATTTCTTATATTAAAAAAATTAAAAATTAAAAGTTTGAAATCCTTTTAAATAATTTGAAAAAAAAATAAAAAATATATTTAAAAGTTTGAAAATAATTTTGAAAATTCTTAACTTATTTAAAAATAATTTACAAAGTTATTTAATATTTAAAGTTATTCTTTTCAAAATTAGATTTTTAAGGATTTTTACAAATATAATTAATTCTCAAAATTATATTTTTAAAAATCCTTAAAATATCTTTCAAAACAATAACTACATTACAAAATATGTATTTTAACAAAATGTTATTTCTTTAAGAGTACCTATTATGTCCTTAACATCGGCATAAACTGCTATAGTTGCAAATATAGAACTCATTTTGTTTATAAATGCATAGGGAAAATACTAGTTCTTTACCTTCCCAATCAAGTAGTCACTTATATGGGTATACCATTTTCGTCCAGATTTATTTCAATCAAAGTGAGCATTTCAATCTAATATTGGAATGCACTCCGTGGTCTAGAGTCACTTGAGTTGGGTAATGTAGTCTATCTGACACTTTCACATATCTCAATAACAAGATCCCCAAAGTGATATGTTGTAACCACATTAATATGCTGCATTTTCAATCCTTTGGAAACTTATCAATAAGACGTTGAGACGTCTGTTGCGGGAAAATATGTCTCCTCATAGTCAATTTCAGAGCTTTGTGAGAAAACCTTGTTCTTTAAGGTAGGTTTTGTATCCCTAGACTTTATTCTTCTCACTATGCTTACTGACAAAACATATTTTATGTGCTACATGTTTTACACTTAGTGAGGCTGGCACTACCAAATCAAATACCTGTCGTCTTGTCATAGAATCAAGTTCAACCTGGATTGATTCCATATAGGCCAATATGTGCTTTGTTGATATCTTATAATAGAGCGTGGTTCGATATTATTGTGCTCTATAATTCATTGAGCAACAATATATACATCATCAATGAACGTGAAAGATTTTTCCGTTAACTCACATGCACTCTCATTATCTCTAGAATCATATTAAACTTCGGAGCGTCCTCCAGTGATGATTCATGGACATAATTAATTTAGAGATAATTTGAGAGTGTTTCTTTTCATTTATGATTCAAATGTGCCACACATGCCTCCTTCCTTGAGCAGGTATTCATCGAACCACGTGGCATCCACCATTTCCTTTTGGGAGCCACGACCTCAACCTCACCTCCACTAAGTGTGGTTGCAACACTTTTATCTGCGGTTTTGTGCCCCTTACTGGGGATTTTCAACCTTACAGGAACATTTGCAGCTGGTATATATGATCTTGTCACTTTAGCGATTTTAGCAAAGGCATCAACAATAATCTTCCATACTGTAAAGATTGATAAGTCATTTTACTTCACTTTACATTATAAAGTGTGGGAATCCTTATGAGACATACTGGGAAACACTTCCTGTCGTTCTCTTAGAAAATTATTTTTCTTATCTCCCCCTAACAACGGGAAGACTGTCTCATTAAAGTGATAATCCATCAATCTTGCGGTAAAAAGATCTCGCCTGTTAAAGGCTCCAAATAGCGGGTAATAGTTGGGAATCCATATCCAACATAAATACTTAATCATCGCTGTGGGGCGCAATAGGCACATATACTGCGTAAAATATAACATATCGGGCTAAATCCAGTTACCAACTAGTACGCATTAATTGTTGATTACCAATGGGTCTAAGACGAATAAAGTAAAGTTGCAGCTACATTGCATAAGCCCATAACAGATAGATATTTAAGTGCGCATTTCGTATGAACTAATTCTCCATCTATATCCTTTTGATGGTGGCTTGGGCTAAAGGATACTCTACATTGATCGTGATAGATATGTAATAATCATCAAATCCTTTTGATGGAAACTCTCTAGCGTTAACAAGTCTTATAGAGTTTATGAAGTGAGGGTGGTGAGCCCTAATATTTTCTAGGAGTTTTTTAAATGCAATATTTATTGTGAACAATAATATAGTAATTAGTTAACGTGTCAAAGCATTTACCAGAACCATAGATACTTTTGTGGCCTGCTTTCTGGTTTGATAGGTCCACATATATTATATTGTGTTCTTTTATAAGAATGGAATGTCTTGCTTATATATCTGACACATGAAGGTCTCGATCCTACTTATTGCTAAATAGTAGGCTTGGTAGAATGAGTGATGTGTCCTAAATAGTTAATGAGGCAGAGTGGGATGTAGGCCGTGTTTTTAGTACTTTAGAAAGCATTGACTGTGTTATAATAAAATTAACACTGACACTATACATCGAATCAGATTTTCATCCCTTTTGTATTTCACTCGAAAGAGAGAATGTCCATATAATTTCTTAAATATGGATCATCATGTCATGACTTGAATGTCTAAAGCCCTTGTACCAAAATCTACACAAGTCAGCGTCCCAAAGTCCATTATTGGTAACAACATATGAGTCTGCATACCAAAGTTTATTGTGGGTGACAATATATTAGTTTGTGTCCCAAAGTTCAATTTGGGTAACAACATATAAATATGTGTCCCAAAGTCCATTATTGGTAATAATATACTCCATCTGTTCCGAGATAATTTGCACACCCCTCCCGGCACGTGGAATAAGAAAGAGCTGTTTTAAGGGTGTGCAAATTATCTTGGGACACCCCGAAAAGGAAAGTGTGCAAATTATCTCGGGACGGAGGGAATATAATTTTGTGTCTCAAAGTCCATTTTGGGTACAATATTTGATCCAACGATCATCATAGTAGTGAAGTACATGCCACTAGATTGACTCATTAATTTCTCTATGATGTGCTTCATTTCATATTCATTAGAAGTATCATAATATATTCAATTTCATTCTCACTAATTAGTTTGCAAATGATAATCTTTGACACAATTATCTTTATATAACAATATTTTAGCAGCTCTGAGTGCATACAGAGCGTTTATGACTATAATTATTATACTCTTAGGCATTTAGAATTGAGCAGTTTCTTGCCCCTTTAGTACTTGTGATGCAATGATGTTCTGATATATGGTCATTATGTAGTTATGCAAAGAGTTTCTGTTCTTTGGACTTCTTGTATCTCTTATAGTTAAATACTTTAATAGTTTTTTATACAAAAGTATAGTATTTCCACACTTATATTAAAGTTCATTACCAACTATTTTCCTTTTTTTCAGGGGTTGGGGTGTCTTTTGCACCTTGGTGTCACAACAAGCACGTCCAATACCACCATGTCCATTTGGTGGGTGGGTATATTGGGAGGGCCTCTGTGTACCCAATAATTCTAACCCCGTGATGTATTATTGTCACATTGATGGAATTGACACGTCCTGTACCCTTTACTTTGGGGGCTCTTTCCACTATCTAGTTCACCATAATTAAGCTTGAGAATTTTCTTTATCACAATGTGTTTGATGTTATTTTTCAGAAGAAACTAATATGCCTCTCAACTACGTAATCGGTTGATTAGCTTATTGAATGTGAAATTCTTTTATTTTCTTACTCCAACCTATAATGGTTCTCTAGTATAAGTGTTGAAGTAGAAAATAGAAAGATTTTTATATATCATATTATTTTCTGTGATTTTCTCTTCACATGATATAAAATGTGTATTTAGGCACAACATGTCATTATTGAAGTTATTGACCCCTTATTGTAGTCTAGTAAGTGGATTTTATTCCACTAGCTAGTTAATTTTGGAAGTAGAGAGTTCTATGCTTTTCAAATTTCTCATGGAATCCCACGGTTCATCGTGCATCTCAATTAAATGATGCTTCCAAAGTAAGTTAGTATAAAATCACAGCCTCAAATTCATTAGAGCGTTGACTGTGTTGGACAATGCTTTGTCATTTGGGGCCAGTTGATGATATGATTGGGAGAGTAGTTCTTATAGGATGTAGTTATTCTCCATGAAAGTAGTCTCCTATTAGGAATATCAATTGTGGTAACTCAATTTTTTTTTATTCTAATAATTCAAATTTGAATCGAGTTGGTTTAATCATTTCCTTTTGAATCAAATGTTGAGACCATATGTCACATTCCTTTTTTCGATACTCTGTGAAAATACTTTATCACGCAATTGATTTGCACTAATTTGGTATAGCCCATAAAATTTCATTATCATAGAAACTCATATTTCGGCATACATAATATTTTTGTACTTAATTAAACTCATAGGCAAAACAATGATCAAATTCCCTTGTGTCATGCAAATAAATTTATTTACAACTGCTAGTAACGCAATCTTATAATATTGTAACTATTTGAAGTGTAACTTTCAATTTCATAGGAAAGTATCAAATCAAACTGAACTTCTTGCCTCATTAGTTCTATTCGCACCAAGCAAAATTTCTTTAAATTTATCTAAAATACAAGGTTATATTAAATCTAGGAACCATTTATGCACTATCTAGATTATATACAAATTGCAATTGAGGTTTTAGCCGTAAAACAATTAATTCAACAGGCTAGCAATAACCATTAGAATAAGATGATTCTAATGATTATAAATTGAGATGATAACCCAAAATTGCAATTAAAATTGCGATAATCATCTAGAATTGCAATTGAGGTCCTCAAGTGGCAGTAAAGAAAGGAATACACCATAATTTATAGCCCGAAAACAAATTGAGAGAGAATTCAACAGACCTAGCATAATCATTAGCATATAAGGTAATCATTAATTAATTCAATAGCCTAGGAACATAAAAAGTTGTCCAACCAGAGTATTCATTAAACATAAAAAACTTCTCAATCATATTAATGATTTAGCATAATAAAGCCTGATTGGATATGATATAGGCCATCAATAATCATAATGACCTTAAAACTAAAGTCGTAATAAAAAGAAAGTAATAACAAATACGATACTAACCTGCCAATTTACGAACGTCGTATAATTGTCGACTGCTATCAGTATTTCACAATTAAAATTTAATTTGTAACTTTTATCCGAGCGAATTTGTGTTGTTAGTACCTGTACTTGGTTGCATCATTGCCATTCATCCTGTGAGATACAGATATAAACAAGAAAGAGAGATAAAGGAGAGACACATGATACTTAGGTTCTCTTATTCATAAGATCCCCTTTATATATTCACAGTTACATAATATTTAGTGAATACCTAAATTGCCCTTCATCAATTACTTTTGACGAAGACACACTAATTGTGTTTTTCCTTCAACAGTTTGAACATACAAAGATTTGGAACTATTAATTTTTCAAAAATTTAGTTATTTATCTGTCTAACAAAGATGAAACTATATGGTTAATTTTAACAAATATATATAATATAGTTTCGAAAGATATTTTAAGGATTTTAAAAAATATGATTCTGAAAAAATATTTTGCGACATCTAAATAAGTTGTATATATTTATAAATTATTTTTTTAGATAATTTAAGAATTTTTAAAATCATTATTTAAAAACATATTTTCCAACTTTTAAATATTTTTTAAATTTTAATCTTCTTTAAGAAAATTGATTTTTTTAAAAAAAATCAATATTTCCAATTAATTTTCAAATATTTTAAATAAATTTTAGAGTTTAAAAATAACTAGATGTACACTCTTGACGTACACGAATAAGAATATTATTTTTATTTAATTAATAATACATAATTAAAGTATGTTATTGTATAAAGGAATATAATAAATACGAAAGGAACTTGATATAAAAGTATATCTATATGAAAAATGTCACATGCCATTTTGAAGGAAGTCACTCCGTGTGTTTCTTATGTCATAAAGGATATTGAATAAAAAATATTAGGTCAAACTTTCCTAACTATCTAATTATAATTAAGGATACAAATCTGCATAAATATACACCCATACAAACAAACTAGTATGAAATGTGCTAGGCTAATACACCCCCGCAGTTTCAGCGGGATGCTTGCGGACGCTGAGACTGTCTCGAAAATCATCAAAGAGGATGCGTGGAAGACCTTTAGTAAATATGTCGGCGATTGGTAGCGAGAGGGGACATGAAGTACCCGAACCTGGCCTTGAGCGACATTTTCGCGGACGAAGTGTATGTCCATTTCGACATGTTTAGTGCGCTGATGTTGAACGGGATTGCTAGAGAGATATATTGCACTAACATTGTCACAGTAAACAATGATAGCTTTCTGAATCGAAAAATGGAGCTCCAAAAGTAAGTTACGTAACCAACACGATTCAGAGACGACATTCACTGCGGTATTCTACTTCAGTAGTAGAGCGGGATAGGGTGGACTGTCATTTTGAGGACCGTGAAAACAAATTATCACCGAGAAAAATGCAATACCCAGATGTGGAGCGGCGGGTGTCGGGGCAGCCACCCCAATCGGCATCTGTATAAGATATGAGACTGGAAACAGAAGATTTATATAGATGGAGGCCAAGGTCCAGAGTTCCTTTTATGTATCGAAGGATGCATTTCAAAGCATCCATATGTGTGACCTTCGGATTATGCATATGTAAGCAAAGTTGTTGGACAACGTAGGATATATCCGGGCGAGTGAACGTCAAATATTGTAAGGCACCTGCAAGACTGCGATAGAGAGTGGGGTTATCAAATAAAGGGGTCGAATCATGACTCAATTTGTTTTTGTGCCAACAGGAGTATGAGTGGGATTGCAATGAGACATTCCAGCCCGCTCGAGAATGTCTTCGGCATATTTGGACTATTGGAGAAAGAGTTTGGATGTTGTGCGGGAGACGACAATTCCCGGAAAATAGCTAAGAGGGCCCAAATCCTTCATAGCAAACTCCGAAGCGAGAAGAGACATGATAGACTTACGAAGCTTTGTGGAGGATGTACTCAGTATGATGTCGTCCACATACAGAAGGATGTAAGCTAGATCGTTGCCTCGCTTGCAGATAAAAAGGGAATGATCATATTTGCTTTGTCAGAAGCCGATGGTGGCAACATAATCCGCAAACCATTGATACCAAGCCCGAGGAGCTTGCTTAAGACCGTAAAGAGTCTTCTTTAATAAGCACACATAGTCTGGATGATTAGGATCCCGAAAACCCAATGGTTGATGCATATAGACAATATCACGAAGATGGCCATGCAAGAAAGCATTTTTTATGTCCAATTGATGAATCGGCCATGAGTGACATAGAGCAACACTGAGAACAGTATGTATAGTGGGTGGTTTGACCACTGGGCTGAAAGTATCTGCACAATCCACGCCAACCTGTTGAGACCTGCTATCACCAACGAGACGGGTTTTCTACCACTCAAAAGACGTCAGAATTCTTTTTATGTCTAAAAATCCACATAGAATGAATAACATTCACACTAGAGGGGTGGGGTACTAAATCCCAAGTATTATTATTAATGAGAGCATTAAACTCGTCGGTCATGGCGGATTTCTAATTTATGTCAGACAGGGCAGACTTTGGGTTTCGGGGTAAAGGGGACGGGGTAGTGGTTAAGACTAAGTTAAAGGGAGTTTTAGGTCGAAAGATCCCATTCATGCTATGTGTGGATATCGTCTGAATGGGGTTGGTGGGAATTTGGTGGGCCGGAGAAGTATGAGATACTAATGGTGGACGGCTAGAGAGAGATGGGTCAGGTGGGGGGCTCGGTGGCCCAGTAGAGATGGTTGGGGAGGGAGAGGCCATGGGTAATGGGCCAGGTGGCGTGTGAGCCTGAGGCTTATGTGGGCTGCTGTGACCACTACTGGGAATATAAAATGCAGAAGAGGGCATGGAAGGGGAGAGTAATGCCAGCGTGCAAAAGGATTGGAAAGTGGTATTTGCGAATTCGGTACCATTATCACATTGCAAAGTTTTGATGGACATGTGAAATTAATTTTTGACAAACGCACTAAAAACACTGAATATGGAAAAAATTGGGATTTCTTTCCAATGGGAAACGTCCATAAGAAGTCACTATAATCATCTAAAAAAAACACACAGTATTTATGCCCTGCAGAACTCAAGATAGGAGATGTCCATGCATCGCTATGCACAATATCAAAAGGTAATACAGTGCGATAAGTAGATGAATGAAATAGCATTTTAACTTATTTCTCAAAAATACAAGATTGGCAAATACTAGTGTTCGACGCAGGTTTACATGCAATAACCCTTTTATTTTTAATCGAAGCTAAAATAGAGGCGCCCGGGTGTTCTAATCTGTTGTGCCATAGACTGGGAGACAAAGCAGCAAAAGTGGAAGGTGGGGAAGCTTGATGACTCGATGTGTTTGTGATGGGGTATAGGTCGCCAGTGCTATTACACCTCATTATTAGCATCCCATTCCAAAGATCCTTCACATAAAATCCAAATGGAGTCAAATTAAATTGTGACATGATTATCAGTAGTGAATCGGCGAACATATATGATTTTTAATTAGTTTCAGGGCATGAAGAACATTGCTTAAATGTAAAGGAGGGAGAGGGGAGGGGAATGATTTGTAGCCATAAACATGAATTGGAATTTCCTAACCACTACCGACAATTATGTTATTATTGGTGCTCAAATTAAAATAAGACGTGAGATTACCTCGATCGCCCATCATATGTGAAGTGGCACCCATATCTGCGTACTAGTTATCATTCGGAGGGCTCAAGGTCATGGTCTGAAAAGCTTGACAGGCCTGGTCCATGTCAGTGGGTTGGACCTGAGTGTTGTGGGCCTGATGTGGACGACTACCCAAAAATCCGGACTGTTTGGAAGGGGGAGGCGCATGGGACCAAGGTGCGGTGGGATAGGGACATGGTGGAGCTGCCCACGATGCTGCCCAAGGAAGAAAAGATGAGAACTATTGCGGCCAATATAGGGGCTGCTGCTGAGGTCGACCGACGCCGGTGTTGGAACCCCCACGATTTCGGTTCTTGCCCTTGCCACGGTTTGAGTTCTAATAGCGACTGTTGTTGTTAGGGTGGCCCCGATTGGAATTATGTCCAACATTGCCATGGCTGGAGTGGGAGGGATGTGAGCGAGGCTCATCGCCATTGGTGGTGACCAGCGCAGTGTTGGAAGAAGAGGCAGAGAGTTGTTTTGATTTTCTGGTTTCTTCCAATATCAAGCGAGAACTAGCCTCATAAAATTCCGACAAGCAGTCACTCTATTGAATAATGGAGGTAACATTATCATAGTTGTCATTTAAGCCATTGATAAGTTGGAGAACCAAGCGATTATTCGAAACCAGGGCATCGACGTTAGCAAGCTGATCGACGAACATCTTAATCTCTTGACAATAAGCAGCGACGGAAGGGAAGTCATCAAGAGCGACACGCGTGAACTGATTTTCCAAGTATAGCGTGCGGGATGTTTTATTATCTTGGAAGATGTTCTGAAGACGTTCCCAAACCTTTTGAGCGGTAGAGTTAGGTTGCAAGATTGTGTGAAGAAGGTCGTTTGATATCATACCATAGATCTATTGAAGGACAATAGCATCCAGACGGACCCAAAGATTAGAGGCAGTGGCTGGGTCGGTTTCCGTGGTGGACGGGGCAGGTTCCTTGCCTTTAGCAGACGATTTCGGAGGAATGATGTGGTCGTAAACTTGATAGGAACGCGGTGAATTTTGAATAATTCTGCCCAAGAAGAATAGTGCCCCTTTTCCATTTCAAGAACAATCGGGATGAAGTTCTTGACATCGCTGACGGCTAAGGCGGGATGGAATTTGGATTCTGCCATGAGAGAAGCAGACATGGAGTATGAGAAAAGAGAAAGAAGGCGGCAAAAAAAAAAAAGGTTTAGAAACTCTGTTGATACCATGAAGGAAGTCAATTCGTGTGTTTCTATATTTCAAAAAGGATATTAAATACAAAATATTAGGTCAAACTTTCCTAACTATCTAACTATAATTAAGGATACAAATCTGCATAAATATACACCTATACAAACAAACTAGTATGAAATGTGCTAGGCTAATATATTTCTACATGTTTTCTTGTGTGATGTTTAAAAAAATCATCAGAAAGAGCCACTTTGTGGTCTTGTATCAGTAACTGCTTTGAAAATTGGCTATAGCATTATTATATCTAAACATAAGCAAATCAGCGACCGTAACAATCTTCTAAATGTGTAGAAAATTTATTCGAACTCCTATTCATCAGTCACTTTAATTACGGACAACGAAATCATATTTCCAACACATGATTTATTCACAATTATCATTGGTTAATAGAAAAACCTACAACCAAAATCTCAATTATTCTAAATGGCGGGAGGGGCATTGGGGGTCGAAAGAATACTGCTATTATCATTAATGGTTAGGAAACTTACTGCTAAACAGAAATTCGGATTTATTGACATTGAAAACTAAAAATCTCATTCCTATATTACGTCATCCTAAAACCTCAAACAATAACATTCAAATGAAACAAAATAACCAGGAAACAAAAAAGAAAAAAGACATTATTCATAAAAAATAAGCATTTCACGTCAGAAGGCCCTAGACACATACTCACGCTCACACACGCATAAATTTATATGTATATATATTTCTCTGCAACACATTTATAAAAGTAACCATCTCTCTCTTTCTACATTATATAGACATAGATGTATATGTACATATATCTCTTTCTCTCTCTTCAAAATAAAGACAAATACACAATACATAAAAATATCTTTCCCTCTCCACTCCTATAATCATGCATATATCTGGCAAATTTAATAAAATACAGCACTATTCATAAAACTATTAAAATTATAAGTTGGCTTTTTGGTTATTTACAGGATTACACAGGCGACTTCACAAAAAAGTGACAAACACTATTCAAAGTCGCTCCTGCCAGGGGCGACTTCAATTAATTTTTTTTTTTTTTTTGGAAACGAGGCGACCTTCATTTTTTTTTTAATGTCGCCTGTGCCAAAGGCGACTTATGGTGTGTGTGTGTATATAAATATATAATCTGAAAGTTGTTTATTTTACAGACTTTCAATCGTTTTTTTTTTTTTAATTTGAGTCGCACCTATCGTTTTTTTTAATTTAAGATTAAGATGTATCGAGTATAGTCAATGTTTAAATCTTGTTACGATAAAAATATAATATTTAGGTTAATCACAAATATTTAAAACATGAAGTAGTTTTTACCAAATTATTACAAATAATTTGAAAAAGATAAGATCTAATATTCATGACCAGTCCCGCAACGAGTTTTTTTCCTATTTCGTTTAGCTCTCCCTCTCCGCTCCTTGATAAGGGCATCGAATTTAGTGTCTTGGGTGCGTTGTGATTGACCATCATCTGGTGTGCTGATATTCAAACTAAACGTTGGCCGACCAGATGAAGATGATGTTTCACCTAAATATGGGATCAGAGACGTATTGAACTGTCCTGGATGACCTGCCAAATTTGGTTGTTGAGGGAAAATTGGATCAGTTGTTGTGTAGTTGCCGACCTCCAAGAGCGAAATGAAGGACTGATCAAACCGCATTGAATCACGATGAGGAGTGAAAAAATCTTGTTCGTTCACCATTGGAGGCACATAGTAGCTTGACAGCATGTCCACACTAGGATGCTCATGAACGGTAGAATGTGAAGGCGCGGGGAGATCGCTTGACACATGCCTAAATGGATGGGTGTTACGCTAAGTAGTACCACCAACTCGTTGTCTGAAGTTATCACGTGTGGACGTACTACGTCTCTGGTACACGTATTTATGCGTGCATAATAGGTCGAGTTAAGTGTCTATTTAGTGGCATTTGCATGCGTAATTGACTGTGTATTGCTCGTATTTATATTATTGGACAATTTGATGTTTGTGACTTGTTTTGAAGTTATTTGGGTGAATTTAGACCAAAAAGTCGAACTCGACTGAGAATGGATGTTGAGAACAAGTCCCACAAGTCAAAAACCAAGAAAAATGACCCCCAAAAGCTGTAGGAAACTGAGATCGGCCGAGCTAGTAAGTCTCGGCCGAGCTAGAAGGTCAGAGAATTCGGATTTCTGGCTGTAGAAGAGTCTCGGCCGAGACAGTAATTCTCGGGCGAGATAGATTGATACACCTCTAGTATTTTGGCCATATCTTGAGATCTACAACTCCAATTGAGATGCAATTGATGACGTTGGAAAGCTGATTCGAAGAGCTACAACATTGCGTGAAAGAAGAAAAACCAAAAAATGACCAGAAGACCCTAAAAAACAGCTTTGAAGTTGGAAAAGGAATGTAGTGTCGGCCCATTACTTGGCCCACAAGCTCAAAAACGAGTTTTAGACTTATTTTCCTATTCCAATGAAGTTTTCTCCCTCTTTATCCTAGAGAGACACTCCTATAAATATCTCAAGGCTCTAGACATCAAGGGAGAACTGGAAAATCAATTCAAAAGGTCGGACTTGGGGATTCTGAAGAACAAGAAGACTCAAGATTCAGCAACTCGGGTTTCATAGTTTAATGTTTTATTTTTATATTTTGTTCTTAGCGATTGCTATGATCGGCTAAGCTTTACTTTCCCGTCTTTGACTATGTTGAACCTTAGACTGTTATTTATGTAATTAATTCAGTAATTGTTTAATTTAATTATGTTCTGAGATTACTTGTGTTATTGGATTACTCTATCTTTTATATGTTTGTTATGTGGACTGATCACCCTAGTAATAGGCATATAGCTGTCGCTAGGTCATAAATTCATAATCTGTAATTGTTATGCGTTTGTGCCCAAAAGTAGCAAAAAGTGGTTACTCGCTAGGATAACATAAAGTCGCGGTCACTTGTACCGAGTTTGTGAGTACAACACCGTACCTACTCCGTTACCTTAGTTCCCTATGCGTTTGATTAATATTGTTCTAGCGAGCGTCTCCTAGGACTACTTAATTGGATAAGATTAATTACTAAGTTCTTATGATTAATTATACTTAAGGGGTAACAAGGGTTAGCTAAGCGTACCTGTTAATTCTTGGAGTAGGGGTCTCAGAACTAATTAGTTAAGTAGTTGCAGTTACATGGATATTCAGGCTAGGGTGATACTGGGTTAAAGGCGGGAATACTTTTTATTCATTAGTTAATTCATCTTTAGTTTACTTGTTATTTGCATTAGTTAATTAAATCTCATCAAAACTCACCCCACCCCCCCCCCCCCCGCGTATTATATTTATATTATTATAATTAGTTATATAAATTGCTTAGTACAATAATACAATTAGTTCTTGTTCCCTGAGGGATCGACCCTGACTTACTCTACCTACTATTAGGAAAGAAGGTTAGGAAATAAATAACTAATTTGACGTGCCTCGACACCGCGGCCATCTCCTCCCTTGTTAGGCCGCATCATGTGACATGGGCATCTCAGCAGCTTGGTGTTGTGCTTCTGGCTGTGACTGATGGAAGGCTGGACGATGATCATGAAAATTTTGTTGTGCTTCCTGATATAACTCCTCAAATGATCTTCTGGTCGGCTCTCTCATATAGTCCCTCTCTTCGACAGCTAGTTGATGCATTCTCTCAACGATTCTTTCCTAAAAGTAAAGGTTGTAAATAAACATACATGAGTTTGAATTTTAAACGTTTTGGATCTATTTATATGTATAGTCAATAAGAAGTTGTTTACCCACCAAATTTTCGATATATGCATTAGTTGACGATTGAGATCCCTCTTCCACACCTATTCCAGGAGTTATCAACCGACGTGTGATCTCTTGATACCAACCCATGTAGCCAATATCCACTTCATCACCTTGTTCCCCGATCTGAGGGGCGGTCACAATAGACTGATTTCTGGCGTTCCATTGCTCCACATATTGAGCGTGTGTTTCAAGCCAGTTTTGATTGGAACGTCCACGTCGATCTGTTCTACCATGAAAATTTATGTGTTCAGCTAAAATCGACGGAGGAATTGATTGTCGCATACCGAATTGTCGAAATACCCGATAAGGATAATATAGCTCAATGATAGAGTGATGGATAAGTGAACATTCCGATGTCCATGTGTACGAAACATTAATAATATTGTCATCAAGATATGATTGGACTGTTGGTGGGATTAGCTCATAAGGTCTCCAAATAAACTGCAAATTAAAGCAAATTTAACGATAAATTATTACATTAATTTTATTTTAGAAAATAATAAGAGAAAAATGAAGGTTATACCTCCTCCGGAGTTTGTCTATCCAGGTACTCCCGGTTAGTCTTCACGTTGCTATTTAGGCTGTGCGTGAAAGTGTGATATTGCAACCATTCAACTCCATATGGTGCAATAGGGAGTTCACCGGCTTCATCATCGATTGGACCTATATCGAATCGTCTCCCCACAATTCTAGGCCTCAGAAATGTCATACGCGTCCAGGCCTAAATCTGAAAGAAAGTTCATAACATATATTTATAAATAACATGCAATAAATTGGATTGAACAAGATATAAATAAATAGAGGATGATGGTGCACCTGAAGTAACTGCATAGCCCCGCCAATGGACTTTCTATCTCTTCGTGCTGCACCACATAATTGGTGGTACAAAAACCCCAATACGGCACTACCCCAACTATATTCGTAGCATTCAGAAATATCTTTCAATTCAGTCAAGTACAGTAGAGATCCGTATCTGCCTGACGTGTCTGGGCACATAATGGACCCCAACAGAATCAACGCAATTCCACGTGAGTATTGCTCAACTTCGACGTCTTCTGTATCATCATCCACTGGGTTATCCCTCAAATGCTTTCCGAGGGCTGTCATTGAGAATCTCGAACCATTAATATCACTTGGGTCTGGACTCCAACCTAGTAGATCTTCACATCTACCTTTCCAATTGTTAGAGGTAGATTCTGTAACTCCGTTAATTACCGGCCGCGTATTGGTAGTAGTCTTCCGTCAGGGGTACATTTCGCTTTGTGGTCGTCTGGAGTACAACACTTTCTACGTAATGGTGTAAGTAACGATTTCCAGCATCAGGATCAAAGAAGAACCACATATCTTCGTCACTATTGATCGTTATTAGTTGTAAAATATTATCTTCACAAAACGTTGCTGATACTTTCAACATATATCGATCGTTATCGATTTTCAATATTTGGTATAATACCGAAAGCAGTCCAAGGTAGCCAATCGAGCGAGACACCTTACGACCACCAATAGGTGGCCCTTCTGTACCACTTCCACGGTGCACGACAATTCCAACGTTTTTCGACGGCGCCATTATCTTCAAATTTAAGAATTTTTGCGTACATTGAGCTACTCTAGTTTGAAACATGTAACAATAATAATAATAATAATAATAATAATAATAATAATAATAATAATAATAATAATAATAATAATAATAATAATAATAATAATAATAATAATAATAATAATAATAATAATAATAATAAAATGAATAAAAAAAACATTACACAACAATAAAGATTGTAAAAAAAAAAAAAAATTAACAGTAATAAAAATAAAAATACTAATAAATAAACAATTTCTAAAGAAAATAATGATATGAGATTGAGAATAGTAAAAATAATAATTATAATAATAATAATAATAATAACAACAACAACAACAACAACAACAATAATAATAATAACAATAAAGATTGTAAAAATAAGAATAATAAAAATATAGTCAATTGATGTGGGATAATAATAATAGTAATAATAATGTTGGATAATAATATTGATAATAATATTGCTAATAATGTTAATAATAATATTGATAAAAAAAATTAGGAATAACAATAAATAAAATATTTCAAAAGAAAATAATGATAGGAGATTAATAATAGTAATAATAATAATAATAATAATAATAATAATAATAATAATAATAACAATAATAATAATATTAATATTGATAATAATATTGATAATAATAAGAAGAATAATAATAAATATAATATTTCTAAAGGAAATAATGATAGAACATTAATAATAATATAAATAATAATGATAATAATAATAATTATTATAATAATAATATAAAACGTTATAATAATAAGAATAAAAAAAATATATTGATAATAATAATAGTAGTAGTAGTAGTAGTAGTAACAACAATAATAATAATAATAATAATAATAATAATAATAATAATAATAATAATAATAATAATAATAATAATAATAATAATAATAATAATAATAATAATAATAAAAATAATAAAAGGTAGTAATAATAAAAATAAACGTAGTAAAATTATGGAAAAAAATATAGAAAAATATCAGTAATCATAATAATAATAATAATAGTAATATTAATACTAATAATAATCATAATAATAATAATAATAATAATAATAATAATAATAATAATAATAATAATAATAATAATAATAATAATAATAATAATAATAATAATAATAATAATAATAATAATAATAATAATAATAATAATAATAATAATAATAATAATAATAATAATAATAATAATAATAATAATAACAACATACACAATAAAAATGTAACTAATAGGCACAATTAAGGTAACCACAATAAATGGACCATAATAACATTATGGGGAGCCACAATAAAACATCTATTTCTTCCACTGAACATACATAAATGTTCACCAAAAAAATCCTGGACAGTCTTTTTTGATCAATTCTTTACAATTCACATTCATTAGAAAAAAATAATTAGAATTACATATAGAATTTTGATACCTTAATGAAGATAAGCCTTCTTCCGGGCCAAACGAGGGGCAGCACTATGTCCACTAATTTTTTGTCAAACGAACTTCAACGGCCTTCAAAATAATTAGAAAATAGTTACAGAAAATAGAACATCGGCATATCAAACGAAATTTATAATATAAATTATGGAAAACGTTTAAATATAAAAAAACTTACCTTAGCAAATTATCTTCAGTTTCTTGTGAGTCGTCTACACAACAAATGTGATGCTTGAAGACCTTCTTGTAGAATCAAGTGAGAGATAGAGATGAACAAAAAAATTTAATAGAATTTTTTTGCTTGAGAGAATGCATTCTGTATGTGTTTTGAGGAGCAGAGATGAGGTAAGAAGAAGTAGAAAGATGGTATATATAAAAAACAGCCGGTCAAAATCTTCTCCAAAAAAATTCAATTTGATGAGACAACTCACTGCTGCCCCCACCCCACTGCACCCCTATCCACTGCCCCCTACATTATATTTTTCAAAACGAGGGGCGACTTTGCGTATAATGAAAAAAATTAATACCGTATGTCGCCTCTCGTAGGGGCGACTTTGATGAATTACAAAACAAAAATACCGTATGTCGCCTCTAGCAGAGGCGTTTTAAAAAAAAAAAACCAAAAAAATTAATTGAAGTCGCCCCTGTCTGAATAGTGTTTGTCAGTTTTTGTGAAGTCGCATGTGGCACAGGGAACTTCACTTAATCCTATAAATAACCAAAAAAGCCAACTTATAATTTTAAAGGTTTTATGAACAATGCTGTATTTTATTAAATTTTCCCATATATCTATACATATATTTGTCTTCTTCTTCTTCCATACAGTAAAAACACACGCATAATACATATATATAAGTATTTACCTCTCTATCTCTATCTTCAATAAGCAGTATAATGTATATATACATGTATATATACACACGCTCATAATTATATATGTGAATCTTTCTGGTGTTACTTCTTCTCCCCAATACATACGCATGCATAAATACATATAGATATACATCTTAAAATATTAGAATTTATGCTCGTGTGCAATGTTCTTACATAGTACGACTAAACAAGCAACAATATGCAAATAAAACAATGAGCTTTTAAGAAGTAAGAACATTCAAGAACCAGAAATATTAAATAAATTTAGATAGAAAATTTTGAGGAAGAATCCCTCTTCCTATCATACCTTTTATTAGTGAAGTGTTGTGCACGGAATATAGTTAGGACTTATAGACTTTTAGGACTCTCTCCTAAACCACCAACACTATACATACACCCAAAACTACTTGCCCGGTCGTTTGGTCCCCCAGTCGGACATAATGTAGAGAATCTCTCTTACTGCTGTTACAAGTTTTCCCGAACCTGTTTGACACAAATCACCCGAATTATGTCCTAACTGCTAGTTGATGTTCCTAGACAGGATGAACATCAACAGTACAAATTACAACTTTTCTATTGACCGAATACAATGTATCTTGAGCATCTCTATATAGTAACTGCATTTTGTTCAAGCTCCTCTTGATTTCAATAATCTCTTTATTAGCTATTGATGATTTTGAACTCCAATGGTAAGTTTGACTTGCCTTTCTTGACTTTGAGTATATGTTTGCTCCCTAATGATGGAATGAATTAATTGCATGATCATCTTGGAGATTCTTCATACCTATCATTCCAATTTTTGTTTAGCTTCTTCAATCAAAGACATATGCCAACCAAAGTAAACTCCAAGGGTATTATTCAATGCCACACAATTATCAAAATACCTAGATTAACAATCTCCCCCTTGGCACTCAAGTTAAAAAAATAATGTTGATTGTCCTACAAAACAAAAGTTAGTTCCTAGTTCCTGAATAGTACAAATAATCACATAAATACTAAAAACAAACAATTAAAACAAAACAAGGAAGTACATCCTGTACTTCAGAATATCCAAGTAACAAAAAAATAAAAAATAAAAACATAAAAAGTATAGCCATAGTTCAATCAGACAAAATTCAAGAAATTGATGAAAACAAGCTCAAGCTCTAAAAGCTTAAACAGTCATCGACATATGCCGCCTCATCGGCATCATCGACGGAGACATCATCATCATCAATAGTTGCATCATTTCCATCATCTCCATCCATCTTTCCTTCTACTTCCTCTTCAGTAACATCCACTTCAACAGTCTTCTTCTCCCCATTTTGAGACCTTGAATGCGAATGCCTGGTAAAAGTCCATAGAATCTTCTGGTAATATGCTTTTTGGGATAGGGCATACCTAGCCATCCTATCAAAATTTGAATGCTGACGAAGAAATTGTTCAAGCTGGCCACGGAAAGATTCAGGGTTAACCTGTGAAAGAACCTCAGAAGTAGTATGAATGTTTGTCGTACGAGACGACATAGGTAATGGATTTGGAGCAGAATCCAGAAAGTCTCCACGCCTGTCATCAATGATGACCGCGTTGTCGAGGCACGTCAAATTAGTTATTATTTTCCTAACTTCCTTCTAATAGTGGGTAGAGTAAGTCAGGGTCGATCCCACATGGAACAGAGAAACTAACCGAATTATTGTATTAAACCAATTTATGTAGATAACTATAATAATATAAATATAAATATAATGTGGGGGGAATTGTTTGAGTAAATTAACTAAGCAATTATCAATTAAACTAATAAACCAACAAACTAACGATGAATTTACTTATGATAAAAGTATTCCCGCCTTTAACCCTGTATCCCCCTAGTCCGAATGATTCATGTAACTATTGCAACTGTTTGACAAACTAGTCCTGAGACCCCTATTCCAAGAATTAATAGATACGCTTAGTTAATCCTTGTTACCCCTTAGTTATAATTAATCACAGGTTCGCTTAGTAATTAATCCTATCCAATTAAGTAGTCCTACAAGTGACCGCGATTTATGTTATCCTAGCGAATAAATCACTATTTGCTACTTTTAGACACAAACGCATAACAATTACGGATTATGAATTTATGACTTAGCTACAATTATATGCCTACTACCCGGGTGATCAGTTCAAATAACACACATATATAATGTAACGACCCGAATTTTCTAGTTGCATTATTTTATTTGAATATATATTAGTTCCATTATTTTTGTGCGCATTATACTTGTTGTGATTATTTTCTTACACGTGCATAATTATTGATCCCTGTAAGTAATGGTATGAATAATATTCTTTAACGGATCGGGATACGGAATTTTAATTAGACAACACTTAGACGCTATATTACCCAATGATAAGAGAAGTCTACATTTTATGGCAAGTCCTCTCCATAGGATTATTTCCCAAAACTAATGGCTAAATTCCATGGTTTTATGCCCACAAGATTTCCTAAAACTAATGTCTAAATTCCATGGTTTTATGCCCACAATATTTCCTAAAACCAATGGCTAAATTCCATGGTTTATGCCCACAATATTTCCCAAACCAATGGCTAAATTCCATGGGTTTTATACACACATTATTGCTCAAAACTAGCAGCCGATACCACGGTTTCATTCCCACGGTTTTGTGCTTGATAGGTCTATAAATAGAGGTGTGAGGAAGTCTTCATTCCATCACCTCCTCCCACCAAAACATAGCTTGAAGTCTTCCTTTCTTCTCCCACAAAGCATAGCTGGTAAGTCTTCTTTCTTTCCATCTCAAATGTTTCATCCCCAGCCACCGAAATACGGCAAAGTCGCCGGAAAACTGGCCCGACGACTTTTTAGACTCGTCGGATCAGCTACTGCCCCATTTTCATTTTGGTACCTTTATCAAAACCCATATTTTATTGTATAATATGATAGTTCTTGGCAAGAGGATTCCGGAACAGTTTTCGGAATTTCAATCCGAGCTCTAGAACTCCGGTTATGGCCGGTCAAAGTTTAGGCGAAACCTATATAACCGAACCACCTTCAAAGAGTCATACCTTGTTGTTCCAAACTCCGATTCTATTGTGGTTGGTCATTTTGGAAAGCTCTTGACGAGAAATTTCCATAGCCGTGTCTTAATTATAATTCCGACGACCGAGTCATCGGTAAAGTTTGGTCAAAATTGCTGCAGAAATTCTTGTACCATTTTAAAAAAATAAATAAATAAATTAGATATTCTTTAAGGGCTAAAATGCAATTTTTGATTTCAATTTCTATCAGCCTTTTTTTAAAAAAAGTCAACAAATTCATGTATTTACGAAAATGCCACTTCCCTTTTTATACAAATTTGCCACTATTTTTCTAGAAATTACAAAATGGTCCCTCAACTTTTATAAAATTACAAATTTTGCTCCAATTCTTCAATTTATGTTTAAAGCCTAGTACCCACCTATGCTAAGATAAGTATTCTATATTGTAGGACTAAAAGAAGTTGAAGTAGAAGAGAACCTCTGTCTAGAGAAGGACTATACAACCAACTAGTCGTACACACTTCTAGGTGGGGTAACTCTATGTGGCTATTTTATGTTGTCTACTTGTTTTTCATGCAAATTATTGTTATAATGGTTTTTACATGAATGTTGCTTACGCCTATGTTTATGTGACGAGTATGTGAAATTTATGTGAAACTTGTGTGAAATTTATGTGAAGTCTTGGGTAAGCCATATTATGTGTATTGTATACGGGTAATACCGTACTAGCTATGTTAGGACTACGGGTAACACCGTACAAATCCTCGGGTCGCTCCCGAATATGCTATGCTTTTCAAAAATCTTACGGATAAAACCGTACATGCTACGCTTTTAAAAAACTTTATGGGTAAAACCGTACATGCTATGCTTTTCAAAAACCTTACGGGTAAAACCGTACACGTTATGCTTTTCAAAAACCTTACGGGTAAAACCGTACACGCTATGCTTTTCAAAAACCTTACGGGTAAAACCGTACATGCTATGCTTTTCAAAAACTTTACGGGTAAAATCGTACACGTTATGCTTTTCAAAAATCTTACGGGTAAAAACCGTACACGCTATGCTTTTCAAAAACCTTGCGGGTAAAACCGTACATGCTATGCTTTTCAAAAAAAACCTTACGGGTAAAACCGTACATGCTATGCTTTACAGGTAAAACCGTACACGATTATGCTTACGGGTAAAACCGTATATGATTATGCTTACGGGTAAAACCGTATATGATTATGCTCTACGGGTAACACCGTACATGTTATGGATCGAAAGATCACCCTCGGGTCGCTCCCGAATATGCTATGCTGCTCGAGCGGGGCAACACGTGCCCCACCTATGTGCTCCTATGTGTATCTATATAGTATGTATTTATGTGTATATTTATTTTAATTTAGAGTCCATCATGTTTTCGGGTGTGTTTTATGTGTTGATGGTACTAACGTGGAAGAGGAATGAAGATGGATGTGGGCCCTCGTCCGAAGTGAAAGTTACTGATAATTGATAAAGAACTTTATTAAACTCTATTTTGTGGGTCATGTAAGCAAACTGTGAAGATTTTGTTATGCACTTCCGCTTTAAACTTTGTTAAACTACTTTTTCAAACTATGCGACCTCTATTTAAAAGTTATGTTGAACTATCTTGAAGTAATTATGAACTTCCGCTTGTTTTAAGATTGCGTCAATGTGACTTACAAACATCTTTTGAGTATTTATTATTTCGAGCAAGAAAAATAATTTTTCATCAATTAAAGTTCAACGATTTTTTATAGATCTTAGTGATGTTGCCCATTTTTCTAATAAATATAAGTTTCTTTGAGATGGGGACGTCACATAAAAGATATGAAGAAAGCAAATAACATAAATAATCTCAGAATATGAGTTCAATCAAATGGTTACGGGAATAATTACATAAACATCTTCCTAAGGTTCAACATAGTTAAAGACGTAAATAAATAACTTAGCCGATCATAGCGATCGCTAAGAACAAACTAATAAAAGAAAACATTAAACTAAAAAACCCGAGTCGCCAAATCTTGATTCTTCATGCTCTTCGTAATTCTCAAGTCCGTGCTCTCCAAATTGATGTAAAAGTTATAATTTTGGACTTGGGATCTTCTTTTTATAGTTGGGGATGAATTGGGCTCAATTTGGGTTGGAAAAGGATAATCCGCGCACAAATCTTCCATAGGCCGCCTTCTGTCTCGGCCGAGAATGACTGTCTCGGCCGAGCCACTTCCAGCCAAATTTGTTGGTTTTCCCTGACCTTCTGTCTCGACCGAGCTAAGTTTCCTGTAGCCTTGGCTCGATTTTTCTCGGTTTTTTACTTGCAGAACTTGTTTTCATATCCATCCTAAGTCGAGTTCGACTTTTTGGTCTAAATTCACCCAAATAACTTCAAAACAAATCACAAACATCAATTTGTCCAATAATGCAAATGCGAGAAATACACAGTCATTTACACATGCAAATATCACTAAATGAACACTCAAATTGACCTATTATGCATGCATAATCACATGTACCAAATGATGACCTTTTGTTTTTCAAGGATACTCCATATCAGGCTGGAAAAGGGCAACTTTTCCTGGATTCGGGTCGACCTACAAACTCCACAACAGATTGAAAGACATGTTTACCAAAGTTAATGGGCTTGTTGGTCAGCACACGAAAAATAAACACTCCTTGAATCGCATTGAGAGTCAACTTGTGGGTTGTAGGAGTCCATTTGTGCATGTCGATCTTGTGAAGCATGTCGCATTCAAGAGTGAGGTCGGTTGGGAAAAGACCAGAATTAGGCCATTGAGCAACTTTATTTCCCGTGATGGTAGCAACAACCAAGTCCATATTCTCTACCAGTCCATACTCCAGAGGAGCAGTCAAACCATATAAATTATTTATGATGTCGGGAGAAAAGCAACACACCACATTTCTACAAAACACCTTTTAAAACCTAGGGGAAGTGGGGTCAGTAATAGTAGGAGTCAAGTTCGCATAAAACTCTTTTACAATGATTCCACAATATCGCTTAATTCCTAAGATATTTTTAGCAAGTCGCAAAATAGTGATAAGATTTAAAATGTTATAAGGTTTAAAAGAATGAACATCTAAGGTTTTTTCACTCTAAAGATCCATACAAGAGAAATTTGTAAACCTGTCATTAGCCTAGAGAGAATAGAACTCCTTGGAAAGGGCCTTAGCTTTGTCGAACGACTCAGTCTCTAGGTCAAGAGGAACTTTCTACTTCTCTTTCGCCATGGCAGGTGCCGGTTGCTTGCCTTTCTCTTTGGCCAATTGAGACGATTTGCGAAGCCCCTCAGGCTTCTTAGCTGGAGGTACAAAGTTAGGATTAGGTGTGAGTGCCTTGGAGGGACGCTATGAAGGACCATAAATGACCACCCCATACTTAGTCTTTTGAGGGATGATGGGAGTAGACTTCTTTGATTGACTTCGGGTACAAACAGGGAACGGCGAATCTTCAGATTCTGATTCAGTGGAGCAAAGCGATGGTTTTGGAGATACCGTCCTCTTTTTGCAGGTTGAAGCCGAAGTAGACTTCGAGGGTACCTCAGCAGTAGGTGGCTTTGGTGGAGGGGACCTATCCGAGGACGAACCAGATGAGTCTCCCAGACCTGTAATTAAAGGGAACCAATGGGTGGAATTAATTTGATCAGAACAACGTCAGAGATGGGTGTGGTTTCGCTGGATTGAGGTTGCGAAGGTGGTCGTGGATCCGTGGTGGTCTGTTTGCGCTTGGCGGCTTCCTTGGTTCGGCCCCTGGATTTATAAGAGTTGGCAAATAGATCGTTGTAGAAAAAACCCTAAATTTGCACTTTCAGAGAGATGAAGAGTGAGAGTCATTGATAGAGTAGACAAAATGTTGTATTTAAATAAAGAGGGTTATACGGGGAATAAATTTTTATTTAAAAAAAAAAAGAGACGCGGATTCCTGTAAGATTATGGAAGATTAGGGATGTAAATAGATCCTACGGGTATGCTTCCCCCATACCCTACCATATTTATAGCTAGTATGTAATATGTATATATATATCATATATAATGTGATACAATAAATCACATATAACATATATAATATGTAAATGTAACATTATATGTTATTTTATATATTAAATCAAATATTATAAACATAACATATTAGATATAATGATAATTATATAATATATAACATATATAATAATACATATTTATGTAATCGGGTATACGGGTAGGGTAAACGGGTAATATGCTAAACCTGTACCCTACCCTACCCGTTCGGAAAAATATCGGGATCGGGCAATACCCAACCCTATTACCAGTTTACCCGTCGGGTAAGGTTACCCGCGGATAAAATTGACATCCCTATGGAAGATATAAAAGGTCAATTAATTATGGAACATATATGGGCTTCCATAAATCAAGGGATTTCCACAAAAAACATCACATATTTAGCTCTTTGGAGATATTTTAAAACTAAGGAAGATAACATAAATCGCGGTCACTTGTACCGAGCTTGCGAGTACAACACTGTACCTATTTTGTTGCCCTCATTCTTTATGCATTCGATTATCGGTGTTCTAGCGATCGTACCCTAGGACTACTTAATTGGATAGGATTAATTGCTAAGCGAACCTGTGATTAATTGTACTTAAGGGGTAACAAGGATTAGCTAAGCGTACCTGTTAATTCTTGGGATAAGGATTTCAGAACTAGTTTGTCATATAGTTGCAATAATTACAAGAATCATTCGGACTAGGGGGATACTGGTTAAATGCGGGAATACCTTTTATTCATACTTTAATTTCTCTTAGTGGGTTAGTTTAGTTATTAATTGCTTAATTAATTAATTCTCATAAAAAATCCCCCATAATTTATATATATATATATACACACATACATATATTATATATTTATTAGTATAATTTGGATTAATACATAAGATAAAATTAGTTTCGCTATTCCCTGTGAGATCGACCCTGACTTACTCTACCTACTATTAGGAAGGAAGTTAGGAAAATAATAACTAATTTTACGTGCCTCGACAGCGCGGTCAATACCTGTTTGGTAAGAACATCATATAAGGCCTTGTGGAGAGTGTGCTTCTGTTTCCCATACTGACATGGCCCTCACATCCCATGAGCCTTCTTTTTCAACTTAGACAATCCGCGAACAGCCTGTCAGTTAGACAAACTGACTAGATGTTCATAGTTAATGTGTCCAATTTTTTCATGCCATATCTCGGTTTCACTTAGGACACTGAAATGACAAGTGTTGTCATAGTCCAGTATGTAACAATGGTCTGCCGATCTCGTACTAGTAAGAACATAGTTGTTGCATTCATAAAATACATTGCACTTGCCTTGTGTCAATTTAACATTTAACCTTTGATCGCACAACTAGCTAATGTTGGTTAGGTTAGCTGTTAAATTCTCAACAAGCAAAGTTGAGCAAAACTTCTTCTAGGTTTGGCATACCTCTCACATTCAATGTCCCTATTCCTACCACTTTGTTTCTGACTCCATCCCCAGATGTAACAATTTTATCATTCACAGGGATACATTCAACATGTTTGTTCTTACACCGTTCATGTGTCGAGAATAACCGTTGTCAAAATACCAAGTTCCTTTAAGGTTTGATTCTAAAGCAAGAAAATAAAGGATTTATTCCCTTCCTTTTGCACCCAGATCTTGGATTGCTTATGATTTTTCAGATTGATCTTCCTTTTAGGAGTTGGATTTTGACCTTTTCTAGCTTGAACTTTGTATATGTCCCTAAGAATGATCTTGCCATTGTGAAGTCATACCACATCTTATTGTAGTTAGGACAAATATGACCTTTGACACAACAGTAGTGGCAAGTAGGACCAAATCTAAAGTTCTCTTGTCGAATGATCAAGTTAGGAACTGAATGTTCTTGGTCAGAATGAACAATAGTTTCTGGTTGCATGTGTGGTAATATTGTTCGAACATGGCTAGAACTTTTGTGCATATTAGTTCTAATTCTTGGATCAAAAGATTCCCCTATATTTCTTATCCCGTCACCTTTGTCCGCCTTACTGAAAGAATGCCAAACGAACCACCTTCTCGAGTTGTGAGGGGGATTTTTCAGTGGTACTGGTTCTTAGATTTCCTTCATGACCCTGGAGAGCTCGTTTTTTAGCATTTGAATCTCCTTTCTTTGTTGTCATTAACCTGTTGTAAACTAAATAACTCATGTTTTAAAGAACTTATAGAGATGTCTTTTGAACCGATTACCTATTGAGCGATTTTCAACTCGTTCTCCAGCAAGGTTGTTCATACTAAGGACAAGTCCTGAGCTTGAGTGGAAGTACTTGGATCTTCTCTTTTTTCATACAGTTTCACTTTTGCTTTAAGTGATTTCATAATCCTAGCTGCGTTGTTTGCCCTTGAGAACACTTCTTCATACATGGCCTGTAGTTGTTCCACCGTGGGACATGATTCATCAGAGGAATCTTCAGAGTCTGAATTACCTTCCATGTTCTTCGCAGTTTGTTCCTTGGAGGTTCAAACATAGGCCATCAGACAAGTGTAGTCTCTTGTGGAGTTGCAAAGAGCAAGATTACTTGTGTGCTGAGTAGCTTCTTTAGGTTGTGTTTCTTCATCTAATTCAGAGTCGCTCTATGTGCCCTTGTATGATTTGCTCTTCCTCAATAAATTAAGACATTTGGCTTGATATTGTCCAAAGCCTTTGCATTCTCGGCATTGGTCACTCTTTTTCCTGTGACCCATTTGTTTCGAAGGCAGATTTTTGCCCCCAGATTTGTTCTTGTTGGTATTTCTTGTGGAGTTCTATCCAGGTCCCTTGGAGGGGTTGAACTTCTTCACCATTTTTCCATAGTTCTTGGCTAGAAAAATCATTGTATCTACAAAGCTTCCTGCATCCAGGTCCTCAGATTCTCCTTCTGACTTCTGAGATACTTCAGCTTTCAGGGCAATCCCTATGGCCTTTATCATATCATAACCCTTGTTGATCTCGAATGTCCAGAGTTGTCCCATAAGATCATCCGACGTCATGTCTTTAACTTTCATGAAGGACTCTAGCACTGTGATTTTCTCATGAAAGCGTGCTGGTGGAGTTCTCATGATCTTTGATACCTGCATGTCTTCAGAGATTGTTTCGCCAAGAATGTAGCATTCATTCATGACGTCACAGAAGCGAGTGTAAAAACATCAATGTTTCCATCCTCATTCATGTGAATGTTGTCAAATTGAAGGGGCAATCTTTGAAGCTTCAAAATTTTGACAGACGCATTGCCCTCAAACTGACTTTGCAGTATCTTCCATGCTTCCTTTGCGGTGGTACCCTTAATGATCATTTTGCGACGTATTTTATCAATAGAGGTAAGTAGGGGGTATAGAGCAGTGTAGTTTGCATCTTCCTCCTGTCTGTCCTTATCGCTGAAGGTCTCCACTGGTTTTAGAACCATTTTCTTTTCTTCATTTTTCGTTTATGGCCACTCTCATCCTTTTTCAATGATGTGTCAGCATTTCTTTGACCGAAGATAGACCATCATCATGTATTTCCCATATGAGTAATTAGCGTCGTCCAAAAGTGGGGGACGTAATGAAGTATGGTTAATTGATGCCATCACAGATCCCATGATCTACCTGTTTAAATAAACTAGAACCTGCTCTGGTGCCAATTGAAATATTAGAACTTGTGCTCGTATGCAATGTTCTTATATAGTACGACTAAACAAGTAACAATATGCAAATAAAACAGTGAGTTCTTAAGAAGTAAGAACACTCAAGAACAAGAATTATTAAACAGATTTAGATAGAAAAATTCGAGGAAGAATCCCTTTTCCTCTCATGCCTTTTATTAGTGAAGTGTTATGCACATAATATAGTTTGGACTTACAGACTTTTAGGACTCCCTCCTAAACCGCCAACACTATACACACTCCCCCTAAATACTTGCCCAACCATCTGGTCCCCAGTCGGACTTAGTGCAGAGAATCCCTCTTACCGCAGTTACAAGCTCTCCCCAACCTATTTGATACAAATCTCCCGAAGGATGTCCTAACTACTGGTTGATGTTCCTAGATAGGATGAACATCAACAATACAATGTATAGAAGACTCGACGCAAGACTTTAATCTTGGGCATCTCTATATAGTGATTGCATTTTGTTCAAGCTCCTATTGATTTCAGTCATCCCTTTATTAGCTATTGATGATTTTGAACTCCCATGGTAAGTTTGACTTTCCTTCCTTAACTTTGGGGATATGTTTGTTCCCTAATGATGGAAAGAATTGACTACATGATCATCTGGGAGATTCTTCATGCTAATCATGCCAATTTTCCTTTAGTTTCTTCAATCAAGGACACCTGTCAACCAAAGTAAATTTCAAGGGTATTTTTCAACGAATGCCGCACAATTATCAAAATATCTAGATTAACACATCTTATCTTCTTCCCGCTCTAACACGAACTTGATTTTGGGCAGTTCGTCGGTTGTCAGAGCAGAGAAACCATAGCACCGCCATCATCATCAACATACACACAGAAGATTAATGGCGGAAAAAAAGTGTGAGATTTTTTTATAAACAGATAGTTATAGAAATTCAAATTATGGACAAATAAAAAAATCCAAAATATTAAACTAATGAGCAAGTAAAATAATTCAATATAAGTGGTCTAAAATTTTATGAAAAAAATCCATAACATTATAATGTTGCACAACATCATCGTCATATGAACGATTTGGAAATCGATAAGAAATCAAAACACGACACATAAGAAATCAGGAGGAGAAATCTTCTTTGAGATTTCATCAAAAAACTCTTCCATAAGAACTCGGAGTTCTACATCGGAACTGACTGAAACTAAACCAACACATTCAATACAGTTCTTAAAGGAAAAACTAAGCACTTCACCACATTATCCGCTAATAAGTGCTTTATTTCAAATAGCACTTACAAATCGGTAAAACAAAATCAAATTAAGTTACCTAAAAATGGAATAGGGTGATTCCACCAAGTAAAAGCTCCCGTCAATGCACTCACCCCCCCCCCCCCCCCCCCCGTCTCTGTAACCTCAAATATAGTAAATACTAATCTCTCTCTATCTAGGGTTTTCTCCGTCGAATCTTCCTAACCACCGACGATTCGAACTGGTCTGTACCCTAACTAGGGTTTTCTCCTTCCCAATCTTCCCAACCGCCGGTGATTCCAACTGGTTTGTACAGATTTAGATGAAAATATCACAATTAGGAGAGAGAGTATAGTTTAGGGATTCGAAGTGAGACGTGGACAAGGAGAAGATTGATGGAAATTGTTACAATTTCAAAGTAATAAGAATCATAATGAGTTTTGAGAAACAGATTCTCACCATAAAAATTGAAAAAGGGAACTACATCAATCACGTCTAAGATAGTTTATTTATTTATTTGCTTTCTCTCAAGTAGGAGAAAACGCGTGTATAAGAGGATTAAGAAAAAATAAATTAAAACAAAAAACTCTGCTATAATTTTAGAGAGAGAGACGTGTTTTTCCTATTTTTTTTGCGACCTTCTTTTAGTATTAAAGGTGAATTTTTGGATTTTTAAATAATTTTTTATTTTATTGCTGGAGTGAATGATGGAGGTTGCGAAAATGAAAAAAACACATAGTACATGTTGTCATTGAAAAAAAGATTTAGATTTCAAAGTGCAAAAACCTGCATAGTTCAGATTGCAAACTGTAATTAGGCTTTTAAAAATTATCTTTTTATATTCAAACGTATAAAAATATATTTGATTTTGGGTTTCTTTCCCGTGTGGGGTCTAATATTATGACGCATATTATTATTAAGAGTATGAACACATCTCAGGTTAGGACATATAGCTAGTAACGCCTCCAAATTATTAGCATATTGCAAACAAACTGAGAATCCACAATCCATGTAATGATTAGAAATATTAAAATTGTAGTATTTAATATAACATCAGTAAATAACATTAAGTTCATGAAAATAACAAAACACTAATTATGGAAAGTATTTGGACATGACATCAATCCACGTGTCATTCAGAGCCGGTCCTGAGGCGGTCAACACGGTGCCGTCGCACTGAGCCCCCCACCAGCCAGTGCCCTAATTTTTTTTAAATGTGTTTCCACATACATACATATATACATATATACACACACACCTCTAGCTTAATAGTTACCATTGGTAACCAAATGGTGTTGTGGTTTGTGATACCCAAGTCTGTGCCTTTTAGGCAACATGTTTTTTTAATAACTTAGTGGAGTATATGACATGACCCCCCTCTTTTTATCTAAGTTTATCACATGACCTTTTGAGCTCTATTAATTTTGGCCAAGCTTTATAGTTTTATTTTATTTTTTTACTTCTTATACAATATTGATTTTTATTAGAACTAGATTTCCACCCGTGCGATGCACGGGCATTTAATTTTTTTATTATACATGTTTCGAGAGTATATAGTTTAATATGCATTTTATACAATGGCACAATGTATTCCGTACGTTGTATGAAATACATTGTATAACATGAAATATTCTAAGTCATAAAGGTATCAAATGACAAAGTGGAACATGTAACTGCTATGAACTAAAATAGTGGAGAAAGAAAAATACAATAAGTAGTAAAGTCTAAAGGTTCTTAAAAACCTCTCTATATACGACATTGACAGTCGAATTACCACCTTGTCTATCTCCTTCGCATATGAGGATCTTCAAACCATGTCGATTCGTAACTCTTGACAAAGCAACATAAAGTTGGCCATGGCTAAATACCGGTTTGCGCAAGAAGAGGCCAACATTGGATAGTGACTGACCTTGGCTCTTGTTGATTGTCATAGCATATGAAACTGTAATAGGAAATTGACGATGCCGAAATTTGAAAGGCATCCTGGCATCTGATGGCGTGAGTGATAATCTGGGGATTAAAACCTTTGTACCCACATTAGTTCCAGTCATAACTTTTCCTTCAAGCACATGCATACCAAGCCTAGTGAGAATCAACCTTGTACCATTACACAATCCAAGAGTAGGATCAATATTCCTTAAAAGCATTACTGGAGTGCCAACCTTTAGCACCAACTCATGATTCGGAACACCAGAACATTTGATTGCATTTAAAAATTCCGGTGTATGTACATTAGTCATTACATCAACTGTTAGATCTGATTTGCTTGCACTATCAGAACTATAGTATGTATGACTCTCACCAGTATTTTGTTCAATCATATACTGGTTAATGGAATCAACTACATTAAGAGTTGAAGCTAAGATAGCTCTTTGTTGGAGATATTCTGGATCATCAATTCTCTCTGAAAATGAAGGATAAGTACTCTCGACAATAGCTGCAATTGGGTCTCCACCTTCAAAGAGCAACATATCATCAGGAATCTCCATAAGTGATGATCCATCATCTCCATCACCAACTACACCATCTCCGACACTTGCAATCCAATCTGAAAAAATCTTCAACTCAGAACATTCCTCAGTGGAAGTAACACTTTGCAACCGCATGTTCTTTGTAAGCCGAAGAACTGACAATCCTTCCAAAAATAAGCAGCATTGATTGTTGCATTTACAATATCCTGTCTCCGATCCTTTGGGATTACCGGTAATATCTGACGAAAATCTTCTCCAAAAACAACTGCCTTGCCACCAAAAGGTTTGGTAGCATTTGAGCTGTCAACAACTTTCATCACATCTTTCAACGTCCTTTCCAACGCCTGAAAACAAAACTTCTGCATCATCGGAGCCTCGTCCCAAATTATTAACTTACTTTTTGCAATAAGTTCATCAAGGTCACTCCCCAGCCTAACACCACATGTTGGACCTGCGTGTGGATTAAGTGGTATTTTAAACCTAGAATGCGTAGTCCTACCACCAGGTAAAAGTAAAGACGCTATACCACTTGAAGCCACATTAAGTACAATCTCTCCCTTTGATCTAAGTGCCGCAGATAAAGTTCTCCAAATGAACGTCTTTCCTGTTCCACCATATCCTTAAAGGAAAAAAATCTTTCCTTTATCTAATTGCACAGACTCAAGAATAGCATCATATGCAGTACGTTGTTCATCATTCAACTTAGGAAGTAACTCTTCATGCTCCAACCGTAGAGAATTTCGATTGTACTGTAGTTCATCATGCAATAACTGGCTTTTGAAAGTGGAAATATCATCAAATTCAGGAAAGGGCATACCATCAAAATGCTTGAGACTGCGGTTACATCTGTGTAACAACTTCTCGATTTCGATCAGCGCCAGATTTTTCATTTGAACATTTAGTCAACGTCAAATCTACAAAAAAATCAAGCAAGAACAAAATGAGTGAAATATGATAACAACATAAACTCAAGAGAATTTTAAATGTAATGAGATGTTCAATAATATACCTCTATTGTTGAAAAATCTGTGTTGTTTATATAAAACATCATCTGACAAAAACTTCCAACAATTTTCCCAAACATACTCAGGTCGGCTTATGCAACTCTCTATTAACAATGTAACAAACATTGCACGTAAAAAATGAGCAGATGCCCAAAACTTGCCTCTGATATTGAACTTCATATGCGACTTTCATATCATCATGACATCTTGCTCCTCGAATAACATTGATAAGGCATCTTTGATAATAAGCATCACTTGATCCAGGAGGCACATAATACGGTCTTCCTAATGCAATACCCTTTTCACGTGGGGCCCATTCTCTGATTTTTTGCTTCCAAACAAAAAATTGGAGGAATTCTGCATAAGTTAGATGATTAGCTAACTTCGGGTACTTCTTGTTCGCCTCGAACCAAGCCTCAAATTTACTCATCAAGAAATTTTGACGATCGATAATTTCTTCAATTAGATCAGAATCAGAGAATATGACATTCTACTGACCGGGTAGGTGGAAACTCAAACGTTCTACTGCAGGATATCTGTAATGAATAGGAAATGCAAAGATCCTCCACATTGCCTCGCAAGGAGAAACATACCTACAATCATAATACATCTTCACCTCATCCACTTCTTTTCCAGTTTGTTCATCGCGAGCACTTCTGAAGAACTTAGCAGTAACACGATCATCTCATTTGTTTATATACTTAAACAAATACTTGATCGACCGAGTCTGGTTGCACCATTCCATATTGATATGCGCACCATATTTAAGCAGCAAATAACGGTTGTGCAAAACTACATATTTTGTTATCAAGCGGTACACCATTTCTCGTAATAGTTCTGCCACTATCACTTCTTTTGTATAGTGGAAATCCTTCTTTATCAAAAGTGGTAGCATCAGCAAAGTCCTTCGGAAAGTATTTTGTGCAACCCTTTGATGACATGCAAGCTGCTTTTTTATTCGCAATACCACAAGGACCATGCATCATGTAATGCTCGACAGCTGCATAATAATCAGGATCTGTAACAACGTTCGGAATTTTCGCAGAGATAATTCGGTCGATATCAGTTCCAGTAATATACTTGTCTTCTGATGCAAGAAACAATAATATATGGGCATGCGGGAGTCCACGCTTCTGGAATTCTACGGTATATATTACTACACATAAAAAAGCAAAAAAAATAATACATTACTTATCGTTGTATTGAACATTTTAAAACAATAGACATAAAAAAATTAGTAAGTGTAGAAAAACAACTTAAAAAAAAAAAAAAAAAAAAAAAGAAGCTAAAGTTAGATGAGCACCTGCTTTGACACGTCCAAAGACTGTTATTTCGAAAATCCTTAAGCAACCCATCAAGCTTCATATTGAAAACACGACACAGTATATCAGGACGATCTTCAGGTTTCAAACCTCTGGTTGAAGATAGCGTGTTATTTCTGGCCACTTTGCATTACATGTCAATGTAATGAACAAATCTGGATATCCCGTCCATCCACAAATAGTCATTGCATCATGAAAGTTCTGAACCATGTATCGTGGTCCACCTGTGTACATCGGAGGTAATACTATTCTCAAGCCTTGTGTCGATGCATCTGTATCACCTCGCAAAAGAGCATCAGCAAGACCCTTATACATCTCACATCGCAACTGCTTTTGATATGTTCTCACAAAAAATAAACGTCCCGCTTCAACAATAGTATACCCATCCACCGACAACTGTTGCGTTAGCCGTCTACAACGCAATAAGAGACAATACTCACCGTCCCTATCTTGAAACCAATATGCAAAGAACTCTCTTGGACTTATTCTCTTTCTTTTTTTCCCCACAGAAGCTGTTGTGTCGGCCATTGCTATGTCATCTCTATATCCATCTTCCCCGTATGGAAAAACCAAAGGATATTGCAGACCAAGATAAGCAGAATGTAACTCGTTAATACGTTTCAGTTGACCCGATTTTGTCTCGACCACAATATCTCTATTACCTAAAGCTTCGTCAAAGTCTCCAACAATTAATGCAGCTACTTCTGAAACAGAAGGTAAATTGTACCTTCTACCGTCATGGCCTCTCCCAGCAATAAGTTTAAGCTTCACATCCAAATCAGGACTCTCCTCGATTTTATTCCTTGCCATCCGAAATGATTTGACTAAAATATTGTTATCGTCAAGCATTGACTTAACATCAGAAACAATATCAGCATGAAGTGTTTCAGTGTTATCTCTTAACCTGTTAATTTACACAAAAAAATTAATTTATTATAATCTAGGTAACTAATAACTAAGATTAGTGTTAATATACTGAAAAAAAAAAAGCATAAATTAAATAATGTCATAAAAAGATGGAGACATACCTGACAGAGTTTATTCTGTTAGAAACCTAATTTTCCGTGTCATATATGTAAAGTTGAGCAAACTTTGGAGTATCACCATCAGGGGGCAACAAACTACCAATTAAATGATAATTTTCTCCATGCAGCTTAAATATTGGAGGAGAATTACCAGAATTTGGTCTATTATCGATCTTTCCTCCCATGGAAGTGAATGCAAACATACTATTGTAAGACCGTATGTTTTTTATAAAATGTCCGCTCTTCCGAGTTTGACCACTCAGTAAATCTTCCAAAAGTTGGGGTGGTTTTTTCATAGAAGGGAGACTAATCTTTCCTTACATGCAACAAAGCGAGTACTTTGGTTTTTTCGCCTTGTGATCAGAGCGCAATCTCTCTTCATACCAAAAAACCGCACCACAGAACTCACACTTCAACTCAGCATCTCCAATATCCCAATAAACTAAAAAAATAAAAAATATTAAAAAAAACATTAAATTGGAAAACATATTGGTAGTTAAAGCTGATGAAAAAAATTATGAATTTACGTTGTTACCTGTAGATGTATAAGCACACAGTTGTGCATCTTCATCATCAGAATCGTCATTGACAACCGCATCTTCCTCGGGACTAATCAATAGAGATTGAGTTGTGCATATAAGATAATATAATTTTATTGTTGGAATTGAAGGATAAACAAATTAAATATAATAATAATAATAATAATAATAATAATAATAATAATAATAATAATAATAATAATAATAATAATAATAATAATAATAATAATAATATTATTATTATTATTATTATTATTATTATTATTATTAAAAAAGTATCTATTATAATCCAATTAGTCACCTTGATGAAACATCGTGATTTGCTCGACTTGTGCTACAGACTGAAAAAAAAAAACAATTATAAAAATAATATTGTAAGTGTATAAGAATCTTATGTTAAAACTTACTATTTGTGATTTCAGAAAATGAGTCATTTGATCACATGTGAATTATCTCGAAGCTGTACTTCAGATATTGGGTGCAAGGTGCACGAACTCCTACAGGTACCTTTAAAAAAAACACATAAAATTGAAAATATCAAAACCATGTAATATAAATCTAAAAGAAAATTACAATTAAATTCAAAGAAAAAAAAATAAAAAAAATGACACATTCGCGTTAACTATTTACCTTCTGTCCCAGAATCAGGTTGCGGTGTATTTGTTACTGGTAAATTTAAATTGGAACGTTGTTTTTTACTTGCACTTGAATGAGGGAGATCTAAAGAACAAACATAAAAATATTAACTCCATTGTTTTTTACACATGCAATTTATAATCAAACAATATTGAAGACAAAAAAATTTATAAAGTATAAGTTGCCAACACATACCATTTGTAATATCATGAAATGCAACCCTTGCATTACTATGTATAACATCTCCCACATGAATCCGACCAGTTAAATTACGTGCATATGGTGTTGTACGGGTAGCTAAGATTAAACAATTAAGAAATTTAAAGTGAATAAAGCTATGAAAGTAACAATTTTTTAAAAATTTATAAATATAAATTTAAATTAATAATGACTAACACATGAAAAGGTATAAATTAACTATAACTCAATGAATTAATTCACAAATAAATAATAAAAAAAAAAAAAAAAAAAAACCATGACGTGGTCTTTCTCTTTTCTTATTCATCTGAGCTCGACGAAACAACCTTGCTTGTTTTGCCATATTTTCATCCATTCTATAATGAATTGCAATAAGCAAAACATTAAATATTCTAATACTTATAATATACTTTAGATAATAGTAAAATTAATTTAATTCCCATTAAACATTTTATTAATTAAAAATTATAATTGGGATGAGGCCAATCATATCTAACATCAAAACTATACACACCAAGAACACACATTCAACATACAATTATATAATTTTCAAGCAATATAAAAATATTACAATGAAATACTAAAAAAACTTAAAACAATAATAATCAAGATTTGTGGGCCAGAAATATTAGTGAGGAATAATAAACATGTGTCAGCCCACTAACTAATGGACCAATTAATAGTCCATGACACTACTAACTTAAATGTCCATATGTGCTGCATTTCCTATTCAATCTATAATTAAAAAAAAAAAAAAAAAAATGGGCCAAATATCATGTAGCCCGAATGGGCCACAATAGAGAGCCCATACACTTATTTGATTCTAGAGCCATCTGCACATAACAGCTCATCACACTCTTGACCTTTCATTTGCCAGCGTTGGAGTGTGGATGTATCTATCTCATTTCACACACTCCCAAAGACAAACCTCTCACCGTCTCTCTCTTTCTTCTCTTCAGATCTAGTAACATTTGGAGGAAGATGATGAATCTCCATCTATTATCTACGTTTCTTATCACTATCTAGCTGAATAATGCGTTTCTGAGCTCCAATCTTCCTTCAGATCTGGAGTTTTTCAGCATAAATTCTTTTTTTTTTTTTTTTAGTTTGTTATACATATCTGAAGGAAGTCCATAGATCTTCTTTCTAAACTTTTGTTTTCGGTTTAGCATTTTTTTTTTTTTTTTTTTTTTTGTAAATCTGCTATTTTTGTGTTTTTTAACACTTCATCGCTAGTATACTATAGATCAGTTGGATCTAGTTTGATTTTAATGTCGAGATTTGAATTTATGGGTCGTTTTACAGAATTTTTTATATATATTTCAGTACCAAAAAAAAAAAAGTTCAGATCCAGCTAAATTTTTGGGTGAACTTCGGCTTCTTAGCAGAAAAATGCATGTATGAGCTCCGATTGTTTGCCCTTTTATGTATTTTCGACCCGATTTCATTTTTTTTTTTTTTTTGGTTTTGTTTTTATATTCTTACGACCGGCCTAAAGGCTATTATATCATCGATTTACCGTGATTATAGTAAATAACCATCATTTTTAAGTGATTTTAAGAAATAAGTTACTCATTCAGTAGTTCTAATAACAATTTTAGATCGTTGTGTTTCACACTTTACAGTCATATCCACTTGTATTTTTTATCAATATTTCAGAAAAATAACTTCAATTTTAAAGATGCTATCTAAACATGCAAGCTTCAAAAGATTCAGATCTGCGAGCACATAAACGGTGAGCATGCAATCCCTTGTGTTGTTACAGTTTCAGTTTATTTTATACTATATTTATTGTTAATTTGCAAATTTAAACTTATATACTTGGGGGAGAAAAACAGAGACAATTTTCTGTGAACCCATGTTATGCTAGTTGTTCGCCTAAACTATTTTGGTTTTTCAGTTATCCTCCTTAAAAAAACGATTACGACCAACAGTGAAGGTTTTAGGTATCTATTCCAGGATTTTCCTAATTTTAAAATAAAAAAGTGAATAAATAAGTGTAGAAATTGGAAAACAAACCTATCAATTTCGCACTTGGCCTTGAAGTGAATTGTTGTGTAAGAATTTCTTCTCCTGATGTTAATGTTTATATAATATCCTTCAATTGATGCGTTGTTCTTCCTCCGAATACTCCTCAGTTGATCAATTACTAAATAGAGAAGTGTAGGAAGAAAAAAGTTATTTGTTTTCCTTGATATAAATACTTGGTATATACATGAACGAATCAGTTTTTATTTCCTCTTTTTTTGAATCTGTGTAGGTAGTAGCCAGTAACCACATAAGGGCAGTTATTATTTCGAATTTTCAGCTGTTGTTGCCATATCTGTGAAATTTTTAACGTAATACACATATATATAAGTAATAATATTGTTAAAAATGTATTCATAATAAATTGACCATTCATATTTATAAATATTTATTATTATTATTGTTTTTGTTTTTGTGTGCATAGATACTAACAAATTGGATCATGCAACGAACATTCCACGGGACGATGCCCTGTAAACTATCCATAAGGGTCTATAAGAGGTAATTTACTCAATCCTGGCGTATATCCTCCTGTTAAATTACACAAAATTTCGTTTTTCATTTGATTTATTTAATTTCTGAGATATCTTTAATTTGTATTTCATAATTTTTTTTTTCTGAAATTGACTGTAGAGAAATTATTATTTTTAAATTAAATTGAAACACTGCTGGCTTTATGACATGTTCTGTGTATGATTCTTTTTTATATTGACAAATAATTTTATGATTTATATCTATTCATGCATTATGTATAACATTTGTATTTGTACTTGATAGGGTGCTTTTCTTTTAACATATACAACAAAACATTTATATGAGTTTTTTTGTGTTTTTTATTTTTCTTTTTGTGAACAAATTACAAATCGCTTAGCTGAATATTTTGTAGGTAATATATATATATATATACACATATATATATATTTATTTAACATAGTACACTCACAAAACATCTAGTAAAAAAAAGAAAAAAAAAATGCTTACATGTTAAATATAATTAGATTTGAACTGTAATACTTCTGTATAGAGCTATTGGTAATTAAATATAGTTTTAGTTACATAATTAAATAAAGAATTTGTTTCTATTAGCCCAACAAAACTATTACTTCAAAATTTTAACTAACAATTGATTTTGCAAGTTATGCAGGAGATAATGTGTATCCCAAGTAAATCAAATATTTAATCCCAGAATGCATGTTGAAGAGCAACTGTTGCACCAAACATGCAGATAAGATAAGTATCCAAAACCACTTAGTATTGCAGATTATGTTTGTCAAGTTGTTGTCAAGTTGTAATGTCCCATGTATTAGTTCATAATATGTTTGATACATGGAATTTATGTTGACAAGCTACACTCCCTGATTGTGTATATACATTATACGGTGCATTATAGCATAACACACTTGACTTGTCATATTAGTTATATAGGTTTGAAAAGCATAGGTAGATACAACCCATAATTTAAAATAATTAAGCTGTAGTGAAATTGTAATTTACTTGTATAATAAGGGAAATATACTCATGAGCTGAATATAGGCCACATGCCCTAAACAAAATATATTAACTTAAATAGAAACATAGGTCTTTGGAAGTACAAATAAGCAACTAGAAACGGAATAACATAGAATCCTAGCTGAAATACCCTAAATAAGACACCTAGTCCTATCCTACTATGACCATAATAACAAACTGGATTGGAAACTTAGGGAAATAACTTAGTAATCAAACTTAACAGCAGACACTACTTCCAAAGCAACAGACATAAATACCACATCACTTCTCCTTCTTAATGACAACCCTCAGCTTCTTCGAACCTTTAGCATTCTTCACCTCTATATTCATCGAACGCTTACCAATCTGCTCACTTGTTTTGTCATTTTGCACAATGTCCTTCCCATTCTTTTTCTCTGGTGATTTTCCATTAGTATTCTCACTATCATGTTGATGTTTGGGCATGTTTGTTGATACATTAGATTCCTAAACATAAAGAAATGTAGATATTAGTGTACAATATTTAAGCAAGTAAATCTTATTTTCATAGATTTATAAATATTTTTCTTACTTCAGCAAATTGGTAATAATCTTCCACATTAGCAACCCCCACCTCAAGTGAAATTTTCATGACATTATACATGTCAAAAAATTTCTCCTTGAGATCAGCCTTAACCTGAACCTTGAACAATGCATCCTTATCAGATATTGCTTTCTCAACATACTTCCGTATTTCTACCATATCATCATTCTATGGGAAAAAATGCAAACAAAAACTAAGTTAGAACAATAAATTGTTTGGAATATATGTTTGAATTTTAGACTGTGAGAATAAGGAGACTACATGTTTCTTTTTAACATCTTCAGCACTCTTTCCAATTAATTGCACACATTCTTTATCCCAAAGTAAAAACCGCGCAGTTCCAGACCCATCCACAACACGAATCTCAATTTTATACCTATGTCAAAAGTCATACATATTGAACCACAAAAGAAGCCAAAACAATCAGCACATTAGGACAATTTATGTAATCATAAGATTTTTTACAATTTGAGTTACATATTATCACCTGTAGGATCCTGTTGAGTCTTTCACACGACACTTAGAACAAAAAAACTTGGACTCATCCTCAATTAGCTTTTTGGTACAACGCTTGCAACCAAGGTACCACAAATCTCCAACAGTTTCAATCTCAACAATAGTAGCATCAACCCAATATGTACCATCCTTTGTAAAACAAAACAACACAAAATATATATATATATATATATATATATATATATATATATATATGTATATACATTATTTTCGAAATTGTATTTTCTGAAACAGTAAATCAATGTATCTGCTGGTACTTTTTTACAATTATTTTTACCTTATCCACCTCATTGAGTTCAGCTAAATTTTTCACAATTGTGTGTCCACTGTTTATCTCATCCTCAACAGACAGAAACACCCTGTTGGATGATCTGTTGATGGGTGCATTTGATTCCCCAGCATCTAGCAAACTTATTAGGTAAATAATCAAAAGGTATATAGAAAAAACAATAGTTAGTTTAGTTATATTTATAAGAAATCAAATTTCTTTGAAATTGCAGTGACATTTTTTACTTTTTCTCGAAGTCTTTGAATTCTGCACTATCACCATTAACTATGACCTTTGTAATGTTGTAGCTGTTTGAAACACTTATATCATCTGTTCATATGAAGCACATGAAGATCAACACCTAAAATTCAATTAAATTTGTGTATGAAATTCTGTGTCACATACCACCATATAGTCTTGCACGTCCAAATTGTATGATCACAATTACTTGCTTGTTGTTGGCATCCTCCAGATACGGTAGTAGGCAGTCAATGTACTCCTCCCACAAAGTGCATGACATCTTATTATTCCTGCAATTTAGCATACAATATTTGTTTGTAACACATACATGCGAATCAGAAATTGAAAATAACATAAATTGTTGCGAAAAATAGAGTATTACTCGAGATCCTCAATCCTGAATTCCATCCAAGTGCTTGTGTGATTTGGGTGCTGGGTAGGAGGCTGGTATGAAACCACTCGCCCAATAATATCTGGCAGAAGAATGTAATATATACATTAAGTTAGAATAGATTCTGTACTCATAATTTTTTATAACAGTAAAAATATAAAATTTACCCACCAAATAACTCGAATTCCTCGACCTCTTTTTCTGGCGTAAGTGCAGAAAAGCTCCTAAACTGATACATGGACATAGGGAAAGCATCATCGAAGAACTCAACCACATTAGTCCTCGTTAGGAATATCAACTTGTACTTGCAATATGTTGTCTTGAACTTGTGTCTGTTTTCAGCAACGATGAAGTCTTTTACAGCAAAAAGATCACCTTCAGTAAGCTTTGGTCGAATAATGTCCATGGCAGTTCCCTTCATAGATGCATGGATACGATCCCCCTATTAACATTGCATTGCATAATTAAGTTAGTAAAAAATATTGAACATACTATAGACAAAATTCAATAATGTGCATTTCAATTATATTTTTACCTCGCGATCATGAAAAACGCACTCAGTGCTTTCGATTTGATTTCTGTTTCTGAAAACAGGGACATTGTAGCAGCGTACCAATCGGAGCCTCATTGCCCATTGGGTCTTCGAAGGGTTAACATCTCGAATCAAGCTGAATAGAGGAGCCATTGAGTTGTGAAAGGAGTGTAGAGTAGCAGATTTCAAAACAATGAAGACCAATGATCAGTAGTAATTTGATAGATGGATACGTGAGATGTATTGTCCAAAAATTAACTATTTATTACTGTTTCTATAAACTAAATTAAGCAGTTTTCCACTCCACTAACCCATAACTTAACGTAATGGAGCACAACTATGATATTATGGAAAAGTTTACTGCTAGTTACAACTTCCAGGTAGCAATTGTATAGGTGAACGTGGGTATCTATTATTGAACGTGTGCCATTTTTTAATTAAATATCATAGTATTAGATTATTTTGGATAAGAAACACGTCAGCAATCATTAAACAACGAAAGTTAACATATTGAGAGAGAAAAAAAAAAAAACTAAATCCTAATTAACCACAACAAGACACGTGTCCAGTTAACATTGTCAACGATTCTCCTTTTAAGTTAAAGGAGGATTAATATTTCTTTATATGTTATGTTTTTTTTATAGTAAAAAAACTTTATATCATGATATGAAAAATTGTACTTCCGCTACAGCCACACTTTTATTACAATATTTCAAAGATTCTTTTTATTTTCACAACGAAAAATTATGTATTATATATAAATTTGTATTTTAACATTTGGTACAATCACAATTTACTCTTTTCAATAAAATTATTTTATTCTTTGAGATTTTTGTTCAATAGGAAAAAACTACGGTATGATATGAAAATTTGTTTTTCACATGGGGTTGAATTTTTCCATTTATGTACTGAACTTGAATGATATTTTGTGTGTCTTTACTTTTATGAGATTAAAATCGTCGAAATTGGAACATCATCTTAAATTATGCTTGTATTATGTCAATGAAATTATCTTCATGTAAATAATATAACTTTTAATGATTTTTATTTATATGAAGTTAAGGCCCCCTCCCCTTTTTTTTGCACCGGTCCCCTTGAAACGTTGAACTGACTCTGTTATCATTATCTACTACAACTGCATAATAACATGATATTAATTAATGAAAACAACAATTCACAATATTACAACAATAGCATATATATCAACATAACTTTCTGTAAGGAAAACCACAATACACATTGTTACAAACAGATTAAGGGAATGGATACTAGTCTCATTAAAATTATTAGATATATGTGTTGATCCAACTGTAAGTGATATATATATATATAAAATTTATGCAAACTAGCTCTGTAGGTGTTCAATCTAATTATACAATTTTAAAGGGGCGACAATATGACGGAGCTAATCTCGCATTGTTTGACGCGGGCTTGGACTAGCCTTGCAATTTGAACCTTTCTAACATTTCTACTCTCGATATGACTTTTGTGAAGTGAACCTCAAATTTATTAAAAAAATAACAAAGGATAGTGATGAGTTGCAAGTATAAAAGGGTAGATAAAGTTAGTTAGAAGGATGTTAATTAGTTAATTCATATATCTTCATGTAAATTGAGATTAGGTATAAAAAGAGAGCAAATAGATATTCAGCTCTTAGTTTTACAGATTGTAAACCAACTTCACTAATCCAGATTCAAAATGTATTGTTTCAAGGAATTCTACAACAAAACTGTTGCGGACATAAGATAAATCTATTCAAAGAAAAATAATCGACTTAGAATATTTTAGGAGGTGTTTGTAAATAATTGTGTGATTTGACTTGATTTTTGTGAAAAATTATAACTTATATTTGAAAATAAAGTAACTTAATAGAATCTGAGTGTTAATAATTTTTCATAATCAGATTTAAGTACTTTTTGAGAAGCGATTTTTAGTTCTTAATGTAATATTACTAACACATTATTGGATCCTAAAATGATTGTAAGCTAGAAATAATAATTTGCAAACACCCACTTATAAAATGTTTAGAAGCGCCAAAGGTGAAATTTGTAAGCTTATAAGCCCAAGAGTCAGTTCCGTTCTCCCATTTGCCGGATTGTTCAGGAATCTGAATACGCTGCAGTGGGTGACAGATCGTCTTCACCGTGGATGGCGGCGGCGTCAAATATTAACATCAGTAACGCTTGCAGCACATCCAACTACGGCGGTGCTCAAATGTGGTCTGAGCTTCCATGAAGTGTTTAAATTAATTGTTCGTATATACGATCTCCCTGCAGTTTTCTTTTCCTTGAATTTTCCATCATCATTTTTCTTTTTATTTAGAGAGAAAGTTAACAGCCCACAATGTTCGCAAAACAATCTAAACATTTTTTTCATCAGATATGGGCTGCATCTCGCAGGCCCACAAGCCCAAAGGTGAAAGGCAAAGAGTAAGAGCCGGAGCCTTTTCTAATTCCCAACACTCTTCAATTTCAAAAACTTCTTTTTCCCTCGCTGTCTCTCTCCACACTCCCCATATTATTCACTCAACTGGATTTTCCAATACTAGTAAGTGCTACTATTTTCTTTATCTCATCTTCTTAACATTTTATTATTGTCTTTTTTTCTATTTGCATTTTTTGCAGCCAATCCGTGTGTATCTGTTTATCTTTTTGAAATTTTAAAAATGAAAACAATATTTTACCAACTGACCACGATCATCATATACGCATATGTAAACTTCTGGGCTGGTAACAATCCGGTTTTTCTAATAATTTTTTTTGGCCATTTCCTCCTAAGTTGTATTTTGGGTGACAAGTTTCTAAATTTTAGCTATTTTCTGTGGTTTGTTTCTTCATCTGTGTGAAAAACAAGAAGCAAATAACTGTCTGAATCTTATTTATGAAAAAGTGAAGTTTGGTGTTATTAAAAAGAGAGAATAGGTAGTGTTGAAATCACACTTATAGCTGCATACTTATTTTCTGTGTGAGGTTTCGCATGAACATGATGAGGGTAAATTGCTCTAGTTGCTATAGCTTTTGGTGATTTTGATTTGTTTAATTGTGTAGATAGGCAGGGGTTTTTATAAACACAATTTTACATGCTTATTATAGTAATTTATATATGATATTGGTTAAAACACTGATGAAACTGAAAAATGTTCGTCTGTTGTGGACTCTTCAGATAGACTAAAGCTGATGTTTTATGTCAATGAATTCAAAAGATTCTTCATATGTATAATTGCAATTTTGGTATGGAGTTCAAATGAAAACTACTTGCAGAAGAAATTGTTACAAATCCTTTAAAATAAGCAGATAACTGACTATCTTCAACGGGTAATTGCTTGTTGCAAGGACCATATTACAAAATTACCTACGAATCTCAAGTTTCATTTACAGTTTGGGAATAATTAAGAAGGATCTTACTTTGCACAATCATATACATATAACATCATAGCTGTTTTTGTTTTTGTTTTGTTTTTGGTTGTGTGAGTGTGATAAATAATAAGGATCTTATTCTGCATGATTCAGGGGCATTGCTTATTGTTTGGCATCAATGGAAGTTGAAAGCAGTGCCAACACATATGAAGATGCTCGAAAGCAAAGGCTTTTACAGAACAAAAAGAGATTTGAGGTACAAAGGAAATCTATCATGATCTCTCCCAGTGCCTCCAAAGAATTTGCCTCTAAAGTTTAACGATATAATAATGTTAGAGAAATCTTTTTATAGGAATTGGGACTCCAGGAGTTATCCAAAAGCCTATCAGATCTAACAAAGTCGCCGAAATCCAAGGTGACATTGTATTCTTATGGAGATAGTCTTACTTGTTTCCTACTGTACATTTATCCATGTACACACACACACACAGAGACACACATATATATATAAGTAATAAATCAGAATTGATCATATATTGTTCAACATTGATGTAATGCAGAACAGGCAAGTTCGGCCAAAACCAACAAACAGTTACTTGATAGAACCAAGACGTTCATCTCGTGCACGCAATGCAGTTTCATATCGTGATGATGTAAGTCTTACGTCCAACTAATTCCGCTTTCAGATCAATCTCATTTAGCCGTTCATAAATATGAAGAAACCCAATATTTATTTAACTTCTGGTAACTATTACCTTCAACATTTAATCCTACCAAACAGCACTATAATTTTTCTCATGCTGAATTTGCCTTGTATCTGACTTACTACTGTTTCTATTATTGTAAGTAGCTCACTCTTCCTGGAATTACATTGGATTTAGATTCCTGTGTATGTTTCATTTCCATTAACAACTGGTCTTTATCACAGGTCAATATTGAGCTTCCTGCACTGCGGAAGAGATCAAAGAAGTTTGATTCTTCATGGGCAAGGTAACATGGTTTCACTAATTTCAGCTACATTTTATTCAACTGTCATATTTCACATAATGCTGATAATTCTGGAATGGAAGTTACCTTGCAAGACCAGTGGAAGAAGTTAAGGTAGCCTCGTTTGAAGAAAGAGCTCGAGCTTTTAATTATGCAGAGAAGCTCCAAAGCAATCTACAATCTGGAAATCCATCTTTCGTCAAATCAATGCTTCGTTCTCATGTTTATAGTTGTTTCTGGTTGGTGAGTTACCGCTTATCATGCATTTACAGCTGCATTATCTTGGAAATGAAGTAAAAAATGACAAATCATGAGATAATATTGGATAAATGAAAATTGTTATTGTGTGAATTTGAGCAGGGTCTTCCAACTAGATTTTGTGAAGATCACCTTCCCAAGTCCACAGTGGATATGGTGTTAGAGAATGAAGACGGCTCTGAATATGATGCTGTTTTCATTAGCAAGAGAACTGGGCTTAGCGGTGGATGGAGAGCATTCGCGCTGGATCATAAACTGGACGATGGCGACGCTTTAGTCTTTGAATTGATTGAGCCCACAAGATTTAAGGTTAGTTTAAAATGGTGGTCTTTAAAGTATATTCATGATTGGTTATCGATGTAAGTTAACAATGCTTGAAAAATACTAACAAGCAGCTTCCACGAGTGCTTCACAATCTTCTACTTGGATTATTCACACACAAAGAAAGGAAGTAAGATTGATAATTCTGCAGGTTTACATAGTAAGAGTATCTGACTGTTGCGATCAGAATATTATTGAAGCAGTCTCGGAAGCTGGAAGTGATGAAGAGGAAACACTGAATCAAGCTGGAAGTGATGAAGAGGAAACACTGAAGCAGGAGACAACCAACACGAAGAAAAGAGCTGGCTCCCGACTGAGGAATTTGACCAAAGCCCAGGTAGAGAAATCTTCACAGGTTCCAGGCACTAGGAGGAGTTTGAGAAAAAGGTAAGTTAACCTGTAAGACTGAAATACAAATTGGAGGAATTTTTGTTTTGGAGAGTGCTAGACCTATAACTTGCTGAAAATCTCTTGTGTTAGAACGTTCAAACAAGATATTTTCAGTACAACTCTCCACATGGTCAAATCTGTTCCTGGATGACTTTGTAGTTGTTGTGAAGCACTTGATTTTCTTGCTTATATAATGAACTGGTGATATGTTTTACTGGTTTATTAGTCTAGTTCTATGTTGTAAAATTTTGGCATGATTTCTTCCTTTAGGTAGCAGTTTGTACCAAAATGTAAAATGCGATTGAATTAGGCGACATATGCAGCATTACACACATACATACATACATATATCACGCATGCCTCATGGATAATGTTACACCAATTCGCTTCACAACAATATTAACGTGCGCTTTGCTGTTGCACTATAGATGGCTGCTATTACCTCTTTAATTATTTATTTTTTGCAATTACATATCTTGATTGTGTTTCAGTCCAAAATTTTAATAACTGAATTTAAAATTTCATTTTTCCGGTATCCCTTTAAGTATTTTTAATTGTAATTTAGTTATTTATATAAAATATTTTCGACGCTACAATAATAACAAAATGAGAATTATTGTAAGAAAATTATAATATAGATTCTGAATATTCTCCTTTCGATGCGTGATTGGGCGATATTCTGCCTACCAAATTTTGTAACCAACTTACATAGTGACAAATTTGCATCAGATAGAGATGCTCTTATGGCTTGAAACTTAAAATATAAAAAGAAACAAAGAGTGCACTTTTACTGCCATTAGATGTATGTTTGGCATTTAATCTCACTCCAAAAAAAAAAAAGAAAAAAAAAACAGAGTGCTCGAAAGCACTAAAGAATTATGTTTGGGTAGACTCAGGTACATGTACAAAGACTAAACTTAGAAATCATCTAACAGGACTGAGTGCTTTATGCTTAGTCTAAAATTATGCATACAACAGAAACAAAATTCTAATACCGCTCGTCTTACACCGTTGACTAGGCATAATATGTATGCATTGTCCGGTTTAAGGAATTAGATGAAAATAGATTAATTATCCCAAATAATCACCGTTAAAAGATCAAGAAGAACAAGTGATCCAGTCCAAAATTAAGCTTTTCCTTTTCAATAATTGACACATTTTGTCTCGACCTACATAGTGATATAATTTTATTTAAACCCACTATTTTTGCTACAGTAACTACATGGTGCAATCCTACCTCATTTTATACATCAAACAAAACATACTTAATAGTAATGACCGGTTCAACTCAACCCCATTTTTTTCTATTTCTATCCCAACTTCAAAAGCAAACAAAACCTTATTGACCATTTGGCACTGTGTTATCGCACCTCATCTCTATCACCTGTTTAAATGTTTACTGATAAATAAATAACCATCTCCACACAACGATTAAGGACGAATCGGATAGATATACAGAAATTATACATTCACTAACTTCAGGTTGACCCACTAGATTAGATAAATAATAGTATTAGTACTTGGAGAGAACAAAGTGATTCTTTCCAACTGTTTAGGAGAAAGTAAGGTTTGTTTTTTGTTTTTCCACTGCAAGTCCACTACGTCCGGAGATTTTTTCCCATTCTTGTTGGCCAAATAACAAACTTAAATAGGAGAGGGCAGAAATTTAGAAAACTTATCAGAACATGTTCCGAGTGAAATAATGCTAGTGTTCGTTTATAAAACCAGACCAAGAAACTCAACTTCCATCGCCTCATTAGCAGTGGGAACATCAACGTACCAATTTTAAGTTAAAAGGACAAACCAAATGTAACGTAGGTTAACTGGGATATAGTTTAATCACCAAGAAATGTAACAAAAAGGAAGAGCTCAATATATCCAACAACACAAACTTTGATACATAAAACCAAAATCCTTACAAGACAGAAAATAAATACATAACGGAAATAAGACTAGAATTTGAGACAAAATATCCCAAAAACTAAAGCATACGCTGAAGACTCTGTAGCTTAACCCTCTCATAGATATCCTAAGCATTTGCTCCTGCAGCAGTCAGAAAAGCTCTTCCTGGTTGACGATTTGCCAATGGCCCATGACAACCCAGAAGCTGAAACAAAAGCAGAAAATGTCAAACCAGCAATTACAGAAGGAAGAATATAATGATGAACGATGAATTCTGGCAAATTTTGAGGTGACCAACCTTAGCATTAACACCGTCAGAGAGGATCCTGTTCTCCGATTTCCACCTCAGGTAATCACTCCGATTGTGCTTAGTGAATCCCCTGAAACCAGCAAGGTAATAACTTTAAACTACTGTACTTCACTATAAACGATTCAGAGGCCATATCTTCAAGGTAACATCATTAGCATCTAGCAAATGTATTAAGTCACTCCCCAAAAAAAACACGTGTATGCATACATTTATTATACACGGATACATATCTGTGTGTGGAGAAGAGTGCATGTGTCTGGTTGAGATAACTTGTGTTCCTTAGGGAGCCAACATGTGATGTGACAAGCACCATCATCACACACTTCAGATAGAACTCTATTTTTATGGTGATAAAACACACAACATAGCCACTATCTTTCTGCAATATATTAGAGCTCATTATGACTCTTAAACGATAATAAGACAAATGAAATCGACTGTAGCCAAGAAAAGATCACATTGAAAAAGAGTTTAACAAATGTCGAAATAATGAGTAGAATGTAAACAAAACAACTACATATTAGCAGGAAGAGCTTGAAGCTTGCATAACAAAAATCAACCACCAGGATGATCGCAACGTAATGGTATGGAAGTGCTGTTAGTGTCTATGTCCAACGTGTAAAAAGATCACTTCAGTGATGCAAACTAGTACGACTGAACTCTCACAATCCTATCAAGAATGAAGGCTCTATCAAACTTCAGAAAACCACATCAGATACGTTCGATGACATCCAGCACAATACACAATACATCTTTGAGTGTGATCATGTCCTCAGAAAGAAACAACCATGCTCCGCAAAGGACCAAAGACAATCTAGGTATAGATAGTGCAGACATGAAAGGAAATATTTAGAATTAACATACCACTTCCTGCTGACAATAATCTTCTGACGACCAGGGAACTTGAATTTAGCACGACGCAGAGCCTCCTGAGCATGGTGGCTGTTGCTGTCCTTGCATCGGACAGAGAGAAGTACCTGGCCGATAGCAACACGAGCACAAACACCCTGAGGCTTGCCAAAAGCACCTCTCATGCCAGTCTGGAGCCTATCAGCTCCGGCACACGACAACATCTTGTTAATACGCAGCACATGGAAGGGATGCACTCGGACCCTCAAGTGGAAGGCATCCTTTCCAGCAAACTTGGTCATGTACTTGTTGCAGGCAATACGAGCAGCTTCCAATGCCTCGCTGGACACGTTCTCTTTCTCCCAACTGACCAAGTGCACACAGAAGGGGAATTCATCCACACCCTTCTTCTTCATCCCCACATCATAGATCCTGATTTTGGGATCAGGCACACCACGGCAAAACCGTGATTTCGGGTATGGCTTGTTCTTGATTTGACGGTAGCATCTTGCAGGCCCTACAAACAACACAAGCACATTAGACTTGTAGCCAATGTTACCTAACTACATCTCTGGTAGAATACTAAAGGAAACCAATGTTACCTAACTAAATCTCTGATAGAATACTAGAAGAAAGCTAATTGGATTTTATGTTCTATTCGAGAAAGCAACAAGCCATGCATATATACTGTAACTCAAAAAAGTTAAACAATATGGAAATAAGAAAACTGATGACCAAATAATTATATCAGACAAAAACTCGTATGTACATCAAACAAACCCAGCTTCAATCTTTTAACACTCAAAATGAAGCAAAAACTCAGTAAAGGCCACCCAGTAATAGTGCGATAACATTTGAATAATAGTGAAATCAATCAAACACAGATCTAGTCTATGAGCAAAAAAGCTCTTCATGGACTAGGAAATTTTTTGCAATAAATGATTACCTATATCAAATTCAATCTACGAATTTAAGATAATGTATTCCGTCAAAATACGCCACAAGAAAATACTTTAATCACTTGAAAACACAAGAAGCAAATAATACAAAATAGGAACATTACAAAGGGAAAACCTACATTAAAAACTTCCCCAAAATTGATATCAATAATCACAAACAGGTAACAGGGCATCATCTGATGAATAAAATATATACATACTAATTCGAGTAGGCTACGAGAATTAAAAAACTTACTTCTCCCCATCGCAAGGTATTTGCCGCTGATCCGCCACCAACAACAGAAATGAAGAAAATGGAATTAGAATTTAGGCAGAAATATATCTTCTTATTTATAGGAAATATTAGCGCGTGGGCTTACGTATAGGCTTAGATCATCACAAGCGGGCCGACACTGTGTGAAAAATTAGACGTCCAGAAGGTTCCTGGACTGGGCCGACTGGATCGAGATTGGGCACAACGTTGGATGTGGATGGGGTGCGGCCCAGCGGGAAACCGATACAGTGCAGTTGCAAGACAAACTGCACAAAACACCGTGCATAAAACGCATTACTTATGGTGTAAAACGACCTCTTTTCCTTTTCTCTTAATTCCTCTTTTTGGCATTTTTATGTTTTATAGATAAAATATTTAGTTTGGATACACGACACTGTCCCTCCGCTCTTGATCAAAGAAGAGGAATTCAAATTATATATATATATATATCGGTATGAAGTATCTGTAATTTTGATCCGTTTGCTAGAATAAAGGGCTTTGTCCAACTTCTTACCTTTTCGGCATAAACCGTATATCTCAGAGAGGTCGTATTTCTTTGGGTTGGTAGCAAAACTAAAGAAGAAAAAGATTCCATAATAAGTAATCAAATAATCCACGAACCCTTTAGTCAAATTGAATCCCCGAGTTACCAATTAGGGCTGAAGACGGGAGACCTTCTCTGTGGGGGACTAAGACCTAGCAGAGTCCTATCCCAGCAGGTGGTCTAACTCTATTTATAAAATCTGGCAGCCAATTCATATAAAGAAGTGATCTATGGATGTCTCCTCTCTATAAGAAGCCTATTGACTTTGACTCAGCCAATCCCTAGATGCACCCCTGGTTTAGCTGACGAATTGAGTAGGTCCTGCAGAGGCATCTCTTTATGTAAGATGTGGAAGCGGTACCGAAAGAGCCGATCGTGAACATGAATATGATGTATCGGATGATCCTCGATCTCAATGAGAACATGGAAGTGAAACCCCGCTTACGAAGGAGACTTCTTGCATAAGATCTCAAGTCCTATCATAGAATTGGAACAATAGGGCTACTACTCTCGTTTCTGCGGATGCTATAAAGGAGTTCAGTTTAGTTCAATTCAAAAATTCAGGCCCAAAAATTCTTTCACAAAATAATCCATCTTTTTCCAGTTTATTGGTTTTGTAATGAAAAGTATAGGGTTTTGTCACCTCTCCAACCATTTCCGTTACGCGATTTTAGTAGCCCAAGCGCTTATTTGTTGCGGGGTCAAAAAGTACCAATTCTATTAGATGTCTTATAGGCAAATTTCTCGCTTTCCAGCCCATGACTGGGTGTAGCACAACTAAAGCTCCTAGCTACCTCTTCTTCCGACCGAGCCCTGGTCTCTTCGTGAAATAGATATGTGTTCCCAAAATGAAATGAGTAGGCTTCCACCAGCATGCCTGTTTAGGAAAGGTTCCATTCAAGCAGAGCTTTCTATTGTAGTCTATTATAGTAATTACACTTCACGGCCATGTGTGGCTTGACTAGCCTGATAGGGTTCTACCCACGATTGCTAAATGTGGATAAATCCTTTAATTTAATCAGGATGGGCACGGCTCGTCCCGCCGTGACCTTCTCTTGAATTCTCAAAACTTCTGTCGATCCATCCCCGCAGGGGCAGAGAACCTGTCGCTGTCTCGGCTGTGCTACCAGAATCTCTGGGGAAGTCAGAATAGGAGAGCACTGCTCGCGCGAAGGCTTCTCTCTAAGGTGGAATGCCCCCCTACCGATATATTTTTACATCCCACAGCTTCGGCAAATCGCTTAGCCCCATTCATCTTCGGCGCAAGAGGGCTATATCAGTGAGCTATTATGGTTATCAGTTCAAGAACGTAAGGTGCCCTGCTTTTTCAGGGTAAGAAGGGATAGAGAAAATGCCCTCGAGCCAATGTTCGAGCACTAGGCACTACGGCGCTGAAGTAACCCACGCTAATTTTTAATAAGGTTTTCGTCTTGTTGATTCCTAGGTGTAGTGATTCTTCCTTTATGTTGTCTATTGGTACTAGTGGAGTCGGATTGCCCTATAATAGAGAACCTCTAGGTGTAACCTTTCGCTCAATACTAGAATAAAAAATTGAAAGATTTATATGTAAGCATCTCTTATAAAATATGAGCAACACCAAATCCTTCTAGAGCTTACAATTGGGTCGTTGCGATTACGGGTTGGATGTCTAATTGTCCACGCAGTAATGATAGTATCTTGTACCTGAACTGGTGGCTCACTTTTTCTAAGTAATGAGATTTTTTTCCGGAACGCGGTTGGTTTCTAAGATCACTTCCGGCTTTAGGCCTTTTATTAGTTAGCCCTGGTAAAGTCCCCAGGCGGCCTATTTTTTTGAAACGAGGTCCTCGGTAACGCGACTTGTCGGAGAGCTAGATTTGCCTCAATTATTTATCTATTTCCTTCAGCTTTTCTTAAATTAGCTTTTGCTATTTTAAGAGTTTGTTGAGCTTCTTGTATTGGGACATACCTCTTTTCATTCGTGTTGCGTGCATATGATTCGCAAGGAAAAAACATCAATTAACCTTCTTCCTTTCAGGATCAGTCGCAGTCTTCCAAAGTTTACCAGTGGTATGGACGAATTCATCACGTCATCTAAATGTGTGAAAGATATTGCCAATTGATTATGAGTAGATTTATCAAGATCTGAAGCAAATTGTGCAAAGGCTTCTAATTGTGCAAATTGTGCACGTTCCAATTTTAATTTACTGGCTACTTGTTTCATAGCTTTAATTTGAGCTACCGACCCTACTCTGGAAACGGAGATACCTACATTAATAGCAGGTCCCTTTGTTGCTGATCTACTAGTTGATTCAAGATTTGGTAACCCCATTTAACTAGTTCCGAAATCGGTCAGGAAAGAAGACAGCTTCTAGGAGAGACATAATTGACTGCATTAATCTCGGTAGCTACGCCACCCACAGAATTTAAAGAACCTAAAGGAGCATGAGTCATCTCCGGGTTTACTATTAAATAAATAAAATTCATAATCATACAGTTATGATCAATGTATATGATTCAACATGTCAACTATTAAACAACTCATTAGAAATACAAGACAACCCATTCGACCCTACCAACAGTTCTAAAACATCAATTTTTCTTTATTTTTTGCTCTCGGGACAGCACCTTTCGTGGACCACGACGTCGTCTCACATTTAGTTCATGACCGCCCCTTCTTTAGTCCTAGACTTCATAAGTCATGGATGTTGACCGTAAGGAGATGGTGAAAAAGGAAGGTTCAGAAAGATGCTTAGCTAAGGAAGATAAAGAAAGCATGCTTCATAGCAGTGTGGGCATCCTACTTAAATGAAACCAATCCATACGAAAAACTAGCCTGAAGCTGTCTCTACCCCTATCTCTCCTTCTTAAGAGCCCCTGGCGTATTCCATAACTGAATTAGCTTCCCCGGAGTCAAAGTCATTGGACTACAACGAAAGAAAACCTCGACCGGCACAGCAGGTCACATTTCCATGTGAAATAGGCACACTTCACCTCCTTCTGATGATTATTCCACTTCTTCGCCGCGGGAACATCTCTCTACTTAAAAGTGGGAACGAAGGCCCCGACCAATCATCGTGAAGAGAACCAATAAGAGCCAAAAGGAGGTGATGAGTTTGAGCTTGATGCAAATGGCTAAAATATCGTCTGCCTTATATGATTATCTATTAAATAAAAAAGTTATTGTTTGTATGAATCCTTACACCTCCCACTACTGGTGGGGTAACAACTAGTTTTGGTATGTTGGGAGATATATTGCACTTGACTTGCGAACATGAGCTACGAGGTGCTGCCTTATTATATTACGATATTTCGTGAATGGATGAGACCTACTATTATTAAGGACAGGGCCCTGTATATGTATTACCACGTCAGGTACTCTTTATCTTCTACTTTCTCATTCTGAGAGGGGCCTTTCAAGTTTAAAAAAAAATGAACAGAAAAATAATCTACTTTCATTAAGTCATTTATTAGATAACCGAAAACAGAAAAAGAGCTAGCGCTAGTCCTTATGTCCAGGTACTAAAAAACAAGGTTCAACTTGCATCTGTTAAGCATCTAGCTAGACTTCCTTCTTTAGGAATTGACTTTCGGACGAAAGCAATGGTGTCAAGGACTAAATAGACTGATTTCGGAGATTCTTTCATTAATACAGGAATGAAGTCGCCTTAGCTGCAACCATAGTCTTTAATTAAAAGCCTGAACTACATCCTCTTTACCCGCACCCCTCAACTATTCCACTGAGAAAGTGACTGCTTTATCAACAATCTACTGATTTTCCCCTCTCTTTCAACGAAGCTATCGAGAAAGTGGCTACTACGACTTGGTTCTAGGCGAAAGCCGCGGCCTCCTCCCTCAATATCCCTTAATACAGGCATTTACGGTCATTAAATCAAGGCAGAAAGAGTCACCCAAGAGACTCTTGACTCAGATGAGAAACCTGATCTTACTGTCTGGGCAGACGGGGAGTCCAATGAAGATAACCAAGATCCAACCCTGCTTCCGCGGGATATTCATTCGGGGATCTTTCTTTCGGTTCCACCTTAGGTGTGTTTTACCTAATCGATTCCCAAAAGTGCATGATAAATATCGCCAAAGCCCAATGCTGCAGAGGGAATTAAATGAAGTACTCCAGCTACAAAGTATGGAAAGGTATCCACAACCTCCCTCCCCCCCAGGTCCTACCCCAGTCGGTAGAAGAAAATGCGAATAGAGAACCGAAAGACAACATAGGATAAGGAGGACTTTGTTAGTCAGAGAGAGGGTGAGTCTTTCCATTCATCGAAACCAAATTTGTCCTAGAAACTCACTCGCAGGAATCGTTTAGTTTAAAGCAGAACAAAAAACTGAAAGAAAACCGTATTTCAAGGGATCAAATCTCCAAAGCTTGACTTTACTAAACTAATAAAAAAGGCTCGCACTAGGCGCGTACTTTTTTTAGCTGAGCCACATCTTGCTGGGTGGGACCGACAGAAAGAAAGGACGGGTGGCACCCCAGACTTTCTTTTCTGACAAAATCCACCAAGCCTAAGCGGTCACGAAAACATCTAAAGGCCACCTTTGGATTCTTAAGTTTAAGTAGGGGGCAACAAGGAGGAGCACGTAGGAATGTCGTCCACTACATAAGCCACTAGTGTTTGAACCTGTTCTTTCGATGACCCCTCTTAATTGAGATGAGACGAGAGATCCAAAGCTTGAGTTGAAGTAGGAATCACATCACGAGAGGTACTGAAAGTCAACCCTGGTTGGACACGAAAAGAAGGTTTAAGTTCAAAGATAGCGCCTTAACTATACTCTTTGGAATTAAGAGGAGGGGGGGGGGGGGGGGGGAGGGGGAAACAGAGAATTGAAGAGACCGGTTCTCTCTCTGAACGAATGATGCTCCAACTGACGTCTTAAAGGACCCCGAACATTCAAAAAGAAATCAAAGACTATTCTTATTCTTATATAATTCTCATGTATGTGCCAATCTTTTCATTTACGATCAACATCTTCTAGCCCCCATCTATCTAGTTAGCCCCCTCGGTGGAAGAAAGCGAAAGAATTCTGAATATTAGCTCTTCCGGAGCACTCTCTTAGCCTAGCTATCTACTAGGGAATCTTATCTAAAGCCTACGATATTTGACTTCTCTCTTTTCCTTCCTTGAGAGGCCGGGGGGCTATTCCCTTGACTCGTACTGATGAGAATTTGACCCCAAAAGAAATTGAACAAAAAACCGCGGAATTGGCCTATTTCTTGCGCGTACCAATTGAAGTCTTTTGAGAAAAGGAACTGGGTTAAGGAACAAATGCCCGTAAAGCCCGGTTGGGTCATAGCTCAGGACCACGTATTCGAGAAAGAGGGGTTGCTTTTCTTTCAAGGTTGCATTTTCTATAGCTGATAAATGTTGCATTCAACGCTTTCTTCTTACTAACCAAAAGGAGATCAATGGGCGAGTTCCCCGTGATGTTCCATGATTGAGAATGTCGGCTTGAGTAACGCAAACATTGGTGAGAATCCAATGCCCCGAAAACCTAAGGGTTCCTTCGAAAGCTTCATCCATGATAATCAAAAGTGCATTCGTGCTGCATTCACTACCTAGAAACAGATCATGGGTCAATCGTACTGTCAGTATGATCTCGTTTTGAGAAGATAAGATTGGCCAATGGATCAAATGAGGCGAGTAGTAAAAAGCGTTGAGGCGCAGCAGTTGATTGGACATCTAGGGGTAAAGCATTGTTTCGACATGTATTTGGTTAGGAAAGATTGCATACGCACTACCCCACCCCTTTTCTCTGGTATTCACTGGTCTCTTTAGACCAAGAAAGGATTCTAGTCGTAAGATATCTAATGAAACTGTTGCTGGAATTGAGATCTTATATATATATATATATATATATATATATATATATATATATATATATATATAATTCCGTCTGAGTGCTAGGCTTTCCTATGCCGCTTTTTTAGTATACCATTAGAAATTTAGCATATCGAACTAAAAAATACCAATTTCTTTTGGTATACCGGTATATACAGAGCTATCGATTTTTTTTTTATATATATATTTTTAGTATATTGTGAAACACCAAAAATTTTACCGTCCTTCATGGACCATCCCATTGGTGACTGCGAATCTCGTTGGTGGTTGGAGGGAATTATTAGGGTTGCAATAAGATAAATTATTTCGTGCACCATGTTGGTACTGATTGTACCTTGTTGATTGCCTTGGAAGTTATTGAAGTTTCTCTGGTTGATAAAATTCGCATTTTCAACTACTTCCTGTGTAGGTTGCTGCTATAAGTTCGGATCAGTGTACTGAGCTAGTGTCACAGTTGTTAGCAAATTGAGTTGATTAGCCAAGGCTGCCATTTGAGCTTCCATTTTACTGCTAACTGACTTTGGTGGGTTCATCTCTGAAATGTTATTCACCTTTCTAAACTGATCTCGTTCATCTAACCACTGCCAACTATTACCAGCCATTTCATCTAATATAGTGAGTGCTTCTCTCGTGCTCCTGGCAAGAAGTGATCCACCTGCTGTTGTATCTATCAATACTCTCGCAGGGCCCAAACAACCCTTTATAGAACTTTCATACATGTTGATCTTGCAAAAATCCATGTTGAGGGCGATTCCGGAGAAGATCCCGGAATCGCTCCCATGCTTCCTCGAGTGACTCTCCCTCTAACTGTCTGAATTGAGTGATCTCGGACTGTAAAGAGAGCATCTTGCTCGGTGGGAAGTATTTTAGCAGAAAGCCAGTGCTCGGTTCCTCCCAAGTCGTAACCTCTTCCAGTGCATTAAACCACTTCAAAGCCTTATCTTTTAATGAGAATAGGAATAACCGTAACTTTACCTGATCATGTGGCACTTGGTTTACCTTTAGTGTCTCAGAAATTCATTTGAACCTGCCTAGATGAACATTCGGGTCTTCTTGTGGACCTCCACCAAACTGATTATGTTGCACTATAGAGATTAGTGCGGGCTTTAGCTAAAAACTATTAGCCTGAATTGGTGGTGCTTCAACTCCTCCATACCGCTGATTGGGCACGGGATGCAAACAATCCCTAATAGCTGCCTGATTATCAGCTTCTTGCTCGGCTGGTACTATCGCTGGTAGCTAATCTGTTGTCTTATATCGTTCATGTCAGCTCGAATAGTGTTATTACTCCGAAAAGTTGTCTGACCATGTCTTCCATGGTCGCATTTTCCAGTGGTGTAGCCATGTCTCTATCCTGGTCTTTCTTTGTTCTGCGTCTACAAGTAGCTTCAATTTTCGGGTCAAAATAGATAAGTGTATTTTTCCCTTTAGAGTGGGTATGCACGCACTATGTGAAATCATAAAAACATGAAAACCAGTGTAAAATCGAAAAGAAGAATAAAAACTAAAAATAAATATGCAGAAAAAATAATGTCTAGTCTAGTATCGAGATATTTATCAAAATATAAGCTTAACACAATTGCCAGTGCCTGACAACGGCGCCAAAAACTTGATGCACTAAAACCTAACCCTAGTGTTCTGCAAGTATACGGATCTAAAGCAGATAGTGGCAGACAAGGTCGATCCCACAAGGGCTGTTAATTACGTAAGGTTAGTATCCTGATTTTAATACCTCTACTCTATCTAAACTCTCGAATCAAGAATGAATTTTGTATTAACTAAACTAATTGCTTAAAAAAAATTAATTAATAAGAGACACTTGGAAAACAAGCAATTGAATAGTAAGGAATACGGATGTGTGAGACTGTATTCTAGGCTCTACTGTAAAAATTCCCGACTAGCTTCGATTAATCTCCGCCTAAGCACTAGGCTCCCATTGGCGCCTACATTTATTTTCCGATTCCTCCTCGTCTTAACTATGTCTATGTCCCGATTTGTCCGGCCCAGACCGTGACTAGTCGCTAGACCCAAGTCTACCGCCTAACTAGCGCCTAACGACTTTTACAACATTAATTCTAGGGTATAGATTTCAATTATAGACACCTATGTAAGATTAACCTAAAATTCTAGACTTTTAGACCAATTATGTTGTTTATTAGACGATGCTACTCTATAGCAACCCTTCTCCCGAATCGATTAATATGTAGATGAATAAAGAATAGCCACTCTCCCGAGTCGACCAAACCCAAAAGACTCCCAAGGGTTCCTTAAGCCAATGTCTATGCAACTATCTCACTCCTCTCGGACATTTTCGACAACTACGCCATGTGTCGTGCGTCTATTAACAATTTCCTCCTCTCGAAGCGAATTGCTAAATGTGTAGATGTACTCAAGTGATCAGTTCAAATAAATCATATGAAGAAAACAAACACATAGCTAACAAACATAAAATTGGAGTTTAGAATTAAAGAAAAAATCAAAATATGTTCGTTCACAACCTACTTTCTAACCCTAAACACAACACGTGTTTAGCTACTCATAAATATATTTGAATCCCTAAAACATTCTTAGACAAACGTCATAAAGAAAATAATACAAGAAAGAAATAAATATCAATCTTGGATCTCCAATCTTCGTCGTGTCACGCCTTGCTCTTCGATCCTTGCTTCCAAGTGTTCCCTTATGATTGAGTATGATATTCCATATATCAGTCTCCTTAAATCTCGAGCATGGAAAACCTTTTTATAGATTGGGGATGAATCTTGGGAGATATTGGATTAAATTCAATTAAAACTTGGATACAAACAAACCGCCAAAAGCGACGCGGCCGCGCACATGCATGGTGCGGTCGCGTCCATCCTAATCCTAAACTAGTTGAAGACAATTGATTTTAGCGCGACCGCGTCCAACCTTGGCGTGGTCGCGTTGAACCAGTCAGTATAGATAGCCAATCCAACCATCTTTTGGCGCGGTCGCGTTGAATGATGGCGCAGTCGTGTTGGTTTAAGCTTGAATCTGGGCTGGTTCAGTTTGGTTCGGTCTGATCATATCCTCTCTTGACTTGTTCCTTCGTTCATATTCTGTAGAATATGACATTTTGGCCTAAAAACACATAAAAACCTTCAAAACAAATCAAAACATGTCAATTTGTCCAATATATGAACTAGGACAACTTCTTGACCAATTATGCACGCAAATGCTATAAAATGTATACTTTAATCGACCTAAATTACGTGCATACATAACGTTTACCAAAACTTCACACAATAAACATGTCCTCCTTGTGATGCCGTCTTTATTTGTCCCCAAACATCCGGATGAACATAGTTAAGAATGCCTTGTGTACGGTGTGTAGCTGTCTTAAATCGTACCTTATGTTGCTTTCCAATCATACAAAACTTGCTAAATTCAAGTTCACGACTTCACATCCTTCAACAGATTTCTGTTGTGAAGCCCTAGCATACCCTGCTCACCTATATGCCCTAATGCATATGCCACAGGGTAGCTCTATCCTGTCAGACTCAACAACGCTAACTACACCTATAACCATGTTACACAACAGCCTGTAGATATTTTTCGACCCATTTTCACCCTTCATCATCACCATTGCACCCTTCTGGTCCTTCATTAGACTACTCTCAGCCTTATATCTACAATTGTTAGAATCGATAATTCCTAATGAAGTCAGATTCTTGTCCACCTCCGAAACATGCCTAATATCACACAACCACACCATCATTCATCTTAATTTTGATATTGCCTCTGCCGATGATTTTACAAGAAAAACCACAACCTAGTCACAATACCTGAATTAACTGACCTATAGGTGTCAAACCAATCTCGATTGGACATCATATGAAATGAGCATGTTGAATCTAGGATCCAAGAATCGCCAGGGTGCTCTGACTTTGATGAAGTCGAGAAGATGTCTCCATTTGTGTCGTCTGAATCTCCTTGTTCTACTATGTCCACGGACTTTGAACCTTTATTCTCATAGTCCCCCTTCTTAGTACGTTCAGGAAAATCCTTCTTCATGTGCCATTTAACCCCACAGTTATAACATTTGTCATTGTACTTCTTGGACTTTGAGCGAGACTTTTTCCTCTTTTCTTCCTTTTTATGATTCCTCCCATGGTCTTGGTTACCCTTCACAACTAGCCCTTCTCCCTCATCGTTGGCTTTCTTGCGTTGATGTAACGTAAGTCGGGCTCTTGTAACATCCTCTAACTCCAAGGACTCTTTCCCTCATGTTAAATTTATAACCAAGCTTTCGGAAGTAGCATAATTCAGTAGAGAATTTAATAACCTCAGCGCCTTGTCTTCATCCTCGAACTTGACATCCACCATGATCCGATCGTTGATAATCTGATTAAACATTTTGATGTGTTGACTCAGATCTGAGCAATCAACCATCTTAAGCTCATAAAATCTTTGGTTAAGATATAGCTTGTTCGACATATAACGACTTTTCAATTTTAGCCAAACTGCACTCTATGACTCCTCATCCATGACATGATACATCACATCATCCACCAACCAAAAGCGAATAGTCGCCACCGCCTTGGTCTCTAACTCGCACAAATCTTGCTCCTCCATCTTCTCGGTCTTCTTTTCGGATAGATCTTTAACCATCCCATGCCATACCAACAGATCCTTGACACGTCTTTGCTATAATTTAATATTTCCAGTTCCATCGAACTTTATCAGATCAAACTTTGCGCTAGACCCAAACACATAACCTTGCTCTGATACCAACTTTTGTGAAACAAGCACCAAAGAAAAATATAAACACAATGGAAATATATAAATGGTAAAGCAAGAAAATAAGAATACAAGATTTACGTGGTTTGAGAAATAATGTACGCCCACGGGAGAGAGGATTTTTATTGATGAGATATGTACTGAGTACAAGAGCTATGCTAGCCAATGCATCTATTCATAACCCACTAAACCCAAGATGCAAGTAATCCTAATTAGATTAGGAAACACTGAATCTTGAAAATCCTACTTTGATTAGAAAGTAACTTAATTCAAAAACTTGGTCTCCAAGTCAATAGCTTGATCCCCAAGCTAAGTAATTCTAGTGGCTATTTTGAGCCATAATTCAACAATCTATATATCAGACAAATAGGTTTCTTCTGAATATTAAAAGAATTTGCTAATTTGAAAAGCATCTAATAAATCCAAAAATTAACTAATAATATCCTTGATATATTTAAATAAGTTAATAAGTTATTGTAATAATGATAATTAGTTGAGACACAGGGTTTATTATTTAAAAATAAATTAGATTATGTTATTACTTTTAAATAATTTTCGGTCCTTTGGAATTTTTCTAGATCTATTTTTCTTGATTTTTATTTTTGATTTATCCAATAATTCTAAAATATTATTTGGTTGAATTTAGAGGATTTATTATTTATTAATTAAAATTTAGATTGATTTAATAGTTTAATATTTTAAAACTTCATAGGTGTTTTATAATTAGAAGTTTCATAGCTTATTTGACTAACTCTAAAAATTTGCATAAAAATAGTTTAAGATTCAATGTGAATCCAAATTGTAACTTGATCAAGCGCTAATTATATTCGGCTGAATATGTAGAGACTAAAGAGTCCAAAATTGTTTTCATTTTTCTTTAACAAATAACTAGTTGTCAGGACACTATATCTATGTGATGATTATATGTTTCTAATATTTTTAATAATATACTAATATAATTACATATTCGTATAAATGAAAAATAATATCGTATATCTTTTATAAATATTTGTTCGGAAGTTATATATATTAAATTTAGAAATATTGGTATGAGATCCCCCAATCTTATTAGTTCATTAATCATAGAGATGCAAAATAAAAAATAATCAACTTATTATATTTGTAGTTAACATGAATTTTTTTTCCCGAAAAAAAAAAAAAAAAAAAAACTGATTAAATCAACAAATCACTTTAACTAATATATATAAGTTTCCTACTATAAATTGACCTAGGGGTGGCATACGTACCGTACCGAGCATACCTACTCATACCGTATACCGTACCAAAATTTTCGATACGCCAAAAATTCATACCATTATAGTACCGAAAATTTTCGGTATACTGAATTTTGTTTTGGTATCGGTATGTACTGATACATACCGTTAATTTTGATAATCGAAATTTCGATATAGCGAACTTTTTCAGTATATCGTTAGAAATTCAATATACCAAAATACCAAACTACCAAAATACCGAAAAAAAATCAGTATAATTATATATACCGAAATACTGAACTATCAAAATACCGAGAATACTTTCGGTATACCGGTATATATCGAAAATGTTAATTTTTTTTGGTATTTCGGTATACTTTAGGTTATCATATTGTGTTTCGATACGGTATCACACCGTATAGAACATTCGATATACAAAAGAATTTGATATTTTTTATAATTTTTTGATACGGTACGTGCGATATTTCGGCATTTATCCCCACCCCTATGTAAACCTAATGAAGTTGTAATTTTTTCAATCAAATTTTTTTTAAAATCAATCCAAAATTACTAAAAAAAAATCTTCTAAGAAAAGTAAATAATTTTATCCTTAAAAATATATTTTTTTGAAATTATTTGAGAATTTTATTTTATTTACAAAAAAAAAAATTAAAATTGAAATATGTCATAATAAATAGTAACTTATTCCTTAAAATTAATATCTCAATTATATATATGCATAATGGATCTTAACTCGAAGTTCTTGAAAAGAGATTAAGTCAATATATTTCTCATAAAAGATGGAGTTGATATGAAAAAGTTAAAAGACTTTAAATATTGAGGGGAAAACGGAAAAAGAAGGAAAAAAATCTTATTGCTTTCCTCTTGACCAACTTTCCTCATTTGTACTTTGTAGTAAGGAATTCATGCTCCTAGCCCCGTTTCCCCCCATTTTTTTTTTTGGCAAAAAAATAAAAATCAAGCAAAGCATATAAAGTGACAAGTGTATTTTTTTTTTTAAAAAAAAGAAAGAAAATTAACCCAAAAAAATTCACAAGAAGACACGTGACCTAGTCAAACATTTAACAATCCTCCTCTTATATTAAAGGAGGAGAATGTAAAATCGATATTAAAAAAGAAAGGAAAATAAGTACAAAAGTAGCATGGGGTGGTGACCACAAGACAGTACTCGCCCCAAAAGAAATGACAATGCTCACAAAGGTGTAAACAAAAAATCAAAACAATGAACAAAGCTCCAACTTTTGGTCTCGTTAAAACTCATCCATAGTGAAACTCTAAGGGAAAAATCTATGGATGGGAAAAAGAGTACCAACAGTCAAACGATGCAAATATGCTCTGAGTGAAAATCCTTATGTGAAAGATGAAGAACATGTGGAGGTGGTTGCTGCCACCAATTAAAAGTCATATGAAGCTTGGAGAGGGCATCTGTCGGTTGATTGCCCTTCCTATAAATGTACGTTACCATAACAGGCGTAGAAGAAAGGAAATAAAGCACACAGAGTAACGAGAACGAAATTTCCAAGGGATATCCATCGATTTATCTATTGCAAAATATATCGACAACACAAATAGAATCATCTTTTAGCCAAATGTGGTGTCATCCTTTCTCGAACGCAATCCTCCATGACACAAAAGGCCGTAGCTAACTCCGCTTCGAAAGTGAAGCCATAGCCGGATGACTTCAAAGAGAAACCGCGGAAAAATCCTCGAGAGGTGAAAATGAAGCGCCACTGAATACGCAACCAGGGGAACCATTCACACTCCTGTCACTGTTGATCTTTGTCTAGGCCGCCCGAGGAGCCGTCCACCAACCGAAATCGTGCGCAAGGGCGGGACGACGAAGCAGGGATGCCAATGTGTCGTAACCAAATGAGGTCTGAAATCTTATTCGGCATGCTTCCTAATTTGAGGTAACAAGCTTCACAGACACAATTCCATATAGTAGCCATAATCATGTTAACTGAAAAATTGACATTATTAAAGATAAATTTCTTACGAGAAGTCCAAATCGTCCAAACAAGTGAAACAAAGGCCACCCTCCATTGCGAGCTAGGCTGAGGGATAAAATGGATCGACATCGCCCGCAATATGAGCTTGTGAAGCCCAACAAAAATGAGGAAAAATAAGTAAACTGAAGGGGCTAATCGAGAAAAGAAGGTCCAGAGTTTCCTTCGCCGAGTGACATATGACGCAAATCAACGACCCCTGGAAGCCCATCGAGTGTAACACGTCCTAAGTTGGGAGCTTCTAGAAAATTGCTCACCAATAGTAGTAGAGCGCCAAGCCGGAAGAAATAGAGCTCAAATTCGATTCCCCCAAGCCGACACGGGGCTAATGTGGCGAATGTGGTCATAGGCAAAAGAAGCCGAGATAACCCCCTTCAATGATTGGATCCAGACTTGATGATAGACAGTGTTCAGAGCAAATGAAAATGCAACAATGGTCTTCGCAATGTTAGCGTAGGTCATGACAAACCCTTCAGTGAGGTACTAGGTACCCTGAGTGTAGAAATCGAAAAATAGTGTGCTGGAAATGGTGGCGAGAATGAACCAGCATAGAAATCTTATCAGGGATAATATATCCCAACCAGTTGTCCAACCAAAAGCAAAGTCGATCATGCATGTGACTCCGAATGAAGCTTCGAGATAAGACGTCGACCCCCGAAAAGTGACGAGGGAATGACATAGGACCATGGCATGCCGTCGGAATGAACCCACCTATTCCAAATGAAATCCATGTTCGGAGTAGGCGCCGATAAGATGGCTCAGGCGAACCGAAGAAGAAAAGCTTTTTTAGCAAGATCGATATACCTAAGGCCAAGGCCCCCTCGTGTTTAGGGGAACTAACCCTCTTCCAGGAAATTTTAAATAAACCCCGTTTTCGAGTATCGCTTGTCCATTCAAAATTCCACATAGCAGTTTCGATATTTTTAAGTAAAGTGAGGGGCCATCAATAGACCATCATAGTGTGCACTAAAGAGCTAGTAATCATTGGCTTAGCCATGTAGGCACGCCCAACTAATGATTGAGAATGTCCCAACCACCGAGAGAACTTGTTAATAATAAGTTCTGAGTAAGGACGGAACAAATCTACCTTAGGCACACCTAGGAAGAGCGATACGCCAAGGTAGCGAATGGGGAATCGGCCTGGAATAAACCCGAGGTGACGCTGAACCTAGGGTCGGGGCCATCTTTTGATGTGGCTCCCGAAGAAAACCTGGGACTTAACGAGATTATAATTTTGGCCCAAAATCGATCCATACAAGTCGAGAACCTCCTTGATCGTACGGATTTTCCGAGTGGAGGTGGAACATGAAATAAGTATGTCGTCAGCGTAGAAGAGATAAGGAGGGCAAGGAAGGCCGCGCTTCGGCAGCGCATGGAGGAGATTTCGATGATTTATGTCATCAAGTAACCTTTCCTAGACGTTCTCCGCAATACTGAAGAGGAGAGGTGAGAGGGGCTCCCCTGTCGGACCCCTCGTGAGCAAGCAAAATATCCATGGGGAGAGCCTTCAAGCATGACTGAGACTCGTGCTGAGCATAAGATGTTGTGCATTAGGAGAAAAAACCGATCTTGGAACCTCATGGAGCACAAAACCATCAGAAGAAAATTCTTGCAAGCAGTGTCAAAAGCTTTACGAATGTCGATCTTAAAAACCATGTTACCGCCAAAAGAAGCACAATTAAGGCAGTTGATGCACGTTGAAGCTAACGCAATACAATTATGGATATGCGGCCCGATATAAACCGGTATTGAAAAGGTGAGATAGCCTTCATGGGAAACCGTGGTATCGCCGTGTTCAGGCTGTGTATCTGTATCATCGAGGATATCTCCCCAGCAACCATGAACCGCGTTGTCCATGTCAAGGAGGGCAGGCGAGGAGGGAGAAAAGACAATCTGAAAGTCTGAAGCCATCACAGTATGTAACTCCTGAATGTGTTGCTACAATAGAGCCCGTCGAGGAGCGATAGAGTAACACCCAGGAATTTTTAGTCTATTTATTGAACTATTTTGTGCGATTTTATCATCATTTCATTTAAAATTGAGCCAACGCATTTCATGTAATTAAGGCCCATTCATTTTAATTATTATAGGCCCATTTACATGCATTCATTACATCCACATTCATATCTTGGTCCAAAATTTGTGCCATTTAAAAATTGATGCACTCAAACCTTGAGCCCAAAGATTTATAGAGCCCACAATAGAACTGGTAGAATTTTAGAATTTGTTACGGAATAGAAGTTTTCTCCTTGTACTGAGAACGTGTGTGTATTAGTGGATGAGTAGTGGAATGATTGGGATAGTGGAGACTGATAAAAGAAAACCGCTAAGAAAAGTTTTATAAATACGCTTGATTGTGGAATAAACTTTTACATGCAAATTCTAATTTCTGGGTAACGTAAATATTTACATTTCTTCTTCTACTGTTTCTCCTCATACTGTTCACTAAATATACCAACTGGTCCGATAAAATTCTGTCAGAAAGGTCACCAAATTCCCAATTTTTACAGCCTTCTAGTGATCAAATTTCAATACCAATCAAACCTTATCCACACTCAAACACCAATTCCAACTTAGCCAGTATAAATTTTTCAACCTAAAATTCGATTTGGAGAAAAAAGAAATCGTAGAAGGACCCTATCCAATTTCCATACTCTGCCGCCACGATGACACCGGACATCGAGCAGATCGTTGGCACCTTCTCCAAGTCCGGTGCTGTTTCATCTAAGACCATCTATTGTTGTGCCTCTCGTCTAAGGCCACCACTGGGATTTCACTTCTGCGATTTTCGAGTGTCGGTGAATCGACATGAAGAAGAAATAGAATTAAATGATGAATTGCTTATGCAAATTTATGAAGACGACGGAACTGGATGTAGGCAGAGGGGGGCACGCATCATATCATAGAAGAGAGAAGTTGTTTTCCACTCAATTCCATTTCCAGCCCATCAATTTCCACAATCAACTGCTACTCCAAAGCCTTTATTCCCTTGAAACTTAATTTGGCCTTATTCTTCTCCAAATGGGCCACAGACTACTTAGATCCAAAAAGCCTAAATTCTTATTCTTTTTCTCCTTTTTTAATTATTTTATTTAATGATAAAGATTCCATATTCACATCTATTTACTTAAAAATTATCCTCTGTTAAATGTAGGACTCAAGGAGCAAGAGTACGAGCCTAGGACTTCGGATTAATCTAAGCATTTGCATTTCACTCATTGCACTTTTTCAGGTGGGGGTTAGTTACAATTTATTTAATTAATTGTATTATTTAGGACTGTATAGATGTTTACAGTTATCAACATGCTACTTGGCTACATGTTGTAATACAATACAATTGACATGCTATTTGGTTGCATGTCTCATTACAATACAATTGACATGCTACCTGACTACATGTCCCATAACAATACAATTGACATGCTACTTGGCTACATGTCTTATTAAACTGAATGGAAAGGAAACACTTTACTGAATATAGGGGTTCGACAATTGAGTAGCCAACGGGATAACATCAAGGGGGACGTATCCCCCACTCGCTTCTGCCGAGAAAGAAGAGGTATGAAGAACATTTGAAGGAGCTTGCGCGTTAGGTATGGAGTGGTTAAGAACCACCAGGAGAGATGTTTCAGAGGCAGTTGATGGCTCACTACTGGCAGTGGCATAGTCGATATATCAGGCGATGCATGGGAGGCTCATTGTTCTTTGACTCGCGAAGGATATCAAAATTGTTATGTGTGGGGCAGTCAACCACACAATAAGAATCAGCCAAGGGAGCTAAATATGGAAAAATGGTTGAGGACGGTTGGGAAGTCAAGGCAGGAGCCTAGGAAGGACCGAACTGAGTTTGGTGCTTTGGTCGATATTCTTGACGGGGACCAGAAGAACGGCCCAATGTTGCAAAATGGCCAATTTTGAACGACCCCTAGATTAGGACCAACGCTGTTTTGGTCGATTCAACGGTTTAGCCCCAATCTGGTATTTGCAATTCGCCGAGTTATGTCCCACTATTAAATAATGCGAACAAAACTCGAGGCATATTTTGTAAGCGATGTTCGCCACAGTGCAAGCCCCCCGCAGCTCTAACATAATTTGCTCTAGCAGCGGGTTTTTGAGATCAACCTCCACAAGAACACGAGCAAAATGAGTGTAAGAGCTGGAAAGCACCCGGTCATCAAGTTGTATAGGATTACCTACAGCTTTCGCAATTCCCATAATGATAGGTGGATCCCAATATTCAATAGGCAACTAGTATATACGCCAAACATGAGCTACTAAAGACTTAACCTTATATGGTTTAAATCTGGTACCCAGTGAAACAACGAAGGGTCCCGAGATGGAGAGAAATCACCTTACGAGAGAACGCCACATCCCGGTCTGAGTCGCTACTGAACTGAAAATTATAGTAGCCTAATCCCTTGGTGACAATGCATTAAGGATTTGCTAGACCCCATTGTTGCTGGAGTTTTTCTTTAAGCTCTGTTCGCAGCCAAGGTTTGTTATTTTTCACATAAAATAATCTTCCATTAAAAGTAGACGAGGAAAACTAACTAATACGCGCATTGTAACAAACAACATCAATAGGAAGAGAGCACGTGTTACCTTTGAAAACTAGTTTTGGAGCCGGAGCAGACGGAAGTTGAGGCTCGAAGCTGCTAATAGAGTGTGGTACCGAGGGTTTCAGATTAGATGCCTGAGCATGTGATTTTGTGTGATGATGAACAGACTGCAGAATAGAGGCTGATACAAGGGGTCTGTGATCCTGAGACGTCGACAATTGTTGATGAGCCGTCACAATAGACGGCGAGTGTTGCAAGGGGGTTCCAAAAATAGGTTGGATGGTTGTATGGAAATACAAAGGCCATTATTGCATAGCGTAGACCCTGGCAGCGAAAGAAGACCAGACACCAGGTTTCCCACAGACTTAATCTCGGTAGGAAAAGCAGGTGCAAAGGAGACTGCATGGTATGGCATATATCCCATTAATGACGACGTTGGGCTGTCAATAGCTAGGGTTTTACGGTACAATAATCCCACAAGATGGTGGTCACATAGGACGAGGCCGCGTGTTGTTGCTCCCATGTGGGATTAGAATATGATGTCGACGTGTCGAAAAGGGCCGCAGGGCGGTGAGGAAGACGATGAAGGAAGGCTAAGGTTTTTGCCGAACACCCTAGAGGAGACGTGGAAGAGAAGCCTCATGTAATATTTTACGAGAGCAACAAGGATCTGATAGCGCGATGGTGGTATGGAGTCCATGATGATTGGGAAGGGAGGCCGGAGGTTACAGCGATCAAAAGGTGTCGGGCCTAAGAGAGAGAAAATCGCCAGCGAAATAGAGAGAGATAAGAGGAGCTAGTATCTATGTTATGACTAATAATTAAACTTAAAACAAATGCAAATAAAATAATCCATATCTTCTTACTATATCACACTTTGAAAGCATAACTGCAAAACTGTCATTAAATTTGTTTTCTTCTAGCCAATCAATTAATCAAGAGATAAAATTCAAAGTAAGGTATCAACTACAAATAGATGTTAAATGAAATAACAAGGTACATGTCGTTTTAATCAATAATTAATTAACATATAACACAATTTCTTTTGTTTTTTTTTTTTAAAAAATCAATATTTGTGGGGTCATTTCAAGCTTTGGTTTCAACCATTTAGATCCTCTATCCCAAAAGATGTCCAGTCATGTTCCACAGTAAAACATCGTCGTTTTGAAAAGATGATAAAAACAATAACTTTTTAAGGTTTAGTTAAACGACGTAGTATAAGGTGTGACACACGATCTGAACACTGCAGTGTAATGATAGAAAATTCAGAGTGCAATTTCGAAGTTGTCGTTCAAGCATCATGTAAACGAACCCAAAAGATTTAATTTCCAATCCACGTATCTTCCATGTTATCGTACATATCATCTATTTTTGTATCATAAATAATAAGATGTTAGACAGCCTCACAGATAAAATTTAAACTTAAACCAAACTACTTGATACTCGATTGGAGATTGCACGTTAAAAGCTCGTATTAACTATGTTCAATTAAGAAAAACTTACTTCAATGTGTGGTAAGTCTAAAGCTAGGACTAAGCTCGATAACAGTGAAAATATCAGACTACTCAAACTCGATTGGTATTTGGCTTGATTTGATTAGTAATCCAACAAGCTCAAACGTATGAAAAACTCAATAACAATCAAACAAGCTTTGACATTCATATGTTCGGCTCGACTCAATCCGTTACATCCCTACCTGCTGAGCAATCATGAGTTGGCACTAAACCTACCAAGAACAACTAAAGTGAAGTAACTGTACAGAACTGTGAAAGACCCCCATTATTGAACGCCAATGAGGTACCGGTAGTAGAAGCCAGTCACCTCGGTGCAACGGAGGGAGCAATGCCACTGATCAGATCGCTACCAGAGATGTCGTCAGAAACATAGGAAGCTGTCTGCATTGAAGAAGAAGAGGGTGGAGTGAACACCTTCGTAGGGTCACCGGCAAAGGATACCGTTGTTTCAGTATCCGTCTCTGGCATCATCATCCATATGTTTTCGAGTTCTCTAACCACCTTTGTCATTGAAGGCCGGTCGTCCGTCTCATCTTGGCAACACTTGAGAGCCAGATTTATGAACTTCTCCACGCATTCCGAAGGGTAAGATCCCATTTGTTCGTCTATGATAGAGAAAATAATGCCAGAACGATACGCAATGTTGACCTGAAGCAGATGAGGTATCGTTAATACATTTGTGCACACACCATTGGTATTAATAACAAATCTTTCTCACACACACCCCAGAGACATTTTACAGTTGCAAGTTGCAACAGAGTAGAACAAATAATGCATGACGTAAACGGTTGGCTTAATTTTCTGCTTCTAACATAAGAGAAAAGATTGGGGGCAAGCAAATAATACCTCCCTGACAATGTTTTTGCCATGAGAAATGGGGGGCATTCCAGTTAACAACTCCAAAAATACAACCCCAAGGCTATACACATCGCTTTTGTCCGTCAGCTTATGAGTTAGAAAATACTCGGGATCAAGGTAGCCCTACAGTAATCAAATGTTGATCATATTAGCACGAAATTGACTTCAGTTGCTCGTAAAATAAGTGAAATGGATCCTTAGATGACTAATTCCAGTTCTACAATCATGATTGGAAAGTAGTTATATAATGCTTTGTGGATATATTTGAGTTGCTATTCTAGTGAGTCTCACCGGGGTTCCCTTGACAACTGTAGATACATAAGCAGGAACCACACCTTCAAGTTCAGGTACTGGAGCCAGCCGTGACAATCCAAAATCAGCAACCTTGGCTATATATTTGGGGTCCAGCAATATGTTGGTTGCCTTAATATCCCGGTGGAATATTGGAGGATTGGCATCCGTGTGCAGGTAAAGGATGCCTCTTGCCGCACCTAGTGCTATTCTTACTCTCATACCGAAAGACAATTGTGCTTTAAACTTACCTGCAGTAACATGAATATAACATGTAAACGGGGGTGGGGGGGAAGAGAGAGAGAGAGAGAGAGAGGACGACTAAGAAATTAAACTGTAGACTACCACTGCATAAATCAGCTCTAGCCTATATGGAAGCAGATAAGCAGACCCCCATCATTGGACATGTTTAGAAGTAAGATTCTTTTTCCTTTTATTTAAAACCCATTAAGCGCAATCTCGATGTTCTTAAGAGGAAAACGACTTCTCACTCGCAATAAAAAGGATACAGGTATAAACACCAAAGGCATTGCCTCTGTTAATTGGTTTGTACATTTTCTTCAGCGAATTCATGAGTACAGCAAGAGGATGCTGAATTAAGTCCTTGTCATAGTATATAATGCGTATAAGAATTACAAGGACACTAAAAAGATTACCTGATAGATGATCCCTTAACGTGCCATTAGACATGAATTCATAAACCAACATCTGCATCAAGAAAACTAACATGTAAGAATTGTAAGGTGTTACAACACTAATAATATAACAAATATCCCCTAAAAACAGAAAATATTATAACAAATATTACAAATTCTGCAGGAGAATAATACAGGCATATATAACTTTTTAAATTTTAAATGTTTACAGTTTCAGTTCTTTAGTTGGAAAAGGAATAACAGATAAGTTATTTAGTACTGCAACCTAGAACTTGACGCAAGTACCGTTAAAGTTAGTTTTAGTCATAAGTTCGGCATTAATAGGGAGAAATAGAAACTTCAGCGCTGCAGGTTTATCAAATTTCCCTCTCAGGTTGTCATCATGGCAGACATGGCTTTGTATGCAATTGAACATGGTAGCCCATACCAAATGGGTATCAAATCACTACCGTACCAATTTTGCCTCTCTGATCTTTGTAAATTTATTACATTTCACAACATATTGCTTGAACCATTATATAGACTGCTTGTGTATTATGTTCCATCCTACAGATAACAAATAGAATGTTTTGGACCTCATAAAGAATGAAGTACAGGCGAATGATATTCTGAACATCCAAGGAAACAGGTCTATTAGTTATCACATACTTACGTAGAAATCAAAGGTGCAATTTTCATTATCTAAACTATAATTTTACCTGTTCACCTTCTTCATCACAATATCCAATCAATGACACCAAGTTCCTATGATGTAACCGCGAAAGCAATTCTATTTCTGTAAGAAACTCCTTTTCACCCTGAAGTGATCCCTCCTGGGCCCGCTTTATAGCAACAACAGTTCCATCAGCAAGGACACCTCTATAAACCTTTCCATACCCTCCTTCGCCAACCAGGCTAGAGCTATTGAAATTATTGGTTGCCAGTGCCATTTCACTGTAGCTAAAATCTCTCACACCATCTATTTTGATGGACCTCCTTGATACTGCATATAATGTAATGATTAATATGGGCATCAATTATTCTGCCAACTCGAATAATAACATATGCATACATGTGATTGTTTTTGTTCTGAGACAGAGGATCCTGGTGGTGCCTAAGAAAGCTTCCTACTTTGTGTTGTTATATTTATGCTACAACGTATGTTGAACTAACTTGAAGTGATTCTCAGTGAATATGGCAAAATTCCTATGCTGTATCATAAAAATTTCATCTTCAATGGAGATTTAGAGAAATTACTGTAATCATTTCTAAATATAACTAATCATTTCTAAATATAACTCATCAATGTCTACCATCTTGCTGCATTGCTGCGAAATCAGGAGCAATAAATATATCAAAGTCGAAGAGTTAGTTGCTGAATGCTGATGAGATTTCCCTTCACATCACAAACCATGCGACAGAGAATGTTTAACCTTCCTACATGAATTGAAAAAAAAGAAACTGAATGTACTCACATAGACGTCTCCTTGAAGATTGGCGTTGATTATGGGTTCGCCGTCTTAAAATAAGAAACGATACAATAGCAGATAGAGCGACTGATCCAGCTATTGTTCCCAGTATAATGCCTGCTAATGCCCCTTTGCTTATACCAGATGATGAAGGCGGGAGGAATTCTGTGGCAGAAACCAAGAATGAAAAGCAGATCTGAATAACTACATAAGCCTGTTTCACATATCTCCAGATAAACATGTTTTTTCTTTTTTTAAAAATTACAGGCTATGGAGTACAGGATCACATATATATAAGAAACAATTATTTGTTATCTATCAGCACAATAAAAAATTTCGGAAAACAATTATGCAATTCATTGGAGTAAGGGCATCTCTCCAGTAAATGCATTTATTTTTAAGTACATACATATACTATGTCATCTATGATTTCTCTCATTTCGTGTTATTGATGATTGAAACAAAACGATAAGAAAAGAAAACATGCCACCTTCGTACGCATCTGAAGGTGTGAAACTGAGAAGCTCGAAAGGCCCAAAGAAGAAGTTTTCACGAATTCTCCATCCACTAAACAAGCCACGAATCCGACGCACCTCAGTCTCATTGAATAACCGCATGCTACTATTTGTGTATATCGGAAAAATCTTGAGGTACATTCTAAGACGAGGCCCCGTTTCCCATACGGCAGAATCAACGTCAAGCTGATACTGATCTAACCTAAGTCCAGAACTTAGGTACTGCTTGAACGCATCGAAATATGTAATGAAATCAGAGAATGAGGGACTCTTTAACCGATATCCAACATATAGTGGAGCAGCACAGAAACAGTGCAGAGCAGGAGATGATGGGGCGTACTCATAAGGAGGCGGGCAGGACTGAGGAAGACAATCACTGAGGTTGGTACCATTCAATGAACTAAAATCTTCTTCATAAGGCCCACAGAGTGGAATTAAGTTCCTATTGGAGCATACAGGATTTCCCTGAAGCCTGGATTTGTTTGCACGATACAAGGTGAGTAGAGGCTCATTTACATCTTTTCAATAGTCAGAAAATTACATAAATTAGAAATTGAAAATATCCTCTTAGTTAAAAACTATATAAGTGACGAACCCAATAGTGACGTTGGGAAGGGCCACAAGATTCCCTGAAATATTTGTGAACCCATTGTTCTCAAAATCCCTGCAACATCGAGAAATAAACATCACACCTTGGATTTAAAAAGCTATAATGGATATGGTGTTTTTAGAGTCTACGGGGAGATTCTGTCATGACATTTGGTTGGTTTTCAGTGTGATGATAATGATGTGAAATGCCTTGTGATGGCGGGAATGATGAGGGAAAGCAGATAACATAAATGACAAGGCAGGGGATCCCCAAATACGTGGCAGAATTTTCATTATACAGGACTTACAGAATGAGTTTCTCAGACGCATTTAAAGTCCTGTTTTGCCAAATGAGGGATGGAATAGAACCAATCAATGAATTATTTGCAATGGACCTGCATCAGGAAGCAGAAGAGTTAAATCTCTTCGGTACACAGATAGTTTAGAACAATAACTGAGAGAGCTAATTTTGATTTAGCAGAGGAATAAACAACAAATCTAGAGGCAAGAGAATTTACAGATAGACATTAAATCAGGAACATAAATCTGCTATGAAATATGGCACATACAATTTCTGCAAAAGAGGCAGCTTTGAAAAACTTCCTGGAATGGTTCCACTCAGATTGTTGTTAGAGAGATCACTGCATCGGAAATAAAATATTGGTTTCAGAAGAGTGAAGATTAGTACATATTTTAAGAAACTATTTATTAATCCCACCGTCCTAAAAAATGATCCCTGTTTCTTACAATTTTAAATATAGAAACAGGACATTTTTTTTTTCGGGACGGACGTAGTATTGAACAAGCTACAAGGTAGGATTTTCTTCTTACATAGTTGTGATATTCTCTGAAAGTGCACCCATAGGTATGGATCCACTAAGTTGGTTCGTGCTCAAATCTCTGATATTGAGAGTGCACCAGATTAAAAATACAAGATATGTTGCAGCCAGAATATCATTTATGAATGTTTTAAAGATAGAGTCATAGGGGTATAATCTAATGAGTATTACTTACATGTAAGAAATATTAGGCATATTGCTCCAATTAGGAATAGCCCCCCGCAAACTGCAGTTCCTTAGACTCCTAATACAGCCAACAAAAACCCCAATTATTACCAATATGATCTAAAAAAGATCTAAAATATTCCTGGTTTGTAAAGGAAAACAGATCATTGAGGCTAGATTTCTAAATTGCGAAAATTGCAAGCGTAAACGAAATTATGGTTCGTGCAAGGACTTACAACTTCAACAGGTGAGTCATGTTGCCATATGAGGAGGGTATTGTACTCCCGTTAAAGTTGTTGTTATCAAGTTGTCTGGGAAACAAGAGAATGAAAACAACAAATAAAATTAGAAAAAGCACCACTTGGGTTCCATTTGCACTGAAATCTTTGGTGAATTCTCAAACTAAGCCAGATTTTTTTTTTTTTTTCACCTTACAAATATGAAAAAAAAAAGCTAATAAGCAAATATAGTATGAAAAGAAATGCAATCCTTTTAAGGAGGAATATTTTTCAATTCGAACAGCGAGAGCTTAACTCAGGAAAAAATGAGGCTGCAATGGAAAGGAAAGATGGGCAAAGAGGCTACAAAATATGTCTGTCATGAAAAGAGAAGCTCAATATTTATTAAAAGGAAACTACAGCTTGGAATCAAGACTTGGTCGACACCTTCGATTATGCTACTTAAGCAAAGTATTGGTTTTATGCAATTGCTTTTTAGTGATATCAATTATTATCATATGACCTGTTTAGTTGATTAATCAATGTCAAATGCACACACTCTAAACAACAGAGAGAGCCTTAAGACAGAATCGCTGAAGTTCTTTCAAACTTCTCTGCAGTAAGATTATGCTTGAATTTGTCAACGGTTCCTGGAGAAGAAAGTGTAGCTTCTGGTAGTGGTGTAGGCAGTATCATAATAGCTGGTCCCAAGAGTGAAACTGTACTATAATAGTATTTATAAATAGCTATTGAATAATCTTTTAATGATATTATTCCTGTCTTTCCCTCTTTACAGCATAAAGGCTATGTTTTCAATCAGACTAAGGGACTTCGGTTTTGGGAAAGGGGCAAAATAGAAGTTGTAGATTATGTAAAATTTAGCTAAATGGCTAATCCATATTGGAGACTTAAGTTTGTGGAAATGCATGGCCCTGACTCTTAACAACGGAAAGATTATTCTGCATCTGTATAATCACTCTCAAGAAGCGAATAACATATCTGCTTGGTGTATTATAAAGAATATGCTTGAAACTTAAAAGTGATAGATCACTCGTTAGAAAATATATATCATGTTTGTCGATTCTAATTAAGAAAAAAGAAAAGGATTTTGATATAATGCACGATCACAAAAGATACTTTATATTCAGAATTGTGAAATCATTGACAAGATTTTGGGGCAGACCTGTTCCTTTCTTACTTATTAAGTCTGTGTTTCACCCATATAAAGAGGCAGTCATTACACTACCAGATCAAGAGATGTAAGTGTGATATCCCTTTTGTCATTTTCATCCTATGGGTCAACTTGGACAATCATGTAATATCCTTTATTTGTCTTCTATCTCAAAATCTATTGCCTTATAATATTTAAAAATTTGCCATCATCTTTTAACAATCAATGTATGAGAACTCCACCAGACATTACAAGATTTAATTAACTATGTCAAAGCAATAGGTACTCATACGATAATTGACTGCAGTTAGCTGTGTAGCTGCAATCAATTATGGATAAGAATGAAAGCAGTTTATTGAATCAACATCAGCTGTGTTTTGGCTTCATAAGCCTTTATGATTATATACTACGACAGGTGAACATATTCATACTGGTCTGGAAAAAGGTATAATCATTTAACATGCTTAGCAAAAGTATAGGAGGCAGATAAAGCAGAATCAACAGACAACCTCAGTGAAACTAGACTGGAAATACTGTAGCAACAAGTAATATTCAGAGCGAAAACTTTTGAGGCAAAGATGGCATACAGTATTAGTAGACTAGGCAGTTCAGAGAGTTGTGGTGCAAGTGATCCTGACAATTTGTTATTATCAAGCAACCTGCAGAAATTTCAAGTTAGTAGTTAAGATAAGATGTTCAAAGTGCCACGGTAGTTTTTGAAGATGCCATACTTACAAATGAACCAGAATTGGAAGTCGTGACAGCTCTGGTGGTATTTGCCCAGTAAGTGAATTATTGTTCATGTGGCTGATGAGATCAGGATGGAGAAATAAGATGAACCAAATGTTAATGCTGGAAATTACATTACCCTTTTGCATCTGAAAACGGTATCTCGGAAGTCCAACAATCAGAACATGATATTGTAGAACATCTCGAAATAAAGAAAAATACTTACAAGTGTCTTGCTTTTGTCAAGTTAGCAAAGGACAGTGGTATAGGTCCAGATAATTGATTCTCGTCAACTTGTATCCTGTTCAGGTTGGTTAGATGGCCAAGCTCATCAGGCAAGGATCCAGTTAGTTGATTTCCACTCAGAAGCCTGAAATGTGCAGAAAAGTGCAAATTTATTTTAGAAGCCAAAAGATGAATGTACATTAAATAGTATATAAAATATTTACAAAAAAGGATTATGAAAACACAGTTTTAACATCATGGATTAACATGAAGTCATATGACCATTTATCAATCACTGTGGTGAAAATGGAATAAAGAGCATTAACCAAAAGCGAAAGAACTAACTCACAGTAGTTCCAAAGATGCAAGGTTGCCAATCTCCTTTGGTATTGTCCCACTAATATTGTTCCGCATAAAATCCCTGCCGCAATATAGTAAGTCATCACAAGACAAAGAGAAACTCAACATATTACCAAAAAGTGTCAAAGCCTATTGGCAAATAATCCAAAATTATGGTACTCACAGTATTATCATACGAGATAAACGCCCCAGCTCTGGAGATAAACTTCCTGATAAACTCCTATTTAACAACAATCTGTTGTTGCAAAAAGAAAAATGCAGATGGCATCATTCAAATTACGGGTTACAAAGCTAGATGCATTCAAGATGTAAACATGCAGACAAATAGAGTATGCTGATGAAATTACTAGCAAGGCACTTTAGAAAAATTTATGTTCCAAGGCCAGAAGTCATACAATTCTCTAACATGGAAGTAACCATCATCAAGTGTTGTATTATGGCAGATAATCCCGGTCCAATTTGATGTGCATGGGTCCCCTCTCTTCCAGTTGTGAAGATTTCTATATGGATCAATCAAACTCTTTTTGATGGATCGCAGTGCACTCACTGTAGAGAATATCAAAATGTCAACACAACTTCAGCAAAATTTTATTTATGCTATCTGAGATTTTTTAAGCAGTTCGTGTCCACTAAAATGAACAAGGATCATTTTTAAGCTATCCTTTTGCTTATTGAATTCAAAAACTGCGCAGACAAAGACAGCTTTTGAATCAGTTCAAGAGGATTAGTTTTATTTGAGCATTATTACAAACAATATGAATAGTTCCAAACTACAACATTTAAACTTATGAGTTACTCTTTGAACCTTAAAATTGGCCAGAATACTAATATAGCATTTAATTAGGACGTATTCTCGAAACAGATTTTATGTACTCATTAGGGCTGAGTCAGGTAGAAGTAAGATTTCGGAACGTGAACAAGAAAAAAAAAACAGTATGTAAGTAAGGTGGTAGCAACCCTATACTATGTAGCACAACCTAAAGCACTCACGAAATCAAAAGTTTCCGTATCTGGTGTATTTCTACTCCTAAGTCCCATAGGTTTCACCATTACAATTGGTATAACCAAAACCTGATTATCCTACAATTGGTACTTCTGCATAAATGAGTTACCAAATGCTTTTCTTTTGATTGGGCGAGAGATGACTAACAGTTCTTCGCAGCCAGAATTCAGGCCACATTTAACTAATTGATCGTGAAAATCAAAATCTAGACCAGTTTAACAATGTTTCCTGAAGCAAGTTAGAAACAAAGAAAAGAAGAAGCTCATTAAAATCTTAAGAAGCTTTTGCAGAACCTCAAAACCAAGAGATAATTAAATAGAAGCTTTATCAGTAGTGATATACATGCTCTTTGAACTAGACTTCAGAAGGAAGAAAACAAAGAAACAATACGTAGATTACCTTCAGCCGGATGCGTTTTTTGGCTATTTGCACCAACAAGCAACAAGGACAAGGACAAGCAAACAATTAAACTGATTCCGATTTTCACAGAAGTTACTTTAGATATCCCAAATAGCCCCATATTTAAGCAACTGTAAATAATTTCTAACTCTTAACTCCAACCTGAAATAGAAAATATGAAACCAAAATTCACTCTCAATCAGTCTACAACAGCTATAAAACCTGTCAGTTTCATAACTAAATTTCATATTCAAAGATAAAAGAAGCAATCACTAGCAGAAATTTGCAATGATTTGGACTTTCTTAGACAAAGACAGAAGAATCAAATAAATCCACTCATTTTCCAATAAAAAAAAAAATAAAATGAAAACCGCTTGATATAACATAAAAAATATTGAATTTGTAGAGCGCACGATTGAATAAAGGACATAGTCGGGAAATACATACTTGCAGAGGCAAGAGTTTGCAGCAGATGGTAAATGCAGAGAGGAAGGAGCGATTGTTGAAACCCCAGAAGCAGCAAGGAACCCGTCCGAGTTGACTCAGTTGCCATTGACAGATAGCTACATAGATTAGAAATGGTGGTGATTAGGATGATGATGAGGGTGGCAGCCATCTTTTTCAGATTCCGCGTAGTGATGTTTCAACTGGAAAAACAAATATATATGTATACAGTGTATATATAAAAAGGGTTGTTGTACTATTTAGTTGAACGGTCTGTGGACTGTGGCCATATAAATAAATCTTGCTTATAATGAGCTAATGATTGTGATTAACAAAAATGAAACAAACAAGATTAGCGGAAAGCTTTTTCGGAAGATTCGGTGGAGCACTATTCAGGAATGCCCCATTGCCCCTGTTATTTACGCGGTCAAGTGATCTGGAAAATTATAAATTGCCACCTTCTATTAATTTTTTTTTTATTTTATAGAATAAAAAATTAAAAAAGAATGATAATAATAAAATAGAAGTAGAAAACCACGCTAGCACTGAAGAGCCAGCCATCGTACGGCACCACCACTTTCTAACACTACCCTTACAAAGATAAACAACATTATTTCTATAATCAGGCAAATTGCATGTTTATTTTTTATTTGATGGTGGCAAAATGCATTGTCCCTAAGTTATTCGTAAATATTATAATATTGATAGAGATTCATCTGTTATTGAATATAAATTTATATAGGTCCCTAAAATTTATAGTAGTGGTAGATGCCCATTAGTTTTTGAATATGAATTCGTATAGATCTTAGGCATTGAAAAGTGACGGAAGTTTGTATACCCGTTAGTATTCGTTAAAATTTATATATGTCAGCAATATTTATTTTCTAAAATTTTAGTCTAATACTACATGTCATTTATCTTTCTCTCTCTCTTTCATCCTTTTGTTTTTGTTTTTTTTTTTTTTTTTTTTGATCTTTTTTGCTCTATTTATTAAAAAGATCAAAGGGAGAAACATAATTTTAAGTTTACCCATTCGTTCTTCAATGCACCTAAGAACCTTAACCCTACTCCAATCTAATCAAAGAAGGAATCATAATTTCTGATATCTTATCACAATGCTTGCATCACCGAAGCAACAATGATGCAACAAACTAAAAACAACGTCATGTTTTCTGACTTAGCAACCCGTGAGTTCTTTTTAATTATGTGACATTAATACCCAAATTTATTCACAAACATCGGCGTGTATATATACAACCGTAACAAAATAAGAAAAAATGACATATACAAATTCATGTTCAATAACTGAGAGACTTCTACCCTTATTACAATAATTGAGAGGCCTCTACAAATATTCAAAGACAATTGAGGGGCCTAAGCATGCATTTTGCCCCATAATTACTAACAATGAAGCATCATTGGCATGCAATGTAATACATGGGTTCAAGAAGAGGAATACTAGACGAAGAAAAAATAATTACTCTGCAAAATTGAAAAACATGAAAGAAAATCACAATAATGTATCAAAAAGTAATTTCATTAAGCCATTTTCACATATTAGGCCATCTAAAAGCACAAATTAACAGAAAAAAAAAATGACGGCTAGAAAGCAAATTAAGAAAGTCTCAGAAAAATGTTTAGAAGGTTTGGAAGTTATGAGAAATGAGTTCCCCACCACCCCCACACTCATGTCTAATTATCATGTCTAAGTGAGATTTCGTGTTTTATTGCATTCCCGTGTCTTAATTCCCTTTTGTATGATTTAATGCACTTTTTAGGTGTTTTTGAGCTGTATTTTGAAGGTTATGAAAAAACAAAAAAGAAAGAGGACCAATTGCACGCACCTCCCCATTCCGGCCAGCAAAACGAGGCCCAAACGAATCCAAACCAAACCCTATAAAATTTTGACTCGAAGTTCGTCAAGTCTCGAATAAAAATCGTGAAAAGGTCGGGTCTAGAAGGCGAGAGGAAGAGGCCCAAAACGGCAACGGCGCCATGAACTTGTCGCGAAAGTCACTCCAAATCACTGGGATTGGAACGATCTTCTCAAATCACAAGCATACGATTTGTGACAGAGGTCATACATAAGATATCGAATCCACAGGGAGAATTATCTATGAGAATTGGCTTAAACACTTTGAAATTAGTTAGGCCAAATGCAAATTGAGAGGTATGATTAAAGTAAACAACATAAAGCAAGGAGAAACCGACCGATGGGGAGATATTGACAAGGCTCTATTTCACAAAAGCAAGATGAGATTGACATTCCGAAGACGATTAAAAGATATTGATGTGAGTTTTATGTGATTGAATTCCCAAACCAACCGACATCCTAATTGGGTGATAATTCTGGAATACGATTGAGGTGTCTGATTCCCCTAAGATTGGTAAGTAAACGGGGTTTTATGTAGACTACGTACATGGATAAGCACACCCTAATTCAACCCCAGATTCAGGCTTTCCAGCTACGTAAGACTAGAAAAATATAGCTCAACTTTTTCTACGTTAAAGACCGGCGTAAGGGTGTAGATCCTACACACGCAACTATACGTAATTTCGTCAGTCCCAACCAACCCTCCTAAACTGTACTCCCCCTCTCGGTAGGGACAATTTTGATTATTTTCCCATCCCAATTCATAATTATTTGGAAAAGATTTACGGTCCATGGAGGATAGTGCATTTGTGAAGAAAAATGGTGAAAAGAGTCACAATCGGTAGATACGTGACCCTCTTCTCCACAAACTTCACATTGCTTTTAAAATTGGGAGAAAAATAAGAACCATCACAAAGCACAAAAGGAAATGCACTAACTTCGAAAGATGTAGGAGCATAGCTCTCAATCAAGTACCGATAATGATCGGGGTCCATTTTTTTATTTTTATTTTTCATCAAGAAAAAAAAAACGACTCAATCTAACTCTAATCATGCTTAGGGATAATTTCACGGGAAGGAGACCTGTAGAGGAGAATCCCTACCGAGAAGGGGAGTAGAGTTTAGGGGGCTTGGTTGAGATTGACGAAATTAAGTATAATAGCCTGTGTAGGATCTACACCCTTACGCCGATCTTTAGAGTAGGAGAAGTTGAGCTATATTTTTCTAATCTTACGTAACTAGAAATCCTGAACCCGAGGTTAAATTAGGTGTGCTTATTTGTGTAGGTAGTCTAAATAGAACCCCCATTTACTTACCAATCTTATGGGAATACGACATGATACCTCAACCGTATTCCGAAATTGTCGCCCAATTGGGACGTCTGTTGGTTTCAGAATTCGATCACATAAAACTCACAACAAAATTTTTTAATCATTTTCAAAATGTCAATCTCATCTTGCTTGTGTATAATCGAGCCTCGGGAATATCTTCCTCATCGATCAGTTCTCTCCTTGCTTTTATTTATTTGAATTATGTTGTTTAGTTTAATCACACCTCTCAAACATTTGGCCTAACTAATTCGAAAGTGCTTAAGTTGATTCTCACGGATAATCCTTCATATGGATTCGATATCTTATATGCTACCTCTGTCACAAATTATGCGCTTGCAATTTGAGAAGGTCGTTCCAATCCTAGTGATTTGGGGCGACTTTCAGGACGAGTTCATGGCGCCGTTGCTGGGGAGGATTCAGGTATGCTTCCGCATTCTAGATTATTATTTCTTCATATTTCAAATTATCATCGTAGAGGGTATTTAATGCAGTGATTCATGAACATGCTTATTTGGTCTGATTATGGTGTATTAATTGTTAAATCATGTAATTCGGGATTAATAATACTAACAAGTGGTATCAGAGCCACTATATGAATGATTTTATGATATTTTGGAAAGCTTTTTTTTTTTTTTTCTGTGTGATGAAATAAGGGTTTGCGCAATTCTGGTAGATGTTGAATTGAGATATTCATGCGTGATCTATTTAAGGCTTGGTAATTACATTTTTAGATTTTGGTCGGCAACGAGAATGATAATTTTCGATTCTTTCATAATCCAGTAGAAGGATTGAGTAGGATATTGCTATTATGATTTTGGACATTTCGATAGTAACCTTTAAAATATCAGAATTTTTGTCACTCTATGTATGGCTAAATTACATTAAATTTTGGGGACTCCCCATATATCAACCAATTCTGAAGGAGTTATTATTATAGTGATATTCTGGATTCACAATTTAGTGAATTTTGCATGTATGGATTCATAAATTAGTCTTGATTTCTTGGAATATTCATGATCTTACGTTTCAAAGTAGGTCTGTTTATGCATTTAAAAATGTTTATTTAGTATACGTACTATTATGTATGATTTGGGAGATTTGATTTATGTTAGTTTAATATAGGGTACAGTGAAACTTAAATTTGGTATTATGCTTGATATAGTCAGAGTATTTGCTCCCCACATTTTCTGGATGTTGTATTGATATTTATGTATATATGTGCTTTTGCTTTCGGTTTTCAGAGGTTTTGAATTATTATAGGGATTTTATGCATAAGTATAGTTTAATCAGTTATTTAAATGAAGTTTGTTTGGGCATCTCATGTTCCCTTCAGTTATTACAAATATTCAAGATTCAAGATGGTTTAATTGAAATTTGAAGTTGCCAAAGTAACCTCTCTTGTGGAGATCTTTTCATTGAGAATATTAGGACGATTGTGATTGTATATTTTCATGCGGATATTAATCGAACCAAAGGAAGCTTGAATCTAGCTCGATATACACAAATACCTATGGTGATAAATATATAACAATTATTTGGTTTTTCATGTGAGCAATTAGTCAACCAAAAGGAAGGTTATTGCTTGATATGATCTTATTGTCAGTATTTGATTACTACAAAGTGATATCTACTCACAAATTAATATTAATGTCCAAAGACTTGATATTAATATTGTGTCTGGTGCCTCAAGAGGTTACCAACTTATTTGAATTTAATAAATGATTATATAAAGTTTAATGTAAGCATGACAGTTTGGTTATGTTCTCTGTTCAGTAATGATGTTTGCTACTGTTATTTCTTCCAATATCAACAATATAAAGAATTAGGGTAATAACGGAAATTTTGTTGAGAAAGAAGGTTTGGTCTGTTATGAGGGTAATTTCGCTTTAGTGCCTAAGGACACTTAGTGGTTAGATTCTGGTGCTACCACTCACATATGTGTTTCAATGCTAGTTGCCTGAGCTACTGAAATCCAAGTGGTGGTGAAAGATACATCTATATGGGGATGACAAGCCGGTAGAAGTTGAGGCAGTAGGGCATTTTAGATTGTCGCTAAGGACTGCATATTTTTTGAATTTGAAAGATACTTTTGTTGTATCGTCTTTTAGACGGAATCTAGTTATATTATCTATTTGGACAAGTGCGGATTCAGTTGTCCATTTGGAAATATTCAGGTTTAACATTTCCAAAAATTCCAGTATTATAGGCACTGGTTCCTTAAGTGTCTTAGACAATTTATTTATGTTAGATATTGTAATTTCATATTATGAGTCCTTACATGTTGAGTTAAGGGGTACTAAACAAAAATTAAGTAAAAAATTTTGGCTAAATTATGGCACAAATGTTTAGGTCATATCACAAGAACCAGAATTGAGAGGCTTGTGTCAGATGATATTTTGGATACACTTGACTTTCGGATCTTGATGCATTTTTTGAGTGTATCAAAGATAAGCAGAACAAACATAAAGAGATTAGGTGTCAATAAAGCTAAAGGACATCTTAGAATTTATACATACAAATATTTGTGGACCATTTCCTAAGGATTCTTGGAATGATCAAAATATTTTGTATCATTCATAGATGATTACTCACGATACAAGTAGAGGTGGCAATTCGGGCAGCCCGGCCGGGCCGGGCCCAATTTATTTCGGGCCTAGAAATGCAAGGCCCGACCCGGAGGACTTCGGGCCATCGGACTAAAAAAGCTCACCAATGAGTTTTTTTCTTTTCTTTTTTATTACTTTAACCATGAAGTACAATTATATATTGAGGCGAACTTCAGTTTAATTCTCTTAAGAAAAAACTTGATCGGGAGATAATATATTACTATTTGTTGCAATATAGAATGATATCTATTAATCTATAGGCATGTCTCAAACCCCAGATATAACAATAATAATAATAAAAAAAAAAGAAGGAATGGATGATGATATATACTACACGTTACAAGTTATTTAATTTTTGTGTACTACTATACTACATGTTAATCAATTTTTCATTTTTCGTCACATAACAATTAATGAGCATGCTTGGATCCAATTCATTTTCCATCTTCGACTAATAAAACTGAAGAATTAGAGTATTAAATTAGTCAAATGTTTTAATTTCTCGGTAAATAGATACATTTATGCTCTGCTAGAAAAAGAAAAAAGAAAAACATGTTTCAAATAGTACACAAGATATTACCTAATTCCTAAATTTTTCTTATTCGATTAGTGAGGGGAAAATAATTCAATTCCATCGAGCCGGGCCGGGCTTGGCCCGTCAAAAGAAAAGCCCGTTCAGGCCGGGCCAAAAAAGCCCAAATTTTTTCGGGCCTCTAATATTCCGGCCCAGCCCGCTCTATATTTCGGGCTAAAGGGTCGGGCCAGTTTTGCCAACTCTAGATACAAGTACCTATATCTAGTTCATGAAAATCTGAGGCACTGGAGACGTCAAAGTATCTAATGCCAACGTTGAGAATCAACTCAAGAGAATTAAAAGAGTCAAGTCTGTTTGTGGTCGTTCGTACTACGATAGATATGGCGATTCAGGAGAACAACGTCCATGACATTTTACAATCTTCCTATATGGATGTGGATGTGGACTCAATCACTCTAGGGATAGGCACTAAAGACTGCAATTTATATTCTCAGCAGGGTATCAATTAAAGCAGTTGCTAAATACCTTTTGAACTTTGGACTGGGCGTAAGCCTAATGTAAATCATTTTCACATTTGGGGATGTCCAACTGAGGTTAGGCCTTATAGGTCAAATGAAAAAAAAAAAAAAATTGGACTCCAAAATAGTTAACAACTACTTTATTGGTTATTTAGAATACTCCAGCGGTTTCAAGTTTTATGATCCCACCATCAAGTCTATTTTTGACACGAAATGCAGCATTCTTTGAGGATGTTGAGTTTGGGTGGGAGAATAAAGGTCAGAGATATTACCTATGAGGAGATAATGATCATAATGAAATCCCAGTTACTGTCCCAGAATCTCAACATGATAATATTGAAGATTTTCCCAATAAGGAAGAACAACCTCAACAAATAGTGTCATCAAGGAGATACTCCAGAAATATGAAGAATGCAATTCCGGATGATATGAGGTGTATCTCCAAGAGAGTGAAGATGATGTTGGAATGATGGAAGATGACCTATGACTGTTCATCAAGCCATACAAGGTCCACACTCTAAGAATTGGAGTGATGCCATGAACGATGAGTATAAGTCAATGCAAGACAATCAGGTTTTGGAACTTGTCCCGTTACCAGAAGGTTTGAAACCCATTGGTTGTAAATAGAATTTTAAAACCAAGCAGGATTCAAAGGGTAATGTGGAAAAATATAAGACATTTCTTGTAGCTAAAGGCTTTACGCAAGGAGAAATCATTGATTTTGAAGAGACTTTTCTCCGGTTTCTACAAAAGACTCTTTGGGGGTAATGATGGCATTAAGGGTACATTTTGATCTAGAGCTACTTTAGATGGATGTAAAAATGTCGTTTCTCAATGGTGACATTGATGAGGCGATTATGGTGCAACCAGAAAACTTTGTGTACTACAATTTATAAATTAAGAAATCTGTCTATGGGTTCAAGCAGGCTTCTAGTCAGTGGATTAACAAAATTCATCAAGTTGTTGGCTCGTAAGGCTTTGAGACAAATCTTGTTGATGCTTATGTGTATCACAAATTCAGTGGGTGTAAAGTTTGCCAACAAACACCCCTATGGCTAAGGGAGATAAATTTAGTCTCATTCAGTGTCCTAAAATAGATATTGAGGTTCAAGAAATGAAAAGATTCCATCTGCTTCGGCTGTGTGGAGTTGAGTGTATGCATATGTCTGTAAAGAGGGTTATGAGCTACCTATAGAGAACTTAAGATTACATGCTTACATATAGGAGATCAAATCAGTTGGAGATCATTGAGTCTGATCTAGTCGGATAGCAAGATAGTAGGAGATCCACTTTGAGCTACAATTTCTTATTGGTCCTAGAGCTATTTTATGGAGAAGTTCTAAGCAGATACTAGTAGTATCTTCTACCATGCAACATAATTTGTAGCATGTTATGAGGTATCCAATCATGGGATCTGGCTGCAAAATTTTGTCACTGGGTTGCAAATTGTTGGAAGTATTAAAAGATTTGATTTGATTTTACTACTCTAAATAGGTGGTAATATAAATAAAGAAAAGAAAACAAAGGGAAGAAGAAATGTGGAGACCACATGTTGGTCACTCACAAGGGTCAAACGAGAATCCTTTCCATGCCACAAGCCGGCAGATAAAGGTATCCAGAGTAAACTAAAAATGGCTAAATAAAATAAAGCAAGTACAAGACAAAGCCAATTTAGTGTAAATAAAACTGGAAATGACCAGTTCGGTTGGAGAGAAGAACCAATATAGAACTGTCGCCGAGCAAACTACAGAGGTCGAGCTCCCAATCATTTTGCTCTATGTCACGAAACCCGAGCGTGGGGGATTAGCAACGCTCCTCACATCGGTGTGAGTCTAAAAGTCCCTCTGAGGATTTCAATGCCTTAGCTCAGAGCCGTAAAATCTGTCATTGTGACTCAACAACAAATCCCAAGACGTGTACAAATCTCCAAAACTAACCCAATAGAGTCCAGCTAAACAAATCAAAATCCCGAAGAAGCAGTAGAAAACCCTGCTAAAAACAATGGAGGGATTGCCTCCAAGCAAAACCCGGGATTGCCGAGTCAAAGCGTTGGAATTGTAGTCAATTCCAAAAATCCATCAAATGCCAAAACATGATCATGACATGTAGCCCCCTGCTAAAGACAATGGAGGGACTGCCTCCAAACAAAACCCGGGATTGCCGAGCCAAAGCACCAAATCCAAAATCCAGATAAAAAACTTTCGATAAATGCCAAAACATGATCATGGACAAGCATGCTGCCTGAAAGTCCTCACCATAAACCAAAGTCCCAGCAAGTGTGAACAATAAAGATCACGCAAATAAAACCAAAGTCCCAGCACAGGCCTTCAAAGTGGCACACAAGCTTCTAATAATAGCTATCCAAAACCAGAAGTCAATAAAGCATGACATCACCCTTCAACTGTAGAGCTAATGGATGCTCACGTAAGTCAGGATACTGGACTGCTCGCTTAAGTCAGGAAGATAACTTAAGTTTAGACTGAGCCGGTTCGGTCCACCCCTGTGAGTGCCGAGTCAGCCCATAAGTGAACAGGGTCGATGAAAACCGGTTCGAGATTGCCTGCCCAGCAAAGATTTCCGTTGGACTGCAACTCGTTAAAAACATAGTGATGTTGACTCAGTGACTCAGCTCCTTCATGGATCTGCAATGGCGTCCTCAAGAACGAAATCGCCCAAAACAGCATCGAACCCAGAAATGGCAAGACTTCCTTTCATCACCGCCCCGAGACAAGAACAGATCTCGAAGAGGTAAGGGCTCGCAGCAGCTCCGATCTGTGACAGGCCCAATGACCAAAAGCGAAGATGAACAGATCTCCGAAGAATCGTTGGAGAGTGGCCCAGGTCCATATCTGAGCTCGGAGATGAACTCAACGAGTTTAATCTTGTAACTCGGTAAGAGCGGGAAAGTCGCAGTGACTCAGCTGCTTGGAGGTGCTTCAATGGCTTCCTCAGGAATCAGACACTAAAGCACAGGCTCGCAGCGAAACAAAGTGACCTATATCAGTAGAATATTGCCTAAATCTTCAGTCATCAAAGTCGATTTGAATAATATCAAGCCCAAATGAGAGCTTCGACCAGACCCAGTAGAGATTTAGGCCCAGAAAACCTTGTATAAAATCAATAGAAACAGAAAATAGATAAATAAAAGCAGAAAAATGAAAAAAGGAGAAGGATTGGCCGGCGGCGGAGGAGGCCTTGTGTTAGATTTAGTTAAGAGAGAGAAGAGAGCGTTCTAGAGAGAGAGTTTTTTAAAGGAGGCCTTCCTACCCATGAGGTATTAAAAGATTTGGAAAAGTGACATACTCAGTAGTGTTATATTCCAACAACAATAGGAGCTCTACCAGGTCAAAGTGTAAAAGGTTGATGTTGAGCATATTATGGCAGACTCAATAATTGTGGATCCGCTAATCAAGGGATTACCACCCAAGGTCTTTCATGAGTACACTGCTCATATGAGTGTAATATTGTCTCAGGATACTTTGGTTTAGTAAGAGTCTGCATGAGGTTGTTTGCTCAATATCTTATGCTATGTATATTTTTTGTTACTTTGGTTAATTATGTACATAAATAATTTTTTTTTTTCTTCTGATTTTCCATTATATTATGTTTAGTTTGATTTATCTCACTGAGGAATAAGGTAGGACCAGTTGAAAATTGACATGTTAGATCATATTTCATGTAATTTTCATGCTATACTCCATGAGTAATCTGTTAGTGGTTGTATTGATATAGTGATCATTGTTGGGTTGAATCACGCTTAAAGTGAAGAAAACCTCTTTACTCCTATATCAATATTATCATTGACAAGATTGTTTAAGAAATACATAAAGGTGACAACAATGTTGAGTTCATTTAGGTAATACACATTTCTTGGGCAACATGTGTAGCCCAAGTGGGAGATTGTTGGAAATATCGACATATTAGGCTAACACATATCAATTTTAATGTGTATAGGTGTCTTATGGTGGCCCAATTAAAGTGCTTTACTAAGGCTTTAATTTATGGGCCTTAATAGATATTAAATAATCATGGGCTTTATGTGTAGATACATAAGGAATTTTCAATTTGTTGAGGGACCAAATTAAAAATAAAGAAACTTATTATTATAAGTTAGGGTTACGGTCCCAAAAAGTCAATTGTTCGATCCCGCTGTACTCTCTACAGAAAAGTGATTAAGGGTGAAACTGATCATTTGGAAGACTATACAGATTTTCGCACAAGATCATACATGAATTCAGATACGCTTTCGCTTTTAGATTATTGTTTCTTCCCATTTAGGATTATCATCGTAGATGATACTTAATTTAGTGATTGATGGACATGCTTATTTGATCTGATCATGGTGTATTAATTGTACAATTCGCGATTAGTAATTCTTTCTCATGTTCCAAATTGAAGGTTGGAGTTGTATAGTTACAATGGCCAATGATAGTGGTCCCGATGTGAGAAAGTAGAAATCAAGGGATAGGTTAATTGGTTTGTGGGTGTTTCTTTTGTGCATTCCAATCTTTTACTCTTTTCTATTTGGAAAATAAAAAAGATTTTAAATTCTTTCACACATATAAAATTGTGGTATATATATCAAGTATAACAGTTCGACGCATAAAATTATCACAAAAGGCCTTTTCTAGTTTGACCATATTAAAATAAAAGGTGAAATGTAAAATAAAATTGAAAATTTTCAAATTTCAAAAGATTCACTTCCCCGTTTTTTTTTTCTTTGTTCCATATTTCTTCTCTCCCTTATTTTGTTTATACAAGGCTCTTCTACTCTCTTTCGTTTTCTCATGTGTTTCATCTTCATCTTCAGATTATTTTTTAAGATGTGTATTTGTTCTTTATTTTTTCTTGAAACATACTTTAGTTTGTTTTTCAATCAATGTTGTTGTAATTGATATACTTAAATGTTGATATTTTTGAAGTTGTGCAAAACCACAAAGTTATTTTATATTAAAAACAACATAGTTGTGTAAAAAGAACCTGGTTGCGTTGTGTTTTAACACTAAGTTGTTTAAAACAACCGAGTACTTAGTTGTTTTGTAACCAAATAACCTAGTTGTTGAAACAACTTGATTGTTTCAAATGTTAAACAGCTGAGTTGTGTAAAACAGAGACTATTTTTTATTATTTTGAATAAGTAAGACTACTTATGATTTAAAGGCCTTTGACTAGGCTATTTCTGAAAATCCCTATAAAATGTGGCGCTTCCTTATTTGCAAGCCCAGTGTGTCGCGGATGTCACTGATGTAGTGGTGGCACGTACTACTAGAAAAAATTCTTGTAGTGACACTAATTTATTAACACTTTTTAAAAGTATCACCGAAAAAATAAATTAACTAATGCTTTTTAAAAGTGCCACGTAAAAATATTACTTAATGATACTTTTTTAAAAAGTGTATTTAATTTATGACAAATAGCGACACATACATAAAGAATGTCAATATTTTTAGCAATTTAGTGATAATTTTATTAAGCATCACAACTTTTATTACACTTAAATTTTGGTAAGTGCGATACACTGGTGAACAACATGTGTGAGCAATGGAATGCTTCTTCACTGAATGCTAGAGAAAAGTCGGTCTTAACAATGTTTGAATGGAATAGGGAGTATTGTATGTCTAGATTACAAAAGAATAAGGATAGGGCTGAGAGGAGGTGGGAAGGTAGGTTAGTTTGACCTAGGATTAGAAAAATCTTGAATAAAATGATGGAAGACTCTGCAGACTGCATCCCTTTGAAGTCTAATGAATACAATTTTGAGGTTTCAAACTCTGATGGCAGTAGGTATGCAGTAGATCTGTTGGGGAAAACTTGTTGCAGGAAGTGGGATATGTGTGGGATTCCTTGTAAGAATGCTATGAGTGCAATAAATTCATCTGGTAGAGATCCTAAAGAGTTTGTCCACAACTGTTATTCAGAGGACATATACTCTGCAGTTTATGCACATGCAATTGTCCCAATGAATGGAGAGGAACTTTCGGACAAAACAGGTAACATTCCATCCCTACCTCTAGATTTTGGAGAAAAAAAAAACAACGGAAGGCCTCAGAAAGCTAGAAGGTTCGATGCTACAACTGAAGATCCTAAGGGGAAAAAGAAGATGAAAGGGGCAATGGAAAAGATGTCAAAGCAGAATTGGAAAATGACATGTAAGCACTATGGTGAGGTTGGACACAACAAACTTGGTTGTGCCTTGAGAAAGTTACAAAAGTCAACTGGTGGAGTTGGCTTTCCAGGCTCTACTAGTGGCTCTGCAGCAAATCTTGAAAATAAAGAGCAAGTACAGTGTGTAAGCATCTACGTATTGTTCCTTTGTTTTGTCACTCACTTATTAGCATTGTGTTGTTTATCTAATTTTAGTCCACTTATATTTTCTTATACATGAAAATGATGGGGTTCAACCTGATGATGCTTATGCTTAAGAGGAGATGGATATTCAAGAGGAGCACCCACCCCTTACACAAGAAGAAGAAAATTTGTTAATGGAGATTGAAACAATGAGCATTTTACCCTCTATTTTGGCTGATTGTTCTTGATAAGAAAATCTTTGCAAGTGTTTAACTATTTTACATGAATTTTACCCAACAAAAATGTGCCATATTCAGTGGCTACATCTCTGAATGCCCCACCACCAACACAAAAGGGTGTCAACATCAGAGCTCCACCGCCAATGTCCTTCCAGCCAAATGCTTTTATGGGAAGGCCAACTCCAGCAATGATGAGTGAGAAAGGGCAGGATAAGATGAAGGTTACAAATAAAGGAGGTAAGAAATTTGTAACCCTTTCAAGTCTTCATACTGCTGTTGATAAGGCTTCGAAGGGCAAGGACAAGCTTTGAGTCTCTTTTGTTGTCGGGTGTTGGCAAAATTATTTTAATTTAGGATAATCTGGTTAAAGCCAAATGGGCATTTATCATCATTATTTGTGCGCCACCTCACACTTTTGACATGTTAGTTTTATATTTTGTTTAGGTTTTTGTGTTTTGGGTTAGATTTGTGGCATGCATACTTGATATGCGTGATACAGTTTCATTTGGCTTATATTCAATTTATAACATTTTGTGGACATTTGTTACTTTTGGGGATTTGGCTTGTACAACATCCCATTTACTTCTTCTTTCTGTTATGTTACTATTAGAAAACAAAATATGCAAATCTCACGCATCATCACACATCACAACACATGATCATTCACATTGGAAAATCATTCTGCATTCATTAGCTTAGGTTACAAAATTCTTAGACATTACATTACACAACATAATAGTAATAACTTAGGGTAGTATAATATCTAGTTTATTTGATCAAAATGTCATTCTAACAACATAAACCATAGCCACGTACACAATGACAGCTAGGGTCATCTTCAACATCCTTTTCAGTGCAGCAACCTCGACACCCATTCTTATCATTTCTTCACTCATTTTACCAACCACGCTTTCTGTAATTTCCACAACACGACTAGCTTCCCTCTCCCTCTGGGTCAGAATGCGCTCTAGCTCGACTAGTCCTTCCATCCGTTGCATAACACGATCTGCAGCATCTCCCCCCCTCCCCAGGTCCTTGTTGTGCATTTTCTAGCTCATCTAGCCAAACAAAATAATCACAACCACCGGCGGCCCAATCGGGGCAGCCGATGAACAAACGGCCTCGGCTAAAGGGCCTCAACGACACAAACGTACACATTCCTTTGCCACAGTGGCAAACTATGCCGAATTGGGGAGGGTGGGGCATTTGCCTTGTTGAGGAAGAAGATGACGTTGTGTGGGATTGTGATTGCTTGTTTTTTTGGTTTATATTTGATGGATGAATGTAGCAGGTAGTAATTTGGTGCTTTTAAGGACATAAATCAGTTTTTTTTTTTTGCTCCAAAATGGAGGTTTTATCCCGCAAAAAGTCAGTTTTCCTTCCAACAAACTGGAACTGAAATGGGACCAAAACTGCAAAATTTTAAGGGATTGAAACTGCCAAAACGAGTGGGGACCAAAAGTGCAATAAATTTAACGATTTCCGTAATGGAAGGACCAAACGTGCAACTTTCAAATCGAATGGGGTCAAAAGTGCTAGGGCTGAGACCAAATCGCAAAAAACTCCATGTCCAGTGGGACCAAAAGTGCAAAAATATCTAATTATTAAAGTATATATAATTTATATAATAATTATCTTAAAGATATCTAATAGATTTGATATTAGAACCAATTAAATTAATTGCTCATCTAGGATATAATTATAAATGAGTCTTGATTTTCTACCAAAATTAACAACACAAGTTCAAGAAGCAAGTAAAGAATTAAAGAGTAACGATTCTTATAATATTTATCCAAGAACATTGTTAATATTTTTCTGAATGAATTTAACATTACTCAAATCAAAGTCCATAATCAAAGTCTACTCCGAATTCGAAGCCATCAAATTATTAAATGAGAGAAATCAGAGGTGAAATAAAAAAAATTGTAATCACAAGAAATACGCCGAAATCTGCGTTGTATAATATTTAAAAATTATGATTATACTGATTGAGATATATACATATTTTTTTCTCAAATGATAGAAATTTCATTAACATGACCAACGGGCCAAAAACCTCGTTAGAACTACCGAAGTAATCCAACCCGAACCAGGGAGACCCAGGCGACAATTCCAAAAGGGTGCTGGGGGTCCAAAATCCTCCTTAAAAGGAGAAAGGGCACTCCAAATAGGGGAAATAAAACATTCCCACAAGGGAAACTATGTTCTGATTAAATCAAAGACAAAGACATACGATACAATACAAAACCTATCTAGCCGGAACTGATGCTTAGCAACCTACCGCCAAACCGTTTTTTTTCTTGAATCCGTCTTTATCAAAGAAAAAGAAAGAACTAGCCGAACAGAACTAAAGAAAAACCAAGCAAGAACAGTAATAAAGGAAATGCAACAAAAAAAAAAGAAAATGGATCATTCTCCCTTTTAAAATTTGAAAACCGCTGTCTTACATCTCCTCCGTCCCTCCACCAACTCCGAATTAATCAAGAGTACTAAGAGTAAGAAATGAGGGATCTTTGCATAGACAAACACAAAATACCTTTACCAAAATTGCTAAATGTTTGCGAGCCTGTAGTGGAAATAATATTTGTCTTTTGTAATCATAACCTTTATCTTTAAGAATTGATTCATCATTCTTCATTTGAATTTTAGTACTTATATATATTCAGTAAATATGTCACTATTACATATTCCATCAACACTTATTTAAATTGTTCATTAGAACGCTGTTAGTTATCAAAAAATTTAGGAAATCTGCAATTATGCACAATCATGTTTTTATTTAAATTGCGAGAGTACTGGTTATTCGTAAACCAATATGATCTTTTGAGGCAAAAGCCACGAAAAAGTGAATATTTGTCACAATTTTATCAATAGAAACAAAATATCATTACTAATTAATCGTCTTAATAATTCGGTCGCTAGTAATATATTTGCCATGAAAGCCGTATCAAATGCATCTCAAATATTTTTTTGCAACAACTAATTGTCTCTAAAAGTAGTCTGAAAATAATATCGAATAATTTGTAAAGAGTTTTGTGACAACAAATGGTCACACATAACTTATTAGTGACCATAATTGTGTCCATGCCTTGGTAGTCTAGCAGCATTGCCTTACCAATTTATGATTGAGTTCAAAGTTTCGAACGTCACTTCCACGCTCACTCAAAAAAAAAAAAAAAAAACAAAGTTAAAATATTACCAACGTCTCCACTTAAAAAAGAAAAAAATAAAATAATTATTAAAATTGTGGTGTAAAAAATGTATGATATTTTTTTATTATAATACACTAGTTGAAATTAAACCAGAGGTTGCGTGTTTTCTTTTTCTTTTTCTTTTTTTCCTCTAAGTAATTGACAACGAAGTTTCTTATACTGGAAGGCACGCAAAGTTAACCATCATGATTGGAAATTTAAGTAAATCATATCATTTAATATTAGGATTAGGGTACCTTTAGAGCCTAAGGTTTGCAATAACTTTCCACAAGATAATTATTTTAGGGTAAGACTATTCGTAGCCCGTAAGTTTTTTTTATGAATTTCATTCTTAAATCTTAATATATTCCGTTCCATCCCATCCAATTCTAATCTTATCCTTTATATTATATTCTCTCCATATTAAAATAAGTGTCTTTCTAATTTTTTTTTTAAAATAAAGATAAATATAAAATTTAAATATTCTCATACAAAAATTACTTTATTTGATATATTTTGTGGAATAAGAAAACAACAATAAATTAAATAAGGTTTTTATGATAAAATTGGAAGAGTTATGGTGTTTTGTTACTTAAATTAGTAAGCACGCTAGAAGAAATGTAGAGTGCGGGGAATAATTTTGGTCGGATTTTGAAGTTTAAGTTTCTAGTACTTTTTCAAAATATAAAAATAAAGCCATAAGTTTTGAGCAAGTGTAAGTTGAATTAGAAGAGTTTGATGCAATCCTAGTTTCAGACATTCTGGAAACGAGAAAGAGATTTGTCAACTAGTATCAACTTGATCAAATTATTTCATCACCATGACCTTGCCATAAGTAGCAACATACCCATACATTAAATGTTAATTTACTTAATTCTACGCTCACTTGGTCATCACCCTAAATAGATAACTTTAATTTCATTGTCTCAAAGTCGTAGTTGGCTCCTCGGTCAATTATTTTATAAACAAGTGTTCATACTATTAAGTTGGGTTTGTTTTAGGTTGGAAAATGTTGAAATACAGTAAACTGACGAGAATAAAATTTAAAAAGGAGGTTAAGTTAAATAGATGGATATTGATTTTATTGGTTAAAAATTAAGTTGGAGTTTGTACATGATAATGCGCGATCTGGTATCCAGGAAACTTAACGGAAATTTACGTAAACAATATGAAAACACACAAGATTTACGTGGTTCGATCCGGAGATCTACGTCCACGGGCAGAAAATCACTCTTGCCGAGGTGTTTCTTTCACTAGAACTTTGAGTTTACAAGAAATAATTCAGAATACAGAATGCGAACCCTAATTCAGAGTTCTTTTCTCATATTTATACTCAACTTTCCTAAACCCTAACTGAACCCTAACTAATCCCCTATTCTCACGCCTATTTCTCGCTGCATGGCGGTTGGGAACGGATCGTGAGCCTTGATTCGCGGAACAAACCATCCGTTGGGCCGACGCGTGTTCCTGGTCCTGTTGGGCCTACGCGTGCTAGGCCTACGCGTGCTTGCTGGGCCTACGCGTGCTGGGCCGGTCAGTGGGCTCAGGTATTAACCCGACCCGAAGTGATCGGGCCATCCCTATCAGATGCCCCCCCCCCATCCGAAGCGAGGAAGGAGCTTCGGTTGTCACCGGGGTGAAACCATAAGCAAGAAGGGCCGTGGTCGCGGGCGCGCCGAAGTATTTATGGATGACTAAATCTATCCGCGTCCCACTCCGCGGCGCAGTCTGCGGAAGCGGAACCGAACTAGGCCGAAGTGCCCGGGACAGACAATGGGATACCGAGCCTCCCAGACGCAAGAAACGTATCGGAAGTACATAATGACCTGGCCGAGGTAAAGGAATCACCGGAGTGTAGTAGTCTGGCCGAAATGAAGGAAGCACCGGAGTGTGGTAGTATGACCGAGGTAAAGGAATCACCGGAGTGTAGTTTGAATCTTCCTGACGAAGGGTGAGGTTGATGTGATTGGCGGCGCCATCATGAGAGAGAGGGATGTGAAGTGACACGCTCTGCGATTTCCAAGAAACCTGTTCCCCACGCGCCTTGGGAACTGTAAAGCGCGTGAAGAGCTCGTTTAAATCTCCATCATTGAATTTGAATAGGCTGTATCAGAGCCGTTGGTTTTTTGCGTATATATTTGGAATAACTGCACAGTAACTCTTCATCTTCTTCATTGCGATTTACCAGTTTAGAAAGCGGGAAAAAGAGGGGAATTCTGTGCCTGTGATTCATCTCAAATCAAAACTTCTCAAATTCAACCCAAGTAAGTATGCCTTCCTCTTCATCTTCTGCCTCATCTTCTGCCTCTATTCAAGAAGTAGGGACTACGAGTGCCCCGTTAGATGTCCCCCCCCTTCGATACCTCATTCCGGAGAGGAATGAGATTAGGACCGTAGACAGGGCCGATGGGCTGGAAAGAAACATTATGATGGTTGCCTTTTATCAATGCGCGGAGGAGGATTTGGAGGTGGCCTCTGTAGCGTTATGGATGACGCGAATGCAGATTGAGAGAGAAATCCCGTCATTTTACTTTCCCTTTAACTTAGAGTATATAATACCGAACCCCGATGATAGGGCCTGCTGCCCACCGCAGGGGTTTATTAGTGTGTACATAGATCCCCTTAGAATAGGCCTGAGACTGCCCCTGTGGGACATTGTGATCCGGTTGCTGCAATACTACGGTATTGCCTTGAGCCAACTAGCGCCGAACGCGGTGAGGCAGGTAGTGGGATTCACCGTGGTGTGCAAGAACGCCGAGATAGAACCCACCGTAGAGATTTTTAGGTTTTTTTACCAATTAAAAAACTTCGGGAAGTCCAAGGGGTGGTACTCCTTCAGCCCCCGAACCCGAGGTGGGTTCAAGGTTCAAAACCCAAGTAAGGTAGAGGGGTGGAAGGAGAGGTTTATATTTGTAAAAAACAAAGTAGCCCTCCCGAAGTGGAGGAGGGATGAGGTACTGGATACCGCTCCGGTGGAGAACCCGGAGCCCGAAGTCATACATGTATTCCGGTCAGTGGGGACTTTCAAAACCCTCTGCACCGAGGAAGAACTGGAGGAGGCAGGACTGAGCCCGTATTATTCGGGCAATGCGGGTGCCGAAGAGGGTAGGAGTTCTTTTATCTTGCTTTTTACAACTGTTGACTGTGTATATAACTAACTTTACCTTCTGTGTGCAGTGGGGCGCTTCGGGAAAGAGCCGGCTGGAAACCCCGCGGTGGCGGCGGCGGCAAAAAAGAAAGGCAAATCTGCTGAGGCATCTCCCCGGGGAAAGATGCCATCCGATACGAGGCCCAGTGCTGGGTCCGAGGAGCAGGTAGGGGTAACGAAGCCTACCCCTATGTCCAAGAAGAGGCCGAGCCATCTGGGACTCCTCCAACATCAGCGAAAAGACTCCGCATGGAGGGGGGTATGGAGGTAAGTTCCAGTCGTGTTGTCAGCTACTGTTAATGCAATTACATTGTATATTCTTCTGTGCTGATCATTGTGTGCTATCATTGGTTCAATTGAAGGAGCAGGGGCCCCCAAGTCTGTTGGGGTTAGAAGGCGCGGACGCCGAAGAACTTCTGCGCTTGGCATGAGGTATCCTGGACCTCGGTCGGAAGAGCGAGAAGGAAGGCAAGGAGGAACTGGCCGAAGTGGCAAGGGAGCTTCGGGCGCGCAACGACCGATTGACCCACGACCTAACCGAGGCACGTAAGAGGGCTGCCTTGGTCGAAAACGAGGTTGCGCGTCTGCGCGGGGTGGAGGCAGAGACCAATGTCCTCCGAGGTGAAGTGCTGCGGCTGCGGGCAGAGATGGAGGCTCGGGAAGCGGCCGTAGTCGAAGGGCAAGGAGCGATGCTGAAGACACTCGCCGACAAATTATTCCAAACCAACACGTTCCTTGACTTCCAGACGGAGTTTGTGGCAATAGGGGACCAGGCCACACGATCCGCGCTGCTGGAGCAGGTGAAGGAGGTCTACCCGAATGTGGATGTATATCGTCCAGAATTCGGGTATGACTTTGAGGCAGTGGCCGGGGTAGAAAAGGCCTATTACGCAGCTCTAGCGAATCTGCCGGAGTGGCCCCTGGTGAAGGCTCTAGGGGAGAAGAAGCAACTGCTGACGGCCGCGGAGATCGCCAACTGTGAGGTGGACCAGGACCAAGAGTTCATGGCATTCCGCCGGGGTGAGCTGGTCTCCGAGCCCCGAAACAAAGAACCCCCTCCCCCCCCACGGATGGAGGTCGAAGCCATAGCTGCAGACGAAGCTGTCGCAGCGAATGAGGAGGAAGAAGCCGAAGTGTCAGAGGGCCGGCGAGAGGTGTTGCCCGAGGACATTGAGGCAACTGAGCGGGAGGTCAGTCGATCCTCGCAAATTTAAAATTGTAGATAATAGGAGTGTATGCGAACATTGTACTGATTCCTGGATATTGTACTTCCATTCTGTTAAATATAAAGTTTGTTTCTCAGACACTTCGTCTTCCTTTTGCGTGAATGATCAATGTTTGTTGTTTTCGAACTGAATTCCAACTCTTTACATACTTGAGATTGATCGACCTGGTTGACTCTTCTTTCTGTTTAGAATACCGCGGAATTGCACGAAACAATAAAGAAACTCATGCGATCACTTGAGTGGTTCCGCGAAGAAAAGAACAACCTGCAAATGCACGTAGTGCCAAAGCTAGAAAAACGGGTGTCCATTGCAGAAAAGAGAGCGGAAGCAGCCGAGAAGGCCATGTCAAAAGCCACAGAGAAGGCCAGGGACCAAGAATTAAAGTATCTGGCCACAGCTGCTGAATTGAGCCGTGTCCTCGTCCATCAAGGAGAGTATGAACGGATACTGACGGAGTTCGGCTTACTGACATTTGAGGAAGTTGAGGCACGGATCGTAGAAATTCAGGAGGAGATTTCTGCGCTTACGGCAAGGAGCCCAGTAGAGTCCTCGGAGCTCGTAAGAAAGCGAGAAGTTCTGGAGTTGCTTCTCAGCATGTACGAAGGGCTGAAGGGCCGAGGCAGGTGGAGGCCTTCTGCCGAGGAATTCATTGCGAGTTCAAGCCGGGGCCAAGGTACTCCAAAAGCTCCCCGGAAGGATAAAAAGAAACCCTCTGGAAAGAGTAAAGGCATTGTTATCCGAGAGCCAGCTCCAGTGACCACGATTGAAGAAGAGCCCGCTGTGGTTGCCGAGGAAGTAGTCGAGGAGCTGGCCAGAGAAATTGAAGTGATGGCTCCGGAGGAGTGGGACCCTGTGCAGTGGGCCCAAACCCCGAGGTCCGCTCCACAACCAAGTAGCCGAGCTTGGACTAGAGACGAAGTCCCCAGGCAAACGCCCAGAGCAAGTCCTCGGCGTCGGAAAGCTCGCGGGGGAGAAAGAGCCGGAGCCCGAGGTCGAGGATCTACAAGATCCCGGAGGACACAGCGCAGACCGAGGAGCAGGCCTCAACGCCGGAGCGCTGAATATTGGCTCGAGGGCCGTAGATAATGGCTTTTTTTTTTTTTTTTTTGAAGTTTTATGTAAAAAACTTTTCGGTGTTATATCATTTTGAAGATAATAGAATCGATTTGATGTGCACAAATGTGTTAAGGAAAACAACAAGTTATTAACTGTTTTAGTTAGGTGTCCGGGAACACAATTCGAATAACCCTAATGTAAGTCTCCCCGGACGGATCAGGCAGGAGTAAATTCTCCCCGGACGGATCAGGCGGGAGTAAAGTAAGTCTCCCCGGACGGATCAGGCGGGAGTAAACACTTCCCCGGTTAAACAGGCGAGATAGTGATATAAGTCCGGGGACGAAATGTGAATCTCCTCGGACGGACCGAGGGAGAGATTTAATTGTCCGGAGACTAATAATGATAATACGATTGTGTTAGGGCGTCCCCATAACGTAAAGGAAAACACAGCAAGATGCATAAACAAAGAATTTCTATTCAACGATGAGTGCCGGAGCAAACTAAAGAGTACAAAGAGAGATAACAATCATGAAAGAAACGTACAATGAGCATAAAGAGAAGATAGTACTTGTGATTTGGCATTCACAGATAGAAGCACCTCAAGTTGGTAACGTGCCAGCTTCGGGGAATCGAGGTCCCATTGAGATGCTCTAGCTGATAGGATCCGGAATCGTGCGCGGCGACGACGCGGTAGGGACCCTCCCAAGAAGCATGTAATTTCCCCTCGGGGGCAGCTTTGCTGGCCGAATTGAGCCGAAGCACTAGGTCCCCGACATTGAACTGAGTGCCCCGGACCCGGAGGTTATGGTACTGGGCTGCACGTTGTTTACACCTGGCCTGTTGAATGAATGATTGGTCACGACGATTTTCGAGCTCATCCAAATTTGCTCGGAGAGCCTCGTCATTATCCTCTGGAACCAATGTGATGAGGCGGGGGCTTGGTACACTGATTTCCGCGGGAATAACGGCTTCGGATCCATAAGTAAGCTGTAAGGAGTCTCCCCGGTGGAGGTATGAGGTGTCGTGCGATAAGCCCATAGGACTTGCGGAAGGTTTTCAGCCCAAAGACCTTTGGCATTATCCAGGCGTTTCTTTATACCCGTGAGCAGTGTACGATTGGTGACTTCAACCTGACCGTTGGCTTGAGGGTGAGCAACCGAAGTGAAAATTTGTTTGATGTGAAGCTCTTCGCACCATGACCGAAAGGGATCATTGGCGAATTGTTTACCATTGTCCGAGATAATAGTACTCGGGATGCCGAAGCGACAAACGATATTGCGCCACACAAACTTCAAGATATTCTGACCAGTAATGGCCGTAAGAGGTTCGGCTCGACCCACTTAGTGAAGTAGTCTACGGCAACGACCAGGAACTTCAATCCCCCTGGAGCAACTGGGAATGGGCCGACAATGTCGATTCCCCATTGAATAAACGGCCACGCACTCTGGATTCCAGTGAGCTCGGTCTGCGGCAAATGCTTTACACGGGAGTGCAGCTGACACTTGCTGCATTTGGTCACTAAGTCGTGGGCATCGTTGAACAGGGTTGGCCAATAATATCCCCAGCGGAGAACTTTCTTGGCTAATGTCCGGGAGCCGATATGGCTGGCACAGGCCCCTTCGTGAACCTCCCGTAGAACTTGATTAGCTTCGGCAGGAGCGAGACACCGGAGACTCGGTTGTAGGTATGACCGCCGGTACAAGACTCCATCATGAAAGGAGTATTTGGGAGCTTTGAGGACAACTTGACGAGCTCGCAGCTTATCAGTAGGCAGGATTCCATCTCGGAGATATTGAATGATAGGAGTCATCCAATTCGGATCACTATCGGTCAGTACCGAAACTGTGGCCTCATGAATTGCTGGATGAGATAGGTCTTCGACCATTATATCCGGAGATATATTAGTTCGGACCGCGGAGGCCAATTTGCTGAGCGCGTCTGCTCTTGCATTCTGAGCACGCAGTATTTTCTGGATAACAACTGTATCAAGAGTTGACATAAGCTTGAGTGTTAGAGCACGATACCTGACCATTGTTTCATCCTTGGCGACATAAGTCCCCTGGATTTGCTTGGACACGATCTCGGAGTCCGTGAAGAGCTCAAGATGACGAATGTCTAAGGATTGAGCGAGCCGGAGCCCGCTTGAACTGCCTCGTACTCCGCTTCATTATTGGTCACCTTGAATTTGAATCGAATGACGTATTTAACTTCAACCCCCTCGGGGTCAATGAGAAGCACCCCGGCACCACTTCCTCGAGTCGTGGATGCTCCATCCACGAATAGTTGCCATTTCCGAGGTGAAGATACGAGGGTAGCGGGGTGATGTGTATCACTGTCTGCCGGAGACTCATGATTGTCTCCCGGGGTTTTAGCCAGAAAGTCGGCGAGTGCTTGACCCTTGATTGCTCGGCGGGGAAGGTATTGAATATCATATTCGCCTAACTCGACAGCCCACTTTGCGAGGCGCCCAGACACCTCGGGTTTGACAAGAATCTGACGGATAGGATGATTGGTCAGAACCCGTATTTCACGCCCTTGGAAATATGGGCGCAGACGCCGAGCTGCCATGACAAGAGCCAGTACAGTTTTTTCCAGCATGGAGTATCGTGTCTCCGCCCCGTGGAGGACACGACTTCGCGCACAAGTGCAGCGCTAATAGCTTCCTCGGCGGAGGCTAGATACACATAAAGAGGCTCTCCGGAGAGAGGAACTGACAAAGTAGGCAGCTGCTGTATATGACGTTTCAAAGCCTCGAAAGCCTCGGTGCACGCCGGAGTCCATTCAAAGGACTTCGATTGTCGCAAGATTTTGAAGAATGGGAGTTGGCGCTCTGCCGCTTTGGACAAAAAACGATTTAAGGCCGCCAAACCGCCCGTGAGGCGCTGAACGTCTCTGAACGTCTTCGGTGGCTGCAGATCCAAAACATCCCGAAGTTTGGCTGGATTAGTCTGAAGACCGTGTTGTGAAACCATATATCCAAGGAACTTGCCGGAGCCAACGCCGAAAGTGCATTTTGCTGGATTAAGTCGCAAATTGTAACGCCGCAGAGTGCGCAACGTTTCGGCAATGTCCTGTACACATGAAGAATGGGTGGTGCTCTTTATAACAAGATCATCAACGTAAACCTCGACATTGCGGCCAATCTGGTCGTGAAAAACGCGGTCCATGAGACGTTGATATGTGGCTCCGGCATTCTTGAGCCCGAAGGGCATTTTCTTAAAAGCAAAACACCCGAAAGCAGTGATGAATGCTGTCTTGATGGCATCTTGCGGATCCATAAAGATCTGGTGGTATCCCTTATACAGGTCTAAGAAACAAAGTGCCATATACCCAGTAATGGCTTCGGCCTTTTGGTCTATGGAAGGTAGGGGATAACAGTCCTTCGGACAATGTTTGTTGAGGTCGGAGAAGTCGACGCACATCCGCCATGCCCCGCTGGACTTTATCACCATCACCGGATTGGACAGCCAAGAGGGGTAATACACTTCGAACAAGATGTCCGCATCCAAAAGCTGTTGCACCTCGACTCGAATGGCTTCATTTCGCTCCGGAGCGAACTTCCTTTGCTTCTGCTGGATAGGCTTTATGCTGGGATCGATGTTCAGCTTGTGTGTTATTATATCGGGAGAGACCCCGGGCATATCTAGAGGAGACCATGCAAAGACATCGGAATATTCTCGCAAGGTCTGAATGATAGCCTGGTGTAACCATGGCACATCCACGGCTCCGACGGTTACAGTCTGTTTCGGCTTGGACGGATCAAGCGGTACTTGGGCGGTGGCATCCCCCAATGAGGTACATTCCCGAGGTTCCAGAGCCGATGATGCTACCTGAAGCTGCTGTTTGGGAGGAACTTTAGCAGTCTTTTTGAGTGCCACGTACATACACTCCTTTGAAACCCGTTGACTCCCGCGGATAGCCACTTCGCCATGCAAAGTGGGGAACTTTAGTGCGAGGTGATACGTGGAGCATATGGCTTTGGCGGGGGTGAGCCAGTCCTGGCCCAAGATCATGTTGTACGGTGATGGGGAATTCACCACATAAAAATCCACGAAAATGGTTTTTATCGCCGGATAAGTCCCCAAAGACGCCGGGAGAGTGATGACACCCTCTGGCTGGACTTCACCCTGAGTGAAAGTCTGTAGTGGCCCGGGGGCCGGCCGAAGTTGTTCCCGAGGAATCCCCATCTTCTGGAAACAGTCGGCAAATATGACACTCACTGCGGCTCCATTGTCCACGAAGACCCGCTTTATTGTGATATTGGCCACTGTCATGTCAATGACAATGGCATCAGTATGAGGCGTTATCTCTGGAACAGGGTCCCTGTCAGTGAAACTAACAGTTTCGGATTGATGGAGGCGCTTATGACGTGGTTCCTCGGGAGGAGGATGGCGAGCCTCTGCCTTCAAGGCATTTCGTGAAGCCCCGGTGGGAAGGGCCCCGTATATCACGTTTATTACGTGAGTGGGTGCATTGTCTCCGGGTCCTCCCGGAGGAGGAGGTGGTGGCAGAAAACGAGGCTGTTGGCGATTGCCAGAGTCTTGCCGTGCATTATTGCTAGGCCCCGGCCGATTATTCTGCCACGGCGGCCGATTCTATTGTGCGCCCCGGTCATGATAACCTCCACGGTTATGAGACGAACCCCCATTCTGGCTTGTCCGAGGTTTGTCATCGGTCCGCGCGATGTATTGTCGCAGGAAACCTCTCCTTAGGCACTCCTCGATTTCCTTGCTGAGTTCTCGGCACTCCTCTGTCTCGTGCCCATGATCTCGGTGGTACGCACACCACTTTCCACGGTTCCTTTTTTCAGGCGGAGCAGTCATCCGCGGACAAGGCCGTAGATCGTTCTTGTGAACAGAAAGGATTTCGGCTCGTGACTTCGTCAACGGAGTAAATTGTGGAATATCACCTCGGGATTCTGAACGCCCCGGGTTCAGACGGGAAAAGGCACTAGGTCGCGTGCTAGGCCCAGCTTGTGCCCTGTCGGACTGCCGCTTGCTAGCATGTTTCTCATGTTTCCGGCGTGTCTGCTCCTCGACTTTAGCATATCTGCACACCGTTTTGAACAATGCTCGGGTTGTGACCGGTGTGTTTCGAACCAACTCGGTGTAAAGTGTTCCGGGACGGAGTCCATTCATGAATGCGTTGATGACTACGTCTTCGGAGCAATTTCCCACCTTGAGGCTCTCCGCTGTAAAGCGGTCAAGAAATTGGGTAACGGTTTCACCGTCCCGCTGTTCCATATTCATGAGGTCGGCCAAGGTGGCCATGGGCTTCGCACGTGCTTCGAAACGCGCCCAAAAGTGTTCGGCGAGTTCTCTAAAAGAGGATACGCTGTTGCGTGGGAGAGAATCAAACCAAACCCGAGCTTCATCCTGTAAATACTCAGGGAAAATCTTACAGTAATGGAGGGATGTAGTGTGATCGCGGCTAAGCATGTTGTGCCGGAAAGCTCCAAGAAAATTGGCAGGATCTCCGGTGCCGTCGTAAGGTGGTATGGCTGGCCGTTTGAACCCTTCGGGAAGGGAGGTGGCCATGATTTCTTGGGAGAACGGTGTGATGATATCTCCATTGGCATCAAGGCCCAAGATTCTGTCCAGCTCGACATTGCGTTGAACCAGCTCATACTCTTGAAGATCTAGAGTATGAGGATTGGCATAGCGAACTCTCTTAGCCGCGTTGAGTGGATGGCGGTGATCGACATCGATAGGTTCATCGTTGCGCTGTCGTGATTCGTTAGAACTCCCGTAGTCCTCGGAAGAACCTGGTCGTTCGCGTCGACGATCCTGACGCTCGCGATGCCCCGGGTCTTGTCGATCACGCGAATGCTGACGATGTAGAGGCACCACGGGATTGACATTCTGTCCGGCAGGTCCCCCGGGATTTAGGCGATTGGCTGCCCAATCTTGAAGAACATGAGCATGCTCTTGTAGGAAGGCCTGGAGTAATTCTGGAGTGACTTGAATGTTAACCGGTGGCTGAGCAGCAGCAAGATTAGGGTTTTGCATGTCTTGAGGGGGTGGAGGTAAATACCAATTGTCTGGATTCGCAACCGGGCCTTGGTTGCCCTGATGATGAGATGTTCCTCTTGCCGGCGATTGCCTCGGCGGCAAAAACTTGATCCACGGGTGGATCTTGGTTGGATTGATCACCGTGGCGAGATTGATTCAAACGAGTCGTCACCATGATCTTTGAATACACTGTGAATGTCAAAAATTGCTTTACGTTCCCACAGACGGCGCCAATTGATAATGCGCGATCTGGTATCCAGGAAACTTAACGGAAATTTACGTAAACAATATGAAAACACACAAGTTTACGTGGTTCGATCCGGAGATCTACGTCCACGGGCAGAAAATCACTCTTGCCGAGGTGTTTCTTTCACTAGAACTTTGAGTTTACAAGCAATAATTCAGAATACAGAATGCGAACCCTAATTCAGAGTTCTTTTCTCATATTTATACTCAACTTTCCTAAACCCTAACTGAACCCTAACTAATCCCCTATTCTCACGCCTATTTCTCGCTGCATGGCGGTTGGGAACGGATCGTGAGCCTTGATTCGCGGAACAAACCATCCGTTGGGCCGACGCGTGTTCCTGGTCTTGCTGGGCCTACGCGTGCTGGGCCTACGCGTGTTTGCTGGGCCTACGCGTGCTGGGCCGGTCAGTGGGCTCAGGTATTAACCCGACCCGAAGTGATCGGGCCATCCCTATCAGTACACATTAAAAAAAAGTGAAAAATGTGATTTGATGTTCGTAAGAGTTAGTTAGAATGATTGGTTATTAATTAAATTAATGTTGTAAATTACATATGGTTTGAGTAATTTTATTAGGGTAATGGAGATTTATTTTTTAATTTAATAATGAATTGAATATATTTTGCAAAAGAAAAAAAAAACAAATTTAAAATGTTTTAAATAAAATTTACATTTCTAAAACAGTTTTCAATTTTTTTTTTTTTTTTTTTAATTTTTTGACGTAAATATATTTTTAATGCATATTTAATTTTTTTTATTTACGAATGCATTGTTAAATTTCGATTAAATGAAAACTAGTGCACTAACTTAATGCATTGTACTAACATGAAAATCAGTGTACTCATCGTTCAATTTCTACAAACCTCAATCAATTTACTCTCTCTCTCTCTATATAAGAATAGAATAGAGGGTATTAATGTTATTTTATTTTTTCTTTCAAAATTTTTATACTATAAAATTATTAATTTTTCTTATTTTTGGTAAGTTCATAATTTTCTTTTATCTTTTTTAAATATAAATTATTCTTTCATTTTTAATATGATTTTTATGCATAATATATCAAATTATTCATCTTTTCACGATCTTCGATTTGACATTCATATCACATATATTATAGTGAGATATTTAATTTGAATAAACGAATTATTTGTTGATTAATTATTTATGCTAAAATTGATGTATATTGTGAATTGCACTATAATATTTTGGTTTGAGATGCAACTAAAATTACTAAAATAATTTCTTTTATAAGAAAATGTGATTATTTTTTTATAAAAATACAACTAGTCAGTTTATTTTATTAGACGTGAATTTTTAAATATTTTTGTTATTTAAATTATGCAAGGAGAAAAATCATTGTTTAAATAATAAAAGTCCTTCTTTATTAAATCAAAGGCAAAAAAATCAATTTCTATTTTATTATCAACCTATTAGATTATCAAATTTGCTACTATATTTTTTATCACAAAAGTATAGAAGCTTTGAGCATATGTATAATTATATATTAAAATTACTATTAAAATTATTTTTAATTATCTATTTATATTTTAATAATGAGTATTTTGTTAAACTGACTTTTTAAGGAAATTTATTCTTTGCAGCCTAAATTATGACATTTGTTACATTTTGCAATCTTTTTTAATTTTTCGCTTTTGCTAAAACTTCAGTTATATGTTTTTACACTTTGTAGGCTAAATAATACTCCCTCCGTTCCACTTAAATTTGCAGGCTTGCATTTTCCGTCCGTCCCACTTAACTTTGCACATCCTTAAAAAAGATTTTTTTCTCACAATCTCCACCCTCAATCTACAGCTTTGATAAAGTCAACTTAAAAGCAAAAACAATTTTTTCTTAACATCCGTGTCCGGCCAGCCCCGCAAAATTAACTGAGACGGAGGGAGTACTTTGACGCACTAATCAACATCAAATGTCTTTTTTACTCTCAATAATTTAAATTATTTTGCTCGCATTAATCAACTTTTATCAATAAATAACTATATATAAGAAAAATATATCATTTATATAAATAATTTACAAGACCAAATCAAATAAGAAAATTCAAATATTTTGAAGAACTCACGGAATTGATTTTTTTATTCAAATTACTAAATAACTTTTGAATTAAATAAAAATTTATTAAATAAAAAATATTTAAGTATATTTGAAATTACCAAATGAACTGTTAAAAGTTGCAAATGAAATCTAACCTTAAAAAGAGAAAATTAAATATATATAATTAGAACTTGAAAGTTTATTTAGATAAATTAATAAAACATAAAATAAAAGCAGAAACATAACGGAAAAAAAATATTAAATTTTATATTACATATGAAATATCCAAATAAAATATCATTGGTCTTTTTATTATATATTTCATGGTTATTTTTAATTATTTATAGTTAGAATTTAAAAATTACTTTATAAATAAAAAAAATCTATATATTTTATACATTTAAGCGACAGTATGTAGAATTCTGTAAGTAACACTTTTCAGCCTAAAATTTTAGATTGTGACTGGTAATAAGTTACTACATTTGGTAAGAAGCAAAATGTATTTTACTTTCTAAAGTTGTAAATATATTATTTTATTTTTTTTATTTCTAATCTATTTATTATGTACTACCTCCGTTTTTTTAGATGTTCTTTTAGCTTTTGTGTTTTATTTATAATTAAATGTTCTTTTAGCTTTTTTCCATAATTTTTCCTATACTACCCCTTTCATTATCCCTAAAACTTCTCCCATTATGTAAGCTAACATATAATTAGATAACAATAGTAAGGAATTATTGAGAAAATTAAGGGATTTAAGGGGAAGGAGAAGAATCTAGAAAGGGGCTTATTTATCCACTCCCCCTACTCCTTAATTTTCTTATTCATGTCTAAAAGAACATCTAAAAAACGGAGGTAGTATATTGTATCAAATTAATCATCTTTTGACGATATTTGATTTAACATCCAAATAATAATAAAAATAATAATAATAATAATAATAATAATAATAATAATAATAATAATAATAATAATAATAATAATAATAATAATAATAATAATAATAATAATAATAATAATAATAATAATAATAATAATAATAATAATAATAATAAGATATTCTATTTAAAATATTATATTATTTATCCATTGATTATTTGAGTAAGATTTCGGTGTTTATTGTGGGTTGTATAATAAATATAGTATTGGTTCGGAATACAATTAAAAATCATTCAAATAATTCTCTTTTACAAATTATTTTACTTAATTATTTCATTAAAACAACAACTAATATAATCAATTAGTTTTATCTGAAATGAATTGTCTCAAGTTTTCTTCATTTATTACATTGAGAGAAAAATCAATGCATATATAATTGAACACATACTTTATCAAATTAAAAACTATAGTTAATATTTGATTTATAATCAACATATTAAATTATTAAATTTGTCAATATTTATTTGTTATAATAATTATTTTTGTTGATAAATCAAACTATGACTTTTGCTCATATATATAACTTTATATATGACAATTAATCTTAATTTTTTTATTACTTTTTTATATTTTACATATATTAATGTTATTTTTCTATAAAGAATCACACTTTGCATACTAAATTATGATATTATATAAGTTACAACTAAACTCCTTTTAAATAAGAAAAATTAACCAAGTTGATTATGTCTTTTTTTTTTTTCACATTAACCAATCTCAATTATGTCTTTTTTTTTTTTTTTGTCACATTTGCAACCTAAACAGTTTATTTTACATTAAATAATGTGTATCTTTAAATGAATCTACTATTTAAAATATAAATTTATAATTTAATTGAAACTTTTCAACATATAGATGAAAGTATTAAGAAATATCGAAGAACTTATATGTTTTATTTTATTATTCCAACTATTGAATAACTTTTGAATTTTTTTTTGTTATTTTGTTATTCTGTTATTCTTTGTACTAGTACTATTCCCGTGCGATGCACAGAAGTTTATTTAAAAAGTAATGATTTTAATAAAACTAAATATGATATAGTCTAATATTTAAATATGTGATAGTTTTACCCTAATATTTTTTTTTTAAATATAGAATAAAATATAAATAATATTATAAGTAATGTGAATATAAGTTTCTCGCATGTTATACATGAATTTAATATAACTCACTTTATATATAGGTATATTATATATGTATATATATAAATTAATATTAAGATAAATATCTTTTTCAAAATGTTCATTTCTTATCTTTGAAATCCAAACACACATTTAGTGTGTTTGTTTCATTTTTCACCTATATGAATTATAGCTTAATTAATTATGAATTTTAAAACAAACATAAATATCTAACTACCAACTCATATTATTAAATAAAATAAATATGAATAATGTTATAAGAAAATTATTTTTGTTTCATTTTTTTCATTCTACTTTAAATATTTAAGTTTATCTAAATAAAATTTTAAATTCTAATTATAAATATTTACTTTTAAAAATTCTTAGTTGCAAGTTTTAATACCTTACTTGGTATTTTAGATATACAAAGAATAACAAAATAAGATTCAAAAGTTATTCAATAGTTGGAATAACAAAATAAAACATCTTTTGTTTTTTCAATAGTTCGAATTACAACATAAAACATATGAGTTCTTCAATATTTCTTAATACTTTCATATATATGTTGAAAAGTTTCAATTAGATTAATATACGTTTATATTGTAAATAGTAGATTCATCTAAAGATACACATTGACTAATGTAAAAAAATTGCTTATGTTGCAAAATGTGAAAAAAAAAAAGGAAAAAAAAAGGACATACTTGAGATTGGTTAATGTGACCAAGTATTGTTTAGGTTGCAAAATCTAAAAAATATATATAGTTTAAGTTGGTTAATTTTGCTTATTTAAAAGAAGTTTAGTTGCAACTTGTATAATAGCATAGTTTAGGTTGCAAAGTGTAATTATTCATAGACAAGTAACATTAATATATGTAAAATATAAAAAAGTAATAATTTTTTTAAGATTAATTACCATATATAAAGTTATATATATATGAGCGAAAGTCATATATAGTTTTGTGATTTATCAACAAAAATAATTATTATAACAAATAAACATTACCAAATTTTTAATTTAATAAGATGATTATAAATCAAATATTAACTATCGCTTTTAATTCGATAAAGTATGTATTCAATTGTATATACAATGATTTTTCTCTCAATATAATAAATGAAGAAAACTTGAGACAATTCAAGTCAAATAAATCAAACTGATTAGTTGTCATTTTAATGAAATAATCAAGTAATATAATTTGTAAAAGAGAATTATTTGAATGATTTTTAATTTTGTTCTGAATCAATGCTATATTTGTTTTGCAACCTACAATAAATACTGAAATTTACTCAAATTAATAATCAACGAACAAATAATATAATGTTTTAAATAGAATATTTTATAATTATATATATATATATATATATATATATATATATATATATATCAATCATATGGATGTCAAATCAAATATCGTCAAAAGATGATTAATTTGATATAGTGTACATAATAAATATATTAGAAATGAAAAAAGATATTTGCAACTTTAGAGAGTAAAATTAATTTTGATTCTTACCAAATGTGACAACTTATCAATCACAATCTGAAATTGTAGGCTGGAAAGTGTTACTTACAGAAGTGTCCTTACTGTGGCTTATATGTATAAATATATATAGATATTTTAATTTATAAAATAATTTTTAAATTCTAACTATAAATAACTTAAAATATCCATGAAATATATAATAACGGAACAATGATATCTTATTTGGGTAGTTCATATGTAATGTAAAGTTAATATTGTTTTTCTTTATGTCCCTACTTTTATTTTATATCTTTTTAATTTATCTAAATAAACTTTCAAGTTCTAATTATAAAGTTATATTTTCATTTGCAACTTTAGAGATTTCATTTGGTGATTTCAAATATACTTAAATAATTTTATTTAATAAAACAAAACTCAAAATAATTCAAATAATAAATTAAAGTCTATGAGCTCTTCAAAATATTTGGATATTTCCGTATTTTATATGGTATTGTAAATTATTTATATAAATGTTATATTTTTCTTACAAATAATTTATTTATTTGAAGATAAAAATTGATTAATGCGTAAAAAGCTATTTACATTGTTAAGAGTAAAAAAGACAGTTGATGTTGATTAGTGCGACAAAGTATTATTTAGCCTACAAAGTTTAAAAATATATAATTGAATATTAGTAAAAGTTAATTTTTTTAAAAAAATTGCAAAAATTAACAAATGTCATAATTTAGGCTGCAAAGAATAAATTTCCTTAAAAGAGTAATTTTAACAAAATAAACATTATTAAAAATATAAATAGGTAATTAAAAATAATTATAAAAAAATACTCATGATTTTTTTAAAGAAATAATTTTACTAATTTTAGTTGCAACTAAAACCAAAATATTATAGTTCAAGTCACAATGACCATCAACCAACAAACAATCCGTTTGTTCAAATCAAATATCTCATTATAATGTACTCCCTCCGTCCCGGCCTAATTGTCCTACTTGCCTTATTGTTTGTCTCAAGCTAATTGTCCTACCCCATAAATGACAAATTCTCCCACAATCTCTACCATCAAAATCTCCACACTCAATCTCCACCTTTGAAAAAGTCAAAGATTCCACAAAATCTGTTTTCCCTTAGTCTCCGTGCCATTTTAAGGTAGGACAATTAGCTTGGGACGGAGGGAGTATGTGATATTGATGTCAAATCGAAACTCGTGAAAAGATGAATAATTTGGTATATTATGCATAAAAATCGGATTTAAAGTATTAAAACTTGCAAATAAGATTTTTTAAATGTAAATAGTATAGGTTGAATTTAAAACTTTATTTAGATAAATTTAAATATTTAAAATAAAATAAAAAATAATAAAGAAAAATAAATTTCTTATAACATTATTCAGTTTATTTTATTTAATAATATGAGTTTATATTTAAATATTTATGTTTGTTTTAAAATTCATAATTAATTAAGCTATTATGCATATAGGTGAAGAATGATACAGACACACTAAATATGTGTTTGGATTTCAAAGATAAGAAATGATCATTTTGATTTTTTTTTTTATATTTAATATTTATCTTAATGTTAATCTATAATATATTATATATATACATAATATAATATATATATATATATACACACACGCATACACACACACACACCTATATATAAAGTAAGTTATATTAAATTCATATATAACGTGCGGGAAACTTATATTTACATTACTTATAATTTTATTTATGTTTTGTCCTAGTTTGAAAAAAAAAAAATTATTATGATAAAACGATTACATATTTAAATATTAGATTATATCATATTTAGTTTTATTAAAATTATTACTTTTTAAATGAACTTCCATGCATCGCACGGGAGTATTACTAGTTACACTAAAACCAAAATGATTTCAAGAAAAACCCTATTGCCCACCCACCTCGCCCTCCCAAAACAATGGAAAAAAAGAGGTGCCTAACTTAAATAAGCTACTCACACATCTTCCAAACTCAAGAAATTCTAATGTTTTTCTAGCTATTCAGAAGAGGAAATTGTTGTGGGGAAGGTTGCAAATTTGGAAGAGAGAACTATGGTGTTTGGCAAGAGAGAGGGAAGAGAGGGATTCTCAGATCTATAAATTCACAATTTTCATCCTCTCTTATCTTCTCTTTCCCTGCAAGACCCATATGATCCCTTCATGCTTTGAATCAAAGCACTGCGATGATCCCTTCCTTATTCTCTTTCACAATCGGTCTCAAATATGCATAATTTACAGAAATTCGTTGACCAGGCAATCTTCATTGCTGGCAGTGGCAGCGCCTGCACAGTCAGTCGTGGCTCGTGTTTCTTCACCAGAGAAGGCTAAGACTTTCTTGGCTGCAGTGGTGGATCAATGACCTCAACCGTAGCATTGGGCGATGAACATGTGCTCGACGTGCAGGAAGAAGGTGGAATTGACTGGGTTCCGGTGCATGTACGGTGATGGAAAGGGAGAGAGAGATAGCGTAGAGAGAGCAGAGGAGAGAGGCAACCTTTTTTAACTCATTGGGCGCCGCTCAAACTAAACACAAGCCAGTTGGCCCAATGCTTAATGGAATCCTAAAACAAACACAGCCTTACTGTTTTCTTTGCCAAATAATTTTTGCAAATTCAGATAATGGTGAAGTTTTATTTGTAACATCTCAAGGGTGGGTTTGGTTGGTAGGTTGGGTGGGTAAATCTGAAATTGGCTGTGTTGGGCTAAAATTGACATATAATAACATGTTTGGGTTGGACTGCGCACAATTTGGTTTGGGCTGGTTACAAACTAGTAGTCCATTGGTAAAATGCAACCGGTTATAATAATTATTTCAGATCTTTTTGCCCCTGGTTTTATAGATTTTACCGATTTGCCACTCTTCATCATTCCAATTTGACAAATCGTGGTTGTCCTTTCGTCTCCCAAGGCTCTCAACAAAAAGTGAGACTTCAAATGACACACCACTCCCCTCAACAGTTCTCCCCAAACGCTCATCTTCTTCGGTTCAGTCTGCAATGACAGTGGTGTTAGGGCTCAGGTTGTACAAGCTTCCACGACTTTAGTAGGTATCATTTACCTCCATTATCGACATAGTTGGTATTTTTTTAGGAAATGTGTTTAGCTTGTATATGTTCCTCTTCTTTTCGAGCTTTATCAAGTTTCAATCTTCGTTACCTTAAAGCTTTTCGTTCGTAGAAACAACTCAAACTCTATGGGAACTATTCATTTGCCCAGATATACATTGTGTTCCTCTTAGGGTTTTCGTTTTTTTTTTTTTTTTTTTTTTTGGTTTCAATAAATTATATTGTTGATTTCACTGAAAATCTTATTTTTAATGGCTCTGTTTGATTAGTATGTGTGATGCTTATTTGTGTCGTATCCCTTCGTATTTACTCTGGTTAGATCATTTTGCTTACTATTTTTAGATTTGTTCTCCATCCGATCATTGTTGCATGTACGATTGCCTTTTCATTTTCTAACATGTATGTCGTGATATTGTAATCGCCCTGAATTCTACTTTAAATATTGTGCACCTTACTTGATTACCCCCTCCTCCCATCCGATAGTGATCACTACACCATTATATTCACCCTTCATTTCATTCCCCACATGTGATTCCTCTTTTCTGTTGTACATTATATTCTTTGTGTTGACTGGGATTTACATTATATGTGTCCATTGCGGACTATGCACACCCCTTGGTTTCGATGATCTTGTGAATATCTGCTTTTGATCGTACTCATGCTTGTTCCATTCACTTGAAAGGTCTTCTTTTTCAGACTGATTTGGTTCGGACGCCAAAATGGTAAAAACATGCAACACCAGACTTCGTAAGCTACTGAAAACTTAAAAAATCTCCGTCATCAAAGCCTTTTCTACAATGTTGAGGAAGACGTGGAGTGGAGTTTGTGCATATCGAAGGTGGCAAAGATTATGGAAAAACACTTCAAGGACCCCGTGTTATCTCTAAAGTAAGATTCATGTTCTTGCTATCCACGAGATATCTTCTGTTCAAGGATTTTACAATCAACAACTCTGGAGTCCATTATGACCCTATTAAGAATAGGGTTTGAGAAGACGGGAATTATTGGGTGAACATTTATAAGGTTAAACTAAATTAAACATGATTTATATTCGAATCAATATATATTCAAAATGGATCCCGTATGTAATTATGCTAAATTGATTACAAATGACGATTGTCTTGTAATTTTTTAACTCTTGCATCGTATATAATGACAGGAAGTGAAGCTCTACCGCTACTTCTGGACCTTTGGCTTCCTACGCTACGAGGACTGCCACTTCATCTTTGATGTGAAGAATGCAGTCCAGATTTATGGGAGACGACACTTTCGATACCGACGACGATAAAAGTGACACGGATATGAGTGAATCTTCTTGATCAAGAGGTGGCTACTGCAACCTTGTGCCACTATCACTAGTACACACTATCTTTCGTAAATATGAAATTTATCTCACTTTAGAAACTAACGGCTTATTGGCTTCAGTGGTTGCCATTTCTTGGACTACTTGTTAGTTAGTCTTGTTTTGTTGATTAACCCTTTTTGTAATGAACCCCTATCCCCCGGAGGAACTAGACGGTTTGCTACTATTTCTGATTATGTTTGTCTATGTTAACAGATACAACATTCTTGTCGAGTTCATGTCGGCCATCCTGTATCTTATTAAGCTATCAAAAAGCCTCCGTCTATTGACCGGACACATAACTTTTAGGATGCATAAAATTTTCAAAAGGAACACAAATTGATGGACAAGTTCCTCGACAACAAACACTACCTCAATAGAACGTCACGTAAGACGAGCCATGGCCTAAGAAAAAAAAAAGAAGCTGAATTAAATGAAATGTGGAAGAAATCAGTATCGAAATACAAGGTTTACATAGAACTATAACTCATCCAGCTTATGACAATTATTAATGCAAGTACCCTTTAACGAGACAATAGTAAAATGATTACAACAACATTAAAAGTTGACATCAACATAATATTTAGTTCCTTAATGCCAACACAAAAATTACATGAATATTATGGATGAAAGAAAAGGCCCATGATGTGAAACTTGGCTTTGGGGATGTAACGACATAGACGCGTTGATGATCACCTAATACGAGTTAATTCATTAGTCTTTATAAGTTAAAATGGCGTATCATTTTATTTTGCTTTTTCTTTAGGTTTGTTCTTCTAACCAAAGTGGACAATCCACAAGATACAAATGAAACTAAACGATTGTATTTGGATTAACGGATTTGGAATTCCAAACTTTAATGTATACAATGTTTTGCTTATGAGAAACACAAGCTTGCATATGGTAAAAACCAACACTAAAAAAAATAAAAAAATACAAGGCCAATTATGTATGGGTCCCCTTTAGTTTCTTAAAGAAATAAAAGGGAACACAAAGCAACATACCATTTACCAATGGACCACAAGACAACACCATATGAAACAAAAACAACTCAACATGGCAGAAATAATACAACAATTTACACGAAAAAGTGAAAGATGAAGGCAGAAAAAATCACTCGTGGAGGCAAAAAAGAACACTCAAGAATCAATTTCATATATTAGTATATTACAGTGAATTTAGTGTTACGGGTTTAAAATTCAGATTAGAGTCCAAACTATTATTGCATCTCAAAATTGTTCCACCAATATAATCACAAATTCTGTTTTCTTTTTTTTAATTTTTTATTTTTATTTTTATTTTTTTTCTTGTGTAAACCACAAATTATAAATGTGTTTCAAAGCTGATGTGTAGGTAGATATAGATAATCATCACTGCCCTCCATTTTTACATATAAATCCAAACGTTTTTGTTCACGTGTATTCTCGTACATTATACTCTAATTAGACGCGGTCGTTTATATGGAGTCAGATTAATTGTATTATATTTCACAACAAAACCTCCCTAAAAAAGGATATAACAACACATAAGCATCCAGCTGTAAACAGAGACGCACAAAGATTTCAAATAGATCGATCCAGAAGCAGATGATATTGCGACCAACATTTAAAGATAGTAATCTTAAATACAAACTGTGCCATGTAATTAGTCGAGATTAACAGTACAACACCAGTCAGCGTAATTTCACAGTGGAAGGGGACATGATTACCTTGGAATCGTTAAACTCCAGAATGATGGCGCTAGTCATGGATAAGAGGATCACCAATTAACGAGTTTGGGAGCGTAGAAAAGTAAAAAAAACAACACACAAAACAAGAAAACAAAATAAAAAAAATCCCCAAATTTAGCGAAAAGCTTGTCTAAATTGTTGTTATAGATTTGAGATGCGCACATAAACGAAAAGTAAGAGCATCAGCGACGCAGCGCGAACGCAATAAAGTACCATGCGTGACAATTGACCTTCTCCTGTGGCGTTAATAGTGGAAACAGGAAGATGGATATATAGGCGAAACGATATTGGGAAGCGCGACGCATATTATTAGAAAACCCCAGAGTCTAATAAGTATTATGGTGGAGAGTCGAATTCAAATCTGTTGGAGCATAATAGCTTTACATGTTTAAGAAAAGGTTGGGCCACTTGGTAGGTTTTGGGGTGATACACTATAATGCCTCTAGGGGTGGGTTAAGAAACATAGGTGGGAGGGTTTATAAAAGCGAGCCCGTGAAATACACTAAAAATACACAAAATCAACCAAAGTGTGCAATCATTAGGATAATTAGTATATACAACCTTATACATGAAACCAAACCTACCCCCAATACATTGTACTAATAAAAAAGCCAATGTACTGCTCATCTTTCAGTAGAGGGAATGACTGTAGGGAATCTCACAAATTTGGAAGAGAGAAATTATGGCATTTGGGAAGAGAGAGAGAGAGAGAGAGAGAGGGGTGGGGTGGGGGGATGAGAGGGATTCTCAGATCTATGAATTCACAATCTTCTTCGCTTTATTCTTCTCGTTCCCTGCAAGACCCATATGATCTCTTCCTACATTGAATAGAAGCATTGCATTGTTCCCTTTTTTCTTCTCTTCCACAATTGGTCTCGAATATGCATAATTTACAGAAATTCATTGACCAGGCAATCTCCACTGCTAATGGCAGCGCAACCGGTTGTGGCTTGTTATTCCTCGCCGAAGAAGGCTAAGACTTTCGTGGTTGCGGTGGTGGTTCAACGAACTCAGCTGTAGTAGTCGGTGATGAACAGGTGTTTGACGTGGAAGAAGGTTGGAGTGGGTGGTTTTAGTGCAGGTGCAGTGATGGAAAGGGAGAGAGAGAGAGAGAGAGAGAGAGAGATAGCGCAGAGAGAGCAAATGAGAGAGGCAACCTTTTTTTAACTCTTTGGGCACCGCTCCGGAAATGACGCTTCCAAACCCTAGTAACCTAAATATATTGCCTCCAATTTCATACCAAACATAGGTGGGTTGGCCCCATTCTCAATGGATTGGGCCAACCATAAAACAAACATGGCATTACTGTTTTCTTTGACAAATAAAATGTTGCAAATTTGGTAACTGGTGAAGTTTTATTTGTAACATCTCATTTGTATCATATTTTAGATCTGAGGTTATTGGAGTTGATCATTCAAATCAAAAGCGCTAACATGACTTGGGTCAATGAGCCGATCAAATGTCGTCCAAGTGAGTTGACCTAATTCACTAATAACTAAAAAAGTGAGTGGTTTTGCGTGGTTGTAGGGTAACCTTTTTTCCTGTAAAGAATACATAGCATTATCAAATATATTGAACTATCTTCCATAAAAATACTATGATAGAAGAAGTGAGACACCCTAACGTGATCTTTCACCGCCGAATATGGCACTTGGATTGTGGATTACTGTGGACTCCTGCTTGTGATTTTCATCCAAACTATGAATACGGAACATCAAGAATCAGACCGTGATTCAACTCATATACGATCTAAGGACCCATTTCGCTGCAACCAATCGAGGTAACCCGATATTTCTTTGGCACTCGACATTTATATGACATTTTAGTTATTGAATTATTCATTTCACTTAATCTTTTTATAAGTTCAAATTATCATGAACTAAATCTCGTAGTTGACAAATCTAATTCATATTTCATTCAGCTTCTGGTTTCTTTTATAATAGCCCAAATATTAATTAAAAAAATACTTCCTCCGTTCCATATTAATTGACGTTTTAGGATGAAAGGAAAAAAATTAAGGATTGAATATTTTGATAGATATACCCTCAGCTAAAGATTTGATCAAATTAAAATATGGTTCGACGAAAGGAGCTGCATTGGCTGGCTAAGCTGCCCTGGGTTCGCGTCACACGCATCTCTGATAGATTGACAAGTAGAGATATTTTATGATTGAGTCCAGGGAGAAAATTGATACAATCGGCGAAAAATATGTAAAACGTTAATTAATTGGAAAGGCAAAAACTTGGGTGCATAAGATGCACCATAGTGTTATTGTACACCTTGTGGGCCCCACTGGTTCAGCCCAAATAAACCGCGTCTCTGAACCGGTTCAGACCGGCCAATTATTATTATATTAATATTGTTTGCGCGCACATTTTATATATTTAATGGTCTGTTTGTTGAACACTAAAAGCAAGTGGTCTGGTGGTATTTAATGCAGTTTTAAATATCTCAACCTTGAGGTCAAAGGTTTAATTCCGTTTGCACCTTTTTTCCTTCTTCCTTCATTTTTTTTTCCTTTTCCTTCTTCTTTCTTTTTTTTTTTTGCCCTTTAATTTTTTTATTGATAGGGATGACCCGGTTACTTCGGGCCGGGGTTAACCCTGAGCCCATTTACCAGCTCAGCGAACGCGCCAGCAAGCGCGAAGGCCCAGGCCCAACAGGCCCAGCAACGCGCATTCGATTCAGCGAATCAAATCGGTTCCGTGAATCAAGGCCCATGATCTTTTCCCAACTGCCATGCAGATTTGGGGGGCAAGATTATAGGGATTTAGTTAGGGTTTGAGTTTAGTAGTATAAATAGATGAAAAGAACTCTGAATTAGGGTTCGGACTTTATCTTCTGTAACACGCACTGTAAACTCAACATTCGAGTGAAAGAAACACCTCGGCGATTGCCGTTTTCTCCCCGTGGACGTAGATCTCCGGATCGAACCACGTAAATTCTGTGTTTTTATATTTTGTTCCTGTTGATTACTGTTCAATTGGGTGATTACCGGATTGCGCATTATCAAATTGGCGCCGTCTGTGGGAACGACAAGGCAGTTTTTTGAACGCATTAACCGGTAATCTTTGACGTTCACATTGCATTCAAGAATCATGGTGACGACTCGTTTGAATCAAGTCCGCCGTGGAGACCATTCCGATCAAGATCCACCCGTGGATCAAGTTGCACCGCCGAGGCAATTGCCGGAAGCGAGTGCATCCAATCATCAGGGTAATCAAAACCCTCCACCCCCTCAAGATCAGCAAGACCCTAATATTGCTGTTGCTCAGCCACCGGTGAACATTCAAATCACCCCAGAACTGCTCCAAGATTTCTTACAGGAGCATGCGCATGTCCTACAAGATTGGGCAGTTAATCGCCTACGCCCAGCGGGGCCTGCCGCAGAACCTGTTAGCCATAATGATAATCCTGGGGTGCCTCCACCTCGCCCGCGCGGACAGCGGGAACCGGGCTATCGCGGGCGTCAGGATCGACGACGGGAACGACCTGGTTCTTCCGAGGACCTTGGGAGTTCAAACGGATCACGACCTCGCAATGAGGAACCAGCTGATGTGGATCGCCGTCGTCCACTTAATGCGGCTAAAAAAGTTCGCTACGCTGACTCTCATGCTCAGGATCTCCAAGAGTATGAGCGGGTTCAACGCAACGTTGAACTAGACAGAATCCTAGGCCTTGATGCCAATGGAGAGATTATCACGCCGTTCTCCTCCAAAATCATGGCCATCACCCTTCCCGAAGGGTTCAAACGGCCAGCTATATCACCTTACAACGGCACGGGAGATCCGGCCAATTTTCTTGGCGCTTTTAGGCACAGTATGCTTAGTCATGATAACATCACATCCCTTCAGTACTGTAGGATTTTCCCGGAGTACTTACAGGATGAAGCTCGGGTCTGGTTTGATTCTCTCCCGCGAGACAGCATATCCTCATTCAGAGAACTCGCCGAGCACTTCTGGGCAAGGTTCGAAGCCCGAGCGAAGCCCATGGCCACTCTGGCCGACGTTATGAGTATGGAACAACGGGACGGTGAAACTGTTACTCAATTTCTGGACCGTTTCACAGCGGTAAGTCTCAAGGTGGGAAATTGCCCCGACGATGTGGCCATCAACGCCTTCATGAATGGACTCCGCCCTGGAGCACTCCACACCGAGTTAGCTCGGAACACCCCGGTCACAACTCGAGCACTGTTCAAAACAGTGTGCAAATTTGCTAAGGCCGAGGAACAGACACGGCAGAAGCGTGAGAAGCACGCAATCAAGCGACAGGCCGACAAAGCACAAACTGGTCCTAGTACGCGAACTAGCGCATTTTCACGCTTGACACCGGGGCATTCAGAATCCCGAAGTGCAATTCCGCAATTGACTCCACTGACGAAGTCACGGGCTGAAATTCTTTCACTCCACAAAAACGATTTCCGACCTTGTCCGCGGATGACAGCGCCTCCTGAAAAGAGGAACCGTGGAAAGTGGTGCGCATACCACCGAGATCACGGACATGAGACAGAGGAGTGCCGAGAACTCGGCAAGGAGATTGAGGAATGCCTCAAGAAAGGGTTTTTGCGGCAATACGTTGCGCGAACCGGAGACCAACCTCGGGCAAACCACAATGGGGGCTCGTCTCATCACCACGGAGGTTACCATGATCGAGATAATCAACAAAATCGGCCACATTGGCAGAATAATCGGCAGGGGCCCAATAACTACGCGCGACAAGATTCTGGCAATCGCCAGCCGTCACGTCTCCCACTTCCACCTCCTCCTCCGGGAGGACCCGGGGACAACGCACCCCCTCACGTGATAAACGTGATATATGGAGCCCTACCCACCGGGGCTTCACGACATGCCTTGAAGGCAGAGGCTCGACGTCCTCCTCCCGAGGAGCCACGCCACAAACGCCTCCATCAGTCCGAAACTGTCAGCTTCACGAATAGGGATCCGGTTCCAGAGATAACACCCCACACTGACGCTATTGTCATTGACATGACTGTAGCCAATATAACAATACGACGGGTCTTCGTGGACAATGGTGCTGCAGTAAGCATCATATTTGCGGACTGTTTCAAGAGGATGGGGATCTCCCGAGACCAACTTCGACCGGCCCCCGGGCCATTACAGACATTCACCCAGGGTGAAGTCCGGCCGGAAGGTATCATTACTCTCCCAGCGTCTTTGGGGACTTATCCGAAGATAAAAACTATCTTCGTGGACTTTTATGTGGTGAATTCTCCCTCACCATATAACATGATATTGGGCCGAGACTGGCTCACCCCGGCAAAAGCCATATGCTCCACGTATCACCTCGCGCTAAAGTTTCCCACTTCGCATGGTGAAGTGACCATCCGTGGCAGTCAACGGGTCTCAAAAGAATGCATGTATGTGGCGCTCAAGAAGACTGCTAAGGTTTCTCCCAAACAGCAGCTTCAGGTAACATCACAGGTTCTAGAACCTCGGGACCGTACCCCATTGGGGGATGCCACTGCTCAAATCCCGCTAGATCCGTCTAAGCCGGAGCAGACAGTAACAGTAGGGGCCGTGGACGTGCCATGGCTACATCAGGCCATTATCCAGACCCTGCGAGAATATTCCGATGTTTTCGCATGGTCTCCTCTGGACATGCCCGGAGTCTCTCCCGAGGTGATTACCCACAAGCTGAATATCGATCCTAGTGTCAAGCCAATCCAACAGAAGCAGAGGAAATTCGCTCCGGAGCGAAATGAAGCCATTCGAATTGAGGTGAAGCAACTCCTAGATGCGGACATCTTGTTCGAGGTATTCTACCCCTCCTGGTTGTCCAATCCAGTAATGGTAACAAAAAGCAGTGGGGCATGGCGGATGTGTGTCGATTTTTCCGATCTCAATAAGCACTGTCCCAAGGACTGCTATCCTCTGCCCTCCATCGATCAAAAGGCCGAAGCCATTACGGGGTACGTGGCACTTTGTTTCTTAGACCTGTACAAAGGCTATCATCAGATCTTTATGGATCCACAGGATGCTATCAAAACGGCGTTTATCACTGCCTTTGGATGTTACGCTTTCAAGAAACTGCCCTTCGGGCTCAAGAATGCTGGGGCCACCTATCAGCGTCTAATGGACTTTGTCTTCCACGACCAGATAGGTCGCAATGTTGAGGTTTACGTCGATGACTTGGTCATCAAAAGCTCCTCCCATCCTTCATGTGTGCAGGATATCGCCGAAACATTGCGCACCCTGCAGCGCTATAACTTGCGACTCAATCCGGCAAAATGCACTTTCGGTGTTGGCTCCGGGAAGTTCCTCGGATACATGGTTTCACAAAACGGCTTGCAAGCCAATCCAGCTAAACTCCGTGATGTATTAGATTTGCAGCCCCCAAAAACATTCAGGGAAGTTCAACGCCTTACAGGTGGCCTAGCGGCTTTAAACAGATTCTTATCGAAAGCAGCGGAGCGCCAGCTCCCATTTTTCAAGATCCTGAGGCAAGCGAAGTCCTTTGAGTGGACTCCAGAGTGCACCGAGGCTTTTGAAGCCTTGAAACTGCATATACAGCAGCTGCCTACTTTGTCAGTTCCTCTCCCCGGAGAGCCACTGTACTTATATCTGGCATCCGCCGAAGAAGCTGTCAGCGCCGCTCTTGTGCGCGAAGTGGATGGGGTTCAACATCCCGTATATTTTGCAAGCCGGGTGCTCCATGGAGCCGAGACGCGATATTCAGAACTTGAAAAAACCGCTTTGGCTCTTGTTATGGCAGCTCGGCGTCTTCGGCCATACTTCCAGGGGCGTGAAATACGAGTCCTAACCAATCACCCTATACGCCAGATCCTTGTGAAACCCGAGGTGTCCGGGCGCCTCGCTAAGTGGGCAATTGAGTTAGGTGAGTATGATATCCAGTTCCTCCCCCGCCGAGCAATTAAAGGTCAAGCACTTGCTGACTTCCTGGCCGAAACCCCGGCAGATAATCATGAGTCCCCCGCAGACAATGATACACCACACCGCGTCACACCCGCTCCTCCACCACGGATGTGGCAACTATTTGTAGATGGAGCATCCACAGTCCGAGGAAGTGGTGCCGGGCTGCTTCTCATCGACCCCGAGGGGGTCGAGGTCAAATATGTCATCCGATTCAAATTTAAGGTGACTAACAATGTAGCAGAATACGAGGCAGTCCTCGCCGGGCTCCGGCTCGCTCAATCTTTAGGTGTTCGTCACTTAGAGCTTTTCACGGACTCCGAGATCGTGTCTAAGCAAATTCAGGGGACTTATGTCGCCAAAGAAGAAACAATGGTCAGGTACCGCGCTCTAGCACTCAAATTCATATCAACTTTTGATACAGTTATTATCCGGAAAATCCCGCGTGCTCAAAATTCCAGGGCAGACACACTCAGCAAGTTGGCCTCCGTGGTCCAAACTAATATATCTCCGGATATCAAGGTTGAAGACCTTTCCCATCCAGCAATTCATGAGGCTACAGTCTCGGTACTGACCGACAGTGATCCGAACTGGATGACTCCGATCATTCAGTATCTCCAAGATGGGATTCTACCCACTGACAAGCTACGAGCTCGGCAAGTTGTGCTCAAAGCCCCCAAATACTCCCTTCATAATGGAGTTCTATACCGACAATCGTACCTACAACCGAATCTTCGGTGCCTCGCCCCTGCCGAGGCTATTCAAGTTCTGCGAGAGGTTCATGAAGGGGCCTGTGCAAGCCATATCGGTTCCCGGACTCTAGCAAAAAAAGTTCTCCGTTGGGGATACTATTGGCCTACCCTATTCAACGATGCTCACGACTTAGTGACTAGATGCAGCAAGTGTCAGCTACACTCCAGGGTGAAGCATTTGCCACAGACCGAGCTCACCGGAATCCAAGGAGCATGGCCGTTCATCCAATGGGGCATTGATATTGTTGGGCCTTTCCCTGTCGCTCCGGGAGGGTTGAAATTCCTGGTCGACGCCGTAGACTACTTCACTAAGTGGGTCGAAGCCGAACCACTTACGGCTATTACCGGACAGAACATTTTAAAGTTTGTGTGGCGCAATATTGTTTGTCGCTTCGGCATCCCGAGCACTATCATCTCGGACAACGGTAAACAGTTTGCCAACGATCCATTCCGCTCATGGTGTGAAGAACTCCACATCAAACAGATTTTCACTTCGGTGGCTCACCCTCAAGCAAACGGGCAGGTTGAGGTCACCAACCGGACCCTTCTCACGGGAATAAAAAAGCGCCTGGATAATGCCAAAGGTCTTTGGGCTGAAAACCTTCCACAAGTCTTATGGGCTATTCGGACAACGCCGCACACCTCCACCGGGGAGACTCCTTACAGCCTTACTTACGGCTCCGAAGCCGTTATCCCCGCTGAGATCAGTGTGCCGAGTCCTCGCCTCCTCACATTAGTTCCAGATGATAATGACGAGGCTCTTCGCGCAAATCTGGATGAGCTCGAGAATCGCCGAGAACAATCGTTCATTCACAAACAGAGAGCTGCTCAGTATTACAACCTCCGGGTTCGAGGTACACAGTTCAATGTCGGGGACTTAGTCCTTCGACTTAACTCGGCCAGCAAAGCTGCCCCCGAGGGCAAACTGCATGCTTCTTGGGAAGGCCCCTACCGGGTCGTTGCTGTACATGACTCCGGATCTTATCAGCTTGAACAAATCAACGGGACCCCGATCCCCCGAAGTTGGCACGTCACAAATTTGAGGCGTTTCTATTTATGAAGGCTACATTGCAAGTACCATCTTTCCTTTAATTTCCTTTATAGTTGTTATTTTGCTTTGTACTTTCGAGTTTGCTCCGGCACTTGTCATTGAATAAAAATTCTTTGCTTGCATAACTTACTGTGTTATTCTTTATGTTACGGGGACGCCCTAACACGATCACACTATCATTATTAGTCTCCGGACAAGTAAGTCTCTCTCTCGGTCCGTCCGAGGAGGTTTGCATATCAGTCCCCGGACTTACACCCCTTTCTCGTCTGTTTAATCGGAGAAATGTCTACTCCCGCCTGATCCGTCCGGGGAGGTATTTTTACTCCCGCCTGATCCGTCCGGGGAGGTATTTTTACTCCTGCCTGATCTGTCCGGGGAGATTGGATTTATCCATACCGTGTTCCCGAACACCCATTTAAAACAGTTAACAAGTTCTCTATTATGTTCCCGAACACCCGATTAAAATGATTTGTAACGAGTTACTTTCATTACACCAGCTTGTACACATTACAACAGTTATCATCTTTTCAATATTACATATCAAATGGTTTTTTACATAAAACTCCAAAACAAAAAAAAAAAAAAAAAAAAAAAAAACAAATAACAACAAGGCAACAGATAAACCTACTGTCTATGGCCCCCGAGCCAATACTGCGCGCTCCGGCGCTGGGACCCGCTCCTCGGTCTGTGTTGAGTCCTCCGGGATCTTGAAGATCTTTGACCTCGGGCTCCGGCTCTATTACCCTCTTGGGCTCTGGCTCGGTCATCCCTTCGCGGTTCCCTTCGCCGAGGACTTTCTCTAGGCGCTGGCCTAGGAGCTTCATCTCTGGTCCGCTCTCGGCTGGTTCGTTGTGACGTGGACCTCGGGGTTTGAGCCCATTGCTCAGGGTCCCACTCCTCCGGGACCATCGCCTCAATCTCTTGAGTCAGCTCATCGACTACCTGTTCGGCAATCGTCACGGGCTCCTCTTCAGTTATAGTCACCGGAGTTGGCTCTTGGATGACTATGCCTTTGCTCCGCTCAGAGGGCTTTTTCTTGCCTTTGGTCTTCTTTTCCTTCCGAGGAGCTTTTTGCGTACTTCGGTCCTGGCTTGTGCTCGCAATGAACTCTTCAGCAGCGGGCCTCCGCCTGATTCGGCCCTTTAGCCCTTCGTACATACTAAGCAGCAATTCCAGGACTTCTCTTTTTCTCACCAGCTCCGCGGACTCGACCGAGCTCCTCGACATCAACGCCGCGATGTCACTCTGGATTTCAACAGTCCGCTCTTCTACTTCTTCAAAAGTTAGAAGACCGAACTCGGACAAAATCCGTTCATATTCCTTGTGGTGAACGCGGACGCGGCTCATCTCGGCAGCTGTGGTTCGATACTTCATCTCGAAGTCTTTGGCTCTTTCATTGGCCTCGACCACCTTCTCCTCTGCCGAGGCTATCTGCTTCTTCAGCTTTGGCACTACGTGCATTTCCAGACGGTTCTTCTCTCCGCGGAACCACTCAAGTGATTTCATTAACTTCTTTATTGTCTCGTGCAGCTCCGCGGTGTTCTAGACACATGATAAGAGTCAACCAGAACGATTACTCACCAACATATTATAGTTGAATACAGTTCGGCAACAACATAATGGATGGCGTAAATAAACAAATGACAAGAGTCCAAGAAAAGGGAATTGTATTTCAAGTTGCAAAAGTACAATTGTTCAATTACATCATCCCTAACATTTCTACAAATTTACAAGTTTAAATTTGCGGGGATCTACTGACCTCCCGCTCAATTGCCTCAGTCTCCTCAACTCTTCTTGCTGGCCCTCAGGCACTTCGGCATTTCCCCCTTCGGCTACTACGACGGCCTCGGTTTCAGCGGGGACTTCGGCTTCCATCGGTGGGAGGGGCTCGGTGTTTTGGGGGGCTGGGACCAGTTCACCCCTGCAGAAGGCCAGGAATTCAGCGTCCTGGTCCACTTCGCAGTTCGCGACTTCTGCGGCAGTTAGGAGCTGCTTCTTCTCCCCGAGTGCATTCACCAACGGCCACTCCGGCAGCTCCGTTAGAGAGGCGTAGTACGCCTTTTCCACCTCGGCCGCTGCCTCAGGGTCATACCCGAATTCTGGACGGGTAATGTCCACATCCGGGTATGCCTCCTTCACCTCCTCCAGCACCATGGCTCGGGTGGCTTTGTCCCCTATTGCCACGAACTTCGTCTGAAAGTCGAGGAAGGTCGTGGTCTTGAACAGCTTCTCAGCGAAGGTCTTCAGCAGAGCTCCCTGCCCTCCAACCACGGCTGCTTCCCTCGCCTCCATCTCCGCTCGCAGCTGCATCAGCTCACCCCGGAGACCATGGTTCTCCGTCTCCACACCGCGCAGACGCACGATCTCGGACTCAACCAAGGCAGCCCTCTTGCGTGCCTGGGTCAAGTCGTATGACAGTTTGTCATTTCGGGCGCGAAGGTCCCGCGCCGTCGCGGCTAGCTCCTCCCTGGCCTCCACTTCGCTCTTCAGGCCGACCTCTATAATCCCTTTGGCCAGCCGAAGAATTTTCTCAGCATCCGTGCTGTCAAACCCCAACATACTGGGGATCGCCTGCTCTCCCTGGGTAATTTAAACACAACGCGGCACAGGGATTAGACCTCGGTTATACACCTCGCGTAAGTTCACGTAATGAGCAGCGTTTTTGGGTGTTACCTGCGAGCTCTCCCCCGTCCGGGGCCTCTTGGATGGGGCCTGTGGCATCCCAGTAGGCTCCGGCCTCTTCTTTGACAACGCCGGAGACCCCGCCGGCGTCACTCTTTCCTCCGACCCCGTCGACGGACGCGCACCGGTTTGTATCTTCCCCCGGGAAGATACTTCCGCAGCTTTCCCCTTCTTCTTGGCCGCTTCAGCCTTGGCGGGGCTCCCCGATGCCGGTTGCTTTCCGAAGCGTCCCACTGCAAATATATATCTAAGGTCAGTTCTGCGCAAAACGGCAAAATTAAAAAACAGGACGAAAGAACTCCTACCCTCTTCGGCATCTCCGTTTCCTGAATAATATGGGCTAAGCCCAGCCTTCTCCAGTTCCTCCTCGGAACAGAGGGTTTGGAAAGTCCCCACTTGCAGGAATATGTGCCTCACTTCGGCCCCCGGATTCTCTACAGGGGCGGAATCCTGCACCTCATCACTCCTCCACTTCGGGAGAGCTATCTTATTCCTGACAAATATGAACCTCTCCTTCCACCCCTCTACTTTGCTCGGATTTTGGACCTTAAACCCTCCTCGGGCTCGGGGACTAAAAGAATACCACCCCTTGGACTTCCCGAAGTTCTTCAGCTGGTAGAAAAACCTAAAAAGCTCTACAGTTGGCTCTATCCCGGCCTGCTTACAAACTACCGTGAATCCTACCAACTGCCTCACCGCGTTCGGCGCTAACTGGCAGAGGGCAATGCCGTAGTATCTTAACAACTCTACAACTATGCCCCACAGCGGCAGTCTCAACCCTACTCTGAGGGGGTCAATATATACGGTCATAAACCCCTGCGGTGGGCAACAGGCCCTATCCTCGGGGGTAGGAATTATGTAATCAAGGTCGAAAGGAAGATAAAATGATGGGAGTTCCCTCTCAAGTTGCCCCCGCGACATCCGTAAACCTATGGAGGATACCTCAAGATCAACCGCCGGACATTCGTAAAACGATACCATCATGGTATTACACTCTAAACCATCGACTCTGTCTATGGTTCTAATCACATCCTTCTCCGGAAGGATATATGATAGGGGGGGGACATCTAACGGTTTATCCGAACCTCCTACTACTTTGATCGAGACCGAAGATGGGGCAGAAGATGAAGAAGATGAAGAGGATGACATACTTACTTGATTTGAATTCAAAAGGACGGATTTGAGAAATTTTTGATCTCTGATGAATCACAAACGCAAAGTTCCTCTTTTTCCCGCTTTCTATAACAGATGAATCACAATGGAGAAGATGAAAAGTTACTGTGCAGTTATTCCTAATATAAATGCAAAAAGCCGACGACTCAGATGCAGCCTATTCAAATTCAGTGATGGAGATTCATGCGTGTTTCTCACGCGCTTTACAGTTACCGAGGCGCGTGGGGAACAGCTGTCTTGGAACTCGCAGAGCGTGTCACTTCACGTCTCTCTCTCTCATTATGGCGCCGCCAATCACATCAGCCTTACTCTTCGCCAGGAAGACTAAAATCACACTCCGGTGTTCCTTTCATTTTGGCCAGCTTACCGCACTCCGGTGTCCTCTTTACCTCGGTCATAATCCTATACTCCGGTGTATTCTCCACCTCGGTTATACTGCCACACCCCGGTGATCCCTCCATTTTGGCCAAACAACTCGCTCCGGCGTACCTTCACCTCGGCCAGGTTGTTATAAACTCCCAACGCGTTTCTTGCTTCTGGAAAACTCGATCTCTCGACAAATGCCCCGTGCACTTCGGCTCAGCTCGACTCCGAGTCTACAGACTGCTCCGCGGAGTGCCCAGGGACGCGGATAGACTTAGTCCTCCATGAACACTTCGGCCCGCCAGCGACCACGGTTCCTCCTACTTACGATTCCACCCCCGTGACAACCGAAGCTCCCTCCTCACTTCGGCTGGGGGGGGGGGGGCATCTGATAGGGATGACCCGGTTACTTCGGGCCGGGGTTAACCCTGAGCCCATTTACCAGCTCAGCGAACGCGCCAGCAAGCGCGAAGGCCCAGGCCCAACAGGCCCAGCAACGCGCATTCGATTCAGCGAATCAAATCGGTTCCGTGAATCAAGGCCCATGATCTTTTCCCAACTGCCATGCAGATTTGGGGGGCAAGATTATAGGGATTTAGTTAGGGTTTGAGTTTAGTAGTATAAATAGATGAAAAGAACTCTGAATTAGGGTTCGGACTTTGTCTTCTGTAACACGCACTGTAAACTCAACATTCGAGTGAAAGAAACACCTCGGCGATTGCCGTTTTCTCCCCGTGGACGTAGATCTCCGGATCGAACCACGTAAATTCTGTGTTTTTATATTTTGTTCCTGTTGATTACTGTTCGATTGGGTGATTACCGGATTGCGCATTATCATTTATTTTTTAGCCTGTGAGTTTGGAAAAAACTATAAATTGTATTATTAAATTTTTTTATAATGCAACAATAATTCTATTGTAAGTTCGAAACATAAATACTGTACAATATACAAGAAAAATTAATCTAACCAAACCTATACTGTCGTACATCATAATATAAACCGTATCGAAATATTAAATATACTGTGAGAATTGTAAGTTAAAAAAAAAAATATTTCGCAGTATGAAACAAAAATTAACTAAAACAATATATACTGTCAGGCATCACAACGTATACTGTATCGAAATATTAAATATACTGTGAGTATTGTAAGTTGGAAAAAATAAATATTTCGCAGTATAAAACAAAACTTAACTAAAACAACGTATACTGTCTTGCAACATAACGTATACTACATTGAAATATTAAATAAACTGTTAGGCATCATAACATATACTATGCTCGAAATTTGAATATAGTGCTGGTGAAAAATAAAAAGGAACAACGTATACTGTCATACAACATAACGTATACTACATCGAAATATTAAATATAACATATACTATGCTCGAAATTTGAATATACTGTTGGTGAAAAATAAAAAGGTGCTGTTAAGATTCGAACCCGCGTACTGAAGGGTAAAATGCCGCGTATTTACCAACTACGCTAGCACATATTTTGTGATTCCAAACACACCTTAATATATATAGATCGCGCGCGCAAAAATTATAAGTGGGGCCCACAAGGTGTACATTAATACTAATGTGCATCTTATGCACATGAGTATCACTCAATTGAAAAAAAAAAAAAGAACATCCTAAAACGTCAATTAATATAGAACGAATGGAGTATTTCCTATTTCAAGCCGATTTGTCTATATGTGGGCTAATCTTATTTTCGATCTTAGAGCACCCACAATGCAAACAATATTACTACCTGACACATCATCGCCACGTCACTGCCACATCAAAAGTTTAAACCCCATTCAATTGCTACCTATTTCCCACAATGCAACTCAGGTCCAATTAACACTATTTGTCACTATTTGAGGGTCTCACCTTAAAATCTCCCTATTTATTTTCCCATCTTCAATTTAATTAAATCTTATTTACAATTTTAACATGTATAATTAATTATTTGATATTTATAATTCGTAGATAAAAGTTTTATTTCCGATTTAAAAAAAAAAATCTAATCTCGGTAAAAATAATATTTCGGTATTTAATAAAATATTATTAAATATATTAAAATTCAAAGAGGGAAAAAAACGTTACAACACGAAATATTAATTAAAAAAAAAAAGGAAACATGTTGGGTCGAATAGGGAAATTTTGGGAGTTGGTAGTGGAATTTGGCGGACGAGGATTGAAATTTTCTTCCGAATCCGAAGAATTGTTAAACCAATTTCTCGACCAAGATCTTCCCACCATTGTAGTAGTGATTCACAAAAAAATAATTTGAAGAAATAGTAGGAGAAAATTGGAGATGTTGGTGAAGAAATGAGGATTTTTTGCATGTATTTATAGAGAAGATTATTTTTTAAAAAAATTGCCAACGGCCGGGAATAGTGAATTGTGCCGTTGGCAATAATATTGTGTCCCAATTTACAAAAAGAATTCCAAAATCTAAATAAAAACAAAATCTGAAATTAAAAAAAAAAAAAAAAAAAAGGAAATCAGCAAATAAAGGGGAAGTGGCCGACAGGCCATTTATGGCGCGGGCCCCACCGCTCACGCCCTTCTGGAGCGCGTGCGGGCCACGCGCCATCTTTTTCTCCTTCTCTTCAGCGTGTGCAGCACACGGAAACCCCCCCCCGCGTTCCGGCTCCCCCCTTCCCCCCAACCCTTCCATGTCCAAATAAAGCACCCCCTTCCATTTAATTCACTTCCTACCCACCCCCTCCAATGCATTCCTACCCCATTTTAACCCCAAATTAATTCAATTCCTACACCCATTGTGGGTGCCCTTATGAGCCCAATTGATTTACTGAATATATTTTCATAATTTTCTTAAAAATGGTTCTTTTTTTTTTCTTAACAAGAACCAACTCCTATATTTATGTAATGAAAGGCCCAGTAACAACTTTTATAGCCCAATTATTAAGTGTTTTTTAGCCCAACCCACATTAAATTCTAACATTCTAATTTATTTATATAAAAAAAAAGTCCCACAGATATATATTACAAATTGAGTCCAATGTTATCAACTTAATTGATGCTTTGCAATTTGGAGAGTAGATTGACAGGGTAGTTTCAGTTTGTGTCTACAAGTGCTCATCCTGGACGCAAACTTCCAACCTTTAATAATTGTAATTCTAATTATTCATTAATAAAATACTAATCACCTACTATTTATAGTGTAGGATGGGTAATCACGGCTACCAGATTTAGGCTCCATACGACTAATTCATACATTTTACAAAGATTCCAGGTTTAAGCTGTTCTTTTTTTTTTTTTCAAATTTTTTAAATTAAATATTTAAAATTAATTTGTCTATATGTATGCATGTGAATATGCAATCATTATTTGATCCAAATATTATATATATCCTAGTCAGTTGATTATACGAAAGTTACGAATGTTATGATTGATACGAATGCTACAAATGTTACGCATGTAACACAGAGATGCATAATATGCGCATATTTATATGCTTTGTCTTTCTTTATGTTCTTTTTTTTTAGAAACTGTCTTTCTTTGTATTTAATTTTGGAAAATTGAACCCCACGAGTTGGATGTAGCTTACCACATCTATTAAAACTTCCTTTCATGTTGATGGAGCTGTGTGCAGAGGTGAGGTAGACAATGGTTTCACAAATATACTTATTATTTAATTATTTTACTGCTTATGGTTTTAATTTTATTGTTAATTTTAAAAAGGTTTTATTTTGATATATTAATGCTTTTTGACGAAATATATGATGACCTGCTTCCGTCTATTTTTAAAAAAATTAGTTGTAAATGTCTTTAATAATTGATGTGCCACTTATATAATTTTATATAAATAAAAACTTTTCTACAAAAGCTCTTTATCAAAATTCAAATATTGAGAATTTAGTCTTGTAAATGGGTATGAGATTTGTTGAGATTCTTAAGATGAACTATTAGAGCAAATGAACACATTGACGTTATTAATGAGGTTTTATTACCTTATGTTCAATGTTGTTGATTAAATGTTATTTATTAATTATTTGTGTAATGATTGTTTTAATTGTGTAACACCCCAAAATCAAAACAAACAGTATTAGCATTTTAACTAATTTTCTTGAACGAGTTATTTAAAATTTATTTTATTTTTTGGAAATCTTAACAATTAAATTATTTATTTATTCAAATATAGAGACTAACGAATTTTCAAGAGACAAAAGTATTTTTACTTAAGTTTTACGGGATGAGCTTCCAAGGTAGCCAGGTCCACTCTTATCACACATCAGCATAAGTAAGGTACTATTGATAAGAGATATCAAAATGTATTTTAATTTTAATTAGTATACAAGTAGAATTTACCTTATAAGTTAGGAGCAGAAATTAAATACAAATCTTAGTCAATTATTTATATAAATTTAGGTCTATCCTTGCACACTTAAAATGTAATCAAAATATTTCCAAAATCTCCTACCCTAAATTTTAGTGTAAATTCCAGAGCATATGGAGAAGGAATTACACTAACCAGTTATCATCCTACTTGATGTATTTGATCAAACTAAACATTACATTATATAATTAATATACTACATGTTACTATTGTGTGTTTGTGTTAAATATATAAATAATACAAAAAATGAGTACAATTACTATTATCTAAACAAGAATTTACGCAAATCTAGACACCTAAGTAGACACACACACGCGGATATATACATATATACAAGTAATAGTTGATGACCTTAAGAAATAAGGCTTTAAATATAAAAATTACACGTATTAAGTCACTACTCCATGTCCACGTCATATGCAGCCAATTATCTATTTTCATATGTTTTGAGATATTCCAAAGCAAATATGTATAAAAGGCTTCAAGTATAGTGATAGGTATGGCCCAGTAGCTTCGGGTCGGATCAACCCGGCCCGGAGAAACTGAGCCCAGCAACTAAGTTGGCCCAGAGGCGGCCCAGAGGCGTGAACATCCCAGTTGCGACGTATTCAGAAAGTGAGATCCCCACGATCTCCGGCCAACTTCCATGCAGATTTGGTGGGCGTAATTGTAGGGATTTAGTTAGGGTTAGAGTTGAGTAGTATAAATAGCAGAATTGTTCTCAGATTTAGGGTTGGCATTTTGTACTCCACAACTACAACATGTAAGCTTGAAAGGAATATAGTGAAAAACACCTCGGCAGGTGATATTTGTCGCCTGTGGACGTAGATCTCCGGATCGAACCACGTATATCCTGTGTTCTTTAATTTTCTTATATCTGGTATTGGGTCAAGTGGAATTTTACTTGGAGTTCTCTTGATAACCGGATTACACTGTAACAATTGGCGCCGTCTGTGGGAACGAGTGGCAAGAAAACCCTAGCTTATTTCAACGCCATTACGATCGCCATGGTGAACACTCGTAGGTCTGCTAATCCTACCCGGTCCCGTCATGATCCTCCTGTGGATCAGAACCCACCACCCCGTCGACGAAACCAGGATCCGCCCGTGGAACCCGCCAACACGCAGCATCATCCCCCTGCTGATGATCTGGCGCAAGTTAATCCTCCGCCTGCCCCCAAGTTATCGCAGGTGCAGCAAGTCTTTCTTCAGGAACACGCCGCTTTGTTCCAAGAATGGAACAATCGGCGCGCCCACTCCGGTGAGCGTGCTAACAATGGCGTCGGAGTGAGAAATCCGCCCCGTGATTTGTCACGTGAATTGGATGAGGACCCCCCTCAACGAGCGAGGCTCGAGCGTCGACGACAGAGGCCAGCCTCTCCAGCGGATACCCGCAGTTCTAATGGATCGAGGTCCCGATACGTTCACGAAGGTGAGCATCGCCGAAGACCTACTGACGCCCCGAAGCGTGCTCGCTTAGACCAATCCCGTGTGCTGGATCCCATAGAACAAGAGCAAGCCCAATTCGCCGCGGAGCTTGACAAAGTTTTGGGCCTTGATGTTGACGGGGAGATCATCACCCCGTTCTCCGACGAGATTCTTGCTGTCCCACTCCCCGAAGGGTTCAAGCTTCCCCCAGTGGCCGTATACAACGGCACTGGAGATCCAAGTAATTTCTTGAACGCCTTCAAGTATGCTATGTTCAACCGCAATTGTACTCCTCACCACTTGTGTAAGGTGTTTCCTGAGTATCTCCAGGACGAAGCCAGACTTTGGTTCGATTCTTTGCCCCGGGGCAGCGTAAGCAGTTTTGGGCGCGTTTTCATACGCGAGCAAAGCCCATGGCCACCTTAGCCGACCTCATGAATATGGAACAACGAGATGGAGAAACTGTTACCCAATTTCCTGATCGCTTCACGGCGGAGAGCCTTAAGGTGGGCAGCCGGTCGGACGATGTTATCATCAACGCCTTCATGAATGGCCTTCGCCCCGGACCGCTTTACACCGAGTTGGTTCGGAATCCTCCAGTTACGACCCGGGCTTTGTTTAACATTGTATGCAGGTACGCCAAGGCTGAGGAGCAGACTCGCCGTAAACGCGAGAAGCATGCCAGCAAGCGGCAATCAAATAGAACACAAGCCGGGCCCAATACTCGGCCTAGTGCGTTCTCTCGTCTAAACCGAGGACGTCTGGAACCTCGTGGAGATATCCCCCAATTTACTCCGCTTACAAAATCACTAGCCGAAATTCTTTCTGTTCACAAGAACGATCTGCGACCGTGTCCGCGGATGACTGCTCCGGCAGAAAAGCGTAACCGCGACAAGTGGTGTGCGTATCACCATGATCTTGGACATGAAACAGAGGAGTGCAGAGAGCTTGGAAAAGAAATCGAAGATTGTCTAAAGAGAGGTTTCTTACGGCAGTATGTCGCTCGGACCGAAGACAGGCCTCGGTCAAGCCAGAATGGAGGTTCGCAACAAAACCGCGGAGGCTACAATGACCGCGGTCCACGGAAAAATAAGCCGCAATGGCAGAATAACAGGCCTGGGTACAACAACTATGCGCGGCAGGACCAAGGAAATCGTCAACAACCCCACTTTTTGCCGCAACCGCCTCCTCATGGAGGACCCGGAGACAATCCGCCTACTCACGTCATAAATGTGATTTATGGGGCCATCCCCACTGGGGCTTCCTGAAGTGCCTTGAAGGCAGAAGCGTGCAGGCCTCCTCCCGAGGAGCCGCGCCACAAACGCCTCCACCAATCTGAAACCGTAAGTTTTACCGACAAAGATCCTGTTCCCGAGCTCACCCCGCATACCGACGCCATCGTCATTGACATGGCCGTAGCCAATGTTACGATAAAGCAAGTTTTCATCGATGACGGAGCTGCAGTTAGCGTTATATTCACCGACTGTTTTCAGAAAATGGGTATTCCTCGCGAACAACTCCGATCGGCCCCCTGGCCACTACAGACCTTCACCCAGGGTGAGGTCCGACCTGAAAGAGTTACAACCTTCCTGCATCGCTTGGAACTTATCCAGCGATAAAAACCATCTTCGTGGATTTCTATGTGGTTAATTCCCCATCACCATACAACATGATTTTGGGTCGAGACTGGCTCACCCCGGCAAAGGCCGTTTGCTCCACATACCACCTCGCGCTGAAGTTCCCTACACCACATGGCGAAGTGGCTATCCGCGGTAATCAGCGAGTCTCTAAAGAGTGCATGTATGTCGCACTCAAAAAGGCAACAAAAGTACCCCCTAAGCCACAGTTTCAGGTAACCGCCTCGATTCCCACCTCGGATTCGTCTATATCGCTTGGGGACAACACTGTCCAAGTGCCGCTCGATCCGGCTAAACCAGAGAACACTGTAACAGTCGGCGCTGTGGATACACCGTGGTTACGCCGTGGTTACATAATGCCATCATTCAGACCTTGCGGGAATATTCTGAAGTCTTCGCGTGCTCCCCCTTGGACATGTCGGGGGTCTCTCCGGATGTCATAACTCACAAGTTAAATATTGACCCCAACGTGAAGCCCATACAACAAAAAGGGAGGAAATTTGCTCCGGAGCGGAACGCAGCCATCCGAATTGAAGTACAACAGCTTCTAGATGCAGACATCCTGTTTGAAGTGCAATACCCTTCCTGGTTATCTAATCCGGTGATTGTGACGAAGTCTAGCGAGGCATGGAGAATGTGCGTAGATTTCTCTGATCTTAATAAGCACTGCCCAAAAGATTGTTATCCTCTGCCCTCTATCGACCAAAAAGCCGAAGCCATTACTGGGCACAAGGCACTTTGCTTCTTGGATCTATACAAGGGATACCATCAAATCCATATGGATCGCTGGGACGCACTCAAAATGGTATTCATCACTGACTTCGGATGCTTTGCCTTCAAGGAAATGCCTTTTGGGCTCAAGAATGCGGGAGCCACTTACCAGCGCATTATGGACCACGTCTTCCGAGGTCAAATTGGTCGTAATGTTGAGGTATATGTCGACGATCTTGTTATAAAAAGTACATCTCAATCTGCATGTGTGCAAGATATTGCTGAAACTTTGAGCACATGGAAAAAACAGTGCTGGCTCTCGTCATGGCAGCCCGGCGCTTACGGCCTTATTTCCAAGGGCGTGATATCAGGGTTCTCACTAATCATCCCATTCGTCAAATTCTCGTCAAGCCCGATGTGTCAGGGCGCTTGGCTAAGTGGGCTATCGAACTGGGAGAGTATGATATTCAATTTCTCCCTCGTCGAGCCATTAAGGGTCAAGCCCATTCCGGCTGTGCATGACACTACTCCTAACCACGCCGACCTCGAAGCTCAAACCTGCAAGTGGTAACTATACGTGGATGGTGCCTCTGCGGTTCGAGGAAGTGGCGCCGGGGTCCTTCTCCTTGGCCCGAGGGCGTCGAAATCAAATACGTCATGCGGTTTAAATTCACGGTGACTAACAATGAAGCGGAATATGAGGCAGTCATTGCTGGGCTCCGGCTCGCTCAATCCTTTGCAGCCTCCCATCTCCAGCTTTTCACGGATTCCGAGGTTGTCTCTAATCAAATCAAGGGCACCTACACGGCCAAGGATGAAACGTTGAAAAGGTACCTCGCTTTGACACACAAACTTTTGTCAACTTTTGCTTCGGTTGATATACAGTAGGTACCTCGCAAGGAAAATGTTCAAGCTGATGCTCTCAGCAAAATGGCCTCCGTGGTCCTTGCTAATATGTCTCCGGGCATCATCGTCGAAGATGCTCTTCATCCTTCCATTCATGAAGCCACGGTCTCCGAATTGACTACGAGCAGTCCCAATTGGATGACCCCGATCATCCATTATCTCCAGGATGGTACGTTGCCAGATGACAAATTACAAGCTCGGCGGATAGTTCTTAAAGCACCTAAGTATGCACTCCATGATGGGATTTTGTACCGCCGGTCGTACTTACAACCGAGTCTTCGTTGTCTTGCCCATGTCCAGGCTGATCATGTTCTTCGGGAATTTCACGAGGGCGCCTGTGCCAGTCATATTGGCTCGCGAACGTTGGCCAGGAAAGTTCTGCGGTGGGGGTATTACTGGCCCATGTTGTTTAACGATGCCCATGATTTGGTGGCCAAATGCGACAAGTGTCAGCGACATTCTCGCGTGAAGCGTTTACCACAAACCGAACTCACTGGCATACAAAGTGTCTGGCCTTTTATCCAGTAGGGAATTGATATTGTAGGCCCGTTTCCAGTCGCTCCGGGGGGACTAAAATTTCTTGTGGTCGCTGTTGATTACTTCACCAAATGGGTTGAAGCCGAATCTCTCACCGCTATCACTGGTCAGAACATTTTGAAGTTTGTCTGGCGTAATATCATATGCCGCTTCGGCATCCCGAGCGCCATTACCTCAGAAAACGGCAAACAATTTGCAAATGACCCCTTCCGGTCATGGTGCGAAGAGCTCCACATTAAGCAAATTTTCACCTCGGTCGCTCATCCCCAAGCCAACGGGCAAGTCGAAGTCACCAATCGCACACTGCTCACGGGTTTGAAAAAACGCTTAGATCAAGCTAAGGGTCTTTGGGCCGAGAATCTTCCGCAGGTTCTTTGGGCTTATCGCACCACGCCGCACACCACAACCGGAGAAACCCCTTACAGCCTCACTTACAGTTCCGAGGCTATCATTCCTGCGGAAATTGGAGTACCTAGTCCTTGCCTCGTTACTCTGGATCCCGAGGCTAATAATGAGGCCATCCGTGCTAACTTAGACGAGCTCGAGTATCGTCGCGATCAATCTTTTATTCAGCAAGCTAAATGTAAGCAACGCGCAGCACAATATCATAACCTCCGAGTTAGGGGTACTCAGTTCAACGTCGGAGACCTGGTACTCCGGCTCAACTCGGCTAGCAAGGCTACCCCCGAGGGTAAATTGCATGCCGCCTGGGAAGGGCCTTACCATATCATTGCCGCGCATGACTCCGGGTGCTATCAGTTAGCACATCCAGATGGAACTCCGATTCCCCGAACATGGCATGTTACCAATCTGAGGCGTTTTTATCTATGAGCACCAAGGGTCAAGTATCGTTTCTACCTTTACATTCGTTATACGTTATTTTTTAATTTCAGTACTGTCGCGTATTCTTGTTTATGAACTCCCTTGTATTTTTTAATTGTTCCGACAATCACTTTGAATAAAGTTTTTACTTTATAAATCTTGTTGTACTTTCTTCTACGCTACGGGGACGCCCTAGCTTAGACTTACTATTATTATCAGTCTTCGGACACTTTGATCTCTCGCCTGCTCCGTCCGGAGAGGTCAACATTTGGTCCCCGGACTTATATTCCCTCTCGCCCGTTTAACCGGAGAGGTCCTTAACTCCCGCCCGATCCTTCCGGGGAGATTCTTTGCCTTGTTTCTCTAACAGGCATCATGTGCATATTGTGCTCCCGAGTATAAATTAAAGTAATTACGCATGCATTTTGATCAAAAGTTCATTACTTTACTTTCTACATTCATATCATTACATACCAGAATATTTCTACCGTTTTACTCCCTGCAAAAACTTCTTTACATATTTGCATACATAGCCACAAATGTTCGCATTATCTTCGGCCTCCGAGCCAGTACTCGGCGCTCCGGCGTTGAGATCCGTCCCGAGAGCTTCTCCTTGTGCTCTGGGATCTCGAGGCTTCTCGGCTTTGAGCCCCTGCTCTTTCCCTACTTTGACTCCCTCTACGCTGCGGACTCACCCTTGGCACCTGCCTTGGAGCGACGCCCCTTGTCCTGCCCCGATGCAGTTGCGGCGCTGGTCTTGAAGTCTTAGCCCATTCCGCAGGATCCCACTCCGCGGGGTCCATCACCTCGATCTCCTCTGCCAGCTTCTGGACCTCCTCTTCCGCAACACCTACGGGGACTTCCTCGACTGCGGGTACCGGGGCCGGCTCTTGAATCACTATACCTTTGCCTTTTCCCGCCGGTCTCTTTTTACTCTTCCGTGGCGCTTTCGCAATCTCTTGGCCTCGGCTGGAGCCCGCAATATACTCTTCGGCAGTGTGCCGCCACCTGCCATGTCCTCTCAGACCTTCATACATATTAAGGAGTAACTCCAGCACCTCCCGCTTTCTTACCAGCTCCGAGGACTCAGCATGTCCGGTCGTCATTAGAGACGAAATTTTGCCCTGAATCTCAGTGTTTCGCTCCTCAACCTCTTCGAAAGTTAGCAGGTCGTACTCCGTCAGTATCCGTTCATATTCCCTTTGGTGGATAATGACACGGTCTAGTTCGGCTACGGTCGATAAGTATTTCAGTTCGTGGTCTCTAGCCTTCTCCGCAGCCTTGGCTCTTGCCTCCTCGGCCTCTTTGACCCTTCTCTCCGCTATGGCCAGCCTTCGCTCCAACCGAGGAACCACTTGCTTTTGCAGGTTATCCTTCTCCCCGCGGAACCAGTCTAAGGACTGCATGTGTTTCTTTATTGTATTATGTAGCTCCTCGGTATCTTCCTGATCGCACAACACAATCAGTGCAACAGATTACACTCAACTCATCGCAAGGCAATAACTCGATAGTATGGACACAAATCGACTTTATATTCAAAATGCAAATGACGCATACATTGTCAACGGTTTTTACATCAGAATTACAATTATCTCTATCATCTACTATATTTAGACATGGCATCAAAATTGCGGGGAACGACTGACCTCCCCCTCTTCGATTCTTTCAACTGCCTCCGGCACCTCCTCCTCCACCTCGTGCTCTCCCTCCGGCACCTCTCCGATCATCCCTGCCTCATTTCCCGCGGCCTCCGCGGCGATCTCCATGCGTGGAGGTGGTTCTTTGTCTCGGGGCTCCGGGACGAACTCACCACGTCGGAATGCCAAGAACTCTTGATCTTAGTCCGCCTCGCAGGTTGTGATCTCCTCGGCACTTAAGATTTTCTTCTTTTCTGCCAGTGCCTTCACGAGAGGCCACTCCGGGACCCGCGCCAGGGCCTGATAATACGCCTCCTCAACCTCTCCCACGGCGTCGAAGTCATATCCGAACTCCGGACAATAGACGTCCACGTCCGGATAGACTTCTTTGATTTCTCCAGCAGAACTGCTCGGGTGGCCGTATCCCCGACTCTGACGAAGTTGGTCTGAAAATCGAGAAAGGTGCTCGTCTGGAAAAGCTTTTCGGCAAACGCCCTCAACACCGCCTCTTGCCCGTCCACCATAGCCGCTTCCCGGGCCTTTATCTCCGCCCGCAGTTCGGCCGTTTCACCACGGAGAGCCCCGGCCTCCGCCTCCACTTCGTGCAATCGCGCAACCTCCTTCTCCACCAAGGCGGCTCTCTTACGCGCCTCGGACAGATCGTGCGTTAATCTGCCGTTGCGCGCGCGCAACTCCCTTACAACCTTGGCCAGCTCCTCTTTGGCCTCCCTCTCACTCCTACGGCCAAGATCCATAATTCCCCGCGCCAAACGCAACAGCTCCTCGGCATCCGCCCCCTCCAAGGCCAACACACTTATGGGCCCTTGCCCCTTCAACAAAGCAAATACCAGAATCAACATCCGCAATTTAAAGAAAATATTAGCCAAATTTTCACCTCGGCAGAAGATTATGCATGATTTACCTTGGCGCTCTCCTCCGTACGGAGTCTTTTGGCCGCCCCCGGAGGTGTCATGGATGGTTCCGACCTCCTTTTAGTTCCGGGGGTTGACCCCGTTGTCACCACTCGCTCCTCCGACCCCGCTGATGGCCTCGGACTGGGCGACGCCCTCCCTCTGGGGGACACTTCGGTCGCTATCCCCTTCTTCTTTGCTGCCACGGGCACCGCGGGGCTTCCAGCAGACTCCTTTCCAAAGCGTCCCACTGCACAAAAAATTTGGTGTTAGTCCTGCACAATATGCTAATATCACACAGTTTTCAGAGTTCCTACCCTCCTCGGCAGCTCCGGCTTCCGGCTCCTGCCCCCGGAGGAAGACCCCCTCTGTATCGCCCGAGTAATATGGGCTTAATCTTGCCTCCTCCAGCTCCTCCTCGGTACAGAGGGTCTTGAATGTACCAACCGCACGGAATTTCCTAACTACCTCCGGCTCTGGCTCCGTCACCGGGGCATTATCCAACACCTCCTCCCTCCTCCACCTTGGGAGGGCCAGCTCCGTCTTCACATATATAAATTTCTCCTTCCACCCCTCGACCTTGCTCGGGTTTTGTACATTGAAACCACCTCGGGCACGGGGGCTGAAGGAGTACCAGCCTTTTGATTTCCCGAAGGCCTTCAGTTGGAAGAAAAACCTAAACAACTCTACACTAGGTTTTACCCCGGCATTTTTACATACCACGGTAAACCCGACTACTTGCCTCACGGCGTTGGGTGCTAATTGACTCAAGGCGATGTTTTAATATCTGAGCAACTGTACAACGATGTCCCAGAGGGGGCATCTTATTCCTATTCTCAGATGGTCTATATATACGCTAATGAAACCCTTCGGCGGGCAACAAGCACGGTCACTAGGCTCCGGCACTATGTACTCTAAATTAGCTGGGAAGTAAAAAGATGGAATCAAGGCTTCTATTTGCACCCGAGTCATTCGCAGTGCCTCCACGGCTACCTCGAAATCCTCCTCTAAGCATTCACAAAAACCTACGGTCCGGGTGTCGAATTCCATGCCGTCGGCCCTATACACCATCCTAATCACTCTCCTTTCTGGAATAATAAAGTGTATGGGTGGTACAGTTAACGGGGCTTTATCGGTTCCTACTTCCCTAATTGAAGATGAAGACGATGAAGAAGACATACTTACTTGATTTTGGTTTGAGATGGATCACAAATGCACAGATGGATTCCCTTTTTTCCCGCTCTCGGTAACTTGCAAATCGCAAATGGGGAAGATGAAGTTTACTGTGCAAACATTCTATGTATATACTTTTGAATCAACAGCTCAGATTTGGCCTTTTCAAATTTCGCGTCTCAGATTCGCGCGTGGTGACACGCGCGTTACAGTTACCAAGGCGCGTGGGAGACACGCGTCTTGGGAATCTCAAACGCGTCACTTCACATCCCTCTTTCTTATGATGGCGCCACCAATCACATCAACCTCATCCTTCTCCAGGAAGTTTTTGGCCTCACTCTAGTGTTCCCTCCACCTCGGGTGTCTTCAGTTCGTTACCACTTCATCGTAATACCCCGGGGGAACTCTAGTTCGGCCCCGGACAGCTATATCACCCCGGGGATACTTCCGTACGGCTCACATCAACCCCATGACCTCGGGTCTGGTCTTAGTGGAGTCCATCACCCCGGGAGTGCCTCATCTCGGCTCCGGTCGATCCTTACTTCGGCCCGACATAGACAGCATGCCTCCTTGCTCACTCGCCATTGGCACCTGTTCCACCTTGCCCTACTTATAATCGCAGCTCCTACCTCGCTCTGGCTGGTGGGGGGGCATCTGATAGGTATGACCCAGTAGCTTCGGGTCGGATCAACCCGGCCCGGAGAAACTGAGCCCAGCAACCAAGTTGGCCCAGAGGCGGCCCAGAGGCGTGAACAGCCCAGTTGCGGCGTATTCAGAAAGTGAGATCCCCACGATCTCCGACCAACTTCCATGCAGATTTGGTGGGCGTAATTGTAGGGATTTAGTTAGGGTTAGAGTTGAGTAGTATAAATAGCAGAATTGTTCTCAGATTTAGGGTTGGCATTTTGTACTCCACAACTACAACGCGTAAGCTTGAAAGGAATATAGTGAAAAATACCTCGGCAGGTGATATTTGACGCCCGTGGACGTAGATCTCCGGATCGAACCACGTATATCCTGTGTTCTTTAATTTTCTTATATCTGGTATTGGGTCAAGTGGAATTTTACTTGGAGTTCTCTTGATAACCGGATTACACTGTAACATATAGCTAGCTGCATGATGTAGTATTAATGATCTTCATAGCACTCGTAAATATATTCTCTTTCCACTTAAAGTATAGAATTTCCGGTTAAGCACGCACACTTCCCTCATCCGTTTATGTAACACATCGGTAGAAGAAGGAATAGCGGCTGGTTCCCGCTACTTCACTACAATATAAATGATTTTATGTAACACATCTATTGTAATACTTTTAAAATTTTGACTTTTATATAACATTTTTGTAACACTTACGAATATATAACACTTTTATAACATCTGTGAATGTGTAACACTTTGAGCGTAACATTTTTAAATCATAACACTTTTAGGTAACACCTTTAGATAAATAACATTTTTTACGTAACACTTTTGAATAAGTAACACTTCTATGTTACATTTATAATTAATAAAATTATATATTTATTTTATTTTAAATTAATTAAATATATGTGATTTACTTTTTTCATGTTTTACATCTTAATTATCACAATAAAACATTCGTAACATAAGTGGTGAAAAAGAGCAACTAAAGCAACAATTTATTATAGCAACTAAAGATTTACTTATTTATTATCAAGAATAAATTTTATTAATGATTTATGTGTGTGTATATCTATATATACACACTTTATATTTTTACTAAAGAACAACAAAAGATACTCATAGTTTTAAGAATTTGAATACGTTTTTTAAGTGAGAACCTAGACATGGGATATTTGATCATGTCTCTTCATGTTTGCACGTAAGTTTATTTTTAATTTAAAATTTATAAAAACAACAAAATTAATTAATAACTTAATTACTTTTAAAGGTGACTTTAAGGTGTCTTAAAATTATTGGTACACGTGTTTCGTGCACGCACTTTAGGGCACTTTTAGTGTCATTTTAGTGTCAATAATGTGCATAATCACATGTATTTAGTGTTTTTATACTCTCATGGGCAAAATAATGCGTTTGTGCTGTTTTTGTGTTAAGACAGGTTAAAAAGGGTCGAAAAAGAACATCAAACGACCACGGAGTCAAGGGATCGATCGAGGCAACAAAAGGAAGGGCTAACTGAAGATCTCGGCCGAGACAGGATGAAAATCTCGGCCGAGATGAGCCTCCAGGGGTTTTCTGAAGTTTTGCAAGATTGAAGATCTCGGCCGAGATTCAATCTCATCTCGGCCGAGATGAGGCTCCAGGGAATTTCTGAAGAATGTCAAAGATGAAAGTCTCGGCCGAGATGCAATCTAATCTCGGCCGAGATGAGTCAAAACCTAAAAAGCCCTAGTTTTCCCTTTTTCACGTCTCGGCCGAGATGCAACCCAATCTCGGCCGAGATTGACCTTCGACCCAAAATTCTTGAAAACCCTTTTTCACGTCTCGGCCGAGACACACTCCCGTCTCGGCCGAGATTCACTACCCTATTTTAAAATCCTGAATACGTTTTTGCCTATTTTTTGTCTAGCACTTTCTCCCTTTATATATATATCATCCCATTCGAATTTAACCTAATTTTGGAGAACTTTTGGAGTACTTTTGGATACTTGGAGAGCACTATTCAGCCACCAAGGAAGGAGATTGGACAAGGGATTGAAGGATCATCTTCTCCAATTGAAATCTTTGGGTTAATCCATATCAGTATCATGTTTCTGTATTTTCCCATTTATTTTCTGATTGTATTAGTTAATGTGGGTGGCTAGCACCCTTAGTTCATCCTTGATCATTGTGGAACCTTGAGTCGAGACATTGATGTGGTTATTACGGTTAATGTTACCGAGATTATTGTGTATTTAAGTGTTTTGTGTTATTTGCTCTTGTTGACTCACATTTATGAATTGATTATTGGTTTGATCACCCTTTAAGGGATTTGTGAATGTGTTGCTAGAATAGGAGATTACTATCCGTAATTGTAGGATTTCCGATTCTCGAGTAGCAAACAATAGTTATTTATTGGGGATAACACAAAGTTCAACCACTAAAACCGAGCTTTCGAGTTTTATGTTGAATTTATCTCGTTGTCCTAGTGTTTAATGCTTTTGGTGATTGAATCTAAGAGAGCTTGTTCGAGGATTCGGTTAAACTGAATAGGGTTAGTCGAAGAGCTTATTTTGATTAACTAAGATTAAGGGACAACAAGGCTATTAGAGCTTGTTAATAGTCTTGAGATAAGGGCTTAAATCACAATTTAATCGGGCATTAACAATAGTTGCATCAATTGTTCAAGACCAAGGGGAAGCATGATCAAGGGTGACTTGTTTTACTATTTGAAAACTAAAACCGAAAAGATCTCTTCTAGTGTTTTTGAGTACTTGTTCCTTTTAATTGTGTCTATTTGCTTTTAATTGTCACTAATAGATTGTTAGTTTCCCATCAACCCCCCATTATTGCTTTCTTAAGTATTTATTTCTTGCATACTTAATCATAAACTGCTTGACATCGTAATCAAAACTGTTCGGCCGTTCCCTGTGGGATCGACCCTTATTTACCATTCTACTAAGTAGGATAGTCGGTAAGGTTTAAGTGTATTCTTCATACACAATTTAATTTGGTAGTAAGAAACGACGCTACCAAATTTTGGCGCCGTTGCCGGGGAACGGTGATTAGAATAGAGTTGATTTGTTGATCAAGCATTATGATTAATTACATATGTAGTTATCTTCTTGTTTAGCTTAGTAATTTCATAATCTCACTTTGTTTCCTTATTTTTGTTTACTTGTAGTGAATGTTCTTGCGTTTGCAAGGAGAAAAAGGATTGCTATTTGAACCGGATATTAAGGAACGTGAACGTGAATTAAGAAGGAGAGCCCGAGATTTGGAGCAAGTCCGAGAAAGAATCGAAGTGCTGAATTTAGGGGGTGAAGAGATTATTAACTTGGAAGAAATGGCTGAGGATCAAGGTCAAGAAAGAACAATGAAGGAGTTGGCTAACACAAGGGTTGCTCAAGAGCCCTTGTGCATCACCTTCCCAGCCATAGGAAACGACACTGCTTTCGAGTTGAAATCCGGACTCATCCACCTACTACCTTCCTTTCATGGATTGTCCGGAGAGGACCCTCATAAGCACCTCAAGGAGTTCCATGTGGTTTGTTCAAGTATGAAGCCATCAAGGGTGACGGAAGAACAGATCAAACTTCGAGCAATCCCGTTCTCCCTGAAGGATCTTGCTCGGGATTGACTATACTACCTTCCATCCGGATCAATCACCACCTGGGAGCAAATGGAAACCCAATTCCTTGAAAAATTCTTCCCAGCTTCTCGAGCCACCACCATTCGAAAGGAGATCAGTGGAGTGAGGCAGATGCAAGGTGAAACATTATATATGTATTGGGAACGTTTCAAAAGACTTGTTGGAAGTTGCCCTCCACATCAAATCACTCCACAACTGCTGATTCAGTATTGGTATGAAGGACTTTGCCTGGCAGACCGAAATATGATTGATTCGGCGAGTGGAGGGGTTTTATCTGATAAGACACCTACTGAGGCTCGAGCACTGATATCCGAAATAGCTGCTAATACTCAACAGTTTGGATGCAGAGAGCCGGTGAGACGGGTCAAGGATGTGATAGACTCAACTGTTGAAGAGAGGTTAGACCAACTCACCGACTTGGTGAAGAAGGTAATCTCGGGTGGCACACCTACTTCCAAGCCTTGCAGAATTTGCCAAGTCACTGAACACTCTACTGATACTTGCCCGGTTCTCGAAGAAGAAATGGAGGCTCATGCCAACGCGGTTGACAACTTTAATCCCAACTCATCCGGGAGGAAATATGATCCGTATTCACAATCATACAACCCGGGTTGGAGGGACCATCCGAATTTCAAATACGGCAATCAGAATCCGAGCAATAATCAACAAGGTGATCACAGTGGGCAAAACCGACCCCCTTTTACTAGGGGAATGTTCCAGCAGAGACAGCAACCCGAGCAGGTGCCTTGTGATCCTTCTCTTTCTGATATAGTGAAAAGCCTAGCCACTAGTATCGAAAATCAAGTCAGTCAGATAGCATCGGCGATTTCTCGTTTAGAAAATGCACAAGGAGGAAGATTACCGGCTCAACCGGAAGTCAACCCGAAAAATGTGAGTGCCATTGTTGTTATGGATGAGGAGTTACTTGGAGAGCCTGAAAAGCCCGGGTATACTTCACAAGGACAGACTGTGGACGTGGATGATGGTTCGAGGAAAGAAGAGACCCCCCATGTGGTTGAAAGTAAATTTCGGACACCTAAGTGGAAGATTGCCAAGGAGTTGCGTAAGCAAAAAGAGGCATTAGCTGCATGCTTCCCCGACCACCTATTGCCTTTTCCTACCATAAAATACTCTCCACAAAGTGAAATTGAGAATGTCAGTGTGGGGATTTTGAGAAGCGGGAAGGTCCTTGAAAAGGGGAAGTCAAGTGAAGGAACAAGTAGAATTGGAAGTGAAAGGGAGTGTGCAAAACACGAAATCTCGGCCGAGACATATCAGGATCTCGGCCGAGATGTCTCACCTCATTCAGAAGACAGAATTCTCTGCCCACCTGTCTCGGCCGAGACGCATAAAGATCTCGGCCGAGATTCCCTGAAATCCAACAAAAATTCTGAAATGCCCCCACTTCCGTTTCCGAGTCAAATGAAGAAGATTCCCGACAAAAATAGAGACAAGGAGATAATGGAGGTATTCAAGAAGGTGGAAATCAGTATTCCCTTGATGGACGCCGTAAAACAGATTCCGCGGTACGCAAAGTTTTTGAAAGATTTATGCACCAACAAAAGGCGTCTACATGGGAATGAGAAAGTCTTCATGGGAGAAAATATCTCGGCGGTTTTTCAGAAGAAGATGCCACAGAAATGCAAGGACCCGGGAATGTTCACCATCCCGTGTAAGATCGGTAATTGTCTGATTAAGAGAGCTATGCTTGATTTGGAGGCATCGATCAATGTGATGCCCCGTTCTATTTTCAATAGCTTAAACTCCACTGAAAGACACGAGGGTAGTCATCCAACTGGCGGACCGAAGCACCTCGTTTTCGGACGGGGTGATTGAGGACGTGATAGTTGAGGTGGATAACCTCATCTTTCCAGCAGATTTCTATGTACTTGACATGCATGGAAATTCGCCCGATTCCACTCTAATCTTGCTTGGGAGGCCGTTCTTGAATACCTCCCAAACAAAGATTGACGTGCAAGAGGGAACTCTTAGCATGGAATTTGCTGGCCAAGTGGTGCAATTCAATATTTTTGATTCAATGAAATATCCTGAGGAATTGCATAGTGTTTGTTCTATTGATGTCCTTGATGTTATTGATCCCCTTGTGGAGGGAGTGTTTGAGTGTTATTGCAGGGACAAAGAAGCAAGTGAATTGGCGGCCGATCTAGAGAAGATAGAGCCAATGGACACCAAGAAATAGTTGGTGGGGATAGTGGAACAATCGAAATCATCCAAGCCTTTCCGAACCAAGTCCTTTCCCAAATTCTTACCCTTGCCTGAACCTCAAGAAAAGCTGCCACCTTCTACCATCAAGGCACCAACCCTTGAGCTCAAAGCCCTCCCTCCCCATCTCAAATACTCATATCTTGGGGATGACGAAACCCTACCGGTGATTATCTCATCAAAGCTCACATCCACTCAAGAACAAGCATTGATCGAGGTCCTCAAGGTGAACAAAGAAGCTATAGGGTGGGCTATTTCCGATATCAAAGGCATTAGTCCATCCCTATGCATGCACCGGATATTGTTGGAGGATAATGCCAAACCAAGTCGGGAACCCCAAAGGCGGCTTAACCCACCTATGATGGAGGTGGTAAAGACGGAGATCATCAAGCTACTCGATGTTGGGATTATTTACCCAATATCGGATAACAAATATGTGAGCCCAACATAGGTCGTGCCCAAAAAGTCGGGAGTGACGGTGGTGGAGAACAAAGATGGGGAAATGGTTCCCACCTGCTTGCAAACCGGATGGCGAGTGTGCATCGATTACCGCAAGCTAAATGCCATGACCCGCAAAGATCATTTTCCTTTGCCATTCATTGACCAAATGCTTGAGAGATTGGCCGGGCATTCCTTCTATTGCTTCTTGGATGGATACTCCGGATACTTTCAAATAGCCATCTCTCCAGAAGATCAAGAGAAGACCACTTTCACATGCCCCTTCGGTACCTTTGCATGGAGGAGGATGCCATTTGGGCTATGCAATGCCCCGACCACCTTTCAAAGGTGCATCGTAAGTATTTTTTCCGAATATGTTGGGAATATTATTGAAGTTTTCATGGATGATTTTAGTGTGTATGGTGAGTCTTTCGAAAAATGCCTTGATAATCTTGCTAAAATTCTGAAAAGGTGCATAGAAACAAATCTTGTTTTTAATTGGGAGAAATGTCATTTTATGGTTGAGCAAGGCATCGTTCTTGGGCATATAATTTCATCAAAAGGGATTGAAGTTGATAAGTCTAAAGTTGATCTTATTGTCGCCTTGCCTTACCCCGCAACTGTGCGGGAAGTTCGATCGTTTCTTGGCCATGCAGGTTTCTATAGGCGTTTCATTAAGGATTTTTCAAAGATCTCTGCTCCTCTGTGTCGGCTATTGCAAAAGGACGTTGAATTTGATATGTCAACCGATTGCAAGATGGCCTTTAATCAGCTCAAGGAGGCCCTTACATCGCCCCCCATCATCCAACCTCCGGATTGGACACTGCCGTTCGAGATAATGTGCGATGCAAGCAACTATGCAGTGGGAGCTGTATTGGGGCAACGGAAGGAAAAAGCAGCCCATGTGATCTACTATGCCTCAAGGACCCTAAATCCGGCACAAGCAAACTACACCACCACAGAAAAAGAACTCTTGGCCATAGTTTTTGCTTTAGAAAAATTTAGGTCATATCTGCTTGGTACTAAGATTATCGTTTTTTCTGATCATGCAGCTCTTCGGTTTCTATTATCAAAGAAGGAAGCTAAACCAAGACTCATCAGATGGATTTTGCTACTTCAGGAATTTGATTTGAAAGACAAGAAGGGAAAGGAAAATTGGGTGGCGGATCATTTAAGCCGTTTGATACAAGAGGAGGACGAAATGCCCCTGAAGGAGAGCTTTCCAGACGAACAATTACTAGCACTGACAGGCACGAAGGCCCCTTGGTATGCCAACATGGTGAATTATTTGGTGTCCAAGAGATTTCCTATTGGGATGAGTAAACCACAGAATGATAGGTTGAAGAGTGAGTCAAAGCATTTTGTTTGGGATGATCCATACCTGTGGAAATATGGTTCAGATCAAGTAATCAGGAGATGCATTCCCGAAGATGAAGTGCAGTCGGTGTTGAATTTTTGCCACTCACATGCTTGTGGAGGCCACTTCGGGCAGAAGAGGACGGCATACAAAGTGCTTGAGAGTGGATTATTTTGGCCCACCATATTTAGAGATGCCCTTGCTTTTTGCAAGTCCTGTGACAACTGTCAAAAGACGGGAAATGTCTCTCAAAGAAATCAAATGCCCCAAAACCCGATTGTAGTCTGTGAAATTTTTGATGTTTGGGGTATGGACTTCATGGGACCGTTTCCCTTGTCTTATGGGAATTTGTACATATTGTTGGCTGTTGACTATGTGTCCAAGTGGGTGGAGGCGAAAGCAACCCGAACCAATGACTCTAAAGTTGTGGCCGAGTTCGTCCAATCCAACATTTTTGCTCGGTTTGGGATGCCAAAAGCCATCATAAGTGACAGAGGCACACACTTTTGCAACCGAACAATCGACGCATTGCTGAAGAAATACGCTGTATTGCACAAAGTTTCGACGCCTTATCATCCACAAACCAATGGGCAAGCCGAAACTTCGAATCGGGAAATCAAGTCGATATTGGAGAAGACTGTGCAACCAAATCGCAAGGATTGGAGTTTGAGGCTCAATGATGCATTATGGGCGTATAGGACTGCCTATAAAACTCCAATTGGTATGTCTCCTTTTCGACTCATTTATGGAAAGAAATGTCATCTCCCGGTGGAACTTGAACATAGAGCCTACTGGGCTATTCGGAGATGCAACATGAACCTTGATGAAGCTGGTATACACCGAAAGCTCCAATTGCAAGAGCTCGAAGAAATTCGAAATGAAGCCTTTGAAAATGTCATGATCTACAAGGAGAAAACGAAGGCTTTTCATGACTCGAGAATTACCCGGAAAACGTTTGTGGTTGGGGAGAAAGTGCTATTATATCACTCTCGGTTGAAGTTATTTTCGGGCAAGCTCCGTTCGAGATGGGTAGGACCCTTTGTTGTCACTAAGGTGTTCGATCATGGAGCCATCGAAATTGAAAGTGGTAAAACCGGAAAAATCTTCAAGGTCAATGGACATCTTCTCAAGCCTTATCTAGAGCATATTCAAGAAAGCCCCGGTGAAGAAGAACGAGTGGAAGACTCACCACCAAACTGAAAGAGATTCCGTCGAGCCAACGACGTTAAACAAAGGCTCTTGTCGGGAGGCAACCCGGCGGTTACTCGTTTTCTCGTATTTTAAATTCATAGTTTAGTAGTTTTACTATTATTTACATATTTTGAATTGTGTTGATTAAAATGTGTGTAGGTACCAAACAAGCAAATCCAAGCCAAGACATGGTGTAGAATGGGGGTGAAGAACACCAAAAAGATGGAAAAATGCAGGGGAGGACCATCTCGGCCGAGACACAGAAGAAATCTCGGCTGAGACTCCATGTGAGTGAAAAGGGCAAATCTTCCCTGGCAGCCTATCTCGGCCGAGACACATGCTTCATCTCGGCCGAGATCCAAAGAAGCCAAAAACTGGAAAATTTGCTGGAAGATAATCTCGGCCGAGACACTACATCATCTGGGCCGAGATTCAGCAGGGCCCAAAATGAAGAAATTTCTCTGGAAGCAAATCTCGGCCGAGACATACATGCATCTCGGCCGAGACGGGTTTAAAAGGAAATTGAGCCAATTTCGCTGGAAGAGCATCTCGGCCGAGACAGGACCGAATCTAGGCCGAGACGGGGTTGTCCAGAATGGAGGCAAATTTGCTGAAGAACAATCTCGGCCGAGACATACATGCATCTCGTCCGAGACGGGGTTGTCCAGAATGGAGGCAAATTTGCTGAAGAACAATCTCGGCCGAGACATACATGCATCTCGGCCGAGACGGGGTTGTCCAGAATGGGGGTAAAAATGCTGAGACTTCATCTCGACCGAGACACTACAGAATCTCGGCCGAGATCCCTTGCCGGGTCAAGTTTTCCTGAAAGCGTAGAACGGATCTCGGCCAAGACACAGAGCCCAAATTCGAATCTCGGCCGAGACGGAGAACAGGTATAAATACCCCCTGCGCGAAAATTAGGTCAGTTCTTCCCCAAACTTGCGATTTTCGCACACTCACGCACACACTACTCCAATAATCACCCTTGCACTCTATTTCCACCTCTCAAATTCACACCACACCTCACTCACATCACCACACCCACTCTCCCTCGAAAATATTTGGATTTGGAGCACATTTGAGGTCGAGTCAAAAAGGGCGCGAGTAACCCAAATTAAAAAACTTTTCGATTAAACTCAACTGGTAAGTACGGCTATCTCCTCCTTTCGATTTATTATTGCATATTAGTGTATACATTGTTGAGATTGAGAGTTAATCTTACGTTTCTATGCATGTTCATTGAACTTGGTTATACATACAAGTACTTGTATTGATTTTTTGCCATGTGATATGTGTTATGCATTTAAATGATAAAATTGATTGATAGTTTGTATAGTTACCTGATAATGGAGTGGGTGGATTGTTGAGTATAATCTTGTGAGTTTTTGAAAAGGCTAAATTCGTTGTGGTGTTTAATGCTTTTGGTGATTGAATCTAAGAGAGCTTGTTCGAGGATTCGGTTAAACTGAATAGGGTTAGTCGAAGAGCTTATTTTGATTAACTAAGATTAAGGGACAACAAGGCTATTAGAGCTTGTTAATAGTCTTTAGATAAAGGCTTAAATCACAATTTAATCAGGCATTAACAATAGTTGCATCAATTGTTCAAGACCAAGGGGAAGCATGATCAAGGGTGACTTGTTTTACTATTTGAAAACTAAAACCGAAAAGATCTCTTCTAGTGTTTTTGAGTACTTGTTCCTTTTAATTGTGTCTATTTGCTTTTAATTGTCACTAATAGATTGTTAGTTTCCCATCAACCCCCCATTATTGCTTTCTTAAGTATTTATTTCTTGCATACTTAATCATAAACTGCTTGACATCGTAATCAAAACTGTTCGGCCGTTCCCTGTGGGATCGACCCTTATTTACCATTCTACTAAGTAGGATAGTCGGTAAGGTTTAAGCGTATTCTTCATACACAATTTAATTTGATAGTAAGAAACGACGCTACTAATTATCTACAACAAATAAATACATAAAATTATTGTAATAAAAATTAATGGTAGTGTCTTAAAATTTTTATACAATAAATTAGATATATAAAATTAGTGTGATATAAAATAAGTTTCATATATATATATATATATATATATATATATATATATAGGTGGATGAAAATAGAGAAAAAAATTAATGAAAACTTTGTGTCAAATTAGATATGGATAGCCTAAATAAAAAATTAAGTTGGGTTGTAGTTTGATGGGAATTTAATTTTTAGAGTTTTATTGAAGTTACAACAAAATCTTGTGTATATGTAGTTTTTTTCTTAAAAATAAATTGAAATAGTTATTGTAGCATAGTGGTTTAGATTTTTTGCTTAAGCTCCTACAATCTATCAGTCTGGGTTCAAAATCCAACAATGACAAATATTCAACTTTTTTTTTTCAATTAAAAGTGTTACATAAAGGGGGTTAGGTAACACCGGCAAATGTAACACCAATAAAGTGTTACATAAAGTCTATAGTAACATATTTTAGTATATATGTAACAGTTTTTGGGTGTTACATAAGCTCATTTATCTTGTAGTGGTTTTAGATTTGTGAATATTGCTTGTTGGTAATATACACGACTTAGGGATCTTATATGGTTGATCGTTAATACACCGACTAGCTACGTGATGCAAAATAGTTTTACATGGTTATGATTGTTATAGATGTGAAGATTATATATATATAATCTAAATGTGTGAACTTTACTTGAATATACAAGTTTTTTAAATTTATGTTCTGCATACAACTTTGGAAAATATACAATACTATTTACTTTATATTTTCCAAATCTTTTTCTACAACGTATATTTATATAGTGTTATGAATCTATGGTTCAAACGTTCCTAAATCCGAAAATTAGACTTGGAACTGTGATTTTGGAGGATTTCTGGAGAAGAGGAGCAATCAAGACTCGGCACTTTTCGGTTTACCTTTAGAGCTTGTTTTTAGTTTAATGTTTACAAATACAATTGTGTTTTTAGTTATAGTCATGAGTGGCTAGTCGTTTATTTTCAGTCTTTAATCGATGTTAAACATTAGTTTGATGAGTCTGTAATTCTTACGGTAATTGTTCAACAGATTACATTTTGAAACGCTTTATGCTATTCGTATTTGTATAAAATTCAGTAATTATTGTTTAACTTAAAGGAGTAATAAGGAAAATACTGAGTACAAATGTTCTAGCACATACACTTGTTCATTATTGCACAAAAACTTTTGATGAATTTGTATGGCTAGAGGAATATCTGGATACTGTTTGCCATATTGTACTCAAGGAAAATGGACATTCGGACACATATGTGATTAATGAAAAGTCTTTTAACCCTGAAAAATCATAAATAACATAAATTTAAAATCAGTATAACCAGTGGTGTGGATAACTTGATGGCAAATATCGTATAAGCGATGTTGGCATAGAGGGAGTCAGAATATATGTAATATGACCATAAGTCTAGTCTACCACTGAGAATTGGTTGTATCGATCTTACCTAATATTTCTAATTTTCTAATAGGAGACTTTTACTTTTTAACCCAATTCCTAAATTCTAATTAGTACAAAAATAATCTACCCATTTTGGAAGGTAAACAACCCAATACTAGTTTGCTTTTATTTTCTCTTCTTGCTTTATATAGAAAATAAAAAAATTCTGCAAAATAATATGTGAAAATATTTGTTAAAAATGTAAAAATACTGATTGTTTTGTATCTTAAGCACAATTTTATTATGAAAAGGCGAAAATGAAATTATGTGAAAATATAAAATGATCAAATATTTCTAATTTAAATAATCATTTTTTCATATAAATGTTCTTCAAAAATGTAAAAGTAAGAAATATAATGTAATTTATATTGTTTAAGATTTTCTTTTATTTTGTAGACATTAATATTTTATATTTCTTTTTCACCTTATATTTATATTTTCATATAATTATAATTTCATTTTTATATATCTATTTTTATATTCATATTTTCGTACTTTTCTAAATGTCTTACAAAATATAAATTTATTTTTATTATTTTCTAGATTTATTTTTGTTTTGTATAGATTCATTTCTATGTATATATTTTATTTTTATAAAATTCCTTCTTATTTATATTGTCTGTTGTAAAGCATCAATTTCAATTTTTTATTAAAATATAAATATATATGTTTTATAGATTTTTCTATAACTTTATTATGTTTATTTTTTTTCGTTTATATTTATATTTCTATTTTTATGTAATTATGATATTATATTATATTATAATTTTTTATTTTTTTTATAAAATGCAAAAGTATAAAAAAAATTACGTTTTTCATGTTAATTTAAATTTTATATTGAAATATAAAGAAATAGTTTTTTTTTTTTTTATTTCTTATATAGTTGTTGATTTTACTTGTATATTCACACATATATATTTCAGGCTGTATGTAATTATAGTTTTGTATTTCATAAATTACAATCTACCTTTCTCCATAAAATAAAACATATAAAAAAAATTGTTTTTACATTACTTTCCATATTCTATTAAAATATAAGAAATACTTTTGTATATTTGTTTTTTTTTTTCGTAACTTTATAGGCTTACATTTTCTGTTCATATTTATATTTATGTTTTATGTAATTATAATTTTATACATTATAATTTTCAGAATTCTTTAATAAAGAATATACAAAATATTCTACTCCTTTCATTCACAAATAAGTGTCATTTTAGATTTTCATGTGGAATTTAAGAAATTATGTAATGGACAACAACACCCCTCCAGTTTTATCTCCACGTTTTCTTTATTACCATAAATATCTCCAAACCTTCTTTATTTAATATTATAAAGTTTTGTTAGGAAATTTTCTTAAATTTAGCTAAGGGTAATATTGGAAGAAACATGTAAAAAATACTAGAATGACACTTTTTTCTAAAAAAAAAATGATTTTTTTCTAGAATGACACTTATTTGTAAACGGAGGGAGTAGAAAAAATTACTTTCCACCTTGTGGAGTTAACGGTCACTAAACGCATAGGAGACAAAAGATTCAACCGGTCCTTTTTTCTTTTTTTTTTTAGGGAAAACTGGTCCTATTAAGCCCTATAATGCCAAAAGTAATCGAGAGGGGCTCCTCCAACCTCTAATATAATTTACCTTCTGCCTCATTTGGATTGAGGAATTTGTGCTATGAATTTATAAATTCATTATCAAATCCACTTCTTGTGTTTGGATAAAATACTAAATGAGTGGATTTGTAAATTCAGATTTTTAAATCAATCCATTTAGAAATCCAAGATTTGAGATTCACCATTTTACACTATATTTTAGTGGATTTCAAATTCTTTGACAAAGGTAGTCATTTACAAATCCTTCCTCCCCCCCCCCCCCCTCTCGTCCTCTCTCTCCTCCTCTCTCTCTTCTTCTCTTCTCCCAATCGCTATCTCTCAATCTCGTTCTCTAATGAAATGCTCATAGTATTTTTTTTATTCTCTTATTCTTTGATTCTTTATCTCCAATGAAAAATGCTCCCAATAAATTTTTGGGATATAAATATAAAAATATATATATGTGTATACATATAATTGGAAAAAAATTGTTTGGTCAATTTAGATGTAGATAAATATTATTTTATTTAATAAAAAAATATGAAATTGTGATTTTAAACTTTGAAGAAAAAACTGAATTTTACAAATGTTGTACTCCTTCCGTCCCGCTCAATTTTGCACACTTTCTATTTCGGTCCGTCCCGATCAGTTTTGCACACTCCAAAAATAACAAATTATTTTTTAAGTTATTTACAATATTTCCATTAATGAATTCAGATTTTGAAACTGATTATGTGCTAACTAGGTTTAAGGATTGGGCTAATTATAATTATGTGACAACTTAATTATTGGATATATGTAATTGCTTCTTTATACATCTTGTATATTATCCCACATAGTTTGTATTCTAAACTAGATTACTTGTATCTTGTACAAATACACTTTATTTGTCAATAATATTTTGTGATATCAATCAAATAAACTCCACATTAATTAGCCCACAACCCAAACCCATTATTCAGCCTAAATCAACCCCAGCCCCTTTTTTACCCTCATTTCATTTAACCTATTTGCATTCAAGAGAGTTGTTCTCTCCTGTTCTTGAGAAGCAGCCACAGTTCATATCCCCCTCAAACCCTAAACAATTCACGCTTAAATCCACAATCCAACCCCCGATTTGCTGAGATCTTTGATCCACCTCTACAAAAATTATTTCCTCTTGTTAGGTACGGGGTTTTGATGGACGATTCTCCGGAGATTGAAGGTTTCGTCTACAATTCTGAAGAATCGTTCGTGCGCAAAACTGAGTTCAGTGAAGCCGATCTATGTCAATTTTCCATGCCTGGCCGAGAATCCAGCCCATATCTAGATTTCAAATCTGTTTCGGAAACGAATCTCCAGTTGGATCCTGATGTGGCTCTGACGTGCGAGTGGTTTAAATCTGAAGAATTGAAGAGTCACTACATGCACTCCCTCGAACTATGGTTTCCGGCAATTTTCAGGCCTACGTATCTAACCTTAACCATTTTAAGGGTTTTTTGAAGTCTAAGCTCTGATTGTGCTGGTAGTTTAGTTTAAAATAATGTGAAATTCTGATTATTTACTTAATTGCTCACTATCTTTGCTTAGACTTGAGGTTGATTGGGATCTGAATTGTTATTGCTTGCCCTGTTATTGAGGGTACATATTGCTGTGATTTTTTTGGATGCATGAACTGATTATTTAGGGTAGCTACTGTATTTGCTTGGATCTGTTAAAATTGTGTCTTATTTTAGGCCCTTTTGTTGAGGATACAGTGCTGGTAGCAAATTTAAAATGATAATTTCAACCCTAATTATGTAAAGCTTATCATTCTTTGATTGGCTTTTGTTTCGGATTTCAGCTATGTTGCCCCGTTTGCTATTGTTCCAGTGCTGGTAATTAAACTGATATGTGTGCTATACAGATTGTTTAAAGCTGCTCACAGTCTATGCATTGGAATGTGTTTGTAGCTTAATTAAAGTGATGATTGTCTCTGATTGTACTTAAGCTGCCGATTTCTATGCTGTAATTTGTGATGATAGCTAACTTAAAATGATGATTTTCTCTGATTATTTATAGCTGCCCATGAGAAACTAAGATATCAAGGTGCGGTCTGATAGAGATAATTTAGGCTCTTTTCTATTGTTAGTCGTCATTTATGTAATTTTGTTTAAAACTTTGAACTGAATCTGTTGGCAGCATTGAATGTGAAATTCAATGTTGTTTTGGGGGTATTTATTGAGTTGGGTTGATGTGACTCAAATTTTGGAGGGACATTTCAAATGTAATTTCAAATTTGTTGGTGTAATTCTTGTTTAGTTTGAATTTGGATTGGAGGGAAAAAAATTCCCAGAAATTTGAAGTGTAATTTGAACACTTTTGGGCCATTTTCAGACTTAATTTTTTTGCTAATGTTCATGTGCTACAGATTTCATTGATTTTCCATTTATATTCAGTTTTGTGTTTTCCATTTAATTTGGGGTTTAACAGGTTAAAAAGGGAAAAAGATTAGTGTACTAATATTTTCCCTAATCTTTTAGCTAAACCCCTTTGAATAGTCAAAGCAAAAGCAAAAAACAGACTTTTCTTAACCTTCGTGCTCAGCTTCAGTGTGCAAAACTGAGCGAGATGGAGGCAGTATCAGTTTTTTGCCAAACAACGGATTTGAAAGTTTTGGATTTAAAAATGCTTTCACAAATCCACCATAAATCCAAACAAGAGATTTCAAGTCCAGAGATTTCAAATTTAAGGATTTTGAAATCTATTCATTTTAAACTCCTTTGCAAGTCAAATTCCTCCATCCAAATGGGATCTTAGGCATTTCAGTATTATACGATTATTTTTTTATGACGAACTACTAACTCTGGATTATTGTTAATTATCACTTGGATTACCTTCGATTTAATTTGGACTCTATACTATATTTTTACAATGGTCCTTTAACTTCTAAAATAGGTTAAATAAGAACTCAAACTTAAATATAAGAAATTCTAAATAAATCTAGAAATATAATAAACCAAACTAAGAAATTATCAAAATACAATTCCAAAAGATTGGTTATTTAAAAAGTAAAAAATAATTTTTTATAATTATACAATGCATGCACGATATCCCAAAAGACCTTGAATATTTGGAAAAAAAAAAAAGCAAGAAATACAAAATATATCCTCTCAACAATTTATGATTTTTTTCAAATTTATTTATTGCATTATTTAAATGTATAATGGTTTAATTTGTTAATATTAGATTTCTCAAATATTTTTCGAATTTGTTTAATTACTTTACTACATATGAGATTTCTATTTGTCTCACATCTCAGGGGCTTATTAATCCAATTTTGAAAGTTCATGTGCTAGCTTATTGAACAAAAAATGTTTAGAGCCTAAGATGAGCTGAAGTATTCGTTGAAGGACTAATTAAGTTGTAATTTTTTCCCTTTGTAAATTACTTGCTCCTTTAATTTGTTTCTCTTTTTGTTTTTATCATATTGTTCGCAATATTTTTGTTGAATTAAATAAGCAATAAGAAATTTCATATATTATTAACTACAATTTTATTTAATTAAATATTTACATTTATAACTTTAATAATTTAATATTGTTATCTCCTCCCTACAAATTATAATTCATGATTCCGTAGTAGATGTTCGTGACTTATTGGCTAAAAACAATGTTTATTTACGATCTTAAACAACGTGGAAGGTAGCTACAATAGGGTTGAACATTGCTGAAATAAACCACTGCCTAGAGGGACGATAAAGGTCGAATGTAACCTTACAAAATAGTTATGGTGTTGGCCAATTTTAATTTCGAATAACACTAGTGCTTGGTTCTGCGCAACTTCTTGAATTGTAACCGAGTATAAGACAATAAACACAATAATTTCGGAGAAAAGATATACTACTTTTTTATCTTGTGTAGGAAAATATGAATGAGTTGGGGAGGGTTAGACAAAATTTTGTATGAGACCTGTGACGGAAAAAATGTATCCCTAAAAGTATCATTTTTATCTGTAAAAATATTACTTTTTTTAAACAAAAAATGTATTACTTTTTTTAGCAAAAGTATCACTTTGATTTGTAAAAGTATCATTTTTCTGTATTACGTCACACACAAGATCCACTCGGATATTAATAGGTACAATAGCACGTTACATAACAATTAATAGCCCATAAAAATCTCTAATCATCACGATCCTATTGTAAGTAGGAAAATGAGTTCATGAGACTTTATAATGCAAAATCAGAGCTATTGAACCTATTTTAAATAAAAGTATTACCAAACCTAAGCCAAAAGTTGGACATACACCACATTAACAAAATTGGACACGAATAATATTCAATTTAACTCTCTGTCAAGCTTAAGGATAGTTCGGTATGGTATATCATACCGAATCGTCTATATCGTTACTATATCGAAATTTTCGGTACACCGAAAATTCATACTGTTATCGTATCGAAAATTTCTGTATACAGAAATTCGGCATACCGAAAATTCGGTATGATATCGATAAATATCATTTCTATACCGAAAATTTAATATACTGAATTTCGTATCGATATTGGTATATGCCGATCCATACTATTGATTTGGGTATACCGAAAATCTACGGTATACCGTTAGGAATTTAGTATACCAAAATACCGAAAAAATTTCGATGTACCGAAATACCAAAATTTTTAAATTATCATACCGTTTCGGTATTGAAAATTTTCGACACGGTATGAAAATTCGGTATACCGAAAATTTTGATATTTTCGATAATTTTTCGATACAATATGTGCAATTTTTCGATATTTCAATATTTTTTCCTACCCGTAGTCAAGCTACAATACATAATGCAATGAAGAATATTAATCGGTCAAAATCACAATTACACTACCATAAGAAATATTTATTGTCGACCATGTTTTTAGAAAATAATGTTGACTCTAATCATAATTATGCATGATGACTTTATCGTCACAAAATATTGTTTAAATAATTTACGGTTACTTTTAATCTTTTTAGAGACAATTCGTTATTTAAAATAAATGCTTATACACATTTGAGATGATTTTTTATCGTCTCAAATCATATTATTTGCAAGCGAATTATTGTAACCACTACAAAAAAAAAAGGATCTTTTGAGATCACAAAAAGTGGTCTCAAATAACGAGTATTTGTCACAACTTAAGTGAAACGGTCTCAAATAATGAGTATTTGTCACAACTTTATTGTCGTCTCAATAACTCCGTCGCAAATAATATATTTGTGACCACAAAAGTGGTCTCAAATGCGTCTCAAATATTTTTTGCAACTACTGGTTGTCTTTAAAAGTAGTCTTAAAATGGTCTCAAATAATTTGTATAGAGATTTGTGACAACAAGTGGTCACAATAACTTATTATTAGTCACCACAATTGTGGTGTCAAATTTTTTTATACAAAATACCTCTTTTGTTGTAGTGAACGACTAATTGGTAACTACATACCCTCTAATAATAGTTGTGATATATATTCATTATCTGACTTGCGATCACTATGTGTTGTCTGAAAAGACCATCTTTCTTGTAATGTTAGCTTGGAACAATTATTGATAATTGATAAAATTAAAAAAAATTGACTAAAATAACAAAAAGACAAAAAAGATTTGGCTTATTTTAGCTACTAGGCCTATTCAAATGAGTAGTAAGGAAATAAAAAGTATTACACAATCTATATATATATAAGAAGTTATATTTGAATGTTAATTGTGGATCGAATTATATTATTGATTTTGATCTATAACTAAAAAATAGTTATATAAATTTATTTAAAAAGTTAATTATTTTATGAAAAATTACAACTATTCAATTAGTATTATTTAACATAAATTTAATAAATATATTTATTTAAGTAATGCGGGAGAAAAATTATTGTTTAATATTCGAACTCCTATTTTATGAAATTGAAATCAAGATTTATGCACTATTATATTCATTTATAAAAACTATTAGTGTTGATAATATTTATTTTTTAAAATAATAATTTTGTTTGTTTAATCATGGGTGTTCTCAACGTGTAAACGTGCGTGCACACACGGACACACACATATATAATAATACTTTACAAATCAGTTTTTATTACTTATTCATATTTCTATATAATTTATATTTATTAGAGAAAATAATACTTTTGCAACTAAACTATGATATTTTCAAGATTTTGCAATCTATTTTTTTTTCTTTTTTTTTTTTTGCTAACAAACCTGAACTATTTATTTTTTACAATTTGTAACCAAAACACTGTTTTATAGAATTAAGGAACATCAATTGTGTATGATTTTACACTTTGTGACCCAAGTAATTCTTTTCGTATAAATTAAGTTCTATATTTATATATCTTTACTCTATACATATATATATATATAGAAAAAGTAAAAGTGAGATTATACTTGTACTCACATTTTCTCATCGAATTTTGTATTAAATAAATTCATCACTTTTTATAAAATATTAATTTCATTTTTTTCCTTATATACGTCCGGTTTCAAATGAAAACAAAAATAACTCTTTTTTTCTTTGTCTAATTCTCCTAATACATGATTTGATTAATTTTTCTTAATTATCACTGCGAGATAGCTAACTTTAATATGAAGGCTTATACTGAATTACTTTCCTTATTTTTCTTATCGAATTTTGTATTAAATAAATTCATCACTTTTTATAAAATATTAATTTCATTTTTTTCCTTATATACGTCCGGTTTCAAATGAAAACAAAAATAACTCTTTTTTTCTTAGTCTAATTCTCCTAATACATGATTTGATTATTTTTTCTTAATTATCACTGCGAGATAGCTAACTTTAATATGAAGGCTTATACTGAATTACTTTCCTTTTTTTTCTTATATCCGTCTAATATTAAATGGATACAAAATTTATCATTATTTTCCTTAATTTACTTTTCCTAATACATGATTTGGTTTCATTATAGTAATGAACTTTATAATTAATTATTTTCCTTATTTTTCATATATTCGTCCAATTTCAAATAAAAAAAAATTATTTTCCTAAATATAATAATTAACAATTTCAGTGTAGAAATATAATATATTATGTTTATTTATTATATTTACCTTTTATTTGAATTTATATATAAAGTAATATATATCCATATTAAATATATGTGTATGTGTGTGTACATAAAATAGAGCCAAAACTATTAAAAAAGAGTTTTTCCCTTTCCCGTCCATTTGAATAACAAATGTTTTCAAGAATTTTATGTCTGTAAACAATTATATTTTCATAGTCTTTAGTTCGAGATAGATTTTCATTTTATTATCGTTAATTAGACTATTTATATCTGGTTTAATTAATTTTTTAATCTTAGTTTTTTACCTATAAACATACACTAATTTAAGTAGAAATAGGATTTAATATAAAATTAACAAATTGAGTATTTTAAAAAGATGGGAATATTTAAATAATAATAAAAAATCTATTTTCCTTAAAATTATTCAGTTTATATTACTTATTATTTTATATCATTTCTTAAATAATGTATGTGTTATATTTATGTGGTTTTAATAGGTATAATTGATTGAATTGTTTGTGGTTGCTTATATAAGTCAAGAATGATATGACAGACTAATAGTATGTTTTAGATTCAAATAAGAATAAATCAATATTGAAAATAGATATTTTTATTTGTTATGATTTAATATTTAATATTTATCTTAATTTTATTCCATAAAATAATTTATCTACAGATAGCAAGCATATAATTAATCAGTCTATCACACGAGAGAATATAAATTTTTTACTATATATAATCTCAATTATTATTTATTAAATAATTGACAACTTTCGAAATTTTATCAAATTTATGGTTTTCATTTTGTTAATTGTTTGTTTCCTTTTTATAGTATTTGAATACCATATAAGTTCCAATCTATTAAAATCATTGAGAAAGACACAATCTCTCTCTCTCTCTCTCTCTCTCTCTCTCTCTCTAAATATATATATATATATATATATATATATATATATATATCATCCAAAAAAAAATTAAAATAAAATAACTCTCTCTGTTAGGTGCATTGTGAAAATAACAATAATTTTATTGATTCATATTATCAGTTTTCAAACTTTAGACGAATCAATGACCAGATGTAATTTGACATCTGCGAACATAGGTAAAGGTCTTTTTTTTTTTAATTGTAAATTTTTTCTCCTTATTTTTACAGTTTAGTTTATTTTGTTTAATAAAGCAATGTAGTTGTGTACATTATTTGATGTTCGTACAATTTTTAGATTTATTTGTAAGGATATAATTTTTAGTTGTGATTATTTATGCACATGTGGTTTGTTTAGTTTTATAATTATATAATGAACTTAAACTGTTAATTTAATTTGCAAATGATCACCATATTAAGGGCAAAACTACACTTTTATGAATATATTAAAAAATCGTGGTCCTCCAATCTAATCTCTATCACAATCCCTGCAAATTTCCTATAATAAAAAGACTTAATTTTGGTTGATATATATGAAATGTTTGGTTCACTTCGATTTTAATAATTTATGGAAAAGATTTATACTTACTTAAACTTATAAAATTGAATTTCTGAAAAGTGAAGAAAAGATGACCAAATAATTTAAAGAATAGGTAATGCACAGTCTAACTGATATCATAAATGGATAGCAAAATGTAGTCCATATAAATTTGATTAGAAAACTGTCATAGAGAATATCAATTATTTAAATTAAGTGCGGAATGTTTGAAAACTTATAGCAATGTACAATAATATGTGAGATTAGCAAAAGTTAACATATTTTGAATCATTAATATGATTTGATTGTAAGTTGATCTTTTTTTAGGGTTAATTGTAAGTTAATCTTAGACTTAATTTCATCATAACATTAAAAAGTTTGTTATAACCTATAAGATACCTATTATGGAGGATTATAATTTCGGACCAAATTTATGTAGAGTTCCATGATTAAAGGGATATTAGCTTATACCTTAAAATTTGTTGATTAATACATTGCTTAAATGTATTAGATATTCATTTCTTAAATTAATTGTGGAATATATGAAAAGTTATAAATTATGTACACGTAAATATGGTTCGTAAAAATTATGTATAAGTATACATTCATTTCTTAAATTAATTATGGAATGTAAGAAAAGTTATAAATAAAAAAATACTAAGAAACACTGAGATTATAGTTTGAATAATCTCATTAGTAGAAATTTTACCTAAGTTACTTTGTAGTGGAAACATTGAGAGGTTTTTTCTAATTCTTAATCTGTTCTACCAAATGTTCGGTGCACTTAACTTCTTGATAATTTTGACATGTATTTTACAAACTATGAAATTTTAAGTAAATTGCCTAAATTTGATTTTTATTTTTTATATAATGTGTTATTTGATAAGTAATATAGTTCATATAAATTTGATTGGAAGACTAAATATGTAATACCCGCGCCACTCACAACTCACTGGCTAATATAATTTTTGCATTTCATGCATTCCATATTTTTATATGCTATTTGTGTGATAATTTTATATTAATTAATTTGTTATATTTATTACGGTTTTTAATATTTTTGCGACTAATTTGGAGATGTTTACTTTGGTAGTCAAGAACCCCCTAGTCTAAAATATTGGGACATGCTACAAAATTTAAGACTACACGTGACAAGTTTAAAATATAGAACATTATGTAGTACGTGGAAGTATTAGATATGTAAAGGGTTTTATTGTCAGAACAACAACAACAACAACAATAGTAATAATAATACTAAAAGGTAAGTGACCACATTAAGCAAAGGGAGAGGCGGTGTCTTATTCATTCATGTTATGACATAAGTAAAAGCTTGATGGCCCTTGATCACTATCTTATCTTCTGGTCATTTAAGAAAAAGGAAAAATTTGGCGGTGCTTAACGGAACTTCGAAAACTCACGCAAGAAGGACTGAGTTCTTGGTAAGATGGTGTGCGTTCCATCTTATTCATGTAGGAGTTTTATTTTAAGTTTACTAACATACACTCATTAAATTATTAGGTGGGGTTGATTGTAAGGTTATGATTATTCTAAGTCTTTTCCAATTAAATTAAGGCTTTGATATAAAATTTAATTATGAATAGATGTTATAAAAGTGCAGATTAATTTATGAAAGTAAAATCATTTATATAAAGAATCATGGATTGTGATTAATATTCAATTTCCATTTGGAATCAAATGATGAGTAATGCGTACAGTAACATTAAGTACTTGCCCCTTTTCTTTTAGATGAATTATGTTAGTTAACATAATTATACTACACCTAATTACAAGGTTGATATGTCATTATCGGATAATACAAAAGTGTGTGTTTTTTCCAAGAAATATAGTTTGAATTTGTCCAGATTTTTAAAGTGAATGTCCGCTGATTTAGACCATTGTACGAGATGAACTAGGAGAAGTATAAAACATGAAAGTTGTAGGCCTGATGTGTTAGCTTTATAACCCAATTTGAAGCATATAAATATCAATTTTTAGAAAAATTTAGAGTCTTATTACCAAAATGCGACGAAGCTGGAATTATTGGAGTAAAAGTACGTAACGATCTAGAATTTGATAATTTGTACATTGATTTGAGTTAATTGTCATAGATTGATTACCACGGTGGGATGGGAAGTTTCAAAAGTTACTCCGGAATAGAGGTAAGTAGAAATCCATCTACAACTACAATGCTTGAACATAGTATTTGTGCTTATTGCTTGTGATAATTGATTGTTATATGTGTTGTTGTATATCTTTAGATCAAGTATTTTGTTCCGTTGCTAAAAATAAACTAATGTGCATCAATCATGAGCATTAGCATTTGCAATAAGTTGCATGTGTACAAGGAAACAAAAAAAGTCAAAATTACATGATTTTGAGAGTTGAAAATATTTTAGGGTTGGTCACCACTGGTACTTTGAGAGTCTCTATGATGTATATAAGGTGTCTCTCAGGATGCTTCCGGTGACGGGCGTGCACGCGGAAAAGGTTCCCACTTCAGCACCTTTGTGATGAGGGGTACAGGAAGAGGTAGACTTTCCGGTGGACTATGGGGGCAGGTAAGGCGGACCCCTGGTAGTCTCGGGAGGATAACCGCTTGGTTGTACCAACCATCACGGATATCTTGGGTGGACTATAAGGGAGGAGGAGGGACCCTTGGTAGTCACGAGCATGGCCAAAGAGTGATATTCTTGTGAGGTTGTGCCAGTGAAGGGAGTCAATTCCCACAAAAAAAAGGGTTTCCTTTTGAGAAAAGAGTTGAAAGAAATGGTTTTATAACTTGCACCCATCATATGTGCATTTCTCATGCATGATTTCTGCTTACTGAGTTTTAGCTCACATAGTTCTCGCATTGTAGGTGAGTTTGACTACGCATGAGCTTGATGACTGCTCTAGCATGCGGTTGAAGCTTCTGCAAGTTTTGGGGCCTCGTGTAAATGAATGACAACCTGTGGGGCTAAACCGTGGACTCATCATGTTTTTGCTAGTATTATGATAATCTTTTTGGATATGTTCAAGTTAAGAAAATTTAATATGTATATTTTTGTTAATATGGTGTTGAAAGAAGAGTGATACTGTTGTGCTTAACTTGGATCTATGTGAATACATGATGGTGAGATTTTAATATCATGGAAGTATTTTAGATTGTTAATTTTGGAAAAAAAAATATACAGGTTTTTGTAAGGTTAAAATTAGTATAAAAAAAGTGTGCAAGGGTGGGTGTGACACAATAGAGGATGTTGATTATTTATATTAATTATGAAATTTTTGAAAATTTACAGCAATGCATAACAATATGAGACCTTAAAAAAAGAATGACTGGTTTGGAATTATTTTCAATTATTTAATTTTAATTAATCTTAGACTTTTTCAGAATATCGAAATGTTGGGTTGACTTCGGTTATAATAATTTACAAAAAAAATCCATACTTAATTTCTTCATAAATTCTAAAAGTTGTTTATACACTAGAATATATCTATTATGGACGACAATAATGACTACATTATGTAGAGTTTCGTGATTAAACGGATGCTAGCATATATGCCAAAATTCAATTAAAAAAATTTGTCGAATTTAATTTTTATTTTCTAAATAATGTGCCATTTGGTAAATTATATAGATCCATAAATTTGGTTCGAAATATAGGAATCGAGTATATTCATTTTTAGATTACTTATGAAGTGTTTGAAAAATTATACATGATATAAAAAATAAGAAACACCAAAATTATAATTTGACTAATTGCATTAACAGATAGTTAATTTAAATTACTCCATGATCTTATGAACATATGCTTTGTTTAATTCTAGGGTTTTTTAATTTGATGATATGTTTTTACCTTCAAACTTAATTTATGATTTTGTTTATTATTAAGTTTGTTTTGTATTTTTTATTGCAACTTTATGGAAATATCAGTATTTCTGCACAGTTTTCACCTATAGTTCTTTGTTATGACGCTCTGGTATGTGAAATTAATAACATGAACTTTGATTATGCATTTTAATTGTATATAATGAATTATTTTATTGTTAATTCAATATGTTTTAATTTTTGTAGGAGTTTCCTACTGGATTTGTGGAGGTTGTGCCTAGAAATTTAAACAAGAGATGCACTGTTGAAACAAACAAAAATTGGAAGCGGGATATGAAAATTTGACTGGATGAAGATGAGAAAACTTATTTGAGTAAAGGTTGGAGACTGTTTGCAGACGAGAATACATTGAAAGATGGTTATTACTTATTTATCAAATATGACTCTTCATCATCTATATTACATGTTTATATACATGATCATGATGGGTGTGTGGTAGATGTTCCAGATAAAATAAAGTCATTCTACGTGATTTTTAATCAGCGTGAATTTCTTGAAAATCAAGTAATATAAAAGAATATTAACAACGTGTAATTCGACATTGATTTAAACAGATTTGTTCTTTTAATTAATACATCTTTAATTTTCAGGCTATATTTATTTTGTATTTTTTTTTCAGTGTGTTTTGATATCAAAGAAAATTGGAGAATGTTTGGAGGTTAATATTCCAAATTGTTTTGCATTGGAGAATATAGATAGAGAAGTTCGGTTGGTTTTGGTTGAGAACATGGCTGACCAGTATTTGTTCACTTTTGGATGGAAAAAGGTTGCAAATGCAAATGAATTGGTTGATGGTGATGTTGTTGTCTTCATGTATGAGGGTGTAAACAATTTCTTTGTCATTGTCTTTTCTGGATCATGCAAATTATTGTGTGAAAGATATGTACCAAGTCAAATTGCAATTTTTTCCCATCTTCAAGAACACCTAACTTCAACAGGTATTAGTAACGATCTGTTTGTTTCTCAAATTTTTAATATGCTTCACTGATCCTTTTTTTTTTTTTTTGATGTTTGTAGACATCAATATACAAGATGTTGATCAAGACAATCGTGAGATTATTTGTTGTTTGGATAATGCTGAAGATGATGATAAGTCACGGTTAATTAAAGACCAAATTGGGAATTCTCTTTAATGAAAAAAAAAATGTTGAAGAATGAATTAGAAGATTCAGCCAACAATATGGGTTCAAGGATGTGGCTAAGAGCAGTTCCAGAATCGTAGATGAACAAAGACTTTTTGATTTATATATATGTGTTTTTTATTGAAGTCGAATTTAGATCATATGAATATATTTCATAATTTCTTTTATATATATATATATATACTATTTTGAATGTGTTTGAAATTTTATAATTGTTCAATGTTATTTGATTAGTTTTGCAAAATGAATCTATCAAAAGTTTCTTTTTTTTTTTCGGGAATTACTTAGTATTTTATTGTGCTCTAAATTCAATCAATTTTTTCAATGCTGATATCAGATTAATATAAATTTTTCTACATTTAAATATATATTGGTTTGGGATTAAGCTCTCATACATCATAGACATTACATTTAAATTTGGATAAAATCCTCAAAAATTTGCTGCAACTAAGTGAATTGCATATCTATCTATCTTTTGGTAGGAATGCAATTGTTCTCAGGGGATAGTTCAAATAGATTGTTCCCGTTATAACAAAGGGTTCAAAATAGTATATTATTCACCCTACTATAATTTTGTCTTATTTGTGGGATGATTGCATAATATTTCGACTCACGAGGAACATGAGAATACAAATGCGTCTCAAGTTAAGACATAATATTAGAAATCAAGATTATTCGGTCAATAAAATATATATGCAACCTTATTTTACGATGATTAAAAATATCAATATTATGTTTTAAATAATAATAAAAAATTCACCATGAATACATTTACACGAGTGAACTTAGTTGTCCTCACCTTGGGCTTTTTCTGGCTGACCTCCAATCTGTAATTCTTTTGGAATTAAGAAATAGAAGAAGAAATATGGGCGCATTTTGTACTAAGATGGTTTTTAGGAATACAATTGTTGGTCCAAAGTTTGTGAAAACCGGTTCTCAATTAAATCCCACACCAACAACAGCAGGACCTGTATGGTCGGGAGTGACTGAATTGCGTTATAACATGCCTCACAACTTATTATCATCATTATTTAATGGAGTATATAATGTTTATTTGGTCTCATAAATAAATACTTTATTGTACCGTTAATACATTTTATTTGGTAATTCAATCTTTAATGTTAACGTTTGGGTAGATAAATCCTATGGGACTTAGGGCCCGCTTCGTTGCAAATCTTCAATTACAATGGTAATGAATATGAATGAGGAGTCAATTAAATTATGAAATCAAATGGAATAATGATTAACTAATTTATTATGTACCAAACACCCATTCTTCCTTCATTTTCATTCCTTACTCCTAACTTCCAACCAAGTGGTCCTAAATCTATATATATATAAAAGTAAAATGGGGGGCATTGATGTCATTTTAGCTTTCCCTCCAAAAATTTTACACCATACAATTGGTAACTTTTTATTATTTTTGGTAAGTTCATAACTTGCTTTTATTTATTTTTTAAATAAAAATAATTTTTTTATTTTATTCTGATTTTTATGCATAATATACCAAATTATTCCTCTTTTCACGATCTTCGATTTGACATCCATATCACATATATTATATTGAAATATTTTATTTAAATAAACAAATTATTTGTGGATTAATTATTTATGCTAAACTCGATGTTTATTGTGAATTAGATTATAATATTTTGGTTTGAGTTGCAACTAAAATTATGGAAATAATTTCTTTTAGAAAAAAATATGAGTATTTTTTTATAAAAATACAACTAATCAATTTATTTTTATTGACGTGAATTTTCAATTTTTCGTTATTTAAGTTATGCAGGAAGAAAAACCATTGTTTAAATAATGAAAGTCCTTCTTCATTAAATCAAAGGCAAAAAGGTCAATATCTAATCAACTTATTAAATCATCAAATTTGCTAATATATTTTTTTATCACGAAAGTACATAAGCTTTGAGTATGTATGTATAATTATATATTAAATTTGTTATTAAAATTATTTTTAACTACCTATTTATATTTTTAATAATGTGTATTTAGTTAAAATGACTTTTATAAGGAAATTTATTCATTGCAGCCTAAACGATGACATTTGTTACATTTTTCAATCTTTTTTAATATTTTTCTTTTACTAAAAATTCTGTTATATATTTTTACACTTTGTAAGCTAAATAATACTTTGACACACTAATTAGCATCAAATGTATTTTTTACTCTTAACAATTTAAATTACTTTGTTCGCATTAATCAATTTCTATCTTCAATAAATAACTATTTATAAGAAAAATATAACATTTATATAAATAATTTATAATACCAAATAAAATAAGAAAATGATTAAATATTTTGAAGAACTCACATAATTTAATTTGTTATTCAAATTATTAAATAACTTTTGAATTTATTTTGTTAAAATAAGAATTTATTAAATAAAAAATATTTAAGTATATTTAAAATTACCAAATGAAATGTTAAAAGCTGCAAATGAAAATCTAACCAGAGAAGGAAAAAATTAAATATGTATAATTAGAACTTGAAAGTTTATTTAGATAAATTAAAAAAATATAAAATAAAAGCAGAGACATAAAGAAAAAAGTATTAAGCTTAACATTACATATGAAATATCTAAATACAATATCATTGTTTCTTTTATTATATATTTCATGGTTATTTTAATTATTTATTGTTAGAATTTAAAAATGATTTTATGAATAAACAAATCTATATATTTTATATATATAAGTCATGGTATGTACAATTCTGTAAGTAACACTTTGCAGCCTAAACTTTTAAATTGTGATTGGTAAGTTGTCACATTTGGTAAGAATCAAGATTTATTTTACTTTCTAAATTTGCAAATATCTTTTCAATTCTAATCTATTTATTATGTACTACCTCATTTTTTTTAGATGTTCTTTTAGCTTTTGTGTTTGTTAATAATTAATTTTTCTTATAACTTTTTTTCCACAATTTTTCCTATACTACCTCTTTTATTATCCCTAAAAATTCTCCCATTATGTAACCTACCATATAATTAGATAAAAATAGTAAGAAAATATGGAGAAAATTAAGGGATTTAAGGGGAGAGAGAAAAAACTAGAAAGAGACTTATTTGTCCACTCCCCCTACTCCTTATTTTTTTTTATCCAAGTCTAAAAGAACATCTAAAAAATGGAGGTAGTATACTAAATCAAATTAATCATCTTTTGACGATGTTTGATTTGACATCCATATGATATATATATATATATATATATATATATATATATAATAAGGTATTTTATTTAAAATATTATATTATTTGTTCATTGATTGTTTGAGTAAGATTTCAGTGTTTATTGTGGGTTGTACAGTAAATATAGTATTTGTCCACAGTACAATTAAAAATCAGTCAAATAATTATCTTTTACAAATTATTTTATGTAATTATTTCATTAAAACAACAACTAATCAATTTGTTTTATCTGACATGAATTGTCTCAAGTTTTCTTCATTTATTACATTGTGAGAAAAATCAATGTATATATAATTGAACACACAACTTATCGAATTAAAAGCGATAGTTAATATTTGATTTATAATCAGCGTATTAAATTATTAAATTTGTCAATGTTTATTTGTTATAATAATTATTTTTGTTGATAAATCACAAAACTATGACTTTTACTCATATATATATATATATATATATATATATATATAACGTTATATTGATAATTAATCTTAATTTTTTTATTATTTTTTTATATTTTAAATATATTATTGTTATTTTTCTATAAATAATTACACTTTGCATCCTAAACTATGATATTATACAAGTTGCAACTAAACTTCTTTTAAATAAGCAAATTCAACCAACTTGATTTTGTCTTCTTTTTTTTTTTTTTTTATCACATTATCCAATTTCAATTGTGTCTTTTTTTTTCACATTTTGCAACTTAAACAATTTCTTTTTTTATATTTACCAATGTGTATCTTTAAATGAATCTACTATTTACAATACAAATATATAATTAATTGAAACTTTTCAACATATATATGAAAGGAATAAGAAATATCGAAGAACTCATATATTTTATTTTATTGTTCCAACTATTGAATGTAAATAGTTATAGTTAGAATTTAAAATTTTATTTAGATAAATTTAAATATTTAAAGTAAAATGAAAAAAATAAAGAAAATTAAATTTCTTATAACATTATTCAACTTATTTTATTTAATAATATGAGGTTATATTTAGATATTTATGTTAGTTTTAACATTTATAATTAATTAAGCTATCACGCATATAGATAAAGAATGATACAAACACTCTAAATGTGTGTTTGGATTTCAAAGATAAGAAATGATCATTTTGAAAAAGATTTTTTTTTTTTTTTATATTTGATATTTATCTTAATGTTAATCTAATATATATATATATATATATATATATGTACACGTACGTACACACACCTATATATAAAGTAAGTTATATTAAACTTATATTTACATTACTTATAATTTTATTTATGTTTTATCCTACATCTAAAAAAAAATATTTTATTAGGATAAAACGATCACATATTTAAATATTATATTATATCATACTCCCTCCGTCCCGGCCTAATTGACCAACTTGTCATATTTGTTTGTCCCAACCTAATTGTCATAACCCATAAATGGCAAATTCTCTCACAATCTCCACCCTCAAAATCTTCACTCTCAATCTCCACATTTGAAAAAGTCAAAGATTCCACAATATTTGTTTTTCCTTAATCTCCGTGTCAGGCCAATGTTGGCTAATTAGGCCGAAACGGAGGGAGTATTTAGTTTTATTAAAATCATTATTTTTTTAAATAAACTTCCGTGCATCGCACGGGAGTATTACTAGTTCCAACAAATTAAATGTATTCAAATTCATAAAAGTTACGTATTCATCCAACAATCTTGTGTTCTAATACATAAAAAGGACACAATTAAATGTGCAGCTAAAATCATTGTTGGATCGATCAATCAGAGGACAATAATTGTTGATATATTGCTTCAATAATTCCGATCAAATTAAGAGTACAATTATATTTTTTTAGTGAAATAGAATATAATTAATAAATTAATATGATAAGTCAAGAGTTGACCGGGTCATAATTGATTTATTAGAGCTTGATTTATTGGGTCCGATTGGGTCCCTTTGGTGGCCCAAAATGAACTAGAATAAATTATAGAAATTATAATTTATTATTGCAATACAATAAATATTGGATATTGATAGATATAGAAGATGGAAATATTCAGATCTCCTATATCTATCAGCATATGCTACTTGGAGAAAAAGAATAATGTTGCACTATATATATAAATATGACACGCCAATTATTTCCTTCTTCTGCTTAATCTCGCATATGATATATTCAAGAAGGTGTCCACACATCGTGTATTGCGGTGCAGTTCGTGAGAACACAGGATCTTCTGCTTAATCTCTGCATACAATATATTCAAGAAGGTGTGGAGGATCTTCTGCTTAATCTCGCGTACAATATATTCAAGAAGGTGTCCACACATCATGTATTGCAGTGCAGTTAGTGAGAACACGGGAGAAAACTTGGAGGTTTGAAGCTACATGCTACATGCTACAAAGGTATTAATTTAATCCTTCTAGCGTAAATTAATTAATCGTAGAGCATATGATAAATTGATCGATCCTACAACGATATATTCGCTCTTCAATATTTTATATTGTGGATCAGATAAAAATCTTGGTTCTAACAACCATAACCATTAATCAATCAATTCTCAAGCTGGATTAATTTGGAATTCACCCAACTTTTTATTTAGCAAAGAAACAAATCTTTTCTATGGAAGGAACAGACTGGAAAAATGCGTACCTTTTCCAAGTCAATTCTGAGTCCTTTCATATTTCTTATCTTCTAAGCATTATCTTTTTGTTTATTAATTTATTATTCTTATTATCAATTTTAAAATACCATAACAATAATATCGCCAGCCAACCTGAATAACAGGTTTCAAGTCACAAGTAAATAGCAAAGAAACACTAATTCATCACGTCATGATTAATGGTTTATGAATTCACCATTCATAGTGTATATTTTAAATTTTAGTATGGAACACACAATGATATTGTATGAAACTAGACAATTATATAGTAGAGAAGAATTAAGAGGTCGCTCGATTAAGGGTTTATGGGTAGGAAATGAAAATGAATGAAAACTAATTCTCATTTATAGTGAATATGTTAATCAAATTTTGTTAACAATTCCTTCACATTATTCCATAGTATGATTGACCTCTCATTCATACCCATTACCATTGTCATTAATGATTTGCAACCAAGTGAACCCTAAATGTTACTTTTTAGTTTAAAGGGAAATTAACTAATTAAAGTATTCCTTAATAATACTATTAATTGAATGGTACTCCCTTCGTTTAAAAATAAGTGTCTTTTTAGTCTTTTTTGACAAAATTAAGAATTGGTGAAAATGAAAAATATATTCATACAAAAACTATTTAATTGGGTATGTTTTGTGGAATAAAGAAATAATTAACTAAATTAAGCAAGTTGTTTAGGGCAATATAAAAAGAATTATAGTTCTTTGTAAAACGACATTTATTGTGAAATTTTTCAAATTATCGAAAAAAATACTTATTTTGAAAGGGAGGGTGTAACAATTTTTATATTTATTACTCATGATATATTTGGCAGTATGATATGATCACGAGTAACGATTGATTATTTTTTTAACTTTTTTTGTAATAATCGACTCAATTCTTACTCCATTTCCCCATAGCCACATAGATCTATTGAAATTGTTCTAATTAAAAGCATTACCAGCCTACCAGGCCTAAACCTGAAATCAGACATACGTATCATTAACAAAATTGAATTGGACACATGTGTATTACTCAAATAAACTCTGTCAAGCTACAATAATTCAATGAATAATTTTCATATTGGCCAATTGGTCAAAATCATAATTACACTACTATAAGAAATATTTATTGTCCAACCATGTCTTTAGAAAACAAATGTTGTCTCTGATAGGGATGGCCCGGTGCTATTTTGTGCCCGTGAACGTAGATATCCGGATCGAACCACGTAAATCTTGTGTTTTTTCATATTGCTTACGTAGATTTTCGTTAAGTTTCTTGGGTATCAGATTGCGCATTATCAGTCTCTAACAATAATTATGCATGACGACTTTATCGTCGTAAAATGTTGTATAAATTATTTTCAGTTACTTTTAATATTTTTATAGATAATTAGTTATTGCAAAAAATGCTTATATGCATTTGGGACGATTTTTTTCCGTCTCAAATTATATTATTTTTGAGACGACTAATTAGTATCGACATATTTGCCTCTAATAATAATTGTGATACATAATCATTATCTAATTTGAGATAACTTTGTGTTGTCTCAAAAGACCATTTTCTTGTGATATTAGCTTGGAATGATTATTGATAATAGATAAATTAAAAGAACTGACTAAAATAACAAAAACACAAAAATATTTGGCTCATTTTAGCCACTAGGCCTATTTAAATAAATAAAAGGTATTACACAATCTATATATATATATATGCGCCAAAAGACGGGTGTTTATATATTGTATTTTTTCCGCCCAATTTTTTTTAATCATTATTTGGTAATTTAGTTATCAACTTAGCTAAGTTTAATATTTTTTTATAATTTTGAAAATATAAATGTTTTTTTATTTCTAATCCATTTTAATGCAAAAGGTATTAAATTAATCGCATTTTCATGATCTTTAATTTGACACCATATCATATACATTATAATGAGATATTGAATTTAAAATTTTGATGGTCTGTTGGTTGACTTGTTTTAATTATATTTGAATGTTAATTGTGAGTCGGACTATATTATTGGTTTCGATCTATAACTAGAAATAGTTGTATAAATTTATTTAAAATTTTTTGATTGATTTATGAAAAATTCCAACAATTCAATTCATTTTATTTAACATAAAAATTTATAAATATATTTATTTAACTTATGAGGGGGAAGTTATAGTTTTAATATTCGAACTCCTACTTTATTTAATTAAAAATAAGTTTTATGTTTGTATAATCATAGGTGTTTTCAGCGTGTTCACATGCGCGTGCACCCCACACACACACACACATATATATATATATATATATATATATATATATATATATATATATATATATATAATTCTTCTTCAAATCAGTTTTTATTACTTATTCATATCTCTATATAATGTATGTGCACTAATATTATTGAGAAAATTATACTTTGCAACTAAACTGTGATATTTTCAAGAATTTGCTATCTAATTTTTTTTTTTGCTAACAAACCTGAACTATTTATTTTTTACAGTTTGTAACCTAAACAATATTTTATAACATTAACGGATATCAACTATGTATTATTCTACACTTTGTGACCTAAGCAATTATTTTCGTATAAATCAGTGCTTATATTTAAATATATTTACTAATATATATACATATATATATATATATGTGTGTGTGTATGTGTATGTATTTATAAGTACAAGTGAGATTATATTTGTAATAACATATTTTCTCACTCGATTTTGTATTAAATAAATTCTTCACTTTCGGTAAAATATTAACTCCGTCTTTTTCTTATATATGTCTTGTTTCACATGGAAACAAAAATAATTCTTTTTTTTCTTGGTCTAATTCTCATGATATATGATTTGGTTAATTTTCCTTGATTATTACTGGGAGATAGGGGACTTCAATAAGAAAGTCTTATATTAAATTATCTTCCTTATTTTTCTCATATCCGCCCAATTTTAAATGAATAAAAAGTTTATCATTATTTTCCTTAATTCTATTTTTCTTAGTACGTGATTTGGTTATTTTTTAATACATGACTTAATTAATTTTCTTTGATTATAGTAATGACTTTTATAATTAATTCCTTTTCTTATTTTCCTTACGTACTTCTGCTTTCTAAATGAATACAAAATTAAATTTTATTTTCCTTAGTGTATATATATATATATATATATATATATATATATATATGTATATATATATAAGAAGAGAAAAAAATTATAAATTGCATTTTCTCTCCCAAATATTTTATATTATTTATGGTTATTTTGGTCAAGCGACATCTTTAAATTGTGTGTTCTTTTCTTTTTTTCCTTTAAAATACTTCCTCCATTTAAAAAAAGTGTCACTTCAGCTTTTTAAAAATATTTAAGCATGGATAGAACAGGCAAATATATCCCTTCATATTACGTTATTACAAGCAATGAAATAAGAAAATAAATTCATTCTTTAAGGCTGTGGGATAAGGAAATATAGTCAACTAAATTAAGTAGGTTGAATTAGAGATAATTCTTGCCAGAATTAATAGATTTTAAACAAGATTTGTTGGATATGTTTAGGGATAACATTGAAAGAAATATGATATCTTTTTGCTAAAACAACATTTTTTGCAGTTTTATCTCCTCTAAAATATACTCCCTCCGTTTCATAAAGAATGTCATTTTAGTCACTCTGAAAAATTTCACAATAAATGTCACTTTACCAAAAAAACTACAATTCTTCCAATATTATCTTAAATAACCTACTTAATTTAGTTGATTATTTCCTTATTTCACAAAACATATCAATTTAAATATTAATCCTTAATTTCTCCAAAAATAGCTAAAATGACATTCTTTATGAAACGGAGGGAGTAACACTTTTTTCTTTTTTGGAACAAAGGGAGTAATATTTTTCAGGTTTTTAAATAATTCTCTAAATTTTAACCAATTTTTATGTATAATGATATTATATCAAATTAATCATCATTTTATAATCTCTAATTTAACATCTTTATAACATTTGTAAAAGTGTAATATTACGTTTGAAGCAACTTATTTATTTATTGATTGGTTAGTTTATTAGATTTGACTATTTATTGTGGTTGTTTATTTTTACTAGATTTAGGCTGCAAATAAAAATTAGTTAAATAATTTTTCTAAACATAATAATAAACAATTTCAGCGTAGAAAAAATAATATAGTCACTACTAGAAATAAGGCTTTTTGCCACTATAAAATGTAGTTACAAAAAATGGAGAGTAGTTACAAAAATAGTTTTAGTAACTAAATATCTAAAAGTAGTTACTATAAGGTAGTCACTTATAATAAGATACAAAAAGTTATTTTGCAACTACTTTGTAGTTACTAATGTATTTGTAACTATTTTTTGCAACTACTTTCTAGTTACTAATGCATTTGCAACTACAAGCAGTTGCAAAAGAGCTTGTCATATTGTAACAAATTTGGTTAAAATTGTATGAAATATTTTATGTAACTACTAATAGTTACAAAATGGGTGTTTTTTAGTAACCACTTTTGTAGTTGCAAAAGACTAATGGCAAATATCCTTTTTTCTTGTAGTGAGTATTTTATCTATTATATTTACCTTTATCTGAGTTTTATCTATAAAGTAATCTACATCCATATTAAATACATATAAATATGTGTATGAGGGCGTACATAAAATAGAGCCAAAACTATTAAAAAATAGGTTTTCCTTTTCCAGTCCATTTGAATACCAAACGTTTTCAATAATTTTATTCATGTGCGTGGTCGTAATGTCAAGTTGTATTGTCAACTTTTAATGGTTTGTTCTTTTTAACAAATTTTTTCGTGTTTAAAAAAAACTAATAAGTCTGTTGCTTCTGATATGCTTATACGTATAATATATCAAAATAATCATATTTTCATAATCTTTAGTTCGAGATAGATTTTCATTTTATTATAGTTTAGACTATATATATCTGGTTAAATTCATTTTTTTTAATCTTAATTTTGTACATGCACAAGCATACTAATAATATAAGTAGAAATAGGATATAATATAAAATTGATAAATTGAGTATTTTAAAAAGATGAGATTATTTAAAAAAAAAAAACTATTTTTCTTAAAAAATTATTCAATTTATTTTACTTATTATTTTATATCATTTCTTAAATAATCTATGTGTTATATTTATGTGTTTTTTATAGGTATAATTGATTGAATTGTTTGTGATTGCTTATATAAGTCAAGAATGATATGTCAGACTAAGAGTATGTTTATAATATCGCGAAACTAAATTGACGTACTCAGTACAATTATTATTTAATATCGCCAAAATATATTCATAAATATGCGTCTCGATTTCGGTCGGTAATATACGGCATGGAATCGTCTGTTCCACCCATATTTCACTCTTAAAAAATAACTATGTCCAAACTTTTTGTTTCAGGATTTACGGGTGCCCTGGTTCATAATTCATGTTTAAATTTACCACCTAAAGTTTAATCTTTGTTATTAGGTTATAGTTGTATTTCACACTTGATGAATTCACGGCAAGACCTATAAGCTCCAACCCCAATTATATAGAGGTTAGGCGGGTTGATTATGCTAAAGATTATGATTAAAGTATTAATTTTATTTTGCTACATGGTAGGTGTGACTGTGTGATGTTGGTTCCACGTGTACCGCTTGCAAAATGACATTTGTTATCTACAAAATTACATTTTCCTAGGGGTATCATTTTATTTTCATTGGACTTCCACGTCATTCGCTTTAAACCTACTCCTCTTGCAAATTATCTGCCTACACCTTCCTTTCTAATCCATCTATTTGCTTCTGCTATTACACTCTATTTTTTGTTATAGGCTCCTTCTACAATACACCTGATGTATTAATACACCTACTTATCAAAACTCTTACATCTTGTTAATGTAATCTTAACTATTAAATCGATTAACCAATTACCTGTTCAATAGCTATCTAGATTCCAATAACTATTTATTATTACTAGTAATAGTAGTAGTATTTTATATTTTACTTCTTAATTTTATATTTAATGAAATCATCATAGGATTTTAATAAACTATTTTCATTCATATAATATTATTTTCTAATTTATTAATTATTTTGAAAATTAAAAATATTTAATACGTTCTTTATAATTCCTTGAAAATTATTTTTTAATTCTTAATTTTAGTTAATTTAAATAAATAAGGTATTAATTACTTGGAGAACTATAAAATTTACTACATCTTTTATATTTAGTTGAAAATATTTTTTATTTTGTAATTTTAATTAATTTGAATAAGATCTAGTTCACTGATTAATTCATTTTTTACGTATATTTGTTTAATAAAAAAGGGAGATTACATTTTACTTTGTCATCATGGAGTTATTAAATACTCTTAAAATTTTAAATATAAGTGTCAGATTCTATAACAATTTTTTAAATTCAAATGTGAAAATTTTAAAATTTATTCTCTAACATTTTCTTATGATAATTTAGATAAACTTAAATTATTTTTACATTTATTATTTAGATATTCCTTGTGTTCTTAAAAAAAGTTATTAATTTTGTTTTGGATGTTATTTCGGATCTGTCGTTAGAATAGGATATTTCGGTAAGAAACATTTGGTGCGCCGTTTCCGACCATTTCAGAATAATCTTAAATTAATTTTATACACACACACACACACACACATATATATATATATATATAAAGTATTTCAACGTGCTACTTTGAAGCATTTTAATTGAGATTTAGATTTTGCAGTGGTGGATGAACCAAATAATAGAAGTAATTGGCGGAATAATTTTTTTTTAAAAAAAATATAAAATTATATCTTAGAAATATAGGATTTATTTGGGCCATCTCGAATCCATTTCAGCTAGTCTTTTTTATAAAGGATAATTCTAAATGCTCCCACCTTTTACTATTTACAATCATTATTTCAAATTAAGTAATAAAAAAAATCACAAAAGTTTTCTATTGTTCTCATTTCTTTATTTACAGTCCCTTAAATCCTAAATGATCCTCCAGGTTTTCTTCTCATTTCTTGTAGTCTCCCCTCCATGATTTTCAAATTTCTTCTGTCTATAAATAACTGCATGCATTGCACGGTGAATGTGAAGAAGTAAGCCATTATCTCGACAATAATGAGCCATGTTGGTATTTGCCGTGAATCCTCCTCTTAAGTAGTCGTGCATTACGATAGGAACTCCTAAGTCTCTAGCAAATACAACTCTTTTGATCATTTCTCCACTTGTCTGAACTGATATCATATTTCCTGATGTTTGAAAATTGTTTAAGTCATATGAATAGGATGATAAAATATTTATTATTAAAAAAATAATAATAATAATAATTAGCATTGATGGACATTAATTTTGTGATGCGAATCTAAAAAAAGAGAGTTCCGATTCATCATAAGTTTAACCTTTTTGTTTGCCAAGTGTAACATTCAAATTTGTTTCAATTGTTAAATAACTAAAATAAGTGTCCTTTTATGATACACCTGGTGTATTAATACACCTAGAATTTTAACCACTAGATTAAACTATTTTAAACCACAACCATTAGATCAAAAAGTTAGATGTGACTTGCTAATGGCCAAGCAGGTCACTGAATTCTAATACTTCAACCTGCAACCTACAAGTATAGTAATTTTTATTTCACTATTTAATTTGAAAATTCTTTCTTCTCGACTCCCTCCATTGTAACTCGTCTACAACTTCACCGTTGGGTTTGTCTCCACTCACTTTGCATTCCTTCTTTTATGATTTACTTCATTCAATTTATTCTTCTTTCAATTTTTTATTTTTATTGTTTTTATTCCTTTTCAAATTTTATTTATGTTTAAAGATGACGGAGAATTATTTGTATTGATTGTTGATATTCAATTCATTTTCGTGATTGATGATATTCGTGGTTATGTACGATTTTTTTAAGTAGGGGAGAGGAAGCAGGTAACCCATAATTTTCACCACAAACCGGTGAGGCGATGTCACTAGGCTACTAAAACCTAGACAACTTCTATTTTTTCTATAATCTATATATATTCTCATATTTTGTTCACTTGTCGCAAAATTGAAAGGATTCTGGTAAATTTGATTTCTGAGATTTCTGGTAAATTTAATTTTTGAGATTCTTCGCTAATATTTAGAAACTCAGTGAATCAAAAGTAAATTCTACAACTATATTATGCAATTTGTTACTGACAGAGAAGATTGTGTTTGACACCTCAGAATTTGAAAATATAAGAGAGATAAGAAATGTACAATCTGATCTTCTGGGAAGAATTACAGAAAGAAAAAAGGAGAGAAAAAGAAAGATGTTAAATTGAGGACAATTTTTCGGATGAATCATTTTTACGAATTCATATTGTGGATAAAATGTACGATCAATACCTATTAGAGATTTTTTAATTTAAGGTACTTTGCACAATAAAGACATTAATTAAAGGACATTTTGGTGGTTGCTTCTACAATAATTGATTTCAAACTTTGTATTGTGGATATGATTTAATTATTTCCAAATATATTAACGTATTTATAAAATAAAAGTTAGAATAAATTATAACATATAATTGTTGCTAATGGAAATTCAGTTGTTACATGTAGAAATTTATTTTTAGTATTCAACGTGACTAATGATTAAACTGGGATTTTTATCAATCTAATAAATGAAAAATAAAAAAATATAAATCAATACATTTAGATTGTAGTATTATAGGGTGAAATAAGCTCCAATAGTAGGGATGACAATGGGACAGGTCGGGGCGGATACTTGAATATCCATGCCCGCCCCATCCTTCGAACGGGGCGGGGTGGGGCGACCCGCTGCAGGTCACAGGTCGGGGCAAGTCGACCTATTATTTTTGAAAAATAAATAATTTAGTTACTATAATTTAAAATAAATGTTGACTTAATACATTCTATACAAATATTATTTCAAATAGTCATCGTAAACTATAAAAAACTAGTAAATGCTTAAAATAAATTTATAATCCTATTTTGTAATATTATTTATGTGAATAACACCCCATATATATATATATATATATATATATATATATATATATATATTACTGCGAGGCAGGGCCGGGCCGGGCATGACGGGGCGAGGGCATGACCCATGCCCGCCTCGCTCCGCCACGGGTCACAAGGCGGGGCGACCCATATGCCTCGGGTCAGGGCAGATCAGGGCTGGTCAAGTCGAAATTGCCATCCCTATCTAATAGTGGAACCCACATAGGTTGGTAACCTGAATAACAAGTAAAAATATAGATGCTAGTAACCCACAATAGCAAGTAAATTATGAGGTGTATTAATACACCAGGTATGAATAAATTCCTATTAGGCAAAAACTTGGGTGCATAAGATGCACCATAGTATTATTGTACACCTTGTGGGCCCCACCGGTTCAGTCCAAAAAAACACGCGGTTCAGACCGTTCTGAACCGACCAATTATTATTATATTTTTTTTTTTTGCGCGCGCGTGTTATATACTTAATGGCCTGTTTGTTGAACACTAAAAGCAAGTGGTCTGGTGGTATTTAATGTAGTCTTAAATATCTCAACCTTGAGGTCAAGGGTTCAATTCTGTTTGCATCTTTTTTCCTTCTTCCTTCATTTTGCCTTTTAATTTTTTCCTATACTGTCATACATCATAATATACACCGTATTGAAATATTAAATTTTTTTTCCTTCTTCCTTCATTTTGCCCTTTAATTTTTTCCTATACGGTCATATATTATAATATACACCGTATTGAAATATTAAATATACTATGAGTATTGTAAGTTGGAAAAAATAAATATTTCGCAGTATAAAACAAAATTTAACTAAAACAATGTATACTGTCAGGCATCACAACGTACACTGTATTGAAATATTAAATATACTGTGAGTATTGTAAGTTGGAAAAAAAAAAAATCGCAGTATAAAATAAAAATTAACTAAAACAACGTATACTGGCAGGCATCATAACGTATACCGTATCGAAATATTAAATATACTGTGAGTATTGTAAGTTGGAAAAAATAAATATTTCGCAGTATGAAACAAAAATTAACTAAAACAACGTATACTGTCATGCAATATAACGTATACTACATCGAAATATTAAATATACTGTCAGGCTTTATAACATATACTATGCTCGAAATTTGAATATACTGTTGGTGAAAAATAAAAAGGTGGTGTTCATATACTCTCAGGCTTTATAACATATACTATGCTCGGAATTTGAATAGACTGTTGGTGAAAATAACATATACTATGCTCGGAATTTGAATATACTGTTGGTGAAAAATAAAAAGGTGCTGTTAAGATTCGAACCCGCGCACTGAAGGGTACAATGTCGCGCCTTTACCAACTAAGTCAGCGCCTGTTTTGTGATTCCAAACACACCTTAATATATATAATATATATATATATATATATATATATATATATATATCACGCGCGCAAAAATCTTAAGTGGTCCCCACAAGGTGTACAATAACACTAATGTGCATCTTATGCACATGAGTGTTACTCTTCCTATTAAAGGTTTTGGTTATATGGTGAATGCAACATGGTGATTGGTGGATTTCAATATGAAGTATACGATTGATTTTTTTCTGATTTTAATTTAATTAGTTAAATAGTATGACGAGATTCTCAAACATAATTTTTTATAGTGGTTGTTGAGGAAAAAAGAGGTGAAGTTGATTGGATCTTGGGGATGTAACTAAATAAGAATATTTCGGATAAAGTAGTGAATTCATATGTTTTATTTTATTTTGTTTATATTTGTGGCTTTAAAGAGTAATATTTTGATTGTAATTAGAATTACCCTTTAATAAAATAATGTAATAGTCTTTTTTCTAATCAGTTGATGTCTTATGTTTGCCTATTTTCAGAAATCAGAAAATATAAAAAAGAAAAAATTGGGACCTACACAAATCAAAAGCTACCTTAAAAATTACCTACTAATAACATACTATAACAGGTAAAAAATTAGGTGTATTAATACACCGGGTGTATTATAAAAGGACCATTTGTTATAATATGCTCTGTCCATCTCAATTATATAGACATGCTGCATTTTACACCGGAATTAAGAAAAGTCATTAAAAAGACAAATATATAGTAATATACTCATATTTAATGACTACTATACCATTCAATATATTTTTGAATGCTCATATGAATAGGCGGATTGGATTTTCTATTCCAAGTAGTGTTTCATCTCCTATTCCAACTATATCAATACACGCCACGTGTACAAGATGATATCATGCTGACATCAGAAACAAGTAAGTGACATGTATTGATTGATTTATAATAGAGGATGGAATACGATTTGAAATAGAGGATCTTGTTTGATGAATAGGGGTATATAATAATAAATGGGTTAAATAAATGTTACTCCCTCTGTTTTATATGTCCCATTTTATCCATTCACACAAACCAATTTTTTCATTAATCAGGATATCAAAACACATCCCAAAAATATTTATAGCCTTTTAACCACTCCCTTAATTATAGGAACTCATTAATTTTATCAATTTCACAATTCCTTTTTTATTTATTATGGTTATTTATGGAAAAGATAGGTAAACTGACATCAATAATGATATTGTGACAGTAAAAAATGAACGACGTTTTGGATAAAATGGGACAATTAAAAAGGAACAGAGGGAGTTCTATATATAGAAACTGAATTATATATTTGGGACATCAGCCTATATAATTGGGGCGGAGGAAATATGAAATTAACAATATAGCATTTGGCAAAAGACACTATTAAACATATTTCCCACTTTCCCATGTTTAAATTGTTGGTGTTTGACGATTCTTATGCATTATTTTAAAAATTGGGAATCTCATTAATCAATCTCAATCACAAGACTCTCAACCCAATAAGAAAAACCAGGACCTATCCACACAATCGGATCGGCTGAAGAAAAGAAAAAAACGCGCAACCCTATAAGCAATTACATTAATAATATGTAAAAAATATACACTACATATCATCTACAAGAAGTCCAATAGCAATAAAACCTAATTTGTGCCTCGTGACTGCATGCACGACAAGCAACGAATTGAAGAAAACAACGAACAACTAACTTTGACTCTGGATCAAGAACATCAATCTCCATTAAATTTCATCTCGGATGCTTGTCAAACACAACAACCTTCAAAGATGAAAGATTCATGGGACCGGAGATCGTAGGGTTGCACAAGACGTGGAAAAACGTACAAAGGCGCGGATAAATCTCACAAAGGAAAACCTGAGGAGAGAAAAAAAATAAATAAAACAAATAAGACGAAACAAAATAAATCAAAATAGATAACCAATATCATGTTAAAAGTATTCCCACAACCTCCTATAGTTGGAGGATGAGGGAACGAGGAGGAGATCGAGGAAGGAGGCTAGGATTCTTATGCATCTTAAATCCACTCTTTCTATTTGTATTGAGTTTAAATTGCTCCAAAGTCATATGTAACTCCAATTTAAATAAATAAATAAAGAATCAATTGGGAAGAAACAAGTTAATGTGCTCGGTATAATAAGTTAATGTTGGGAATTTTAGATTTCATTTAATGTGCACATCGGAAGAATTAATCGAAAATAATGATCATGATCTATAATTGTATTACACGTTGAGCAATAATCACGCAAATGTTCAAATTACTTACTTGTTGCATAGTTTAACCGGAAGGAATAGCGCGACCGAATTCACCACTTCAGGTGTCCATACGTATGCTGTCCGCTGCATGAACTATTCTCGGTACACTCGTTCAATAAGAGATTACTAGGAAATCCCTTATTGAACTCTATGATGTCTCTATGTTTCTTACTGACAAGATCCCTTATTCCCTACGATAGGGAATATATATGTATATATATATATATATAAAATATCCATATGTCCCTAGGTATATGGACCTATTATTCTGGTCTACTTTAATTAATTAATCAGTCTAACTTATTAATTAACTAAAGCCCATATCTTAATCTAGTCCATATCTTTCAATCTTCCACTTGGACTAGTATTAGATAAAATTCAAAACAACATCGTTGTACCCTTGAACTGAACAACAATTCACATAAAGTGTGACCCTTTAGGCCTTCATTATCGACGATAATCAAATTAAAGTCTGCACAAAACTCATAAACTGTGTTGTGTAGTGAACGCGATATATGAAGGACGTTTACGTGAATTCAGTAAATAAACCTTTCTATGAAGTTTATGTAATATCCTTTCATTCACGAACCACCCGATTGAGCCTAAGATCTGCCACGTGTATATCCAAATAGCTCATTCACTTTTCTCGTCTTTATTATATAACACATTCAATCATATTTAGTTACTTTAATTGAATATATCTTTGCATTGTCCAATGACTTTATGGTCAAATAATATAGAGAAATTTGAGTGTTCTCTCGAAATTAATCGAGGAATGAATCCTAATCTTGACTCAACTACCATTTCTATTTGTCTCATGATGAACGCAACACAAGATGTGTCTTGTCCTCCTTTGGGAGGCAAGCGTTGTACTTGGTCAAAGCGCATAACTTGATAAATAAAATGAGTATTGATCTTGGGTCAAAGGATCATTACATACTCCACACACTAATAAACTGTAGATACTAAAATAAACAGTTTAATAGGATGGTATACCAATACTCTCCAAAGTACCCATGTGTCCATCACGGATATCTAATATTTCGTAGTCCGGAGACCTACTACATTCATTGAGAATGTGATACAGCCCACATGCTAACCTATTGCGTGTCATCAATATTTCATTCTTGATGATCATCGGTTATGACAAATTTAGAATCATACTATATCATTTATGTCTCACACCATAAATGATAGTCATGATTCAAGGGAACAATTATAAGAATAATAACAAATCATCAAAATAATTATTCTAATAAATGCATGAAACCAAAAGACAATCAAAATGTCATATTATACGATCAAGAATAATGTCTCAAGAAAAAGGTTTCTAAGATATACAAACTATAAACTCCCACTGAATCAAAGACCAACTACCAATATGTCTAACACCCAAGCTTTCAAAGTGCTTGTTGTGCCTTGCTATACACAACTGTTTGGTTAAAGAATTAGCCAAGTTATCATCAGTGGAAACTCTATCTAACTTCAAATCTCCATAAATATTATTTCTCCGATTAGATTATATCTTCGGGGAATATTCTTGTTCCTGTTTGTGGCTCTCGGTTTCTTTTTGTAGCGCAACTATACCTACCGTTGTTACAATATAATGGTATTGGACTGCTGGTACTTGAAACGATACCTAGAACTTTTACGAACTTCAACAAAGCAACAACCCCGTTTGGCAGCTTCAGATATAGCAATATACAGTTGAATTCTATGTGGTTGAATTCTCAACCCAATCGATATCCTAATTGAGTGATAATTTTGGAATACGATTGAGGTGTCGTATTCCCCTAAGATAGGTAAGTAATCAGAATTTGATATAGCCTACCTACACGAAAGAGATTTACAAATTCAACCCTGGGCCCCGGGTTACCAACTACGTAAGACTAGAAGAGGTTAGCTCGACTTCTTCTACATTAAAGACTAGCGTAGGGGTGTAGTTCCTACACACGCGACTAAACCTAATCTCGTCCATCTTAGCCAAGATCCCCTAGACTCTACTTCCCCGCTCAGTAGAGCTTCTCCTCCATAGGTATCTCTTCTACCGATTGAGTTTTGGTTAATCTAATTATCTAAGGTTAACTCCCCACCCAAATATATTAAGGCGTAGCAATTAACCTCTAAACTCAATTAAAATCTAGTCGACACAATCCTCGAAAGGGTAGTTATCTCTAGCCTAGGGGTCAACTATCATTTTTTAATTGCACAATTAATTAAAGTGATCCTAAGCCACCGAAAGTCGGAGCGAGCATGAAGCAAGCCTGTGGTCGAAGGTTCAATTCCAATTAACCATTATTAAAAATAAATCAAATCCAAACCATAGGTTACACAACTCACAACAAATCCAATAATCAATCAACTAATCATAAACCCCGAAGCTTGAGCTACTCCCGGGCTTCGAAAAATACGAAAATCACTCACAAATCATCAAAGCAATAAAATGCATCATCAACATCAAGCAATAAAAACAATAAAAATCGAAAATAAAGAGAAGAGATAGAAAATTCTCAATGTATTTAAGAAACCCTCGAAATCCTTTGATGAAATAGTGGGGTGTCACAAGCTAGCGAGAAATCCCTGAGTTCTCCTCCAAAGACACCTTTCTCCTGGAAAAGGAGGAAGAAAAACTCTAGTTTCTAAGCTAAAAAATCTGAAAATATGAAAAAGAAAAGAGAGAGAAGTGTGTGGTGAAAGTTTTACAAAGGAGGTTAGAGTTGAATTCCCTTACAAATAAGAGGGGAAGAGATATATATAGGTCTCCCCAATCCTTAAAATCTGCTGAAAAAAAGCTCTAGTAAGCGTAAAAGTGTAAAAATACAAAAGGAAGTACTTGGTCCTTTGAGTTGTTGAGTCGAGCCCCTCGTGTGCGCTCGACTCACTCTTCTCGTATTTTTTAGAAACATCCGTCAGGAATCAACCTTTGACTTTAACTATGAAGTTTTAGATCTTTGTCTTGGCTACGCGTGACAATTTGAATCACTCGAATCGAAGCTCGGACGAGGAAGTCAGGACCCAAATACGGAGACAGCACGTGAAAACTAGGCATGCGCGGTTCGCAGACAGCCGGAACGACACACATGGAGGCTTCAACTAGCGGTTCTGGACAAACTGCCGGAACCACTTCTGGTCCGATAAGTGCGGCGGTGGTTGGTTCAATCCTGTCCTGCTTCGTGCCTTCGCCTTCCGTCATTGTTTCGAAGCTTTTCTCTCGTCTTCTCGACCTAATCCCTTCACGGTTTTTATTCGCGACTCGATGAACTTCGATTTGGACTCTTGTTGGGTTTGATTTGGGTCTATTTGAGCCTTAATTTGTGGGCTGGAACATGGAGTATGAGCGACTGGCCTTTCCTTCTTTTTTTCTCCAATTCGAGGCATTTTCATCTATTTTCTTGGCCCGACTCCTTCAAGACTTTTTCTCGTGACTTGACGATCTTTAGTTCGGGCCTGATCCCATCCCATTTTGGTCTAGTTAGGCCTCAGGATACAGGCCAGAGTATGAAAATGGATGGGAGCAATCTTCTAAATTCTTTCCCGTTTTCTAACCTTCAAAATACGACTAAAAAACACCCAAAAGCGCACCAAATCATATTAAAAAGGAAAATTAACCTGAAACCACTAACGAACATATTTTTGCACATAAACACAACAATTATACGTAATTCTCCACAAATTATGAATGTGAAAAGTGCAAGAAAAAAAGTAATTTTCACGTTCATAAAAAACAAATTACCTAAGCTTTCGTCCAATGCACCCTATGCTTTGAACTTCGGGTAGTCTCTCTTCCAGTGTCCTTTCTCATTGCAGAACAGACACTCGTCCTTTGGTAGTCTCGGCTTTTTCTGAACCCCTCCATTCATAGGCTTCAAGGCCGCATCCTTAAATGTCTTCTTCTTCTTCTACTGGTTCTCCTTCTTGGAGGATTTCCCAGAAGAGCTCACCATGAGCATAGAGTTGCCTTTAGAAGTAAATGATTCATAATTCTTGAGCATGTTGTGAAGCTCTGGCAGTGTCGCCTTCGTGTTGCTCATGTTGAAATTCACTATGAAGTTTTTAAATGAACTTGGAAGAGACTGCAGAATCAAATTTATTGAGACACTTGAGGGTAGCTTCAATCCAATCGATTCCAACCTCTCAATCGATTCGACCATCTTCAATATATGTTCAGAAACCTGGCCCCCATCGTGAAGCTTATACTTGAAGAGATCTCTGAGTATCTCATACTCCATGGTCTGAGCTTCTGAAGCTTACAGACTCTCCAAGTGTTTTAGCATCTCATAAGGGAACATGCTTCCATGTTGCCTATGCAGTCCTATATTCATAGAGGACACCATTATGCATTGAGCCGATGTGACATCCTTAACATGTTTCTTGTGAGCTTCTTCGTCAAGTGAAGCGTACTCAGGAGACTTCTTGTCTAGGATGACAATGATTGGTTTGTCCAAGACATACTCAATTTTTTCTTGCCTACAAAGCGCAAGCAACAAAGACAATCCGTAAAGTTAGACCCAGTAAATTTGTTTGTTTCCCATCAAACATTTATAAGCCAAAATTGACATTTTATATGACGAGAAAATAATAAAATGAAAAATAAATTAGAATAAAGTAAACAAAGATCACATTCGTATCACTAATCAAAACAAGGGTTCATGTAATGATTAACTCCCACTAATTTTAAAATATTTTGCGTCCCAAAAAACACAAAATACGTATTTATAATCATTATAAAAATCTTAGTGGTCCAAGATCCAAGTCTATATTTCTGTATCCTCTGCCTCGACTAATGACTACAATAATATCACTCGGTAGGCCTCTAAGCCAATTGCAACAACAATTTTGCAACTTCTGATTTATTAATCCAATTAATTTGTGTCCTTAAACTATGTTGGTCGTTTTTGCGTCTCAAAATAATTTAAGCTCATCAATTCCATCACACGATGCTAACCATGCATCTATGAATGAGCCCTGACCTTGTCGTTTTAGAGTAAACACTTTGGTGTAAAACTCGTGGTCGAAAAGATCAGGAATCTCAAATATTATGATGGACGACGCATTTTGTTTCCAAACAAGACTTGATTTTTAGTGGGGATTTTTTATGTGATACTAATTATTGAATTTAATATCTAATATTAAATTAAAACACAATTACTAGGTGCGCCTACCCAGGCATAAGAAATGCGGACCGCACATATTGGGTGCCGTCTACCCATACGTATTGTCACGGATTATATATAGTGGGCGCCGCCTGCCCAAGCAAATGGTCTTTAATTACTATAATTAAATCTCATAAGCATAAAATCAAATAATTTCTTATCGAAAAAAAAAAAAAAAAAAAAATAATAATAATAATAATAAAGCTCAACGAATAAAATTTTAATCCAATCAAAATTTTATTCTCTGATTAAATATGGATTAAAATTATATATTAATTTCAAATTAATATAAATATACATTTAATATTAATTCCAAATTAACATATATAATTCTATTTGATTAATATATTAATTCCAAATTAACATAAATATATAAGTCTATTATTATTTCAAAATAATAACATGAAATTTATTAATCTAATTAATAAATTAATATTCGTAATTGAGATTTTGAATTAATCTAATTAATTAATCAAATCAAATTGAATCAATTTTTTTTTTTATATTAAATCTGCTAGCTTATTTATTAGTGTAGCCCAACCCATTAATTCAAAGTCCAGCCAAGATTAATATGCAAGTCCAATTAAAAGTTCTGGCCCAGCCCAATTTACTGAATCAGGCCCACAACAATTTTAGCCCAGTTTTTTTTTTTTCTTTTGCTCCGCCCCAAATGGACGAAAATCATTTTTGGTCCCGTAACTCTTCACTTGTATAATTGTGGTCCCAAAAAAAAGTTAAAAATTCAATTTAGTCCTGTAACTTTGGAATTGATTCAGATTTAATTCCTTTTCTTTCCGATAGTGACCAATTTGACTGAAAAATTGCATATATCATTCACATGACTCATTTTTCCAACATAACTTTTAATATGTGGCACCAACAAGTGATGAGAAACGAGAAAAAATAAAAAAATAAAAAAATCCTCTTTCTTTTAATTTTTTTAATTTTTAATGTTATTTGTACTTCAAAATCACTTACCGATGCCAGGTATTTAAAAATTGGATGAAAAAATGAGTTTGGTTGCCAGTACATGCAATTTTCCGGCGAAATTGATCACCGACGGCGAAAAAAAGGGACTAAATTAGAACCAATTTCAAAGTTAAAGGACTAAATTGAAATTTTAACTTTTTTTGGGACCAAAATTGTACAAGGAAAAAGTTACGGGACCAAAAATGATTTAAGCCCGCCCCAAACTTAAAACAAGCCCAAGCCCTGGCTGGCCCAGCCAACTACTCCGGCCCAGTCTTCGCAAGGTGTGTTCTAGCAATCCGGGTGGCCCAGCATCCCGGCTCAGTCCAGACCCCCTGGTCCAAGCTTTAATCGGGCCCAATCCATTAGGGTTTTGGCAGCTCCAAGCTTGTCGTCACCTCTTCCGACATCGCCGCCTCGCGTCACCTAGCGACACGTCTTCGACCAACCCAGCAGGTCGACGACGGTCGTGCAACTATAACAAGTCGCCGCGGTCATTCGTAGCAGGATGCCGCCGCCGCCTTCGTTCAGTAGTAGTAGGACCCTACCGTCTCCGCGACCAAACGTGCAACACCAGCACCGATCACCGCCGCAGACGACACCAAGCACCATGCTACCGTTGTTGTCGACATGCAGAAGCAACATCAGCAACATCGAATGCCGCAACCGTCAACTTCCGCAAGGCATCTCGTGTCGGGCTTCGCAACAGCAGCGCACCAGCGGCGAATGTGGCGGCGGCCGCCTCTACTCCGGCAGAACACCAGAAGTCGAAGGGTGTTATTGGTTTGTTGCGTGAATGGGGGGTCACCAAAACCTTTTTTTTTTTCTCTTGAAATTATGCAAACATTTTCAAAATTATTCAAAACAATTTCCAAAACAAAATTAGAAAATTTTAATCCAAAATTTAATCTAAAATGTATATCAATTATAAATCGAGTCTCGGGCTCTGATACCACTGTTGAAAATTCTCGATTACATCTAATGTGTACAACGGAATAATCAATAGAGAATAGCGACCATGATTTATAATTGAACTACACGTTGAACAATAATCACGCAAAAGTTCGTATTACTTACTTGCTGCGTAATTTAACCAGGAGGATTAACGCAACTTAACTCACCATTTCAGGTATTCACGCGTATGTCGTCTTCCGCATAATTTAACCAGGAGGATTAACGCAACTTAACTCACCATTTCAGGTATTCACGCGTATGTCGTCTTCCGCATGAATAATTTCTGATACACTCGTTCAATAAGAGATCGCTAGAAAATCTCTTATTGAACTATATGGTGTCTCTCTATTTCTTATTGACAAGATCCCTTATTCCCTACGATAGGGAATATATATATATATATATAAAATATATCCATATGTCCTTAGGTATATGAACCTATTATTTTAGTCTGCTTTAATTAATTAATCAGTCTAATTTATTAATTAACTAACACTCATATCTTAATTTAATCCATATCTTTCGGTTAATAACACAGATAGTCGGTGTAAACTGTACATGCACGAGTCATTGAGTTTAATTGCTGCAAATCTATTGCAAAAAGTACCTTTAATATAGGGTATGTTTACTTAGGGCTGAAGAGTGCTGGGCCAAATATGGCTGAAGGAGTTAATGAGTATGCTTTATCGAGATTTGAGCCCTTAAATCTACTGAGCGAAGTTTTAAGTAAACATAGTCATAATCTTTTGTTACATTCATTAAAGATACATATTACTTTTTCCAGTGTGCTATGTAAAATCTATCATTTTCTTTATTAATTTTTGGATATTTAGATTCTTTGCTAAATTCTCATATTTTATTTGTATGTATATGTAGGACTGAATAAGTAGTGACTTAATTTATTTGTAATATATTTGGCCTACAATTAAAATATAAAAATAAATAGAGATTAATTAATTTAATCACCTGACAAGTTGAATTATTTGTTTTGAATTAGATTATTTGTTGGGTTGGGTTATACGTGTGGAGTTAGGGCACAAAACGTTCTTCGAGAAAAAATTGTAGTTTTGGTCTCACAAGACAGAAGACAATTGCATTTTAGTCCCAAAAGTTTCACTTTTAATCCCACTAATTAATAACTTAGCACTTTTAGTCCCAACATCACGTTTGCTATTAAAATGGCAAGCGTTTTTAGTCCCTTTATTTTATTGTGTCTCATTAAAAAAAATCACTTTTAAACCTAATTGAATTTCATTTTCGATCCCTGTTACCAGAATTTGGTTGGAATTTTTCCTCCAGAAAGGCTGGTAGCGTGTCGTTACCGCCACAAATTTAACCTATTCTTAGCCCACAATATTAAACAAAATAGTATATGGTAAGAAATGATCGTTTCCCACGAGGAGAATTTTGCTTACTTAATTTTAGAATCAAACATGATCAACATTTAACTCCAATTATGAACTATAAATAAATATAAATAATATATATATATATATATATATATATATATATAAATAGAATTCAAACGCACACACACGAAGGGGGGGGGGGGGGGGGGTTTAGCAAAAGAATTAACGTCTAAAGTAAAGATAAATAATTCTTAAAACTAACATTTTCAAGACAAATAAAGAAATTATTAGCATATGTAAATTTTAAGATTAATGAATCCAAGAGCTTGATTCTTGATCAATGATACAAAACTAAGTTAATAGATTGAAAGTGAGAACCTTAAGTAGCTAAAGTTTCACTATAATCCCTCTAATATAATTGAAATTATTCTAGGATAATCTCAATTCTAACTAATCTAATCATGTCAATCTTTACTATTCAATTAACAAGACTTCAACTAATTGCATAAAGTTATGGAAGATCAATCCTAGCAAATCACAAGTTGAAATTACTAGTTCAAATCATATTCAAGTATGAATCAAAACCATTTGACCATTCTTAATTCAAACTATTTGCTGCTTAATTTCTATTCAATTTGGACTAGGCCGAGCCAAACAAAATAGCTATAATTCCAACCAACATACATGAAATAGATCAAAAAATCATGAAAATGAGGATTAGAATATAAATCAATTACTACAATATGACAAGAATATCAATTAAGTTTTGTATCCATTCAAGCAAAAAATCAAACACCTTGTGTGCATAAACATCTACATAAACATATTACAAAATAACTTAGCTATAATTCAAGAGGGGTGTGAGGGACATACTAAACATAATATTTAGAAGATATAAAAAGAGAAATTTGACAAGAATTAGTACTAGAAATCTTCCCCTTGTTGAGTTGCTTTGACACTTCTCAAAAGCGGAAAATTTCCTCCGTCTATCGAAAACGAACTAGCCCATTTTCGATAGATTTCTCCCCTTTCTACACTCCCTAATATTATTTTAGAAGCCCTCACACCCTCAAAAGATTACAAGAAAGAAAACCCCAAAAGATTGCTATTCTACCTCCACTTGAGGAATTGAGTTGTAGTTGAATTGTTGGATGAATCCTTCTACCTCTTCCTCCTATTTATAGACTGATTTGGGCCACCATTTTCATCCTCACTGATGCAATTTGCTGAATTTCTGCTGTAAAATTGGTGCTCAAAGCTGTCAAAAAGTTGGATTTGATCTGTCAATATGAGGGACAAGCTGTAAAAATTTGCAAGTTACTACTGTGAAGCTGTCTCATTTTCTTTCTTCTGTGTTGCACGTTGAAACGCAGCTGTCTCTTCTGCTGCTATTGTAAAATATTGCAAGTTGCTGCTGTAAACTTTGCGCCGCCAATGATAGTGAGATATTTGAAAGTCAATCATTGAGGCTTAATTTATTTTCCTTCTCAATCAGCAAATTCGCAGCCTTGCTGCTCCATTTCTCTTGTTGAAAATTTCACATTTTTGGGCTGAATTTATTTGCTGCATAACTTCAATTCAAGTGGGCTGATGGTTGTCTTCCAAATGGGCTATATGCCCTATTCTATGTAGGCTTCAATTGCACTTGATGTTTACTACACACAATCAAATTTTATAAAGATAAATTGATTAAAGTTAAAACTTAATAAAATATAGTAAAATATAATAATATTGTTTAGAAAATGCAACAAAATAAATCAAATTAAAAGATTAAATATCACAAAGTTATGACTTATCAAAGGCATGCTTTGGTGAAATTTTTTTGAGCCAAAAAAATTCCAATCTAACATACAACAACAACCTTATATATCCAACAAATAAACTATGTTCAAATCATTCACCCACAACATCCAAAGAAGAAAAATAATTACACAACGCAATCAAAGATGTCTTCCTCCTCATCTTCAAGAAGGTCATACCCCCACCCTCAACCCGACATTATATGCCATTGTGGGATGGACACTCGCACCTACATTTTGTCTAAGCCTATTAGCCGAGGGCATCTATTTTATAGTTGCCCCGATTGGCCAGTCGGTGGCTGTGAATTTTGTGTTTGGGCTGACCAAGTCGAAGCTGCTGAAAATATATTATATGGTTCGAACAAATAATATCTTTCAGTATAAATAATGATATTTCGCATGAGTAAACTGAATTGCACCATACACCTAGCGTATAGAAAATTTTGTCAGAAAGAACCTTATTTCTGTTTTTTGGGAATAGACCGAAAAATGCGTACATTTTCCAAGTCAATACTGACCAACGTCTTGGTTGAGAATAAAGAAGTAGTTGTGTGGTACTCCCTCCGTCTCAGCTAACTTTTCTTACTTTTTATTTTGGTCCGTCCCACTTAACTTTTCACATCTTTAAAAAGGAAATTTTTCTCATAATCTTCATCCTCAAAATTTTCACACTCAATCTACCTTTAAAAAAATCAAAGAAAAACCAAAATCTGTTTTTCTTAACATCTATGTTCGATCAACTGTGAAAAGTTAGTTGGGACGGATTATTTGTTATGTTGTAAGCATTATCTTTTTGTTTATTATTATCTCTATTCTAAAAATCTCCGATTAGCTCCGATTAATTCCCGTCTAGGAGCTAGACTCCCATTAACCGCCTACTTTTATTTTCCGATTCCTCCCCGCCTAACTACGTCCATGCCTGATTAGTCCCGCCCAGACCCCGGTTAATTGCTAGGCCCCAGTTCACCGTCTAACTAGCCCCTAGCGACTTTTAGAACCTTGATTATTATTATTATTATTGTTTAGAAAGCACACAGTTTAGGGAAGCTGAATAGCAGGTTTGCAGTGATAAGGAAATAGCAAAGAAAAAAGTATTGGCTTTATTGTGGTATGGGCAGGTTGAAAGTTAAAGGGTGGAAGAGGTCCAATCATATTAATATTTGTTTATTATATTGGCCTCGCGTGCGGCATGTGCGCTAGGTAGGTCTTGAGTATTTAACAGTTTGGCTTATGTAGTATCGTCCCATACTAAACAGAATGTCTTGCTGCTGCACCATACCCTTCTCTTCACAATCATCCTACTCCTCTTCTCCATTTCAACTAAACTATTTCCCCTTCTCCGCCTCTCGTCCGCGTTTCTGCGTCTGTATGTCAACCTCCTCGCTGCCCATCTCCCCGCCTCTCCTCACCGGGAACGACGCCCTTCTAAAATATATACGCCAGCCTATTGTACGTATTCATTCCAATCTTGTCTTTTATTTCATTGCAGAAAACTTCCCATTTTAATAATCACTCAAACTTAGCGTAGCGTTACTTGTAATTCAAAGTAATCAGTGAAATGTTCCTGTGTATATATATGCAAAGGTTGTATTGAATTTCTAAACCGATCGAGAAAATATGAATACTCATTTAAATGCATGTAGGTGGTTCCTTTGGAAGAAGAAGATAGCATCAAGAGGAGAGAATATTTGCTGGAAAAAACAGCAACACAACTGCAGGCAATTACAGATTCAGTGGAGAAACTCAAACTCATCGACACCATCCAACGGCTAGGAATCGGCTACTATTTGGAACAAGATATCAATTCCGTACTCCAATCTGAGTACGACAATGCTTTCTCTAGTGAAGAAAACCTCTTCACCACCGCCGTACGCTTCCGCTTGCTCCGCCACAATGGCTTCCAAATCACCTCCGGTACATACATACATACATACCATCTTCTCGTATTTTATAATTATTTCTATAGCAAATTATATTATTTATGTTTTACAGACGTGTTCTTGAGATTCATGGACAAAAATGGAAAGTTCAAAGAGTCTTTGTCAGATGACACGCTGGGGTTAGTGAGTTTATACGAGGCGTCGTACATGGGAGCTAAGGGAGAAGAGATATTAGAACAAGCCATGGCATTCACCGAGCCTCGCCTCGAACGATCTCTTCCTGGGCTGCAACCGGAGCTTCACGCGACGGTGGCCCAAGCGTTGGAGCTTCCGAGGCACCTCAGGATGGCTAGGTTAGAGGCTAGACGGTTCATCCAACAATATGCAAAGCAAAGTGAGTGTGATGGAGACCTTTTGGAGCTAGCGACTTTGGATTATAACAAGGTCCAGGCTCAGCACCAACTCGAACTCGCTGAAATTACCAGGTACTACATATATCTAATTTCATAGCTTTATTTTTTCGTGATTTTGTCAAAATTATTTGAATTAAGACTAAGTAACATGGAAGAAAATTTTGAAAAGTTGATAAAAGTACGAGGAAACATGAAATCACCTGTTCCTGTTTTTTATATTCTACTCAATTCCATTTAAAAATAATAACTGTTTTCAATTATTTTATAGACAATTTAGTTTAGGATTATTTTTCTAATTTTAATGACACTGAAAATGGAATTAGACAATTAGATAGTAGAGAAGAATTTAATGTTACTGCGTAGTTTAAAGGGAAATTGTCTAATTAAACTATTAGTTATCTGGAAGTTATCACTATATAATAATATTAATTAAATGGTACTCCCTCTATTTCGTCTTATTAGACAAAATGAAAAATTTCATAATAAATGTTTGCTTTAACACAGAAAATCACAATTCTTTCAATTTTATCATAAACAACCTATTTAATTTATTGATTATTTCTTTATTACACAAAATATATCTAATAAAATGAATTTTGTATGAAAATATTTTTTTTTATATCTATTCTTTAATTTTTTTTTTAAAAAAAAAACACACTTATTTTGAAACAAGTGAGTGATAGTTTTTATATTTTACTCATGATATATTTGTCAGTATGATATGATCATGAGTAACTATTGATTTTTTATATTTTTTTAATTTCCGTGTAATAATCGACACAATTATTGCTCCTTTTCCACGTAGTAAGATATACATGACAAATTATACATTAGTAATATTTGTATTATGTAAAAAATAATCGTAAAATTTCCATCATTAACATATTAAATTAATAAAAAAAATGTATCAATGTGATCATCAATTTGTTTTAGAGATTAAATAGCAATAATGAGTTGTAACAATTGTGATCATCAATTTGTTATCCTATTTTATCTCAGTATATGGTAGCATGTTAAATTAAATTTTAAAACATATATCATCGATTTCTTATCCTATTTCATTATCGTGGTTTTAATGTATAGCACTATCCGTGGCAAAGGATAAATGATAGTAGTATTATTTCAATAGATAGATAAATAAATAAATGCAAACCATAGGGTTCCGAGAATAATCCTAGAGTTTGCCCAACGTACGAATCTCAAAATGACACGTTGCTTATTTCTATTGAATGACAAGAAGATTCTGTTTCATGTATGGACACGTATGTCCCTCTCCGAACTTACATTGACACATATATCATAAATGTCTACTTCATTTACTCAAAAAAAAAAAAAAAAAAATGTCTACTTCACTCCCTATGTAGAATTCGATGGTTCAATAATACTGTCCCACCATCAACATATTATTTTGTCTTTTGGTATATGCGAATTTCCTCAATCACATTATGTTCTATTTTTTCAAATTTATCTCTTATAAGATTAATTTTTCATTTCAACTATAAACAAAAACTCTTATATAATAGATCATGTTTAAATCTTTTTTGTGTGACACTTTAATATTTTACATAAAGGTGGTGGAAGCAGCTTGGTTTAGTGGAGAAGTTACCATTCGCACGAGACAGACCATTAGAGTGTTTTTTGTGGAGTGTTGGACTTCTCCCTGATCCTAAATACTCTATGTGCCGAATAGAGTTAGCCAAGACCATTGCTATTCTTTTAGTAATTGATGATATTTTCGACACTTATGGCAAAATGGATGAACTTGTCCTTTTCACCGATGCAATCCGAAGGTGGGATCTTGAGGCAATGGAAACCCTACCCGACTACATGAAAATATGCTACATGGCCTTGTACAACACCACTAATGAGATATGCTACAAAGTGCTCAAGGAGAATGGATGGAGTGTCCTTCCATACCTAAAATCTGTGGTAAGACAGGAGCTTTCAAGTTTTACTAATTAAATCAAATATTTTCTTTCATTTTACCTAAGATATGTATGTGTTTGGATTTGAGTAGTGGATAGACGTGATTGAAGGATTTATGGTGGAAGTAAAGTGGTTCAATGGTGGGAATGGACCAAACTTGGAAGAGTACTTAGAGAATGGAGTGTCAACGGCGGGTTCATACATGGCTCAGGTGCACCTCTTCTTTCTAATTGGGGAAGGTGTCAATGACCAAAATGCAAAATTATTGAACAAGAAACCTTATCCTAAGCTCTTCTCTGCTGCCGGCCGGATTCTTCGCCTATGGGATGATCTTGGAACTGCCAAGGTATGTAATCACACACCTAATTAGTGTTTCAACTGTACAAGCATATATAGTTTAATAAGTCTTATGTAATGATAGGAGGAGCAAGAACGAGGTGATATAGCATCGAGCATAAACTTGGCGATAAAAGAGAAGAACTTGTCGACAGAAGAGGAAGGAAGAAGTTACATTTTGGAAAAAATATATGGATCATGGAAGGATTTGAATGGGGAGCTAATTTCTAAGAATAGGATGCCATTGCCTATAATAAATGTTGCACTTAACATGGCAAGAGCTTCGCAAGTTGTGTACAAGCATGACGAGGACACTTACTTTTCAAGTGTTGACAATTATGTGGAGGCCCTCTTCTTTACTCCCCTTGTTTGAATATAGTGCTGTTGGGTCAATAAATTAAGTTGAGAGCCATAAGGTGTGGACTTGTATATAACTACAGCTTTTGCTTAATGTACGGTATTGAGATTTTATAACATAAGAGCATGTAGATGCTTGATTACGTTGAATATAGTGATAGATCGGCCAAATGCTTTAGCAAACTTTGTTTGATTCATAATTGTTTGTGGAACTATTTCTAATGAATGCCACAAATTTTAGAATTCCAAGCTTTCTTGAAGCTCTGATCAACAACACCTAAAAGACAACATGGTGAAAACTTTGTTGCTTATTACTCTTTTACAATAGATTTCATGAAAATCGTTGTCTTTAACCCATATGTGCGCTTCAACGGTTCCCTAAATATAAACATCAACTTTTTCTTTTCAGCGTTGTCTATCAACATAAATATTCGTTGATATAGAACATAGGTTACATCGATAGCGTTGCCTTTTCGCGAATAAATGGCTAAAAGAGAGTTGCAGTGGTTAATTCCATCAAAACATGCTTGTATACAACAACTTTTGGAACTGTTATCTTGTAATATAGTTATTTTTCCTTTAGAAATAGATAACAATTTATTGATTGTTTTAAGTAGTACTGTTGTCATACTTAGGGGTGTCCAAATTCATCCGGCCCGAAGGGTCAGCCCATTCAAGCCGAAGTTCAGGCCTTGTTGTGTTAGTGTTATTGATTCAGTGCTCCCACCAATCAACCAGCTACCTAATGATATTGATTATGTAATTAAGAGACAAAGCCGCAAGCCATCTATCGTAATACAATAATGTTGCTCGAGAATTGAGCTGCATATCTGAATAGATATATGCATAAATTTCCACACATGTGGGAAACATTGGGAATTGATTTTTGTAAAGTGAGTGAAAATCGGACTTTGACAAATTCTTAAGAAGTTAAATATTTAATTTGAGTGGAATTAGAAATAATCTACGTTTGAAGTCGATTATTATAGTATGTGAAATTTCTCAAAATCAAATTTCAGTAAGCGAGAAATAATGCACGAAATTATTTAGTCACGCATAGTACTTGTGTAGAAATTATCGGATGGTTTCCCAAATCACATATGTAATCTAAAGCTCGCACTACGACTTGACTGAGATGCCAAGAACTTGTGAGTTCTTCCTCTACCCGATTTTGATATGTAATTACTAATTCGACGTTACTTGAAGTTGAGGAAATTTAAATTTTGTAGACACTTGTCCTCCCAAAGTTTGATAGAAACGTCTTTGATTTGTTATCACCAGAAGCAACATGTTTTTGAAAGTGAATTTAGAGAAAACATGCATATTTGTAAGTATCATAGGAGGCGCTGGAAAGTAGGAGGAGAGGCGGGGCCATGGGCGGAGTTACCAAAGGCGGCGACATGGTCTTTGAGTGATCTCTTGTGCTTGAAGTCGGAGCCACACACACAAAGCCAGCGCTTGCCGCAGTTCTTCTCGTGAGTACGCCAGTCGCCTTTGACGGCCAGACACTTGCCGCACTTCCGGCAGGAGTAGCGCTTGGTGCCATGTTTCCTCTTGTAATGAGTTTGCAGTGTCCGAAAGTCCTTGAGGGGTTTACCCCTAGGGTGACCTATGTTGTTCCTGCACCCTTCTTCACAGCAGTAGCATGGGATCCCCTGCACCATGGCTCGACCTTGGCTGCTCCCTTTTAGTGACTCCGGGCCTCGCCGGAATTCTGATCCGTGGCCCCACATGTGCATCTGGAGATTGTTGTAGCGGCTGAAGGTCTTGTGGCAAATGTGGCAGGAGAAATGAGTGAAGCCCACCAGGATTTGAGCAGGGGTAGGGATCCAGTAATTTGCAGCAGTAGTGGTGGAGTAGTTTGGGAGGCCGATGTGCAACCCCACGCCGGAACTGGAATCATCTTTATGACCATTCAATGGAGTTTCATCAGATGGTTTTCTTGGAAAGAAGTCGAATGGCTCCATCTTATGACCTTCGATTCAAGGATCAAGGCCCTTTATTATATAGCGTATATTCTCTCAATGTTTTCAACAATATTTTTTCTGCTAAAACCATACTCATATTTTAAACGTTAATATCTCATTTCATCATTTCATTATTTTTAATCTTACAAATAAGTATAAATGATTGAATAAGTTAAATAAAAAAAATTAATAGTATAAGTCAGCTTTTATGAAACCGAACCGGTAAATGAACCTATCGTGCTATTGATTCCTAGTTTAATAAGTCCTATCGAAAATGAAAATTAGTTAGATTTTTTAATTTGTATTATATGATATTTTCGTAGAACGTAAAATATATTGTATTTGGAAAATGAAATTTAAAGAACAAGAAAAATATACTTATAATAAACAAATATATGAGGCTAAATAAAATATTTCATATTGTATAACTATAATTTTCAAAATAAACTTTTAAAAGCTTTTGAAGTAGGAAATGAATTTTTCGATTTAATTGATCCGGTTTTCAGCGGATTTAACCGGTTTAATATCATTTTCGATTTTGTACCCCCTACCAGTCCAAACCAAGGACCAGTTCACGGCTGAACTGGCTAATTCGATCCGGTTCTACAAACATTGGTATAAGCAAGAATTTTTATTTGTTAAAAGTTTGTGTTTTCATCAAATTGATTAAAATACATAATGTACATTGTGAATTACTCTATTTATGGTACAGGAAAGTAATATATATGTATTTATATTTTAAAGATTAATCTCTCGTATTTTCAATCAAAATAAAAAATTAATTAATTTCATAAATAAGTTAAATGTTACTCCCTCTGTTTCAAAATAAGTGACCTTTTAGGTTGTTGATGATTTTTCAAATTAAGTGTCGTTTTAGATATTTTCCACTATTTCTTCCAACTTTATCCTTATCACTATCTTAAAATATCTTTTAGTATCTTTTATGTTACCAGTATAAAGGGAGAAATGAAATGAAAGAAGTATAGCGCCCAAATATAAACGGAGAGAGGAAATATAATTATTGGAACGTGATTTTAGGAATAATAGATGACAGAGAGAGGAAATATAATTATTGGAACGTGATTTTAGGAATAATAGATGAGAGAAAGAAGATTAGTCGAAGGATATATCTGTCAAGATTTGTAATTCTTAATTCATCTCTTTCATTTTAAAACGTCACTTATTTTGAAACGGAGGAAGTATTGAATAAGTTTAATGAATATATAAATGATGCATTATAAATGAGAATTTATAATTTTTAGAAGATTAATATTTACATTTGGACGACAAAAAATGAATGTTCTAAAAAAACAAAGTTTTTATTTAGAACATGGAGTATATAATACTAATGGGACTGGACATAGGAGCTTTTCGATCTTGGGAAAAATCTCTTTTAGTCCTGTAATTTAGGGAATGCTTAGAAAATGTCCTCTATGTTTGAATTATTAATTTTAATCTTATATGTTAGGATATAGTTTAATTTTAGTTCTGTATGTTAGGATTATGTCCAATTTGAGGACAATTTTTTTCGGAAATAGTAAAATTGACCGGAATTTTTCACGTGCACTGCACGTGTTCACAGATTTTAGGGATTTCTGATCAATTGTTACCCGAGACAACAATGTAGACATTTCTGCCCAATGTGGCTCGCAATTTTTCGAGAAGTGGGGTGAGGGCTTGGACTTCGGATATGGAGTGGGCATAGAAGAATGCATCAATTTTTTGGGGGTGTATCACGGCCCATTGAGTAAAGTAGCCTAAAATTGTGAACACGTGCAGTGCAAAGTGAAGAATTCCGGTCAATTTTATAATTTTCGGCAAAGTTTGTCCTCAAATTGCACTCGATCGTAACATACAGGACTAAAATTGGACTGAATCCTAACATACAAGACCAAAATTGATAATTCAAAGCATACGAAACCTTTTCTAAACCAATCCTAAGTTATAGAACTAAAAATGAAATTTCCCCCTTTCAATCTCTATGAATTTTGCTCATGTATTTTCAGTCTCACTACTTAATCCTCCCTTGATTATTACTAATTTTAGTTAGACACATTTTTTTTTTTTTTAAACAAAGGGGGTAATAGATAAGAGTTCACTCCTGGAATGTTTTAGGTTTAGGCCATTCCTTACTAAACTTGGGGGGAAATGCAAGACAGGTCTCATAAATAAAAATCGTATGTAATAAATATTTTACGACCTTAAAACCCAACACACTTTGATACCTAGGAGATTCTAGGTACTAAAGCTGAAATCATTAATGAAGTGGTTGTCGAAAAATAATTTAATTTTTTTTATGGCGGAAATATTGAAATGGTGAAATTATAAAATTTAAGAGGATTAGATAAAATGTTTTGTGTTTTGAAGTAGTGAGAGGAACAAGATTATTTAATTTTGCATTTTTGGAAGAGTAATTATGTGGGAGTGGAGTTGAGTGAAAAGAAACCTTAAATTAATCTCTGGTTTTCTGTTTTTGGAAGCAAAAACACAAACCTTAAATCCTTCCTTTTCCTTAACTGATCTGGGCCCAGGACTTCCATTTGTTGCACCACCCATTTTGCAGTGTGTTTGAAATTTATGGATAATTCCATTAATTCAGGTTTCTCCAGATAGAAAAGAATATTGCAGGAAGGATCAAATAAGGCCTTTACTTAGTAATTTCATTTATGGTCCTTGCTTCTACTTCTTATGGTTTTCCATAATTTATTTTATATATGCCTTTACTTAGTAATATCATTTTACCCCTAACTTTAATTTCATACTTTTTACCTTATTTTCCAATTATACACTTGAGTATATCAGTATGGAATTGGGTAGTATGATAGAGATTTTGTTGCTACGGTTTAGAATAGTTGATTTAGACAGATAAAAATATCAAAATTAACTAAAATGTATGAAACTTTAAGTTGGGGTGCTAAAAGATTTTGTCTTTTTGAGAAAGGGCTAAAAAATGAAAACATCCCTCATTATGGGACTGCAAGAAAATATAACCTGAGGCAGAATTTAGCTGGCTTTTCAAGAGTTGCAGGTTTCATAAGTTTTGCTTTTTGATGATCATTTTTTATGAGACTGCATGATAACTATATTGGGCTAAATACTATGAATGGATAATCCGTGTTTTTCTTAATTTTATGATGCCCATTTATAGGTATTTTCTTGCAGCTATTGCGTGACGGTATATTGTGAGCACGCATAAAACGAAGTTTGATAGTTCAAGTGGCAGAATATTCAATACCTAGATTATTGGTTCTAGGTTCGAGTCACATTGAGAAAAATTGGAGAACTTTTTCTTTGTTCTGAAATTAGGTGAAAATAATTTAAAGTGTGATCACGCATAGACATAGTGGTGATTTCGAAACAGGAAATATAAAATAAGGATAATTCTATGATATCATTAGGGAATCAGTACCGCTGAAGGGTAATTATGGTATTTTTTATTACGGTATTTAAAAAAATATCGTGGGCACATTTAATTAAAGCAAATTGATAATAAATGCATATTTAATATAATGATGGGCCACACTATTTATTAATTTACTCATATTGATGAATATTTATTCAAACTACCGAAAAAATTCATTTTTAGTCCTGTATATTATGCATTGTTCAGTAAAAATCTTGTATGTCAGAAATTTTCAATTTTAGTCCTATATGTTTTCAAAGTTGTCCATTTTAAGGACACTAACCATCAGAAATGACCAATTTGACCATAATTAATCACGTGCGACGTACGTGACTAATAAATTTGAGAAAGATGAAGAAAGAAAGAAAAATAAAATAAAAAATACAATGAAATGCACCTCATATGAAAATTAGGATTTACCTTTTTCTTTTCTTTTTTGGGCGAGCTACTAAAGTAATTTAACGATTTGACATGTTATCTGGACAAATAATTAATACATAAGCATTAGTACTCAAAAGCCCTACATTTATTAGTCAATTCCGGCTAAATTGGTCGTTAGTGACGGTTAGTGTCCTAAAATTGAATAACTTTTGAAACATACATGACTAAAATTAAAAATTTCTAACATACAAAACTTTTACGGACAAGGCCTAATATATTGGACTAAAAATAAAATTTTCACAACTAATTTGATGAAGTCCAATATCCAAATACCTTGATTTTGAATTTATTTCTTGGTTGTTATAGTCCAATTTTCCTAGTGTTTAAAAATATATTCTACTAATTATTTGAGAGATAAAAGTTATATTTGTAGTTAAGTACTAGAGACCTTTAATTGACTATTAAAATATGATTTCAAGTAAAATTTACTAAACTATATGTATTTTTTCGATAAATTAATTTTAATGAACAAATAATTAATTTTCTATCGATGAAACTTACATAAAAAACCAGATAATATATTTTTTACAAAAACTGATTGTGGATGGCTTAGTACCTTCTCGTGTGTCCCTTTTTATTTTAATTGCTATATGTATATACATCTCATTTATAGAGTTATGAACCAAAATTATTATTTTGAGGAAATTCCCTAATATTATTAAAATACATGAAATCAAAAACGAAATTATCCATGTTTATAATCGAAATATGGAGGCTGACAATGGAATATTGGTGCAAATCCAAAATCAAAGTTCTCTCTTTGATTATTGGAACAATAATATAAAATTAAGTTAAATTAATTTTTTGTGAGAATTAATTTTAACTTAGTTGGGAAGTTAAAAATGTTAAAAGAAAAGGTGAGAGAAAATTGCAAGAAATTAATAAGTGCATTTAATGATCTGTTGAGAAAGTAGTTTTTAGAAGCATCATCATATAATATGACAATTGTGTCCTTCAGAATATTTTGTAATTTAAAATTCATTCAGCGGTGCAGATTGAATATCTTTATGTTTAATGGTTAGACATATAAGTATACCAATACCACTGGGGTATCGAAGTTGAACACATAAAATAAATTATGTGAGATAATTTTGGTCGTGTTCGGTAAAGGTTGGTCCAACTCATTTGAGGGATGGCCCAACCACAATGTCTGTTTGGCTATGGTTGTGTATGGAGCTTGGAGAACACCGAAATTGGACAGAAATCTGAACCGAAGTTTGATGTAGAAAAATTGTTTATTTTGATTAGATGTCTATATATTTTGTTTCAATTAAATTTGTTATTCAATTGGTAAAAAATCTCTAGTTATCCAAACTGAACCAAACAGAATTGAACCGTTCAGTTAGATTCAAAATCCCTATTCAAATTGTCCCGAAAAAATAATTGGACCGTACCGTCCTAAATTTTTAGATTAATTTTGGATACTTATTTTTAAAATAATCGAAGTTTGGTATGGATCTGGAGATCTTTAAATATCCAATCCACACCGTACCGCACACCTTTACAGTTAAATTGTATAAGTTGAGGACAACAAATTAAATGCGACCACTCGTAAAGACCATTTCTCCCTTCCTTTTTAGACCAAATGCTTGATAGGTTAGCCGGTTATGAGTTTTACTGCTTTCTAAATGGTTATTCAGGGTACAATCAAATTATGATTGCCCCGAAAGACAAAGAGAAAAACACATTTGTGTGCCCTTATGGGATATTTGCTTTTCTAGAATGTGATTCGGTTATGTAATGCACCTGCTACATTCTAACGCTGCATGATGGCCATATTTAGTGAGCTAAAAGAAAACATCATGGAGGTTTTTATGGATGACTTTTAATGTTTTTGGATTGTCTTTTGACCATTATTTATATAACGTCTCTCTAGTGTTGCAGAGGTATGAAGACACTAACTTGGTCTTAAACTGGGAAAAATATTACTTCATGGTAAGAGCTGGCATGGTACTAGGTCATAAAAATTTTGCTACAGGTTTGGAAATTGATAGAGCAAAGGTAGTCGCCATAGAGAAGTTACTTCCTCCAGCAAATGAAAAGGTGGTACGAAGCTTTCTTGTTCACATGGAATTTTATAGAAGGTTTATTCGTGATTTCTCAAAAATTTCTAAACCTTTATCTCGTCTTTTGGAAAAAGATACTGCTTTTCTTTGCAATGATGCATGTGTGCAGGCGTTTGAAACTTTGAAGAAGACATTGGTATCCGCTCCAATATTGATCATACCGGATTGGTCACAATCGTTCAAGCTAATATGTGATGCAAGTGATATCGATGTAGGGGCAACTTTGGGACAAAAGAGGGACAAGATATTTCGAGTCATCTATTATGCCAGCAAGACTCTTGATCCGGCCTGGGCCATTACACCACTACGGAGAAGGAGATGTTAGCAGTCTTCTATGTCTTTGATAAGTTTCGAAATTATTTGATTGGAGCTAAGACCATAGTCTACATGGACCATGTTGTGATTAGGTAATTGTTCGATAAGAAGGACTCGAAATCGAGACCGATTAGATAGATTCTCTTACTTCAAGAGTTTGATTATGATATTAGAGACCGGAAGGGTGTGAAAACGTGGTTGATGATCACCTATCCAGAATTATAAATGAAGCTGATAAGGAAGGGTAAAGGGAAGCAATCAAAGAGACATCCCCCAATGAGTATATCCTAATAGAGGAAGATATTTCGTGGTACAGTGACATAGTCAATTTTATTGGCTTGTGGAGTTCTACATCATAATTTGATATCCCATCACAAGAAGAAATTCTTTCATGATGCTAAATTTTATATATGGGATGACCCATACCTTTATCGAAGGTTTGCTGATACGATCATTCAGAGATGTGTTCCTCGTTCTGAAGTGGGGAACATCATTAGGCAATGTCATTCATCTCCAAGTAGAGGTTGTTTTGCTTCGGCAAGAACAACTGCGAAAGTGTTACAGAGTGGGTTCTACTGGTCGTCGATCTTCAAAGATTGTTATGATTTTATAACGCAATGCGACCGATAACAAAGAATGGGGAAATTTTGAGGAAACATGAGATGTTTCTCACGAGTATCGTCAAAGTGAAATTGTTTGACATGTGGGGCATTGATTTCATAGGGCCATTTCCATCATCAAAAGAGTTTCAATACATCTTATTAGCAACAGATTACGTCTCAAGATGGGTGAAAGTTGTTCAAACCCAAACCAATGATTCTAAGAAGGTACTGAAGTTTCTCCCACAAGAACGTTATCACAAGATATTGGGCTCCAAGGGCCTTACTTAGCGATGGAGGTTCTCCCTTTTATAACAAATGGTTAGCGGCTTTGTTAGCCAAATATGGAGTGGAGCATTGAGTGACTACACTGACACGTCGGTTTCTAACCTAGTGTTCCACAAGTGTACGGATGTAGGTGTAGTAGCGATAATCAAGGTCGATCCCACAAGGAATAGTTTTAGGTAGTTCGATACCTCAATACTCTAGGAATGTCCTAACTAGATACTAAATTGCAAAAGATTGATTTTACTAAAACTAACAAAGTTTAACTAATTAACTCAATTAACTATGATTTCAAACTTAGCAAACACAAAGAACTAACAATCAATGAGAAAGTGTATCCTAGGGCCTCGATTTCAGGATATTACTTCAATGTTGAATATGATTAACCTATAGATTTACCAATTCTAGTGTTTATTAGGCAGCACGACAATAATCTAACCCTTCTCTCGAAGCGATTAAACCGTTGATTAATTAAGGTAATTACCCTCTCGAGTCAATTAAACCTAATAACTCCCAAACGATCCTAAGCCACGGCCTACACAGTCATAGACAACTGCGCTCTATGTTATAAGTCTGGTAACAATTCCCTCATCTCGAAGTGGAATTGCTAAACTAAATTACTAAATCTAGGTGATGAAGCTAAATTCAGTTATAAGCACAAACATAGAGATAAACACGTAAAGAACGGAATCAATAAATCAAACCATAAATCAAAACATTGTCATAATAATCCCTACTTTCTAACCCTAGGACACGAATAGCTTAGCTACTCATGCCTAGCAATAACCTAATACAAGATTCTACGGAAAACATTGTAAAAGATTAAACTAGGAAAGAACGACTAAACCCAGATGGATCCGTCTCGATGATCTTCGTCTTCTTTGTCCTCCAAGTCTTCTTCTAGGTAGAATGATGATGTAACTGATGTTCTCGATGTTTTTTTCAATTCTCGAGCTCCTTTTTATAGAGTTGGGGATGAATCTTTGGGAAGATAGGATCAAAATCCTACTAAAATTAGGAAATTTTCGTAGGAAAGGACTTTTGACACTGCCGTGTTGGCCTTTTGACACGGCCGCGTCCGTTTTGCTCAGGCGAGTTTTCAGGTCTGACTTCCAAGCTATTTTTTAGGGTCTTCCAGTCATTTTTGAGATTTTTCCCTTTCAGACAAAGTTGTAGCCCTTTGAATCATCTTTCTAACGCCACCAATTTCACCTCAATCGAAGTTGTAAATCTCAAGATATAGCCAAAATACTAGAGGTGTGTCAAGCTGACAAAAAACTTCACTTTGGGGACACTTTTTGACTCGGCCGTGTTGTATTCCAGCGTTGATTTCCATATTCTAGGCCACTTTTAACGCGGCCGTGTTGTATATATGACACGGCCGTGTCATATCTGCTTTAGTTTGTCCTCCTGACTGGTCTGGGCCGGTCTAGGCCGATTTTTGACCGGTTTGGACCGGTTTTCGCCAATTTTGTCCGGTTTAAACGCCCCTTCGACTTGTTCTTTCGTTCCTTAGTTGTAAATCATGACTTTTACTCCTGAAAATACTCAAAAATACCTTAAAACAAGTCAAACACGTTAAATGGTCCAATTCATAGCACTTTATCCAATTCTTGACCAATTATGCAGATAATTCCTATAAAAATACTATCATAAATCGACCTAATTACATGCATAATTAATGTGTATCACACGCCATACCATCCTCAAGCTAATGGTCAAGCGAAATTAGCCAATCGGGAGATCAAGCAAATACTCAAGAAGTCGGTAAATGGGAATAGGAATGATTGGTCCATGAAGTTGGATGATGCCTTATGGGCATATAGGATGGCATACAAGACTCCTTTGGGGATGTCGCCATATCAACTTATTTTTGGCAAATCATGCCATTTACCGGTTGAGTTGGAAAATCGAGCTCATTGGGCTATTAAGAACCTGAATTTTGACTTTGAGGCAGCAGGATTATCACTCATCCTCAAACTCAACGAGCTGGACGAGTTACGCAATCAAGCATTCGAGAATTTGAGTCTACACAAGAAGCGAATGAAGCGATTCCACGATTGATTGATCAAAACTAGAAGATTCAAAGTCGGTGATCAAGTCCTATTGTTTAATTCTTGTTTAAAGCTTTTCCCGGGTAAACTGAAGTCAAGTTGGTCGGGGCCATTCATGATCAAAACTGTTCAACTATCCGGTGCAATGGAATTATTGAACGAAGACAGGAGCTCATTCCTTGTCTATGGGTAATGTATCAAGAAACTACGAGCCGGTGCTAATTAAAACAGTGCATGAAGTGCGATTGAATGAGTTCAACTAAGACCAAAAAGGGCATCGGGATAAAGATGTAAAACTTAGCGCTTGTCGGGAGGCAATCCGATGTTTACCAGTTTTATTAATTTTTTCGTATTTCAATTTTTTTATGTTTTTAGTTGTTTTTATTTCAATTTTTTTTTTATGTTTTTAGTTGTTTTTATTGAATTTCGTAAAGGGGTAATAGATAGGTGTTATAGTAGAGGAGATGGAGTCATTAGCTAAGAATGAATGATATTTGGGATCTTGTGGAGCTTCCTAAAGGGATGAAGGTAATTGGTTTCAAGTGGGTCTTCAAGAAGAATGAAGCAGTTTAGAGATGTATCTATTAATGTATGTTGATGATCTCATTGCAGCAGGAGTATGGAGGAAGTAAAGAAATTGAAAACTTCATTGATCAAGGAGTCTGATATGAAAGATTTGGGTTCAGCCAACAAGAGGTGATGGTTATCTCAAGGAAATACATATAAAAGGTGCTAGATAGGTTTAGCATAGGGGGTGTGAAAACGTTGAGCATTCCATTGGCGAATCATTTTTGTTTGTCAGCTTTATAATACCCAAAGATCAACCTCAAAGTTACCATATGCAATTGCAATGATGGGTTTGATGCATGTCATGGTTTGTACTAGGTCCAACCTAGCACAAGCAGTTAGTGTAGTTAGGAGGGAGGCGATCAAGTGGATTTTTAAATATTTTAGGGGCCATACGGAACTTGACATTATGATTGAACATGGAAAGTTAGATCGAACAGTGGAGGGGATCATGGGTTCGGATTATGCGGTGACCTGGATAATAGGAGATCGACTATAGGTAATGTATTTACTCTTGGGGGAGGATCCATATGTTGGAGGTCTATGATTCAGCCTACAGTTGTGTTGTCCACTACAGAGGGTGAATATATGGCGGTTGGAAATCTTCTAAGGAGGGTTTGTGGCCCGAGGCTTGATCGGAGAGCTGGGCGTCGAGCATGGTGGAGTCTTGCTACATTGCGACAATCAATGTGCCATATGTTTGGCGAAGAACCAGGTGTACCATGCCAGAACCAAACATATTGATGTTAGGTATCACAAGATAAGGGAGTTGATGGCTTCGGATTAAATCTTTCTTGAGGAAGTGCATACTTCTGACAATGCAGCTGATGTATCACAAAGTTGGTTACAGCAGACAAGTTCAAGCATTGGTTGAGATTGGTTAATATCTCAAGGTGATGTGACAAGGAGATGGAGAGGGAGGAGAAGGAACTTGAGAGGTTTATTGTACATAAGGCTTAAGGTGGAGTAGTGAAGTACTTAATACATTTCTCACCAATAAAAATCTCTATCTCCCATTACTTTACCATTTATATGTTTCCGCGGCGTATCTATATTTCTCTGATGCGTGTTTCACAATAATATAAAATTTATTTAAAATGTGTTGGATAGGTTAGGGTACCCAATGGATGTTAGTAAATGGTTTTGGATGGGTATAATAGTTAATGATTTTTTTAAAAGAATTGGTTGTGACATGTACAAGCATTATAAATATTATATGGTTGGGATTGGATACCCTTAACAATTAATCATAATTTTCTGAACCTCTGGTCCACTAAATATGGTAACAATAAAGACTTTATAGTCAACTTTGACGCTGCAATAAAAACATGTATTTTTTATATTCATTTTAAAGGAAATGTGAAGAACAATGGAAAGGTTTTCGTGGTAACTCTTATTCTAAAAATAATAATTTATTTTCTACTTGGGGGATAAACAATGATCATTAATATATAAACTGAAAAAATGCTAGAGTGATGCGGGTAACAATTGACTATTCAAATTCTTCTTACATGGTAAAACATTAAAGTTTAATGTTCCTATTTTCTTACGTGGTAAAACATTAAAGTTTAAAATGTATTTAGAAGAAGTTTTGTTGGTATAAAGAGTGTCATATGGAAAAGTGATTGGCGGCTAGCTGAATTTGAGGCTTACAGATAATTTTCATTCTTTTGGGTTGCGACTGAAGATGTAAGGCAACTATCATGCTTAATATGTAAATGTAGATTAAAAAATCTACAGTGGCTAAGGAAAATTGTGAATTGCAAATTCATTAATTCCTAAATTAATTTTAAAGAATTTTTTTTATCTATAAGCTTAGATACATATTATGTTGTATAAAGATGATGATTGATGTGGTGTGATAGGTTCCAAGTAGGTTTAAGGCATTTGTAGGCGTTTTACCAACATGATACTATGGAAGACTTTCCTCTTAGACTTTTTCTTTGTTTTTATCATTTTTATTTATTTTTTATTTTTACTTTGTTCCTCTATTGTAGATTTTTGTTATTATTTTCCATGATCTCATTTATTTCCTTATTAATTTTAATTCCTTTTCAAAGTCCAATTAAATTCATTCTAATTATTGTGAATAAAGTCTGAGTATGAATAAACAAATCTCCACACAAAAAATTGTAGGTAATTTGTAATTCTACACATTTACACACAATAAACATATCTAAAGTCTTGTATGCACGTGCATCGTAGGGGAATATTACTAGTTTATATAAATTTAGTAACAATAATAAGTATATAAATATGAATTAATTGAATAATTAAAATAAATTATTATCATAATTTTTTATTAAATTTGTTCATAATTAATATATAAATATTACTTAATTGATAATAAAAATAAATTAATAATCTATTATATTTTTATTTATCAACTATATTTTTTTTATTCAATTTTATATTTCTTTATATTTTTTAATTTAAAAGTAACAAATTTGATCGCATCCCACCTGGACACCAATTTATGTCCTCCAACTAAGTGGCGCAATACGTAAGCAATGACTCCACTATATTGATTTATTTTATCTAACCCCAAATTTATATATATTTCATATTTACCCCTATTACATTAATTAAGTCAGACATGACTATCAATCATTTTTCCCCCAGTAGATTAAGTGATGCAATTTAGCCCTAAACACAATGGATGATTCTTGGTATGTATTAAATTCTTTTTACCCTATTTTTTTTTCTTCATTATGTTTTGTTTCTCTTTTGTTTATGCACCGCCGTTGAATTCCGCCATTATGCCTCCATTCTGTATGAAGGGCCTTTTTGCCTCTCACTTGCTTATTTAAATATTTTCTAGTTTGTCTTGATTAAGTTGGCTTTTTTACACTCTAATTAGATGACGATTCCATGCCTTTAAGCTATTGAAGCCTTGTTGTTTATTGTTACTAGCACCGGTATTCATTCTTTTATGGAAATGAAGAATTTAATTTTAAGTGCTTAAATAAGTTGAGAAGGGTAAAGTTGTTTGATGTTTTTGTTACTTTATGTTGTTGTAATCACTATTACAAAAATCCTCGACTAACTTCGATTAATCCCCGCCTTGGTGTTAGGCTCTTATTGGTCGTCTATATATTTTTTCGATTCTCCCCGTCTAAGGACGCCTATGGCCCGCCAAACCCGCCTAGGCCCCGATTAGTCACTGGATCACAATCTACCACCTGATTAAAGCATAGTGACTTCTACTATATTGGTTGTAATAGAATATATGTCCTAAAAGTCCCCGTCTAGCTAAAACTAGGTCATGTCTAGGCGCTCCACTGTCACTGACTACCTACGTTTTCTACACTTCTCCCTGTTTAATCATACCTAGATCTCGTTTGAGTCTTGATTGAGCACTAGACCCCTTTCTGATTTTTTTCGTTCACGTCTTAACTTGTAAAACATAAATTTTATACCAATTGATGTGTTTGTGGAATTAGGTAACTTGCTAATTAGTCCATCATTGTATTTTTATTCATCTTTAATAATTGATAATGATTAGTACATTAGTGTTGCCCAATGTCATACTTTTAAAAATAATTTTGTTTTTAATTTGCTACTTTAGACTTTGATGGTTGTGCTGATAAATGTTGTTTTTTTAGGTTGTATCAAATTCACCAAGTATACTTCTATTATACTCATGCTTGGCAGCTGAGCATGAGAACTCGTTCTGCCTGTAGCTGTCTACTAATTTCATATCTATGTTACTTCTTAATGTGTTTGAAATTTTGTTATGTTTGCTCTTTGTTTGAATATACAGTATTGTCATTCCTTGATGCAGAACTGGGTGAAGAAACAAAAGTAGAGCAATATGATGCAAAATTTGTCCCACATGTTAAACCTGATCTTGTTCCAAAGGTTAGTCAAGCATTTGAATCACCACATGATGCTCATGATTTTTACAAGAAATATGCAAAAGAAGTAGGTTTCAGCACACGTATTGGGAATGGTAAAAAATAAGAAATTTGGAAAAATTATTTGGAAAATGTTTGTGTGCTACAAGGAGGGAAAGAAAGATGAAAAGAAGAAGAAAAGTAATGATGCACCATCTAGGAAAAAGGAAGCATGCATATACTCGGTGCGGGTATAAAGCAAAGATGATTGTATTGTTAGTTACTTTATTGAGGGGCATAACCACACTCTTGTGACTCCTAGTAGGGTTCACCTACCAACTTCACACTGGAAAATTTCAACAACTAGGAAAGTGTTGGCACAACAATTTTCAGAAGTAAATATTCATATTTGTCAGCAAATGCGATTGTTTGAGATAAATGTTGGGGGGCCCTTCAAAGACTGGTTGTTTGGGAAGGGATATTAAAACAACAAAAAGGATGTTCATAAAGAATTTTTTGGACATAACGCCAAAACATTGATTCAACATTTTGAGATGGAGAAAGAGGAAAATAAGAACTTTTTTATGCTTATGAAATAGATGACGTTGGAGTTTCTATGAGATGTTTTTGGGATGGTGACGAGTCTAGAAAAATATATACAAATTTTAGTGACATGGTAGTGTTTGACACAACTTATAATACGAACAAGTACAACATGGTGTTTGCCCCATTTGTTGGAGTTAACCACCACTGCCAAACTACTGTATTTGGGTGGGAACTATTAAGTGATAAGAAAATAGAAAATTTTGTCTAGTTGTTTCAGAAGTTATTGGAATGCATGTCAAATCGTGGACCCCCAAGAGTAATTATTACTGACCAAGATCCTGCCATGGCACGAGCCATCTCTGAAGTGTTTCCAGGCATATTGCATCGATATTTTTTGTGGCATATATTGAACAATTTTTTGAATGATACACTTTACACAGACCAGTATCACAGACTAGGTGACTATCAGTGGTCGGAGTTGATGAATTCTACTGAACTTGGGCAGAATGAGTGGTTGAGTGATATGTACACAATTCGACATCGACGGGTTCCCGCCTATGTTAGACATATATTCGTTGCAGGGATGTTAAGTAGCCAGAGAGTTGATAGTAACCACCGATTCTTTAAGAGATATGGGCATAAAAAAAAATCTTTAGATACCATTACACATTTTAATAGGGCACTTGTTCTCCAAAGACATGAAGAAACATTTGCAAATCACAATGATTGCAATGAAGTGCTGGACATGGTTATAGGTTTCTCAACGGAACAAAAGATGTCCTCAATCTATACAAAGAGGATATTGTTATTGTTTCAAAAGGAGTTGCATGAAAGCATGGCTTATATTTGTACATTGTGTTCGGACACAGATGAGAGTAAGGTATGCACAGTGAAAGGATTTAACTCTGAGAACCCATTTAACTGACAACGAAGGTTGACATACCACATTTCCTCCAATTTAATATCGTGCTCAATTGTTTGAGTTTGAGGGATATCCATGTCGTCACATGCTTTGTTTGATGAAGGTTAAGCAAGTTACGATGCTACTACATAGGTATATTGTCAAGAGATGGACTAAGAAAGGAAAATTTGTTATAGCTTTTGAGCGAATAAAAAAGTTAGCAGAAGGTCAATCTTTCTTCTCAAGGCGTATTGCTTTAGCGTGTATTGCAATGAAATTAGTTGACGATTGCTCTTTGACAGAGGCTCGCATCAACTTTTTTATAGGAGAACTGCAAAATTTGATGGTAAAGACAAACATATTGATGATGGTAGCAACATAGGTATGCAGATGAATAGTAGTAAAAGCCATGAGGTTAAAAATATTATTCGAGATCCAAATCCCAAGAGGACTAAAGGATGTGGTATCTGAATTAAATTATCAAAGCAGAAGACAATGTCGCAAATTAGTAGAACTTGTAATTGTTGCCAAGGGGGCATGATAAAGAGCGAGTCTTGTGTGTGACGGTCTCACCTGTGACGGATTACACTTTTACAGGAAACATTGATACTTTTACAGGAAAAAGTTATACTTTTACAGATAAAAGTGATACTTTTGTAAAAAAAAGTGATACTTTTTTTTGTTCAAAAAATGTGATACTTTTACAGATAAACGTGATACTTTTACTACAAAAAGTAATACTTTTTGCCCGTCACACCGTGTGGCAGTGTGACGGTCACATATAAGTTTTTGCCATGATAAAAGAACTTGTCAAGATCTATGTTTCACCTATTATGATTTGTTATTTTATTATTTCTTATTTTCTACGAATATATTTCTTAATTATTTATATTAAAACTGACATCTCATTTTTCGATGACAGGTCACAAGTAAATGAGCTAAACTATTCAAAATATTCTTATAATGGTACACAAGTAGATGGATATGTGGGTTGAACAATTGTATTATGGATTCGTACTTTGACAATCACTACAAGAAACAAGGATTTTTGCTACTACAAAATGTAGTTACAAAAAATGGAGAGTAGTTACAAAAATATTTTTAGTAACTAAATATCTAAATGTAGTTACTATAGGGTAGTCACTTATAATAAAATGCAAAAAGTTATTTTGCAACTACTTTATAGTTACTAATGTATTTGTAACTATTTTTTACAACTACTTTGTAGTTATTAATATATTTGTAACTACAAGTAGTTGCAAAATGGTTTGTCATATTGTAGCAAATTTGGTTAAAATTGTATAAACACTATAAGAAAAAAGGGCATTTGCCACTAGTTTTTTGCAACTACAAAGTAGTTACTAAAGATAACACCTTTTGTAACTACTAGTAGTTACATAAAATATTTCATACAATTTTAACCAAATATGCTACAATATGACAAACTCTTTTGCAACTACTTGTAGTTACAAATATATTAGTAACTACAAAGTAGTTGCAAAAAATAGTTACAAATACATTAGTAACTACAAAGTAGTTGCAAAAAAACTTTTTGCATCTCATTATAAGTGACCACCCTATAGTAACTACTTTTAGATATTTAGTTACTAAAAATATTTTTGTAACTACTCTCTATTTTTTGTAACTACATTTTGTAGTGGCAAAAAGCTTTGTTTCTAGTAGTGAAAATATTTTATGTAACTACTAATAGTTACAAAAGGGGTTATTTTTAGTAATTACTTTGTAGTTGCAAAACCCTAGTGACAAATGTTTTTTTTTTCTTGTAGTGAATTAATTGTTTCTCTATCTTAGAGTTCATGTAGTTTTTCAGTTTTTAAACTTGTTACTTTTTTTATTGAAATGTAAGAATTTGATTATGGAATGTACATCTTTTATGGAAGAACATAATTTCAATATGTAAGACCAAGTGAAGTAAAACTTATATTTTTTTTATTCTGGAATAACATAATTTTAATATGTAAATTTCGATTAATTGGTCAGAAGAAATAAAAAATATATTATTTAATTCATTTGGGCATGAATTTAGCGATTTTTTTTTTTTTTTTTTAAAAAAGTAATGTTTTAATCTTATGCAAAACTGAGAAAGTTAAGGAATACAATAAAAAAGTTTAAATTTCATGGGATGATATATATAAAATAGAAAAATATATGGGGTTAGAAAAAAAAAAACACAAAATATTTGATTTAATTAATAAAATGGGGTAAATATGAAATATATATAAATGTGGGGTTAGAGATAAATTAATTAATTAAATGATAGTGGACCTCATGCTTATATGCATGGGCATATAAATTGGTGTCCACCGATCAGTATGTGCATATGTTACAAGTTATTCAGTGTAGACAAATTATATGTTTTAGTTAAACAAGTTATACTATATTGGATACAAACCAACAAGGCAAAAAAGAAAAAAAAAAAAGAAAAAAAAGAAAAAAAAGAATTCCAAATAATAATGTTAAGGCAAACAAATTATATTTTTGTGGTTAAACAAGTTATACTATATCGGATCGTCACCGACAAACAAAATAAAAATTAAAAGCTTTATTGTTCAAGTAAACAAATTATATTTTTTAGTGAACCAAGTTATACTATATCGAATCTGCACCAATAAGGAAAATAAACAGAAAAACTATAAGAATCACAAATAATATTGTTCAGATAAATTACATTATACCTTTTAGTAAAACAAGTTACACTATATCTAGGGGTGTGTACGGTGCAAATAAGTTGAGATACTAAAAAATATCCGGTATCATATCGAATTTCGAATACTTTTAAATTCAAATTACCATATCGTATCTAAAAATAAAATATCCAATACCATATCGAATTCTGATGCGGTTCAGTATGGATATTCGTACTAACGATTTGGATTGGTTAGAATGGAATGGAGCTACAAATTTTATTATTATTTTAACATGTAAAATGATCAACTCTTTCAAACGAAACAAAAAATAGATATTTTAGAAATTTATCATTTCCAATGCTACAAAAAAGTGAAAAATAACATAATATCCGTAGATATAATATAAAATTATAGAAACACTTTCGTAGTAATCAATAATCATCCAACAAAATATTACATTATAACATAAATCATCGAGTAAATTGTTCAACATTGACATAAATCATCTAGTCGATACCGCAACAGTTTTTGAATTTTCAGATGGGCCGACAAATAAATGTGAGCGTGAGTACTGCCTCTTGCTCTAGTTCTTTCTTTCAGCCACACATTTATTATTCATTTTAACTGATTAAAATCACATTGGGTTGGTGGATCTCACTACAACAACCAAAAAAAAAAAAAAAATTGTAACATTTTTTGAGATCATAATTGTGGTCACTAATAATAAGTTATTTGTGATCACATATTATCATAAATATCTGTATAAATTATTTGAGACCACTGTAAGACTACTTTTAAAGACAACTAGTTATTACAAAAAACATTTTAGACGTATTTGAGACCACTTTTGTGGTTACAAATATATTATTTGCTTCCGAGTTATTGAGACAACAATAATATTGTGAGAAATATTCATAAGTTGTGACAAATACTTATTATTTGATACCACTTCTCATAAGTTATGGCAAATACTCATTATAAAAAACCATTTTTGTTGTAGTAGGATTCAAGAAATTAGAACTGAACTTATTAAAGGAAGGCCCAAATTTCATATAAATATGTCTTATGGATAATTTCACATTTACATTTTTATATGTATTTTTATTCGGTTAATCAGTTCGGTACGGTTCAGTACAATTCGGTATGGTTCAGTATAGTTTTTGATTCGAAAAATTAAAAAATATGCAGATCTGTACCTTAAAAATTATCGGTTATGTTCGGTGTATAAAAATTAAAAAAGTCAATGATTTTTTTTGGTTTGAATTCTGATACGATTTCGGTAATCTTCACACTCCGTGCACAGCTCTAAGTCTGTATCTGATCCACCACAACAAGAAAAAAAGAATTAAAGAATTACTAATAACATTATTCGATTGAACAAATAATACATTCAGATTAAACAAGTAATACTATATTGCATCCTCAAGGGAAAGAAAATAAAATAAATAGATATCTAAAAAATGTATTTGTGTTATATAAAATAAAATAATTAAGTAAAACATTAATTTTTTTATTATATTTATTATTCAATTAATTAGTTTTGTATTTATTATTATTAATTTATAATAAATTAATACATAAATAAAATAATTAATATAATGTAAAATAAAATAAAACATCAAATTTCAAGTTGCAAGGTTGAACCCATGTCGTAGCAGCTAAGAGAGATGCATAGACACAATCAAACCATTAACAACTAATAGTGAAAATTGTGTGTACCCTTCAAAAAAAAGAAAAAAGAAAATTGTTTCATTTATATATATATGAACATAACATAGTGAACCCTAAAAAAAAGAATTACAAATATGCGAACCACAAGGTTCTAACACACAACCTTCTAACCATCACCTAACCTTCTTAAAGTTGTGTGGTGTTGTATATATGTGGAATTTAATGTTGTAAATGAAAACGAAATCGCGATTCATGGGTAACGCGCAGTTAGAGGATCCGAGTGCACAGTAAGATCGATATACATAAAATTTTGTCATTCCTTTATATATATGTGTGTGTGTGTGTGTGATATTTAACATCGTGTGCTTTTAGTTTGGATCTCATATTCGACTTTTATCATGTACCACTTGTGAGTTGTGTTCATTAAAATTTAAAATTTACAACATAAAACATGAATCATAATTTATTAACTATTAACTACTTAATCATAAAATCATGAACCATATATCATAAAATTTTGAGTAAGACATATGTCCTAGTCCTAAAAGATGAAACCTCACATCCTAAGCATTGAAAGAAAAAAAAAAAAAAAAAATTGTGAATTCTAAAGTTGAATAATAGTCTGAATCCACTTAAAGAAGCAAAGCAATAATTAAGGGACCGCTTGGTTGTAAATCATCAATAACAATGGTAATGAGTATGAATGATGGGCAATCATACTATGGAATGAAATTGAGAGAATTATTAGTAAAAGAAAGTAGTGATTAACTTATTTATTATGTAACAAGCGCTATAAATGGAAATGAGACCTCATTTATTTTCATTTCCTACCCCTAAAAGCGGGCCCTTATATTAAATTTATTAAGTGGGATAAGGTGGAAAATGGAGCGATGATCCAGTTGGCTCTTTGTTGAGCTGACCATCATTGTTGTCGTAGACTGATTATGCAGTAGCCCATTGTTGGCCCACGCATAACCTTTTTTTTTCAAAATAAGGAATGATTGTTGTGATTTAAAATCAGAGGTGTTGGGACTATGTGAAATTTGGCCGTTACAAAAAATTAAAGACTTCTTGCTAGTTGCTACCATCATATAATTAAGGGTCCTTCTATAATACACCTAGTGTATTAATACACCTAATCATGACAACTCTTGGATCTTCTTAATGCAATCTTAGTCATTAAATTATTTAACCACTTACCTATTCAATAGGTATCAAGATTCTAATGACTTAAACAAATAATGTTTTATTATTATTAGTAGTAGTATTTCATATTTTACTTCTTAATTTTATATTCAATTAAATAATCATAGGATTTTAATAAACTATTTTCATTCATTTAATATTTTTTAAGATATTAATTATTTTGAAAGTTAAAAATATTTACTACACAGTTAAAATTTACTTGAAAAGTATTTTTATTTTGTAATTTTGATTAATTTGAATAAGTAAGGTATTAATTACTTTGAGAAGTATAAGTATTTATTATGTGCATTATATTTACTGAAAAATATTTTTAATTTTGTAATTTTAGTTAATTTGAATAAGATCTAGTTTACGGATTGAATAATTTTATACATATATTTCTTTTATAAAAAAAAGGTACATTTTAATTTACAATATCTTAGATTTTACGTTATCATTATGGAGTTATTAAATACTTGTTAACTTTTAAATATAAATTTCAGATTCATATAACAATTTTTTAAGTTCTTATGTGAAAATTCTAAAATTTATTTTCAAATATTTGATAAGATAATCTAAATTATTTACACAGTTTATTTTCAAGATATACCTTCTGATCTTAACAAAAGTTATCAATCTTGTTCCAAATTTTTCGTTAGAATTATTTCGCTTCGTAACATCTTGGTCTGCCGTTTCAGAATTTTTTAGAATAAATTTATATATTTTACCTTATAATATTTCAAATTAGGGTCAATTACATAAATCAACTTGTACTATACTCATTTTGTTACTTTGGAACCTAAACTTTTATTTTTACCCATTACAACTTGTATTCCACTTCTTTTACAAAATTGCAACCTCCAATGACAATTTTCGGCAAGAAAATAAAATTAAATTAAAAATTATAAAGTTATTTTCTTAATATCTAAAATTAATTTTTAGAGTTAAACTCTAAAAATTAATTTAAAATATCTTAAAATTAACTTAAAACCTTGGAACTATTTTTACAAAATTTAATTTTATTTAAAAAGTTTAAAACAATTTATAAAAGTTATATAAATAAATAAAAAATCAGATTTTTTTTTTTTAAAAAGATAGTTAATTCTCTTACATAAAATCTACATCTGTTAATATTGCCATGTTACCAATAGCATATTAACATATATCCACGATAAGTGTACGATACTATTCCATAACTTATTGTCATGCTTCAATTTTATTTGTATTACAATTGAATTAATTAAACATCATCTAACATCTATCAACTCCTACTCTCTTTTTTTAACTAACGATAACCGAATCATCTACATAGTGTTTGTTAATAATTTTACGTAGTCGACCTAAAAAATAAAAAAGAATTATAATATCATATCATTTTTGTATTCTTCTTGAATTTTAATACAATATACTGATACAATATTGCCAAGTTTAAAAGAAGTATTATTAATTTTTTTAGGGACAAGAAGTATTATTAATATTAATATTATATAATGCTAGATTGTTTTTTGACACAACATGGATTCATAAGTTTACTCATAAATATTTTATATTTTATAAATAACCTATAAACTCGTAACTCGTAATGAGATGACATATTTTTATTATATATACGAAACTGCATTAATTATTTTGAAAAATAAAAATGTATATTAATTATTTATTATTATTTATGAAATTTTTTTTGCATGGTTGGGATTGTAAGAAAATATCAATATTAATCCATTATTAGATCTATAAAGAAATTAGGTAAATGTGTTATGGGTCATACACAATTGATTAAAAACAAATAAGAAATTACTTGTTGCTAACCTACTATAGTAGGTAAAAGATATAAGTGTATTAATACACTAGGTGTATTATAGAACTACCCTATAATTAATTTTGAATTAAAAAACGCGCAAGCCCTCATTTTGGTTTATGTTTTCAGCAATTACTATGTCATACTTTCATTATCTGTACTACTCCTGATGGAGACGAAGTTGGATAGTTCAAGTGGCAGAGCATTTACTGTCTAGACCTTTGGTTCTGAGTTCGAGTCATCGTGGGGGAAGGGGAGGATTTTTTCTTTGTTTCTTAGATTAGGAGAAAAAAATTTATACTACTTCTGATGGATTTTCTTTTTGTGGGCCAAGCCCACCACCTCTAGTAAATGTGATTTATTTTATTTTAGCTAATTTTTTCATGTCTATTGTAAATTATATCCAGATATTTTGTATTTACAATCTCAACAAATATAACAATCACTTAGTTATTAGGAATTCAAATCCCTCTTTAATATAAAAGCAGGATAATTTAGCTGATGTGTCATCTCATAAGTGATTCTAACTGCTTTTTCCTTTTCTTTCTGATCTTTTCTCGCTGATATTTTGTTTTTATATTTTACATTGTTTTTCTCGCTGAAAATTTAGGATCGTTTTATTTTTTCCTTATTTTTTGCTCCTCTACGTGATTTCTACGTAGCTCATTTTTTTTTTCTTTTCCTCTATTCATGTATTACGTAAATTTACTTTAAAATACAGGATTATGTATAGTATTAGTACACATTTATTAAAAAAAAAATCCCAATAGAAATCTGGAGAACATGCAAAGCTTAAATAAAATTCATAATTAAGCATAAATACATATACATGCTTTGTGATTCACTTTTTTTTTTTTTTTTTTTTTTTTTAATCATAACCAAATAAACATCTATTAAAAAATGTATAAACATATATTTGAAAATTTATTATATTTAAACTGGAATTAAAGGAAACTTATGCCTCAGAAAATTATATTTTGCACATGCATCAGACAAAATCAATGGCATTAACCGCTTCACCCCACAATCGTGCAGCAGCCATATGTTGTACATCTGTCTCTGCATTTGGAACTTAGGTTCCTAGGCGTCTCACTAGTGTTGCACGCCCGGCAGTTCTATCGCCCCTGGACGGAACCTCTACGGGGCTCATTGCTCTGCCGCCTTCAGCTGGTGTTGCTTGTTCCAGCATAGCATTCCCTGCTCTACATGTCGTTTGCACTCCGGAAGCTCTTCCCGGACCACAGATCTCACTCCCTTCTATGAGTGTTTGGCCTCGCACTCACGGCGCTTGGTTCCCTTCAGTGGTTACTCCCCCACTTTTAGCGTCTTAGATCTGTTAGACTTTTTAGTCTACTACCGGCTTGTGGTAGTTTCGATATTGGACTTTGTTATACGCACTGCACGGCGTTTCTCGGCTATTGTATTAGCCTACACATAGAGCGTTTTAGGTTTTGCTACTTCTTTTTTGTACACACTTTATTTTCATTTTATTTATACAAGCAACTATTTAACTTAAACCGTATATATGTTCATAAGCCTCATATCAAATCATAAGCATCTTACCCCTTCGGCAATCCACAAAATTTTTGTACTGTGTTTCCAATATTTCATGTAATCCCACAAATTCATCCAATGACACTGTTATTCAGTTTGATCCGGGATCTCAATCATACCAAGACATCATGGCCTATGCGCGTAAGGCTGGTGCATTCTCATGAGTTACCAGTCTGGGAACATCTGCAGAAAGTAGCAATCCCGGAATATGCATTTTGAGGTCAGTTTAATCAAACAATTTAATTCAATAGTTGCTTTACATACTTTATAAAAGCATCATGTTTTTTTATAGGTGTTTTAAGTTTTTGTGTTTTCATGCTTCTCTTAGGGGACCAGGACTGAAATCGGTTAACTACAAACTTGAAGAGAGTCACCTCTATGTAGTCACGGATTTTGTCTTTGATGATAACAACAGAAGTATATAAGACTATAGTCCTAAAGATGAAGATTCTGTTATTCAAAAGGAGGTTTTTGATGAAACTTTCCCTGTTTACATGTACAAATAAAGTAATTTGTCACACTTTGCTCCTAACAAGGAGATTCTAACTTCTTTTACAGGATAAAAAATCTGTTAGTTTTATGTGCAAAACAGATGTGATACATGAAAACAAATCATGCAGAAAGTTGAAACCTGTCATATTGAAAATATTTCAAAGAAAAAGGTACTAAATAAGTAAACTTTTTTTACTTAACAAAATTACAATTACAGAAAGTTGAAGAATCTAACTACAGAATTAATAACATATGCTATTACAATTTTTTAAATATAAAAAAACTAGAACATAGGAAAACTAAGTTAAACATAGTTTGTTAATACTTCTTACATAGAATAAAGCAACGACTCTTCACTAATATTCATTAATTTTATATTATTTTTTTAAATTTTGTTTCTCCAGAGTTCTCTAGAGATTGTTAACTGCAAATCTGGTGAAGTATCTTTTTTTTTTTTTTAATTGTTATTATATATAATATAATTGGGCCATCTATATTTTAGGCTTACTCAATTAATATGTTGAATATGAATTCGAGGTGATAATGTGTTGACCCACTCTGTCATATATTTAATTAATTGTGTTAGCTCAATCTATTAGAATCATAATGAATACTATTTATTAGAAAAAAAAATATTTAAGCTTATAGCAGTCACATATGGTACACTTATATGTTCCTAAATGCCATTTTATTTATTTTGTTTATTGTAGGGCAATTTAATTCAATATATATATATATATATATATATATATATATATATATATATATATATATCGCATTTTATAGAGTTACAAATCGAAAATGATTGAAGATTCTTATATGTGACAGAGGGAACAAACACATTAATATTGTTGTAAATATTAGGTTTTTCGCAATTTATAGATTGTATAGTATGACGTTTTGAATATTAATAATTTTTTCACACAATACAAGTATCATGCTTTATTGCTTTTTGTAATTTTAATTACCATTTTAGTACCTGATATATTAATTATCCATTATGACTTTAGAAAAATGACTATCCTGTGCATCGCACGGGCGGACATCTAGTTGAAAGTAATTGTGGGGTTTAAAACATATATAGGTACAACTCCGTTCGAGTTTCGGCCATGGAAAAAGTTGAAGTAGAGAATGCAGGGCCGCAAGGGTTGTAGAGTTATTTAGGGTTGTTCTTGTATTTTAATTTGAGGAGTGCCAATAAAAAACAAAATACATGTATTTTAAGTGTGTGTATTTAAAATTCTTGTATTTTGAGTTACAATTAGGGAAAAGAACTCAATTTTCAAATATAACTAAACATGTAGTGCATTTTATAAGTGGTTATTTGGTAGTAATATTTTGTTAATTTGATAATTTCTATAATAAAATACTCCACTCCATTTACCATAATCGATCAAACCTATTGTTGTTCCATTTACACTAGTTGATCAATAAGCTGCATGCCAGCGGCCACTAGTTTCTTCATCACCATAGTTAGGTTCAGTCAAGTCGATTCCATTTCTCATTTTGTTGATTGAAAGGGAATGAGAAATGTACATAGAGGTTCTACTAAAAAGAGAAAGACTCACTAGACATGTAGTAATTAACAAGATTAGGCTTTTCTTCCCCAAAAAGTCAATAGCGGGTCGCTAGCTAGCCAAAACCCTAGGATCTAAAAAATAGTTATGTTTTAAGCAGGTACAACTCATTTTTTTTTCAATTTAACGAATGTACAACTATCTAAAACCAATAAATTTTTTGTTTATGCACCTTCTTTTTATTTATTAATTAATTTTATTCTATCTTTAAACTAATAAAATGAGATATTAACTTTTAAACTTATACCTATTTTTTTTTTAGGAAAAAGTAATGATCTTAAAACATAACTCATTTTTGTGGCCCTATGAAGTATAATTATATAATATTTTAAAGGTTTACGATCTAAATTTACATGAAGGTTTCTTAAGAGATTTACAAACTTATAAGTTGTTGCTTCTGAATATCCTAATTTATTTGTTTTCTTCGGAAATATTCTCATTTATTTGTGGAATAATATATATATATATATATATATATATATATATAATCAATATATTTATTGCACACCAATTAAATTGGTATAATTCGGGTCATGGACAATTGTTCATGAAATTATATTAGGTTTATGCTAAAATTTATTACTTATCTGAAGAAAAGCATCATGTTAAAACAGTATTAGTGTTTATGCTGAAATATAATATGTGTTCTGTGTAAATGTATTATACCCTGAACGTAATCTTTTTCAGTATAACCAGTGATACATTTTCACGGATAACCTGAATTACAACGTGTCGTGCACCTGGTGCTATGCCATTTATAAAATGTTACCTCATCTTTGAGTTGTGTATTAGTCTAACAAAGGTTAAATGATATTAGTGACCTTTCAAAGATGTTTTTTTAAACAAAAGACACGTGGCCTATTCGGCAATTTATTTGTTTATCAAGTTGATGTTGATTCTCCCCCTTGCCACTACAAGTGTGGAAAGAGTATTCTTCAGAATGACCTCTCTAGAATTTGGTTTTATAGAATTTTGAAGCAACGAGATACACCCTAATATTCAAATTTACTTGATGTTATAATTCCATAATGAACAAGAGAAAAGAACCCTGATACACGTTGTGTATGCATGCATTTAGGTTAATTTAAGTGTTCATTTTGTAACATTCGCAAGCATAAATGGTCGAGAATTGTTTATATTTGATATATTGGATCATTTGACATGAATTGATTTTTTTTTTTTTTTTTTTTTGTAGAGATTTAATGTTTTTCAGGCTAAAAATAAGATTTTACAAAGGTTGCATGAAGAAACAAGTCGAAGAAGGGACAAAATGGGTCATATTGGGCCAAAAGTCAAGCCCAATTCGTTGAAGAATCAACGTGACCGCGCCAAGATTGGACGCGGTTGCGTCAAAATAGAGCTAGATCGTGTAATTAGTGAAAGGTGATGCGACCGCGGTCAAAGCCAATGTGGTCGCGCCAAAGAAGCCCCATTAAGGCCTTGGAAGGTGGGAAGGTCAACGCGATCGTGTCACTTCTCGCGCGGTCGAGGAAAAATATTGTCCAAAGTGAATCCAGTTTCAAATAGGATTTTGATCCTAATCTCTTGAGGATTTCATCCCCAACTTATAAATAGAGGTCCAAGCTCGAGTTTAAGATGATCATCTCATACTTTTACAAACTTTGGAGTAGAAGACGTGAGAGCAAGGATTGACGAGCAAGATGAGACGAAGATCGAAGAGCCGACTACTTGGGTTTAATTATTGATTGTCTAGTTTTTAAATTCATTACAATGTTTTCTTCGAATTATTGTTTTGATTTAATAGTAGGCATGGGTAGCTAAACTACTTATGTCCTAGGGTTAGAGAGTAGGGTTTTACAACGATGTTTGGTGTTATCTTTTAAGTTATAAACTCTAGTTTTCGTTTATCTTCCAATTATTTAACAATTCCGCTTCGAGAGAGGGGAGTTGTTAATAGACGTATAACGTATAGCATAGTTGTCTATAACTGCGTTAGCAAATGTTAAGGGGCTTTTAGGAGTTGTTAGGATTAATTGACTCGAGAGAGTAATCGTTCTAATCAATCTACAAATAGTCGCTTCGAGAGAAGGGTTAAGTTAATTAAATGTCGCCTAATAGATATTAAACTGGTTTAAAGGTTTTTAATTTAGAGATTAATCATTCATTAGCGTAATTCCTGAAATCAACGCCCTAGGATACATTCTCTTTGATTAGAAATCACTTCTGTTAATTAATTAATTAATTTAATAGTTTATATGCAATATAGTTTAGTATTAATCAATCTTTCACAATTCAGTGTCTAGTTAGGGTAATCCTAGATACTTAGGGTATCGAACTACGTAAACTTATTCTCTGTGGATCGACCTTGACTTCCAATATATACACCTACACCCGTACACATGCAATAATTAAGGGTTAGAATTAGAGCCTGTCAAGTTTTTGGCGCTATTGCCAGAGAATAGGTTTAGCGCCTTGGTTTTTATCTTGAGTAATAGGAAACACTAGACTAGATTTTATTTTATTGCAATTTAATTTTTGTTCTTTAATTTTGTTTTATTTATTTCTGTGTTACGTGGTATATTTTTTTGTTGGTTGGTGTTTTCAGGTTTCGCATGCAAACTAGGTCAAAAGGGAAAGAACATCTTGTTCCTTTCGATCCCGAGATTGAAACAACAGTTCGAAGATACCGAACGAGAAGAACTCCCACATTCGAGATGGAAAACGCTCCACAGAATCAGAATCAGGAGGATGTGCTGAATCGGATATTAGGGGCTTTGGCCCATCTAGACGATAGAGTTACTAATCTGCAGCAGCAACAACCACCACCACAACAGCGAAGACAAGCTCACATTGTACAAGATGACGTAGAGGAGGATATCATACCCATAAGTGATTGTCTTTGTCCCATGCCAAATCAGCCGGTTGGAGGAGTGCAAGCACCGCCATTAAATGACAATAACTTCGAGTTGAAGCCAAGCTGATTTATATTGTGCAACAAAACCAGTTTGGTGGTAGCACGCTGGAAGTCCCGAACGTGCATCTGAATAAGTTTCGCAGGTTGGCTGAAACAATCAAGATGAATCATGTGCTACACGAGCAAGTAAAGATGAGGTTACTCCCATTCTCACTGAAAGACAAAGCACTACAATGGTATAAATGCTAGATGATGTCACAGAATGGGAGAGCTTGAGCACAATATTTCTTCTAAAGTTCTTTCCACCGAGCAAAATTCTAGATCTACAGAACAAGATAAATCAATTCAAGCAAATGGATTAAGAACCATTCAGTGAAGCTTGAAAACGATTCCGGGATCTTATCCGGAGTTATCCCCAACATTGGTTTTCGAAGAAGCAGCAAGTGTGCAAATTTTATAATGGCTTGCTTGGTCGAGCACGAGATGATGTGAATGTTTCCGCAGGAGGTAGTCTGATGGAGAAGAATGTGAGGTCTGCATTCTCTATCTTGGATGCGATGTCCAGAATCAGCTATCAGTGGCTGAATGAGAGGAATCAGCCAAGAAGAGTGGCTAGCGTTGTAGAAGCCGAATCGAGTGATATTCTTACCTCTCAGTTGTCCGCTCTGACAAACCAAATAAGTCTGTTAACTAGTCTAACGTTAACACAACACACTGATACCTCATCACAGCAGTTATCGGGTAAGGAAGATGTTGAAGATGTTAACTTTGTAAATCAGAGGAATTTCAATAACTTCCAGAATGATCAGCCTAGGAACAATCAGTACCAACCTATTTGGAATCACCAGAACTTCTCCTATGGCAATACAAAAAATTCCCTCAATCCGCCACCAGGATTTGCCATTACGAATGGAATGATCCATGATGGCAAGAAGCTAACACAAGAGGAGATAGTGCATTCACAGTTTACTAAGTACGATGAAAAATTAGCTCAACCAGAGAGGAAGATGGACGAAAAATTTATTGAGCTAAACAAGAACATGACTGGTGAATTCGAGAGAACAGTGTCAAGCTATTCGATTAAGAAGTGACACTGAGTATGAGGGTACACAACTGCTGGTTAATAAAGAGAAGGTTTTGGAGAAAGAGCAGTTAGAGGAAGAACGAGGGGCACAAGGAAAAGAAAAGAGGCAAAAAGATGCCTTGAAACCGAGTGAGGGGCAAGACATCAAAGTTAACATACTAGAATATATCCCTCCTATTCCTTTCCCACAGGTCCTAAGAAAGAAGAAGATCGAAGAACATTTTACAAAGTTTTTGAATATACTGTAGAGAATCCAAATCAACATTCCGTTTGTTGAGGCACTACAGCGGATGCCAAACTATGTGAAATTTTTTAAGGAGGTAATTGCAAAGACGAGAAAGTGGGAGGAATATGAGATGGTGAATCTGATGGAAGAGTGCAGTGCAGTGATCCAAAGGAAACTACCATTGAAGCGCAAAGATCCAGGTAGTTTTACTCTTGAGTGCAAAATAGGTCATGAAAACTTTTGATAAAGCACCGTGCGATCTAGGAGCTAGTACCAATGTAATGCCTTTGTCTATATTTAAAAAACTAGGAATAGGCACGATGAAACCCACTACAATCGCTCTAAAAATGACCGATCGTTCTTTGAGTTCGCCATGGGACATTGTAGAGGATGTTTTGTTAAAAGTTGATAAATTTATAATTCCTGTTGTTTTTGTAGTCCTAGACATGATAGAAGACAATGAATTCCCCTTGATTTTAGGTCTCCTGTTTTTAGCAACGGGTAAGGCCCTTATAGATATTAAAAAAGGGGAGTTAACTTTGAGGGTAGATGAGGAGAAAGTACATTTTTCTATATATAAAGCTCTACAACAACACGAGAGTGAGGAAGTCAATCAAATTGAAACATGTAGCTCTATACAATCTTTAGATGCCACATTTTATAAGAACTTAATTTCACCTAGTGATTGTGATCCCCTTGAAGTTTGCCTTGTTGATTCTACTTTTAATGTTGATCACCATGACTCTACTAACCTTGATCTTGTGGAAAGTGTTAGTGCTCTTGATGCTTTGCAGGAAGCTCCAAAAGGAAGCTCAACCAATGAAGACATACATAAGAAAGTTGTTGAAGAGGTACCAAATAGAAGTGAACGTTGTCCGGAACTTAAGCCGTTACTAGATCATCTATGGTATGAGTTCCTTGATAATGAAAGAAGATATCCAGTAATAATCTCTTCCTCTTTAACTGGGTCTGAAACTGAGAAATTTCTAAGAGTCTTGAGAAGATATAAATCTACGATAGGTTGGTCGATTGCTGATTTAAAGAGAATTAATCCCACGATATGCATACGCAAAATCCTAATGGAGGATGAGTATACCCTAAGTCCAAAATCAACGTAGGCTTAACCCCATGATGTAAGAAGTCGTTAGGAAAGAAGTGCTTAAATGGTTAGATGTGGGGATTGTCTTTCCAATTTCGGATAGTAAGTGGGTAAGTCCGACCCAAGTGGTCCCTAAGAAAGGGGGGATGACTATTGTTAACAGTGATCTTGATGAGGTTATTGCTACTAGGTTAATTACGGGATGGCGAATGTGTATAGACTATATGAAAACTGAATGCAACTACGCGTAAAGACCATTTTCCCCTCCCCTTCTTAGATCAAATGCTTGATAGGTTAGCGGAGTAAGAGTATTACTGTTTTCTTTATGGTTATTCGGGCTATAATCAAGTCATGATTGCCCTCGAAGACCAAGAGAAGACAACATTTGTGTGTCCTTATGGTATCTTTGCATTTCATAGAATGTCGTTTGGGCTTTGTAATGCACCTGCTACTTTTCAGCATTGCATGATGGCAATATTTGGGGGTTTGATAGAGAACATCATGGAGGTCTTTATGGATGACTTTTCTATCTTTGGGTCATCGTTTGATCACTGCTTAGATAACTTAGCTCAGATTTTGTGGAGGTGTGAAGACACCAATCATGTCCTAAATTGGATAAAGTGTCATTGCATGGTTACATATGGCATAGTTCTTGGACACAAGATTTCATTAGGGGTGGCAAATCGTGCGGGTTGGGCTGTTATCGTGCTAACCCGATAAGACCCAAACCAATAAGGACAAACCCTAACCCGCCCATTAATCTTATTGGATTGAAAACCTCAACCCAAACACGAACCAATAAAAGTCCGATAGCCCAACCCGACCCGATAAGACCGTCAATACTTGCATGCGTAACTATGTCTTATTATTTTGTTAGGCTCACTACACGTATTGCTACTATAATTTTTGTAAAGTACAAAATAAATTTTAACATTCAAATTAAGTCGCACGCTTCTATATATACCTATATTGTCATAATAGATGGGAAAAAAAAGACAAAAAAAATTAAGAAATGAAAAAACACAACAAAGGTCTAGAACATTAGATATAGTTATTGAACAAAATTCTTTCAAATTCTCTAATCAACATTTCCGTTCTAGGTGGCTAGGCCTTATGTCATCAAACTCTTCTTCAAACAATTTTTTTCCACTAGATCAATCAACTCCAATATTTTTGAATAAATTAATACTAATATGTAGTAGTAGTAGTAATGGTGGTGGTAGTAGTAATCATAATAATTGGTTATCGGGTCATTATCGATTTTATCGGGTTGGCTCGATATGACCCGAATTTTATCGTGTCTTATCGGGCTGACCCGATAACGACCCAAACCCGATAAACATCAACCCAAACCCAAAATTATCGTGCGGGTTCCTGTCGTGCTGAGTTTTGCCACCCCTAGATTTCATCTACGGGGTTAGAAGTTGATAGAGCTAAGGTAGTTTCCATAGAGAGATTGCCACCTCAAAAGATTGAAAAAGGGGTTAGAAGTTTTCTAGGACTTGCGAGGTTCTATAGAAGGTTCATAAAAGATTTTTCAAAAATTTCCAAACATTTATCTCGTTTACTAGAAAAAGATACTTCTTTTATGTTCGATGATTCAGGTGTGCAGACATTCGAGATCTTGAAGAAAGCATTAGTGACTGCCCCAGTATTGATCACACCAGATTGGTCTCAACCATTCGAGATAATGTGTGATGCGAGCGACATGGCTGTAGGGGTAGTTTTGGGCCAAAAGAGAGAAAATATTTTTCGAGTCATCTACTATGCCAGCAAAACACTTGATTTAGCCCAAGCAAATTACACTACCACAGAGAAGGAGTTGCTAGCTGTTGTCTTTGCGTGTGACAAATTTAGAGCATATCTAATACTAGCAAAGACTAGTATACCACATAGCCCTTCGGTATTTGTTTGCAAAGTAAGATTCAAAGCCAAGATAAGTCAGATGGGCACTGTCGTTGCAATAATTCGACATGGAGATCCAAGATAGAAGGGGTGTGAAAGTGTGATTGCGGATCACTTGTCCAGAATTGAGAATAAAGCGGGTGCAAAAGGACAGCAGAAGGTAATTAATGACACATTTCCGGATGAGCACGTGTTGGTTGTGGAAGATGCTCCTTGGTTCAACGAGATTGTGAATCATATAGTGGCTGGAATTCCACCAAATCTACCGCCTCATAAAAAAAAAAAGTTCTATCACGATGCCAAGTTCTACATATGGGACGATCCCTACCTATACAGAAGATGTGTAGACACTATTATCCAAATGTGTGTCCCTTATACTGAAGTAAGGGACATAATCACACAGTGTCACTCATCCCCAAGTGGGGGACATTTTGCATCAGCAAGAACAGCCGCAAAGGTGCTCCAAAGAGGTTTTTATTGGTTAACGATTCATAAGGATTGTCATGAGTATATCTTGCAGTGTGACCGCTGCCAAAGGACGGGAGGAATATCATGAAAGCATGAGATGCCCCTCGCCACGATCATTGAAGTAAAGCTATTTGATGTGTGGGGCATAGACTTCATGGGACACTTTCCATCTTTGAATTAGTTCCAATATATCTTGGTTGCTGTTGAATATGTGTCACGGTGGGTGAAAGTTGTTCTGACCCAAACAAATGATGCCAAGGTAGTACTAAAATTTCTCCAGAGCCTTATTAAGCGATGGAGGGTCACATTTCTACAACAAGTGGCTAGCTGCATTATTAGCCAAGTATGGGGTGAAGCACTAAGTCACCACTCTGGATCATCCTGATACATGTTAATTATGCATGTATTTAGGTCGAGATAGGATAGTATTTTATAGCATTTACACGCATAGTTGGTCAAGAATTGTATGAATTTATGTAATTTGAACCATTCGACGTGTATTGGTTCGTTTTGTAGTGTTTTCATAGTTCTTCAGGTCAAAATGAAGAGTTTATGAGATAACACGAAGACCGGGTCAAAGAAAGGATGAGATGGGTCATGGAATAGGCTGAAGACAATGCCCAATGACAGAAGCAACCGACGCAGTCGCGTCAAGGACGTGACTCACTCGCGTCGAAGGGTTGAAACAGGCGAGTCTAGTAGCAACTGACGCAGTCGCGTCAGCTATTAACTCGATCGCGTCGAAGCTGTAACTCGGTCGTGTTGAAGATCAACTCGGTTGAGTCGAAGGTTGCAAAGGAAAGAACAGATTCAACTGATGCAGTCACGTCAGTTTGACGCGATCGCGTCTAAAAATTCGATTTTTGAGATTTCCTGTTTCAAGTAGGTTTCGGATTCTAAACTCCATAGAAATATTTCGAAGACTATAAAAGGACAAGTAGCACTCGTTTTTTTTAGAGGAGATCACATACATTACATCATATCCCCATTGAAGAGATTTTAGAGAGTAACTTGAAGAACGAGGAAACGAAGGTTGACAAGTCGACTGAACCAGGTTTAATTATTCCTTATCTAGCTTTTATTTCTTTATGTTGTATTATTGGAATTACTGTAAGGATTTGATACTAGGCATAAGTAGCTAAACTACTCGTGTCCTAGGGTTAGAATGTAGTGTTTTACGACAATGTTTAGATTTAAGGTTTTGATTTATAGACTCCAGTTTAAGTATTTATCCATATGTTTGTTTTATTCCTAAGCATAAATTGATCACTTAGGCTTAATTACACGTTTAACAAGTCTGTTTTGAGAGGAGGGAATTGTTAATAGACGTACAATATATAGCACAATTGTCTATAACTGCGTGGGCAAGGGATAAGGATCTTTTAGGAGATGTTAGGATTAATTGACTCGAGAGGGTAGTTGTCCTAATCAATCCATGACTTAGTCTCTTCGAGAGGAGGACTAAGTTACTTAAGTGCCGCCTAATAAATACTAAGACTTGGTTTAAAAGTCTATAAGTTAAACTTAATCAACATTAAAGTAATTCACGAAATCGAAGCCCTAGGATACACTTTCGTTAAATGGAATTTAATCGTTTGCCAAGTTAAGTTAATTATTATAAGTAATTTAGTTTATTAAAATCAATCTTGCAATTCGAGTGCCTAATTAGGGTAATCCTATAAAATTAGGATATCGAAATACGTTAGCCTGTTCTCTGAGGATCGACCTTGACTTATCTTATACATACCTATACCGATATACTTGCGGTAGTTAGGGTTAGAAATTAGGCTTGTCAAGTTTTTGGCGCCGTTTCCGGGGAATAGGTATAGCGTCCTAGTTTTTATCCTGAGAAATAGGAGGATAGTAGACTAGACTTTATTTTTCGTATTTTTAATTTTGTTATTTAATTTTCATTTTTATTTATTTATTATATTTTAGTATTATGTGATATTTCTTGTTGGAGGTGTTTGCAGGTTTCACATGCAAACCAGATCAAAAGGGAAGGAACATCTTGTCCCTTTAGTCCTGAGATTGAGGCAACCGCCCATAGATACCATACGAGAAGAAAACCCACAATTGAGATGGAGAACATTTCAGAAAATCTGACCCAAGAGGAAGCATTGACTCGGATATTAAGGGCTCTCGCTAATCTAGATGATCGAGTCACCAATCTGAAGCAACAACAACCACCGCAGCAGCAGAGACGAATTCATGTTGCACAAGATGATGCAGACGAGGATGTCACTCATATCAGGGATTTTCTTCAACCTACACCAAATCAACAGTTCGGAAGAGTACAACCCCCACCATTGAAGGCAAACAATTTTGAATTAAAGCTAGCACTAATTAATATAGTGTAGCAGAACCAGTTTTGTGGTAGTGCTCTGGATGATCTGAATGTGCATTTGAATAAGTTTCGCAGGTTGCCAGACACAATAAAAATCAATCATTTGCCACATGAACAAGTCAAGATGAGGTTGTTCCCATTCTCACTTATAGATAGAGCATTATAGTGGTATAATTCATTGGAAGATGTCACAGAGTGGGAGGACCTGAGCACAAAATTCCTTCTGAAATACTTTCCACCAAGCAAGATGCTGGATCCACAAAATAAAATAAACCAATTCAAGCAGATTGATCCAAAGCCGTTCGATGAGGCTTGGGAGCGATTCCGGGATCTTATCTGGAGTTGTCCCCAACATGGGTTCTCAAAGAAGCAACAAGTTTGCAAACTCTATACTGGGTTGCTTGCTCCAGCACGAGATCATGTAGACGCAGCTACAGGTGGAATTCTGATGGAGAAGACGGTGAATAATGCATTCTTGATTTTGAATGCAATGGCCAGAACAAGCTATTGGTGGCCGAATGAGAGAAATCAGTCGAGACGAGTGGCTAGTGTCAAAGAACTAGAGCCAGTCAAGAATGAGCCAGTTGAAAATATGACATCCCAGTTGACCGCTCTGACGAATCAAGTAAGTTTGCTAACTAGTCTGACGTTAGTACAACATAACGACACTTCACCACATCAGATAGTGGGCTAAGAGGAGATTGAAGATGTGAATTCTGTAATCAGAGGAACTTCAACAACTTCCAAAATAATCAGCCAAGGTACAATCAGTACCCTCCTAATAGGAATCACCAGATTTCTCTTATAGAAACACAAAGAATTCACTTAATCCGCCACCCAAATTTTCTGTCACAAATGGTATGATTCACGATGGTAAGGAGCCAACACAAGAATGATAATGCAGTCCCAATTTGCTAAGTACGATGAAATGTTAGCTCAACTGGAGAGAAAGGTAGATGGTAAATTTATTGAGCTAGACAAGCAGATGACTAGTCAAGGAGCGGACATTAAGCGACTCGAGACCAGTATATATGAAATATCTACCAATATGCGTCAGCTAATAAAGATTGTTGGGGCTCAGCATAACCAGGGGCAGTTCCTCAAGTGATACAATGGTGAATCCGAGATAACAGTATCACACAATTCGAGTGAGAAGTGAAATTGTGCACGAAAGCCGAAAGCTGCATGCTGATAAGGAAGTGCAGAAAGAACACTTAGTGGAAGAAATAGGGGGGTAGAAGAAGAACAAAAGAGGCAAAAAGCCAATCTACCAGAATATGTCCCTCCAAGTCCATTCCCACAAGTTCTACAGAAGAAAAAGATAGATGAGCAATTCGCGAAGTTCTTGGATGTGCTGAAGAAGATTCAGATCAATATACCTTTTGTTGAGGCACTATAGTAGATGCCTAACTACACGAAGTTCCTGAAAAAGGTGATAGCTCAAAAGAGAAAATGGGAGGACTACGAAACGGTACACTTAACAGAAGAATGCAATGCAGTTATCTAAAGGAAGTTACTAATAAAATGCAAAGATCCAGGTAGTTTTACTCTTGAATGCAAAATAAGTAATTTAACTTTTGATAAAGCACTGTGCGGTCTAGGGGCTAGTATCAACTTAATGTCATTGACTATATATGAAAAATTAGGATTAGGCAAAATATAACCCACTAAAATTGCTCTCCAAATGGCCGATCGTTCTATAACTTGGCCATGGAGCGTTGTAGAGGATGTTTCAATAAAAGTTGGTAATTTTATAATCCCCGTTGACTTTGTAGTCTTAGATATGGTAGAATACAAAGAAAATCCCTTAATCTTAGGTTGCCCATTTCTAGCAACGGGTTGAACACTTATAGACGTTAAAAAGGGGGAGTTAACTTTGAGGGTTGAAGAGGAGAAAGTCATATTTTTTATATATGAAGCTCAAAAACAACACGAGAGTGAGAGAGTGAATCACATTGAAACATGTGCCTCTATACATAGAAGTCACAATAAATAAGAACATAATCTCACCTAGTGATTGTAATACCCATAAAGTGTGCCTTGTTGATTCTACATTTCATCTTGATCACCATGATTCTACTAATCTTGAGTTGTTGGAAAGTGTTAGTGTGCTAGATATCCTACAGGAACCTCCGAAAATAAGGTCAACCAGAAAGTGTAAAAAGAAAAAGAAAGTCAAGAAGGCATTAAGAGAGAGTCAAGGCTGCACAAACATTAAACTGTTACCTAAGTATCTAAAGCCAAATCCAATGATGAGGGAAGTAGTTAAGAAGAAAGTGCGGCTGAAGAAGCCGAATTAGAAACAAAAAGGTCGTCCAGCTTGAGACGTAAAACGAAGCGCTTGTCGAGAGGCAACCCGATGTTTACTGTTTTATTTTATTTTAATTATTTTTATTAGTTATGTGCTTTTACTTGCGTTTCTAGAGTTTTTAGGTTATTAGGAACCAACATTGACAACTCAAGAGCAAAACTGAACACAATAGCAAGATGCAGGGGACAAAAAGAGGACGAGAGGCTGTACAACGTGACGCGGTCGAGTTACTTAGTGACTCAGTCACATCAACCCTGGACAAGTCGTAGGATAGTGAGCAGCGACGCGGTCGTGTTGAGAAACGACGCAGTCGCATCAAACCTTCCCACAGCGCAGGTCAGTAAGCGACGACACGGTCGTGTCAGTTTGCGCGACCAGGTCAGTTTTTCATTCTTTCCCTCTCCTCTCCCATACGCGAAACACACAAACTCACACACAATTTACCATTCTTGTACACTCATCACTCAAAATCACACACATTCAATCACAAACACAAGCACACGAACATATTTACTCATTGCACCAACAAATTCGAATTTTTCGACCTAAATTGACGGAACTAGGGCACACTCCAATTCTCAAAATTTTCGACTAAACTTCTCCGGTAAGTGAAGCTAACCTGAACCTTTATGCTTTCCCATTTATTCACTACAACAAAAACTGTTAATCACTACGCCCAAAAGACAACGGTTTTACGCAATTACCGTAGTCTTTTAGCGCTCAACCGTGGTCATTGTACAAACCGTAGTGTTTTACATTTTTTTTTCCGCTAAAAGACTACGGTTTTGAAAAACCGTTGTGGTTTAACCGTAGTTGAATACCTATTTTTCGCTAAAAGACTACGGTTCGCAAAACCGTTGTGGTTTAACCGTAGTCGAATACCTATTTTTTGCTAAAAGACTACGGTACGAAAACCGTTGTGGTTTAACCGTAGTCAAATACCTATTTTTCGCTAAAAGACTACGGTTTTGCGAAAGCGTTGTCGTTTAACCATAGTCGAATACCTATTTTTCGCTAAAAGACAACGGTCAGTACGTTCGTTGTTAAAAGGGCGTTGTTAATATATTTTTTAATGGACAATTTAAAAGAATTATTTTGTAACCTATTTTAGGACTCTTTTGTGAGTGACATATTATAAATTGTGGCCCATATTCGTTTCTTTATAGGACACTTTAGAGTGTCCTATATAAAAATAAATTAACAATTATTGAAATAATTCTAATATTATGTGAATATAATATATAATATACTACTATTTTAAAAATAATTACAGTTAAATCTTACTTTAGAAAAAAGTAATAAAATGTTAATATTATCTTATTAGAATCACTACAAGAAAATTTGGTTGTTAGGATACATTTATTAGGACATTGTAATAAAAAGTGTCCTAATAGAGCTCTATTAGGACACTTTCATGTAAAAAGTTTCATTTGATAAATAATAGGATGATTGTCTAAAAAGAGCCCCATTAAGACATGTCCCTGTATCATGTGTGATATAGGATTCTTTTGTGGGTGTCCTATTACAAGGCAATTTTGGTTAGGGTTGGGGTGGCTGGGCTGGGGGAAGTGCTGGAGTTAGTGGCTGGGGGTGTTAAAAAGTGATGTTTGGTTGGGTGGCTGGGTTGTGGTTGAAGTGTGACATTTAATTATTAATTGTAAAAGGCGAGTAATATGTGGGATTTAAAATGTGACTTTATGTCCCCTCAAATCCTAAATAGTACTGACTTGACCCAACCCCTTCAAAGAAACATGTGGTTGGGTTGACCCAACTGATGAGTGATTGGGTTAACCCCAATCAAACATTGGCGTCCCATATAAAATGTCCTATATGATAAAATAAAAATAAAGTAAAGATTTAATTACAATACTTTTAAAATTATATGATGCAAATATATATATATATATATATATATATATGTATATATATATATTTATGTATAATCTCTCTAAAAATAAATTAATATACTATTATTTTGAGAATAATTATAATAAAATTTTATTTTATCAAAATGAGAAATACATTAGAAAGTAACTAACGAATTTTACATCTGAAGGAAATTAATAAATTTAATTAAAATATATATACATATATATAAATATATTAGGCATAATCCCCCTTTACTATTAAAAGAATCCCCCTTTGCTATTAAAGAAAGAAGGAGAAAATAATTTACTAAAAGAAAAAAAAAAGAGGGAGAAAAAGAAAAACTACATACGTGTCATCTCCATATGTATCCTCCCAAATTTACACGCATCCTTCATACAAATTTTCTCCTATTCTCAATTCTGCTTTATTTTTCCTTTACACACTGACGGTCCGTTTCTCCTTGCAATTGCCAAATCGTAAAAAAAAAAAAAAAAAAAAAAAAAAAAACAGGCGATTTGTCTCAGCTAGGCATGTCAACGGGGTAGATCAGGGCGGATTTCTGAATTTTCTGGCCTGCCCCGCACCCACCCCGCCTCCATTATTTTATTTTTTATAAAAAAAAACTCACTTTTTTTTTTTTTTGTTAAAAAACTTGCTTTTTTTGTTGTTGAAGTTAATAGGGTTTTAATTTTTAGGTTTACATTAGCTTTGTTTTAACATTTTTTTTAAAATTTAATTATTTAAATTACTCTAGTCATAATTTAATATATTAAGGTGACACATATATATAACATATTATATATTCCCTCCGTCCCGGCCTAATTGTCCAACCTTGATCGGGCTCGGAGACTAAGAAAAAGCAGATTTTGTGGATCTTTGACTTTTCCAAAGGTGGAGATTAAAAGTAGAGATTTTGAGAGTGGAGATTGTGAAAGAATTTGTCATTTATGGGCTTGGACAATTAGCTTGGGACAAACAAATATGACAAATTGGCCAATTAGACCAGGACGGAGGGGGTATAATATTTTATATTATAAATATATTTTATATTTTTGTGTGTATATATTTATATACATATATATATATATATATATCTATATAATATTACATAATATATATATATATTAAAAAAATTATATATATATAGGGGCGGGCCGGGACTGGACGGGGGGACCTGACCCGACCCCGACCCGCCCCGTCCACGAGGTCGGGCGTGCTCTACTCCGTTCTTCACTGGTCGGATTTTCTATAAACGCAAATTAGGAACAATACAATAAATGCAAAGAATAAGACGAATGTCCCACCTATGGCCAAACACTCTTAAAACTGGGGATGACAAATATAGAAGTTAAAAAGGGAGGATTTTGGCAACCAGAGGGGAAAAAAAGTACCTAAATAAAAAGGGGGATAAAGGAAAAAAAGGGTTTTCATTTTCATTTTCATTTCTTGATTTTGATTTATTATCCTCAAAATTTGCTCTCCATTCGGCGCCTTCTTGGAGCAAGAGTTGAAAACAGGCGCATCTAACAAGAAAAGGCCCAACATGACCCATTTATAGTGCATTCTTCTTTTCCCTTTTTTTATGAAAAATGTAAAATAAATATAAATATTAGTGGAAATGGCACATATGCAGTTCTCTTGAGAAAGGGGAAAATCAGCGGAAATGAGGGTTGAGATACAGTTTGCGTGCTACATTTCTTTCCGATTTCACCCACCATTATCTCGGTTAGACAGTTTCCAATCACTTCGCTAACATTATTCTTTTCCTGTTATTGTTTAAATTTTATTCATAATGTTCATGTCCTTACTTCTCTGTAATAAAAATTGGTGAATGTGAAATTATGGCGACCAAGATGTAGGGTTTGTGATAGTACAGATGGTGAAAGGAAGGGGATGTTGATTGTATGTCCGCGGCTCCGAGGAACAATTTCTCAAATTCAGATAAAAAAATCCCAAGAACCATCCTGAGATTTGCATCCTCGATTCTCTCGGTAAGTCTTCATTATTACTGTATAATTGTTTCTTTTCTTTCAAATTTTTAATTTAATGGGCACTGGCAAATTCCTGTTTTTGTTTTCATGTTCGTTAAGGTGTAATATCAAGTTATTGCTGGTTGATTAATTTTTTTCCTCTAAATTTAATCGGGCGAAGTAATTAATTAAGTGTTTATACTGGAGTTTAGATTGCTATGGTAGTTCGAAAGTTATGGTTATTGATGAGGATGGATTGCAGATGCATCATTCATTATAGAAACTGTACAAATCCACTCGTGTTGGAAGGGTAATTATACCACCACTGTTAAAATTTGCATTAGGAATATTATTTACTAATATAAACTAGATGCTTCTGTTATGATTAGATTGGTATAGAAACTTATGAAAAGCTTGTTTGGTTAGTCTGGTTAAGTGTGAGATTAGGAAACTTATAATATATGATAATATTGTTATTTATTGTTGATTTGAGTTTTCTTTTCTTAAATCATAGTTCCTTCTAAATATTTTGAAATATGGCAATCTTTGCGATCAGAAGGTTCTTAGTGGTCTTTTTTACTACAATAGTTCCTAAGCTCTGTTAAAAATATCACTCCGCCACCTTTTTTTTTTTTCCTAAGCTTCTTTCAAATACACTTTTTTTTGTAATTATAAATACAAAAAGATCTTATTTACAAACACATTAATATCTTATAAGATGTTGAAGAGATCTTATAAGTTATTTGATCCAAATACTTCTAGAGCTTATTTTAAAATAAGACCATACAACTTATAAGCTCTAAAAACACCTAATAAGATGTAAGAGCTTGTAAGATGTTCTAAATAAGTTTAGCCAAACATCCTCTTAGTCAATTGACTACGGTCTATATATTCTAGTTTGAGTTTTTTTTTCTCACAAGAGAAGTCTTTTCAGGTACTTAATCTCTTTAATTCTCTATGTCAAGTTAATGCAGGAAGTTAATTTATTACCTCCAAGCATTTAGGATTTGCAATGCAGCAGATTCCTCAAGAACGACAAGTAATTTTGATGTCTCATATTCATTATTTAATACACTAGCTTAATTTAGGAATCATAATTGTAATAAGTATATATTTGACATAAATTTTATTGGAGGTTTCTATCTACTAGCAAGAGTTTTAATAAGCTGGGACCATTTCTGTGACTTTGGATACTTCAATGGCTGGAAATCGGCCCGAGTCACATGCTGGTGTTTCAAATATTCTTCCAGGTTTGGGCAACTCCTTTTCTTCTTTCTTATGGTTACACAATTGCTGGATTTGTAAACAATATGGATGAGCAACTACGCATGATATCTCAAGTAACTTTATGACTTCTCTAAATTAGTTCATTGTTAACTTTTGTTTATATGAATGATTAATTTTATTGTCACATATTTAATCTACTAAATATTATACTAGATACTCATACTCATACCTGTTGCCCTGTTGCAGACTTGAGAAACCAGCACACAAAGTTTGAGGAAGATTGAAGATTATCAGTCAATTAGACTATCCTATTGATTTCGACAGCCAAGTCATGTTTTACTTAGGTACTTATTAATTGAAGAGTTATGTTGCTAAGTATACAAGGAATTAATCTCTTTATTGAATTATTTTCGAATTTCAGGCGTGATGTTGTTGCTGAAGGGGCCAAAACTGATGTTTGTTATGATCATGAAAGTGACGAAGGGGCCAAAACTGATGAATTTGCTTGATGCAAAAGTCTGAGCCTAAAGTCCTCACGGTAGGGATGAGCTCAAAGCAGCTAACTTCTTTTTCTTCTTATAAAGAAAAATTGGAGGTATGCCGACGTGTTTCTTGACTTCAACATCTATACTCTACTGTTGTCTTATAATTTTCTGTAACATAATCATGCAAGGCAAAAAGGCAGACAGAAATACAAAAATCAATTGAGCAAGTTGTGGAGGCTGCTAGGCTTGGTAAGAGAGACGTTTCTCCGTTTTTTCATGTCAAAGTGGTTGGTTTGATGAACAAAAGTCATCCAAATATATACTCGTTACCAAAATATATACTCTACATGTCAAACAGCAGAAGGTAACTTCCTTGTCTATATTTCAGCATCGAGCTTACCTGTGACGAATTGTTTTGTTGTATCATTTTGTTGCCATTTAGTTTTTCTATATATATATATGTATGTATTCTTCCCTGTTTGTATATGTCTCTTGAAATTCTAAGCTTATGCAACTTATGGTGACAACTGAAATTGGATAATCAAATTTCATTTATTGGGGGTACTTATTGTGAATGATTTCCAGAAGTTTAGTGGGATAATATCAAATTGACTAATGAAGTTCAGGCTGGCTGCTGTGTATTTTTCTTTTTGTTGTTGTATTGTTTAAGTTTAGGCAGCCCTTTTGTCTTTTGTGTTTACTTGACATAATAATTTGCATCTGGATTAACTTAAGCCTATTAGGACTTGGTTTTGTAAAACCACCACTGATTAGAAGGAATTTATATATCAATTAGTACGTGACAACTGCAATTAACTTATATAATCCATTCAATTTAGATTAATTTCATTTAAAATATTATGTGATTTTCATCTAGACTTCCTGAGTTTTTTAACCAATATTAGTATTTTTGTAGGTGATTAACGTCTGGTTGTTATGAGGCAAATGTCACTGTGTGTGTGTGTGTTGCAGTTCCTTGATATATATAGGAGAAGATTGTTGAGCAATTTATTTTTTGCATTTAGAGAATCTTTGTCAAAGATAATAATACTGATTGACTTTAAAGAATTAACATATATTTAATCTAATTGAAGTTGAGAGTACATAATCTTCATAAAAGATTAATTTATGGTTATATGAGATTCAGTTATCATCTTTAAAAAATCTATAGGATGTAGTATATGAATTAAATTTGGGACACATAATCGGAGGCAAGACAAGTCAGTTTGGCTATTATATGTAGTATCTGAATTAGATTTAGTTGTGATTTATTTTCTATCTAGAAGGGTTTCATTACATTATGTTCTTTTAAATTATGTATGATTCACATAATTGTAATACAATTGATCTGGTCCTTTCCTTTTCTATTTTATACGTTTATGTTTTCAGGATATATGAGTATCGGCTTTTCAAGGGGAGCTTTCATGTATTCTCGTGTATCCATTCAAGGGATCAATGCTGAAAGAAACTAAGTGTAATATAGATAGAGAAGCTAGTTTAGAATTTTAACCACATGTAATATTTTTTTATCAGAATTGAGAATTTAACTCTTTTCCGTCGACTTTGTGCGAGTATTTGGGTGAAATACTCTAATAAATTTCGAGTATTTTTTCTTATTTGGTATTTTTTTTTTAATTTGACATGCAAATATAATATATATTAGCCAATACAAAAATAATTCTTTTTTCAAAAATCAAAGACAACGGTTAAATGAATCACTATAAGCCGTAGTCTTTCTTCATTTTTACTACATTACAAACCGTGGTGAATTAGACCAAAAAACGTAGTTAATTCAATATACAACTACGGTTACGAATTTCAATAACTACGGTTGTTAATTCCAATTCGAACCGTAGTCGTTAATAAATATTACTACGGTTCCAACCGTAGTCAAATGAAATTTTGTACCGTGGTAGTACATACCGTAGTGGTAGACCCTCTACATATAACTACGGTTGTGAACCGTAGTCATTGGCCTATATTACTACGGTTCAAACTGTAGTTAAATTAAATTCCTAACCGTAGTCATATGTCGTGCGAATACACTACTAGAACGACTACGGTTCATAACCGTAGTCTTTAGTATTAACCACTACGGTTTTGAACCGTAGTTATATGTTGGGGGTCTACGACTACGGTATGTACCACTACGGTCAGTTTATGCCTTTAACTACTGTTTTTGACCGTAGTGTTAAACAATTTTTGTTGTAGTGATTGTTTATTCTTGATTTTTATTGAAGAGTGTTTAATTTCGAATTTTGAGAACAATGTTTAGCATTTTTGCCATATCTTGCCACTTGTAGTGTGAAATTGCTAGAACATCGATTGGGTCTTGCTTTATGAATGAGAATTGTGCTAATTGTAGTTAAAATTGCAATGAAAATTGTGGTTGGGTTGGAGCAATAACAACAAGATTGAATTTCATATATTTTAGTCATTGAGGACTTTTATCAAACATGTTGTGTGCATGATTTGGATTGAGTTTTTGCCTAGTTTGTGCTTTCTTATGTGATACAATGATGAATTGAATTAAGATGCATGTCTTCAGTTTGTATGAGTCAATGTTTCACCATCTAATGACTTTAATCGATCAAATTTTGGAGTTGAGTATATAATGGGGGTATACAATATACAATTTGTTCAGTTGTTGCTAAGCATATGAATATCTTGTTGATTAACTAGGAATTATTGAGTTTTGGAAGCTAGTTGTGATGAATTAAAGTTGTTTGATTTTTGATTGTGTGATGTTGGGTTGTGTTAGGTTCATTAAAATGGCACCAAGAAAAGGCAATTCTAGTTGAAGCAAAGGCAAACAGGTGATGGCAGAAGACACTCCGGATAGTAATCCAGATGACAACCCTTCAGGCGATCCACACAGAATCGCATGATCAAAGAGGAATATTGAACACACTCCTCCTAAAGAGTAATGAAGAACAAGAGTGGCGACAGCAGCAGACGACTCAGTGGGAGGCCATAACACAGTTTTGGAGCCAGCATGGGTCCAATCACCGCCTCCACCACAGTGATTTGTAAGTTAGCACCAAGGCATACCACTCTCTTCCTACAAACATTGGCTTTCAGCCAAGTTTGGGGGAGGGAGAATACCGTGGGACGTCTTGGCCGCTATATTTACATTTTTGTTGTTGTTTCTACTTTTAGTTGGTCATTTTGTTTAGTTGATCGTTTGATTTGCTTGTTGTTTCGTTATTTGTGGTTGAGAATTGGGTCTGTGTGCCCACTTGCTTATTTTACTAGCTTTGCTTTAACTTGGATATTTGGAGTAACGGGTTTGTGAGCCCGGTTTGATCTGTTTTGTTGGTGCTATTGGGTCTGTGACCCCATATTTGTCATTTAGTTTCCATGTTGAGTCTTAGGAGTCTAGAGTCTTATGTTCCGTTTTTAGAGTCGAAAGAATTGAACCCGAGAAAAAAAAAAAAAAGTAACAAGTGAAAAGAAAAAGAAAAAATAGGGAACGATGGATGGTGAATAGTTAATGATGAGTTGATTTTGAGAAGTAGAAGAAAAAGGCACATAATAGAGCATGAGAAGTGAGTTGAGATGAAATGAATTTGAAATTAGAGTATTCGATCAAAACATACCATGGTGAGAATTTGAGCCTAATTATACTCCTATTTTTTTTAGTAATAAACATTCTTTCGGTATGAATTAGATTGAATATGTGCACTAGTCTCTAGAACATGCCTTGAGTCTTCACTAAGAATGTGTCAAATATGTGGTGTGATCTAGGAAGTGATCTTAGGCATTTTTGTTTTGAAGCATATTTATTTGAACTGTGAAAATTTTCCATTGGACCACAACGTCAAGAATTATCCCTAGTCAGCCGAAAACTTTTCGATTTAACTCTTTGGCCTTAATTGGATTAATCAAGTTAGAAGGAGGAGAATTGAAAGGTAGTTTAGGCAAATAATTTGTGGGAAGGAATGGGCAAATTAGAGGATAAATTCAAAGATGAAGGAGATACGAAAAAAATGATAGTGGAAAGACAAAGAGAAAATAGTCTCTCTTAGTTGGGGAAAAAAAAACGATTGAGAAAAGAGCAACAAGTTGATTGTTAATAAATTGCCAAGAGCAGAGGCTAGGAAATCATAAAAGTGCTTAAAATTGTTTTGATTGATTAGCACAGTTGGGTAGTCCAAAAAATGTGATACCCTTGTATTGATTGTGTTTTGAAAAAACACTTTAGTTGTAAAGGTTTATTGAAGGTGAAGAATTCACGTCTTTTGGATGGGTTGCTGAAAATTGAAGAGTGAGGTTGAATGATTATATTGAGGGGTAGTCGGGTTAGGTATAACTTGATTAGTCCAGAAGTTGTCACTTTTAACCAAATATATCCCACCTTACCTTAAGCCAACATTACAACCAAAAGAAAGACCTTTTTTTAATCCTTTTTCACACACATTGAGTACGAGGTCTAGTTTAGACGAGTGGCAAGCATATGTAGGCTTTGAATGTAATTCAATATGAGCAAAAATAAAATTAGCCTAAACACTTGAGAGATGAGTGAAATACATAACCGGTGAGGATTGAATGACTCGAAAGTTCAACGTCTCGAGATTAGTTGATTTTCATGTTATCATATATGCTCAGGTACATTGTGTTGCCTAAATTTTGTAAAAAGAAAGATCAGTCTGAAACTGAATCATCATCCAATCGCCCTAAATCATTCCATAAATCACTTGTATTGCTTGTCTTTTGTTATGTTGTTCGGGACGAACAACAGTTTAAGTTTGGGGGGTTTTGAGACACGTTAATTATGCATATATTTAGGTCGAGATAGGATAGTATTTTATATCATTTACATGCATAGCTGGTTGAATTGTATGAATTTATGTAATTTGGACCATTGGACGTGTATTGGTTCGTTTTGTAGTGTTTTCATAGTTTTTAAGGTCAAAATGAAGAGTTTATGAGATAACATGAAGAACGGGTCGAAGAAAAGATGAGATGGGTCATGGAATGGGCTGAAAATAAGGCCCAATGACAGAAGCAACCGACGTGGTCGCGTCAAGGACGTGACTCTGTCGCATCGAAGGGCTAAAACATGCGAGTCCAGTAGCAACTGACGCGGTCCCGTCAGCTATTAACTCGATCGCGTCAAAGCTATAACTCGGTTGCATCGAAGATCAACTCAGTCGAGTCGAAGGTTGTGGTCGCATCTAAAAATTCGATTTTTGAGATTTTCCTGTTTCAAGTAGGTTTCGGATTCTAAACTCCCCAGCACTATTCCAAAGTCTATAAAAGGACAAGTAGTGCTCGTTTTTTTTAGAGGAGATCACATACAATACATCATATCCGGCATTGAAGAGATTTTAGAGAGTGACTTGAAGAACGAGCAAACGAAGGTTGACGAGTCGATTGCACCGGGTTGATTTATTTCTTATCTGGCTTTTATTTCTTTATGATGTATTCTTTGAATTATTGTAAGGATTTGATACTAGGCATGAGTAGCTAAACTACTCGTGTCCTAGGGTTAGAAAGTAGTATTTTACGACAGTGTTTAGATTTAAGGTTTTGATTTATAGACTCCAATTTAAGTATTTATCCATATGTTTGTTTTATTCCTAAGCATAAATTGATCACTTAGGCTTAGTTACACGTTTAACAATTCCTCTTCGAGAGGAGGAAATTATTAATAGACGTACAACATATAGCACGATTGTCTATGACTGCGTGGGCAAGGGTTAAGGGTCTTTTAGGAGTTGTTAGGATTCATTGGCTCGAGAGGGTAGTTGTCCTAACTAACCCACGACTTAGCTAGTCTCTTCGAGAGGAGGACTAAGTTACTTAAGTGCCGCCTAATAAATACTAAACCTTGGTTTAAAATTCTATAAGTTAAACTTAATCAACATTGAAGTAATTCACGAAATCGAAGCCCTAGGATACACTTTCGTTAATTGGAATTTAATAGTTTGACAAGTTAAGTTAATTTGTATAAGTAATTTAGTTTATTAAAATCAACCTTGCAATTCGAGTGTCTAGTTAGGGTAATCCTATAAAATTGGGGTATCGAACTACGTTAGCCTATTCTCTGAGGATCGACCTTAACTTATCTTATACACATCTACTCCCATTCACTTGCGGTATTTAGAGTTAGAAATTAGGCCTGTCACATCCTCAAGCCAATGGTCAAGTGGAACTGACCAATCGAGAAATCAAACAAATCCTTGAGAAGCGAGTGAATGAAAATAGAAAGGATTAGTCGATGAAGTTAGATGACGCATTATCGGCATATAGGACGACATATAAGACCCCTTTGGGACTTTCACCGAATAAGCTCGTTTTTGGGAAAGCATATCATCTTCCGGTGAAATTAGAGCATCGAGCCTATTAGGTAGTCAAGAAGTTAAATTTCGACTTTGAGGCAGCTGGGAAAGAGCGAATTCTTAAGCTCAACGAATTGGATGAATTTAGAAATCAAGCTTTCGAGAAGTACTCTAGTTTGTACAAAGAGCGTGTCATATGGTTTCATGACCGTATGGTAAAGAATCAAATATTTGAAGCCGGTGATCAAGTTTCACTGTTCAACTCTCGACTGAGATTATTTTCGGGAAAGCTGAAATCAAGATGGTTAATAGCCTTGAGATAAGGGCTAGAATTACAATTGAATAGGGCATTAACAATAGTTACATAAATCGTCCAAGACCTCGGTGAAACATGATCAAGGGTGAATCGTTTTGTTATTTAAAAACCAAAAACCTATAAAAATCTCTTTATTTGTCTTTGTTTATTTAGGTGTAGTTGTTATTTCATTAACCCCCCACTTCTTTATTGTTTTCTAGCTTATATACATTATATTTCTCGATAATAATAGCTTAATACATAAAAGCAAAATTATTCAACCGTTCCTCGTGGGATCGACCCTTGCTTGCCACTCTACTAGTTAGAGTAGTCGGTAAGGTTTAAGTGTATCTTCATACACGATTTAATTTGGTAGTCGGAAACGACGCTACCAAATTTTGGCGCCGTTGCCGGGGAATGGTTTAGAACGATTTTGTTTTATGTGTTAAGTGTTTGTTTTAGTTACATAGCTAGTTGTTTGTTTTGTTTATTTAAAGAGCATCCGTCGAGCCAACGACGTTAAACAAAGGCGCTTGTCGGGAGGCAACCCGACGTTTATTGCTTTTCGTATTTTAAATTCATAGTTTAGTTGCTTTACTAATATTTTAGTGTTTTAAATTGTTTTGTTTAAATGTGTGTATGTGCCCAACAATCCACTCAAAGAGATAGTGTGAAAAGGGGGTGAAGGAGCCCAAAATGGAGGAATTACCCAGGAAAAATCACCACGGCCGTGGCACACAATACACCTCGGCCGCGGCCTCCAACAAAGAATAATTCAAGCCATTCTGGACAACTCACCTCGGCCATGGCCTTTCAATAGCCACGACCGTGGCCAATAAGGCCGCGACCGAGGTCAAGTGTTGCCGCGCCCGAGGTCAAGCTCGTGAAGAATTTAAATCCATTCTGGACAAAAGGCCACGGCCGAGTCAAATAGAGGCCATGCCCGCGGCTAAGCAACGCCTCGGCCGTGTTGTTTCTTGACCACGCCCGAGGTCACTTATGCCCAAAAATCCTGAATTGCACTGGAAGGATTTCCACGGCCGCGTCAATCCATTGCCACGCCCGCGGTTAAATTTCTCATCCGCCACGGCCGCGGCATTGTTTACGCCTCGGCCGCGGCCTACTCCTAGGTATAAAAAGACAGACGCGGGCGAGGTAGGGCATTTCACCCTCCTCCTCGCGAAAATTGGCAAAAACACACTCACACACACACGAAATCCGCCATTGTTACTCAATTTCTTCCCCTCAAATTCACACCACACCTCACCCACATCATCATAAACATTTCTATCCGAAAAAATTCGGATTTGGAGCAAAGTCGGAGTCGGGTCGAAAAGGGCGCGAAAAATCAAACTTCAAATTTTTCGATTAAACTCGATCGGTAAGTATGGCTATCCTTTCCCCTCAATCTTTATTTGTTATTATGAACTTTGTTGTTAAGATTTGGGGCAAATTTGTTGTTGGATTAGTTGATATATTGATATTGGTTGTGCACACGTATTTTGTGAATTTTTGCCAATGTTGAATGTTTTTAAGTAATCTAACACTAAATTTGTAGTGATAGCCTTTGTTTTTGCATGATTTGTTGATGATGGATGAGGATTAGTTTGGGGATCATTGAAAATTGAGGATTGAAGTTGATTTTTGCTATATCACCAACCACTTGACATGCATTCCCTTTTGTTACCCTTTTTGCTATTTGATTATATTATTATGTTCGATTGTTAGGTTGATTAGTGAATTTGTGTGAATAGTAGACACTTTTAGACTCTTGATAATAATGAAACAAAATCAACCTATTTTTGTTGAGCATTAATAGAATTTTCTTGCAATAGGATAATAATTAGACATGTTTGCCATTTATGCACATTTAGTCAAGTCAACTAAGTCATCTAGATTGCGAATTCACTTGTGATTTTCTGTGATTGGTTGAACATGAGTGATTGAAACATGAGTGATTGGCCTTCTATTTGATTAGAGTTAATGTTTCAATTGGTGATAAGTGTTAAAACTCGGAATTTAAGTGTGTGTGTTTGTCTTGTAGGACAAATGGGACCATAAAAAAAGACATCAAAGAAAAGTGTTGGCACAAGTAAAGGCACACCAAGTATAGGAAAGGGGAAGGGCAAGTTGGTGATCCGGGAGCCCCTCCCAGAGGAACCGGAGATCGAAACCCCGGAGGTCCCAACGTCCACAGGGCCAGACAATCGGCTTTTCGACATCATTTTGGACGACCCGGTTCACCAACAAAGATTTGCCCGATTAATGAAGCGTCAGATTATTGCCACCCGTTATTTCAAAACCGAGTGTTTGACTGATATGGGAGTCAAGGATAATATCGATGAGTTTTTGAGAGCATCGGGCCTCATTGGATTGTTCACTCCAAGGCCTACCTACCAACGATTCGTCCTTGAATTCTTCAGCACACTGACTGTCCGATCCAACTCTGAAAAATGTGGAAACAGAATCCACAGCATTTCATTCCACCTGCTGAACAAAAAGATGACACTCACAGCAGCGGAGTTGAGGAAGATTTACGGTTTTAAAGAAAATCCCTCCACCACAGACTTGGAAAGCATCGATGAGTTCAATGTCGGGCGGTTCTGGGGGCAAATAACTGTTGCTCCCGGCTTGGTTGAACCGCAAGCCTTCGATTCTAAGAGCTCCAAAACGAGCTGGATCAGAAATCCAGTCGTAAAGGTTTTACAAAGGCTCCTGGCATTGACACTTTTTGGAAGGAAGGAGACGGGGGCAGCAAGGATGGCCGAGCTCAGTATCCTATGGTCCATTCTCAAACGGACCGATAGGAGATATGAAGAGGTGCTGATTGAGTATTTTGAGAGGACAGTGAAGGAACTAACGGCGACCACAAAGAAAGATCCTAAGCAATATGACTCAATATTCAGCGGAGCTCTTATCACACCAATTCTAGAGCATTGTGGAGTTCCGTTGATTGACTTCAAGGCTGTTTCAGATTCGTTCCTTCTGGGTTGGGAAGATTTAGCCAACATGAGGATTGCTGCTTTGGGACTAGAAGATGGAGTCTCCGTTCCCTACGTGATCCAAAATGTAGGGCCAATGCTACGCCTTCCTAACCCAGACCTCACCCACATCCAAGACCTCAAATCCACAGCCAACTTGGCCTTGAGCTCAGCTGCACACCGGGCAGCCTCGAGGGAACCCAGTGACCTCGAGTTCCGGAAATATCAGAGAGACCAAGTATCGGAACCTGCTGCAGAAGGGATAGACCTCACAGGCGAGGGTGTGAGCAGTCGTCATTCACGAAAGAGACCCGTATCCGCTGTTCAGTCCCAAACCGAGTTTCAACAACAAGTGGATGAGAGATTAAGCACGATGGAGGGGGACATCCGAGAGATGAAGTCGGACATTAGGGAGATCAAAGGAAACCAGAGCAAGATCCTCGAGGCACTCAACAGCCTTCGAGCATGTTTTGGTGGCCAAAGCTCCCGATCTTCACGACCGTCCAAATCTTTGTGAGTAGGAGTACCAAGAATATCCTTCTTCTTTTTCAAAAGCTTAGTTTTCAACTAAGTTTGGGGGAGAAAAGTAAGAAGTAGGATGTTCTTGGCCACCCCGGTGTTACAATCTCTCATATTTCATTTCCATATCTTACTGCTTGTTGACTATTTAGGCCTGTGTGCCCCTTCTGTTTTGCCTATACTTGGGATTCACGGCGTGTGGCCCGTTTGATTGTTATTTTTGCCTTTGTGAACTTGCTTGCACTATTTCATTGAATAATGTATCGGATTTTCTTTTAGGATGTTTTGTCTTTATTGGCCTGTGTGCCATTTTCTACTATCATCTTTGTTTGGTTAAGATAAATTGAGTTTTGTTATTTATATGATGAAGTTTTGGGCACTTACATGCATAGTCGTAATAAGTTGGTATTTTTTTTAGTCGATTGGGATGGGTGTTTTGAATAAATGGTTGAGTTAGTTAAGCACCAATCCGTACCCTTTCTTTCCACAAACTTTGATTTTCAATCAAGTTTGGGGAGGGGGTGGTAGGTGTACGGATTTTGGCCGCTTGGAAAAGTTGATTGGACCAAATTTGAATGAAAATATGGCAAACGGTTAATGATGATAAAATTTTCCATAAAAATTGAAAACTTGGCTAATGATAGAGCATGATAGGCTATGAGACGAAATTGAGCTTACATTCAAAACTTTTAATCAAATTGTAACCGAGTGAGTTTTTGAGCTTTAGAAGATACTCCCACCTTTGGAGTAACGTAAACTTTCTTTCGGTGTGAAATTCATTGAGTGCATTTAGTTGTCTCTAGAACTTGCCTTGATTCTCTATTTTGCATGAGTCGGTGCATTGTGTGACATTGAAAATGATCTTAGGCAATCCTTGATTTGAGCTTACTTTCAAGCTTGAAAACACATCCTTTTTACCTAATTTGATATTGTCTCTAGTTGAGCCCCTTGAGCTTTTAGCCTCTTGTTTGACAGCCCAATTCTACAAGCCGAAACCCTTTCGATTAGCCTTTGAACCTAATTGGACTATTTGAGTATGAGGGAGGTGGTTGGAAGGTAGTCGGGTAATTTGGGATTGAAAAGGGTGAACTATTGGGAGTATTGAAAGGTGAAAGGAATTGAAACAATAGGAAAAGAATCGAGAATACTAGTCCTCTCCAATTTTTGTTTGTGTTAAAAAAAAAAAAAAGAAAGAGAAAAAGAAAAAGTCGAAAATCGAAAAAAGTCGAAAAATCAGAAAAACAAAAGAAAAAGTTAGTTGTATATACTCATTGTTGCTTTTGATTTGGAGAGGCTAGTAATATAAATGCCTTTTAATAGATGTTCTCAAAATTGTAAGAATTCAAAAGAAAATACACTCCAAGGGAGAATTGAGAAAGCATTTAGGTTGTGGATTTTTCGTTAAGGAGAAGAAATCAATTTTTAGGATTGGTTTACTAAGGAAGTAAAGAGTGAGGTTGAGTGACCATTGTTTGAGGGGTAGATGGGTAGTGCACGACTCATTTAGTCCGTTTTATAGTCACTTATACCCAAAAATTATCCCACCTTACCCCAAACCAACATTACAACCTGTTAAAGACCTTTTTGATTCTTTGTCACACATGTCGGGTACACATCGAAATTTAGATGATTGGCAAGCCTATGGTAGATACTATTTGCATTTCAATGTGAGCGTATATACTACCTATTCAATACACTTGAGAGTTGAGAGATACACTCATCCGGTAAGGATTTCAAGTTGAGAGTGTCAAGTCTTGAAAGTAGTTGATATGCTCTATCTCTTATGCTCAATGTTATCATGATTGCCTAACTTTTGAAAATTTCTTCTGAAATTAATTTTGCCACTTAAATCTGCCCTAAAAAGTGTCCTTTCTTCTTTTTCTTTATTTGTTCGGGACGAACAAAGGTTTAAGTTTGGGGAGATTTGGTGCACGTGGTAGTGCACACACTTTTAGGTCAATTTAAGTGTCTTTTTACGGACTTTTGTGTGCATTTTCACGTGTGTTTTGTGCATTTATTTCTCATTGGGCAATTTGACGTGTCTGTTTCATTTTCATGTCAATACAGGTGAATTAAGGCTGAAAAACAGGTTCGAAAATCTCAAATTGACAAATCGAGCTCAAAGGAAGAAGAAAACAAGGAAAAACAAGGGATCATGCCCGAGGTGGTGAGGCCACGCCCGTGGCTCAAGACACGGCCGAGGCAGTACAACGCCACAGCCGTGGCCACTCCTCCAGAGAAGGCCACATTTCAGCATCATTTGCCACGACCGAGGCAGCCAGTGCCACGGCCGTGGCATTACACGTCCCACGCCCGCGGTACAAGTATGCCGCGACCGTGGCCAGGCCTCCAGAAGTAAAAGGCAAATTCAGTCCAAGAAAGACCACGGCCGAGGAAGGAGATAGACCACGGCCGCGTGATAACACGTTATTTATGCATGTATTTAGGTCGATTTAGGATCATATTTTATATCCTTTACGTGCATATTTGACCGGCATTTAGTTATATTAATAATATTTGGATCATTTGACGTGTTTTGACTTGTTTTAAGGTATTTTGAGCATTTTCAGGCTACTGGACGAGGAAACAAGTTGGAAAAGAGTGAAAACCGGCCCAAAAGAGTGAGAACCGTCGAAGAACCGGTCCAAACCGGTCCGAACCGGTCTGAACCGGTCCAGGAGCAAAACCGGGCAAGAACCGACACGGCCGCGTCACAAAGCAACACGGCCGTGTCAAAAGTGGTCCACAATGTGCTGTTGATTCTGGAACAGAACACGGCCGTGTCACTCAAGCAACACGGCCGTGTCAAATGTTGCGCAGAAATTGAAGAATTGCAAAGCAACACGGCTGTGTCATTTAAGCAACACGGCCGTGTCAAAAAGTCCACCGATAAGAGAAATCGTGTTTTAATAGGATTTTGAGCCTATCTTCTCCAAGATTCGTCCCCAACTCTATAAAAAGGACCCCAAGCTCTAGGAAAAAAGGGGATCAATCATCAAGAACATAAATTACATCACCTTGGAAGACAAGGAAGACGAAGATCATCGAGACGGAGTCATCCGGGTTTAATTGTTCTTTCTTAGTTTTAATTCTTACAATGTTTTTCATAGAATTTTGTATTGGATTATTGCTAGGCATGAGTAGCTAAGCTATTCGTGTCCTAGGGTTAGAAAGTAGGGATTTTTATAACAATGTTTTGATTTATGTTTTAATCTATTAATTCCGTTCTTTATGTGTTTTATCTCTATGTTTATGCTTAAACTGAATTTAGCTTGATCACCTAGATTTAGTAATTTATTTTAACAATTCCGCTTCGAGAGGAGGGAATTGTTATCAGACTTAGAACATAGAGCGCAGTTGTCTATGACTGTGTAGGCCGTGGCTTAAGATCGTTTGGGAGTTATTAGGTTTAATTGACTCGAGAGGGTAATTAGCTTAATTAATCAACGGTTTAATCGCTTCGAGAGAAGGATTAGATTATTGTCGTGCCGCCTAATAAACACTAGAATTGGTAAATTAATAGGTTAATCATATTCAATATTGAAATAATATCCTGAAATTGAAGCCCTAGGATACCTTTTCTCTTTGATTGTTAGTTTCCGTGTTTCCTAAGTTTGAAGTTATATTTAATTGAGTAGTTTAATTAGTAAAATCAACCTTTAAAACTTAGTATCTAGTTAGGACATTCCTAGAGTATTAGGGTATCAAACTACCTAAAACTATTCCTTGTGGGATCAACCTTGACAATAGTACTACACCTACATCCGTACACTTGCGGAACACTAGGTTAAAAACCGACGTGTCAAGTTTTTGGCGCCGTTGCCGGGGAATAGGATTTAGCGCTTAGTTTTTATCTTGAAAAATAGGAGGAAACTAGACTAGATTTTTTTTTTTTTTTCGTATTTTTAATTTTAATTTTCGTTTTTATTTTTTGGGTTAATTTTAGTGTTACGCGGTAGTTCTTGTTTTTGGTGTTTTCAGGCTTCGTATGAACACCAGATCAAAAGGGAAAGAAACCCTTCTTCCTTTCGATCCAGAGATTGAAGCGACAGCTCGCAGACACCGAACTAGAAGAAACGCCGCATCTGAGATGGAAAATCCACCACAGCATCCAAATCAAGATGACGCACTTAACAGAGTACTGACAGCTCTGGCACGGTTGGATGATCGAGTCACGAACATACAGCAGCAGCTACCTCCACAAGGGCCACAGCTACAACAGCAGTACGGCCCAATTCAGATAGACCCAGCTGCAGGCGATGAAGATGACACGCCTATTAGCGACTGCTTGAAGCCCAGTCCAAATCAGCAGGCAGGAGGAGTACAACCTCCACCACTCAATGCCAACAATTTCGAGCTGAAGCCTGCACTAATCAATATAGTGCAGCAAAACCAGTATGGGGGAAGTGCTTTGGAGGATCCGAATGCGCATCTTATCAAGTTCCGCAGACTGGCCGACACAATCAAGATCAATCATGTGCCGCACGAGCAAGTCAAGATGAGACTGTTCCCTTTCTCACTGAAGGACAGAGCATTACAGTGGTTCAATTCACTAGAAGACATCAGAGATTGGGAAGACTTGAGTACTTCTTTCCTGTTGAAGTACTTTCCACCAAGCAAGATGCTCGACCTGCAGAACCAGATCAATCAGTTCAAGCAACTGGACCAAGAGCCATTCGGAGAGGCTTGGGAGCGATTCCGGGATCTTATCCGGAGTTGCCCTCAACATGGGTTCACCAAGAAGCAGCAAGTATGCAAGTTCTACAATCGTCTACTTGCTCCGACTAGAAACCAAGTGGATGCAGCTGCAGGTGGAAGTTTGATGGAGAAGTCAGTGAGGATGGCATTCTCAATCCTGGACGCGATGGCCAGAACAAGCTACCAATGGTCGAACGAGAGAAACATGCCAAGGAGGGTAGCAAGTGTCCAAAAAGTCGAACCCGTCAATAATGAGCTAATTGAAAAGCTCACAGCACAAGTAACAGCATTGACGAGCCAGGTGAATTTGCTAACTAATCTAACGTTAGCACAACAGCCAGGGGGTCCGGAAGAAGTTGAAGAAGTAAAATTTGTGAATCAACGAAACTTCAACAACTTCCAGAACAATCAGCCTTGGTACAATCAGTACCCTCAGAATCATCAGAACTTTTCATATGGGAACGCGCAAAATACACTTAATCCGCCACCCGGATTTGCTGTTACAAATGGCATGATCCATGACGGTAAGAAGCCATCACAAGAAGAGATCGCGCTGTCACAATTTGAAAAGTATGATGAAAAGTTTGCTCAGTTGGAGAAGAAAGTGGATGGAAAATTCATGGAGCTAAACAAGCATATCACTGGGCAAGGGGCAGACATCAAGAGGCTCGAGAACACGTTGGTGCAGACTCAAGCTAGTATTGGAGAGTTGACATCAAACATGAGTCAACTGATAAAGATAGTAGGAGCTCAACACAAGCAAGGCCAATACCCGAGTGATACAGTGGTTAATCCGAAGGAGCACTGCAATATTGTGGAGCTAGATGAGCATGAAGAGAGCTTGAAGGACCAAGAAGCAAAGGAATCAAGCGAGGAAGTCAAAAACATTGAGAAGGAGGAGGTCAATACAATCATAGATAAGAAAACTTCATCTCCTATTCTTGATGAGTCTTTTGATTTTTGTTTTAAAAATTCGTTCTTTGCTAACCTTGATCCTTTAGAGCAATCTAGAGTTGTTGTTGTGAAACAGGAACCACTAAAGGAGAGAATCCAAGTTAAAGAGAAAACAACGGAGTGGGAGGATGGAAAAGAGGCGACAAAGAAGAGACCGAGCAGGCCCAAGAAGAATGCAAACACAAGCATGAAACCAAGAAGAGCAACAAAAGCAAAAGATCCAGGGAGTTTTACTATCTCTTGCTCAATTGGTAGTCATGAATTTCATAATGTCATGTGTGACTTAGGGTCTAGCATAAATTTGATGTCTCTTAAGCAGTATAGACAATTAGGATTAAGGGAAATTAAACGGTCCTTTACTACTATCAAATTGGCGGATGGATCTTCATTAACGCCGTTGGGAGTAGCAGAGGATGTAGTGGTAAAAGTGCTAAATTTTGAATTCCCTAGTGATTTCTTAGTTGTTGACATGAAAGGGAGTGATGAATTCCCCTTTATCTTAGGAAGACCCTTCTTGGCGACTAGCCAAGCACTAATAGATGTACCTAAAGGGGAGTTAGTTTTTCGGGTCCAAAACGAAATAATCACACTCAACATACATAAATTGGGTCTAAGGGGTAGGCACAATTGTAGCATTATTTACACTACCCTAGCTGCTATAGAAAATCCTCGTGCCCCAAATAGCTCTTTAAGTGTTCAGAAAACTTTCAACTCGGGGTGGCTAGAAGAAGGTTGATAGAAAAAGGACGTCCGGCTGATGACGTAAAACAAAGCGCTTGTCGGGAGGCAACCCGATGTTTATTGTTTTACTTTTTTGTTAATTTTATGTTTTTACTTGTATTTTAGTGTCTTATGTTTTTAGGAATCAACATGGACGAGTGTTGCAAGAAACGGGGGTCGAAAAGACGAAAAATCGCATGAAGATGGAAATCAGAGTAACACGGCCGTGTCACTTTTCAACACGGCCGTGTCAAAATTGACGTCGAAGGGAGAAATCTTCTGGAATGCAACACGGCCGCGTCACAAAATGACACGGCCGCGTCAACGTCAGCTCAAAGTAACACGGCCGCGTCTCACACATGACACGGCCGTGTCAAAAGATCGCTCCAAAAGGTAAAATGCACTGGAATGCAACACGGCCGTGTCACATTAATTAACACGGCCGTGTCAAAAACGCCACAGAAACCGGATTTTTTATTCAATTAGAACACGGCCGCGTCAGCATTATAACACGGCCGTGTCAAAATCAGCCCAAAAACATCAATTTTGGCTCAAAAGTAACACGGCCGTGTCACAACATTCAACACGGTCGTGTCAATACTTCAGCAGAAAAACATGAAAAATTCAGAGCGTGATGCGGAGACGGCCGAACCAAGATTCAGTAGGAGCAAAATGGCACGATTTCGGAGCTCGTAGGGGTTTCAAAAAGCCGTCGTCGAACGATTTGTAAGTTAGCACCAAGGCGTACCACGTTTTTCCTCCAAACATTGGCTTTCAGCCAAGTTTGGGGGAGGGGGTAGACCGTGGAACGTCTTGGCAGCTAGATTTCTAGTTTCTAGATTTCTAGTTTTGATTTATTTTTTTCGTTCGAGATTCTTGCTGTTAATTGCGGGTCCGTGTGCCCATTGTGCTGATTTTTATTGTTTCAATTGGTGTTATCGGGTCTGTGAGCCCAGTTATCTGATTTATCGGTGTTGTTGGGTCTGTGAGCCCGAGTTTAATTGCATATTGTGTCCATGTTGAGTCTTAGGAGTTAGAGTTTAGAGTCTTAGTAGTGCAGTTATTAGAGTCAATAAGAATAATAAAACCCGGAAACAGGTAACAAGTGAGAAAAATAAAAAGAGAAAATTAGGGAAAGATGGATGATGAATAGTTGATGATGAGATGATTTTGAGAAGTAGATGAAAAATGGCACATAATAGAGCATGAGAGGTGTTTTGAGACGAAATTGAGCTTGAACTTAGAATATTCAATCAAAATTAACCTTGTGAGAATTTGAGCCTAACTATACTCCAATTTTTGGAGTAATATACTTTCTTTCGGTGTGAATTTGATTGAATATGTGTACTAGTCTCTAGAACTTGCCTTGAGTCTTTACTAAGAATGTGTCAAGTATATGTTGTGATGTAGGAAATGATCTTAGGCAAATTTTTGTTTAAGCCTATTTATTCGAACCATGAAAATTGCCTTTGAACCATAATGAAAAAAATTGTCCCTAGTTAGCCCACTTGAGCCTTACAGCTTTATTTATTCATAACCTAACAATATCAGCCAAAACCTTTTGATTTAACTCTTTTGGCCTTAATTGGATTAATCAAGTTAGAGGGAGGAGAATTGGAAGGAATTTTGGGTGAACAATTTGTGGGAAGGAATGTGAAGTAGAGATATTTTCAAAAGATGAAGGAAATAAGAGAAAAGTGATAGGTGAAAAGCGAAGAATAGCCTCTCCTAGAAAAGAAAAAAAAAAAAAAAGAAAAGAAGAAAAGAAAAAGAAAAAAAAAAAAAATTTGTTATTATTAGTATTATAGAGGAGAGGCTAGGAAATAAAGTGCTCAAATTATGAATTTGCTTAGAACATTCGGGTAGTCCCAAAAATGTGGTACCCACAGAATTGAAAAGCACTTAAGTTGTATGGACTTGGGAAGGTGAAGAAGTCACTTTGCGGGGTGATTTGCTGAAATTTGAAGAGTGAGATTGCGTGATTGTATTGAGGGGTAGTCGGGTTAGACGTAACTTGATTAGTCCAATGAATAGTCACTTATATCCAAATGTATCCCACCTTACCTTAAGCCCACATTACAACCAAAATAAAGACCTTTTTGATCTTTTATCACACATATCAAGTACGAGGTCTAGTGTAGACGATTGGCAAGCATATGGTAGACTTTGCATGTAATTCAATATGAGTGGAAATTATTCTAGCTTAAACACTTGAGAGATGAGTGAAACACTTACCCGGTGAGGGTTGAATAATTCGAAAGTTCAAAGTCTCGAGATTAGTTGATTTACGCGTTATCACATATGCTCAAGTGAATTGTGTTGCCTAGTTGTTATAAGAAAAATCAGACTGAAACTGAATTCATCATCTAGTCGCCCTAAACAAATGCATAATCACTTGTCATCTTTGTGTCTTTTTGTATGATGTTCGGGACGAACAACAGTTTAAGTTTGGGGGAGTTTGATAACACGTTATTTATGCATGTATTTAGGTCGATTTAGGATCATATTTTATATCATTTACGTGAATATTTGACCGGCATTTAGTTATATTAATAATATTTGGGTCATTTGACGTGTTTTGACTTGTTTTAAGGTATTTTGAGCATTTTCAGGCTACCGGACGAGGAAACAAGTTGGAAAAGAGTGAAAACCGGCCCAAAAGAGTGAGAACCGTCGAAGAACCGGTCCAAACCGGTCCGAACCGGTCTGAACCGGTCCAGGAGCAAAACCGGGCAAGAACCGACACGGCCGCGTCACAAAGCAACACGGCCGTGTCAAAAGTGGTCCACAATGTGCTGTTGATTCTGGAACAGAACACGGCCGTGTCACTCAAGCAACACGGTCGTGCCAAATGTTGCGCAGAAATTGAAGAATTGCAAAGCAACACGGCCGTGTCATTTAAGCAACACGGCCGTGTCAAAAAGTCCACCGATAAGAGAAATCGTGTTTTAATAGGATTTTGAGCCTATCTTCTCCAAGATTCGTCCCCAACTCTATAAAAAGGACCCTAAGCTCTAGGAAAAAAGGGGATCAATCATCAAGAACATAAATTACATCACCTTGGAAGACAAGGAAGACGAAGATCATCGAGACGGAGTCATCCGGGTTTAATTGTTCTTTCTTAGTTTTAATTCTTACAATGTTTTTCATAGAATTTTGTATTGGATTATTGCTAGGCATGAGTAGCTAAGCTATTCGTGTCCTAGGGTTAGAAAGTAGGGATTTTTATAACAATGTTTTGATTTATGATTTAATCTATTAATTCCGTTCTTTATGTGTTTTATCTCTATGTTTATGCTTAAACTGAATTTAGCTTGATCACCTAGATTTAGTAATTTAGTTTAACAATTCCGCTTCGAGAGGAGGGAATTGTTATCAGACTTAGAACATAGAGCGCAGTTGTCTATGACTGTGTAGGCCGTGGCTTAAGATCGTTTGGGAGTTATTAGGTTTAATTGACTCGAGAGGGTAATTAGCTTAATTAATCAACGGTTTAATCGCTTCGAGAGAAGGATTAGATTATTGTCGTGCCGCCTAATAAACACTAGAATTGGTAAATTAATAGGTTAATCATATTCAATATTGAAATAATATCCTGAAATTGAAGCCCTAGGATACCATTTCTCTTTGATTGTTAGTTTTCGTGTTTCCTAAGTTTGAAGTTATATTTAATTGAGTAGTTTAATTAGTAAAATCAACATTTAAAACTTAGTATCTAGTTAGGACATTCCTAGAGTATTAGGGTATCAAACTACCTAAAACTATTCCTTGTGGGATCGACCTTGACAATAGTACTACACCTACATCCGTACACTTGCGGAACACTAGGTTAAAAACCGACGTGTCACCGCGGCCCCAAATTGGAGCCCAAAACCCTTGTTTCACCACGCCCGCGGCCATCTTTATGCCACGGCCGCGGCGGGGTTCCCTGTTTTAAAAACCCAAACACGTTTTTGCCTAAATTGGAGCTAGCACTTTCTCTCCTTATATATATATCATCCCATTCGAATTTAACCTAACTTAGAACAACCTAGAACCCATCCCCCACACATAATCAGCCACTTTTCTCCATTGGAAGCAAGGAAATGGAAGGGGGTTGAAGATCTTGATCTTCAACCCCTAACCTTTGGTTCTTTCTATCCTATGTTCATGTTTTTCTTAAATTTTCTGTTAGTTTATCTTTGTATTAGGTAAAATGGGTGGCTAGCACCCTTAGTTCACTCTTGATTATTGTGGAACCTTGAGTCCAAGACATTTATGTGATTATTACGGTTAATGTTACCGAAAATATTGTGTATTCAAGTGTTTTGTGTTATTTGTTGTTATTGACTCACATTTATGAATTTATTATTGGATTTAGTGTTAGATTACTTAAAAACATTCAACATTGGCAAAAATTCACAAAATACGTGTGCACAACCAATATCAATATATCAACTAATCCAACAACAAATTTGCCCCAAATCTTAACAACAAAGTTCATAATAACAAATAAAGATTGAGGGGAAAGGATAGCCATACTTACCGATCGAGTTTAATCGAAAAATTTGAAGTTTGATTTTTCGCGCCCTTTTCGACCCGACTCCGACTTTGCTCCAAATCCGAATTTTTTCGGATAGAAATGTTTATGATGATGTGGGTGAGGTGTGGTGTGAATTTGAGGGGAAGAAATTGAGTAACAATGGCGGATTTCGTGTGTGTGTGAGTGTGTTTTTGCCAATTTTCGCGAGGAGGAGGGTGAAATGCCCTACCTCGCCCGCGTCTGTCTTTTTATACCTGGGAGTAGGCCGCGGCCGAGGCGTAAACAATGCCGCGGCCGTGGCGGATGAGAAATTTAACCGCGGGCGTGGCAATGGATTGACGCGGCCGTGGAAATCCTTCCAGTGCAATTCAGGATTTTTGGGCATAAGTGACCTCGGGCGTGGTCAAGAAACAACACGGCCGAGGCGTTGCTTCACCGCGGGCGTGTCCTACAGAAACAGCGGCCGTGGCAATTCTTCCAGTGTGATTCCGGATTTTTTTTAGAGTGGATGACCTCGGGCGCGGTCTAGACTCACCACGGCCGAGGGTGTCTTAGCCGCGGGCGTGGCCTCTATTTGACTCGGCCGTGGCCTTTTGTCCAGAATGGATTCAAATTCTTCACGAGTTTGACCTCGGGCGCGGCAACACTTGACCTCGGTCGCGGCATTATTGGCCACGGTCGTGGCTATTGAAAGGCCATGGCTGAGGTGAGTTGTCCAGAATGGCTTGAATTTTTCTTTGTTGGAGGCCGCGGCCGAGGTGTATTGTGTGCCACGGCCGTGGTGATTTTTCCTGGGTAATTCCTCCATTTTGGGCTCCTTCACCCCCATTTCACACTATCTCTTTGAGTGGATTGTTGGGCACCTACACACATTTAAACAAAACAATTTAAAACACTAAAATATTAGTAAAGCAACTAAACTATGAATTTAAAATACGAAAAGCAATAAACGTCGGGTTGCCTCCCGACACGCGCCTTTGTTTAACGTCGTTGGCTCGACGGATGCTCTTTAAATAAACAAAACAAACAACTAGCTATGTAACTAAAACAAACACTTAACACATAAAACAAAATCGTTCTAAACCATTCCCCGGCAACGGCGCCAAAATTTGGTAGCGTCGTTTCCGACTACCAAATTAAATCGTGTATGAAGATACACTTAAACCTTACCGACTACTCTAACTAGTAGAGTGGCAAGCAAGGGTCGATCCCACGAGGAACGGTTGAATAATTTTGCTTTTATGTATTAAGCTATTATTATCGAGAAATATAATGTATATAAGCTAGAAAACAATAAAGAAGTGGGGGGTTAATGAAATAACAACTACAGCTAAATAAACAAAGACAAATAAAGAGATTTTATAGGTTTTTGGTTTTTAAATAACAAAACGATTCACCCTTGATCATGTTTCACCGAGGTCTTGGACGATTTATGTAACTATTGCTAATGCCCTATTCAATTGTGATTCTAGCCCTTATCTCAAGGCTATTAACAAGCTCTAATAGCCTTGTTATCCCTTAATCTTAGTTAATCAAAACAAGCTCTTCGACTAACCCTATTCAGTTTAACCGAATCCTCGAACAAGCTCTCTTAGATTCAATCACCAAATGCATTAAACACTAGGACAACGAGATAAATTCAACATAAAACTCGCAAGCTCGGTTTTAGAGGTTGAACTTTGTGTTATTACCAATAAATAATTATTGTTTGCTACTCGGGAACCGGAAATCCTGCAATTACGGATAGTAACCTCCTATTCTAGCAACACATTCACAAATCCCTTAAAGGGTGATCAATCCAATAATAAATTCATAAATGTGAGTCAATAACAGCAAATAACACAAAACACTTGAATACACAATATTTTCGGTAACACTAACCGTAATAATCACATAAATGTCTTGGACTCAAGGTTCCACAATAATCAAGAGTGAACTAAGGGTGCTAGCCACCCATTTTACCTAATACAAAGATAAACTAACAGGAAATTAAAGAAAAACATGAACATAGGATAGAAAGAACCAAAGGTTAGGGGTTGAAGATCAAGATCTTCAACCCCCTTCCATTTCCTTGCTTCCAATGGAGAAAAGTGGCTGATTATGTGTGGGGGATGGGTTCTAGGTTGTTCTAAGTTAGGTTAAATTCGAATGGGATGATATATATATAAGGAGAGAAAGAGCTAGCTCCAATTTAGGCAAAAACGTGTTTGGGTTTTTAAAACAGGGAACCCCGCCGCGGCCGTGGCATAAAGATGGCCGCGGGCATGGTGAAACAAGGGTTTTGGGCTCCAATTTGGGGCCGCGGCCGTCGTCTATCTCCTTCCTCGGCCGTGGTCTTTCTTGGACTGAATTTGCCTTTTACTTCTGGAGGCCTGGCCACGGTCGCGGCATACTTGTACCGCGGGCGTGGGACGTGTAATGCCACGGCCGTGGCACTAGCTGCCTCGGTCGTGGCAAATGATGCTGAAATGTGGCCTTCTCTGGAGGAATGGCCACGGCCGTGGCGTTGTACTGCCTCGGCCGTGTCTTGAGCCACGGGCGTGGCCTCACCACCTCGGGCATGATCCCCTGTTTTTCCTTGTTTTCTTCTTCCTTTGAGCTCGATTTGTCAATTTGAGATTTTCGAACCTGTTTTTCAGCCTTAATTCACCTGTCTTGACATGAAAATGAAACAGACACGTCAAATTGCCCAATGAGAAATAAGCGCACAAAACACACGTGAAAATGCACACAAAAGTCCGTAAAAAGACACTTAAATTGACCCAAAAGTGTGTGCACTACCACGTGCACCAATGGTCAGGCCCGTTCACTATCAAGACCGTCCGAGCATCCAGAGTAGTAGAGCTGATCAACAGAGACGGGAGCACTTTTGTCGTTAATGGACAAAGAATCAAGAAATAATACAAACCAGACTAACTTCAAACCTTGCATGAAGTGCGGTTGAAAGAGCTCAACTGAACAAAAAAGGTCGTTCAGCTTAAGACGTAAAATGAAGCGCTTGTCAAAAGATAACCAGATGTTTATTGTTTTTCGTTTAATTATGTTTTTTATTTATTATTTTTTGTTTTATTTGTATTTTTAGTGTTTTTGTAATTTTAGGGACCAACATTGACAAACCAAGAGCGAAAGAACGTGATAGCAAGAAGTAGGGGTTGAAAAGATGGGAAAAAAATGGCCTAGCTTATGAAGGAAGGCAACGCGGCCACGCCACAAAGGGAAGCAATCGTGTAAAAATCATCCAAGAAAGCAATTCGAAATTGATCTGGGCAACACGGTCGTGTCACCACTCAATGCGGTCGTATCAGTTTAAAAACTGGATTAAAACAATCACGTCAGGTTCGAATTTATTCACTCTTCCTCTCCACACTCTATTACACGAAACACACACACAAGAGTGATTCCTCATCAAATTATCAAATAATCACACACCACCACCCATAAACGCATTCACACACACATATCTTTCCATTCCACGAATTCGATTTGGGTTAGACGAACCCAATTTGGGCGAAGTTAGGGCACGTCCAAAAGTTTAAATTTTGACTAAATCTCTTCGGTAACACTCGCTAAGTTGAACTTTTATGCATTATACATCATAGTTATGCTTGATAATTGTTGAGTTTCGTTGCATTTGAAATTATGGATAGTTGCTATAGGAGTTCATCAATTTGGGCACTTGTAGTGCCATATTTTATGAATACTTGATTGGGTTGTTTGGTTTCGATGAACTTGGTGTGAATTGGACATGAATTTGGGTAATTGATGATGTTTGGAATGGGTGGGGAGCAACATTTATTACGATTATCATGTTTTCTTCATTGAGGAATTTCATCGAACATGTTATGTGCATAGGTTGAGTATAGCTTTAACTTGATTTTATGATCCTCTTAGGCTTTATATGTGTAATAAGATGATGAATTTCCTACATATTACTTGTTAGACGTTCATATGAGTCGAATTATACAATAGTTTGATCACATTAGTCTATATGCATATTCTAGGGGGTCAAAGTTGAGTTAAATTGCAAAGTGTTGTTTAAATGGTGATTATGTTGTATGAAGATGATTAAACTAGTCTTTGAAATCTAAATTTGTATTTGAGCAAAACTATAAACTGAGCTTTGATTGCATATTTTTTTAAAGGAACGAAATTTAGTTGTTTAAGTTAGTTTATGATTTATATAGCATCATGGGTTGTTGAAGATGGAGTTGTGTTTTGTGTGTGTAGGTTCACCAAGATGACTTCAAGAAAATCTAGCACTAGCAAGGGCAAGGGGAAGCGAAAGGTTGTTGAAGAAACCCCTATTTCGGATCCAGAAAGGGTGGTGATACCCAAATAATAACCGAATTTTATTCGATTTTGCACTGTAAAGGGTCGAGCATCGACAAAGATTTGACCTACTTCGTCGGTGCACAATTGTGCCTACTCGATTCTCAAGTCATAAGTTGACACGGGCTATGGAGATACATGAGAATGTACAAGCATTGCTCACAGTTGCGGGGTTGGAAGAGTTTATGAAAGCCGAGCATACATACGAAAGGCTCATAATAGAATTCTTAAGTACTTTTGAAATCACAGTAGCCAGTCAGCCTGATCAGAAGCGACCGAACAAAATCACATTTCAGTTGATACGTAATCAGCAAGAGTTGACATTTGAGGAGATCGATGAAATATTCAACTTCCTGGCACCAACTGAAAGTGATCCGCTAGAGGTTTTTAACCCACATGATTATTGGGGGCGGTTGACAGCAACTCCTCCGATAGTTCCACCTCAAGCTTATCATTCGAATAATGCAAAAGCTTCATGGATTCAGAACCCTGTAATAAGATACCTCCAAAAGATGTTGGCCCATACATTGATTGCAAGAAAGGCGACGGGTGCAATACGACAAAATGAACTCCGCATGATGTGGAACATACTTCATAACCGCAACTTGATAATGCGGTCATTTTGGCGGAGCAATTTGTAAACGTCATCAAAGAGCAAAAGGACAGCATCACAATCAGAGGGGACATCACATTGATCGCTGACTACTTGGCTATTCCACTTGTTGATATGGTACTAGTGAAGGGAGAAATATATTTCACATGGGAGCTATTGGAGAGTATGCAGGTTGTTATTTTGAGAGAGGATAGAAAGGTCCCATATGTGTTCCAAAATGTAGGGCCCTATTTCTAACTCCCCTGTCCCGAGGCTACTGCATTTTTTAGCCTTGAAGATACTCTCAACCTTGCCATGTTATCCAAGGAGAATATGGAAAAGTCTCGAATGCCAGATGCACCGGTATTTCAGCTGGGCCAAACAGCCGAAGGAAGAAGTCACGCTCCTTGTCCATCGAGGAAAAATAGAGCAGCCACTGTCGTTGCATCATCTTCTGAGAGAAATGAAGATATTAAGGGGATGATCACTTCCCTTCAAGCTGAAGTCGCTGCCCTTAGCACTCTTTTTGAGAGGCATTGTACAGAGCGTCAAGGAGCAATGCAAGAAATTAATCCCTTGTTGAACATGCTCATAGCACAAAGAAATGAAGCTCGAGCTTGGAGACAGCAGCAAGATGTCCGTTGGGATGCGTTGGCCTAATTTTGGAGCCAACACAGTTTCCAACCACCACCACCGCCGCAATAAACCGAAAAACCTTGGTCCCACCAACAAGGGGCAGTTCCCTCACTCGCTCAAGAAACGCGTTCCTCCCAACCACGCTTATGGCACTGCCATTGTACTTCCCCTCACTGAACACGAAATTGAGTACCATAAGCAGAGACCCGTCGTCTTGCGATGACATAGAATACATCCCCTGAGCTCTCCCCACCACCCTCGACCGGGGCGCGGCACTCTCTGTCAATGGATCGTCGAGTATTGCAATACCGCCAAATTTATTTTTCTGACCGGCGACTGAGATGGCGGTGGGGTGTTTTTCGCTGACCACTCTTTTCCCACAAACTTGGCCTTCGACTAAGTTTGAGGGAGGGGGTGAATAATGGGACTACTTGACAGCTATTTACATTTTTTTTTTGCACGTTATTTCCTTTGTCTCTTTTGCTTGTTTATTTCCTTGATTTGTGATTTGATGAGCCTGTGTGTTTGCTACGTGTTGGTATTTCTGTAGTGGATTCATTGGGTCTGTAAGCCCATTTTTATTTCTTTGAATTGGTGGTCATGTTGGTATTAGTTTATTTTTAATGCTTTAGTTATTTTTATGGTTGGAGTCTAGAAGTAATAAACCAGAGTACTAGTCGGTTGAGTCACATGTAAAAGAGAAATTTAGGGAAATGATAGATGATGATGTGTTGATGATGAGGAGATTCTGAATGTTGAAAAATTAGCATACAGTAAAGCCTGATAGGAAATTTGAGATGAAATTGAGCTTGAACTTAGAATGTTTGATCAGAATGAACCCTGTGAGAATTTGAGCCTAATTGCACTCCTACTTTAGGAGTAATATGGTTTCTTTGGGTGTGATTTTCTATTGGATATATGCATTAGTCTCTAGAACTTGCCTTGAGACTTTACTAAGAGTATGTCAAGTGCATGTCGTGACTTAGAAGATGATTTATGCAGTTCTTGATTTTAACCTATGTTTGAGCCTCTAAAATGATTCTTTTTACCAAAAAATTGAAAAATTATCCTTAGTTAGCCCACTTGAGCTTTTAGCTTTTTATTTGATAGCCCTACATTACAAGCTGAACATCCTTTGGCCTTGATTTGGTCTAATTGAGTAAGAGGAAGGTGGATTGGAAGGTAGTTCGGCAAAACTTTGGGAATAAGTGGGTGGAGTAATGGATAAATGGAAGGGTGAAAGGAATACATGCATATAGTTGAAAATTTGAGAAAGTTCGACCTCTCCTAGTTTGTTGTTTATTTAAAAAAAAATAAAAAAATAAGAATACAAAACAAAAATTTGGGTGTAAATATGTCTTTTACTATTTTTATTTGAGGAGAGGTTAGAAAAAGAAAAGTGTTGGGTGACGCATTGATTGAAAAATGGGGTAGTCCCGTGTGGTACCCGAACAAATGAAAAACACTTAAGTTGTAAGGGCTTTTGAAGGTGAAGAAGTCACTTTGCGGGGTGATTTGCTGAGATTTGGAGAATGAGAGTGAGTGATTGTATTGAGGGGTAGTCGGGTTAGGAAATAACTTGATTAGTCCAATAAATAGTCACTTTTATCCAAAATTTTCCCAACCTTACCTTAAGCCCACATTACAACCAAATGAAGACCTATTTGATTCTTTGTCATGCGTGTCGAGTACGAAGTCTAGTTTAAACGATTGGCAAGCATATGGTAGGCGATGTATATAGTCCAATTCTAGCAAAAATATGTTTTAACCTAAACACTTAGAGATGAGCAAAACACTTACTCGGTGAAGATTGAATAGTTTGAAAGTTCAAAGTCTCGAAAGTAGTTGATTTTTGCATTATCACATATGCTCAATTACACTGTGTTGCTTAGCTTTTTGAGAAAATCAATCTGAAGCTAGATTCATCATCTAATCGCCCTAAATACATGTGGTCTTGTTCTATTTACTTTATTTATTGTTCGGGACGAACAACAGTTTAAGTTTTGGGGATCGAACAACAGTTTCAGTTTGGGGGATTTTGATACACGTGGTGTATGCATGCATTTAGGTTGACTTAAGTGTTCATTTTGTAATATTTGCATGCATAAATGGTCGACAATTGTTCATATTTGATATATTGAGTCATTTGGCGTGTATTGGCTTGTTTTGTTGAGATTTAATGTTTTTCAGGCTAAAAAGAAGATTTTACGAAGGTTACATGAAGAAACAAGTCGAAGAAGGGAGAAAATGGGCCACATTAGGCCAAAAATCAGCCAAGTTCGTTGAAGAATCAATGCGACCACGCCAAGATTAAACGCGGCCGCGTCAAAATGGAGCTAGATCGTGTAATCAGTAAAAGGTGATGCGACCGCGCCGAAAGGCAATACGATCGCGCTAAAAGAAGCCCTGTTATTGCATTGGAAGCTGGGAAGGCCAATGCGACCGCGTCACTTATCCCGTGATCGCGCCAAAATGTTGTCCAAAGTGAATCTGGTTTTAAATAGGATTTTGATCCTAATTTCTTGAGGATTTTGTCCCAACTTATAAATAGAGGTCCAAGCTCGAGTTTAAGAGAATCATCTAATACTTTTACATACTTTGGAGTAGAAGGCGTGAGAGCAAGGACTGACGAGCAAGACAAGACGAAGATCGAAGAGCCGACTACTCGGGTTTAATTATTTCTTGTCTAGTTTTTTAATTCATTACAATATTTTCTTCAAATTATTATTTTGATTTAATAGTAGGCATGAGTAGCTAAACTACTCGTGTCCTAGGGTTAGAGAGCAGGGTTTTACAACGATGTTTGTTTTGATCTTTTAAGTTATAAACTCCAGTTTTTGTTATCAATCTATAAGTTTGTTCATATTTTATAATTGAGCATAATCTGATCAATTAGGCTTAGTCTAATCGTTTAACAATTCCACGTCGAGAGAAGGGAGTTGTTAATAGACATACAATGTATAGCGTAGTTGTCTATGACTATGTAGGCAAAGGTTAAGGGGCTTTTACGAGTTGTTAGGATTAATTGACTCAAGAGAGTATTTGTTCTAATCAATCTATGATTTAATCGCTTCGAGAGAAGGATTAAGCTAATTAAATGTTGCCTAATAGATATTAAATTGGTATAAAGGTTTATAATTTAGATATTAATCATTCATTAGCGTAATTCCTAAAATCAATGCCCTAGGATACATTCTCTTTGATTGGAAATCACTTTTTGTTAATTAATTCATTTAATAGTTTATATGCAATATAGTTTAGTATTAATCAATCTTTCAAACAATTTCCAGTTTCTAGTTAGGATAATCCTAGATAATTAGAGTATCGAACTACGTAATCTTATTCTTTATGGATCGACCTTGACTTCCACTACATACACATACACCGTACACTTGCGGTAATTAAGAGTTAGGATTAGAGTCTGTCAAACCCCAAAAAATAGCATAAACCAAATTCTATTTTTTGTTGGTGTATCTAGAATTTTGAAATTGGGGGTGCGATATATATACATACATATATATACACACATACACATACTAGCAATACACACGTGTGTTGCACATGGTCACAATTTTCCATTATTATTCAATCAGAAAAATTAATTTGAACGAAAAATAACATTACTTTTTGTGGTGACATTAGTCAATCGATTTATTAAAATCCAATATAATATACACAACTTCTTATATTATTCTAATGCTAGAAAAAATGAAGGATTTGATCGTTTGAACAAACACAGTTAAAAATTAAATAAAAAACTCAAAGAGTTACATAATAACCTTAGCCTTAACAAAACAGGTTAAAATATTCCAAAAAAAAGGCACACAAGTTAATATAATGTACAGTTTCTTAATTTTATGAATCCTAATCATAATACAATGTATAAATCTTATCACATATACACCAAATCAATATTCCCACAAGATCTATGGTTTCTCTTTCGAACAAAAAAAAAAAAAAAAAACAGATCTACAATTTTCTTAACCAACAAAAAAAAAAAAAAAAAAAAAAAAAAAGAGTTGGTTTATGCCATTTGTTGGGGATTTTTCTCTTGTTCATTCTAGAATTATAACATCAAGTAAATTTGTAAATATTATGGTATGTCTCGTTGCTTCAAGAGATTAGTAACAAGAAAAAAATTATAAAAAGTAACTGAAATATAAGTTAGCAGTTGTTTCATAATTTAACGAAGAGAATTAAAACATTGATTTGTCAAAAAAGAAATGAAAAAGATTTTTAAAAATTTTACTAAATTTATCATGTATTCATTTTTTATTTAATTATTATTTCTCCCCTCATTTAACTATGATCCATGTAGTGTTAATTCTAATTCATGAATTGTGTAGTTTATTGGTATGACATTTTCTTTATATGTTGATTGATGTTTTCCTCTTTACTCGTATAATATATATATATATATATATATATATATAAACTTCTTACAAGATACATGAATTAAGAAATATCAGTTAGTTCTTGCTAAGAAAATGAAATGGTGAAAAATCAACTGATGAAATAACAATCCTAGCTGAAAGATCATTAAGTATGATAATTAAAGCTATTTTTTCATTTGTTCAATTTTTTGTAGTGGCAAATTATTATTATTATTTTGACCTGAGATTTCAAAAGTTATAAAACAATAGTTTTCATTTTTTTTTTTAATTTCCAAATACATATATATTCATATATAAGTCAAATGCAATGATAGGGTACCTTCACTAAAAAATTACTTATAGACTACATTTTTTGTTCTTTTCTTTTGTGCTTCATTTAAAGTGTTTGGTTTGATTAAACCTTTTGTGATAGACGTTGAAGTTACATGAGAAAGTGCAACATATAATTTCATGAGAAAAGATTGGATGTGGCAAGAAGAGTACCCCATCGTTTGGGATTGTTTGTCATTGTGCCTTGTTGATTGTCATGGCGAAGCAAAGTCTATTAAGAAACTGTTTGCACCTAAAATGAAATGGATATCATTCCTTTTCAGCTAGCAAAAGTGGTATTCTAGATATAAAGACATGTTTTTCAGTGTGTTGACCAAATAGAATTCCTGCATCAATAATATTAAGTTTTTGAAGTCCCTACAAACCATTCTTGTTCCGTTACATGAACCATTAGAGTGGCCCAAATCCTTAAAAGGATTATACCGGATTTTTGTTTTCCACAATGACTTATGTCTAATGAATCCATTTGGACTCAAAGAGTACAAATTTTCTTCCCCGTAATGTTTGCTCGTCTCGTCAATACCTTCACAAAGCTAATGAAAGTTTTCTCTTTCCCAGAAATGAAGATATTAGTTCCTCATTCAACTTATCAACCTGTTCATTTTTTACTGTTAATATTCGTTGCTCGACATATAATGTGTTGAATATGCATTATGTTGTAAGCCTAGAAAAATAGCCTCGATTATCATACTTAATGATCATTTCAGTTGGAATTGTTATATTCATTTCTTCATCACTTGGTTCTTCACCACTTCCTACTCTTAGCAATTACTCGCTGAAACTTTGATCTTTTCTTGATCTCATGTTTCTTGTAAGGGTAATTTTTTTAATTTTTGGCCATAATTTTGATTCGACCATTCTCGCAGATATTGTATGAAGAATTGTTGCCTTGGTAACAAATTGCAATACTTGTTTAAAATCTTCACAAAAAACAACCATTTTTCCTCTAAAATCTTTACCATATCCCATCATATCCATGAGTAACTACTTCACATTTTCGGTATGTAGTCCAACTTTTAGTCATTGGTGCTTAATCCCATAGAATTAGTTTGGCTTCTCGCAATAATGTATCATCGCCGCTTTGTTTATATATATTACATCCGGTAAGTTTTATCTACATTTATTAGAATCTTGACGAATGAATGTGTTGTTCTTCTCCGGTAAGTTTTATCTACATTTATTGGAATCTTGACACATGAATGTGTTGTTCTTCTCCTAGCATAATTGAAGTAGTAACTCCAAAGTTTGCATTCACAAGTGCAGTTAACTTTTTTTCCTATGATGAGCTAAGAGAGCATGATATAAGAATACCTTTTGTGTTCCATCTGGACCATCAATAAAGAAATTTTCATTTTTTCTTTATCTATGCACTCTAAAATGATTGAAAAGGTCTTACGTTTTTCGTTATTAACTTTGATTCCGCTTAATGATCTTCTTTAGGAGTTTTAATTGAAATCTCTTCTTGAATCTCTACACAAGTTCGCATCCATATTGTCTTTATCCACAGGTACGTTCAAAAGATCATACGGACTTATACTTTTTTCCAAGCTCTCCAAATAATATTTTTGTTTTCCCAAAGTTTTTCTTATTCTATGGCAGGCGTATCTTTTGCTTCTCTCTTGAAATCTTCCGACAATACATTGAATTGTGTGTCCCGCAGATTTCTAACATCTATGGATTACAATATACTAAGATTATAACCGATAGCATTCACAACTCACATGGATTTGAAAAGAAATAGTTTCATTTAGACATTCATAAATACTTTGCTCTACTTCAAGTACCTTTTTTTTAGTTGCCTCTTTAAAAGTGGATCATTTTATTTTTCCAACTGTCAACAAATACTTAAAAATATTGTTCCTTACACGTGGTGTAAGACAGATAGTAGATAATACCTTTCACCTTTAGTTGGATTTGCAGCACTTATATGCCCAATCATTTCTCATTTCATCCTTCCTCTCTAACACTTATTTTTTCTATCCCACCCATAGTGCTCCGGGAATTGCCTGTAATGATACTCTTGCATTTTCATCTTTAGCATACATAGGAACGAACGCATGCGAGCGTTGCCTTTGAATAATAATTGCCATCCACTTTTTTCTGTAAATTTCGATTATTCTAATAGGTGACACATTGTTGGTTACGTCGATGGAGCTGCAATGTTACAACTGCTGGATATATTTCATTTAAATTAAATTTAAAAAATTCTCCATATGGCTTCTTATGAAAAAACCCACCGTGCACCTTGAATTTTTTTGATTTGTTAATGGTTGTATTGCCATCATTTTGTACCAAATTAACTACCACTTTATCATTACCTTTGTAGCTGTACTTGTACAGATACTTCATATTTTTTACTCCTACGAATATTTCTATATTGATATGGTTGTTATACCTAGACAATAAGTATGGATTGTAATCAACTACCCACCGGCTGTCTAATTGTGCATTGCATATACGAAATATTGCTTAATTTGGTACACGTGTTCATGCATGCATTTTAGGTCAAATTAAGTGTCGTTTTCATGACATCTGCATGCATATTCGAACGTGGATTATTCATATTTATATTATTGGACCATTTAATGTGTTTGAGCTCGCTTTAGGATAATATAGGCAATATAACAAAAAAAACAAGTCTCGAAGAAGTCTGGAATGAAGAACGAGTCAAGAACGAAACAAGGAGGGAGAGTTTCGAGTGAGAAGTCGCGCCCGCGACTTATGGTCACGACCACGACCAATCCAGCGAAACCAGCCAAAAATCAAAGTCAACGTTTGCGGCCGCGACCAAGTCCGTGAACCAAACTGCTCCTCAAGCTGAATCAATGGTTCGTGGCCGCGATTCGATACTCTGTTTTTTAAAATTTGAAACACGTTGTTGGCCATTTTTTAGCCCAACACTTTCTCCTCTGTATATATAAGGTCAATTTCAAATTTGACCTAACCAAGCACCCATTTCTCACACATATTCAGCCACCATTCACCATTGGAAGCAAGGAATTGGAAGAGGGTTGAAGATCAAGATCATCAACTCAATTTTTTTGTTCATTCTATCTTATTTTCATGTCTTCTTTGATTTTTGCTTGTTTTATCTTTTTAATAGTTGATATGAGTGGCTAGCACTCTAATTTCAGCCCTTGATCATTAGTTGAACCTTGGATTTAGGATGTTTATGTAATTCTTACGGTTATTAACCGATTGGATTGTACTTTTAAATGTTCTATGTTATTTGGGATTGTTGATTCACACTTATGAATTGAATTGTGGTTTGATCACACATATGGATATTTGGATTTTTTTTATTGGGGGATAACATAGTTCGACCACTAAAACAGAGCTTGTAAGTTTTATGTCGTATCTACTCCGTTGTCTTGATTCTTAATGCATTTGACTATTGATTCTTTGAGAGCTTGTTCTAGGAATTGATAAGGTGAGTAGGATTAATTGAAGAGCTTGTTTTGATTAATTATACTTAAGAGACACAAAGGTTAATAGAGCTTGTTATTAATCTTGGAGTAGGGATTCTAAGACTAAATCAATCGGGTAGTGAAATCAATTATTAGATTTTCCGGGCCAGGGGGATACTCGATCAAGGGTTGAATCCTTATATCATTTATAAAACCAAAAAAATCATTCTCTTATCTTTGTTTACTTGAATTGTTAATTTGCTATATATTTTTAGAGTAATTGTTAATTAAGTTGCTTAATATAAATTTAGGTGTTAGTTGTGATTCCATCAATCCCCCCCCCCTCCCCCCCAACTTCTTTATTGTTTACTAGCTTATTTATATTATATTGCTTGATCATAATAGTTTAATACATAAAGCAAAATTATTCGACCGTTCCTCGTGGGATCAACCCTTATTTATCACTCTACTAGTTAGAGTAGTAGATCAAGGATAAGTATGTATGTATGTATGTGTGTGTATATATATATATATTAATTTGGTAAGGCGAACGATGAGTTTCGTACCATCTCCCTTCTTCAGTAAGTCATCTTTTCCTTGTATTGTTATTTTACAATACGATATTGGATAGTAGGACATTTACACTTGTCTTTAACCATGAATGAATTTTTTAGATTTCTATCCCCAAATGGTACGTTCATCATATGCTTGTTCACTGGCTCGTATAGTTCAAGATACTTTCTTGATTAGAAGTTTTTGCACAAACATACTTATCTTATTGGTCGGTGTTATTTATCTTATTTTAAGCCTTTAAAATAATAAGCATGTGAGCATGTGGCATTTCACTTTTATGGATTCGAGAACATGTGTTGCTACTTTTCAAAATATCTTTTTTTAAATAACTGATCTTTCAAAACATGCAATTTTGTCCGAAAAACTATTGCAGTTAAATTAGAATGATCGTGTGATTGTTGAGCATCATATAATTTTTCTTGGATCTCCTTCCAATCAGGAATGCAAGCCATTGTGATAAATAAATCTAGCTTTATAAATCTGTGAATTGATGCCAATGCATCTAAGATATCTATACCGCACATCTCTTGGACCACCTATAAATAATGCTAGAAGGACAATCTTCTTTCCAAGTTCAGTGTCTCTGGTTTCTCTTTTCAAGATGTTGTCCATAATTCCTTGATTTAATGCATCTCTCAAATTTGTTTGATTATTTTGGAAATAATTTAATCTCATTACCTCCAACTTTATAAAGCTATCAACTGCATATTGTTGCAAAAAATTTCTAGTTGATAAAAAATAGCTAAAAAAATTAATATATCTAATAGTTTATAAAAAAAAATGAATAACATTATATAGTTAATTTTTTTATTGATATTGACATAGACATTAATTGACACAATAACCTTTTAATACTGGAGTAGAGAATAACATGATTCGAGAAGTGCCATCCACATTTGCTGGATTATCAGTTTTATTATTATTCAAAAAATAACAAACTTCAAATAAAAAATTAAAAATATGTAATTCTTTCACAAATTTGTTTCATGCTAAATATAAGCGAAACTAAATTAAAATAAATAACTCACTAATGTGGTGGAATGGTCAGGGTGCTCACTATTTTTTGGGTCGATGGAATTTTAGACCAACCCATCTAGGCCTTTAACAACTTGACAACCATTGATGTGGCTCAAATCTGATTGAAGTTCCCACTCCATCTTTTTTTGGAGGTTGATCAATAAATTTCTCTCGCTTGATGATAAATTTCTTTGCAAGTGTGGAATTATTTCGCTTCAAGATTTCATTTTGATACACCTATTGCTTACTCTGTTTTTCATCTAATTTCGATCTGGTTTGAAAATAGGAGTTGTGATTATATCTGAACCATCCTTCATTTTTTTAATCTTTTGGCACATTTAGTATGTTGGTAACTTGGCCAAACTCCTTGTTTCTTAGATCCAACGAATAGTAATGGACAAGCTTGTTGTTGACTCTAATGATGATCTATTATCTATTGAATTTTGGAGAGGCTATTGGTATTTAGCTGCTATTTGGAAAATACATGTGCTTGTTAAAGAACCAAAAAAAAAAAAAAAAAAAAAAAAAACTCTTTGGTTCAATGGACTCCTCAGATAATGTTTTTTTTTTAAAATTAAATACTAATGGGGCTTAAAAAAGTAACACCGGCTTAGTCTTATACGTGACTCTAACTACAACTTTGTTGCTAGATTTGCAAATTTTTAAATACTATTGACAATGTTACAACTAAAATTGTTACTATTGTGGAATGCCTTCAATTGGACTTAACCACAATTTGCTTAGAGGTGGATGCACAGTCTATTTTGCAGATTGTTAAGAGAACAATATTATAGGTTCTTGGAAGCACCAAAATTTGTTCACATTTTTTTTAGACTCAAGGATTTGTTTGATTTGCGAGTATTGCATTCACCGAGAAGGAGACTAGGCTGCTGATCACTTGGCTAAAAGGGCCATTAGAGACTCTAGTTTTTTCTGTAAATTACTTTCTTGATCATTGTAAAAGTTTGAAAGGTTCTGTGAGTGTTGATACTTAGGAGTTCCTTAACTTTAAATTTCCTTCATGAGCTTTTGTATATTTCTTTCAGTTGTATTAAACTACTTGAATGTTGATCAATATACATGTTTGAGGAACACCCCCACCCCCTACCCCCCCCCCCCCCAAATCCATCATATCTTAATTTTGATGGCGTTGCTGGAAAAAGCAACCAAAAAAAAAAAAAAAAAGGTATCTAGAATGTTTTTAATTTATATATGTTTATAGCTGTCATTGAAAATCTCTTCAATCCTATTTTTGTTTGAAGGTACATTAAACATAATATAAAATGGAGGAAACAAAAATTCGTATAAACTCTCTGCCTTTTCAATGCTAAAAAAAAATACAAAACTTCCATTAGTTTTAATAGAAGATGTCAAAATTTTAGCTAATAACTACTCTAGTTTTTAAATAAGCAGACTGCATTATACGATGCTAATTTATTAATCAAACCACACGTTGAATTTCAAAGCATAATACAAAGGGCAATGAGCTAGTCCCAAGATTCTGTCAACTTCTTCGCCTACAGTCACCCTCACTTGTTCTTCTACTGCTAAATGCAATAAAAAAGACACATGTGAAGAAGACTGAGAACATCACTATTTCTTATATATGTATAAGAAAAAGAAATAAGAAAAAGAAGAAGGGGAGAAAAAAAAAAGTAATAAAGTAATTAAATGGGAGGAATGAGGCCAACTCCTATCCAGCAACCCTCTTTGTGACGGGATTTTTATTTCGCAAAATAAAAATGAGTTGAAGTCATCACCACTTTGTGTGTGGTTGGGAGAACAGTTGTGTGTAAGTTGATTAACGACGTCTTTTTTTAAATTAAAAGAGTATTTGATTTTCAATTGAAAAATTAGAATATCTATCTGTTCAGTTCTAAAAATTTAAATGTCTAACAGGACAAAAAAATAACTGAGGTGTTTATATGAACTTGGGAGTGCAATTGAGGTGTCTATTTGTATCTTATCCCATAGAAATATAAAAGGTCTATTACCTTTCAATATAAAATTGAGTTGTTTATCCGCTCTTGATAGTGTAATTGATGGATCTATTTGTACCTTATCCCTTAGAAATATAAAAGTTTTATTATCTGTTTTAATAAAATAAATACACTTAAAATACTTTGTTACCCCTTAAATCTTGATACTATTACATAGGACATAAAATGGGCAAAGCAAAAAAAAAAATACTTTTATAATAGGTGAACTTTAAAATTTATAAATTGCTTACTTACCCTTAAATTTTAATACTGCTGATGTTATATTAGATATTACATAAAATGAGTGAAACAAAATATTTGTAGTTTTATAACAGGGTATAGATAGATATGTGTGGTGTGCGTCTTCCTATATATATGTGTGTGTGTGTGTGTGTGTGTGTGTGTGTATAGCGTGTCTTTTTTCAGTTCTTTTGACAGTTAATGCTAATAAGGAGCATAAAATAAATGTAGAAATAGGAGTGCTGAATTTATTTATTAGGTGATTTATCATTATTTTATGTTGTCATGAAAATTGTAATTATATCATTAAGAAGGGGGAATAAAAAGAAAACTTAGTTGATGATTTTTTAGGGGTAATTTAGTATGAGCTTATTCTAATTTGTTCAATCATTAAACGTAGTTCCTGATAATGTAAAAAAAATTATAATAGGTCAAGGTATACGTATAAATAGATAAATAAATATAGATATTGATATAGATATTGATATAAATATAGATATAGGTATAGATATAGATATAAAATATAGATATAGATATAAATTTATAATCAAATAAATAAAAACTTAAATTTTGTAAATTAGTTACCTACCCTTAAATCTTAATACTACTAAAAGTATATTAAATTTTATATAAAATGGACGAAACAAAAAATTCATATTTTTATAATAGAATATAAATATGTGTGTTTTTTTTCAGTTTTCTAATGTGGAAGCATGGGAACACAATCAGAGAAATTCGAAAATGTCTAATCCACAACTACCCTCTTAAATTCATAAAATTGTAAATACCTTTTACACTATTAAAATATAAGTGATACTTTACTTGAAAACTGTATTATTTTTTATTTTTTTGTAGAAGTACTAGTTATTGTTTTCTATTGTTCCAGATAATACTTAACTTAAAAATATGACCACATTGAGAATCTGAGACCACCCTATATAAATTTTGTCTCATCATAGGTTTTATTTAAGTATGCAAAAGCTTTTATATAAGAACACAGATATAAAAACAAACGTCGGCTAATGGTCACCACAAAATATACTAAATACACCACAATTACTAAAAGTACTATATTTTAATAATTAAATCATTCCTGTTTACTTTACACACCACAATAAGTTTTCTTTTTATCCTTATACTAATAATAATAATAATAATAATAATAATAATAATAATAATAATAATAATAATAATAATAATAATAATAATAATAATAATAATAATAATAATAATAATAATAATAATAATAATAAAAATAAAAAAAAATAACGAAAAATATTAATGAAATCAAAGGAAAAAAACTTATCATTGATGCATGTCCTGTTCGAAGAATTCGAAAATAATATTAATGCGGTACATGTCTTTATGCAAATGCAGTGGAATTATTTTCGAATCTTTGTTGTTTCTGTATGAATCTGTTGTTTTATATAAACCGATTTCTTCATCCCATTTTTATTCGAAATTAGTTTGAAATTTTGAATTTTGATTCAAAATTGACCAATTTAATTATTTAATTCATTTGTTAAAAATGGAAACAAGTTATAAATTCATAATATACGTTTCGAGTAGATGAATTTAATGTATTAATATGCTCAAAACCAATTTCGGATGAATGAGATATTAATTGTCAAAGGTTGCAACTTAAACTTGAAAGTTGAACAGCTTATAAAGGAAACATATGGGAACTTGTCCCACATAAAAAAGTTGGAGTAAATGGATACTCCTTATTTAGTAGAGCACTTGATAAGGACTTATCAAGTGTGCTCCCCTATGGTGGATCCTAGTGTGCGAAGCACCATCCGAGCTTGGGCCCGCATGTCGCATTAAGTCGCTTTAGAGGCGCACTTCGCGTCGTCGCGAGGAGCTGGAGGAGCCTTAGAGTTTTGGCCAAATGGTCCAGAAGGGTGGCTAGCTGGTTCATGAATGTTCGAGTCCGGCGGTGCGATGACGTGGACCGGGTCGGATTAGCCCGTCAGGAACTGGTTCGAACCGAGTGGTCCAGCCCGCACCGGGTTAGGTCGGACCGACCTGCCAGCGGGCCAATGGGGTTCAAACCCGGATCCGCGAACCGGTGCGACCCGCCGGGGCACGGGTCAGCCTGCGGGTGCGACCGCCCAGCGAACTGGTGGGTCCAGGTTCGAGTCCAGTCAAAGGGGTGCCACCAAGGGGTGAAAATGTGCCTTTCCAGAAAGGCACCACAACTCTTCAATATATATAAATAGGCCCCTCCAGATTTCGTTTCATTCACTTCAAAAATTCTCAAGTTCTTTACAGAATCTTAAAAACAATTCAATTCTGCATTAGTTGTGTCCGAAAGTTCCAAATATCCGTGTAGGTGTCAATTCAATTTCTTCAAGTGAGCATGTTTTGTAGTAGAGGTCGAGTAGGATCAGGAACCGGGTTTGGGTTGGGAAGAACCGGACCGGAGAGCCGGGTTTATATCAGATCCGATTTGGAAGTTATTGAAGAACCGGGTTGGTGACGGTTATAACAGAAATAAGCAACGGTTTTGGACTGTTGCATGTAAAACCGTTGTTAAAGACGCGTTTCAGTTTGAATAGCAATTGAAACTGAATTTGATTCCAGCTTCCAGAACTTCTTGATTCGAGCTTAGCTCTTTATATACATTTGTTCTACTTGTAAAGGCGAGTTGACACACGTAGTTTTCCCTCTGTAAACGCTAATCAATCATTAGAATTTGAAAGCTAGGGTTCTTGAGCTCAATTCGGATTGTGAATTGGGGCTTCTAGTTTTCAGGATTGTTTCTTGTAATTGATTGTTTAGTTGAGAGAATTGAGGTGTATAGAGCCTCCGTGGATGTAGATCACCTTGATCGAACCACGTAAAACTTGGTGTTCTTCATTTTATTTCTGGTTTTGCGTTCGGTTTGAAGTGTCCGATTTTCAGTCCATTTTTCATTCATTTCTGGATTGAATCGTGGTGTGTGTGTGTTGTAAGTGTTCTCAAACCTAACAAGTGGCGCCGTCTGTGGAAACCATACACACAAACTCAAAGAAGAAAAAGAATGGCTGGAGTAAAGATGGATGTGGAGAAGTTCTCAGGAAAGAATGACTTCTCACTCTGGAAGATCAAGATGAATGCAGCACTGATTCAGAATGGCCTAGACTCTGCACTTCTTCCTATTGATCAATGGCCTGATGCTGAGAAATCCAAGTTTCCATAATTGGATAAGAAGGCTCTGAGTTTGATATTTTTATGTCTGGGTGATAAACCTTTGAGGGAGGTTTCGAGGTGCAAGAATGCAGTGGAGGCATGGGGAAAACTGGAGGAACTTTATCAATCAAAGTCTATATCCAACAAACTATTTCTGAAACAGAAATTAATGTCCTTCAAAATCTCTGATGATAAAGTCATTTCTGATCAACTTGATGAGTTTGTCAAGATGATTGAAGAGCTGGAAGATCTGGGGGTGAACTTGGAGGATGATGATAAGGCTCTGATGGTGTTAAATGTTCTTCCAAAATCCATGGAAAGCTTTAAAGATGCACTGATGTTTGGAAGAGATGGAAAAATCAGTTATGAATCCATCTTGTCAGCATTGAAGACCAAGTGCTTTTAGAATCAGGGAGAAAAGGGTTCTACACAAGCTGGAGAAGGCTTGAACATTAAGTTCAAAAAGAATTTCCAGAAAAAGAAGTTCCAGGGAGTTAAAGATAGCAAATCTGGAACTCAGAATGCAAAGAAACTAGGTGACTGGGTTGAAACCAGGAAGTGTTTCAAATGCAAGCAAGCTGGACACTTAAAGAAGGACTGTCCACAAAAGAAGAAGAAGCAGGAGACTCAGAGGGCAGAGGTGGCAATGACAGAGCATCAAGAAGACATCCCAGAAGTCTTAAACATCACAGACACAAGAATGGAAAAGGAATGGGTACTCGATACTGGATGCTCATTCCACATGTGTCCCAATGAATCATGGTTCAAGGATCTACAGAAAGAAGATGGTGGATGTGTACTACTGGGAAATGATCACTCCTGCAGAGTCAAAGGCACAGGATCAGTTCAAATTAAAATGTATGATGGAGTCATCAGAACTATTTCTCAAGTAAGGTATGTCCCTGGATTGAAAAGAAATCTATTATCCCTTGGTTCTCTTGTGGCAAATGGCTGCCAGTTCAATTCCTTAGATGGTCATCTTCACATCACTAAACACAATAAGTTGGTAATCAAAGGAAACACAATGGCCTGTTTATTTTGATTAGATCACCTGTGATAGGATGTGCTGAATCTGTGATAAGCAGAGAAGATGTTATGAAATGGCATAGAAGACTGAGTCATATTGGAGAGAAAGGGTTAAAGGAGTTATCCAAGAAGGGTATCATTGGTGAAATGGGAAATAGAACACTGGATTTCTGTGACAAGTGTGCCCTGGGGAAGGCAAAGAAGCTGCCTTATGCAAAAGGGATACATTCCACTAAAGAACCCTTGGATTATGTACACTCTGATATTTGGGGGCCTTCAAGAACAGAAACACATGGAGGGGGAAGGCATTTCATGTCTATCATTGATGATGAGAGTAGAAAAACCTGGATATATGTCTTGAGAAACAAAAGTGATGCATTCCTCAAGTTTAAAACATGGCTGAATCAGGTGGAGAACCTAAAAGGGAATAAACTGAAATATCTTAGGACTGATAATGGCTTGGAATATCTATCCACTGAATTCACAGGATTTTGTGAAGAGAAGGGTATCACAAGGCACAGAACTGTCCCTCTAAACCCCCAACAGAATGGAGTTGCTGAAAGATTTAACAGAATTGTGCTTGAAAGAGTTAGATGTATGTTGATTGATGCTGGGTTACCTAAATCCTTCTGGGGGGAGACAATAAATACTGCATGCTATTTGATCAACAGGTCACCATCATCAACTCTAGGATTTAAAACTCCAGAAGAAGTGTGGAGTGGAAAGACACCAAACTACCATGACTTAAGAGTGTTTGGGTGTTTAGCCTATGCTCACATTAGGCAAGACAAACTTGATGCAAGAGCACAGAGATGTGTATCTCTGGGATATCCTGAAGGCATAAAAGGCTACAGGTTATGGTGCTTGGAACAGGGAAACCAGAAGCTCCTAATAAGTAGAGATGTAAAGTTCAATGAAGATGTGATGGGATACAACTCTACTGGAAGTCAAGAGGAGCTGATGGAGCTGTGGAACCTGAAAGAATTTCTGTTCAGGTGGGGCCTAATAAGGAGCAGATACCTCCAGAAGAGAATACTCAAGCTCAGCAAGAAGATGACAGTTCATCAGAAGAGGAAGAAGGTCAAACTGAGATGGCAAATCTCATAACCTATAGCATAGGAAGAGACAGGCCAAGAAGACATATCCAAAGACCTGATTTCTATGGATTAGCTGGCAGCGTATATTATGCACTGAGTTTAGCAGAAGACTTGGAGTTTCAAGAGCCTAGTAGTTTCAAGGAAGCAGTAAGTTGCAGTGAGAGTGAAAACTGGATAGGGGCCATGATGGAGGAAATGGAATCCTTAGAGAGAAACCAAACCTGGAAGCTTGTAGACAAACCAAAAGGACATAAGCTAGTTAGCTCAAAATGGATTTTCAAGAAAAAAGGTGGAGGCTGGAAAAGCTTATAAGATCAGGTACAAGGCAAGGTTGGTTGCCAGGGGCTTCACTCAAAGGGAAGGCATTGATTACAATGAAGTATTTTCTCCAGTAGTGAAGCATTGCTCTATCAGGTTACTTCTATCAAAGGTTACTCAAGAAAACTTGGAACTACAACAGTTAGATGTCAAGACAGCATTCCTGCATGGAGATTTGGTTGAAAAGATATACATGAAGCAACCTGAGGGCTTTGTGATTCCAGGAAATGAAGAGAAGGTCTGTTTTCTCAGGAAGTCACTCTATGGGTTGAAACAAAGTCCCAGGCAGTGGAATAAGAAGTTCAATGAGTTCATGATGAATGCAGGATTCATAAGAAGCTTATATGACAGCTGTGTATACTTTAACAGAGGTTCAAGAGCTGAACAAGTGTTTCTGTTGTTATATGTGGATGACATGCTCATAGCCAGTAAGAGCAGTGATAAGATACAACAGCTAAAAGGAAAGTTGAATTCAGAATTTGACATGAAGGATCTAGGGGAAGCCAGGAAGATTCTGGGAATGGACATCATTAGAAGAAGAGAGACTGGAACATTATGGCTTTCACAGAAGCAGTATCTGCAGAAGGTTGTGGAGAGATTCCACATGCATGAGTCCAGACCAGTAAGTATTCCAGTTAATCTACAGACAAAGTTATCCAAGGATCAGTGCCCTAAGATTGCAGATGAGGAGATTCACATGAAGAATGTTCCATATGCCAGTGGTGTTGGCAGTTTAATGTATGGAATGATATGTAGCAGGCCAGACTTGGCCTATAGTGTGTCTCTAGTAAGCCGGTATATGTCAAATCCTGGGGAATCACATTGGGAAGCCTTGAAGCAGGTTTTAAGATATCTAAAGGGGTCGGTCAGTATGGGGTTAAAATTCCAGAAACAAGAAGCAAATACTATAGCATTGATTGGATATGTTGATGCAGACTTTGCTGGGAATTTGGATACTAGAAAATCCATTACAGGGTATGTCTTTACTTTGTATGGTACAGCTGTGAGTTGGAAAAGTGTGCAACAGTCAGTGGTTGCATTATCAATAACAGAAGCAGAGTTCATTGCATTAACTGAGGCAATCAAAGAAGCTTTATGGCTCAAAGGCATTCTTAAGGACTTGGGAATAAGACAAGGTTGTGTTACTATTCAGTGTGACAAAGTGCTCTTCATTTGGTGAAGCATCAAGCTTTTCATGAGAGGTCTAAGCACATTGATGTTAGACTTCATTTTTCAAGGGATATATCATTGAAGCTGGATCTGTTGAAGTAAAGAAAATCCATACTTTGGACAATGTGGCAGATTTCTTGACTAAGGCAGTTCCTAGAAGTAAGATGGTACATTGCTCAAGCCTGATAAGGCTTGAACAGTGTGATTAAACCTGGAGATAAGAAGACAGTAAGAGGTGATGAAGTGCACTTGAATTCATTGAGGTGGAGATTTGTAGGTGTCAATTCAATTTCTTCAAGTGAGCATGTTTTGTAGTAGAGGTCGAGTAGGATCAGGAACCGGGTTTGGGTTGGGAAGAACCGGACCGGAGAGCCGGGTTTATATCAGATCAGATTTGGAAGTTATTGAAGAACCGGGTTGGTGACGGTTATAACAGAAATAAGCAACGGTTTTGGACTGTTGCATGTAAAACCGTTGTTAAAGACGCGTTTCAGTTTGAATAGCAGTTGAAACTGAATTTGATTCCAGTTTCCAGAACTTCTTGATTCGAGCTTAGCTCTTTATATACATTTGTTCTACTTGTAAAGGCGAGTTGACACATGTAGTTCTCCCTCTGTAAACGCTAATCAATCATTAGAATTTGAAAGCTAGGGTTCTTGAGCTCAATTCGGATTGTGAATTGGGGCTTCTAGTTTTCTGGATTATTTCTTGTAATTGATTGTTTAGTTGAGAGAATTGAGGTGTATAGAGCCTCCGTGGATGTAGATCACCTTGATCGAACCACGTAAAACTTGGTGTTCTTCATTTTATTTCTGGTTTTGCGTTCGGTTTGAAGTGTCCGATTTTCAGTCCATTTTTCATTCATTTCTGGATTGAATCGTGGTGTGTGTGTGTTGTAAGTGTTCTCAAACCTAACAATCCGAGTACAGTTCGCTGATAACCAATCCAATTATGTATTAGTTGTGTCCGAAAGTTCCAAACATCCGAGTACATTCATCGATAACTTCCGATTCGTAGTGCAACGATCTGAAGTTTTAAAGTCGTTGTATCTTGGAGGTGATTGCTATTAGACGTATTGCACCTGAGTACGTGGCAATTTCGTCTTACGGATATAGAGTCAAACTCTAGCCTCGACTTTGTCTGCATTTATACATCTTCGTCTATACACCTATACTACCGAGAATTAATAGCATAAGACGAAATTTTTCTTTATATTCGAAGATGTCTTCTACTATTTCTACTCCCTCAATATCTGCTGATCACGTTGAAAAACCGGCAAAATTTGCCGGAAATAATTTTAAGAGATGGCAGCAGAAAATGATATTCTAGTTAACAACACTCAGTCTAGCTCGTTTCCTAAGAGAAGATCCTCCTACTGTAGAAGTGGGGGATAAAGAGGGGATGAATGCTTCTGAATGGATTAGACGACTCACTTTACAATGTCTACTCCATTTTTAACACCGCGAAAGAATTGTGGTTATCTTTGGATAAAAAGTACAAAACGGAGGATGCCAGAATGAAGAAATTCATTATCGGACGGTTCCTCGACTTCAAGATAGTGGACTCGAAGACGGTCATGGACCAAGTTCGAGAGTTGCAGTTGATCCTCCATGAGATTCATGCCGAAGGTATGTAACTGTCTGAATCCTTTCAAGTAGCTGCGTTAATAGAGAAGCTACCGCCTCAATGGAAGGAGTTCAAAAATTATCTTAAGCACAAATGCAAGGAAATGGGGCTTGAGGACTTGATCATGAGACTACGGATCGAGGAAGACAGCCGAAAGCCTGAAGTCAAAAGCGAAAAGAACCGTGAAGAGGCACGTGTGAATTTGGCTGAGTCCGGAGTGGCAAGAAGAGGAAACACGGTGTTGGCTCTAATAAGCAACAAAAGACCTCGAACAAAAGGTTCAAAGGTAATTGTTACAATTGTGATAAGCCCGGACACAAGTCGAGTGAATGTCGACAGCCAAAGAAGGCAATTTAAGACCAAAAGAATCAAGCCAACCTTCCCGAGCACAAGTCCTTGCCAGAAGAATTGTCTGAAATGGATCTATCTGCTATCGTGTTCGAGGCTAACTTGGTAGATAATCCAATGGTGGATCGACACAGGGGCTACCTGTCATATCTTTTAAGACAAGGAACTGTTCTCCACTTACCAAGAGATCAATGACAGAAAGCTCTTCATGGGAAACTCTGCAACGTCTTCGGTGGTAGGATTGGGAAACGTTGTGTTGAAGATGACGTCGGAAAAAGAACTAACTCTCATGGATGTGCTGCATGTCCCAGACATTCGCAAGAATTTAGTCTCTGGTTCTTTGTTGAGTAAGACCAGATTTAGGCTTGTTTTTGAAGTAAATAATTTTGTACTGACCAAATGTGGTCAATTTATTGGGAAAGGCTATCTCGAAAAGAGCCTTTTCAAGATGAATGTAATGGATGTAAAGTGCGACATTAAGCGCAATATTAATATGAGTGAAGTTAATTACTTGCCTGAGTGTTCTAATTTATGACATGGTAGATTAGGACATGTAAATCAAAATACACTTCGACGTTTAGTGAATTTAGATTTACTTCCTAGAATGGAATTTGATTCTCAAAGTGTGAGATCTGTGTGGAGGCAAAATTGGCCAAAACAGCATTTCATTCAGTAGATAGAAGTACTTCACCTCTAGAACTTGTCCATACTGATGTATGTGATTTGAAGTTTGTGCAAACTAGAGGTGGTTAGAATTATTTCATTACTTTTATTGATGATTGCACAAGATATTGTTATGTATATCTTTTGAAAAGTAAAGATGAAGGCATTGAGGCGTTCAAAAATTATAAAATGAAGTTGAAATTCAACTTAGCAAAAGAATCAAAGTGATTCGAAGTGATAGAGGTGGAGAATATGTAGCTCCATTTGAAGAGTTTTGCCAACAAAACAGTATTATTCATCAAACTACAGCCCCATATTCACCTCAATCAAATGGCGTTGCAGAACACAAGAACCAAACTTTAAAAGAGATGATGAATGCTAAGTTGATAATTTCGGGCTTACCCAGAACATGTGGGGGGAAGCAATCTTGTCTGCCAACTACATTCTTAAAAAATTGCTACGTAAGAAGAGGGACAAAACTTCGTACGAGTTGTGGAAAGGAAGAAAACCTTCCTACGATTACCTCAAAGTGTGGGGGTGCCTAGCCAAGGTTGAAGTACCTAAGGCAAAACAAGCGAAAATATGACTCAAAACTGTTGATTGCATTTTCATTGGATATGCGCATAACAGTAGTGCATATCGATTTTTTGGTGCAAAAATCAGACGTTCCTGAAATGAACGTGGGAATGATTATTGAATCAAGGAATGTGGTGTTCGTTAAGAACATTCTTCCTAAGAAGGAAAACATAGAAGTAAGTTCTCGTAAAAGAACTTATGAAATTGCAAATGGTTCACCTGTTAAGGTTCATGAGGAACCTAATGATGAACCTAGACGCAGTGAGAGGGCCAGAAAGAAAAAGTCCTTTGGGCCGGATTTTCTATGTTACATGATGGAAAGTGAACCTAGGATAATACATGAGGCATTTTCCAGTCCAGATGCTCCTCTCTGGAAAGAAGCAATAAACAGTGAAATTGAGTTCATCATGCAAAATCACACGTGGAAGATTGTAGATCTACCACCAGGTTGTAAACCACTTGGATGCAAGTGGATCCTAAAGAGGAAGTATAAAGCTGATATGGATCAATAAGTATAAGGCTAGGTTGGTAGCCAAAGGATTCAAACAAAGAGAAGGTTACGACTTCTTTGATTCGTATTCACCTCAATCAAATGGCGTTGTAGAACGCAAGAACCGAACTCTAAAAGAGATGATGAATGCTATGTGGATAAGTTCGGGCTTACCCTAGAACGTGTTGGGAGAAGCAATCTTGTCTGCCAACTACATTCTTAACAAATTGCCACATAAGAAAAGGGACAAAATTCTGTACAAGTTGTGGAAAGGAAGAAAACCTTCCTACCATTACCTCAAAGTGTGGGGGTGCCTAGCTAAGGTTGAAGTACCTAAGTCAAAACAAGTGAAAATAGGACCCAAAACTGTTGATTGTATTTTCATTGGATATGCGCATAACAGTAGTGCCTATCGATTTTTGGTGCACAAATCAGACGTTCCTGAAATGAACGTATTGAGTCAAGGAACGTGGTGTTCTTTGAAAACATATTTCCTAAAAAGAAAAAAATAGAAGTAAGTTCTCGTAAAAGAACTTATGAAATTGCAAATAGTTCATGTCACCTATTGAGGTTAATGAGGAACCTAACCTAGATGCAGCAAGAGGGCCAGAAAGGAAAAGTCCTTTGGGCCGGATTTTCTATCATACATGATGGAAAGTTAACCTAGGACAATACATGAGGCATTGTCCAGTCCAGATGCTCCTCTCTGGAAAGAAGCAATAAACAGTGAAATCGAGTCCATCATGCAATATCACATGTGGGAGATTGTAGATCTACCACCAGGTGGTAAACCACTTGGATTCAAGTGGATCCTAAAAAGGAAATATAAAGTTGATGGATCCATTGATAAGTATAAGGCTAGATTGGTAGCCAAAGGGTTCAAACAAAGAGAAGGTTACGACTTCTTTGATACGTATTCCCCTGTTACGAGGATCACTTCCATTAGAGTTCTCATTGCTATTGCAGCATTAAATAACCTTGAGATATATCAAATGTATGTGAAGACGGTCTTCCTAAACGGGGAATTGGAGGAGGAGATATATATGGAACAACCTGAAGGGTTTGTTGTGCCTGGCCAAGAAAAGAATGTGTGTAAACTTGTTTGATCTTTGTACGGACTCAAACAAGCACCTCTTAAATGGCATGAAAATTTTGATAATGTAGTGCTCTCTAATGGTTTCAAAATCAATGAGTGCCATAAGTGTGTCTATATAAAGGGCACTCCAGAAGATTATGTGATAGTGTGTCTATATGTCGATGACATGCTTATTACAGGGAGTAATCATGACTCGATCATGAATACTAAAAACATGTTAAAATGAAATTTTGACATGAAGGACATGGGTCTGGCTGACGTCATCCTAGGGATGAAAATCTCTAGAACTCCTGATGGAATTTTCCGATCACAAGCTCATTATGTTGAGAATGTGTTGAGGAAATATGATGGTTATGACGTACCCCCGGCTACTACTCCTGTAGATGTTAATCTACACTTAGCCAAAAATAGAGGAGACCCAGTACTGCAACTGAAATATGCAAGAATTATCGGAAGCTTGATGTACTTGACAAATGGTACGCGTCCGGATATATCATATTTAGTTAGCAAACTTAGTATATTTACAAGTAATCCTAACAAGGATCACTGGAAAGCTCTAATGAGAGTTTTAAGGTATTTAAAGCATACCATGAATCATGTAATTTTGTATACAAGATATCCAGCCGTATTGGAAGGATACACAGATGCAAATTGGATATCCGATACAAGAGATTCAAAATCCACCAGTAGTTATGTATTCACTATAGGTAGACGAGCTATGGCTTGAAAATCCTCTAAACAAACTTGCATAGCTCGTTCCACAATGGAATCGGAGTTTATTTCTTTAGACAAAGCTGGTGAAGAAGTAGAATGGCTTCGGAACTTCTTAGAGAATATTCCCGGTTGGTGTAAACTGGTGCCTCCCGTGATGATACACTGTGATAGAATGTCTGCTATAGGGAGGGCACAAAGCCACATGTATAATAGTAAGTCTCGACACATCCGAAGGAGACACAATACAGGTAGACATTTGATCTCAAGTGGGGTAATCTTCATTAACTACGTAAAGTCAAAAGAAAACATTGTGTCACGCTAACTAAAGGCATTGGTTGAGATCAAATGTATAGCACGGTAAGGGGAATGGGGCTAAAACCCACACACTAAAGAGTGTTCATAGTGGTAACTCGTCCATGATGACTAGAGGATCCCTAGAACTTGGTTTAACGAGACAACTAAGCTTTGAAGCACTCAGTATTGCACTTGAAAAATAAATTTCAAGCTCATTATCGATTCCGCTCAAGTGCTAATTGTACCTATTTGGTGCAAAACCTGATGACGTGTGGTAAGAGTAAGCTTAACAGCTTCTAATGATTCCTATACCTTCGTGGTGAGATATTTTTGGATACATTTAATAGGAGATCACCGATATAAGTGTGAAGTGGGGCCACTTCAAACTGACAAATGTAATATTTTCAGTACACACTTATGAATCCAAGATAAGGTCCACGGTCAAAATGGACAATAACGTGAGAACCAAAAGGATATTAGAGTCGTTACTTTGTGGTTGTCATTGTACTAGATTTACACAAAAGCTGACAAGTTCAAGACATCGTGTTCACTGAGCAGCGAGTAGATCCGATGGCATCTCACTAGGGAAGGTTCAAAGCCTGAAGCTACATATCCTGATGAAGGGACGACTCGTTGGGACTTTCTTAGGTTTGCATTGCATCAATATCATTCATGTAGGGGATTGTTGGAAATTGGTTTGGAATTTTGGGTTTTGACCCAAAATTGATCAATTTAATTATTTAATCCATTTGTTAAAAATTGAAACAAGTTGCAAATTCATAATCTACGATTCAAATAGATAAATTTAGTATATTAATATGCTCAAAACCAATTTTGGGTGAATGAGATATTAATTGTCAAATGTTGCAACTTAAACTTGGAAGTTGATCGAGTTTATAAAGGAAACATATAGGAACTTGTCCCACATAGAAAAATTGGAGTAAATGGATACTCCTTATTTAGTAGAGCACTTGATAAGGAGTTATCAAGTGTGCTCCCCTATGGTGGACCTTATGGTGGATCTTAGTGGGATTTTAGCCTTTGGTTAAAATGGACTAGAGGATGGTGCCCGGGCCAGCATGCGCACGTCGTACATGCGTTGAGTCGCTTTAGAGGCCCACTTTGCACTTCGCACATGCGCACTTCGCACATACGCGTCGTTTCATTCACTTCAAAAATTCTCAAGTTCTTTACAGAATCTTAAAAGCAATTTAATTCTGCATTAGTTGTGTCCGAAAGTTTTAAATATCCGAGTATGTTTGCCGATAACTTCCGATTCGTAGTGCAACGGTCTGAAGTTTTAGAGTCGTTGTACTTGGAGGAGATTGCTATTAGACGTATTGCACCTGAGTACGTGGCAATTTCGTCTTACGGATATAGAGTCAAACTCTAGCCTCGACTTTGTCTGCATTTATACATCTCAATCTATACACCTCTACTACCGAGAATTAACAATTTTTGCATCCAACTTCCATACAAAATGACAACTTAGTCATTTGTCTCAAAATTATTTTTGTCCCATGTAAAATTATGGTGTACTTAGTATGTTTTATGGTGGCATTAGCCGCCGCCTATAAAAAAAAAAATTCTGAAATTTTATATTGTCTCAATCAACATACAGTTACCTTTAGAGGGTGTCTCTTATATGACTATTTTATTACAAAATAATTCGATTAAAATGAGAACTAATTCTCAGTACACAGATCTTACATCCGTGCAATTCAGATTATGGTTAGATAAAAAGATATAACTTTTTATACTAAAAGTATTTCTTGTTTAAAGAAATGTATTACTTTTTCAGCATAATATATTTGTTCTGAATAAGTAATATTTTTAACATAAAAGTTTGCTAAATTGAGGGCAACTTAAACTTTCTTGCACTAGTGGTCGTCTACCCAGTTTGGCAATCATATGCGTGCTATTGATGGTGTGCGCTGGAGGCTTGATAGTGCACTTTGTCCTGGTTTCGATGGGTTAGATACGGACATAGTTTGAGATTTGCAATGTGAGTTCGAATTTCTTCCTACAGAAGGAAACTTATTGGCAACATCGTGTAAGAGTGAATTAGCTATAACAAGGGGATAGAAACACAAAGTGCTTTCATGCTACTGCTTCTGAGAGGCGAAGACGTAATATCAATGTTAGACTGATGAATAATCAGGAGGATTGGTGTTCATCTCTACCTACCATGATGGAGATTATTGTAAATTTCTATTCTGATCTTTTTTTCATCATCGCATCCTTCTCAGAGTGAGTTGGTGGATATTTTGGATGATGTTAAGCTCTGTGTTACTAGTGAGATGTGGTTTATTTGGCGAGACCATATTCACAGAAGAGATTCGTCAGGCTCTATTTGACATGCATCCTTCTGATGGATTCACTGCAATATTATTTCAAAAGATGTGGGAGTTTACTGGTGAGAATGTGATCAAGGAGGCTTTGAATGTATTGAATGGTGGCTCGAATTTACATGATTGGAATCGCACGTTAGTGACACTTATTCTAAAGGTAGAGGAGCCCTGTACTTTGAAGGACTATCGTCCCATTAGCCTTTGCAATAATGTTGTAAAGGTGGTCTCAAAAGTATTTCCTAATAGGTTGGGGCCTATTCTTGACAAAGCGGTGGACCAGCAGCAGAGTGTTTTCATTCTAGGATGGTTAATCACGAATAATGTACTCATCGGTTTTGAACGTATGCATTGGATTCATTGTAATAAGAAGATTAGATGGGGTATTGTGCCTTGAAGCTTGATATGAGCAAGGCGTATGATAAAGTGGGGTGGGATTTTCTATGTGCTTTGATGACCAAGCTTGTATGCGGTTCAGAGTTGATTTCTCTGGTTTGAAGGTGTCTTTTGTCGGTCTCGTATGTTTTCAACCTTAATGGTGAAGTGGCTGGTGATGTACGCCCGTTCCGTGGGTTAAGGCAAGGTGACCTACTGTCCCCTATTTTGTTTGCCTTGTGTTCACAGGGACTATCAGTGTTATTGCGCTCAGCTCAAGAGTGTGGTCTCTTTAGAGGGGTTCGGATTGCTTCTACCTGCCTGGTTATCTCTCACATTTTCTTTGCTGATGATAGCCTTTTATTTTTTCCGAGTTACTTTGGATGATGTAGCCCAAGTGAATGGCGGTACAAAAAGCGTTTGGTTAGCTTATAAATTATGATAAGCCTGCTATTACATTTAGCCTTATTATTCCTTCGGGGGCTATTTCCGGAGTTAAAGATTTGTTGTCAATTTATGTGATCAAAAGCCATGACTTGTATTTGGATTTACCTATTTTATCTTTGCGGGATAAGAAGGTGTAATTTAAGTTTCTTTGGGAATGTATGTTGCGTCGGTTGGATAGTTGGAGTAATAGGATGTTTTCTCGTGGAGGAAAGAATGTTATGATCAAATCTGTGTTGCAGACAATCCCAACCTATGTTATGCCTTACTTCAGAGAGCCAGCTTCTATTTGCCAACAATTGCAGCAACATTGTGCTATTTTTATTTTATTTTTTGTGCGAGGGTCTAAGTTTAGGGCCCGGGAAGTGCATTGGGCAAATTGGGAGAAGTTGTGTCGGCCTAAAGAGTAGGTGTTTGGGTTTTCGGGACTTTATTGATTTTAATAAGGCTCTATTGCCAAACAAGTGTCGCGTATTATTCAAAATCCCAATTATCTTGTTGCTTGGCTACTTAAAAGAAGGTATATTAGACACTGTGATATTACGGAGGCGGATGTCGCCTCTAACCCGTCCTATATTTGGAGGTCTTTATATTATAGTCGCGATATTCTGTCTAAGGGATTGATTTGGAGAGTTGGAAAGGGAAATGCTATTGCTCCATTTGTGATATGTGGGTCCCTGGATTGACATTTGGCCAGCTTTCTTCGATAATTGTTGTCTCGTCTACTAGTGCGTCAAATTTTATTATGCCAAGGTGACTCTGGGATAGGTAACAATTGAGAGTGGTGTTTTTGCCATATGAAGTTGATATTATATGGGATATTTCTTTGGGACACGAGGTAAGGCCTCATAGGCAATATTTGCATTTTGAGGGGAATGAGCATTACATGGTGAAGATGGGATATAGGCCGGCGGTAGGGGTTTCGACCGCCCAGCTTCGTCAATCCCGTAGTGCTCTGGATTGTGAAAGTTTATGTGGGCTCTTTCTCTACCGCCAAAAGTAAAAACCTTTTTGTGGCAAGCTTCATCAAATTTATCGCTCTTCATTTTAATTTATGTTAGCATCATGTTCAAACTTGGCCTCTATGTAAATTTTGTGCCTACTTTGGTGTGTTTTACGATGGATGGTCTTGTATTTTGTAAGTTGGTAAATCGTTTTAGAAGGGTATGTGTTTTTGCCTTCTTTAAACATGAAAAAATAGTTCTTCATTTATGAAGTGTGGGGAGATGATTGTTACGGTTGCCGTGTGAAGTGTATGAAGGTCGATTTGTACGTTCAATCATAGTGAGGAGGTGAAGTGGAGAAGTCCAACTTGGCTGGAGATGCAGGCATATTTGGGTCAGTTCGACCGTGCCATTGCAGCTCGTGTAGTGTATCTGCAGCAACAGCCTTCCAGTGCGGTGTCGATATGGATGCCTCTTGAAGGCTTTCTTCTCTTAGATGTCGCTGATGCGTATGATGACAACTGGGGATTATATGGTGTTGGTTTTATCTTGCAGGATCATGAGGGAAAGGTGATTGTGGCGGCTTCTCATGGAATTAGACGTCGTGTATCAGTTAAAGCGGCAAAATTGGAGGCTTGGCATAGTGATATGCAATTTCATGTTAAGTGTGGACACGAACAGATTACGGTGTATTCTGTCGGATTTATTGCTCAATGTGCAGACAGTCACGGGACAACATAATTCTTTGAATTATTGCGGAGTAGTGGTGGAAGATGTTAGGATTTGTGCCTTGAATCTAATTGGATTTTAATCGAAGTTTGTATCGAGGTGGAGGCTTGAATTTGGAAGTTGTTGGAATGGGTCGCGTTGGAGGACGCGGCTGCAATGGATGGTCGCGGCCGCATCGAGAAGTGTGCATCTGCAGAGGGAGTCGCGATCGCGACTAATTGGTCGAAGTATTGCTCTGGTTTTGGTCACGGGCGCGACATGTTGTCGCGGCCGCGACACGATAGGCGGCAGATTTTGGGCTTACGTGATTTAGGCCTAGTTTGATTCCTTTTCTATATAGGATTAGGTTTTGGGGACTTATAAATAAGTCCTATTGGAGTCTTTTGAGTAGAAAGATTAGAATTGTTTGGCTTTGTCTTTGGCTTGATTGTTCAAGTGTTGGGAAATTATTTGGGTCGAGTATCAAGTGATTAATACTCGATTTTGGTCTTTGTTGATAGGATTGTTTGAACTCTCTTTTGAATTTGAATTGGGATCCTTCCTTTTGGTCGTGGACGTAGCTAAAAAGTTATTAGCGAACCATATTAATTCTTGGTGTGTTTTTTAGATTTGTTTCTTCACGCTTATTATTTACTTAGACCGCTTATTTCCCAACAGAAGACATTCACTATCTTTTGCAGTGTGGATAGATTACAAGGATTCTACACATGAATCGGATATGTAATGAAGTGGGTGCATAATTTGGCTCATTTTTCTTTTTCATCTCCTAGTCCTTGTATTTGGTTGGGGCAAGATGTTCCTTTATAAATTGAGAATCTTCTACTTAAAGAATTCAATGAAGTAATAAGATTCTTGGTTGGCTCAAATATATATGTTTTAACATAAAAATTAATACATTCTTTTTCCAAAATAAGTAATATATTTGATTATAAACACTAATATATTCTTAAAAAAATCTCACGGCCTGAAGTGTACGAATTTTACTAGAGCTACTCTAAAATGAGTTAACCTAACGTGTTAGATTATCTAGTAAAACAGGGCATGTGTAATTGTGTACGAGTTAAATTACGGATAAAGGGAGTTTAGACAATTCCATCCGAGTTTTATCATTAAATGTGCATAGATATCAAAATAGTTTAGTAGCTTTCGTTATGATATGCTTACTAGGAGTGTAATTAGTAGTTCTGATTATTTACAATTAATAAATACCGTAATCGAAATAGTTTCTCCCCGCTGTTTCTGTCAAATAACACCCCATCCCCCAACCACTTCCTCACTCCAATTTCATTTCAGATTCATCATCCTCAATAACAAAATTAAGCACCGAAATTGAGTTCTGAACTAGTTCGTTTCCGCTTTCTGGATCTGCAAATTCTCGTTTGCAGCATTGACATTGAATTTTCAAGTGCGGTTGCAAATGCAGCTCCCCCACGGTTCAGTTCATGCAGAATCCTCTCTTTCTGCAAAACTTATCAACTTCTGTCGGAAGATTGGAAGAAAAAGCTACGAATTTCACTATCAAGCTCAGCATTCATAAAAGAGTCGAGAAGAAAGGTACTTTTCGAAAATCCTTCACTATATGCCCTTTTCCTGTTAATTAGGTTACTCGGTTTTCCTTTTTTCCTTTTGGTGTGTGCCTGTGTGTGATTTTTCTTCTTCTTCAATTTGATTTATTGTTGAAGTGGCAGAACAGTTTCAGTTGCACTTGCTGCAGATCTGAGTGAAACTTTACTTGTTGCAGAACTAATTAAATGTTGTGATGTTGTCACTGCATTCCTTGTAATTTTGGAAATTCACTTAAGAAAAGTGGTTTATTTTTATGAGTTTTGGATTGAAGTATTTGACTAGTTTATTCAATTGTCTCCTGCCACTACCAACCAAAAGCACATTTTTGCTCGAGGATTCTCCTTGTATTTTGTAAGGATATTTGGGATTCTTATCATCTTTTTTTCTTTTCGTTATTTTAATAATAAAAAAATCTAAACTCGTTTAATTGATTTTTTTTTTTTCCTGGAAGAAAATGAATGATTTTGTCTTGGCAGCTTGTAGTCAAATACTGAGTTAGACAATTTAAGGCTGTGAAGGGTAGGAATGGTTGGGATCGAATCCGTTGTCTTTATCTTCCTCTTACTGTCTTTATCTTCATCTGACTGTTATATTCTTCTGTTGATCTGTTCTCAACCTTTGGACTTTTTATTATTTTTATTATTATTATTATTTTTTTTATTATTATTATTATTATTATTATTATTATTATTAAATCAGAAAAATATGGCGGGACATGCTTTTTCAAGTTTTTTATACGAAAAGTCCAAGCGCCGCGTTACTATATTTTTTTTTCTAACTTTGAATTAATGGAAGAAAACATGATATAGTAAATTTTTCTACACTACATGCTCTACCATATTTTGTTAAATGAAGCAACGGAATATCTGATGCCTTCAGATTCTGCCCAATAACCTAGAAACACAGTGAATTTCCCCTTATAAAGAAGAGAAAGAGAGAAAAAAAAAAAGAAAAAAAAAAAAATCTCCTGTAGAAGGGGTTCACTTCTGAAATACCTTCTTCCAATTTCAGAAATAATTGAGTAATTTGGTTTTATAGGAACTTGATCTTTTTGTTTTTGTTTCTGTTTTTGAGTGGGTAGAAAATTGTTGATGAATTAAGTAGACACAGTAACAATAAATGCAAACTTCTGATAAGTTAATATTCAACTTTCATTTGACATAACGAGACTTGTAACAAAGATAATTGCAGCCATTGTGAACTTGTGGTGGGATTCTTTGGCCTTATACTGACACATGTTCTTCTCGTAGTTGAGGTGTATATCACATACATATAGATAAGAACAAGCACCTCTTGTTTCATTTATAATATTATATTTATAGCAAATAGCAAACAACAAAAGTTATAGAGTTTTTGGTTTTCTTACTCATTTAATCACAGTTGAAAAAAGACATGAAAGAATTAGCCATGCTATAAGGTCTTAAGTTCCCCAAGACAACAATCTCTTTCCATCTATTTGAAGTTCTTCATCAAGCTTTTTCATTATATAACTGGCACTGCAGATGAGATTTCTGTTTTTATAAATTTATAATACTAATATAGCTATTCACAATCGGTTAGTTGGGGGGTTGGTAGTTTGCTACACACAAATTCAAAACATACTAGTATTACCCATTGAAAGGATGTGAAGTTTTCTTTTCCAATAGAGAAAAATTGAGAATGTACTTTTCTGTGTAAAATTATGTCATTCATAATAATTTCGTTGATTACCGAAAGCATTTGTAACTTGGATCTGCTCCATTTTGTTGTTTTTCACCCTATTCTTTCTCTTCAGTTATCGTAAGAGGGGATACATGTGTTCAGAGTTTTGATGAGATCATCTCTTTGTAGATATTTATTTTGTTTATTTATTTATTGGCTTCTGCACTTGTTTACAACCTGAAGAAGTCAGCTCCCCCCCCCCCCCCGGGTAAATACCTAGAAGCTGTTCTTGAATGCTTGCACTGTTAGATTCCTTGTCTTGTTTCTCTACATTTTTTAATTTGTCCGCTCCTAAGCTAACTTTTGTGTTTCTCCGCTCTTTTTCTGCAGCTATGTTTGTGAACCTTGGCTCTATCCCTGTCATTTGCTCTTTCTTCTTTGCCATTATCTGTCTCCAGCCTTTGGCTCTTGCTGACTTGAACGCAGATAGACAAGCTCTTCTAGCATTTTCTGCTGTTGTCCCCCACGGGAGGAAGCTCAACTGGAACCTTTCTTCTTCGGTCTGCACGTCTTGGACTGGAATCAATTGTACAAAGAACCGTACCAGTGTGGTTGAACTACGTCTCCCTGGGGTTGGACTTACTGGCCCAATTCCAACGAATACTCTTGGGAAGTTGCAATCCCTACGAGTACTCAGCCTCAGATCCAATTTCCTCAGTGGTAATCTGCCGTCTGATGTCCTCTCACTCCCTTCCCTCGCCTACCTCTTCCTGCAAAACAATAACTTCTCCGGTGATATACCGACTTCTCTTTCCCCTCAACTCACTGTTATTGATCTTTCCTTTAATTCATTAACCGGAAATATCCCACAAACCCTTCGGAATTTGACTCGACTCACTGCACTGAGCCTTAATAACAACTCACTTTCTGGATCACTCCCTGATTTGGGCCCCACGCACCTCCGACATTTTGACCTAAGCTACAACCATCTTAATGGCAGCATTCCATCTTCTCTACAGAAGTTCCCAAGTTCTTCCTTCATTGGAAATTCTTTATGTGGGCCACCTCTGAATCCTTGTTCAAACGTGCTTCCTCCTCCCCCTTTTCCCAGTTCCTCTCTGCCACCCTCAGGACCGGCTGTAAGACAAAATTCAAGGAACAAACTTTCATTGGGAGCCATTATTGCAATTGCAGTGGGAGGTAGTGTTGTGCTATTTCTTGTAGCTTTAGTTGTGCTCTTATGCTGCCTTAAGAGAAAGGATAACGATGATTCTGCTATGCCGAAAGTTAAGCCTTCTAGTGGTTTGAGGGGTGAGACGCCAGGGCAGGAATTTGGCAGTGGAGTGCAAGGACCTGAGAAAAACAAATTGGTTTTCTTCGAAGGATGTGCTTACAATTTTGACCTCGAGGATTTGTTGAGGGCCTCGGCTGAAGTCCTCGGGAAAGGCAGTTTTGGGACGGGATACAAGGCAGTCTTGGAGGAGTCGACAACAGTTGTTGTGAAGAGGTTGAAAGAGATCATTGTTGGAAAAAAGGAGTTCGAGCAGCAAATGGAAACAATCGGGAGAGCCGGACAACATCTAAATGTTGTGCCCTTACGTGCTTATTATTACTCCAAGGACGAAAAACTCCTGGTCTACGATTACTATCCGGATGGAAGCTTGGCAGCTCTATTGCATGGTATTGACTCTCTTACTCCCCCTTTACTACAATTCTTGGACCACACCTAGTTATAGGATATTATGGTCTTATATATCAAGGACCAAACATAATACTGAGTGATTTTAAGTGTGCTGTATTTAACTTCTGGGAAAACGCATATAAGATCACCTGTATTCTGTGAATCAAGAACCCTTTCTCCATAGAAGCATGTTTTGTTGTGCTCATCAACTCCTGTCAAACAGGAAAGAAGACCACTGGAAGAACTGCACTGGGCTGGGATTCAAGACTCAGAATATCGGTCGGGGCAGCAAGAGGCATTTCTCATATACACGCCATTGGTGGTCCAAGATTCACTCATGGAAACATCAAATCCTCAAATATCCTTTTGAACCAGGACCTAGATGCCTGTGTCTCTGATTTTGGTATCGCCCCTCTCATGAACTACCCCACCACATCATCCCGGCACCCAGGATACCGAGCCCCGGAGGTTACCGATGCCCGAAAACACACTCACAAATCCGATGTGTACAGTTTCGGGGTAATGTTACTCGAGATGCTTACTGGGAAACAACCGGTTCAATCCTCGGGCCCTGATGAGATAGTTGATCTCCCGAGGTGGGTCCAGTCGGTCGTTCGGGAAGAGTGGACAGCCGAGGTTTTTGATGTGGAGTTAGTGAGGTTTCAGAACAATGAAGAAGAGATGGTGCAGATGCTGCAAATAGCTATGGCATGTGTAGCAAAGGTGCCAGATCTGCGGCCTGAAATGAATGAAGTTGTTAGGATGATGGAAGAGCTCCGGCAATCCGGCACGGAGTACCGGCCGGCTTCTGATGAGAACAATTCCAAGGATTCCAATGTGCAGACCCCATGATTCTTTGAAAATGAGTGTCTCATTTCAATTTCGTAAAGAAAACTACATCTGATTGAAAAACTTGCATTTGATTCTTGGTGAGTGTGAAATATGTGGATCGTAAATTTTTTAGGAATGCATTTCTGTTATTTGTTCTAGTGTTATAGTGTGTTGTTTCGTTCTTTATACCATTCTGATATTTTTATAGACAACCTCATTCATCGTCCTCGCAGCAGAACGGCTCTGTTTTAGATGGTAAACACAGTATGATAAGGAAAATTAAGCTTTTCCTAAGGCCATTTATATTTGTTTTAATGGAAATAGAAGTATATTTACACTTAGGGTGTGTTTGCTTATGGTATCCCTCAGTAGATTGATCCTCTCAATCTCAATAAAACACACTCATTAATTCTTTCAGTCAAGTTTGGCTCAACACTCTCCAGCCTTAAGTAAATACACCCTTGAAAAATAGAAGTAACGAGTGTATTCTTCATGCTTGGAACGAGAGGTTTGAAACTTTAAATAATACTCATATGAACTAATTTAAAACCACATCTATGTCTCACCTATCTGAAATCCCAATGCTTAGATTTGGTGTAGGTTTGTAGGGAGAATTTTAAATGCATTGCTTGACAATTGATAGAATATTTAAAGTTCTAAATATTTGGTTTGGTCGCAAACGAATTATCAATTTTAAGTAAATTTTCTATTGCCATATGAATTTTAAATGTAACAAAAAAATCATTAATATGTTAGTTTTTTAAACCATCAATATTTTTTAACATTTGATCGTCACCAACATAATTAAATTCATCTTAATGAAACCATTGTATATTTACCACCTACATTTGTAATGAATCAAGAGTTGAAGTTACATATATATATATATATATATATATTAACAGTATGACATTCTGAAAAATGTGGGGAGCAAATACTTTATTCTTCAAACATAATACTAAATTCAACTTTAATTGTATCTGATAATCATTATATATCATTAATAATCGAGAAAACTGAAATTTTAAATCATGATAGCCGAATCTGAAGTATGCATATAACAATAACTAAACCATGCTGACACGTGATCAAGCAGGAGAGAAACTGAACAAATTATTTCACAAGGAAATCCTCAAACAACTCTGCGTATTTGGTTTCCATAAGGAATACATTGTGCATAACAAGTCTAATTCTATTTAAAATTACAAATAAAACGCTATAACAATTCACCTTCTAGATGTTAGAACTTCGTTAACTATGGTGTAAACTAAATTCGACGCACCATGATTAAAATGAAATTTCAATATGGATTCACCATATCAAATGTGCAACTTCATATCACATTACTACGAGAATCCAATTTCAATATTTATCAATATATCGCAAACTCTCATCTCATCATCTTAAAACAATTCTTCCCAAATATTCAGAAAATCATCCGTAAAGTGGTTGTTGAAATTATTGATCACAAATATCATGCTTTAACAATTAATACATCATTAACAGACTAAATCAACATGTCTACCAATAACTAATTAATCATCCAGGATAGAAAGAACAATAATCTAGAAAGTGGAAGTGTACCTGAAACTCTTTATGATCTTGTGCAAAAACTGGTATGGCCATCCAAAGATCAGTTTCACCCTCAATTACCTTTTGCAGAAAGAATATATACAGAACATATGATAGAACAACTGATGTTTAAGGACCATAACCCTAACTTATTATAATAAGTTCCTTTGTTTTCAATTTGATCCATCAACAAACTGAAAATCTTTTATGGTCTCTATACACATGATTATTTAATATCCATTAAGGCTCATAACTTAATTCCTCAGTAGATCACTTTAATTGGGCAACCATAAGACAACTATATATATATATATATATATATATATATATATATATATAATTTGACATATGTTGACCCAATATATTGGATATTTCCAACAAAACACATTATGATGAGGAAATTAAGCCATTTATATTTGTTTTAACATAAATAGAAATATATTTACACTTAGAAAATAGAAACAATGAGTGTATTGTTTGTGCTTGAAACGAGAGATTTGAAATTTTAAATAATATCATATGAACTAATTTAAAGCCACAGATATGGTTTCACTTATCTGAAATCCCTCTGCTTAGATTAGGCGTAGGTTTGTAGGGAGACTTTTAAATTCATGGCTTGGCAATTGATAAAATATATGATGTTTTAAATTTTTGGGTTAATCGCAAAAGAATTATCAATTTTAAATTAATTTTCTCTTACAACATGAATTTTAAAATGTAACAAAAATTCATTATAACATCAATATTTTTTAACATTTGATATCACCAACATAATTAAAGTCGTCTTAACGAAACCATCACATATCTATTATACATGTTATCTATTGCTACAATTGTAATGAATCAAGAGTTGAAGTTATGGTGGTGACAACTTTTGTTCTCCATTCACGATAGTGGAGACGGCATATTGTACAATAGATGGTGGATTGACGGTGAATGTAAACAGTTTCTGCACCACGTCCACTTTAAATATGGTAATATGTGAAATCCGAAAATATTTCTTCTAATCTCTATCATATTAGATAAGGATGGTTGGTAAGTGTAATATCCAACAAAAATTTAAATAGATTATATGCATATATATCAATTCACAAACTTGTTCTCCCATAGCAATTTGCTTGCAGAGAAGTTTCTATTAAGGAGAAAATACTACTTCAGCAAAAGACGTATATAATTTATAAGCAACTCCATTGAGCAAAATTTATCGAACACTTGTCCTTCACAAAAATGAAAGTAATCCATTCTAGATTTCACTTTTTACAGGAAAGAAGGTTAGGGTGAATAATTTTACCACAAAGAAAGTCATACAGTTCGTTATTTTGTAGTTGTTACTTGATACCTGAGAAATAGGGTACAATGGAGAGGATTCTACTTCTCTTCAATTGAACTTGGTTCCTGAGTTTAGTCAAACCAACAAGCCCCGGTGCCATTGTTAAATTGGTTAAATACAGAGCAGCAGCACGCCATCGTGTTGTTTCCATCAATTTCTCTCCAGTGCAAGCTTTGTGTGCCGAACAAATTAACCTGATGTTTCTTTTAGTATTCCTTTTCCCTAATCCTTAAATAGCAACTGACGAAAATTGATTGAGGATGAGAGTAGAAATGGCGAAGGAGCACGAAAATTGATCGACAAAGAGAAGTGAGAGCAGGGAGCGTACGATGAATGAGAGGCAGGGTAATGGGATGCGCGGCGGAGGAGAAGGAGATTAATAGGACGCATGGTGGAGGAGAAGTAGAGTAAGGAGCTTAACACACCGGAGGAGAAGTAGAGAAAAGGTCTTAAAGCGGCAGAGGAGCTGAAAATCGGAGGAGAAGCTGAAAATCGCGACTTGTTTGTTATCCCCAATTGTTACGACTTGGGAGAGATAAAGACTCTTAATTCATATAACAAATAAATTTGTTACAATAAATTAGCACATAAGTCTCGAGTATCCCATTGGGCCTCGTTTACTTCGGGGATAAAGGAGGATAACCCAGGATAATATAATTTTATCCTGACTTATCCGACGTTTACTTTGGCAGATTTTTTATCCCGGGTTATCCACTTCCAATGTTCAAACCTTAGCAGTGCCATTGTTTTTTTTATACATTAACTTTGACATTCACTTGTAATTTTTTGTAAAATAGACTATGCTAATAAATAATTATATATTTTCTTTCATTTTCATTTGCAGATTTTAAAATAAAAGGAAAAAATACTTTTTTATACATTAACTTTGACATTCACTTGTAATATAGACTATGCTAATATATAATTATATATTTTCTTCCATTTTCATTTGCAGATATTAAAATAAAAGAAAAAAAATATGTTTTGTATCTTTTACATTTTCGGTGTTCGACTGATTTAGGCCGAACACCTTTTACCATATTTGGCTCCTACTCCGGTCGAACACATTTCACATTGTGCAGTTTTGTTGGGCCGAACATCTTTCACATAAATTTTAAAAATAATACTAAAATGATCTAATATTTATTTGAAAATTTTAACATTTTCTTAATATATTAATATATGCATAAATTAAATATATAGCTAGTAATGAATATAAAATAAAAATCAATTAATATTGCTTACGTAGAAAAAAATTATACAACTAATTAATTTGAAATACTAGATAAGCCAATAAAAGACATCGAGGAAAGAATATTTAAAAAAAATTAATAATAAACATTTTTTAATTGTAAGACATTAAAAAGTATTTGAATCTTGTAAATACGTATTTAAAAAGTAAAGGAAATAAAAAAGGGTAATGACAACTTTCAATTAACAACGGTTACAATAACCGTTGTTGTTGATCACAGAAAATAATTCTTTTAAATTATCAATTTAAAAATATATTGACAACGCCCTTTCAACTACGGACGTACAGGCCGTTGTCTTTAAATGAAAATAGGTATTCGACTACGGTTAAACCACAACGGTTTTGCGAACCGTAGTCTTTTAGCGAAAATAAGTATTCGACTACGGTTAAACCACAACGATTTTTCGAAACCGTAGTCATTTAGTGAAAAAAATGTAAAACACTACGGTTTGTACAATGACCACGGTTAAGCACTAAAAGACTACGGTTATTGCGTAAAATCGTTGTCTTTTGGGCATTGCGATTAACCCCGTTTTTGTTGTAGTGTCAGGATCAAGAAACTAGGTTAAAAGTTAGTTTAAGTTCACTAGATTAAATTCAACACCATTTGAAATTAGCTTAGAAGTTAGTCTAGGTTCATTAAGGTCAAATGCAACATCATTTTAGGGAGAAATGATTGAGGATCGTTAGCCCCAAGATCAGTTGTTACCTATAGATTCCATTTAATGGAGGATATTAAGCCCCTATAGTCAGCTATTACCCATAACTCCCATTTAATAGAGGATTTTCAGCCTAAAAACTAGTTTATATCCATGATTTCCACCCTAATTCTACCTATATAAAGCTTGTTGAAGCTCACAAATGGAGACACCACTTTTCTCTCATTTTTCAGCAAGGTATTCTCCCTATTATTTAGCATCTCTTTGAGTTCATTAGAAGATTAGTGGAGGTTCTCCAAGTTCAAATATGTTCTGTTTACGTTTGATACTTACTACTTCCCTATTCATCTATTTCATGTATTTATTATTTAATCCAAATCAAGTTTATTTAAAAAAAAATGGTGAACATAGGAATTTCGTTCCTAATTTCCACCAGACTTATATTTTCTAATTAAATAAATTTCCTCAAATTTCTTAGTTTAAGATATATAAATATACTTATATATTTATCTATGTAATTTGTAGTTTGGTTTTGTATATCTAATTTGATTCACAAGGGAATTCTAAGATGAGGTTTATAACTTATTGATAGCAGACGAGACCTATGGGAACTAGAATCATCCAACATATAGCATCACATTCGGTCAAGTACTATTTCAAGGTGGGGATTTATATCTATTTGTCTTCTTTTATATGCTAATTTGTAGAATTTTTACTTCTAAGTGCAATGTGCTACGTTCTATGACCCATGCAAATGAATGTTCTATGTCCAAATTTCCTACGCAGCATTGGGATCGCGATAATCCAGGTTTGACAATGACTATCTTGAGATATTCCCACGTGCCCAAAGCTATTTATATTGGCCAATATTCCAGATACTATGATACAATATGGTTATTCTTTTACAAATGCGTATTTAATTATCGACAGACATGTCCCCACTAAACCTGTTGGTTTGCTCACACAAATCCTATTTTCTTTTCTGATTGAGAAGGTTGATGTGATGTGGTTGATTGGGAGCACATGACTATGATTTATTAAAATAAATAGAATTTTAGCTACTTTTACTTTGATATGAAACTCATGCAGATGCTATAGTGTCATTTGGATATTTTTCTTTTGTCTCCGGCTATGGGTGCACATTTGTCTTTTCCTATTAAATAATGGTTTTCTTCTTGAGTAAATGATTTAAATGTTTCAAGTTTACCTACTAGTCTAAAGAAAGAAAAATGTTATTCTTATTTTAGTCTTGGAAAACAAAATGGGGTGTAACAGTAAGACTTTTGAAATATTTCAATTTTGCTGAGGATTTTTGTTCCTAAAAAATTGGAAAAAAATGCGTCCATTTCTCAACGAGAAGATGCTATCATATATGGCTATAAATAACGTAAAAAATAGGCATAAAAGGGGGACTTGTCAAATATAAAAAGCACAAAACAAAAAGGAAAGAAATGGTATTACCCAAAATGGCATGAACAATGAGCGGGATAACAATTTCTACTAAAATAGAAATCTGGCATTTTGCTATTATATTTATATAGATAACAAAATTATTCTACATATTATATAGTCATTTATAACAAAAATAAAATAAAGTGACACTATTAGTATATGTAACAAAATTGTTCTATCTCGTGCATCGCACATGTGAATATCTAGAAATTCTAATAATCAAATACTTAAGAACATAAACGTTAAGAAGATATCCAAAGCAAGTAGGTCATAACACAAAATGTATATCTTAGAAATTTTTCCAAAATGAAACTCTTTGAACATAAACTTCTTCATCCAAAACAAACAACCTTTAGACTTATAAAAGACTAGGGCAATGATATGCATATATTAGTCCATGTGTTAATATTTTTCATATCTTTTTGTATTATTTGTATGTTTTATGATCTAATTAATTATTTTCCTGGTGCAGGAGAAGAATAATTAGACTTTGAAGAAAACCGGACTTAAGTGCAATTTTGGGCGAATTGTGAAGATGTGAGTCAAGTGGGTTAAAGAGAAGATAACTTAAAATTCTAAATAAACAACATTTAGACTTTTAAGAAAAATCATAAAGCATAATCAGTCATCTTCATTCTTTATGTGATCACCAATTGGATATTGGGATTGACATTATTATCAATGTCATTTTAAGCATTATAAACGGGATTAATAAGAGGGCTATTTCATATGATTCAAAATTCCCCTCCCAAAAGTATATACACCCTAAAACACCTCCTCTCGAAGGCTAGAAGCTTTATCGGCTATGGGGGGGAAGCTCTTCACTTCCTCTTGAGGCTACAATCAGAGAATTAAAAATAATTTGTAAATTCCTCATTCAGAAATTCAGCATGTGACTAGATCAAATAATGTTCCCAAAATACAAATAGTTGCTAGACTTCAATAATACCAAGCAGATATTGATTTGTAAACATGAAATTCGGATTATTTTTGTTACACATAGTTGCAATATCATTATTGTATTTGCACACACACGCGTTTCTTTATATATTTTTGTGATACAACATACCTATCTTTTAAGGGAAAAATCTAATTTAAATTGAGAATACTTTGTTCTTGGACTTAGACCAATAGAGAATGGATCCTGAAGTAGAAGACTTGACATTTTGACAGTGATGGACCTAAAAATTGAGTTCAAGGGGACTCATCTACGAGTGGATCTAGGAGTTTGTTTTACCGGTGATTGTTTCTTTTTTTCAATTATGCTCAAAAGTTATGGAGTAGGTCTCTTGTAAAAGATCCATGCAATTGGGGCGATGGATAAGTTTTCATGAAAAGACTACAACAAAAACTGTTAATCACCACGTTCAAAAGACAACAGTTATACGCAATAACCGTAGTCTTTTAGCACTCAACCGTGGTCGTTGTACAAACCGTAGTGTTTTACTTTTTTTTTTGTCGCTAAATGACTACCGTTTCGTAAAACCGTTGTGGTTTAACCGTAGCCGAATACCTATTTTTCGCTAAAAGATTACGGTCGCAAAACCGTTGTGGTTTAACCGTAGTCGAATACCTATTTTCGCTAAAAGGCTACGGTTCACAAAACCGTTGTGATTTAACCATAGTCGAATACCTATTTTTCGCTAGTAGACTACGGTTTAGCAAAATTGTTGTTTAACCGTAGTCGAATGCTTTATTTTCCACACTAAAACCACTTTGGCGGAAATATTTCCACCAAATATTTCATTCTTTTCCCTTTCTCATTTTTTCTTTAATTTACTTATAACACTAAAATATATACTCCTAACTAATAAAAAATAAAACACAACCATAATGAAAAGTGGATTAGGAACAGGATCCCTAATTATCATTCTTTCTTGTTGAGAGAAAGCCAAAATCGTTCTCCTCCGATTTTCGTCGATCTCCGCCACTCTCCGTCGTATTTCCGCTTATCTCCATCGTAATCCATCTATATCCACAGAACTTTGCCACTCGTCGCGACTAGCCGCCTGTCCCCGCCTCCGCCTGTCATCCAACTACAGTCTATAAATCCTAGGTGATTATTATTCTATTTCTCGGCAGGTACGTAAATTGGAAGGTTTTAGGTCTGTGCCTTGTTATTTGCTTTCGATAATTGATTTTATAGGTTGTAGGTTCTTGAATCTGAATATTAATGTTGCTATTGTGTACCTTGAGTAGGCATAATTATAGTACTGTACAGTGTTCAATTTGTCAAATTTAGTGAGTTTTACTTGTTTCTTTTAATTAGATTCAGTATCTCTACTCAGGAACTGATTTTTATTAGAATACTAGAGATGTTAAAAAAAATGTTGTTATTTCAGGAAGTACAACAGGGATTTGGTATTGTAAATTCATGTGTAGTTTGGCCTTGATTATTTCGCTTTTAGGTGGTTTCTGTTGATGAACTATCTTCGCTAATTCTTTAACTGTTGCCAATCGGTGGTTTTTAGTTCTCCGTTTCTAGAATTTCTGATGTATATTTTAGTATTCAGATCAGAGATATCTAATATCCCTTGTTGGAAAGAGTTGTTAATGATCAGTTACGTTGTATATTACTAGATCTGGAATGCCTATGTGTAGTAATCTCAATTTTAGGTGAATGTCGTGCTTATATGAGAGCTATTACTCCAACTCAATTTCTTAGTGGAGCAAGTATGTATATAAGGGTCTTGAAAGTATGAAACAAAACTAGGAAATAAGATCATGTCTGTAGAGTAAGAAAGAGAACTATGTTTCAAACAATATAAAGTGACTTTTCAAGATTGATCTACTTATACTAACTGTGAAGATTATGATTTGAATGGTGTTATGTGATGATGGATCAATGTTTTGTAAGTTATGGGTAAACATTTGATTATGCCAAATAATGAAAGCAAATATATCCTCTTAGAATATAAAGATTTGTGAATTTGTTTGGCAAGTTGTGTAATTTGCCTTGACAGTGAAGTTGATGAGCAAATGTGCAAGTTTTAGTAGAAAATGTTGGACCATTCTCCCTACAGTTACTTATTTGCATTTTCAATTTTTGCATCTGCTCAATTAAGTACTTCAATTAGATTTTGAATCTCGATAACTTTTGTATAGGTATTAGTCATGGTAGTCATATTCGTTTCTTCCTTCAATGGCTGCTAAGAAGCTACGAGATGCTGCAGAAAAGGTGATTTATCTAATTTCTCCAAATGTAAATACTATATGTGTCAAAGTTGTGTAGCTTGGAGACTTTTATCAGCACTGTGTATTTACCTATAGCATGCCTCTGCTTAATTATACTTCTAATAGTAATCTAAAACAAATGTGAATAGGTCAAAGTCGGCTGCTAAGACCACAGTCAAGCTTCTTAAATATTTACTCTTCATTTTCTCTCCAAACTTAGACTTCCTAGTAGTTGATTGTTAACTGATCAATAACCTAAAATTGGAATTCGAGAACTTCCTCTAAACATAAAATGGGATCACAAATGTTTTGACTAAACTCTTCCCATCCACTCCATGTTCAAAAGGAAAGGAAAATACATGTGTGTGTGTGTGTGTGTTTAATTTTTTGGGGGGCATGTGTTAGCTCCCTCGCCCCCCAGAAAAAGATAAGGAAAAATCAACTTTCGTTTAAATGATACTTGATGACAATCCAGGATTCAAATGATAACTACCACGTACAGAAGAAGAGTTTGGTTACCCAGATTCAAAATAGTCAATTAAGTTATAAGCCAAGCCTGGTTCCTTCAACCAGGAAAAAAAGAGGATTTGCATGTATCAATCACGAGGGGTTCAAAACCTTTTGATTGCTTCATTGTTGATTCAGAACGTAACTATAAGTACCTTTCCCGATGTGCAATACAAAAGTTATTTTTTCTCAATGTGATGAAAGCATAACCTTCTAATAACTACAATTCTACCCTATATGACTTCATTTATTTGTTTATTTGACTTATTCAACTATATGTAACTTATTCGTGAAATAAAAAAATTAAACAAATAAAACAAGACAGTGACTTTTAAAACGTGACTATGTTTTTGAAACAAAACTCACTATAGAAATAAGGCTTTTTGCCACTACAAAACGTAGTTACAAAAAAGGGAGAGTAGTCACAAAAATATTTTTAGAAACTACAAATCTAAAAGTAGTTACTATAGGGTAGCCACTTATAGTAAGATGCAAAAAGTTTTTTTGCAACTGCTTTATAGTTACTAATGTATTTGTAACTATGTTTTGCAACTACTTTGTAGTTACTAATGTATTTGTAACTACAAGTAGTTGCAAAAGAACTTGTCATATTGTAGCAAATTTAGTTAAAATTGTTTGAAATATTTTATGTAAATACTAATAGTTACAAAAGAAGTTACTTTTAGTAACCACTCTTATAGTTGCAAAAGACTAGCGGCAAATACCCTTTTTTCTTGTAGTGACTATTTTTTTGGATGGAGGGAGTTTATGATATAGGATAACAGAGAGGCCCTCCTGAAAGGATTTTCGAAGTGGTATGCTGATGGTATGACCGCTACTTTGCCTTCTAAGATTTTTCTTAAATTTTGAACCATTTTTAACGTGTGAAAGTAACAGACTCACTTAAGTCAATATGATGTAAAAGCATTACAATTTGCAAACAAAATGAAGTAACAAACCCACTTCAAAAAAAATTGACCTCAATTTGATTTTTGGTTAAGTCTGATTGAGATTGGATCAAAATCAATTATCTCCAGTGTTTGATTGTTAAACTTCAACCTTGGCATTTTTTAAAAATAAAGCCTAAATTCTAGTTTCTTCATTTACAATAGTAATAAAATATCATATTTCCTAAAAGATATATATATATATATATATATATATATTATTATTATTCATATTTCTTCAGTTTGATATTTCTTAAAAATATCAAAATCGATAAATCGTATTTCTAGTTTATTCATATGTTTCTTCAATTTAATCACAAATGAAAAAATGGCAAGTGCAAAAAAGACATTATTATTAATAATTGTGAGAATATAAATTATTCTTTTGAACCACGTGATTGTTTATTTGCCTAATTTGATATACCAACGCATACGATTCTATAAATTGTGATTTTAGAGGCATTTCTATCCATCGTTTTCATTACTCTTTTATATATTCACTGTTAGTGTGTATGTAGTTTTTTGCTTAGTCGAAAAATATATCTGACTATAACCTATTACTGCTTAACAGGTGGGACGAAGGAAGTAAATGGAGCTAATTGTGCCATACACCCCCTCCATCGATTTCTCTTGCAACAAAAGGTATGATTTAGGTTTATTAAGACTTAAACATATATATTGAATTGTATATAGTAACGTACATATTGGATCACCTCTGAAATTAATCATCGTTTTTCCAAATGTTGTACTTAGAGTTTAAGGTGAAAATAGCAAAAGGACATACTGCTGGTTTTTTTTATTAATTTTATATTTGTGTTTTATACTTTAGATATATCTAATTATGACCTTATACTTGATGTTTTTTACTATTTTGTGTTGTAGATATCTGAATTAACAAATAAATTTTTGTGTTTAATTCTATCTTTTTTGGTGTTTTTTTTGCAGGATAATGAAAGATGATTCAAAAGAAAAGATGCGTCTTTGTAATAGATTTAAGTATAGATAAATTAATTTGTATTTTTTTTTCTTTTCTGGCTTTGAAACGTAATGTAACTTTGATACTTAGAAATAAATGATTTTTTTTAATCTAATATTTACTCTTTCTTATGTGATATATTATTGAAGATTAAACAACACACATAAATATTAATTTATGTTATATATATATATATATATATATATATATATATAAGAAAAACTATAAAAGAGTATCATCTACAACAACGGTTTATGAAAAAGAAAAGACAACGATCTTTGACCGTAGTCTAAGAAAGTCACCAACCGTGGTCATACATACCGTAGTCGTAGATGATCCTATTACGACAACGGTTATCAACCGTAGTCTTTATCATTAATTACTACGATTCAGACCGTAGTCGAAGAAAATCCCCAACCGTGGTCATACATACCGTAGTCGTAGATGCTACTATTACGGCAACGGTTATCAACCATAGTCTTTATTGTTAATTACTACGGTTCATTAACCGTAGTTATTGATGGTAGGTCTACCACTACGGTATCTACTACCACGATTGTTGAATGCCTTTAACTACGATTTTTTACCGTAGTCTTAAACGTTTTTTGTAGTAGTATTACTTGTTCTGAAGAAAGGTATCATGCTGAAAATGTACTAGTGTTTATGCTGAAATTGTTCTGGCTAATACCTTTAGCAAGAATGAGTAATACATTTTAGTAATAATAGTGATTCTTTACCCAAATTGCACTATGCATCTAGTGTATATGAGATAATGCAAAGGTTATGAGACAAATCTTATACCAAATAGGGGCAAACTCTGAGAATAATAGAAAGTAAACTCTTATATATGTTATACTCTAAAATTAAAACATAAAAATGCAACTTTAGAAAATTTGAATGAAAGGATCACTGCTCTGTACCTCCTAAATTTTTCTATGAGCCTCGATAATACTCAACTCAGTACAAAAAAGAAACTAGAAAGTACAATGATATTCATAAGATCAATAAAGCAATAAAAATAGTCAATAATCAAGATATATTGTTTCTATTCAAATCATTATAATTTTAAGATCTTTTATCGGTATTGCTCATACATAAAAATATTATTATTAAATGATTATTCAAGTTAAACAATAGAATTATATATTTTTATTTAATTAACTTGTATTACAAACGACTAACTACACATCTATAATAGCAAATTTTGATGGGACCACGGAGGTCCAATGTCCACCCTGGCCCCTACACAGATCCGTCTCTGCGTCTCGAGCTTCGAAAGAAGCAAGGAAGCGACCGCCAGTGGAGGAGCTTATCCCCAAAACAAGAAAAAAAGATTTGAATTTCGAAAGGAGGTGGGGGCATTGTGGTGTATATAGATACCTTGAGATAAGGCAACTACATAAAGAAGCAACAGTTGAGCATGACAGAAGGAGATGTATAAGCGGTGGTGCAAGGGAGAGTTTCGTTGAAATAAATTGTAGGTCAAAGAGAGGGAGAAGAAATAGATGTTTTAATTTGACCAAAATTTTCCAACGGTAAAGTAATGTGGAATAACTACTGATTTTTTTAAGAAGGTTCCAACAGCCTAGGCTGAAGAAGAAATAGTTGGAAAACTACAAATCGAATATTATTGATGTAAAAACAGAAAAGTAAGAGAAGAAGAGAGAAAACGAAAGTAGGTGTGGAAGTGGTATATTATTATTCCACAGGAGGCCCCTTTGCATAGGTATACAAACGAAGGTTTAAGAATACATGGAATATAGTGAAACCCCTAAATTGAGCTCCGGTCAATACCTTTTGATGAAAGCACATAAATATTTTTTTCTTTAACACTCCCTCTTGTGCCAAATCAAAAGGATGAATGGTGCATGAATGTTGTCTCGTTAAAAACCTTATCAAGTAACAAAACACAGTGGGAAAAATAAACCTTGATCAAAGGGAAAAAAAATGCTACGCACCTATGTTGAGACTCTCCCTGAAGTCTACACATCTCATTTTATACGTACATCTATCAAAAGAGCTTTGTAAATTTTCACATCTTTGATTTTACATAAACCATGAACAAACTATGTGTTTGTTGGTTGTAGAAACCTTCAGTGATGCATGCTTCGTTATATCACTTTGACGTGTAACATAATTCATTTGTTTGTTACAAATAACTTCATCTTTGTCACTTCGAGCAGGCTCTCCAGTGGTATAACTCAAGTCACTAATACTTTAATCATCTCTAAGTGATTTGATGAGGTAGCTAGAGGAGTTGACACTTTCTTTGTGTGGATGGGTAACCAACATCAGCAAAACCAACTAAAAACAATATTTAGTGTTTCAGAGTAAGGGGAGCTTCAACATTTCATTAGCAACTACTTATTCTTTTCTAATCATTTTATCTCTCTATACGGGAGCAATTGACATTTTCTTTAGAGGTTACAATTTCATTTGTAGTCTCCCTTATCTTAAATATGGGATGAACAAATTCACGTCAATTATTTATTTTAGATATCAAAATACTTTTTGATGTCATTCCACCATACTGTGATATTCAGAGCAAAATATAGCTAACAAGTTCTTCGATACAGTAGTATCTAGTTGGGTGCATTGAGCTTAGTACAATAACGCGCACATTTTTACTAAGTAGGGAATTTTAACTCCCAATAGCTCTTCCTTACGATGCAAGTGGATCATTTCCTATGTCCATACTCCAAAGAATCATAGGAGTGCTAACATATTGTACTTTATCCGTGTTAAATTGCCTGATAATCTTTTGGATATTGCAACTGAGGAATTAGTATTCCACAAACTTGTTCTTCTAGTTCAAGGCATAGATAGTGTCAAGTTTCCCCATGATCGTTTATCTCAAGTTCGGATATCAAATATCTCACGGCTTCTCTTATTTCTGTAAGTGTACCTATTATGACCATAACATTAAATGTATTGTTATAAATTTGAATTCAGAACTTGTTTTCTTTATAAATGCGCAAATGTAAAGTTAATTGTTCCTTCTCTTCCCAATCAAGTAGTCACTCAGACGGTTATACCATTTCCATCAGAATTATTTCAATCAAAGTGAGCATTTCAATCTAATATTGTAAATGCACCTTGTGGCCTAGAGTCACTTGAGTTGGGCAGTAAAAGTTCATCAGACACTTTCAAATATCTCTAAAACAAGATCACCATAGAGATATATAATAACCACATTGCTATGTTGCATTCCAATCATTTGGGATCTTACTCGTAGAACATCGAAATGGCCATTGTGAGAGAATATATCTCCTCGTAGTCAATTCCAAGGCGTTGTGAGAAAACCTTGTGCTTCAAGGCAAGCTTTGTATCTCATGACTTTATTCTTCTCACTATGGTTACTGACACAATTAATTTTATGTTCTACATGCTTTACACTTGGTAAGACTAGCACTACAAAACTAAATACTTGTTGTTTTATCATAAAATCAAGTACTACCTGGATTGGTTCTTTACATTTAGGTCAATATGCTTATGTTGACATGTTGCACCAAACTATGGTTAAATATCATCGTGTTTTATGATTCCTTGAGCAACAATATCATCAATGTGAAAAATCTTTGCATCAACTCACATTTGACAATGTGGTAATTGGGCAGGTGTCCAATACAATTTAACAAACATCTGATTTGACAAAAACAGTAATTCCCTTCTTCTGTACTCACATTTGAGATGAATAGCCTAATTTACCTTGCACTTATCATACATAATTTTTCCTCGCACTTATCATACATAATATTTCCTCTCCCATCTTCACTCCTCGACCAATGTTTTTATAGTTGAATCGGTGACCAAACCAATTTTACCATCGATTGGCGGTTCAACTGGTTTGACCGATTGGATCGGCAATCTAATTAAAAAATTAGTAGTCATTATTTATTAATTTTGATGTAAATACACACATTACCATCTACAAAATATAAGTACTTAAATAGAAAATTATCAATAAACTTCAAATTTCAAATAAAGATAATTATAACTTAGTGTACTACTTAAGAGTATGTATGTCTTTAATAAAATTTGATTTATAGTCCTTAAATTTCTTTTAACTTCAGTATCTCTTTTCAAACATGACAAAAATGGTAAATAATGAGTAACTTGTTAAATTCTATAAACTCATAAACAAAAGTAAAGAAATCTATAAGTGAATAAGCACAAAAGAATTTAAAAAAAATTGTGAATAGCCGATTTTATTTCCAGTTCTTTCGGTTTCCCGATGTTTTGGGTTTTTCTGTTTCAATCCAGTTGAACCATAGAATGCTTCTATGGGATACTCGGGACCTATTCGAGCATTGGTGCGCAGTTCAATCGGTTGAACCGGTCGGATCGGTCTGGTTCTAACAACAATGGTTGAAACCCCCTCCCTCTAACTTCTTGTCCGTTTTGCGTAACCCCCTTCTTCCCTCTCTCCCCGCATCGTAAACCCAATCCACCACTTCCCCACCCGTAAATTAACTTTCCCCTCCCCCGTTTTTTTTTCTTTTGTTTTTTCTTTTTTTTTTGTTTCTCAATTGTACACGTTATTTTTCTCCACTACCGTGTAATTCTCATTTCTGGGCTTACACGATTGAAGAGTAAAAGGAAGCAAAGCTTCAACAATTGGGGAAAAGCTTACACAATCGAAGAAAAGGCTTACACGAAACTTATACAAGTTAAAAAAAATAAAATAACAAGCACACACGAATCCTTACCATGTCGTCTCGTGTAATCCTTACCAATTGCCCCTATCCCTGTACCTCATGCCTTACATCCATGGTTCGAATCTTGTGTGCATGGGTGTACTAATGCTCAACCGTAAATGGACTGAAATTTCCTTGATTTGAGAAATCATCTTCATTGGTGTCTCCAAGTCCACCACTGTTGCTTCCACCAGTATTACTTCCCCCCATCATCAGATGAGCTCCCCACAGGCGAGTCTGAGCCACTACCAGTTACACCAACTTCTCCATGCAATATCAATTCTATACAAGCTAGCCATCGCAACTACCTATGAATCCGGATGTCCTTCATCATCGTCTAGGTTTGTTGGCTGAATCCATTGAAACGATTGATCACCTTCTTCATTATCTATTTTATGGGTGATGTCTACTAAATTTAAGAATTCCTGCTAAGCATCCCTAGCCTCTTTAGCTTCCATATCCCGTATCCTTAGCTTCATATTGTAATACCAAAACATGAGTTTTCAAGCTTTGGACATGAAAGACGAATTTCGATGCTTTGTGTGTATCAATGCAGAGGTACTCAAGTTCCTTTCGCATGCAAAAGGTGATGTTGTCTGCGCCAACACTCTGATGGCTAGTTGTTTAATTGTTGGTGTTGAACGACCATACATAACCCACCGAAATGTAGTCAGTGCCAACAATGTCTTGTTGTAAATGATACAAGTACTGTCAAATATAACTGGCAGTGACAACTGTACGGTCACCAAATGGTTTTCTTGCATCACGAAAACAGATGAGCTGTACAAGTACAAAAAAAGTGATTAGGTAATTTCATCAAATGGAGAAGACAAGCTTGTAGGTTTTTTATCAATTATGTTAGCCTCATTCCAAAACTGCACAACACCGTCGGAGTCTGGTGTAGTTTATTGAAAACTTGAAGCACTGCCCGAAGTAGATCAGGATCTTTACCTACTTCTAACAGAACCTATTGCATGTAGTAGATGAGAAAGTGTACGATCCCACGTAGAATCAATTGTTCTTGTTACCCACTATAAGGCTCTTATTGTTTAGACATTTTCATTTATAACTCGAATCAAATCATATAAGATCGGTATAGTTGGAACTACCTCTGTATCAACCACTCGGAGGACTTTATATAATGGCTAAAAAATATTCACGGTATGTTGCACTCCATCCTAGAATGTATGGTCAAGCACTTGACCTTCCACTTCTTTGCCCACCTTTGTTCGACTAAGTTTATTCGCAGCTCAATCATCAATAGTATTATTATTTCAGGTTAGATTTTTTCTTCAAGAGGTTGTCCAAGGCGATATAATTAGTTGCAAAATGTGTTGCTCCTGGTCTTACAATATCTCCCTAACACACCTCTCGCATCTTCGCAAGTAACCAACCATGATTATAAATGAAGTTGGTGATAAATGTAAGAATTCTCGTTTTTCTTGCATATTTCACGTCCATATGTTTGTGTGAATTGCAAGTGTTTATCATGTTTAGTTGTGATTTTGTATTTTATTGTATTCTTGAGTTAATTTCCTTTTTGATATGATTTGATGCACTTTTTGGTGTTTTTGGGTTGTATTTTGAACGTTAGGGCAATCAGGGAGATCAACAAGGTTGATTGCACCCATTTTCTTGCCCCGACCCGCATACTGAGGCCCAAACGGGCTCAAACTAGGCCAGAATCATGCCTAAATTGAAGATCATCAAGTCATAAATAAAAATCGTGAAGGAGTGGGGTCGGGAAAATAGGCGGAAAGACCTAAAAAAAAGACGAAATAATAAGTCAATCGCATATGTTTCCCCATTTCAGTCCCATAAATTGAGGCCTAAATGGGCCAAAATTGGGACCCACAAAAGTCTGACTCAAATATCATCGAGTCGCAAACAAAAATCGTCAAGGGGTTGAGTCGAGAAGATAAGAAGAAAGGGTCCAAAACGGCGACAGAAGAAGACGGCACGAAAGTGCGGGCAATGGGTGCCACAAAAGGGCACCATCGGAGCTGGTACATGCTGGCAGCCGGTCCAGCGGTGATTCCAGTAGCTGCTCGCATCCTCCGGCAGCCGGTTCGGCGGTTGGCCGATTTTGCCTATTTCTAGTGTGTCTTCTTCGTATTTCGGCTATAAATTTCTCATACGAACTTGAATTTGAGCGATTCAAGATGCTACATGTTGGAGAGACAAGGATCTACAACTTTTTTGTTAAGGCCAAGAGTTGATTCCACACTGATGTTTCCCAAAATTAGCTAGAAGACCGAGTCAAATACATTTGGGTGGTCAAAGTCAACAATTAAAGACTCCAAGCCTTTTTAATTGTGCTTTTACCTTTGTATCCTTATTTTAAGTTGATTTTCTGTAGATTTTCTAAGGGTGGGGAGTGGAAATGTCTCCTATATTAGAGTCTCCTCACCCATTTTGTCAAACAACTTATTTATTTTGCAAGAATTACACATTCTATTTACTCTCTCTCAAGAATTCCTCTCCCCCTTTTTTCTCTAGAAGAAAACTAGGGTTTTTATTGTTCTTGAAGAACCCAATTGGGGTTCTTGAGTTTCTTGAAGAAATTGAGGGCTTTGGTGAGTATTATCGAGAGGAGTCGATTGCAAGCAAGAATTGAAGATTATCTTTGTCACTATATTCAAGACTATTCTTTCTTCATATTTTCTCATATATTTCTCTTTGCATTTTTTGTTCTCTCTTTCCTCTCTATTTAATGCTTGGTTACTATATTTATTATGGTATTTTGATGATGTTTATAGATTGTGAGTAGTCGGCTTGTGGTTCTAGGATTGGGAGTAGCCCAACCCTAGGTTTGCTATCTTGTTGGTTATTTGGTTGATTTCAGGGATAAATTGTGATTGGAATTTATATTGTGGCATTTTATGACTTATATTATAGGCGTAGCTAACCTAGGGTATATCGGTTCTCTTTGAGGTTCCATGGGGGATGAGGTGAGAACCCGAATCGCATTTATCAATCTCGATGGATGTTCTAGGGCCTCGCTCACTAGGCAATATTCACTTGAGGTGTAGATTTTGGGATTAATTGGATTATATTCTTAATTTGCTTGCTTTTGGCTTAGTAATTCCGTTATCGGTCTTTAGCACTTGGAATTAGGGGAAATTATGGTATAATTGGTTAAGTTTGTGTGTCCCTCTTGTTTGCCTACTTGGATTTCTAATTTGGAGCATGACCTTACATCACAACCCTTACATTAATTGGTTATCACTTGATTTAAATCCTGGTTCTAGGGTGAAACCACACCTTAGAAACTCACTTCTAGTTGAGAGTATCTTTTATTTATTCAATTGCTTAATTTATGTTCCTCAATTTACCTAACTTAGCTAAAGCATTAGACTTTAAGTGTGTTCTCCGGGATATCCTCCTTGTGGGTTCAACATTCTTTATACTGCCACTATATATCATGTACGCTTGAGGGAACGAAAGCCCTAATGTGGTTACTTGACCGGATTTTCTAGACACGTTCAGTTGGTTATTTGTCTAGCCTTAGCAAATACTACTTAGATGCTCTCCCTATTTCCATTCTCTTCGAAAATGAGGCCCATGCAGTGTGCAACACATGTCGTCCGATATAAGTTATACCTCTACTGCAATTTCCTTCCCGCATTTACATAAGTTGATCTATTATCGGTTACAATTTGAACAACATTATTCTTCTCTACCTCCCACACAATTTCTTTAAGCAAATTGTAAATGTAGGCATGATACTTGATCTTATATGATGCATCAATGGACTTCAGAAAAGCAGTGGTGTGTTTACAATATACCATGAAATTTATGATGGACATTTTCGTCGGTCCTGTCCATCCATCTGCCATAATTGTGCTCGTCTTCCAATTTTATCTCCTATGTATTCCTGCATTTCTGCATACTCCATGTCCAGATATTTGTGTTTTATCTCATATGGAGTTGGTGTGGAAAATCTCTATCTTACTTCTTGCGCACAAGCAATCATATTTTTGAAGTGGCGGAGGACAATTTGTTTGGTGGTAAATTATCATAAATGAAAAACTTACTGACCATCTTGCCCAACTTTTCCTTAAAGTTGCCACGAAGAACATACTTTTTATCCTCTTTTGATGTGTATAAGATGATTTATACAAAGAAGGTGCAGGGGAGGGCTCAAAGTTCATTGCTCGACCACTTTGCCTTCAACGAACTTGGGAAGATTTTGTACCCTTTCTCCTACTTGGACTCCCTCCTGTAATACTACCAAATGCTAGGTTTGTTGTCATTCCCACTCACTTGCTCTCAACTCTCTAATGGCAACTTGATAGGCTTTGTGTTCAGCTGGATTAAGGTCCAGCGGACATGCGATAGAGTCTTCTTCGTCGTCATCTTTGCCAAGTAATCCATGTGATAACTCTTGTCATAATTTTGCTCTTATATCATCCATTTTTTGCGGCTTTCTTCCCTTTAGTAAATTTTTTTGCTCTAATAAGGTCACAAATCTCTTTCTTCACTTCCGGAGGGACTTCCTTACATGGGCCAACATTTTTTTCTAGATCCGTGTGGCTCAAATGGTATGTGAACCTAGTAATGCCTCCGAAAGTGATCACAAGGCAAAAAAAGTCACACATTGTGTCACTTTCATTGCCGTCAGTAAGACTAGCATATTTTCATGTGTAATCATATCTTGTAGACTTTCGATCAACAACGTCATTTCCACTCGACATTCCTTTTCCCCACATATTCAGGTGATCAATAATAAGGTAAGGCGCTATAATTTTCATTTCTTTTATTAATACACCTTATCGTACAATAGCAAGTACCCACGAGTTTTGAATTTATTTTAGTATGGAAATGAGAGTATAGTGGAGAACATGAAAAAAAAACATGCATCGCCTACAATTCTTTCTAAAACAAAAGGGGCATTTCAGAAGGTAATCCTTTTTCTTGTGCCTTATCATCTTTTACACCACATTAGACATTGATAATTTAGACAATTGTACATTTATCAAATTAATTAAGAATAAAAAAATATACTTCAAACATTTTTTTATGGGACAGAGGGAGTACTATACATCCAATTTTTATATTTCATGCAAATTGTCAAATTACTTAATTCATTATTCTGTTGTTATTATTCCTTTTATACTTCAAGATTATGTCAACTTTTACTAGCTTCACTTATATCAATTCTTGGACTTATCTGAGTAGGAATTAATCCAAACTTGACTTTCAATATCTATCACATTTACAATTTTTTTTAGTAAGGAATGGGGGGACCAAGGTTCGAACCTCTAACCTCAACCATAAATTGTGAGGTGATGCCGCTAGGCTACAAAGGTCTGGGCATTCATAAATTGATACTGGATTAGTTATATACCTTTTAATGGATTCCAATATAATCATATAGATATTTCTTGGTAAAAATCTAACAAGAAAACAACTTAAACACAATTCTAAAATAAAGCATCTCAAACAAAAATGACAGCGGATGCAACATCAAATTTAGACACCAATCTTCAAACTCTGATAGGAATTTTCTACATCTTCAAAGTTTCAAATAGGTGCAGGCAAGAGGAGAAAAATAATATCTTTGGCATCTTGTGTGCAGCGCCAAACGAGTTCAAACTTCAAATATTTCAACCAGAGGAGAAAAATAATATTTTCAACAAGGTGCGGCAAGGTTTTACAATTTCAGCCTTGTCCAATTTTTCAAGAAGGTGCATTAATATTGGCTTGAGTTGGCCTTTTTCTACACCTTCCATGCATTCAATCTCTTTCAGTAGCAATATTGACTTGAGTTAGCCTCATTTGCACTAATTTTTACTTCTAAATCTAAAATTAAGAGACTCACAAAAGAAAAAGAAAGTGGCTTTAGCAGTCTTCTAATTTAGTAAGTACAGTTATTCCCTAATAAAATTAGAATAAAAAGAAAGCAAAAACTTGGAGGTTGGAGGCGACGGTCTTTAACAACAGTTTCAACCACGCATTCAATTTCAACATCAATAATGACTTCAATTTCAATTCACGCCTTTAAGGAGATATAAAGGAAGAAGAGGAGCGATAAGTTAGGAGCCCCCTCCACCAATTTCAGTCTCATTACAATCCAAAAATGTCAATCACCCTTAAATCATTACAACTCAATTATGCAGTTTTTCGCCCATTTGCAGAAACATTAAAAAAAAGAAATTAAGGCCAAATAAAAAACAACAACTAGTGTGAAACGATAACGGCCGAGATTTTAGCAAAATCTCGGGGAGAACATGACAAAAATTGCTTCCAAGTCAGTTTCATTTCGGTGGGTTATTTTGAGTGAAATTTCATGAGATTTATGTATCACTGATTACAAATTGCTCTACCAATTGAGATAATATCAATTCTCTAAAAAAAAAAAAGTTATTCTAGTATAAAAAAACTATAAACTATGAGTCTGTTTGTTTATGGTTGGGTCAATCCGTTGTGGATTGTGTCCAACCTAACATGTGTTTATTTATGGGTTTGGGACAATATATTGTCTCCAACCCTCTTACAAATATCATTAATTAAACTCCAATTTCCAATACACCTTTATTCAATAACTAATCATTTTTTAACAAACTCTTACTCACATCATCAATCAAACTCAATTCTCAATACGATTTTAATCAATAATCAATCATTCATTAACTATCTCCTACACACATCAAATCACATTTACCACATTTTATAATATAAACCAGCTCCAACCCAATCTCCAACCAACATAATCATTTACCCCAACCTAAAATTCCACTGAACATAAACAAACAGATGATCATATAAAATTATCACTATCTCATCGGGCTTTGGCCGAATCTTTTTTATCTAATTTTCTTTAATAAATTTGTTTTAATACTGCAGTAAACAAGGTGATTCCGAGGGACCAACCCCCAAAAAGGTAGTGTTCCCCGCGTATAAAGGTTAAAGGTAAAATGGCGTTGGTTGTACGCCATAGTGAATTTCGGCGACTGCCGCTCACAATATTATTATAGAGGTGGGGACCCCCAAAGCCATAAATATTTCTCTACCAAAATCTGCCCTACAAATAAAATTATATATAACCACCTATATCCTTTCAATAAACTTCTTCTTTCCTCGCAATTGGCCCCAATTCTCCGCTGCGCCTCCGTAACCTACGCGTTTATTCTTCATCAGGTATTGATCCTCCTGCGCTTAATTTTCAAATTATTTGCTAGTGTGTTTTTATCTTTTAAAAATGCTGTAATGCTTTTATGGTAATTAGATTTGCAATTAGGTGGTTGGATTCCAGTTTTCATTTGAGGATCTGATTATTGAATTTTATTGGTGAATTGGTTTGTTAGGTTTTGTTCTGAAACTTGAAAGAAAAATCTATGGCGTCGAAAAGGATACTGAAGGAGCTCAAGGATTTGCAGAGGGATCCTCCGACGTCATGCAGTGCCGGTATACTTCATTATACTACGATGACTGCGTTTTTAATTTTACTAGCTTATTTTGGATTTTCTCCTGGAGCAAAAAGTTATCGAACAAATTAGGTTGATTTGGTTGGTTAATCGTTTTTTCCTGACAATATTTGGCTGCTGTGTGTTGGGGAGGTTTCTTTTGTAGTAATAATTTGTTGAATGACCGAAAATATTGTAGAATATTCAGTTGCTCGAACTGAAATTCGGGAAATAAAGGTTGCTACCCTATAAATAACTGGAGTTAATTATCATCTTTACTGAATTCAATTTTAAGTTAACTAGAAGCTTTGACAACTGTGATGCTTTTATATTGTGTCCAAATTATTTATTAAGAACTGTAGATCTGCTTCTATATCTGTACCTAAGTGGATGAATTGGCCTAGATTATGTCCATTGTGACAATGTTTACAACTGGACTATAACCTCTACTCTCTACTTTCCCGAAATAGTAATTCTGATTCTGGAACATTTTTATCCCAAAAAAGAGTGTCCTATTTCAAAAGTCAGATTCTTGTTTTATTAATCAAACTTAAATTTGACTATCTACTTTCGTGTAATAGTCATATATGATTTAATAAACCAAATTAACAAATAAACCAAGTCATATTAGTGGGAACATCTAGTTGACCAAAATTAGAAGTTGTCCTCTAGGGAAATAGGACTTTTATCTTGGGTAGGGGTGAGTGTTATTCACCATCTACTGCTGTGTTGGCTGCACTTTTGCAAGAGACTGATGCTTGGCTATAATCTGTCCACTTTTTCCACAAACAAATCATTTTGTGCTTGCTCTCTGATGTGGTACTTTGCAAATCATTTTGTTGTTCCACAAGTAAATCTTTTTCCTCTTACTTGCTTTATCATTTCCTATCAACCTAATTCATTTAGCATATTGCCAGGTCCTGTAGCAGAAGATATGTTTCATTGGCAAGCCACACTTATGGGGCCTAGTGATAGCCCTTATGCTGGAGGTGTATTTTTAGTTTCGATTCATTTCCCTCCTGATTATCCTTTTAAACCACCAAAGGTATGGTTATACTTCTTTCAAGACTTTCTTTACTTTTATATTTTCGTTTTCTGTTCTTCTCTTTGTTTTTTCAATTTAATTTAATTTCTTAAAAGGCTAGGTCACATGCGGTTGACATTTCTTGTAACATCCCAGATTTTTAAGTATAAAAATAAATATATCTTTGCAAATGACTTCATCCATATTGTAACATCCCAAATTTTTAAGAATAAAAATAATATATCCTTGAAAATGACTTCATATGTACTTCACAATTTTTAATCAAATTATTTTCTATTTATCGTCTTTTGATAGAACAACTATAGAAGCTTACTTGAAATTAGATAGGCATTAACTTAGTTGTAGCGAAGCATATCTAAATAAAAGCATCATTTACTCTTGAAAGTCCTACCTAAAGCATACGTATGATAGAACATTATTCGAACGCGGTGCTAAAATATAGTTGGGGGTTACATTTTTCACTCCTAATAATAATTTCGTCGAAATTAGACTCACTTTTGCTTTTAGAAAGCCCAAAATAATATCAGTTTTTCATGAACAGATCAAAATTTGTAAACCACATTTTGTTAATGAAAATAGAAATTATTGTATTGCTAGAAATAGAGTACCTTGGTTGAGCTGAAGTGGTGGTCGGAATGGATGATCGAAGCAGTTAAGTTGTTTTCATTGTACAAGAGTATCGACCTTGATTTTTTCAGAGAACCGACATACTCTGATACCAAGGGTGTGTTTGTTTAAGGCTGGGAAGTGCTGAGCCAAACTTGGCTGAGGGAGTTACTGAGTGTGCTTTATTGGGATATGGCCCCCTAAATCTACTGAGGGACACTATAAACAAACACACCCCAATTGTAACATTCTAGACTCTTTAGTATAAAAATAAATATTCTTAAAAATGACCTCATCCATATTGTAACATCCCAAATTTACAATTAAAATATATACATCTTTGAGACCTCATCCAAAACTATGAAGCTCACACTTTTTAATCAAATAAACTTTATCTTCTTTTGAAAGGACAATTACAGAAGCTTGCTTGAAATGAGATTAGCATAAACTTCTTTATCATTTGCTCATGAAGCCGTAGCTAAAGCATACATATGATAGAACATTATTTGAATATAGAACATTCTGAACATCTTTTGGAATTACAATTTTGGCTCGTTAATAGACTTGATGTCTTGAATTAATTAGAACCTTTAGCTGCTCACATCCATCTGGTTGATACCACGGCAATTCCTTCATCTGAAAATGTAAGGGGGGCGAGCAAACTAGCCCATCAAACACGCTTGTCAAAAGTAAATGCATATATGCTTGTAGATGAACACATTGACATGTAGTAAAATAGAGTTGATTACTTTTCAGCCATTTATATAGTTCATTTAGCTGTTTGTCTGTTAGCATTTGTAGGCACTCCCAAGGACCTTGCTTGAGGGTCCCGGACCATAGGTGGTCCCCCGTTAATCTAGAAAATAGATTACTTTCGTACATGTTGCACATAGTCACCTAGAAAATTATCACAACAAAACATATAAGCATTTAATAATGACAATGAGTAGTTAGAATCCCCACCTCAAAATCAAGTAAGTTCTTGTGGTACTATGCCTTGAATACTCTGGACTCCTTGGAGCACTCGTTTCCTCTTGAAGCTGGAATAATTTTTCTGATAGGAATGGTGTAAGGTCAGGAGGTCCCTTTTATAGGCTACTTTGGATTAAATAGGACATCTGGTAATTTAGGTATGAACCTTTCACTTCCTATGAATGAGCAATTGACATCAACGGTAATTAAGGATCGAACCTTTCGCTCCCCATGAATGAGTAATTTCTTAAGTTACAAGAAGATCTTGTGTCAAATAAATTAAATTTTGACTTTGATATCAAGACTTTTGGGGTGGTAACGGGTGGCAGGGGATTAAAGAAAAGTGAATTAAAAATATATTATATATTATAAAATATTGCTAAAATATAGCTTCTATCATAACCTATGTGGTTGCCGTAGAATTTGTATCTAAGGCTTTTAACAAATTAAGTAATCAAAATAAAAGCATTAAAGCACAAATCATCTCTATATTATGAACATTATGTACTTATCTTTTACTCTTTATTTTCTCTTTCTTTTTTTTATTTTTTAATAACTTCTGTGTGTTAGCTCTCCCATTTAGTTCAGTCACCTCTGCACCAGTGTAAAATGTATGTGCCTTTTGTTACGACAGAGCAAGCTTTTATTTTCAACCAAGTATTATGTGTTTATGGAATATCAAACTTTAAAAAATGTGAGATTATTTTCTAGTGTTCTTGACTTTTTAATTTTTTTTTTTTTGCATTACTTGAGTTTTTTGTATATAGTATGAAGTTGACTGCCATGCTTCATTTTTTGGAAACCGTGGATTGTTCTGGATTCAAGAATTTGAGATGAAATGAATGGATTTCAAAACTGCACAAAATTAGAGTGGCTTTTAAATTCGCCAAGATCATGTAAAGTTTAGTTCATATGAGATGATTGATTTCAAACCCATATCAGTCTAAACAACCACCAATGGTTTTCTATTTTTGATCTCAAATTCATCCTTAAACCCTTCAATCGCAAAACCTGAGGTGCTCTAATCATCTCATTGGTTTCAGCTTGATATGGGGTTTCCTGTCACTTAGTTATCTCAAAAGGTGATGCATTTTGCAGGTTGCGTTTAGGACGAAGGTATTCCACCCTAACATCAATAGCAATGGAAGCATATGCCTTGATATTCTGAAAGAGCAGTGGAGCCCAGCACTGACTATATCTAAGGTATTGAGGCATAAAATACAAAGACCGTAGTAAATCCCAGACTATTGCTCAATTTGAATGCTGCTGCATGTTAATGAAATGCTCGACACTGTGGAGAAACTGCCCATACTATTTCTTTTTCAGATTACAAAATGATCTTCATATAGAACTGTTGGGTATTTCTTGATTACAACATTTTCAAAGTTTTGCAGAAATTATTTCATGTTGGGTTATGTTAGTGAAGACCCATATAAGTCTGGTCTTGTTCTTGACGTCCCTCCTCCTGACTTCTATTAGTTAACCAAGTCTTAACTAGTTTGAGCCTAGACTGTGCCTGAACTATATAATGTTTGCCCATTATTGTCGGTTGTTATAAGTAAACAAACTGGAGAACTGAAGGTGTTTTGGCACAATCTTTGTGGCAAAGCTAGTCCATGATCAGAGGTTCTGTTGGAGAGATTGGATTTTCCTTAACTTGTAGATATCAGAAATTGGTATTCATTTGAACGCTTTTTGGTATAATTTGTGTAAACTCTAGGGATTCTACGACAAATGGGCTACAGAACTTAATTTTAAATATTTAGAGAGCTGCCAAGAGACTTTTCAGTATCCTGGCCTATTACTGTCCTTAAACAGGCTGTCGCATTTCATAAAATAAATATATCTTGGTGCATGTCTTGTAGTTGTTGCTGAAATAAAACTGCATGGTTCATAATGATGCTCTTCAACCATTTCTTTAGGTTCTTGGTGGTTTCTTTGAGTTCCACAGCTAGGTTTTATATTGTTAAAAGATGGGGAAATTGCATCTTATTTTCTTACTCCTTTTTACAATACAATGAGCCTGGATGGAACAAAAGCCATCAGTCTCCAAATTCCCTTTTTTAAGGATAGTTTGTTGCTCGTTATACGCTTTTACTAATTTTGGACATTTTAGTTTTTCTCAAACTGGTATTTTCAGGATTTTAGATTTTGATAAATTGTTAATTCTGGATGTGTTTGATGTCAGGTCTTGCTGTCCATCTGCTCCTTGTTGACGGATCCAAATCCGGACGATCCTCTTGTGCCAGAAATAGCTCATATGTACAAGACAGACCGAGCAAAATATGAGGCCACTGCGCGCAGCTGGACGCAGAAGTATGCCATGGGATGACACCCAATTGCTACTTGGCATGTATGAATATCTTTGCAATTTCTGTTTTCTCAATTAATTCTTGGTTGAAAAACAGAACAAAACAAAATGTAAGGTGCCCCGTGTTTTTTTTTTCCCTATTTTTAAGTTTGTCGAATCGAAACAATGCTGTGAATGCACTAAATGCTTAATTTTCAATCTCGGATAGAGGCTGGGAATGAACTTCAATCGCTGGTTGTGAATATTCAATTGGATGAAAATTAGGATTTCAAGAACTGTGTAATGTGTAAGATGATGTTTTCAGATGTTATAATTCTGTGTTTTGTATCCTTTGTGAGTGAAGTAAGTTGAGACTAGGTGGTGACGAAGGATCATAATATGGAGTGCTTAGGATGATCTTCATCGATTTGACCTTTAAAATATCTTCTTTTTATAGTTATCCTGAGGGAGAGGCTTGTGGCAATCGATCCAAAGACTAGTGTCCTAAGTTACAAGAGGAACTGAATTTTACTCGATTGTGTCGAAATATTGAGAATTTCTGTTGAGAAGGAGCAAGTAATTATGAAAGCGTACTAGCTTAAGTGAAATTGAAGGGGTGCAGGAAGAAAATACGCAAATCATATAATTGAATATACGACATCGTCTTCGTGAAATCGAGTTTATTTTTTTCTAAACAGGTCAACAACTTTACTAAATCAAGATTAAAAGATAATTCGAACGACTGGGACACTATCGACGTCACCACTCCTAAAATCCCGTGTGGCACAAGAAAATTTGACTTCTCATCAATTATTAGGGGATGTGTTCAAATATTTTACTTTTTTCGGTGATATATATTAGTATAATATAGATATGTATCTGTACAATAACTTTGACTTTTTGTGTAATATGTTTAAGAAAAAGATGTTTGATGTATCATGTATGTATATCGTGTTTGTATGCCCATGTTCGACTAGATGAATCATTGGACGCCATGTTCTCATTTGATTCAATTTGGGAAACATAGCATGTGCCAATTTTCGGACAAAGACTATTTTAAGATCTTCAAATTATTCATAAATATAAAAAGAAAATGTAAACTGTAATTTTTTTAAAAGCTCCATAGATTATAAAAAATTATTGTGTGCAAAACTTACTTTGTTAATTCGCAATACTTATGTTATACGTAGGAAGGACTTGCTAATAAGTAAGGATGAAAATATCAATTTTTACGAAAATATTGATGTTTCAATTTTACAAAAAAAATTGAAAAAATATCGGTGCAATTTTTAGAAAAAGCTCGAAAATATATCATGATATTTTATAAATTGATATAACTAACTTAAATATAAACATTTATCTTAAATTTTATACAAATTAACATTTTTAAAGCTAATTTATAAATATTAAACTATATAAACGCGGGTAATACTAGTGTATACAACTCTTATTTTAACTTACTATTGTAGTTAGTAATAAATAATATTCAAGTTTTTAATTTAGTAAAGTATGTTCCACTATTATTCAATTCCACTATTCATGATCCCTCTTAAATAAAAACCCCTGACTTCTCTAAAAATATACATACACACCTCATCAAACGTCACTAGAGTTCATTTTTTTTGACAGAATCAGGCGTATTTAGCATGTTAGTTGTCTTGTTTTACTACGTTAGATTTGTTCACTTGAACCACTTTCTACATATTAAAAGAAAAACACATTTAACTTCCCTAAAATAAAGAAAATATACGTTATTTTCCATGACATGCTAATTCAGGTTTGTTAACTATATTAAAATATGTTAGATGTAAGGTATAAATTAATTTTAGTTAATTTTCATGTTACATGGAATCTAAATATTATATACTCCATGCATCTTAAAACAAGAGTAATATTTTATCATTTTGCACCCTGAATTTTGGACATTCTTTTCGTTTTTAACTTAACTTATATTTTATATCAAATAGCAACCTATACTTCACTTCGACGAAGAATTCCGACGAAAAAAATATAAGAAAATATATAAAATCATAAAAGTATGTAAAAATCAGAAAAATATTTTTAAATTCTAAAGTTCATTTAAAATATAAAAAATTAACTGAAAATATTATTTATTTTAAAAAATATTTTCATAAAATTGATATTTTTATGAAATTTTTAAAAATTCCTTAAAATAATTTTAAATTTTTAAATTTTATGAATTTAAAAAATTACTTATTTTAAAAATAAATTTTTAAAAACCTAATTTTAGGCAATGATCGGGATTGTTGTAAAAATTAAAAAATTAAATAAATTAAAAGTAATATTTCTTATAAATCCTTAAATTAATTTAAAAATAAATTATAAAAATATATAAATTATTCGAAAAAAATTCAAAAACTATTCAGAAAAATATTTTTTTAAGAAAATATAATTTTATAAAATAAGTAATTCTTTTAAATTCAGAAGATTAAAAAAATTAAAATCCTTTTAAAGAATTTTAAAAAATTTATAAAAACTTCAATTTTATGAAAATTATTTAAAAAATATTTTCAGTTAATTTTCTGATATTTTAAATGAATTTTAGAATTTAAAAATATTTTTCTGTTTTTACATAATTTTGTGATTTTGAATTATATTCTGTTTTTTTAGTTATATTTTTCTTGCCGAAATTCTTCGTCGGAGTGAAGTATAGGTTGCTATTTGATACAAAACATAGTTTAGGTAAAAAAAAAAAAAAAACATAAAAAATGCCGAAAGTTCAGGGTGCAAAATTATACTAACCCTATTTTAATGTGCGCAATCCTTTATTTTTATCAATTGATGAAGTTACAACTCTCTGAAAACTATTAATTGAGATTTACACAACTTATTTTATTTTTTAATTTGACTTATTCAATCATATACAACTAATTCGTGAAATAAAAAAATAAATTAAAACTTGAACTTGGATAAATAAGACGAGATATTGAATTTATAACTCCTATTTTTAGATAATATTATTTTTGAGATATTGAAATTTATAACATAACACCTATTTTTAGATATGATTGTTTTTTAAACAAGATTCGTATTATAGAATGGAAGGATAAGTAAATATTATATCGTTAATTTTAGTTTCGTTAATCAACAAAATAGTTGCGTTTAATTTTCGAAATATTGAATATACCTACGGACATCAAATAAATGCTCTCGAAATTTCTTATCGATCCTTTCGAACTCCCAATAAATATACTAAATTTATTTATTTTAATTTATGGTAGTGTCTTATGCATATTTTATATCTATCTATCTATCTATCTATCTATCTATATATGTAGTCAATTTTTAGCTATAAAATATTGATTAGGGAATGGAAAACGAAAAACACGGAAGTGATGTAATAACCAACTAGAATTCCCATCATATATTTATTTATAAGAAAATTAATGTTAAATAATCGAACAGTATGATTGAATAACTTATTTTTTGTTAAATAAAATAATATCAAATTATCTAATATGTTTTAATTTCATTGATAAAATTATTTAATTTATTTTTATTTGTAACTCATATTCAACGTAAATAGTTGAACACACAATAATATTTAAAGCTAAACAAAATAATCAACCAACAAAGGATTGTTTATTTTATATTTAATATATTATATCAAAATATTCAATATCAATATCAGATTAAATACTAAGAAAAGAACTTTGATTTTTATCTATTGCAAATAAAATAAATAGATTCGAAAATAGAAAAAGTTATTAGTGCCTTTAGAATGTTGGGAAAATAAAAACATTTTAGAGAGAGAGAGTGTAACAAAAAGTAAAGTAGATCTCTAAATTCTTTACATCCCTAACTTGGGTGTATGTGATCCTCCGTTATTTCTTTTTTCAAAGTTAAATATTACTCCCTCTGTTCACAAATAAGTGTTGTTTTAGGAAAAAATATTTTTACACAAAAGAGTGTCACTCTAGCTATTTTTACCTGTTTCTTCCAACATTATCCATAGCTAAATCTAAGGAAATTTTCATACAAATCATATAGTCTTACATAAAAAATAAGGCATAGAGAAAAATATGGAGTAATTTATGGTAATAAAAAATTGATGGAGAGAAAAATGGAGGGGGTGTTGTTGTCCGTTCCATAATATCTTAAATTCCACTTAAAAATGTAAAATGATACTTATTTGTGAACGCCTGAAGTATTTATAAATCTAAAAAATGAAAAATACTTACTCCTTCCGTTCCATATTAATTGACGTTTTAAGATGTTCCTCCCTTTTCCAACTAATTGGCGTTTTACATATTTTTCACTAATTCTACCAATTTTCTCCTTGGGCTCAATCCTAAAATATCTCTACTTTTCAATCTATTAGAGATATTTTGATTTGGCAAATCTTTAGTTGAGGGTGTATCTGTCAAAATATTTCATCATTAATTCTTCTCTTTCCTCCTAAAACGTCAATTAATATGAAATGGAGGGAGTAGTTTTTACTATTTCTGATAAGTTGTAATATTGTAGGAAAGATATGTATATCGATTTGTTCATAAATTTTTTTTAGAAAAATATATATAAAAAAATTAACTAATATTTTCAAAAGATTCGGTAATAAAAATTTGTAAAAAAATATTCTTTATATTTATTTAATTATTATTTGTATATTAGACCAAATCATATAATTCAACTCATATTGCATAAACAAATCTAACCTAAATAGTTGACAAACAATTGCATTTTTTCAATATATCTAATTTTAAAATATGCAATGTTCATCTCAATTTAAAAGTCAAGAAAAAAGTTAGTTTGCTATATTTTATATTAAAAAAAAAAAAGAACCAGATTTTTATTTATTTTTAAATTATTTTATTTTTATTATAAAATAAATCAATCAAAAGTTGTCAACTATAAAGAAAATTTCCGACAAAATTTAAATTTAAAACTAATTTTTGGAAGATTTTTACCATATGTATACACAATTTTTTACCATATATATACAGATCTCTTATTATATTAGTAATGATTTATACTTACTATTTTTAAAAGGTAAAATGCGCGGAAAAATATGTTTTATTTTCTTTTATAAATGGTTATATTTTATTATATAGTAAGATGGGCGCCCCTACGAAATCGTCAGAGTAATTGAAAAAAGAGAAAAGCAGAATAGAAAAAAAAAATAAAGTGGAAATGAAGGTTGAAAGGTTGGTACTTGGTAGTTTGACTTTGGTGACCACTTTAGCAAGTTATAGGTAATTTAAATCAAGGGTCAAGATTAAAAGAAGAAGATCTAATGGTTATCATCTGTTGTATTGATATAATAGTTGTATAGTAAAAGGACCCCGTAAACGCTATCTTGCAATATATATTCTTAATATTTTTTCACACAATATTACTATTTATTTTAAAAGGTGAAAATTATATTAAAAATCGAAATTTAACAAGATATTTTAAAATTATCGTAACTAACTTTAACATATAACTTCATCTTAAAATTTCAACTAAATAAAATATTTACAAGAAATACACAAATAATAGACTACACACGTATTGTTTGGCATTATTATAATGTAAATTTAAAATTTTCACGTTACTCTTATTTAGTTCTATAAAAGACATAGAAATATCTAAAAAATTAAAGATAAGAATAAAAACAAACAAGAAAAAAACAGCAACAAATAAAGAATTAAAAACCAAATACTAAGAGGAACTAAAAAGAATTATAAAACAAATACAGTAATGAAGAAAATGGAGCAATGATTTAAATTTGGGATCCACCAGGCTACCATGCTTCGGAGTTTAAGAAAAGTGGCAGGACGGGAGAAAGACTAAAATTCTTTTATATCACTTCTAACTTTTAAATTGCGATTCTACCCATAATATTCATTATACCCTCATTTTAATAGAAAAGCTACTAAAGTAAATTGAGCTGCGATTCACGAGGATGTATACGATATTGTGTAAGACTTATACACGATATCGTGTACATAATTTTTTAGATACATAATATCGTGTTGAAATATTATGTATACGATGGTCTTTTACACGATATCGTGTGAGTCTCGTGTATAAGAATTACACGATATCTTGTATCTACAACATTATGTACACAATGGTCTTCTACACGTATCCTGTATCTAAAAAATTCTTTAGATATACAATATCGTGTAGAAGACCTACACGACATGGTGTATCTAAAAAATTATGTATACAATGATCTTCTAGACGATATCGTGTATCCAAAAATTTATGTATACGATGACGTGTAAGTGTATCTAAAAAGTTGTGTACATGATATCGTGTGCGAAGTGAGTGGGTGAGGGTGAAGGTGAAGGTGAAGGTGAAGGTGAAGGTGAGGGCGAGGATACATTAAATGAAAGGTATAAGAGGCATCACAGTTTAAATATGGATATTTTGAGAATTAAAAAGTCAAAAAAGATTTTTATTTTCTTTGCAGAACTACGGTAGAAATTTTTAGTAAAAAAAGAAAAGGGCATGAAACAAGAAGGCAGGAAGCATTTAATGAAATGTAGGGTAATTTTATGAGAAATAGTTAAAACTTTTGTATGGAAACAAAATGGAAAGTGAAAAGCCCGCGAAATGAACAAAAAGTCCACGTAGTTATGTTGCCTTGTTTCAATTTCGCTGAGAGGGAATTCGCGAAATTTTTTATAACACATTTTTTCGTAGTTCAAACTTCATAGATATTTTTAAATATTCGTTTTTAGTTTAAGTATCTTTTCAAACCTGCATCAATAATTTAAGGATTTTTTAAACATTTTAAAATAGTTTACACCTTAAACATTTCCATGATTTTGATATATTTTGCAAACATTCCGAATAGCTGCCAAATATGTACAACTTTACTACTCCTTCCGTTTCATAAAAAATGTCATTTTACTTATTTTTGGAGAAATTAAGGATTGGTATTTAATTGGTATATTTGTGAAATAAGAAAATAATCAACTAAATTAAGTAGGTTGTTTAAGTTAATATTAGAAGAATTGTAGTTTTTATGGTAAAGTGACATATATTGTGAAATTTTTTAAAGTGTCTAAAATGACATTCTTTATGAAACGGAAGGAGTACTTTTTACTAGCAAGAATTACATTAGGACATGATAATTATGCTCCCGAACCCCCAATGTATCTCTATAGAAGTATATAAATACAAAATCCTTCAAAAATAGTAACCTAGAAAATTTTCCTCTCAAACTCCTTTGTTATTTTTGGAAAATATTACTTTTAGTACAAAACATTTATTTAGAGATAAATGACATCTATTTGCCTAAAATATATTTAGGCATCATCAACTCAAATCAATAGTAAGCCCCCCACAATTAGCTTAATTTGTCAAACTCTATAAAAGGAGACACTCGCACAACCTTCCAAAAAGATCCGAACCCATATTTGACACAATCTATTCCGCACAATCATTTTATTTTTTAATGAAATCGATATTAATCATGTCGTTGATTTAGTCAAATTTTGTGTCTACTTCCAAAGTTTATTCTTCTTTAAATATTTTTATTTATTATAAAAATTAAGAGATACAAAGTAACCGAGGGAGAAGGAGGCGAAATCACCATCCGACAAAGTAACAGAGAGAGAGAGAGAGAGAGAGAGAGAGAGAGAGAGAGAGAGAGAGAGAGAGAGAGAGAGAAACCTTGTGAGACAGTGTGACTGAAATTGTGTGAGAGAGATCAAAATAATTATCTAGAATGTAAAACGGGGAGAGGGGCAAAAATATGGGGAAGGAAGTGGTATGGGAGGAAGTTTGTCAACAAAAGTAAAATTACTTTTTGTTTTTCCTTTCTAAAATCCTACATATTATGTTTACTGTACCCATTATTCTTCAATTTAATTTATTTTTCACTTAATGTGTCCTTTAATTTGTGCAATATCAATTATGTGTATAAAAAAAATACGGTCAAGTATATTCATACTTAGAAAGGAAAAATAAAAAAATCCGATCCGAAAAAACTTTCTGGGAAACGCTCCAGCTTCTCTCTCTAAAAACCCTAATTCTCTCTGCTGCTCCCTTTGCTGCTCATGGAGGCGAAGACGAGCTCGCTTGCATCAGTGTCGAAGGGGGAATTTTCCACACCTTCCTGCTAAGGATCTTGGAGGGGTAAAACCCTCTATACCCACAAAGCTTACCTCTTTCTTAGTTGTTTTGCAATCAGCAGTGAAGAAGTTGAAGGGTAGATCGACGAAGAAACTCTTTGATCCCACGACGACTGAAAACCTTGGAAGCACTGATGTCTATAGAGGAGTCCCAATAGTCCAATTTATGGATCTGGAGACAGATTCAATGTCGATGCAGTGTCGATATGTTCTCATTGGCAAATTCTCTCAGGGAAGTCCCACTTTTAAAAATATTAGATCTAACCTATCTGGTTTTGGATTTATGAATCTGTGTTCATTGGAGCCATTAATATTAAACATATAATGTAGCAACGAAGACGATTATCAAAGTTTTTGGGCAAAACAAATTGTGCATGTGGGAAGATACCCTAAATGGACAAAAGACTTCAATACAAAAACTAAATCCCCCATTGTGCTTGTTTGGATCTCGCTTCCGGAACTTCCTATACATCTTTTTGAGAAAAAAAAAAAAAAACTTTATATAAAATTTCTTCATTGATTAGGCATCCTTTACGGATAGATGAGGCCACTGTTGATCGAACCAGACCTAGTGTGGCCAGGGTTTGTTGAGCTAGATCTCACTAAACCAAGGCCTGAAGATATTTTCATTAGTTGTGGGGAATCTTTAATTACTCAAAAAGTGAACTATGACAAAATGCTTAGTTATTGTTCCAAATGCAAACACCTAGGGCATATAACGTTAGATTACTTTAATGAGGAATATAAAAAGAAGATTGTTGTCAAAGCAGGAACATAGAGACCTTCTTTTGTGCATAAACCTGCTGAAAAACGACAGGTGCCAAAGGAAACTGAAACTGAAAATAACCCCAATGATGTGCTGAATAAGGAAAAAAAATGTGAATGATAATGTGAGAAATGATAATGATACTAGGGTGGGGGGTTGTTGTCGGTAGCCCTAGACATGCTAGAGTGGAGGAGACTGTTGTAAAGAGCCCTAGTGAGGGTGTCTTTGCAACAAGTAACCCTCTGGATAAGGGGAAGGGGTGTTGCCACCACTCCCTATGTCCACCAGAAACAGAGTAATGTGTCAATGAATTTTCTTGAGTCTTCTAAGGACAGAGAGCCCTTGGTTGAATTGGATACTAAGGGGAAAAATGATGATACTACTGTTTTATAGCTGATATCCAAGTGCATGAGAACTCTTTTTCAAAACTCTCAATACATCCTGATGATGACAGGAATGATTTTGAAAATAATGACATTCTGAAGGATGAAAATCATTCAGTAGTTCATATGTCTCCCTTGCAAAAAATGCTAAAAGAAGAATTGGAGGAAGAAGGAGATGCCATCTTATCGTATTTGAGCTCGGGTATTCGCCCAACTCAATATCTATTGAAGGTGAGTTCGTGCTTCACTACCCCCACCATCTTAACAAATTTGAGTGCGAGTCTTTGCGCAACTCAATACCTCTTGAAGGTGAAATCATGCTTCCCGATCACACCATATTATCACATTTGAGCTCGGGTTTCCCCGACCTATTACTTCTTGAAGGTGAGATCATGCTTCTCGATCTCACCAATTCATCAAATTTGAACTCGGGTTCTTCCCAATCTCAATGCTTCTTGAGGGTGAGATTGTAGCTCCCGATCCCACTAACTTCTTGTTTTTGAGTTTGGGTCTTCCCCGACCTCATTTACTTCATATGTTTGAGTTCAAGTCTTTCCTAATCTCATTAACCTATTAAGTATGAGCTGGGGTTTTCCGCCGATCTCGTTGACATACTAAAAACGAGTTCGAGATAGGCATGTCAAAATTGATTCGCCCCGCCCCGATCCGCTCCGATCCGAGGCCTTTGGGGCAGGGCAAAATCCGCCCCGATGAAGGATGGGGCACGCCCCGCCCCGTCCACGGGGCGGGTCAGATGCGGGTCAGGGATCCCGCCCCGCCTTGCCCCGCCCCACCCCGCCCCGTCCCTATGAATGTATAATTTTTTTTAAATATATATTATGTATTATTATATAGATATGTATATATATACAAGGAAATATAAAATATATATATGTATTTATAATATAAAATTTTATATATAATATGTTATATATATGTCTAGCTAATATATTAGATTATGACTTGATCTAGTAAATTTAAATAATTAAATTCTATTTTATAATAATTAAATTAAAAAAAAATTAAAAAAATTGAAACAAAGCTAATGCAAACCTAAAAATTAAAATACTATTGACTTCAAAAAAAAAAAAAAAAATCAAGTTTTTTAACAAAAAAAACTAATTTTTTTAATAGAGAAAAAAAAGATAGGGGCGGGGCGGGGCGAGGCAGATCACGGGGCGAATATTTTTGCCCCGTGGCGGGGCGGGGCGGGGCGGGGCGGGGCAGTGGCGGGGCGGGTCAGAAAATTCAGAAATCCGACCTGACCCGCCCCTTGACATGCCTAGTTCGAGACTGTGTCTACCAGACAAGAGAATATTCACTCGAGATAATTTTGTGGCTCCTTACTCGGAGTATTGACGGGGGACATGTGGTGCCAGTGTTGAAGAACTCGAATTAGTCGGCCGAGTACTCGGTGACTAGTCACTAGTCGGCGGCCAACCGATCCGATTTTCGTAAAATCGCTCCAATTAGGTGCTGTTGCAAAAAATTGCCCCCTAGGCGGTCTAGTCGGCTACTCGCTGAGCCGGTTCCCCCCTCCCCCCTTTTTGTTTTAATTTTTTTATTATTATTATAATTATTAATTGGGAATTCAATTGAAGGGTATATACCCTAAAGTCCTAAATTGAACAAAAAAATCGGGGAAGAGAAAACTAGGGCTGAAGATCGCCGCTACTGCACGCCTGAAGTCGCCGGCCACCGCTGCATGCCTGGAAGTCGCCGGCCACCGCTACTCACCATCAGTCTGTTCGCTAATACTGAACTCGCCGTATAATTATATTCTGAGTATTCTCCACTTTTTCTGATTTTTCTGTACATATAATTATTAATTATATATAGGTAATGCCAAAACAAAATAATAATAATAATAAAAAAGAAAAAATCGGTGAGACTACTCGGCCTAGTCGCTTGAAAACCGCCCGACTAGCGATTTTCGACTTCTGCAACCTTGTGTGGTGTCATAATGGATTATACCTCCTAAGAACTATAACTAAGACTCAATTCCACCATTTTGGGCCTATTACCTAAGCCCATATCACCCAAATAATTGGTAAGCACCAAGCCCACGGAAGAATGCCCATTGTCGGCCCATGCCCAATGGGAACCCTAGCACACAAAAATGACTATTATACCCCCAGGTAAATAATACTATAAATTATCTAATTTTCATTATTTGAGGTAAGTTTTCCATTACACACTTTGATATCTTGTCTACTCACTCTCTTTAAAAATACCCGATAGAATAATTGTTCGACTCAACAGTATACACGAACTGATTTGAGTGTCTGAGGTCCTGCGCCGGGGTCCGCCTCGATGTAGTTTTTGCAGGTCTAGTCGATTGAGAGTCGCACTACCCGCAACCCAAAATTGGAGACGGAGACAAGACTCGACCCGAAAGGCTTTTCGGACCTAACAGTTCTTCGTAGTGTCGGATCCGATTTCATTACCGCACTACAGTAGTATTATTTACTACTATTATATAAACAACAATATGATAATTTAATATGAAGCATGATGATAAAAACGCAGTAAACAGATCTTATACAGAGACAATTACATATATACATCAAATAAATTAAAAATAAAATGTATAGATCAAAAGTTGTGTTCGCTTGAATTTGGTTATTGAAGAAAGTTTTGATTTATTGTGGATGAATCCTTTGTAATTTAATTGATTGGTTAAATAAGTGATTTTAATAGGAGTGAGAATTGTAGTTGGATGGAGACAATTGAAGTGTAGAAGGTTGATGATGTGTGCGTATTTAGGCAGGGTATTAATAAACTGTAATTATATAATTTTCCCTTGCTTGACAAGCAATATCAAATATGTACGTGGCAGCCCATGGCCCATTGCTCTCTTTGCTTCATCTTCAAGTTATGGCCTACTTTTCAATGCCATCACGGCTTCACTTTATGGATCTTTTAATATCACATGCCACAAACCATTCCCTTTCTACATTTCAATTATTTTTAATAACACATCAATTTAAAATTGGTATTGTGTGAAATGTTACTTCAACAATGTAAATAATAGGAATGACAAAACAAAAGAGCAACGAAATAAAATTTCCACAAGTTCATTAATAACCTATGAGTAAACAATACGATTTCTACGTTCTAAAGGATGACTAAACACAAACTAAGATACAATGAAAAGAATGATCTCACTAGCACCATCCCTCACCTTGGACAGTGTTCTTTCATGTTAGGATTGTCCAATAAAGTCCCACATTAAATATATATGGGAAGATCATTGGATTTAATAGGATTTAAGTATCTCTATTGGTATAAGGCCTTTTGGGAGTTAGCCCCTTCAAACAAAGGACCACCAAACCTCCCCTCAAACGAACCACCGAGCCTCTCCTCAAATGAAAACGGGAAAGAGAAAAAAGGAGGATATTTGTTTTGAAGGTGTTTTAGTCTCCAATGGGAAGATTGTTGAGTGTGGAGCCCAAAACACGAGTGGAAGCACCTCGGCCGAGGTGAGATGGACGAAAAAGGGAAGTCTCTTGCTAGGGAGTCATCTCGGCCGAGACAGGTGAGGGATCTCGGCCCAGACGTGGAGGCACGCAAGGAATTGCTTCTGGAGAGCGGGCGCGGCCGAGACAGTTTTATAGCGCTGGACCATTCTAGGCCGAGATAGGGAGTCTCGGCCGAGACACTTTTATACAGGGGTTTCATCTCGGCCGAGACGGACATTCTCAGCCGAGATCTGTTGCGCGAACAGTTCTGCGTGGGCCTCAAGTTGAAGTTGGTTTTGAGGCCCAAGGAGCTATTATAAATAGTGGTTACCTTCATTGCTTATTGTATTCCAAAAAATTCATCATTCTAGTGGATATCCTGACTTGGTATCGCCCAAGACATAGTTACACATCGTAACAAATTGGGTAATCAAATCGCTGTATATTATGCTTGATTTAATTATTTTCTTTATCCGTTTATCTAGTCTTATCGTGATTGTGGGTGGATTAAATTCCCAACACTTCAAACTACTTTTCCTATAAGTTAAGTGGAAGTTTAGGGACTCTTAAAAATGGGGTGTTGACTTGGTTGACAATGTCAACCACCAAGCTTCCACTATTTTTCAACTCCAATTATCCTCCATGTCCACAATGCACAACAACAATATCTTATAATATTCACATAAAGGCATAATTGCAAAATTATTGTAGTTTGAATTCTTCAAACTCTAACAAATCTTCTCCTTTTATATTTTATTTTTTCATGCATGTTGGTTCTGGCGAGACTAAACCAATACATCAGAGAATATAACAAAAACAAATTACAGTGTAAAAACAATAGTTACTAATTTATACATCTTGTAATTTAAGTGACTCAATTTTTATCATATGATTCCTTCCTAAAGTCTTTAGCACAAGAGCCAAATGAGAAATATTTAATATATATATATAGGGTGATTGGAATATATATGTTTAGGAACCTACTACAAAGAATTAATTTATTGTTTGGCATGCACATCTTCATGCATATGAGGACAGATTGAATTATTTATTTATTTATTTTGCTAGTGGATAGATTGAGTATTGACATGAAGATTCCGCAGAAAATCTTAAGAAACTTTGTGCTTCTAAATAAAATTTTGAATCATGTAACAAATAGAATAATATTATTTTAAGACTCCTAAAAGTAATAGTAGATTCGGACACATAGTTACCCAGCAAATCACAATTTGATAATTTTGAAAAAGAAATAAACATCGTTATATAATATTTTTATACCGAGTTTCAAATAGAGTGTGAATTTTGATCATATATCAAGAATATATATAGTACTTGGTCTGCACTAAATAAGTAGTACTCCCTCCGTCCCACCTTATCTTGCACACTTTCCTTAAATGGCCGTCCCACCTTATCTTGCACAGCCTAGAAAAGGAAAGTTATAACATAATCTCCACCCTCAAAATCTTCACTCTCAATCTCCACCCTCAATTTACCTTTGAAAAGTCAACAAACAACCAAAAAGCAACTTTTCTTAATACTCGTGTCGACCCCCCCTGTGCAAGATAAGCCGGGACGGAGGGAGTATTTGTTAAAGTAAGTTGTTTGGTCATTTAATTTGTATTAATTACAAAGTGATTGAATATCGTTTCAGGTAGGCCCTCTCTCTGCATGCCACCCCACTTTACGGAAATTTCTTAACATTCAACAACTCTTTTTTTTTTTTTTTTTTAATTTATTTCTTCAAACTTGATTAAATGATGTTGGAAGTGTCCAGACATATTGCAAGGATGCCAATCTTTGACCCAATATTATAACTGCAACTTACTTGGAGAAATTTAAAATCAGCGTACTTAATTCTAATTTCTAAGATAAGATTACATTTTACGTTAAAATATACTACCTCTATTTTTTATGTATTTTGAGAATAATCTGAAATCAAACATAAACTCGATTCTATAATTCGAATTGTGGCCTCTGCCTAGCTATGAGGGTTTACAAATATGCTACACTTATAATCCCCTTCTTGTTTCTTTTATTTTCTTTCCCGAACATATAGATATAAAATTGGTGAAATCACTTTATCTTAAACTTGAATATTCGATTTCAAAGTCCCTGTTTCCTAGAGCATCCTTCTTTTCGCCCAGTTATCCATTTCTTTTTTCTTGAAGAATCCTCTTACTCGTATTTTCCTAGCGGTATCTTTATTCATGGATGAAGTGGAAACTTTGGACCCAAATGTATTAATTGTATAAATTTCAAATTTAATGTTTCTTTTGGAATGAATACGATAAAATTTATAAGATATTAGGAAATTACCCTAAAAAGTTTATCAAAATATATTAAACAGTAAAATAATTATTAATTTAAATTATTTGAATTAGATCGTCATGTTTCCATCCGGCAAACGAATCCATAAACAAGTACATCCAAAGTGTCATCTAAAGTTAGTTGGTCAGATATTGCAAAACTTTTATTTAGGACTCAGTAGGTTGAAACAAAACACATTAATGTACTTTCATCAAAAGTAATTGATTGAGGAGAAATTTGGGTGTTTCGTTATATTATGTCTATACATAGAACCCTGGACCGTATACATATATATAAAACCGTATACATATATATAAAAATGGGTCTCTAGTTAAATAATTATACTCTGCTTTTACACCTACTTCTGTGTTTGTTTTCTTCTCTTTATTTCTTTGTTTTTACTACATCTGCTATTACTTTCAAATGTTATCAACGCGAGCTCTGCGGTATTGTGAAAGGAAACATTCTTTTACATGTTATCACACAAGCTCTCTGGAGGTAAAAAGGAGATACTTTTGTTGTGTTAAAGGATATCATAACTGCAAGTTAATTCTAAATCCTGATTTTTTAACTCGCGATTAATTAGTAATTGTTTTGATATATTTGTTGACACGTAAATTTCGTATCAAATTAAAATACGTCACGTAATAAAATATATGTTGAGAATTACTTTTATATTGATTATATTAATATAAGGAATTAATTAAGTATAATTCCTATATTAAATAGTCAATTTAGTTTATGATTTATTATATATTTTATTGACCAATTGGAAGCCGCCACGTGTCAAGATGATGCAGATATTGCTAAACTAAATTAAATTAATTTAGTAATTATCCATGAAGATGAAGATAAACATCAAGTCATGATGGACCAATCAGAACGCTCCATGTATCAAGTTGTTGCAATAATTATTAAATTAAATACACTTAATTTAATAATTGTCTTATGGATAATGATATTGTGGAGGACCAATCATATCACTCCAATCAGACTCAAGCCCATTAGGATTTTCTCATCCTAAAACTATAAATAGGGCCTCATTCTCCATCAAAATGATCAACAACACAAGTCAAGAAGTGAAGACACAAGTTGAGAGCTTCAAAACATTGGAAGAACTCCAAGAAATCCAGAAGGCTTAAAGCACTTGAAGATTTGAAGACGTCCTTGAAGATTCGAAGACATTCTTCAAGATACGAAGATGTTCTTCGTCAAAATCATCAAGAAGTAGCGTCGATCTGGAATCAAGTCGTTCGGCCTTCGGACAACGTTATTGAAGAACAACTCAAGCGGCGGAGGAGATCAAGAAGATGATTTTACTCCAAATTATCAAATTCAAAGAAGATATTCGAAGAGAAGAATAGAGATTGTAACCTACAAAGTTCTTCATTTAATCCAGTTGAAATTAATTTGTACAAGTATTTTGTGTTTATTAATTTAAAACGCAAAATTTGTTGTTACAAATTTGGCACGCACAGTGGGACATCTCTATCTCTCATCTCTTCTCCTCAACCAACAATTGAAGAAAGTGTTATGGCGCCTCATAAGATCACGTTGACGAAGATCGCTACAACAAACTCTCCAACTGCATATGTTAATGTCGTCACAAGGAGTATGTCAAGGCAATCACAATCGTTGGCATCTTCAGAGGGAAAAACTTCATCCGGAGCTGTCGAGAAGCCTGTGCCAGACATTATTGATAGCAATAGAGATGAAAAAGACAACTCTGCATGTTCTACTCCTCGCTCTACATCAAGCTTTTCATCCGCTCCCGACAATGCTACGGTGATGATGACAAATAGTTCAACTCTGAAGGAACTACTCGTAAGCTTAACCAAAACAATTGAACGTCTTATGAGACACGTCCAAGAGCAAGACTCTAAGATAGAAAAACTAATGAGTAAAGCAGACAATGGTGACACAAGTCACGCTCTTGGGAAAGAACATGTTGAGGAATAAGACAAAGTGGAAGAGTCTGCGGGACATCAACATCAACCAGTTGAAAACGAGAGAACTTTGAATGAGCTGCAAGTCTCCGCTGATGGTTTGGTCCTTGTTGAGCAAAGACAAGTTCAATGGGAGGCCTAAGTCATCCGTAATTTACACCAAACCATACTCTCAGAGAATTGACAAGTTGAAGATGCCGGTAGGTTACCAACCCCCTAAATTCTAGCAATTTGATGGTAAAGGAAACCCAAAACAACATGTTTCATATTTTGTCGAGACATGCAACGATGCCGGAACTTATGGTGATCATCTTGTGAAGCAGTACGTTCGATCCTTGAAGGGGAATGCCTTTGATTGGTATATAGACTCAGAGGCAAACTCAATTGATAGCTGGGGGCAAATGGAGCATGAGTTTCTCAATCACTTTTATAGCACAAGAAGGACTGCGAGCATGATTGAGTTGACAAACTCCTGCCAGTGGAAAGATGAGTCTGTTATTGACTATATCAATCAATGGAGAAACTTGAGTCTCAATTGTAAAGATCGACTATATGAAAGTTCAGCAATCGAAATGTGCATCCAAGGCATGCGATGGGGCTTCCGATATATCCTTCAAGGGATTGGGCCGAGGACATTTGAAGAACTAGCAAATAGAGCTCATGATATGGAGCTGAGTATGGCTGAAGTTGGCGTTGATGGACCCCCGATTCACGAGTCTAATAAGCTCAACAATGGGGGCAAGTCTTTTGCCAAAAATCAAAATAGAGACTCCATGGTTGTTAGTGCGATGCCCATCAAATTCCAAAGAAGCAATGATGCCACGGGAAAGAATGTCCCTCAAGACAGGAAGCAAAGGAAATTAACTTTGAAGGAGAAGCAATAAAGGACTTATCCGTTCTTGGACTCCGATGTCTCTGGAATATTCGATGATTTGATTAAAGAAGATCTCATGGAGTTGCCAGAAATGAAGTGACCTGAAGAAGCTGGACAAACTGATGACCCAAAATACTACAAGTACCATCGCTTGGTAGGGCATCCAATTCAGGATTACTTCATATTGAAGGACAAAGTTATGCAGTTAGCCCGACAAGGAAAAATCCTGCTGGATGAAGAAGATGCAGCTGCAAATTTCATCGCTACTAAAGACAATGCTAGTTGTGATGATGCTTCCAATAATAAGACGGATGCAGAAAAGAGTAGACCATGCCAGTCTAGAGTTGAAGATCATAGTGACGATCGTGAGTGCAACTCAGCAATAAATTTCACAAATGAGGATTTTCTACTTAAGTCATGATCACACAATAGGCCTTTGTTTGTGAGTGATACACGTTAATTATGCTTGTAATTAGGTCGAGTTATGATACTATTTTATAGGAATTATGTGCATAGATGGTCAAGAATTGGATGAAATGTTATATAAGTGACCAATTAACGAACTCGGCTTGTTTTAAGGTGTTTTTGAGCTTTTTCAGGATAAAAGGTTGTGATTTACGACTACCGAACAAGGAAACAAGTTGGAAAAGAGTGAAAACCGGTCCAAACCGTCCAAAGAACCGGTCCGAGCCGGCCTGAACCGGTCCAGGAGCAAAACGGGGCTAGAACCGACACGGTCGCGTCAGACCTTCAACACAGCCGTGTCAAAAGTGGTGTACAATGTACAAAACAGCTCTGGAAGAGAACACGGCCGCGTCACAATTGCAACACGGCCGTGTCAAATGTTGCGCAGAAAGTGAAGTTCACAAAAACAACACGACCGTGTCACTTAAGCAACACGGCCGTGTCAAAAAGGCTGCCGATAAGAGAAGATCCTGTGTAATAGGGATTTGATTTCCTAATAGGATTTGGATCCTATCTTCTCAAAGATTCGTCCCCAACTCTATAAAAAGGACCTCAAGCTCTAGGAAAAAAGATCATCAATCACGGAAGAACATCAATTACATCATTGTACCTAGAAGAAATCTTGGAGGACAAAGAAGACGAAGATCATCGAGATGGAGTCATCCGGGTTTAATTATTCTTTTCTAGTTTAATTCTTTACAATGTTTTTATTAGAATTTTGTATTGGATTATTGCTAGGCATGAGTAGCTAAGCTATTCGTGTCCTAGGGTTAGAAAGTAGGGATTTTTATGACAATGGTTTGATTATGATTTAATCTATTTATTCCTTTCTTTATGTGTTTATCTCTATGTTTGTGCTTACAACTAGATTTAGCTTGATCACCTAGATTTAGTAATTTAGTTTAGCAATTCCGCTTCGAGAGGAGGGAATTGTTATCAGACTTAGAACATAGAGCGCAGTTGTCTATGACTGTGTAGGCCGTGGCTTAGGATCGTTTGGGAGTTATTAGGTTTAATTGACTCGAGAGGGTAATTAGCTTAATTAATCAACGATTTAATCACTTCGAGAGAAGGATTAGATTATTGTCGTGCCGCCTAATAAACATTAGAATTGGTAAATTTATAGGTTAATTATATCCAACATTGAATTAATATCCTGAAATCGAAGCCCTAGGATACCCTTTCTCAGTGATTGTTAATTCTCCTTGTTTGTCAAGTATTAGTTAAATTCCTTAAGCCGTGTTAAAATCAACCTTTGCAACTTAGTACCTAGTTAGGACATTCCTAGAGTATTAAGATACCAAACTACCTAAAACTATTCCTTGTGGGATCGACCTTGATAATAGTACTACACCTACATCCGTACACTTGCGGAACACTAGGTTAGAAATCGACGTGTCAAGTTTTTGGCGCCGTTGCCGGGGAATAGGATTTAGCGCTTAGTTTTTATCTTGAAAAATAGGAGGAAACTAGACTAGATTTTATTTTTTCGTAATTATTAATTTAATTTTCGTTTTTATTTTTTTGGTTAATTTTTGTGTTACGCGGTATTTTCTGTTTTTGGTGTTTTCAGGCTTCGTATGCTCACCAGATCAAAAGGGAAAGAAACCCTTCTCCCTTTCGATCCAGAAGTTGAAGCGACAGCTCGCAGACACCGAACTAGAAGAAATTTCGCATCTGAGATGGAGAACCCACCACAGCATCCGAATCAGGATGACGCACTTAACAGAGTACTGACAGCTCTGGCACGTTTGGATGATCAAGTCACGAATATACAGCAGCAGCTACCTCCACAAGGGCCACAGCTACAACAGCAGTACGGCCCAATTCAGATAGACCCAGCTGCAGGCGATGAAGATGACACGCCTATTAGCGACTGCTTGAAGCCCAGTCCAAACCAGCAGGCAGGAGGAGTGCAACCTCCACCACTTAATGCCAACAATTTCGAGCTGAAGCCTGCACTAATCAACATAGTGCAGCAAAACCAGTATGGGGAAAGTGTTTTGGAGGATCCAAATGTACATTTGATCAAGTTTCGCAGACTAGCAGACACAATCAAGATCAATCATGTGCCGCACGAGCAGGTCAAGATGAGACTATTCCCTTTCTCACTGAAGGACAGAGCACTACAGTGGTTCAATTCGCTGGAAGATATCAGAGATTGGGAAGACTTAAGTACTTCTTTTCTGTTGAAGTACTTTCCACCAAGCAAGATGCTCGGCCTGCAGAACCAGATCAATCAGTTCAAGCAATTGGACCAAGAGCCATTCGGAGAGGCTTGGGAGAGATTCCGGGATCTTATCCGGAGTTGCCCTCAACATGGGTTCACCAAGAAGCAACAAGTGTGCAAGTTCTACAATGGTTTACTTGCACCGACTAGAAACCAAGTGGATGCAGCTGCGGGTGGAAGTTTGATGGAGAAGTCAGTAAGGATGGCATTCTCAATCCTAGACGCTATGGCCAGAACGAGCTACCAATGGTCGAATGAGAGAAACATGCCAAAGAGGATAGCCAGTGTCCAAAAAGTCGAGCCCGTCAATAATGAGCCAATTGAAAAGCTCACAGCACAAGTAACAGCATTGACGAGCCAGGTGAATTTGCTAACTAATCTGATGTTAGCACAACAACCAGGGGGTCCGGAAGAAGTTGAAGAGGTAAAATTTGTGAATCAACGAAACTTCAACAATTTCCAGAATCATCAGAACTTCTCGTATGGGAACGCGCAAAATACACGTAATCCGCCACCCGGATTTGCTGTTACAAATGGCATGATCCATGACAGTAAGAAGCCATCACAAGAAGAGATTGCGCAGTCACAATTTGAAAAGTATGATGAAAAGTTAGCTCAGTTGGAGAAGAAAGTCGATGGGAAATTTATGGAGCTAAACAAACATATCACTGGGCAAGGGGCAGACATTAAGAGGCTCGAGAACACATTGGTGCAGACTCAAGCTAGCATTGGTGAATTGTCATCAAATATGAGCCAATTGATAAAGATAGTAGGAGCTCAACACAAGCAAGGCCAATATCCGAGTGATACAGTGGTTAATCCGAGGGAGCACTGCAATGTTGTGAAGCTAGAGGAGCATGAGAAAAGCATGAAGGACCATGAAGAGAAGAAATCAAGCGAGGAAGTCAAAAACATTGAGAAGGAGGAGGTCAATACAACCATAGATAAGAAAATTCCGTATCCTATTCTTGATGAGTCTTTTGATTTTTGTTTTAAAAATTCATTCTTCGCTAACCTTGATCCTTTAGAGCAATCTAGAGCAGTTGTTGTGAAACAGGAACCACTAAAGGAGAGAATCCAAGATAAAGAGGAAACAAAGAAGTGGAAGGATGGAAAAGAGACGGCGAAGAAGAAACCGAGCAGGCCCAAAAAGAACGCAACCACAAGCATGAAACCGAGAAGAGCAACAAAAGCAAAAGATCCAGGGAGTTTTACTATTTCTTGCTCAATTGGTAGTCATGATTTTCAAAATGTCATGTGTGATTTAGGGTCTAGCATAAATTTGATGTCTCTTAAGCAGTATAGACAATTAGGATTAAGGGAAATTAAACGGTCCTTTACTACTATCAAATTGGCGGATGGATCTTCATTAACGCCGTTGGGAGTAGCAGAGGATGTAGTGGTAAGAGTGCTAAATTTTGAATTCCCTAGTGATTTCTTAGTTGTTGACATGAAAGGGAATGATGAATTCCCTTTTATCTTAGGAAGACCCTTCTTGGCGACTAGCCAAGCACTAATAGATGTACCTAAAGGGGAGTTGATTTTTCGGGTTCAAAACGAAATAATCACACTCAAAATACATAAGTCGGGTCTAAGGGGTAGGCACAATTGTAGCATTATTTACACTACCCAAGCTGCTGTAGAAAATCCTCATGTCCCAAATAGCTCTTTAATTGTTCAGAAAACATCCAACTCGGGGTGGCTAGAAAAAGGTTGATAGGAAAAGGACGTCCGGCTGAAGACGTAAAACAAAACGCTTGTCGGGAGGCAACCCGATGTTTATCGTTTTATGTTTATTTTTATTGCGTTAATTTTATGTTTTACGTGTATTTTAGTGTTTTATGTTTTTAGGAATCAACATGGACGAGTGTTGCAAGAAACGGGGGTCGAAAAGATGAAAAAATCGCGTTAAAAGGAGCAGAAGAGGCAACACGGCCGTGTCGCACTATGGACACGGCCGCGTCAAGAAGCACCTAGAAAGTATTTTTAGCACTGGAATGCAACACGGCCGCGTCACATGCTGGACGTGGCCGCGTTAAGATGGTTCAAACGCAAGACGGCCGTGTCACACAATTGACACGGCCGCGTCAAAAGGCTTCTCAAAACGTGAATCAACGTTGTAAAGCAACACGGCCGCGTCACATGCTGGACGCGGCCGCGTCAAAATCGACCCAGAAAAGCAACTTTGGCTCAACATTGACACGGCCGTGTCAAACGTTCAACACGGTCGCGTCACTATCCCAGCAGAAAAAAAAACAGAGATTAATGCGGAGATGGTCGAAACAAATTCAGTAGGAGCAAAATGGCACGATTTCGGAGCTAGTAAGGGTTTCAAAACACCGTCGTCATCGAAACGATTTGTAAGTTAGCACCAAGGTGTACCACGTTTTTTCCTCCAAACATTGGCTTTCAGCCAAGTTTGGGGGAGGGGGTGGATTGCGGCACGTCTTGGCAGCTATATTTCTAGTTTTGATTTACTTATTAGTTGATCGTTCGAGTCTTTTGCTGTTAATTGTGGGTCCGTGTGCCTATTATGCTGATTTTTATTGTTTCGATTGGTGTTATCGGGTCTGTGAGCCCATTTTTCTGATTTATTGGTATTGTTGGGTCTGTGAGCCCGAGTTTGATTACATTTCGTTTCCATGTTGAGTTTTAGAAGTCTAGAGTCTTAGTAGTGTTTTAGTTTTTAGAGTCATAAGAATAATAAAACCCGAAAATAGGTAACAAGTGGAAAGAAAAATAAAAAAAGAGAACAATAGGGAAAGATGGATGATGAATAGTTAATGATGAGATGATTTTGAGAAGTAGATGAAAAAAAATGGCACATAATAGAGCATGAGAGGTGTTTTGAGACGAAATTGAGTTTGGACTTAGAATATTCAATCAAAATTAACTTTGTGAGAATTGAGCCTAATTATACTCCAATTTTTGGAGTAATATACTTTCTTTCGGTGTGAATTTGATTGAATACATGTACTAGTCTTTAGAACTTGCCTTGAGTCTTTACTAAGAATGTGTCAAGTATGTGTTGTGATTTAGGAAATGATCTTAGGCAACTTTTTGTTTAAGCCTATTTATTTGAACCATGAAATTTGCCTTTGAACCATAATGGAAAAAATTGTTCCTAGTTAGCCCAATTGAGCCTTATAGCCTTATTTATTCATAACCTAACAATGTCAGCAGAAACCTTTTGATTTAACTCTTTTGACCCTAATTGGATTAATCAAGTTAGAGGGAGGAAAATTGGAAGGACTTTTGGGTGAACAATTTGTGGGAAGGAATGGGAAGTAGGGATATTTTCAAAAGATGAAGGAAATAAGAGAAAAGTGATAGGTGAAAAACGAAGAATGGCCTCTCCTAGAAAAAAAAAAGAAGGAAAAAAAAAAAGAAAAAGAAAAAGAAAACAAAAAAAAGAAAAAAGGAAAAAAAAAAGGGAAAAGTTTGTTGTTGTTAGTAGGGGTGGTTCGGTACGGTATACCGTACCGAATTGCCCATACCGTTACTGTACCGAAATTTTCGGTACGCCGAAAATCCATACCGTTACCGTACCAAAAATTTCGGTATACCGAAATTCGGCATACCGAAAATTCGGTATGATATCGGTAAATACCGATACCGTACCGAAAATTCGGTATACCAAATTTTGTATCGGTATCGGTATATACCGATCCATACCGTTGATTTTGGTATACCGAAATTTCGGTATACCGAAAATTTACGGTATACCGTTAGGAATTTGGTATACCGAAATACTGAACTACCAAAATACCGAAAAAAATTCGGTATACCGTATAAATACCGAAAATACCGAACTTTTTTCGGTATTTCGGTATATACCGAAATACCAAAAATTTTAAATTATCATACCGTTACCGTACCGAAAATTTCCGGTACGGTATCATACCGTACCGAAAATTCGGTATACCGAAAATTTCGGTATTTTCGGTAATTTTTCGATACGGTATGTGCGGTATTTCGGCATTTCGGTATTTTTCCCCACCCCTAGTTGTTAGTATTCTAGAGGAGAGGCTAGGAAATAAAGTGCTTAAATTGTGAATTTAATTAGAACAGTCGGGTAGTCCCAAAGATGTGGTACCCACAGAATTGAAAAGCACTTAAGTTGTACGGACTTTTGAAGGTTAAGAAGTCATCTCAATTGGGATGAGTTGCTGAAATTTGAAGAGTGAGGCTGAGTGATTGTATTGAGGGGTAGTCGGGTTAGACGTAACTTGATTAGTCCAACGAATAGTCACTTATATCCAAATGTATCCCACCTTACCTTAAGCCCACATTACAACCAAAAGAAAGACCTTTTTGATCTTTTGTCACACGCATCGAGTACGAGGTCTAGTTTAGACGATTGGCAAGCATAGGGTAGGCTTTGCATGTAATTCAATATGAGGGGAAATCATTTTAGCCTAAACACTTGAGAGAAGAGTGAAACACTTACCCGGTGAGGGTTGAATAATTCGAAAGTTCAAAGTCTCGAGATTAGTTGATTTTCGCGTTATCACCTATGCTCAAGTGAATTGTGTTGCCTAGTTGTTTTAAGAAAAATCAGACTGAAACTAAATTCATCATCTAGTCGCCCTAAACAGATGCATAATCACTTGTATTCTTTGTGTTTTTTTGTATGATGTTCGGGACGAACAACAGTTTAAGTTTGGGGGGTTTTGATACACGTTAATTATGCTTGTAATTAGGTCGAGTTATGATACTATTTTATAGGAATTATATGCATAGATGGTCAAGAATTGGATGAAATGTTATATAAGTGACCAATTAACGTACTCGGCTTGTTTTAAGGTGTTTTTGAGCTTTTTCAGGATAAAAGGTTGTGATTTACGACTACCGAACAAGGAAACAAGTTGGAAAAGAGTGAAAACCGGTCCAAACCGTCCAAAGAACTGGTCCAAACCGGTCCGAGCCGGCCTGAACTGGTCCAGGAGCAAAACGGGGCTAGAACCGACACGGTCGCGTCAGAACTTCAACACAGCCGTGTCAAAAGTGGTGTACAATGTACAAAACAGCTCTGGAAGAGAACACGGCCGCGTCACAATTGCAACACGGCCGTGTCAAATGTTGCGCAGAAAGTGAAGTTCACAAAAGCAACACGGCCATGTCACTTAAGCAACACGGCCGTGTCAAAAAGGCCGCCGATAAGAGAAGATCCTGTAAAATAGGGATTTGATTTCCTAATAGGATTTGGATCCTATCTTCTCAAAGATTCGTTCCCAACTCTATAAAAAGGACCTCAGGCTTTAGGAAAAAAGATCATCAATCACGGAAGAACATCAATTACATCATTCTACCTAGAAGAAATCTTGGAGGACAAAGAAGACGAAGATCATCGAGACGGAGTCATCCGGGTTTAATTATTCTTTTCTAGTTTAATTCTTTACAATGTTTTTATTAGAATTTTGTATTGGATTATTGCTAGGCATGAGTAGCTAAGCTATTCGTGTCCAGGGTTAGAAAGTAGGGATTTTTATGACAATGGTTTGATTATGATTTAATCTATTTATTCCTTTCTTTATGTGTTTATCTCTATGTTTGTGCTTACAACTAGATTTAGCTTGATCACCTAGATTTAGTAATTTAGTTTAGCAATTCCGCTTCGAGAGGAGGGAATTGTTATCAGACTTAGAACATAGAGCGCAGTTGTCTATGACTGTGTAGGCCGTGGCTTAGGATCGTTTGGGAGTTATTAGGTTTAATTGACTCGAGAGGGTAATTAGCTTAATTAATCAACGATTTAATCACTTCGAGAGAAGGATTAGATTATTGTCGTGCCGCCTAATAAACATTAGAATTGGTAAATTTATAGGTTAATTATATCCAACATTGAATTAATATCCTGAAATCGAAGCCCTAGGATACCCTTTCTCAGTGATTGTTAATTCTCTTTGTTTGTCAAGTATTAGTTAAATTCCTTAAGTCGTGTTAAAATCAACCTTTGCAACTTAGTATCTAGTTAGGACATTCCTAGAGTATTAAGATACCAAACTACCTAAAACTATTCCTTGTGGGATCGACCTTGACAATAGGACTACACCTACATCCGTACACTTGCGGAACACTAGGTTAGAAACCGACGTGTCAGTGAGTGCTACACTCGTGAGCAAAAAGTGATCGAATCTTGATTGATGAAGGTTCAGGAGTTAACATCTTGCCTCGAGTACTGAAGAAGTTGGAAATTCCCGCAAATGAACTCACCAATAGCCGCCTGATGATCCAAGGCTTCAATCAAAAGGGACAAAGGGCACTTGGCACCATCATGTTAGAATTATTGATAGAAGACATGACTTCAATTGTGCTCTTCCATGTCATAGATGCCAAAACGTCATACAATATGCTTTTGGGTCGGTTGTGGCTTCATGAGAATGGAGTAGTTCCATCTACTTTGCATCAATGCTTCAAGTACTATCATGAGGGAACTATGAAGATGGTGTTGGGTGACATCAAACCTTTCACCGAGGCAGAATCGTACTTCGCTGATGCTAAGTACTATTTGCCAAAGAAACCTAAAGAAGATCAAGGAGAAGCAGATAAAGATCCATCTTTGGCTCATTCCAATAGAAAAAAGGAACCGCTCACAATGATTGAGACTTTGAAGGAACTGACACTGCCTTTGACGAAACTTGATAAGCCTTTCATGCCGCAAGTTGGGTATGATTCTCAAGGAAGTGTTGCATTGAGGAAAATGTCCCTTGAAACTCAAAGCCAATTAGAGTGTGGAATTAATGCTCCTTGGAGAATGTTGAAGAAGAGTGGCTACGCCCTCGAAGGTCCTAAGAAAGATCTTGGTCATGCCTCCCAAAATCATTTTACTATTTCAGTTAAGAGAGTCAGTGTGAACCACATATTTGAAGATGAGGCTTCATCAACGAAATATACATTTGATGAGCATCACAACAAAGTTAAATGGGTATCTGTCTTTGATAGGCTCGGTCCTCTTCGAACGGGAAAGAGGAATAGTCAGCGAAGGTTGAGTGCTAGAGAGGAACCCTTTTAAAAACTCCATAGTTTGATACCATCTCGGGTACAACGTCAACCAACCTTGACCATCTCATGCGGAAGTGTTTTGAAGGCCAAAGTTTTGTGTTTTAAATTAATAAACACAAAATACTTGTACAAATTAATTCCAACTGGATTAAATGAAGAACTTTGTAGGTTACAATCTCTATTCTTCAATCCTCTTATTCTTCTCTTCGAATATCTTCTTTGAATTTGATAATTTGGAGTGAAATCTTCTTCTTGATCTCCTCCGCCGCTTGAGTTGTTCTTCAATAACGTTGTCCGAAGGCCGAACGGCTTGATTCCTAATCGAACGTCACTTTCTTGATGATTTTAATGAAGAACATCTTCGAATCTTGAAGAATGTCTTTGAATCTTCAAGAACGTCTTCAAATCTTCAAGTGCTTTAAGCCTTCTAGATTTCTTGGAGTTCTTCCAACTTTTTGAAGCTCTTAACTTGTGTTTTCACTTCTTGACTTGTGTTGTTGATAATTTTGGTGGAGAATGAGGCCCTATTTATAGTTGTAGGATGGAAAAACCCTAATGGGCTTGTGTCCGAATGGAGTGATATGATTGGTCCTCCACACTATCATTATGCATAAAATAATTGTTAAATTAAATAATTAATTTTAATAATTACTGCAACAACTTGACACATGGAGCGTTCTAATTGGTCCATCATGACTTGATGTTTATCTTCATCTTCTTGGATAATTACTAAATTAATTTAATTTAATTTAGTAATATATGCATCATCTTTGACATGTGGCAGCTTTCGATTGGCCAATAAAATATTTTGTAAATCACCAATTAAATTGATTATTTAACTTAGATATTTTATTTAATTAATTCCTAATATTAAACTAGTCAATATAAAATTAATTTTTAACTCATATTTTATTACGTGACGCATTTTAATTGGATACAAATTTTGCGTATCAACAAATGCCACCTCGAGACTTGTTCACGGACAATGCGTCTTGGAGTGGATGAGTCTCAGATTGACTTTTAAAATTTGTTTGGCACATATTGATATTTTATACTCTTATCAAGGAGTTCTTGGATTTGGATTTTTCGAATTTGATTTTAAACCTTTTAAACTCATGTCAAGGAGCCTTGATTTGGATTTGAATTTGATTTAAATCTTCTTCTTGATCTCCTCTGCCGCTTGAGTTGTTCTTCAATAACGTTGTCCGAAGGCCAAACGACTTGATTCCGGATCGAACGCTACTTCTTGATGATTTTGATGAAGAACGTCTTCGAATCTTGAAGAACGTCTTCAACTCTTCAAGTGCTTTAAGTCTTCTAGATTTCTTGGAGTTCTTCCAACTTCTTGAAGCTCTCAACTTGTGTCTTCACTTCTTGACTTGTGTTGTTGTGATTTTGGTGGAGAATGAGGCCCTATTTATAGTTGTAGGATAGGAAAACCCTAATGGCCTTGAGTCTGAATGAAGCGATATGATTGGTCCTTCACAATATCATTATTCATAAGATAATTATTAAATTAATTGTATTTAATTTAATAATTACTGCAACAACTTGACACATGAAGCGTTCTGATTGGTCCACTATGACTTGTGTTTATCCTCATCTTCTTGGATAATTGCTAATTTAATTTAGTAATATCTGCATTATCTTGACACATGGCGGCTTCCCATTGGTCAATAAAATATATAACAAATCATCAACTAAATTGACTATTTAATATAGAAATTATATTTAATTAATGCATAACATTAAAATAATCAATATAAAATTAATTCTCAACATATATTTTATTACGTGACGCATTTTAATATGATACGGAATTTACGTGTCAACAAATTCCCCCTCGAGACTTGTTCACGGACGATGTGTCTTGGAGTGGATAAGTCTCAAACTGGCTTTCGGAATTCCTCTGGACATATTGATATTTTTATACTCGTACCAAGGAGTTCTTTATTTGAACTTAAATTTAGATTTGTAGATGGTTTATGCTCATATCAAGGAGTACTTCATTTGGATTTGTAGATAGTTTATACTCGTATCAAGGAGTTCTTGAATTTTGAAGACCTTTTAAACTCGTGTCAAGGAGCCTTGATTTGGATTTAAATTTGCTTATCTAAAATTTTAGTTGATCACTCGTTAGCATTTAGTTGATAACTCAATCCAAACCCCCCCCCCCCCCATTTAATTGTTTAAGTTTATTACCCTATCCATCGTAAATCATAAGTTGCTTGTAATATCTGAACAACACTAATCCACCGTTCTCTGTGGGACCGACCCTTACTTACCACTCTACTAGTTAGAGTTGTAAGCTAAGGTTTAGTATATATTCTATATACAATTAATTTGGTACGGTCCAACGACTCGTAACCACAGTTGAGCGATGAGCTTGTAGAGTGGAGATAACTCTAGAGATTGATCTTGTAATCTTTCTTGTTCAATCATAGTGGAAAGGTTGACCTCCCGTGGACGTCGGCAATTCTTTCCGAACCACGTATATCATTTTGTTCACTTAGTTGCTTATTGTTTTCATGTTCTTTGAATTCTTATTTGGTTGTTGTGTGTGTGTGATCAATTCACAGTAATTGGCACCGTATGTGGGAAGATGAACGCACTATTAGTGTTTGATCAACTATCTCTACATATTCTTTTCTCTTTCTGGGGTTTATTATCAAGATGTCTACTACAAAGTTTGATACAGAAAAGTTCTCTGGTAAGAAAGATTATGGCCTGTGGAAAATTAAAATGAAGAATTTCGTGACACAATAGGGATTGGTTGGTGTATTGAAGGGAGAAAAAAAGTCTACTTGAGAAGTCAGATGCAATGCAGAAACAAGAAATCTTAGAGAAAACACATAGCACAATAATCTTGTGCTTAATTGACAAGGTCTTAGGGGAAGTCTCAAAACAAAAGACTATTGCTGATGTATGGGCAAAATTAGATTCCTTATACATGACAAAATCGATGATTGTATATGAAGTAGAGGTTATACACCTAACGATTTGTGGAAGATAAGTCAATAGAAGACCAGCTGGATGAGTTTAATAAATCACTTGATGATTTGGGAAGTATAGAGGTCAAGATGGAGGATGAAGATAAAGCCATCATCCTCTTAAATGCCTTACAAAAGTCATATGACCATCTAAAAGATGCCATGCTCTATGAAAGGGAATCTGGGATCACTTTTGCAGAGGTACAAACATCACTCAAGGCCAAAGAGGTGCAGAGGTTAAATGAAAGCAAAACAGAATCAACTGTAGAAGGGCTAAACATCAAGAAGGGGAAGATGTTTGAGGGAAAGAAACAACATCTAATGATGTGGAAAAGAAGAATTTCCAACCAAAGAATAAGAATCTTGATGGAAAGGTAACTAGGAAGTGTCATTTCTGTAAAAGACAAGGACACCTGAAGAAAGACCGTTATGAATACAAGAAGAAGCAACCACTGAAGTTCCAAGGAACTTACTTTGCAGAGTTAGAGGCTGGAGATGATGTTGAGATATTAAACATAACAGATCAAAAGGTGGTAATGCATGGATCCTTGATTAAGGATGCAGTTCCCACATGAGCCCACACAAGAGCTGGTTTCGCAACTACACTGCACAAAATAATGAATCTATTCTTCTTGGCAATGATCAGGTATGTGTTGTTAAGGGAATAGGTGATATTAAACTGAAAATGCATGATGGCTCATATAAGATATTAAGTGCAGCAAGACATACACCCCAACTTAAAAGGAATCTAATCAGTCTAGGATCTCTTGAATAAGAGGTTGTAATTTTAGATTTGTCGGAGGTTACCTTTATGTTTTGAAAGGGGAGAATGTTGTCATGAAAGGGATTAGAAAATACAGTTTATACTACTTGATTACAGATACAGTGACAAAAAAATGTGAGAGTGTCTCTGAGGATAAATTCATTGCGTGGCACAATAGATTACCACACATCAGTGAAAGAGGCTCAAATGAACTCTTGAGACATAATCCTATATCAAATAATGGAATAATAAGAATGGATACTTGTGACAAGGGCATTCTTGGAACAAGAAGAACCCCTTCCCAGAAGGAAAACATTCCTCCAAATCACCACTTGATTATGCCCATTCTGATTAGTGGGGGCCTTCCAGGGCAGATTCTATGGGGTAACAAGTATTTTCTGAGCATAGTTGATGATTATTCTAGAAAACTATGGATATACATGTTGAAATTAAATTAGAAGCCTTTGGGAAGTTCAAAGAATGGTGTGCGAAAGTGGAGATGGAGAAGGGCAATGTGTTAAAATGTTTAAGAACTGATAATAGGCTAGAGTTTCTCTATGAAGACTTCATGAAATTTTGCAAGTCAAAGAAAATTAAAAGGCATAGAACTGTGCCTGGCAACCCTCAACAAAATAGGGTTACTGAGAGGATGAATAAGACAACTTTGGAGAGGGTAAGATGCATGTTGTTGGGGTCTGGTTTGCCTAAGAAGTTTTGGATAGAGGTCGCATGCACTGCAAGTTACTTAATAAACAAAAGCCCCTCCCTATTTAGAATTCACTCAAAAATACTAAATCACTGGAGCAAATCTAAAATAGCGAAATTACCGGAATGCACCAAAAGCAGTAAAATTGTATTTATCGCTAATTACCTGCGCGAAATTCCTTGTACGGAATATTGACTTATCGTAGGAGCACATAGCGGAGGCAATGGATAACAATGACGGCATACAGGTGGTAGGAGCCTTCCAACAAGAATCAGATTATCGTCGCAACCGGCTCTGATACCATTGTTGCTCAGATGTATTTTCAGCTTAGGACACCTCGAGTCGCATCCCTATACATTTATCTAACACCACCAGACCACAAAGGTATATCAAACCACAAGCTCATCAAATAGCATAAAGCCACAATAAGGAAGAAAGAAAGAAAAACGAGCACGAAGCTCCAAGTTTTCTGGACACGGGAAGAAAAGAAGATAAAAAGCATTTTTAATTTTTTAGCCCATAGTCACTAAGATTAATGTCAATAATTTCTTAAAAAATATCAATTTGTATACAATTAGTTTTTAATTACTGAATAATAGCCTAGGTCTTGCTGGAAAGGGGTAACCCATTATTTTCTATTTATAAATTTTAAGTTGTGTGTATACGTATAGAGTATAAATATCAAATAATACATTATTTATATATAATATAAAATAATATTCCTCAATTACAAAATTCTGAACACTGTTAGTGTATATAGTGTAGGATTAGGTTTTAGTGGAGGACTTGTGAAGCTTTCGGAGAATAATATGTAGAGCAGCACAATTGCGCTAACAATAGTGTCGGTCTACAAACACCGATGTTTGATGTTAGGTAAAAACTTGGGTGCATATGATGCACAATAATACTTAATGTATAATCAGATTCAAATTTGTGAGCGGGTCGCGCGTGTTAGTAATTCTCGATTCCATCTAATGTACGCAGCGGAATAATAATTCGAGAATTATGATCATGATTCGTAATTGAATTAAACGTTGAGCAATAACTACGCAAAGGTCGAATACTTACTTGTAGCGTAGTTTGATCGGACTGAATTGCGCGATTCACCACTTCAGGTATCCACGTGTATATGTCGTCCGCCACAGGAACTATCCTCGGTACAACTGTTCAATAATAATCGCTAGGAAATCCCTTATTGAACAATATGGTGTTTTGTCTGACAAGATTGATTAATCCCTACAATAGGGAATAGACATATATATAGCGCATATACCCTAGGTATATGGGCCTAATATTCTGGCCTGCTTTAATTAATTAATTAGTATAACCTAATAATAATTAAAGCCCATATCCTAATCTAGTCCATAACTTTCAATCTCCCACTTGGACTAGCATTAGATATAATTCTTAACACCAATATTGTAACCTTAAGCAGAACAACAATACACATAAAGTGTGACCCTTCAGGCCCCCATTATCGACGATAATCTAATTAAAGTCTGCACAAAACTCCTAGACTGCGTTGTGCAGCGAACTCGATATATGAAGGACGTTTACGTGAATTCGTAAAACAACCTTTATATGAAGTTTATGTAATATCCCTCCATTCACGACCCACCCGATTGAGCCTAGGATCTGCCATGTGTCTATCCAAATAGCTCAATCATTTTTCTCATCTTTATTATATGACACATTCGATCATATTCAATTACTTTAATTGAATATATCCTTTGCATTGGCCAATGACTTTATTGTCAAATAATATAGAGAAATATGAGTGTTCTCTCGAGTTTCAATCGAGGAATGAATTCCATTCTTGACTCAACTACCATTTCCATTTGCCTCATGATGAACCCAACACAAGACGTGTCTTATCCTCCTTTGGGAGGCAAGCGTTGTACTTGGTCAAAGTTCATCACTTAACAAACAAAATGAGTATTGACCTCAGGTCAAAGGATCATTACATACTCCACACACTAATAAACCGAAGACACTAAAACAAACGGTTTAATAGTAGGGCGTACCAATACTCTCCAAAGTATCCATGTGTCCATCATAGATATCTAATATCTAATAGCCGTGAGACCCACTATATTCTCTAAGAATATGATGCAGACCACATGCTAACCTATTGTATGTCATCAATATCCCATTCTTGATGACCATCGGTTATGGCAATTTTAGAATCATACTATATCATTTATGTCTCACACCATAAATGACAGTCATAATTCAAGGGAACAATCACAAGAATAATAACAAACCATCAAAATAATTATTCTAATAAATGCATAAACCCATAAGATAAACATATTATCATAGAATGTGATCAAGTTTTAAATGTCTTCACAATAAGGTTTCTAAGACATACAAACTATAAACTCCCACTGAATTAAAGCCAACTACTAACATGTCTAACACCTAAGCTCTCAAAGTGCTTGTTATGTTTTGCTATACACAACGGCTTGGTGAAAGGATCAGCCAAGTTGTCATCAGTGGGTACTCTATCTAATTTTACTTCTCCCCTATCTATTATTTCTCTAATCAAATGATATCTCCGGGGAACGTGTTTGTTTCTGTTCGTGGCTCTGGGTTCCTTTGCTTGCGCAACCGCACCAGTGTTGTCACAATACAGCGGTATTGCACTGCTGGCACTTGGAACGATACCTAGTTCTTTTACGAACTCTAACAAAGCAACAGCCTCCTTGGCAGCTTCAGATGCAGCAATATATTCAGCTTCAGTGGTAGAATCGGCCGTTGTGCTCTGTTTGGAACTATTCCAACTCACTGCACCACCATTGAGGATGAAAACATATCCTGACTGAGACTTGAAGTCATCATGGTCTGTTTGGAAGCTAGCATCAGTATACCCAGTAACTGATAACTCTGGCTGCCCACCATAGACTAAGAAATATTCTTTAGTCCTTCTAAGGTACTTAAGAATAGTCTTGACAGTTCTCCAGTGTATCTCACCCGGATTTTGCTGAAATCTGCCTGTCATGCTGAGTGCATAAGCCACATCTGGCCTAGTACATATCATGGCATACATAATAGATCCTATAGCCGAAGCGTACGGGATCTTCTTCATGTAAGTCATTTCTTTGTCATTAGAAGGGCAACCTTTCTTAGACAATATAATGCCATGTCCCATAGGAAGAAATCCTTTCTTAGAATTTTCCATTGAGAAGCGTCTCAGCAATTTGTCTATGTAAGTAGACTGAGACAATCCCAACATCCTATTAGGTCTATCTCGATAGATCTTAATTCCAAGGATGTAGGAAGCCTCACCAAGATCCTTCATCATGAAGGAGCTAGACAACCAATCTTTCACGGATTGCAACATGGAACGATCGCTTCCCATTATCAGTATGTCGTCAACATATATGATAAGGAAGACAACCTTTCCATTCTTGCGTTTACTATAAACGCATGGATCCTCTTTGCTTCTGACAAAATCAAACAATTTGATAGCTCTGTCAAAACAAATATTCCAAGTCCTAGATGCTTGCTTGAGTCCATAAATGGACTTCTTTAACTTGCATACTCCATTCGGCTTTTCTTTGGATATAAAACCTTCAGGCTGTGACATATACACAGTTCCTTCGAGTTCTCCATTGAGAAACGCGGTTTTAACATCCATTTGCCAAATGTCAAAGTCATAGTATGCAGCTATTGCAAGTAATATCCTAATGGACTTGATTTTAGCGACTGGCGAAAAGGTTTCATCATAATCAATGCCCTCGCGTTGACTATAACCTTTTGCCACCAACCTAGCCTTGTAGGTTTGTACCTTGCCATCTGCATCTCTCTTCTTTTTGAAGATCCATTTGCAGCCTATGGGGCGAGCCCCATCTGGCAAATCAACTAGTTCCCAGACTAGATTGAGGTACATCGAGTCCATTTCAGATGTTAAGGCAGCCAGCCACATCTTCGAATCGGTGCCTGACACCGCTTCGATATAGGTCTTAGGTTCGTCGTCTTCTGAATCAACCTCATCATCTTGGTTCTCAACCAATAGATTTAGTCTTTCAGGTGCACGACGATTCCTTTGAGGCCTATTGAGTTGGTTTTGCGTTGGTTCAGGCGGTTTATTCTGATCGTGATGAGGTTCCTGCATGTTGAGGTTTTCAACATTTTGGATATTCTCAAGATTTTCACTATGATTTTCTTGAGGTGGGGTTGATACAATATCTTGTCTTTGATGCATCTCATTGTCTTGAGATGACCCTCTAAGAGTCATTTCCCCTCCCAATAGATCATCAAAAACTCCCACTGAGTTCTTGTCCACTCCATTGGACAATGCCTCATCCTCTATGTTACTTTGTGGTTCCTTGGAGACATAATTATCTTCAAGAAACGTCACATTCCTGGATACTATCACCTTGTGATCTCCAGGACAATAGAATTCATATCCTTTGGTTTCTCTAGGATATCCCACAAAATAACATTTTTCACTTTTAGTTTCCAACTTATCAGTCATCATCTTCTTAACAAAAGCAGGACAACCCCAGGTCCGCATATGGTTAAGACTCGGCTTTCTGCCATACCATAATTCATATGGTGTTTTCTCGACCGATTTAGAGGGAACTCTATTCAGAATATAAACTGCGGTAAGTAAGGCATAACCCCAAAGAAATATAGGGAGACTGGTGAAACTCATCATGGATCGAACCATATCTAATAAAGTTCGATTTCTCCTTTCAGATACTCCATTCATCTGTGGTGTACCTGGAGGTGTCCAGTTTGACCGGATTCCATGTGATTTCAAGTAATCAAGAAAATCTCGGCTCAAGTATTCCCCTCCTCGATCTGATCGGAGAGTCTTAATACTTTTCCCAAGTTGTTTCTCAACTTCTAACTTAAACTCCTTAAATTTCTCGAAGGCCTCGGATTTATGTTTCATCAGATACATATATCCATACCTTGAGAGATCATCAGTAAAAGTTATGAAGTACGAATATCCACCTCTTGCTTGAGTTGGGAACGGTCCACACACATCTGTGTGGATCAACTCAAGCACAACCTTGGCACGTAGCCCTTTCCCAGAAAGTGGTTTACTTGTCATCTTTCCTTTGAGACAAGATTCGCAAGCACCATATGATTCGAAATCAAATGATGTGAGATAGTCTAACTTTCTCAATCTTGCTATTCTTTTCTCATTGATATGACCAAGTCTACAATGCCAAAGATAGGTTTTATTATTCGTATTACTTAGCTTAGGTCGTTTGTTTTGTACATTGAGAATATTTTGTTCACATTCAAGCATATATAAACCATTCGAAAGAGAGGCACTTCCATAAAACAATCCATTAAGCGAAAACGAGCATCTACTGTTTGCAAAATGGAAGGAAAAACCTTGAATGTCTAACATTGGAATGGAAATAATATTCTTTGAAATTATAGGAACAAAATAACAATCATGTAAATCTAGTCTATATCCTGAAGGAAGATCTAATCTATAAGTCCCTACACGTTCAGCAGCAACTCTTGCTCCATTTCCCACGCGTAAGTCGACCTCCCCAGGCCTCACTTTCCTGCTGTCACTTAGACCCTGCACATTATTACAAATGTGTGAGCCACAAGCTGTATCTAATACCCAGGATTGTGAATTGTTTATAGACATATTTATCTCAATGACAAACATACCTGAGCTCCCATTCAATGCACCTTGTGCTTTGAACTTTGGGCAGTCTCTCTTCCAATGTCCCTTCTCGTGACAGAATAGACACTCATCCTTTGGCAGTTTCGGCTTCTTTTGAATCCCTCCACTCTTAGGCTTCAAGGCCACATCGCTAGATGCTTTCTTCTTCTTCTTTTGCTTATTCTTCCTTTTGGAAGAGTTCGCAGAAGAGCTCACCATGAGCACAGATTTGCCTTTAGAAGTGGAAGACTCATAGGTCTTAAGCATGTTATGAAGCTCAGGCAAAGTCACCTTCGTGTTGTTCATGTTGAAGTTCACTATGAAGTTTTCAAAAGAACTAGGAAGTGACTGCAAGATCAGATTAGTTGAGACACTTGAGGGTAACACCGTTCCAATCGATGTCAACTTCTCAATTAATCCAATCATCTTCAGTACATGCTCAGAAACCTGGGCCCCATTATGAAGTTTACACTTAAAGAGGTCACTGAGTATCTCATACTCCATTGTTTGAGCTTGTGAGGCGTACAGACTCTCCAAGTGTTTTATCATCTCATAAGGGAGCATGTGTTCATGTTGCCTATGCAGTTCGATACTCATCGAAGACAACATGACACACTGAGCCGACGTGGCATCCTCAACATGCTTCTTATGAGCATCTGCGTCAAACTTAGCATACTCAGGAGAAGTTTTGTCGGGGATGACACCGATTGGTTCATCCAAGACGTACTCAACCTTTTCTTGCCTTAGCACCAAGCGCAAGCAACGAGCCAATCCGTAAAGTTAGACCCAGTCAACTTGTTTGATTCCATCAAACATTTATAAGCCAAATTCGACATTTTCATCTGATCAGAAAATAATCAAACGGAAAACGTAAATTAGAATAAAGTAAATAAAATCACACTCATATCACTAATCAAAACAAGGGTTTATTGTAATGATTAGCTCCCACTAATTTTAACATGTTTTGCGTCCCCAAACACAAAATATGGATTTATAATAATTATAAATCTTAGTGGTCCAAGATCCAAGTCTATATTAATGTAACCTCTGCTTTGGCTGATGACTACAATAATATCACTAGGTAGGCCTCTAAGCCAATTGCAACAACAATTTTGCAATTCTTGGTTAATTAATCCAATTAATTATGCGTCCTTAAACTATTTTGGTCGCTTTGGCGTCACAAAATAATTTAAGCAAGTCAATTCCATCACACGATGCCAACCATGCATCTATGTATGAGCCCCGACCTCGTTGTTTTAGAGTAAACACTTTGGTGTAAAACTCGTGGACGAAGAGATCAAGAATTTCACACAATTATGATGGACGACGCTTTTATTTCTAAATAAGACTTGGTTTTATTTGGGAATTTTATATGTGATACTAATTGTTAAATTTAATATCTAATATCAAATTATACGCAATTACTGGGTGCCGCCTACCCAGGCATAAAATGCGGACCACACATATTGGGCGCCGCCTACCCATACATTTCTCGCGGACTACATGTATTGGGCGCCGCCTACCCAAACATAAAAGCGGTCTTAAATTACTATAATTTAAGTTGAATAAGCATAAAATCAAATAATAGCTTATCACATAATATCAAATAAATGCTCAACGAATAAAATTATTAATCCAATTAAAATTTTATTCTTTAATTAAATGTGGATTAAAAATTATATATATTAATTCCATATTAATATAAATATATATTTAATATTAATTCCAAATTAATATAAAATATATGTCAATTATTATTATTTCAAAATAATAATAATTCATTAAAATATATTAATCTAATTAATTATTTTAATTCTGAAAACTTTTTTTTTTTTTTTTTTAATTGTTGAACAGTCCAAACGGGCTATATTGGCGCAACCCAATTATACAGCAGGCCCAGGCCCAATTTAATCAGCCCAAAACTGAAATTAGCCCAGCCCAGCTTAGCCCTAGCCCAGCCCAAAACCCTTTAGGGTTTAGGCTGGGTCTGCCTCCTGCCACCGCCGCGCCGCCCCCCGGCAGCCGCGCCCAAGACCACTGACGCAGCAGCAATAACAGCAATAATTGGCCTATCGTCGTCGCCGCCGTCTGGTGTCAGCGGCAACCACTGCAACTCCGGCCTCCGCCACCGCCGCCGCCGCTGCGGAGCGCCGCGGTAGCAGTAGCAGAAGCGCTTGAATGAGCGGGTCGGCGTCTTCTCGCCCAGTCGCAGCGCAGCAGCGGCGAGCGCCGTCGCTGTCGCCGGCGAGCACATGCGCAGACGGATAGTTATTGCATTTTCGTTTCGAGAAGTAAGTTTTGGAAACCAGGTTCTGTTGCTTTTTGGAATATGGGTATGACCAAATCACTTTCAAAATCCAAAATATAATAAACAGGTTACAAAACAAGTTTTCAACAAGTTTTTATAATTCGTACAGTTTACGATGATTAAATCAAGAATTTCCAGATTTTCAGTTTTAAAATTTTAATCCACATGAAATTAAATTAATTTCAATTATAAATCCAGCCCTACGCTCTGATACCACTGTTAGTAATTCTCGATTCCATCTAATGTACGCAGCGGAATAATAATTCGAGAATTATGATCATGATTCGTAATTGAATTAAACGTTGAGCAATAACTACGCAAAGGTCGAATACTTACTTGTAGCGTAGTTTGATCGGACTGAATTGCGCGATTCACCACTTCAGGTATCCACGTGTATATGTCGTCCGCCACAGGAACTATCCTCGGTACAACTGTTCAATAATAATCGCTAGGAAATCCCTTATTGAACAATATGGTGTTTTGTCTGACAAGATTGATTAATCCCTACAATAGGGAATAGACATATATATAGCGCATATACCCTAGGTATATGGGCCTAATATTCTGGCCTGCTTTAATTAATTAATTAGTATAACCTAATAATAATTAAAGCCCATATCCTAATCTAGTCCATAACTTTCAGCGCGTGACCCGCATGAATAATTTTTTTATTTTTTTTTTTGTTTATACAGTTTACTTATTGTATTTTTACAGTAAACTTATTATGTTCTTGTAGTATAGTAATTTTGTGTTTAGAGTAGACTTATTGTGTTCTTCAGTAGACTTATCGTGTTCTTGCAGTATAGTTATTTGTGTTCAGAGTAAACTTATTGTGTTCTTACAGTAGACTTATTGTGTTCTTGCAGTAGATTTTTTTCTTTTTGAAAAGGCGCGACCCGCATGCTGACCCAGTTCGCGAACGTGAACTTTTTATAAATTATATTTTAGTGATTTTTTTTGAGTTCATATATTAAATTATAGTGATGTACTAATTGTACATCACATGCATACAAGTGTTACTCTTGATGTTGACCCAGCTGAAAGACATATATCTGCGATAGTCTAGACACATTTGTGATTTTGCTTGTCCATAAAGCGGTGCTGCTAATATTGTTGGTAATTATGAGGGAAGCTAAATTAAGAAGAGAAGTCCAATGTGTGACAGGTGGTAGTTGGTAATTATTGGTGAAAGTTTGGTGGAAAGGCCAAATAAAACAATTTATAGAATTTTGCCATTCCCTTGCATTATTGTTATTAATATTCAAAGGGGCCACTTAACACGTTAAGGAGACCCCATCTTCAATTTCGCACAAACAAATTATGTCATATCTCTCTCTCTCGAATTGTTATTTTTACTGACTCGATTATGTCGCCCTAACCCCACGCTACTTCCTCCATACTTGCACTCATTATGTGTTAAAAAATCACTTCACAAATTCTTATATACATTAGGACTACGAATTGCACACGTCTATGCTTCGGGTAACTAATGTACTTCCTTCATTTCATAGGAGTTTGCACGTTAACGAACATGTATATTTAGAAAAAAATATTTTTTGTTTTTTGGTTGAGTTTTTCAAAAGATTCTTTTTTTTTTTGCTTTTTGGTTTGAAATTCCTACGAACTGCACTCTAGTGTTATAACACTCAAAACGGAGCAATAAAACAGAATAAGAAACACCACGATATAATAGCGGGGTTGAATCCCTCAGACCCCTCGGCCTTTATGTTATTGATAATATTCTTAAATAGGTTATGTTTTATAAGAAGACCTCACTCTTCTATACCTAACCTATTCTATCACCAATAACGCCCGGCGACTCCCATCGACTTCTTCGGCTCCGACACGGCACACCACCGAAGGTTGGACGAACTCTCCCAAGCCCGCCTTGAAGTAGCTTCTCCTGAACATACTTCTACTTGACACACTAAGACTCACAAACTATTACAACTCAAAGACTATGTTATAACACACTGAGATAAACTCTTGACTCAATAAAAATAATGTTGTCAAATACTAAGATACTGATATGCTTGTCTAAACTATAATCACGTATTTGATGCACACTGAATGAATGACTCTCTCATATAAATAGCGGAGTTTAGTAACTAATCATAACTTTTTCTCCAAGTCACAGATTTCTGGATAAGAATGTAATCTTCTTCCAAATCTTCCCATATCTTTTCCAATCCTTATCCATAATTCTCCAACTATAAATCCTTTTTTCTGCACATAAAATAAATAAATAAATAATTAAATAAAAATATATTTTTTATAAAAATTTCAAAATTAAATTCTTTTACAATCTCCCCCTTTTTGGGCATTTTTGTCAAAAACAACTTAAAAAAATATCAAGACAGAATTAATGCAGAAATAATCAAGATGAACTTCCCTTAAAGGTGACACTCCCCCTCAACTGCAAAACTCAAACACAAGAGTCAACAAAAAATATATCCAAGGGAAGTAAGTAAAATCTATGCTGAATAATCATACTAAATTAATCAAGAAGATATACTCCCCTACACAAATGCTTGTCTAACACAAATCTCCCCCTGCACAGAAGCATAGAAACTCGAAACACAAAAATAACAAATACCCTGAAGGATAAAAGGAAGAACCTCAGAATGATATCTCGGAAGTAAATGTTATAACATTTTCAGAATGATATCTCGAAAGTAAATGTTGTAATATTTTTGAACGAGCCATAGAGGCGGAATCCCACTTCCAGAATTCAGAGATAATCAACCCTCCCTAAATATGTGAGTCTCGAAAACTCCCCCTAGAAACTATTCTCCCCCTTTTTTGACATAAAATGCAAATCAGAACATGAAACAAAGATATGAAGAAAGTATTTCAAAAATAACAACAAACATGGAAACAAGTAATGGAACACCACTATATATGTGACCGGAATGACGTTATTAGATGACAAAGACATAGCTTTGTGTCGATCAGGGGAGAGACTGTACGCTTGCACTTCCTCGATGTAGATTCATCGTTAGCTTTGGTGCGAGATAGGCAGATGATTATGATGACTAGGGTTTATATGAGGGATATGAGATAGTGTAGTGAGATATGAACCAGTGTAATGATCCTCGATTTTTTGAAGGAGATATGAGTTTAAGTCCATACCAAGGATGAAAATATCGGTATTCGCGGAGATATAGGTCTTTCAATTTACGGAGATATCGGTGAGATATCGATAAATATCGGAATATCGGTGAATTTTTTTGAAAATCGGCGTAAAATGTATTAAAACATGTAATTTATCACTATATTTGTTAGATTGTTAATAAAATAGCTTAATTCTAGTTTCTAATGGAGTAACATAGATCAAAATACACACATTTACACCTATTCGATAAAGAAGAAACATTACATACACTTTCCGCTGATGGGATAACCATTATGAACTATTTTCATCATACAATACTACCTCCTAGCACCAAAATAAATTCCGGTGAGGCTCAACCTGAGAGTATTGGTTATCGATGTAATTACAATAGTGGTACCAGCTAACCGAGGTAACGTAATTTTGAAGATAATCATCAAGATAATATAAATATGTTGAAGCGTCTCGTCCAACCGTCTGTCCATATACCGGATAATTCGGATTTACCCAAGAATTGTACTGTTGTTCTTCATAAATCACGTGAGGGGCTGTGTCCTCAAGGGGGCTACGATCAGTCCAGGCTGGATCTCGGGATCTGTCTGCTATTCTATGTGGAAATAAATTAGGATACAGATCTTCCCGATCCGTGCTCACACTCATCGAGTCAAAATTCGACGAGAGGGAAGCTAAGTCTGCGTTTGAGCTCGTGCCTCGGTTCCAACCCCGTCTGCTCGTGAAATCTTTTCCAATAGCACCGATCCCTTGACCTCCAGCCCTACTTCCGTGATCTGCATCTTGTGTAGAGTGTGTGTACAACCCCTCAATAGTGAATGGACTCATTTCCCTTGGACTTGGGTTATAATCTTGATGGCTATCACTACGTCTACGACCGCCACTCCCATCGTCATCACTTCCGTCTTCATCTGTAGAGCTCCCCGTCTGTGTCTCACTACTTGATAACCCACTTCATCACGCATTACCTGATCCACATCAATTCCTTGGCTTGCCGCTTCAGCGACCTGAGGATCAGGATTGCCTGCTTCGTCGTCCAGGTGTGCTGGTCGAATCCATTGATAGAGCTGATCACCCTCTTTCGTTGTCGGTTTCACCGGTGATGTCCAGTAAATCTATGAATTCTTGCTCAGCAACCCTATCTGCTTCAGCCTCCACATCTCGTATCCTTAACTTCATGTTGTAGTAGCAAAATACGAGCTTCTCGAGCTTTGGATAAGAAAGACGATTTCTTTGTTTAGTGTGTATCAAGGCAAATGTGCTCCAGTTTCTCTCACATGCGGAAGATGATGCAGTCTGTGCCAGTACTCTAACGACTAACCCTCTCAGTGTTGGTGCTGAACTACCGTGCATAACCAACCAATCAGCTGTCAAATAAGGATTTAGGTCAGTAAATTGAATGGTTGCGAGTTGATGGGATCTAAACCAAATTAAAAAAAAAATTAAAATAAACTTACCTGCCACTATAGTATTTCGAGCAGCTACAGCGGTCCGGTTTTCGAATGATTTTTTTGCATCACGGAAACAGATTAGCTGCACAAAATGAAAAATCAAGAATGATTAGGTCACTAATTTGATATTGATTTTCAGTTGCTTTAAGGTCTGCGTCCTCACCAACTCCGGCCTGGTACTGGGTTTTGGGGTTAAGGTAGTCAGCTACGAAAATTAATCAAATATTGTTTAGGAAATGTCAGTCATTTTTTGCAAAATCAAGGTTTAAAGTTAAAACTAAAAATTGATTATGGACATTATTACCTGCAGCGTGGAGTGGGTGAGATAGTGTTTTGTCCCACCTGGACTCAATAATCCTAGTCACCCACTGCGTAGATCTTAGTGATTGGACTTTTTCTTTCATTACCCGAATCAGATCATACAAGATTGGCATAGTTGGAACTACTTCTGTGTCAACCACTCGGAGCACTTGATATATTGGCTCAAATAAAGTCACTGCGTGTTGCACTCCATCCCAAAATGAATGATCAAGCACATTTTTCTCTACTTCTATGCCAACTTTCGTACGACTGAGTCTATTGGCTGCCCATTCATCACTGGTGAAAATCTGCTTCAGGGGCGATTTTTTCTTATACAAACTCTCCAAGGCGATATAGTTAGTCGCAAAACGCGTTGCTCCGGGTCTAACAATATCACCTTGGCATACCTCCCTCATCATCGCAAGTAACCAACTGTGGTTATATATGAAGTTGGTTATTTGCCTCGCAGCTACAATGACCGCTTTGACGTTATTTCTATTCCCGATCTCTTCCAAGATAAGGTCAATACAATGAGCAGCACATGGAGTCCAGTATAAGTTGTAGCGCTCTTGTAGCTTTCTGCCGCTTTCACATAAGCCGATCCATTGTCGGTAACAATTTGCACAACCCTGTCCTTCCCGACTTCCTGCACAATGTCCTTGAGCAGCCCATAGATGTATTTGTGATCCTTTATCCGGTTCGATGCATCCACTTATTTCAGAAACGCCATTGTTCCCTTACAGTAAACCATAAAATTGATTATGGACAGCTTCGTCGGCCCGGTCCATCCATCCGCCATAATTGTGCAGCCATACGTCTCCCATTTTTTCTTTTGTATTCTGACGTATTCCTGCATTTCCTCATACTCCGCGTCTAGATACTTGTGCTTTATCTCATATGGAGTAGGGGTTGCAACAGCCGGCCCTACTTCTTGAGCACACGCTATCATATTCTTGAAGTGATGTGACGAAGCCTTGTTTGGCGGTAAATTATCGTAAATGAAAAATTTACTGATGGCCTTGCCCAACTTTTCCTTTAAGTTGGTACCAGAGAACATACTTTTTATCCTCTTTTGACGTGCATCAGCGGATTTATACAATGCAGGGGCAGGACAAGGTTCGAAAATTGGTTGATCGACCACTCTGTGAACGACGAAATTGGGAAGGTTGTGATCCCCGGCGCATACTGGAACTACCTCCTCTGCTACCACCATACTGTCTTGTCTGTTCCCTTTCCCACTTACTCGCCTTCGACGCTCTAATAGCGGCACGGTAGTCGCTTCGCTCTTCCGGTATAAGATCTGGCGGACATGCGATGTATTCATCGTCGCCGTCATCGTCTTCGTCTTCGTCTCCCCGGGGGAGTCCCTGTCGTAATTCTGCTCTTATATCAGCTATTTTTTCAGCCTTCTTCCCTTTGGTCATATTTTTAGCAGTAATTAAGCGACGAATCTCTTTCTTCACATCTGGTGGAACTTTCCTACACAGTGCAACGTTCTTTTCTGGGTCCGTACCGCTAAGATGATATTTGAACCTAGTTATACCCCTGAAATTTTGGACTCCACAAAACTGACAAACGGTAGCAGTTTTATTCCCTGGAACGACAGTAGCATACCTCCAAGCGTAATCAAGTCTTGAAGACCTGCGATCACCAGCATCGCTTCCGCTCGCCATTACTTTCCACCTACACAATTTATAACATTATTTAGTTTAAGGAAAATTTCATATGTAAATTATGTTATTTTCCTATACTTTGACATTTGGCCATTTCTACCGTAGAAATTCTAGATTGCCCTAAATAAGATGATATACTTTTACTTCCACTTACACAATTTATAACATTTTAGTTTAAGGTGCATAACCTCTCAATTGCCACATTTTAAAGAATTCAATCAAAGTTTAGGAAATAATATACTCTAAATATATGCATAACTTCATATGTGCAAAATTATATCTCAATTTCCACATTTAAATTCTGCTTATCAAAAAATTGAAATATTTAATTGAACACGTTGATGATCCCGTCCATATGTAAATTATGTTATTTTCCTATACTTTGACATTTGGCCATTTCTACCGTAGAAATTCTAGATTGCCCTAAATAATTACATGATATACTTTTATTTCCACTTACACAATTTATAACATTTTAGTTTAAGGTGCATAACCTCTCAATTGCCACATTTTAAAGATTTCAATCAAAGTTTAGGAAATAATATACTCTACATAAATGCATATCTTCACATAAGCAAAATTATATCTCAATTTTCACATTTAAATTCTACTTATAAAAAAATTGAAATATTTAATTGAACACGTTAATGATCCCGTCCATATGTAAATTATGTTATTTTCCTATACTTTGACATTTGGTCATTTCTACCGTAGAAATTCTAGATCGCCCTAAATAATTAGATGATATACTTTCATTTCCACTTACACAATTTATAACATCTTAGTTTAAGGTGCATAACCTCTCAATTGCCACATTTTAAAGAATTCAATCAAAGTTTAGGAAATAATATACTCTACATATATGCATAACTTTATATGTGCAACATTATATCTCAATTTATAACATTTTAGTTTAAGGTGCATAACCTCTCAATTGCCACATTTTAAAAAATTCAATCAAAGTTTAGGAAATAATATACTCTACATATATGCATAACTTCACATAAGCAAAATTATATCTCAATTTCCACATTTAAATTCTACTTATAAAAAAATTGAAATATTTAATTGAAATTAATGCTGGTACCATAAATTAATTTACCGTTGTTCTTCACGACCTTCAGACTGGGTAGACAATTTTTATTCGACTGCAAAATCGCTAAAAAATTTCCCTAAGCTACGATTCTCTAATATTTGTCCTAAAAAAACTAAGGTATTCATAGTTCTTTTATACACAACTGAGATGCTATTTGATTGGGAAGATGCAAAACATTTTCTGTATAAATTATCATTTGTCACACCAAATGTCACTCTTAGTTCATCTTTATAGGCTTTACAGTTGGGAAATCACGTGTTGCTGGATTTATGCTGCAAAAAAGAACAAAACCAGCCCATGGTTTACTGGATATAAAATATATATATATATATATATATATATATATATATATATATATATATTTCGCCGATATTTTGGCAAGATTTCGCCGGAATCTCGCCGTTACAGGTCAAAAATGCTGAGCAGTCACCCAGCGTCGAAATATCGCCGAGATTTTCGCGAGATATCGCGAAATCTCGGCGATTTCATGACAAAACACCATGTCTAATGTTTATCGTCTCGGCAGCTCCAGAAACGCGAGAAATCGACGAGATTTCGCCGATTTCTCGCGATTTTTTCGTCCTTGGTCCATACTACTCTTTACTTTAGCCCACAAGATATTTTCCAACCAATCTAGGAATTAGAATAATGGAACTAAAAAGTAAAAATTAAACGCATGCCCACGATCTAATTTTATGGAAAGATTAAAAATAGGCATCATGGATATAAAAATGATATTTGCACACACCCATCAAGTCATCTAAAGATGCCTAATGCAATAATATAAATTGATTCGTGTAATAAGTGCCCCACAATCCGTAGCAAGCAGATCATTTGGCAAAGAATTAGACAAAATTCCACATCAAGACACTACTGGCACAATTTGAGAAGACGGACTAATAAAATATTAAAACAAAGGTTCCTTATTCCTCCGACTTCTTTGACCCTCTCGTGGAGTAGCTCGCAAACCCCATGAGCCAAAATCACACTAGGAAAACCCGGTGCGATGAGCTCTTGATTTCTTCTTATAACCCCTTGAACAATTAATAAAACAAGCATTCAGAAATTAAACATTTTATTTTTGTGGTCGGCAGCTTTCACAGATCAATCACTTTCTGTGTCAGTAGCTCTTTTCGATCTTTGTGATCGATAGCTGCTCTCAACATCATTTCATGACCGTAGCCCTTTCCGACAAGAGGGGAATGAGTGCGTTAGTTAGACGAAAAGGAATGTTAAGTTTTAAGCCAAACAACCCCTTAAACTTGCCCCATTCATATGTGGCGTATGCATGACACGGGGATGTATAAAAAGAATGTCTAATGCAGATCTTAGATGCATATCATAACATAACCTTTTTTTTTTTTTTTTTTTCTTTTTTTTTTCTTTTTTTGAAAAGTAAAACCTATTGACTTTTTGAGTGTGACAAATCATTGAAATTCACGGTCTTAAAATAGATATCCGTGAATTGATCTTTAGTTGGAACATGATTCATGATAGCAGTTCCTTCTTCTATTAGTTCCCGAAAATGGCGGTGTCTAATATCCATGTGCTTTATTCGAGAGTGTAGGACCGGACTTTTGGTAAAGGTATTAGCACTGGTATTATCACGAAAAAGATTGGGAACACTTACCCCAACACTATAGACTGACAACTTTTGATTCATCCTTACGGGTTGCGCGCAACAGCTCCTGGTGTCTATACGCTCTGCCTCTTTGCAACTCTTATGTTTATGTTTCAATATGTAAAGAAGATTAGCAGATCTATCACCGGTTAACACATATTTATCCTCATCATCATAAACTAAACACTGGTCTTTGGTAAATTTATCATGCAAACCTTGATAACACAAATGACTAATGTTAATGAGATTAGTTTTCAAGTTTTCAATTAACAAAACATTATGCAATCTAGGGAATCCGCTTAAATTAAGTGTATACTTCCCAATTACACTACTTCTAACCCCATCACCAAAAGTAACAAATTCATTGACAAACGGTTCTATGTTAATCAAGTGTGACTTATTTCCAGTCATGTGCCTAGAGCACCCACTATAAAGTACCAAGCCCCCATAATAGAAACATTTAAAGAAAGCATGGTATTGAAACAAACGTGAGTTTTGGGAACCCACACTTGTCGTGGCTTTTATGGTTGTGAACCTCTAAGATCCACCTTTTTCCGAGGTGTCCTTCGTTGATTACTTCCATAGTTCCAACCTGTAAGCGACAAAAGATAGTCAGCCTTCATTTTATAACAGTTAGGGCGAAGATGTCCAGGTATACCACAATAATGACACATGAGAATGAATGGGGGATTATTTCAGAAACCCTGCTCAGAATGTTGTAACATTCTATTTGGTCGACGACCTTTTCTCCTTGCAGTATGTTGGTCATTTTTATACAGTCCAGTAGGACGTGGATATCTAAGATTATTTCCAGATTGTTCCGCAAATTTTCTATGTTCAACCTGTGTTATAACATTATTATCCGACTGCATAAAAACATACTGATCGGCGTTACATGACTCCCTTGCATATCGAAGACCAGATAAATCCCCATGATTCTTTCCTAGACTTATGAGTTCAGTTAGAGAAGCCTTACCAGAGTTTAAACGCTTAAAAACCTGCTTCGATTGTTCTAACTCTGAGTTCAACCTTTCGATGGTTTGATTTTTTACCATCAAACAATCTCTACACATTTTTAGATCATTCTGAATCTTCTGAAGTTTCGTCTGCAAAGATGTTATTTCTCTTTCTTTGTCTGCTAGTGTGTGTTGTATCATTGACTCTGCTTCTTGAATCTCATCAGCAACAACAACTTCTACATTTTTCTAACCTGTTTCAATTTCCTTGGTCAGACTAGTTATGACACGATCCTTTTCTTTTGTTTCTGCCTTCAATCTTTCAATCTCCGTTCGTGATTCTCGAAGTTGACCTTCCAACCTTTTGATTACCTTACTTCCATGAATGCATTCAAGTGACAATTTCTTGTACATCTTCTGCATCTCTTCTATGGTTGGACCTGCTTCTTCATCAGACGTATCAGTTTCACAATAACTTGGTAATTCATTTTCTAACATACCTGGCATTTCATCTGAATTTGGATCTTCCATATGAACGTCGCCCAAAAGACAGACATATGAGGTGGTAAAGCCTGCAAGACTATTTGAGTGATCATTTTCACCTTTAGATATCTCTTCTTCTTCCGTCTCATCACTCCACGTTGCTAAAAGATTTATTTTGCCTCTCTAGAAACGTAGCACATTCTTTCTGAACATGTCCCCAGCCAATACATTCTCTACAGCGTATTTTAACCGTCTTTGTACCTGCAGAACTTGAAGAGGAATTAATATTTGCAGCATTATTATTTTAACCGTCATCATATGCCCTCGAAGATCCATAGTGGTGCAGTTCTCCAGGATCAGTTGTATAAGGATACGGACCCGCTCACCGATTGAAATTCCTATGAACTGCACTCCAGTGTTATAACACTCAAAACGGAGCAATAAAACAGAATAAGAAACACCACGATATAAACGCGGGGCTGAATTCCTCAGACCCTTTGGACTTTATGTTATTGATAATATTACCAAATAGGCTATGTTTTACAATAAGACCTCACTCTTCTATACCTAATCTATGGTATCACCAATAATGCCCGGCGACTCTCGTCGACTTCTTGGACACTGACACGGCTCACCACCGAAGTTCGGACGAACTCTCCCGAGCCCGTCTTAGAGTAGCTTCTCCCGAAGACACTTCTACTTGACACAATAAGACTCACAAACTATTACAACTCGAAGACTATGTTATAACACACCGAGATCAACTCTTGACTCAATAAAAATAACGTTGTCGAATACTAAGATACTGATCTGCTTCTCTGAACTTATTCGATGCACACTGAATGAATGACTCTCACATATAAATAGCGGAGTTTAGTAACTAATCACAACTTTCTCTCCAAGTAACAGATTTCTGGATAAGAATGTAATCTTCTTCCAAATCTTCCCATATCTTTTGCAATCCTTATCCATAATTCTCCAACCATAAATCCTATTTTCTGCACAAAAAAAATAATAATTAAATAACAATATATTTTGACAAAAATCCCAAAATTAAATTCTTTTACAATTTTTTGGTTGACTTTTTCAAAGGTGGAGATTAAGGGTGTAGATTTTGAGGGTGGAGATTGTAAGAAAAAATTCCTTCCTAAAGGTGTGCAAATTGATGTGGAAAATACGTACTAATAAGGAAAGTGTGCAAATTCGAATGGGACGGAGATAGTACAAGATAAATACCAATTTGTATTTTTTTTTGTCTGTATCGTATTTTAGTTTAGTATTTCATTTCATCAATGTTTATATGCATTTTGGTATACATAAAAACATAAAATTAAAATATCAAATAAACATATATAAACTTTTTCTGTATGAAAGAAGTTGCAGGAAACAGGCTATCCATTGCATTTCTCTATCCATCAATTGTTTTCTTTTAATGAGGTGTCACTTGGATGACAGGGAATATTTTGTTATAAAATTCCTTTCATGAGGTTAATCGGCCAATCATACCAATGTCGAGCTACGTCTAGTAGCTTTTGGTAAAATTGAACTATAATTTAATCAGGTCATTTTAATGTATTTATTATATTGTGAATATAACCTTAATTTTACGAGTTCTCAGGTTAGCAGGCGTCTTTCAGGTTACGAGTTGTGTTTTTTTTTAAAAAAAAATTAAATTTTAATAAATAGGTCTCTTGTACACTAGTCACACAATCTTAAATTCGTGCAATCAAGGTTAAGGACATGTTTTCATAAAAATGTAATAATATTTTTGCTTAAAGACATTATTTACTTTGAAGAAATTTAACATGCTGAAGATGTATTAGTGTTTATACTGAAATATATTACTTGTTCTGGGTAAAAGGTATATTTACCCAGAATGAGTGGAGTATCTTTCAATATGAATAGTGATACCTTTCCTGGATTGCACTGTATATGTAATGTATAAGAGACTATGTCTATTTACATACAAAAATTTAATACATACTTGATTTTGGAATTGTGGTCACCGAAGGTTTTCAAGATTATGACACTCATTATTCTAGATTACATAACCTCCAAAGTATCAACACTATTACGAACAAATTAAAAATACATAGTTGTTGTAAGAAATATATATTACAACATATTATTACCACATAACATTGAGTTCATGAAAATAACAAACATTAATTCCATAAAATTATTACAACATAACATCAACCTCCATATCGTTATCGATGATAACTGCATACAAATATAACATTAATTAGTAAAAATTATATTCCAAAAATATTACGAACAAATCAGAATAACATATGTTTGTACTATTTAATAATTTAAATAAGAGTAACATAACAAAAAGAACGTAGGCTACTCTTATTTAAATTATTAAATATATAGGTGTTAATCCAACTATTCAAGTGTAGAATGCCCGGGTAACAATATGTGTATACATCTACATATATTTATCTATATACACACATATTCAACATTTACACCCATATTATATGTATTTTAAAAAATAATTATAATATATACATACATATATATATATATATATATATCTATATATATATATATAATATTGCTCATACAATCGAATCAGCCCTACGTCTAGCCCTAAGGGGACTAGTTTTATAAGACTCGAGTTAATCAGGTCTCTGTTTAGTAGGACTATTTTAAAAAGGCTGATAATGTGATAAATCGTAACCTACATGATTCAAGATGATTTCGAGCCAATTTTACAATCCTGAACTTTTATAACATGAATAATTTAGGGGATGAAGTTCTATTTCGAACGATTTAAGCAATAACAACATAATAAAAATACTACCAGCTTTATCCTTTAGTGATATGTCATGTAAAAATGTTATTGCAAAATCAACTGATTTTGACACGGACTGATGGATCAAGAGATACAAAGAATGCTTCACGTAGGGATGTAACCAAATTAAACTCTCCGTAAAATATTCTGATTTCGGCTTGAAAAAATATTCGTTCAAGATCGTTCATTGGCCTAAACAAACCGAGCACGAGCCCAATTTCAAGCTCGGTAAAATTTTCAAGCCCAATTCGAGCCTGCAAGTATTTGGTTCATAAGTCCGCGAGGCGAGCTCGAATATAAATACTAATTCAAAAAAATATATACTTGTGCTTAATGTGATTATTGTTGGTCTAATATAAATACTAATTCAAAAAAATATATACTTGTGCTTAATGTGATTATTGCACTAGACCAACAAGGACAACCAACGTACATATTTCACGCACTCGAACTTGAACTATGTTATCGAACTTTTTCGAACCGAGCTCAAACTATTCACGAGCTTAGTAATTACACTTTTAACGAACTCGAGCTCGAACTAAATTCGTTTATTACGTTATCAAGCTTTAGTCGAACCGAGCTCAAAGTATTCGCTAGCTTAGTAATTACAAATCGAACCAAACTCAAACATAATTTTAAAAGTTCGAGCCGAACTCAAGCCACTCAAACACATTAAAAAATCAAACGAGCCGAACTCGAGTCTTATATATTTGGTTAGATTCAGCTTATTTACAATCCTACTTTTATGCAGTGTCACACTGGACTGCCACTCCACTTTGTCCATGTTCATCTTATACATACTTGTTATATATAGAAGTTGTTTCATTTTAAACTATACACACTTGAAACGCTAGGATTTTGGGTTATTTATTAAAATTAAAATGAACTTTGCGTATTTCAACACTTTAAAATCTAAACTAAGATTTTAGTTGACTGAAATATTTTGTCACAAATTGCAACTTTTGACAAAAAAAAATCTAGCGAAAAAGTTAAAAATCATCCAAAGTATCGAAAATTATTTCTCAAACTAAAGAATCATCCAAAGTATCGAAAATTATTTCTACTCCAAAAACATTTGAAATGTCATAAAATTTCCTTAAAAATATTGGAATTATTTTAGAACATTTCATTTTTATTTAAAAGTTTAAAACAATAAAAAAAATAAACTATTTAGAATTCGGTAAATAATTTTAAAAATTATTAAATTATTTTTGAAAAACTATAAAGTATAAATTAAATACAAAATATATAAATTCTAGAAAATAAAAATAAAAAACTTAACTAAAATTTAATCTAAAATTGTAAAAATAAAATAATATTTTATCTAGATGTGATTTATTCCTGGTTTTTACATTATGTCTGCTTCATTTTAAATTACATAATTGATGATTTTTTTTCGCTTCGATTCAAAAATAATTGAAAGTTAGAAAATATATTTATATAACTTCTAAATAATTTTTCATATTTTTTAAATAATTTTTATGTTTTTAAATACTTTTTAGTCCCAATTTTATGCTTTAAAAACCTGAAATTTACTTAGAAGTTACTCCCTCCGTCCCAGCTAAATTTGCACTGTTGACCCGGCACGAATGTTAAGAAAAAATAGTTGACTGCTTTTTCTTTGACTTTTAAGGGTCTCTAATCAGTTTTTTTAAGGGAGATATTAGTGCATTAACACTTCCATCCCTTTCTTTTCTCCTGCTATATTTAACATTTAAAGGATGCAGAAATTCAAAACTAAGCAAAAAAACATTTCAAGTCATAATTCAATATATACTGGGAACGAATTTTTTACAGTTTTAGGGGGAAATTTCCCACCAAAATTTTAACAACCTGAAATTTTGGCCAAAAAAATGCTAACAACCAAATTTTCACTCAAACTTCCCTCCTAAACTATATTACATTCAAATTTTGTCCAAATAAAGGTTATAAATAAGCCCAAAACAGCATTGAATGCATTTTTCATCCACCCAACATAATTTTACAGCAGAAAAAGAACATGACAAACACTAGGAAGGGCCCCCATATTTCTCCATCAGATCGACTTCCTCATCGCTCAAACTCTTTTAGCCAACAACACCGAAGGAGTTTTAAATAATCGCAAGGCAAAGGAAGTTGGAGCATCATTTGGAGTTTCCGTCCAAACGATTCAGCTAATATGGCAATCTGCAAAAAAACATATTTCAGAGTCAACCTGTTTCTTTTCCAGAAATAAGGGCCAGAAAAGCTTCAAGATAGAAAGCATCATTAGATGAAGATGCAATGAGAGCCATATCATTCTCCAAAAGAGGAACAATCAGAAGATTAGCAAGTGAGATCAGCATTAGCAAAAGCAACATAGGAAGATGGATAAAACAGGGGGTCATAAAACTGCACACCAACGCAGTTAAGCCACAGTTAACAGAATCGAACAAACTACCAAAGGCAAAAGTACAACCTCAGTTTCTTGCACAAGGACACCATTCAAAACAAGATCAGGTATGAAAATGTGCATAACGTAGTTCATATTGATGAGAAATAGTTTTACTTGCAACAAACTAGTGAGAGGGTATATAAGCTAGTTGGCGAAGAAGACCCATATGGGGTTTGTAAAAGCAAACGTTTCATCCCCAAGGTGATGTTTATGTGTGCTGTGGCGAGGCCACAATACACAGTAGATGGGTAATTAATATTTGATGGGAAAATAAGAATGTTTCCATTCACTACGATGGGGCCCGCCCTCAGAAACAGTGCCAACAGACCGAGAGGGACCATGGTCACCAAGCCAACCGAATCAATAACCAAACATGTTATTAAAGATTGTCTACTTCAAAAGGTAACCATCTAAGCTGTTATGGGTTCTAACTAATTTGGAACAACACATAAGATATCCAACACAAACAAGAAACTCTAATTATAGTCAATAGAACTTCAAACGCAGAAAACTTGAATCTCAAACTTAAATCAAACCGAACAAAAAACACAAGAGATTACGTGGTTCGAATCTGTCCAGATTCTACATCCACGGAGCAACACCAATCACAGATTTCATTGATATCTCCCAAGTTCACAGAATTTAGTACAAAGAAGTTTTCCACAGCTGATATACACTAACATTCATCTAGAATACAATGATGAAAGCAATCTTATTGTTACTTCTTCAATTCCTTAGTGATCGACTGCGTAATCACCCTCTTGATCAATGAATTGCACCAATTCTTCAATTTTCCGGATTGAGCTGAGAGAGAGAGAGAGAGAGAGAGAGAGAGAGAGAGAGAGAGAGAGAGAGAGAGAGAGAATAATTCCGTTGTAAACCTCCGTTAGAGAATTAAATGCAGTTAGTTAGGTCCTCTTAACTGCAAATTCAGCCCCAACTTGTTTATTCTACTGAAATTACCAAACTGCCCTCATACTAATCTGGAAATGACAGAAAATACCCCTCATGTTAAACTAATTCACATGAATCCAACTTTCCTTAGGCCGTGTTTGGATTGAGGGATTTGAAATAGATTGATTTAGAATTAGTTGATTTTAAATTCACTCAAGATAGAGAGGATTTGAAGTTCACTCAAATCCTTCAAAAAATTACTCAAAATAAAATCATGGATTTTCAAATCCATTGTAATCCAAATAACAACAATAAATTCAAAACTAAAATTTACAAATTCATCATCAAATCCTTCGATTCAAGTACAATCTTAAATCAAATGAGACACTCAACGTTTCATATGTAACAAAGAAAACAAGTCTTAAGAAAAGTAAATAAATAGTAGAACTTCAAAGGCACTAACATGCTTGAATACATATTGAAACTTAATAATATTAACCATCAATTACATATAGAAAAAACATCATCTTTACTTTTTAAATATAACTAAGTTATCACCTCTATCATTACTAATTGTATTATCACAACTATCATTAAATACGTAGTGACGAGATTGTTCCACATTCATAACTTATTTTGTGATTCATTACTACAATTGCGGTGAATCGGTAATTCAAGTTATTATGTCACGACTTCTTTTTCCATGAGAGTGATGAACTGTGAAATTAGTGGAGGATAAGTGAAGGTCTCGTCAAGGAGAAACTAAATATAGTGGGGATGATATAATCAGATATTAAAAAATATAATTGATATTAAAATTTAAAAAAACTTCATAGCTAATTATGACAAACATTGATAAAGTGTAAAGAACATATTGCAATTGATAAATGAAAGAAAAAGGTGACGATTTGTTTTAATTAACCCCTACTCACTTATTTGGTAAATGAATTGCATCTTTGGCACATACCTATATTCAAGGATTAGGATACCAAATTGTGTAGAACCAGTGTTGTTAGGGATACATATCCTCAGCAGGTTAATTAAACCAGCAGCCAGTGCTAACTGCTACCTAAAAAATGGCAACATTTCAACAAGATTTCTCTTTCTTTTCTTTTTCTTCCTTTTTCCTTTAATTTGCTCCTTTATCCTTTTTTTTTTATTTTATTTTTTTATTTTTTTGCAATTTCAACTATTATATTTATTTGTTTTTTATCGTTTGATATGCTACATTATATTACCCTTTCATAAAAAGAGTCTGAAATGTCATAGTTTGTGCGCGTGTGCAACGTTCTTAAGCAGAAAGACTTGTAAAAGAACAACAATTAATACGATGAATGAGTTCTTACAAAGTATGAATTTGATCAGAACAGAATGAAATTAATTTATAAAGATTTGAGGAAGAATCCCTCTTCCTCTACAAGCAATATCTCATTGAGAATTATAGTAAGGAAAATACACCTTGTACTTACAAAACGTTTAGGAATCTCTCCTAAATTTCAATACTTACCCCCCTAAGTATGAGCCTACCCTTCTGGTCCCCTAGATGAGATTCTTAGTACATATGATCCCTCAATCTGCACCCAGAAGATTCTCCCGAACTTCTATGTGTTCTCCTGAACAATCTAGACACAACTTTTCCGAATTATATCTAATGATCTACTGATGTTCGTTCACAGTTCGAACACCAATGGAACTGATACAAGTTTTTTTATGAATCACACAAGTGTAATGCTCTTCAAAACTCGATACCTTTTAATATTTTCTCATCACTATTTATACTGCATTCTTCCAGCTCTTCAATCATCATTCCTCCAACAATTTTGAGTGATTGGAAGTAATTTGGGGAGCTTTGACCTTTCTTCTTTGTCTTGATCCTTGATTGATTCCTTGATATGAGGAACAAGATCTCCTTCCTTGATCTTCTGAATCATCTTTTCTTTCATCACTTTCAATCTTCATAATCCTACCAATCAACCAATTTTAACCAACAAGAGTATTTTTCAATAAATGTCATTTACATAAATAGTGATTTTTACAGACGATTTGGAAATAACTTTTTCACCTCAAAATAAGACTCTTATTTTAAAATTTAATGTCTTGTTTTTCTAGTTCAAGTAAGAATTAATTTTTATTTTACAAATTAGTTAGTTACTAGATGTCCACCGCACGGGATGAGTACTTTTCAATAATAATAATAATAATAATAATAATAATAATAATAATAATAATAATAATAATAATAATAATAATAATAATAATAATAATAATAGTATATAAAAAAAACTTATCAGCCTATATATTATATGAGAATATAGTTGATATTTTTTGTCCAATTATCTTTCTTCCTCATTACATTTTTTTACATTTAATATCTTCCCTTATCACAAATTGAAACTAGCAGTTAGATATTCATTTCTTACTATTCAATTTTTTATATTTTTACTTTTAATACCTTTCATTATCACATATAGAAACTACCAATTATATTTTCATAAATTTTGTTAATTCAATTAATTAAATGCAAATATGATGATGCTGAATATTTTAAGTAAAGTTTTAAATTCAAATTTTATTCATTTCTCTCCCTAGTATTTCAGTGTGCATTGCACATGTTGTGATAATTACATATGCATATAATGATAAAACAATATTAAATATTTTAAATAATTATCGTTTGAAAGCTACATATATTAAATAATATAATATTAGCATAAAAAGCCACAAACATAGTAGTTACTTAAGTATATGAGTGGTAAAATATATTATCATTTCATATTCAAATAAAAATAATTGACTTATTATTTTTGTAGGTAACATAATTTTTCTTTTCACAAAATAAAAAAAATAATAATAAGCAAACTAATTAAATCAACAAATCTCAATAAATTTGTATTTTTTATGATTTTTTAAAACCAAATAATTTAAATATCCGAAATTATTAAGATAAAAAAGGTAAAATTAAAGTAAATAATTTTAATCTTATAAAAAATTTTAATCCGTTCAAAAATATATATCATTTTTTGAATTATATCATATTTTAATTTTATATACAAATGTTTAGAAATCAAAATATATCATTAACATATTTTACACTTAAACCTTTATATTTTAATTATAATATATGCATTATGAATGTTGAATCAAATATCGTTAAAAGAAGGATAATTTGATATATTTCTTATGAAAATTCAAGTTGAGACATAAAAGTTATAAGACTTTAAAATTTCGTAGGTAAAAGATAAAAAAAGCGATAAAAATGTAATTGGAGGATAACCCACAAAAGAAGGTTGATGAGACACATGTCTTCCATTTTTTAGGGGCTCTCCACGTATTAAGAGCGGTTTTAAAAAATTAAAATAAAACAAAAATTCGGTAAAAAATTGTGGGAGCGACACGTGTATTTTTCTGTTTTTATGTAACATTCTTTTAGTATTAAAGGTTGATTAGTGAACAAATAAAATAATTCGTGTAAATGCGTATTGATAGATTTTAGAGAGATGTACCTTAACGAATTGATAAAAAATAAAAATAAAAATTGTACATTTTTAAACATGACTCTTTATATGAAATGAATTGCATATAATGGATTATGAAAAATTAACTTGCTACAATAAATAATCACATGACAAAGAAATGAGAAATAACTTGCTCAAAAGCCAAAAAAAAAAAAAAAAAAAAGAAGAAAACAAAACAAGGATGAAAAAACTAAGCTTGAACGGCACCGAATTGTGCCAGCAGCTACTGCTTGTTTATTTAACCAGCGGAGGATCCAAATCGTGTTGTTAAGTGTTGACCAGACTGAATTTTTTGACACCCTATTAGATTGAGGGCTCATGTTTTTATGTTATTCATGATTCGTTTGCGGCTATTTACTGTGTCTTATTAACGACTCACAAAAAATAATATCAAATAATATAAAACATGAACTCTCAGGGGATGTTTGGTTGGGGTTTGTCCAACCCAACCTATGTTTCTTTGGATGGGCTTGTGGAAGTCGGATAAATGAGGGTTTTGGGGGGAGGGAGGGGGGGGGGGGGGGGGAGGGGAGGGGACATGAGTCATTCCCTCCCTCACATCCGCCGCTCTTTCTTTTCCTGCCACACCCCATGTTTTGGAGAGAGAAGGGGGATGTGACTGCCCCTTCCTCTCCCCCGTCTCCTCTGCATTGTTTCTCTCTATATTGTGTATCAATCTTCGCTCCTTCTTTGTTGCTGTACCAGATCTACATATTTCCTCTTTCGTGTTCTGTACTGTGTGGATCTGAAACTAAGCCCACAGAAGGGCCCTCTTTGGGAGAAATTAATGGCCCCAACGGCCATCTTTACTTCTCCCCACTTGAACATGAATGCTCTATGTTGTCTCGTTTTTTTGCTTTTCTGCACCTGCAGAGAATCTCTGCAACATGCACCACTTTCTGCTGCTAATTGATTTGAAACTTGACTTGATTTGCGTTGAATGAGATTAAATTGTTGTACTGTGTTTTGTAATGTGTTAGGTTTAGCTTTAGGGTTTCTTGACTGAAATTTTTTGCCCAATATAAAGGGATGTCTTCTGCTGAATCGTCTTGTGCTCCTAACCCATATCACCTCCGAAAAAGAAAGAAAAAGCGAAATGGCCCTCACACTTTGCACACACAATGCACGGTTCCATTAGTCTGGCCATACTCGCTTCGTGTTAGGAAAAGGAAGGATTGCACCTCCTCTTGTTGTGTTCTGCTTGAGTCTGACTCAAGTTCTGAAGTTCTTCTCCTTCCCCGGAAAAAGGTGCCCTAAATTTTTATTATTATTTCGACTGTATGCATATTCTTTGTTGCGCTCCTTTTCGAAATTGTGATCTTGTTGTTTTATGTGAATCTGTTGATTACTTGTGAGGACTGTCTGTAACTGCAATACTGGTTTAATTGGCTTTTTTGCTTGTTTCCCCGTTCTGCTGGTTTTTTTGGTTGGCAATTACATTCAATGTACTGGTTTTTTCAATAATGCCCCTGTTTTGTGCTCTGTATGTTTTTTTATTCGACTTCCTTCAATAAACGGAACTTTATTAACTAGTGTGTTTAGATGCAAAGTTTTGTGGTTAATAACTTATTACTGAATAAAGAACCACCGGTCCACCGCAAATGGGTTTCTATCACCCCGTGAGTGTATAGAGTAAAATATTTTCCCGAGGTCCGTCCAGTGGTTCTATTTCAGATTAGGAATTGTCGTATACCTAGTGGTATTAGATTTACCACCGGCTCCACAATCGTGTCAATCTTTTTGTCAAATGTGGTGTTTATACAATTTGTTTACTTGTTTTGAGCTTTTTAGGCAATTCAAAGTTTTGCGATGTGCAATTGAATTATTTATTTGCTGCGTGTTTTTTTTTTTTTGAAAGATTGGGAATTGTGGGGTTGACAAAAAAATGAATTGCTCTATATTACTCTTTTTAGCAAATTAATTGCTCAAAAGAACAAACGAGTAATCCCACATTTAAAATCCCGTTTAAAAAATATATCCAGTCGTTGTAGGAAAGAAAGAGTGTCGTATATGAAGATGGTAACATCAACCAGTTGGAAATATTTAGAACGGCTCACTTTTTTTTTTTTTGGATTTTTTTTGTATTTTTCTTTTTTTGGTTTTTCAATTTATTGTGTAAGGCATTGTATGCCAGAATCTATACAATGAATTTAGGTATTTTTTTGTTCTATATTTGATGTATCATCCTTATTTTGTAAAGAGCAAATCACAACTTGGAATAATATATACGATATGAAGTTAAATAACAACTTGGAACAATATATACATTTTTTATTAATTTGTTCTATACGAAATGAAGTTAAATAACAACTTGGAAAAATATGTACATATTTTTTATTAATTTGATCAGTGGACAAGATTAACATTTAATTGTGTGTTAACCCTTAAAAACTTCATACTTAAGTCAATCGGACGATGGATTTTGATTGGATTTCGAATGGGGACAAAGGACAACCTCGGATATAAATCCCATGTCAAAGTGTGTTAATTCTAATATATTCGAACCAAGGTAGATTTACAAGTCATTAACCACTATATCAGGACCTATTAGTTGCTACCGTGATGTATACATTGACTAGAACGCAGAAACTTTTGTTTAACGTAGGAGGTTAAGTGTCTATCATAAATTGGAAAATGTTCCGCAGATATATTCAACGTATCTTATATATTAAAAATAAAAAATCTGAGAACCACATTTATTTAGTAGGGGTGCAGACGGAGTCTACTGAGATTGATCAATAATTTAAATTTAAACAATATTGTAAATTACTTTTGATAATAATGAGGATATAAATGAAGTAGAAGTCGAATATTCATTTGCCCGGTCTTAGAAAAAATAACTTTTAGAAGGCAAGAATAATAAATCAAACGAAATTTTAATAGATGTCGAGAGGTGGCGGGAGCAATGGAGGTAGACGACGTGCTGCGTGGACTCGTACAACCGAGCACGAGCTTATCGACAATGCGTATGCTGAGTATAATATCGGTGGATATATTAACCAACAGTGGTGATCTGACCCTCACGCGGATCTGCACAAAACTGAACGCAGGCAGAGATGCACGAAATGGCCTTTATCGCATTGATCAGGCGAGGGCTAACCTGAAGAATATGAAACGTGTCTACAGGATACTCCGTGACAACAGGGGTAGGTCTGGCGCCGGTTGGGATAGCGAGAGAGAAACAGTGACTGGGGCAGAAGATTTCATGGAATCAATTTACGTTGCTCGTTGGCTAATCTCTACTAGCATACCCTCTATAATGGGACATATATACACCTTACTCGGATTTTAATGTCCTGTCTTCTTCTTTCAACGTCACATCAAGGAAAGGATTTTCGGATGCTCATTAGGCACGGTTGTCCGAACTATGACTTGTACAATGAAATGTGGCCAAATAGCCAGGCTACCGGAACTGCTGCCCTTTCATCCGGAGTAGGAGTAGGACAAGCTAGCGGAGGGTCTAACGGATCTGGCCAACGTAGGTCATACGACTCTTTCGCATTTCCTGGTGGGTCCAGCCAAGGGCCGGGGAGGGGACTTCGTCCCAGAGGCGCAGACGATTGACGGCTGAGGATGAACGCGAGGCAAGGGTCAACTCAATGGCACGGTGCGACGCATACGTCCAACGCCGAGATCGCCAGCTCACTGTTAGTCAGCTGGATGCAGGCCGGGTTATATTTGACGAGATCAATGCCATAGATCTACCCCGTCCCGCACGGCGTGCATCTGGCGAGGCCCTAGTTGATCGTATGACGCAGCAGTTGTACCTTTCATGGCCTCTCGAGGACAGGAGGGATTGCGTGATGAGTTTTATATCACCAGAACAGTGATTTTAGGACTTCTTGTTAGGATTGATTCAGGAATTAAATGTAATTCATATTTTATTGTTTTCACTCTAATTACTGTCTCCTGAACTATTTCACATTCTTCGATACTAAGTTGCATTCCCTACTTGCTTAACGCTTTAATAGACCATGTATTATTGACACTTTAAGCTTTGTTCTGCTTTACTGTTTTGCCTTTTTTTACACTGAACTGATATTTTAATTGAGCAAATATTAATAAACTGACAAAAGTTCACTAACTAGCTAACTAGACTTTGTGGTTGGGAATTTGAACAATTGTTTAAACTTAGGAGTTATTGAGATGGACGACTTATCAGACAGTGACGAGGTTTACGTAGACAGTGAAGAAGAACAAATGGAAGAGGATGACATGATGGCAGATTACTACTACAATGTGCTCAGGACTGAGACACGTGCCTCGGGTAGTCAGACGAAAAATACTTCAATACTCGAGGGATCAGGTTGGATGGTCGAGATCCTTACGACACGAAATCACGATCAGTTCTACTATAATGTTCGAATGTCTAGGGACTATTTTTTTGCCCTAGTCAACATGTTAAGAGAACGGGGATTCATCCATGAGGACCACAGAATTAGGCTTAGCTGTGCTGAAACAGTGTTAATTTTCCTGCGAACCGTGTTGATGCATCTCCGTTTTCGTGACACGGAGGAACATTTCCAACATTCCATGCATACTATCAGCACCCACTTCCACATGGTTCTTGATGCATTGATTGCACTTTCACCGGAACTAATAGTAGGACCTGACTTTACACGAATTCCAGATCGAATCCTCAATGATACAAAGATGTTTCCATTTTTCGAGGTATAGTTTCGGCTTAAATAGTTAATTATAAATATGCGTGTGAATCAATCTTAATAACCACATAACGATGCATAAAATTTCTAAACACTCGTGATTTTACCAACAGCATTGTGTTGGTGCTCTAGACGGTACACTGATTCCAGCCCACGTACCGATTTCCGAGCAAACTGCCTACCGCTCAAGAAAAGGCTCAACTCTGCAAAATGTCTTGGCTATAGTGGACTTTGATATGAAGTTCACCTACATTTGTATAGGCTGGGAGGGTAGTGCTCACGATGCACGTGCGCTGATGCACACAGTCATGAACGATCATCATTTTCCATACCCGCCGAATGGTTAGTTAAAACCAATCCCTTTATACAACATCAATGAATCGCGAGGGCAAATTAGTTTACTTGTCCTAACAAATTTGAATCTTGTTATTGTTATTTATAGTTCGGTATTACCTTGTTGATGCGGGGTACACTAACTACGATGGATTTCTGGCCCCGTATAGAGGAACTCGGTACAATCTTCCCGAGTTTAACAATGGTGGGATTCAACCTACTGATGAGAAAGAGCTATTTAACCATCGTCATTCACAGCTCCAAAATTGTGTGGAGAGGGCATTTGGTGTCCTCAAGAGTCGATTCCCCCTTCTTCGATATGGCATGCCCAACTTCAAAATAACAGACCAAAAGAAGATTGTTATGGCATGTTGCGTGCTTCATAACTGGATCAAGCAATCTGATATACCGGACGATTTATTCCTCGGACTGCCAGCACATTTTGAGGAAGATGACATGATTTTTTCAGACAGATGTCTCCCCAAGACAGGGGCCAGAGAGGCGCAAGGTGAAATCCGTGATGCTATAGCGGTTGCACTATGGAATGCTCAAGCCGGGCCCGCTGATTGATTGATCATCAGAATAAATCGCATGATGACATAGACAATCTTTCGTCATTCGTATTATGAAGTGATTTAGCTAATATATACTAAACTGCAAACATGTGCCTTTTTGGTTGCCTTATTTAAGACATTTCGAATCCTCAAGAATTGAAGTGCTTATGAATTCTCTATTACAAGTAAACGGGACTTTAGGAACTGCAAGTAACAAATTATGTATGTGTATATCGGGTGTTACACAAAGTGTTGTTACTATTGTGCATGGTTTTAACTAAATCTTAAATTGACTATAAGTTGATTATTTTTCTAACAATCAGTGTACATAATTCCACTCTGGATAATTGAATCTCAAATTTTAAAAGTCTAATAACCTAAACAATTACTTTTTATTAGTTATGAACAACGCGACGTGGACAATTGGGAACGAATCTACGTTCATATATCTTATGTACTGAGAATCCTTGGATGCATTGCCAGTGAGGCTACACTTCGATGATGCCATACTTAACATCGTCCTGCCCCAGCTCAATTCTCTAGCGCCCGAACCATTTATCTACTCACTTAGTCATCTGAGGACCAAGCTGAAGTCAATACGCAGAACATGGAGGCTACTAAGAAATGTGAGGCACTGACTTATTTTTAGTAATGACCACATCGGAGAGGCGGAGTTGGGTGCTTTCTAATGAGTAGGTTAATCGTGTGACGTAATCCATGATTGAACAATTTGAATGGATTGTGCTAGTCTTTTAATTAAGTTAAATTAAATGGCATGTAGTCAAAGGACAAAATTTCTCCTAGTTCAAATTATGTTTTCCTTCCCTTTCTGTTTAACTAACATGTTTATTTAACGATTAATTCACACGTTTTAGTTGTGCATTTTAATTGTGAAAAGCTAATTATGCACTATATAGGAGATCACTCAAGATAAATGATGTATGTATCCTAGATTGTTGATAATGGGGATAATACATCGTTTTTTCGGTGGCTCACAAAAATCGGTTGGGCACAACTACATACTTACAATTAGTAATTGAAATTTCATAAAATGATCGTCCCACAATGTTTATATATTTTTTGTTGTTGACAAATAAATATGAATAACCTAAAGAAAATCAGTGAGAAACAACTGATTATATATATATATATATATATATATATATATATATATATATATATATTGTGCAGTATATTTTATAATTTTTTAATTAAAGGTAATTAAAATCCATTAAATATCCTTCTTAATTGGCATTCTTAATTATTTGTTAACCGTTTTATATACAATTAATGTGTAATTTTATTAACTTCGAAGACAAACACCCAGATTTAGAAACTCCTTAAGTTAGAACGTTCTCCATCTAGGCAATTCAACGTTATTAAAAATTCGAAAATGAATAATTATTATTCTATTTTTCATAAAAAAAAACATATAATAATAAATAAAATATAATTAATATGAATTAATTGTATTTATTAGCAAACATTTAACTAGCTATAAATTATGAAACTTATTCATTTCAAAGACATAAACCAAAGTGAATTAATGCTTTATTTGAAATGTTCGTAAATTACTAATTCAAAATTAATAAAATTAATAAAATGAAAGAAAGAGATTAGAAATTATTTATTAAAAAAAAACGAAAATAAAAAATATATAATAAATAATTACAAAAAATATTTGATAAAAAAATTTAATAAATTATAATTATATGATTTCCACGTTTTTTCTTAAATTAATTAACCCACAATTATTTATTAATCACATTACATATTTATTAATATAATAATTATTTAACAAATTAAAATTAGCAAATATAAATAATTTTAACTCAACAACAACTAAACATCACCAATCAACAATCACACACAACACCAGTCAATCACAAAGCCCAACACTACTTTAATCATTATCTCAATCATTTATAATTAACCCTTACCCACATCAAATTACATCATCTTTTACAATTAATAATTAAATTTCATCCACCAACCACAACTTCAGCCACCAACCAAACATCACATTATTAGCAGTCTCAGTCACTAACTTCATCCACTTACCCCAATCCAGCCACTCCGGCCGCTCAATTTATGAATCATGAATCACTTTATTATTAAGCCTGAATTGTGAATTGTGCATAGAAAATATATTATGATCCCAAAAATTAAACCTAGACGTTGAATCCTACGTGAATCCTGAACTTATTTAGCTACAAAAGAGAAAATTTGATTTTTGATTGGAAATACAACAGAGACATGTCAAAATTAGCAGAGCTAGTCAATTATAGATTTTATATAAAAATATCCTGAGAATGTAAACCTTTACGACATAAAAACAGTTGGTGTCGAAATTTAAAGATTGAAAACCTTTAAGTAGAAAGACAAAAACACAAATTCTCCACCTAATGGGAAGTGAATCTATAAAAATCTGGGCGTACATACACTCAGCTCGGTCTGGCAGTTTAATGGCGACTGAATTTCCCGCCAAAAGGAGAAAGTTTTAACCACCGCCCAGCCCACCTCCCGCGGCCCCACATTTGTTTCTCGAGACCAGTGAGCACACCCTCCTCTGCTGCCACAGTCACATACTCTCTATAATATACGGATACGTGTACGCCCTACGTAGACTAAACCACTCTTTACTTTAATGCTTCTTACTCACTGTTTCCCCCATTCAAGACTCTTCTCTCTCCCCCTGCTTTTTAAATCTTCTACCCTCTCTACTCCCTCACACAAACTCCCCCCTCCTCTCTCTCTTTAATTTCATAGTACTAATTGCCAAGTGATTCTACTTGATTTCTTGATCTGCTTCTTCTGTAGTTACTCACCCTGATCACTTCCGCTCCATGGAAGAACTTCAACCCTTTGTCAAGTTCACAGAACACGTAGTCACCACCGACAAGCTCATCACGCACCGGAGATCCGTCTCCGCCGCCTCCCGGAAAGTTGTTAGGATAGTTCTCACCGACGCCTATGCCACTGACTCCTCCGGTGACGAATCCGACTTGTACGTACACAGAGTCCGAAGACACGTCGAGGAGATCAAGTTCAATCAGCTTCCCAAACAAGACAACCATCATAGTAAGAAGAGGAGACCAACACCGCCGGCAAATGACGTCAGCCGCCGGAAAAAGTTTCGCGGCGTCAGACAGCGGCCTTGGGGAAGGTGGGCCGCCGAGATCCGGGACCCGACCCAGGGGAAACGGGTATGGCTGGGCACTTACGACACCCCTGAAGAGGCTGCCAGCGTTTATGACAAAGCCGCGGTCAGGCTGAAAGGATCCTCCGCCGTAATTAACTTCCCTGAAGCGGCGCCGCTGACAGAATCCACTACTGAGACTGAGAGCGACGCGGTCTCTTCCGGGAATGACGCAGCTTTGTCTCCAACGTCAGTACTCCGTTACGAGGAGTTAACGCCGTTTGATGAGTTCGCCTGCGGTTTCGAGTTCGATTTCGAATTGCCGTTAAGTTTGCCGGGTATTGGGAAGTCGGGGAATTTCCAGGGCGAGGAATTCGGCGAGTTTGACTTTGATGACTTCATTAATGATCTCAGATGACGTGTGCATATATTAAGTGGCTCCATTTGATTGGTGGGGATGACGTGTGGCACAAGTTGGCGGGAATGGTCGTGGACTTGTCAACTCAAGTATTTAGTAGCTGATTATATACGGCAATTTTGTGAGCTCAACAGTTTTCGTTAGTTATCAAGTGGAGTATATTATTATTATTATTATTATATTGTTGAGAGATGAGTATCTATTGCCCAACTAAATTGCTTCCTACCACTGTTATTTGCTGTAACTAAAATTTATACAAACCGAGGAGACAGATTTTGAATTGTTACTTGTTTTATGATTTTCCGTACACAACATCGGACAGCTACTACAGCAGCATTAAAATCTATTGTAGAAGATCATTTTAAAATCATCTCTACCAATCTCATATTATATGAATAAATTAATACCCTATACTATGGCTATGTTTACTTAAGATTTGGCTCAATAAATTTAAGGGCTCAAATCTCGATAAAGCACACTCATTAATTCCCTCAGTCAGATTTGACACAGCATTCTCCAGCCTTAAGTAAACATACCCTATATTATATGGCTAATCTTGCAGGTACAACATAATTTCTGAATGTACAAGCATCTGTAAACTGAAACATAAATACTATACTCATACAAAATATTCTCTTTTATCTTACGTTTTTAAGTGTTTTTGGTAGGTTAGTTAGATATGGACGGATCAAGACGCTACTGCAGAGTTTCAACTCAAGGTAAAATTGTAGAACTATTTTTTGATATTATAGTTTTTATTGTTTTGGTTATTATTATAAATCCACTCTATTTAATTTTCTCTGTCCCAAAAATAAATAAATATGTCAAAATCAAGAAACATGAATATTTAAAGTTTTACATTTTAGTGCACGTGATTACTAAATCTTGCGAATTGGGGACAGTTGGGGTATGTATATGTAAATAGCATGATATATAGTTGAAAATGAATGATGAAAAAGTAAAGTTGAAATGATGTAGAAAAATGTATAAGAAGTGGAAATGGGCAATTAAATAATTGATTAAGGAGAAAGAAGAAAGCGAGAGGAGGAGGTGGTTTCTAATGAGTTTCGTGGCTACTCTACCATCTCATTGACTTTTATACTACCATTACTCAACACGTGTTTCAAAACCTATGCCATTCACCAGGTTTCTTTAATTCCACCAAATTGTTTCTTCAATTTTAGTATTCTACCCTGCATACTCAAATTAAAGTTATGGGTCCGTACTGGGTCAAATCTAGCTGAAGAAGTTAATGAATATATTTTGTTGGAATTCGATTTTCTAAATTTACTAAGTTCAATTTTAAGCAAACGGACCATGTATATTATAAATCGTAAATTCTAAAATCTATGAATTATTAATTCTAAAGCTATGTCATGCGAACCAACATATTCGTTCTCAAACCTTCATCCTCTCTAATTTGAGTTGTCCAAACTCGATTCATTTGTTAAACTATACATTTTACAATATAGAATATTGATAATTAGATACATCGTTGTAAGATCAATGTATTACTATATGTACTACAAATTAATTAATTTCTATAAGAAGATCTATAGAATACTTTTATAGTGTACTTTATCAAATGTCTTTGACCTCTTCAAACCTTCTCCGGCTTTGACCTCTCCAAACCTTCTTCAATATTCTTATGATTTCTTCGGTGCTCTTATGAATTGCACTACAATTTCGGTATTTTCACGAACTACACTGCAATACACGATATATGGACACACTATAGAATCAAGACTTTTTGCAACTACAAAATGTAGTTACCAAAAAAGGAGGGTGGTCGCAAAAATATTTTTAGTAACTAATATCTACATGTAGTTACAATAGGGTAGTCACTTATAGTAAGATGTAAAAAACATTTTTGCAACCACTTTGTAGTTACTAATGTATTTGTAACTACAAGTAAGGGTGAGCAAAACGAATTCGAAACCGAAAAATTGAACCGAGCCAATCAATTAGGTCCGGTTTGGATTGGTTGTTTAGTCCAATTGGCTCGGTTCGGTTGAATTTTTAAGAACCGAAATTTAATTCGGTTTGGATCAGTTGTTTAGTCTAATTAGTTCGGTTGACCAAACTGAATTAAATACTCCCTCTGTCCCGAGATGATTTGCACATTCCTTCCGGCACGTGGAATAAGAAAAAACTGTTTTTTGCTTTTTAGTTGACTTTTTCAAAGGTGGAGATTTTAAAGGTGGAGATTGTAAGAGAAATTTCTTTTTTAAGGATGTGCAAATTATATCAGGACATCCCGAAAAGGAATGTGCAAATTATCTCGAGACAGAGGGAATATATTTTACTACTCATATTTATAATATATTATTTTTCTTTTATAAATTAATATATAAAAAGAAAAATAAAACATCATTCAGTGCAGCTTCTGTCTTTAAATTTTAACACAAGACTTCCCCTACGACTTATCTTTCTATCGAGAGTGAAAAAATGCCTCTTCTAATTACCGCCTTGCGTCTCTTGCGACAATCATTCTTCCCTCCGACGATCATAACTCACAAGTAGGAACTTGAGTCGTCGATAATCACGGATATAGGTAACTTGCAATTCATTGTGCAATTCGATATCGAGTTTTATCTCCAATTCATTGAATTTGAATGTGTGAACTTTCATCACCATGATAAAACTCAACAAACAATATCAACTATGAACTGTCATTCATAGTTGATAACGTAACTTATTATAGGGCCATCAAATAGGTCTCTGTTCTAGTACTATGGACAATACATCAGTATCTTTGCCCTTTGCTCATTCAATAAATTAACTTTCTTGTATGTTGTTCTTGTTTTTTTTTTCACACATGTCTTGTGATGTGGAAAATTAAGAGCAAGTAGGTCCAGACAAAAGAAAGAGGTTGAGTAGTTATTTTTTAGCATTACATTACATATGTAAATAATAACTGGAGGAATGTTGCAGCAACAAGTAGCAAATAGCGATTTCATTCATACGGTTAAATTTTCTGAGATACGGTTGTGGCATATATGGTACTTACCGCCACCGGATCCAAATAAATCTAGTTCTAGTTATTTAATACTTGTTTGCATGTGATGCTAGATTTTGTGTTATACCTTATAAATAAAGAGTTTGTGATGGAGCATAGAATCATAAAAGAACATTAGTTTATTCTTACTTGTCAATATTGAAGTATTATAATTTTGTTTCAGGTTGATAGCACTATGTCCAAGCCACGAGAAGATAACGTTGAGCAAGAAGCCCCTTCAATGTTTCCTCCTCCGGAATAAAAAAAAGAGCCAAGCAACAAGTTCAACTTCTAAAGCAAAAAATAAGCAATCTACGGTGAAGAGGAGATGGAGAAGAGATCAAAAGCTTGGAGTCAATTCCATTTATAGACAAACCAAGTGGGAGGAGAAAAGCAAAGTGCGACTATTGTGATACTACTTATCTTTGTGATTCTAAAAACAATGGCACGACTAACATGCTCAATCATATGAACTTGCATGAAACATCCTCATAGCATAAACACAAAGCAAGCACGACTTTCTTTGCAATCAAAAGGAGATGGGAAGGGTAGTCAAAGTAACTGGTCGTTTGATCAATTATTTGTTAGATCAAAATTAGTTCGAATGATAATTGTTGATGAACTTTCATTCAGGTTTGTAGAGGGGGATGGGTTTATTACTTTTATGGCTGTTGCACAACCTTTATTTCAAATTCCATCTGGTTGGTCTATTTCACAAGATTGTTACCAATTATATTTAAATGATAAGAAAAAATTGCAAGAGTGGTTCATAAAAACTGGTCAAAGTATATGTATTACAACAGATACGTGGACTTCATTGTAGAGGATCAATTATATGTGTATCACTGCACATTATATTGATCAAGATTGGAAGTTAAATAAAAAGATTATTAATTTTTGCTCTGTAGATATTCATAGAGGTGAGGATTTGGGAAGAGCAATAGATGGTTGTTTGTGTGAGTGGGAAATTGCATGTGTTTTCCATTACGGTTGAGAATGCAAGCTCAAATGATACTTGTATTGTTTATTTGAAAACAAAGTTGTTGCTTGGGAATGTGTTATGGCAAAGGGTAAATACCTTCATATGATGTGCATTGCTCACATTTGGTCTTAGTTGATGGATTGAAGGAGATTAATCCATCAATTAAGAAGGTTCGGGAAGTAGTTAGATGGGTAAGACAGTCACAACATTAGGGAATGTTGTGAAGATGAAAACATAGAAACTAAGAGTTTGTTGTGCTTAGATGTTGCCACGAGGTAGAACTTTACTTATTTGATGTTAAATGCTGCACAAAATTTTAAAAGGGCTTTTGAGAGGTTTGACATTAAAGATCCTTACTTCAAGAATGAATTTAGTGATGGATTACCAACAACTGTCGATTGGGAAAATGTTAAGAGAATGGTTGATATCTTATCAATGTTCTATGACCTAACAATAAGGATCTCGGGGTTCATTATATGTCACCTCTAATGAATTCTATCATGAGATTAGTACGGTTAGTTGCTCAATAAAAGAGTGGATAGAAAATGAGGATGACAATGTGAAAGCAATGGGTGAAAGAATGAAGTAAAAATATGACAAATACTGGGGGGATCACCGAAAGATGAACAAGCTGATTTTTATTGTTGTTGTTGTTGTTGTTGACCTGCGATATAAGTTAGAGTTCATTGATTATGCATTAAGTATGGAGTATGGAGAAGAAGAAGGTTCATGGATGGACAAGGCCATGAGGGAAGCTTTAGTTGAGTTGTATGAAGTGTAGAAGATTGCTCAACAATCTCATCTTGATGTGTCTACATAAGAGTGTAATCAAGTTTCAAGCCAATTTGTAAATAAAGAACCTTCAAAAAAGAAAAAGCGGATTTTTTCTTGGGAGAAGATTTTAAGCAACACAAAATAGAGAGTGGAGTTGTGGAAAGCAAATGTGATTTAGATGCTTACCTCAAAGAAAGTGTTCTTGTGATGGAGAAGGGTGAATTCGATATATTGAAGTGGTGGGGACTCAATCAAAATAGGTTTCCCGTCCTTTCACTTCTTGCTCAAGATGTCTTAGCAATTTTAATCTCCACGGTAGCATCGGAGTCAGCGTTTAGTACTGGAGGAAGAGTTCTTGATCCTTTTAGGAGTTCTTTATCTCCTAAAATTGTAGAAGCTCTTATATGTGCTCAAGATTAGTTGAGAGACAAAACGATCTAAATCACCTGAAGAAACTATTGAAGATGTTCAAAAAATTGAAGAAGGTGTTCAAGTCTCTATTTTAATTTGAATAAAATGATGTAATTGTTAAATACTATTGTATATATTTAATACTTTGTGTTTCTTTTAATGATTTTATAGGTTTTGCAAATGTTAGTATGACAAAGTCACTGAGAATACTATAGAAACTTACATGTTTCAAGGTGAGCTATTTCAATTCTCTCAATCGTTATGATTTTTGATGTGTTACTAAAATATGGTATTTTTTTTGTTTAATAGTAAGTGCAGGTTTGCACCGTCTTGACTCTTCATGGGGCTTTTTTTTTTTTTTTTTTTTTTTTATCATCAATCATCACCAATTGGCTCATGGAGCTTCTAATCATCATCACCATTTGATGATATCTTATTAGTAATTTAGATAACTTTGTTTGGACTATTTTATATTGATTTTAGACTCTGCTCTTGCGTTGTTTTACTTTGTTTTATGTATGAATTATGTTGTCAGGTACGGTACACTCTATGTTTGCTAGTTTTGATTTTGACTTTTGGTTAATGTGTTGGATTTTTATGTTGCTCTTATTTTATACAATTAATTTAGTAGCAACAGATCCCCTGTTTTACTGCATATTCGGTATTGGGCAAGGTGTACCTTTATTCTTGAAGCAGGATGGAACCGAAACTGCCATGTGAAGGAATTTATCTCCACAATTGTTTTGTACTAATGTGAGAGATGAAAGAAGCTCTACGGTAGAGAGATGACCTTGAATGTTTATCATATGTTATATAATCTTAACAAAAGTATTAACAAATTCCGTAAACTTTTAGTCATAAAACTAATGAGATCTAGGAAATATGGTTATATCTCATTTTCTTATATATTCTTTTAGGCTCTGTTTTTTTCTTTTTTTCTTTTTTTTTTTGTTTATTTCTAAAGGCTTAAACTATTATAACCGACCGAACCGAATCGACTTTTTTCGGTTCGGTTTGGATCAGTTGTTTAGTTATGTTTGGTTCGGACGTATAAAATATAATATTTCGGTTCTTATTGATTCGGTTCGATTGAAAACCGAACCGACCGAATACTCATCCCTAACTACAAGTAGTTGCAAAAGAGTTTATCATATTGTAGCAACTTTTAGTTAGAATTGTATAAGATATATTGTGTAACTACTAATACTTACAAAAGGGGTTATTTTTAGTAACCACTCTTATAGTTGCAAAAAGAGTAGCGGCAAATACCCTTTTTTCTTGTAGTGACACCCCTTGGAACTTTGATAATATGCGCGAGAAGAGTAGTTGAGAGTAACGTTCTAACAAATATATATATATATATATATATATATACACACAATATTGTTGCTCTCCATGTCAAATATTTTGATAGATATAAAAGATATATCTCCATCTTCTATATTATCATTGTCCAATATATATGTTTTATTGCAATATAAATTATAATCTTTATAATTTATTTCAGTTCACATTGAGCCACCGAAGGAGCCTGATCAAACCCAATTAAATTAATAAATTTATTATTACCTGGTTAACTCTTGACTTATCATATTAATTTATTAATTATATTTTATTCCCTTGAAATAATACAATTGCACTCTTAATTTAATCGGTATATTGAAGCACCATAACCTAATAAATATTATCCTCTGATTGATCGATCCAACATACTCCCCCCCCCCCCGCCGGCACAACTAAAGTATTTGCAATAGGCTACCATGACCAATAAGCTTATGTTCAAACATTTGTCAATCTCAATACTCATCTTCTACCCAACAGTCCACACAATATGATTCCACAGCTAATGTCGTATACTGAGTTCAGATTTACTATTCATAGAAAAACATATGGAATCATGATGCCTATTAAATAGGTGAAGAATTATAATATTGTAAATATATGTTCTTTATCACTTCACTTTAACTCCCAAAATACCGTGGTATTGATTAATATAGTAATCTCACTCTTTAGTGTCTCAAAGAATGTCTAGATGGTAATAAAGCTACACTTTTCGCTTAGGATTAAGGTAATACATACGTTGATCAATGAATTTAAATTGTATGATCAAGTGGATGGCAACCTTGCTCGAGGAGAGCGCAACTACCACCTCAAGGGTTGCCAAATCTACCTGACGGCTCAGGGCTCCTGCTTCCTAGTCAGTTTTACTTGTGTCAAGGAATGACTAACCGCAATGTTGTCCGCGTTAATAACAAAAATTAAGCTCAACATGTACTCTTGCCATTGCTTGAGGTAATAGATAACGACCAATAACTCTTTCTCGTGCACTGAATAACGTCTCTCCATGCCCTTCAACTTCCAGCTCTCGAAAGCAACTAGAATTCCCACGACCATCCCCCCTCCCCCCCTCCCCAAGTGTAAAATCAAAGGTGTCGCTCTCCACCATGAATAAATTTGACAAACCTGGTAGTGCTAGCAAGGGGTCGGTCATGATCGCCTTCTTCAAGTTCTTGAAGCCAACTTGGCATTCAGTGACCAGAGAAAGTCTCCAACTTCTTCGTCCTATCCATCAGCGAGTGTGGTATCTCGGAGTAGCCTTCACGAATCACCTGTAGTAGTTAGAGGCCCAAGGAATGATTGTATCTTGGTGTAGGTTGCTTGGTGGCCACCACTCCTTGATAGCACGAGTCTTCTGTGGATCTATGTGGAGCCTGCCTCTCTCCATGATTAGGCATAAGAAACGAACACTTTCTTGGGTAAATGAGCACTTCGAAGGTTTGCACTGTAGTTTTTGATCGCGCAGCCTTACGAGGACCTTGTGAAGATGTGCCAAGTGATCCACCAATATCTCACTGTAGGCCACATTATTGTCTGGTACACCACAACAAACTCATCAAGAAACTTGTGGAGTGATAAATGGGGTTTTTAAATATGTGAACACGCTTAGAATAGGGGTTTTATTATTGTATTATTGTATCATAAGCTCCCGTTTATCATTTATTTCATATTTTCTTCCATTCATCAGAAAAAATCATTTCCAAGTATTTTTTAAGGTAATTAGACCTAAAAGGTATGAATGATGGAAGGAAGAGAAATGTCAAGGCAAAAACATCAAAGAAATAGAAATGGGCAAAAATACATGGGAAATCGGCCGGTGCACGATTAGCTCGTGCGACCATGCAGGAGTCGTGCGCCAGGATTAGACGAGAAGACAGGAAAAGAGGGGCACAAGGGGGTGATTAATTGTTTGTTGATTGTTGAATGATTTGACCTATTGTTTAGCAATTGTTTATTGTTGAATCAATAACTGAGATGGGAGATTTAACATTTGATCACATTAATTAGCATGATTATTCAATATTAATCAAGAGATTTGAGAAAATCGTGGGAACATTGATCTTAGGCATGTCTAGGAGTTATCTTTAGCTGATTGACCGGAGCAAGTAATCAATTGGCCATAATCAACACGTTTTCACTCCGAGAGGGGGATTAACATACTAATGTGATCGTTCCCTAATAAATAGTATTTGGCTTAAGGTTTAATCAATCAGTTTGTTAATCATTAATTATCTATAATCGAAATTGACTCCTAGAATGTTTACTTTCACTTGATTATCTTTGATAACTTGTTATCTACACATTTTAATCAGTTTATGGCTTAGCTGTTTAAATTAGTCTTAAAAATATCAAAACTCATCTTCAATGGTCTAGTTAGCTACTAAGTCATGATGTTTGCGGTGTTTCACCTATTTTCGTGGATCGATGCTTGACGGACCCAGAAATTTAGTTGAGAGGGGTCCATTTATAGACAAATCTAGAAGTTCATATCACGGGTACTTTTTATAACTATGCTCTAAGGTTATGCTGAAAGTTTTTACCAAATAGGTGGCAAATTCGAAGTAGGCTAGAAATCAAATTCTTTTATATTAGGTCCTAAACTTAAAATATTGTACTCTCTCCGTCCTGAGATAATTTTCACACCCTTCCTGGCACGTGGAATAAGAAAGAGCTGTTTTTTGCTTTTTAGTTGATTTTTTCAAATGTAGAGATTGAGGGTGAAGATTTTAAGGGTGGAGATTGTAAGAGAAAATTTTTTTTAAGGGTGTGCAAATTATCTTGGGACACCTCGAAAAGGAAAGTGTGCAAATTATCTCGGGACGGAGGGAGTATAACTTATATTAAAAGATAATATTTTAGAAAATTTAAAAGGAAGACCACCGTCATCTGCCCCCTTAAATATGTCCATTGAGCCTCAATATTAGCTAACTGTGTATATAAAACTAGAAAAGTACTAACAATTTAGATAAGATCAATAAATTGTTTTAATTACAAAAAGGAAAAAGAATATAAAGATATAATGTTTCTATATTCATTATATTTTCTAACATACACATATATAATAGAACATTATGAAGTGCCCCCCTTGGCCCCAATGTACGTCCATACTGGTAGCACCATACACTTGCGGTTGCCACTTTAGTTATCAAAATAATTGTGGCTCATGGAATAATACACGTTAATTATGCATGTATTTAGGTCGGTTTAGGAGTGTATTTTATAACGATTACATGCATATTTGGTCGAGAGTCGTGTAGATTTATGATATTTTGGATCATTTAACATGTTTTACCTTGTCTTTGAGGTATTTTGAGCAATTTCAGGGTTAAAAGTCGTACTTGACGTCTAATAGATGAAAGAGAAAGTCGAAGGAAAGTCAAAACCAGAAAAAAAAAATCGGTCAAAACAATCCAAAACCGGCCTAGACCGGCTTAGACCAGTTTGAACCGGTCAAGAGGAGAATCGGCGCGACTGCGTCCATAAGGCAACACGGCTGCGGCAAAAACGGCGTGAAAAATAACTCGTCACTGATGGTGCAACGCGGCTGCATCAAAAGCTTTCGGTTTAATGATTTTTCAAGTGCAACCCAACGCAGCCGCGTCGAAAAGTACGTTTTTGAAGACTTTCCTGTTTCAAGTAGGAAATTGATTCTAAATCTCTAGGATTGTCCCAAAGTCTATAAAAAGGCAAGAGAAGCTTGTTTTTCAAGGGACACACTGGATACTTAACTTAAACTCACACTTGTGCATCAGAGTAGAAAGGTGAGAGCGAGAAGATGAAGATCGAGGAGCCGACACAATCGGGTTTATTTACTTCTTTTCCAGTGTTTATTTCTTTATGATGCATTCAATGAATATTTGTATGGAATTGGTACTAGGCATGAGTAGCTAAACTACTCATGTCCTAGGATTATAGAGTAGTGTTTTATGATAATTTTGATTTAAGTTTTGGTATATAGACTCCTATTTTATTTATCTATCTACATGTTTGTTTTATTCCATAACTGAGCATCAATTGATCACTTAAGCTTAGTTTACCCGTTTCGCAATTCCACTTCGAGAGAAAGGAATTGTGAATAGACGTACAACATATAGCGTAGTTGTCTATGATTGTGTAGGCAAGGGTTAAGGGTCTTTTGGGAGTTGTTAGGATTAATTGACTCGAGAGAGTAGTTGTTCTAATCAATCCACGACTTAGTCGCTTCGAGAGAAGGGCTAAGTTATATAAGTGACGTCTAATAGATACTAAAATTGGTTTAAAAGTCTATAAGTTAAACTTAATCATTATTGGAGTAATTCATGAAATCGATGCCCTAGGATACATTCTCGTTAACTGAAATTTCCTCGTTTGTTAAGTCAGTTTAATTAGTTTAAGCAATTTAGTTATTAAAATCATTCTTACACAGTTCGAGTGTCTAGTTAGGATACTCCAAGATAATTAGGGTATCAAACTACGTTAACCTGTTCTCTGAGGATCGACCTTGACTTTCCCTATACACATCTACACCCGTATAGTTGCGGTATTTTAGGGTTAGAAATTAGGCCTGTCATGGAGTATATGATTTATTAGGGTGCTGAAAGTTGTCGGGGAGTTCGTCAAACCAAAGGGCATCAGAAGAATTCAAATGCCCCATCCTTGATCATGACTTGCTAGTGGCTCGACCTCAACTCAATCTTCGTGAAATACTTTGCCCTGCTGAGACGGTTGAATCAATCTGCCACCAAAGGGATAGGATATTTATTCTTCACGGCAATCGTATTTAGCACCCAATAGTCGTAACAAAAATGAAGGGAACTGTCCAACTTCTTTTAGAAAAGGATCGAGGCTCCATATGGTGACTTTATGGGCCTAATCAATCCACTTTCAAGAATCTCTTTTAACTACTTCCTAAGCTCCTCAAGCTCAACTTTACTCATCGATACAACGCCCTGGTAGGGGTCTTCGTGTCGGACACCAACTCAACCTCATGATCAACATCCCTCTTTGGCAAGAGCTTCCAAGATAGTTGATCCGGCATCACATCCTTAAACTCCATCAGTAACTTGCTCACAACTCCCGGAAAAGGCCTTGCTTTCTGCTCGATCTCCTCAATACAAAGGATTCACAAGTGTTCGCCGTGCTTGCAACCCTTGTCAAAATGCATTGTCGATAGACTTTTCTCCCCCAACTTGCTAGCCCAAGTGGGAATGATTCATGACTTGCTCCTTATCATCATCAACGAGTCAACATGTAGGAGGATGACAGTCTCGGTATACTGCAAGAATTTGAGTCCAAGAATAAGCTTGAAGTCGTTCATCACTATGACAGAAAGATTAACTCTCCCCTCAAACGAGCTATGTCTTAGCATCACATACTTGAGAATACAGGCGATAGGCTACGTAGCGAAATTAATAGCCTTCACTAATCTAACTCCCTTTTGTAGCACCTGTGACGATCATCGCCTACATATGCTTTCCGCCGATCTTTACATCAAGGAACATCAACCTCGTTCTCTTACGAACTATCGACATTGATCCTCTTAAATTTGGCTCGTAAGAGCTAGAATGGTATTCTTCGACGGTACTTTATTTTATGCTACCACTTGGTGGGACAAGGTATTGCACCAATGTGCAACGACCCCAAGGTTCACTTCTTCCTCGGATTCATCCCTATTATCGTTGGGCCCCTTGGCCTCAACTTACTTAAATTTTTGCTCGGGCCCTGTCAAACTCGTCAAAGCATTCAATAATTGCTTCTTCAGGCAATCCTTGATCCTATGAGGCTCGTCCCATGGAAAACACCCACCACTTCTCTCGACAAGCCCTGATTTCTGTCTTGTAGAGGCTTCAGATTAGAACTCCAGTGTGAGTTACTCCTTTGCAAGTGAGCCAGTCTGTTTTCCCTACTTTTTCCAGCACTTGACCTGAAAGATCTAGCACCGCCCCCTTTTGCTTGGCCCCTACTTCTCGCAGTTGGTGGCTTTGTGTTGATGAGGCACCTCCATTTAATAATCAATCAAACACTTGGCCACACTCATTACATTCCCGATAGCACTTACCCGTTGATAAGTAGGAAAATGTGCACTATTTAGACTGTTCAGAATGCATTTTTGTTGCATTTTATTATCATACACTTGTAATTTTTCTACTTCTCTACACTTTGGTATCGGATACTCCAATTGTTGGATTTTCATGTTAAATGCAGTGAATTTGGAGTAATTTCAAACTTTATGGGATGAGCTTGGGCTAGTAGATGAACAGTTGAAGATAATGGGCTGCACAAGGAATTATGGGCAAGAAAATTAGATCCATGGGCTAACATTGGATGGCCCCAATGTCAACCCAGGCCCACGACATAAGTAATAACCCATGAAATAAGTAATGGCCAACGCCCCTTTCACGAGGCCTGTTGATTCAGTGGTGAGCCCATTTGTTAATATTAGTTGGAGGGCCCACATCTACAACCCTTGGAATATCATATAAAGGGCAATGCAGACGTCCGAGATAAAAAGTGGAGGAAGAATTGACGAAGTGGAGAAGAGAGAAGTAGAAAGGAGACGCAAGTTTCTGGACTCGTCAAACTTCGTTTGGTTTCTTTATTTTCTGTTTATTTCAATTATGTCTTTGTTTTATCAAATTTTAGACAATAGTTTAATTATGTGTAGCTAAACTATTTTATACTAGTTCGAATGGATGTTGAACCCTAGTCGTATTTTATGATTAATTAATCTGTAATTAGATTTTGATTTCTATCCGATAACTTATTTGTGTTACTTGATCATATGACCCATGATATTTTGATTTCTTGATTTTATAGGACCCATCGAATTAGGTTATTAATTTATCAACGCTAGATTATAAAATTGTAATCCGTAATTGTTATAGTTCTATAATCATAAGTAGCAATAGTGATTAATTCGTTAGGGGTAATACAAATCTAGGCCATCCAAATCGAACTTATGTATTTGGAGTCTAGTCTGATCTATTATCCTAATAATTAATGCGTTTAATGAATTAAACCTAGAGAGCTCGTTCTAGGTTGTTCAATTAAATAGGGTTAACTAAAGAGATTGTTTTAGTTAACTAATATTAAGGGATAATTCGGGCCGACAGAGTTTGTTGTCGGTCTAGGGTTAGAGAGCTGTAGGATAGAAAATCAGGTGTAATTAGTTAAATTTATTCGTGTACGAGTAGGGGGATACTGAACTGAGAACTAGTATTCTTTCGATATTAATTTAAGTCGAGTTATTTATTTAATTAAGTATTTGAAGTCTTTAGTTATTAGTTGTTTATTTGATTAGTTTAGTAAGTAGATTAAGACAAATCAAAACCCCCATTTATTTACCTTTGTCGTTTAGTTATTAATATTAGAAGCATAATTAATTCATCCACTCCTGGGATTCAACCCTTACTTGCCGCTGCTACTAGTTAGTAGATGTAGATAAGGTAGTTTAATTTGACATGCCTCGACAGCACGGTCACCCGTGGCATTGTAGCTAAAGTCACGCCTACGTCTTCAGGCACGCCTACGTCTTTCGAGGATGTCCAACATGAGAGTCTAAAAGGCTATCACGTAGTCCAAATGGAACCAGTGTGCTTGAGGTCCCTTAATGCTCATTGGGCTTTTTACTCAACATTCTCCTGAAAGAATTGATGTGTGACTGCATCCTGAAGAAGAGCCTACATTTCTAGTTGCACCCGACGAGTTTGTATCTCCTTATACTTGCCTCGCCACCATAGCTTGACATCTCTCGTCAAATACATGGTAGTGGTGGCACTCGTCTGCCCACATCCTCGATATTAGCAGCTATGAAGTACTATTCCATAACAAAGAGAAGATTCTTGACCTTCTTGGCATCCCTCACACTGTTATAGTCTCCTGGATCAGGAACCCGAGCCACGACACATTCTTGGTAACAACGAGGGTAGTGCTCACTGCCAGATGCAACAAACCAATTTTGATTTGCATTTCTCCATCTGCCAACACATGTCAATCTCATTCCTTTCCCTCATGTCCTCCCTCCATCAATGCATTGCATGCCAGCCAACTCTCATCGAGCTCGATCTTCAGATCCGACACTGTTGATTTTAGCTCCGCATTCTCTCATCGTTGTGATTAGAAATTTCTACTAGGGTATTTAACTGGTGGTTTCTATTGAGGGGTCTCTCCGTAAATGACTCTTCCGTCATCCTGTAGCGGCCATGTGGTGAGGTTGAGGCTCTGGTACCACCTATCACTAGGTGCTTGTAGTGAGATTAAATAACTCACGCACCATGCGGCTAGCAATTGACTCCAACGACTACGTCTTCATATCCAACACGAACACGTCCGACAGCTTCAAGTGTCACTTTCCTCCTATATGCTTAAAAATAAAAATAATATTGGCAGTACTGGATATTGAAAAATCTAACAAGTTGGCAAAATTGAAATGGACCCTACTACATGTATTTTCAAATTACAAAAGTCCTACACCTAAATACTTGGACTTCGGAAGGATGCAGGAAAGTGGCAGGCACTAGCAAGGTTATTACAGGATCTTACTCCACTGGCTAATATTGAAAAGAAGGTTCGTTGATGACTTAACGGTCTAGAATATGATAGCTAATCACGAAAATCCAAAATAAAAGTTGCATCCCATGACACACCAAAATTTTCATTTAGAATTTAACTTAACTTTAAGCCGAATGACCAACTATAGGGCCACCTAAAATTAAACCCACTCCAGCTAAATGTATACTATTCTTCGGCCTCGACCTGGTGACTTAACATTCTTTAATCAAAGCACATTTTTTGACATAAACATGACCGACATTCCTAATTTACATTCGCATATAGTATCAGCTACAACAGAACACGAGGGACCCACAATGTAGCTGGGAATTAATTTCACAACTTCATAGTGTCAAAGTCCTCAGACAAACAAACAAATAATAATAAAATCCGAACATAATGACCAAAATTTCTTATAAGCTCATTGTTACTTATATATTTTTATCGGGGCAACCCTGAGTATAGATCAAAAGGGCGGCCACTTAAGCTCCCAAAAACGTTGATTTTTAGTTTTAAAATACTTCTGTGTTATATATATATTAGACTAATAGTTGTAGCTTGGGGAATAGGCTCTTAATATTAATTTTGTGCACTGTGGGTTTGATTCCTCTTTCCACATTTCTTTCTTTCTTTTATGCATTTTTATACTTTTGGGCCTACATTCTTTAACTTTATCCCTTTCGATTTATGGGTGATCTTTCCTGTCATAATTTTTAGGGGAAACTGTAATTTTAGTCTTTATGTTTTGGTCACTTGCATTTTCAGTCCCCTCCAATGAGGATTTTTGCACATTTAGTCCTATACTTTAAAAATATCGCAATTTAAGACAAATTTTGGACGGAAAATTTCGAACTCGTCGGGATTTCTCACGTGATTCACTGATTTCTATTTTCTAAAAATTTTCAATTTTATTTTGGTATTCTTCTTTTTTATTTTTGGAAATTATATTTTTTCCTATATTTCTTATTTGCTAGATTTTTTTTAAAAGGGCTGAGATCTGGACATGTGTTCCTAATGGAAGTTGCCCAAATCAGTGAATCACGTGAGACTCACATGAGAAATTCCGACGAGTTTGAGTTTTTCCGGCTAAAATTGGCCTTAAATTGCGATTTTCTTAACTTATAAGTTAAATATGCAAAACCCTCATCGGAGGAGACTAAAAATGCAAGTGACCAAAAAACATAGAAAAATCTTAAGACTAGGAGCATTCATGAATCTATAAATTTTATTTTCGATGACTATGTTGATGCAACAGGATGTATTGAACATGATGATATTGATAATCTTATTGAAGTGACAAAGACTGGTTGACATACAGAAAATTAGGGTTATGTTGATCTACATGTTGCCCTAACATCCAGCCCAACATCTACCTCAAATGTTGAGGCTTACACAGGTAATGAAGATGAACCTAATCATAATCTTGAAGTCACTAAATGAGTGATCCTCCAGCTGAAACAAAATCAGATCATCACCATGAAGCTGAAACAAGTTCATATGTGGATGATTCTCTTACAATTGTAAGACGAGGTCCTCCAAGTAAAATACAGATAATCACCCTCTTTCTCAAATCATATGTGACAGATCCGAAGGTATACGAACTAGGAGCAAAGAAAGGGTAAATTACCGAGACATGATAAATCTTGTTTGTTTTTCTTCTAGGTGCTCTTTAGTTATATCTTCATGTTTTGAATTAAACTCCAAAATTGTTGTTAAATCTTTGGCAAATAAATTTTGGGATGATCATATATTTTGTGCAATATTTTTTTGGATAAGACACATGCTTGAGCTTCGTAGTCTTTACAATCACACCATTTTGTTGTATACCTCTACTGTGATTATTATTTTGAGAGTTTTTTATATAATAACCTCACATTGTGCACTTTAATGGTGAAAATCATTTTTTTATTGAAATGCGTATCATTTTCGTTGAGTTTGAAAATCAGATGGCTGTTATTTTTACTAAGGCTCTTGGTCATGAGTCCAAACTACGAGAATCTCTTGGTGTTTGTTTGATTTAGTAGAGATCGAATTGAATGTTGCCCCAACCATTGAGAAGGAGTACGAGACCTATCTAAGGGACATCAATTTTGCATATATGCATTTTTATTTATCTTATTACATATAGCAGTTTTTATGCTTTATGTGTTCTCTATGATAAGGGATAGACATTGTAACATGCTTTAGATCTGTTTTGTTCTTTAAAACTTAGTAAAAAGATATGTTGTTAATACAAAGAATAACGCTTCTTTGAGTAAGTCGGTGACACTGGTAATGTCGTGTACTCTTTCTAAAAGAAGAAGTATGGAAAGAGTTTGACAGATAAAGTAAACTAAGGGAACGACGCTTGCAATGAAGTGTGCTCTACGTCGACAAACCACTCTTACTAATTCTCTTAGGTTGCGTTTGGATGGAATGATATGGAAATCAAAGGATTTGATTGATAATTCTTTGTATTTGAAAATCCACTCATTATATATCCCTTGTTTAGATGTTTAAATGCAAATGAGTGGATTTGAATTGTTTGTACTTTCTTTTTTCAATTTCTTCCTAATATTTTTTAAAGGATGATGATAATGAAAGTGTGTGAAGTGTGTGTGAAGTTTGTGTGTGCGTGTAGTGTGTGTGAAGTGTGTGTAGTATGTGTGTAGTATCTGAATTCCTTTTCGTTGGAAACATTCAGGATAGCTTTTTCATGTTATTTTTGTATTCTAGGTTGTATTTAATCGTCTGTTTAAAGACGTTAGGATTCGAGAGTTGTGAATCAAAAACTGTCTTGATTCACATTCTGAATCATTTTGTAATTCATCTACTATTATAATGAGTTCTTTCGCCTTGAAGACATCCACAATTTATTTACAACTTGTGGGAAATTTACATCATTTGTATTTTAAGTTTCTGCTGTGTTCGATTTACGAAGCAACACACTCTCATAATATATATATATATATATATATATATATATATATATTATAAAGTACTTGCATTTTTGCTAGTTTACTATATTTGAATATATATTAAATTAAAGAGTGAGTCTTGTGTGTAAACGGTCACACGTGTGACGGAATGCATTTTTACAGAACACATTGATACATTTATAGGAAAAAATGATACTTTTACAGGAAAAAGTGATACTTTTACTACATTGATACTTTTACAGATAAAGGTGATACTTTTGCTACAAAAAGTGATATTTTTTTTTGTTCAAAAAAGTGATATTTTTATAGATAAATGTGATACTTTTACCACAAAAAGTGATATTTTTTCCCGTCACACCGTGTGACAGCCGTATGACGGTTACATACGAATTTTGGCCTAAATTAAAATACTAAAATTTGAGGGCTAATCCATTTAGATTTTATCTAGAAGTATAACCCAATAAAAAGATAAAAGAAGTTTGTTTTTAACGTAAAATAAGAAGAGTTTTATAAATTGGTCTTTAATTTTTTAATCATATTTGTGTGGGTGTGTATATATATCATTTTCTTAAATAATTTTTTAGGCTCTCGTTTTTAAATTCGTTCAAGGACATAGGGCCAGCCCTATCTATCAGGTGTGTGATAATTTTGTTCGTGGTTATTTGCATCAATAATTGTATATTACGCACATTTACACACCTTATCAAGACTTCTTTTTGTGCACATTAAGCCTCATTTTTGAATTTAGCAAAACAAAGTTACTACTAAATATAAAAAAAGAAAAACAAAATTACCACTCACACTCACGGTTATAATTCAAGTTATGAACACATTTTCGGTGGCTAGAGTCTAATGTCCGGGGAAACTGCCATATCATGTGGCACATCGTTCGCCATATCAAATAACACAAAAATTAAAGAATTAGTAAAATTGCTCAAAAAAATTACACTTTTCTGAAATTACAACTATCTCCTTAGTTATAAGATTTGTATTTGGAAAACTGTTATTTACATAAATTAGTTTGTACTGTGTTTTGTCACTTTATGATCTAATTCTCTTTTTTCACTTTGCAAAATATACTCCACCTTTTCCCCTTTTGCAATCTCCGGCAAAAAAATATTTTTTATTAAATATTTAAAAGTCCTAAAGTTATTTTTGAAAATCTGAAAATTATTTTCGGATATCTAAATATTCATGTAAAATATCTGAAAATTTAACTAGAAAGTATTAAAATTATTATTAAAAAAATCAATATTATTAAAAACTCTAAAATAATTTAACTCTATCTCTCTGACCGAATCACAGGTTCAGAAAAGGGACAAAATCATAAACCATCTCATAACTATAGTGACTTTCACTAAATATCCTGTATCTATCTGCTTTTTCAATTTCGTCCCATATCTTTTTAGATTATTCGATTTTCGTCCTAAAATTGAAATTTTCGCCGGAAAATGCACGTGCCGGCCAAAATTTGGAGATTTTTTTGCCACGTGGCGTCAGAAAAAAAAAATCATATGTCCATTAAATATCCCATAACTTTTTGGTTTTCTAATTTCGTCTCATATGTCCTGAGATTATCCAATTTTCGTCCCAAAATTTAAATTTAAGCTGGAAAATGCACGTGTCGGTCAACCGCCGACCAAAATTTGGGATTGTTTTGTCACGTGGTGTCGGAATTCTGAGCTGGATTTAAATTTAAATTTTTCTTTTTCTTGCCACATTTTTCTAAAATTTTACCCCCTTCCAATTTATATTTTTCTTGTACAACTAGGGTTGAGATACCCTATGGAGCTCGCGGCGGCTTTAATAGTAGCAGCCGATATGTCGGCAATGGAAGGAAGGTGCGAGCCGTCTCAGAAGCAGGAGTCGAAATAGAGGAAAGATGGGGTGATGAAGATGAAGTGTATGGATGGTAAGTCATAGTGCTCGATAACGATGAAGTGGCAAAGGATATAAGGCCACCGCCGTGAGAGGCGGGGGAAGGGAGATTTCCTCCACCGTGAGGGTGGCGGGTGAATGTCGGGTTGAGGTTAGTTGCACCTTCACTGGAATCTACAGAAGAGAATCGCCTACGTTGAAATGGAGCGGCAGGAGGAGAGCAGTTCTGCCGGCACAAAATGAACACCGACAGAGGGTGGGGGTTGTTGGCGGTGTCTGTCGGGGAAGAGCAGCGGTGGACGGAGCTGCACGAGAAGAACAACTACAGGAAAAAGAAAAAGAAAAATATGGCAAGAAAAAGAAAATGAAAATGTAAATTCAAATCCAGCTCAGAATTTCGACGCCATGTGGCAAAAATCCCCTAAATTTTGGCCGGCACGTGTCCGACACGTGCATTTTCCGGCTTAAATTTGAATTTTTGGACGAAAATTGGATAATCTCAGGACATATGGGACGAAATTAGAAAAGCAGAAAGTTGTGGGATATTTAGTGGACATATGATTTTTTCCCGACGCCACGTGACAAAAAACCCCTAAATTTTAGTCGGCACGTGTCTGGCACGTGCATTTTCCGGTAAAATTTTGAATTTTAGGACGAAAATCAGATAATCTAGAAAGATATTGGACGAAATTAAAAAAGCAAATAGATATGGGATATGTAGTGGAAGTCACTATAGTTATGAGACGGTTTATGATTTTTTTCTGTTCAGAAAATAACGGATGAAACCCACCAAACACCTTCTCCGGAAGCCGCACAGCCGCCGCTGCCGGAAACAGACGGGTGACTGCTACAAGTTTTTATGTTTTATTTTTGGGACGGATGAAATTGTTATAAGAAAAATCTAATTTTATGAACTAATTAGAATTTTAGTACCGGAGGAATCTGATCAGAAAGCCAGGAATTTTATCTGGAATCGCCATTTTCAGGGTCGAAGATCTCGAAAGCTGGATCAATTTCGAAGATCCATCCAGTTTTCTTGAATTGTAGGGTGAGATTCATTACTGGAAACAGGAAAACCTAACAGCTTTAACTTGGATCAGTAGCGAATGGTGAAAAGCTTGGAAAATGTATTTTTTCGTTGGGATCTGCTGATTCTCCATGATCTAGATGTTGAGCGTGTATTGAGGGGATGGCGTAGCAGGAAGTATCGGGGATGTTGATGTAATTAGGCTACGACCAAATCTCGCCGGAAATGCAGATGCTTCCAGGCCGCTCGATTAGTTCTCGCAGAACAATTTTTCGCCATTGCCGTTTGCATTAGAAGCTGTTGGAGATGCATGTTGTAGACCCTATTCCAATCGTTTTTCACTTTAATCGAGATAATTATAATTGCTAATTTTTCATTCGCGCGATTCATGGGATAAATTCTTTTTACTAAATTTTTATTAAAATTTAAAGGTAAATTTGTATAATAATAAAAATATTATATACAAAAGTAAACTACATTTAAAAATTAATATTTAATATATAATTAATGTCAAATCGAAGATCGTGAAAAAAAAAATTAATTCAGTATATTTTTCATATAAACGGAGCTGAGAAAAAAAAAAGTAATATGACTTTCAAATATGCAGGAGAAAAGAAAAAACAAAAGCAAAACTGAAAAAAAAAATGATTAGTCAATTCTCCTCAACTGTAAAAGGAAGTTACATCACAACAATTTATTTTCTCTTTTTTTTTCGTTAGAAAACTAAAACAAATATCCATACATTTTGATTTAAAGATAATTCAAAATTACTAGAGAAAGAGACATCACTCAAACGAAAATTTAACAATCTTCCTTTTAAGAATAAGGAAGATTTTGTTATTTGTGCATTTAAAGTTGATAATTTAGATTCATGATTCATGATTCATGTTTAGATTATATATTTAAGGTCTAGAGTTTGACTTTTTTGGACTAGATTATATTTTTAATTCTAGACTTACGATTTTACGATTCAAGGTTCATGATTTAATGTTTCAGTATTTATAAGTCAATAGCGCATTGCTTAGGGTTCATGATTCATATGTTCGAAGTTCACGATTTATATTGTATGACTTAATTGAAGTGGAATACGATTGTGATATATAAATATGGGACAGAAGATCCAAACTGGTTGGAGATGACACTAATGAAGTGGAGAAGTTTGCTACTTTTGGAAGAAATAAGAAAAAATCTTATTCTCATTTTAATTTGTAATCAACCCTTTTTAATTAATTTACCATTTGTCAGAGTTTTAGACTTTTTTTAAATATTCTATGTTATTTAAATTTTTCTATTTTCTCGCAGGAAATTATCGTTAGAAATTGCTGAAGTGAAAATATGTGAAGTACAGGTTGCGAAGTTAAAAAATAAAAAATAAGAAAAAGTAAAGGTTGCAAAGTGACAAAATATGTAAAGTACAAACTGATATACGTAATTAATCCTAAAATTATCCCTTATTATTTCAATTTAAATTTGAATTTTCCAAAATTTACAAGAAAGAAGAAGCAAGCGAAAAGGCAAAAAAACTGATAATGCGCAATCCGGTATCCACACAATCTAAGCAACAATTGACGTAGACAGTATAAAAACACACAAGAATTACGTGGTTCGATCCGGAGATCTACGTCCACGGGCAGAAAACGGCCACCGCCGAGGTGTTTCTTTTTACTAGAACGTTGAGTTTACAGAGCGTATTCCAAATTACAAAATGCGAACCCTAATTCCGAGTTCTTTTCACCTATTTATACTACTAAACCAAAACCCTAACTAAATCCCTATAATCTTGCCCACCAAATCTGCATGGCAGTTGGGAAAAGATCATGGCCTTGATTCGCGGAACAGACTTGATTCGCTGAACAGAATGCGTATTGCCAGGCCTGTTGGGCCTGGGCCTTCGCGCTCGCTGGCGTGTTTGCTGGGCTAGTAAGTGGGCTCAGGATTAACCCGACCCGAAGTAACCGGGTTATCCCTATAAGATGCCTCTCCCCCAGCCGAAGCGAGGTAGGAGCTTCGGTTGTCACCGGGGTGGAACCGTAAGGAAGGAAAACCGGGGTCTCTGGCAGGCCGAAGTGTTTATGCGTGACTGAGTCTGTCCGCGTCCCAGGGACTCTGCGGAGCAGTCAATGGACGTGGTGCCGAGTTGGGCCGAAGTGCACGGGACGTATGATGAGATATCGAATTCTCCAGACGCAAAAAACGCGTTGGACGTATATGCCAGTCTGGCCGAGGTGGAAGGTACACCGGAGTGAGAAGTTTGGCCGAAATGGGAGGAGCACCGGAGTGTGGTAGCATGACCGAGGTGGAAGGTACACCGGAGTGTATCTTGAATCTTCCTGAGGAAGGGTGAGGCTGATGTGATTGGCGGCGCCATAATGAGAGAGAGAGACGTGAAGTGACACGCTCTGCGAGTTCCAAGGCAGCTGTTCCCCACGCGCCTCGGTAACTGTAAAGCGCGTGAAGAGCACGCCTAAATCTCTATCACTGAATTTGAATAGGCTGCATCAGAGCCGTTGGTTTTTTTGCATTTATATTGGGAATAACTGCACAGTAACTTTTCATCTTCTCCATTGCGATTCATCTGTTTAGAAAGCGGGAAAAAGAGGAAATCTGCGCTTGTGATTCATCAGAGATCAAAAATTTCTCAAATCCACACTTTCGAATTCAAACCAAGTAAGTATGTCATCCTCTTCATCTTCTTCATCTTCTGCCCCATCTTCGGCCTCGATCAAAGTAGTAGGAGGCTCGGATAAACCGTTAGATACCCCCCCCTATCATATATCATCCCGGAGAGGGATGATATTAGAACCATAGACAGAGTTGATGGTTTAGAGTGCAACACTATGATGTCTGGAAATGCATGTAGTTCCTAAGCTGAAGAAGCAAATAGCCTCGGCAGAGAAGAAGGTGGTCGAAGCCAATGAAAGGGCCAAAGACTTCGAGATGCAGTACCGAACCACAGCTGCCGAGATGAGCCGCGTCCGCGTTCATCATAAGGAGTATGAGCGGATTCTGTCCGAGTTCGGTCTTCTAACTTTTGAAGAAGTAGAAGAGCGGATCGTTGAAATCCAAAGTGACATCGCGGCGTTGATGTCGAGGAGCTCGGTCGAGTCCGCGGAGCTAGTGAGGAAAAGAGAAGTCCTGGAACTGCTGCTCAATATGTACGAAGGGCTGAAGGGCCGAATCAGGCGAAGGCCTTCTGCTGAAGAGTTTATTGCGAGCACAAGCCAGGACCGGAGTACGCAGAAAACTCCTTGGAAGGACAAGAAGACCAAAGGCAAGAAGAAACCCTCCGAGCAGAGCAAAGGCATAGTCATCCGAGAGCCAGCTCCAGTGACCACAATTGAAGAAGAACCCCCGGTGGTTGCTGAGGAGGTGGTCGAGGAGCTGGCCCGGGGAATCGAGGTGATGGCTCCGGCAGAGTGGGACCCTGAGCAGTGGGCTCAAACATTGAGGTCGGCCCCACAGTCCAGTAACCGAACACAGTTCAGAGATGAAGCCCCTAGGCCAGTGCCCAGAGAAAGTCCTCGGCGGAGGGAGACTCGAAGGGATGACCGAGCCGGAGCCCGAAGGGGTAACAGAGCCGGAGCCCGAGGTCGAGGATCTTCAAGATCCCAGAGGACCCAACGCAGACCGAGAAGTGGGTCCCAGCACCGGAGCGCTGAATATTGGCTCGGGGGCCCTAGACATTAGCTTATGTACTTGTTGTTTTTGTTGTTTTGTTTTTTTTTTTTTTTTATGGTTGAAGTCTTATGTAAGAAACCATTTGATGTGTAATATTCAAAAGATGATAATAAAACTGTTGTAATGTGTACAAACTGGTGTAATGAAAGTAACTTGTTACAAATCACTTTAATCGGGTGTTCGGGAACACGATAGAAAACTTGTTAACTGTTTTAAATAGGTGTTCGGGAACACGGTATGGATAAATCCAATCTCCCCGGACGGATCAGGCGGGAGTAAAAACTCCCCGGACGGATCAGGCGGGAGTAAAATACCTCCCCGGACGGATCAGGCGGGAGTAAACATTTCTCCGGTTAAACAGACGAGAAAGTAATGTGAGTCCGGGGACTAATATGCAAACCTCCTCGGACGGACCGAGAGAGAGGTTTAATTGTCCGAAGACTAATAATGATAGTATGATTGTGTTAGGGCGTCCCCGTAACATAAAGAATAACACAGTAAGTTATGCAAGCAAAGAATTTTTATTCAATGATAAGTGCCGGAGCAAACTCAAAAGTACAAAGTGAAATAACAACTATAAAGGAAATTAAAGGAAAGATAGTACTTGCAATGTGGCCTTCACAAATAGAAACGCCTCAAATTTGTGACGTGCCAACTTCGGGGGATCGGGGTCCCGTTGATATGTTCAAGCTAATAGGATCCAGAGTCATGTACAGCAACGACTCGGTAGGGGCCTTCCCAAGAAGCATGCAGTTTGCCCTGGGGGGCAGCTTTGCTGGCCGAGTTGAGCCGAAGGACTAAGTCCCCGACATTGAATTGTGTACCTCGAACCCGGAGGTTATAATACTGGGCAGCTCGCTGTTTGCACTTAGCCTGCTGAATGAACGATTGCTCCCGGCGATTCTCAAGCTCATCCAAATTTGCGCGAAGAGCCTCGTCATTATCATCCGGAACTAATGTGAGGAGGCGAGGACTCGGCACACTGATTTCGGCGGGGATAACGGCTTCGGAGCCGTAAGTAAGGCTGTAAGGAGTCTCCCCGGTGGAGGTGTGCGGCGTTGTGCGAATAGCCCATAAGACTTGTGGCAGGTTTTCAGCCCAGAGGCCCTTGGCATTGTCTAGGCGCTTCTTTATGCCAGTGAGCAGTGTCCGATTGGTGACCTCAACCTGCCCGTTGGCTTGAGGGTGAGCCACCGAAGTGAAAATTTGCTTGATGTGTAGTTCTTCACACCATGATCGGAATGGATCATTGGCAAACTGTTTACCGTTGTCCGACATAATAGTGCTCGGGATGCCGAAGCGACAAACGATATTGCGCCACACAAATTTCAAAATATTCTGGCCGGTAATAGCGGTAAGTGGTTCGGCTTCGACCCACTTAGTGAAGTAGTCTACGGCAACGACCAAGAACTTCAACCCTCCCGGAGCAACGGGGAAGGGTCCAACAATATCAATACCCCACTGAATAAATGGCCACGCACTCTGGATGCCCATGAGTTCGGTTTGTGGCAGGTGCTTTACACGGGAGTGTAGTTGGCACTTGCTGCATTTAGACACTAAGTCATGAGCATCGTTGAACAGGGTAGGCCAATAGTATCCCCAGCGGAGAACTTTCTTTGCTAAAGTCCGGGAACCGATATGACTTGCGCAGGCCCCTTCGTGAACCTCCCGCAGAACTTGAATGGCCTCGGCAGGGGCGAGGCACCGGAGATTCGGTTGGAGGTACGATTGTCGATATAGAACTCCATTATGAAGGGAGTATTTGGGAGCTTTGAGTACAACTTGCCGAGCTCGTAGCTTGTCAGTGGGCAGAATCCCATCTCGGAGATACTGAATGATCGGAGTCATCCAGTTCGGATCACCGTCGGTCAGTACCGAAACTGTAGCCTCATGAATTGCTGGATGGGAGAGGTCTTCGACCATGATATCCGGAGATATATTAGTTTGGACCGCGGAGGACAACTTGCTGAGTGCGTCTGCCCTGGAATTCTAAGCACGCGGGATTTTCCGGATAACAACTGCATCAAAAGTTGACATGAGTTTGAGTGCTAGAGAGCGATACCTGACCATTGTTTCTTCCTTGGCGAGATAAGTCCCCTGAATTTGCTTGGACACAATCTCGGAGTCCGTGAAGAGCTCTAGGTGACGAGCACCTAAAGATTGAGCGAACCGGAGCCCGGCGAGGACGGCCTCGTATTCCGCTTCATTGTTAGTCACCTTAAATTTAAATCTGATGACATATTTAACCTCAACCCCCTCAGGGTCGATGAGAAGTAGTCCGGCGCCACTTCCTCGGACCGTGGATGCTCCATCCACGAATAGTTGCCACTCCCGGGGTGAAGGAGCATGGGTGGCGTGGTGCTGTGTGTCATTGTCTGCGGGGGACTCATGATTGTCTGCCGGGGCTTCGGCCAGGAAGTCGGCAAGTGCTTGACCCTTAATTGCTCGGCGGGGGAGAAACTGGATATCATATTCGCCCAACTCAATGGCCCACTTGGCGAGGCGCCCAGACACCTCGAGTTTCACAAGGATTTGGCGTATAGGGTGATTAGTCAAGACTCGTATTTCACGTCCTTGGAAGTATGGCCGAAGACGCCGAGCTGCCATAACAAGGGCCAAGGCGGTTTTTTCTAGTACGGAATATCGCGTCTCCGCTCCATGAAGCACCCGGCTTGCAAAATTCACGGGATGTTGAACCCCTTCCACTTCTCGCACAAGAGCAGCGCTAACAGCCTCCTCAGCGGAAGCCAGATATAAGTACAGCGGCTCTCCGGGGAGAGGAACTGACAAAGTAGGCAGCTGCTGTATATGACGTTTCAAGGCCTCGAAGGCCTCGGTGCACTCCGGAGTCCACTCAAAGGACTTCGCTTGTCTCAGGATTCTGAAAAACGGGAGCTGTCGCTCTGCTGCTTTCGATAAGAATCTGTTTAAGGCCGCTAAACCACCTGTGAGGCGTTGAACATCCCTGAATGTATTAGGTGGCTGTAGATCTAGCACATCACGGAGTTTAGCCGGATTGGCCTGCAGGCCGTTTTGTGAAACCATGTACCCGAGAAACTTCCCGGAGCCAACACCGAAGGTGCATTTTGCTGGATTGAGCCGCAGGTTATAGCGCCGCAGGGTGCGCAATGTTTCGGTAATGTACTGCACACATGAAGGATGGGAGGAGCTTTTGATGACCAAGTCATCGACGTAGACCTCAACATTACGACTTATCTGGTCGCGGAAGACAAAGTCCATTAGACGCTGGTAAGTGGCTCCAGCATTCTTGAGCCCAAAGGGCAATTTCTTAAAAGCGTAGCACCCAAAGGCAGTGATAAATTCCGTTTTGAGGGCATCCTGCGGATCCATAAAAATTTGATGGTATCCCTTGTACAGATCGAGGAAGCAAAGTGCCACGTACCCCGTAATGGCTTCGGCCTTTTGGTCGATGGAGGGCAGAGGATAGCAGTCTTTCGGACAGTGCTTATTGAGATCGGAAAAATCAACACACATCCGCCATGCCCCACTGGTTTTCGTTACCATTACCGGGTTAGATAACCAAGAGGGGTAGAATACCTCGAACAAGATGTCCGCATCCAGGAGTTGTTTCACCTCAACTCGAATGGCTTCATTTCGCTCCGGAGCGAATTTTCTCTGCTTTTGTTGGATTGGTTTTACGCTGGGGTCGATGTTCAGCTTGTGAGTAATCACTTCGGGAGAAACCCCAGGCATATCTAGAGGAGACCATGCAAAAACATCGGAATATTCTCGCAGGGTCTGAATAATGGCCTGATGCAGCCATGGTACATCCACAGCGCCTACAGTGACTGTCTGGTCCGGCTTAGACGGATCTAGCGGGACTTGAACAGTAGCATCTCCCAATGGGGCACTTCCCCGAGGCTCTGGGGCCGGTGATGTCACCTGGAGCTGCTGTTTGGGAGGGACCTTAGCAGTCTTTTTGAGTGCTACGTACATACACTCCTTTGAGACCCTTTGACTTCCGCGGATAGCCACTTCACCATGCGAAGTAGAAAACTTGAGCGCGAGGTGATACGTGGAGCATATGGCCTTTGCCGGGGTGAGCCAGTCTCGGCCCAATATCATGTTATATGGTGATGGAGAATTCACCACGTAAAAGTCCACGAAGATAGTTTTTATCTTCGGATAAGTCCCCAAAGACGCTGGGAGAGTGATGATACCTTCCGGCCGTACTTCACCCTGAGTGAAAGTCTGTAGTGGCCCGGGGGCCGGTCGAAGTTGGTCTCGGAAAATCCCCATCCTCTCGAAACAGTCTGCAAATATAACACTTACCGCGGCCCCGTTATCCACGAAGACTCGCCGTACTGTTATGTTGGCTACAGTCATGTCGATGACAATAGCGTCTGTGTGAGGTGTTATCTCTGGAACCGGGTCCCTGTCCGTAAAGCTGACAGTTTCGGACTGATGGAGGCGTTTATGATGTGGCTCCTCGGGAGGAGGACTTCGAGCTTCTGCCTTTAGGGCATGTCGGGAAGCCCCGGTGGGCAAGACTCCATATATCACGTTTATCACGTGAGGAGGTGTGTTGTCTTCGGGTCCCCCCGGAGGAGGAGGTGGTAGTGGGAGACGTGGTTGCTGGCGATTGCCAGAATCTTGCCGTGCGTAGTTATTTGGCCCCGGCCGATTGTTCTGCCATGGTGGCCGATTTTGTTGAGCGCCTCGGTCGTGATAACCTCCGCGGTTGTGGGACGAACCCCCATTGTGGTTTGCCCGAGGTTGGTCTCCGGTTCGTGCGACGTATTGCCGCAAGAGACCCTTCTTGAGGCATTCCTCAATCTCCTTGCTAAGTTCCCGGCACTCCTCTGTCTCGTGCCCATGATCTCGGTGGTACGAGCACCACTTTCCACGGTTCCTCTTCTCTGGTGGTGCAGTCATCTGCGGACAAGGTCGCAGATCGTTCTTGTGGATTGAAAGGATCTCAGCTCGTGACTTCGTCAACGGAGTCAATTGTGGAATTTCACTTCGGGTTTCTAAACGCCCCGGTGTCAGGCGGGAAAATGCACTAGGTCGAGTACTAGGCCCGGCTTGTGCCTTGTCGGATTGCCGCTTGCTGGCGTGTTTCTCACGCTTCTGACGAGTCTGCTCCTCGGCCTTAGCAAATTTGCATACTGTTTTGAACAGTGCTCGAGTTGTGACCGGAGTGTTCCGAGCTAATTCGGTGTGGAGTGCTCCGGGGCGGAGTCCATTCATGAAAGCGTTGATGGCCACATCATCGGGGCAATTTCCGACCTTGAGGCTTACCGCTGTAAAACGGTCCAGAAATTGGGTAACGGTTTCACCGTCCCGCTGTTCCATATTCATGACGTCGGCCAGGGTGGCCATGGGCTTCGCCCGTGCTTCGAACCGCGCCCAAAAGTGCTCGGCGAGCTCTCTGAAGGAGGATACGCTGTCACGCAGGAGTGAATCAAACCAAACCCGAGCTTCATCCTGTAAGTACTCAGGGAAAATTTTGCAATACTGGAGGGATGTGATGCTATCATGGCTGAGCATGCTGTGCCGAAAAGCCCCAAGAAAATTGGCCGGATCTCCTGTGCCATTGTAAGGAGGTATGGCTGGCCGTTTAAACCCTTCGGGAAGGGAAGTGGCAATGATTTCCTGGGAGAACGGCGTGATGATCTCTCCATTGGCGTCAAGGCCCAGGATTCTATCTAGTTCAACGTTGCGTTGAACTCGCTCATACTCTTGAAGATCCAGAGCATGAGGATTTGCATAGCGAACTCTCTTGGTCGCATTAAGTGGACGGCGGCGATCCACATCAGCGGGTTCCTCATTGCGAGGTCGTGATTCATTAGAACTCCCCTGGTCCTCGGAAGAACCAGGTCGTTCCCGTCGTCGATCCTGGCGACCGCGGTGTCCCGGGTCCTGCTGATCGCGTGAGCGGGGTGGAGGCACCACGGGATTAGCATTATGGCCGGCAGGCCCCGCGGCAGGCCCCGCGGGACGTAAGCGATTAACTGCCCAATCTTGAAGGACACGTGCATGCTCTTGCAAGAAATCTTGAAGCAGTTCTGGGGTGATTTGAATGTTTACCGGTGGTTGAGCAGCAGCAATATTAGGGTTTTGCTGGTCTTGAGGGGGTGGAGGCTTTTGATTACCCTGATGATTGGATGTACTCCCTGCTGGCAATTGCCTTGGCGGCACAACTTGATCCACGGGTGGATCTTGGTCGGATTGATCCCCGCGGCGAGCTTGATTCAAACGAGTCGTCACCATGATTAAGAATTACGTCAAAAATTGTTGGTTAGCGCGTTCAAAAAACTGCCTTGTGGTTCCCACAGACGGCGCCAATTGATAATGCGCAATCCGGTATCCACACAATCTAAGCAACAATTGACGTAGACAGTATAAAAACACACAAGAATTACGCGGTTCGATCCGGAGATCTACGTCCACGGGCAGAAAACGGCCACCGCCGAGGTGTTTCTTTTTACTAGAACGTTGAGTTTACAGAGCGTATTCCAAAGTACAAAGTGCGAACCCTAATTCCGAGTTCTTTTCACCTATTTATACTACTAAACCAAAACCCTAACTAAATCCCTATAATCTTGCCCACCAAATCTGCATGGCAGTTGGGAAAAGATCATGGCCTTGATTCGCGGAACAGACTTGATTCGCTGAACAGAATGCGTATTGCCAGGCCTGTTGGGCCTGGGCCTGGGCCTTCGCGCTCGCTGGCGTGTTTGCTGGGCTAGTAAGTGGGCTCAGGATTAACCCGACCCGAAGTAACCGGGTTATCCCTATCAAAAACAAATCACGTAATTCAATTTGTGTTGTGGCTTTATGTTACTGACTTTTTTAAGTGGGTTTAGTTGAGTTAAAATATTGTCATCCTCTACCATCAACAACATATATTTTGCTTTGAGTAACATTGCTACGGTTAGGGCAATACTGCAGCAAATCACTTTATTAGATTGCTTAATTAGCTCTATATATATTTTCTTAAAGCATTCATTATGTCATCATTTATTAATAACTTCTAAAATATAAGGTCTTTCATATTATATAAGAAGAAATGTTGCACTTCTCATCGTGGCACATACCGTAATGGATCTAAAAAGATTATGTGATGGTAGGCAAATTAATATACAAAGGGAATATCAACATTATTTTTTTAGCTAATAAGATATAGAATCAAAGATTTATTTTTGTAGGGGCATATGCCCCAATATTAGGCTAAATGGATCCGTCTATGTGCACATGTTAATAGGTTGGTCGCTAAATTTAAAGAGCTAATTCCTAAAAACTTTAATAAGGTAATTAACATCATTTGATGTGATGTTGATACATCAACAAACAGACACACTAACTTGTGTTCACAGTGAGCAGGGGAGCGAAATTGAATACATACATCAAACATGATAAAGCACAATCCGGTATCCAAGAAACTCAACGAAAACCTATGCAAGAAATATGGAAAAACACAAGATGTACGTGGTTCGATCCGGAGATCTACGTCCACGGGCACAAAATAGCACCTGCCGAGGTGTTTCTTTCACTATCTCTTTGAGTTTACACGTAATAATTTCAGAATACAGAATGTGAACCCTAATTCCGAGTTCTCTTCTCATATTTATACTATCCCCTACTAAACCCTAACTAACTCCCTATTATCGCGCCTATTTTCCGCTGCATGGCGGTTGGGAACGGATCGTGGGCCTTGAATCGCGTAACACGCCACAGGTTGGGCCGCGCCACATTATCTGGGACGCGTACTTCTGGACCTTCTGGGCCGGTTAGTGGGCCGAGGTATTAACCCGACCCGAAGTGACTGGGCCACACCTATCAGATGCCCCCCCCTCCCCCAGCGGGAGCGAGAAAGGAGCTTCGGTTATGACCGGGGTGGAGCTGTAGGCAAGATGAGCCGTGGTCGCTGGTGAGCCGAAGTGTTTTTGGGTGGCCAAGACTGTTCCGCGTCTAAGGTACTCCGCGGCGTAGTCCGTGGAAGCTGAATCGAACTAGGCCGAATTACACCGAGGTGATAGCGAGATATCGAGTCCCCCAAAAGCAAGAAATTGTAGCGGAAGAAGATAATAATCTGGCCAAGGTGAAGGGAGCACCGGAGTGTAGTAGTCTGGCCGAGGTGAAGGGAGCACCGGAGTGTAGTAGTCTAAAACTTCCTGGGTAAGAGTGGAGGTGATGTGATTGGCGGCGCCATCATGAGAGAGAGGGATGTGAAGTGACACGCTCTGCGATTTCCAAGGAACTTGTTCCCCACGCGCCTTGGGAACCGTAAGGCGCGTAATGAGCACGTCCAAATCTGAAACGCTGAATTTGAATAGGCCGTATCAGGACCGTTGGTTCTTGGAGTATATATTTGGAATAATGGCACAGTATACTTCATCTTCCTCATTGCGATTTGCCAGTTTTAGAAAGCGGGAAAAAAGGAGAATTATGCGCGCCTGTGATTCATCTCAAATTCAAAAACTTCTCAAACTCAAACCAAGTAAGTATGCCTTCTTCATCTTCTTCTTCTTCTGTTCAGGAAGTAGGGACTCAGAGTTCTCCGTTAGATGTGCCACCCCTTCGATTCGTTATTCCAGAGAGGAATGAGATTAGGACCGTTGAACGAGCCGACGGCAGGGAAACCAACATCAAGATGGTCGGTTTTTACGAGTGTATGGAGAATGATTTCGAAGTGTCCACAATAGCGCCGCGGATGGCACGGGTGCAGATTGAGAGAGAAATCCCCTCATTTTACCTTCCTTTTGACTTAGAATATATAGTACCGGACCCCAGTGATAGGGCTTGTTGCCCGCCGCAGGGTTTCATTAGTGTGTATATAGATCCCTTGAGAATAGGTTTGAGATTGCCTCTATGGGACATAGTGGTCCGGTTACTGAGATACTATAACATTGCCTTAAGCCAACTAGCGCCAAACGCGGTTAGACAAGTAGTCGGATTCACCGTAGTGTACAAGAACGCCGGGGTAGAACCAACCGTAGAGCTGTTTAGGTATTTTTACCAACTAAAAACCTTTGGTAAATCCAAGGGGTGGTACTCCTTCAGTCCCCGAGCACGAGGTGGGTTTAAGGTGCAAAACCCGAGTAAGGTGGAAGGGTGGAAGGAGAGGTTTATCTTTGTGAAAACCGGAGTGGCTCTCCCGAGGTGGAGAAGGGATGAGGTAGTAGATACTGCCCCGGTGGAGAATCCGGAGGCCGAGATTGTACATTCATTCCGGGCTATAGGGACCTTCAAGACCCTCTGTACTGAGGAGGAACTGGAGGGGGCCGGACTGAGCCCGTATTATTCGGGCGATGCGGTTGCCGAGGAGGGTTGGAGTTCTTATATCTTGTTTTTAAAACTGTTGTGTTGTACAGGACTAACTTCGAATTCGGTATGCAGTGGGACGCTTCGGAAAAGAGCCAGCCGGAAGCCCCGCAGTGGCTGCAGCAGCCAAGAAGAAGGGCAAAACCACTGAGGTGTCTCCCCGGGGGAAGATGTCACCCAGTCCACGACCTTCTATGGGGCCGGAGGAACGAGTTGTGGCTGCGGGGTCAACCCCCGGAGCGAAGAGGAGGTCAGAACCGTCCGGGACACCTCCGGCACCATCCAAAAGACTCCGAACAGGGGAAAGCGTTGAGGTAAATCTGAAATGCCTTGTTAGTTATTTTTTACGCAAATGAAGTGTGTACTACCAGTACTGATTTCTATTTTCTGTCTTGTGTGATATTCTGAAGGAGCAAGTGGCCCCCGGTCTGCTGGGGTTGGAGGGCGCGGATTCCGAGGAACTTCTGCGTTTAGCTCGGGGAATCATGGAGCTTGGCCGGAAGAATGAGAAAGAGGCCAAAGAAGAGCTGGCCGCGGTGGTAAGGGATCTGCGCGCGCGCAATGACAGGCTAACTCAGGATCTGACCGAAGCGCGGAAGAGGGCGGTTTTGGTAGAGGATGAAGTAGCGCGTCTGCGCGAGGTGGAGGCGGAAGCTGGAGCCCTTCGTGGAGAAACGGCTCAGCTGCGGGCAGAGATGAAGGCCCAGGAAGCGGCGATTGTCGAAGGTCAGGAGGCAATGCTGAAAGCATTTGCCGAGAAATTACTCCAGACGACCACATTTCTGGACTTTCAGACTGATTTCGTTGCTATCGGGGACACGGCCACGCGATCGTTGTTATTGGAGCAAATCAAAGAAGTCTACCCGAATGTGGAAGTATACCGTCCAGAGTTCGGGTATGACTATAATGCTGTGGCCGGGGTGGAGGAGGCCTACTACAAAGCTCTAACGCACCTCCCGGAGTGGCCCCTTGTAAAAGCTCTGGCAGAGAAGAAAGTGATATTAAGGGCCGAGGAGGTTGCAAGCTGTGAGGTGGACCAAGACCAGGAATTCCTGGCATTCCGCCGTGGTGAGTTCACCTCTGGACCCCGAAACAAAGAGCCACCCCCCCCCCCCTATAGAAGCTGCTGCTGTTGCCGTAGAGGAAGAGGCAGGAACGGCTGAGGGCCGACAGGAGGAGGTGCCCGAAGAGGCCGAGGGGACCGAGGAGGAGGTCAGTCGTTCCCCTCAAATTTGATGTAGTAAATAATAGGAGTAAATGTAAATCCCCTGTACGGGACCATGGATAATGTACTCTGATTGCATTGAATATAAATGTTGTTTTTGAACTGAGTTCCCTTTTATTGTATGCTTGAGATTGATCTTTCTTGTTGATTCCGTTGCCTGTTCAGAATTCCGCGGAATTGCATGACACGATAAAGAAGCTCATGCAATCATTGGAGTGGTTCCGCGGAGAGAAGAATAACTTGCAAATGCAAGTAGTGCCAAAGCTAGAAAAGCGAGCGGCCGCTGCGGAGAGAAGGGCGAAGGAGGCCGAGGAGAAAGCCTGGGACCAAGAGTTGAAGTATCTGGCGAAAGTTGCTGAACTGGACCGAGTCCTCATCCATCAAAGGGAGTATGACCGGATACTGACTGAGTTCGGCTTACTGACATTTAAGGAAGTTGAGGCGCGGGTCGTAGAGATCCAGAATGAAATTTCAGCACTTATGGCGAAGGGCCCAGCCGAGTCCTCGGAGCTTGTAAGAAAGCGAGAGGTGTTGGAGTTACTCCTCAGCATGTATGAAGGATTGGAAGGCCGTGGCAGGTGGCGGCCCTCTGCCGAGGAATTCATTGCGAGTTCTAGCCGGAGCCAAGGTACTTCGAAAACTCCCCGGAAGGGTAAAAAGAAGCCAGCGGGAAAGAGCAAAGGAATTATTATTCGAGAGCCAGTTCCAGTGACTACGATTGAAGAAGAGCCCACTGTTGTCGCCGAAGAGGTAGTCGAAGAGCTGGCCAAAGAAATCGAAGTAATGGCTCCCGAGGAATGGGATCCTGTGCAATGGGCCCAAACTCCGAGGTCTACCCCGCAGCCAAGTAGTCGAGCTCGCACAAGAGACGAAACCCCCAGACAAGCGCCAAGGACCAGTCCACGACGTCAGGGGGGCCCGCGTAGGGGAAGGAGCCGGAGCCCAAGGCCGAGGAACGACAAGATCCCGGAGGACACGGCGTAGGTCCAGGAATAGACCTCAACGCCGGAGCGCCGAATACTGGCTCGGAGGCCGTAGATAAAAGAAGAAATATTCTTTTTTGTTTGTTTTGTTTTGTTTTGTTTTTTTTTTTTTTTAAGTCTTATGTAAAAAAATTTTTGGCTTGAATCGAGAAAATGTAACAAACCGTTTAGTGTGCAAAGTTATGTAAAGGAAAACCATGAGGTGTTGACCAGAAATAAAAATTGCATTATTGGGTGTTCGGGAACACGACATGGACGGCGCCAATTAAAACCTCCCCGGACGGATCGGGCGGGAGTACAACACCCTCTCCGGTTTAACAGGCGAGAGGGGGTATGAGTCCGGAGACGAAATATGAATCTCCCCGGACGGATCGGGAAAGAGAACCAATTGTCCGGAGACGAGTAATAATAATACGACTACGTTAGGGCGTCCCCGTAACGTAGAAGAAAGTACAGTAAAATGCAAAAATAAAGAAATTTTATTCAATGGTGAGTGCCGGAGCCACTTAAAGAATACAAAGATAAATAGTAATGAAAAAGTAGCGTACAATGATCATAAAGATAAGGATGATACTTGTCATTTGGCATTCACAGATAGAAGCGTCTCAAGTTGGTAACATGCCAGCTTCGGGGAATTGGGGTTCCATCGAGATGCTCTAACTGGTAGGATCCGGAATCGTGTGCGGCAACGATACGATAAGGACCTTCCCAAGAAGCATGTAATTTCCCCTCGGGGGCAGCTTTGCTGGCTGAATTGAGTCGAAGTACTAGGTCCCCGACATTGAACTGAGTGCCTCGAACCCGGAGGTGATGATACTGAGCTGCACGTTGTTTACACCTGGCCTGCTGGATGAACGATTGATCACGACGATATTCAAGCTCATCCAAATTTGCACGGAGAGCTTCGTCATTATCCTCGGGAATCAATGTTATGAGGCGGGGGCTTGGTACGCTGATTTTCGCCGGAATAACAGCTTCGGAGCCGTAAGTAAGACTGTAGGGGGTCTCCCCGGTAGAGGTATGCGGTGTTGTGCGATAAGCCCATAGAACTTGCGGAAGATTTTTGGCCCAAAGACCTTTAGCATTATCCAGGCGTTTCTTTATACCCGCAAGCAGCGTACGATTAGTGACTTCGACCTGACCATTGGCTTGAGGGTGAGCAACCGAGGTGAAAATTTGTTTGATATGGAGCTCCTCGCACCATGACCGGAAGGGATCGTTGGCAAACTGTTTGCCGTTATCCGAAATAATAGTGCTCGGTATGCCAAAGTGACATACAATACTTCGCCAGACGAACTTCAAGATGTTTTGACCAGTGATGGCAGTAAAAGGTTCGGCTTCTACCCACTTAGTGAAGTAATCTACGGCGACGACCAGAAATTTCAATCCCCCCGGAGCGACTGGGAACGGGCCGACAATGTCGATTCCCCATTGGATAAATGGCCACGCACTCTGAATTCCAGTGAGCTTGGTTTGCGGCAGATGCTTCACACGAGAGTGCAGTTGACACTTGCTGCACTTGGTTACCAAATCGTGGGCATCGTTGAATAAGGTTGGCCAATAATACCCCCATCGAAGAATTTTCTTGGCCAACGTCCGTGATCCGATGTGACTGGCGCAAGCCCCTTCGTGAACCTCCCGGAGAACCTGATCGGCCTGGGCAGGAGCAAGGCACCGGAGATTTGGTTGTAAGTACGACCGTCGATACAAAATCCCATCATGGAATGAGTACTTGGGTGCCTTTAGAACTATCTGCCGAGCTCGCAGCTTGTCATTAGGCAAAGTTCCATCCCGGAGATACTGAACAATAGGAATCATCCAATTCTGATCACTATCCACCAATGCCGAGACCGTTGCCTCATGAATCGCCGGATGAAATATATCTTCGACCAGAATATCCGAAGACACATTAGTGCGGACCGCGGAGGCTAATTTACTGAGCGCGTCTGCTTTGGCATTCTGTGTACGTGGTACCTTCTGGACAACAACCGTATCAAAAGTTAACATAAGTCGGAGTGTTAAAGCGAGATACCTGATCATCGTTTCACCCTTAGCGGCGTAAGTACCCCGGATCTGATTGGATACAATCTCGGAGTCCGTAAAGAGCTCAAGATGGCGGATAGCTAAGGATCGAGCGAGCCGGAGCCCAGCGAGAACTGCCTCGTATTCTGCTTCATTATTGGTCACCTTAAATTTGAATCGGATGACGTACTTAACTTCAACTCCCTTGGGGTCAATGAGAAGCACCCCGGCACCACTTCCGCGAGTTGTGGATGCACCATCCACATATAATTGCCACTTGCGAGGTGTGGGTTCAAGGGTAGCAGGGTGATGAGTACCATTGTCTGCAGAAGATTCATGATTATCCCCTGGGGTTTCAGCCAAAAAGTCTGCAAATGCTTGACCCTTGATAGCTCGGCGGGGAAGAAATTGAATATCATATTCGCCTAATTCGACAGCCCACTTGGCGAGGCGTCCTGACACCTCGGGCTTGACAAGAATCTGACGGATGGGATGATTGGTCAGAACCCGTATTTCGCGCCCTTGGAAGTATGGCCGCAAACGCCGAGCTGCCATGACGAGTGCGAGTACTGTTTTTTCCAACATGGAGTACCGTGTCTCTGCCCCGTGAAGTACTCGGCTTGCAAAATACACCGGATGTTGAACACCATTGACTTCTCGCACAAGAGCGGCACTAATGGCTTCCTCAGCGGAGGCCAAATATATATAGAGCGGCTCTCCGGAGAGAGGAACTGATAGAGTGGGCAGTTGCTGTATATGACGCTTTAAAGCCTCGAAAGCCTCGGTGCACTGCGGAGTCCACTCAAATGACTTTGCCTGTCTCAAAATTTTGAAGAATGGGAGTTGTCTCTCTGCTGCTTTAGACAAAAAACGGTTTAAGGCCGCCAAACCACCCGTGAGGCGTTGAACGTCTCTGAACGTCTTCGGTGGTTGCAGATCTAACACATCCCGAAGCTTGGCTGGATTGGCCTGAAGGCCATGCTGCGAAATTATATACCCGAGGAACTTTGCGGAACCAACGCCGAAGGTACATTTCGCCGGATTAAGTCGCAAATTGTAACGCCGCAGAGTACGCAACGTTTCAACAATGTCTTGCACACATGAAGAATGTGAGGCACTTTTGATGATTAGATCATCAACGTAAACCTCAACACTGCGGCCAATTTGATCGCGAAACACGCGGTCCATGAGACGTTGATATGTGGCCCCTGCGTTCTTGAGCCCGAAGGGCATCTTCTTAAAAGCAAAACACCCAAAATCAGTGATAAATGCCGTTTTGAGGGCATCCTGACGATCCATGAAGATCTGATGGTATCCCTTATACAAGTCCAAGAAACAAAGCGCCACATGCCCAGTAATGGATTCGGCTTTTTGGTCGATGGAGGGCAGAGGATAACAGTCCTTCGGACAATGCTTATTGAGATCGGAAAAATCGACACACATCCGCCATGCCCCGCTGGACTTTAATACCATCACTGGATTGGACAACCAAGAAGGGTAATACACTTCGAACATGATATCTGCATCTAAAAGTTGCTATACCTCGATTCGAATGGCCGCATTCCGCTCCGGAGCGAATTTCCTTTGTTTTTGCTGTATAGGCGTAACGCTGGGATCGATGTTCAGTTTGTGGGTTATTACATCAGGAGAGACCTCGGGCATATCCAAAGGGGGACCATGCAAAGACATCGAAATACTCTCGCAAGGTCTGGATGATGGCCTGATGCAACCACGGCACATCCACGGCACCGACAGTTACTGTTTGTTCAGGCTTGGATGGATCGAGCGGCACCTGGACAGTGGTGTCCCTCAATGAGGTACATACATGGGGTTCAAGAGCCGATGATGCCACCTGAAGCTGCTGTTTGGGAAGAACCTTGGTTGTCTTTTTTAGCGCGACGTACATGCACTCCTTAGAAACCCGCTGACTGCCGCGGATAGCCACTTCGCCGTGCGATGTAGGGAATTTTAACGCGAGGTGATATGTGGAGCATATGGCTTTTGCGGGAGTAAGCCAATCCCGACCCAAGATCATATTGTACGGTGACGGGGAGTTAACCACGTAAAAATTCACGAAAATGGTTTTTATCGCCGGATAAGTTCCCAGAGACGCCGGGAGAGTGATGACGCCTTCAGGCTGGACTTCACCCTGGGTGAAAGTCTGCAATGGCCCGGGGGCCGGCCGAAGTTGATCCCAAGGAATCCCCATCTTTTGGAAACAGTCGGCGAATATAACACTCACTGCGGCTCCATTGTCTACGAAGACTCGCTTTATTGTAACATTGGCTATAGCCATGTCCATGACGATGGCGTCAGTATGGGGTGTTATCTCTGGAACTGGGTCTCTATCTGTGAAACTAACAGTTTCGAATTGATGGAGGAGCTTATGACGTGGCTCCTCGGGAGGAGGGCCCCATATATCACGTTTATGACATGAGTGGGTGCATTGTCTCCGGGTCCTCCCGGAGGAGGGGGCGGTGGCAGAAAACGAGGTTGTTGACGATTGCCCGGGTCTTGTCGTGCATAATTGTTAGACCCCGGCCGATTATTTTGCCACGGCGGCCGATTTTGTTGCGAACCCCGGTTGTGATAACCTCCGCGGTTGTGAGACGAACCCCCATTCTGATTTGTCCGAGGCTTGTCATCAGTCCGCGCAATATATTGTCGCAAGAGACCTTTCCTTAAACAATCCTCAATTTCCTTGCTGAGCTCTCGACACTCTTTCGTCTCGTGCCCATGATCGCGGTGGTACGCACACCACTTTCCGCGGTTTCGCTTTTCAGGCGGAGCAGTCATCCGCGGACAGGGCCGTAAATCGTTCTTGTGAACAGAAAGAATTTCAGCTCGCGATTTTGTCAGCGGGGTGAATTGTGGAATATCCCCTCGATATTCTGAACGCTTACTAGCATGTTTCTCACGCTTCCAACGAGTTTGCTCCTCGGCCTTGGCATATCTGCACACAGTATTAAACAGTGCTCGGATCGTGACCGGTGGATTACGAACCAACTCGGTGTAGAGTGGCCCGGGACGGAGACCATTCATGAATGCATTGATGATAACATCATCCGAACAACTCCCTACCTTAAGACTCTCCGCTGTAAAGCGATCAAGGAATTGGGTAACAGTTTCGCCGTCCCGTTGTTCCATATTCATGAGATCGGCCAAAGTGGCCATGGGCTTGGCACGTGCTTCGAAACGCGCCCAAAAGTGTTCGGCAAGTTCTCTAAAAGAGGATATGCTATTACGAGGGAGAGAATCAAACCATACCCGAGCCTCGTCCTGAAGATACTCGGGGAAAATCTTACAGTAGTGAAGAGAGGTAGTATGATCGCGGCTAAGCATGTTGTGCCTGAAAGCTCCAAGAAAATTGGCTGGATCTCCCGTGCCGTCGTAAGGTGGTATGGCAGGCCTTTTGAACCCTTCGGGAAGGGAGGTGGCCATGATTTCTTGAGAGAACGGTGTGATAATGTCCCCATTGGCATCAAGGCCCAGGATTCTGTCTAGTTCGACATTGCGTTGGACTCGCTCATACTCCTGAAGATCTAGAGTATGAGGATTGGCATAACGAACTCTTTTAGCCGCGTTAAGTGGACGGCGGCGATCGACATCTGCAGGTTCGTCGTTGCGCTGTCTTGACCCATTAGAACTCCCATGGTCCTCGGGAGAACCGGGTCGCTCCTGTCGCCGATCCTGACGCCCGCGGTGCACCGGGTCTTGTCGATCGTGCGAGTGCTGACGATGTGGATGCACTGCGGGATTGGTAGCGTGTCCGGCAGGTCCATCAGGATTCAGGCGATTGGCCGCCCAGTCTTGAAGAACATGAGCATGCTCTTGTAGGAAAGCCTGGAGTAATTCTGGAGTTATTTGAATATTAACCTGCGGCCGGGCGGCAGCGGGATTAGGGTTTTGCATGTCTTGCGGGGGCAGAGGTAAGAATTGGTTGCCCGAATTCATAATCGGGCCTTGGTTGCCCTGCTGATGAGATGTATCCCGCATCGGCGATTGCCTCGGCGGTAAAATTTGATCCACGGGTGGATCTTGGTTGACCTGATCACCTTGGCGAGACTGATTTAAGCGAGTAGTCACCATAGTTTATCAAATACAATGCCAATATCACAATCACTTGCGTTTCCCACAGACGGCGCCAATTGATAAAGCGCAATCCGGTATCCAAGAAACTCAACGAAAACCTATGCAAGAAATATGGAAAAACACAAGATGTACGTGGTTCGATCCGGAGATCTACGTCCACGGGCACAAAATAGCACCTGCCGAGGTGTTTCTTTCACTATCTCTTTGAGTTTACACGTAATAATTTCAGAATACAGAATGCGAACCCTAATTCCGAGTTCTCTTCTCATATTTATACTATCCCCTACTAAACCCTAACTAACTCCCTATTATCGCGCCTATTTTCCTCTGCATGGCGGTTGGGAACGGATCGTGGGCCTTGAATCGCGGAACACGCCACAGGTTGGGCCGCGCCACATTATCTGGGACGCGTACTTCTAGACCTTCTCGGCCGGTTAGTGGGCCGAGGTATTAACCCGACCCGAAGTGACTGGGCCACACCTATCAAAACATAAATCTATGCATTAAACAAAATAGACAGTATTGCTTTGTAGCTACCGTGTGCCCGCCAGCTGCTTTGTAAATTTCATAAGAAAAACTTTATTACTTTTTCTAAAATTTAGGTATAAGATGAAATCATTATTTATATAAGAATAGGTTTTTTGTACATAAATTGTACGATTTTTAACTTGTGCAATCTGGGCAAAAAGATATTAATATTTAGAGGGATTCTAGGGTGTACCTGGGGCACCGTTGCCCAATATATCACAACCATCAAATTAACAACTTTTAAAGAGAACCCTTAGATCTATTAACTTGTTACCTGAATAAAAGGTTTTCAATTATATTAATGTAAATTAGAATGACCCCACATGCTCTGAGTAAATGTATCATACTGAAAAAATATTAATTTTTATGCTTAAAAGTATTACTTGTACATAGAATACGTAAAACTTTTAAGTATAAATCGTGATACTTATTCAAATTACACTGTGCGCTTAGTTTACATGTGAGACTTTGTCTTCATAATAATGGTACAATTCACATGAAAAGAATTGTTATTTCTTTGCAAATTTAGAAAAACTTCAGATTAAAATTGGTATTTCTGAAAAACGTGTGATTTTCTTTTTCTTTTTATAAACGTTCTTATTCTTTTAATTTGTATTAAATGGCGGCCATTTATGAGGTACGTGACGTGGCACTTTTTGCAGACATATGGATTCTGAACACTGAAAAATGTAGTGGTGGTTAAAGTTAATTTAATTTCCTGAATTAAAAAATTAATATTAAATTTGCAGTTTTGGTAATTTTTCTTGCAGGCCCTCTCTCTTTTATATGTGTGTGTGGCAGTTGAAAATTTGAGTTATCTCTGGCCATATTCTAGTGAGCAAGGAAGAAGTTATGGGATCTCCACTCTCCAGGTCATTACTTTGGGTAGCTAGCTCCAACTTAAAACTATTGCCCAATTATTACCTACACGTAAAACTCTATACATCCATCTAATTATATAGCACTCAATTACTTCAATATTCAACTACGCAGTTCAGTAAGAATTTATCAAAACTAAATGTAAGATTTATATTTTTTAAAATATCATCATAAAAAGTCTAGGCCTAATCTATAGTTGTGTTAATTATTTAAGGTTTGAGGAGATTAGAGTATAGTAGGCTACGACAAATAAAGTGGAAAGAGAACGTTGAGTTAAATAAATGGGTTTTTGGTTTTGTCCGTTGAAGATTTAGTTGATGTTTGTTTTTAACTTGAAATGTGAAAATATGTGATGTGATGTGTGTAAGTGTATTCCAACAACTCCATATAAAACCCGACTCGATTGTCCTAATCCTCAATAGATTGGATCAAGTGATAAGTAAACACGCCTTACATATATGTGTGTTGTGTTTCATATTGTAAGTATGTCTTGTTATATAAATAAATTCTATCGTGTTTGTTTAAAATTTCCCTAATATATTGGGGAATATCAAACCCACTTTTTCACATATTTTTCACCACTTTATTTATCCTAACCAATAATACTTCAACACTCTCAACCTTAAACAAACACACATTTTTCAAATATAAATCACATCAATCGAATATCAAGATTCGAACTCAAGAATGAAAAGAGCTTATCTTGTGACAAACCAAAACGAGAAGGAATAATCTACTTCTATCTCCTCAAATTTTAGATCTCTAGTTTTTTCCTTTTCACATTCTCCAATTATAGAAGAATGGAAAAATACATTTATCCTGTATTGATTATTTATTTCGATTATGTTTTATTCTGTCTTCTTTTTGTTAATTTGTCTTTTTTTTACTCTCGTATGTTTGCCTTTGTGAGATTTTTTTTGGCCAGTGCATTTTTTCACACGTTGTGTGGCCTCCAATTTTCAGTTTCCGATGCATCTTTCCAGTTTCTTTTGTTACAATTTCTCTGGCAATCAGTTACAGTTTGCAGAATTGATCCGTGAAGCATAGAATGATGGTTTACAGTTATTTTTGTCTTCATATATTTAAAATTGTAAGTAACATGTGTAAAAGATATTAATTTTGGCGATTATTGTCAAAAATATATTGTTAGTTATTTTTCTATTTTTAAGTACATAATATATGGAGATTTGGTGGTTAGATAATATCTTGTAGATATGGGAAGATGATATGATCTTACATGGAGAAGAAGACCTAATTTGTATTGGAGATTATATATACGGTGGCTTCTCATACTCAAGGGTATCGAATACGTGATTATATTTCAGAAAAGCAGATCAGTATCTTAGTATTTGAACATCGTTATTTTTATTGAGTCAAAAGTTGATTTTGTATGTGTTATAACATAGTCTTCGAGTTGTAATAGTTAGTCAATCTTAGTGTGTCAAATAGAAGTATCTTTGGTAGAAGTTGCTTCAAGGCGGGCTCGGGAGAGTTCGTCCGACCTTCGGTGGTGTGTCGTGTCAGTGTCGAAGAAATCGACGGGAGTCGCCAGACGTTATTGGTGATACAATAGGTTAGGTATAAAAGAGTAAGATCTTCTTGTAAAACATAGCCTATTTGGCAATATTATCAATAGCATAAAGTCCGAGGGATTTGAGGGATTCAGCCCCGCATTTATATCGTGGTGTTTATTTTCCTGTTTTTATTGTGTCTTTTATGAGTGCTATAACACTGGAGTGCAGGTCGTATGAATTTCAATTAGCATCAGAGCGGGTCCGAATCCTTATACGGCTGCACCTGGACAACTGCACCAATATGGATCTTCGAGGGCATACGATGAAAAAGTTTCAATTAGGTAAAAATAATAATGCTCCAAATATTAATTCTTCTTTAAGTTCTGCAGGTACAAAGATGGATGAAATACGTTGTAGAGAATGCAGTGGTTGGGGACATATTCAGAAAGAATGTGCTACGTTTCTAAAGAGCCAAAATAAGTCTTTTGTAGCAACGTGGAATGAAGAGTCGGAAGAAGAAGAGATATCTAAAGGAGAAAATGAGGACTCAAGTAATCTTACCACCTCATATGTCTGTCTTTTGGGCGACATTCATACGGAAGATCCAAATTCATACGAAGTGTCAGGTATGTTGGAATATGAATTACCAAGTTATTGTGAAACTGATACGTCTAATGAAGAAACAGTTCCAACAATAGAAGAGATGCAAAAAATGTACAAGAAATTGTCACTTGAATGCATTCGTGGAAGTAAGGCAATCAAAAGGTTGGAAGGTCAACTTCGAGAATTGCGAAAGGAGATTGAAAGATTGAAGGCATAAATTGAAGAAAAGGATCGTGTCATAACCAGTCTGACTAAGGAAATTGAAACAGGTCAGAAAAATGTAGAATTTTTTTTTTTTTTTTTTTTTGAGGGGTAATGTAGAAGTTGTTGTTGCTGATAAGATTCAAGAATTAGAGGCAGTATTACAACACACACAAGCAGACAAAGAAAGAAAAATAACATATTTGCATATGAAACTTCAGAAGATTCAGAATGATCTGAATATGTGCAGAGATTGTTTGATGGTAAAAAATAAAATCATCGAAAGGCTAGACCCAGAGTTAGAATAATTGAAGCAGGTTTTTAAACGTTTAAACTCTGGTAAGGCTACTCTAACTGAACTCATAAGTCTAGGAAGGAATCATGGGATTTATCTGGTCTTGGATATGTAGGGGAATCATCTAACGCTAATTAGTTTGTTTTTGTGCAGTCGGATAATATGTTATAACACAGGTTGAGCATAGGAAATTTGCAGAATAGTCTGGAAATATTTCTAGATACTCTCTATCTGCTGGAAAAAATAAAAATGTACAGAAGACTGCATGGAAAAAAGGTAGCCAACCCAATAGAATGTTACAACATTCTAGGCAGGGGTTTGGAAATAACACTACATTCATCCCAATTCGTCACTACTGTGGTAGTATAGGTCATCTTCAGCCTAAATGTTATAAAATGAAGGCTGGCTATCTTTTATCGTGCACAAGTTGGAACTACAGAAGTAATCAACGAAGGACACCTCGAAAAAATGTGGATCTCAAATGTTCATAACCACAAAAGCCACGACAAGTTTGGGTTCCCAAAACTCACGGTTGTTTCAATACCATGTTTTCTTTGAATGTTGCTATTATGGGGACTTGGTACTTTGATAGTGGGTGTTCTAGGCGCATGACTAGAAATAGGTCACACTTGGTTAACATAGAACCGATTGTCAATGAATTTGTTACTTTTGGTGATGGGGTTTGAAGTAGAGTAATTGGGAAGGGTAGAATTAATTTAAGCGGATTCCCTAGATTGCATGATGTTTTGTTAGTTGAAAACTTGAAAACTAATCTCATTAGCATTAGTCATTTATGTGATCAAAGTTTGCATGTTAAATTTACCAAAGACCAGTGCTTATTTTATGATGATTAGGACAAATGTGTGTTAACCGGTGATAGATCTGCTAATCTTCTTTACATGTTGAAACATGAACATAAGAGCTACAAAGAGGCAGAGTGTAGAGCCACCGGGAGCTATTGCGTGCAACCAATAAGGATGAATAAAAAGTTGTCAGTCTATGGTATTGAGGTAAGTGTTCCCAACCTTTTTCGTGACAATATCAGTGCTAATACCTTTACCAAAAGTCCGGTCCTACACTCTTGAACAAAGCATGTGGATATTAGAGACCGCCATTTTCGGGAACTAATAGAAGAAGGAACTGCTATCATGAATCATGTTCCAATTGAAGATCAATTAGAAGATATTTATTTTAAGGCCCTGGATTTCAGAGATTTATCACATTCAAAAAGTCAATAGGCCTTTACTTTCCAAAAAAAAAAAGTAAAAAAGAAAAACATTATGTTATAACATACTTCTAGGATCTGCATTAGACATCTTTTTATACATTCTCGTGTCATGCATACGCCACTTATGAAGGGGGCAAGTTTCAAGGGTTGTTTGGCTTAAATCTTAACTTTCCTTTTCGGCTGACTAGCACACTCATTCCCCTCTTGTCGGAAAGGGCTACAGTCATGAAATTATGTTGAGAGCAGCTATTGATCACAAGAACGAAAAGAGCTACTGGCACAGAAAGTGATTGATATGTGAAGGCCGCCGTCCACAAAAATAAAATGTTTGATTTCTCAATGCTTACTTTATTAATTGTTGATCAAGGGGTTATAAGAAGAAACTAAGAGCTCGTCGCACCGGATTTTTCTAGTGCGGTTTTCACTAGTGGGGTTTGCGAGCTACTCCACGAGAGGGTAAAAGAAGTCGGAGGAATAAGGAACCTTTGTTTTAATATTTTATTAGCCCAATTCTCAAATTGTGCCAGTAATGGATTGATGTGGAATTTTGTCTAGTTCTTTGCCAAATAGTCTGCTTGCCACGAATTGTGGGGCACTTATTACACGAGTCAATTTATATTATAGCACTAGACATCTTTTGCATGACTTGATAAGTGTTTGCAAATTCTCATTTTTATATCCATGGTACCTATTTTTAATCCGTAAATCAGATCGTGGACATGTGTTCAAATTTTATTTTTTGGTTCCATTTTTCTAATTCCTAGATCTGGTGAAAATATCTAGTGGGCGAAAGTAAAGGGTGGTCTGGACTTAAACCCATATCCCCATAAAAAAAAAAAAAATCGAGGACCATTACACTGGGTCATATCTCACTACATTATCTCATATCTCTCATATAAAGTTATAAACCCTAGTCGTCATAATCATCCACCTATCTCGCACCATAGCTAACATTGAATCAACGTCGACGTGCAAGAGTAAAGTCTCTCTCGTGATCGACACAAAGCTCTGTCTTTGTCATCTAATAACGTCATCCCGGTCACATAATGGTGCTTTAGTATTTGTTTCCATGTTTGCTGTTATTTTTGAACTGATTCCGTCATGTCTTTGTTTCATGTTATGGTTTGCATTTTATGTCAAAAAAGGGGATAATAAATTGTTGGGAGTTGATTATTTCTGAATTTTTGAAGTGGGATTTCGCCTCTATGGCTTGTTCGAAAATGTTATGATATTTACTTTCTAGAAGTTTCTATACTTATGTGCAAGGGGAGATTTGTGTTAAACATGCATTTGTGTAGGGGAAGTTTATCTTCTTGATTGATGTAGTATGATTATTCAGCATAGATTTTACTTATTTCCCTTAGATATATTGTTTGTTTGGCTTGTGTGTTTGACATGTACAGTTGAGGGGGAGAATATGCAGCTGAGGGGGAGTACCAATCTTAAGGGAAGTGTTTCTTATTATTTCTGCCTTGTGTTTATTTTTAAGCAGCTTTTAACAAAAATGCCCAAATAGGGGGAGATTGTAAAAGATATTAATTTTGGGGATTATTGTCAAAAATATATTGTTAGTTATTTTTCTATTTTTAAGTGCAGAATATATGAAGATTTGGTGGTTAGATAATATCTTGAAGATATGGGAACATGATCTGATCTTACTTGGAGAAGAAGTGTATATACTGTGGCTTCTCATATTCAAGGGTATCGAATACGTTATATTTCAGAAAAGCAGATCAGTATTTTAGTATTCGAAAATGTGAACACGCGTAACGTGATGGACCATTACGATTAATAATCAAGATGATGTGGTTGTTTTAACAGGGTAATTTGTACACATGTTTCAGAACTAGAATATTGAGATATAAAAATAGTGAACGAACACACGAGAAGCTCTAACGAGCTATTGTATTCAAGGGATGCCATTTAAGTTTCACAAGATTTTCTCTTTTCTCTTATGGGGTGTATGCACGTTATTTATACTAATTGTGTTAGGTCAACTAGCTGACATGTGTCGCTTAGATGGCGGACACGTGTCAGCCACATGGTAACCTTTGTGCATGACTGGCACGTGTCCGATACGTGTTTGGTCTTTGGATCGCCTCCAAGATCGTTAGGACCGCCTCCAGAGATTGTCAGATCCAGGACTGCTTGAGCTCATCAAGACCGCCTAGGGGTCGTCAGGACCGTTCGAGGGGTCGTCAGGTCCTGAACCATCTCTAGAGATGGTCAAATCTTCTTCCATGATCATTAGAGATTGTTTAGTCATAAAATGTGTTAGCCAGCTGCTTGTATCCAAAATTTCCCCCCAAGCTCGTTGGTTGTTGTAGACGACCAGCGAGCTTAGTTTTGACAAACTTAATTGAGGTTTGTGGTGGTCATCTTTCGAATTTGTGCATGACCTGTGAATAAAAATAATTTCCAAGCTACTTGCCTCCTTTTTCTTTTTTTTTAAAAATGATCTGTACATTTGGGACGTGGCCCTCCCAGATCATTAAGCGATCTGTACTTTTAGGACGTATCCTTCCCAGATTGCTATAGTATTCTTTAAAGCGATTTGTACTCTTTGGGTGAACCCATCTCAAGTCATGTTAAATATTTAGATGAAACTGCAAGATAGCCTCCAAAGGTTTTCTCTCTTTTTTTTTTTTTTTTTTTTTTTGAGCGAAGATTAATCACGAAAATGATTTTAGAAAATACAGCAGTAAGAAGTTGTACTTCGAAGTATATCTTGCGGTGTTTCAAATCAATCTTAGTTCCCTGAAGTAATTCCTATGGGCACACTTAAAAAGGCTCTGGTAAAGATATTACAAGAAAAACTATGATGCGAGGAAACATTTTTTATCCGAAGTTGCTTGTAACCCTTGTTGAAGTGCGATCAATAAGAATAATTTCAATGTTCCAATGAGGTCGCTCATAACCTTTGCGGATGTGCGATCTCACTAAGTCACATAGATCATATTTCTTTTATGGGCCACGTTCGCTAACGAGTAGCTGGATATAATTTGTCACATGGAGAGAAGATCTAGAGGAAGAAAGAAAGCTGAGATGACGGACAACAGTGAAGCCCCACTAGAGGCTCGCAGCGCTCATTTAATTAGTGACGCCAAGGACCAGGTAAGGAAGCTGCGCGCTGAACAATCTTTGCTCCTTCGATGCCTCTCTCAAAAAGCAATTCATCGAGAAACAGTGGAAGGACAACGACCTTCATGAGTTCGTCAGTAGATATACAACGTCGCTTACGAGGTGAAGGGTGCGATTGATACCTTTCGTGTCGCAGTCCATCGAGGAAAAGTCCAAGGGTCTCTTTCAGAGCATTCTAAACGATGGTGGAGCTCCCTATTATCGCCAAAGGAGTCGAGAAACTGAGCACCATGGTCAAATATATTTAGAGGAAGTTCGACCACCCCAACCCCAATGCCGTATATGGAGGGCTGGAACTTAGAAGATCATGAGGTGAGTTTTCACTCCACTGGTCATTTGATAGTCTTTAATTCCATTTGATCTTGGTTTATTCATTTTTCTGGCTCAGATGATGAGTTGCATTTTTCACTTGAAGCAATGTAGAAGACAAGTTTGTCGGACCTTAGATTAATTGCAAGTTGCATCCCTAAACTTTTTTTCCACGTGTAAAAACCAACTTTTTAATAATGACATTTTTGTTGAAGAATACTTTTTAATAGGTTCTTAATGATTGGAAGCTACAAAAGGAAATGAGAAAATTGGAATCTTCAGTAAATCAAGATAAAGAACCATTCCCCCAAGTCAAGGAATCAATTAAGAATCTTGCCCGAACAAGGAAAGTCAACTATCCTCTCAAAGGATCTCAATCACATCTAAATTCCATATTTGAAGAAGCAAGAAGGGCTGGAAGAAAACAGTATAAAGACTGAAGAGATAACACTTTAGTGGGTCAAGTCTTTTGAGTCTGTATTCAGTACATTTCGTCAATTCACTTGTACAGGATTACTGTTGTTCATACTCCGTAAGAACATCAGTAACCTAAAACACTACTCGGGAGATTAGTGTTTGTTTCAGTTCGGGAGAACTTGTGTGATTTCTGGAGAATTCATATAGTGCAGTTGGAAGGGATTCTCTGCACGCCTAAAGTCCATCTGGTGGACCAGAAGGTTGGGTTTGTTGTTAGGGGGAGCAATTACAACTTAGACTGTTTAGGAAGAAGTTTTGTAAGTCTTTTCTGTGTTGTATTGCATTTCTACCTTAATAATAAATTTAGGGATAATTACAAAATGGTCGCCGAACTATTAGCACTTTTTCACTTCGGCATATAAACTATTAACATTGGCTAAACCGTCACCAACCTATTTAAATATTACTACTCGAAAGCTGCCGGCCATAATACCGTCCAAATTCATTGCACACCCGGTTTTGCAAAACCACCTTTTGGGACAGAATTTGGGCGGTATTCTGGCCGGCAGCTTTCGAGTAGTAATATTCAAATAGGTTGGCGGCGGTTTAGTCAATGTTAATAGTTTATATGCCGAAGTGAAAAAGTGCTAATAGTTCGGCGACCATTTTATAATTATCCCATAAATTTAAGAGAAAGAAGGGATTTTTCCTCAATCTGTTTACTAAGTCGTATACTCTATTAGTTCTTACAAAGTTGGTACTTTAAAAGAACTCTAATTTAATTTTTATCAATTAAATTATTACATTTGATTCTTATCAAATACATTGCACAAGCGCACAAACTCTGAATTTCGCCATGTCTTGTGTATCTTCTACAGACGGAGTGAAGCTTTGTCAACTTGGACAATATTTGGAAATAACCTGCGAGGTGAAATTTTTTCCGCTATTGCGATCTGCAATGGTTGTTCCCTTTCGGTTTCTCGTCACGAGCTGATGGAGATAAGGAATCTGGTTTTGGTTAAAAGAGCGCAATGTAGGTGATGGCCGGTTTTTAAGAAGAGATGGGAGTTCGGTTGTTTGAGCTACACAAAGGTCGTTTTCATCTCTGGTCACCCACGACCTGTCTGACAAAATGTCGTAGAGAGATAACCGTAGTCACTTCGTTCCCTGCTCATATTGCGTTGCTGAAGTAGAGGGTGATGTTGTGTCTGCCGTTTCAAGGTGGGATCATAGGTATGAGTCTGAAATGAATCTCATATCTTCGACCATGAGGCACATGAGGCACAAAATGATAGTGAAATGCACAACCGCAAAAGATGCATGGCGAATTCTGCAAAGTCAATTCGAATGGAATGCCTCAGTCAAAACCTCAAAACTCCAGAGGTTATCTCTTCAGTTCAATAACATTCAAATGAATGAGGATGAAAATATCGATGGTTTCTATGCAAGGTTATGTGATGTAGTGAACTATTGCTACATACTCGGAGAAAACATCTCAGAAGAAAAACAGGTCTCAAAAATCATGAGAATTTTGCCATCCAGATTCAGAGAGATGATCACCGTCTTGGAATCATTTATGAAAGTCAAAGACATGACTCTAGATGATCTTCTCGGAGAGCTACGGACATTTGAAATCAACAATGGCTACGACAAAGTCAAGGTCAAAGGCATTGCTCTAAAGGCTAAAGTATCCGAAAAACAGGAAGAAGAGTCCAATGACCTGGATGCTGTAGATTTTGCAGACACCATGGCCTTCCTGGCGAAGAACTATGGGAAAATGATGAAGAAGTTCAGTACCTCCAAGGGACCAGGAAAGAACTTTTCAGGAAACTACAACAAAAAAAAGACTGGAGGCAGAAATATGTCCCTGAAATCCACGGGAAACAAGAAAGAAAATGATCAATGCAGAGAAGAAGTTTAAGCTATTGTATTGCTTCAACTTCCTCGAACGCATGTTTGGTGAACGAAGTGAAGATGTTCAATTCGTACAATGTTCCTTCCATACCAACAGATTGAAAAGTTTGAGAGATGGATTATAACGTGATTATTTGATGTGGAAAAGTGATATTTATGTACAGAACACCATTACAAGCAGCAGCTTTGAACTTTGTGAATTCATCTCCACCACTAATTTTATTATTACTTTCACCACCTCAACAATTCATCCATTCCATACAGCTGCACATATTTCCTAAATTTCATATATTCTGCATGCATAGCTAGGTCCTAGACAAATTGATTTGCAACATCTTTTCTTTGTTTAAGCTATTGTATTGCTTTTGAACTTAAAAGCAATTTATCTTTTTGAGACCGCACCCAAATCAAACCTTTCCAAAACCTCTGTTTATAAATCCTCATACTTAATTTTATGATTTAACCAACTAATAAAACAAAATTTGCATTGATCCATCTCATTTAGGGGACGATTTCTATGCACCCCCAAGTATATGGAAATAAATTATACTCCCTCTGTTCCGGCCTAATTGGTCTACGTTCCTTTTTTGTTTGTCCCAGCTTAATTGGCCTAGCCTATAAATGGCAAATTCTCTAATAATCTCCACCCTCAAAATCTCCACCTTTGAAAAAGTCAAAGATTCCACAAAATCTATTTTTTCTTAGTCTCCGTGCCCGACCAAGGTTGGGCAATTAGGCCGGGACGGAGGGAATATTAGTATACTATATCTGTCAGAAAATTGTACATGCAAAACTGGAGAGAGAGAGACAGAGTACTTAAACTGAGGGTTTTGGGGGAATAAATTAAAAGTTCATGGTTCATCAATTATCATATTTTTAACTCAATCAAATGGTAAAACAAGATTTGATATTTCTAAATTATATCCAGTAAAGAACTTAAGATGCACATCATGCATGGGGTTAAAATTCCTTAATTAAGCTACCCCCATCGCAAAGCAGGAATTCTATATATATCAATAGACAATGTTTATTAGTATAGCATGCAACCATGTATGAGAAGGGGTTTAAATTAAGAAAGAATTCAAGAGAAACATATCAGATGTTCTTAGCTTAAGTAGGGCTGAAAGTTGCAAGTAATGCTGTCAGTGGAGGGCATTAAACGGTGCAAATAGAAGGAGATTCGAGCAGTACAAAATGATGGAGGTTTTTTACGCGTCCTCCTTCTAGCGCTAATTTATGAACACGCGTAACGTGATGGGTCATTAACGATTAATAATCAAGATGATGTGGTTGTTTTTACAGGATAATTTGTACACATATTTCACAACTAGAATATTGAGATATAAAAATAGTGAACGAACACACGAGAAGCTCTAACGAGCTATTGTATTCAAGAGATGCCATTTAAGTTGCACAAGATTGTCTCTTTTCTCTTATGGGGTGTACGCACGTTATTTATACTAATTGTGTTGGCTCAACTGGATGACATGTGTCGCTTAGGTGTTGGACATGTGTCAGCCACATGGTAACCTTTGTGCATGACTGACACGTGTTTGGTTTTTGGATCGCCTCCGAGATCGTTAGGACCGCCTGGGGTCGTCAGGACCGCCGCTTGGGGTCGTCAGACCCAGGACCGCCTGAGATCATCAGGACCGCCTAGGGGTTGTCAAGACTGCTCGGGGGGTCGTCAGGTCCTGGACCGTCTCTAGAGATCGTCAAATCGTCTTCCGTGATCATTAGAGATTGTTAATCATAAAATGTATTAGCCAGCTGCTTGTATCCACATAATAGCGTTATTTTTATTGAGTCAAGAGTTGATGTTATATGTGTTATAACATAGTCTTCGAGTTGTAATAGTTGGTCAGTCTTAGTGTGTCAAATAGAAGTATTTTCGGTAGAAGCTGCTTCAAAGCGGGCTTGGGAGAGTTCGTCCGACCTTCGATGGTGTACGTGTCAGTGTCGAAGAAGTCGACGGGAGTCGCCAGGTGTTATTGATGATACAATAGGTTAGATATAGAAGAATGAGGTCTTTGAAAGTAATGGACTAGATTAGGATATGGGCTTTAATTAATTAATAGGTTATACTGATTAATTAATTAAAGTAGGTCAGAATATTAGGCCCATACACCTATATATATATATATATATATATATATATATATATATATATATATATATTCCCTATTGTAGGGAGAATTAGTCTTGTTAGTAAAAACTTCAAAAGTTCAATATGGGATTTCCTAGCAATCAATTATTGACCAATTGTACCGAGGATAGTTCCTGCGGCGGAAGACATACGCGTGGATACCTGAAGTAGTGAATCAATCGCTCAACTCTGTCCGATTAATTATGCAACAAGTAAGTTATTCCAACTTTAGCGTAATCAATGTTCAACGTTTAATTCAGTTATAAATCACGATCATAATATTCGACTGTTTATTCCGCTGCGTACATTAGATGTAGTCGAAAATTACTAACAGTGGTATCAGAGCACGGGGCTCGATTTATAATTGAAATTGATTTAAAATTCAAATTAATTGTGGATTAAAATTTTGAGAATTGAAATTCTACAATTTTGTTTTAAAACTAGTTTTGCAGAATTAGTTTATTTATAATTAGTTTTGAATTAATTAGTTTCCCATAATAAGGTTTGAAAATTATTTTGCATAATGTTCGAAACTATTAGATTTTGTTTGGAACAAAAGTGAAACCTTACAAGCAATTTCAAAACTTTTCTTAGGAATTTGTTTTCAAATACTGTATTCTACAATCTAAAAATCATTGACTTAATTATTGTAAACAGCAAACCTGTTTGAAACCTGGTTTTGTAACTAATTTAATTGATTTGCATTTTGAAATATAGGTTTACAAAAAAAAAAAAAAAAAAAACCCGTACTTTTCGAAACTATTCTGGAAATAATGATTGCCCATCTGCCGCCGCCGGCGGCGACGACGACGTTCGCTGCCGTTGCACGGGCGACCGAGGAGGCAAGATCTTGTTGCTGCTGCTTTTGCGCCGCTGCTGCTGTTGCTCTCGCGCGTTGTCGACAGCGGCAGCGGATTCTGTTGCTGCGCGTCCAGCGATCGTGGTGGCGGTGGCGGCAGCTAGGGTTTCTGTTTTGGGCTTGAGCTGGAACAACTGGGCTGTCTCTTCTGGATATGATGGACTGGACTTTGGGCCAGTTCAAAATTGGGCCTGATAAGCCTGGGCTTGAACTTGCTGAAAACATGGACTGGGTTAAACCTTTGGGGCTGGGCTTGCTTAATTTTGGGCCCAACAGAATAAAAAAAAAAATTGATTTAATTTAATTAGTTAAATTAAATTAATTCGAAAACCTCAAGTTACTTTATTAATTTGTTAATTAGATTAATAGATCTTATTATTATTGTTTTTTAAATAATAATAATAATAGACTTATACATTTATGTTAATTTGGAGTTAACATTAAAAGTATATGTTTATTAATTTGGAATTAATATATTAATCTAATAGACTGATATCAATTTATTAATTAGATTAATAAATTTTGCTAGTATTATTAATTTTGAAAAATAATACTAGACTTGTATATTTATATTAATTTAGAATTAATATATATAATTTTAATCCACATTTAATTAAAGAATAATTTTTTTAATTGGATTAATAATGTTATTTGTTGAGCATTTATTTGATATTATGTGATAAGATATTATTTAATTTTATGCTTATTCAATTTAAATTATAGTAATTTAAGACCGCTTTTATGTTTGGGTAGGCGGCACCCAATACATGTAGTCCGCGAGAATATGTATGGGTAGGCGGCGCTAAATATGTGTGGTCCGCATTTTATGACTGGGTAGGCGGCACCCAGTAATTGCGTTTAATTTAATAGTAGATATTAAATTTAACAATTAGTATCACATATAAAATCCCCACTAAAACCAAGTCTTATTTACACCAAAGTGTTTACTCTAAAACGACGAGGTTGGGGCTCATTCATAGATGCATGGTTGACATCGTGTGATGGAATTGACTTGCTTAAATTATTTTGTGACACCAAAGCGACCAAAATAGTTTAAGGACACGTAATTAATTGGATTAATTAACCAGGAATTGCAAAATTGTTGTTGCAATTGGCTTGGAGGCCTACTGAGTGATATTATTGCAGTCACCAGCCAAAGCAGAGGCTACAATAATATAGACTTAGATCTTGGACCACTAAAATTTATAATTATTATAAATCCGTATTTTGTGTTTGGGGACGTAAAATATGTTAAAATTAGTTGGAGCTAATCATTACAATAAACCCTTGTTTTGATTAGTGATATGAATGTGATCTTTATTTACTTTATTCTAATTTACTTTTCCGTTTGATTATTTTATGTTCAGATATGTTGAATTTAGCTTATAAATGTTTGATGGAATCAAACAAATTGACTGGGTCTAACTTTACGGATTGGCTCCGTTGCTTGTGCTTGGTGCTAAGGCAAGAAAAGGTTGAGTACGTCTTGGACGAACCAATCGGTGTCATCCCCGACAAGACTTCTCCTGAGTATGCTAAGTTTGTCGTAGATGCTCACAAGAAGCATGTTGAGGATGCCACGTCGGCTCAGTGTGTCATGTTGTCTTCGATGAGTATTGAACTGCATAGGCAATATGAACACATGCTCCCTTATGAGATGATAAAACACTTGGAGAGTCTGTACGCCTCACAAACTCAGGCAATGGAGCATGAGATACTCAGTGACCTCTTTAAGTGTAAACTTCATAATGGGGCCCAGGTCTCTGAGCATGTACTGAAGATGATCGGATTAATTGAGAGGTTGACATCGATTGGAACGGTGGTACCCTCAAGTGTCTCAACTAATCTGATCTTGTAGTCACTTCCTAGTTCTTTGAAAATTTCATAGTGAACTTCAATATGAACAACACGAAGGTGACTTTGCTTGAGCTTCACAACATGCTTAAAGATCTATGAATCTTCAACCTCTAAAGGCAAATATGTGCTCATGGTGAGCTCTTCTGCGAACTTTTCCAAAAGGAAGAATAAGCAGAAGAAGAAAAAGAAAGCATCTAGCAGTGGAGCCTTGAAGCCTAAGAGTGGAGGATTTAAAAGAAGCCGAAACTGTCAAAGGATGAGTGTCTATTCTGTCACGAGAAGGGACACTGGAAGAGAGACTGTCCAAAGTTCAAAGCACAAGGTACATTAGTTGGGAGCTCAGGTATGCTTTTCATTGAGATAAATATGTCTATAAACAATTCACAATTCTGGGTATTAGATACAGCTTGTGGCTCACACATTTGTAACAATGTGCAGGGCCTAAGTAACAGCAGGAAAGTGAGGCCTGGGGAGGTAGACTTACGCGTGGGAAATGGAGCAAGAGTTGTTGTTGAACGTGTAGGGACTTATAGATTAGATCTTCCTTCATGATATAGACTAGATTTATATGATTGTTATTTTGTTCCTACAATTTCAAAGAATATTATTTCCATTCCAATGTTAGACATTCAAGGTTTTTCCTTCCATTTTTCAAACAGTAGATACTCGTTTTCGCTTAATGGATTGTTTTATGGAAGTGCCTCTCTTTCGAATGGTTTATATATGCTTGAATGTGAACAAAATATTCTCAATGTACAAAACAAACGACCTAAGCTAAGTAATACGAATAATAAAACTTATCTTTGGCACTGTAGGCTTGGTCATATCAATGAGAAAATAATAGAAAGATTGAGAAAGTTAGACTATCTCACATCATTTGATTTCGAATCATATGGTGCTTGCGAATCTTGTCTCAAAGGAAAGATGACAAGTAAACCACTTTCTAGGAAAGGGCTACGTGCCAAGGTTGTGCTCGAGTTGATCCACACAGATGTGTGCGGACCATTCCCAACTCAAGCAAAAGGTGGATATTCGTACTTCATAACTTTTACTGATGATTTTTCAAGGTATGGATATGTGTATCTCATGAAACACAAATCTGAGGCCTTCGAGAAATTTAAGGAGTTTAAGTTAGAAGTTGAGAAATAACTTGGGAAAAGTATTAAGACTCTCCGATCAAATCGAAGAGGGGAATACTTAAGCCGAGATTTTCTTGATTTCTTGAAATCACATGGAATCCGGTCAGACTGGACACCTCCGGATACACCACAGATGAATGGAGTATCTGAAAGGAGAAATCGAACTTTATTGGATATGGTTCGATCCATGATGAGTTTCACCAGTCTTCCTTTATTCCTTTGGGGTTATACCTTACTTACCATAGTTTATATTCTTAATAGAGTTCCCTCTCAATCGGTCGAGAAAATACCATATGAATTATGGTGTGGCAGAAAGCCGAGTCTTAACCATATGCGAACCTGGGGTTGTCCTGCTTTTGTTAAGAAGATGATGACTGATAAGTTGGAATCTAAAAGTGAAAAATGTTATTTTGTGGGATATCCTAAAGAAACCAAAGGATATGAATTCTATTGTCCTGGAGATCACAAGGTGATAGTATGCAGGAATGTGACGTTTCTTGAAAATAATTATGTCTCCAAGGAACAAGGTTATAACACGGTAGAACTTGACGAAATTCAAGAACCACAAGATAACATGGAGGATGAGGTATTGTCTAATGGAGTAGACAAGATCTCATTGGGAGTTTTTGATGATCTATTGGGAGGGGAAATGACTCTTAGAGGGTCACCTCAAGACAATGAGATGCATCAAAGACAAGATATTTTATCAACCCCACCTCAAGAAAATCATAGTGAAATTCTTGAGAATATCCTAAATGTTGAAAACATCAACACACAGGAACCTCATCACGATCAGAATAAACAGCCTGAACCAACGTAAAACTAACTCAATAGGTCTCAAAGGAATCGTCGCGCACCTGAAAGACTAAATCTATTGTTGAGAACCAAGATGATGACTTTGATTCAGAAGACGACGAACCAAAGACCTATATCGAAGCGGTGTCGGGCACCGATTCGAAGATGTGGCTGGCTGCCTTAATATCTGAAATGGACTCGATGTACCTCAATCCAGTCTAGGAACTAGTTGATTTGCCAGATGAGGACTCGCCCCATAGGGTGCAAATGGATCTTCAAGAATAAGAGAGATGCAGAGGGCAAGGTACAAACCTACAAGGCTAGGTTGGTGGCAAAGGGTTATAGTCAATGCGAGGGCATTGACTCTGATGGAACCTTTTCGCCAGTCGCTAAGATCAAGTCCATTAGGATATTACTTGCAATAGCTGCATACTATGACTTTGACATTTGGCAAATGGATGTCAAAACTGCGTTTCTCAATGGAGAACTCGAAGGCACTGTGTATATGTCACAGCCTGAAGGTTTTATATCCAAAGAAAAGTCGAATGAAGTATACAAGTTAAAGAAGTCCATTTATGGACTCAAGCAAGCACCGAGGAGTTGGAATATTTGCTTTGACAGAGCTATCAAATTGTTTAATTTTGTCAGAAGCAAAGAGGATCCATGCGTTTATAGTAAACGCAAGAATGGAAATGTTGTCTTCCTTATCATATATGTTGACGATATACTGATAATGGGAAGCGATCGTTCCATGTTGCAATCAGTGAAAGATTGGTTGTCTAGCTCCTTCATGATGAAGGATCTGGTTGAGGCTTCCTACATCCTTGGAATTAAGATCTATCGACCTAATAGGATATTGGGATTGTCTCACTCTACTTACATAGACAAATTGCTGAGACGCTTCTCAATGAAAAATTCCAAAAAAGGATTTCTTCCTATGGGACATGGCATTATATTGTCTAAGAAAGGTTGCTCTTTTAATGACAAAGAAATGAGTTACATGAAGAAGATGTCGTATGCTTCGGCTATAGGATCTATTATGTATGCCATGATATGTACTAGACCAGATGTAGCTTATGCACTCAGCATGACAGGCAGATTTCAGCAAAATTTCGGTGAGATACACTGGAGAACTGTCAAGACTATTCTTAAGTACCTTAGAAGGACTAAAGAATATTTCTTAGTCTATGGTGGGCAACCAAAGTTATCAGTTACTGGGTATACTGATGCTAGCTTCCAAACAGACCATGATGACTTCAAGTCTCAGTCAGTATATGTTTTCGTTCTCAATGGTAGTGAAGTGAGTTGGAATAGTTTCAAACAGAGCACAACTGCCGATTCTACCACTAAAGCCGAATATATTGCTGCATCTCAAGCTGCCAAAGAGGTTGTTGCTTTGTTAGAATTCGTAAAAGAACTAGGTGTCGTTCCAAGTGCTAGCAGTCTAGCAGTGCAATACCGCTGTATTGGGATAACACTGGTACGGTTGCGCAAGCAAAGGAACCCAGAGCCACGAACACGAACAAGCACATTCCCCGGTGATATCATCTGATTAGAGAAATAATAGATAGGGGAGATGTAAAATTAGATAGAGTACCCACTGATGATAACTTGGTTGATCCTTTCACCAAGCCGTTGTGTATAGCAAAGCATAACAAGCACTTTGAGAGCTTAGGTGTTAGATATGTTGGTAGTTGGCTTTGATTCAGTGGGAGTTTATAGTTTGTGTGTCTTAGAAACCTTTTGTAAAGACATTCAATACTTGATGACATTCTATGATAATATTTTTATCGTATGGGTTTATGCATTTATTAGAATAATTATTTTGATGGTTTGTTGTTATTCTTGTGACTGCTCCCTTGAATCATGACTGTGATTTATGGTGTGAGACATAAATGATATAGTATGATTCTAAAATTGTCATAAACGATGGTCATCAAGAATGGGATATTGATGACATGCAATCGGTTAGCATGTGGTCTGCATCATATTCTTAGAGAATATAGTGGGTCTCACGACTATTAGATATCTATGATGGACACATGGATACTTTGGAGAGTATTGGTACACCCTACTATTAAACCGTTTGTTTAGTATCTACGGTTCATTAGTGTGTGGAGTATGTAATGATCCTTTGACCTGAGGTCAATACTCATTTTGTTTGTTAAGTGATGAACTTTGACCAAGTACAACGCTTGCCTCCCAAAGGAGGATAAGACACGTCTTGTGTTCGGGTCATCATGAGACAAATGGAAATGATAGTTGAGCCAAGAATGGGATTCATTCCTCGATCGATTGAAACTCAAGAGAACACTCATATTTCTCTATATTATTTGACAATAAAGTCATTGGCCAATGCAAAGATATATTCAATTAAAGTAATTGAGTATGATCGAATGTGTCATATAATAAAGATAAGAAAAATGATTGAGCTATTTGGATAGACACATGGCAGATCCTAAGCTCAATAGGGTGGTTTTTGAATGAAGGGATATTACATAAATTTCATATAAATGTTGTTTTACTGGATTCACGTAAATGTCCTTCATATATCGAGTTCGCTGCGCAACGCAGTTTAGGAGTTTTGTGCAGACTTTAATTAGATTATCGTCGATAATGGGGGCCTGAAGGGTCACACTTTATGTGTATTGTTGTTCCGCTCAAGGGTACAATGTTGGTGTTTCGAATTATATCTAATGCTACTCCAAGTGGGAGATTGAAAGTAATGGACTAGATTAGGATATGGGCTTTAATTAATTAATAGGTTGTACTGATTAATTAATTAAAGCATGCCAGAATATTAGGCTCATATACCTAGGGTATATGAAATATATATATATATATATATATATATATATATATATATATATATATTTCCTATTGTAGGGAGAATTAATCTTGTCAGTAAGAAACATCAAAAGTTCAATAAGGGATTTCCTAGCAATCAATTATTGAACAATTGTACCGAGGATAGTTCCTGCGGCGGAAGACATACGCGTGGATACCTGAAGTGGTGAATCAATCGCTCAACTCTGTCCGATTAATTATGCAACAAGTAAGTTATTCCAACTTTAGCGTAATCAATGCTCAACGTTTAATTCAGTTATAAATCACGATCATAATTTTCGACTGTTTATTCTGCTGCGTACATTAGATGTAGTCGAAAATTTCTAACGGTCTTCTTGTAAAACATAACCTATTTGACAATATTATCAATAACATAAAGTTCGAGGGGTTTGCGGGATTCAGCCCGCGTTTATATTGTGATGTTTCTTATCCTATTTTATTACATCTTTTATGAATGTTATAATACTGAAGTGCAGTTCCTAAGAATTTGAGCATAATTTTTTCTTTATACGACTCCTGCCCGCACAATTGGATTATGACTAATTTTCTCTTGAGTTAAAATAAAACCTAGTTTAAAAAGACTCGGAGTCGAGGAGAGCGCATACAATGACATGACATCAAAGATATAGTAGGTAGCAACATATTGAATTGAGTATATACATCAGTTGTTTATTGGGAGAAAAGGTGAAGTACCCCTGTCAGAGGGTACTCACCCTCTTTTTTACTTAGTTGACTTTTTTCCTGATAATATGCCCCGAAATGACCAAATTGCCCTTTTATTCTTTTATTAAAAATGCTCTTCATTATTCTGATTTTTCTTAAAACGAGCGAGCATACTTTTATTTCAATTCAGTCCTTATATTCTTACCCTTTTGGTTTTGTCCAAATAAATTTTCGTCCAATATTTTCTTAATTATAAATTGACCCCACAATTAATTTTCTCATGCAAAATTAATCTTTAGTATTAACATGGAAATAGTCCATTACGACCATATCAGGCCCATCATGCTTCCGTCAATTAAATTCTTGAAACATAAATCAAGTTTTGGACCTTTTTGACCGAATTACCGTCGGGTCGTATCCACCGAGTTTTACGAACTGTTCCTCACAGCCCAACCACAAGATCGCAATCGATGGTTCCAGACATAGACTCCTTCAACAGCAACCAACACAACCTCGTTTCGTTTCCTACCTCGAGGCGTACAGTATTTTCTTGATTGATGATCAGAAATAAAGATTATGGAACATGATGAACAAAAAGCCCAACTTTTATTAAGAATCATGAACTTATTATTACATTAGTACATCTCCCTTTGGGAGGAGACGACTTGTTTAGCTACTCATGGTAGCTATGTTCTCCTCACACATACACTCGAAGAAACTATAATGGAAAAACTGGAAACTATCTATTACAAATTTTATTGTTGTAAGAAAACAGAGGGGAATGGTCGATGCCTTCTGCTTCCTTCTACCCTGTATTTATAGAGGTTTGAAACCCCTATCCTTGAATTATTGCGTCCAGTTGTAAGCTTTTGATTGGTCTCTCAAATTTTCTGGATGCATCTTCTTATCTGGATCACATGCATGTGGTCCCTCCTTCACATGGTTCACATGTTGTGGACCCTTGCCTCACATGCAGACTTTAATTATTCTGCTGTGAATGCCTCCACCTTTTGTCGTTTTGGGTGGATGCAATTCTCGTGACTCAACCCATCGCTGCTTATCGGAGACCCCTTTATTATTTTTTTCTGGGTGGTCCCCTTGGCATCTTTTGCTTTCTCAATGGTTCTTTCTCGTTTCTTTTCCCTTTGTCATTGATGACAGGGAACGCTTGCCCGAATAGTGCCTTTTCCTGTTCTGGGCACCTGGGGCAAATTCGACTCGTCCACCGTCCATTATGCGCCATATTGCAATATTTTCTGGTGGTTTCTGAACTTGCCGGCAGCTCGTTCTTCCATAACATCTCTCTCTTTTGTTCAAAGATATTCTCTGCATATGGAGAGGTTTTGGATGTCATGGTATTGACCAAAAGTGATCCATTCGCCGTCTTGTGGAAGACTTTGAAGCTTCCTTTGATCTTTCTCATTTCCATGAGACAAACTCATATGCCCCAAGCTCTCCGTGTAGTAATATCATCCTCCGTGAAGGTTGATACTAGGGGGATCTTGTGAACTGGGGCAGACATGTTTTTGTTTGCCTGTCTGGGATCAGGTCTTTGTAGCTTTATAAAATGAAAAGCTGGGTAAGACTCGTTCTTGTATGGTTCCGGAGCTGCTGATATAAACTTCAGCTCCAGAATATCTCCTCGTTCGAGATGATTGTTGTTCTCCCATGTCTCGAACACAGCATTGAATATCCATCCCGGAAGTTTTGAGATTTCTGGGAAACTTGGTGCCACGGTATGAACCGAAGCTAGAGCTCCAAAATCATACCATTCTTTTACTTCTTGTGGACTGGCTCCTGGGTTCGTCCACATTCTCGGATATTTACCAGATCGATCAATCTGGCATTTTGCTGGGTTAACTCCAGCCCCTGTAAGAATTTTCTCCCATGTTCTTTGATAAACCTGAAACGGGGAAACTTTAAGATCGTTAATATCAATCTTAGAGGTACCAGCCATTGGCCTAAGATTGATCTCTCCCTCTTTTACCCCAGAGGTGATGGGTTGGCTTGAGACATCAGGAGGAGTATCCTCCGTTTGCTCAATTGTTTCTTTAGCTAGATCCGTGTAGGGATCCAACTTAGAACTCGTTCTCACAGTACTTGAATCTGTGGCGACCGGGTTAGAGGCCCGTTCTCGAAACTCGACCTTTTGCTTTCCTGAAAAAGCTTCCCGTCGGATAGGAATAATCAGGCTGTCCCAAAGGCAATTACTTGCAAGTTTGGTAGCCTTTAGCGCGCTTTGGACTTTTGACAAGTCCTCCTGTTGTACTCGACCCGCGACTTTGGCTTGAATATCCAAGTCGTTGATCCTCTTATCAAGCTCCTCCAAACGTTCCTGGAGATGCCTGTATCCTGTTAGGATGGAGTTGGCTTCACTGGACTCCATCTCTCGTTAGAAAGTCTGCAAGAACATTTTCATGAGACTTTATAATGACAACCTCATAATCAAAATATTGACAATCAGCTTGCCATCTAAGTAATCTAGCTTTCTCAGGTTTAGATTCAATCTTTTTTGTTAAGAAAGCTTTGACACTTGTGTTGTCAATTTTAAGAATGGATTTCTTAGGCAGTAGGAATAACGGCCATTTACTGAAGGCCTTTCGCACTGCAAAGAATTCTTTCTCGTTGATGTGCCATCTTGCTGCTTCGTTTTCTGCAAAGAGACCGCTGCAGTATCGGCATGGGACTTCTCCATTAGGGGTAGCTTTGGTTAATACTGTTGCCCACCAATGATCACTGGCATCTGTATAGAGTACCAATTCTTCATCATCATTCGGTATTGCAAGCTTTGGAAGATCTTTACAGATCTCTTTAAGTTGTAATACTGATTCTTGGTGTTCTTTTTCCCATTTGAAATCTGCATCTTTCTTTAACAATGGGCTAAACACCTTCCTGTATTTTGCTAGATTTTTAATAAACATCCCGGCAAAATTGACAACTCTAAGAAAACTTTGAAGTTGCTTCTTGTCTTTGAGGTCTTCTGGAAATCCTTGCACCTTCTCCACTATATGTTTTTGAAGGATGATTCCAGACTCATCGATCTCGATCCCAAGGAACTCGATCTGTCTAGTGGCGATTACTGCTTTCTTTTCTGATAGCACTAATCCTTCCTTATGACAAACTTCTGAAAAGATCTCCAGATGTTTGATGTGTTCCTTCATATTCCTTGAAGCAATGAGTATATCATCGACATATACGAACATGAATTTAAAATAATCCTTAAACAGATTATCCATCTTCCTTTGATATATCTGGGGGGCATTTGCTAATCCCATTGGCATCACGTTCCAGATATAATGTCCTTGTGGTGTGGAAAATGCCGTATACTTCTTGCTGGCCTCTTCCATCTTAATCTGATAGAAACCAGATTTACAATCAAATTTAGAGAATACCTTTGCATTCTTGATGCAGTTTACCAAGTGTTCTCTACTTGGGATATAATATCCGTCGAATTCCAAGATATTGTTGATCCCTTTGTAATTGATCACCAATCTTGGCTTTCCTCTCTTCATTTCTCCATAGTTTCTCACCAGAAATCCTGGGCTACTGTATGGAGAGATTCCTTCTGAAATCAACTTAAGGTCCAGATGTTCCTTAAGTATTTTCTTCATATCCTCCCGATCTTCCTGATTCATAAGGATTGGTTTGTACCGAACAAACTCATTTTCTTTTCCGATTTTCACCTTCAAAGTTGCCTTGAGTTCATTTTTGTTCCACCATGCTAGAGGATCTTCATTGAAATTTCTCTTTATCCTCTTCTTGACATCTTCCAAAGATATTTGTTCTTCAATGGTGATATCAAGTTGTGGACTTGCTTCCATAGACACCTTGAGGAATTGGATTGTCTCTTTTGACATTCTCTCATCCTTATCTCCTCCTAATGTTTCAGCTCGATATTGAAGGAGTGCATCTCCATATCTTCGCGGATCCTTCATTTTTGGGTGACTTAGTTTTCCTTCATCGCCACGCTTGCTGAGAAAATTAATGGGCATTTTCCGATGAAATGCCTCCCTTAATCTCTGAACAATAATCTTATGATCACATAGGGTTGTGAAAATAAGCTTTCTTGTTTCATTTTGTTGTGTAAATCGCTTGAATGTCTGTAGAAAATTGTTTCCTAACAGAATATCTGCCCCTGTATCATGGAAATAAATTGGTGGAGTCTTGACTTTGTACCATGGGGTATCTCCGGCTCCGCCAATCATGATTTCCGCTTGCTTAATTCCTCGTTTGAGGATAAGAACCCTCTTAGAGAAATCTCTTCCTGCAATAGCTGGTAGATCTTCTCCTACTCCTGTAGAAAAGATTTTTGGCTTGGCTGTGCATATTCCTGCGCCTGAGTCAATGTAGGCCGCGAAATATTCTGCTCGTTATTTTTCATATAACATCCCTATAGAGATGTATATTGAGAATGGACTAGTAGCCATTAATAGCGGGCCTCTTTCTTCATAGAACCTGGTATTTTCTATGAGCCACTGTAAAGACCACCCTATCTGGCTGTCGTTCCCAAGGTTTGTGCCCCTCGAGAAATTCCAATCCAAGAATAAGACGCCCATTTTCTCGTCCTGCTATTCCTTGGATTATCAACTCATTTTCTCCCAGCTGGAGAAGTCCTTCAAATCTCCCCAATGAAGGTTGTTGTAGATAATATAAGACGTCACAAGGAAACATGTTATCCTTTTGAGTGATATCGAATACTATCTCCACTTCTCTCCATCCCTCTGGACATTTTAATTCACCTTTAGTTGTGAATTTTTCTGGCTCCAGATTCTCTTGTGAGATAGGTCTCTTTTCCCAGCTCCGACTCATGATTCTATTATCATGAAAAGAAACCCTTCTTGGTTCGAACCTTTGACTTGTAGCTCTAGTCATAATAGGTTGATCCGCGATCCGCGATCCGCATATCCATCTCATGGATTGGTGGCAACTCCATAATCTCCGGACGGACTGCATGTGCCACTTGTTCGAAGATATTTGGTATTTCGATGAACTCCTTTCCCACGAACAATTCTGAATGGTGGGTATCGGACAGTGCATACGAAATACTATAGGTAATAGAGTATGGTCTATTCCCTTCTTTCATCAACTCCTTGTTCTTGAAATCTTGATGAAGGGTTAGAACTCTATTAAAATCGCGATCTGCCAAGTTATAGGCAATCCTTGGATAAATGTAGGATACCAATTTCCCGGCATATAGATTTCCTGAGATTCCTCCCAGACTTGCATCTCGCAAATTCTTGATTCTCTTGTCGAAGATAGCAATATCAATCGGAGAATCAATTCCTTCTTTGAATGTTGATTTGATCAGAATTCTAATGGCTCCGATATGGATCCATTGCATCTTCTGAGCAATCTCTCTATTCATCCTGCTTTGTTCCTCTCTGATTTCTCTCATTGGAACTAGCTGCATCTCCATCACATTACTTGTCATTTCCATGGGAATTGCAATTTCCCCTGCTGTGACTTTGTAAATGATATGATGCTTTCTCTTCTTTAGGAAATGTCCCAAAGTCTTGTCCAATCTCCCAACTGAAAATCCATCATAGATTTGGAGTTTTGGGTCTTCTCTCTTAATTTTCATAAGAGTCTTATGAGAAATTGACATTTGTGAGAAGAACCCGGAGAGATCTTCTTGAGTCTCCTGTCGGAAGACGTCCTCTTCTTCAGTGTGATTCTGATTCTGAAGACTCATCCTCACTATAATCTTCTTCTTCGTATATGCTTTCATCTGAAGGGATTCCTTCAAACTAATATACTTGAATTAGATCCTGAAAGTATATAGCCTCTTCCATTTCTGGAGTTGCTTCAAACTTTCTGATTCCTCGTCTTTGATTGTCTGGACAGTCTGTTGATATGTGGCCTTTTGCACCACATGTCCAACAATTGCAATCTTTGAAACTTTCATTAGCTCTTGTATGAGCCCTTCTGAAAGTTTTCCTTGTTGAAGATGATCTTCCCATGCTCATTTGATTTGAGCCTGAAGAGGAACTTCTACTCCAGCTTGGTCCTGACCTCTGCCCCGTTTTGTAACTACGGGCCTTTTGTTTGGACCAAAAATTTCTAGGTCTCCATGAAGTCCTAGATTTCTGGTTACCATCTCTTCTGGCATAAGGATCTTCTTTTGCCTAAATGGTTGACCTCCCACAATAGTAGGAATATCATTTTCAACACAGCATATAGGAACACTTTTGTTTATTCCTCTTAGCCTCTTGTAATTCTTATGGACCGCCGCTTGATAGCACCACTCAGCAAGCTTGATTTTGAGGAATGACATCCTTCTTGCCACGGTATCCAATCTATTCTCTAGAGGTGGCTGATATTCTTTAATCAGCATTTCTCTCCATGGACTGGGGATCTTGGCAAAGAATAATGGAATGGCGTCTCGTTCCTCGATTTTTGATTTCCATCTATACTCTGTAAAGAGTTTGATGAACTCATCTACGTGACAAATATCACGTAACTCCAGGCTATGAAGTGCTTGCCTGTATCGTCTGGCCTTATCGTCTTCAGCTCCTTCAAAGTAGCCTACTCCAACGAATCCTACTTTAAGTACTTGAGCCATCTTGTCGACGATCTCTGCTAAAGCTTCGCCAGCCCAGACATTTTCTACTATCTCAAGATTAGTAGCTTCCCAGGTAATTTTCACAGATCCTTCCAAACTTATCTTCAGAAGTGAGATAAAGTTTTCTTTATCCAGCTCTAGCGTACCAGCTGCAATCTTCATTGCTCCTGCCCACTCATCAATGAGTAGTTCTTGGTTCTTGAAGCCTAATGTATCCAGGTTGAGAACTACTCCGTATGGATGTATTGGCTCCAACTGAGATCTCTCATAAGGCGATTGCATTAAGTTTGGCCTTGGGGATCTCTTTCTTGTCTCTGCGGGAAAGATATAAGCACCAGTAGAGAAATCTCCCGTTGGTGGTATATTTCCGCCTGTTGGAGGGTCATGGGATCCCTCGCTTTCTGCCACATTTGTTGGATTCTGTGGTGTATTTCGGGGAATCTGTTGTTGTCCCGTAGATACATTTTCTTGCATTTTTAGATCTACAAGACCCAATCCTGCAAAGGACTGTGCAAGGTCGTGTAAATCCTCTAGATTTATTCTATCCATTAGGATAGACTCTTCCGGTTTAGAAAAGCAATCATCTTTTCTGTATCCGTCAGTTCTCTCTTTACTTCGGTAGTTTTCCCCTTTTGATGCAATAGGGATTCTGTGCCGAAAGATGGGGAACCTTCTCTTCTCCTGGCCATACTTGGCTTTGTTTCCAAGATGGTCAATCTCCTTTGAACCTCCTTGAGTGTTTCAAGGATTTCCTTCTGTTGGTCGAGGATGGTCTCTCCATAACTTTGGACCGTCCTCTGGATTTCTCTAAGATCTGTAATCTTAGATTTTTCTCCGCTTACTTCTTCCTAATTCGGTCCCCTCATGGTTTTTTCCAGAAATGTAAATGAGGTTTCTGGATATCCAATGGGGACTGATTGGGACGCCTTCTCCACATTTCCTTGGTAGGAAATCTTCCTTGGATGCTGGTGAAGTGGATGAGATCAGCTGCATTCCCTTCTACAGGAATTTCCTGTTTAAGGGTCTTTCGTCTGATTTCCTCTCTCGTTTCCTCATCGTTTGGCATCTTGAAAGGCTGTCGTAACTCGTGGTTGAGTTTCTTAGTTCTTTCAAGAGTCCGTTCACATCTTCGGATAAATTCTCCAAAGAAATCCTGTTTCTGTCTTTCCAAAATATGAAAATATTCTTGATTACTTGAGTCCTCACTCAAGTATTCCTGTGGAGTATTTTCTCTCGAACTTTCGTTCGAATTTATATTTACTCGTATGTCTCCTCCGTTAGGATAGTACGTAACATAATATAATTCATGATTTCTTTAAATAAACCTAGGGCTCTGATACCATTTTAATCTCCGGATCGGATCTTGCATGATTGTTTAATTTAGCGGGTCAATTTATTAAATTGTGATAATTAATTAGGACTAAAATCTGATATTAAAATTTTGTTTGGACTCAACTAAAATTTTAATTATAAAATCTGAATTGAAATGATTTTTTTTTTTTTATACCTTAGGGCAAAATGGGTAGTTCACTTGATAAAAGGACATTCTATCAAGTTTAAAGTCAAGTAAGTAAAATAGGATTATTTTATTATGACATGGGCAAAGGAACCCATTTCCTCGTTGTTTATTAGTTATTACCTGGCGGCTGCGGGACTGCAATCCAAATAATTGGGATGGACAAAGTTAGATTAGACTAAATAAATAAAATTTTAGGAAAAAAAAAAAAGGAAAAGTGGATAAGCATGAGAGTTTGATATGATGGGGTTCAGCACAGGCAGCCGCCTTCCACTAGTCCACACAATAATTCAACTAAAATACCCTTCATTTTTCAAACTCCTAATCATGCATGGACAACGTACTTACTAATCCACACTTAAAAGGTATGCTTGAACCAGGATGTGGGGTATGATTACATCCGAACAAGGTATGTATTGGAAAAAGATCCTTTTTAATTCGGTAACAAAATGTAAAATTTTAAGATGGTATCGTACTCTTCTTTGAAAAAGCATCAAAATGATATATCAAAGATAAAAATTTATTAATGCGAACAATGGTATTTAGGTTGTTAAATGTTAAAAATGCATAGTTGAGGTTAATTAGTGCAACCAAGTATTATTTAGGTTATAAAATATAAAAACATAATTGAGGTTTAATTAGTTAACGTAAAAAAACAAAACATTGCAAAGTGTAACAAATGTTATAATTTTTGTTGCACATAGTACATTTTCTTAAAAAGTTATTTAAACAAAATATACATCATAAATAGTTAAAAATAATTTCCATAACAATTTAATACTTAATTATTCATATGCTTAAAATTCTCATACTCACATAATAAAAAAAATATATTAGCAATTTGATGATTAATAAACTGATTATAAAATAGGTATTAATTCTACTTTATTAACTCAAAGCTAAGTTTAAAAAGTAGAATTTCATTATTTAAACAATGAATTTCTCCCCGTAACTAAAATAATAAAAATATTTAAAAACTCATGTCAAATAAAATAAATTTATTATTTGTATTTTTATAAAAAATACTCAATTAATATTTTTTATCAGAATATTATTTACCAATTTCTAGTTGCATAATTCACAATAAACACTCAAATTTAGCATAAATAATTAACCAACAAACACTTTTTTTTTTCCAAATCAAATATCTCATTATAATATATGTGTTATGAATGTTAAATCGAAGATCGTGAGAAAATAAATAATTTAATATATTATTAATAAAACGGATTAGAAATAAAAAAAATTATTTGCATTTTGAAAAAATGAAAAAAAAAAAAGTTATCAACTTACCGTAAGTGATAAAGTTACTAATTATATATGACGTAGGTATTTAGGCGGTAAAGTTAAAATTACATAAGTACCCTCCATTTAGCATTTATATGTACTAGTACTATCCCCGTGTGATGCACAGTTGTATATTTAACTAAATATATAATAAGAGTTGATATATTTGTATTGTTATAATATAGTGAAATATTATAATCAACATATAATAAGTGATGAAAAAATTGTAAGTTTGTTGATAAAAGAAAAGACCAATAAAAAATATTTAAAAAATTATAAAATATATATATTCATTTATCTAAGATATGGATATTTTGTTCATCCTTACTCGGTGGTAATATATATATATATATATATATATATATATATATATATTGTATATATATATTATATACAAATGCTATATTCATACAATATGAATTATTCATTATTATAAAAATTCATAAAAAGATTCGCCATTTGTTTTGCTCTAAGGACATAAAAAAAATGACTAATCATTTTAACAGTTAAAACAATTCAAGTGCATCTCGTCTTGGAGATGTTGCAGTACTTTCACATCTCAATTTTTAACTTTATGAATATAAGAGGAAGCAATTGAAGTTCGGTTGGTTGAGCCAATATGTCTGTTTGGGTTGAGCTAGATTTTTCGTTTTGAGTGAGTCTTGTGTCCGACGGTCTCACGTGTGACGGAACACGCTTTTACAGGAAAGATTGATACTTTTACAATTAAAAGTGATATTTTTGCTACAAAAAAATTATACATTTTTTTGTTAAAAAAATGGTATACTTTTATAGATAAACGTGATATTTTTACTACAAAAAGTGATACTTTTTCCCGTCACACTGTGTGACGGTCTCATATAAGTTTTTGCCTTCCGTTTTTGGGGTGAGAATCTTGTACGTCAAGATTTTTGAGTAATAAGATTCCCTTATTTAATAAAAAGAATTTGACATAATATCATAACAAATCTTACTTAATAATGATTAAAGATTTTTCCTTTAAAATTGGAGTATATTTTCGCAAACTATAGCGAGTCAGTTTATATGATTGGAGATCTTTTCTTAATATCGTCGACTAATTGTTGGCACAATATCTGTACAAATTTAGCTAATATATAATTGGAGGTTTTTCTTTTAATATGAGTGATATTTTTTGGCGGATTATGACCGAGTCAATTTTGGTAGAATATTATTATAAATGTAGCTAGTATATGATTGAAGATTTTTCCTTCATTATAAAAAATATTACCATAAGTTTGATATCTCTAAATTTAGTAATAGCGTTTGGATGGAAAAATACAGAAATTGCTACTTACAATAGATGTTTCAGTATTATATTAAGATAAGTTATAGTATATATATATATGAAATTGTATAGGCAAAAACATGCCCATATTCCTGATTTAATTATGAATAGTTGAAAAAAAAAAATTGTCATTAAAGATTTAGTTGAATTGACTGCTTAACGATTCTATTTGGAAAAGCACAACTATTTGTTTCTCCACTAATCTCAACATACAATTTTTTAGATGTTCATTTCTAAATCTTTTAAAGTATACAATTTTTTTTGAATTAAACATAGAATATATGAGTAATGCATCAGCTTCTCTAATGTGATTACGGATTGAATAACAATGAGATAAAATATTAAATATAAAATAATAAAATATTAAATTTGAGATTGGCTGAATGTCATTCTTTTTTTTTTTTATCTCTCTTTTTTCCTGAGTCGCCTATTTTATGGTTTTATTAATTTGTATCCTGATAACCACGTTTAAGCTTTAAAATATTTTTTATTTCGAGAAAAAGATTGTGTGTATCCTGATAAGCACGTTTAATCTTTATGTAGTTTTTTTTATTTTATTATTATTTTTTAGGAAAAAATTTACATAGTTACAATGTGGCATCTTTTTGTCTAAAGAAATTGAATGTGAAGCGTCCCATTTTATGATTAAAATATAGATTATGCACTCAATTAACTTACCCTACTAGGATATGTATCAGATAAAGTAAAAGGAAATACTTAATATTTTATTTTAAGCCAGATATTCTCATCAATATAAATGTTCCCAAAATGCTTAATACAGAGCAGCCACGTATTATGCACACCCTCGTTCATAAGACAAAATCATTTTGAAGAAAATATTTTTACATAAGAACAAGTCATCCTAGCAATTTTCTTTAAGTAAATATAAACAAATCTTCCCATAAATTTCATAATAATATCATTACATAAATTACATATTCTCTCTGCTCATAAATTTATGGTAATGTTTTTTTTAAGATTTGTTAAAGTGAAAAATGGAAGTTAAGATTATAAGAATAGATTTTTTAAAAATATTCTTGTCCATTCTATAATTTTTAAATTTCACATGAAAATCTAAAATGACTTTCTTTCATGAATGAAATGAGCATATCTATACGCTTACATGGAAATGCAACATTATTAACACATGTTAAACCTCACCAAACATAAGAAAGTAAAATAAATAACATGGATCTAAATTGATTTAATCATATTCAATAAGTTTTTGGTATAGGTACAGTTTTTTAATTCGTGGACTAAGCAAACAAAGAAGACAAAAAATTATATGCGCCGATTACGCAGATCTTATTTTGTATGACGGGTTAATTCAAGTATAATACAATGAAATTGGGTAAATAGGGGAAAATTCTATGCTAGCTGTTGAGGTAGTGCCCGAGTCGGCCAGCTTACTGACACAGTGACACATGTCCCATGCAGCTAGGCATGTCAATACTGATCCTTCTCGGCGGTGACGGACGCTCGCAAGGACCAAGGGGGGCACTAGGCCCCTGACCCGTTATAATGTATTATTATATATGTTGGTCCCATCATAAAATATTATTATATATGTATTTTTTTCAATTTTAATACAACTTAATTAAATAAAATAAATAATAATATAGTTAATTTAAATTAGATGAATGTATTATTATCTATAAACAACAAAGGTAAAGATGTTCAAAAATATAATGAATATAGAGACATTATATCATTTTGCTTCTTTTCGTAATTAAAATAATTTATTTATCTTATCTAAATTGTTAGTAATTTTCTAGTTTTATTCATAGAGTTGACAATTGTTGAGGCTCCTGGACATATTTAGGGGGCACACAACAGTAGTCCTCATTTTAAATTTTTTAAAATATTAATTTTTAAAGTAATTTATACAATATTTTAAGTTTAATGCCAAATATAAAAAAAATTGATTTCTAGCCAACAAAATTTGTCTCCTATTTGGTAAAAATTGGCACATAACCTTATAGCATAATAAAACAATTAAAAAAAGTCACCCCGTGAAATGAACTTCTAGATCCATCTATAAATGTGCCCCCCTTGACTGAATTTCTGGGCCCGTCGCTGCTTCTTATGATGTTTGGGGCAGGTCAAATCCCAACTTGTTCGAGAACGGGCCAGGTCAAATCCCGACCTGTTCGAGAACAAGCCAGGTCAGCCCCGCCCCCGTCACGGGTCAGGTCGAGTCACTGGCCTCTTAAGTCGTCCCGCCCCGCCCGGTATATAATATATATAATAAAAAATTTAAAATATATATTAAGTTATATTATATATATTCATATGTATATATACACAAATATATAAAAGTATATATTAAATTAAGACTAAATAAAAACATAATTTAACTATCTAGTTTCTAATAATTAAATTAAACAAAATGTTAAAATTAAGTTAATTATTTTATTGTTGTACTTTAACTAGTAATTTCACACATGCACATACACGGGATCTACATAAAATGCAACATTATTTTATTTACATATTATATAATGAATAATTATAAAGTAAAATAAATTTTAATCAACTCAAAAAACAAATATGAAACGAAAGGAGTTATTTCATTGACGTCTTATTTACATTTAATTGGAATAAAAAAAAAAACTACACATTTTGGAAAACTTCTTGGAAGACAGCATTCTTTGTTATCTTTTGTTCAACAACTTCATCGTAGTAATTCAATATTTTTAGTCCCTCTCTGTTGGTCACCCTCGAAACTGCTATGTATAATTAATCATGACTGAATATTGATTTTTTCTAAAAAAGACCGACATGCTACAGTGATTGTCCTTGACTTTTGTTGATCGTTATTGCATATGACATAATAATTGGAAACTGTCTTCTTAAAAATTTGAAGGATAGCTTTGGATCCGAAGGATTTAGTGAAAACATTAGAATTATGACCATATTCCCATAGTTATTTTCAGTTATGATCTTTCCTTCAAGAACATGTTTCCTAAGCCTCGTTAAAACCAACCTTGTACCATTGCACAACCTTCTTGAATGGTCTATGTTCCTCAACAACATGACGGGAGTGTCCATCTTAAGGTTGAGCTCATGATTAGGAATACCAAAATACTTCAACGAATTAATTAAGAATTCAAGTGTGTGGACATCCACCAACATGTCAAAATTGCTTTTAGACTTGCAAGCACTGTCAGAGCTTGAATACATCTTTGACTCGCGTTCATTGAGGTTAATCATGTGATCATTTATCGAATCAACTACGTCCAAGGTAGGTGCAAATATTGCTCTTTTCTGCAGAAACGATAGATAGTCCACCATGTTCTCAAAATCCAGGTAAATACTTTTAACAATTGTGTCTAATGCATCCTCACATTTCTCCAAAAGAATGTTGTCTGGAATCTCAACTTGGGCACCCCAATCTCTCATCTCACTAATAGTGTCATTATCAAGTGCAGCCATCCATTCAGAAAATTTATGCAGTTCTTGTTTTTCATCTTGTGATTGGACACTTTCAAGCCACATATTCTTTGTAAGTCTCATCACTACACACTTATCCCAAATATACAATGAGTTTATAGTTGCATGAACGATGTCCTTGCGAGATCCTTTAGGAATGACCAGTAGTATTTGCCTGAAAAATCCACCAAAAACCACAGTTTTACCACCAAAAGGCTTGTCGGAGTTTATTGATCTACTAAGCTGTATAATGTCCTTCATAGTGTTATCAAGAGCTTCGATACAGTGTATGTGGACTATAGGAGCTTCGTCCCATATAATGATCTTACATTTCAGTAAAAGCTATGACAGGTGTTTGCCCTGGGTTGTATTGCAGGTCGAATCATCATTTATGGTTGAAGAAATAGCAAACTGTGAGTGGGCAGTTCGTCCACCAAGCGGAAGAAGTGATGTTATGCCACTCGATACAACGTTGATAACAATCTGACCTTTAGAACGCACAACTGCAGACAAAGTTCTCCACAGAAATGTCTTTCTGGTACCCCCATAATCATACACAAAGTAAACTCCACCATCATTTTTTTCAACGGAACTCAATATCCTGTCATGGACATGTCTCTGCTCCTCATTTAATTTGGATTACATCTCCTCATGTTCTCTACGAAGTTTAGTCCAGTTGTAGTTTAGTTTTGGGAAGAGCATCTTGCTCTGGTATGATGAGGCAGACTCCTTATCCGATACTGACATTCCATTGTAGTCTTCCAAAGACTTGCCCAACGTTTGCAGCATTTCTTGGATATCCAACAGCGCAAAGTTCTTGATTTCGTCATCAGATATTAACAGTTCTAAAACTTACATCATTAGTACATGTAACAATAGTTGTAATTTGTATAATATATACTATTCAGGCGTAAATAAAAAATTTAATATTGAAAGAAATTGTAAATATTACCTGGGAAATGTAGGATTTTCTAGAGGATGTCATCGGACAGACACTGTCGACACTTATCCCACACGAACTCGGGGCGGCTCAAACTACCCGAAAACAAAAGTGTTACGAATAGGTTCCTCAATGATTGAGCAGATGTCCAATGACTTGCTTCGGCAATACAGTTGACGTATTCCTTGTCATCATCCAAAAGCCCTCTTGCAAAATATGCATCCCTAAATGTGGGGTTGAAACTTAAACATACACCTACAAAGCCTAGAGTACTTCAAGGCGCAAATCATATCACGACAACTGGTGAGACGACAAACACTATTTTTGAACTGCAACCCGACCACGAACTCTTTGTTGCGGTATTAATAACGGCGATATCGTCACGTATATGATAAGGAGTTAAATGTTGTCTCACGAAGTTTATAGAAATAGTCTACATAAAAATGTAAGATAAACCAAAATAAGTGGCTACTGAAACATCATTTTTTTACACACAAATTAAATGATAGAGTAAATAGATAAAAATATTATTTTCCCGCTGAAACGTTTTGTGAACCATAAATCAACCATTAAATTTGGAATTCCATCGCCATCATCGATGACAATGGGATTGTTAGCAGTACCTACATAAAAAGAAAAATTCAATATAAAAGCTTATTTTTATAGATATAATACACGATCATAAATATTCGAAAGTTGAAAAAAATAAACTTTAAATTAGTCATTATACCAAGAATATATAATGTTGCGGTTAGATGGATAAAGAGTTATCCATAAATTGTTACTATAATACAATTCTTGTGATTTTTTTTTCTCATTTTGTGTACGTATTTAATAATTTAAGGAAACTATGAATTTTAAGTTAGAAAATGTAATCAATACAGATTTTTCAAACTTTTAGAAAAATTAATGAACGAACTACTTACCATAATCAATGCCATTTTTGGCTACAATACTTCAAACTAATTTTTTTTCAAATCTTGTTGCAAACTTTACAATATAAAAAATATGCACACTTGAATCAAGCATTTTTTACAAATGGAAATATAACTCCAAAATGCATAGTAATTCAGAAAATGGAGTGTGGCATTATAACACCCCAGCCCCGCAACCACGTGAAGAGTTGCCAATAAAACATACTTCTACTCTCAATATATTTATCAGCGTAAGACCTTTTAATAAAATTACGAGTTAGAAATTTTTTCATTAATTAATGTATTATTTACATAAAAACTAACTTGTATAAACTCACATCTTTGAATTAAAATCTCTAATATACTTTTCAAAATCAATAGTAGAAAATTATAATGTTATAAGTACTTAAAAGGTACAATACTTATAACCTCAAAACCCAATAACTTTTACTAAATTTTGAAACACTTGAAACTTTGATTAATCACTATAAATTAAAGACTTCTACTTGCTACTTAACTTCAAATGAATTTACTTTATTCTTTATTCTTCTTATTGGGAATTTTGTCCGCGCCAGCTATATATCACCTGCCATCCATTGGTCCTGAAAATATTTTAAACATAGCATCATGAGTTATGCAAACCCAATGGGAGAACTCTGTAAGCAGTTGTACTAAATGAATGTGCACCATAATAAATACATCCTTGACTTAGGTGTTAATCTTACGACACAAAATCCTTTGACTTAAGAGTCAATCTTATAACTCATAAACCATATTGTTTAACTTATGAGCCAATCTTACGACTCAAAAGTCTAACTATGAGCTCATCTTACGACTCGAAGCCATATTGTTAAGATAAATTAAGAGCCAATCTTACGACTCGAAAGCATTCGACTTATAAGCCAATCTTATGACTCAAAAGCACATCTTACGACTTGAGAGTATTCTTAAGCCTGAAGGCGAACATATAAATCACAATACTAATTCAATAGTATAAATGCTACATAGTTACCCACTTTTCATGAAGACTTTCTTTGACAAATGTTGATGCTCTTTGATTGATTTGTTTTGAAAAGGCTCCAAGGTTATCCTGTCCAACTCGTACTGCACTTGCCGATTGTAGACCTTTAGTCTTATAGCTTTATTTATTATGCTTCCATTTGTCATAACTTATTATATTTATCATAATCTTAGCTCGTTCATATAATTAGTGCACATGTATATTTATAGATTTAATCACATTTATAATATATAGACATAACAACATAGTATGTATCGTAACATGCGTGTAACTTAACTAACTTAATAATATACTCATGTTCACATAATTCATATAATCATGAATATTTACATATTTTTACATTATATGCTGTAATTTAACATACCAAAATAATTCATTAAATCCAAGTGTATGTTTTTATAAAAATCTTCTATTATAGTTAAAAATAGCTAGTTTTAGGTCTTTGACTAGCCTGTCTCATAAAATTCACTATAAATCTTATATTTCATAAAAGACTCTCAAATTTTAATTATAAAATTATACTTTTATATAATATGAAATAGTAAATCAGTTATTAAAAAGGTGTAGGGAATAATTTTATAAAATTTATTTCTTAGAAGCAATTTGACTATTTTATAAAAAAAATCAGCTTATCTTATAAAATTCATAAAAAATCATAAACTTAGCAAAATGCCTTAAAATTTTAACCATATACTACTAACATCATATAGATTAACATAGTATAACAGTTTTGAAAATAATAAGTAAATAATTTTTCAAATTTGCATGAATAACATGAAATTTTACTAATAAAGTATTCAAATGAAGTTCACACATTAGATAATATAATCTCTACTTATAACTATATAAATAACATAAATGATTAATAATTCTATGTATGCCGATTTTGCACCACGTAGAAAAATCAGTAAATTGACGGTCAACCATATAAGACCCCTAAGTCATGTACATTTACTAATATGTGATGAACGTAAAAATAACCATTTTTCTTGCACTTTTCAGGTTCATATTTTGTGGAGAATTACGTGTAATTATTATGCTTATGTGCAATTTCTTGTTTTATTGTATTTTTGGGTTGATTTTCCTTTTTAATATGATTTGATGCGCTTTTGGGTATTTTTGAGTCTTATTTTTGAAGGTTAGGAAACTCGGAAGAATTTAGAAGATCGTTCGCATCCATTTTCATACTCCGGCCCGTATCTTGAGGCCCAAACGAGCCTAAAATAGGCTGGGGTCAGGGTATAACTGAAGATTATCAAGTCACGAGTAAAAGTTGTGAAGGAGTCGGGCCGAGAAAATGGATGAAAAGACCTCAAATTGGAGAAAGAAAGAAGAAGAGGTCGATCGCACATAGGTCACGTTCCAGCCTACAAATCAAGGCCCAAACGAACCCAAATCGGACCCAACAAGAGCTCAAATCAAAGTTCATTGAGTCGCAAACAAAGTCGTGAATGGGTCGGGTTGAGAAAACGAGAGAAAGGGCTCGACGACGACTGAAGACGGAGGTGCAAGGCTGGAAAGATGAACCGGACCAACAACCGGACAGGCTAGACCATCGGCTATCAGTCCAAAATCGACCCAAGGAACACCTGCCGGACCACCTACCGGCGCGGCTGCCGGACCAGCAGCGGTCCCGGTAGTTTTCGCACGCATGCCTTGTTTCATGTTGTTTTTGTATTTCGGTCATAACTTCCTCATTCGAGCTCTGATTTGAGTGATTCAAGTTTTCATGCGTAGCCGACACAAAGATCTAAAACTTCATGGCTGAATTCAAAGGCTGACTCCGAATAGATTTTTCCCAAAAAAACCACAAGAAGGATGAGTCGAGCGCGCACAAGGGGTTCGACTCAACAACTAAAAGGATCAAGCACTCCCTTTTGTATTTTTACACTTTTGCCCTTACTAGGGCTTATTTTCAACTGATTTTGAGGGTTGGGTGGGGGGGGACCTAGATTTACCCCTTCCTCTCTTATTTGTAATTATCCCATTATCAAAACAACATTTGCCTCCTTTTAAAAGTTTTCTCTACACTCTTTTCTCCTTTCTTCTTCATTTTCAGATTTTTAGCGTAGAAACTAGGAGAACTCGGAGATTACTCGCGAGCTTGTGACACCCGACTAATTTATCAAAGGATTTTGAGGATTCTTTAATCGATTAAGCATTTTCTTATCTCTTCTCTTTATTTTCAGTTTTTATTGTTTTTATTGCTTGATTATTGATGATGCTTGTTATTTCTTTGATGAGTTGTGAGTAATTTCCTTGTTTCTCAAATCCCGGGAGTAGCCCAAGCTTCGAGATTGATGATTAGTTGATTAATTATTGGATGATTGTGAGTTATGGTAACCTAGGGTTTGGATTTGATTGATTTATTATGATTTTCATATGAAATTAGGGCTTTGATTATAGTCTTGCTTTGGTGGCTCGGGCTTTCGATAATTTAGCCTTATTTTGTATGATTGTGCATTTGATATGGGACAATCGAAACCTAGGCTAAGGATTGCCACCCTTTCGAGGAAATTCGATTTGATCTTAAATGAGCTTAGGAATGGATTTCTACGCCTTAAATTAGTCAGAAACGAAATTCAATCTGAAACCTAAATTAATCAAAACCCAATTGGTAGGAGGGTGACCTATGGAGGAGAAGCCCTACCAAATGGGGAAGTAGAGTCTAGGGGGTTCTTGGCTAGGATGGACGAAATTAGGTTTAGTCGCGTATGTAGGAACTACACCCCTACGTCGGTCTTTAGCGTGGGAGAAGTCGGGCTATCCTCTTTTAGTCTCCTGCAGTTGGTAAACCAGGGCCCGAGGTTGAGTTTGTACATCTTATTCGTGTAGGTAATCTACATGGAACCCCTATTACTTACCTATCTTAGGGGAATAGGACATATCAACCGTATTCCGAAATTATCACACAATTAGGATATTGATTGGGTCGAGAATTCAACCACATAGGACTCATACTTATTTTCTTTAATCATCTTCGAATTGTTAATTATATTTTGCTTTTGTGAAACAGAGCTTCGAGAATATCTCCCCATTGATCGGTTCCCTCCTTGCCTTTATTTATTGCTTTATGTTCTTGGATTAGTCATCACTCTCAATTTCCATTTGACCTAACTTGCTCGAACGTGCTTAAGCCGAGTCTCACGAAAAATCCTCTCTATGGATTCGATATCTTTTATACTACCTTTGTCACAAACTGTACGCTTGCGGTTTGAGAAGGTCATTCCAATCACATCGATTTGGAGCTATTTTCGCGACAAGTTCAACATGCACTCTATATAACATCTACTTAGCATATATTTAATAATATAACTAAATTTCTAAATATATATAAATTACAAAAATAAGAAAGAAAATTATTAAAGAAGACATACCTTAAAATAGATACACTAAAATACCAACTCCTAAAAGATGCCGAACCTCCAAATACCGTTGGACACAGCGAACCTCCGGACGTCACTTTAAAAATAAATTATTAAGGGTCTCCTAATTAAAGGAATCCCTTATAAACACATACATTTTTTAGTATGAATTTATTATGTTTTACTTTTTATTTTCCTAAAGTAGTTCAGGAGCCTATTCATAGAATTAAACCAGATTAATCACTCTTTTTTCGTCGATGTGGGATCAGGTAGCATTTTTAGAAAGGAGCAGCTGGATTTGTGATTTCATCTTCATGTAAAATAGTTATACAATATATATTATTATGTTGATATATAGTAACGCGCAATTTACGATGAAGTAGATTAATTTCATAGTTGAATAGTACACGTCATCTTTCTTATTTCAAATTAATTTTCATTCCTTTTCTAAATCATAAAATCTATGCATGAACTCTTTTCTTAATAGTATTATATGTATAAATTATATCTTAATCGCATAAGTAATTAAAATATTATATATGGTAACGTGTGCAGATGTATTTCGTAACTATATATAAGTTATTGGTTATGATTGTATTAAAATTATACCCGTAATTCCCAAAGTAAATTTTACTCGTATATTAAAATATCTTTTAATATCCCTTAACTATGGTACATTTCTTTCATATATTGGACGAGTGTACGAGTGAGCTCCGTCTCCTTGATGACTCCTCCTGTAAAATTAAGTAAACACACTTTGTTTTTTGAAATTGCATAGCCTCAATACTTGAATAAAGAATTTGACTTGAAAAGTTTTAAAATAAAAATAAACTTTGAATAATTCTTTCTACAAATCAATGAAAATACCAACAAGAATATTAACTGCTTTTGGTTTTGGGGTGATACAAGTATCTCATTTTATAGTGGAGTGAGAAGAATATTTAATTAGTTATTTTGTTTAGAGTTAATTTCCAAAAACAACATGTACTTTGCGGGTTTTTACACTTTGCAACCTAAATAATTTATTTTTTCCGATTGTAACCCGTATTATGCGTTTTTCTTCACTTTGCAACATCCGACTATATTTTCCGGCATGTATAGGCCATGTGCCCAGCACAAGTCAAAGAGACCAACAAGGTGCTGATATGTGGCCACCAATTAAAATTAAAAAAAAAATACTAACATATATATATTTTTCTAAAAATTCGAAAAATAAAAAATCCAAAAAATAGCATGAAATATTTTTAAAAATTCATAAAATTTATTTTAAATTAAAAAAGTTATTTCAAAAAAATAATTTTAAAATTCTAAAAATATATTTAAAATTTTAAAAATTATGTTAAAAATACTAAATATTCAGAAAATTTAAAGAGTAAAATTCTGAAAATTATTGTAAAAATTCTAATATAAATATATATTTCTAAAAATTCAAAAAATAAAAAATCCAAAAAATAGCATGACATATATTTTTAGAAATTCAGAAAAATTATTTGAAATTAAAAAAGTTATTTCAGAAAAATAATTTAAAAATTATAAAAATGTATTTAAAATTTTAAATATTTAGAAAATTTCAAGAGTAAAATTCTGAAAATTATTGAAAAAATTCTAATATAAATATATATTTCTAAAAATTCAAAAAATTAAAAATCCAAAAAATATCATGACATATATTTTTAAAAATTCAGAAAAATTATTTGAAATTAAAAAAGTTGTTTTAGACCTAAACCCTAAAATTAAAATTATTTTTAAGAAAGTTATTTTATAAAAATAATTTAAAAATTTTATTTCTGAAATAAATTTTTTAATTTCAAATATTTTTTCTAAATTTTTAAAAATATATGTCATGCTATTTTTTGGATTTTTAATTTTTCAAATTTTTAGAAATATATATTTATATTAGAATTTTTATAAAAAATTCAGAATTTTACACTTTAAAATTTTTTAATATTAAGAATTTCTAACATTGTTTTTAAAATTTTAAATACATTTTAAGAATTTTTAAATTATTTTTCTGAAATAACTTTTTTAATTTCAAATAATTTTTCTGAATTTCTAAAAATATATGTCATGCTATTTTTTGGATTTTTTATTTTTCGAATTTTTAGAAATATATATTTATATTAGAATTTTTACAATAATTTTCAGAATTTTACTCTTTAAATTTTCTGAATATTTAGAATTTTTAACATATTTTTTAAAATTTTAAATACATTTTTAGAATTTTAAAATTATTTTTATGAAATAAATTTTTTAATTTAAAATAAATTTTATGAATTTTTAAAAATATATGTCATTCTATTTTTTGGATTTTTTATTTTTCGAATTTTTAGAAATATATATGTATAGATGTTATTTTCTTTCTTTTTTTAATTTTTATTGGTGGCCACATGTCAGCACCTTGTTGGTCTCTTTGGCATGTGCTGGGCACATGGCCTATACATGCTGGAAAATATAGTCGGAAGTTGCAAAGTGAAGAAAAACGCATAATACAGGTTCCAATCGGAAAAAATAAATTCTTTAGGTTGCAAAGTGTAAAAACCCGCAAAGTACGGGATGCTTTTGGAAATTAACCCCTTTTTTTTATTCAATATATTTTCACCTTAATTATTAAGTGCAGGTGATGTGAATGATGTATTTTATTGAATAGGCAAAAATCGATTTAATTTTGAAGTGACCTTTGGATGAATTATCTTCCGAAATCTTATGTCATTATTTCAATGACAATCATGTTATATCATCACAATAAATAATCATGTTATATCATCACAATAAATAATGTCAAAACAAATAGCTCGAGTACAAAACTCGCCTAGTGGCGAAATGTTTTATCCAAAAAGAAGGTGTGGACTAGGACGAGACATTCTCCCGAGTGGTGAGGTTTGCCTCTATCCATCTCATTTCAGTAATTTTCGCCCACCTTGATTTGAAATTATTCCAAATGGACGTAAAGACATAACTTCTTAACGGAGAGCTGGGTGATGAAATCTATATGGATCAACCTAAGGATTTTTAGGGAAAAGGACAAGAGCGCAAAGTGTGACGCTTAAAACATTCCATATATGGACATAAACAGTTGATGTGTATATATTATTCCATATAATAAATTCATATTTCCTTATTTTTTGGATAATTTTAATGTCATAATTGATCTGATTAATTGTATCTTGGTGTAGGAGACATTAATTTGTCTTGGAGCAAAATTAGGCTAAAAGATGCAATCTTGGGCTAAATTGTGTGGAATGGGCCAAGTGGACTGAAAAGAAGAGAGGAGATGAGCTTGAATTTATTAAAGAGTCCAATTAAATAGAAGAAGCCCATGAGAGTTTAATTTTTACTAGAATATTTATTTCCTTTTTGTATTTATCTAGATAATTTTCTTTTAGAGAAAAAAATTAATTAAGATTCGGTTAGGATTTGGGAGAGATGAAAGATTATTATTGCGTAAATTAAAAGAAGTAGGCTCACATATATGAGCATCAATTTTCAATACGCGCTCTCTCTCCCTCCCCCCCCCCCCCCCCCCATCAGTACACGTTATTTTCTCTCATCTCTATAGTTCTTCATCTTTCTTCTCTAGTTTATGTTGAAGACCTTGAATTACTCCGTCATTAGTTAAGGTTATTTTCTGATTCAAGGGTTGATTATTTCAGTTATATTATTGTGAGGCTATGTGATTTCATAGTTCTTGTTTAATTCAAGTATTTGTAGATTCAATATTATTTCCATGAGAATTATTCATTACTTGAACTGACAACTCTTTTTTTTTTTTTTTAAATCGAGAATCTCATTAATCAATCTCAAGTACAAGGCTATAAATCCAATGAGAAAAAATCAGGATCCATCCATACAATCGGATCGACTGAAGAAGAAAAAAACACACAAGCCTGTAAGCAACTACATTGAATAATCTGTCAAAAGCATACATTGAATATCATCCACAAGAAGACCAATAATAGTAAGACATGATTCTTGCCTCGTGACTGTATGCATAGAAAGCAACTGGAAAAAGCACGAGCAACTACCTTCGATGTCAAGATAAAAAATAAAATTGGGCCCACCTATGAACCGAGATCATTAATCTCCCTCAAACTTCGTCAGCAAGTTGAACTTGTCGCGAAAGTCACTCTAAATCGATGAGATTAAACCGACTTCCTCGAATCGCAAGCATACGATTCGTGACAGAGGTAGTATAAAAAGTATCGAATCCACAGGGATGATATTCTCGTCTAGCATACTAAAGTCAATTAGTTAGTAAATTTAGGTTAAGTGGAAGAGTAAAAATTGATTGATTAATTCCTAAAAAAGCATAAAAAAATGTAATTACGATTAAGAGATACTTTCTACTAAAAATGGGTTTCTAAGGCAAGATTTCATCTACTTCCTAGAATCTATGCCTTGTGATTACCAATTAAACTAGGGGTTCTATTGGAAGGTCTTGTTCCAATTTTGGGAATCCAAACGGGTACAAAAAGGGTTTTACCGAATCAACCAATTAACACATGATTTACTCCAATTCCAATTATTATAGACAATAATGGAATTACTAAGACTCAAAGGCGAGTAAATTATGTAAATAACCTAGTCAATTCTAAAAATCCCATCCCAAGCAGATTTTGCAGGGAGCGAGGCCCTAAAACATCCTACGAGATCAATACACAGGATTCGGGTTCTCCTCATGGGCCCTCGAGGAGAACTGATATATCCTGGGTTAGCTACACTTAGAATATGAGTCATACAATTCCGTAGTATCGATTCCAAACACAAACAATCCCCACAATTCAATCAACAATGAACAAAAATCATAAATTCTAGGGTTGGGTTACTCCCAATCCTAGAAACCTCAAATAATTACTCACAAATCATGAATACATCAATAAGAACACAATAAATGCATAAACTAAGCATTAAATGAGGTGGAGATGGGTGCAATAAATGAAATGGGAGAGGATGAGAAAGTTTAGTCTAGCATAATTTGCTCCATTGATCTTCAAACTTCGTTGGAAATAAAATTTCGTCCAGAAAACCTGAAAAGCCCTAAACCCTTCAAGTATTCAAGAACCCAAAGTTAATTCTAGAAAGAAAATGAAGAACACTAGTTCTAGAGAGAAAAGTAGGAGAAAATCTTAGAGCGAGAGAGTAATTAGAAAGTGTGTCCAAAATAAAGGTGAAGGAGCCAATATATGGACCCCTTCCTCCTAAAATCAACTGAATATCCTCACACTTACTAAGGGTACAAGAGTAAAATCACTAAAAAGTGGCTTAATTCCTTGAAATTCAGTTTTTGACATCCGAATGTGCTCGACTCAAGCTTCTCGAATTTTTTGGGAAGAAACAGCTCCAAATCCGTCCTATGTCCAAACAGGAAAGTTGTAGGTCTTCATCTCGACTAAGCGTGGCTGCTTGATTCGCTCGAATCGGACCTCAAAAGAAGAAATTACGGGCAAGAAAGGGATGAGACACGTAGAACACGACGTGGGCTGGCCTGCGGACTGTCGAAACCGCTGCCGGGCCGGTAGGAGTGGCAGCTGAAAAACTAGGTCCATTCTGTACCAATTGCTGGAAGCACTGCTGGTCCGGTAGGTGCAGCGGCGGTTGGTGCAATCAGCCCCTTTTCGCGCCTTCGTCCTCCATCGTTGTTTTGGAGCATTTCCTCTCATCTTCTCGACCCAATCCCTTCACAGCTTTTGTTCATGACTAAACGAACTTCAATTTGGGCTCTTGTTGGGTCTGATTTAGGTCTATTTAGGCATCGATTTGTGGGCTAGAACATGGAGTATACATGATCATCCTCGTCCTCTTTCCTTCTCCAAATTGAGGCTTTTCTATCCATCTTCTCGGCCTGATTTCTTCACAAACTTTTTTTATGACATGATGATCTTTAGTTCGAGCCTAACTCTGAACCAGTATAGGCTCGTTTGGATCTCGAGATGCAGGCCGAAGTGTGCAAATGGATACGAACGATCTTCTAAATCCTTCCGAGTTTCCTGAACTTCAAAATACGACTCAAACACACCCAAACGCGCATCAAATTGTACTAAAAAGGAAAATCAACCCAAAATTACCAAAGAACACATATTCGCACATGAACACAACAATTACACGTAATTCTTAAAAAAATATGGATGTGAAAAGTGCAAGAAAAATGATAATTTTCACGTTCATCACAAGTAACGAATCGAAAAAGTATGAACAACTGCCATGGGCTTCGAGATAAACAATAAAATTGGGTCCGTCTCTAAATCAAGATCATCAATTTCCATCAAACTTCTTCTGGATTTATCAGTCACAATAACATTCAAAGTCGAAAGATCCATAGAAAACCAGAGATTGGGGGTCGCATACGACTTGGAAGATCGGGAAGACCTACCTGAAAACAAAGATTGGAGATTGCACAAGGCATGGAAAGACGCACAAAGGCGCGAAGAAATCTCATAAACTTTCAGGGGATTGAGAGGGTGGAGGAAGAAGGAGGCTAGGGTTTAATTAACTGACAACTCAATTTAATATTTAATAATCTACTGCTATCCATAAATTCATGATCCTTAATTATCATGAAGGATTAGAACCTAGTGGTAATAGGTTGAATTAATCGTGTTATCATAATTAATTTAACCTAATTGAATCTACAAGCTAATTGTTTATAGTTGCAATTATCTTGGGTATTCGTAATTAGGTTAAGTTGTTTTCATAAATCTCTATGTTTTCATTAACGTGGTATGGAGCACTATCGTATCCAACTCGTTAATGATAAGTACTGACCAATTACGGAGATTGGTCAATTAATTTAGGAAAACACAAGATTTATTATGACTATCCTTATAAATCTTTGGTTAATTATTTGAATTGCAAGAAAATAGATTTGTGAGTATATGATCAATAATATAATTGAATGTCAAGACCCTTGAATCAAAGTCATGTAGTATTTGATTCTTATAGTTTAATTATTCTATTTGCATATTTTAGTTAATGTTAGGAATTTTAATTTAGAATTAAAATTATCAAATCCAAAAACCTCCCATTGTTAGTTTATTTTCATATCAAAAGGAATTAATTCCCGTTTCCCGTAGATTCGACCCTTCTCGTCATTATACTTATTATTTTGAAAGTAGTTTATTTAATATGGCGGTTTGATACCCATCAACAGTCATCCAGATAGTGGTACCTACTATCAGAAAAATGGCAAAACAAATGATGAAAGGTATTGTAATAAAAGTTTTGAGCTCAAGTGTTTCCTTTGTATTTTTAGTGTGTCAAACTCAATACAATGATCATCTATTTATACAAAAATCAATATTTATTAACTAGATTAAACTATGGTGGCTATCATACATCAAAACTACACCATCAAAGATATACTAGCCGTTAGATCATAGCAGAAAAGTGTTGGATCGATCAATCAGAGGATAATAATTGTTGATATATTGCTTCAATAATTCTGATTAAATTAAGAGTGCAATTATATTCTTTTAGTGGAATAGAATATAATTAATAAATTAATATGATGTCAAGAGTTGACCGGGTCATAATTAATTTATTAGAGCTTAATTTAATTGGGCCCAATCGGGTCCCTTCGGTGGCTCAATATGAACTAGAATAAATTATAGAGATTATAATTTATTATTGCAATACAATAAATATATTAGATATTGAAAGATATAGAAGATGGAGATATTCACGATCTCCTATATCTATCAGGATATGTTGCTTGGAGGAAAAGAATAATGGGATATATATATATATATATATATATATATATATATATATATATATATATATATATAAGTCACGCCATTGTTCCTGCTCTTCTCAATAATCACACATACAATAATATATCCAAGGAGGTGTCCACACATCGTGTATTGCAGTGCAGTTCGTGAGAACACCGGAGAAGACTTGGAGGTTTGAAGATACACGCTACAAAGGTATTAATTTAACCCTTCTAGTGTAAATTAATTAATTGTAGAACATAAAATAAATCGGTCGATCCTACAACGATGTATCCAATCTTCAATATTCAATATTGTGGATCGAATAGGAATTGTGATTCTAACAATTGGTATCAGAGCGTAGGTTTTGATTTTATTGTCTGTTCTCCATTAATTAATTTAATTATGCATATAGTGTTGAGCGGTGTTTAGGTTTACAATTTATTATTATCATGGATGGATGTTTTAATTTTTATTGAACTATTTATGGCCTAGTTTTATTGGTGAAATTGTATTTTGTATTTTATCGGGTTGTACATAAGGGGGTGGATTACGTCTCTATGTTTTCCCCTTGTTAGATTTTGAAATAGGGTACAAAATATGTAATTTTTGTTTTTTTTTACGCATCTGGGTGTAATTGCAATTTTTTTAAGTTTTCTGGGGTCTTATTGAAATAAATCAGAAGTTGTTAAAAAAAAAAAAAGGGAGGTGGGGGTTGGTGTTTATCTTCTCCAAAAGTTCAGGGGCGTTCCTGCAAATTTTGGAAAATCCTGCATTGAAGCCCTGAAACTCGCTAGTTCGATCGGAACCGGGCAGACACTGACGATCCGAATGGCGGCGCTTTAGCCGTCACAACCGCGACCTCTCCCGGCGGCGAAACGGCGGAGATGATGAGGCAAGTTCGCTGCCCGTTTCCAGTAGATTTCAAACCGGAATCTGAAATCATGTTTTCTAGATCGCGATCCGACATCCGCCTATTTTGTAACGACGCAACAGCGGAATGACGGAGATTGGCGGTGGTGGTCGCGGCCCAAAAACGAATTTGTCCCATTTTTCCCCAGCCAAGGTGACGTCGTAGCAGAAGCGTGAGAAAGACGGCGGGAGGCCGCCGGTGCATCGTCGTCGGCAGAAGCAGGGTTGAGGATGATGGTAGCGGAGGGACGGATTTCCGGCAACAACTGAGATGATGACGGCGGCAACAAACTGAAACAGGGAAGTGGCTAGGGTTCACACCACATGCCTGGATCTGGACCAATTATTTTTGGTCTGGGTTAGGTATGTGGGTCTGGACCAGATCTAGTCTAAGGCCATGGGCTGTTTTTTATTTAAATGGGCCTGTCACTAACTCTCTGTTGGGCTTGTTTCAAAAAAATAAATTAATGGGCCAAAAATTGTATTTTGGGCCTGATGGTTTATTTTGCTGCTGGGTCATCATTGTGGGCTGCTGGAAATTTAATAATAAATCACGCTGGACCAAGAAAAATTGCAGATGGACCGAGAAATATTGGACCGATTTGTGGTTCAATTAGTTTTTCATTGTTCCTGTAATTTTGAGTATAGGATGACCATAAATTTGTTCTTGTTTAATTATTTCTTATTATTTGCTTTAATTGTGCTTGAAATTAATTGTCATTCACATAGCATGTCATATAGAATTATATGAACACTGCTCTAGGTACTAAAATATCATGCATATTCTTTATTTATTTTCTTTTTCGAACTTAGAATTAGATTTGAGAATTAATAAAGTAATTAATATATAATTATTTTGAGAGTCAAAATAGTTTGGAAAATATTAATTGGATAAAATCCAAATTTATTTTTATAAAATATTAAGTGTGTGAGGGTTTATTTATAAATCCACGACCTCCTTTATTAGCTCATAAGTAAGAATGTATGTATGCTGCGTACTAGTTCAATTGGTCTCCCTATAGAAGGGCTGCATTGTTTTCGGTTTACTTGATTGGGCCCAATTATGGTAGTAAATTTTAAATTTCAATTAATTATGTTTATCCTATAGATACCATAATTATTTGATAGTTTTAAAATTTATTAAAATAAAGGTTATACACTTAAATCAAAATATTGTAAGGACGTCCTATAGAATATCCGAGCAATATTATTGAGGGTCAAATAGATGTGATACTAAGTCAATATAGCATGAGATGCGGGATATTTGATTTAGTGGGAGATCCCAAGCTAGCTTTAAATCAACATTTACCACTCCTATAGAGGGGTATGCCTTAATTTTGGGGTTTTAGGTAATCACATAATAATGAGTTTATGGGTCTACTTATTACAAGTTTTATTTCATGTTTTGAACATGCATTCGTTTTATTCTATGCAAGCTCATATGTGTTGTTCTATTTCAGAAAAATGTCTTCTAGCGTATTATCTGTGATATTGACTAAAAACCAACTAGTGAGCGATAACTACATTGATTGAAAACGTAATCTGTTGACTGTTCTCACTGCTGAGAAGTTGAAATTTGTGCTAACTGAACCTTGTCCCAAAGTGACCATGGAATCCAGTGATGAGGAACATGAGGCTCATGACAAGTGGATTCATGCCAATGACATGGCTCGTTGTTACATTTTGGGTTCTATCTCAAATGTGTTGCAATAGAGGCATGGAGACATGGAGCCATCTGCTGAGATCATGGAGAGTCTTAAAGAGATGTTCTCTCATCAAGGAAGCCAAGCACGTCAGGCTGCTATTAGAGCCATTATGACTGAGCGTATGAAGCCCGGGACACCCGTTAGAGATCATATGCTAAATTTGATCGGAATGTTTAATGTGGCTGAGGCTTTAAGGGCTGAAATTGGTTCGGATACTCAGGTAGACATGGCACTGAAGACTCTCCCTGAGATGTTCTCCCAGTTCAAAGTCAGCTATAATATGAATAAGCTGAAAATGTCTCTAAATGAACTAGTGAAAGAGCTCCAAAATGCTGAAAGCATTCTTAAGGCTCAAAATGGTGATGCTTTTGTTGTTGCTTCTGTTGGACAATCCTCATTCAAGCCGAAAGGTAAGGGTGGAAAAAGGAAGTCTAATAAGAAGGGCCCACAACAATTAGCAAAGAAGACCAAAATAGATGGGAAACCTAAGGGAAGTGTTTTGGATGCGGCGAGAAGGGCCATTGGAAAAGAAATTGCCCGGTTCTCATAGCTAAGGAGCAAGCTAAGGCTGAGTTATCCTTTATTGAGTCTTGTTTAGTGATTGATTCTACGGATACTTGGATAGTAGATTCTGGAGCCACTAACCATGTTTGCAATACTTTGCAGGGGTTCCAAGTAACTCGAAGACTTAATGAAGGGGAGCATACTCTGAGGGTTAGCACATGAGCTGTGGTTTCTGCAAAAACTGTCGGAGTCATTTATCTTTATTTTTCAAATAGGAAGTGTTTGGTTTTAAGTGATTGTTATTATGTCCCGGATATTACTAGAAATTTAATTTTTGTTGCTTTATTATTCAAACAAGGATATTGTGTTCATTTTTCATTAATGGCAGTCGATATTGCTTTTAATAAAGCAATTGTTTGTAAGGGGCATATGGATAATGATTTATATATCTTAAAACCAACCGACAGCTCATTGCATCACACAGCTAAGCGTATAAAACTGCCTCCTACTAATGAAACTTACTTATGGAACTTAAGACTTGGTCACGTTAATCTTAAAGGATTCACAGACTAGTAAGGGATGGTCCTTTAAGTAATTTGAAGGTGGAATCCCTGCCTGTATGTGAATCTTGTTTAGAGGTAAATGACTAAGAGGTCTTTTAAATCTAAGGGATTTAGGGCCAAAGAAGTTTTAGAATTAGTACACTTTGATGTATGTGGACCAATAAATGTTTCAGCTAGAGGTGGATATGAGTATTTCATCACTTTCACAGATGACTACTCAAGATATGGTAATGTTTACCTAATGGTCCGCAAATCTGAAGCACTTGAGAAATTCAAAGAATTCAGATTGGAGGTGGAAAAACAATTAGGTAAGAACATAAAAACACTTCGATCAGATCGAGGTGGGGAGTATCTATCCAATGACTTTAGGACATACTTGGATTGTATCCCAATTGAATGCACCAAGGACCCCACAACAAAATGGTGTCTCAGAAAGGAGAAACGGGACCTTGTTGGATATGGTTAGGTCTATGCTAAGCTTCTCAACTCTCAAAACTTCTTTTTGGGGATATGCCCTACAAACAACAATATACTTACTAAACTTGGTTCCTTCTAAGTCTGTACCTAAGACACCCTTGGAGTTGTGGAATGAGCGTAAGCCTAATCTAAGACATCTTCGGACATGGGGTTGTCCAGCACATGGGCTGAAGAGTAAGACGGAAAAGATGGAATCAAGATCAGAATATTGTGTGTTTATATGATATCCGAAAGGAACAAGAGGGTACTATTTCTATAGTCCTCAGGATAAGAAGGTTTTTGTAAGCACAAATGCAACTTTCTTAGAGGACAAGTATATAGAAGAACGCGAATCCAAGAACAAGGTTCTTTTAGAGGAGATAAAGGAAAATATTCCTAGATCATCTGCTCTAGAAATTTGCACTGAACCTATTCATGAATTCACGACTCTACCATCCGGTGTTGAATCCAGTGGGAGACATATGGCGACTCCGCCAAGAATGTCTATGAGAGAATCAACACCTGAAATGGTAGAAAATCATGTTCCTAATGTTCAATCACCCCTAGGTGATGAGATGGACATCGAGGAGCATGAGGAAAGAGAACCGTCTCCGATTGTAAACGAACCTATAGTGACTAAACGTGCGAAGAGGGTCATTCGACCACCTTCCAGACTTGTTCTTTACGGAGAGTCTCTTGAGGCGGTCTCTGTTGAACAAGAGGAAGATCCTGCATCGTTTAGAGAGGCTATGGAAGATAAAGACGCTAATCATTAGAGAGGTGGTTTAGGGTTTAGGGTTTAGGGTTCAGTTTAGTTTAGTTTAGTTTAGTTTAGTTTAGTTTGTTTCGTTTTAGTTTAGTTTAGTTTAGTTTAGTTTTAGCATGGATTCAGAAATGAATTCCATGTACACTAACTCAGTCTGGGATCTTGTTGACAAACCCGATGGGGTAAAACCTATTGGGTGCAAATGGGTCTACAAGAGAAAGAGAGGAATAGATGGAAAGGTAGAAACATTTAAAGCAAGATTGGTTGCCAAGGGTTATACCCAAAGAGAAGGAATCGATTACGAAGAAACCTTCTCGCCGGTAGCTATCTTAAGTCTATTAGGATTCTCTTATCCATTGCGGCACATTTCGATTACGAAGTGTGGCAAATGGATGTCAAGACTGCATTTCTTAATGGAAATCTTGACGAGAGCATCTATATGTTGCAACCAGATGGTTTTATCCAAAAGGATCAAGAGCATAAAGTGTGCAAGTTGAAAAGGTCCATTTATGGACTAAAACAAGCGTCTAGATCTTGGAATATGAGATTCGATCAAGCTGTAAAAACTTATGGTTTTTATCAGAATCCTGATGAATCTTGTGTCTATAAAAAGAAAGGAGACAAAAGAGTAGTTTTTCTCGTGCTGTATGTGGATGACATCCTTTTGATTGGAAATCATGTCGGAATGTTAACATCGGCAAAACACTGGTTGGCGCAACAGTTTGATATGAAGGACTTGGGTGAAGCAAACTATGTTTTGGGAATCCAGATCTTACGAGATAGGAAAAACAGAAGGATTGTTTTGTCCCAAGCTTCATACATCAACAAGATATTGGTGAGATTTGCTATGCAAGATTCCAAGGAAGGCCAAACGCCTTTCAGACATGGAATTCACTTATCACGGGAGCAATCACCTAAGACTCCCAAAGAAGTGGAATACATGAAACGGGTTCCTTACGCTTCAGCAGTAGGAAGTCTCATGTATGCTATGCTATATACTCGACTAGATATTTGTCATGCTGTTGGGATAGTCAGTAGATATCAGTCGGACCCAGAGCCCGAACACTGGATTGTTGTTAAACATATTCTCAAGTATCTTCGAAGAACTAGAGATTATATGTTGGTTTATTCAGCATCAGACTTGGTGCCTGTGGGATACACTGATTCTGATTTTCAAGCTGATAGAGATTCTCAAAAGTCTACGTCAAGGTCAGTATTCACACTTGGTGGCGGTGCTGTTATTTGGAGGATCATAAAACAATCTTGTATTGCTGATTCCACAATGGAAGCTAAGTACGTGGTAGCTTGTGAAGCAGCCAAAGAAGTTGTTTGGCTGAAGAATTTTTTGCAAAGCCTAGAGGTGGTTCCTTCCGCGTCACAAAGTATTCCTTTATTTTGTGACAATAGTGGAGCTGTGGCAAATGCCAAAGAACCTACAAACCATCAACGCGGGCAACACATTGAGCGGAAGTATCACCTCATAAGGGATATTGTTCAGAGAGGAGATGTGACGGTGTGTAAGATTGCTTCTGCACAAAATCTTGCTGACCCCTTCACAAAGCGTTTATCGGCTGGTGTATTTAAGGGTCATATTAAAAATATGGGTATACTAGACATGTCTCATTTACTTTAGGGAAAGTGGGAGAAAATGTTTGATAGTATGAGTGACCTTATTCGTTTTACTTAGATGCCCTTGAGTAAATTTGATCTTATTTGTTTTTTACATTTTGAAATAAATTTATGAGTTATTCTTTTGATTAATTCTTTATGAGCTTGCATGTGTCCATGGGTGGTAAATATATTTAAATCGAGTGTTTGAGTTGTTCAACACAAAAAGATTCGATTTCTTATTCGATCCGCAAATAATTTTTGTTCGCGATCAGTAAATACTTTTGGACAATTTATTTTGATAAGATCGTCTCAATTTCATTAAAGTTTGTCTTTGACTTGGTAATGAAATTGAGGATACATGTATGGTGTATTGGACAGGACCACATGAAATTTAAATTGTGTTTTGACCATACAATTTGAAATTCATTGATTGGCGTATGTATTACCTTAATGCTAAGTGAATAATGTACCTTTATTACCAACTGAACATTCTTTGAGACACCAAAGAGTGAGATTATTATATTGATCAATATCTCGGTGTTTTGGGAATTAAAGTGAAGTAATAAAGAACATATATTTACAATATTGGAATCCTTCACCTATTTAACAGGCATGATCAGGATCCCACGGGTTCTTCTATGAACAGTAAATTTGAGCTCAGTATTCGACATTTGTAGTCGAATCACATTGTGTGACGTGGTCACGCAGGACTGTCAGATAGAAGATGAGTGTTGAGATTGACAAGTGTTTGAACATAGGCTTATTGGTCATGGTAGCCTATTGCAAATACTTTAGTTGATCGGAGGGGGCAATATGTTGGATTGATCAATCAGAGGATAATAATTGTTGATATATTGCTTCAATAATTCCGATAAAATTAAGAGTGCAATTATATTCTTTTAGTGGAATAGAATATAATTAATAAATTAATATGATAAGTCAAGAGTTGACCGGGTCATAATTAATTTATTAGAGCTTAATTTAATTGGGTCCAATCGGGTCCCTTCAGTGGCTCAATATGAACTAGAATAAATTATAGAGATTATAATTTATTATTGCAATACAATAAATATTGTGGATATTGATAGATATAGAAGATGGAGATATCCAAGATCTCCTAAATCTATCAGGATATGTTGCTTGGATGAAAAGAATAATGGGATATTATATATGTATACATATAAGTCACGCCATTATTCCTGCTCTCCTCAATAATCACACATCCAATAATATATCCAAGGAGGTGTCCACACATCGTGTATTGCAGTGCAGTTCGTGAGAACACCAGAGAAGACTTGGAGGTTTGAAGCTACACGCTACAAAGGTATTAATTTAATCCTTCTAGCGTAAATTAATTAATTATAGAACATAAAATAAATCGATCGATCCTACAACGATGTAACCAATCTTCAATATTCAATATTGTGGATCGGATAGGAATCGTGGTTCTAACAAAAAGTTGTCGCTTTCTTTGACCTATTCCATTGACTTGGAATTATACCATCTTCGCACTAATATTACCAACAACAGCTTTGACTAGCTGTTGTTGATCTTTCCTTGGGCAACAAGTGTTGTGATGTGGACTCTCATATAGTTGACGTGGCAATCCAGCTGACGCCACGTCAGTTTCCTTATCCAATATGGCCATATCAGCTTTGTTATGCATGCAAGCCATGTAAACATGAAGAGCTCGAGTTGGAGAAAGCTTGAATGAAAAATGAGCAACAGATGATTGATCAACTTGAGCTGCAGATGATATTTGATCTCTAACAGCCCCCCTAAATTGGAGCTGAGCTAAAGAAGTAATTTGCAATTTAGTTCAGAGCTTGTTGAAGAATTGTTTACTTAAAGGTTTGGTTAATATGCCAACAACTTGATTAGATGAGGGAACATGAAACACTTGGAGTCTGCTTGCTGTGACTTCATCTCTAACAAAGTGAAGATCGATTTCGACATACTTGGTGGGGGCATGAAGAACAGGATTTGAAGCAAGGCAATGGTATTAAGATTGTCCACCCAAGCTGTGGAGGGTGTGGTCATGGGAATTTGTAGTTCATATAGAAGGATTGTTAGTGAAAACAACTCAAGAACACACAACACCAAAGAACTTGGAAAACGTACGAAGAAACTCTCTCTGTTCGGCCAGAGTTGTGGCCGAATGCAGCTTACGCAGAACAGGAATCAGAAATGAATCAAATGCAGTTTTAACGTGGTTCGTTCAATAACTACATCCACGGAGGCAAGGCACACCTCAATCCACTAAGAACTTCAATCAATTACAGAGAAATAGCTCAAGAAATGAAATGCCCAATTCTGAATGCGAATTAGGGCACGCACACTCTATCTCTAAATACTCTCTCTAATCTAAAGTACAGGAGATAATGCTACAAGGTTATCTTCTCCTCAATGAGAGCTTTACAATGATATATGGCTTGAAGCTCGAATACAACTGGATAGGAAGTTATAACTGCAAGAAGTTCACGCTGCGCTACAGGACAAATGTGACGGTTTCATGTCGTCACTAACTGAATCTGCTTCGTCACAAATGACAGTTACACTACCTAACTCGAACCCGGTTTGCTCATGACCAGTTTGTCTTCTTGATACTAAAACCCAGTTTAAACCGCCGGTTCTCCACTCCCTAACTCCGGTTCCACATTCCCAACACACCATATTACAAAATATAGGCTCACTTGATGAAATTGAACATCACCTCACAAGGATCTTATCCACATGAGTTCAGCAGTGAGATGTGCCAAGCTTCTATATTTAGCTTTTGTGTTGGATCTAGAGACACTTTGCTGTCTTTTGGATTTCCAGGATATAAGATTGCTACCAAGAAAAACACAGAATCCAGTGATAGACTTCATATCATCAACATCAGCAGCCCAATCAGAATCACTGAAGCCAATTAGATTTAGATTCTGACAAGTTTGGATATGCAACCCATAATCTGTTTATCCAGCCAAATTGTTGGGTTTGTTATAGCAGACCTAGGTTAACACACCGGAATTTAAAAATTTAATTAAATACAATATATCACATACATATTTTAACCCGAATAGCTCAAAATGATTATCGGAATAGGCATTGAAAGGAATGCATAAAACATAAAATTCGTGTGCGAAATTATACCTCTCAAAATTTCTCCTTCATTTGTCGCCTCTGCAAGCTTTCAAAAATTTCATAAGGAAAAGTCAGATTTGCATATTGCCTTTGTTGCTCATTTGACATAGATGCTAGCATGAAACAATAAGCTCTCCTATCGTCATCCATATGACTTTTGTACTTCTCAAGCACCTCCTTTTCAGCATCAGCAGTAGGTGCTGATGGTGGCTTAGTATCAAGAACATATTCTTTGTTTTCCAAACGCAGAATAATTTTTCAGATTTCTCAACCAATCATTATAGTTTGGTCCAGTCAATTTATTTTGGTCAAGGATGCTAGATATAGCATCTATAGTCATTTCAGTAAATGAATCTACAAAATTAAAGAAGCAGACTATGGGAAAAATATTCATTCAATAAAATTAAGGTCTTTAATATTAAATGTCTCCCACTATTTTATTCAAATTCTATAACCCTAATAGAATTTGGGAAATCAAATTTCCTAGTGGGCTTGAGTCCCAATAAAAATATCTTATACCCCAATTATATGAGCCTATAAGATATAATTACTAGTAGTTTACATTTTAACAATTGTAACATTATACAACCCTCGAGTTTTTTTGCCTCGGTTTCCTATATACCCCAACTTTATGAGCCCATATAGTACTAAGTGCAAACAATACCCATCAAACGTTCATGTAAATAGAGTGTCAAGACACCCCACGACTCATGGACGGTGTAAAATTGAGTCTATTTCATGAGCATCATTATGCTTGGTAGAGAACACAACTTTCCAAATACATGAGCATCCCACGACTCATGCCAGTGATCAAGTATGGTAGCATCGTCATGTCTTTACCTTTGATAGTAGGCATGAAATAATAAGTCCTACTTAAATTCCATATTTGTTTGAAATCAATTTTTTCATAAAAAATCTTATTAAGTTTAAAAAAACTTAGGGTTTATTTTAATTCCAAGACCTCATCAACTAAAATTATTAAATGGTTTAATTAATTTTTTTTCATTATATGAGCGCCCGTAGAAAACATTAAATAAATTCTAGCATGCATCCTATACATAAAGCGATGGAATGATCATGGCCAACTTATGCGACCTGTTTGAGCCAAAACGGGTATATGGTCAATCTAAGGGATTATAGGAAACTAGAGTATTACATCATATGTAATCCCATACATACATGGGTCTTGAGCCTACTCTATTACAAAAGTATAACCCACCACAAACTGGTCTTCGCGTCGAATGTCCTTCAAATTTACAATAAAAGGAAAAATCCTCACCGGATAATCTACTCTCATTGCATAAATTTAAAGAATTTACAAATGTAAATAAGAGGCTTGCAGTCCCCATTAAATAACCCAAAGAAAATAAAGACATACATCACAAAGGTCTATGGCTCATGATCATCCCTAAATAAATAAATGCAGTCGCATTCATCAAATGAAGCATATTTAAAATTACCAAGTAATTTCTTATAGGCGGCGACTATTCGCATCCCACAAAATTTTTCAACATATTCCATTAATTTAATAAATTAAAATATTATAGTAAAAGACTACAACGTCCTTAATGAATAATAAACATAATCAATCAAAGTTAATATATATATATATATATATATATATAATTCGAAATAATGGGAAACATAAAAAAATATAATTTTCTTTTTTGCGTGTCATCTTCATAAATCATAAGTTCTTCAAGATTCGTCAATGGAGGACATAAATAACGACAACCATTATTGAATCTAGAATCTTCTTCTTCAGTAATCGAGTACACGGCCCACGATCGAAATTTCTTTGTTACGCACGCTAAAACATCAAACTTCGATTCATTAATATCGAATCTCAACACTAATAAAGCCCTGTCGTAAACAAGGACCTATGTCTTTCACTGTCCCTTTGCGTCTCTACAGCCTATTTGTTTTCTTTGGCTTCTTAAACAAAATATAAAGATTATTGAGACTCATTTAAAAAGACTTCCGTTGATTCTTCTTCAATCTAATAAGTCTGTAGGCAAAAAAATTAAAACCATTTTATCAACTTATAATCGCGGTTGCGGCCATTGCCATCGATTTTAGAAAAGCGCAGCAATGAAACATAATTTGCCCTTTTGTTTTTGTTTTTGTTTTTCTAATTTTCTTTTTTGACTTTTTAATGTTTTACTTATATTTTTTTTACTGAAATAATATACTTTAATAAGAAAAGTGTCTAATTAATATTAAGTGGGTTATATTAAGAATTTCACACTAAATTTTAATCAAAAGTGGACTGCATTAAGAAGTGGGCTGCGTTGAGAAATTTTGTGGGCTACAAATAGTTGTTGCCTTTCTTATATCATATTTTACAATTATTTGGGATAATATAATTTTCATAAAAAATTAATAACAACAGTGTATGTATATATTATATAAATATATATTGTTGTATCTATATAGACTTTGGTAGTAAATATATGCATATGTATTAATCTACTTAATTGCAAGTATTACCTACCCACCAAAGTCCATTTACTATTGGTGGGGGAAAAAAAAAAAAAAAACCTCACCCCTTATTAATTCAAATCGGCAAAATCAAAGGAGATGGTTTTTACCACTCCTTTGATTATTCCCTAATTCTTTTTTTTTTTTAGAAAAACATATTTCCTTATTATAAAATGGACGATTCTAGATTATAATAAGTCACACCTCATTAATCAATATGAGTAACAATTTCTCATATTTATCAAAACTGTGTATCATTTTATCATATAAAATTTTATATATACATATCCCAAATAATCAAAACATGAAACAATTTATCATATTTTAAACAATTTAAATATGTAATTACCCCAAACACCTTTCAATACCGTGAACCTGGCTCTGATACCACTATTGGGTTCATTATAGCAGACCCAGGTTAATGCAGCAGAATTTAAAAATTTAATTAAATACAATATATCACATATATATTTTAAGCCGGTAGCTCAAAACGATTATCGGAACAGGCATTGAAAGGAATGCATAAAACATAAAATTTGTGTGCGAAATTATACCTCTCAAAATTTCTCCTTCGTTTGTTGCCAAGGTTAGTAGGAATCAATTCCTTGTCTGATTCTCGAACTCGCAAGGATCCCAAGTATGATCCTCTAATTAGTCCACTGGTTGAATGACAACACCAAATCAACACTTCGCTAGTAGTGATAATTCGTTTTATCAATTAAAATAGATAATAGCGTAAATGAAAGGAGACAAAAATAAGGAGGAACTTTTCTTCCTTATTAGTTACTGGTGAGAAAAGAAAAGATAGAAAACTTTGTGCTACTCTGATTTTTTTATCTATGTGATACACTTAATCTATATTTATCTCATGTATCAAATAAAACCTCATCCCCTAACCTACGCATCCCACTTATCACTTAAAAAGTGGAAGCAGTCAAACTCCTTTTTCTTCTCACAAAATCTAGCAAATTCAAAATTGAAGTAACCAATTCTCTAAAGAATTGCTCCACGTTAGCCACATCAAGGAAAGTGACTTTGTGGAGTCAAACTCCAATATGATATACATATGAATATATTATATATAGCATTTAGGATTATTTTAATAAACTAATTTATTTAGATAACCATATCTCCTTTATTATTTGTGGACTTCTACAATAAAGCCTACTAATTTTAGCATTGGGCTTTCCAAGTTAATCCAATTAACTTGGTGATTTCTAATCACTAATAACTTTAATCATATCAATTAATTTAAATCATTAACACTATTAATGTCAATTAAATAATGTAATTATCTAATTGAATTTACGTTTAGTTCAACAATTGAATTAAAATGTAAATCTAATTAATTAATCGATATTGATTAATTATATCCAACTATTGGATTATACTAATTGATAAATGTAGTCATTCAAACTTAAGTGTGACCCTTTAGGTTCACTACTAACGCTAGTAGTAGGCTTACAACTTTTGCAATTTTGCAAATAACAATTATTTGATTATTTAGAATTAACTCTTTAATTCTAAAACCTACAAGTCACGGGAACACCTAGCAAGAAGCGTGATCTCCTAGTGTTAGGTGAAATAGTGGGTAAACCTATATAGTTCTGATTATCATACATGTAAGATCCTTCCAACAACTAATCTCCCAATTAGTTCTAGAGTATGGATTATAAGTCGAAACCCTGTTAAATCAATAATTGCGTTATTATATTCAAGTTACAATAATTCTTGATGAATTCATATTCATCTTGTCTTGGCCAAGGTCTTCGAATCAAGAACAATGAAAAACACAGGAGATTCTCTTGTCAATGACAAGTGTCGGATTCTATGTTGGCAATTGACAAGTCTCTATGCACACATATTTAATACCCAATATATCCCCTTGTGATTGTCCAGCAAACAGAAGATATATCTAAGTATTATATAATGTACATAAGACACCGTCATGCCTCAAGTCTGAGGACTACTCATGTACTAGCGCAATTACGAAATTCTTATTTCGACAAGATATCTCCAATTAAGAATTTTCCGCGGATCAAGTCCAATGCACTTGTTCCATAACAAGCATCTGCATACATGAACTCGTGTCACCATACTAATACTAATGGAATATAATATTCTCATCTCACGGGTATTCATCATATGCATAAGTCTTACCAGCTACTCAATGTCCTATCTGAATAGCTTTGACTTGGGACTAAATTAAGACCAAAGCTTCTAGAGTATATTCCATGATCACCATCGCATGTGTGACCATGCCCCTCAACTTATTTTGATCTAATGACTTTATCTAATATTATATATGAAAAAAAATATAAAAGATAAAGAACAATGCCTTCATTAATATAATTCCCAATAAAATTGTTTACATATAAAATGTGAAAGAGTACAATAATCCAATCTAATTGGCGCGCCAGGCACACTACTCTAACACAAATATCTCAAAATCCTTTTGACAGCCTTCCAATGAGTATCAAGCGGTGCAGCCATATATTGACTTACTTTATTCACCGCACAGGAAATCACTGGTCTGGAGATAGTAGTATACTGGAGTCCACCTACTAAACTTCTGAAAAGAAAGCCATTAGTGTGAGGGTTGCCATCATCTTTAGATAATTGATGTGATGTGATCATTGGAGTGGCAAGTCCATTTGCTTCAAGCATGTGAGCTCTTTTAAGAAGCTCATTCGATGTATTTTCCCTGATTGAGATGCAGACCAAACTTGGTTTTGGTAATTTCAATACCTAGAAAATGTTGAACTTCTCCCATATTTTTCAGAGAAATATGGATGCTAAATTGTTGAATGACAGAGGAAATCTCTTCAGTGTTGTTTCCATTAATTAAGATATCATCAACATAGATCAAAATGTAAGTAATGGTGTTAGCTTGAACTCTATAAAAGAGAGAGTTATCTGCTTTAGAGTTTATAAAACCACATCTTAGTAACAATCCCTTGACTTTAAGGTATCAACTTCTTGATGCTTGTTTAAGACCATACAAAGCTTTGGAAAGCTTGCAGACAAGATCCTGTCCATCAGCGGCCATCTGCTCAAAGCCAGGTGGTTGCTTCATATGGATTTCTTCTTTCAAATCACCATTTAAGAAAGCATTATCAACATCAAGGTGTTGGATCCATCCTTTGGAAACAACAACAGATAGAATCACTCTTATTGTTGTTGGCTTCACTACAGGACTGAAAGTTTCATAGAAGTCCAGTCCTGCAGCTTGAGAAAAACCTGAGCAACTAATCTTGCCTTGTACCTAAAGATACTGCCATCAGAATTCTTTTTAAGCTTAAAACCCCATTCGCTGCCCACAAGATTCTTTCCAGGTGCAAGTGGAAGAAGTTTCCAGGTGTTGTTCATCAAGGGATCATATTCAATTCCCATGCCAGTCTTCCATCTTTCATTTGTAAGAGCTTCTTTAAAAGTCTTGGGCTCTTTTTCAATAATTAAATCAATGACATATGTCTTTGGTTTAAAAATGCCATCTTTGGATCTAGTGACCATAGGATGAATAGGTTAATGTGAGTGAGGAGTTGGATCATTCTAAAGAGTAAAATCATGAGCAGGAGAATGATATGGTGATGGAGTCTTTTGGGGTGGATGTGGTGAGTGTGATCCATAATCAGAGTGTGTTCCAGGTGTAGAGTAATATTGAATATTGGAAGGAGAGTTTGTTGCATTTCTTAGTGTAGTAGAATAATCTATGGTGATGGGAAATTGATGACAACAGGGAGAGGACTGAATTGTGACAGGATGAGAAAGAACACCCTTGTAATGAGTGGTTTTAGGTAGGGGATTGAGTTTAAAATCACTGTCAGGAAATATATTCTCATCAAAGATGACATCTCTAGTTACAATGGCCTTTTTTTCAGGTAGGAGAACTTTATAACCCCTATATTGATTGGAATAACCAATGAAATTAGAGGGAGAAAATCTGAACTAAAATTTGTGTTTGTTCAAAGGTCTGGTATTAGGATAGTAGAGGCACCTAGACACTCTAAGTCTCTTATAATATGGAATTTGTGTTTATAAATGAATTCTAGGGGGCTTTTGTATTTTAGGATTTTCATTGGAAGTCTATTAATGATGTAAACAGATGAAGCAAATGCATCATCTAAAAAATGAATAGGGAGATGAGAGTGAGCAAGTAAAGACAGACCCGTATCAACAACATGTCCATGTGTTTCTCTCTGCTACCCCCATTATGTTTGGGAGTATAAGGGCATGACATTTTATGTTCTATGCCAGTTTCTTGAATTATATGTTTCAAACCAACAAACTCCCCACCCCCATCACTCTGAAAACACTTAACTTTAGCACCAAATTGGGTCTTAATCAATCTTTTGAAGTTAGCAAAAGCATCAACAACTTCACTTTTGAATTTCAGCAGATATAGCCAAGTAAATCTACTGTAATGGTCCATGAAGCTGACATAATAACTAAAACCATTCCTTGATTTTGTGGGAGCTGGACCCCTCACATCACTATGTATTATTCAAAAGGGGCAGTATAGATAGTGCATGAATCAAGAAAAGATGATTTATGGCTTTTAGCTATAACACAAGAGGAACAAATGTTACTAAGCTGATCTTTTATTGAAAATGAAAGGTTACAATCATGCAAAACCTTTTTGACAACATCATAACTACAGTGACCCATCCTCTGGTGCCATAAATCTAGATCCAGCCATTTGCTTAGGGAAACTGAAATAACATCGGATTTACAAAAAGAACTAGAAGACTTGACACTTGAAGTTGGAACATGACTGGAAACTTAAAATTGAAGGGTTCAAGATTGAACTGATAGAGACCATCTTCAAGACTCCCTTGGAGTAATACGATCTGTGTTACTTGATCCTTGACAATACAAATAGAAGGATGAGAGAATACTGAGAAACACTAGTAAGCTTCTTAGTGATGTTAGGGACATGTAAAAGGCTTCTTAAAAGGAAAGCTCTAGAGTGATTAGGAGAAGTGAGAAAAGTGTTTCCAACTTGAGTGATGGACTCACCTGCCCCATTTCCCATTGAACTTTAGAATTTCCATGATACTCACTTAAACCATTGAGACTGAGATTGCTAAAGTCATTAGCAACATGGTTTGAGGCCCCAGTATCAGGATACCAGCTTGACTCAGAAGCACTTTCAGCAAAGTTAGGAATCTGAACCATATTGAGTGAGGGGTTTCTTGGATTATACTGATTCTGCACCTACTGATTATTTCTTTGAGCAACATATGAAGTATCAACCCTATACCAGCACTTATCAGCAGTGTGTCCAGGTTTGTAACAAATCTCATAGATTACCTTTGATTGAGTGAACCTACCACCTCTTCCTCCTCTAGATCCACTTCTTCCACCTCTGCCAGCATTACTATTGTTGCCAAAGCCATTTCCACTTCCACCTTGGTAGTTGTTGTTGTTGTTGTTGTTGTTGTTGGGAATTTTCCCTTTGTATGTTTGAGTGACAGTATTGACACTCATTTGAGAGCCATCAGAATTAACCAGAACAGTCTGGTTACTCTCAAGTCTTGAATTCAATACTTAGAAGAAGAGCTTGAAGTTCTGGTACAGTAACAGGTTCAACTCTTGAAGCTATTGTGACCATGACTGAGTCATATTCTGTTCCTAGACCTCCAAGTATGTAGAGAATTTGATTAGACTCAGATATAGCTTGACCAGTTGAGGCAAGGATATCCAAGCAGCTTTTCATTTTGCCTAGAAAGTCTCTCATTAAGAGACCAACTTTCTTGAGGTTATGCAACTGTAGTTTGTGTTGCATCACTTTGGCTTTTTTTTTAGTGGAGAAATTTAGTTGCAAGGTTTCCCAGATTTCGTTTACTGAGTTGAGACAAACCATGAGTGTTAAGATACTGTCAGAAAGAGAGGACATACTCTAGGAGGCCAACAGTTGATCTTGCTTGTTTCACATGATGTATTCTGAGGTGGATTTTGGTGGTTGGTTTTTCTCCTATGATATAGCCTTCAAGACCATATCCTCGAATTGCAGTTAGAACCCAATGCTTCTAAATTAAGTAGTTCGATTCATCTAGTTTGAGAGAAACTAGTTGTACACCCATGCTATGCACAGTTAGCAGTATGTACAAAGTTATTAAGGAATTATATATATGGAGTAAAACAAAGTTATTAAGGAATTATATATATGGAGTAGTAACTGTTAACATAAATAGGCAATAAACCACAATATCCGCATTGTGTGGATGGATGGATGAATAAATTACAATCTAAGAGGGATACTATATATTTTTTAATGTTAAAAAAATGCGCAAATATGCGTGATTAAAGCATTTTCCTAATGTCTTTGGTCAACATAATTTATCAAACTTACATATGCTTGATCTTTTATATATTAATTTTTAAATATGTAAAATATAAATCTTAAACAATTTATGGGTGTATTTGTTTTGGTTTCCTCTCAATTAATTGACGGGATCAAATCTCAATAAAGTACACTCACATACTCTCTCAGTCAGCACTCCACAACCTTAAGCAAATATTCCCTCCGTTCCATATTAATTGATGTTTTAGGATGAAAGGGAAGAATTGAGGATTGAATATTTTGATAGATATACCTCAACTAAAGATTTGACCAAATCAAAATATCTCTATAGATCGAAAACTAGAGATATTTAGAATTGAGGCAAGGGAGAAAATTGGTAGAATTGGAGAAAAATATGTAAAACGTCAATTAAATGGAAAAAGGGAAGAACATCCTAAAACGCCAATTAATATGAAACGGATGGAGTATATATTATTCAATTATTAAGAATAGAGGTATTTAAATATAACAAACGGGACAAAAAGCCCATTAGACAACAAAATTATTGAAAATTTTAAAAATATCAAAATGGCAGAAAAATAATAAATGTAATATGTTATGAGCGTGTTTACTTATCATTTGGCCCAATTGATTAATGATCAGATCACCGAGCCGTGTATTATGTGGAGTTGCTGACAATATATTTACATACAGCATATCATCTTTTCTGACCTTTGATATTAAAAATAAACCCTAACTCAATCTCCACACTACAAGAAAAATGGTTTTTTGAGACCACAAAAAGTGGCCTAAAATAATAAGTATTTGTCACAACTTAAGTGAAGTGATCTTATAATGAGTATTTGTCACAACTTAAGTGAAGTGGTCACAAATAATGAGTATTTGTCACAACTTATGAGTATATCACTTTATTGTCGTCTCAATAACTCGGAAGTAAATAATATAATTGTGACCACAAAAGTGGTCCCAAATTTTTCTAAAATATTTTGCGCAACAACTAGTTGTCTCTAAAAATATTCTTTAAATGGTCTCAAATAATTTGTAAAGAGATTTGTGACAACAAGTGGTCACAAATAACTTATTGTTAGTCACCACAATTATGGTTTCAAACAGTGGTATACAAAAGACCCCTTTTGTTGTAGTGCCAACCAACAAAACCAAACACTATTTATTTAATCCAATATTCTCTTTCCACTTTATTTTCCCAATCCACAATACTCCATTCTCCTCCAGCCTTTAATAAACGCATCCTATATTTTCTTTTAAAATCAAGAAGATAACAAATTGTATTAAATTTTATTATGAATCTATAAATTTTGTTTCTAGAGAAATCTTGGAATCTCATCTCTATTCTTTACAGACGAAAAGTTTAAAGAAAAAATGTATGTGACATTATGGCTATACTCACACAGGTGGTGACAACTCATTCCCCTGTTCATTTTTCATTTTTTTTTCTCAATTTTTTTGTTTCGTTTCCTTGGATTCTTATCTGCCTCTGTGACTGTTAAGTTACATCTATGACTTTCCATCAGAAATTTGCTTCCTTAAGAGCATCTCTAGCCCTACTTTGACTCGGCGTAGAGATGTAACTATTCATGTTCTTTTAACTCCAGGCCTGCTTTGGCTACTACTTCCTAAGGACGCAGGTGAACAGTTTGGCGCTCATTTGAGCGCAAAACTGTTCACCATACTCTCTCCCTTTTTTTTTCTTTTTTTTTTTAAATTTAATTGTATACATATTAATTGTTGTGTTTCCAATTTTATTGTTGTATTAAGTTAATATATGTGCCTATTATATTTTAAAAGCAAAATATATTAGTTTCATTTAAATACAAAACTTGTCCTTGCTAAAATTAAATATTTGTTAAATTTTGTATACTATTATTAGTAATTAAAAATAAATTATGAAATAGTTCACTATAATAAAATAATGCATTAAGATATTCATACAATTGCGACAACATAAACAAATACATAAACACTACTATATCGAAACAAATACATAAGGGTACTACTTTACTAATTTAAAATACACCATAATAAAGACCATTTTACTCATACTACAAATATGAAAGTACTAATAATACAGATCTAGTAAACCCCAAGATTGGTTCCAGACTCCCAATATCTGAAAAATATCTGACAAACCCATTGAACATATTAATAATATGTGGTGGTTCCTTTTTTTGTGTGTAATTTTTGTTTTTCATTATAATAGTATGAAAATTATTATCTCAAAATCGTGGAAAGATACAAAATTGTATAAGTATATTCGCAAATTAGAATTGCTCACAAAAAATAATACAAAAAAATATTAAAGAAGAATATTTCATGTAATGCGAAACAATGTAAGGTTACAGTCCATAAAAGTAAAAATTGTAGCAAACGTAAGCAGAAAAGTTTAAATGTTGATCACCTTTCAATATGAATGCTGCAAACAGGAGCAAACACTGAAAAGTTGATAAAGTTGTACATGCAAAGAGGAGATTTGTCAATCACGAACCTCAGTTACTTTTTTTTTAAGATAGAAGGCTGAACTTTGTAGGTATCACTTTAAATTTTATATGATTAGTGGACACCATGAAATCCTTGATGGTATATAGGCGTCCCTCTCCAAGCTTGTAGTTAACAGATTTCAAGGCATTTGCCTTAAGTGATGCATAAATTCTCTGACCCTGCATTTAGAAACACAAAATTTTGTGAGAATGTCTATATTAATTAATGTATATAATAACTTGCTTGAAAAATAAAAACGGAAATAATATTGGCTTCCTTATCGTGAATGACATATTCCAGGCTCTCCGTTTCTTGCGGACGACCCCATGCTAAAACCTCGTAAGCACGAATCAGCCTAAGGCGCATAGCCCATGATGTAGTCGACGACTCCAGTTCCCGAGCAACACTAAACAGATGAAGAACTTTGCAGATCAAGTTTTTTAGATTGAAAAGGTGTAAAATGGCAAGGACGTGAGGAGATGATATGATGCGAATGTTTGTGAATGAGGCCCTGTAATGTTGATTATAAATGGTACTTGGCTAAATCACTACACATGGAGGTTATTTCAAATGTGGGATAATTAGTAAGATATGACTTTAGTTCGAATATTTCACAACGTACCTGTTGTGTTATCCAGAAACCAACAAAAACAGCCGCATTTTAAAATTGGTAATGGGCGGTTTCATAAGAATCAACCGTAAATATAGGAACGGTTGAGAAGAAAGATTATAATTGGTTTTTCTTTGACATAAATAATTTGACCAAGATATCTCCCTTAAATTAAAAAGGAAAAGAAATTTCCACATAGACAAATTGAGATAATTTAATGGGGAAGAGGACAAATCAGCAGACTTTTCTCTTATTATATTAAGGGGGATGAGTTGACTTTGCAACTGAGTGATGGGAGTTACAATGTTGCTGGAGGCAGGGGCAGCAATCATTGTAACATTAGGTGGATTTTCAGTAGTGATATGAGTTTCTTCAGCCATGGTAGATTAGATATTAAGATGGGTAGAAAAAGATGGGAAATAGGATAAGAAAATAGGCCCTAAGACCTGCTCTGATACCATATTAGAAAAATAGCAAAACAACTGATGAAAGGCATTGTAATAAAAACTTTTGAGCTCAAGTGTTTACTTTGTATTTTAGTGTGTCAAACTCAATACAATGATCATCTATTTATACACAAATCAACAACTATCAACTAGGTTAAACTATGGTGGCTATCATACGTCAAAACTACACCATCTAAGATATACTAGCCGTTAGATCATAGCAGAAAAGCTACTGCTTTCTTTGTCCTGTTCCATTGACTTGGAACTGTACTATCTTCGCACTAATATTACCAACCGCATCTTTGACTAACTATTGTTGATCTTTCCTTGGACAACAAGTGTTGTGATGTGGACTCTCATATAGTTGACGTGGCAATCCAGCTGATGCCACGTCAGTTTCCGTATCCAATATGGCCAGATCAGCTTTCTTATGCATGCAAGCTATGCAAACATGAAGAGCTCGAGTTGGAGCAGGCTTGAGTGAAAGATGAGCAGCAGATGATTGATCAAGTTGAACTGCAAATTATATTTGATCTCTGACACCTACGCGCTATCACCTCAATAGGCTTTACGATGGTTGAGGAAGACCACTGTGTGTATGTCAAAAGGGATGAGAGAAAAGTCACAATTCTCTCGTTGTATGTGGATGACATTTTACTGGCTAGTAATAATACGGAGATGATTGCTGCTACTTAGCAGTGGTTGTCCTCTACTTTTGAGATGAATGAGGACATGGGAGAAGTATAATACATACTTGGTGTTACGATATATCGAGATCGCTAAAAAAAACTCTTAAACTTGTCACAAGAGACTTACATTGAAAGGGATCTTGAGTAATTCTATATGCATAATGCTAAACCCGTTGACACGCCTATGGAAAAGAATTGTGCTCTTACCAAAGACTTGTGCCCAAAGATATACGAAGAAAAAGAAAGCATGGCTAGAGTTTCCAATGCGGGAGCATTAGGGAGTTCGATATACGTAATTATGTGTACTCGACCAGACTTGTTCTTTGCAGTTGTGAGGTGAGAAAATATCAAAGTAATCCCGGACTCACTCAGTGGGCTGCAGTCTAGAGGATACTCGGGTATTTTAAAAGGGATAAGTGATTTAACTTTGTGCTATCACGGTGGCAGTCTAAAATATACTTGGTTACAACGATGAATCAGCGAATAGAGGTGAACATAAATCTACCTCGGGATATGCATGCTTATTGTGTGGTACTGCTATCACCTGGTGTAGTAAGAAGCAGCCTTGTATATCTTTATCCACCATGAAAGCAAAATATATCGCTTTTACATTTGCAGTTGCTGGTTGAGAAGATTTCTCCAGACTCTTCGTATTACGACACACGTTGATGATGAAGTAGTTGTCTATTGTGATTGTGACAACACTGAGTCACTAGGATATGCTAAGGATCCCAAGTATCATGGAGAACTTAATATATTAACACATATTGTTGATACCATATGCCATTTCATCTGAGATAATATTGTGCAGGGCCAAGTGGTGCCCAAGCATGTATCGATTGATGAAATGATTGTTGATCCTTTCATTAAGCATTTGAGTAGATACATATTTCAAATGGATGTAAAAAATATAGGACTTCATAAAATTTAAATTCTTTTAGCCAGTATGAACAATTGTTCTTTTACAATGAAATGTGCCCTTATTAAATATGTTAGAAGCGCTGTGTCTATTTTATGTGATTGTCACAAGGCTTAGATTGCCCCACTCATACGGGAAACAACCCTTGCGCTTAGATATCGAGCAGGATAAGATTGGAAGATCATACTCACTTGTAACCAATGACGGACTCACATAGGGGCCAAGATGGGCACTAGGCCCCCTTGCTCGGTCAAAATGTGTTACTATGTATATGTGTATTTTAATATATTTTAATACAACTTAATCAAATAAAATAAATAATTATATTGTTTAATTTGAATAAGATGGATGTAATATTATGTATAAGCAATATAAATAAAGAATATAAAATTTAATGAATATAGAAACATTATATCTGGATTATTATTTTTTGTTTTTGTAATTAAGTCAATTTATTGATCTAATTTAAATTGTTAGTACTTTCTAGTTTTATTTATAGAGTTGACTATAGTTGAATCATTTGGATATATTTAGAGGGCGCAACGGTAGCCCCATTTTAGATTTTTCTAAAATATTATTTTTAATGTAATTTATCTAATATTTTATATTTAGAGCCTAATATAAATGATTTTGATTTCTAGCTACTCAGAAATTGCACCATATTTGATAAAATTTGCCACATAACTTTAGAGCATAGTTAAAAAAAAATTACTCTGTGAGATGAACTCCTAGATCTGTCTATAAATGAGGCACCCCTCGACTAAATTTCTCGATCCATCACTACTTGTAACTGATCGCCTTCGTGAATGGAATTACTCGAAAGGCAGTTGCTCATAGTTGCCTTGCCATGGGACTAGGATGAGATCATACTTGATCGATTATGAAGAATGTCCTAACTTCATAAAAACCTATTATTAGCCGAGTGTGCGGATTGTTAGAAGTTGTGTAGAGACAAACTTCTAGTGATACTGTAACGATCCGATTTTCATAAATTAAATTATTCTAATTAATCACAATACATCAAAATCATGGAACTTTTTTTTCTATCTCTATATATGTAACGGCCCGATTTTCTAAATTAATTTAAGAAAATATAAAGAGGCAAAAATATCTAAACTTTTTTTTAGAAATAATTGTTTTAGTTCATTCAAGCCATTACTAAATTACTGTTCGTATAAAATTTCCACTTTTGTCATATCGGAATATAATACATATAAAGATACATTAAAATAAATTGTAAATATGCATTAATTTAAAATCTTTGAATATTTGAGGCATAATATCAGTTATTTGCAGCGGAATATAAATAAAACTAGTTGAGCTAACACAACTTAACATGCAATTTAATTAAATCAGAAGTCTAGCACAAATCCCTATTATTTTATTTTATTTTATTTTATTATTTTATTATTTGGAATAAATTATAACAAGTAATTACTTAATCAAAATTAATTCCTAAGTATGCACCTAGTATGAGAAATCATTAATGAAATTCAAACATGCCATCAACTATATTTTATAATTTTAATAACTCCCAAATAAACTAACAACTCACATAGTATCCTAACATTCACCTAGCAATTGTTCAAGCATACGAAATAACCTGACTTAGAGTAACATAACATTCTGGTTCAAATAATCCAATATCAAATTTAAATAAAGTTTCATTACTTAATAGATATCACCATACGATTCCCCGGCTCCGTCTCAGCTTCAATCACTCTCTCCATTTCTACCTGAGGATCAATAATGGGTTGGGGTGAGCTTCTTTTCGCTCGTAGGAGTCACAGTTTATTACCATAATCATAAAGACAAAGAGGCATACAATGTAACATTTATTAAAATGATGCGCTTGTATTGGCAAGACACATAAAGCTAACTTGTATTGGCAAGTAACAAACTGATAATGGGCTAAACTTGTATGAGCAAGTAGCATAATGACAATAAGCAAAACTTGAATTGGCAAGCATCGAATTGTAAATCACTTGTATTGGCAAGTAATAATAAAATAAAAGCACACATATACAGTCAAGTAATTATAATTAAAGCAATAAACAGTTAGGACCCCCACCTGAAAAAGTACGATGAGTGATAGCAAATGCTTGTATTAGTTCAAAGTCCTAGGCCCGTAGTCACACTCCTCGATTCCTACATTTTAAACAAAGAAGAAAAATATTTTAATGTCTTTGATATGAAACCTTTCGAATAAATAAAGAAAGGAAATTGAATAAAATATAAATAAGAGATAATGGAAGGTTGGGCTTGGAAAGGTATGTGGGACCGGGATTTATTTATTGGATAGGGAGAATTGTACTCATTTGATAGTAAAAGGGTTAGGATGATTTGCTGGTGGAATAGAATAAAAATCACTAGACTATGGATTTAAAAGAGAGAGAGAAATAGGTTAGGGCTTAAAAAATGGGTTTCCTTTTAGCCTTATAAGAGCACCCACAATGCTATTTCTATTACTACCCATCACATCATCGCCACGTCACTGCCACATCAAAAGTTTAAACCCCATTCAATTGCTACCTATTTCCCACAATGCAACTCAGGTCCAATTAACACTATTTGTCACTATTTGAGGGTCCCACCTTAAAACCACCCTATTCATTTTCCCATCTTCAATTTAATTAAATCTTATTTACAATTTTAACATGTATAATTAATTATTTGATATTTATAATTCGTAGATAAAAAATTTATTTCCGATTTTAAAAAAAAAAAATCTAAATTCGGTAAAAATAATATTTCGATATTTAATAAAATATTATTAAATATATTAAAATTCAAAGAGGGAAAGAAACGTTACAACACGAAATATTAATAAAAAAAAAAAGGAAACATGTTTAAGCACTCTTGAAAAATATCTAAGTAGAATTATGATGCGCCCAAATGTGCTCAATCAAGTCTGCCCGGAGTTGATGGTGTTTTTCCTTGTCTCGAAGATCGGCGCCTCTTTGTATGTATGCATTGAAACTCCCGATTGAACCTTGAAAAAATTGGGTGTCTGCATTATTGTCGATGTTTGGTTCGTCCGCCCAGTTGATCGTCGATTCCCCTTCGTCTTCAACTATCATGTTGTGTAAAATAATACACGTATACATAATATCTTTCAACTTGCTCGTGTACCAAAAACGTGCCGGGCCTTTAATTATTGCCCATCGAGCTTGCAAAACCCCAAATGCTCGCTCGACGTCCTTTCTTGCCGCCTCTTGCATTTGCTTAAAATGGCTTCTCTTCGGATCAGTAAGACATTGAAAGCTCTTGACGAAGGCTGCCCATTCCGGGTATATTCCATCAGTAAGGTAGTACCCTCTGTTGTAGGGCGTACCATTTACTATGAAATTTACGTCCGGGGCTTTTCCCTGCAGGACGTCATTGAATAGAGGTGATTGATTGAGCACATTAATGTCATTATTTGAACCTGCGACTCCGAAAAAGGCATGCCATATCCACAAGTCTGCCGATGCTACGGCTTCAAGCATGATTGTCGGAACTCCATGATCACCTCTGGTGTATTGGCCTTTCCAAGCGACTGGGCAATTCTTCCATTCCCAGTGCATACAATCGAGGCTTCCTAACATCCCGGGAAAACCATGTCTTCTCTCGTGCATATTAATCAAACGTTGACAATCGGATGGGGTTGCTTTTCTCAAATACCTCTCTCCAAATATGTCAATTACACATCGACAAAAGTTAGACAAGCATTCAATACCTGTTGTCTCTGCAACTCGTAGGTACTCATCAAAGAGGTCGGCTGGACCACCGTATGCCAATTGGCGAATTGCGGATGTACACTTCTGAGCGGTGTGAAACCTTTTCTTCCTAATGCGTCTTCCCTTTGCTGAAAGTATGGATCATGTGCTTCTAAGGCATCGACTATTCGAATGAATAATTCTCGTCGCATCCGAAAACGCCGGCGGAATACGTCGTTGTTATATGTTGGAACTTCACAAAAGTAATCATTGAAAAGGCGTGTGTGTGCACCTTCACGATCCCGTTGGACATACCTTCTTCTTTGGGGAGGACCAGATGATCCTTCAACCGCATCAAGCAACAGCTTATGTTCATTAAGAATTTGCAAGAACATTCTATCATCGGCATCGTCCATAAAATGGTCGAACATTGCTGCATCGTATTCATCGTTGCTATTGTTGTGGGGGTCAGAAGACATGTTTCTCTGAAAATGAATGGGTATGAAAATAAAGATTTGAGAAGCTATTCTTGCTGCAGATGTTCTGCAAATGCATTAGCTGAACCTATTTATAGATGTATATTCTAACGGCTACATTCTAACGGCTATATTCCAACGGCTACATTCCAACGGCTATATTCCAACGGCTATATTCCAACGGCTACATTCCAACTACAATCTTCCAACAACTACATGTCAACGGCTATTTGTTCAAAATATTTTTTAGAGTTAACAATGCATCACCTTATTATTACATCATTAAGAATTACAGAAAATGCAATACAAGAAATGAAATACAAGGAATAGAAAATACAAGACACGAAATACACTGAATAGAATACAAGAAATACAAGCAACGAACTACATCCCCCAACCCCATCTTTTCTTTATTTCGTCGCACATTTGAAGGTGCACGTGGAGTTGTTCCGGGGTCATCCTTGATGTGTCTCTCATGATTATGTCGTAGTCCCTTTGTTTGTTGAAAGTCTTTAGTTCGGCAATCTTCTGTTGGGAAATTGCCCTATATTCTTCCATGTTGCTCTCGATCGATGTCTTTATCTCTTCATAAGCATCGACCTTTCCCTTGCCTTTCCTCTTAGCGGCTTTCTGACCGATCGGCCGAATGTGGTCTAGATCATCATCTTCGTTGTTATCTGATGATGTGTACGCGCCTGACGCCGACGTCTTTGTCTTCTTTTTCCCCCGATGATCACGAGTTTGCTGGTTAATCCACTTTGGACAAACACTTAGCACCTTCCACATCCCAAGAAGCCTATTGAAGTCAACATTCTTGTATGTGAGTGACCACTGCTTCAACGCATCCACCAGTATATCGGCATCGCTTCGTCCGCTTGCCCAATTTTCCTTCAGCGTAATGTAAATTGCATTAAATAGGGACACGTGCTTCGCCGCAGTATAATAATGTGTCTTCATCGGGCCCCATGGTCGTTCAATAAAACCGGCGGGACGATTTTTGTTGTAGTCGGCAGCGATTCGTTTCCACATTCTTTCCAATTTTTGAGCATTGCCGATCGCTGAATCTTCGCTTATATTTACCCAACATCGAGCTAGACGCTCATTTTCATCTCCATTCCATCTTGGGTTGTATGTCCCCTTTCTCCCCTGTGGGACGTCACCGACTCCGTCGGAAGCTACATCTTCGTCAAGGTTAATATGCTCGAGCCCCACAGGTGACGAGCGTGGTGGATATGGGGAAGCTGTTCCCGAGGACGGAGTGTTGCAATCTTTGTCGGTGCTCGATCCGTCTATACTCGCTCTTCTGGAGGAGTAGTGGGGGGTCGTTGTTGCACTCTGAGGAGGAAATCCATAAGGAGGAGGGGACATATAGGGATATTGGAATCCTTCATTTGGATACATAGCGTAAGGAGCACCCTGTGTAGACATGGGGTTGATATGAGGATATGAATGCTGCGAGAAATTTGGAGCTGGGATCATGTTGGGTCGAATAGGGAAATTTTGGGAGTTGGTGGTGGAATTTGGCGGACGAGGATTGGAATTTTCTTCCGAATCTGAAGAATTGTTAAACCAATTTCTCGACCAAGATCTTCCCGCCATTGTAGTAGTGATTCACAAAAAAATAATTTGAAGAAATAGTAGGAGAAAATTGGAGATGTTGGTGAAGAAATGAGGATTTTTTGCATGTATTTATAGGGAAGATTATTTTTAAAAAAATTGCCAACGGCCGGGAATAGTGAATTATGCCGTTGGCAATAGTATTGTGTCCCAATTTACAAAAAGAACTCCAAAATCTAAATAAAAACAAAATCTGAAATAAAAAAAATAAAAAAAAAAAAGAAAATCAGCAAATAAAGGAGAAGTGGCCGACAGGCCATTTATGGCGCGGGCCCCACCGCTCACGCCCTTCTGGAGCGCGTGCGGGCCACGCGCCATCTTTTTCTCCGCCTCTTCAGCGTGTGCAGCACACGGATAATTGTGTATATTGATGATATTTTAGTATTTTCAAAAAATATTGAAATACATTTTAAACATTTAAATATATTTAAAAATTTAGCAATTCAAAATGGATTAGTTATTTCTAAACCAAAAATGATACTTTTTCAAACGAAAATAAAATTTCTAGGACATTTTATTGAAAAAGGTAATATTATACCTATTAATAGAAGTATTGAATTTACCTCAAAATTTCCTGATGAAAATACTGACAAAACTCAGTTGCAAAGATTTTTAGGGAGTTTAAATTATATCTCTCCTTACTATAAAAATCTTGTAGAAGATACTGCTATCTTATATGATAGATTAAAGAAAAATCCTATCCCATGGAATAATAAGCACACAGATGCAGTTAGAAAAATAAAAAATAAGGTTAAATATTTACCTTGTTTATCATTAGCAAATCCTAAGTGGGAAAAAATTATTGAAACAGATGCCTCAGATATTGGTTTTGGAGGTATTTTAAAACAAATTGATCCTATTGATAAAAAAGATTATTTGATAAGATTCCATTCTGGTAAATGGAATAATAGTCAAAAGAATTACGCCACTATAGCTAAAGAAATTTTAGCTATAGTAAAATGCGTCTTAAAATTTCAAGATGATTTATATAATCAGAAATTTATTATTAAAACTGATTGTAAAGCAGCTAAATTTATGTTTAATAAAGATTTTAAACATGATGTTTCCAAGCAAATGTTTGCTAGGTGACAAGCTCATTTAGCCCCGTTTGATTTTGATATTGTATATAAAAAAGGAGAAGAAAATTCTCTTCCTGATTACTTGACTCGAGAATATTTGACATAAATTTTTCAGGCATGCATTCTCGAGGAAGAGGATTTTTCCCTTATAGGGAAAGAGGTGGAAGAGGCCAAAATATTGTTTTGGCTCAACATGGCAAGCAAAAATTAATCTCTGCTAATATTGCGAATATTTCGCAAGATATGTCATACCAAGAGTATCTTCAATGGAAGAAAGACCAAGATAATAAATCTTCTCAAAATGAAGAAAGTGCTAATAGTACTTCTCCAGTTACATATGCTAATATAGTAGATACTGATGAAAAAAATCCTAATAAGGATTGCATTAAGAAAGAAAAAGGAAAAATAATTTTCATAATCAGTAATACTGATTTAAAATGGGAAAATGATCCATGGAAGATTTTAGAAAGATATCTTTCTAATCAAGGATCACCGTATGAGGTTTATAAATCTCGAAATTATTATGAAAACTTACTTATAAATAATGCATGTGAAATAACTCACATGACTAGTGGTAATAAAGATGAAGTTTATAACTTCTCAAAAATTATTATTAAACAATTAATTACAGCTGAAGAATGGGGAATTTCGCCATCAAGAGAAAAATCTTTCTCTTTTAATAACATTATAGTAAAATATAATTATTGGGATTATATCCAAGCCTTTGAAAAAGTATTTTTCTACAATAATGAAAAAAGAAAGCATACTTGGTTGATTAAAATATGTGATAAAGTTTATAACTCTGAAATACCAAATTGGTTTAAGAAATGGTGGAAAATATTTGGACCAACGGAAGAGATTCTTCCAGAATTGTTACTTGAAGATTTTAATAATTGGAAATATGTAAGTCCTACATTGGAGAACATCACTAATAGTGATAAATTTTGTACGTCGGAAGCTCCCATGCATTTCTTTGTTGAATTTTCAATCCCATGGATTTTTAAATGGGATATTAAGGTGGGTTATACCAATCAAATTCCTTGTCTAAAAAGAATCTTTTATACAAGATTTTGGGAGAAGATGATAAAATTAGATCCCAGTACAAAAGCCTTATTTGGTGCTGATACTTTGGATAAAATCCAAAAGACTATAAAGGCTTATAGCCAAGAGAAAAAGAAAAATAAAGAAATAGCCACTAGAAATAATATTTCTAGAAAATTAATGAGAAATGTGGATAAATTATCCAAAGAAGAAATAGTTGAGTTATATCTCAATCAAATGAAAAAAGAATTATTAGATGATTTAGATGAAGAAGAAGAAATGATTTCTGTACAAAGTGATAATTCGTCAAAAGGAATGTCCATGACCATGCAAGATGCCCAAGACCCATGTGAAGATATTCTTTCTGAAGAACAAATGGAGAAATTTTTCCAAGAAATGGAGAAAAAAGGAGAATCATTCTCAAAGAAGAATTGAAGAAATGACAGCAGAATCGACAAAAATTAAACAGTAAATATGTCACTGTCAAACAGTGAAGAATATTAAACAGTAAATCTACTGTTTTTACTTTTTGAACTTTTTGTATTAAAATATTTTTAATGCTTGTTTGAAGTCCGAAGGCTGAGTCTATATAAGAAGGCCTCATTCTCAGTGTTAGGAGGACTTCAGCTATCAGCTTCTTTCTCCTTCTCTCTTGTAATCTCTTTTGTAATATATTCTGAAGAAATAAAATTGCCCTTTCTGTACTGGGGAAGCTCTTTAAGCATTGTAAGTTCTTTAAATTATAGTTCTTTTAAATTTTTAGAGTTTATTTTGTTGAAGGATGAGCCTTATAGGCTAAATCCTTAGTGTTAAATTATGTCTGAACTAGATAAAGTTGTTTATTCTATGACTTAATATTATAATGTACCTAAGTACATAACTATGTGATATAAACTCTTGAATCAATAAGTTAGGTTGAATCTGACAGGTTGATTGATTATCTGGCCTATAATGGATAAGTCAGGAATCTGTTTGAACCCATGTAGTGCCCGCCTTTGCCGATAAAATGACGTCTAGGGTGTTTGGGTGTCATTTGATTTCCTGAATATTTGTTATGGTTGACGGATTTTCAATTTGTAATATATTCCTAAGTTCAGATTTGTAATAAGACATTGTCTCCCTAACAATAAGATTCAAGATGATTATTATTATTATTATTATTATTATTATTATTATTATTATTATTATTATTATTATTATTATTATTATTATTATTATTATTATTATTATTATTATTATTATTATTATTATTACTACTACTACAAAAGAAGTCATTTATGCGGATATATGTTAGATTATGGAGTCAATTTATTTACAATTTTTTTAAAAGAAGAAAAGTAAAATTATAATCATCACGATCCGTTGTACTAAAATTTCGGATGAGTTAGGTAATTTAAACGTATTTTTGTAAAAATAACTTTCATTATAATGTTAATTTTTAATTAATTTTTTTTTCCTATTCTATACTTTCCAACTTCTTAATTTACAAATTGAAATTAATATTAATAGTTATTTTACGAAATATTAAAAAACTGCTTATACAATTTATTTAAAACCTGTTTATTTACACAAAAAAACATATTGACACTAATACTAATATTGGATGTCAAGAAGCCTTTCATAATTTATAAAATTTTGAGCATCGATATGCATATTATCACAAAAACATATTGGCACTGATGTTAATAATAATATGTTGAGAAGTCTTTCATAATTTATTAAATTTTGAGCATCATTATGCCTATTATCACAAAAATCTAACATTATGTTGCGTATATCATTATCTATTTTTTACATATTACTAGTTTGCCACCCGTGCGATGCACGGGCTAGAATTTTTTTGGTAAATTATTATTTAAATATAAAGATAAATATGTATAATAATGAAACTAAAAATAAGTAATGAATAAAATATATTACAAAGGACTTGTATGCAATGTTGTACTATAATAAGTAAAAAATTGATATAAAATATATAACATAACACTGGTGTATGCGATAATTGTATATTTGTAATATTTGAATAATATACTAATACAATTACATATTGGTATAGGGCGAAGCGATGTCACATATATTATATTTCTATTTAGTAATGTTAGCATGAGATCCCACAATGATATTAGTTCATTAAGTAATGACGCTAGAGCATATTATTGTGACGTATTTAAAGCAAAAAAAAAAAAAAAATAATCAACCTATTATACTTGTAGTTAACATCATTTGTCTTTTCACAAAAGAAAAGAGACACTAATTCATTCAACAAATCATTTTAACTATTAAATCTAAACTTTTGACCGTAAATTTTAACTTTAACGAATCGGCTCATCTTTTTATCAAATTTCTTTAGAACAATGATTCACAAAAAATATTATAAAAAAACGCAAACTAAAGTAAAAGAAATTAATCTTCTAAAAAAGAGTAAATAATTTTTCACATAAAATATTATTTTGATAATATTTAGCATTTTTTTTTATATACAAAAAAATTAAAATCGGAATATATCATAAAAAATAAATAACACTTAGAAATTAATATTTAATATATGCATAATGGATGTCAAATCGAAGATCGTGAAAAGAAGATTAATTCAGTATATTTTTCATAAAAAACGGAGTTGAACCGAAAAAGTTATACGACTTTTAAATATTAAGGGGAAAAGAAAAAAAAAAGCATAAATATTAATAGATGATTTTAAAAAACTTCAAAAAAAGGAGAAAAAAACACATAAGCAGTTGACTTTTCAAAGATTTTACTTTTAAGAATAAGGTAGATTGTAAAGAGTTTAGTATCCGATGCGTTGTACGGGTGAAAATCTAGCATATATAGGGGGTGTTTTCCCCCACTTATTTACCATTGCTTTTGCTTTTTACTTTTCAAAAGCTAGTTTTTGGTGTTTGCAAAAAATCAGCTTTTGCTTTAAAAAAAGCAGAATCAGCCACAATCCACAAGCTGCAAATACATGCTTTCACTTCTTTTTTTTTTTAATTTAATAATTTTTTATTTTATTCTACCAAACCCAAAAATCCAAATTTACATTTTCTCTCTAGAAGTGATTGTGTTGCAAACACTATCCATTTCTCAAATTGATTAAAAGTACTTTTCTCTCAAATACTACCAACTTAAGTTTAATAGTAATTTTTCTTAAAATCTTTAAAGTTGATCACTTTTCTAGATCCACGGACAATAAAAAACACCCCATAGATTGGTTGAGCTTTTAAACAAGAGCCCATACTCAGAAGCCCAGATGAATGGCTTTTAATTCTTAAAAAAGTTGATATGATAGTCAAGCTGTAACAGAAAACCAATTTGGGCTTTAGACCAAGCCTATAATAATCTTGAAAAACCCAGTCCAATACGCAGAAGTTACGGCAATAATAAACCCTTTCCTCCCAAACTGGCCGCAAAGCAGCGTTTTTAGTAGCAGAGAAAACATCTCTTTTTTCTATTGCGGAGCCGAAGGTATCTTCTCTTCAATTCTTCTTAATAAGAAATAGCATTGCGTTTTTGCATAGATTTTCAATATGGAATTTAGGAAACTGCGTGGAACAACTGAAGCTTTTTATTTTGTTATTTTTTGGTTATCGGAACTTAGGGCTTCCATTGGCTTTTGGGTGTATACGGTGATAGCATTGTAGACTTAAGGCATTTTCGAAATGTTGCAGATGATTCTTCATTTTGGGTGTTATTTTCTGCAATACTTAAGTTTCAATTGGTTTTCGAAAGCTAGGGTTACTTCTTTTTTCCAAGAAACTGTTTGTGAATTATTTTGTTCTTTTTTTTTTTTTGGCTTTAAGATTATTTGGTTATGTGTCCTGGAGTTATTTAAACTTGGTTTAAACTCTAAATAAGTTGGACGGCCATGGTTAAAAGTACTCTTTGTGTTTGAAGGTATTATTCGGTGAAATTTCAACATATATTTTGATTTTTGTGTTGCAGCTAAACTACTATCATGGCAGAGGAAGAAAATCAACATGAGGTTAAGGAGGAGGTTAAGGATGATGTTGCTGATGTGAGTCTGAAGAAAATTGTTGTGATTTAGACGCACACTTGTTATTTTTGGGGTTTATGTCTGTATGTGCATCTTGGGTGGGGGTTGAGCTGTAGGGTTGTGGCTAAAAGATTTGGTGCTATTGTTGGATTTGTGAATTTTGTGGTGTAGCAAGTAATGCAAAGGGTTTCATAATTATTGGTGATATAGCTGGAGTGACTAAAATCTTGTACTATTATATTTGGTCGCCAAATAAAAGGTGTGATGGCAATAGAGGAGGATTTTTAGAATAAGTGATTGTCTGATCCTTTGGACTCCTTCCTCTGTTGCAGGCATTTAAAGAATATATTGACCATTTGTATAGATTTGTTGTATCCTTGCTGATATCTGATTTTGGATGGAGTTCCATTGTAGGAACTACTTGTTAAAGTCTTCTATACAATTTACTAGAAGTTCATGCATCATTTAACCCCATAAGCGCATATCTATGCAAAGATTATGGCCATTGCCCTTTTATATATATATATATATATATGAACACACTGGTGTTTGTTCAAATGGACCTCATAATATTCTGTTGTTTATGTGTTAATGGATCTAATATTATTATCATTCTGATCCAGATAGCTCCTTTTGATCCAACAAAAAAGAAAAAGAAGAAGAAACCAGTGGCTCAGGAGCTAGCTGAAGATGCATCTGTTGATACACTAGTTGAGAAAACTGAAAGCTTGTCGGGTATGATTCTGGTCCAGGCTTCCTACTTCCTAATCCATGACTATTTTGTTGTAGAACTTGATCATCTATTTTATCATGTGCAGTTGCTGACGGTCTTGAAACTTCATTTGCTGGTCTCAAGAAGAAAAAGAAAAAAGCAGTTAGTGATAATATCATTCCTTTCACTATCGTTTGGGATAAATTTCTTGTTGTCCGTTACATTATGCACAATTGTTTCAGGCACATAGCGATCTTCTGAATGAAGAAAGAGAGAATGTTGGGGAAGACTTGAATGGTGAGGGTAGTGTTCATTTGAGACAGAATTGTGCTTTATGCCCTATTTTCACTTGGGTTTATCTTTGAAAATTTGGTTCATTAACCTTCAGATACCATTGGAGAGGATGAAGAAGGCGAGGGAATTGTTTTACAACAATATCCATGGGAAGGAAGTGATCGGGACTATGAATATGAGGAGGTGATTGAATTTTTCTTTGTTAAAGTCAAAGGTTTTGTTTAAGATTTTGATGCTATTATAATATGATTATGAATGGTCCATTTGTCTTGTTTGGTCATTGTGATTTCTGTCTGCTTCCAGCTGGGCATTCTTTGAAGTGGCCAAGCATCGTTTTTGAAATCTTTCATCTTGTTAAACTGATCAATAGATGGCTAATAGCTAAACTGCTAAACAGAAGAATCATGTTAATTTTGTTCCTTGTGTAGTCTTGCTTTCGTAGTTCAATTTTACTGCATGTTTCATTATGTATATCCTAAATATGGAGTTTACCAGTTAGATTGCGTTAGAATTTGCCAACACAATTAGTTAGTCAATTACAACCAGAAAAATTTCAGGAATTAATTAGCATTTCACACCCAGCATATTAATTAGATTGCTATCTAGCAGATTAGCTACTAGCCATTAAAGTGAGCAAATTTTAAAGAAGCAGATAGTAAGCAATCTACCAGATTTTATACTATATCCAGAAAAACAAGATGAAAGATTAGCTATTTAGCAGATTTGCTACTAGCCATTAAAGCGAGCAAATTTTATTGGAGGCAATAGTAAGCAATCTACCAGATGTTATACAATATTCAGTGAGAGATCATGAGTTGTGTCGTGCATAAGTGTCATCTCTATCTCCCATAACGAATATATAAATTCTTTAGCATAAATAATGGTCATGATCTCTCTACTATGTTCCTCTGTGTCATCTCAATGTTATTTAAATAACAGAAAATTCTGTGGGTTTCACGCATTCTAGATTTACAAACAGTTTAATTTTCCTTTCTCTATATGAGTGCCCTTCTCTTTATGTAATTTTGACGCATTGAATGTATTACTTGTGTATATGACCTCAAATGATTATATGCCTACTGTTGTACATTGATTTGGTAGCATTCTAATTCTAGCAGAATTTAGCCTTTGGAAGTGGCCTAATCTATTCTTTTCATTGTGTGGGAGAGTGCATTTGATCATTGTGCCCTCTTTGTTCTTCTTCTTAAGTGACGTTAATTTTTCATCAACCATATGCAGCTTCTTGGGCGAGTATTTAACATTCTTCGTGAGAACAACCCTGAGCTTGCTGGAGATCGGCGCAGGACAGTTATGAGGCCCCCTCAAGTTCTTCGTGAAGGCACAAAGAAAACTGTTTTTGTGAATTTCATGGATCTCTGCAAGACGTATGCCTTCTTCTTTAGGGAAAACATTTTATTCCTGAAATGTATATATAGATATATATACTTGTGTGTGTGTGTGTATTTAAGTCAAAACATTGTTTTTCATCTTGAATCTTTTGGTGTGCTGAACTACCTGTGGCTTTCTTTTTAGTCTTCTTTTTTAGTTATCACGATGCAGTTGCATAAATACTTCATTCTGAGAATTTCAGTTCTAGCAAACTTTAGCCCAAAGTATCAACAAATTCCTAGGCTGTGTGTTAATATGAATCATCTTATTATTTTCATTATTGTTGTTGACATGTCCACTGTTTGCATTTTTATAGGATGCATAGACAACCTGAGCATGTCATGACTTTCCTGCTGGCTGAAATGGGAACTAGTGGTTCTCTTGATGGACAACAAAGATTGGTGGTCAAAGGGAGGTTTGCTCCCAAGAATTTTGAGGGAATTTTGCGGCGCTATATTAGTATGTTCGCGCGTTACTTCTCCACATTTTTTTTGTTCACGGTTAAATTATTTTTTGTGTTCTTTGGGAGATGATATTCACCTTTGATTATGCCTGCTTCGTTCGACATTATAATCTGTTTGTTAAGTGATTGCTCAAAATTTAGAAGCAATATTGAATTAGTAGTATAATAATATTATTATTGTAATTAAGTATTTTATGTTCCTCTTGCTGTGTATTGCCAGTGATCTATCTAGGATTGCACTCTCTTTTTTCCTTATTGACTTTGATTTTGAACGGTGAGTGCAGATGAGTACGTCATTTGTAATGGCTGCAAAAGTCCTGATACCATCCTTTCAAAGGAAAACCGTCTCTTTTTCCTCCGATGTGAAAAGGTAATCTCCTTTCTTTTCACAGTATTTATGTGTGTAAATGTCTTGCTAAATCCGAGTAACTAAAACTGTTAACGAGGTCCCTTTTGGGGTTGAACTTGCTTGTCCTGAACTGGATTATCGGTTGGTTATACCTAGGCCTGTGATGATTGAAATATTTGCCTACATTGTCTGATTACTGGCTTGAAGGAGACACTTACTAGTTCTGAGGCATCAGGTGTAATCATGATTATGTTGCATGCTTTACATTTTCTTTAATTTGTCATCTCCTACTTCTCCCTTCCCCCTCGTCCCCAAATTAAATTTATGCAGCCTTTGCAGCCAAGTGACTATACCATTTCAAATCTGGTACTAAACTAAACATCTCTGATAATGTATTCCCCTGAGGCCTGTGATGATCAAATTTTTGTCTACATTGTCTGAATATTAATTGATGTAAAGTATATGCTCTGAGGCCTTTAAGGAGATGGTACTCTCGAACAAATCACAAATCACTCTTGGAACCCTTCCCTCGACCTGATCAGTTTCCCCTTGCAGTTCAATCATCTTGTATTATTCAACATGACCATGTCACAAAAATCGGAGTGTTTTACTTCTAAAGATGCTCCAGTTCCTTTGATTTTATCTATCTTTGTTCTCAATTGTGGTATTCTACTAACCCCTCTGCTTACAAGCATGTGTAAAATAACATTTGCAAAAGAGGTTTGTCCATTTGTTTTCTAAAAGGTGATTGTAGTGAAAAGTTCATGTAGTACTTTGTGCTTTGACATATGAGGTGATTCTTTGGTAGAGGCTTACTAATAGCATCTGCTCTTTCACTCCTGCGTAAAAGTATCAATGCGAAGTATAATAACAGTCCTCTGTTGCTTATCTTGTTTTTCCATGTATGTTGCTATGTTGAGCAAAAATAAAATCAGTGAGGAAAATTTAAATATTTTGCGAGTGTGTGCTCACAAGGTTTTACATAATTAATTGGTTAATTTTTTTGGCTAAATTTGTTGTAGTGCGGGTCTGGGAGATCAGTTGCTCCGATCAAGGCTGGATTTGTTGCTCGTGTTGGTCGTCGGAAAGCTGGAACTTGATTGCGTGGGGCATTTGTCTTGTACTTGTGAAGCACCTTACTTATATGTTGATGTTGTTGCCGGGATCCCGTTGAGTCTGAATTTTATGTTTGTGACGAAAATAAAGATAGCATTGTGCTTTTTGATGTTTTTAATCTTTGAAGAGGGTATGATCATGTAATATTGTTTTTTTTTTGCGGCTTATGTTTATAACTTTTTCGCCCCTCGGTGAGGGTAATCTTTTCCTTGTTATTTTCTTATTTTATTTTATGGTTAATTATAGCAATCCTACCAATCTATCTGCGTTCATAAATCACTAATTTTTTTTGTAGCATTGATACATATAAGCTACACGCGTTTGACAGAGGAATCACCAAACTTATTTTCCAATTATTTTTTGTCAGGAATCTGCACGTGTTTTGCATGTGATAAGCTTTTAATGATTTTTTTTTGAATAAATTTTTTTTTTTGTATGCTAAAAGTGTAAAAAAAATTAACATCTTTTTTTTTTTTTTTCTGAACAATTTATTTGAATCATCAATCGTTTTTTCTCAATATCTAGAACCTTGTTGAAAAATATTTCTTTACCTACTAAAAAATGTGTTTGGATAAAAGAAGGCTCTTAACAATTTATAATGTGCAAGTCCGATATGCAATCCGGCAAAAAAATGATAGGAAAATAAATTTGATGATTCATCTGCTAAAGCCCGTATAATTTATATGTACTTAATAGTTTGGTGGGATTGTTATAAGTAACCCTTTGTTTTATTAGTGGTTTCTTTATACAGCCTACATAACTGCTTTAATTGGAAAAATTATTTCCACAATTTTATAATCTTAGCAAGACGTTTAGATAATTGTTTGATTAAACCTTAATCGATATAAAAAAATTAATTTGTTTTCCATCTGTTTTCTTGTCAGTTCGTATTTTAAACAGTATACTACATCTTAATCGCAGGCATTTCACATACAATTCTAACTAAATTATTCGAAATATTATGTTTAGCTAATTACAAAATTATAAGTAATATATGAAAACCTTATACCTATGATTCAAGAAATAAAATAAGACAAATGAATACGAAAAAATAAATTATGAAATAAAGCCTTAAAAATAATTTCAGTATGCATGGCAAGCATAACTGAGACAGGGCGATATGAAATAAAGTCGCATTTGTGCAAAACATATATAAATATGAAAATTTGACAAATTATTCATTTATCATACTAAGAACATGTGAATTAATGCACAACGAATTAAAATGTTTTCAAAATTTCATTTTATAACTTTTTAAATTCAAATACTTTTATAACTTTTACTTGTCACATTTTATATTTTTCATATTATTCTGTTTGAAATATATGTTCTAGATTTATCTGGTTTGTGTATGATTTTCATATAAAATATAATTGCTCGAATTTTAGACGTGGTATTTTAGTTTTCTGTTAATTTATATTTTGAATACAATTTTAACTAAATTAACACATACAATTTCAGTGAACAGGATAAAATGATGAAAATGTGGAAAATGGATTTAAATTGTATATTTTAAAGGCTTGGACTTGAAAATGATTGAAAAAGAAAAACTCAAAATAACATAATTATAAATTACGGTATAGATTTATATATTATCAAGTTTGTTACATGTGAAGACAGTCATATCTCGTAAATCAATATTAGTAAAATTTTGGCCCGTTTACTTCATAGGATAAGCCTGAATAAGGATAAATTATTCAGGACAATCCAATGTTTACTTGGTGGGATTACAAAAGTCAGCTTATCCCGGATATCCGGGATAGCACATAATTCGAGGCAAAATACCCTCATTAGAAATCCCACCTCTAGTGGTGGGTTTATTTATCACGAATCAAGGATAAATTTTTCTCCTCTTCCCGTACGTCTTTTCTTTCTAATTTTACCGTTGTTAACTTTGGCCCATTATCAGTTTTTCCAAGCTTGAAATAAATTCTTTTGATGCCTGATTTCTTTCCATTACCTTCGGCCTTAGCAACAAATGAATTTCTATTTTTCATTTCGCACCATGTGATGATGAAGAAGATCATGATCACTGAGTTTATTTATTTTTTCTTCTCCTCTCACCAAGTCATTACATTTTTCTTCTTCGTTTCCATACGTTTTGGAATACACATTAAATAAGGAACGAGTTAAGTTTTAAGTGGGTTTAGGTCTGCTTTGAACTGTTCTTCGTTGAAGATTTGTGTGGTTTTGAGAGGCTCAATATAAGGTGTCCGGTAATTTTATGTAATTTTAAAATACTTGATACTTTCTAACAAAACAATCCCTAATAACCTTCAAGAAACCAACAAGTCAAAGTAAACACAGGATAAAGATAGTCCCTATAAAAAGTTCAACATAATCATCCCTAGTAAACATTGGATATGATAATACATATTTTTCCAATCCCCCATTTTAATACACCCTAATCTTATACACCCTATTAACCACAACCTAAAGTAAACGGGCCCTTTACGTAATAATCAGTTTTCTCTTTCCTTGATAATGTAGAATAAGTTAGTTGTCTGATCTATCATGGGAAGATTAATAGATCATTATATATTACATACAAATAGAAATGTTTCCATATCTACGATCGATCATATGTTAATAAGTCAATTGCTTATATTTAAAGATTTTACTCGTACATCATGACAATATTATTGACGAGATTTTGACATATGGAAACACTAACATATAAGAGTGTGCAAGTATTTGTTGACATAGTTATAGTTTAATAAGAAGAAATGAGAGTTTATAATTTTTAAATAGATGATATTTCAACATTTAGCAATAGATAGACATACGAAATGTTAAAGCATAGTAACTGAGTTGACAAACGTTGTTAAGCTACTTGGGAGGAAATTAGGTGACCTATAGCAAAGTTATGTTAAAGTCTACAACAATTAATTATCTTAAAGATGCAACGTGGCCACACAACAATGCAATAGTAACAACCCTCAATCAATATTGTAAGAGATAATAGTCCTAAATAGAATAGGGCCGGCTAGTATGGTCTACTCACGGCTCCAAATCATATTTAATGTGTGAAGCGTGTGAAATATGTGTAGTGTGTGTGAAATTTAAGTGTAATAATTAAGATATTAAAAAATAAGATGGAGCATACCAACTTATATATTTTTAGATCTTATAAGTTCTGAGTTTATTCTTTTGTCTTATAAGCTCCTAAACATCTTTTTTCTGTCAGAACTTAAAAGCTTATAAGTTCAGCCAAACGCCCTCTAATTATGCTTGTCTTTAGTTCTGAACTCTTTAGGGCAACACTAAAAGTTTTAGTTGATATCCATATATATTTTTATCCTAGCCGCTTTTATGTAGCTTATCAATGATCAATATTCCATTCATTCATGCTTGATTCGTTCTCTTATTTATGATGATTATTAACTCTCATATTCAAGATTTCTACAGGCTATAAGTATACATATTTTTATTAATGTATATTATTATATGTGATTAATAAAAAAGTTGTGTGTTTACTTAAGGTTAGGAAGTGCCGAGTCAAATTTGACTGATAGAGTTAATGAGTGTGATTTTGTTGATTTTTTTTAGTGTACCATAAGTAAACGTAGTTGTATGATAGTAATATTAGTAGTTTTTTTTTAGCATCACACAGGGTCCCTTAAAATCTTGGAGTGCCTCTAAAAAACATTATTAGTGCTCAAAGACATATTAAAAATTGATTTTGTTTTCTAAGATTAGTCAAGCCTGGCCGTAATTTGATCTATAGTCAGAAGAGCCAAAATTAGAAGATGAAAAATTTAAAGTTAAATTTTAACAATACCCCCATCCCATAATTTAAGAAGAAGATGGAGCCTACATTTTGAATTTAATATAATCCCATCTCTTTGTCACTTTCTGGATTCTCAAAAGAAAAAAAAAAAAAAAAAGAAGTTTGAGAAGAAACAATAATCCCCACGTGAAATGAAAGAGATATTATTGCGTTGTCCGCTTCTTTCCCAGTTCCCTCATCACATTCCTCACCACCACCTGCTATACACAACACATCAAGGATCTCTCTCTCTCTCTCTCTCTCTCTAATTGAGAAGTTTGGCGTTGCTTATCTGGGATTCCATTACTTCGCTGCGAATTGCTGAAACGGTGAGACATTACCACTTCGGATTTCTTGTTTATTTCCACTATTAGATGAAAAGAAGGATGGATAGTGTTTCTGTTTAGAGATTCTTTGCGCAGTTGTTTTATTGTTGATAATGTGTCTATTTCTTCTTGTTTTTCTTGATGTTTATTCTACCATCGACTTTGAATGTTTTTTTTCTTCGGGCCATAAAGATTTTGTTTCGAATAGACTACTACGAACTTTTCCATCCATAATTCACTTACAAATTTTCATAGTCCCATTGTTTCATTTGGTTGTATAACTGGAAAAAGTAATAAAGGGTTCACAGTGTTTGCGTGAGAAACGTGTAATGTGAATTGTGAAGAAGACGACCGCGTGGAGGTGTGACAGTTGTGCCTATTTTCAAACTTATTAGTCCAACGCACTTTTCGTGAACGTGGTCCTCACGCTCTTGATTCGTAGGATCTGGACCAGTTTCTCTCTTTTATTTATTGCTAGGGCCGTAGTTTAGGCTCCATAGCAGTCTCCAATCCAGTAGTTGGACGGGCCGTATCTCTTTTATAGTGGATTTCTTCATCTTCCCACTATGTCACTGCCATCCATCTGCTTCATCTTACATATTTGTCTCCCTTAATGATAGAAGAATGATTTGTCTAAGCTTCCAGAGTTTACTATGTGTATGTTAAGGTAACTTAGTTGTAAGACAACTGTGACTGAATAGATCCTTGCAGATAGCTTTGAGGAAGGTGTTTGTATCGGCACTCGTGTTCTGTCAGCTTCGTAGTGATGGCATCAAACACTGTAAGAAGCCGAGCTCCATGATTTCGTTTTCTTTGAACCAATCAAACAGTGTCATCTACCCATGTTTTATTTGTTACTCTGTATCAGGTGAAGTCAAATAAAATGAAGAGGATGGAATCGCGTAAGAGTCACTCGTGGTGGTGGAATAGCCACATCAGTCCCAAAAACTCCAAGTGGCTGCAAGAGAATCTTGAAGGTATTTTCATTTCTTGCATATGTATAGATTTTGGAAATTCATTCCCAATCTTGATTTGCTCGTTTTCCTAAAAATAGTATAAACAAACATTGGAGGTTCTTAGGAGCAAAAGAAAGGAAGGTATCTGGTTATCATTGCACCTAGTTATGTTGCTCAACTTTCAACCACTCTTCTTAAAAAGGAAAATACGTCGTAATAACCGTATTTTCCATCATACTTCCTGAAATAAGTGTTATGTGAATGAACCTCTATTGCAAAATCTTGATCAACATAACACTTGGATTGGATCAAATTTTCTTGATTTGTAATTTTCTAAACTCACATGTTAATCAATATGTCAACCAAGAAAGTGACAAACAAAATGTTGCTCTCAGAAATGGATCATCGAGTCAAGCAGATGTTGAAGCTCATAGAAGAAGATGCAGATTCGTTTGCAAAAAAGGCCGAAATGTATTATCAGAAGAGGCCCGAGTTGATCAGCCTCGTCGAGGACTTCTATAGAATGTACCGTTCATTGGCCGAACGGTACGATCATGTCACGGGGGAGCTCAAGAAGACCATTCCATCCGATCTCCAATCTCAGAGCTCTGGAATATCGGAGGTCGGATCGGAGCCGCCTTCTACTATGCCGTCTCCCGATCGAAGGCCGAGTCACCGTAAACCGGCCCCCCGTGCTCCTGGATTCGATGTTTTTCTCGGCGGGAATGGCTCAGACTGGTACGGTAAAGAAGGGGACGAGTCATCTACGTTGGACTCCGAATCTGAAACGGATGAGTTGGGCCCGCATGGAAATGACAAGGAACAAGGGTTGCACAGGAGGATTGTAGAGCTCGAGGTCGAGCTTCACGAGGTCAAGGAGAAACTCCAAGAGCGAGAGGATGAGATCTCTGAAGGCTATTTCAGAAACTACGATGAAGGAAACTTTGAAGGCCCTGACGAAAAGGCCAAGTATGAAGAAGAAATCAGCTGTTTGAAGACTGAGCTCGAAAAGTATAAGTCTGGTGGAGAAATAGATGATCCTGTGGTGTTGGATTCGAGAATCGATGCATCAGAGGCTGAAAGGTCGGCCTTGATGCAGAAAATTCAGACGCTTGAGGAAGAGCTTAGAATCACACGAGAGAAGCTTCATAAGTCCGAAATGGATGTTACAAGCAAGGGACTGTTTATACAGAACTTACAAGATCAGCTGACATCGTCTCAAAACGAGCTTGAGAAAGAGAAAGGAGAGGTTTTAAAGCTGCAGGACCGCGTAGCGAGGTACAAGACCAATCTGGCAGAACACGATCAAGAAATCAGGGAACTGAAAGAGGCAATATCGAATGCTAACAACAGCTTATTCGAAGAAAATGAGCAGCTTCAAGTGGAGATAACTAGATTGTCCAAGGAAAGGACGTATTTGGAGGACAACCTAAAAGGGCTGGATGTACGATGCCAAGTCTTGGAAGAGGAGTTGAGACGAGTCAAGGACGGAAGGGCGGAAATGGAAATCACGTTTACCTCTCAAATCAAGGAGTTGAAGGCTGAGATAGAGGACAAGAATGCGTGCATGGAGGATCTAAAGAAAGACCTCGATGCATTACAGGCAAAGTACGATGTTTTGGTGACTGAGCTAGGCGAACTGAATGGCAATGTTTCTGAGCTTTCAACGGAGATCAGTTTCAAGGATGATCAGATTGACCAAATGAGTAGGCATCTTCATCAATTACACATCGAGCATGTTGATCTCATAGCTGGGGCCGAGGGTGCCCGTAAAACAGCACAAGAGTTGAGATCGAGAATTAAGGAACTGGAGAGGGAGGTTGAGAAGAAAGAGCAGGTTATTGTGCAAGGGGCCGAGGAAAAACGGGAGGCGATAAGGCAGCTTTGCTTCTCGCTCGAGCATTACCGGAATGGATATCATCGACTCCGGGAGGTGGTCACTGGCCAGAAGGCAGTAATGGCTACTTGAGATGCTCTGCTTGCATTCTAAGATTCTTGTTTTTTTGTATTTTCCTTTTGGTGGCGGTTTTCTGTTGGAGTAGTTGAGACTTGATTTGATCTTTTACCTATAGGGTTGTGCAATTGCTAGCTTTCGGAAAGAAATAAAAATGCAACTTTGTAGGTTTGGACTAATTGTATGGTTCTGTTTTCTTGTTTTCTTTTTCTTTTTTCCTTTTTAAAAGTGGGATTGAGAGAAGGCAATGCTCCATTTCTAGATCTGCCATGCTGTAGAATAGGAAATTGACAATGGGTGGGAGTACCGTGTACATCAGCGATGTGTACATAAGAACATAACTTTGTATCTTTATAAAGAAAAACAGGTATCTCAAAGAGCTCAGCAAGAAAGCAAAACCAATGAGATTGTGTTTGCTGGTTGTACTGGTGCTTGAACCGTTCTACAGAAAAAAGGACTAGAATCTTGCCTTATTTACAGACGTAAATTTTCATTCCAATTCTAAAAAAAAACACTGCATGTCATCTAAACAATTGGAACTGTAAAGGAAACTAGGAAAGCCAAAAACGTCAATTTACAAGAAGATTTAACTCCCTACCATAACTTGAACAAGGAGAAGAAACAAGTGTCTCTCTTCCTTGCTGTGAAATTGATGATCGAAAATGACCACCACTATAAAACAATAAATGAACAACTACGAAGATTACCAACGGAAGTAGTATCAGTCATCCCAGGCATCATCAGCAGCACCCTCTTTTCTGCTTGCTGCTGCAGGTACAATCATGTATCGATACTTGTCCTCCACATTTATTGCGTTGCTCCCCACCGATGGGGGCTTTGACAGCGTATATTTTGCTTCTTTTTGAGCAGTTAATGCTTCCTTCTCCTTCCTTCTCGCACTCTAATTCATTGCAAACATGATTAAGACTTGCAGAACACAAATTATGGAGGCTACCAAGGGGTCAAAGTCAGATTATGTTTTAAAATTATAAATACCCCTTTAAGGTTTGCATTTTTCATACAATTATCCCCTTCACAGGTGAAGTTTGTCGCAGAAAATTGCAAAATCAGTCCTGTAACAAGTGTGGCTAGTTGCAATTTCAGTCCAATATTATTTTAAAAAATTTCGATTCAGTCCCTTAACAATTTAAATTTCACGGATTTGGTCCTAATTTTGGGGGAAATGGGGAATTTGGCACATGCTTCTCATGTAAGTTGTCCGCGCTTAGTTCTCCTAATCTGACATGGCACTGCAATTAACAAACAACTTGACACGTAATAGAAAAAGAATGACCACATCATAATTGTAGTGACATGTCAAATTAGCTGCACCGGGAACTGAGCTCAAGCAATGCATATGTCAAATTTTGACCACACTCCCAATTTTCCCCAAAATTACAAATTCGTGAAATTGAAATTGTTAAGGGACCTAATTGAGAAGAATCCATAATTATATGAGACTGAATTGCAAGTAATCAATTGTTACAGGACTGTTTTGCAATTTTATCCAGTTCTGATGATTGCAAGGTTACAGGACCGTTTTGCAATTATATGAGACTGAATTGCAAGTAACCAAAGGTCACGGTCATATTTGGATGTTTTGAAACAGAGCAGGGCTTTTTGTAGCTTGATCAGACCTATTGGTAGTTTTTGTTCATAATTGTTTTTAAAGAGAAATAACTTGCAGATGCAAAGAAATGATAGGATATACCTTTCCTGTCGCAAAGGATAAAGTATTACCAGACTCAACATCTTGAATTGCTTTCTTTATTTGTGCTACGAGATACTGCAACTCCAATGCTCAATGATCAGAAATTAACAAACACACACAAGGAAGAAGCATTTGATGAGGCAACAGACGGAAAATTTTGGGACTACCATGTCACGATCAGTGTAAAATGATGTAGCTTGCCCTGTTGATCCTGCACGACCGGTCCTTCCGATCCGGTGTACATAATCCTCCATGGTCTGAGTTTCACAACCCCGAATAGAAAAATCAGACTTTGCAGGTTTCTAGACATAAAATTTCAAGCATCTTACAAATGAGAAAATTTGTTGTTAATCAGTTTGGCGTATTTTAATTTAGCAAGTATTGGAGGGTCAATTGTAAAAGATGTAATACAAAGAAACTCACCATAGATAAATTTTTGAAGAAACGCTTATCAAATTTATTGCGGATAAGAGCAATTTAAACATCACAAGGATGCATAATTTTTCCCAGAACCAGCTGGGCAATTTAAACATCACAAGGATGCATAATTTAACACTTTCCCTGAACAAGCTGGCAGATTACCTTAGGAAGATCCAGATTGATGACATGAGTGACACCAGTGACGTCTAAGCCCCGTGATGCAACATCTGTGGCAACCTGCACATGAAGAACAAAAAAGATATATAAAGTTCGGCCTGAAAAATACAGACTCAATATGATCATGTAAAAATCTAACATAGGAAAGGTCCTGTCAAATTAAGTGAGGACTGAAACATCACAAGAAACACAAGAAGTGCTCATCTAATTACATTTTAATTAAGGTGTAAACGAGACTCATCATTTGAATTGCATAAAGGATTAATGGAGTAAAAACAAATGGAGGTTGCTTAGTGTAAGAAAAATTACAAGACAGAGAATGTTTTTGCGCTGATTCTCACAATCGAGAACAAAAATAAGATGCAAAACTAACCAAGACAAGATTAACGATCAACAAATAGAAAGCGTAAGGGCAGATCCTACACATACCAGTACCCTGGTAGGACCCTGTCTAAAATCGTGGAGAGCAGCCTCTCTCTCACTTTGACTACGACCACCATGAAGAGCAGCTGCTTGCAGACCTTGCTGCGTCAAGGCTTCAGCAACTTCATCACATCTGCTCTGAAAGATCATATCCACATGCAACATTTTGAGCACACATCATAGCGAACAGCTTAAAGAAAAGGGTAGGGTGGGGTGGGGATGAAGGGGAGTATATGCACAACTGCACAAGCGTTAAGCCCAGAAGACAGGATCATAAAATTGGACTAAGAAAACATAGTACACTATTTTTCTCAACAAAGAAAATTACTCAATTTGCTTGATTTTTGACTAACTTTACAGCTATTTTTTTTTTTTTTTTTTAAAATAGTTGCCAAGCAAGAATTATAGACGTTAGCAATCAAGATTAGGGCAAGAAATTAGGCCCATTCTTAGATGACGGAAATATATATAAATCTAGTTCAGAGTCTTATCTGATTAGGGCAGGTATACAAATAAATACCTACAATGTCAATCTCACCCTACTTTAATGTCATGCACCTTCACCGAACTAGACGAATCTAATCATTACTTTCTAAGAAAGTTGACTTTCCTCGGGAATTGAAGAATAGTTCAATTACACATTCAAAACCACAATTCCAATTCATAAACAAGACAGTTATAGAATATATAAAATTTTATAGGAGAATGAGAAATGTCCAGAAAGGTGATCTCTGATTTGCTCTGATGTATAGCTGTAATAGATAAATCATGTTGGGTAATACACATCTTAATCACAAGCAGATGGTTTGGCTAGCCCATCAGATTCTTGACCTATGTCGCTGCCCAACTGAAAGTCAAGAAATAATCTGCATCTTTTGTTAAATAATGAATTTCCTACCCAACGCATAAGGCCAAGAAATTAGGCCCATTTTTAGATGAGAAACAAAATCAGCTATTGCACATTTGTTAATGTTTATTTCCTGTAAGTAACAGGAAGCATATTCACAGAAAGTGAAAACTCTTAATTCATTTTTTGCATCATTAATAGTTCAGTGAACCAAGTCCATTACTCATTTTCAATCCCTCCCCATGTCTATGTTGTTTCGGCAATCAACAGGGAATTACAGAATCACTAAGAAACTTCAAATGTGGAAGTGTCAATACATCATTTACCATCACTTTGACCTCATTTGTCTAGAAATGTAATTAATACAACTCTGAGCATATAAGGGAGTCAAGATTACATCAGAAATAGAACATTTTTAAAGATAGAGGTTATGAGAACATGCCACTGCAACATGATGACGGAACAGAAAGGGTAATGTCAATTGCATGTGGACATTGGTTGCTGTACCTTCCGTTCCACAAATACTATGGTCAAGGGGAATGAATGGGTACATTTTTCAGATTGAGCAGCTGCCTCAACAAGCATATCTAGCAACCTGTCAATCTTCATACAGAACAACTGTTAACATGTTGAATCCCAAGAATATCCAGCAAAAATGTCTAAAATCTCATATGGATCAGTAATATGCTTTGTCCAAATTAGGCATCCAACTCTAAAGCGAGCAAACGCATGATTTGACAAGTCAAATACTCCCTAGCAGCAATGAGCCAAATGATATCCCATGAAAATACACAAATTCACTGAAAAGCCAAGTACTACTGATATTTGAACTTCCTTTTTATAGGAAATGGAAGCTTTTATTAAAAAGGGAATGTAATTTACAAAAAAGAGAGAGAAAAAGGGAGAAGACACCAGGGATGAGGGATCTCTAGGTACAAGAGAATATGACTAAAATACTATACTCCAACTCCTAGCAATATCTGATTCATGAAAGGTCCCAAGTTCTTGTGGGATTGAAATCCGTCAAGCGACTCTAGATTTAAGCCTCTCCTATACTTCATCTTGGATTCTTCTCAATCTTCAAAGATCCTATTGGTTCTTTCCAGCCACACGGACCAACACAAAGCTTGCACAATGACTCCATAAAACTTGGTCTCTTTTACTAATGTGACCACCAGGATTTGATGAAGAAAGGTAGGACCCATGTAGAATCTAGTTCAGACATCAATCTGTTCCAAAGGGAAAGAAAGAATGGGCATTGGAGAAACAAGTGGTTCAAGTTTCATGATTTCTGCATAAAACAAACCAGTTGGGGGAGAGTAACATTTCCAAAAAAAAAAAAAATTGGATTACATCACAGGTCATCAGTTCTCCCAACAGTATCAACCAAGAAAAAACTGAATCTTTCTAGGGGACGGTGTTTTCCATAACTAAACTTAGGAAGGTGTCGTCTGTAAAGAATGAGTGAACCAAGAATTGCAAGAAAACACCCCAGAAGGGTCCAAATTCCATTTTCTAACGTCTTCCCACCCCGTACTATTGCTCCCAGTACCTATACTTTAGCAGCTTGAGGAAAATCTGGGTATTGAAAGACCCACGTCCCATCCATTTTGGTGCATCGTATTTGCTTTTCACTTCCCCAAAATGGAATCTTTTTCAATTTGAAATGTCCACCACCGCTTACCCAGTAAACCCTTATTTTTCTTCCTTCCAAATGTTGCCTATGCCCAGCCCTCCCATTTCTTTAGGCCTGGACACCATCTCCCAGGACCCATACTTCAGTGGCTACTGATATATGAACTCCAATATTAATTTCATAATTTATCCTGGAGCCCCTTCACAAAATAAGAGACCACATTTTATACATTTGAAGGTATATGGAGTTTATGCTTGTAAACTTATTGACTCGAAAGCCTCAGCCAAGAAGTCAAATTTTTACACGAAGGCTGAAGCAATCCAGCACAGTGTGGTTTACCTGTATCTTACAAAACATACATGTAGACCACGTTGCAACTGAGGGAAGATAATGTGGCTCAACATGAAACATATATATGATGAATATCGATGATAAGTGGTTGTCTTCCATTAAGCATACTGCATTCTCTAATGGTTCTACAGCATTTCAGTGTCATGCAATAGAGGCTCTAAGTAAAAACTTCCATCATTAGGTAGACTTGACTTCGCATGTAACAAGAAAAAGACAAACTATTTGCTACATAGTCGCACAGCCAAAATTTCTACTAACAATCTGCAGAGGGTTCTCAATAAGCAAATGGTCTCCACTGCTTTAGCTTATTTGTGTTTACACTGATGGTCGCCACATGGCTAGATTCTTATCAGTAACATAGCTTTGAGATAAGTGATAAAATAACAGTATAGCACCTTAAGAAAAAGTAAAGGAGGCAGAATGAAGAGAAACAGCAGATAAAAAAAGGAGATTACTTTTTGCATAGTAGCACGAATACATGCATCATCATTTGAGTGCAAGACCGAAGTATGCCTTCTAAGAGAAATTACTTTTAACCTGGTAGCATGAATTAAATTTTTTAATCATTTGACTGTAAAAGTGAAGCATACCTTCTCATCTTCTGGTACCTTCTCCAAAACTTGCGATACATTTGCTGTAGGGCTACTAACTTTTCCCACTTTTACGCGCACTGGGTTCGTTAAGTATTCCTGATATATGCATATAAGACACAATCATCTCTCAGCTGGAAGAAGTTTTTTTTTTTTATTTATATAATAATGATGCTGCACAAATCAGGAATTTAGAACGCTATACGAGGAAAGAGTCAACATGTCAAACACATCCATATTAAGATAGGACCAGCGATCAATCTTGTCCTCTCCACAAGGATCTAACCTGCGCTAACTCTTCAATCTCCACCGGCATAGTAGCACTGAACAGCAGTGTTTGATGCTTTGCGTGAAGGTTTTGCATCACCTGCAAAACAGAGTTACACATCACAGAGATGTTCAAGTCTATGGATAATGAAAAAACCTGTGCAACAAATTAACAGACAGAACAACATGGTTTAGTTCAATGGAGCCTACAGGGAAGTGATGAACTAATTATGACGAAGCCAACAAAGCTTTGTTATTCTCTCATTCAACCTTTACTACTACACAACTTAAATGCTATGAACAAATTATCAAATTCCCCCCATCGGAGACAATAGACAATGTTCCCTAGTTAGCCCAAGCAACAGAATATATCAGAACATTTTAAAAAATAAAACAAGACCAGATGCTTTTTATCTTCTTTTCCCCTTTTTCCTGGTGCATAATGATGGTGTTATAAATACACGATAACATGTAGCTAGTTGAGTTCAGGCTGTCAGCCCCGAATACATATTTTATACTGATCAGGGGATTTAATTAAGCTTCAGTATAAACCAGTAATCCGATTGTAACAATTATTGCAAAGATATGCATGAGTCAGAAAGAAGTGATAATATTATGTAACAACCAATATATTTATGATAATGATGATTTAATAGAAGTCAGCCTGGTGCAACAATGAACAAAAAACATAAAATACTCATGGATATCAGTAAAATTGTGGAAGATTCATGGACAGAAACCAAAGTAAAGCAAACATATGGACCCAAGGGAGAGAGAAAAAATAGAAAGTTGAAAGGGGAGGGGGATATGAAGCATTAAAGATTTTGTACCTCTCTTATCTGAGGTTCAAATCCCATGTCAAGCATTCGATCAGCTTCATCCAAAACAACAAATGATATCCTTGATAAAGAAGTATTTCCTTGTTGCAGATGGTCAATGAATCTCCCAGGAGTAGCAACCACTACACTCACTCCTGCTCGCAGCTCAGACCTCTGTAAGTCATTAATAGAAGGAAATCAGAAAAACAAACAAATCAAATTATATGAGTCTACAAAAAAATGAAGAATGAGTTGCCTAGCACTAACTGACAATTTTTTCAATAATATGACCTGCTCAGAAATGTTGGTACCACCCACAACAATTGCAGTTTTGAACGAGTCCAAAGATCGACTGAAGGCCTTCACCTGAATATACAGTAGATGATGAAACAAGACAGAATCAAATACGAAACCAGATGCAGCAGTTTTATCACAAAAATTCATTGTCCCCAACTTCACAAGTTATATGACTGCTACAGGCAGAAAAGCTTATTTGCTGAGCCAAATTTACATCCAAAATTCCTGCTACTATGAACAAGTACTGGGAAGCAATCTACAAGGAGAATCAGGAAAACAGATTTTCAATTTAACATTCATCGCATCAAAGCTAAGTGATTTGCTTCTGCAGGGGAGTAGCTGCAATAGAACTGAAACTACTATGTGTATATCTCAGTATAAAGAACATCATCTCAGTCTCACTTCTTTCTCTATTTGTTGAGCAAGCTCTCTCGTTGGGGCTAATACTAATGCCAAAGGTCCATCTCCACGCCAAACAGGAGGTTGGGCCAGGCAATGCTGCAAAAAGTGGATATCAAATATATTGATTAGGACACAAACAACTACGAAATCAATTACTACATAAACTGGGGAAGAAAGTAATATAGGGTAAAACATGACCATATAAACCTGTATCATAGGTATAGTAAATGCAGCTGTTTTGCCACTGCCAGTTTCTGCACAACCCAAAAGATCTCTCCCACTTAGAGCAACTGGCATGGACTGAGCCTGAATTGAAGTTGGTGTAGTATATCCATGAGTTGCAATATCCTTCATGAGACTTGGGTGCAAATTCTGCATCGATAAAAGGTGAGAAACAATCCAGTATACTCCCCCAAACAATCAACAGCTTAGACAAAGAGGAGAGAATATAAATATGTGTGTGCTATCGTCAGTTGTACCCAATAATTCTTACCATATCAGCAAATGATTCAATCGGCGCTGGTGCAGGTTGTGAATCTTGTGGAACTGCAGCTTCAACATTGAGCCTTGAACGGACCTCTTGAACCTGAACATACAATTGCATATTACCAACCAATAAATCTGAGCCCATAGTCTCAGACACTAACCAGCTTAGTCACAAGTAGCTCTACCATTACATGATACATAAGGTAAAAGTTGCTCCTTGGTCAATTCCACAACACTCCATCCGAACCCACCATTTAGTGAGGAAAGCAACCATAATACTCAAAACCATTGAAACCTGAAGATAATTGTGTTTTTCTTTGGATATAATAAGTACTGTTCTTATTATAATTATTAATTATTAAATAAAAAAGAAAAAGATGAATATCAAATGATAGACTTCTCGTTTTGAAACATCTACAAATAAAAGCATTTCCCTGTTTCCCTTGGATATCAAACATCAAGCTCCTTATTAATTTCCGTAGTGAAATGCAAGGCGGCATATATTGCTCAAGCGGTCAAGCCACACTACCACTATGACTGTCAGTACAGTCCACTTCCCACTTCCCACTCCATTCCCCCCCCCCCCCCACCCCACCCCTCCAAAAAAAAAAAAAAAAAAAAAACTAGTTTGTTACTTAGCCAGTGTCACTTTTGAACTACATGGTTAAAGTTATAGTCTCTACATATAAAGCCAAACATCAGTTGAGTAAAACAAAATCAGCACCGCACTGCATGCTTAATAAAAAATACGAAACAGTTTGGAAATTTTATAGTGTGCAAATTCCTAAATATAACTAGTTCAGCAGTTCTTAGCGAAAAAGAATGCAGAGTTGGCAGTGGAACCTGTTCCGGTTTGAGGCGGATAACACGTTCGGACGGCTCCCACTGAGGAACGATTGGCTCCGGCACTGACGAAACATAATTTCCAGAGCTCCGACCAGCCGCATTCCACAAATTAATGGAGTTACCGTTGCTATTGTTGCTTTTAGTGGAAGTGAATTGAGAATAAGAGGGGTTGAGCTGCTTCTTGTGGAAGTAATCAGTATTTCCGTTCACCGAATTTGTGGCGGCGGCGGAAGAATTTCTCAGGTGAGGAGGAACATACGACATCGCTTGTTGATTTCGCGGGGGATAGGAGGATGACTATTCCAGAGTCGGAAAAGGGGCCTAAACGGGATCCCGATTATGGGTAATTAACTAATTCACATATGGGCCTGGCCATTATCCATATTGGGCCAGGATCATTTCACTTCTTTCTTCAAAAATATATCCGAATTCCTTTTTTTTAAGGGGAGATAGGATAAAAATCATTTTTAATCCTGTATGTTAGGATTTGTGTAAAAAAAGTTCTGTATGTTTCGAAATTTTAATTTTAGTCCATTATGTTTCGAAGAATGTCCAAATTTAAGGACATCAGACGCCGGCGACCACTAATTGTGGGGCATGTGACCCAATAAATTGGAGATTTTCGTAAATGACTAATGTGGTAGTTATGTATCCAGGTATATATGGAATTAATCAGATAAACTCAAAATGACGTTGTATTTCCCTCCAGGAAGTCAAAAGCTGATGTGGATTTAGATTTTGTATTTTTGAATTGGTATGTTGATTTAATTACTTGGCATGTACACTTGGATACATAACTGCCACATTAGCTTTTTTTATCTTAAATTCCCAATTTATTGGGCCACATTGACATATTCTGTTACACTTAGTGGTCGCCATCGTCTGATGTCCTTAAATTGAACATTTTTCGACTAAAATTAAAATTTCGGAATATACAGGACTTTTTCTAGACATGTCCTAATATACAGGACTAAGAATAAACTTACCCAGTGAAAATATATTGGGTGTTTACTTCATGTCTATGTTTACTAGCATGTACCTCGTGTGATGCACGAAAAAGATTTAAAATATTTTTTTATATACAATAATGTTTAGTCCTAAAAATGTATTAATACATTGAAACTTGAGTATCTCTTTTCTTGTGTGTGCTTGTATATTCTCGTGTTGAGCCAACAATTTGGACATAACCTGATCTGCTCAATCAAACAACCTGCAAATTAGAGTGAGCTGAGCTCTAAAATTACTGATCCAAGGTATTAGGCTGACCCATCGACCCGCTAATTATTGTTGGTTTATGCCCGACTTAGCCCGTGGACTGCGGACCGTCCCCCTCCTCCTCCATCTCCCTCTTTTTTTTTTTTTTTTTTTTTTGCATTTCTTTTTCTTTGTTGAGGATTGATTCTTTACTCATTCCCATCTAATTTTGTACCATTGAAGTTATTCTCTATTATGTTTATTTCCATTTTTTTTTTGTTCAAATATTTATCATAGATGTCTGATTTTCTGTTTGTTGATTGGTGAAAGTTTACATATTTTTTTGTCATTCTTAATTTATTGTGATTTGTCATTGTTTATCTTATATTTTTATTTAGTAGAAGTATTTGTCTCACACCATTAATTAAAGAAAAAAGAAAAGGTGAACGGGCTGAGCCGGCCCCCGGGTCTAATAGTTTGGTGTGGGTTAGATTGGGCTGGACTACATATCTACCGCTACATGTCTACCAGCCCGATGGTTTTCAGGCCATCAGGCTCAACCCAAAAATACCCAATAGCTCTACTCATTTGGATTGTTTTAGTTTTTATTTTTACACTCCCAAATGTATCTTTTATAACAAAAATAATAACGAAATTATCATGGATAAACAATAGGGATTTAAACAATTTAAAATTAGTATATCGTTCATATCTCAGGAAACCTCGAATAGAATTGCACACTGAAGTTTATGTACAACATATTATGATAAAACATCATACAACATAAAAAAATATAGACTATTCGAATTTCTAAATGAGACTTAAATGTTAACAAAATTGAATTTTTTTTTTATACACATATGTGTACTCTCTTTGGTCCAAAAAGATTGTCGCGTTAGAGAAGTTGGAAATGTTCCAAAAAAGTATCGCTATAGCAAAAATGCCATATATTTTTCTTTCTTATCCTAAACAACCTACTTAATTTAGTTGATTATTTACTTATTTCACAGAATATACCTCCACTAAATAGATTGTGTAGAATATACTTGTCATTTTCATCAATTCTTAATTTTTCAAATAAATCTAAAGCGATACTTTTTATGGAGCAGGGGAGAGTAAGTAGTTTTTGTATTAAAATTTTCAATCATTCTTAATTTGTATCGCTGGAAACAACGTGGAATAGATAGATTTGGTTGATAACAAGCTAACATGGGTGAGAAAATGTGATGTTGTAGCATGAGTATATTCTTATTGCAACACAAATTTCCATTATTGAAATCACAATTGAGAAGTAAGAGAAAGTCAATATTCCATAAAAGAATGAGAATAATCTACGTATAAATTGTTTCCAATTTGAGACTTTAGCAAAAACAAAAGAGAAATTTAATATAATCTAGAAATTATTCCCCATTGGTGACTACTCCAAAAGGACCCACCAACAAATCTGTATCGCAAAATCAGGATTCTGGAGCCTCTGTAGTTTTCGTAGTCTTATCTTACTCCTCATGCTTTCTATAAACCTGCAAAACTTAAAAAACAAATCTCAGCAAAACAATCAATTTTGGATTATTCATTTTTCACATATATCATCTAGAAAACGTTAAAAGTAGTACCAACTATATAGCCCTGATAATAGGCCAGTTTCGAATCCCACTGAATACCACTCCCTAAAAACTGAAATTTTAAAGGATCTTGCTAATGGATACATTGTGGCTGGCCACAATATTTAAAAAAAAAAAAAATTGTAATTACATAATGAAAATACCAATCACACCCCTAAATATATATATGTGGCTCCAATAACATTACTTGCCCCACTGCTAACTCCATATATTTTTATATTGTAATTGCTTTTTAATTTTTTATTCATAATGCCTTTTGCTTTTTGCTTTATGCCTTTTCATATTTTGTGTTCTATAAATAGCATTGGTAATGTTTAGTTTTGAGCAAAGAGTCTGCAGTGGGGATTGTTCAATATTTAGAGCTCCCCTGCGTAATCCTCCTTCCCAAACTTTACAGTTTCAAACTCAATCCAGAGAAGTTTGGTGTTTCTTTTCCCATCTCGAATTGGTTTTGACGCAAAAAATATTGAACCCTTTTTTGTTAAGATGGAGCCTCCCAGCGGGTGGGAGTACGAGTTGTTTGGCTCAAGCGAAACTTTTAAAAGTTTGAGCGCAGCTGAGGAAGCGGATGACATGATTTCTTCTGCAGCCCATAGCCCCAACATTAATATTTCTTCCATTTCACCGGTATCACCTCCTATCAATGTTGTATCTCCCACACCCGTTGAAATGAACTCTGGTGAAAGCAATAATGTTGTGGTGTGTCCACAGCCCGGTACATTATACCCCGATGAAGGATCGTTGTTTACGGCATACCAGTCTCATGAAGCAAAAGGGGTTTAGCGTCACTAAATGCGCTTCTCGAATGCTTATAAAGGATGGGTACAAATATACGGTATGACAATGTGATCGTGGGCGCAAGTCTGATGCAAAGAAATCTTCCAAAAGGATGGATTGTAAGGCACGCGTTAACGGGATTCGACAAGAGGATGGTAGCTGGAAAGTAGGGGTTATATCGGAGGATCACAACCACGAGTTGTGCCCGACGATGTCCATCCTCATGCCGGCACACAGGAGCTTGACGATTAATTTGAAGAGACAGTTAGAGGCAAATGATATAGCGGGAATAAGGGTTTGCAAGAATGTTAGGTTGGCCGAGGTTCAAGCTGGAGGTCCACAGAATCTGGGTTACATCCCTCAGGACTGTCGTAACTACATAGATGCGAAACATCAACCGAGGTTAGGGGACGGTGATGCCGAGGCCATGCATAAACTGTTTACGCGATTGCACGAAAAGGAACGCGAATTTTTCCACATCATGGATATCGACGATGATTCGAGACTACGGAATATTTTGTGGATACATCCTCGTAGCAAAGCCGCTTACGAAGATTTTCACGACGTGGTTAGTTTTGATACCACCTACCTAGTAAATAGGTATAAGATGTCCTTCGCCACTGTTGTCGGGGTAAATCATCATGGCCAATCGATGTTACTGGGTTGTGCTCTAGTCACACATGAAGATGCCTAATCATTCAAATGGTTATTTTCTAACTGGCTATCAGCAATGGGAGGAATACATCCGACGTGTATCATCACGGACCAGGCCGAGAGCATAAAGATTGCAATTAGAGATCTTATGCCCAACACTATTCACCGTTATTGCTTATGGCACATATTATGCAAGGTGCCAGTAAAGTTCAAAGGAATCCAAAACTATCATTGTGCATCGAAGGAATTCAAGGGGTTGGTCTATGAGAGTCTCACCATTGAATCGTTTGAATCGGGTTGGGATGCCTTTTTGATTAAATACGGGGTACAAAGTAACGAGTGGCTGAGGAATATGTATGACGAAAGATAAAGTTGGGTTCCAATGTATCTAAATCACACATTCTGGGAAGGGATGACGTCCACACAATGAAGTGAAGGAATGCATGCATACTTCGATGGATACATAAACTCCTGATGTACACTAAAGCAGTTTGTGGAGCAATACGAGATAGTGGAGCAATACGAGATATCCACAGTGAACAAGATCCACAAAGAGTTCCTTGCGGATTTTGATTCCAAGTACAAGGTGATTAATTGCTTAACATAATCTCCCTGGCAACGTCAACTGCGTGAATGCTACACCAACAACATATTCCTTAAGGTACAGGAGCATATAAATAGAGCTATATATTGTCATACTGTGGAGGAGGTTAACCCAGAAGATGTTAACCGTCATCTTGTCAAAGAGTTCAAGGTAATCGAAGCAATTTACAGTAAAGGTCATTACGTCAAAGATCTAATTTACATGGTTGAACACGCCAATGGTCAGTATGTCTAGTGCAACTGCAAGAGTTTCAAGGGTAGAGGGATTATTTGTTGTCATATCTTGAAAGTTATGGGTAAGCAAAATGTGCAGCACGTGAATTCCCGTTGTATAATCCACCGATGGAGAAAGGACGTCTATCGCCGTCATTTGAGAATTTTCTTTGCTGGAGGGTATCCACACATGACCACATAGTATAAGAAATATCAAGAAGTTGAGAGATGTTTTCAAGAATGCACCGACGCAGCGATGGGAAGTGATGCAAAAAAGGAACTTGTTAGACAACATTGCATTGAAATTAAGAATGAATTGCTTCTTTCGGAAGCCACCAACTCGCAAGCTAACGTTGATTGTGAACCAAGTCTAATTGTTAACCCAAGTTGATGGTACACCAATACGTAATCCCGAAGTCGTAAGGACGTGTGGGAGGCCTAGGGGTAGCCGGATCCCTTCCAATCATGAGAGACGTGGTGGCGCAAGGGGTACCAGAGGACGACGGGGTAGAGGTGGTGGACGTAGAGGACGGGCCGGGAATCATTCCCGTACACTGGTGCCTAATTTGAATGAACAATTTAGTATGTCTTTGGGTAGTCAAAACTTTTAAGCTGCCAACTTTGATGCTGTTTTTATGATTCATGTTATTTCCCTAGTTTTAAGCTTACCTTAATATTGTTGTTTCATTTTGTTGTATTAGTTTAGTTCCTCAGTTGTGATTTAGTTGACGTTGTGGGTATCATTTAGCCGACACAATCTTAATTATTAATGCTTGTCGTAATCGTCCAGCTTTCCCCTACATATTCCTTTTGTCCCGTTAAACTCTATATTAATTTTTTACAGAAGGTCGTTATCACTCTATATTAATTCTGAAATAATATTTAATGTTTATTTTGGTTTGTGCAATATGATTTTAAAAATAATTCTATTTTTCCTCAATCATTGATTATAATTTAATTTTGAATTTAAATTTGACACAGAAATAAGTCCAACCCAACTAATTTTTTTTCACATCACTGCGAGTCGCCGGATTATACTAATAATTAGGGTTCTGTCACTAACACATGGCTGTTTCCGGCCGATTTGATGTTTTTGAGCAATAGTTGTCCTGAAATTAGACAATTTTAGCACTTACAGGGATAAGTTGAAAACAAATATTTATGAGATTAAGATCGAAAAATCAAATACTAGAGGGATCAAAAATAATTATTGGCCCTAATATTAATATTTTTTTTGTTACCTCACCATTTAAGGAATTTTACACGATTAAGTGTTTTTTATTTGAATATCAGTCGTTTTTTTTATATTTATAACATATTGCAGTCCATACACAATCTTGATCCGGACTAAATAGACTCTTTTGCAACTAAAGTTAATAAAATTTTCCAGTTATACTTATACATATAAAGCTTAGCAGCCCCTTGGGATTTGTTGATTAAAATAGAGTTGTTGCAACCCTTCAACTCAAGGTTTAAACCACTGTAGTTATATTAAGGGTTTATGCTTCTTAAACAAGACCAAGACTGGTTTAGTCCTGATGAAAAGAACCGTACTAAAAACCATAACCACTACACAAGGTTCTTAAGACTGAACAAAAAGGACAACTTAGTTGATATTACAATAGACATGTACTCTGACAAACCAAAACGCCCCACCGCTTTCTTTTTTAACTACCCCAGGTTACTACCAAGAACATGAAACATCACCGTACAACAACAAAATGGTTGAAACCCTATCTCCCCTGCCATATCCTAAACTCCGCCACCATTAGATGGAAACCAACTGTTACCACCATGGTACCCCCAAATTTTTGCATTGTCAAGTCCCAGCATTGAGCCCCTTTGTCCAGTACATCATCTCCCCTCGGACGGGAGAAGGAAGCCACGAGTCTTTCGGATCCTCGCATGCTGCCAACAGCCATGCAAAATCCAATGTATCGCAACACAACAACCTGAACAAAATGTTCAATTTATCCCATTCAACTTCTCCATTGAGGCGATTACGTAGGTGATGAGGGAAGTAGTAATACCAAGACGAGTCGAAATCTTTGTTAACCCAAAGAAAGTTGAGCTGGTAGTCATATCTAACACCTTCACGACAAAGGAACCACACAAAGTTGAGAAAACGATCGCGAAAAGACTGGATCTTCATGATTATTTCTTTAGGGGTGAAATAATCCAACTTGTTGTTCACGAACACCTTGGCGACGCCGCGGGCGAACTAATACATCACCTGATTATCCGACAAGTCCATCCAGTACACTGCCTTGAACATCATGGTTAGGAGAATTGACTCGTCCGCTTTTGTCCAAACACGCAGCTGATTCATGGTGTAGTCGGTTATAGAAGTCATGCTCGTGTGTATCTTGTTTGCCAGAGGAAGGAGGCGTTGTTTTAGGAGTTTATTATGGGTATGAGAATTTACTAGAGCTGGAATGAGGATTTATAGTAGTGAGCTTACTGTTATGTCACACTTCTTTGTGTGGCAATGACATTTCCATTTTAGGCCCATGAAATATTTATTATTAAATATTACCCCAAATATTAAATTTTTGGAGCACATTCGCTGCTACAATGTTGGGTTTTCAAATAACATTCGTATGTTATCCTAACTCCATTAAAATTAATTTTTGTTTAGTTTTTATTAGATGTTTATTCATACTTACTTTTGCAAATAATTTATTCATATTTTTCTAATAATACCATCTAAATTAGTGTAGTTACTATAGTATGAATTATGTATGAATTATTCACAAACTATATAGTAATTATGTATTAATTATTTACTAAAAAAAATTGTTAGAGACTTCAAATTAAAAGAAAAGGATGTGGGCTTACACAACTACAATCAAGGGTTTTTACTATAGTGTAGTTACTATAGTATTAGTCAGTTACGATAAGATGTCAAAGTTTTAACTAGCAAAAATTTTGCAGTAAGACAAAAGTATTTGTAACTATTTTTTGGGCGAAAATCTGTAGATACTAATTTACTCCTTCCGTCCCGTTCAGATTTGCACGTAGGGACGAACACAGATATTAAGAAAAGATTTATTTTTGTTTTTTGTTTGACTTTTTCACAGGTGGAGATTGACATTAGAGATGCTGAGGGTGGAGATTGTAAGAGAAAAATCCTTTTTACGAGTGTTCAAAACTGAATGGGACGGAGCGAAATGAAAAATGTGCAAAACAGAGCGGGACGGAGGAAGTATTTGTTACCATAAGTAGTTGCACAAGAGTTTTTCATATTGCAACTTTTTTCCTTGTAGTATTAGTGCCAACCTATAGAACCGAATATTAAAAATAATAAAATTTTCTGATTATGAAATGAGTATGTACAAATTTTGCTTTGTGCTAGATCTGGGGTTTAGACCATAGTTAGCTCCAGCACTGCTCACATTCAATGTATAAAATCGATATCCATTATTTTAGGAAAAAAAAGAATTAAACATACTCCCTGGGTTATTTCTAATTTATTTAAGTTCATAACGATTCTTTGAATCTATTGATCTTTTTGCTTTGTTTCACCATTTCTCTCAATTTCATCATTATGCCAATCCTAAAAAACCACTTTTTGTGTTCTCAAAAAACCATTTTTGTTGTAGTGTGCGAGCTAGTTTTTTTTAAATTTTTATTCATTAGGCCTAACGAACAGATTTACTCTTTTTATAATGGTTATATAGTGCAAAAAACATAGAATTTTATACTTCTGTTTAACCTTGTATACTAAATCGTAATACAATAAAATATAAAAATAGCATATACTAACTCGAGAATTTACACAGATTATATCTTATCACATTTAATAACACTCTACATTGCCAAAGATATTCACACTCTAACACTTGTAGACATTTAGGTTAGAGACGATAACAAGTAAAACGCCCGTAAATTAGGTATTAGACATTACTTACGACCATCTGTTGTATTACATTGAGTCTTCACTTTTTGAAATAGAAAATTTTCACTGTTATAGAACAATCAAACATGATCGTTTCAAGAATCCGACATGTTGCACCTTAAATATTTCCATATCAAATGTTTTATGTATGTGTAACGAAACTACGGTCGAAACATAGAAAATGAATTCACATTAAAGTACATAATATGATGCATCCATTCAATATTCAATATCAATCTTGAGCGTAACTCACTTATCTTTTAGAAGTTTCAAGGTCCCAGAGCAACATAGTCTCACGACCCAAAATAAAATAGTATATTACATGAGAAAATCCTATGTCATTAAGTGCAGTTATATATGCATAGAGTTTAAGGCATGAGGAATGAAATTCACCAATTTATAACATTATATGTTAATATCTGCAGTTCAATGAGGATTATTCCACGTTAATGCGTACGATTATAAATAAATTGATAGAAATTCTATACCTAGATTCCCAGATTAACAATTTCATCTGCAAATCATACGTTTGCCTACAAATTCTTAATAAACATGATGTGTTACACTTGATGTTTAAATATTCTGTTGTAAATGCATTTAGGTCATCTTCCTCAAGATGAACTTATGTAGTATCTTGAATATTGTGACTTTCCTCTCGCAACTTCATGGATTATCTTCATCGAAGCTTTTAAGATTGTGCAACATAACTGTTACGTCCGCCATGAACGACAACAAAGGTGTATGTTCAACAATGGATATCAAACACCATCAGAAAAACTAATTTAAATTACTATTTTGCATATCCATTCCACCTCGACCATCACGTACACGTTACATAATAGGAAAAAACTAAAAACAACCTTACTAAAACAACACAAAGCACCAACGACTATGAAAATTAACGACACTGACGCTACGACGACCACTCCAGAATGACCAAAACATATGAACACCAAGTCGAGGCAGAACCACATATTACTACCCTCGCCGGGGCCAATTACGAACCATCTGGTTTGGTAGACCGAGGCTCCTCTCATCCTGTCCGCAGAAAACTCGATAAATACAATTGAAGTCAATTGCGTCCATCCCCTTAGCGCGGAAGAGTTGGTTGATGGCAGGAAAATATGGCTCCCCCCTGACCCGTAAGATGTGTTCCACCTCCGTTTCCTGTAGTTTTAACTTCATGCTGATTAAGATTGTATCATCGGAAGAAATAACACAATTCGACGAGAGTGAAAATACAAATATATAAATAATTACGTAGTGTCACATGGAAGTGTTACATATTCATAAGTGTTACCAAAGTATCACGCAAAAGTTAAAATTTTAAAAGTGTTACAAACAAAGTGTTACTTAAAGTCATTTATGTTGTAGTGTCACCACTCATTTAAATATTGTTGTCACTACTAAAAATATTCAAGTATCCGTGACGGGTCAAATAGGAGACGCGTTGATCCGAGTAGTCGAATCAGGTACTTTGAGGGACTTGTTGATCCTAGAAGCTGAATCGAATCATATAGTGGGAAGTTGGTGATCCAGGAAGATTAATCGGGTGAAAATGAAACACTTGTTGATCACAAAAGCAAAATCATGACACATATTCCATATTTTGTTTCTTGAATAACCGAACGGATCAAGTAGCACTCAACGAAATTATAACATGCACACAATCGAACCAGTCGACTTAGTCTCTTACATTGGCGGAAAAAGAGGCTAGGGCTAAATCTTAAAGGGTTTATAGTAGTCGTAACTTCCCGATTTTCATGAATTCTATTGTAAATTATTTTAAATAAGAAAATTATAAGTTAACACTGACCCTTTAAAGTAGGTTCATACGAATCAAAGAATAAGAAATTTTCATAAGTTTCCAAAAGTAGGTTTATACGAATCAAAGAATAAGCAATTTTCATATAATCCTAATAAACTAGTAAGACAATTTGAAATACAAAAATAAACACAAGAAAGTTAAATAAATAATTCGAACCTTTACCAGATGTAAAATACATACTTTAAAAATTACGTGATAGACTATGTTTAAACCTTTACCAGATGTAAAATACATACTTTAGAAGAACATTAGTGAAAATCAAAATATATTAAGATATATAAATATATATTACAAAATTTCGTAGATAGAAAAACTGAATAGTTAGAATCTGGATCAGCGACGATAGAAAATTAATATAGAATAAATTACGACTAATACGAGGGTTGAAATTTCAACGTATCCTCAAAATATATTAGGGAATAAGATACTAAAAATTCATCGAAAATCAATATGTATAGATATGTTATTCGAATTTTATAAAGAAGATACCTGAAAATATAGTGAAAGAGAAAAACAAGGTTCGACGATCATGTCTGCTTCCGGAAGGTCCCTTACTGTGTTTTGGACGATAATTCTATTAAAGAAGGTCATTTCTATTATAATTTTGATTTATGGCATGGATCCCTTATGTATAGATTATATTTCTAAGATTTAGGACTCCTAATTACACTTGGAAATTAATTTGTCTGATTCCCTAAGTAAAATTCATGAGTTTGTGATTCACTAATGAATTGGGCTATTGTCCAAATAACTATTTAAAAACCTTATAACATAAAATATAGTTTTAGCTTTAAATTAAAATAATAATTAGCACGATTAATAATTAATAAAATAGCATAAATTTCACAAGACCAAAATAAAATAATTAAATAATATAGGTGCATTACAGTATCCTAATGCTAAACATTAAAACGTATGAACCTTTGTTGCGTAATGTTCTCAGTTTTTAAAATAATAAAATTCTAGTGAATTCATCGACGGAAAACCAAAGTAATCCCGATATTGGTTTTAGGACTCCATATCCCATTTCATCCAAAACATAGTTACTTTTTGTGTCTCCCATTTTCTTTATTAATGTTATTTTACCAACTTGGTCCCATCAATAAGGTTTTTATATAAACATTCCGAACTCATTTGATGAAAACAATGAGTTCGGAATGTAAAAAGATTGAAGATGTGTTGTGGAAATTGTGTTGATACCCGAATTAACACAAAAAAATAGGTTTGTGTGAAAATATAGAATGGGAAAGATAAAAAGGAATGGAGGGAGAAGTTATTATTTGATTTTTTTTGGTAGAGCTCGATCAAATCGGCCGGTCTAAACTTTGGTTCCTACGGGTTTAGAAGTTAGCTCACGAATGTATATTAATTATATATTAAGTATTGTGTACTCCCTCAGTTCCCTAAACCCTAAATTTTATGTAACCACTAATATTTATAAGAGGGGTTATTTTTAGTAACCACTGTTGTAGTTGCTAAAAGATTAGTGACAAATATCATTTATTTTTGTAGTGTCAATTCTTTAGATGAGGATATATATGCTAAAATCTTACATCCTTATTTTTTCTTTATTATCATGAAAAGTCAATTAATATGGAATAGAGGAAGTATCATGTAGTTATCTAATTGTTTTGTAAATTTTATTCTCTGATCTCACACATTCTATTTTTTAAATTAAACACCTAAAGAAGAAAGAAGTCTACGTGTTTTGGTGCAACTAATAGTAAATGAATTGCTGTCATTACAAATCTACTTGATTCAAGAAATTGTGACCACAAGCATGCTCCAGGTTGTGTGCTCCCAGTAGGGGTTTATTCCCCACTCCCTATATAAGGGCTTGTAAGGTATGGAAGACAAGGCCATTCACTTATTTCCCACAATCATCCAACTATGGCGTCCACACCACCTCGGCTAACCATCCACAAAGAGTGGCAGACTCCCCCTTCGCCACAAAGTCTTGAGGTTTTGTACCTGAGGACTCGGAAAGAGAACGATGAATTAAAATGTGAGCTCTGCAGCCTCGTCAAAAGGATTGTCAACGCTTGTCATGAGGTTGAACTCCGGGGTCTAATCCTTGAAGACGAACCGCTGGTTAAGGTGTATGACATATTTCTTGAAATTGTGCGTGAGAAAAAGATGAGGGATGTGCCGCTAGTTATTATCCCGGACTCTAGCTCTTCGGATGTGTACTTAGAGTGCAGTACGAGTCTGCATATTCATGGCTTCCGCGTTTACATTAATATCTGTTGGGCCTACTACTATGTTTTGTGTTTTTATTTCCGTTTGGTTGTAATTTTATCGTATCTGTTGAAAGTGATATGAATATGTTGCAGACTTAATGTATTTGGTGTAATGTTATCGTATCCATTTTGGTGTAATGTAATCGTATTAGTTTTGTGTTTTTTGTTTCCGTGTTGGTGTAATGTATTTGGTAATATCGTTTCTCCCAAAGCTCCAGTCTTATTCGTGGTATTGCATAAAAAATGGCTAAAGTTAATTCATGAGTTACCTTGTTAAGGATCAATTAAATATGAAGGACCTTAATCCGTAACCAGGTTTGAACAAACCGACTTTAATTATTTTTTTCTTTTTTTGGAAAATTTTAACACGGCTGAAATCTTATTTCAACGTTAACACAAACAAACTAAACCAGAGGACTCCTGGAACCTTGTTATTATGATTTGTGGGTTTTTTTCTATTTATGGAAATATGTGGAAGGGCCTGTTGGTTTGTTTGGCTGTATTATTAATTATGAGGTTGTATTAAATTAGTTTTTCTTAATATTTTGTGATACCCCGAATCTTTGAAACGCAATAAAATACATTGATTGCATTTTAAAATATTGTTACCAATTTTATTTTAAATTGCAAAGTTATTTGATTTTATGATTTTATTATAGAAAATAAGTGTGACCGCGATGTACCAGGTCGACTGCGCTCCTAGCACCTAAAGAATAAGAATTAAAAGTTTACAATATAGAAGTTTAAAATTTATATCGGACTTAAGAAGTAAAACACTAAAATTAATTTTATTTCATTAAAATAAATAAGACATTTAAACTGAAGTTTGTGAATCCTTAGTAAATAAATCATTGTATAAAATAATAATAAAAATGTAATCATAAACTATATATATATACATCTACGCTTATGAATCCTTAGCAAATAAGTAATTGAATAAAATAATAATAAAAATGTAATGATAACAACTACTCTTAACATACTAAATTAGATCATCCCACATCGAGTAAAAATTGAAAAATTGTAGCAGAATTCCTATATAAATAAGTTATAAGAAATGAACTAATAACTAAACATTTCAGCGAATGTATTAAAAGGAATTCCTTTAACTAGGAGGTCCTTATAAGTTATTTTTCGACTACGTTCGAACTGGTGTTTTCGGAAGTTGTCGTCCAGTGTCTAAAACTTTGGAGGTATGTCTTCTTTAATAGTTTTACTTTTCCATTATTTTATAGTTTATTTAAATTTAGGAATTTAATTGTTTTAAATAGATTAATATATTTAGTTGTTTTCTTTTAGGTCGTATTAGGTAGTTGTTATTTTGCATGTTAGTTAATTTTAAGTATGTCTTAATTAATGTTGTCTGTAATTTAAATTTAGTAGATAATTATGCTTCTTAGTTTAAAATTGTAATTTATAATAATTTAGCTTATATATTAAATATTGTAAAAGTAGATATAATCCAAGAAAAGGATACCACATTAATTATTTTAAAATATAACCGAACCCGATAAGTAATACTAATTAAACAAACAACATGTGCTTGGTGTAGTGCGGATCGGGCCTTGGGACATTTGCGACCTACCTTTAGTTTTTAAAGCAAGCAAACAAGGTGGGTGACTGGGCTATTTGTAAGTATATTATGCTACTGAACTTGTACTTTATAAATATGTTTGCCTTCGGGCTTATGATATGATACCTCTTAAGTCGTAAGATTGGCTTTTGAGTGGGACTTGGGAGTCGTAAGATTGGCCCCTAGTCTAGCAATATGGCTTTTGAGTTGTAAGATGAACTCCTAAGTCAAGGATGTGTTTATTATCGTGCACCTTCGTTAGTATAACTGCTTACAAAGTTCCCACTGAGTTTATACTCATGCCCATAATTTATTACAAATCTTCAGGTTAGTTGAGCGAGGTGGCGGGGCTGTTGCGGCAAAGGTCACCGGATTCCTTTTTCCTACCCGCAACTTTAAGATGTTTTTGCCTCTTCAATGTATAAAAATAAGTTTACATGACACTGAGTCTGGGTGTTTTCATTTTCTGAGGAACTTTGAAACCTCCAGTGTAAATTTGTTTTGGCAGTATATTATCGTCAATAAAATTTCTATTTTTATCCGATAAACATTTTATGTCACGCTTTCGCACATTTTCTGATTTATTATTTAATCAAAAGAAAAGAAAATTTAGTAGCACTTTAATCCCGAGCTAATGGGATTGGGGCGTTACAGAGTGGTATCAGAGCGAGTTTACTTTTCTGTATACTTGATTTATAAAATAAAACCAAGGGGAACCGTGACTTTGCCAACAGACCGACACTCGCTCCAAGGTATGTATATTTTATTATGAGTTTTATATAGGTTCAAAAATGTTTTGTCCTCGAAACTTTTACTACCAATTAAGAAGCCAGATTAAAGACTGACCCATATTTCTTCTTTATGATAGGATGGTTCGAAGAAAACAAACTGCTAGAAAAACAGTAGTATATAGACAAAGAATACTCGCTAACAGAGATTTACCACCCGCGATGTCAGTCTACCGGAGGACCAGACAGGGTGAATATCAGAATATAGGCGAGTATATAAATATATTACGAAGACGTCGGAACAACGCCATACAAGAAGGACATCACATTACTGAGTACGAGGCTTCTATGCGCTTAGCAGACTCTGTCCTCCCAAATTATAGAGATGTTGCCCATCGGTTATTGGACGAAATGCTTACGATAGACTCTACGACTGGACTGACAATTAATTATGAACGTTTTAGTGTCCGCCTCGCTATGGTTATTAGAGAACGTCAAAGGTGCCTCGCAATTGCAGACCAGATGGAAATGGAGGCAGAGGAACAGAGGCAAAGGGCAAATCATTATGACGAGGTTGCCGCCAACAAGCGCTTAGAGGCTATTGCTGACGAACGACTTGCCGAACGCGCTAGGGATCGGGCGGAATACTGTCTCGAGTTCGCAAGATCGCAAAGGGAGGAAGCAGGTGTAGCAGAAGAGGAGGAGGACCCCTCAGAAGATACCGAGCCCAACGAGTCCATAGGATCAGTCCATGATGAGAGCATACCATCTAGGGGTCGACGTATGCGTACCCCACCAGCAGAGAACCAGGCGGGTCCCAGTAATTGGTTCTGATATAGTTAGAAACCTAGAGGATGTACATATAGTAATAGTAGATAGTTTTTGTATAATAATGTCTAGGTACATAACTAGATCGTAAATATCCTTTTGCTAATAGGAATGTATATAAGTCATCCTTTGATCATGCTATCTTTTTGCTCGTATAAGCATGATTAACTAATAGACAATTTGTACGGGTAAGAGTATTAAAAAAAAAACCAGTGTACCTATTGTATATATATATGGATTTGTAAACCTAATATCTTCTACGTATATGATTTGTTTACAAATTATTCGGTATGTTAAACAAGGATATATATGCATGTAATTAAGTGTTGTTTCTCCTTCTTCCAAAAGTATGGCAGCGCGAGGAAGGCCACGTAAACATGTGCAAAACGAAAATGAGCCATTTGTCGAGCCAGCTGCTGAGAGGCAACCTCCACCTGGGGTTAGAGTACAGGGAGCGGATTTTGCACGGGAATTCTTGAACTCTCTGCAGGGACTCATACAACAAATGCCAGCTAACCAAAATATACCAAATCCACAGAATCAGGGTATCAATACTAATGTCATTATAGAGCAATTTCGTCGTTTTTCACCACCAAGATTCAGAGGTAGCGAAGGACCTATGGTCGCTGAGGAATGGATTCTTGAGCTTGAAAGAATCTTTGACCATATGGAATCAACTGAAAATCAGAAAGTTTCGTGCGCAATATTCCAACTTGTGGAAGATGCTGGACACTGGTGGAAATCACACGAGCGAACAATGACGAATGAACAAAAGCAAAACATGACCTGGAATGATTTTAAGAACATGATGATGGACCGTTACTTTCCACAGTCTATCCGTGACCAAAAGGAGATTGAGTTTGTTAATCTGAAGCAGGGAACCCTTCCAGTGATGGAGTATGAAAGACGTTTTAATCAATTATCTAAATATGCCCCACACTTGGTTGATACAGATGAAAGAAAAGCAAGACGTTTTGAAAGAGGTTTGCGTCCAGAGATCGGAGGTATCGTGTCGGGTTTGAAACTACCTACGTACCATGAAACGTTTGAACGAGCACATATTGTATCCCTTAGCCAGAATTTAGAATACAACCAGAAACCTCAAGAGCAACCCGGAAAAAGGAAATGGGATTTTAGAGATAAGAATAAGACTAACCACTTTGTGAAGAAGGCAACCCCAAGGGGGGGACCAGGACCAAATGCAGTTCCAATATGTCCTAATTGCAATAAGCACCACTATGGAGAATGTTTGTTGGGAAAGAATGTTTGCTATAAGTGTCATCGACCAGGACATAGGTATTGGGAGTGCACTACTACGCAGACCAAGGCACCACAAAATGATAATACACCAGACAGGAAGACAAGGAAGGCACGCGTTTTTGCTCTAGGACAGGACAAAGTGACCGAGGAGAATGAAACCATGGCAGGTATACTACTTGTCTACGATCTTCCAGCATATATTTTGTTTGATACTGGTGCATCACATTCTTTTATGTCAGAAGATTTTAAAAGAAAACTGGGTTTGAAAAGTAATACAAATGGAGAGGAGTTGACAGTAAGTATCCCCTCAGGAAAGACCATTAGGACTAAGGATATCGTGTTTGGTGTTAAGCTTTTGATAGTTGATCACGAAATGGAAACTGATCTGTACGTATTAGAGATGAAATGTTTCGATGTTATTTTGGGTATAGATTGGTTGACCAAGAATAAAGCAACAATCCGATGCTTTGAACGTGAAATAGATTTTGAAAGACCAATAGGATCCAAATTCACCTTTTACGGAGCCAAAACTAATACCAGACCGCGTATTGTGTCAGCAATGAAGGCTGTAAGAATGTTACGGAAAAAGGGAAGTGAAGGCTACCTTGTAAATATCATGGAAAATAATACTGTTAAGGTTACACCTGCTGATATATCAACGGTGAGAGATTATGTAGACGTATTTCCAGATGAGTTGCCAGGAATACCTCCTGATCGACAGGTTGAATTCACAATAGATTTGGTGCCCGGAGCTGCGCCTGTATCTAAAGCACCTTATCGAATGGCGCCTAAGGAATTACAAGAATTAAAATTACAGCTTCAAGAGTTACTGGACAAGAAGTTCATCAGGCCAAGTGTTTCTCCATGGGGAGCCCCTGTATTGTTTGTCAAGAAGAAAGACGGATCTCTTAGAATGTGCATTGATTATCGGGAACTCAACCGCCTAACAATCAAGAATAAGTATCCCTTGCCCAGGATAGAAGATCTTTTTGACCAACTGAAGGGAGCTAGCGTGTTCTCAAAGATCGATCTCAGATCGGGTTACCACCAACTCAAGGTCAAAGAATGTGATATTTCTAAAACAGCCTTTAGAACACGATATGGTCATTACGAGTTCATAGTAATGCCTTTTGGATTGACAAATGCACCCGCAGTATTCATGGATTTGATGAATAGGGTATTCCATCCTAATCTAGATCAGTTTGTCATAGTCTTCATTGATGATATCCTAGTATACTCAAGAGATAAAGAACAACACGAGAAACATCTTAGAACTATACTAGGTACCTTACGACAGGAGAAGCTTTATGCTAAATTTAGCAAATGTGAATTTTGGCTAGATCGAGTTGTTTTTCTAGGCCATATTATCACGGCTAATGGAATCGAAGTAGATCCCGCGAAGGTTGAAGCAGTAATGAATTGGAAAGCTCCGAAGAATGTGAATGAGGTTCGAAGTTTTCTGGGTCTAGCTGGTTACTACAGAAGATTCATTCAAGATTTCTCGAAGATCGCTAGGCCTTTGACTCAATTGACAAAGAAGAGCAACCAGTTCCACTGGACTGACGAATGCAAAAATAACTTTCAAGAGCTTAAGCAAAGACTCGTAACCGCGCCAGTTCTAACTATCCCTGACGGATCAGAAGGGTTTGTCATTTACACCGATGCCTCAAAGTTAGGACTAGGATGTGTTTTGATGCAGCATGGAAAAGTCGTCGCTTATGCCTCAAGGCAATTGAAACCCCATGAGTTAAACTACCCTACACATGACCTAGAATTAGCTGCTGTTGTTCACGCATTAAAGATATGGCGTCATTACCTCTATGGTGGGAAATGTGAAATTTACACAGACCATAAGAGTTTAAAGTACTTTTTCACACAAAAAGAACTCAACATGCGCCAAAGAAGATGGCTGGAGCTAGTAAAGGATTATGATTGTACCATCCACTATCATCCAGGTAAGGCAAATGTCGTAGCTGATGCACTTAGCAGGAAAAATGAAGGACACATGATCGCTCTACCAACACAACAGCAGCAACTGCTGACAGAATTTGCAAAGCTGAATCTAGATTTTGTGAAGTCAGGCCATACTACAGCTATGATCGCAGCATTAACCGTACAACCTACTTTGAGAGATCGAATAAAGGTAGCACAAAGGACTGACCAATTCCTCCTCAGGATGAAAGACCGGGCAGTTGCAGGAACCATCAAGGGATTCTTTGTAACACCAGATGGAACTTTAACATATGAAGGAAGATTATGTGTACCTAAGGATGATGACGTAAGGAAGGAAATTCTTGAAGAGGCTCACAATACCCCGTACACAGTTCATCCAGGAGGGACAAAAATGTTCAAGGACCTAAAAGAAATCTATTGGTGGAGAAATATGAAACGATCAATAGGGCAATTTGTTAAAAGATGTTTAACATGCCAACAAGTTAAAGCAGAACACCAACGGCCTTCAGGACTCTTACACCCTTTAGAGATTCCCGAATGGAAGTGGGAACACATAGCAATGGACTTTGTTACTGGACTGCCACGAACAACAAGAAGGAATGAAGCTATTTGGGTGATCATTGACAGACTTACAAAGACAGCACACTTTATACCAGTAAGAATGACACTTAACATGGATCAACTTGCTCAACGGTACGTGGACGAGATTGTTAGATTACACGGAGTACCAGTGACCATAGTTTCGGACAGAGATACTCGTTTCACCTCTAAATTCTGGAGAAGTCTACAAACGGCCCTTGGGACAAAGCTCAACTTCAGCACATCATATCATCCACAAACTGATGGACAGTCAGAAAGAACAATACAAACACTCGAGGATATGCTTAGAGCCTGTGTACTAGACTTTGGAGGAAACTGGGAAACATATTTACCGCTGGTAGAGTTTTCCTATAACAACAGTTACCAGGCGACAATAAAGATGGCACCATATGAAGCACTCTACGGGAGAAGGTGTAGATCGCCGATTTACTGGGATGAAGTTGGAGAACGAAAGATTTTGGGGCCTGAAATCATCGAAAGAACCATTGGGGTGGTAACTAAGATTCGAGAAAGAATTAAGGCCGCCCAGGATCGACAGAAATCTTACGCTGACACACGAAGAAAGGATCTACAATTCAATACAGGCGATAAGGTTTTTCTCAAAATGGCACCAATGAAAGGAGTAATACGCTTCGGAAAGAGAGGGAAGTTGAAACCAAGATATATTGGCCCATTTGAGATTCTGGATAGAATTGGAGACGTCGCCTATAAGTTAGCTCTACCACCAGAACTTACTAATATCCATAACGTCTTCCATGTATCTGTACTTAGAAAATATGTCCCAGATTCAAATCACGTTATTCATCATGAGAATCTGGAAGTCAATAAAAACCTCACTTATGAAGAGAACCCCATTGCTATCCTAGGAAGAAAAGTTCACACTTTGAGGAATAGAGAGATTCCCTTAGTACTAGTGCAGTGGAGTAGACATGGGAAAGAAGAAGCTACTTGGGAACGAGAAGATGAGATTTTAGCAAAATATCCGAATATCCTGAACCAAGTAAGTACAATTTCGAGGACGAAATTTCTAAAAGTAGGGTAGACTGTGATACCCCGAATCTTTGAAACGCAATAAAATACATTGATTGCATTTTAAAATATTGTTACCAATTTTATTTTAAATTGCAAAGTTATTTGATTTTATGATTTTATTATAGAAAATAAGTGTGACCGCGATGTACCAGGTCGACTGCGCTCCTAGCACCTAAAGAATAAGAATTAAAAGTTTACAATATAGAAGTTTAAAATTTATATCGGACTTAAGAAGTAAAACACTAAAATTAATTTTATTTCATTAAAATAAATAAGACATTTAAACTGAAGTTTGTGAATCCTTAGTAAATAAATCATTGTATAAAATAATAATAAAAATGTAATCATAAACTATATATATATACATCTACGCTTATGAATCCTTAGCAAATAAGTAATTGAATAAAATAATAATAAAAATGTAATGATAACAACTACTCTTAACATACTAAATTAGATCATCCCACATCGAGTAAAAATTGAAAAATTGTAGCAGAATTCCTATATAAATAAGTTATAAGAAATGAACTAATAACTAAACATTTCAGCGAATGTATTAAAAGGAATTCCTTTAACTAGGAGGTCCTTATAAGTTATTTTTCGACTACGTTCGAACTGGTGTTTTCGGAAGTTGTCGTCCAGTGTCTAAAACTTTGGAGGTATGTCTTCTTTAATAGTTTTACTTTTCCATTATTTTATAGTTTATTTAAATTTAGGAATTTAATTGTTTTAAATAGATTAATATATTTAGTTGTTTTCTTTTAGGTCGTATTAGGTAGTTGTTATTTTGCATGTTAGTTAATTTTAAGTATGTCTTAATTAATGTTGTCTGTAATTTAAATTTAGTAGATAATTATGCTTCTTAGTTTAAAATTGTAATTTATAATAATTTAGCTTATATATTAAATATTGTAAAAGTAGATATAATCCAAGAAAAGGATACCACATTAATTATTTTAAAATATAACCGAACCCGATAAGTAATACTAATTAAACAAACAACATGTGCTTGGTGTAGTGCGGATCGGGCCTTGGGACATTTGCGACCTACCTTTAGTTTTTAAAGCAAGCAAACAAGGTGGGTGACTGGGCTATTTGTAAGTATATTATGCTACTGAACTTGTACTTTATAAATATGTTTGCCTTCGGGCTTATGATATGATACCTCTTAAGTCGTAAGATTGGCTTTTGAGTGGGACTTGGGAGTCGTAAGATTGGCCCCTAGTCTAGCAATATGGCTTTTGAGTTGTAAGATGAACTCCTAAGTCAAGGATGTGTTTATTATCGTGCACCTTCGTTAGTATAACTGCTTACAAAGTTCCCACTGAGTTTATACTCATGCCCATAATTTATTACAAATCTTCAGGTTAGTTGAGCGAGGTGGCGGGGCTGTTGCGGCAAAGGTCACCGGATTCCTTTTTCCTACCCGCAACTTTAAGATGTTTTTGCCTCTTCAATGTATAAAAATAAGTTTACATGACACTGAGTCTGGGTGTTTTCATTTTCTGAGGAACTTTGAAACCTCCAGTGTAAATTTGTTTTGGCAGTATATTATCGTCAATAAAATTTCTATTTTTATCCGATAAACATTTTATGTCACGCTTTCGCACATTTTCTGATTTATTATTTAATCAAAAGAAAAGAAAATTTAGTAGCACTTTAATCCCGAGCTAATGGGATTGGGGCGTTACATATTTGTTGTATTGTTTCGGAATATATCAGACATGATTTTCTAGTTTGTGAATACATGAATAAATATATATTCAAATTCTAAATTAAAAGGAGTCTGAAATATATACTTATCTCAACATAAAACAATTTAATTTGTTCAAATTGTGGAGAAATATTCTAACTTGATTCAGTTACATATATAAATTATTGTGAAGAAGGTCAATAGGCAATATCGGGTTGACGTATTAAGGTCTAGCATCTATCGGGGGATAAGTGGCATCTATAATGGACTAACTGAGAAAAGTCAAATGAAATTATAGACTGTCCACCATAGCCTAGTTATCTGGCAGGACATAGTCAAAATTAGACCAGAACGTTAGAAAAAAAAATGAGGCGTGATTAAAATAAGTGATTATGAAAAATAATAATTTTAGACATATAATTTTAAGCTTACATCAACTTAAATTTTATTTAGAAATTATCATTTACAAAACTCCTAATAATATTATTTAAAGTTACTAGCCCACAAAAATCCTTTTGATATTGTTTAAAGCTACTAGCCCAAAAGTTATATGAAACAAATAATTTCTTCTGGGCCAGTTAACACGAGTATCACCAGTTTTAGGACCCTACCAATTTTTAAGAGTTACACTCCATTACTTCAGTGGTGCACATATAAATTCTTGAACTTCTTAAGAAATTAGAGGTATCGGTAAAGAGATAGACAGACTATATGTGTTCACAATTGCCTAGGCAATGAAGCATGAGTGGGTTGAGGCCCGGGCAAGCCCATAATCCAATGAGGTTGAAAATTGCTAAATCAAACCTTTTTTTTTTGTAATCGGATCGGCCGCCAAACTGGTCTCACCATCTGTTGGCGGTTTGACTAGTCAGACTGTCATAATCGGCGGTCTAATCGAGCAAGTAGTAGTCACCAACAATTAATTTTTCTGATGCAATTATATACATTAAAATTCAATAAAATAACTTATCAATTAAGTTTTAAATTTCAAATACAGATAGTTATAACTTAATAAATTAAAGAATATGGATGTCTTTAATACAATGTAATAAATTGTAGTTCATAAACTTAATTTAACTCCAAATTTTATTCCTAAACATGCTAAATATGGTAAATAACTAATAACTTGTTAATATCCTATAAACCCATAAACATAAGGGATTCTGTAAGTTGCATATATACTCCCTCGGTCCCGCTTTGATTTGCCAACTTTCCTTTTCGGTTTGTCCAAATCAAATATGTTAGTCCATAAATGACAAATTTCTCTCAAAATCTCCACCCTCAAAGCTTCACATTCTATCTCCACCTTTGAAAAATTCAAAGATTCCACAAAATCTAATTTCTTTTAACATCCGTGCCCGGCCAAATTAGCAAGACTGCTTCAGGGACGGAGGAAGTAAAAAATAATAAATACATTACAAAATAAGAAAAAATATTACAAAAATAAAGGCCCCCGCTGGCATGGCCATCAATTCACATCATGGCCTGTATGGCCCAAATACTTTGGCCTTTCCCTGTATTATGGCCAACAATACTAATCCATAGGGTTGGTTACATATGTTATGTGAATACATTTGTGCTCTAAATTGTGCCTTCATCTCACCATGAACCGGCCAACAGAAGCAACCCGAATTTTTAATTTTTGCAATTAGTAGTTACGTGTTATGGATTTTAATAACATATCATGGTATTTTTACAAGAAAAAGTAATACTCTGTTCATTACATAAAACGGACTAGGTACAACTTTTAATTTTTTGTCAATTTAATTTCCCCGTACCATTATTTTTTAAAAATCACTCAGTAATTCTTATAACACATTTTGAACATGCTAATTCATCAATCCTATTTGAACGCAACCATATCCAGCTGTTATGGTCAAACAAACAACACTGATGCACAGAAACACAATTAAAGCAATTGAAATATTATAACGATAGATAATCAGAATTACATTAGAATGGACTAAACCTCCAAAATGACTAGTGCCTCCATACACAATTCTAATAGTAACTAAGACAATAAACGGGTCACCCACAACAGTACAAGACATTGAAACAATCCAACCAAAATATCCATTGAAAAGGACCCAGAGATGCACCCCCCATCAGTAAGGACGGCGCTCGCAGGTTCGCTATTAGAAAATTCAGGACTGGATCTCGTTAGCTCTTCGCCGGCGTTCTCTGGAGCCGGTGGCTTCCGAACTTCAACTTCGGAATCAGGGACTGCGCGTGAGGTGCTACCGACCTCCCGTGGAACGGACCTATGAAGAAGGAAAAAACCAAGAGCCTTTATGACTTTCTTCTCCGACGTATAACACCTAAAGACACATCCCTTGTACCCAAGAACTTCGAGAGCACATTCCTCCCAGCTAGAAAAGATACTTATGCGACGTCCCACAAATACCACATAATACTTACCGGAAGCCATTTACGAAAACATTAGTTGGAGATCACAAAAGGATAAATGGAGCAAGAATCTTTGTAAGGAGAATAAAAAATGGCATTAAGAGAGTATTTATTTAGGCGAGTTAAAAAATGGCAGAACTGAAAAAGGGAAAGAGTTGGAGTAGCAGAGTGCAGAGATAATGGAGGAGAGAGATTGAGGAACAAGTTGCAACGAAAAGATTTATTCAAACAAATAATTTGAAATTCAACAATAAAACCTCAAAAAGTGGAAAGGGTTATATATGACATTTTGGAAGAATCATAACATTTATTTTTTATTTTTCTGGGATTGTGGCGAGCCACATTCTATCCGGCCATCTTTTCCAATTTCAATATCTAGCATTAATTGAAGAAACCAATAATAAAATCAAATCACCAAACCCAACAGAATTATGATCTACATTGACCAGCAAAAAGCATATCGGTTGGGACGGGTTGTGACGTTGGCAAAAGTTCATTAATTTGATTCTCCCGTCTGAAGATCCCATCAATTCAACATGTCAAATTTCTCCTATTACAAAAAAGGAACACTCAAAATTGATTGACAACTGAAACTCAGAACCCCGGAAATCAAAATAATAATATGATAAATTGTTCCATAGATTTCTATTTTAGGGCGCACACACACAAAAAAAAAAAAAGGAGAGGACTGACCGCCGAGAAAAAAAAAATATTATACGAATCAACAGATAAGAATCCAGTGATTAACATTAGATTAGTGAAAACTTAGTACATAATAAAACCAAATCAGCGTGAATTATAGAGAATTAGAATTGTAATCTCCATCTCTTTTTTTCAAGGAAAAAGGTTATATCCTAAATTATTATGGCGGTGGCCGTCATCATTAGCCAATCTATGTATCTATACATAATATAATAACAAAATCCGCCGAAATTAATAAATTTGAAGTTTTCCCGCCTAAATTCTATTACCAAGTCTAGAAATCACAATTTTTGGTATATAAAATTCAATCCCAACATAAAACATAATTATTGGCAATAACTTGCCATATATTTGCCTAAAATAAATAGGACCAAGCTATTTGGGTTGATTTCGCCCGGGCCGAAAAAACCATATCAGCGAGGTCAATGCAACCAGATCCGACTGGGCTCTTAAGTTGAGATTGGTGCGGGCATACAATATACCGGTGTTTAGAAATCCTGAACAAATTCAAAGTTTTGAATGTGTTTTCAGAGATATGGAGGTAATAATTCAGCTTTGTATATGTATTATTGTGCCTATTTTAATATAAATTGATAAACATTGTTATGTGAGTTTTTGTGCAGATGAGAACAAAGATTATACGAATATAATTCTGCAAGATTTCTACCAAATAGTCGCTCAAATGTGCATTTCAATCATTTTAAATTTTCACTGCTTAAGTAAACTGAAATGTAAAATATTGACATTATAAGAGGTAATCATTCAACTGTGTATATGTATTATTGTGCCTAATTTAATATAAATTGATAAACATTGTTAAGTGACTTTTTGTGCAAATGAGAATAGTAACATTATATGAACATAATTATGCAAGATGTTTACCAAATAATCGCTCAGATGAGCGTTTCAATCATTTTCCTTTTCACTGCACAAATAAACTGAAATGTAAAATATTGACATTATATGCGTTCATCTGCATTTAAAACTAAACTAAAACTTAATTAATTTAAAATACTTTCATAATGCCCTCTAAATCTCTTTGTAGGGTTCAACTATACGAGGTTCGGCACGGGCACCCCATATGGATAATGTATGTGCTAAGCTTCGTGAGGGCAACCTATACATTATACATAACTTTATGGTTTCAAAGGATAAATTATGCTACAAGACAACAACCACTCACAAGTTCTCTTTTTACGGAAAGACCATCATACGGGAGATCCGTGATCAATCATTTCCAAACAACAGGTTTATCTTTAAGTCGTTTGAACAAATTGCTAGGTTGAAATCTGCCGATGAGAACCTACTCTTCGATAAGTATTTATTTAAACTCATTTTTTTGATAAAATGTTTACATATTATACACATTTTGAAAATGGACATAAATGAATTATGGTTGACGAATTTTATTTTTAAAATGAAGATGTGATTGGGAGATTGGTAGAGATGCACCCTCCTAGAAATATGCCTACAGTCGGTGACAATAAATAGCTAATGGAGGTTGAAATTGAACACATGAGGTAAACTTTAAACTTATGAATAACAAAATAAAATTAATTGACTTAATGATTATATATGTTTTGATTAGTTTTTTGCGTGAAGTGAACGTAGGTTAACATTAACTCTCTGGGAAGAGTTTGTGGATAAGGTAATGCCTTTCTACAATCGTTCGACAACTTAGCCCGTGGTGAGAGTGATGCAGTTTTGTAGACCTAAGGTTTTCAGAGGTAAGTTTATATTTGAATTTTCATGGAAAAAATAAAAAAAACATGCAATAACCTTTATACAATCATATTTATTTTTTTGATGTTTTTTGTATATAGACAATGTGAAGGTTTCGAATACTTACAACTGCACATAGCTGTTTGTCAACCATAATGTTTGGGAGATTCACGAATTTAAAAAACATTAAGTAACTTTTGGTTTTTTTATGGTTTTCTTATTATTTGGATTTTTTTTCCATAATATTAATAGAAACAAATTACCTTATTTTAAGAATTGCTGTGTCGTCTAATATGTCGAGGCCGGTTGCTATTACCCAGTCGTCGGGATCTGGAGCCTCACCGTAGGTGAATTTACTTTCGGTTGAGCTGTTGTACGAAATCTTCAAGAAATATGTGAAGGGGAGGTATATTTTAAAAACATTTAAACTCATGAATATTGGTAATCATGATATTTTATGTAGCGCCCCAATCCCGTTAATTAGTGATTGAAGTGCTACTAATTTTTTTTTCTTTCATTTAAGTAGTAAATTAGATAAATCGTGAAAATGTGACATAAAATATTTATCAGATAAAAGCCGAGATTTTATTGACAATAAAACACTGCCGAAACAGATTTACACAAGTGGTTCCAAAGTTTCTAAGTAAAAGAAAACATCCGAATTTTGTAACCCAAAAACTTATTTATATACATAGATGAGGCAAAAACATCTTAAAGTTGCGGGTAGAAAAAAGGAACCCGGTGACCTTTGCCGCAACAGCCCCGTCACCTCGCTCAGCTAACCTGAAGATTTGTAATTAAGGGCATAAGTATAAATTCAGTGGGAACTTTGTAAGCAATTATACTAAATGAATATGTACAATAATAAATACATCCTTGACTTAGGGGCCCATCTTACGACTCAAAAACCATATTGCTGGACTTAGGGGCCAATGTTACGACTCCCAAGGCCACTCAAAAGTCAATCTAACGACTTAAAAGCATTTCTCAAAAGTCAATCTTACGACTAAAGAGGTATCATATTAATAAGCCCGAAGGCAAACATACTTATCAAAGTACAAGTTCAATAGCATAATGTACTTACAAATAGTCCAGTTACCCACCTTTTACGCTTGCTTTGAGTAGGCGAAGTAAATCACATATGTCCCTGGCTCGATCGGCACTATACTAGCACATGTTGTTTCATAAATTTTTATTACTTATCGGGCTTATTATTTAAAATAAAAATAAAAATAAGTGTGGTATACTATCCTTGAAGTGCATCTATTTTATTATAATCTCGAACACAAAAGTCGATTTATTATAAATTATAGTTCAAAATAAAAAACCTAATTATTCGTTAACTTTAAATTACAAACAACATTTACAAATATTTAACATTTATTACTAACACTTACTAACATGCATCTTAACTAATTCCCACATAACATACATTAACAAAATAACTAAATTTCTAAATTTATATAAATTACAAAAGAAAATAACAAAAGAAAATTATTAACGAAGACGTGCCTCAAAACAAATACACTATCAACATTTTTTCAAAAACACTGACCCGAAAGTTGCCGAAAATAAAATAAACTAAAGGTTTCCTAGTTAAAGGAATCCCATATTATATAAATAGTAAATATTTCTATATATTTTCTTCTTATGTTTGTAAAGAAGGTGAGTTACTATTAATAGAAATATTAGCCATCATTTTTCCTTCTTTTTCGATGTGGGATGAAAAATTAACTTTTTGTTCAATGTGGGACGTAACCCACTTCACTTTATTTGACGGGATTGATGTATTTGGTGCAAGCAGACACCACCATTCACCTAATGTTTATTTACTATAAATTGTAATTTGAAATTCCTATTTAACTATTTTACATATTATTATTATTATTATTATCATCATCATCATCATCATCATCGGTCTAGCTCCATGGCACCGAAAATGTATCATCATCATCATCATCATCATCATTAGTAGGGTACGTATACTATATATACATATATAGGTATATTTTAATGTTTATATATATTTATATATATTAATATATTTTTAATTATTCATTTTATCTTATATTTTAAGAATAACTATCTTAGATTCAATATTATATATTTTCTAAGCCCGATACTAGTTTTGGGTTCCTATATCATGTATTTTTAAGTCTTATCTTTTTGGTGCTAGGAGTGCAGTCGACCTGGTACATCGCGATGATACTATTTTCTAAAAGAAAAACGTAAACAAAATACTTTTGCAATTCAAAATGAAGTAAAATTGTGTAAAAATATTATATAATGCATGGAACATCTTTAGTGTATTTAAAGGGTCGGGGCATTACATTCTCCCTTACTTTTAATAAAATTTCATCCTCGAAATTGTACTTACTTGGGTAGAATATTCGGATATTTAGCTAAGATTTCATCTTCTCTCTCCCAACTGGCTTCTTCCTTTCCATGCCTACTCCATTGCACTAATACTAAGGGAATCTCTTTATTCCTTAGAGTGTGGATTTTTCTTCCTAGTATGTCAATGGGGCTTTCTTTACAAGTGAGATTTCTATTGACCTCCAGATTCTCATGATGAATAATATGACTCGAATCTGGGACGTATTTCCTAAGTACTGATACATGAAAGACGTTGTGGATATTTGTAAGTTTGGGCGGTAGTGCTAATCTGTAGGCAACGTTTCCAATTCTGTCTAGGATTCAAATGGATCAATATATCTAGGCTTCAACTTCCCTCTTTTTCCGAATCGTATTACTCCCTTCATCGGTGCCATCTTGAGGAAAACTTTATAGCCAATATTAAATTGTAGATCCTTCCTTCGCGTGTCAACGTAAGATTTCTATCTATCCCGGGCGGCTTTGATTCTTTCTCGGATTTTAGTTACAACTCCTATGGTTCTCTTGATGATCTCAGGGTCTAGGATATTTCGTTCTCCAACTTCATCCCAGTAAATCGGCGATCTGCACTTTCTTCCGTAGAGTGCTTCATATGGTGCCATTTTTATAGTAGCTTGGTAACTATTATTATAGGAAAATTCTACTAGTGGTAAATGCGTCTCCCAGTTTCCTCCAAAATCCAGTACGCAAGCTTTAAGCATATCCTCGAGCGTTTATATTGTTCTTTCAGATTGTCCATCAGTTTGTGGATGGTATGATGTTCTGATATTGAGCTTTGTCCTAAGGGCTGTTTGTAGACTTCTTCAGAATTTTGAGGTGAAACGTGTACCTCTGTCCGAAACTATGGTCACTGGTACTCTGTGTAATCTAACAATCTTGTCTATGTACTGTTGAGCAAGTTGATCCATGTTAAGCGGCATCCTTATTGGGATAAAGTGTGATGTTTTTGTAAGTCTATCAATGATCAACCAAATAACTTCAATCTTCTTCGTTGTTCGTGGTAGCCCAGTAACGAAGTCCATTGCTATGTGTTCCCACTTCCATTCAGGAATCTCTAAAGGGTGTAAGAGCCCAGACGATCGCTGGTGCTCTGCTTTGACTTGTTGGCATGTCAAACATCTTTCCACGTATTGCCCTATTGATCGTTTCATATTTCTCCACCAATAGATCCCTTTTACAGCCCTAAAAATTTTTGTTCCTCCTGGATGAGCTATGTATGGTGTGTTGTGAGCTTCTTCAAGAATTTATTTTCTTACGTCATCATCCTTGGGAACACATAGTCTTCCTTTGTACGTTAAAATCCCGTTTGGTGTTACAAAGAACCCCTTGATGGTTCCTGCAATTGCCTGGTCCTTCATCTTGAGGAGAAATTTGTCAGTCTTTTGTGCTTCCTTTATTCATTCTCTCAAGGTAGGTTGTATGGTTAATGCTGCGATCACAACGGTAGTATGGCCTAACTCTACAAAATCTAGATTTAACTTAGCAAATTCTATTAGTAAAAGTTCTTGTTCTGTTAGGAGAGTGGCCATATGACCTCCACTTTTCCTACTAAGTGCATCAGCTACGACGTTCGCCTTGCCTGGGTGATAGTGGATAGTGCAATCATAACCATTTACTAGTTCCAGCCATCTTCTTTGGCGCATGTTGAGTTCATTTTGTGTGAAAAAGTACTTTAGACTCTTGTGGCCTGTTTAGATTTTGCATTTTCCACCATAGAGATAATGACGCCATATTTTTAATGTGTGAACAACCGCAACTAGTTCAAGGTCATGTGGAGGGTAATTTAGTTCGTGGGGCATTAATTTTCTTGAGGCATAGGGAATGACTTTTTCGTGTTGCATCAAAACGCATCCTAATCCTAACATTGAGGCATCTTTATAGATGACAAATCCTTCTGATCCATCGGGGATAGTTAGAACAGGCGCAGTTATGAGTCCCTGCTTGTTGTTATTGCATTAGTCCAATGGAATTAGTTGTTCTTCTTTGTCAAATGAGTCAAAGGCCTAGCTATTTTTGAGAAATCTTGAATGAACTTTCTATAGTATCGTGCCAGACCCAGAAAACTTCGTACTTCATTTACATTCTTTGGAGCTTTCCAATTCGTCACTGCTTCTACTTTGGCGGGATCCACTTCGATTCCATTGGCCGTGATAATATGGCCTAGAAAAAAAACTCGATCGTCAAAATTCGCATTTGCTAAATTTAGCATAAAACTTCCCTCGTCGTAAAGTACTTAATATAACTCTAAGATGTTTCTCATGTTGTTCTTTATCTCCTGAGTATACCAGAATATCGTCGATGAAAACTATGACAAATTGGTCTAGGTAAGGATGGAATATCCTATTCATTAAATCCATAAAGACTGCTGGTGCATTGGACTATCCAAAAGGCATTACTATGAACTCATAATATCCATATGGTGTTCTAAAGGCTGTTTTAGAAATATCACATTCTTTGACCTTAAGTTGATGGTAGCCTGATCTTAGATCAATTTTTTAGAACACGCTAGCTCACTTTAGCTGGTAAAAAAGATCTTCTATTCTAGGCAAAGGATACTTATTCTTGATTGTTAGGCAGTTGAGTTCCCGATGGTCTATGCACATTCTTAGGGATCCATCTTTCTTCTTCACGAACAACACAGGAGCTCCCCATGGAGACACTTGGCCTGATGAACTTCTTGCCAGTAGTTCTTGAACTGTACTTTTAGGTTCTTGTAATTCCTTAGGTGTCATTTGATAAGGTGCTTTAGATACGGGTGCGGCTCCTGGCACTAAATCTATTGTGAATTCGACTTGTCGATTAGAAGATACTCCTGGCAACTCATCTGGAAATATATCCACGTAATCTCTTACCGTTGGTATGTCTGTAGGTGTAACTTCTACAATCTTATTTTCCATGATATTCACAAGGTAACCTTCATTTTCCTTTTTCCATAGCATTTTTACAGCCTTCGTTATTGACATGACACACAATCTAGTATTAGTTTTGGCCCCGTGAAATGTGAATTTGGAGCCTATTGTTCTTTCGAAATTTATTTCACACTGAAAACATTGGATTACTGCCTTATTTTTTGTCAACCAATCTATACCTAAAATAACATCAAAACATCTCATCTCTAGTACGTATAGATCGGCTTCTAATTCTTGGTTATCAATTAAAAGTTTTACATCACTCAATGTATCCTTAGTCCTAATAGTCTTTCTTGTCAATTCATCCTTATTAGTATCACTACTCAAGCCTAATTTTCCCTTAAAGTTTTTCGATATAAAAGAATGTGATGCACCAGTATCGAACAAAACATATGCTGGAACATTGGACACAAGTAGCATACCTGCCATAGTTTCATTCTACTCAGTTAATTCTTCTTATGTTAGGGCAAAAACACGTGCCTTTCTTGATTTCTTATCTGGTGCATTGATATTTCGTGGTGCCTTGGTCTGCACGGTAGGGCATTCCCAATACGTATGTCCTGGTTGATGACACTTATAGCAAACATTCTTTCCAACCAAGCATTCTCCGTAGTGGTGTTTATTGCAGTTAGGACATATCGGGATTGCATTTGGTCCTAATCTTCCACTTGGGTTTGTCCTCTTCACAATATGGTTAGTCATATCCCTATCTCTAGAATCCCATTTTCTTTTCACAAGTTGATCTTGAGGCTTTCGATTGTATTCCAAATTCTGGTTAAGGGATACAATATGCGCACGTTCAAACGTTTCATGATATGCCGGTAATTTTAAACCCGACACGATGCCTCCAGTTTCTGGACGTAAGCCCCTCTCGAAACGTCTTACTTTTCTCTCATCTATATCAACTAAGTGTGGAGCATACTCAGATAAGTGATTAAAGTGCCTTTCGTACTCCATCACCGGAAGGGTTCGATGTCTTAGGTTTACGAACTCACTTTCCTTTTGGTCACAGATGGATTGTGGGAAACAACGGTCTATCATCATGTTTTTAAAATCGTTCCAGGTCATATTTTGCTTTTGCTCATTCGTCATTGTTCGCTCGTGTGACTTCCACCAGTGCCCGACATCTTCTACAAGTTGAAATATTGCGCATGAAACCTTTTGAATTTCAGTTGACTCCATGTGGTCAAAGATTCTTTCAAGCTCAAGAATCCATTCCTCAAGGACCAAGGGTCCTTCCTTGCCTTTGAATCTTGGCGGCGGAAAACGACGAAATTGCTCTACAACGACATTAGTATTGATACCCTGGTTGGGTGGATTTGGCGCATTTTGATGAGTTGGTATTTGTTGCATCAGCCCCTGTAGAGAGTTTAAGAACTCTCCTGCGAAATCCGCTCATTGTACTTCAACAACAGGTGGAGGTTGCCTCTCAGCAGCTGGCCTGACAAAAGGCTCATTTTCATTATGAACCTGTTTACGTGGTCTTCCTCGTGCTGCCATACTTTTATGCCCAAAGAAATATCATTTAATTATATGCATATACCTTTTATTTAACACATTGAATAAACTACGAGTAAGTCATTTATTTACAGGTATCGCGTTTAAAAACTTACTAATATATACAATAATTACAAAAGGGTTTAGTACTTTAACCCTTACAAGTGAAAGGTTGGGGTTTTATGTACATACAAAACGTCAACTAGTCTATCATGCTTTTTAGAGCAAAAAGAAAAGCATGATCAAAAGATAACCTATATACATTCCTAACAGCAAAAGTCGGAGTACTAAACACCACTATATACAATAATTAACAACTGTTTCTATATATACATCTATCGAGTGTCCAACTATGTCAAAACCAGTTACTAGGGCCTGCCTGGTTTTCCATTGGTGGGGTATGCACACGACGGTCTTTAGCTTGTGTTCTCTCTTCAGGTGTCGATCCTACCGACTCGTTATGTTCATCCTCTTCCGAAGGTTCCTCATCTTCTTCTATTACCTCGGCCTCCTCACGATGCAACCTCGCATACTCTCGGTAAAATTCTGCCAATTTTTGGCACGCCTAGTAAGTTGTTCATTAGCGAGAGCCTCTGAACGTTTGCTAGCTGCCACCTCACCATAGCACTCAGCTCTATGTATTTGATCTTCAGCTCTTTGTTCCATCCTATCTGCCGTAGCTAGATACCTCTGTCGATTCTTTATCGTTACTGCCAAGTGGAGACCAAAATGCTTGTAATCGATCACCGGTCCATGTACTGGCGTAAATCTGACGAGTATATGCCCTAATGGATGGTAAAATCGTCGCTTTTAAATGTACTACAGCCTCATACTCAGAAATATAATGTCCCTCACGAATCGCATCATTACGTCGCCTTTGTAGCATAACAATATACTCTTGTATATCCTGGCGTACGCCCTGCTTAGACCTGTGATAAATAGACATAGCACGTGATGAAACATCTCTAGGGCAAGTACCCTATGTCTTAATGTTACTTGTTTTCTAGCTTTTTTCTTGGTATCATAAAGGAAAAAAATATGAATCAGAACTCTAATTTGGCTTCATAAATGGTGGTAAAATTTTAAGGACACGTCATAAATATCTTGTTATGTTATAAATCGTAAATATGAAATAAAACATTTTCATATCATATAAAATTTATATAGAAATATATATTTTCTAAGCCCGATACTAGTATTGGGTTCCTATATCATGTATTTTTAATTCTTATGTTTTTGGTGCTAGGAGTGCAGTCGAACTGGTACATCGCGATGATACTTATTTTCTAAAGAAAAACGTAAACAAAATACTTTTGCAATTCAAAATGAAGTAAGATTGTGTAAAAGTATTATATAATGCATGGAATATCTTTAGTGTAGTTAGAGGATCGGGGCTTTAGATTTTAACAACTTCTAATATGATGTTTGATAATATCATGATGTAGCAAATTTTTGTTTGCATGGATTTGGGATGGATCATTTTGGGTTGTAACATCCCGAAACCAAAAGCAGTTGACATTCTTGTTGGCATTAATTAATTTTCTAGAAAGATTATTTAAAATAAATTTTATTTTAAAGACTTTCAAGTCAAATTATTTATTCAAGTGTTGAGGCTAATGAAATTTCATGGAACAAAGTATTTTTACTTAATTTTAAGAGAGGAGCTATCAAGGAGACCGAGCTCACTCGTATCACTCGTCCGAATTGAAGAAAGAAAGGTATAAAAGATAAAAGATGTATTTTCAATTTAGTGAGTATACGCGTAGAATTTGAGTTGCGAACTACAGATAGAATTTTAATGCAGATTATCTATATGAGTTTAAATGAATCTTTGTATGCGTATAATGTATCAAAATATTTTTATAAACCTTTACCCTAATATTTTAGTATAATATTTGAAACATATGGGGGAAGGGATCACACTAACTAAATATTATCCTACTTAATACATTTGTTGGATTACACTAAATAATGATATTATATTATATTACGTGTGATCATTCAAATATTACATTACATAATAATTGTATAATTACAAAAACACCTAAACTTTCTTACGTTTACTCAAACACACGTCTGCATTTATATGCTTCTATTGTCATTAACTTAGGAATTTAATAAAATGCCACTAACCTTTTTCCTTTTTGGCCACATCAACATATTTATATACATGCATTAGATTGATTATCTACTGCCACAAGTTAGGAAGAATGAAATGAGTAATTCATGTTTCTAAATTAAGATAAACAAAGTAGCCATATATCCCACATCGAAAAGGAAAGTAAAAGTCAACCTATTATTATTCTATAAATAGTAACTACATTTCCTTTTATCAGGGCCGACCCTGACAATCTAGGGGCCCCTGAGCAACTATTATTGAAAATATCAAGATCTCCTAGCATTTTGAGAAGCAAAATCATCAATAAAGTCTTCAAAATCAAGTTTCTCTAACACTTCATTTTCAATGCATAACATTGCCAATCCATTTAATCTTTCTTGAGACATAGTCGAACACATATATGATTTCACCAATTTTAGTTTCGAAAAACTTCTTTCAGCCGATGCTACGGTACCTGGAAGCGTAAGCAAAATTCTATATGCAATTGAAAAATTAGGAAAACAATTCAATGCTTTTACAAATTCAAGAACTTCAACAGTTGACTTTATTTCTATTGGCAAACACGACCAGAGCACTTGCAATTCAGAAAATAAATCATCCGCATTTATGTCAGACTTCTCTTTGTGTGTAAGAGCAACTTGAAGATTAATACAACACTTAAATAATTTCTTATCATCAAGTGAAAGCAAATTTTCAGGATTAAACAAAAACCCAAAAATATTTTCAAATACATTTAACTGTTCAAATCTGCTCTTCAAAGATGAAATAGCCATGTCTACTATAACAAAAAAATAATTATTCTTAAAAGATTCCTCCGCATATAATAAAATTTCTTCATGAGGAGTTTCATCAAATTGTTTCTTCATAACAATTCTACGTTTTGAGAGAGAAATAGGTTCAACTTCCATCACAGACGCAAGCCCTTTGGCTAATATTATGGCAGATATAAATCCTTCTTATAAGTTTTAAAATAAGAAAATAGACCTTTTAAAGTCGTTATAGCTGCATCAATTTGCATATCTTCAGATTGCAATTTTTTACTAATCAAGTCAATCTTTTTCAAAATATTATGCCATATAGCCATACCCAACAAAAACTCAAAATTTTCAAGGTCATTTGTTGCTAAAGATTCAGCTTCACTTCTAGTTTTAGCATTTTCACTTACTTTAGATAATCCAAGCAATGTTTTTCTTATCTCATTAGGTTGAGTAATTATAGCTGCTACACTATTAACATGGCTTTCCCATCTTGTTGTGGACAATGACTTTAGAGTTAAGTTATGAACATGCTCTTTTAAAATTTTCCATCTTTTTGTAGAATAGGCAAATAAAGTATACAACTGTTGCACAACTCTAAAAAATGAGACAGCTTTAACACAAGAATGTGTCCCATATCACAAATGATCAAGTTAAGAGAATGGCAAGCACATGACATATAAAATGCTCTAGGATTTACTTCAAGAAATCTTGCTTGCACACCTTGATTTTTTCCTTTCATATTAGAACCATTGTCATAACCTTGCCCCCTTACATCATCACGTTCAAGCCCATGAGTTAGCAAAACACATTGTAATTCATTAAAAAGTCCTAATCCAGATGTATCACCCACCTTTATGAACTCTATAATTTTTTTATCTATCTTTACTTAGATAACTTGACACATTCACGCATCGAACTATCAAATTCATTTGCTCTTGGTGACTTACATCTGATGTACAATCAAGTATCATAGAAAAATATTTTGCCTCTTTAACTATTTCAATTATAGCACTTCGTACTTTAGAGGCTAATAAAGAAATCAACTCATTTTGAATTTTATGACTAAGATAATGATAATGAATCTCCTTATTCTGAATACGTCTAAAATGCCCTTGCATAACCAAATCAAATTCTGAAATTAACTCAAGCAGCCCTAAAAGATTACCATTATTATTTTGTAAAGTTTTTTCATTCTCACCACGAAAAGCCAAATTATGTTTAGCAAGACATTTCACAACTTAGATAATTCTTATCAAAACCAATTTCCAATGTTCTTTCTATGTCTTAATCTGTACTTGTACCTCTTTATCAATTTCACTCTTTTTCATTCTAATTTGCAAATCAATCCAAGTTCGCATGTTGTTATTATGTTCATTTCCGTTCTCATGTTGTTAAAGCCTTTCACTTAAATGTCTATAATCATTAAAACCTTCATTTGCAAGCAATATAATATTGTTAACCGATTTAAACAATTTGCAACAAAAGCAATACACCTTGTTTGCCCCTTTCGAATATACAAGCCAATTTCTATCTTGTTTCTCTCAATTTGGCAATCTTCTTGTGTAATAAGAGTATATCAAATGTCTATTGAGTCCATCAGTAACAAATACAATAATATTTTCTCTTATAGGATCCTTCTCAATCAACATATCTCTTGTTTTATTATCAATGTCATCCCAAGTTCTAGGATCATATATATCTAAAATATTACCAACTTCATTTAGCTCTAACTCAATTTCATTCTCATTCATATTACTAGCATCTCCATTCAAATCAGTATTTTCATGTTCTCTTGATTCTTCCTTATTCAAATTATCGTCACTCTCCATTATATTACCAAGTTCTTCATTCAGTTCATTTTTATTATTTTTATTGAACTCTTCTTGCTCATTTGCTAGATGCTCATTGAGTTCATCTTCATTAATCATGTCAACGGAATCTCCAATTGAAGAATTAAGTTTCAAAAACTTTTCAAGAGCACCTTATTGAGATTTAATAATCTCTTGTGATTGTTTTCTTTTCTTTCTTTTCTGATATCCAGACATATGTTTTTTCATGATTATAAGAATTAAAAAACTTAAGATAACGCAATAATGCTTCGGCTAGCAGTAAAAACAATGGTTAAGTTAAAGAGCAATAAAACCTGATTTCAAGAATTCGCTATTTAGGGAGGACGACATTGTGGTCCGTGGTTGTTACTCTATTGTCTGAAATCTGAAGTCTGAATAATCAAACCTTCAAAAAATTAAACAAAAAATTTGCATCAAAATTCCAAAACTTGAAAAAGAAAAATAATAAAGTGGAAAAAAATAATTTAATTTCCAACCTAATAAAAGAACAATAAAAATAAACAAACAAATGCACTCCAACTTAGAGATATGAACGTGTAGAGCCAGAGCATAAACAATAGTTTGAACAAATCAACAAACAAATCAATTTCGAATCAATACGTTCTGGAAAAAATCGAACCTCAAAGAGTCAAAGTCAAAAGCAGCGCAATAGCAGCTGAGCAACATTAAGACCATCGGTTCTGCTGGCTAATGATGATGTGATCATGTGAGGAATCAATTAACGAAATCAACAGAACAAAATTGTGGAGAATGAAGGAGTAAAGATTGATGGCTGAGAACTTGAGAATTGAAACTGATATTTCAACTTTGTGGAACTGGCAATGCGAATGGACGGGAGAATGAAATTAATTTGCAGATGAAATATTATGTCTTCTCAAATCTTGAAGTTTAGTGAAGTCGTACTACTGCAATAGGGTTTAGGAATGACCTTTTAACTTACTTACAATTATCTTTTCCCTTTTTTTAATATTAAATATGATATTAATTGTATGGGCTTTGAATTTGCAACATATTTGGTGGGCTTAGTTAGAGATTACTAGTCTTATTATGTACATTAAAAAAAAGGAATAATATATATACACACACACACACACTATACATATCTCAAAAATTTTGGGCCCTGGGCGGTCGCCCTTCGGTGTGTTCAATGGTGTTTGGAGGTTCGGCATTTTAAGGAGTCGTTGTTTTAGTGTATCTATTTTAAGGTATGTCTTTTTTTATAATTTCCTTTTCTTATTTTTGTAATTTATATAGATTTAAAAATTTAGTTATTTTGTTGATTTATGTTAAGTAGGTGATAGATATAATGCATATTAGTTAGTACACATGATTTAGGGTTCTTATATGATTGATTGTTAATCTACCAATTTTGCTACGTGATGCAAAATCAGTACACACATGTTTATTAAATGTGCTTTATACCGTTAGATAATTTTTATTATTGATTACTTATGAGCTTCATACAATTATAAATATTATATAAACAAGAGATTATATTATCTATACGTGTGAATTTTACTAGACTATACTAGTCGTCAAAGTTCATGTTCTACATGCGACTTTAGAAAATTGTATAAACATATTTACTAAATATTTTTAAAAACTGTTACACTATGTTATAAAATATGATAGGAGTCTATGGTTAAAATTTTATGGAGATTCGTCAAGTTAATGGTTTTTAATGAATTTTACAAAATAAGCTGATTTTAGATATAAAATATTTGAATTTGCTCCTAGAAAATATTTTTTATAAATTTTTTGCCTTTCGATCTTTTAAAAATATTTTAGTATGATATAATAAATATTATTATGAGTCTATGATTAAAAGTTGAGAAGATTTTATCAAATCTATGGGTTATAGTGAATTTTACAAGACATGCTAGTCAAAGACCTAAAACTAACTATTTTTAAATATAATAGAAGATTTTTTTAAAAACATACACTTGGATTGAATGAACTATTTTGGTATGTTAAATTATAGAATATAATGTATAGATATGTAAACATTCATGATTATATGAATTATGTGAACATGAATATATTAATAAGTTAGTTAAGTTACACGCATATTACTATAGATACTATGTTGTTATGTCGATATATTATAAATGTGATTTAATATATAATTTTACATGTGCATTAATTATATGTACTAGCTCAGATTATGATAGATACAATAAGTTATGATAAAGAGAGGAATTATAGTGAAGTTAGCTATAAGACTAAATGTCTCAAATCGGCTAGTGCAGTATGAATTGGACCGGACAACCTTGTGTTGGAAATTGGTTTAGGAAAATGGGTGAATACCCAAATTTGACCAATTGAGAAGTGGCAAAATATTTAACTCTAACGTAATTGAGTTGTGTATGATCATTCTACATTCCGAGTAGATGATTGTTGTGTATTGGATTTCTCAAAGCCGAATTTCGGTGAGTGAGAAATTAATGCACGAAGATAGCCACTTGTTAAGGCAGACCTGAAAGTTCATGTTCGAACTGTCAAGGGACATGACGTGTAACTCCCGTAATTAATGGGACGTTATGGGGTTGTAACACCTGAAGTTAATGAGGTTTAACACCTGCATTGAGGTGGTGTAACACCTGGAGGTTATTAACCTCATTTGAATGTCTTAAATGACATGTTTGAATGCCTTAAAGACCCATTAATAGGTGTATTTAATTTCCAATTGAGTGGAATGGTGCCTATATAAGTAGGTCATTATTTTCCTGCATGGAATACTTTTGAAAAATAAGAAACACTTGAAATACTGCATCTCATTGCATTTTTCGAAAATCCTTGCATTGCAAACTGATTTGGCATATAGTCCTTTCCCAGTTCTTACCACACATTCTAGTTCGCTGGTGCTTCTGGATTTGTGGTGCTACTATCCAGAAGACGGAAGTCGTTTTATCTTTGGGAACGTTACGCCAAAACCGTGAGCACTAGCCGGGACGTATTCGTTTTGCGAAAAGAGGTCTGACCTCGACTCGACTTCACCCTTGTTCTTTTGTAGTTCTAACTTCTGTTTCAGAGACAATATTTCTCCAGAATTTCAGAGTTGTTCTTGCGTTGTTCGAACGTGTTTTGTCTAGAATATTTGAAGTGGTTCGTAAGCTGTTCCAGTGTCGTTTGAACATCATCTGTTCAAAATCCTCGAAGACGTTCCTGTATAGTTCGAACATCAGTTGTCCAGAATTCTTGGTGTTTATTCCTTTTGTAGTTGCAGTTCTTACATAGTTCTAGCCTTTGAAGATTTGTAATAGATTTGTAAAATCTTGTAAGCCATTGTTGGGTGAACTATAAATCCAACGCCGTGCAGCTTCCTCAAAGCAATTCAATCAAAGAACATCTACGTCAGTTCAATAAGTCTACATCAAAGTGGGTAACTATGTAGCATTTATACTATTGAATTTGTATTGTGATTTATATATTCGCCTTTGGGCATATGATTACTCTCAAGTCGTAAGATGGGCTTTTGTGTAAGGCTTTTGAGTAAGGCTTTTGAATCGTAAGATTGGCTCATAAGTCGAATGCTCTCGTGTCGTAAGATTGGCTCTTATGTGACCTTAACAATATGACTTTGAGTCGTAAGATGGGCTTTTTGTCAAACTTTCGAGTCGTAAGATTGGCTCCTAAGTCACGCAATATAGCTTCTGAGTCGTAAGATTGGCTCCTAAGTCAAAGACTTTTGTGTCGTAAGATTGGCACCTAAGTTAAGGATGTATTTATTATGGTGCATATTCATTTAGTACAATTGTTCACAGAATATCATGGTTATTTTGTTTATTTTATTTTGTAATTATATCGATATTTCTTGTGAGTTGGAGAATTTGTGTTAAATATGAATATTTTTGTGGTGGATTGAACTATGTGTTGTTGAATTGAACTAAATAAGACAATCAAATAAATGTTTTCTTTTAAAAAAGTCAAGTACTTTCCCAAGAAATAAGATTTTTCAGTTTATTTTATTAATCTTATAATCTTAATTAGTGGATTTTGAGATTTGGTTTTATGGTTATAACTCGACATATAGTCTATAAGTCGTTATTTTGCAATTGATTTAGCTACTTACAAATATTACTTTTCTTTCTTTTGTAAGAAACCATATATAGCTTTCCATAATTTATAACATACAAAATATTTTTATATATACATACATATATATATATATATATATTTGCAACAAATCATATTCTTCGTATATGTTTATCCTATATTTAACTCATGATGCTATGCTTAAAACAATTTCAGGTCCAACGGACGGGAGGGGATCTAGTTGGCGCTGGTAATTTTCCAATAAGAAGTAAGGGAAGTTAAGTAAAGTAATTTTAGAATTTGAGAATTGAAGTAGAAAAAAGTACTTAAATTATATTAGTTAAGCTAAAGGTATGAATGTTTAGTTGTTGAGTATTTTAAATTAAAAGTAAAATATCTAATGATATTATGAAAGTATTTTACGTTCAAATTATATATGTTATGCTAAAGGTATAAGTGTTTTTTCTTTTAAATATTTTTAAATTAGAGGTTTTTACTACTTATAATATTCTAAAAATTGATATTAGAGATTTTAAGTCAAAGATGTGGGTTTATACGAGTGAGATTTTTATGTAACTAATGTTTTAATTAATTAATGAGAAATTCTCTAACTCATATTTTTATTAAAAGGTCTTACGCTGATAAATATTTTGAAAGTAGAAATACGTTTTAGTGGCAACCCTTCACCTGCTTGCGGGGCTGGGATGTTACATGGGCTTATTGCACCATAGCAGAACTTGAAAACCCAAAGGATGTTTGATACATGGCATGTTTAACGTGCCATAGAAAACTGACGTTTGTTGATGCTAAGTGGAACTGCAGACAGTGTGGCGATGTTGAATATAACACTAATTTCAAGGTAAGGTTTATGGTCGTATTGTTTGTTAATCAAATCAATATTTAGTTTGTTGCAGTAAATTACAAACATCGAAGCATCTATATAGGCACAAGCTGGAAGTAAGAGTCATCGATGAAACTTATAATGCACTATTCATAGTATGGGATGCTGAGGGTCAAGTTATATTTGGCAAGACAACTTACGAGCTTAAAACTGAAGATGTGAGTGGTGTTTTAAAAAAAAAAATACATTCACTTTGTTTTTTTATCCACTTTATAATTTAAAAACTAACCAATTGTACTATATGTAAAAAATGTCCAATTATAGGATGTTGAACTAGGTGTTCTTGAATATTACGTTGGGAGGTTAGTTGATCTTACTATCCTATTTAAGGTGGCTAGAAAGACCGATCACAATAGGGGTTCAAGAGTAACTTACTCCGTCACCAAAATCACTGATGATCATGAACTCTTAGCGAGATTTTGTAGGTAATTTGTTGCGAGTCAGGTAAAAACGTATAAAAATGAATTTGTATCATTTTACATGCTTAACTCACAGTATGTAACATGAGGAGTTTAATTTTACAACAAGAATCTGACCTGATATCTTAATTAGGACGGACTGTCAAGGAGATCAGTGAGGCTTCGTCAGAAGACGAAGTTACTACTCCATAAAAGAAAGTAAAACACACTTATGTGGTTGATGATGAGGGTAAGACATCTGATGAAAAGTTGAAGGGGGTTGATATTAATGAAGGGTCGAGTGGAAAGTCGGTGGTGGATGATTGCAATGCTAAAGTGCTTGTGTATGCTACAGATTTGAAGGTTAAGCGAAAGCTCATAGATGATCTTGATAAGAGCTCAAGCAATCACAAGGTGATAAAGCAGGATAAGAATTGAAGTATCTTATGCATTCTATTTAGTTTAATGTTTTTGAGTCGTTTGTATATTTTGTTAGAATTTCTTTGAAGATCGAACCTCGCGTCTATTTTATATTCGAGCAATTATTTACAATTTATGACTAATATTTAACAATTTATGACTAATATTTATGGATTGATGATTCCAAATTATAATCTACATATTTTATTATCTGACTCATTTTATCCAATTGATGAACATGATTAAATACATTGTTGCAGAAAATAGTGTTATGAATATATTGTAAATATTCGCAATAAAAATACCCCAACTTCTGAAGCCTAATTTGATACTTAAATGATGGCAATATTATATGCACCGGAAATAATAAATTAAAAAAAAAAATTAAGGTCTCCAATTTTGCCATACAATAGAAAATTACAAACATAGAGACTATATTCATAACAATGTGAACCCTCCGAGCTTGACGATATTTTGATGCATCAAAACTTATTAACATGGCGTGAACATATAGTATTATTTCAAATCTCAACAAAACACTATATGATAAGATAAATAATACCATTGCATAATAATATAGATACTCTGCAATTTTTTTATAAATAATATATCTATATATAAAATATTTGACTTTGAAATATATTTAAACTGTGTAAATCTAATATAGTTATATGTGGAAATAATATTATGTCCTTGTGCCACATAAAACAATTAAAAAATGATCAAATAACATCAATTTCTCAATTAGACTTTAGATATATAATATAAGAGTAAAATATATTATTATTTCAAATCTAAGCAGAACTTAATAGGATATGAAAATAATATAATTGCTTAGTGATGTAGATACGCCGCAAAAAAGAAAAAAAAATACTATCTCTATATAAAAAAAAATATTTTTGGAATATATTTGAAGTATCTAAATTGAATATAGATTTATGTGGTAAAAATATTATATCCTTATCTATAAAAAAATTAAAAAATGATCGTGTATATACATAACATATAAAGACAGATAATATAGAGAAATAAAAATAATGTTTTTAAATTATGAAAAAGTTTAATGCAGATAATGATTTATATATGCATATCAGAGCATGTAAATTAGATATCTAAACATATCCACAACTTATAAAGTAGATATGTTTTCTATCGAAATCATATTATTGTATTCAACAACCTAGATTTGATAACCAGAAATTTATTAGCCGCAGACTATTCACAACTCACTTTTTTTCTAAATGCAGTCCACTTCTTAATACAGCTTACACATATACAATAAATGAACTCAACCTTCTTAATACAGCCCACCAAATTCTAATCTTACCCTTTAAATTAAAAATTAAGAATAGAATATAATTAGATAAAACAAACAATAAGATTTTGAAAAAAGAAAACAAAAGAATTTTAGTTAAAGGTTCCGTTTTCCCAGATTCAATCATCCAATACACACCCTCAATTTCATGTAAGTGAAAACTGAAAATTCAATATCATTATCCATCATAAATCAAGAATCTATTCGTTTACATAAATCATTTTGAAGATTTTGAATCTAGTGTCTAGTGGCTTCACAAAGAAAATGTGCAAGTTATGAATTAATAAACAAGAAAAACAGATTTCTTTCCTTCCCTCTGAATCTCTGATTTGTCATGTATTTTGTTCAGATCCAGATATATACAAAGTTCATTGCCAAATTCAGATAGATATAATAAAACTTTAGGCACTTATTAGAATTTTAATTGTCTAATCTGATATAGAAGCCTTATTTAGTAGTTATTCATCAGTAAACACTAGTATATTCCCAGATCTCAATTCATAATCGTTTGTGATGAGACGGCGAGAAGAAAAAAAACAAGAGGATTGAGGAGTATTACCTGAGTGGGTGCATGGGCTATTGTTGAGTAAAATATTTAAATGATTTTCCATTAATGGTTTCTTCAAAAGTTAGATTTGTGAAGATGGAGAAGATGATAATTTTACCTTTTCTTTATTTTTTTGGAAATTCTTCTAATTAGCTTTTTAATAATTATAATCAATTATCACTAAGGATATTTTGGTCTTCTATTAATTGTCTTTTGATTATTTAAATTAATGGGCTGCATATAGGAAAAGAGTGGACTGTGTTTAGTCCGCGCTAATTTATTATTTTCAGGCCTATTTAAAGACTTTAATGTTTTTGAAAAAACACTGGAGAACAAGCGTTGGGGGCATAACTAGGTTGTCTACAAAAATAAATCGTCAACTATGGCCTTTGCAGATATCGATGAAGAGTGAGTTTGCTAATTATGTTGTTTGCGTAATTATATTCTATGATATAAAACTGATCAATTTTTATTTGACCAGTGATAACAATCGACCATGTTGATTGTCCGTCTTTCACTCTAGAGGTGACACATAAACAAATCGAGACACAATGATTGGTAATGCTATACTTTTTCTCAAATAACATTAGATAAATTGTAGTGATTTCTACGTTAAAAGAATTACAAAATACTTTGCGCAATTTAAGATTTCATGTTTTATCAATATCATTGTCGCTACCTAATCTTTTCAACAATGCATTGATCAACTGGGATGATGCTAATGTGGATACTGCTACAATATTTCGTGGGATTCAATATTGGCAAGTTGGAATTGTGAAGGATAGGAATGACTTGACTAAGGTGATCGACTGTGGACAGTTCTTACGGGATAACAACTTAACAATGGGAAGAACCTTCGTACTTGAGATGGACCCTGATGAGAAACTCACGTTTAAAGTCTATGTCTATTGAATATGTTTCAAATTTCTATGATTGATTAGTTTTCTTATTTTCTATTATTTCTATAGCATATTTCATTGTAGGTGACTATTATTTCTATACAAATGGCATGTTCATTTGAATTATGCATTTACAATGAGCATTGTATAGTGTTTTGTTGTTCTTGAACAATGATTTCTTAAAAAATTTGAACTGGTGGAGTATTATTTAGGCTATATGAATTTTTGAAAGAAATATTAAGTACTATTTAAGAAATCCAAAGTCTAAGTAAGTAAAAAAAAAAACTTTAAAATAAAGAATACTCATAAATATTTTTTGGATACAGTTTGTATGGGTATATCAAGTAAAACATTTGTTGTTCTTGAACAATGACTCGACTAAGCTGATCGGATGTAAAAATCCACAACCGATCGTGTCCTTCAAGTCGCACGTTGCTTTCTACCACATTGTTTCAAACGAATTTTTACCATAACAAACATTTCTCTAATTTGGAGTCGGTATAGAATTGATTCAATTATGGAATCATGAATAGTCATCGATTCAGCTGCCCATAGATAGTTAATGGTATTTAGGTAAAATAATAAGTCTTTTTTGATATCTCACGTAACTGCAACATATCTTTATGGCACATGAAAACAGATATATGATTACAATTTGGTTGGAGAACCATCGAAACCAAATCTCATGTAATCATGTAATATTACTGATTATATGCATATTTAGATTAGTTAATGTCTATAGGCAAAAATGAAACCCTAGGCCATTACAACCATCATATAAATCTAAATTGTAGCGAGGATAATACTTATTGGTATTATAAAGGCAAAATAATCATATCACAAATATAGTGCTCTACAATGAAAACTCATATGCTTATCTACAATCAACAACAATATAAAATCACAAAACAACACAGATAACGTGTCAACGTAGTTCAAGTAATAATAATCAAGGTGAAATTCTCAGGATCTACTACGATTAGGCGAAAACATTCAAGAGATGGTATGCTTTTTATTCCTTCAAGTTATTGAGTGAATAAGTACTTATCTGTGTATTATTCTTCTGCCTTCTTTAAATTCCAGTGTTCTCATGGTTGTTTTTTTCGTTCAGTCTTTTCCAAAATATGTTCATAGCACCTGCAGCAACAATAGTTATTTTATTAATATCATTAAAACAATTATCAAGAAATGTGTTACACTGATTTAGACTGAATGGAAATCATTGTCTAATTGGTTAAGTGAAAAGGATAACGTTTTATAAGACATATTATGAAATTAACAATGACGGATACAATTATCACAACTCTAATCATTAGATAGGTAATTTAATGATTACATTTATATTGTTATAATCATGTAATTTATGACGATTCGTATAGAGATAATTTGTAACTTTACTCAATAACATACCATTTTGACACATTGAACTGCAATACATATGCATTTATATTTATAGATTGTAATATTATTAGTTTGTTATCCATGAGAGAGTCATTATTGTTGCCACTTACATAGGCCAAAAGTTCAATAATTTAATTATCATCAATTGTTCATTAGATGCAATATGCATAATAACTTCATTTTTTTTACTCTGGACATAAGCTAATGGTTAATTACTCAGTATCAAAGACTTATAAAGTAGTAGTTTACTAACATTGGAGATCAGATAATGGGAGTAATCATCCAAATATAATTATCATATGTAAGGTAATAGCATGAACTGAAACTAACATATAATACATTGGAGTTTGTCATGAAGAATGTAAGAGATGTATGTGGTTATTTACCTATCTTTTTATTCCGTGCATTCTAGAACTGTTAATATCTCCACAAATTATTGATGAATGTATAAATTTGTGTTCAGTTTATCTTAATCATCAGAACTATTCATGTTGATATGATTTGAGTTTGAAACATGAGTCATTAACATACACTTCTAACAAGTTAGGCATCAAAATTATATGTGTTTACTTGTGAGTGAACTAATGTATATATTTAAACATAACAAATTCATGAATGCTAATATAAGTAGAGTTTTAGCAATAAGAGGCCACTTTTAAAGTCAAGTAATAGATTCTAAGTACAACAATAAAAAAAGAAATTGGCTAAACTTTTTTTCTATTTAAAATTGCAAGGTATTGATAATATAACAACACACATAGTAACAAAAATTGATGACAACTACATAATTTGATAATTGAAAAAATCTGCCCACTTTTACTATATATATATATGTGTGTGTGTTTAAAATAATGGTTTTTCAACATGGATTAATATTGGGCGACTAATAAATAATACTTCGAAAAATAACTTAGGAATGAAATTTAAGAAAACATTGAAGTACTTATCTTTTTTTTTTTTTTTTTTCTGGTATCCTCTAGCGCATTGATCCTCTGAAATTTTGATCTCCGTTATAGATGGAGCTGGATAAACAAAAAATCAACTTCTCTTTATTCACCTACGACGTCAAGTAACTAAAATAAAATGAAAAACAACACAAACAAGAAATTAAAAGATAACTATAATTACCTATTAGTTATGCAGCGACTTTTAACCAGATATTAGAAATGTTGACATGCAATACGTCAACGACCTTTCATTTATCAGATCTAATAGTTTTACCAGTTTTCCATAGCCCGAACAAGAAAAAGAGCACAAAAAAAAAAAAAAAAAATCAAAATCAGTAAGCAAGGTTTATATATGAAAAAGACTACTCTAAACCTCGATTAATTTCATAAAACATACCTAAACATTTATTATAACCCCAGATCTAGAATCTTCGCTTCTAATCTGGATGACAAACTCTTATCTCAGTCACATATAAAACCAAATCTGAAAAAATATCAAGCAATAAAATGTATAAACGTCGGAAAAAAGAAAAAGAAAAAATAAGAGAGATAAAAATCATTTCAGTATATGAAAACTTGTCTAAAATCAATAGTTACTGTAACAACCAGATTCTTTTTCTTAAACTTTTTTTTTATAATAACAAGTTTTACTTTTAAAAAGGAAATAATAAAAACATTTACCGTTAGGAAAATATTCACATAATTTAAAACTAAGGCTGTTATAATTTTAATAAAAATATAATTATTGTTATGCTTCGAAGGATAAAGCAATATCATTTCAACCTTGTCAAAATTAATATGAATAATACTTTTATAAATATGCGGAAGCAATTTCAACCACTATAACTTAAGGCCTTCCCAAATTGAAAACACAAATTGAAAATACAAATTTCAAAAAAATATTATTAATTTTTTTTGTTACGTAAATAGTAAAAATACAAATTGAAAGCTCACACCGTACAAGAAAAAAAAAAAAAAACCCCGACAGCAACAACGCCTACGAAGAAACGTCCAATTTGACATCTAGCTAATTATTTCCGGACCGAGCCCAAACATGCTCAATTAAATCCTGCCGAAGCTGGAGATGTTTCTGCTTATCCCGAAGTTGGACACCTCTTCTAACGTAGTCAATGAATGCTCCAGTTGACCCTTGACTTACGTGTGGAGGCGGTATGGCGTAATTGGGATCGTGGACCAATCGATCGCTGCATTTCCTTCATTTTCGATAATCATGTTGTGCAATATAATGCAAGTTAACATTATATCCTTCAAGTTATTCTTGTACTAAAAACGACTAGGACCGTGAATCATTGCAAAACGCGCTTGAAGCACTCCAAAGGCTCGTTCGACGTCCTTTCTAGCAGCCTCTTGCAGTACCTTGAAATGTTGTCTCTTCGGATCTTGGGGACATTGAAAGCTTTTCACAAAAGTAGCCCACTCTGGATAGATTCCATCGGTGAGATAGTATCCATGATTATATTGCTTACCATTGATTGTGAAATTAATGGAGGGCGCGACTCCTTGCAACGTTTCCGTAAACAAAGGAGACTGATTGAGCACGTTTATGTCGTTGTTGGAGCCTGCTACTCCAAAGTAGGCATGTCATATCCATAGATCTGCAGAGGCAACCGCTTCGAGCATGATAGTTGGGACGCCATGATCACCTCGTGTGAATTGGCCCTTCTAAGCTACCGGACCGTTCCTCCATTCCCAGTGCATGCAATCAAGGCTTCCTAGCATTTCGGGAAATCCGTGCCTTTCTTCGTGCATTTGTAACAGCCGCTGGCAATCATCGGCGTTAGGCTTTCTCAAGTAGTATCCACCAAACAGTTCGATCACACAGCGGCAAAATTTAAATAGACATTCTACAGCGGTTGTTTCGGCAACACGTAGGTACTCGTCCCATTGATCGGCAGGTCCCCCATACGCCAATTGGCGGATGGCAACCGTACACTTCTGGAGTGGAGAGAACCCCTTTTGTCCAGTTGCATCGACCCTCAACCGGAAATAGTCATCGTGGCCTTCCAATGCATCAACTATGCGCAAGAATAACTCTCTCGACATACGAAAACGCCGGCGAAATGTCTCGCTTCCGTATATCGGATCTTCAGAGAAGTAGTCGAGGTAGAGTCTTGCATGCCCCGCCTCACGATCTCGGCGAACGTACGTTCTTCGTTTTCTAGCTCTGCCGTCAGAAGTCCCAGCATTGACAAGTAACTCTTGTTTTTTTTTAAGTAACGACTGTATTTCTTTCTCAGTCGTATCATCAATTAAGAATTCAAGAAGACTATCACTTTCTTCAGAAGATGAAGACATTTTCGAATGTAGAGGAGTGTAATGTTATAGATTGAGATGTGCAACAACCTGGATAGGACCTTTTATAGACTAGAGTTATAACGGCTAGTTTTATAACGGCTAGTTTTAGAACGGCTAGTTTTAGAACGGCTAGTTTTGTAACGGCTATATTTGCAACGGCTAGTTTGATAACGACTCGTTTTGTAACGGCTATATTTGCAACACGGCTAGTTTTAGAACGGAAAGAAGTACAACGGCTCGTTTTATAACGAAAAGAAATACAACGGCTAGTTTTATAACGGAAAGAAATACAACGGCTAGTTTTATAACAGAAAGAAATACAATGACTAGTTTTGCATACAACGACTACTTTTCCAAAGCTACATCCCCCACTTCTTCTTGATTTTATCCACCACAAGGAGGTGGAAACGCAATTGGTCCTCTGTCATATTCGAGGTATCTTTCATCACTATTTTATACTCTTTCGCAGTGGCAGTAGAGTTCAATCCTTCGATCTTTTGTTTGTTTTGTTCTTCAAAGGCCTGGAGTCTTTGCTCAATAACGTCGAGGCTTTCTCCGGCATTAGACGTGCCTGCTTTTCCCTTGCCCTTGCTCAATCGCCTAGCCGCATTCCTCCCCATTGGACGAGCGTGTTCCGTCCTAACTTCCTCTCCAGCGCTGGAGTCGGTGTTTGAAGATATCACGTACTCTCCAGATGCCGATACTTTTGTCTTTTTTGAGCCGCGGACATCGTCGTCTAGATTGGCAAACTTCGGGCTATCTTTCAAAACATACCAAGAACTCATATGATTAAACTCCCCTCCATGTTTTGTAGTATATTGAACCTTCGCCTTCGCTATGATATCTGCATCGCTACAACCACTTCCCCAGGCCTTATTCTCAATAGTGTAACAACCACAGAACCATCTCACTTGTTTCTGCAGGGTATAGTAATGAGTCTTCAACTGGTTGTGAGTCCTAAGTGGCGTGCCGCTTGGACGGTTCCTGTTGTATGCCTCGGCGATCCGAACCCACATTTGATCAAGCTTTTGATCGTTTCCAACAACAGAGTCTGTGCTGATATCGAGCCAACAGTTACAGAAAAGAGCGTTTTCATCATGAGAGTAAGTTTTCTTTTGTGGAGCTGGAGCTGGAGCCCTGGGTGGATGATCAGCAGCCTCAAAGTTGGCAGCGAGATTTATTCCTTCAAGTCCGACTGGGGAGAAGTGAGACGAGAAAGGAGACGAACGCTGAGAGTTCGGGGTCAGAGTGTCTGTCTGTATCGGAACTATCACTACCGGGCCTTCTCAATGAATTTATGCCCATCATCGGACGAAACCCAGACTGAGGAGGTTGCATGTACGGTATTTGATTCGGATGCATGTAGAATGCTGGTGCAGATGGAATAAACGGCATAGGTTGGTTGTTGCTACCTTCCGAAAAATTTGGAAAATGAGTTGGAAAATTAGGATTTTGATGATTGAAGTTGGTAACAGGTGGACGAAAGTTGATATTTGGAGGCGATGCTTCTTCTCCGGAATTCGAAGAATTGAACCATTGCGTCCACGGATTTTTATCCATTTTTTTTTTTTTGGGTGTGAAGAGGAGAAGAGAAGAAAATTATCTTGAAAATTGAAATTTGAGAATAGTAGGTAATGTAGGGAAAATGATGGAGTGGGAAGATATATTTATAGGGTAAATTTAAATTTTTTTTAAAAAAATTATTTTCTAAAAGCTAGATAATTTCAGTGAAAAGAAAAAAAAAAATTGGAGCCGTTGCAATAACGGCTATTTTTAAATACACACACATAGCTCAATTTTAATACACACATATATCACATAATAGCAGCAAAAACAAAAAACAAAAAAAAAACGAAAAAAAAAAGTAATCATGAGGGGGGGACAATGGCGCTGGCCGCGGGGCCCACGCCTGCACGCGCTTTGCGCGCGCGTGGCGCCCACGCGCCTGCGCTGCGCCTCTTGTTGCGCGCGTCCCTCCCCCGGCATCCCCACTCGCGGCTCGACCCTCAAATTCCTGGGTAGCGAAATCGCTACCCGGGTTCCCCTACCCACTCCCCAAAAATCCCCCCTAATGGTGAATACCCAATTTTGAGGTATTTCACCACTTTCCACCTAGGCAAAATACCTCCCATTGGGGAGGGCCTAAGAGTTAACATAAATTTTAAAGAAAGCCTTGAAGTATAATTAAGTCAGTTTTCGTTATAAAAATCGTAGATTAAGTTTTAAAATAAATATAACTTTTTGGACTAATAATATATTCCTAACTTATGGACAAGTAAGTAAAATCTAAACTTATAAGTCGTCAGACAAATACTAAATAAAATACTTTTAATAAACAACATTCATATAGTAACCAAATAATATTCCACTAAATAACATTTAATAAAATACTTTTGATAAATTATAAAAGCTAAATCTATAATATAATACATCACTTTAATACCTCAGATAGAACTCATGTGTGTATTACCATAAATATCTACTACCTACTTTATATGACATCACATCCCTCTCTTGCTTTTACACGGAGCTCCATCAACCTGAAACAGAGTTTTTATAAACTGGATGAGCTATATCCAGCTCATGCGGTTTAGTTTGCCAAAATTAAATACAAGCAAGCAGTTTTAAATATGAGCAAATCATCATAAGTATCACCATAATGCCACTATAGCATGTATCATCATAACATCATATCATCATACGCCCGTAGGCCATTCACATAAACGGATCAAATAAATTTGAATCCTATATCATAAAATCACCATAGCAACATATTAAACATAACAAGCATAATATTTAATTAAAGAAAAACATTAACATTAGTAGTTGAATGAATGATGACGAAAAAGGGGGAAAAAACCAAAATAATCCCATAACTTTTTACTTTTTCGGATTTAGTCCCATAAGTTATTGCTTTTTCGATTTAGTCCCACATCTCTGGTAATTGCTCAATTTTGGTCCAATTTTGACCAAATGTTGACCAACTGACCGGAAAAGGTCACGTGACCTTCACGTGCCGGCGCGGTTTTGAAAATTTCAGCTAAAATGGTCCCATAACTTTTTACCTTTTCGAATTTAGTCCCATAAGTTATTATTTTTTCGATTTAGTCTCATATCTCTAGTAATTGCTCAATTTTGGTCCAATTTTGACCTAATGTTGACCAGTTGACCGAAAAAGGTCATGTGACCTTCACGTGCCGACGCGATTTTGAAAATTCCGCCGACTTTTATGTTTTATCAACTCATTGTTGATGGACTCCAACTCCTTGTTCTTTAACTCCACCTGTTTTTTTTTTCTTTAACGAGTAGCTCATTCTCTCATTATCTATCTCGGTTACGAAAACAATTTCTTCGAGATTCATGCGGGCGTTATGCAGGACCTCATTTTCAGCGTTCTTCTCGTTAAGCCTTCACAAGAGCCCTCTCATTATGTGTTTGCTTCTACCACATAGAAGTGCATCTATCCACCTAAAACTCGTACAATGACCTTCATTCTGCCAAAATTATATCCAGTATGTTTCAATTAATTCAATTCAACCTTGAATAAACTAATAAAATTGAAGCAAGAACTAAAAACCATATCGGGTATCGTGAGAGCAGCCGTAGAACCTACGCCCAACATTTTCTTCTTTCCAAGAGGTTTTAATGGGGGAATTCAAACCTTAGTCGCACACTGTTAAAGATATGGCTTATCAACTCAGGATTAAGTGTAAATTGATTGAAGAGGATTTCATAAAAACTAAATTCTGTTTCAGGAAACTAATTCTGTTATCTGTTATTCAGCTTCTACAACGGTTTTTATTCAAACCGTGGTCTTTCAACTGTTGTTGTTTGCAGAAAGCAGTTGGTTTGTTACTTGAGGAGTTGTGATCCGGTTTCTTGATTTAATCTCATCCGTTGTTCTCTAAGGCGGTTTTTTTTCCCATCTCTGATACATATATATTTCTTGTCATTCCATATAGAGGGGGCAACAAGTGTATTGAAGGGAGAACCACGTAACTCTCTTTGTTGATTTTATATTTTCTTCTTTGTTAAACTTTCTTGCATACAAGTGTGTTCTTGAAACAAGTTGATTGCTTGTTTTGATTGTTTGATTGTTGCTGTAATCAATTGTGTTGAGCTAAGAGAGCTAGGGCTACGAATTCGCACACACAATACTATTTCGCAAGTTATTCCTAGATTGGGGCATGGTTCTTTGTCTTCGTGTGTTCTCCAATTTTGGGGGAGTTGAAGCCGCGACTTTCTAATAGAAAAGATTGGAAGAGAAAAGTTAGAGCTTTTTCTTGTAGAAGGACGCGAACTGAAGAAGAAGAAGAAGAAGAAGAAGAAGAAGGGATGCTAATTCTGATTTAAGGGTTAGATTGATAAAATATTACATTTTCTTATTTTGCATTTGTATTTTTTGGAGTTTAATTCAATTCAGGTAAAAGAAAATTATAAGCTGACAAGGTAAATAATTTGCTGATGTGGTCTCCTAATAAAAAAAATTAAAATTCCACCTCGGAAGTCCGGCGACACGTGTCATAAGTCGTCAGAATTCCCAAAATCGCGCCGGCACGTGAAGATCACGTGACCTTTTCCGGTTAGTTGGTCAACATTAGGTCAAAATTGGACAAAAATTGAGCAATTAGTAGAGATGTGGGACTAAATCGAAAAAGCAATAACTTATGGGACTAAATTCGAAAAAGTAAAAAGTTATGGGACCATTTTAGCCGGAATTTCCAAAACCGCGCCGGCACGTGAAAGTCACGTGACCTTTTCCGATCAGTTGGTCAATATTGGGTCAAAATAGGACTAAAATTGAGCAATTACTAGAGTTGTGGGACTAAATCGAAAAAGCAATAACTTATGGGACTAAATCCGAAAAAGTAAAAAGTTATGGGACCATTTGTACTTTTTTCCCCGAAAAAGGCCTAGTCACTGTGCTCTTGACCAGACAAATCTAAATAATATATATTGTATCTTAATAAATATTGGATAAGGGATCCTAATTAGAAATACCAAAATTAAATAATATGTTGACAGGAAGGGACATAAGCTTGTATTTTGGTAAATATTAAAGTCTGATAAAGGGTAAAAATGTTCTGCCAAAGAGTATTGGGATAATGAGGAAATAAATCCTCTTTTCCTACATTTACTACCCTACATGTGGTCCTCTCATACAGTCATCACTTTCATTATTACATACAACACACACCCTGCATACATACGCAACCCACACATACTGGGTACCTATGCAACACACACACTCTGCACCACACTTTCTAATATATATACACATAACGCATGCACCACACTTACATATTATATAATATAATATAACACACACTGCATCCCTTATTTTATATATATATATATATATATACACACATCACATATACACACCAATGCATCTTGCACACACGCACCCCACACTACATATTTTATATATATTAAACTCACACACACACCTCTTGCACACACGCACACCATGCAACATAATTTATATATATATTAACTCACAAGCACACATATACCCAAACTACATAATTTCAACAACATTAATACCCAACCCTACAAGATTGCATGATGCTGTCGTAGCTCATTTGCATAATTATTCTTCTATTAATTTCAAGATCTTCGAAGAAATTAATGAAGAATCGTATAAAATCTGAATAAGCACATAGATGATAAAAATAATCACACCACCACTCACCCCATATTTATAGGCACACCATATAGACGCACCCGTATACACACATATATATCTTATGACATATCCAAGTCTAGAGAAATAAATTTAAACAAAATTGATTTGCTATATATCTAAGAAATTTAAGAAAAGGAACTGTGAATTACCTGCTGTAGAATGGAACAAACTGATCCACATATGAGAGAAGAAGGAGTGGCAGTTTATCTTGTAGGAATGGAGGCGAAATTTATTTTGTGTATTGTGTAGGATTCTGATCTACGGTTTAGTATTTATACTGAGGTATCTCCTACTGGGTATTAATCAGAAGCCCCATAAAAAAAGTATTTTTCTATCAGATATCAACTAGGAGAGTATCTAATGGATATATATTAATCTGGTCAAGATATGTATTAACTGACAGCCCTTTATGGATAAACATGAATTACGATTTGGGCTCAATATTGGCCCAAATAACTTGATTTGACAAATATGAAATTTATGATGCATGTTGGGCTTATTAATTAAATAATAATAAGCCGTAAAAATTTCGGGGTGTTGCAGTTACGATTGTTACCTTTTTTATCTTCGAAGGATGAGCTTAGAATAGGACGATTCTGAGGTTTAATAAGGGAGTATTCAAAATAATCAAAGAATAAGGTGGGAATCTTGGATCGGGTAAAAAAAAGGTTAGGATTTAAGAGGCTAATGAACTGAAATTTAGCGAGTATAGCTAGGATATCTGTGCGATTTTGAACATTTTATGAAAAGCTATCAAGATCAAATAAACTAAAAATAATGGATATGATGATTGAGAGAGGTTAGCAGCCTTTTTTCCGGTTTAAAGCATGTTTAGAGGAAGAAGATGGGTGTTCGAAGTGGAGAATTCTAGAAGAAGAATGTCATCTAGAATGTGAATAGTTGTTCCCATTTTTAGTGTAGTATTTCTTTAAAATAAAGCGGGCTGAAATTATAAACTTTAAACTAAAGTGGGCTGAAATGTTTGATGGGCCTGTTTCAAGTTGGCGTTATCCGATTTGCCCATGTAAATTGGGCTTTTAGAAATATTTTTATTATTGTAAAGCTCATGTTATTTAATAAAATTAAATTACTTGCAACAATATAATGACTGCATATTTATTCTAATTAAATCTATTTAGAATAATTATGAATTTATTTTTATTATATTTTAATGAATTTGCAATTTGAACTTGATATTTGTGTACAAATTGACACTAACCCTCTTTTTTTTGTGTGTGTCTTTCATAATTTTGTTTTGTTTATTTTTTAGACAACGGTACTTCAGTGGATCAAAGCACAATTGAATCTTCTTCTAAAAGTAGTAGGCGCAACATGTTTGGATCTGATATAGAAATAAGTACTGTGACGTATCCATTCTCACGGACTCCCTTCCGTAATATTAGTAATGGTAAAAAGTAATTTACTGTCTAATTGTGATATTCATTGAAGCTTATTTTTTGTTTTAAAATTACACGTATTTCATAATCTAATTATTAAAGTTTTTAAATTATTTTGTAGTATCCGGTACAAATCATTGGTCGTTGTTCAATAAATCACATGGTTTTACAGGAGTTGGTGGCGTTAATTGGAGTCAAACTTTAACGAATCCATCCATTAGTGAGGTAGTTGATATTAATATTGGCGGTCCACCACCAAAAGGGCTGATATCGGCGCAAATTGCAGTTACATAAACAAGTCCATATATGCCCACCTTAATTCTAAAGGAGACAATTTTATTTATTATTTAAATAAAAATAGAAAATTTGTTATAATATACTTTTCTTTTTTTTTTTTAATTTTTGAAATATCAGGGTGCTCAAATAATTTTAACGTCATTAATACAAGTTCAACAAGTACCTCGACTATTGTGGATTTGACAGGCGAAGAAAGTGCAATTCCATAACAAATCTTCAGCAACCTAAGCCTAAACGAGCTTCAAGACAGTATAAGTCAACTTTATTTTCATAATAGTATATGATTATACATATTAGTTAATTTCTAATATGATACATAAGTATTTGATTTTCATTATATTACTTCTTATTATTATTATTACTATTATTATAGCAATTAAAAATAAGGCCCAAAACAATCATCCATGGTCAGTTGGTATGAACTTATTCCTTTTAAAATATTCATTCTGATTTTATAAAATTATAATTAATGTTTGTTCACGAATTATTTTTTTCCTCTAATTTATAAAATTTCATTGTTAGATTATTTGGATTTTGGTGACACCACTTACATCTGCAATCATTGTGGTACGATAATCTGGTATCAGGAGAGGTTGACTTCCTATCCAAAGAGTGTTTATCCATTATATCATGTTGCATGAAAGGGAAGATTCAACTACCCCTCTTGACACCAACTCCTCAACTACTTTAGGAATTGCTAGAAGGTCAAACTGCAAGGAGCAAGCATTACTTGGAGAATATAAGATCATATAATAATATGTTTTCTTTCACATCTATAGGCTGGAAGATAGATTCTAGCATGAACACAGGCGGTGGAACGTCTGTATTTCAATTGCATGGTCAAAACTATCATTTTATTGGAAGTTTACTTCTTGTGGATGGTTCAACGCTTAAATTAGCGCAGTTGTATATATAAGACACGGATAATGAAGTTTCTAATAGAATCAATGCTTGAGATAATGATCCTAGATTTATTTTTATTTTTTTGTTTGTATTTGATATTTATTAGAAAATGTTATTTTTCGTTGTGCTAAAATTCATTTTCTAATGCTTGTGTGTAGAAAAAACAGGGATGGAGATACCATTCATTCTAAATTGGTTAGTGATTTGAAGTCCATGCTAGATGAGCATAATGTTTAGGTTAAAACATTTACGATGGCTGCACAAAAAATAACACAAGAAGGGCGAACTAATGTCAGAATAAAGTTGGTGAGTGAGAGGACAGTTGATCATAGAAGGTACAATTTACCAGCTCTATCAGAAGTTGCAGCATTGATTGTAGGTGATCTTAATCCGGCACTCAGAGATCGAGATATTATTGTAGAAACCCAGAGTAGAACATCAAAACGAATAAATGAATTGCATTCTTCATACTTAGGTCTTCAATATCCCTTAATGTTTCCTTACGGTGAGGATGGATACTACGAAAATATTCCCTTTACTAACGGTATGGAGTCTGTAGGTGGTGGTAGGAAGAAGGTGAGCATGCGAGAGTTTACTGCATTTCGCTTACAAGAAAGGACATCAGAGAGATCAATTATTTTTTGAGTAGTAGGAGACTTAATCAGCAAGTTATCGTTGATCTTTTTACGATAATTGAGTCAATCCGACTATTGTTTATCAGAATGAATCAGAAGGTCTTATGTGTAGAGCTATAAAGTGGTCTTGCAGATGTTCTTCTTTGAGGCAAAACAAATATTAGCTATATGGGGTTGATGATTGTATTACAATCGACATATAGCGGTGGACCACGTTACATGATCCAAAGATACCATGATGCAATGGCTATTTGCAACTGGGCGAATTATCCTGATCTGCTTATTACATTTACTTGCAATCCGAAATGGCCAGAGATTGCACAGTTTTTAGAACCAAGGAACTTGAAGCCCGAAGATCGATATGATGTTTATTGTTAGAGTGTTCTAGATTAAACTGGACGATCTTATTAATGATGTTTGTTGCAAGAAATTTTTTGGCACTGTTATAGCAGATAATCTACTTAATACTCTTGTGAACTTAATTAAAGTACACGTATTATGATTGTTTCAGCAATTAAATTACCTGTCTTTCAATAATATGTACTGGTGTACATTATTGAATTTCAAAAACTGGGGGTTGCCACATGCACACATACTACTTTTTCTTGCAATGATGATAAGTTTCCCACAACTCCCGATATTGATCGAATTATTTCTGATGAAATTCCTGATGAGTCATCTGATCCCAAATACTACTCCGCGGTGCAAGAATTCATGATTCACAGACCGTGTGGAACAATACGTCCAAATTCCCTGTGCATGAATGATGATTGAAGATGTACAAAGCACTTTCAGAAAAGATTTTCTGATTGTACTTCTATATATGATGAAGGCTAACCAATATACAGATACAGAGACGACGGAAGGACAGTCATGAAAAGTGTTGTTCCATTAAGCAATGCTTATGTAGTACTGCATAATAGATATTGTCTACTTAAGTATGGAGTGCACATAAATGTTGAGTGATGAAATCAGTCTTGGTCTATAAAGTATTTTCTTAAGTACATAAACAAGGGCCACGATCGTGTTACAACCAGTTTCTACAAAGCAAGTGCTGACAACGCGGCTGGGAATAAATAGATGAGATAGATATGTACTATGATTGTAGATACATAAGCTGCTTGGAGGATATATGGTTTTGAAATTCAGTATCGTTATCCTCCTGTTGAGCGTCTAAATTTTAATCTTCAGAATCAACAATCTGTAGTGTTTTCGAAAAATGAGCCTTTGGAGGATATTGTAGAAAGATAAAGTGTAAACTAAAGTATGTTCTTGGCATGGTTTGAGGTGAATAAGAAATACCCTGAGGCGAAAGAGTTAACATATGCTCAGTTTCCTCAAAAAATTGTTTGAAAGCAGAAGACAAGGGAATGGGTAAAAAGGGAAAAGGGTAAAACAATAGATAGGCTTCATTATGTCCCACCTAGTTATAGTGATCCATACTACACTAGGTGTCTTTTGAATGTTGTTAAAGGTTGCAAATGGCATGCGGATTTAGAAAGGTGGGAGTTGTCCAATACGAAATGTATCGTGATGCTTGCTATGCTAGGGGGTTACTAAAAGATGACAAAGAATATATTGACGGCATTGAAGAGGCAAACCACTGGGCATCTGCTCAGCACTTGAGAGGGTTGTTTGTCACACTCTTATTCTCTAATTCTATTGAACGTTCTGAACATGTGTGGGAGAATTGTTGGAAGTATTTATTTGATGGCATTCTTTATAGACAACATATTCAGCGGAAAAATCAAGGTATAACATTACTTTATTTATATGTTTATATATTAAGTTTGTTATGCATACATGAATGTTTAGAAAGTTAACTGCTAACAAATAGCGTAATGATTGTGTACATTTGACTTTCACTGAGGAAGCAGTAAAAAATCTCACTCTTGTGGAGATCGAGAAAATGTTGTGGAATGGAGGGAAAAGCCTTTCTGATTACGATCCTATGCCAAGTGCAAAATTCTATTGTGATGCGAGTTCTGGAAATCGTTTTGTTGTTGGTGAACTAAACTATGATCGGGATCTAACTATTGAGCACGATAAGTTAGTTACAAATCTGGCCGATGAATAAAAAGTTGTCTATTAAACTGTCATAAATTCACTTGATACTGTTGATGGAGGGGCATTCTTTGTATACGTATATGGAGGAACTGAAAAGGCATTTATTTAGATGACACTATCGGTTGCTCTACGATTCAAAGGTGAAATTTTTTTGAATGTTGCCTCGAGTGGTATAGCGTCGCTTGTATTGCAAGGGGGAAGGACTGCACTTTCGCGTTTCAAGATCCCATTGAATGTGCATGAAGATTCGTCGTCCAGTATAACTTTGGGTAGTCCTGTGACTGAGATGATTGGGAAATCAAAACTGATTATTTGGGATGAAGCCCCCATGATGCACAAAATTTTTCTTTTAGATTCTGGATAGATTACTCCAAGACATAACAAAGACGAAAATTTTGTTTGGTGGCGAGAGTGTTGTGCTGGGTGGAGATTTCAAAGAAATTCTAGCAGTAGTGCCGAAGGGCACACGTCAGGATATAGTTCATGCGACCATAAATTCGTTTTATTTGTGGCCACATTTCAAAGTGATTAACAAAGAATATGAGACTCTAGAACCTTCCTAACGATGTTGAAGGACATGATCTAAGAACATTTACAGAATGCATTGCAAGTATAGGGGATGGGATAATTGGTGGTCCGAATGATGGAGAAGTGGAGATTGACATCGTAGAAGATATAATGCTACAAAGTGGTGAGAATCCAATTGCGACTATTTTTGAGAATACGTATCCAGATTTTGGTACAGTGGGGGACGATACAGCTTATCTACATGGTAGAGATATATTGGCACCTAGGCTGAATGTTGTGGGGTCTATTAATGAATATATAACTTCAAAGAGCACTTCTCAAGGTAAGACGTACTTAAGTTCGGATGCACCGTGTAAATCCGATGCAAATATAGATCTTTTGAATGACTTACACACCCTCAAATTTTCAAATTCAATCAATTGTTCGTGTTTGCCCAACCATGAGTTAAATATCAAGATTGGCACACCGGTTATGTTGTTGCGGAACATAGATCATTCTCTTGGTTTGTATAATGGTACCCGTGCTTACAAAGCTTGGTGATCACGTAGTGGGGGCAAAGGTTATATCAGGGGGATAATGCTGGTGTGAAAGTTCTCATTCCTCAGCTTTCTATGGCACGTTCTAATAAGAGAATGCCTTTTCAATTTCAGAGGAGACAAGTTCCTTTTATCGTTTTTTATGCAATGACGATAAACAAAAGTCAGGCTTAGTCACTTAACCATGTTTGTTTATTCTTGAAGAAATTTGTGTTCAGTCATGATCAATTGTACCTTACTGTGATCTCTTGTCACGAATCGAAAGGACTTGAAGATTTTAATATGTGATGACGAACATCCGGAGAGAAAGACCACCATAAACGTTGTCTATAAGAAAGTTTTTCAGAATTTATAATAGTTATGTTTACTTTGCTTTCAATTTTTATGTTATTGTATTTATTTCATGTATTCCTGTTACGTTATTAGTCATTGATTCATCGTAGTATATATGTCATGAGTATAGACCACCATTTTTATGTTATCGTATATATTATGTTTTCATTGTACGTAGTTAACTATGATCGATACATTTTCAAGTTACAATTATAATTAATGTCATTTCGGAAAGATCTTCCCGTGCATCGCACGGGCAACTACTAGTTTGATTAAATAATTGATTTATAGTAGTATTTAATTGATTTAACAACTCACTAATTTAATGATAAAACATAGGACCCAATAATGTTTAGTTCACTTCGGTTTTATTAATTTATGGAAAAGATTTATAGTTACTTAAACTTATAAAATAAAATTTAAAAAGTTAAGAAAAGATGACCAAATAATTTAAAGAACAGGTAATGCATAGTCTAACTGGTATCATTATTGGATAGTAAAATGTAGTCCATATATATTTGACTAGAAAATTGTCATAGAGAATATCAATTATTTAAATTAAGTACAGAATGTTTGAAAACTTAAAGCAATGCATAATAATATGTCAGATTAGCAAAAGTTAACATATTTTGAATCATTAATATGATTTAATTATAAATTAATCTTTTTTTAGGGTCAATTGTAAGTTAATCTTAGACTTAATTTCATCATAACATTAAAATGTTGTTTATAACCTATAAGATATCTATTATGGAGGATAATAATTTCGAACCAAATTTATGTAGAGTTCCATAATTAAAGGGATATCAGCTTATACCTTAAAATTTGTTGATTAATACATTGCTTAAATGTATTAGATATTCATTTCTTAAATTAATTATAGAATGTAAGAAAAGTTATAAATTATGTACACGTAAAGTTGGTTCGTAAAAATTATGTATAAGCTGATATTCATTTCTTAAATTAATATGGAATGTAAGAAAAGTTATAAATGAAAAAATGCTAAGAAAAACTGAGATTATAGTTTGAATAATCTCATTAGTAGAAATTTTACCTAAGTTGCGTTATAGTGGAAACATTGAGAGATTTTTTCTAATTCTTAATCTTATCTACCAAATGTCTGGTACACTTAACTTCTTCATAATTTTGACATGTATTGTACAAACCATGAAATTTTAAGTAAATTGCTTAAATTTGATTTTTATTTTTTAGATAATTTGCCATTTGGTAAGAAATATAGTTCATATAAATTTGATTGGAAGACCCAATAGAGGATGTGGATTATTTAAATTAATTACGGAATTTTTGAAAATTTATAACAATGCATAACAATATGGGGCCTTAGAAAAAGAATGATCGATTTGGAATCATTTTCAATTATTTAATTTTAATTAATCTTAGACTTAATTTTTTCAGAACATCGAAATGTTGGGTTGACTTCCTTTATAATAATTTAAAAAAAAAAAAGATTCATACTTATTTCTTCATAAATTTAGAAGTTGTTTATACACTATTAGAAATCTAATATGGACGGCAATAATGACTACATTATGTATAGTTGCGTGATTAAACGAATATTACCATACACGTCGAAATTTGTTTTAAATACATTCGTTGAATTTAGTTTTTATTTTCTAAATAATGTGTCATTTGATAGATTATATAGATCCATAAATTTGGTTCGAAATATAGCAATAGAGTATATTCATTTTTAGATTACTTATGAAATGTTTGAAAAATTATACATGATATAAAAAATAAGAAACACCAAAATTATAATTTAACTAATCGCATTAACAGATAGTTTGTTTAAATTACTCCATGATCTAATGCACATGTGCTTTGTTTAATTCTAGGACTTTTTTAATTTAATGATATGTTTTTACCTTCAAACTTAATTTATGATTTTGTTTATTATTAATTTTGTTTTGTATTTTTATTGCAGCTTTATGGAAATATCAGTATTTCTACACAGTTTTCACATATAGTTCATGCTATGACAATCTGGTATGTGAAATTAATGACATGAACTTTGATTATATATTTTAACTGTGTATAATAAATTGTTTTATTGTTATTCAATATATTATAATTTCTGTAGGAGTTTCCTACTGGATTTGTGGAGGTTCTGATTGAAAATTTAAACAAGAGATGCACTGTTGAAACAAACAAAAATAGGAAGTGGGATATGGAAATTAGACTGGATGAAGATGAGAAAACTTATTTGAATAAAGGTTGGAGATAGTTTGTAAACGAGAATGCATTGAAAGATGGTTATCACTTATTTATCAAAGATGGCTCTTCCTCATCTATATTACATGTTTATATACATGATCATGATGTGTGTGTGGTAGATGTTCCAGATAAAATAAGGTCATTCTACGTGATTTTTAATCAACGTGAATTTCTTGGAAATCAGGCAATAAAAAAGAATATTAACAATGTATAATTCGAATTGATTTAAACAAATTTGTTCTTTTAATTAATACATCTTTAATTTTCAGGCTATATTTATTTTGTATTTTTTTTTTCAGTCTGTTTTGATGCCAAAGAAAATTGGAGAACATTTGGAGGTTAAAATTCTAAATTGTTTTGCATTGGAGAATATAGATAGAGAAGTTTGGTTGGTTTTAGTTGAGAACATTCACTTTTGGATGGAAAAAGTTTGCAAATGTAAATGAATTGGGTGAAAATTAATTTCTTTGTCATTGTGTGAAAGATACGTACCAAGTCAAATTATAATTTCTTCCCATCTTCAAGAACACCTAACTTCAATAGGTATTAGTAACAATCTGTATGTTTCTCAAATTTTTAATATGCTTCACTGATTTTTTTTTTTTTTTGGTTTGTTGTTTGATATTTGTAGATGTGGGGATGTGTTCAATATAATTAAGGTGGTGCCTATATGGAATATGGTGTGTTGGGAATTCAGAACCAGATTCACAAGTCTAAGAACCGGACTAGAAGAACCGGATTTGATCGAGTCAAGAGAAGGGTGTATACTGAACCGGGTTTTTGACTGATAGTGACATATGTACAAAAGGACAAACACAACGGTTTTAAGCTAACAGAAACCGTTGTAACTCAACCGTTGTTAACAAACTTGCAGCTTGCAACTTGCAGCAGTTGTAACTTACTCCTCGCGAAGATTCGAGACACATTACTGATATAGGCTTGAAGCTCTTGTAAATAAGAACACAATTATCACATTTTCCCTTTGTATACAATACAGTAGAGAGAGAATTAGAGATCTAGAGTTCTAAAACCTAATTCGGTTTGTGAATTGGGGCTTTGCTAGATTTTGATTAATTCTTGTAATTTCTGCTTGAGTGAAGAGAATTGAGGTGTGTAGAACCTCCGTAGATGTAGATCGCATTGGATCGAACCACGTAAAACCTTCTTGTGTAATTTTGGTTCTTGTTTCTACGTCTTTACCTGTTCGGTCATTCTTGAGTGTTCGTGTGCGAATATTCATCATCAGTTCGTTCATTCTTGTGTATTTTTCGTCCGAACGTGTTCTGGGTTATTTATGTGAGGTGATTTTCACAGCAAGTGACGCCGTCTGTAGGAAACCACTCTCACACCAGAAAAAGAAGGAGAAATGGCAGGGATGAAGATGGATTTGTACAAGTTCTCCGACAAGAATGACTTTGCATTATGGAAGATCAAGATGAATGCCATCTTGATTCAGAATGGGCTTGCAAATGCTCTTAAACCTATTGATCAGTGGTTGGAGGTTGCGAAACTCAAGTTTGGTGATATGGATCAGAAGCCTTTGAGTATGATCATCCTGTGTCTTGGTGATAAGCCATTGAGGGAGATTTCCAGGTGTAAAACTGCCATAGAAGCCTGGGCAAAACTGGAGGAACTTTATCAGACAAAGTCAGTTTCAAATAAGCTCTTCCTCAAACAGAAGTTGCTTGCCTTCAGGATGAATGATGATAAGGTAATTCTGACCAACTAGATGAATTCACAAAGCTGATTGATGAACTGGAGGATTTGGCCGTCAAAATTGAAGAAGAAGATAAAGCTCTGATGGTGTTAAATGTACTTCCAAGATCCATGGAGAGTTTTAAAGATACTCTCATGTTTGGGAGGCAAGAGAAGTTGAGTTATGACTCAATTATCACTGCCTTGAAAACCAAATGTCTGTAGAATCAATGTGCACTAGGCAAGTCTCAAAAAGGGTACAAATTGTGTTCTTGGGTTATCCTGATGGGGTAAAAGGGTACAGATTGTGGTGCTTGGAGCCTGGAAATCAGAAGCTCATTGTGAGTAGGGATGTAAAGTTCAATGAAAGTGTTATGGGATATACTTCTGCTGGTAGTATGAAAGAGCTTCAGGATGCTGTGGAAGCTGAGGAAGTTTCAGTTGAGGTGGAGTATTCACATGATAACACTCAACCCAGAGAAGACAACCTAGATCATCACTCAAGTGAAAGTTCTTCAGAAGAAGATGAAATACAACCTGAGACACCAAATCTTAGAAACTATAGCATTGCCAGGGATAGACCAAGGAGACAAATCCAGAGACCAGATTTCTGTGGACAAGCTGGAAGTGTGTACTATGCACTCAGTGTTGCAGAGGACATAGAACACCATGAACCTCAAAGTTTCAAAGAAGCAGTAAGTGGAAATGAAGGTGAACACTGGATTAGTGCTAGGATGGAGGAAATGGAATCTCTAGAGAGGAATAACACCTGGAAGCTAGTGGATAAGTCAAAGGGGCAGAAGCTAGTGAGTTCCAAGTGGATTTATAAGAAGAAGATTGAAGCTGGAGACGCTGAGAAAGTGAGATACAAGGCAAGGCTGGTAGCCAGAGGCTTTACACAAAGGGAGGGTATTGATTTCAATGAAGTATTCTCTCCTATGGTGAAACATTGCTCTATTAGACTTCTGTTATCAAAGGTAACTCAAGAGGATATGAAATTGCAACAAGTGGATGTAAAAACTGCATTTTTACATGGAGACTTGATTGAAAACATATATGAAGCAACCTGAAGGCTTTGCGGTTCCGGGAAGTGAAGAGAAGGTGTGCTATCTCAGGAAGTCACTCTATGGGTTAAAACAAAGCCCAGGCTTTACCAGAAGCTTATATGACAGTTGTGTTTACTTTGATAAGAATTCTAAGGTTGATCATGTGTATTCATTACTTTATGTGGATGATATGCTTATAGCTAGTAAGAGTAAGCATAAGATCCAGCAGCTCAAGAAGAAATTAAGTTCAGAGTTTGATATGAAAGATCTGGGGGATGCAAGGAAGATTCTTCAAATGGATATCAACAGAAAGAGAAAAGCTGGAATGATGTTCTTACCTCAAAGGAACTATCTTCAGAAGGTGGTGGAAAGGTTGAACATGCATGAATCCAAGAGTTTGAGTGTTCCAGTGAATCAGCAGACAAAGCTATCCAAGGATCAATGCCCCAAAACTACTGAAGAAGAAAGATACATGAGATAGATACCGTATGCAAGTGGTGTTGGTAGTTTGATGTATGGTATGGTTTGCAGTAGACCTAACTTAGCCTACTGTGTTTCTTTGGTAGGCAGATTCATGTCAAATCCTGGAAAGGCATATTGGGAAGCTCTGAAGCAAGTGCTAAGATACCTAAAGGGATCAGTGACTTTAGGGTTAAAGTTTGAGAAGCAAGCTCAGAATACTATTCCATTGCTGGGGTTTGTAGATGCTGATTTTGCAGGAAATGTGGATACAAGAAGATCAATGTCAGGATATGTGTAACTACAATAAGTTGGAGAAGCATACAACAATCTGTAGTGGCTCTATCCACTACAGAAGCATAATATATGGCCATTAGTGATGCTATCAAGGAAGCTGTATGGCTTAGGGGAATTCTGAGGGATTTGGGAATTGTTCAAAAGTGTGTTACAGTTCTTTGTGATAATCAAAGTGCACTCCAGTTGGTAAAAAATCAAGCATTTCATGAGAGGTCAAAACACATTGATGTTAGACTGTATTTTGTGAGGGATGTAATTGATTCAGGGTCTATGGAGATGAAGAAAGTGCATACAGATGACAATGTCACAGATTTCTTAACTAAGGTTGCACCAGGTAACAATTTGAGACATTGCTCGAGTCTAATTAGGCTTGAACAATGTGTTTGAAACATAAAAGTGAAGGGCGGGATGAGATGATGACACACACTTGATTTCATTGAGGTGGAGATTTGTGGGGATATGTTCAATATCATCAAGGTAGTGTCTATATGGAATATGGTGTGTTGGGAATTCAGAACCGGATTCACAAGTCTAAGAACCGGACTAGAAGAACCGGATTTGATCGAGTCAAGAGAAGGGTGTATACTGAACCGGGTTTTTGGCTGAAAGTGACATATGCACAAAAGGACAAACACAACGGTTTTGAGCTAACAGATACCGTTGTTAACAAACTTGCAGCTCGCAACTTGCAGTAGTTGTAACTCACCCCTCGCGAAGATTCAAGACACATTACTGATATAGGCTTGAAGCTCTTGTAAATGAGAACACAATTATCACATTTTCCCTTTGTATACAATACAGTAGAGAGAGAATTAGAGATCTAGGGTTCTAAAACCTAATTCGGTTTGTGAATTGGGGCTTTGCTAGATTTTGATTAATTCTTGTAATTTCTGCTTGAGTGAAGTGAATTGAGGTGAACCTTCGTTGATGTAGATCACATTAGATCGAACCACGTAAAACCTTCTTGTGTGATTTTGGTTCTTGTTTCTGCGTCTTTGCCTGATCGGCCGTTCTTGAGTGTTTGTGTGCGAACATTCATCATCAGTTCATTCATTCTTGTGTGTTTTTTGTCCGAACGTGTTCTGGGTTATTTTATGTGAGGTTATTTTCACAACAGTAGACATCAATATGCAACATGTTGATCAAGACAATCGTGAGATTATTTATTGTTTAGACAATGCTGAAGATGGTGATAAGTCACGGTTGATAAAAGACCAAATTGGGAATTCTATTTAGAGAATAAAAAAGAAAAAAAACTGTTGAAGAATGGATTAGAATATTTCAGTCAACAATATAAGTTCAAAGATATGGCTAAGTGCAGTTCCAGAGTCGAAGACGAATAAAGACTTCTTTTATTTATGTATTTTTTTATTGAAGTCGAATTTAGATCATATGAAAATATTTCATAATTTCTTATATATGGACTATTTTGAACATGTTTGAAATCTTATAATTGTTCAATGTTACTTGATTAGTTTTGCAGAATGAATCTATCAACAATTTCATTTTTTTTTTTGGGGAAATTACTTAGTATCTTATTGTACTCTAAATTCAATCAATTTCTTCAATGCTGATATTGGTTTAATATAATTTTGTCTTCATCTAAATATATATTTGTTTGGGATTAAGCTCTCATACTTCATAGATATTGCATTTAAAATTTGGATAAAATCCTCAAAGATGTCATGCAACTAAGTGAATTGCATAATTCTTATCTATCTTTTGCTTAGAATATAGTTGCTCTCAGAGGAAAGCTCAAATAGATTGTTCCTGTTATAACAAAGGGTTCAGACAGTATGTCGTCCACCCTACTATAATTTTGTCTTATTTGTGGGATGATTGCATAGTATTGCGACTCACAAAGAACATGAGAATACAAATACGTCTCAAGTTAAGACATAATATTGTAAATCAAGATTATTCGTTCAATAAAATAAATATGCAACCTCTTTTTATTATGACTATAGCTGATATGATTAAAAATATAAATATTAGGTTTTAAAATAATAATAAAAAACTCACCATCCATGCATTTTGCGCGGGTGAAGAGCTAGTATTATCAATTAACTAAATAAATTTGAATTATGTGGTTATTGGGAGGGATATCATAACTTTCGGAAAAATTAAGATTTGACTCAATTTTTACTATATTAGTTAGTGAAACAATTTTCCTAATTTATTGGAGTAAAAATTGGTAGGTCAGTGGCCCAACCACAAATTAAAATTTACAGCCAAATAATAAAAGAATTTTTTATTTCCTAAATTATTAGGTGCAAATGGAGGAGGGGGGGGGGGAATATTTATTTCCATTTCTAGCAAAAGATCATTTTGTTATTTTATATACTAGTATTATTCCCGTGCGATGCACGGAAGACTGCTAATAAAGTAAAGTTTTTCACTAAATTAGATAATGTACGGTTATATTATTTGAAAATGTGAATATTGTATACTTAATAAAATTGTAAATAGTGTAAATATTTGTTTCTCCCGTGTAATTCTTGAATTATATATAGATGTATGTGTGTGTGTTATTTATAAATAAATTATTGTTACATAATAAAATTGAAATAAATATCAAAATATATAACAAATAAAAATTCCTATGTTCATTTTTTATTTTTTTATAAAACTCTGACATAACATTAGTCGGTCTGTATCCTGTTAGGAATTTATCCCACCCACAACCACGACACGACTAGATAATCGGATGAAGAAAGCAATAAAATAGCACACAATAAGACAACAATTTGATTTCCCAGTTCGTTACGATGTGTAACTACGTCTGGGGGCGATACCAAGCCAGGATATATACTAGAATGATGATTTTCTGGGATTACATAAGCAATGAAGGAAACCACTATTTATAATAGCTTTGTGGACCCTAAAAACGACCTCTGCTTGAGGCCCACGAAAATAGGTCCGCGTCAAAGATCTCGGCCGAGATTACAAGTCTCTCTCGGCCGAGATGACTATCCAGCAATAACTCCTAGTTTGCCTGCCTTCTCGTCTCGGCCGAGATCACTCCCTGTCTCGGCCGAGATAACTCTCTAGAGAAAAACTCCTCTGACGCGACCAGCCCGTCTCGGCCGAGATCCTTCCCCGTCTCGGCCGAGATTCCTTTCCAGCGGGAAGCACTCCTGTTCCCCTGTTTTTGGCTCCACAACTCAACATATCCTTCTTAACCTATACGAATGACCACAAATAATTCAGTTAATTACATATGTTAAAGCAATAAAAATATAATAACATACTACTTATTAAAAAATAAGATAAGATAGTAAAATAAAATAAATTAACCAATTTATAAGGAAAATAGATTTTCTTTTCAAATAATCCTATATTTTTTTATTTTTTAAAATACTTTATTGCTTCATTTTTACATAATTTAATTCACAATATAAATGAATCAATGCGCAATAAAATATTGAAACATAATTCAACTTAAAGAAGGAGAAAAGATGATTAAATTGGTATATTATATATGAAAATATATTAAAAAGAAAAAAACTTGTTAGTATTATAAAAATTCTTAAAGAGTTTTTGACAAAGAAACACACTAACAAAATGTTGAAACTGTAATATCTTTTAGGGATACATACAAGAATATTTTTTCTTGAAAATGTCTGATTTGTAATTGAATGAAAAAATATTTTTTTACATATTTATAGAATAAAATTAAGATGCAGATGTAAATACAATAGATTAATTAATTAAAATATTTTAAAAAATTAAATTGAAAATATTTTTTAGAAAAATTCTTCAACTAATTCGTATTGCGGCCTAAACATTACATTAATAAACATCTGTAATAAGTACATAAATTTAACCAAATAATCAACCAATAAATAGTTTGTATTTATTTTATATAATATCACACTTTTATAAAATAATGCTTAATTTGATATATAAAATGTAAAAATTGCTAAGATATAATTTTTATTTTAAAATTTGGGAAATGACTAATTCTTTGAAAGAAGGAAAAAAAAAAAAAAAAAAAAAAAAACATATCAAAAATTGACACTTCTACAAATAACCATAAATAACATAAAATATTTTGGTGGAGAAATACAACTTAACAGTTTTAACACTCTTATAACGTTTATATATGTATGAATTTTTAATATATCTAAATAAATTTTCAAATTAGAACTATCAATATTTAAATTTTTCTTTCTAACATTATATTCTCTTTGCAGCTTTAAACATTTCACTTGGAAATTTCAGATATATTGAAGTATTTCTTATTTTCAAATAAATACTAACATTAACAAAATAAAATCAAAAGTTATTCATTAATTCGAAGACAATTTAAAGTGTGTGAGTTCTTCAAAATATTTAAATATTTTCATACTTTATTTGGTTTTGTAATTCAATTAAATTTTACATTTTTATTGTAAATATTATATTATTTCAGGTAAAAAACGATTAATGCTAAAAAAAAAAAAAAATCGTATGTTGCAAAGAGTAAAAAAAGATATAATTGAAGTTGGTTAGTGTGACACAATATTTTTTAGGTTGCAAAATGTAAAAAATATATAGTTGAGATTGATTCACGAAAGAAAAAAAGATTGAAAAGTATAACAAATGTCATAAAATTTAGGTTACTATATATAAAATAATATTAACAGAACATACATTATATAAAAATATGAATAAGTAATAAAACAACAAACTCAATAATAATTATGATTTATAAACATACATATGCTCTCTCTCTCTCTCTCTCTCTCTCTCTCTCTATATATATATATATATATATATATATATTAGCAGACGTAATGATTTAATAAATTATTTATAAAATTAATTATTTATTTTTTGCCTTTAATTTAATGAAATATGAGTTTAATTACTTAAAAAAAAAAAAATTTATTCTGGTTATAACTGACGTAAAAAATATATTTGAAAATTCACGTGAAATATAATAAATTTGTTGAACTTTGAGAAAATACTCAACTAATATTTTTTATAAAGGAAGTTATTTTATTAATTTTTACAATAAACACTTAAATATAACCTATATATTTAATCAATAAATAGTAATTTATTATTTTAAATTTAAATATTTTGCACATTATAATATATGTGATATGGATGTCAAATTAAAGATTGTGAAATGATGAATAATTTGATATATCATGCATAAAAAATGAATTAATAATATAAAGGTTATTTGCATTTTAAAAAATTGAAAGAAAATTATAAAGTTACCAAAATTGACAAAAACTTACCAAATTAGTGTAAAAGGTTTTGGAGGGAAAGTTAAAATGACAATAAAGCCCTCCATTTAGCTTTTATATATACTAGTATTATTCCCGTGCGATGCACGGAAGACTGCTAATAAATTAAAGTATTTCACTAAATTAAATAATATATGGTTATATCATTTGAAAATGTGAATATTGTATACTTAATAAATAAATATTTTATTTTTTCAGCATATAGTAAAATTTTAAATAGTGTAAATATATGTTTCTCCCGTGTAATTCTTGAATTATATATATGTGTGTGTGTATGTGTGTGTGTGTGTATGTGTATATGTGTGTGTGTGGTATTTATAAATAAATTATTGTTACATAATAAAATTAAAATAAATATCAAAATATATAACAAATAAAAAGTAAAAATTCCCGTGTTAAAATTATTTTTTTATAAAACTCTGACATAACGTTAGTCGGTCTGTATCCTTCTTAACCTATACGAATGACCGGAAATAGTTCAATTAATTATATATGTTAAAGCAAACAAAAATATAATAACACACTACTTATTAAAAAAGTAAGATAAGATAATAATAAAATAAATAAATAATTTATAAGGAAAAATAGATTTCTTTTCAAATAATCCTATATTTCATATTTTTAAAAATACTCTATTGCGTCATTTTTATATAATTTAATTCACAATATAAAATGAATCAATGCACACTAAAAAGTTAAAACATAATTCAACTTAAAAAAGGTGAAAAGATGATTAAATTGATATATTATATATGAAAATATATTAAAAACAGAAAAATTGTTAGTATTATAAAAATTCCTAAAGAGTTTTTGACAAAGAAGCACACTAGCAAAATGTTGAAACTGTAATATCTTTTCGGGATACATACATGAATATTTTTTCTTGAAAATTTCTGATTTGCAATTGGATGATTTTTTATTTTTTTTACATATTTGGCTCCATTTATTTTATTATACACACACATATTTATATATGGATTAATTTATAGAATAAAATAAAGATGGAAAAGTAAATACAATAGATTAATTAATTAAAATATTTTAAAAAATCAAATTGGAAATATTTTTTTAGAAAAATTCTTCATCTAATTCGTATTGCGGGCTAAATATTACACCAATAAACATCTGCAATAAGTACTCAGATCTAACCGACCAATAAATCACTTGTATTTATTTTATATAATATCACACTTTCATATATGTGATATGGATGTAAGAAAAAAGATTATAAAACAATGATTAATTTGATATATAAAATGTAAAAATTGTTGAGATATAAAAAATATTTTTATTTAAAATTTGGGAAATGACTAATTCTTTTGAAAGAAGGAAAAAAATACATCAAAAGTTGACACCTCTACAAATAACCATAAATAACATACAATATTTTGGTAGGAAAATACAACTTAACAATTTTAACACTCTTATAATGTTTATATATGTATAGATTTTTAATATATCTAAACAAATTTTCAAATTAGAACTATACACTGTTTCTTTCTAGAATTATATTCTCCTTGCAACTTTGAACATTTCACTTGGTAATTTCAGATATATTGAAACACTTCTTATTTTTAAATAAATACTAACATTAACAAAATAAAATCAAAAGTTATTCAATAATTCGAAGACAATTTAACGTATGTGTGTTCTTCAAAATATTTAAATATTTTATTTGATTTTGTAATTCATTTAAATTTTATACTTTTATTGTAAATATTATATTATTTAATGTAAAAATTGATTAATGCAAAAAAAAAAAAAAGATTAAAAAATCTTAGGTTGCAAAGAATAAAAAAAAAAAGATATAATTGAAGTTGGTTAGTGCGACAAAATATTTTTTAGGTTGCAAAGTGTAAAAAATATAGTTGAGATTGATTCACGAAAAAAAAGATTGAAAAGTATAACAAATACCTTAAAATTTAGGTTACTATATATAAATAATATTAACACAATATACATTATATAAAAATATGAATAAGTAATAAAACAACAAACTCAATAATAATTATGATATATGAACATACATATGCTCAAAGGTCCACATCTAATAAAACAAACATTGTTATTATATATATATGTGTGTGTGTGTATATATATATATATATATATATATATATATATATATATATTAGCAGATGTAATGATTTAGTAAATTATTTATAAAATTAATTACTAATTTTTTGCCTTTAATTTAATGACATATGAGTTTAATTACTTAAACAATATTTTTTTATTTTGGTCGCAACTAAAGTAAAGAATATATTTGTAAATTCATGTGAAATATAATAAATTTGTTGAACTTTGAGAAAATACTCAACTAATATTTTTTATAAGGGGGATTATTTTATTTATTTTTACAATAAACACTTAAATATAACCTAAATAATTAATCAATAAAGAATTTATTATTTTAAAATTAAATAACTCGCTCATTATAATATATATGATATATAATATGGATGTCAAATTGAAGATTGTGAAAAGATGAATAATTTGACGTATCATGCATAAAAAATGGATTAATAATATAAAGGTTATTTGCATTTTAAAAAATAGAAAGAAAATAATAAAGTTACTAAAATTGACAAAACCTTACCAAATTAGTGTAAAAGGTTTAGGAGTGAAAGTTAAAATGACAATAAGGCCCTCCATTTAGCTTATATATATATATAGTAAAACCCCTTTATATTAGAGTTAGAGTTTAGGCAAACATCATACATCCCGAGAGATAAGTAGAGCTAAATTAGATGGTAACACATCCATCCAAATAATTTGACTATCTAATTCACCTCTAAAATGAGCAATAGCATGTGCCACCGAATTGGCATCGGGCTTGACATGGGAAAAAGCAAAGCAATGACAATGAAACGCCAAGTCTTGTATATCATCCATAACTAGGCCGCAATAATCCGGGCGCTTTTCATGCTTAGCCAAGTATTGCATAAGTGATATATATATATATATATATATATATATATATATATATATATATATATATATATATAAAAGTAGATTTTGAGAGAGAAAAAGTTGTTTTTATGCTTACTAGAACTTCACCCCGTGTAATTGCACGAATTGATTAAATTTTTCTTTTGTCAGTCTTACTCATTATTTTTTAAGGATTAGTTACCAAACAAATCATGACCTTTAGTCCAATTTTCAATTGCAACATGACATTTAAAACTTGACAATCTCTGGCACATTCTTTCAATTTGTTTCAATTACAACAACTCTGGCACCCAATTGCTGACGTGGATAGTGGTGCTCCCAAAACGACGTCGTTTTTTCTCTGTTGACTAGGATGCTCCCGCCATGTCAACGGACACGTGGAAATTATTAATAAAATTTAAAAATAAATTTAAAAAAATAAAAAACGTATAATAACTAATTATAATAAAATAAAAAAAAATAAAATAAAATAAAATAAATTATAATAAATAAAAATAAAAAATTCTAATAACTAATTATAATAAATTTTTAAAAAATATAAAAATATAATTTTTGTTATTTATTTTTTTAATTTTATTAATAATTTTCACATGTCCTCTGACATGGCTGGAGTATCCCAAGTAATAGACGAAACAACGTTGTTTTGAGAACACCGCCATCCACATCAGTAATTGGGGGCCGGAGTTGGGCGGAGATGTTGTAACTGAAACAAATTGAAAGGTTGTGCCAGAAACTATCAAGTTCTAAATGTCATGTTGCAATTGAAAATCAAACTAAATGTCGTGATTTGTTTGGTAATTAACCATTTTTTAAAAATAAATTATATTTCTTGGAATCCACTTATACAATACATTTAAAACATTTAAGAAATATTTATTTTAATTCAAAATAATATGACAAAAATTGAGATTTATTTATTTTAATTAAACAAATTAAAATATTTAACTTTAAATGTTTATTATACATTTAAAAAACTTCCCTGGAAGGACACGTAATTTGTTACATTATATTGAATTTAATCATCAAAACACACCAACTATTTTATTCTTATGTGTTTTGTGACTCTAGAAACTGCAACATATAATTGCTCAACACTGAATACATATTTTTTATAGAGTGTCAAACATTGGACAATGTCTTATCTTAAATATTATTAATAATCATTGCACAACACACAATGATTGAAAACCTCATAAAAAAGAAATTTTTAACCAATCTAACTTACATAAACATTAATTTGTCTACCAACTCACATAAAAACTACAACCGTCTTCATCAATCAATCCAAATGTACAATGAAGCCAATTAATATTCTTTTTGTTATTAAATCAATTAACTAAGAGGGTTGACAAAAGAATTCTTGTATTTACATATTTAAATTAATTGTCAGAGATTGTGAATCATTGAGAGATAAAAAGATGTAGTTCAATGAAGATTTTCAATCGACTATAATAATGTTATTATAAACAATATCAACTCAAAATAAATATTAAGCATTCAATGATGTTGTAAACAATAAGTTTGCAGAATCTAATACCTTAAGCCTAAATTCAACTCTCAAAGTTATTTTATTTGTCTTAATAAAAGACTACATGTACTCCGAAAGAAAAAATGAATTCCCACTTTTTACAAAACTAATCTTGAAAGAAACTTCATCCATAATGATACTTGAATCTTTATTTTCAACATCCAAATTGATGATATTGTGGTGACAAAATTCTTGTGGAAGAATTTGTATAGGAATTTTTCACCATACACACCCTGTAACAAAGACTTGTTTTGGTTGAACGACTTTCGACCATAAAAGGAGCACAAAGCATTCATTTCTAAGTAAACGGTGAAGCTCTTTTAACTTAGGCATTCCTCGTACAAATTCTACAATATAAATCACAATACAAAAAAGACATTAGATAATTAATAAATGATAATAAAAATAACCCTAAAACATGCTTTTAAACTAAACTTACAATATTTTTTAAATCATACCTCTACTAAAATTAATTCCCGTGTCAGAATTCCTGTAGATATTCTTCGTAGAACACATAGTAGACGAAAGTACATCAACATGAATGAGGGTACTTTTTCATCAGTGAAAATAATTAAATCACCTGATTTTAGATTATTAAGCAAAACAAATGAAATCATCCGCGCCTAAAATACACTCTACCATCATTGTTCATATCATCATGAACATAACATTCATCGTCATATTCATTCTTCAAGGTGTAACAATTTGGTAAAGTTCCTTTTATCAATGGATTATATGCTCGAAGAATACGTTGTCGTAATAACACGAAGAAACAAAATTAAGAATGTTTAAGAAAAAACGAAAAAATACAATTTAAGAACATTAAATAGGTTAATGAAATTACTTACACATTGATTTTCGTCACAATCGCTATTTGAAAAGAATGGAAGATAAAATCTACAATTTTTTTCCTTCCGAATGTTATTACCACAAGAAGACATATTCAATGTAGTTTCTGTAATTCTAAATTGACTTTTTTTTTTTTTTTTATAATTATTCTAAATTGACTTCAAAAAACATGAATGTACATGCTTAAATATTAATAATTTTCAGGTTTATGTATGGAAAATTATTGTGTTGAATAAAGCGTTAGAGTAAATTCAACTAATTTAAAAATTAAACATAAATATTTCTGTTAACATTAATTTTACTTGATTTACTCAAAATGATTAGAATAATTATTAGTGTAATACGTTAAGTGTAATATTTAATATAGATACGAATATGAATGTTATACAATGATATAAATATATATATTTCATGAGAAATTTAATTGCAATTAAACATTATGGAAATATTAAGTACTAAATAATAATAAAAAATTAAAATAATGTGTTTTGATTTGTAGCATTAGTTATTGATTAAGTTCCATTATATTGGTAGATATATCAAAATTCTATATGCATGTAATACATGATATCAATATACATGACATTAGCAAACAATTGCAATTAAGTTATCAAACTTCAATAAAAGACACCTTGTATCTAAAAAATATTGGAATTTGTTTTATAAATATGCAAACTTGTATCACAAATACAATTTATATTAATTACTAATACCAAGTGATACAAACAAAATTTAGATGGATCTTGATACTGCATCATGCTATACTTCAATGTTATACTTGAAAACCTGAACTGTTAAAAACAAAAAACCTCATTAAAAAATCAAATACTCCCTCAGTCCCGACTTAATTGACCTATCTTCATTTTTTGTTTGTCCCAACTTAATTGGCCTAACACATAAATGACAAATTTTCTCACAATCTCCACCCTCAAAATCTCCACATTTGAAAAAGTCAAAGATTCCACAAAATCTGTTTGTTCTTAGTCTCCGTGCCCGGCGAAGGTAGGCCAATTAGGCCAGGACAGAGGGAGTACATGCTAAAGATTAAAATACAAAATAAATAGTTATCCGCGGAAGACCAATTATCAAAATAAGCAGGCTTCATCACTAAATCCTCACTAAATTTTGTAATATAGAACTGTTTATTCTCGACATATGCCACGACGACAACACAGCCTCAAAGTTTTATAGTAACATCCTAGACCATCACTTCCCAATCAATTTCGAAAAAAATATTTTTTTTTTTTTTTTTTTGTTTTCTCTTTAAAAATGCATCCCAACTTTATGTATGTCAATATACAAAAACTTTGCAAGTAGTCTCTGAAATATGACTTATGTGTTTAACGAATGTGCATGGTATCTCCTACATATAACATAAAAATAAGAAGTATTAATATAATCATCGTGGAATAATAAGGATATATTACATAATATCATCATATTAAAACAACACAAATGATTTAGAAATTTACCATTTCATGATACTTATTGTGCTCCAGAGATTGATAAATAAATTTAGGAAAATGATCAAAATATGGTATGTATTGATGCTCAACAACAGTGTTTGGTTAACTGTAAACATAAAAGGATTATAAACTTCGAAAACTTATAAATAATACACCGCATAAAAAAAAGTAATACGTCACCAATATAAATTAGAATTTGATTATATTAATAAACTTGAAATATTGTATACTACATTGTCGACATTAGAATGACACGAGAAATAATGTAAGGACTGGTTGTATGTGTAGCAACAAATTTTGCAATTTGAATAAACAAACACAAAAAAAATGTACAAATTAACTTTAATCGGATCGCATTGGAAAAAAATAGGCTACAATCTCTAAGCTTTTAATCCTCTGATTCTTCCCTTTAGGTATTTTCTTTGAATTCGGGAATTTGGAGTGAAATCTTCTTCCTGATCTCCTCCGCCGCCTGTGTTTCTTTTCAAAAACGTTTGTCCGAAGGCCGAAAGACTTGATTTCAGATCGAATGCTACTTCTTAATGCTTTTATGAAGAACGTCTTCGAATCTTCAAAAGCCCTTTGAATCTTCTTGGAGAGAATTTCTCGGATCTCTTCCAACTTTTGACGCTTTTTTTTTTTTTTTTTTTAACTTGTCCCTTTGAATGAAAAGATGCTTGTATTTATAGATGTAGAGAAAACGTCGTTCCATATTTTCTTTGTTAAGTGGCGCAATTTCATTGGCCCCCATTGATTTGATTGACTTGATTTGAGCTTGATTTATGACCGTGATGTCGAGGCATAGAAAATTAATATCCTTAACTGCCCCCTTCTAATTTGTAGAAGTAGTAAGTTAGAATCGATCCCACAAGGAGCAGTCCCATTATTCGTGTTTTACGTATTAATTAATTAAAACGAATAAGAAAATGAAAGGGGAGTTTGATTTGATTTACTAAATAAACTATCAATATCAAAGATAAATTGAAAATAAGCAATAAAAGTGATTTAACTCAAATAAATAAAAGATCACAACCCCTAATTAGTTATCTCCATAGTCTCATTAATCTTATTATTAATACAACTACCCTTAAATTAATCCTAGAACTTCTACCCCTAAACCAACAATAAGCTTTGATGACTCAATTATCCCTTAATTTTAATTTACGAAAATGAGCTCTTTGATTAATCTATCTTGGCTAAATGCCTAAAGTATTAGGATAATATGGTATACAAAGGGTTGGACTCACAAACTCGGTCCAAGTAATCCTGATTTATGTTATCTAACAAATTAATTCACTATTTGCTACCAATGCATATAAAGTCACAACAATTACGTATTATGATAATACACTGGCTGTAAATACGAGGTTAATTAACGTAGGTGATCAATCAAATTAACATTCCACATATAAAATAATTAAACCGAATAACATAAAATGTTCCAAAATATAATCCAAAAGCAATCATTGGAAGAATTACAAGTCAATCAAATTGGGGTTCAAACATCAATTAGGGACTGGAATTAAAATACTAACCGCACATATCGGCGTTCAAAAACATAAATAAAATATCCAATATGAATTTAAAAACAGAAATTAAAGAACCGGAAACGTAGATTCTCGAGCGTGCGCCTCCATTTCGTCAACTCTTTTTCTCCAATCTAAAGCCATCCATTCTTCACATCTGATCCTCATTAAATAAGAAACCACGTGGGCTCTCAACCTCCTTTCAATTAATTCAAGTAAAAGCCTCGCGTGGGCCTTTAGTCCTTTCTTCCCACCAATCACGGGCGTCTGCCTTCTTCCGCTTTGATTCAAACCAGTTCCTAGCTCCCGTCCTCCTATTTTGGTTGTCCTAACTTTAGTTTGGGTTGGGCTTGATACCAAGTCACAATATGTTAGGCCCAACTCGATATATGTTCCTTCATTTTGATTCGAAAAACCTTCAAATCTACTCAAATAAACACTAAAAGAGCAATCAACATAATTCGGACCAAGAAATCACATAGGTAGAAAATAATAAGTGCAATAACCAAAATTTAAACAAAAATGCAATCTTAACATCTAAATTAATGCATTATTTCCTACCTAGCAAATCCCCTCAAACTTAAATCATTGCTTGTCCCAAAACAAGTTAGAATTAAACATACAAAGAGATAAAATCAGGGGAGATACTTACTCTGATACGTCACCAGTCACACGTAGCTTTCTTGTTTGGTAGAAATAAGCACATTCACATATCATTCAAGAACACACAAATTCGAGACTGAAATCAAACTTTCTCCCTGACTTATTAGCAAAAGGGCACCGCAATCCAATTTTTTCTACAATTTTTCAATGATCCATCAAGCGCTCTTTTTCTCTCTCGCTCTCTCTCTCTCTCATTTTTTTTTTTTTTTTTGCTTTTTGATTGGTTGGTAATTAAATCTGATTTCGTAGTGAGAAGCACCCCCTTTATTATCCATTTATTTCTTTTTTTTTTTGGTGTGAGGTCAGCAACTCCACACCACTTGTAAGTTGGTCCTAGTGTTGTTATTGATTTGAGATATTTCTTCCCTAAAAGCAAACTGTTGATTCAGCCCCTCACCATCTTTTCATTCAAATTTTCTTCAACTACACTCCATTACCCCACAACTTATTTTTCAACCTTTGGGGGGTGATTCTACAACTACTCAATCTTCAAACTCCAACCGAATTTTTTATTTTTTATTTTATCAAAAACCACAAGAGAATAACAACAATAGGAATCAAAATATGCTCGATGGATCAAATCAATATCGTTTATATGATTCAAACTATTGCAGTACTAACGCTTTACTTATCAAAGATTCGGGGGTGTTCAAATGCAACAATTTTTAACCAGAATATGTGTTTCTTATTTAACCACCCGACTTTTCTACACAAACAATTTTAGTTAACAACAATTAAATCATACTCACATCATCATACCAATCATATGTTGTCCCCCTCTTTTTTTTATGTGTTTTTTCAATAAATACTGAAGTACGTAAACAAACATGCATGCAACTTCAAATATGTACAAACCTACGTAAAAGTAAACAAAATGCAAATGCAATAAGCAAGCCTAGATCACACGAAATTCCCCCCAAACTTAAAAACTACCAATACAAGTTACTCCCTCCGTCCTGACCTAATTGGCCTACCTTTTCTGGGCACGGAGACTAAAAAAAATCAGATTTTGTGGAGTCTTTGACTTTTTCAAAGGTGGAGATTAAGAGTGGAGATTTTGAGGGTGGAGATTGTGAGAGAAATTTTTCATTTATGGGCTAGGTCTATTAAGTTGGGACAAACAAAAACGGAAGGTAGGCCAATTAGGCCATGACGGAGGGAGTATTTAATAACTCAATAAAAATAATTCAATGAAAAGGAGGAAATACAATAAGGTTTAGTAAAGACATCACCGGGTCAGTATGAAGGAGGAAATTGACGTCGCTGAAACTATCTACTCTAAAAAAAATAACTATTGGGTTGTTTCCATTGTTCTAAAAATCGGCCTAGGCGGCCCTAGGCCGATCCGAATTTCTAAAAAACGGTCATTTTAGGCGATCACCGAGTTCAGCTCCTCCTAACCCCATTAGGCGGCGCCGCCTAACCCGCCTAACTGCACAATTTTTTTTTCTATTTTTTCATAATTTTATAATTTTTTTATTTTTTTTACTTTTTTATCTTGTCAGTGTGTTTAGCTTTAGGTGAGCCCTTTTAAAATTTTAATTTCTTTTCACACCCCTAATTTAATAATTTTTCCTCCACCTACTATTAACTCTTTTAAAATTTGATGTTGGTGGTGTTTATTTTGTTTTTTTTAATATTTTTTGTATGTATTATTTATTTATCAAATAATTAAATTCTTTCATTGTCATGTCTGCCACATTTTCTGTTGCCATATTTTCTCTTTCACTTTCTGATTCGATACAAGTGCTTTCAGGAAAAAAGGGTAATTGCTCGAGTTCCTCTCTGGTTTCTCGTGCTTGTTTTCTCAAAATTCGATCTCTTCGCATAATCTCGGCGTAGTATTACAAATTTTTGTTTTCGTATGGTCAGGTGATCATTCACAATTGCCAAGAATCGAATAAATAGTAGCCAAGGTGAGTAATAGCAATTAAAATTAACCAAATAACTAAAAAACATCTTCATCCACTGGAGTAACAATTCGTCAAATTGACACTGGGTGTCCTAGTGTCATACCTGCGTCTAAAAAAAGTTACGGGAAAGAAGAAACAATAAGGATTGCTTACAAGAAAGACAAGTAAACTAAAAGATCAATAATTAATCTATAAATAAAATAACAATCAATGACACAATAATTAAAATATAAATAAATTATTGCTAAAAACACAATTAACCTTGCAACGCTCTCCGACAACAACGCTAAAATTTGACCGTGTTGTCGAGGCACGAAAAATTAATATCCCTAACTACCTTCTTCTAATTTGTAAAAGTGGTAAGTTAGTGTCGATCCTACAAGGAGCAGTTTGATTATTCGTGTTTTACTTATTAATTAATTAAAATGAACAAGAACATAAAAGGAGTTTTTTTTATTTGATTTACTAAATAAACTATTAATATCAAAGATAAATTGAAAATAAACAATAAAAGTGATTTAACTCAAATAAATGAAAGATCTCAGCCTCTAATCTAGTTACCCCCTAGTCTGGTTAATCTTGTAATTTATGCAACTACCCTTGAATTAATCCTAGAACTTCTACCCCTAAATCAATAATAAGCTCTGTTGATTCAATTATCCCTTAATTTTAATTAACCAAAATAAGTTACTTTGATTAATCTATCTAACCAAACAATCTAGAACAAGCTCTCTAGATCTAATTGGCTAAATGCTTAAAGTATTAGGATAATAGGGTAGACAAAGTGTTGGACTCGTCCAATTAAACCTGATTTAAGTTTTCGAGTGAATTAATTCACTTTTTGCTACCAATGCGTATAAAGTCACAATAACTACGTATTATAATAATACCCTAGATGTAAATACGTGGTCAATTAACGTAGATGATCAATCTAAATAAACAGTCCACATATAAAAATAATTAAACCGAATAACATAAAAAGTTCCAAAATATAATCCAAAAGCAATCACCGTAAGAATTACAAGTCAAACAAATTGGGGTTCAAACATCAACTAGGAACTGAAATTGAAATACTAACCCAGCATATTGGCGTTCAAAACATAAATAAAATATTCAACATGAATTTAAAAACAAAAATTAAAGAACTAAAAACATGAATTCTCGAGTATGCGCCTCCACTTCATCAATATCTTTCTCCAATCTAAAGTCGTCCATTCTTCACCTCTGATCCTCATTAAATAAGAAGCCATGTGGGCCTCTCTACATATTATCATCATGGGCTTTCAACCTCCCTTTAAATTAATTAATTCAAGTAATCACGTGGGCCTTTAGTCCTTTATTCCCACCAATCATGGGCTTCGGCCTTCTTTCGCTTTGATTCAAACCACTTCCTCCCGTCCTCCTATTTCGGCGGCCTTGATTTTGGTTTGGGTTGGGCTTGATCAAGTCCAACTCGATATATGTTCCTTCCTCTTGTGAATCTCCAAATAACTAAAATAAATTCTAAAAGAGCAATCAACATAATTTGGACCAAGAAATCACATAGGTAGAAAAATGATAAATACAATAACCAAAATAAAAATAAAAATGCAATACTAATATCTAAATTAATGCATAATTTTCTACCTATTAATTTGAGCTTCATTAGTCTGTGATTTGGTCCACACTTGATTTTGATGGAGCCTTGCTTAATTTGCTTAGGCCTTTTAAGCTTTCTTGATTTAATCAGGCCCTCTTTCGCCCATTTTGCCTAAATCTTGATAAATCATTTGCTTTGATCCAAATTAAATATAAATTATACTATATTCTTAAGAAATCATTTAATTAAACTCCCTATTGATATTTAATTTTCATGTGTCGCCATTTAATTGGATACCCATCGGGATATATCAGACTCCTCGTCTTGAAGTGAATAAATCGAGAAATTGATTCAACTTTGTATCCGAACTTGAACCTTGTAGAATTTAATGCAAGCTTAGAGCACCCACAGTGCAGCAAGCATTTGAATTAAATTGGGGGAGGGAGGGGGGGAGGTAGCAATGCATTGGGAATGAGAGGTAAGAATTGAATTATTGTATTGAGGTCCAATTAATTGGACCTGTTGGGGGAGGGGGGCGCGAGAGAGGTTGAGATGGATAGTGGGCTGCAAACGCAACATCCAAGGGAAAAGGCCGGGCGCGTGGCACCCATGTGCGCCTGAGGGGCGTGGTGCGGTGGGTCCCACACCCAACAGCTTGTCGGCCACCACTTATTTATTTTTGTTTTTTCCTTTTTTCTTTTTTTGAATTCAATTTGAGTGTTATTTATTATATTGTGTGGGATCAATTGGGGTTATATATTACTATTGCCAATGACCAAATTCACTGCTCTCGGCCGTTGGCAAAAATTTTAACACACGTTCTTCCCTATAAATACATGCAAAAATATTCATTTTTTCAACAACTTCTATAATATAATTTTCTCCCACTATTTCTTCATATTTTTTTTTTTTTTGTTTTTTTGCAAATTACTAATGACAGGAAGATCTTGGGCGAGAAATTGGTTAAATAATTCTTCAGATTCGAAAGAATTTCAATCCTCGTCCGCCAACTTCCATCACCAACTCCCAAAATTTCCCTATTCGGCCCAACATGATACCAGCTCCAAATTTCCAAGTTCATGCATATCATCATATAAACCCCCATGACATATCATCATATAAACCCCCATGACTACCCAGAGTGCTCCTTATGTTATGTATCCAAATGAAGGCTTCTAGTATCCATTTATGTCGCCTCCTCCTTATGAATTTCCTCCTCAGAGTGCAACAACGACCCCCCTGTACTCGTCCAGAAGAGCGAGTGTAGACGGATCGAGTACCGACAGGTAATGCAACACTCCGTCCTCGAGGACAGCTTCCCCATACCCACCACGCTCGTCTCCTGTGAGGCTCGAGCATATTAACCTCAACGAAGATGCATGTTCTGAAGGCGTAGGTGACGTCTCACAGGGAAGAAAGGGGACATAAAATCCAAGATGGAATGGAGATGAAAATGAGCAGCTAGTTCGGATTTGGGTGAATATAAGTGAAGATTCAGCAATTGACAATGCTCAAAAGTCGGAACAGATGTGGAAACGAATCACAACCGACTACAACAAAAATTATCCCGCAGGTTTCATTGAACGACCATGGGCTCGATGAAGACACACTTTTATACTGCAGCGAAGCACGTGTCTCTATTTAATGCAAGTTATATAACTCTAAAGGAAAATTGAGCAAGCGGACGAAACGATGTCGATATACTGATGGATGCGTTGAAATGTGGAGGGTTCTCAGTGTTTGTCCGAAGTGGATTAATCAGCAAAACCGTGATCATCGCGGTAAAAGACAAAGACTTTTGCGTCGGGAGCGTACACATCATCTTCCAACACGAAGACGATGATTCAGATCGCATTCGTCCTATCGGACAGAAAGCAGCAAAGACGAAGGGCAAGGGAAAAGCTAATGCTTATGAAGAGATAAAGTCATCGATCGAGAGCAACATGGAAGAGTATAGGGCCATTTCACAGCAGAAAATTACCGAACAGTTGTTGTTCGATGCGATTGATCAGTTGGTCCTCCACAAAGAAGAAGATACGTCCAACGAGATCGTGAAGGAGCGCACATCCGCCTATTCAATGATTACTTTTGTGAAAACCCAACATATAACAGCGATGTATTCCACCGGCGTTTTCGGATGCGGCGAAACTTGTTCATTCGAATAGTCGATGGCTTGAAAGCACATGATCCATACTTTCATCAGATGGAAGACGCATTAGGAAGAAAATATTTCACCACACTTCAGAAATGCACATCCGCATTTCGCCAATTGGCATATGGTGGTCCAGCCGACCTCTTTGATGAGTACCTACGAGTTGTAGAAATAACAGGCATTGAATGCTTGTCTAACTTCTGTCGCTGCGTAATCGACATATTCGGAGAGAGGTACTTGAGAAAAACAACTCCAGTGGATTGTCAGCGTTTGATCAATATACATGAGAGTAGACATGGTTTCCCCAGAATATTAGGTAGTCTCGACTGTATGTGTTGGGAATGGAGGAATTGCTCAGTCGCTTGGGAATGTCAATACACCATAGGTAATCATGGAGTTCCGATTATCATACTTGAAGTCATCATATCGGCGGACTTGTGGATATGGCATGCCTTCTTTGGAGTTGCAGGTTCAAATTAATGACATAAATATGCTCAACCAATCACCTCTGTTCAACAACGTTCTGCAAGGAAAAGCCCCGAAAGTAAATTTCATAATAAATGGTACGTCCTACAATAGAGGGTACTATCTAACTGATTGAATATATCCGGAATGGACAGCCTTCGTCAAGAGTTTTCAATTTCCTACTGATCCGAAAAGAAGTCATTTTAAACAAATGTAAGAGTCTGCAAAGAAGGACGTCGAGCGAGCATTTGAGGTTTTGCAAGCTCGTTGGGCAATAATTAAAGCCCGACACATTTTTGGTACACGAGTAACTTGAAAGATATCATGTATACCTGTATTATTTTACATAACATGATAATTGAAGGCGAAGGCAAAACGGCAATCAATTGGACGGACGAACCAAACATCGACAATAACGCAAACACCTAATTTTTTCAAGGTTCAATCGGGGGTTTCAATGCATACATACAAAGAGGCGTCAATCTTCGAGATAAGAAAAAACACCATCAACTCTGGGGCGACTTGATTGAGCACATATGGGTGCTTCATAACTCTACCTAGAATTTCAGATGTGGAAAAACATGTTTCCTTTTTTTAATTTTTATTTCGTGTTGTATTGTTTTTCCCCTCTTTGAATTTTAATACATTTTAATTATATTATATTAAAATCGAATTAATATTTATAATTTGTAGGTAAAAAAATATATTATCAATTTTTCTTTTTAAAAAATAATTTCCGAAAAAAAAATTAATTCGATTTTTAATATAATATTATTAAATATATTAAAATTCAAAGAGGGAAAAAATAATACAACACGAAATATTAATTAAAAAAAGGAAACATGTTTTCCCACTCTTGAAATATATCTCAGTAGAGTTATGATGCGCCCATATGTGTTCAATCAAGTCGACCCGGAGTTGCTGGTGCTTTTCCTTATCTCGAAGATCGGCGCCTCTTTGTATGTATGCATTGAAACTCCCGATTGAACCTTGAAAAAATTGATTGTCGATTCCCCTTCGACTTCAACTATCATGTTATGTAAAATAATACAATTATACATGATATCTTTCAACTTACTCGTGTACCAAAAACGTGTCGGGCCCTTAATTATTGCCCAGCGAGCTTGCAAAACCTCAAATGCTCATTTGACGTCCTTCCTTGCAGCCTCTTGCATTTGCTTAAAATGACTTCTTTTTGGATTAGTAGGACATTGAAAACTCTTGACAAAGGTTGTCCATTCCGGGATATATTCCATCAGCAAGATAATACCCTCTGTTGTAGGGCGTATCATTTACTGTGAAATTTACTTCCGGGGCGTTTTCTTGCAGAACGTCATTGAACAGAGGTGATTGGTTGAGCACAAGTTCGCCGATGCGACAGCTTCAAGCATGATCGCCGGAACTCCATGATCACCTCTGGTCTAGTGACCTTTCTAAGTGACTGGGCAATTCTTCCATTCCCAATATATACAGTCGAGACTACCTAACATTCCGAGGAAACCATGTCTCCTCTCATGCATATTTGATCAAACGTTGACAATACACTAGAGTTGCTTTTCTCAAGTACCTCTCTTCAATTATGTCAATTTACGCAGCGACAGAAGTTAGACAAGCATTCAATATCTATTATCTCTGCAACTCGTAGGTACTCATCCAAGAGGTCGGTTGAACCACCATATGCCAATTGGCGAATTACAGATGTGCACTTCTGAAGAGGGTGAAACTTTTTCTTCCTAATACGTCTTCCCTCTGCTGAAAGTATGGATTATGTGCTTCAAGACATCGACTATTCGAATGAACAAGTCTTGCCGCATCCTAAAACGCCGGTGGAATACGTCGCTGTTATATGTTGGGATTTCACAAAAGTAATCACTGAATAGACGGGTGTGCGCTCCTTCCCGATCTCGTTGGACGTATCTTGTTCTTTGTGGAGGACCAGATGATCCCTCAACCGCGTCGAGCAACAGCTTCTGTTCATTAAGAATTTGCAAGAACATTTTATCATTGGCATCATCAATAAGATGATCGTACATTGCTGCATCGTCTTCATCATTGTTATTGTTGAAGGGGTTCGAAGACATTTTTCTTTCAATCTGAAAGGTTAGGAAATGAAGATGAGGGAAGCAGTTGTTGTTGGGGGTGTGCTGCAAATGCAATATAAGCTCCTATTTATAAATGTAGTTTCCAACGGCTATTTTGCAACGGCTATATTCCAACGGCTATTTTGCAATGATTATATTCCAACGGCTATTTTCCAACGACTATATTCTAACGGCTATATTCCAAAAAGTATTGTTTAAAAATAATTTAAAATATATTTGAGCATTAACAAGACATCACCTAATCAATAGAAGAACATCAAGTACAAGAAATACAATACAGGACATCAAATACAAGGAATGAAATACAAGCAACAATGACACATCGTACAACAATTAAACTATTAAAATAACTACACCCTCAACCCCATCTCTTTTTTATTTCATCGCACAATTGAAGGTGCACGTGTAGCTGTTCTGGGATCATCCTCGTGGTATCTCTCATGATTATATCGTAGTCTCTTTATTTGTTGAAAACTTTTAGTTCGACAATTTTCTGTTGTGAAATGACACTATACTCTTCCATGTTGCTCTCGATCGATGACTTTATCTCTTCGTAAGCATCACCTTTTCCCTTGCTCTTCCTCTTTGTTGCTTTCTGTCTGAACGAACAGATGCGGTCTGAATCGTCATCTTCGTTGTTGGAAGATGATGTGTACCCGCCGAATGCAGAAGTCTTTGTCTTATTTTTACCGCGATGATCATTGTTTTGCTGGTTAATCCACTTCAGACAAACACTGAGAACCCTCCACATTCCAAGAAGCCTATTGAAGTCAATATTCTTGTTAGTAATTGACCACTGCTTCAACGCATCCACCAGTATATCGACATCGTTGCGTCCGCTTGCCCAATTTTCCTTCAGAGTTATGTAACATGCATTAAATAGAGGCACGTGTTTCGCTGCAGTATAATAGTGTTTTCATCGGACCCCATGGTCGTTCAATGAAACCTGCGGGACGCTTGTTGTTGTAATCGGCTGCGATTCTTTTCCACATTTGATCAAACTTTTCAGTGTTATAATGGAGTGTTGCATTCCCTGTCAGTACTCGATCCGTCTATACTCGCTCTTTGGGACGAGTACTGGGGGGACGTTGCACTCTGAAGAAAATCCATAAGGAGGAAGCGGCATAAAAAGATACATCATTGAATACATGACATAAGAAGCACCTTGGGTAGCCAAGGGATTCATATGAGGATATGGATGAACTGAGAAATTTGGAGGTGGTATCACGTTGGACGAATAGGAAAATTTTGGGGGATGGTGGTGGAAGTTGGCGGACGAGGATTGAAATTTCCTTCCGCATCCGAAGAATTATTGAACCAATTTCTCGCCCAAGATCTTCCTGTCATTATAGGAGTAATTTGCAAAAAATAAATTTGAAGAAATAGTGGAAGAAAATTAGAGATGTTGGTGAAAAAATGAATATTTTTGCATGCATATATAGGGAAGATTATCTTTTAAAAAATTTACCAACGGCCGGGAATAGTAGATTTGGCCGTTGGCAATAGTAGTGTATGTCCCCATTTTACCTCACAAAAAAACAAGCACTCTTCAAGCAAAATCTGAATTTTAAAACAAAAAAATGAAAACCCGAAATAATGGGATGGTCGCGCGCTCCACCGCGCCACACACCTCAAGCGCGCGTGGCAGCCACGTACCCGCGCTGCTTCTTCCTTTCCGCGAGTCTGCGTCACACTCGGCTCTCCTCCACAAACCAAGTCCATTTAATTGGATCCAATCCAATTAATTGAATTGCTACCTCCCTCCTCAATGCATTCCTACCTCTCCTCTCTCCTAAATTATTTCTAATCCTATCTCCACTGTGAGTGCTCCCCTTAAGGAAGAATTCCATATTTTGACAGCCCATCAAATGGACACCTACGTTTAGACCCATAAGTGTAGGCCTAAAATTTTGACCCATAAGTGTAGGCCTAAAATTTTGGCCCAAAATTGCATGCCAACAAATGTTTCATTTTATTATGCAGCCCACGTGAATATTTATGAAACTTCACAATTTGGTGCAACATTCATTTAGCCCACATAATTGTCACACCAATTTAGCTCCATCATCGCTTCACTTGATTTTTTGCCACGTTGGCATATACACGAGTATACTCAAAAGCCTCCAATTTAATTTATCCCTCTGCATAGAAATACAACTAGGTGCACATTATTTTGGCAAATGAGAACATGACTTAAACGGAATACTCCTTTGAATTTGCTTCCAATTTTAAGGAAAATGGACCGGTAATTCTTGCCTTTTACCATCATGGAATGAGAGTTAAGCAACATTATTTTGACGAACCAATCATCCAGTAATCATGGAGTATTCTTTGCGTGGTCATAATGTAATGCTAAGAGAAGACTGTGGCATTCCTTTGACCACCATATCTTACACACAAAGAGCTTCCCTCATTCTTCACATGTATGCTTCTGACAACAATTTTCTATCTCAGCAAATTTGGGTTCTTGGACTGAGCTTTGTACAGATTGCCGGAACAAGTGTGACATCAATCGAGGTACATATTTCGGGCTTTACTACTAGTCTACTACTAAAAATTCAAGTGGCATAGTATGTCGCTATTACCTTGTCTCCCAGTGTCTTGTCTACCTCAACCTCAAAGTAGTGGTTCCTCTGCAGTTGTTAGTGCGTCTGGTAGTGCAAGTGATCACGCTAATGGTCATCAGAACATCAGTTCAAATGGCGCTACCTCAAGTAGCTACCATTATAGTAGCTCAGATAATTCACCCTTTTTCAGTATCAAGTAGCTCTAGTACCTCTAGCTCTAGTTCAAATCATGATTCTCAATCCTCTAATACACACACACACACACCAGAAACTAGAAAAACGAAATTGAAGAATGAAACATGCTACCAAGGATGATGAACAGAAATATCAGAAACTTTACCAACCATACATGAAAACTCATCAGCAATATTAAGACTGTAGAAACAAAATTGTACAAAATTCACAAAAACATAATGATGACACGGAGCAAATGGAATTAAATTTAAATATGCAGAAAGTGAAAATTACAATACCTTATTTGTCACAACGTCCCACAACCCGTTGCTATCAAGGACGAGAAACTCGAGGCTGTCATTGAGGTGTCCCTGGTTAATGTGAGAGTGTAGCACATCTTGACCACACACTTGAATTGCAAAAGTGTCTTCTCAAAAAAATCTCCATTACAATGCAAATCAACATAGCTAGGGGCTCTCCATTACAAAAAACCAGTTCCACCAAAATATCAATCTTTAATTGGATAATAAAACACAACAAATACAACTGGACAATTGCTTCTCATATAACAAGTTAAAGTAAAATACGAGAGCAAAACGACAAAGACTAACCGTCACAAAAGGTGTAGCTTGTCTGCTAAAATCCTGACAAGAGTTAATAACAGAAAATGCGCCGGGTGTGTAATAAATGAGCCAGTCTATCAGTAATTTTCTTTAAGAAGAGCTAACTTGTTACTTAAAATTAACTCCATTAAGGGATAAAGCTTTCCTTGCATTCCCTGGCACATAATAAAATTTTAACCTTTTTCAATTACAATGACATTTGCTTTGATAATATTGAGAAAATGAAGTAGCATACCATATTAAATCCAGAATAAAAAGTGTTGTTGGTGTATGAGAAGTCCATTACCAATTATGGCTAGCAACATTGTGACAGCTGATAACCCTTTTGCATTTTCGGGATTAAGAACATTTATCCACTGAAAGGAAAGAATAAGCTATAATACAAAGTAAATTCTCATAATCACTAGGAAATAGACTGGTATCAAGCACACACACCAAGCTAGATTTTGTGGCAATTATAACCGACATGCTTAAAGATTAAGAAACCTAATTTCGGTGGATTTTAAGTTTTGAACAATTAAATTTGAATTTTCTGTCTGACACCCACACAATTTGCTACTAAAAGCACGGGAGAATTCAAACTAATTGAGATTCACTCATGTTCACTTGATCGAAATTATAATTAGAAAAACAATTTAAATTTCAGATATGAAATTCCAAATAAACAAGTGAAAACCTGTTGAAGATCTGCCGAGGACCATGCGAGGGGCGGAGAGATTCTTTGAAGCCCATTTGCAGCCCGAAACGGCGTCGTCCACCTCAACGATCAGCTCGGGTCGGGCTGATACTAAAGCCCGCTGATTGGCCCAGCAAGCAAGTGAAGGCCCACCACGCGTAGGCCCAGCAGGCCCAGGCCCAGGAACGCGCGTTGGCCCAGCGGGTAGTTTGTTCCGCGAATCAAGGCTAAAGATCCGTTCATAACCGCCATGCAGGGGAAGTAGGCGGGAGGGTAGGAAGTTTGTTAGGGTTCAGTTAGGGTTTAGGAAAAGCGGAGTATAAATATGAGAAAAGAACTCTGAATTAGGGTTGGCACTCTGTACATCGAATTACTATCTGTAAACTCAAGATTCTAGTGAAAAGAAACACCTCGGCAAGAGGATTTTCGGCCCGTGGACGTAGATCTCCGGATCGAACCACGTAAATCCTGTGTTTTTCCATATTGTTTACGTCGATTATCGTTATAGTTCTTGGATACCAGATTGCGCATTATCAATTGGCGCCGTCTGTGGGAACCGCTTTAACCAACAACTTTTGACGTTTGCATCGCATTCAAGAATCATGGTGACAACACGCTTGAATCAATCTCGTCACGGTGATCAATCTAACCAGGATCCACCTGTGGATCAAGTTTTGCCGCCGAGGCAATTGCCGGCAGGGAGTACATCTAATCATCAGGGTAATCAAAACCCTCCACCCCCTCAAGACCAGCAAAATCCTAATCTTGCTGCTGCTCAACCCCTGGTTAACATTCAGATTACCCCAGAACTGCTCCAGGCTTTCTTACAAGAACATGCACATGTTCTTCAAGATTGGGCAGTTAATCGCCTACATCCCGCGGAGCCTGCAGCGGGGCCTGCCGGCCATAATGCTAATCCCGTGGTGCCTCCACCCCGTTCGCGTGATCAACAGGACCCGGGGCACCGCGGGCGTCAGGATCGCCGACGGGAACGACCTGGTTCTTCCGAGGACCATGGGAGTTCTAATGAATCACGACCTCGCAATGAGGAACCTACTGATGTGGATCGCCGCCGTCCACTTAATGCGGCTAAGAGAGTTTGCTATGTCAATCCTCATGCTCTAGATCTTCAAGAGTATGAGCAAGTTCAACGCAATGTTGAACTGGACAGAATTCTGGGTCTTGATGCCAATGGAGATATCATCACGCCGTTCTCTTCAGAAATCATGGCCACCACCCTTCCCGAAGGGTTCAAACGGCCAGCTATACCACCTTACAATGGCACCGGAGATCCGGCCAATTTTCTTGGAGCTTTTAGGCACAGCATGCTTAGCCATGATAACATCACATCCCTTCAGTACTGCAAGATTTTCCCTGAGTACTTACAGGATGAAGCTCGGGTTTGGTTTGATTCTCTCCCAAGCAACAGCGTATCCTCCTTCAGAGAACTCGCCGAGCACTTTTGGACACGGTTCGAAGCACGGGCGAAGCCCATGGCCACCCTAGCCGATGTCATGAACATGGAACAGCGGGACGGTGAAACCGTTACGCAATTTCTTGACCGCTTCACAGCGGTAAGTCTCAAGGTGGGAAATTGCCCCGACGACGTAGTCATCAACGCATTTATGAATGGACTCTGCCCCGGAGCACTTTACACCGAGTTAGTTCGGAACACACCGGTCACAACTCGAGCACTGTTCAAAACAGTGTGCAGATTTGCTAAGGCCGAGGAGCAGACTCGCCAGAAGCGAGAGAAACACGCTAGCAAGCGGCAATCCGACAAAGCACAAACCGGGCCTAGTACTCGACCTAGTGCATTTTTCCGCCTGACCCCGGGGCGTTCAGAATCCCGAAGTGAAATTCCACAATTGACTCCGTTGACGAAGTCACGAGCTGAAATCCTATCTATCCACAAGAACGATCTGCGACCTTGTCCGCGGATGACTGCTCCACCTGAAAAGAGGAACCGTTGGAAGTGGTGCGTGTACCACCGAGATCATGGGCACGAGACAGAGGAGTGCCGGGAACTCGGCAAAGAGATTGAGGAATGCCTCAAGAAGGGTCTCTTGCGGCAATACGTTGCACGAACCAATGACCAACCTCGGACAAACCACAATGGGGGTTCGTCCCACAGCCGCGGAGGTTATCATGACCGGGGCACTCAACAAAATCGGCCACCGTGGCAGAATAACCGGCCGGGGCCGAACAAATACGCACGCCAAGAATCTGGCAATCGCCAGCAACCGCGTCTTCCACCACCACCTCCTCCTCCGGGAGGGCCCGAAGACAACGCACCTACTCACGTGATAAACGTGATATATGGAGCCCTACCCACCGGGGCTTCACGACATGCCTTAAAGGCAGAAGCTCGACGCCCTCCTCCCGAGGAGCCACGTCATAAATGCCTCCATCAGTCCGAGACTGTCAGCTTCACGGATAGGGACCCGGTTCCGGAGATAACACCTCACACAGATGCTATTGTCATCGACATGACTGTAGCCAACATAACAGTAAGGCGGGTCTTCGTGGATAATGGGGCCGCGGTGAGTGTTATATTTGCCGACTGTTTTCAAAGGATGGGGATTGCTCGGGACCAACTTCGGCCGGCTCCCGGGCCACTGCAGACTTTCACTCAAGGTGAAGTCCAACCGGAAGGTGTCATCACTCTCCCAGCATCTTTGGGGACTTATCCGAGGATAAAAACCATCTTCGTGGATTTTTATGTGGTGAACTCCCCGTCACCATACAACATGATATTGGGCCGGGATTGGCTCACCCCTGCTAAAGCCATTTGCTCCACGTATCACCTCGCGCTAAAGTTTCCCACCTCGCATGGCGAAGTGGCTATCCGCGGGAGTCAGCGGGTTTCAAAAGAGTGCATGTATGTGGCACTCAAAAAGACTGCCAAGGTCCCACCCAAACAGCAACTTCAAGTGGCATCATCGGTTCTGGAACCTCGGGAATGTACCCCATTGGGGGATGCCACTACCCAAGTCCCGCTAGATTCGTCTAAGCCGGAACAGACAGTAACTGTAGGCGCTGTAGATGTGCCATGGCTACATCAGGCCATTATTCAGACCCTGCGAGAATATTCCGATGTTTTTGCATGGTCTCCTCTAGATATGCCCGGGGTTTCTCCCGAAGTGATTACTCACAAACTGAACATCGATCCCAGCGTAAAGCCAATTCAACAGAAGCAGAGGAAATTCGCTCCGGAGCGAAATGAAGCCATTCGAATCGAGGTACAACAACTCCTAGATGCGGACATCTTGTTTGAGGTATTCTACCCCTCTTGGTTATCCAATCCGGTAATGGTGACAAAAACCAGTGGAGCATGGCGGATGTGTGTCGATTTCTCCGATCTCAATAAACACTGTCCGAAAGACTGCTATCCTCTGCCCTCCATCGACCAGAAGGCCGAAGCCATTACGGGGTACGTGGCACTTTGCTTCCTAGATCTGTACAAGGGATACCATCAGATTTTTATGGATCCGCAGGATGCCCTCAAAACAGCATTTATCACTACCTTTGGGTGCTACGCTTTTAAGAAACTGCCCTTCGGGCTCAAGAACGCTGGAGCCACCTATCAACGTTTAATGGACTTTGTCTTCCACGCCCAGATTGGTCGTAACGTAGAGGTTTACGTCGATGACTTGGTCATCAAAAGCTCCTCCCATCTTTCATGTGTGCAAGACATTACCGAAACATTGCGCACTCTGCGACGCTATAACTTGAGGCTCAATCCAGCAAAATGCACTTTTGGGGTTGGCTCCGGGAAGTTTCTCGGTTATATGGTTTCGCAAAACGGCTTGCAGGCCAATCCGGCCAAACTCCGTGATGTGTTAGATTTGCAGCCACCAAAAACATTCCGGGACGTTCAACGCCTCACAGGTGGTTTGGCGGCCTTAAATAGGTTCTTGTCAAAAGCGGCGGAACGCCAGCTCCCATTCTTTAAAATCTTAAGACAGGCGAAGTCCTTTGAGTGGACTCCGGAGTGTACCGAGGCTTTTGAAGCCTTGAAACGTCATATACAGCAGCTGCCTACTTTGTCAGTTCCTCTCCCCGGAGAGCCGCTCTACCTGTATCTGGCTTCCGCCGAGGAAGCTATTAGTGCAACTCTTGTACGAGAAATCGATGGCGTCCAGCATCCCGTGTACTTCGCAAGCCGAGTACTTCACGGGGCAGAGACTCGATATTCCGAGCTTGAAAAAACCGCTTTGGCCCTTGTTATGGCAGCTCGGCGTCTTCGGCCATACTTCCAAGGACGTGAAATACGAGTTCTGACCAATCACCCCATCCGCCAGATTCTTGTAAAACCCGAGGTGTCTGGGCGCCTCGCCAAGTGGGCCATTGAGTTGGGCGAATATGACATCCAGTTTCTCCCCCGCCGAGCAATTAAGGGTCAAGCACTCGCCGACTTCCTGGCCGAAGCCCCGGGAGACAATCCTGAGTCGCCCGTGGACGGTGATCCACATCACCATGCTACCCTCACTCCTTCACCCCGGAAGTGGCGACTCTTCGTGGATGGACCATCCGCTGTCCGAGGAAGTGGTGCCGGACTGCTTCTCATCGACCCCGAGGAGGTGGAAGTTAAATATGTCATCAGATTCAAGTTTAAGGTGACCAATAATGAAGCGGAGTATGAGGCAGTTCTCGCCGGGCTCCGGCTCGCTCAATCCTTGGGTGTTCGTCATCTCGAGCTCTTCACGGACTCCGAGGTCGTATCCAGGCAAATTCAGGGGACTTATGTCGCCAAAGATGAAACATTGGTCAGGTATCGTGCTTTAACACTAAAGCTTATCTCCACTTTTGATGCAGTTATTGTGCAGAAAATACCACGAGCTCAGAACACAAGAGCAGATGCGCTCAGCAAATTGGCCTCCGCGGTCCGAAATAATATATCTCCGGATATTATGGTTGAAGACTTGCTTCATCCAGCAATTCAAGAGGCCACAGTTTCGGTACTGACCGATAACGATCCGAACTGGATGACACCTATCATCCAGTATCTTCGAGATGGAGTTCTGCCTACTGATAAACTACAAGCTCGGCAAGTTGTTCTCAAAGCTCCCAAATACTCCTTTCATGGTGGAGTTTTATATCGACGGTCATACCTACAACCGAATCTTCGGTGTCTTGCTCCTGCCGAAGCTACTCAAGTTCTGCGGGAGGTTCACGAAGGGGCCTGTGCCAGCCATATCGGTTCTCGCACATTAGCCAAGAAAGTTCTCCGCTGGGGATACTATTGGCCAACCCTGTTCAACGATGCTCATGACTTAGTGTCCAAATGCAGCAAGTGCCAACTGCACTCCCGTGTAAAGCATCTGCCACAGACCGAACTCACGGGAATCCAGAGTGCGTGGCCGTTTATTCAGTGGGGCATCGACATTGTTGGGCCATTCCCCGTTGCTCCGGGAGGGCTGAGGTTCCTAGTCGTTGCCGTGGACTACTTCACTAAGTGGGTCGAAGCCGAACCACTTACGGCCATTACTGGTCAGAATATCTTGAAATTCGTGTGGCGCAATATTGTTTGTCGCTTCGGCATCCCGAGCACTATCATCTCGGACAATGGTAAACAGTTTGCCAACGATCCATTCCGCTCATGGTGTGAAGAGCTCCACATCAAACAGATTTTCACTTCGGTCGCACACCCTCAAGCCAACGGGCAGGTTGAGGTAACCAATAGGACACTGCTCACGGGAATAAAGAAGCGCCTGGATAATGCCAAAGGTCTCTGGGCTGAAAACCTTCCACAAGTCCTATGGGCTTATCGCACAACACCGCATACATCTACCGGGGAGACTCCTTACAGCCTTACTTACGGTTCTGAAGCCGTTATCCCTGCTGAAATCAGTGTTCCAAGCCCCCGTCTCCTTACATTGGTTCCAGATAATAATGACGAGGCTATCCGGATAAATTTGGATGAGCTCGAAGATCGCCGGGATCAATCATTCATTCAACAGGCCAGATGTAAACAACGGGCAACCCGGTATCATAACCTCCGGGTCCGAGGTACTCAGTTCAATGTCGGGGACTTAGTTCTTCGGCTTAACTCAGCCAGCAAAGCTGCCCCTGAAGGGAAATTGTACGCTTCTTGGGAAGGTCCCTACCGAGTCGTTGCTATACACGACTCTGGATCCTATCAGCTTGAACATCTCAACGGGACCCCGATCTCCCGAAGCTGGCACGTCGCTAACTTGAGGCGTTTCTATCTATGAAACATCACAAGTACTATCTTATCTTTAATTTCTTTTATACTTGTTATTTCTCTTTGTACTTTTGAGTTTGCCCCGGCATTTATCGATGAATAAAGTTTCTTTGTTTACGTATCTTGCTGTGTTCTTCTTCACGTTACGGGGACGCCCTAACGTTATCGTATTATCGTTATCAGTCTCCGGACCATTACAATTATCCCTCGGTCCGCCCGAGGAGATTCACATTCAGTCCCCGGACTCATATCACCTTCTCGCCTGTTTAACCGGGGAAGTGTTTTCTCCCGCCTGATCCGTCCGGGGAGATTTTGCTCCCGCCTGATCCGTCCGGGGAGTAAATTTATTCATACTATGTTTCCGAACACTCAATTAAAATAGTTAATAGTTCTTACTGTGTTCCCGAACACCCAGTTAAAGTGATTGATAACTTGTTGCACCCGTATAAACACACTAACAGTCTTATTATTTCTTAAATAATACAACATCCAGAAGTTTTGTACATAAGATTCCATATACAAAAAAAAAAAAAAAAAAAAAAGAAGACAAATCTTGCTAAAGATTAACTATGTTATTCTCTATTTTTTTCGGAGCCTTCTCCGAACCAATACGCGAAACCGCGTTGTCTTGTCTCTGATCGAGCATGTCCCGTCCTCCGGGATGGTTCTTGCACGTTCCGACGATGCTCGGCTTCACTTCGGTTCCGACTATGGCTCATCATTTGGGGACCCCGGTCACCTACAGCGTGCTCGGTTCTTGTTCTCGGCCCTGACATATTGGCCCATTCAGCATGGCCCCACTCTAGTGGCGCCAATGGATCCATCACCTCGGGGGTTTTATCTGTAACCTCCCTCGTCTTGTGCCGAAGAGGATTTGGTGATTTCTGTGGAATTGAGCTTTTCCTCCTTTCTCTTTCCCGAGTGTTCGCCCATTCTACAGCATTCCACTCCTCGGCAGGCATTTCGTCGATCTCCTTGGCCAATGCCACAACTATCGCTCCACTGGCCTCTGGCTCCTCCGCGTGAGTTTTTTCTGGTTCTTGAGGTATTTTTGGTATTGCCTCGGGTGTGATGCCAGTTTTCCCAACGTCAACAGCTTGATCAGACAGCACTATGTTCTCTTGGATATCGGGCTTTGTTTTCTTGCCCCCACGTCCTTTCTTGCGGCTGTGCTCTGGTTCACCCTGCTCGGCAATATTTAAAGCTTCATTCCGAGCCTCGACCTTCTTTTGAAGCTCTACCAGAAATCCTAGTACCAGCCGGCTCCTTATGATTTCGGGATCATTCGCATCACTTCGCTTACTCCGCTAGTGGATGTCTTCCCGAACCTCGGCCCTCCGGGCTTGAATATCCTTCACTGATAGTCGTCCGCAGTCCACAAGAAGATGCTCACACTCTTGCTGGTTGATACGAAGTTGTTCCAATTCAAGATCCTTTAAAACACACTGGGCTTTGTACTGTCTCATCTGTTGTGCTGATTCTTTCGATGAGCCCTCCACCTCGGCATATCTTTTCTCTATTAAGGATAGATTCCTTGATAGTCGGGGGACTTCATGCAACATCCACATATCTCGCTCTTTCTGCAGCCAAACTATTGATGAGTTGAGCTGCTTTATTACTTCATACGGGTTTTCTATGTTTTCCTGGCAATGGAGACACCTCGGGTTTTTCAGACTTTATTAATATACATACATTGCGTGGATAAGAGAGTAGCAGCATTTACTATCCATACAAACAAAGAATTTTCATTACAAAAAGAGACAACTCGGGTTTTTCATTACAAAACAAGTGATTACAATAGCATTCTTTTTACAAGACCCTCTATTCTACATTCTGCTCATGAGTTGGGAGGTCACTGACCTCTCCGGGGGCAGGGTTGGCTTCTTTTCCTCCCGGGGCCTCCCCAACATCACTTGTACCCTCAGCTGCCTTGCTAGGGCCTTCGATCATCACGGGGGGTGTAGCAATCACCTCTCGGCGGGGAATAGGAGCCCGGTTCCTCAGTTCCCTTACATAAAAACCGTTGCGGAAGCCCAAGAAGTCCTTATCTTGGTCTTCGTTGCACCGTCTAATGATCTCGGGAGTGAGGATTGTGTTCTTCTTTGCCAAGGCCTCGATCAATGGCCACTTCGGCGCTTTCGTTAACGCATCAAAATATGCGCCATCTTCGTTCCCGACTGCATCGTAATTATACCCGAAGTCCTCATCGTAAATGTCGACCTCCGGGTATTTATCATGTATGGCCTCCAACAGCTCGCTCTTGGTGGCCGTATCACCTGCAGCCACGAACGTGCTCAGAAACTTCAGAAATGACTCTGTTTGCATCAGCTTCTCGGCAAATGTTTCCAGCACTGCCCCCTGACCCACGATGGCCTTGTTCAGCTCTTCCCGGGTTGCAATTAGGTCGCCTCTCATAATGGCAACCTCGACAGCCTGTTCGCGTAGCCTGGCCGCTTCTCTCTCGGCAACTACTGCCCTGTCCCGAGCTGCTCTGGCGCTTTTTTTAGCCTCCGCGAAGCCAACTCTTAGTTTCGCCACCTCGGCTTCTAATTCAGCGACCCTACCTTGGGTGGATTCCTTCTCCAGTCTACCCACTAGCCCGCGGATAGGCTCCAGCAGTCTCTCAAGTTCGGCTCCAGCGGCCGATATCTCTACTCCTTGCCCCTACATCGACTTACTATTATGACGGGTCTGTGCAGCGAATAACAGAATTATTTACGATGATACCTCGTGAGCCGGAGTCAGGTGCGGTCTTTTGGAAGTAGGGGGTGTCGTCGGAGAGGTGACCCTTCTCTTGGTGCTCGGGGTCAATCCAGAGAGGGGAATGTTATCCTCAGGATCAGCTCTGTGGCTACCCTCAGGTGTTATTCTCTTTGGCTCCGGCGTTTTTGAACTATCACCTCGGCCCCCCGAGCTAGCTTCAGTACTCTTCCTGGCAGCGCTCTTGAACTTGCCCACTGCACATGACAAACACACATTCAAGGGGTTGACATGGTTATATTATACAACTTATGGAGCAATAAAAGCCCTACCCTCTACTTCCGCCCGGGTTTTAGTTCTCTCCCCCTCAGACATGCTCGGTGTCCTGTCAGAATCAGTCCCGGTGGGGGTGTTGCTCTCTTGGGAATCCGAAGTCCCATCGGCCCATTTGGAATAGTACGGACTCAACCCCGCCTCGTCTAGTACTTCTTCCGGGAATCTGGACTCCAATACACCAACTTTTTTCAAGACATTCGCACCCTTTGGTTCCCCTGCCGGGGCACTATCTACCACCTCTAACGTTTGCCATTTCGGTAATATGGTTTTTTGCCTAACATATATGAATCTTCCTCTCCATCCCTCGATTTTGCTTGGGTTTTTAACCTTAAACTTTTTACCCGGCCTGGGGTTGAGGTAATACCACCCCTTATTTCTCCCCATCGTCTTCAGTTGGAAGAAATGCCTAAATAAGCTAATACTAGGCACTAACCCCCCCTTACTGCACTCCACCAAAAAGCCCACTACCTGCCTCACAGCATTAGGTCCTAATTGTCCCAACGCTATTCCGTAGTAATCCAATAATTTTATTAAGAACCCCCATAGGGGAAACCTCAAACCTACGGCAAGTTGATCGATATACACGGAAATGAATCCTTGGGGAGGACAGCAGGCTTTGTCATTACCTTCGGGAATGATGAATTCCAAATCAAAGGGTAAGAAGAAGTTCGACACCCATCGCCTAATTTGCTTTTCAGTCACTGTGGGTCTTACCCCTGCTACCTCGAATCCTTCTATTTCTTCTCCACACCGGGGGAAGTTCACTGCTTCTACTCTTATCTCACTAAGGTCACCGTGATGGACCTGTCTACTTTCACTATTCACGGGATAGATCACTCGAATGGGAGGTGCTCTATAAGGCATTCCTTCGGGAACTACCTCTCCTACCTTGGATGAAGATGAAGATGAAGATGAGTTAGACATACTTACTTGGTTTGAATTCGAAAGGGATGATTTGAAGAGTTTTTGGTCTGAGATGAATCGCGAATGCAGATTTCCTCTTTTTCCCGCTTTCAAACAGATGAATCGCAATGAAGGAGATGAAAAGTTACTGTGCAGTTATTCCCAATATAAATGCAAAAAACCGACGGCTCTGATGCAGCCTATTCAAATGCAGTGATGGGGATCCATGCGTGCTCTTCACGCGCTTTACAGTTACCGAGGCGCGTGGGGAACAACTTTCTTGGAACTCGCAGAGCGTGTCACTTCACATCCCTCTCTCTCATGATGGCGCCGCCAATCACATCAGCCTCACCCTTCTTCAGGAAGATTCAAACTACACCCCGGTGTACCTCCATTTTGGCCAGAATATACACCCCGGTGTATACTCCACCTCGGTCATACCACCACACTCCGGTGCTCCCTCCATTTTAGCCAGAATACTCACCCCGGTGCCCCCTCACCTCGGCCGGGTTGTCATATCCTTCCAACGCGTTTCTGGCTTCTGGGAAATTCGATACCTCGCTGTATGCCCCGTGTACTTCGGCCTAGCTCGATGTCGCGTCCGCTGACGACCCCGCAGAGTCCCCGGAACGCGGATATGTTCAGTCCTCCATAATCACTTCAGCCCGCCAGCGACCCCGGTCCTTCTTACTTACGGATCCACCTCGGTAACAACCGAAGCTCCTACCTCGCTTCGACTGTGAGGGGGGGGGCATCTGATAGGGATAACCCGATCAGCTCGGGTCGGGCTGATACTAAAGCCCGTTGATTGGCCCAGCAAGCAAGTGAAGGCCCACCACGCGTAGGCCCAGCAGGCCCAGGCCCAGGAACGCGCGTTGGCCCAGCGGGTAGTTTGTTCCGCGAATCAAGGCTAAAGATCCGTTCATAACCGCCATGCAGGGGAAGTAGGCGGGAGGATAGGAAGTTTGTTAGGGTTCAGTTAGGGTTTAGGAAAAGCGGAGTATAAATATGAGAAAAGAACTCTGAATTAGGGTTGGCACTCTGTACATCGAATTACTATTTGTAAACTCAAGATTCTAGTGAAAAGAAACACCTCGGCAAGAGGATTTTCGGCCCGTGGACGTAGATCTCCGGATCGAACCACGTAAATCCTGTGTTTTTCCATATTGTTTACGTCGATTATCGTTATAGTTCTTGGATACCAGATTGCGCATTATCACAATTTAAATTTCAGATATGAAATTCCAAATAAACAAGTGAAAACCTGTTGAAGATCTGCCGAGGACCATGCGAGGGGCGGAGAGATTCTTTGAAGCCCATTTGCAGCCGGAAACGGCGTCGTCCACCTCAACGAATCCCGTGAGCGTCAACAAATCACCATGTGCTCTATTCTACGGGAAAAATGCACAAAATCATAAATTGAAGATTATACCCGATCAACTAAACGGTGAATTATCATCGCAATCTACTTGTGAGAGAAAGAGGGAGAGGAGGGAAATTGCATATTATTTTCACATTTTATCAACGGCTCAACACAACTCAACATTTTAATAAATATTAATTTCTTTTATCCAAATACATAACTTATTTAAAGCTAATATTTTTGCTGCGTTTAATAATTGCATATTATTTTGCGTTTTTCCTAATATATTTCAAGGAATGAAAAATTATTTTAATTCCGAAATTACAATAAGTTGATTTTTCTTCGGTGGTTTTAAAATAAAAAATTTCATAATTTTTTAATTTTTATAAAATAAAAATTATATTATTTATTTATCATTAAAATTATATTCACTAAATAATTTAATACAACAAATAAGATTCTGACATGTGGCAGGTTGTAGAATGGGTTTGGGTTGACCAACCACTCCACAACCAGGGTCATGGAAACAATTACCATTCTCAATTTCTTTTTTAATCAAAATTTTATCTTTTAGCTAATGACCTTGGGTGAAGAAAGTCATTGATAAAGCTAGTCTAAGTCTTGTGTGATTGTTTTACATGATAGAATATACTTTTATCAGAAAAATGATATTTTTTTTAAAAAAAATGATGTTTATATAGAGAGGTTATATTTTTACTAAAAAAATGATATTTTTTTATTTTAAAGAATTATATGTTTTTTTTTCTGTCACACGTGTAAGTTTTAATAAATTGTAAGTTGATAAATATATATAAAAAAAAAAAAAAAAAAAAAAAAAAAAAAAAACCCCAAAAAGAGGCTAGAAGTAAGGAGTGAGTGAGTCAAATAAAAGACATGATTCAATGGGCAAATAATAAGTGTCCCAACCATTTTTGGGATACTTAGGAAATATGTCATAAAAATAAATGTCCCTATATATAATTTTTGTTGCAGTGTGATTCACCCTACACTTAACGTCCGTTTGCTTAAGATTGGGCTCAGTAGATTTATAGATTGAATCTCAATAAAGCACATTCATTAACTCCCACAGTCAGATTTAGCCCAGCACTCCTCAATCTTAAGCAAACGGACCCTTAATAAATGGTTGAGATAAATAAATAAAATTAATCATTTGATCCTCATGCACTTACTAAGTATATGTAGTTTTATCACCCACTAAATTTGTTGTTCATACACACCTACCAACTAAGTGCATGTTTGATTGGAGTTGGGGTTGGGGGTGGTTGGGGTATTGTTGGCTGGGAATTGTGGTAGAAGTTAGTGACTGGAGAGTAAAAAAATGATGTTTGTTTGGGTGGTTGTGTAGTAGTTATAGTGTAGGATATCTATATATATATATAAAAGTAAAATGGAAGGTATTAATGTCATTTTAATTTTTCCCGCCAAAACTTTTAGACCATAATTGGTAACTTTTTGTAATTTTTGGTAAGTTCATAACTTTCTTTTATTTGTTTAAAATACAAATAACGTTTTCATTTTGAATCCAAATTTTATGCATAATATACCAAATTATTCATTTTTTTCACGATCTTCGATTTGACATCAATATCACATATATAATAATGAGATATTTGATTTGAATAAACAGATCGTTTGTTGGTTAATCATTTGTGCTAGAATTCATGTTTATTGTAAATTAGACTATAATATTTGGTTTTAGTAACAACTAAAATTAGTAAAATAGTTTTTTTATGAAAATATGAGTATTTTTTTTATAAGATTACAACTAATCAATTTATTTTATTTTACATGAATTTTCAAATATATATATATATATATATATATATATATATATATTTGTGTTTAAGTCATGTAGGGAGAAAATTCATTGTTTAAATAATGAAAGTCCTGCTTTATTAAATCAAACGCAAAACAATCAATATCTATTTTGTAATCAACATATTAAATTATCCAATATGCTAAAATATCTTTTTTATCACGTAAGTACAGAAACTTTGAGCATATATACAATTATGTATTACAATATTTATTAAAATTATTTTTAATTACCTTTTTATATTTTTAATAATGTGTATTTTGTTAAAATTACTCTTTTAAGGAAATCTATTCTTTGCAACCTAAATTATGACATTTGTTACATTTGGCAATGTTTTTAATGTTTTACTTTTACTAAAACTTCAATTACATGTTTTTACACTTTCTTAGCCAAATAATACTTTGACGCACTAATCAACATCAACTGTCTTTTTTACTCTTAACAATCTAAATTAGTTTGTTCGCATTAATCAATTTTTTCTTCAAATAAATAAGCTATTTATAAGAAAAATATGACATTATATAAATAATTTACAAAATATCAAATAAAATATTAAAATATTAAAATATTTTGAAGAACTCACATACTTTAATTTAAATCATTAAATAATTTTGAATTTTATTTTGTTAAAATAAGATTTTATTAAATAAAAATTATTTAAGTATATTCAAAATTACCAAATGAAATGTTAAAAGTTGCAAATGAAAATTCAACTTTATAAAGAGAAAATTAAATATTTATAATTAGAAATTTAAAGTTTATTTAGATAAATTAAAAAATAAATATAAAGTAAAAGTAAAGACATAAAGTGAAAAATATTAAACTTTACATTACATATGAAATATCCAAATAAAATAACATTGTTCCTTTTATTATATATTTTATGGTGATTTTTAATTATTTATAGTTAGAATTTAAAAATTAATTTATAAATTCAAAAAAAATATATATATATATTAACACACATATATATATATATATATATATAAGCCACAATAGTGACAATTCTGTAAGTAACATTTTCCAGCCTAAAATTTTAGACTGTGATGGTAAATTGTTGTCACATTTGGTAAGAATCAAATTTTACTTTACTTTATAAAGTTGCAAATATATTTTTTCATTTATAACCTATTCATTATGTATACTATATCAAATTAATCATCTTTTGACGATGTTTGATTTGACATCCATATGATATATAATAATAAGATATTATATTTTAAATATTATATTACTTGTTTGTTGATTATTTGAGTAAGATTTCAGTGTTTATTGTGGGATGTACAACAATATAGTAATGGTTCGGAATACAATTAAAAATCATTAAAATAATTTGTAAACAAATAATTATCTTTTACAAATTATTTTACTTGATTATTTAATTAAAACCACAACTAATCAGTTTGTTTTCTTCATTTATTATATTGAGAAAAAAATCAATGTATGTATAATTGAACACATACTTTATCGAATTAAAAGCGATAGTTAATATTTGATTTATAATCAGCTTATTAAATTATTAAATTTGCTAATGCTTATTTTATATAATAATTATTTTTGTTGATAAATAAAAAAAACTATAATTTTCACTCATATATATAATTTCATATATGATAATTAATCTTAGAAATCTTTTTATTACTTTTTTATATTTTACATATATTGATGTAATTTTTCTACAAATAAGTACACTTTGCAACCTATACTATGATATTATACAAATTTCAACTAAATTTCTTTTAAATAAGCAAAATTAACCAACTTGAACTATATATTTTTTAGACTTTGCAACCTAAACAATACTTGGTCAATTTAACCAATCTCGATTATGTCTTTTTTTTTTTTTTTTTCCACATTTTGCAACCTAAGCAAATTTTTTTTGGTACATTAACCAATGTATATCTTTACATGAATCTACTATTTACAATATAAATATATAATTTAATTAAAACTTTTCAATATATAAATGAAAGTATTAAGTAATATTGAGGCACTCATATTTTTTTGTTTTGTTATTCCAACTATTGGCAAAAAAAAAAGATGTTTTATTTTTTTATTCCAATGCAACTATTGAATAACTTTTGAATTTTATTTTGTTAATTTGTTATTCTTTGTATATCGAAAATACCAAGTAATACTAAAACTTGCAACTAAGATTTTTTAAAAGTAAATAGTTATAGTTAGAATTTATAACTTTATTTAGATAAATTTAAATATTTAAAGTAAAATGAAAAAATTAAAGAAAAAAAAATCTTATAACATTTATCCAGTTTATTTTATTTAATAATATGAATTGATAATTAGATATTTATGTTTGTTTTAATATTCATTAGATGTCCACCCGTGCATCGTTGACGAAGTGACATTTATTTACACACACAAAAAAAAAAAAAAAAAAGGAAGTAGCAAAATAAAATCTACACAATATTTTTCTAATTAAAGCTTTTATCCTCTCCAGTTCAACATGAATCTTGACATCCTTGACACAATATTTGGCGGAGTGGATATGTAATCAGTCTCCAAAGGACCAGATACACCACCATCAGAAGACACAATCACATTCTTAGGGTGATATTAAAATGCAAAAAACACCAATAAAATCTCTTAGGATGTAAAACATAATAAAACAAGTATATTTTAAAAACAGAAACCATAAGGTAAATAGAAACTCTTTATTTTTCGCCCTCGTACTGAACGTCTTCGTAACTCTCCTTTAGCCATGTTCTGATTTTTTCATTAAGGAGGCTTGACAATTCCCTGAATCTTAACACCCTGCTAAATATATATAAATCTGCCAATGCTATGAATATCCATAAAAATTGATTAAAGAAACAACTAACCTAAAACTGAAAACAAAGCAAAATGAAATGTTAAAAGATTCTAAGGTTATAGTTTTGTCATGAATGAAAACTAAAAACTATACTTAGGATATCAAATTCTAGATGATAAAAGCTACTGCGATAAACCAAAACCCATGAACAAAAATAAGTAGCCATTTTCAGATAATGAACCACAAAAAGGCTTAACACGTTGGCCTCCTTCCCCATCACCTCTGGATCATATAGTCATGATAAGTAGCACACTTTGGCTCATAATAACATAAATTTTTGATATCGTAGGAAATTATATCATCAGTTGACCACATTAAGGAATGTGTTTAAAGTTAATATTTAATCCAAGCCTTTGACAAACAAAAAAGATAGTTAATCCAAATTTTGTTCTTAAGAAATTGACAATCCAAACTCTAGTAAACACTTATACACTTATTTAACTAATTTGCCCCCATTAAATTTGAGAAAAACTAATCAAGTTGAAAAAGATGTAATCCGAGTTTTCTTCTCAAGAACTTGAAAATCCGAATTCCAGTAGAAATTTTCAATCCAAATACTATCATCATATCAATATATCATCCGCTCCCACAAAACATCTCATTAGTTTCCAGTCCATTGACATAGCATGATTTATTAACATATGTAAATGTTTGAAAAGGTTTTTAAAAGAATATCAAATGAATCCATACCTAAATCGAAATGCAATAACCACTAGCGCTACTATTGATTTCTGCTGCGATTGACAATCACCATATTCTCCAGCAAATATTATCTAGGATGGCCCAATGGAGATGGTGCGCTGCTTGGATAAGAGTGTGGGATGGCTCTTCCGGGTGGAAGGTACTCTTCAAATTCTTCATTTTTCTCTTTTTTTTTTTTTCTGCTTTTGTGAGCCACCTCTTCATCCGACTCGGAACCCTAAGAACAGGGAGAGAGAGACTCATCTCCTTTTCAATAAGGTTTATCTTTTAGCAGTATATTTTTTCAGGAGGAAAAGAATGAGAACCGTCAAACCCACGAACCACTGCAGATTAGAAGCAGAGAACATAAAGTATAAATAAGCAGAGAACAGAAACAATCAAGTAAGCAGTAGAGTCGTATAACTTCTTTACTCCGTACCATTGGGAGAAGAGGCGACCACGACCTGATGTTTGTGAATGGCGAGGAGAATTACATATTATAGAGGAATTTTACCAAAAATGAAGAGACCAAAAGAATAGATATTGAGAGAACAACAAAGAAAAATTATATTTAGAGAAGAATTACAGTAGATCAGAAAATTCTGAGAGAAGAATGGTTGTTGATCGAATTGCAAAATACTTAGAATTGGCCAGATAAACGGTACAATTGAGAACAGTGGAAGCCTCAAAAGGTTAAGGTTGAAAGGAACCCATCATCACATATCTGAAGCCAAAATCAGAAACTAATTCCAAGATTTCAGCCCACTTCTGAAGCCACAAATCCAAAATCTGAAGCCCAAAATCAGAAACTGATTTCAAATTTTCAACCCACCCCTGAAGCCAAAATGTCAGAAACTGATTTCAAGTTTTCAGATAGAAATCTGAAGTCATAATACAAAAATTGATTCAAGTTTTCAAATAGAAATCTGAAGTCATAATACATAAATTGATTCAAGTTTCCAACCCACCCAGAAGCCAAATATCAGAACTGATTATACAAAGATGGGTGTTGAGAGTAATTGATTTTTCCACTTGCTTCTCTTATGCAAATATGAGAACTGAAATTTGGTTGAATGAGAGACGGGTAGAAAAGTAATATTGGCGGAGGTTATCAGTCAGAATGGAGAGGCCACGTCTCTTTTCACACCTCTCTCTTTTCAGAAATTGACGCGTGTCCTGTTCGAAAAAAGAGGAACGTGATATGAGAAGGAAGTTTTTAAATGCCAAAAAAATAGGAACAGTTACTCAGATCATGGAAGAATACAAACAACGTAAATAAAGTCATTTACGCTAATCGGGAAAAAAATTAAAAGAGGACAGGTGTCAGAAGAATAAGAAGCTATTTTTAAGGCGTTTAAACACAGGAAATGGCGACACGTACCTGCGATTCTCCTTTAATAGTAAAGGAGGATAATTAATTAAGCTATTATGCATATAGGTGAAGAATGATGCAGACACACTAAATGTGTGTTTGAATTTCAAAGATAAGAATGGTCATTTTGAAAAATATTTTCTTTATATTTAATATTTATCTTAATGTTAATATATATATATATATATATATATATATATATATATAAAGTAAGTTATATTAAATTCATATATCACGTGCAAGAATCTTATATTTACATTACTTATAATTTTATTTATGGTTTATTCTACGTTTAAACAAAATATTTTATTAGGATAAAACGATCACATATTTAAATATTAGATTATATCATATTAGTTTTATTAAAATCATTACTTTTTAATAAACTTTCGTGCATCGCACGGGAAAAGTACTAGTAATTTTTAATGGTAAAATATGACGTGATGTGTGTAAGAGTTTGTTAATAATGATTGATTTAATAATTAAAGTGGTATTATAATATGTAGTGGTTTGTGGTGATTGAGTCAACCTTCCCAAACAAACATAGGAAGGGGTTTGGACCAACCCAACCAAACATACCCTAAAAGAAGTTAAGATTTAATCGATGATATAAAGTTTTTCTAATATTATAAATGAGGGCAAAAAACTGAAATGTTATAAATCCTTTTGGTAATACATCTCTCAAAATATTTTAGAATTTAACTAATCATGCAAATGGTTTTTTTAACCCCAAATTATGTTACAAGAACATAATCACAAAATATATTGCATCCATAAAAAATCTAATAATAATAATAACAACAACAACAATAACAATAACACCAACAACAATAATATAGTATATTTGTTAAAGAAACTATAATTTGAATATGATATCTTTTATGCAATAATTTTAGTTTGTTTTTATTAAAATATAATAAATATAATATCTTCTCACATTCAAAACTAACCCTACTTTTTCATAAATTTAGTAATTGATAATATCCTTCTTTAATTTAAAAGGACCGTGTATATGATGTTGACATGTATTTTCAGAAAAATCATGGACTTGTGAGACATGGGGAGTTACTCTACCATATACTACCAATATAGATCTCTCTTCATTCTTTTTATTTTTAACTTCAAAGTTTAAATGTTTATAACTTTTTCTTATCAACTTCATTCTTGATGAAAAAACATCAAATTATCCTTATTTTATTATCTTCAATTAGACGTCCATAATGCATATATAAATAAAACAATTTAAACACAAGATATAATTGTTATGTTAAATGATATATACTTAGATATTAAAATATTTTCATATAAAAAAGTGTGAGTATTATTATTTTCACAAATTTATATTTTAATAATTTCAGCGATTTAATTTATTTATTTTTTTATTTTTTTTCTTTATGATGGAAATTAGTAAAAAGATACAAATTTATTGGATTTACATTAATGCCCAATTGCATAAAAAATTATATTAGTAAAATACAGGATATATGTTTTTAGTGAAAGTTGATGCATAATGAAAATAATTTAATACACTTAGATTGCGACTCATACTGCTTACGTACAAATATAAATGTTGGTATTTACTTAAGTTTAATACATTAAATAATAGTGTGCATGTGTGTATATATTATCTATAATGACATATTTACATTTTATAACGCTTTATAGCAATGTGAAAACGTAATTACATATTATTAAAATAATTGAATATTCAATACTTATAAGTTGTTATTAAAATATAGTAAATATAATATCTTTTTACATTCAAAATTGACCCCGCTTTCCATGTTACTTGTTGTGCATGCAGTCACGGGGCAGGAGTTTATTGTATGATGGCTTGATGGTTGACGTGGTACGTGATTTGCCTGATGTTGATAATTTTGCCTTTATTGAGCATATCTCACGTGATTGTAAAACAGTAGCTCATAGGTTGACTCATTTTTTGTAGCCGATTCACATGTGTGGATGGGGCCGTCTTTTCCTCATGGTTGAGTCTTGTATTTCGAACGTTGCTTAAGTTATAAGATTGCTCACTTTTTCTAAAAAAATTATTGATTATATTTTCTTCTATAAAAACAAATTCCAATTGTTCGGGTCAAAGTCATTCTTATAATATTAAAATTCAATTAAATAAAGAATAATAAATCTCAATGGAAGATTTTTTTTTTTTTTTTATATATATATATATATACATGGAGTCCTCTATCCCACTTTTACCCTGTTACAATCGTGTCCCAATCTAAAATCGAGCCAATTATATTTTTTATATTTTTTTTTTATTATTTTTTTTTTTTGTGATTTGTGAATTTAAATTTCATGATTTAGGCTCAAGATTTGGGATTAATGTTTAGATTTCATTTTAAGGTTTAGGGTTCGACTTTTTCAACTAGGGCGCATTTTCTATTCTAGTCTTACGATTTCATGATTCACGGTTCATAATTTATGATTTAATGTTCCATTATTTATAATTCAATAGTTCATAGTTTATGGTTCATGATTCATGTGGTTGGGATTCACGATTCATGTTGTATGACTCGATTTTAGAATGAGACATGGTTGAAAGATATGGACTAGATTAGAATATGTGGACTTTATTAATTAATAAGTCAGACTAATTAATTATTAAACAGACATGAATATTAGGCCCATAAACCTAGGGTTATATGGTCTTATATATACATATTCTCTACAGTAGAGAATTAAAGGTTTTTTATCAGATAAAAAATAGAGGCACTGTAGAATCAATAAGTGATTTCCTAGCAATCACTTATTGAACAATTGTACCGAGGATAGTTCCTGCGGCGGATGACATACGCGTGGATACCTGAAGTGGTGAATTCAGTCCTTTCTGATTAATTACGCAATAAGTAAGTATTCAAGTGGTGATCAGTCCTTTCTGATTAATTACGCAATAAGTAAGTATTCAAGTGGTGAATTCAGTCATTTCTGATTAATTACGCAATAAGTAAGTATTCAATTTTTTTCGTGATTATAGCTCAATGTTCAATTCAATTATAGATCATGATCAATATTCTCGATTAATTATTCCGCTGTGCACATTAGATGAAATCGAGAATTACCAACAGTAGTATCAGAGCTCGGGGCTTGATTTATAATCGGTTTAATCATCTTTGGATTAAGATTAACAAAATTGAAATCTGAAAATTCTTGATATAATTATTGCAAGCTGGAGGAATTGTGAAACAAGTTTTTGAAACCTGATTTTGTAACCCGCTTTAATGATTTTGAATTTTGGAATGTGAGTTTGAAAACCCAGATTCCAGAACAATTTTAAAACATGGTTCTGCTCAACCAAGATTACAGAAACTGTGCAATACGCCTCAAACTGGACACCCCGATTTGCACCGCCGATCTGCGCGAACGACGGCGTTCACCGCTGCTGCGCTGCAACTGCGCGACACGGCGGTGGAATCAGGTGACGATGGGACAGAGGGTGTTGTGCTACGCGCGATGAATTGCGCTCGTCGAACGTCGTCGTCGGCGACGACAGTTTTGTCCGCTGCGCACGTCGAACGGCGGTGACTTTCGCCACTTCTGCTGCTGCTACAGAGGTCTGGCTGAATGTCAGACGGCGGTGGCGGCATGGACGAAGGCGGCGTTCGCTGGTGCTTCTGCTGCTGCTGCGCGACGGTGGTGACGGCAACAGCGGTGGCGTGGCATCGGTGGAGGTGGCGGCTGATGTCCAACCCAAACCCTGAAGGTTTTGGTTTGGGTTAGGGCTGGTCTGGACCACTTGAGATGGACTGATTTGAATTTGGGCTGGTGTTGGGCACTTGGGCTAGGAGTTGGGTCCTCTGATTGGGCTGGGAGGCTTGAAACTTGGACATGATTCATTAGGCTGGTTTAAATTCTGGCCGGGTTAATGGGCTGGGCCACTTGAAATTCGTTGGGCAGGTTTTAATTTGGGCAGGTTTTAATTTGGGCTGGTTTCAGCCCATTTGGACTGTATAAAAAAAAAATTAGTTTGATTAATTAAATTAGAATTTAATTAAATAATTCATAAGTCTCAATTACAATGTTAATTTGTTAATTAGATTAATAAATCTTATTATTATTATTTTGAAATAATAATAACTTATACATTTATGTTAGAATTAACATTAAAAGTATAGTTATATTAATTTGCAATTAATATATTAATCTAATATGCTAATATTAATTAGATTAATAAATTTTAATAGTATTATTAATTTTGAAAGAATAATACTAGACTTACATATTTATGTTAATTTAGAATTAATCTTAAATGTATATATATTAATTTGAAATTAATATATATAATTTTAATCCACATTTAATTCAATAATAAAATTATAATAGGATTAATAATTTTATTTGTTGAGCTTTTATTTGATATCTTATGTGATAAGCAATTATTTGATTTTATGTTTATTCCATTTACTATAGTAGTTAAGTTCGTGTTATGTTTGGGTAGGCGACGCCCCAATACATGTAGTCCGTGTAATTATGTATGGGTAGACGGCGTCCAATATGTGGCTCGCATTTCTTAGATATTAGATATTAAATTTAAATAATTGGTATCACATAACAATTCCCACTATAAACTAAGTCTTGTTTAGAAACAAAATGCGGCGTCCATTGTAATTGTTTGAGATTCCTAATCTTTTCGACCACGAGTCTTACACCAAAGTGTTTACTCTAAATCGACAAGACTCGAGCTCATTCATAGATGCATGGTTGACATCGTGTGATGGAATTGACTTGCTTAAATTATTTTGAGACGCCAAAGCGACCAAAATAGTTTGAGTGCGCAATATTAATTGGATTAATAAACCAAGAATTGCAAAATTGTTATTGCAATTGGCTTAGAGGCCTATCGAGTGATATTATTGTAGTCATCAGCCAAAGCAGAGACTGCAGTAATACAGACTTAGTTCTTGGACCACTAAGATTTATAATTGTTATAAATTCGTATTTTGTGTTTAGGGGCGCAAAATATGTTAAAATTAGTGGGAGCTAATCATTACAATAAACTCTTGTTTTGATTAGTGATACGAATGTGATCTTTGTTTACTTTATTTGTTATGATCAGCTCAACCTCACACACAAACAACACACAATTGAATTGAATGAAACACAACCAAGAAATCGACCACTAACAACCGAACCAAGAACAGGAAAGAAAAATGATGAACACAGGGCTTTTACGTGGTTCGATCAATGTAATCTACATCCACGGAGGTTTTATACACCTCAATTCACTCCACTAATCAACCAATTACAAGAATTATCTAGAAATCCAGAAAACCCCAAATCACAGCTTGATTTGAGCAGAAAACCCCTAGAGATCTAATTCTCTTGATTGAGTAATGTTTACAGAGGGAAAATTACGTCTACTAGCTCGCAACTACAAGTGTTTACAATGTATATAAATGCCGGAGCTCGAATCAGGGAGTTGAGGAAGTTGTTACCAATTTTGACTCAAGATATTCAAAACTGCTGCAGTGGGGCTTTCACAACGGTTTCTCATGCAACGGACTAAAACCGTTGCGAACGGCAGTTATAACTAACTCAGGCCCGGTTCTCCTTTTAACCTCTTTTTAGAATCTGGTTAAAATCTGGTTTTCTGACTCGGATTCCTTGCATTCCAAACCCGGTTCTGGAATCCTCAAAACCTCTACTTCATACTACAAACACTTGATGATATTGAACTAATATCTACAAATCTCCACCTCAATGAAATCAAGTGTATATCATTACCTCAAACCTGCCTTGCTCTTTATCCTTTTAATCACATCGTTCAAGCCTAATTAGGCTTGAGTAATGGACTACCTTACTCCCAGGCACTGCTTTGGTTAAGAACTTGTATAGACTTTCTTAACCTCAACTGACCCTACATTAATCACATCCCTTGCAAAATGCAACCTAACATCTATATGCTTGGATCTTTCATGGAAAGCTTGATGTTTTACCAGATTTAGTGCACTCTGATTGTCACAATATATAGTCACACATTCCTGCTTTATTCCTAGATCCTTCAGAATACCTTTCAACCACACAACTTCTTTAATTGCCTCTGTCAAAGCCATGTACTCAGCTTTTGTAGTTGATAAAGCTGCTACTGATTGCTGCACACTTCTCCAGCTTACTGCAGTACCATATAAAGTGAACACATATCCTGTGATTGACCTCCTGGTGTCAACATTACCAGCAAAATCAGCATCTGCAAAACCTTCCAAAGGAATAGACATGCTTGCCAGTTTCTGAAACTTCAACCCCAGATTGACTGTTCCCTTCAGATACCTTAACACCTGCTTCAAAGCCTCCCAGTGAGCTTTCCCTGGATTTGACATATACCTACTGACCAAAGACACACAATATGCTAAGTCTGGTCTGCTGCATATCATTCCATACATTAAACTTCCAACCCCACTAGCATAAGGCACATTTCTCATGTATCTCACTTCTTCTGCTGTCTTAGGACTCTGCTCCTTTGATAGTCTGAGTTGTTGGCTTACTGGAATACTCAATGTTTTAGCCACATGCATCTGAAACCTCTCCACCACTTTCTGAAGGTAATGCCTCTGAGACAACCATAAACTTCTAGCAGCTCTGTCTCTGATTATACTCATTCCCAGAATCTTCTTGGCATCCCCTAAGTCTTTCATGTCAAACTCAGAACTCAACTTCTGCTTAAGCTGATGTATTTTATGTGTACTCTTGCTTGCAATAAGCATGTCATTTACATACAGCAACAGGTATACAGGATCAACACTTGTACTCTTATAAAATAAACACAACTATCATACAAACTTCTGACAAAACCAGCTTTTAACAGAAACTCATTGAACTTCTTATTCCACTGCCTTGGACTTTGTTTCAACCCATATAATGATTTCTTCAGAAAACATACATTTTCTTCATTTCCAGGAATCACAAACCCCTCAGGCTGCTTCATATATATGTTCTCAACTAAGTCGCCATGTAAGAAAGCTGTTTTTACATCCAGCTGCTGTAACTCCATATCCTCTTGTGTTACTTTTGACAAAAGTAGTCTAATTGAACAATGTTTTACCACAGGAGAGAAAACCTCATTGAAATCAATACCCTCCCTCTGAGTAAAACCCCTTGCTACCAATCTTGTTTTATACCTTATCCTATATGAGTCTCCATCTTCAACTTTCTTCTTGTAAATCTATTTGGAACTTACCAGCTTCTGCCCCTTTGGTTTATCCACCAGTTTCCAGGTGCCATTCCTTTCCAGAGATTCCATTTCTTCCATCATTGCACTAATCCAGTATTCACTTTCATCACCACTGACTACTTCTCTGAAATTCTGTGGTTCATGATGTTCTATGTCTTCAGCAATACTGAGTGCGTAATGTACACTTCCAGCCTGTCCATTAAAATCTGGTCTCTGTATTTGTCTCCTTGGTCTATCTCTGGCAATGTTGTTGTTTGTCAGGTTTGTATTTCTGGGTAGCATGTCTTCTTCTTCTGAAGAACTATCACTAAAGTGATCAGCCAAGTTTTCACCTCTTTGTGGTCCATGATCCATCTGAGTCTCCACCTGAACTGATAACCTTTCTGATTCAGTACCTCCATCATGTTTTTCTTGATTTCTAGAGAAATGATATGCCATAATTGATTTATTGAACTTCACATCTCTGTTGATCATCAGTTTCTGACTCCTAGGTTCCATGCACCATAACCTATAACCCTTGATTCCCTCTGGATATCCCAGAAACACACACCTGTATGCTCTAGGATCAAGTTTATCTGATTTCATGTGAGCATAAGCCAAACATCCAAACACCTTTAGACCTGAGTAATTTGAAACTCTTCCACTCCATACTTCTTCTGGTGTTTTAAACCATAGAGTTGATGTAGGTGATCTGTTTATTAGGTAACATGATGTATTTATTGTTTCTCCCAGAACACCTTTGGCAAACCAGCATCAATTAACATACACCTTACTCTTTCAAGAACAGTTCTGTTGAATCTTTCTGCCACTCCATTCTGTTGTGGATTCATGGGAACTGTTCTGTGTCTGGTAATCCCCTTTTCATTACAGAAAGTTGTGAACTCAGTAGATAGATACTCTAAGCCATTGTCAGTTCTTAAATGCTTGAGTTTCTTTCCCCTCAATGTTTCCATTTGAAGCAACCATGTCTTAAATTTAGTGAAGGCATCACTCTTGTTTCTTAAGATAAACACCCACACTTTCCTACTGAAATCATCAATAACAGACATGAAATACTTTCCTCCTCCATGAGTTTCAGTTCTGGATGGTCCTCAGATTTCAGAGTGAACATAATCTAGAGATTCTTGAGTAATGTGAACCCCCTTAGCATAAGGCAATTTCTGTGATTTGCCTAATGCACATTTGTTACAGAATTCAAGTGTCTGGTTTCCAACCTCTCATATTATACCTCTTTTGGATAGCTCTTTCAATCCCCTTTCCCCAATGTGTCCTAACCTCTTATGCTACAGGGTTAGTTCATCCTTACCCAAAATATTCCCCACATTCCCAACCACTGGTTTTTCTATCAAAATAAACAATCCATTGTGTTGTCTTCCTTTGATTACCAGTTTATTCTCTTTGGTTATGTGTAATTGGCCATCAACAAACTTAAATTCACACCCAGTAGCAATTAGAGATCCTAGGGAGATCAGATTTCTTTTAAGTCCAGGCACATACCTTACATTTGTAATTTTCCTTGTAACCCCATCAAACATATTGATGCTTACTGATCCAATGCCTTGAACTCTGCAGGATTGGTCATTTCCCAGCAATACACATCCTCCATCTTCTTTCTTGAGGTTTTGAAACCATTCTTCACGAGCACACATATGGAAGGAGCAGCCTTTATCCAGTACCTATTCCATCTCCATTTTTTAGTAACATTCAAGACCTCTGGTATGTCTTCTTCATGCTCAACTGTAGCAGCTTCAGCACCCTGGCCTTCTTTCTTCTTCATCTTCTGTGGACAATCTTTCTTTAGATGCCCTATCTATTTGCACTTGAAATTTCTATCAATTCTCCAGATTTCTTTGGAGTAGTGTTGCCACTTTTGGAATTCTTTGTGGTTTGACCCTTCTTCTTTTGGTAGTTTCTTTTGAACTTGACATTCAGTCCTTCACCAAATTGAGTTACCTTCTTATCTCCTTGATTCTGTAGGCATTTGGTCTTCAAGGCAGTAATTATTGAGTCATAACTCAGTTTATCTTGCCTCCCAAACATCAAAGTATCTTTGAATCCTTCCATAGAACTTGGTAGAGCATTTAACACCATCAAGGCTCTATCATCATCCTCCATAGTTACCCCAAGATCTTCCAGCTCATCAAGAAGTTTTGAAAACTCATCTAATTGATCAGAAATGTCTTTATCCTCCACCATTTTGAAAGCCAGCAACCTCTGTTTGAGAAACAACTTATTTGATACAGACTTGGACTGATAGAGGTCCTCCAGTTTGGTCCAGGCCTCAATATGCATCTTGAAACTTCCCTCAATGGCTTATCACCCAGGCACAAGATGATTAAACTCAAAGCCTTTTGGTCCATCTCTGCATATTTGGGCTTCTCAGTCTCTATCCAATCACTTTCAGGCTTGAGAGCACTTACTAGCCCATTTTGAACCATAATGGCCTTCATCTTGATCTTCCATAGGTAGAAGTCATTCTTCCCTGAGAATTTATCCAAATCCATCTTCATTCCTGACATCTTTATTCTTCTGTTTGCTTGAGAATGTTTCCCACAGACGGCGCCACTTGTTATGATCAGCTCAACCTCACACACAAACAACACACAATTGAATTGAATGAAACACAACCAAGAAATCGGCCACTAACAACCGAACCAAGAACAGTAAAGACAAATGATGAACACAGGGCTTTTACGTGGTCGATCAATGTGATCTACATCCACGGAGGTTCTATACACCTCAATTCACTCTGCTAATGAACCAATTACAAGAATTATCCAGAAATCCAGAAACCCCAAATCACAGCTTGATATGAGCAGGAAAAACCCTAGAGATCTAATTCTCTTCATTGAGTAATGTTTACAGAGGGAAAATTATGTCTACTAGCTCGCAACTACAAGTGTTTACAATGTGTATAAATGCCGGAGCTCGAATCAGGGAGTTGAGGAAGTTGTAACCAATTTTGACTCATGATATTCAAAACTGCTGCAGCGGGGCTTTCACAACGGTTTCTCATGCAACGGACTAAAATCGTTGCGAACGGCAGTTATAACTAACTCAGGCCCGGTTCTCCTTTTAACCTCTTTTCTGAATCTGGTTAAAATCCGGTTTTCTAACCCGGTTCCTTGCATTCGAAACCCGGTTCTGGAATCCTCAAAACCTCTACTTCATACTACAAACACTTGATGATATTGAACTAATATCTACATTATTCTAATTTATTTTTCCATTCTATTATTTTCTCTCGTCAGATAAAATGTCGAATTTGGCTTATAAATGTTTGATGGAAACAAACAAGTTGACTGGGTCAAACTTTACGGATTGGCTCCGATGTTTGCGTTTAGTGCTAAGGCAAGACAAGATTGAGTATGTATTGGACAAACTAATCAGTGTCATCCCTGACAGGAATTCTCCTGAGTACACTACTTTTGACGAAGAAGATCATAAGAAACATGTTGAGGATGCCACATCAACTCAATGTTTAATGTTGTCCTCTATGAGTATTGAACTGCATAGGCAACATTGAGCATGTTCCCTTATGAGATGCTGAAACACTTGGAGAGTCTGTACGCTTCAGAAACTCAGACCATGAAGTATGAGATACTCAGGGATCTCTTCAAGTGTAAGCTTCATGATGGGGGCCAAGTTTCTGAACATATTGTGAGGTGATGTTCAATTTCATCAAGTGAGCCATACTTTGTAATATGGTGTGTTGGGAATGTGGAACCGGAGTCAGGGAGTGAAGAACCGGAGGTTTGAACCGAGTTTTAGCATCAAGAAGACAACTGGTCAGAACAAACCGGGTTCGAGGCAGTTTGGAATAACCGTCATTTGTGACGGAGCAGTTGCAGATTAGTGACGAAGAAAACCATCACATTTGTCCGGTAGCTCAGCTTAACTTCTTTCAGTTAGAACTTCCTGTGCAGTTGCATTCGAGCTTCAATCCATATATCATTGTAAAGCTCTCATTGAGGAGAAGATCACTACGTCGCATAATTTCCTTGTTCTTTAGATTAGAGAGAGTATTTAGAGATTGAGTGTTCGTGCCCTAATTTGTATCCAGAATTGAGCATTTCATTTCTTGAGCGTATTCTCTGTAATTGGTTAAAGTTCTTAGTGGATTGAGGTGTGCCTTGCCTCCGTGGATGTAGTTCATCTTGAACGAACCACGTTAAATCTGTGTTTGATTCAGTTCTATTTCCTGTTCTGCGTAAGCTAAGTTCGGTTACATTCTGGCCGAATTGTGAGTGAGAGTTCAGAGTGTTTTTCTTCGTACATTTTCAGATTCTTTGGTGTTGTGTGTTAAAGAGTTGATTTCACTAACAAGTGGCGCCGTCTGTGGGAATCAACTCTCACAGCTTGAAGAAGGGAAGGAATGGCTGGTATGAAGATGGACTTTGAGAAGTTTACAGGGAGAAATGATTTCACACTGTGGAAGATCAAGATGAATGCAGTTTTGGTTCACAATGGCCTTGATCTTGCTTTGATACCTCTTGATTCGTGGGAAGAAAGTGAGAAACCCAAGTTTGCATCAGTGGATAAGAAGGCCCTCAGTCTTATCTTTCTGTGTTTGGGTGATAAACCGCTAAGAGAGGTCTCAAGATGCAAGAGTTCCTCAGAAGCATGGAAGAGATTGGAAGATCTGTATCAATCTAAGTCAGTTTCCAACAAGCTGTTCTTGAAGCAGAAGATGTTGGCCTTCAAGATTACTGAAGATAAGGTAATTTCTGATCAACTTGATGAGTTCATTAAGATGGTTGAGGAATTGGAAGACCTGGATGTGAAATTGGAGGAGGATGATAAAGCATTGATGGTGTTAAACATTCTTCCAAAATCCATGGAAAGCTTTAAGGATGCCTTGATGTATGGGAGAGATGAGCATCTATCTTATGATGGGATAGTGAAGGCTCTGAGGTCTAAATGCTTCCAGACTCAAGGTGATAAAGGCATGGTACAATCTGGAGAAGGTTTGAATGTTAAATTCAAGAAACCTTGGCAAGGGAAGAAGGGACAGAATGCTAAGGACCCCAAGGCAGGAGACTCTAATCCAAAGAAGGGGAATGAATGGGTTGAGAAAAGAAAATGCTTCAAGTGCAAGCAACCTGGTCACTTGAAGAAGGATTGTCCTAAGAGAAATAAGAAAGGTGGAAATCAAGGGGCAGAAGCTGCTGCCATTGACCATCAAGAAGATCCTCCAGAGGTATTAAATGTTACTGAATCAAGAATGGTAAAGGAATGGGTCTTGGACACAGGCTGCTCCTTTCATATGTGTCCACATCAGTCATGGTTTGATGAACTGAAGAGAGAAGATGGTGGAAATGTTCTCCTGGGAAATGACCAATCATGCAAGGTCAAAGGAGTTGGATCAGTGAGCATAAGAATGTTTGATGGTGTGGTCAGAATCATCTAAAATGTAAGATATGTTCCTGGCCTCAAAAGAAATCTTCTATCTCTTGGTTTTTTGGTAACTAGTGGTTGTTAGTTTAGCTCGGTGGATGGTTTCTTGCATATCACAAAACATGATAAAGTGGTGATTAAAGGTAGACAACATAATGGGTTGTTTATCTTGATTGGTTCACCTGTTGTTGGGAGTGTTGATATGGTCTTGAGCAGTTCTGAGCTTGTTAAGTGGCACAAGAGGCTTGGACACATAGGAGAGAAAGGGTTGAAAGAGTTGTCAAGAAGTGGTGTAATTGGAAACATGGGAAACCAAAACCTGGAGTTTTGTGATCAGTGTGCTTTGGGCAAGTCCAAGAAGCTGCCCTATGGAAAGGGTGTTCACACAACTCAAGAGACATTAGATTATGTCCACTCTGACATATGGGGCCCTGCAAGGACAGAGACTCATGGTGGAGCAAGGTATTTCATGTCTTTGATTGATGATTACAGTAGAAAGGTGTGGATCATGTTGATGAAGAATAAGAGTGATGCTTTTCATAAGTTCAAAACATGGTTGATTCAACTGGAAAATGTCAAAGGGAAGAAGCTGAAGCACCTTAGGACTGATAATGGATTGGAATACATCTCTACTGAGTTCACAAACTTCTGTGAAGAAAGAGGAATCAAGAGACATAGGACTGTCCCAATGAATCCTCAACAGAATGGGGTTGCTTAGAGGCTTAATAGGACTCTTCTTGAAAGAGTAAGGTGTATGCTGTTGGATGCTGGGTTGCCAAAGGTATTTTGGGGTGAAACCATTGCTATAGCATGCTATCTCATTAATAGGTCACCCTCATCAGTGATTGGGTTCAAAACACCTGAAGAGGTGTGGAGTGGACAGAAACCAAGTTATGAAAGTTTAAGGGTGTTTGGTTGTCTTGCTTTTGTCCATGTCAAGCAAGACAAGTTAGATGCAAGAGCTCTAAGATGTGTATTTCTTGGATATCCAGATGGAATAAAGGGTTACAGATTGTGGTGTCTAGAAAAGGGAAATCAGAAGATAATCACAAGTAGAGATGTAAAGTTTAATGAGAATGTGATGGCTTATACTTCAACAAGCTCTAAGGAAGAATTTGATGGTGCTAAAGAGACAGAAGAGATATCAATTCAGGTGGAGCATTCTGCTGAAGATGATCACACATCTCAACCACAAGAGAATCTACAAGATAGTGATTCATCATCTGAAGAAGAAGAACAAGCTGGACCTTCACAAAATGTTAGAGAATATAGCATTGGAAGGGACAGGCCTAGAAGAACAATCAATAGACCTGACTTCTATGGTCAAGCAGGGAGTGTTTATTATGCCTTGAGTGTTGCTGAAGACCTGGAATCACAAGAGCCTAGTAGTTTTAAAGAAGCACTAGATTGTGAAGAAGGTGAAAACTGGATTCAGGCAATGATTGAAGAGATGGAGTCTCTGGAAAAGAATGAGACCTGGATATTGGTGGATAAACCAAAAGGTCAGAAACTTGTGAGTTCTAAATGGATATACAAGAAGAAACTAGAGACTGCAGGATCCAAACAGGTGAGGTTTAAAGTAAGATTGGTGGCTAGGGGCTTTACACAAAGGGAAGGGATTGATTTTAATGAAGTTTTCTCTCCAGTAGTAAAGCATTGCTCAATCAGGTTGCTTTTATCAAAGGTTACTCAAGAGGACATGGAACTACAACAACTAGATGTAAAGACAGCATTCTTACATGGAGAACTCATTGAGAAGATATATATGAAACAGCCAGAAGGCTTTGTTATTCCTGAACAAGAAGACAAAGTTTGTTTGCTGAAGAAGTCACTGTATGGACTCAAACAAAGTCCAAGACAGTGGAATAAGAGGTTCAATGACTTCATGATCAGTGTTGGCTTTGTAAGAAGTCTGTATGATAGTTGTGTTTACTTCAACAAGTGTTCAAAGCAAGATAAAGTCTTCCTGCTTTTGTATGTGGATGATATGCTGATTGCCAGCAAGAACAAGGAGAGTGTACAATGGCTGAAGGACAGACTTAACACTGAATTTGACATGAAAGATCTGGGAGATGCCAAGAAGATTTTGGGCATGGATATTCTGAGGAACAGAGAAGCTGGAGTTCTTTGGTTATCTCAAAGGCAATATCTACAAAAGGTGTTGGAGAGGTTCAACATGCATGAATCCAAACCTCTCTCCACTCCAGTTAATCTACAAAAGAAACTCACCAAAGAACAATGCCCAAAGACTGAAGAGGAGGTCATACATATGAGCAATATTCCTTATGCAAGTGGAGTTGGAAGTCTCATGTATGAAATGATTTGTAGTAGGCCTGACTTGGCCTATGCTGTTTCTTTAGTGAGCAGGTTCATGTCAAACCCAGGAGTTGAGCATTGGGAAGCTTTGAAGCATGTGATGAGGTATTTGAAGGGTTCAGTGAACTTGTCACTGAAGTTTGAGAAGAAAGTGAATGGAAGCACTGTTGCATTGGAGGGGTTTGCTGATTCTGATTTTGCAGCAAACATAGACATGAGGAAGTCTATTTCTGGATTTGTGTTTACCTTATTTGGAACAGCCATCAGCTGGAGAAGTGTATAGCAATCAGTTGTAGCACTGTCAACAACAGAAGCAGAATATATCTATCTCACTGAAGCTATCAAAGAAGCAATCTGGCTTAAAGGGATTTTGAGAGATTTGGACATCAAGCAAAAGTGTGTGGCAATTTACTGTGATAATCAAAGTGCTTTACACCTTGTGAAACACCAAGCATTTCATGAAAGGTCAAAACACATTGATGTTAGGTTGCATTTTGCTAGGGATATCATTGATTCTGGTTCTGTGGAAGTGAAGAAGGTACACACATTGCATAACCCTGCTGATTTTCTTACTAAGGGTGTACCTGGGAACAAAGTGGATCATTGCTCGAGCCTGCTGCAGCTTGAGCAATGTCATGAAGAACATTAACAGACAAGGCAGTGGTGAGGCAGGAAGAGGCACACATGATTCATTGAGGTGGAGATTTGTGAGGTGATGTTCAATTTCATCAAGTGAGCCATACTTTGTAATATGGTGTGTTGGGAATGTGGAACCGGAGTCAGGGAGTGAAGAACCGGAGGTTTGAACCGGGTTTTAGCATCAAGAAGACAACTGGTCAGAACAAACCGGGTTCGAGGCAGTTTGGAATAACCGTCATTTGTGACGGAGCAGTTGCAGATTAGTGACGAAGAAAACCATCACATTTGTCCGGTAGCTCAGCTTAACTTCTTTCAGTTAGAACTTCCTGTGCAGTTGCATTCGAGCTTCAATCCATATATCATTGTAAAGCTCTCATTGAGGAGAAGATCACTACGTCGCATAATTTCCTTGTTCTTTAGATTAGAGAGAGTATTTAGAGATTGAGTGTTCGTGCCCTAATTTGTATCCAGAATTGGGCATTTCATTTCTTGAGCGTATTCTCTGTAATTGGTTGAAGTTCTTAGTGGATTGAGGTGTTCCTTGCCTCCGTGGATGTAGTTCATCTTGAACGAACCACGTTAAATCTGTGTTTGATTCAGTTCTATTTCCTGTTCTGCGTAAGCTGAGTTCGGTTACATTCTGGCCGAATTGTGAGTGAGAGTTACAGAGTGTTTTTCTTCGTACATTTTCAGATTCTTTGGTGTTGTGTGTTAAAGAGTTGATTTCACTAACACATATACTGAAGATGATCGGATTGTTTGAGAGGTTAGAATCGATTGGATCGAAGCAACCCTCAAGTGTCTCAATAAATCTGATTCTGCAGTCTCTTCCAAGTTCATTTGAAAACTTCATAGTGAATTTCAACATGAGCAACACGAAGGCAACACTGCCAAAGCTTCACAACATGCTCAAGACCTATAAATCATCTACTTCTAGAGGCAACTCTTTGCTCATGGTGAGCTCTTCTGCAAATTCTTCCAAGCAGAAGAATAAGTAGAAGAAAAGGGGGAAATCATCTAAGGATGCGGCCTTGAAGCCTAAAAGTGGGGGGAGGGGGGGGGGGGGAGGGGGAGGGTTCAAAAGAAGCTGAGAATACCAAAGGATGAGTGCATGTTCTGCAATGAGAAGGGGCACTGGAAGAGAGATTGCCCGACGTTCAAAGTACATGGTGCATTGGATGAGAGCTTAGATAGTTTGTTTTGTACATTGAAATTAGACTAGATTAGATGTTCTTTCGGGTATAAGTTAGATTAATATAATTGTTATTTTATTCTTTAGATTCCAAAGAATATTATTTCCATTCCAATGTTAGACATTTATGACTTTTCCTTCTATTTTGCAAACAGTAGATGCCTGTTACGCTTAATGGATTATTTTAAGGAAGTATCTTTCTTTCGAATGAAATATATATGCTTGAAATGAACAAAATATTCTCAATGTACAAGAATTAACGACCTAAACTAAGTAATACGGATAATAAAACCTACCTGTGGCACTGTAGACTTGGTCATATCAATGAGAAAAGAATGGCAAGATTGAGAAAGTTAGATTATCTCCCATCATTTGATTTTGAATCATATGGTGCTTGTGAATCTTTTCTCAAAGGAAAGATGACAAGTTAACCACTTTCTAGGGAAAGAGATATGTGCCAAGGTTGTGCTCGAGTTGATCCACACAACAGTGTGTGGAGCGTTCCAACTTAAGTAAGAGGTGAATATTCGTACTTCATAACTTTCACTGATGATTTTTCAAGGTATGGATATGTGTATCTCATGAAACACAAATATGAGGCCTTCGAGAAATTTAAGGAGTTTAAGTTAGAAGTTGAGAAACAACTTGGGAAAAGTATTAAGAATCTCTGATCAGATCGAGGAGGGAAATACTTAAGCCGAGATTTTCTTGATTACTTGAAATCACATGGAATCCGGTCAGACTAGACATCTCCGGGTACACCATAGATGAATGGAGTATCTGAAAGGAGAAATCGAACGTTATTGGATATGGTTCGAACCATGATGAGTTTCACCAGTCTCCCCTTATTCCTTTGGGGTTATGCCTTACTAACCAATGGTTATGTTCTGAATAGAGTTCCTCTTAAATCGGTCACGCAAACACCATATAAGTTATGGTGTGGTAAGAAGTCGAGTCTTAACCATATGCGGACCTGGGGTTGTCCTGCTTTCATGAAGTAAATAACGACTGATAAATTGGAGACTAAAAGTGAGAAATGCTATTTTGTGGATATCCTCAAGAAACTAAGGATATGAATTCTACTGCCCAGGAGATCACAAGGTGATAGTTACCAAGAATGTAGCATTTCTTGAAGATATTTATATCTTCGAGGAACTAGGTCACAACAAGGTAGATCTTGAAAAGATTCAAGAACCACAAAATAACATAGTAGATGAGGTCTTGTCCAATGGAGTGGACAAGAAATCAATGGAAGTTTTGATGATCTATTGCAAGGGGAAATAACTCTTAAAGAGTCACCTCAAGACAATGAGATGCATCAAAACAAGATATTGTATCAAACCCGCAAGATAACATAAAGGATAATGTATTGTCCAAAGGACTAGACAAGAACTCAGTGGGAGTTATTGATGATCTATTGGGAGGGAAAACAACTCTTAGAGGGTCACCTCAAGACAATAAAACTCATCAAAGACAAGATATTGTATCTGTCCCAACTCAAGAGAATCATAGTGAAATTCTTGAGAATATTTCAAAATGTTGAAAACCAACTCACGATCAGAATAAACTGCCTAAACCAACGCAAAACCAACTCAATAGGCCTCAAAGGAATCGTCGTGCACCTGAAAGACTAAATCTATTGATTGAGAACCAAGATGATGAAGCTATTTCAGAAGATGACGAACCTAAGACCTATATCGAAGTGGTGTTGGTCACCGATTCGAAGATGTGGCTAGCTGCCTTAACATCTGAAATGGACTCGATGTACTTCAATCTAGTCTGGGAACTAGTTGATTTGCCAGATAGGGCTCGTCCCATAGGCTGCAAATAGATCTTCAAGAAGAAGAGAGATGCAGATGGCAAGGCACAAACCTACAAGGCTAGGTTGGTGGCAAAGGGTTACATTGCAAGAGCATTGACTATGATGAAACTTTTTTGCCAGTTGGTAAGATCAAGTCCATTAGGATATTACTTGCAGTAGTTGCATACTACGACTTTGACATTTGGTAAATGGATGTCAAAACCGCATTTCTCAATGGAGAAATCGAAGGCACTGTGTATATGTCACAGTCGGAAAGTTTTGTATCCAAAGAAAGCTGAATGGGTATGCAAGTTACAGAAGTCCATTTATGGACTCAGGCAAGCATCTAGGAGTTGGATATTTGCTTTGACAGAGCTATCAAATTGTTTGATTTTGTCAGAAGCAAAGAGGATCCATGCGTTTATAGTAAACGTAAAAATGGAAATTTTATCTTCCTTATCATATATGTCGATGATATACTGATAATGAGGAGCAATCGTTCCATGTTGCAATCCGTGAAAGAGCAGATTTCAACAAAATCTCGGTGAGGAACACTGGAGAACTGTCAAGACTATTCTTAAGTACCTTAGAAGGACTAATGAATATTTCTTAAAGTCTATGGTGAGCAGCTAGAGTCATCAGTTACTGGGTATACGGATCTAGCTTTCAAACGGACCATGATGACTTCAAGTCTTTGTCTAGATATGTTTTCGTTCTCGATGGTGGTGCAGTGAATCGGAATAGTTCCAAACAGAGTAGAACTATCGCTTCCACCACTGAAGTCGAGTATATTGCTACATCTGAAGCTGCCAAAAGGGGTTGTTGTTTTGTTAAAGTTCGTAAAAGAACTAGGTGTTGTTCCAAGTGCCAGCAGTGCAATACCATTGTATTGTGACAACGGTAAGTGCAGTTGCGATAGCAAAATGAACCGAGAGCCACGAACAGAAACAAACATATTCCCTGGAGATAAAATCTGATTGGAGAAATAATAGATAGGAAGATGTGAAGTTAGATAGAGTATCCACTGATGATAACTTGGCTAGTTCTTCAACCAAACAGTTGTGTATAGCAAGGCACAACACGCACTTTGAGAGTTTGGCACATTGGTAGTTGGCTTTGGTTCAGTGGGAGTTTATAGTTTGTATGTCTTAGAAACCTTTCATTTGAGACATTCATTCTTGATCGCATTCCATAATATTTTGATTGTCTTTTAGGTTTATGCATTTATTAGAATAATTATTTTGATGTTTTATTATTGTTCTTATAACTGTTCCCTTGAATCATGACTGTCATTTATGGTATGAGACATAAATGATATAGTATGATTCTAAAATTGCCATAACCGATGGTCATCAAGAATTGGATATTGATGACACGCGATAGGTTAGCATGTGGTCTGCATCACATTCTCAGAGAATATAGTAGGTCTCACGACTACGAGATATTAGATATTTGTGATGGACACATGAGTACTTTGGAGAGTATTGGTATACCCTACTATTAAACCGTTTATTTCAGTGTCTAAGGTTTAACAGTGTGTGGAGTATGTAATGATCCTTTGACCCGAGGTCAATACTCATTTTGTTTGTTAAGTGATGAATTTTGACCAAGTACAACGCTTGCCTCCCAAAGAAGGATAAGACACGACTTGTGTTGGGTTCATCATGAGGCAAATGGAAATGGTAGTTGAGCCAAGATTGGGATTCATTCGTCGATTGAAACTCGGGAGAACACTCATATTTCTCTATATTATTTGACAATAAAGTAATTGGCCAATGCAAAAGATGCATTCAATTAAAGTAATTGAATATGGTCGAATGTGTCATATAATAAAGATGAGAAAAGTGATTGAGCTATTTGGATAGACACATGGCAGATCCTAGGCTCAATCGGGTGGTTCGTGAATGAAGGGATATTACATAAACTTCATATAAAGGTTTTTTTACGAATTCACGTAAACGTCCTTCATATATCAAGTTCGCTGCACAAAGCAGTCTAGGAGTTTTATGCAGGACTTTAATTAGATTATCGTCGATAATGGGGGCCTAAAGGGTCACACTTTATGTGTATTGTTGTTCCGCTCAAGGATACAAGGTTAGTGTTTCGAATCATATATAATGCTAGTCCAAGTGGGAGATTGAAATATATGGATTAGATTAGGATATGCGGGCTTTATTAATTAATAAAACAAACTAATTAATTAATTAAGCAGACATGGATATTAGGCCCATAAACCTAGGGTTATATGGTACTATACAAGGATGAAAAAATCGCGAGAAATCGGCGAAATCTCGCCGATTTCTCGCCAAATCGAAGACACCGAGACGATAAGCATATTACATGGCGTTTTGTACTGATTTCGCCGAGATTTCGCGAGATATCGCGAAAATCTCGGCGAGAAATCGCCCCTGTTTTCCGCCTGAGCGCCTGCAGTGTGTTTTGTCCTGTTCCGGCGATATTTCGGCAATATATCGCCGAAATATCGCCAAATTATCGGCGAGAGATTTTTTAATTTTTTTTTTTTTGGCTGGTTCAGGTGCAACAGGACAGGAGCGTGGACCGAGGCAGTGCAGCAGCAGCTTTATTGATGAATTGATGTGAGGACTCTGTGAGGGAGCATTATTGAGTGAGAAAAAAAATAGGAAGAGCATTATTGAGTGAGGGAGCATTATGGACAGTAAATGTTTATATCTTAGTTCAGTAAAAATAGGAAGTACGTGAACAGCCTGTAAAGTTTAGTAAAGAAGAAGTGGAGGTGACGAGTGGATTGATTGGTCTGACATTTGGAGTGATAATTTCTGCAGCTTGAGGGTTTCAATTTGTGTATAAAATAAATGAAGTGCAGGGTTCATTAGTTCATTCTACAAAAATATTGACGTAGTTTAGTGAATTTCTTTAGCAAAAACCGGGTAGTAGAAAGATCGAGAAGGTCGTGAAGGTCATGAAGAACAGCGGTAAATTACTTTATGTTACCAATATTAATTTCAGTCTTGATGTCTAGTTATACATATATTTAGAGTATATTATTTTTTAATTCATAATTGGATTTTTTAAATGTGGCAATTGAGATGTAATTTTCCTTTTAAAAAATGTTATGAATTGTGTGGGACGAATTAAAAGTAATTTTCCTCACCCTACATGTTGATATATGAAATATGTGGTTATCTTAATTTACAAGCATGTTTAACTAAATTTTGTTGGTGGGTTTTTCAACAACTTTGAGTATTAATAGTTTACTTATATAGAAATTTAATATTAGAAACTTGTATACAACTTAATAAGAATGCATAAGTATAAATAAAAACACAAGAATCGATACATAAATTTTATTAGAAACATCACTGTTTTTTGAAGTAGTAATTCTTTTGAAAAATATAATAATTTTCGTAAAAAATTATTTTCAGAAATAACACTTGTATATAAATGGAAAACACAAAATTTATATATGTTAAGAGTTTATATAAAAGGTTAGCTTTGCAAATTTATATATAACACGTCAATCAATTTTAGTGTTGTCCAATATAACACTAAAATGTTAGCTTTGCATATTTCATAGTTTTTAACTGTCTATTGTATTGTTATTTAGTAAATAGTAATTTGGCGAAACGGAATTCCGTTTTCTATTGAATTTTGATTGTTCGATAACATTCTTTTAGTTTATTTTAAACTGTAATACTGTTGTTACGAACAAATAAATAACACTTGAATATTAATGGAAAACACAAAATTTAATGTTGAAAATTTATATAAAAGGTAAGCTTTGCATATTTATATATAACACTTCAATCAATTTTAGTCTCACTCGTCTAGCCCTTTTGTTGAGACTATTGAAATAATTGTGACTCAGTTGATTAAACCGTTTATAATTCATATCAATAATCAAGAATTAAATTCTACTAAACCTCTAAAGTCAGAACTATACACAAAAAAGACCATTTAAAATCAAGTTGCTCGAAGTTTGATGTGACTTAATAAATAATTATGCATGCTTGATTTAAGAGTGTAGTACAAGACATGTATCAATTGAGCTCCATAAGAAACCAACATTGAATTTCATTTCATTTACTAGAATTGGACAATATAATAATGTGATAAACTGTGTAGGTGGGAAAGTAATGGCAAGCGGGAGCGATGCTGGTGATCGCAGGTCTTCAAGACTTGACTACGCTTGGAGGTATGCTACTGCCGTTCCAGGGAATAAAACTGCTACCGTTTGTCAGTTTTGTGGAGTCCAAAATTCCGGGGGTATAACCAGGTTCAAATATCATCTTAGCGGTACGGACCCAGAAAAGAACATTGCACCATGTAGGAAGGTCCCACCAGATGTGAAGAAAGAGATTCGTCGCTTGATTATTGCTAAAAATATGGCCAAAGGGAAGAAGGCTGAAAAAATAGCTGATATAAGAGCAGAATTACGACAGGGACTCCCCAGGGAAGACGAAGACGAAGACGATGACGACGACGATGAATACATCGCATGTCCGCCAGATCTTACACCGGAAGAGCGAAGCGACTACCGTGCCGCTATTAGAGCGTCGAAGGCGAGTGAGTGGGAAAGGGAACAGACAAGACAGTATGGTGGCAGCAGAGGAGGTAGTTCCAGTATGCGCCCGGGATCACAACCTTCCCAATTCCGTCGTTCACAGAGTGGTCGAACAACCAACTTCGAACCTTGTCCTACCCCGGCATTGTATAAATCCGCTGATGCACGTCAAAAGAGGATAAAAAGTATGTTCTCTGGTACCAACTTAAAGGAAAAGTTGGCAAGGCCATTAGTAAATTTTTTATTTACGATAATTTACCGCCGAACAAAGCTTCGTCACATCACTTCAAGAATATGATAGCTTGTGCTCAAGACGTAGGGCCGGCTGTTGCAACCCCTACTCCATATGAGATAAAGCACAAGTATCTAGATGCGGAGTATGAGGAAATGCAGGAATACGTCAGAACGCAAAAGAAAAAATGGGAGACGTATGGCTGCACAATTATGGCGGATGGATGGACCGGGCCGACGAAGCTGTCCATAATCAATTTTATGGTTTACTGTAAGGGAACAATGGCGTTTCTGAAATCAGTGGATGCATCGAACCGGATAAAAGATCACCAGTACATCTACGGGTTGCTCAAGGACATTGTGAAGGATGTCGGGAAGGACAGGGTTGTGCAAATTGTTACCGACAATGGATCGGCTTACGTGAAAGTCGGCAGAAAGCTACAGGAGCGCTACAACTTATACTGGACTCCATGTGCTGCTCATTGTATTGACCTTATCTTGGAAGAGATCGGGAATAGAGATAACGTCAAAGCGGTCATTGTAGCTGCGAGGCAAATAACCAACTTCATATATAACCATGGTTGGTTACTTGCACGGATGAGGGAGGTATGCCAAGGTGATATTGTTAGACCCGGAGCGACACGTTTTGCGACTAACTATATCGCCTTGGAGAGTTTGTATAAGAAAAAATTGCCCCTGAAGCAGATTTTCACCAGTGATGAATGGGCAGCCAATAGACTCAGTCGTACGAAAGTTGGCATAGAAGTAGAGAAAAACGTGCTTGATCATTCGTTTTGGGAAGGAGTGCAACACGCAGTGGCTTTATTTGAGCCAATATATCAAGTGCTCCGAGTGGTTGACACAGAGGTCGTATTAACTATGCCAATCTTGTATGATTTGATTCGGGTAATGAAAGAGAAAGTCCAATCACTAAGATCTACGCAGTGGGTGACTAGGATTATTGAGTCCAGGTGGGACAAAATACTATCTCACCCACTCCATTCTGCAGGTAATAATGTCCATAATCAATTTTTTGTTTTAACTATAAACCTTGATTTTGCAATGATTGACTGACATTTCCTAAACAATATTTGATTAATTTTCGTAGCATACTACCTTAACCCCAAAACCCAGTACCAGGCCGGAGTTGGTGAGGACGCAGACCTTATACAGGCAGTCCTTCGGGTTTATGATAAGCTATACCCCGGACCAGCGGGGGTTGCCGATTTTGGGAATGAGGTAACGTTAACGCAACTGAAAATCAATATCGAATTAGTGACCTAATCATTCTTGATTTTTCATTTTGTGCAGCTAATTTGGTTCCGCGATGCAAAAAAATCATTCGGAAACCGGACCGCAGTAGCTGCTCGAAATACTATGGTGGCAGGTAAGTTTATTTTAAAATTGTTTTTAATTTGGTTTAGGTCGCGTCAACTCGCAACCATTCAATTTATTGACCTAAATCCTTATTTGACAGCTGACTGGTGGGTTATGCACGGTTGTTCAACACCAACACTGAGAGGGTTAGCCGTTAGAGTACTGGCGCAGACTGCATCATCTTCCGCATGTGAGAGAAACTGGAGCACATTTGCCTTGATACACACTAAACAAAGAAATCGTCTTGCTTATCCAAAACTCGAGAAGCTCGTATTTTGCTATTACAACATGAAGTTAAGAATACGAGATTTGGAGGCTGAAGCAGATAGGGTTGCTGAGCAAGAATTCATAGATTTAGTGGACATCACCGGTGAAACCGACAACGAAGAGGGTGATCAGCTCTTTCAATGGATTCGACCAGCACACTTGGACGACGAAGCAGGCAATCCTGATCCTCAGGTCGCTGTGGCGGCAAGCGAATTTGGAATTGATGTGGATCAGGTAATGCGTGATGAAGTGGGTGTATCAAGTAGTGAAACACAGACAGGGAGCTCTACAAATGAAGACGGAAGTGATGACGATGGGAGTGGCAGTCGTAGACGTAGTGATGACCATCAAGATTATAACACAAGTCCAAGGGAAATGAGTTCATTCACTGTTGAAGGGTTGTACACACACTCTACACAAGATGCAGATCACGGAAGTAGGGCTGGGGGTCCAGGGATCGGTGCTATTGGAAAAGATTTCACGAGCAGACGGGGGCGGAACCGAGGCACAAGCTCAAACGCAGACTTAGCTTCCCTCTCGTCGAATTTTGACTCGATGAATGTGAGCACCGATCGGGAAGATCTGTATCCTAATTTATTTCCACATAGAATAGCAGACAGATCCCGAGATCCAGCCTGGACTGATCGTAGCCCCCTTGAGGACACAGCCCCTCACGTGATTTATGAAGAACAACAGTACAATTCTTGGGTAAATCCGAATTATCCGGTATATGGACAGACGGTTGGACGAGACGCTTCAACATATTTATATTATCTTGATGATTATCTTCAAAATTACGCTAACTCGGTTAGCTGGTACCACTATTGTATTTACATCGATAACCAATACTCTCAGGTTGAGCCTCACCGGAATTCATTTTGGTGTTAGGAGGTAGTATAGTATTGTATGATGAAAAGAGTACATAATGGTTATCCCATCAGCGGACAGTGTATGTAATGTTTCTTCTTTATCGAGTAGGTGTAAATGTGTGTATTTTGATCTATGTTACTCCATTAGAAACTAGAATTAAGCTATTTTATTGACAATCTAACAAATATCGTGATAAATTAAGTGTTTTAATACATTTTACGCTGATTTTAAAAAAAAATCACCGATATTCCGATATTAATCGATATCTCACCGATATCTCCGTAAATTGAAAGACCGGTATCTCCGCGAATACCGATTTTTTCGTCCTTGGTACTATATATACATATTCTCTACAGTAGAGAATTAAGGGGTTTTTATCAGATAAAAATTAGAGGCACTGTAGAATCAATAAGTGATTTTCTAGCAATCACTTATTGAACAATTGTACCGAGGATAGTTCCTGCGGCGGACGGCATACACGTGGATACCTGAAGTGGTGAATTCAGTCGCGTTATTCCTTTCTGATTAATTACGCAACAAGTAAGTATTCGATCTTTTGCGTGATCATAGTTCAACGTTCAATTCAATTATAAATTATGATCAATATTCTCGATTAATTATTCCATTGTGCACGTGAGATTAAATCGAGAATTACCAACAATGATTGGGCCAGGATAATTGTGGGACAAATGATATTTTTTTTTTTTTTATCAAGCATATTATTTTGGTGTAAACAAAACAAGTTCTAAAATTGAAACACAAATATGTTCTTAAATAAAAGAAACATGTAAAAAAAATCAAGTTAAGTGTTATTTGCCTTTTCACACAACTTAATAATTAATGGATACATTTCTTTGTTCTTATTTGAGTTTTCCTCTTCATTTAAGTTTTTTTTAGATCTTTTCTTTAAGAATGAAGTATTGCTTCTTTTTAAGATTGACAATATACACGCTCATGATTTTTCAAAAAAATAAATAATTAATAATGTGTTCAATAAAATATCAAAATATACCATTTACCTTTTCATAAAAAATAAAACAAAATACAAAATAAACAGATTTTATCAGAATTGTTCGTTTTATAAATCAAAATAAATTAGACTAATTTTTTTCTTTTCTAAACATCAACACCGTAATGGTTCTTCTTCTTCTTCTTCTTCTTCTTCTTCTTCTTCTTCTTCTTCTTCTTCTTCTTCTTCTTCTTCTGTTCATTTTGTTGACGACCTTGCTCTGTAGTAGCTTCAATTTTTTCAACAACTGTTTTCTTATCTTCAATAATTTTTATAGCGCCCTGAATTATTTTACGGATTATTATTAATATTATTATTATTATTATTTATTAAGCTCAACATGCATCATAAATTTCATGTGAGTCAACTCAAGTTATTTTGGCCTAGACTGAGCCCAAATCATAATTCATGTTTATCTATAAAAGGGATGTCAGTTATTACGTAGCTTGACCAGATATATATTATCCATTAAATACTCTCCTAATTGATATCCGTTAAAAAAAAAAAAAAAAGACCCTTTCCCTATAGGCTTCTGATTAATACCCAGTAGGAGAATACCCGAGCATAAATATAAGACCCAAAAACAGAACCCTACACGATGCCTAAAAATAAACCACGCCTCATTTCCTAAAAGAAAAGCCGCCACCCTTTCTTCTATGTGGATTGTGGATCAATTCGTTTCATTCTTCACATCAACAGTAGGTAATTTACACTTTCTTTTTTGATTTTCTTAGATCAGTCGCAAATAATTTTCTGTTTTAAAGATTTATTTCTGTAGACTCGGTTAAGTCATAAGGGATGGTGTGTGTACGGGTGCATGTATATAAACATATGGTGAGTGGTTGTGTGAGTTATATATATATAGATGCATGTTGGAGTTAGCTGTGAGGTATGTATTAGGTAGTAGTGTGTGTGCGTGTGTATATATATATATATGTATGTATATATATTTATATATGGGGTATGGTATGTGTGTTATGCATACATAGATATGGGGTGTGTGTGTGGTCAGTGATTGTAGTAGTGTGTGTGTGTGTGTGTATATATATATATGGTGGTGCAATGTGTGTTATAACTATATATATATATATATATATATAAAGTGTGGTGTTGTGTTGCTTGAGTATGCAGAGGGTGTGTGTATTGCGTGTGTATGCAGGGTGTGTGTTGTATGTATTAATGGAAGTAATGGGTGTGTTATGGGGAACCACATGTAGGGTAGTAAATGCAAAAAAAATGAATTTTATTTCCCATTATCCAATTCTCTTTTGGCAGAACTTTTTTTACCCTTTATCAAACTTTAATATTTACCAATACACAGCTTATGTCCCTTCCTGCCAATATATTATTGGTCTTTCTAATTAGGATCCCTCATCAAATTTTAATTAAGATATAACATGTATTAATTAGGTTTGTCTGGTCAAGAGCACGGTAACTAGGCTTTTTCGCATGACATCATTCATTCAACAACTAAGGTGGGGTTTTCTTTTAATGTTTGCTTTAATTAAATATGATGCTTGTTATGTTTAATATGATTATATGAGGATTTTATGTTATGGAGTTCAAATTTATTTGATCCGTTTATGTGAATGGCCTAAGGATATATGGTGGTATGAATGATATGGTGATATTATATGGAGATTGTTAGAATTAGGGTCGGGTACCTTTGATTTCAGCGGATTTGAACTCGGATCGTATACGGGTCGAACCACGACCTCACCTCAATGATCCATACTCTCGGTCGGGGTGGAAATCACAATAAAAAATCCACCACGATCCACAATCTAAAATCCATCTCTGGAGGCTTTGAAAAATCACTTTTGGGTGTGTGGGAGAAATCACTTTTGATTTCTCCCTTTCTGTTTCTCCCTAAACCCTAAACCCTAAACCCGAAATCACTTTTGATTTCTCCCTTTCTGTTTCTCACGTAAGTGAGAAACTGTTCTCTCTATTCAATATCAAGTGTACCCAGTACACTTGGTAGGTTTTATATAGGAGGAGAGGTGGGCCTCTAATTATGGGAGATGGACCTCCCATAATAGCCCACTTCCTATAGTTGGGCCAGCCACTTGGGCGGTCTTCGACCGGGCCCAATCTCGGGTGAACCGGGCCATGCCAAACCAAAATCTCCCACTCGCCCATGAGGGCTGAAACCTAACCCTTCGTGATCTTTCCAACTCACCGAGATCATACTAGCTAATGGATCGTGTGACCCACGAGTATCTCAAGAGCATATAGTTATGCACTGGTTAAGGTGTATAACAGCTTGATAGGTATGGCCCAATCTCTCCGGGTCGGACTAGCCCACCGGCCGGGTCAATTGGGCTCAGAAGCGCAAGCCCAATACAGCTAAGCCCAGTCGCGGCCCACGAGCACAAGCCTAATACAGCTAAGCCCAGTCGCGGCATCTTTGGAAGCGGAGATCCCCATGATCTTTTCCATGTGCCATGCAGATTTGGCTGGCGAGATTATAGGAATTTAGTTAGGGTTTCGATTGTATAGTATAAAGAGGAGAATTGTGGATGGTTTGAGGGTTCCGACTTTGTATTCTAAAATTATGGTTTGTAATATTGTACTTCAACATTGAAGGAAAGATAGTGAAAAACACCCCGGAAGGTGATTGCCTTCTCCCCTGGACGTAGATCTCCAGATCGAACCACGTAAACCTTGGTGTCATTTTAATTATTGCATGCTGTGATTGTAATTCGCTTGATATTCGGTTTTACGCTTTATCAATTGGCGCCGTCTGTGGGAAACGATTGAAAGGCAAACCCTAGTATACTTCACAGTTGATTCACGTCAGCCATGGTGAACACCTGTCGATCTGCTAACCTTACTCGGTCTCACCGCAATCCCCCCGTGGATCAAAATCCTCCGTCGCCACGTCAACAAAATCAGGATCCACCTGCGGAGCAAATTGACGCACAACATCTCGCACCCGTCAACGCGCCAGCACAGGTTAACCCTCAACCTGCCCTCGAATTACTGCCGGCACAGCAAGTCTTTCTTCGGGAGCATGCCGCCCTAATCCAAGAATGGAATAATCGGCGTGCTAACTCCGGTGGGCGCACCGATAATGGCGTCAACCAAGTGGCAAGACATCTGCTCCACGATCGATCTCGCGAATTTGATGAAGATCCACCTCACAGAGCCAGGCCTGATCGCAGCCGACAACGGTCAGTATCGCCTAGAGAGAACCGAAGTTCTAATGGTTCAAGGTCCCGTTATGCTGATCACGAGGATGTAGACCGCCGTAGACCTGTAGACGCGGCAAAATGGGCCCACTTGGAAAAGCCCCGTGTACTTGACCCTTTGGAACAAGAGCAAGCTCAGTTTTGACAAGGTATTGGGCCTTGATGCTGACGGGGAGATAATCACCCCGTATTCTGAGGAGATTCTTTCTACTCCACTCCCCGAAGGGTTTAAACTTCCCCCAGTGTCCGTCTATAATGGCACCGGAGACCTAGGTAACTTCCTAAGCGCCTTTAAGTATGTTATGTTCAATCACAGTTGCACACCACACCACCTGTGCAAAGTGTTTCCTGAGTACCTTCAAGATGAGGCCAGACTTTGGTTTTATTCTTTGCCTCGAGGCAGTGTTGACTCTTTCCGGGATCTCGCCGAACAGTTTTGGGCACGTTTCCATACACGAGCACAGCCCATGGCCACTTTGGCTGATCTCATGAACTTGGAACAACGAGATGGGGAGACCGTTACCCAGTTTCTTGAGCACTTTACAGCAGAAAGCCTAAAAGTAGGTAGCCGATCTGATGATGTTATTATTACTGCCTTCATAAACGGCCTCCGACCTGGGCCACTCTACACTGAGCTAGTGCGACATCCTCCGACCACGACCCGGGATCTCTTCGGCACCGTAAATAGGTTTGCCAAAGCTGAGGAGCAAACTCGCCGCAAGCGGGAGAAGCATGCTATCAAAAAGCAACCAGACAAAACGCAGGCCGGGACTAGCACCCGGTCCAGTGCCTTTAGCCGTCTAAGAAGAGGTAGTTTTGGAACCTCGCAGTGATGTCCCTCAACTTACTCCCCTTACGAAGTCAAGGACAGAAATACTTTATGTTCATAAGAATGATTTGCGATCGTGCCCACGGATGACTACTCCGACAGAAAAGTGTAACCGTGATAAGTGGTGCACGTATCATCATGACCATGGACACGACACCGAAGAATGCCACGAGCTCGGTAAAGAAATTGAGGATTGTTTGAAGCGAGGCTTCCTGCGGCAATACGTAGTGCGGACTGAGGACAAATCCCGATCGAATCAAAATGGAGGTTCACAACAAAGTCGGGGAGGTTACAACGACCGAGGTCCAAGACAAAATAGACCTCAATGGCCGAATAACAGGTTAGGTTATAACAACTACACGAGGCACGATCAGGGTAATTGTGTACAGTATCAACCACCACAGCCTCAATTATTACCACCTCCGCCACCTCATGGAGGTCTCGGAGACAATCTGCCAAATCACGTTGTCCAAGGAATAATAAACGTGATCTATGGGGCCATTCCTACAGGGACTTCCCGAAATGCCCTTAAAGCCGAAGCGTGCAGGCCTCCTCCCGAGGAGCCACGTCACAAGCGTTTCCACAAATCGGAAACTGTGAGCTTCACTGACGATGACCCCGTTTCCGAGCTCACCCAACACACCGATGCCATCGTCATTGATATGGCCTTGGCAAATGTCACCATTAAGCGAGTCTTTGTCGACAATGGCGCCGTTGTCAGTGTCATATTCACTAATTGTTTCCAGAAAATGGGCATACCTCGCGAACAGCTCCGACCCGCCCCCGGGCCATTACAGACCTTCACTCAGGGAGAGGTCCAACCTGAGGGAATAATCAACCTCCCAGCTTCGCTTGGTACTTATTCGGCGATAAAAACCATCTTTGCCGATTTTTACGTAGTAAACTCTCCCTCTCCATACAACATGATCCTTGGTCGGGATTGGCTCACTCCGGCAAAGGCCATCTGTTCCACATATCATCTCGCATTGAAGTTTCCTACACCCCACGGAGAGGTGGCTATCCGTGGCAATCAAAGAATTTCAAAGGAGTGCATGTATGTCGCACTCAAAAAGACAACAAAGGCTCCTCCTAAGCCTCAGTTTCAAATAGCCACCCCGGATCCCGTCCCGGGCTCATCCGAATCACTCGGAGACGATACTGCAAAGGTGCCTCTCGATCCTGCCAAGCCAGAGCAAACTGTTACAGTAGGCGCCGTGAACATACCGTTGTTGCACAATGCCATCATCCAAACACTACGAGAATATTCTGAAGTCTTTGCTTGGTCTCCCCTGGATATGCCGGGGGTCTCTCCCAACCTTATCACTCATAAGCTGAACATTGACCCTAATGTGAAGCCAATACAACAAAAGCAACGGAAATTTGCCCCATAGAGGAACGCAGCCATCCGAACTGAAGTTCAACAACTTTTGGATGCAGACATCCTATTCGAAGTTCACTATCCGTCTTGGCTTTCTAATCCAGTAATGGTGACGAAGTCTAGTGGGGCATGGAGGATGTGCGTTGAATTCTCCGATCTCAACAAACACTGCCCAAAGGACTGCTATCCTCTGCCGCCCATTGACCAAAAAGCCGAGGCCATTACCGGGTACAAGGCACTCCGCTTCCTGGATTTGTACAAGGGATATCACCAAATTCGCATGGATCGCCGAGATGCCAATAAAACGGCCTTCATTATTGATTTTGGGTGCTTTGCCTTCAAGAAAATGCCCTTTGGGCTCAAGAATGCCGGAGCCACTTACCAGCGTCTCATGGACCACGTCTTCTGAGACCAGGTCGGCAGCAATGTTGAGGTATATGTCGATGACCTCGTTATTAAAAGTTCCTCTCCTACATCATGTGTGCAGGACATTGCCGAGATATTGAACACGTTGCGGCGCTACAATTTTCGCCTCAATCCAGCCAAGTGTACCTTTGGCGTTGGGTCAGGAAAGTTTCTGGGGTATATGGTCTCGCAACACGGTCTCCAGGCTAACCCAACCAAGGTTAGGGATGTGTTGAATCTTCAACGGCCGAAGACTGTGAAAGACGTCCAGCGTCTAACCGGCGGCCTCGCAGCTTTAAACCATTTTTTGTCTAAGGCAGCGGAGCGTCAGCTCCCTTTCTTCAAAAATTTGCACCAAGCAAAGAAATTTGAATGGACTCCGCAGTGCAACGAAGCCTTTGAGGCTTTAAAACAACACATCAACCTGTTGCCTACTACGTGCGCGCCTCTCCCCGGAGAGCCTCTTTATGTGTATTTGGCATCCACCAACGAAGCCATTAGCGCGGCACTCGTCCGCGAGGATCATGGAAGTCAACAACCCGTGTACTTCGTCAGCCGAGCATTATAAGGGGCAGAGACCCGATACTCTGTAGCGGAAAAGACAGTACTGGCCTTAGTCATGGCGGCCCGCCGCCTGCGTCCCTATTTTCAAGGACGTGATATTAGGGTTCTCACAAATCAACCTATTCGTCAGATTCTTACCAAGCCCGATGTGTCGGGGCGTTTGGCCAAGTGGGCAATCAAGCTCGGGGAACATGATATATAATTTCTACCCCGCCGAGCCATCAAAGGTCAAGCTCTTGCAGATGTTTTGGTCGAAATTCCATTCACTGGCCCCGGGGCAGTCATATGTGCTACTACTACACCCCACGCCAATCCCAAAGTTGAAACCAACATGTGGCGCGTATACATGGACGGCGCCTCTGCAACCCGAGGCAGTGGCGCCGGGGTCCTCCTCATTGGTCCCGATGACGTTGAAGTCAGGTATGTCCGGCGTTTTTAAGTTTAAAGTGGCCAATAACGAGGCTGAATATGAGGCAGCCCTTGATGGGCTCCGGCTCGCCCAAACTTTTGGAGCTTCGCAGCATATCCAGCTTTTCACCGACTCCGAGGTGGTCTCCAGCCAGATCAAAGGCATCTACGCGGCAAAGGATGAAACATTGAAAAGGTATCTGGCTTTAACACTTAAGCTTTTGTTAAATTTTACTTCGACTGATGTCCAACAGATACCCCGCGAAGAAAACGTTAAAGCTGATGTTCTTAGCAAAATGGCTTCCGCGGTTCCGTCAAACATGTCTCCGGACATAATCGTCGAAGAAGCCACCCATCCTTCGATTAGCGAGTTGACGATCTCTGCGTTGACGGATGTCGATACCAATTGGATGACCCCTATCATCCCGTATCTCCGGAATGGTACCTTGCCCGAGAATAAAATACTCGCTCGGTGGATAATGCTCAATGCACCGAAGTACACACTTCACGATGGCATTTTATACCGGCAATCCTACTTGCAGCCGAATCTCCGATGTCTTGACCCGATCCAGGCTGACTATGTTCTTCGGGAATTTCATGAGGGGGCGTGCGCGAGTCATAGGCTCACGAACGTTGGCCAAAAAAAATACTTCGGTGGGGATACGACTGGCCCACCCTATTTAATGATGCCCACAATTTTGTATCAAGGTGCGACAAATGTCAACGGCACTCCCGAGTGAAACACCTGCCACAAACCGAACTCATTGGCATACAAAGTGCCTAGCCATTCATACAGTGGGGAATTGACATTGTGGGACCGTTCCCAGTTGCTCCAGGGGGATTGAAATTTCTTGTTGTTGTGGATTATTTCACCAAATGGGTCGAAGCCGAGCCTCTTACCGCCATAACTGGCCAAAATATCCTGAAATTTGTTTAGCGTAACATCGTATGCCGCTTCGGTATCCTAAGTGCAATTATCTCTGACAATGGCAAACAATTCGCAAATAATCCCTTTCGGTCCTGGTGCGAGGAATTGGACATCAAGCAAGTTTTCACCTCGGTAGCTCATCCCCAAGATAATGGCCAGGTGGAAGTCACAAATCGTACTCTCGTCAATGGTCTCAAGAAGCGATTAGATCAAGCCAAAGGTCTCTCGGCCGAGAACCTTCCGCAGGTTCTCTGGGCCTATCGCACTACACCACATTCTTCCACCGGGGAAACTCCATATAGCCTTACCCATAGCTCCGAGGCTGTCATTCCTGCCGAGGTGGGAGTGCCCAGCCCTAGACTCGTACACCTGGACCCCAAGGCTAACGAGGAAGCACTCCGTACCAACTTAGACGAGCTTGAGCATCGCCGTGAACAATCCTTCATCCGGCAAGCTAAATGCAAACAACAGGCGGCTTAGTATTATAACCTCCGGGTTCGGGGTACACAGTTCCAGGTTGGAGACCTTGTACTCCGACTAAATTCGGCCAGCAAAGCTGCCCCAGAGGGCAAACTACATACCACTTGGGAAGGGCCTTATCGCGTCACTGCTGCCCATGCCTCCGGGAGCTATCAGTTAGAGCATCTGGACGGAACACCGATGCCTCGCACCTGGCACGTTAGCAATCTGCGGCGCTTCTATCTATAATTTCCGTTGTCAAGTACTTTTTCTTCCTTTATGTTTTTTGTACATACTTTCTTTTTCATACCATGGTATTTTATTTTTCAAGTTTACACTTGTATTCTTCAATTGTTCCGACAATCGCTATGAATGAAAGTTTTAACTTCCAATACATATACTGCTTCTCTTCTACGCCGCGGGGACGCCCCGGCCTCAAATATTTATTGTGACGAATCATTGTTTATCTCCGGACACATCGGTCACTCGCACGATCCGTCCGGAGAGACCACAAACTTGTTTCCGGACGCATCGGTCTCTCGCTTGATCCGTCCGGAGAAACCACAAACTTGGTCCCCGGACCTGTATTCCCTCTCGCCTGATTTATTCGGAGAGGTCAATAACTTTGTTATTAAATGTTAACTCCCGCCCGATCCGTCCGGGGAGACCCTATGTCTTGTTTCCGAACAAGGGCTTATATACGCCTCGTACGCCCGAGCACTCACTACCGCATTATTTTCACCATGATATATCAAATTAATTAAAAGCAAATTGCATCTGCCAAAGTACTTAGCTACTTTATTTTATTTGCAAAACGTACTTGTTGTATATGTCAAATATTTTCACTAAGGTTTTTACAAAAGAGTCCTTTCAACAAAAACGATATGTTACAACACAACATCTTTATTTTCGGCCCCCTAACCAATACTCCGCGCTTCGGCGTTGAGACCTGTCCCGAGAACTCCTCCTTTGCGTCCTCCGGGATCTGGAAACACACTGGGACTCGGCTCCAGCCCTTCCTCTACTTTGGCCTCCTCGAGTGCGAGGACTGGGTTGATGGCCTCTTTGCGCATAGGGACTTGGTTGCTGAGCTGGCCCTGAAGTATTCGCCCATTCCACAGGATCCCACTCTGCGGGGGCCAACACTTCAATCTCCTCGGCCAGTTTTTGCACCACCTCCTCGGCAACCACCACCGGGGTCGGTTCTCGGATTATAATACCGGTTGGTTTTTTCACCGACCCCTTTTTACCTCTCCGCGGAGCCTTTAAGGAGTTCCCCCGGCAGGAGCTGGCGATATTTTCCTCCGCAGTACGATGCCACCTTCTGCGGCCTTTTAAGTCCTCGTACATGCTGAGGAGTATCTCCAGCACTTCCCGCTTCCTCACTAGCTCAGCGGACTCAGCATGCCCGACCTCTATGAGTACTGCAATCTCTTTCTGAATCTCGGTAGTTCGCTCCTCGACCTCTTCAAATGTAAGAAGACCGAACTCCGACAAGATTCGCTCATATTCTCTTTGATGCACGAAGAGTCGCTCCAACTCAGCACATTTAGCCAAGTACTTCAGCTGGTGGTCTATTGCCTTTTCCGCAGCCGTAGCTCTTGCCTTTTCAGCCTCAGTTGCCCTCTTCTCCACCGAGGCTAGTTTTTTCTCCAACCGAGGCACAACATGCTTCTGCAAGTTGTCCTTCTCACCCCGGAATCATTCCAATGAACACATAAGCTTCTTTATCACGTTGTGAAACTCTTCGGTATTCTCCTGTTAGCAGCTCAGATTCAGTACTACATACATCACAGACAAAACCGAAGCAAAGGCGCAGTAACTCAACAATATATATGCAACAGTTACACTTGATTATCCAAAAGACTGTCACATACACAATCATTTTACAGTACATCATGACAAAAATAAAGATTTGTCCTACCAACTACAATATTTACAATTTATCAAAATTGCGGGGAACTGACCTCCCCCTGATCTGCCCCCTCGGCCGCCTCTGGCTCCTCATCTTCCTCCTCCTGCTCCTCTTCTGGCACGGTTGGTTTGACCCCCGCATCCCCCCTCCGTTGCCTCTGCAGGGATTTCCATACACGGGGGTGGGGCCCTTGTTCGTGGCTCCGAAGTGAACTCCCCCTGTCGAAAGGCCAAGAACTCTTCATCCTGGTCGGCATTGCAGGCAGCAATCTCTTCGGCGCTCAGTATTGTGCCCTTCTCCGCCAGCGCCTTCACCAAAGGCCACTCCGGGACCTTTGCCAGTGCCTCGTAGTATGCCTCCTCCACGGCGCCCACGGAGTCGTAATCATATCCGAACTCTGGACGGTATACATCCACGTTCGGATAGATCTCTTTTACCTTCTCTAGCAGCGCGGACCGCGTTGCCTTGTCGCCAACAGCCATGAACCTCATTTGGTAATCGAGGAACGTGCTTGTCTGCAGCAGCTTTTCTACAAAGGTCTTCAGCACGGCACCCTGGCCCTCCACTGCCGCAGTCTCCTTCGCCTTCAACTCAGCGCGTAGCTCCGCCACCTCGCCGCGAAGCACCCCGGCATCCGCCTTAACCTCGCACAGCCGCGCCACCTCCTTCTCCACCTCGGAAGATCTTTTGCGAGCCTCGGATAGGTCGTGTGATAACCTGTCGTTTCGAGACTGCAGCTCCCTCACCGCCTCGGCTAACTCCTCCTTAGCCTCCCTCTCACTCCTTCGGCCGAGGTCCATTATCCCCTGAGCTAGGCGTAATAGCTCCTCGACCTCGGGCCCCTCCAGGGCCAGAACACTTGTTGGCCCCTGCAAATCACAAAGACAACGAGGAGTCTCAGCACGGTACGATTTCCTGAGAAAATAACTATCCCTACTGTACCTCGGGGGCTATGTCCGTGCGAAGTCTCTTAGCCTCCGCAGGCGGCGTCGAGGAGGGCTCTGGCCTCTTCCTCGACCTTGGTGTCAAGCCGGTGACCACCACTTCATCCTCTGTCCCTTGTGGCAGTCTTGGGCTCAGCGACACCCTCACTCTCTGGGCCACTTCCGCAGCGGTCCCCTTTTTCTTCAGAGCCGGAGGCACCGCCGGGCTTCCCGAGGTATCTTTTCCGAAGCGTCCCACTGCAAAAGAAACAATGGTTAATATCATACCAACTCCACAAAGTTCATAAACGTAAGAATTCCCTACCCTCCTCGGATGCCCCAGCTGCTGAACCCTGCCCCCGGGTGGGATTCTCCTCTGCTCCTCCCAAGTAGTAGAGGGTTAACCCTGCCTCCTCCAGTTCCTCCTCGGTGCAGAGCGTCTTGAACGTACCCACGGTGCGAAAATCATCAACTGACTCCGGCTCCACCACCGGGGCATTATCAACGACCTCCTCCCTCCTCCACCTCGGGAGGGCCACACCAACCTTCACAAATATAAACTTCTCCTTCCAACCCTCTACCTTACTAGGGTTCTTCACCTTAAACCCACCTCGGGGCCTCGGGCTAAAGGAATACCATCCCTTCGATTTCCCGAAGGCTTTGAGTTGGAAGAAAAACCTAAAAATATCTACATCCGGCTCTACCCCGGTCCTCTTGCATACTACTAAAAACCCAACGACTTGCCTCACCGCGTTGGGCACTAACTAGCATAGAGCAATGCAGTAAAACCTCAACAGGCGCACTACGAAGTCCCAGAGAGGGAACCTCAGTCCTATCTTCAGGTGATCTATATACACCCCAATGAACCCCCTGGGTGGACAACAAGCTCGGTCACTAGGCTCCGGCACAATGTATTCTAAGTTAAAGGGAAAATAAAATGATGGAATCAGGGCTTCTATTTGCACCCGCGACATCCGCAATGCCTCCGCGGCAACCTCGAAATCCTCCTCATCGCAATCACTAAAACCTACTGCCCGGGTGCCGGATTCCATACCGTCTGCCCTATATACAGTCCTAATTTCCCTTCTCTCAGGGATGATAAAGCGCAAAGGTTCTACGTTTAAAGGGGCTTTCGTCGTCCCTACTTCTCTAATCGAAGAGGAAGACGAAGAGGAAGACATACTTACTTGTTTTCGATTTGAGATTGATCAAAGACTTAGCACAGATGATTCTCTCTTTTTCTCCCGCTCTTTGTCTATCGCGAATCGCAAATGAGAGCGATAAGAGACTTCCTGTGCACGCCTTATATATACTCTCAAGAATCAACGGCCCAGATCTTGACTTTTCAAATTCAGTGTTTGAGATGCGCGCGTGGCTGCCACACACATTACAATTACTAGGCGCGTGGGGAACACGCTTCTTGGGATTTGCAAAAACATCACTTCACATCCCTTCAACTCATGATGGCTCTGTCCCCTCGGCTACCACTACTTCTGTTCAACTCCGGTTGCCTCATTCACCCCGGGGGTACTTCAATCCGACTCCGGTCGATTCATTCACCCCGGGGGTACTCCAGTTCGACTCCGATCGATTCATCCCCCCTGGGGGTACTTCAGTTCGACTCCGGGCTATTCCTTCCCCCCCCGGGGGTACTTCAGTTCGACTCCGATCGATTCCTTCCCCCCTCCTCCGGAGGTACGTCGGTTCAACTCCGGTTCATTTCAACTCTAATTGCCTCCTTCACCATAGGCCTCCGATCCTACTCCGACTCCACTTCGGCTACAGCACGTACACCTCGGCCCATAAATTCTTCTTTTTAACCTAAGCTCCTACCTTGCTCCGGCTGGTGGGGGGCATCTGATAGGTATTGCCCAATCTCTCCGGGTCGGACTAGCCCGTTGGCCGGGTCAATTGGGCTCAGAAGCGCAAGCCCAACACAGCTAAGCCCAGTCGCGGCCCAAGAGCACAAGCCTAATACAGCTAAGCCCAGTCGCGGCATCTTTGGAAGCGGAGATCCCCATGATCTTTTCCTTACTGCCATGCAGATTTGGCTGGCGAGATTATAGGGATTTAGTTAGGGTTTCGATTGTATAGTATAAAGAGGAGAATTATGGATGGTTTGAGGGTTCCGACTTTGTATTCTAAAATTACGATTTGTAATATTGTACTTCAACATTGAAGGAAAGATAGTGAAAAACACCCCGGAAGGTGATTGCCTTCTCCCGTGGACGTAGATCTCCGGATCGAACCACGTAAACCTTGGTGTCATTTTAATTCTTGCATGTTGTGATTGTAATTCACTTGATATTCGGTTTTACGCTTTATCACAGCTCGACATTAAGAATTTGAGGCCAACGTACTCGCTATATCCCAGACTCGTTACCCAATAACAAGAATCAGTATGCCTCCTTGTCCCTTCAATTTTGAAGGAGCATACCTTCATCACTTCGTTTTACATTCACTATTACGTTCCTTGAACATAATTGGCGCCAGTGAATCTTTAAACTATGATGGTAGTAACGGTCTTCCTTTTTTCTTATACCTTCTAGTTTTCCATCTAGCTGCTTTCCTAGACATGTCCCGCATAGCCGAATAATTTTGTGGTTATTGGGAGCATGCTAAAGTAGAAACACTAAGAAGAAGACTAAGGGCACAGGAAAAAGTCTTAAGGATACACTATGAGGTAATCCAAACCTCTGGATCCCACACAATGAGAAAATAGGGACTCATTTCTCATTATCCACTTGGTCACAAGCACATGCAGTATGAAACACATGTTACAATATGTCATTTCCCTAAATGAAGCATATGTCTTTTACTGAACACATTGTACAGATCTTGGTCTAGATGCCTTTCGGAAGCTAACCTGAGTTTTTCTTCGTAGATGTCCTCAAGTTAACGTCTAACTCGAGAAAACTCACATCTAGCTATACGACAAGTTATAATTGGATAATCAAATATCCAATTTGATCACATGTTATCGAACATCGGTCTCATCTTAGCGTACTAAGGCGACACTCATAGAATCGACTGAATGAATTCTATACTGGTTTCATCTCCTATGCCATCCGACATTGGAGGTGATTGCTCGTGTGAGAGAGCCAATCAATTTTAACTTGTCCGACATACTTTTGAATATACCGTCAATTCATAAGTGTACATAAATATCATAATCACCTTGCATTATGTGATAATATCCTAGATATAGTCAAGATGTGATGTACTTGGTTAGTGTTTGTAGTCTCTCATAAGCTACGCCCCATTTATGGGTTGTGGGTTGCCAATGCCCCCACTGAACTGCTTATCACCCCAAAATCACTAAACCAAATACAACTTCGCATTGTATAGGCAAAATCTCCAAGCTTTACTCTAATTGTAGAAATCTATACATTTATCCAATACTCTCATCTTCCCGAGATGATCTTGCCACTTTGCAAGAGTAACTACTTAGATGCAGTCTCTGATCTGTATCACCGTACTGAGTATATGTTATGTATTATTCCAACTAGATCATAGTTCCTCCACTAAGAAGAATGATACAATGCATCCTAGACATCACAAAAACCCTTTCAAGTGTACTCCTACAATTTTACTAGGATTTGATTAATGTTCAATTATTAGACCCATGGCAAAGCCTACACTAAGGCACACACATCTCAAAGTTATTTGCAGCTCTTAGCAGTACTAGAATATTGTACGATGGGCACTGTCAACTTCTCTATAGAAGTTACTGGACATATTAAGTAGCTTCAAAACTTCGTCTATAACCAATAAGAGTATTAGTGGATACATGGGCATCCACATGGAATCACTTTAAGATTTTTACAAGTGATGCTCATACGATCACAAGTAGTCATCTAGGTGATCCCTTGGAACCTTCACTTATCCTATAAGTAACCCTATCCATATCTTTCAACTCCAAGTTGTAAGACAACCCATCTATCAATGGCCATAATACTCAATGTCTTTGCTTACTGGCAAAAATAAGATTGCAAGTTTTCTTGTGGTGTTACATGAGATTAATACTTTCGTAAAATCTCATATACCATTGACTTGAATACTGTACCAGACCATGAAATTGATTTCTTGGCCTCTAACCATAAGCCTCCTTGTTAAACCAATTTATTTATTGGTCAAGTTCTCCACTGAGAAATACAGTCACTCAACCACTTCAAAATTTGCAAATCAACTTCTAAGTTGGCTAACTAAGGACGCATCATGGTAAAACTCAACATTGGTAGGAAATGTCCCTCTGGACAAGCCTTACACTCAAAGTGTAACTTTCCAACCAATTTGAGATTTTTACCTCCAGCAGTTCTAACAGCCTTTTGAGAACCGTTAGTTCACAATCTCTCTGTGTCCAATATCTATCAACCAGTTCCCGAACTTGGTTTCAACTATACCAATTAGATAGCTATCCCTTTACTTTCATCCATTCATCCATCCAAGGATGATACAGAGTCCAACTCTTTCTCAAATTCTAGAGGTTTCTTGCAATCTCATAGATTCAAGCATGTATTTTCCCAATTTTGTTCTAACGAAAAATTCAAATAGATTCTGGTTTCACTAAATGTTGACCCCCACTGGAATCTTATTTCAGGCTATCCTTTTGAACTACTCATAGTTTAGTTGGATGCAGATCTTCATTTGAACATTTCATAGAAATATCTCCGAAATATTAGGTTTTGTGATTCTACTTCAGTAACAAGCTTATCAACTATTCATCTTTGAACATATAACCTTTGGACTGACAGAGTATCCTTCAAGGATACATTTCCTCTACTGAGGTTTTCAGCTTTCCAAACTTAATTGGAAAATGCCACTCGCCTAAGCAATTGATCCCTAGGATCCCCATTGACCCCTGGAACCTTCATTTGCTTAGGTCTGACTATCTATAAGTCCAAAAGTTTACGAGATATTTAAGTTACTGATTCAATGAATACCTTGATTCAAGGTATGAGTCGCAATCAAGGTTCTTTCCCATTGAAATAAACTACTTGACTTGCACCCTCATGGGCCTCAATATTTATCTAGCAACACTAGCAACATCTCTTTCCCCCCTCTTCACCACACAATTTTATTGAAAAATGTGTGTGAAGAACGGATTTTTACTTGATAATATCTCCGTACATTGATCATCATATGATCATGAGACTTTTCAGACCTGTAATTAGTCTAAGAGAACTTATGCTTTATTCATATGATCATTGTGTCATACACACCAGTGTCTAGACTTTTAGTGAATCAAATGAATTTGACTAATTCGTGTGAGTAGTCCTCAAATGTATCGCGAGATTAGGCTCCATGATCAACTAGTACTTCGTTGAATCACAAAACATCACAGTAGATTAGTTGCAATGAAAAATTATCCTAATTGTCTTAAAAATATTTCAAGCGTTGATGATAAAGTGAAACAAAATTCCCCCTGAGATTAACAATTCCGGAAAAATTACTCCTCGAGTGCATTTCCAGTTAATTGAAGCATCATGTTATGCCTAATGTAAACTAGTCTAGTTTACCTTTCCACTAATCATTCCATTTTCAAGGCATACACATATGTTTACTTCATCCAACAACACGAAACATTCTCGTCGTGTCCATCTACAATACTGTCTTAATGTTCATCAACCAATCAATTTATCATTATCTCAAGTCGAGTCCAGATCATTAGAAGAACTCCAACCGAAACCAAAATTCGTCTTATTTCAAGATTCTTGAGGATAACAGACAGAAAAACTTTAGATCATCATGTAATTCCGAATTGCAAGGAATCAAGCCTAATCATTAACTTCAGCATGCTGCAAATCCAATTTGTAGTGATAAGTGCTTAAGTCATCAATCATGGCATATATTCCCGTGTTCATCCTCATAATCATATTGAAATATAGACAAAAAATGTCCACAAAATTTGTAGTTTTGACATCCACTACCTTAAGTCCTTTTACCTGAAGTAAAGGAATTAATTGACAAGTCTGACACTGTCTAGCATTTGCAATTATTCAAGTTGAGTGTGCACTATCAAGTGCTTCTCAAGAAGTGTTTAGGTATCTACTACCACACTTAATGAATAATGCTATATGCTTAACCCTCGTTGTTGACTCATATGACAGGTGTGTCAAGAACTAAGAAAATTACTTTGGATTAGCACGATTAAGTGCCTTTCCATTTGGTTTCAGTCCATGTGTTGAGTCAAACACACTATACTGCATTTGCTCAGAATTTTGTGTTTCCCAAAAAAGACTCATCTGTCTTTACTGGGAGACGTTACCATGTTCCTCTTATGTTTAGAATCCAATTCTTAACTGGGAATTTATAACTGACTAATTAGTAGCCTCTAGCCACTTATAATCACTATTATGAGCAGCATCCCTAAAACCCCGAGTTGTCCCAACGGGCATGATCGGTTTTTAGATGCCCCCACTCAACAGAAAGATACTAGACTCTAACTTAAGTCTTAATCTAATGTTCACAGAGAAGACTTGGAGTAACAACCTTTGACTGGTGGTGGTAGAGATACCAAACTTTTACTCTAATATATCCTGATATCTTGAGTTAAAATATTTTTCTCATTAAATGAGAATTACTACTAACTCCAGAGTCTGTTGATTATCCAAGATTTCGTCAGTAGAGGAATCGCCTTCAATTCCTTACTACTAGAACAGTTTTCGGTTTCTTCTCTGTTCCAACACTAACACCCTCCTAAGGTTCATATGATTCGGTTGAAACCATTCAAGACTATCTCTAAGTCTAGTACACATCTAATTGTTATGACCTCCTAGTCATAATCTACTTATCACTTAAGACAAGGTAAACTAAGAAGTAACTAACTAATTGTGTTCTACGCCATGGTCTAGGTGTAAGTGAGGTGATGGCACATGTAAGTGCTTACTAAAACTAAATGTACATAAGATTTTGTTCTTAGAATTGACATTATGGTAACTTGACAGAAGGTATGACCTCGAAAGTTCACTATGTTCCCAATCATCACCCATATCCAACCGTCGTATTACCACAACTCAATCCTGAAGCAAGACAAAACCTACAACTGTTATGAGTGAGAATGCGAGGATTCTTCCAACCCATAACCCCCACTCAAATAACCAACCATGTTCTCAAAATGATTTTAATATGTTGATCACACTAAAGTTGTATAGACAACAAGTTGATCACACATAACATGGGGTTCAACACACAGTTGAATGTCAAGGATCATGAAATATGTACCGTCCATGTGGTTGGGAATTAAGTTAAGAAAAAACAGGTTAACGCCCTTAACTATATCCCATTTATGACAGATGACTTTCCCATTACATGCTTACGAAACATCTATAAAGACACTCATATCAGCATTGTAATAAAGTCCATCTTCATTCATCGACAGATGTAACATCTATCCAAATGTTGACTTAGCCCTGTGATCACCTTTGATCTGAGCATAACACTTAGTCAGCTTAGAGGCAAGTAAACCCACTCGAAAATATTGAACGATAAGGGTAGGATTTGATTAGATATATCCAATCAAAAATTGTTGTAAACTTATTTAGAACACTCACTAAGGAACATGACCAATAATCCTATGTGATTCTTGCTCATTAGTTCCAGTCGAATGTACTAACAAGTTTAAGGTCATGGGGACACTTCAACAATTTCTCCCGAAAAATATTGTATCATTCTCACATCCCAACCCAGTTTCTAGATTTTGATTAAACTTTTAGATGGATTCAAATTTCCAAATTTGAACCATGGGGGATAATTGAAATCACAGAAAATAGGGTGTGAAAAAGGTCACAGAGGTTTTCAAGTGAAATATTTCATGAATATGGCCCTTGACGCATGTTCATTACCAGTATACGCTCCGTGACACATCACCACGCTTCCGTTGCATCCATCACACGCTCACATACACGTATACGCATGCGCATACACGTATACATAAGCACAAAACACATGCCTCATGCGATCGTACGTGTCAAAATACGAACATATGCATTAATACTATGTCCGGTCAAGCCTCACGCGCGACGCACGCGCTTCCACGTGCAAAACATGCAAACCATGCGCCGACACACGCCCTAGGCGCATCCCACGCCGCCGCCGGGGCCGACACGGCAGCGATAGGCTGTCTGGCCTCGCGAACCGTCTTGAACCGGTGGCAGTCCGGTTCGGCAGTTGGCGAATCGGTTTCTGAACCGGCTCAATCCAGCTCGAGTGACGTGGCACCCATGCCACGTCTCACCCCTCTATTGGTGTTCTTTGTATGACATGTCGCCACATGGCTACTGATGCAACCATGCCTTGCACACGTGGCATGATGTGATTCGTCCACGTGTGCTGATGTGGCTCTTACGTGGCTGATGACTGTGGTGCTGAATATGTGCTGATGTGGCATACGTGATACGACTTCATTCGTCCACGTGTGCTGACTGGGCACTGGTGTGTCACCCTTTGACCAAGTGAGGCCCACTCTCACTGACCAGAGAGTGGGCTCCATGCGCCGCCTTCCCGGCGTTTTCAGCCGGCGGTGCTCCGGCTACCCTCCCCCCCCCCATTCTCGGTCATTCCGAGTCCAACGGTGCAATCGGTTTCTCGATCCGAAAATCCTAACTATGTGTTCAGATCAGTAAATGTGTTCTTGGCGAGTGAAGAACATTGTTTCATTTTCTTCATCAAGAACACATTAGATCCGTTTTTTTTTTCAAAACGTGTATCTATCACTATACATATCCGATTATCACAAATAATATATCAAATCAAAGCTCATTTGACAAACTACGCATACATACCACATACATGTGTAAAATCAAACATTAACATGCTCAAATCAGGTTTTTACAGAAACAAGAACATCTTCAAGTTTCCGGAAATTTTTCAGAAATATATGATTTTCGTCCAATCTTTAAAAGCTTATATCTCATTCGTTTTCTCAACGAAATTAAGTGTATAGTACATCTATAGAAAGCTCATTCAACATAGAATATGAACATGTCATTTATATACAAACATCAGAACAATAATCGGACGAAAATCGCACTCGAACAAACTGAAAATATCATTTTCGCAGCAATTTTTTTCAGATTCACATATCCAACTTCAAAAAACATATAAAATCTGTTTCTTAACGGAATTGAGTGATTCAAGTTGGAGAACGTAGCTATTAACGATTACTATAACAACAAATCAATAACATGTAAAAAATAAAAAAATGTCTGACGAAAATTGACAGATCGCAACGGCATGTATTTCAATCACAAATAATCGAAAGAAAAAAAAACATCGAGAGCCGGATTCTAACCTTTTGGCTCTGATACCAATGTTGGAATTAGGGTCAGGTATCTTTGAACTCGGATCGTATACGGGTCGAACCACGGCCTCACCTCGATGATCCATACTCTTGGTCAGGGTGGAAATCACAATCGGAAATCCACCACGACCCACAATCCAAAAGCCATCTCTGGAGGCTTTGGAAAATCACTTTTGGGTGTGTGGGAGAAATCACTTTTGATTTCTCCCTTTCTGTTTCTCACGTAAGTGAGAAATTGTTCTCTCTATTCTCTATCAAGTGTACCCGGTACACTTAGTAAGTTTTATATAGGAGGAGAGGTGGGCCTCTAATTATGGGAGATGGGCCTCCCATAGTAGCCCACTTCCTATAGTTGGGCCAGCCCACTTGGGCGGCCTTCGACCGGGCCCAATGGCCCGGGTGAACCGGGCCCATGGTCCGGGTCAAACCAACAGAGATACTTATGGTGATTTGCTCATATTTGTAAGTACTCGCTTGTATTTAATTTTAGCAAACTAAACCCTACGAGCTGGATATAGCTCACCCCTTTATAAAAACTCTTTTCAAGTTGATGGAGCTGCGTGTGAGCTAAGAAAGGGATGTGATGGCATACGAATAGGTACTACATATCTATTGTTATACACTCGTGAAAACACTATTACAGTAGTTTAGATTTTATTTTTGAAAAAAATACTTATGATTAATTCAGAAGTAATATGTATAACAACTTGCTTCTGCCAATAAATATATTAAGATCTTATTTATGAAGTTTTTCAAAACAATTACCATGACATTACATACATGGTATCTATTTAATGAGAATTTGTATCTAGTCTAACGACCAAAATTTTAGAGTTAGCTTGATTTTCTAAAGGTTAGGAATATTTTACTTGTCTGAAACGTTTTATTTCTTCTAAACTTGATCAACTAATTTTCTAAAGAAAAACGATTTCATTGTATTTCAATGTTTTATTTCTAAATTATGTTAACTCTTAAGTTAAATTAGCTAATTTGCTTCCGCAAATTTATAAAAGCATTATTCATATTAATTTTGAAAAGTTTGGAATAATATGACTTTATGCTTTGAAGCATATCAATAAATATATTTTAATTAAAATTTTAATAGCCTTAGTTTCAAATTATGTGGATGTTTTTATTATTCCATTTTTAAAAATAAATTTTTATTGTTATTTATAAATAAATAAAAAATTGCCTATGAAAATTCGGGCTGTTACAATTTTCTCCTTCAAAGGATGTTTGTTCTTGTAGAATATGTATATGTTGCCAAACGCATTAACCCTCACTTCACTGAAGAACCTACAAAAAGTGAAAACATACAATTGTCAGAGCACAATTATTAATATTTAAAACTATATTATACTGATATTAAACTTATACTATAACGAATCAGAAACTATACTACTATAAATAAGAAACTGTGAAAGTCAAAATAACACAATTTATTAATAAAGTTGTTCAGAAAACTTATACTTTACTGAAACTAAACTTATACTAAAAAATAACAAACTATACTATAACACAAGTATATTGAAACTGAACTGAATTTGGGATTCTTGAGTCTCTTTTCGTCCCTTTCTTTGATCCATCTCTTCTCCTTTACAAGTTTCATCATGGACCAAATTACCAGACAAATTCCATTCAAACACATTAGAAACTCACTCCAGAGTCCAGTGGCGAAGAATAAGAAGGGGAAGAAGCCTCGCCTAAAGACATTGGTTCTCAAGAATCCAAATCTGAACTAGAACTTGAACTGAAGCAAGTTCCGAAGAAGTCGTCGTCTTGAACTCCGGTTGCGCATAGGAAAATTAAAAAATCGACTTGGAACTTTTTCTCTCTAAAACCATGTGTACAGTCTATAATCAAGGAAATGAGGTTAAGGAGAGAATCCATACCCAATAGTTCCATAAGAAACCATTCTCATCAAATACAGAGGATGATATTTATCAACACAGTCAGACATTGCAGGAAGCAGTTCTGAAGTACAATAGCCGATATAAAAGGGATATGATCTGACGTCGTTTGAGCAACTCACATATTCCGCCTGCTTCTCCACAAATTTCTCTTTTTATTCATCTTCTTCACCACCTTATTATGCATAACTCAGCAAACAAGAAGCCCAATCCCAGGTCCGAAATCACAATCACCAAGCACCTCTCCTTTCCCGATTTCAATCTGACTAATCCTAGAAATCAATAAAAATAATTCACCGATTGAAATCTCACATATATCTAAGAATCAATGAATCATTTACTCCACATAATAACACTTGTAATTAGAAGAAATAATATCGAAAAACAGAGAGTGGATTTTGTAAGATGAAAATAAGATTGATGGCTATGAAATATGACAATAAAATTGAGACTTGTGGCAAGCACAATATCCTTAAAACAGATTCGTCCGCTCTCACATGTTAAGAGACTCGTGAACGTCGGTTTCCCAGGATACAACGGTCAAGCAAAACAGAAACTCTAGCACTAAGTTTCTACTAACTGGCGAACTGACTTAGTGCCCGATTTGTATCACGAACAAAAAATGGAGGGCTAATGAGGAATCAAGTAGACAAAAACAAAGGAGAGATGATAGCAGGATGTTGGTCTATAATATGTTGTATCAATTTCGAAAGGGTACCAAATGAGCTAAAAGAGCCACCTTTTATAGGTTGTAAAAGGCTCTTTGAGGATCCATGTTCTAACCATTACTTCTGTCGTAATGTCAATTAACAACTGAAGTTTAATACCTTCAAGGCTTAAAAAACACGGAGAAAATGGGAAGACAATAGTTAGGAATTTGAAGAAGCATGCATAAAGGGAAGGAAAAAAACAAAATTTAGCTCGCGGGGCCGCCTCTCATGTACACGCAGGTCGTGCTCGCACACAAGTCCCTTGGTCCGAGGCTCGAATTTGGCCCTTAATTTTCCATCCCTGCTCCTGGGTGCACGAGAGAGAGCCTCTTTACTATTCATTCATACAACCCTTCAAAGGCAAATTATTTTTATACTTGCCAATTTCCTTCCACACTTCCAATGTGAGATAAACACTATAAACCCATTTCAAATTCTAACTTTGTACTTCAATTTCTCATTCACTCAAACTTCGATTTGGGCAAATAATATAGCATTTCGAATCTCTTTGAAGGAGAACACGATATCAGCTTAAGATTCCACGTTCTGTTACCGAGTTCCACCCAAAACTTGTCCAAATCAGACTGCCACATAAGGCATTTAAATGCAAATTCCAACAGATTTATACGCACAAATTGAACAGACAATGGATTATAGAGGCAAATATAAGCATGTATTGCATATACCCGTTGATTGGTGGATGGCGTGGCCACGGATTTTGCCATTTGTATATGGAGAATTGAACTTGAAGATTCAGACTAAACAATATTCATGGAAAAAGGGGATGATTTACTGGAGACTGAAGAAACAAGGATGGAGAATGTGAGGGACAAGAGAGATTGTAAATTAATGTTAAAAAATAAAAAGTAATGGAAGAGATAAAATTTTGGCGAGTGCACACAAGTTTTTGGGCTTCAGTTATTTGTTTATATAAATATTTATGATTATTCTTTTAATTATTTACTGTGCACTCATATTTTGTAGCCCCAATTTCAAATTCCTAGATATGCTACTGATACATGGGTCTGCGCCCGGCAGTCGTGGCACATGAAACTACCACCAACACTCCTTCCACAATTAGCACAACTAACATCGGTTGGAACTCCCCGAAACAAAGGGCAATTGGACAACATCGATTTTAGCCCAAGTCGCCACCCCGACGTGGCTGCCGCCTACAATAAAATCGCATATTCCAGCAGCATTTCTGTGGGCATTAGCAGTAGCAGTAGCAGTTTCCCGTCAAATAAATTTTAAGGAGAAAAGGGGGGTGATGAGGAGGTACACGTGTATTCTTACTAGTAGTATAGAGAGAGCGAGATATGTGTCTGTGTAGTGAGAAGATATTTGATTTATCCAATAAAAGTGGTGTTGCTCCGTCACTTAAATTTTTAAAAAATTATATGTTCCAAAATATGTATTCCACTTTGTGTTTTACACACTAAGAATGTGACACATGACCTATAACTTTTTAAACTATAAAATCACGGGTCGTGTGTCACCTCCCTGGTAGTGAAACACAAAGTAAAATATACATTTTAGAATAGATGATTTCTATCGGAACAAGAAACTGAGGCTAGTAGATGGTACACAAGAACAACACTACAAAGGACTTCATTCCCAAACTCACTATCTCCATTAAATTGTCACATCAAATACTTTTCTTCGCCCTTCGTCACCACAACACAACACCCAGCACACCACCGCATATTTTTTTCTTCTAATATTGCATTCAATTTTCTTATTAAGATTTAATAATAATAATAATATTACTATTATTATTATGTGCTTCATATTTATATGTTGCACAGAAGTTGGAGTACAGGCTTAGTATTCAGATTATTCACTTTTGCGTAAGACACTCAAAGTGGGGGTTTCTATTCCAGACTATCTCTATTAAATGTTTTGATTGATTTTACTTAATATACTTGCGATCTGAGTTATTTGATACATGATCGATCCAATTTTACCATTTTGCTTGACTACTATCGTTACAATGCGATGCACGAAAATTTATTTAAAAAATAATTATTTTATTAAATTAAATATAATATTATCTAATATAAAAAAACAGAATTATTATATTTTAACTGAATGAATATTTCACTAATCATTTTTTCTTTTTTTTTAACAATCAACCTAAACTTTGCATTTTTCAACCTTTGCAACCTTTGGTAGTAATTTTCGAAGAGAAAAGAAATTAATTAAAAATAATAAAAATATTTAGAAAATACAATATTTATTTTTAAATTCTAAAAAATATTAAAAATATCATAAACTTAATTGAAAAAATGTAGAAAATATTTTAATAAAAAATCAATTTTCATAAAAAAATATCGAATAATTTTTATATTACTTCAAATAAATTTAAATATTTTTAAAAGGATTTATGTTTTCAAAAAAATAATTGAAAAGATACTTATATCATAAAAATAGACTTTTCATATATACTTCCACGTGTCTTAAACGAAATTTTAGAGATTTTAAAATAATTTTTTAAGATAACTTTCAAATAGTTTAAATAATTTTTTAGAGTTTAAGAGATAATTTTCAGAAATTTATAATAGTTTTATGATTTAAAAAAAATAATAACTTTTTATTTTTCTTGCTTAAAATTATTTGAGTTGAATTTTTTTATAAAAAAACTCAATTTTTAAATATATTTTCAATATGTTTAAGTTAATTTTCTGGTATTTTAAATGAAGTTTAGAATTTAAAAAATATTTTTTAGATTTTTTAAAAAATTATGTTATTTAAATATTTTCTAATATTCTTTTATTGTTCGCACTTAAATTGCTAGCAGAGGTTGCAAACGTGAAAAATGTATAGTTCAGGTTGTGATTGAAAAAAAAAAGGAATTGAAAAATGTGCATACTACATGTTACAAAATAATATAAACCCAAAATATAAATAATTCTCCCAAGTGGTACATGGATTTAATTTAACTTACATTTTATAAATATATTATTTTATAAGTTTACATTAAGATAAATTATTAAATGTAAAAAATAAATTATATCTACTTTTAAGAATGAATATCTCCTAATATTGAAACTCAAACATATATTTAGTGTGTGTGTGTGTGTGTATGTATGTGTATGTGTATGTGTATGTGTATGTGTATCCACCTTAACCTATGTGAACACCACAATAGCTTAATTGAAAATGAATATTAAAATAAACACAAATGCATAAACATCACATGACACACCAAAATAAATTGAATTGTATTATAAGAAAATTAATGTTTTCTTTTATTTTTCTCAATTTTTTTAAATATTTTGATTTATCCAAATAATTTTTCAAATTTTAACTATAAATATTTACTTTATTTTAAGAAAAATTAATTTTCAAGTCTTAATATTTTACATGGTGGTTTAATATACTCAAATACTTTTTAGATTTTAAATAAATCTTGATATTAATAAAATAAAATTCAGTGATTATTCTATAGTTGGACTAACAAAATAAAGCATATATATTCTTCAATATATCTGAATAATATATGTTTATGTTGACATATATTTAAAGATACAGTTAATATATATATATATATATATATATATATATGTCTGTATATTTTGCTTGGGTTGCAAAATATGGAAAAATGCGATAACGTATTTGATAGGTATGGCCCAGTAACTTCGGGTCGGATCAACCCGACCTGGAGCAACTGAGCCCAGAAGAACGAGCCCAGCAACCAAGTCGGCCCAGAAGCGCGCACGAGCCTGGAACAGCCCAGTCGCGGTATATTTGGAAAGTGAGATCCCCACAATCTCCTTCCAACTCCCATGCAGATTTAGTGGGCGTAATTGTAGGGATTTAGTTAGAGTTTGAATTGAGTAGTATAAATAGCAGAATTGCCTTAAGTTACGTTGCGAATCGGACTTTACTCGGAGTTTATTGGATCACCGGATTGCGCTTTATCAATTGGCGCCGTCTGTGGGAACTATTCGCAAGAAAGCGCTAGTATACTTCAACGTCATCACAATCGCTATGGTGAATACTCGTCGATCTGCTAATCCTACCCGGTCCCGTCGTGATCCTCCTTTGGACCAGAATCCACTACCCCGTCAACGGAATCAAGATCCGTCGGCGGAACACGCCAACATGCAGAATCATCCCCCTGCCAATGATCCGGCGCAAGTTAACCCGCCACCTGCCCCCGAGTTATCGCAGGTGCAACAAGCCTTTCTTCAGGAGCACGCCGCTCTATTTCAAGAATGGAATAATTGGCGCGCCCACTCCGGTGAGCGTGCCAACAACGGCGTCGACCAGGATGTGAGAAATCCGCCCCGCGATTTATCACGTGAATTGGATGAAGATCCACCTCATCAAGCGAGGCATAATCGTCGTCGAAAGAGGATAGCCTCTCCAGCGGATAACCGCAGCTCTAATGGGTCGAGGCCCCGTTACGCCCATGAAGGCGTGAATCGCCGCAGACCTGTAGACGCCCCAAAGCATGCTCGCTTAGATAAATCCCGTGTGTTGGATCCCCTGGAACAAGAACAAGCTCAATTTGCTGTGGAGCTTGACAAAGTGTTGGGTCTCAATGCTGACGGGGAGATCATCACCCTGTTCTCTGAGGAGATTCTTACTACCCCACTCCCCGAGGGGTTCAAGCTTCCCCCCGTGTCCGTCTACACGGGCACCGGAGATCCCAGCAATTTTCTGAACGCCTTCAAATACGCTATGTTCAACCGCAATTGTACACCTCACCACTTGTGTAAGGTGTTTCCTGAGTATCTCCAGGATGAAGCCAGACTTTGGTTCGATTCTTTACCCCGGGGCAGCGTTACCTCTTTTCGGGATCTCGCCGAACAGTTTTGGGCGCGTTTTCATACGCGGGCAAAACCCATGGCCACCTTGGCCGATCTCATGAATATGGAACAACGGGATGGGGAAACTGTTACCCAATTTCTTGATCGCTTCACGGCAGAGAGAGCCTTAAGGTGGGAAGCCGGTCTGACGATGTTATCATCAACGCTTTTATGAATGGCCTCCGCCCCGGGCCGCTTTATACCGAGCTAGTCCGGAACCCTCCTACTACGACCCGGGCTCTGTTCAGCAATGTATGCAGGTTCGCCAAGGCTGAGGAGCAAACCCGCCGTAAACGCGAGAAGCATGCCAGCAAGCGGCAATCAGATAAAACGCAAGCCGGGACCAGTACCCAGCCCAGTGTCTTCTCTCGTCTAAGCAGAGGACGTTTGGAGCCTCGCAGAGATATCCCTCAACTCACCCCGCTTACAAAATCGAGAACAGGAATTCTTTTTATTCACAAGAACGACCTGCGACCATGCCCGCGGATGACTGCTCCGGCAGAGAAGCGTAACCGCGACAAGTGGTGTGCGTACCACCATGATCATGGACATGAAACCGAGGAATGTCGAGAACTTGGAAAAGAAATTGAAGACTGTTTAAAGAGGGGTTTCTTACGGCAATATGTCGCTCGGGCCGAGGACAGGCCTCGGTCAAACCCAAATGGAGGTTCACAACAAAGTCGCGAAGGCTACAATGACCGAGGTCCGCGGCAAAACAGGCCTCAGTGGCAGAATAACAGGCCTGGATACAACAACTATGCGCGGCAGGACCGGGGAAGCCGTCAACAACCCCACTTGCTGCCGCAACCACCTCCTCATGGAGGACCCGGAGACAATCCGCCCACTCACGTCATAAACGTGATCTATGGGGCCATTCCCACCGGGGCTTCCTGAAGTGCTTTGAAGGCGGAAGCGCGCAGGCCTCCTTCCGAGGAGCCACGCCACAAACGCTTCCACCAATCTGAAACCATCAGTTTCACCGATGAAGATTCTGTTCCCGAGCTCACCCCACATACTGATGCCATCGTAATCGACATGGACGTAGCTAATGTTACGATAAAATGGGTTTTCGTCGATAACGGAGCCGCAGTGAGTGTCATATTCGCCGATTATTTTTAGAAAATGGGCATTCCTCGTGAACAACTCCGACCGGCCCCTGGGCCGTTACATACCTTCACCCAGGGTGAAGTCCGACCTGAAGGAGTCATCAACCTTCCTACTTCCCTCGGAACTTATCCAGCAATAAAAACTTTCTTCGTTGATTTTTATGTGGTCAATTCCCCATCCCCATACAACATGATCTTAGGCCGAGACTGGCTCACCCCGGCGAGGGCCGTCTGCTTCACATACCATCTCGCACTAAAGTTCCCAACACCCCATGGCGAGGTGGCTATCCGTGGCAACCAGCGGGTTTCCAAAGAGTGCATGTACGTGGCACTTAAAAAGACAACAAAGGTTCCTCCCAACCCTCAGTTTCAAGTAGCCACCTCGGCTCCCACCTCGGATTCGTCTGCATCACTTGGAGACAACACTGTTAAGGTGCCGCTAGACCCAGCTAAACCAGATCAAACTGTTACAGTCGGCGCCGTAGACACACCATCGCTCCATAATGCCATCATCCAGACCTTGCGAGAATATTCTGAAGTTTTCGCGTGGTCTCCCTTGGATATGCCGGGGGTTTCTCCGGACTTCATCACCCATAAGTTAAACATTGACCCCAACGTGAAGCCCATACAACAAAAACGGAGGAAATTTTCTCCGGAGAGGAACGCAGCCATCCAAACCGAAGTACAGCAGCTCCTAGATGCAGACATCCTATTTGAAGTACACTATCCTTACTGGCTTTCTAATCCTGTGATGGTGACGAAGTCCAGAGGGGAATGGAGAATGTGCGTCGATTTCTCTAATCTCAATAAGCACTGCCCCAAGGATTGTTATCCTCTGCCCTCCATCGACCAAAAAGCCGAGGCCATTACTGGGCACAAGGCACTTTGCTTTTTGGATTTATACAAGGGATACCATCAAATTCATATGGATCGCCGCGATGCCCTCAAAACGGCCTTTATCACTGATTTCGGGTGCTTTGCCTTCAAGAAAATGCCTTTTGGGCTCAAGAATGCGGGAGCCACTTACCAGCGCCTTATGGATCACGTCTTCCGAGACCAAATCGGTCGAAATGTTGAGGTATATGTTGACGATCTTGTTATTAAAAGTTCCTCTCACACTACATGTGTACAAGATATTGCTGAAACGTTAAACACGTTGAGACATTATAATCTTCGCCTCAATCCGGTAAAATGCACCTTCGGCGTTGGCTCAGGAAAGTTTCTGGGATATGTGGTCTCGCAGCACGGACTCCAGCCCAATCCGGCCAAGATTAGAGATGTATTGAATCTGCAGCCGCCGAAGACGGTAAAGGAGGTTCAGCGTCTTACCGGTGGTCTTGCGGCCTTAAATCGTTTTCTGTCTAAGGCCGCGGAGCGTCAGCTTCCATTCTTCAAAATTTTGCGTCAGGCAAAGAAATTCGAGTGGACTCCACAATGCACCGAGGCCTTTGAGGCTTTAAAGCAACACATCAAGCAGTTGCCCACTATGTCTGCGCCTGTCCTCGGAGAACCCCTTTATGTGTATTTAGCATCTGCCGAGGAAGCAATCAGCGCGCCCCTCGTCTGTGAGGCTCATGGGAGTCAGCAACCCGTGTATTTCGTGAGCCGAGCACTCCAAGGGGCGGAGACCCGGTATTCCGTGGTAGAAAAAAAAATATTGGCTCTTATCATGGCGGCCCGCCGCCTGCGTCCTTATTTCCAAGGACATGACATCAAGGTTCTCACTAATCACCCCATTCGCCAAATCCTCGTTAAGCCCGATATGTCAGGGCGCCTGGCTAAGTGGGCCATCGAACTAGGGGAATACGATATTCAATTCCTACCTCGCCGGGCAATCAAAGGCCAAGCCCTGGCGGAATTTCTGGTTGAGGCACCATTTGTTGACCCTGGTTCGACTGCATATGATACTAATCCTAACCACGCCGATCTCGAAGCTAAAGCCTGCAAGTGGCAATTGTACGTGGATGGTGCCTCTGCGACCTGAGGCAGTGGCGCCGGGGTCCTTCTCATTGGCCCCGAGGGTGTTGAAATCAAATATGTCCTGCGGTTTAAGTTCAAGGTGACTAACAATGAAGCGGAATATGAGGCAGTTCTTGCTGGGCTCCGGCTCACTCAATCCTTTGCAGCCTCACATCTCTAGCTTTTCACGGACTCCGAGGTGGTTTCCAGTCAAATTAAAGGCATCTATACAGCCAAGGATGATACGTTGAAAAGATACCTAGCTTTGACACTTAAACTTCTGTCAACCTTTGCTTCGGTTGATATCCAGCAGGTGCCTCGCAAAGAAAATGTTCAAGCGGATGCTCTCAGCAAAATGGCCTCCGCGGTCCCTACTAACATGTCTCCGGACATCATCGTCGAAGATGCAATTCATCCTTCCATTCATGAGGCCACAGTTTCCGTATTGACTGAGAACAGTCATAATTGGATGACTCTGATCATCCATTATCTCCGGGATGGTACGTTGCCAGATGATAAACTGCAAGGTTGGCGGATAGTTCTTAAGGCACCTAAGTATGCACTCTACGGTGGGATCTTGTACCGTCAATCATACTTACAACCGAGCCTTTGTTGTCTTGACCCTATACAGGCTGATCATGTTCTCCGCGAATTTCACGAGGGGTCTGTGCCAGTCATATTGACTCGCGGACATTGGCCAAGAAAGTTCTTCGGTGGGGATACTACTGGCCCACGTTGTTTAATGATGCCCATAATTTAGTGGCAAAGTGCGACAAGTGTCAGCGACATTCTCGAGTGAAGCATTTACCACAAACCGAGCTCACTAGCATACAAAGTGCCTGGCCATTTATCCAGTGGGGAATTGATATTGTGGGCCCGTTTCCAGTCGCTCCGGGAGGATTAAAATTTCTTGTGGTTGCCGTTGATTACTTCACCAAGTGGGTTGAAGCCGAGCCCCTCACTGCTATCACCGGTCAGAACATCTTGAAGTTTGTTTGGCGAAACATCATATGCCGCTTCGGCATCCCGAGCGCCATTATCTCAGACAATGGCAAACAGTTCGCCAATGACCCCTTCCAATCCTGGTGCGAGGAGTTGCACATCAAACAAATTTTCACCTCGGTCACTCATCCGCAAGCCAATGGTCAGGTCGAAGTCACCAACCGCACACTTCTTACTGGTTTAAAGAAACGCTTAGATCAAGCTAAAGGTCTTTGGGCCGAGAATCTTCCGCAGGTTCTTTGGGCCTACCGTACCACGCCGCACACATCAACCGGAGAAACCCCATACAGCCTCACCTATGGCTCCGAGGCTGTCATCCCTGCAGAGGTAGGGGTACCCAGTCCCCGCCTCGTTACTCTGGATCCCGAGGCTAACAACGATGCACTCCGTGCTAACTTGGACGAGCTCGAACATCGTCGCGATCAATCTTTCATTCAGCAAGCTAAATGTAATCAACGCGCAGCTCAGTATCACAACCTCCGGGTTAAGGGTACTCGGTTTAACGTCGGAGACTTAGTACTCCGGCTCAACTCTGCCAGCAAGGCTGCCCCCGAGGGTAAACTGCATGCCGCTTGGGAAGGGCCTTACCGTGTCATTGCCGCGCATGACTCCGGGTGCTATCAATTAGCACAGCTAGATGGTACGACGATTCCCCGAACATGGCATGTTACCAATCTGAGGCGCTTTTATCTATGAGTACCGATGGCCAAGTATCTTTTCTACCTTTACATTCCTTGTACGCTATTTCGTTTCCGTACTATAACGTCTTCTTATTTATGAATCTCTTTGTATTTTTCAATTGTTCCGACAATTACTTTGAATAAAGTTTTCACTTTACGAACCTTACTGTACTTTTTTCTACGCTGCGGGGACGCCCTGGCTTAGACTTATCATTATTTGTCTCAGGACACATTGATCTCTCGCCTAATCCGTCCGGAGAGATCAACATTTAGTCCCCGGACTTATATTCCCTCTCGTCCGTTTAACCGGAGAGGCCCTTTACTCTCGCCCAATCCGTCCTGAGAGACCATTAACTCCCGTCCGATCTATCCGGGGAGATTCTTTGCCTTGTTTCTCTACCAGGCCTCACTTACATATTGTACTCCTGAGTACTGAATACCTCATTATTTTTGTAATGACATGTCACAATAATTTGAAGTACTTGCACTTGCATCATGATCAAAAGTTAGTCACTTTTATTTAACATACTTATCAACACATATCAAAACATTTCTACCATTTTACTTCCCAAAAGGAGTTCTTTACATATATGCATACATTACTACGCCAATTGCACATTATTTTCGGCCTCCGAGCCAATACTCTGCGCTCCGGCGTTGAGACCCATCCCGGGGGCTTCTTCGCGATCTCCGGGATCTAGAGGCTCCTCGGCTTTGAGCTCCTGCTCTTTCCCTGCTTTGACTTCCTCTACGCCGAGGACTCACTCTTGGCATCGGCCTTGGAACGTCACTCCTCGCTCTGCCCCGAAGACTCGGGTGAGACGCTGGTCTCGGAGTCTTAGCCCATTCCGTGGGATCCCATTCCGCGAGATCCATCACCTCGATCTCCTCGGCTAGCTTCTCAATCTCCTCCTCCGCAACAGCTACTGGGGCCTCCTCGACAGCAGTCACCGGGGTCGGCTCCTGGATTACGATCCCTTTGCCTTTCCCTGCCGTCCTCTTTTTACCCCTCCGTGGCGCTTTCGCGATCTCCGGGCCCCGGCTGGAGCTTGCAATATATTCTTCTGCCGTGTGACGCCACCTGTCGCGGCCTCTCAAACCTTCGTCCATATTAAGGAGTAACTCCAGTACCTCTCGCTTTCTTACAAGCTCGGAGGAGTCAGCATGTCCGGCCGTCATCAGCGATGAGATTTCGCCCTGAATCTCGGTTATCCGCTCCTCGACCTCCTCGAAGGTTAGCAGGCCGTACTCCGTCAGTATTCGCTCATACTCCCTTTGGTGGATGATGACGCGGTCTAGTTCGGCGACTGTCTACAAGTATTTCAGCTCCCGGTCTCTCGTCTTTTCCGCGGCCTTGGCCCTTGCTTCCTCGGCCTCTTTGGCCCTTCTCTCCGCTATGGCCACCCTCCTCTCCAACCGAGGAACCACTTATTTTTGCAGGTTATCCCTCTCTCCACGGAACCAGTCTAACGACTGCATGAGTTTCTTTATTGTATTGTGCTGCTCCTCGGTATCCTCCTGATCGCAGCACACAATCAGTACTACGGAACACACTCACATCATCACAAAGCAATAACTCAACAGTATGGGCAAAAAAAGAACTTCATATTCAATACAAAAAAGAAGCATACATCGTCTGCGGTCATTACAACAAAGTTACAAGTTGTTCCTATCGTCTATCATATATCAAAATTGCGGGGAACGACTGACCTCCCCGTCTTGGCCTCCTTCAGCTTCCTCCGGCACCTCCACCTCGACCTCGTGCTCTCCTTCCAGCAACTCTCGGATCTCACCCGCGTCACCTCTCACTGCCTCTGCGGCGATCTCCATCCGTGGAGGTGGATCCTTGTCTCGGGGCTCCGGGATGAACTCACCACGGCGAAAGGCCAAGAACTCTTGATCTTGGTCCGCATCACAGGCCGTGATCTCCTCGGCACTTAGAATTTTCTTCTTCTCGGCTAGGGCCTTCACCAAGGGCCACTCCGGGACACGGGCCAGTGCAGTATAATACGCCTCTTCCACGGCACCCACAACGTTGAAATCGTATTCGAACTCTGGACGATAGACATCCACGTTCGGATAGATTTCCTTGATCTTCTCCAGCAGCACTGATCGTGTGGCTGTGTCCCCAACCGCGACGAAGTTGGTCTGGTAGTCGAGAAAGGTGCTTGTTTGAAACAGCTTTTCGGCAAATGATTTCAACATCGCCTCCTGACCGTCTACTACAGCCGCTTCCTTGGCCTTCATCTCCGCCCGCAATTCCGCTATTTCGCGGCGGAGAGCCCCGGCCTCTGCCTCCACCTCGCGCAATCGCGCCACTTCTTTCTCCACCAAGGCAGTTCTCTTGCCCGCCTTGGACAGATCGTGCGTTAACATGTCATTACGAGCACACAGCTCCCTCACAGCCTCGGCCAGCCCTTCCTTGGCCTCTCTCTCACTCCTCCGACCGAGATCCATAATCCTCTGCGCCAGCCGCAGAAGCTCCTCGGCATCCGGCCCTTCCAGGCCCAACACGCTTATGGGCCCTTGTCCCTTAAAACACAAAACCAAAAAACAAACATCAGAAACATAAAACGAGTTTCAACCGCAGTCTTTCACTCCGGCAAAGGGTTATACATGCTTTACCTCGGGGCTCGGTTCCGTGCGGAGTCTTTTGGCCGTCCCCGGTGGGGTCACAGATGGTTCCGACCTTCTCCTTGATCTCGGGGTCGCTCCCGCCACCACAACATCCTCCTCTGTCCCCGCTGACGGCCTCGGACTGGGCGACACCCTACTTCTAGGGGCTACTTCGGTCGCCGCTCCCTTCTTCTTTGCCGCCGCGGGCACCGCAGGACTTCCCGTAGACTCCTTTTCGAAGCGTCCCACTGCAAGAAAGATTTGTGGTTAATCCTGTGCACATTGCAGTATGTTACGCAATTTTTAAAGGTTCCTACCCTCCTCGGCTGCCCCGGCTTCCGATTCCTGCCCCCGGGTGGAAACCCCCTCTGCTCCGCCCGAGTAATACGGGCTTAATCCTGCCTCCTCCAGCTCCTCCTCGGTGCAGAGGGTCTTGAACGTACCTACAGCACGGAACTGCCTAACCACCTCCGGCTCTGGCTCCGCCACCGGGGCATTATCTAACACCTCCTCCCTCCTCCACCTCGGGAGGGCCAGTTCCGTCTTCACGTAAATAAATTTCTCCTTCCACCCCTCCACCTTGCTCGGATTTTGCATCTTAAACCCACCTCGGGCCCGGGGGCTAAAGGAGTACCAACCCTTCGATTTTCCGAAGGCCTTCAGTTGGAAGAAAAACCTAAACAACTCTACTTTTGGTTCTACCCCGGCATTTTTACATACCACTGTAAACCCGACAACTTGCCTCACGGCATTGGGCGCTAATTGACTCAGGGCAATATTGTAATATCTCAGCAGCTGTACAACGATGTCCCAAAGGGGGAATCTTATTCCTATTCTCAGATGGTCTATATACACGCTAATGAAGCCCTTCGGCGGGCAACAAGCTCGATCACTAGGCTCCGACACTATGTATTCTAAGTTAAATGGAAAGTAAAAAGATGGAATCAGGATTTCTATTTGCACCCGCATCATCCGCAGTGCCTCCACCGCCACCTCAAAATCCTCCTCCAGACATTCACCAAACCCTACTGCCCGGGTGCCGGATTCCATAAAATCTGCCCTATATACCATCCTATTCACTCGTCTTTCTGGAATAATATAACGCAGAGGACGTACATCTAACGGGGTTTTATCGGTTCCTATCTCCCTAATCGAAGATGAAGACGATGAGGAAGACATACTTACTTGGTGTTGATTCGAGATAGTTCACAAATGGCACAGATGAATCTCCTTTTTTTCCGCTCTCTGTATCTTGCAAATCGCAAATGAGAAAGATGAAGTTTACTGTGCAAACATTCTCTATATATATACTCCTGCATCAACGGCTCAGATTTGGCACTTTCAAATCCCACGTCTCAGATTCGCGCGTGGTGGTCACGCGCGTTACAGTTACTAAGGCGCGTGGGAGACACGCTTCTTGGAAATCTCAAACGCGTCACTTCACATCCCTTTTCCTAATGATGGCGCCGCCAATCACATCAACCTCATTCTTCCCCAGGAAGTTTTGGGTCTCACTCCGGTGTTTCCTTCACCTCGGGCAAATTCCAGTTCGATCCCGCTAAACCTTATTACCTCAGGGGTACTCTAGTTCGGCCCCGGTCGACCCCATCACCCCCGAAAGATACTTCAGTACGGATCAAGTCGATCCCGTGACCTCGGGATACTTCAGTTCGGTCAAGTTTGGTCTTCGCGGAGCCCATCACTCCGGCTTTATGTATCATCTCGGCTTCGGTCGATTCTCGGACCCTAGGGGTACTTCGGTTCGACAAAGACACCATCCCTTCTTGCTCGCCACGTCGTTGCATCGCTCAACATCGGCACCTGTTATACCTTGCCCTACTTGTAACCGCAGCTCCTACCTCGCTCCGGCTGGTGGGGGGGCATCTGATAGGCATGGCCTAGTAACTTCGGGTCGAATCAACCCGACTCGGAGCAACTGAGCCCAGAAGAACGAGCCCAGCAACCAAGTCGGCCCGGAAGCGCGCACGAGCCTGGAACAGCCTAGTCGCGGCATATTTGGAAAGTGAGATCCCCACGATCTCCTTCCAACTCCCATGCAGATTTGGTGGGCGTAATTGTAGGGATTTAGTTAGGGTTTGAATTGAGTAGTATAAATAGCATAATTGTACTTGAATTTAGGGTTCGCACTTTGTACTCTTAAACTGCAACGTGTAAGGTTGAAAGGAAGATAGTGAAACACACCCCGGCAGGTGATTATTTACGCCCGTGGACGTAGATCTCCGGATCGAACCACGTACATCTTGTGTCCTTTAATTTTCTTGCCTTAATTTACGTTGCGAATCGGACTTTACTCGGAGTTTATTGGATCACCGGATTGCGCTTTATCAGTATTGTTTATATTGAGAGCTCTAAAAAACCTAGTTAGGTCAAACATGTTAATTTATTTTTTAAATAGAAATATAGATTGTAGCACATGTAAAATCTCATAGTTTACATTGCAACGTGTAATTATTATTTATAAAGAAATAATATTAATAATTAGAAAATATGAATATATAATAAAAAATAATTTCAAGATTAATTATCATATATAAATATATGTGAAAGTCCTAGTTCCATGATTAATTATAAAAAATTAATATTTGTAAATACAATAATTTAATTAGTCAATCATTAAATTATACATTAATTTTTACTTTTAATATAAAGTATATATTCATTTATTAAGGAAGGAAATACTTAATATTGTATTAATTTGAAGAGAAAAATATAATTAATGTCTTAGAAGAAATTAAGAATGCATTAAAGATATATTTTAGGCAGAAAAAAGTAATTTACAATAATAACTCTCGTTTTACTTTTATATATATATAGATTGGTTGATACGAATGTTATTGTTACACACATTTTGCTCATATTATGTTTTGTCTCCTTGTGTTTAATTTTGTAGAAATTTCTATAATATTTTGCAAATTAAGGGTCTGTTTGTTTATGGTTGGGCCAATCCGTTGTGGATTGTGTCCAATCCAGCATGCGTTTGTTTATGGATTTGGGACAATATATTGTCTTCAACCCTCTTACACACATCATTAAATAAACTCAATTTTCAATACAGCTTTAATCAATAATCATCATTCTTTAACTACTTCTTACACACATCATAAATCAAATACAATTTCCAATACACCTTTTATTCAATAACCAATCATTTTTTAACAAACTCTTACACACATCATCAATCAAACACAATTCTCAATACAACTTTAATCAATAATCAATCAGTCATTAATTATCTTTTACACATATCAAATCACATTTATCACCTTTTATAATATATACCAACTCCAACTCCAACCCAATTTCCCAACCAACATAAACAAACACCCATTTATTTACCCCAATTTAAAATTACCACTTTATTCTCCACGGCTTACAGTACTCCGGTCACTCACAACCATAAACAAACATTTCCCTAATACTATTTGAGATATTAAGGTGAATTAATACAGTGTAGATTTAGATTTCACATTTCATCAAAAGTATTTATTAGATATGGTTTGGGTAGATTATTACTGGTAAACTATATTGAATATTGTTTATTAAAAGAGTTTTATTTCATGAGGGTTCCATTTCAGGGAAGGACGACGGTCCGTTCTCGCGTTCTTGAATCGGTTGGAGTGGAATTACCTTCTGGAGAAGTCCGTTTGATATGCAATTTTAGATTTAACTTAATTGCCTAAGAGTCAAGACTATGTTATTAGTCTTTAAGTGATTTATTACTTTAAATCCTTGATCAACAAACCTTGTGAAGAGAAAAACAAAAAATATTAGACTATAAATATTTATAAAAGTATTATTTGTATTAGTTTTAAAAATTTAGGAAACACTATTATCTTCTCATATAAAACATCAACAATTATATTTTATAAAAAATATAACAACCTTATTTTTACATAGTACGTAGGTTTTTCTACTTGTCAAAGTTTTAATTATTCCATGTAGAAGAAAACATAGTATAATAGTAATAAAAAATGGAAGAATTAGAGAACATGTATGTGTGGAATAGATATAGATAAACTTAGTGCATGTTTGGTTGAGAATGAGAGTGATTGGGATACTATTTGTTGGAATAGTGGTTGGGAGAGTAAAAAAGTGATGTTTGTTTGAGGGGTTGGGTAGTGGTTGTAGTATAGGATATAATTTTTTATTGTAAAATGTGATGTGATGTGTAAAAAATTATTAATAATGATTAAAGTGATATTGAAATTTGTGGTGATTGTGGCAAGGGTAAAACTGTAAAAGAGGTGGAGTGGTAAACGTGAAGTACAGTACACACCTAACCCGGTGAAGTTTTGGTGAAACAAAAATAAAAATGAAACGGCACACCAACTAAATTATGACCACAAAAGTTGTAGTTGCACAGTTGTTCACAATGTCTGATTGCAAGTTTGCAACGTCTAACCTGTGTGCCACCAAACCCGCCTTACCTACCACGCACTCTCCATTCTTCCGTTAACTTTGACGCCGTTCCCCGCCCCCATTTGCTAATTGGTAAGGACGATCTCATTCCGGCCCCACGGCCCTCCCTTTCCACCTACCCCTTACATTTCTTCTATAAATTTATACGTCTTCCATAATAGATCAACCACCACTATACCCACCGCCATTTCCATTTCCATCGCTGCCATGGATCTTCTACTCCTCGAGAAGACTCTTCTAGCTCTCTTCTTCGCCATAATTGTCGCCACCCTAGTCTCTAAGTTACGGGGTAAAAAATTCAAACTCCCACCGGGTCCAATACCCATACCCGTTTTCGGTAACTGGCTCCAAGTCGGCGACGACTTGAACCACCGCAATCTAGTCGAATACGCCAAGAAATTTGGCAATTTATTTCTGCTGCGAATGGGGCAGCGCAACCTAGTCGTCGTCTCCTCGCCCGACCTCGCCAAGGAAGTACTCCACACGCAAGGGGTCGAGTTCGGTTCCCGCACTCGTAACGTCGTGTTCGACATTTTCACCGGAAAGGGGCAGGATATGGTGTTCACCGTGTACGGGGAACACTGGCGGAAGATGCGCCGGATCATGACCGTACCGTTTTTCACCAACAAGGTGGTGCAGCAGTACCGCTACGGGTGGGAAGCGGAGGTCGCCGCCGTGGTTGAGGACGTGAAGAAGAATCCGGCGTCTGCAACGACGGGGATTGTATTGAGGAAAAGGCTGCAGTTGATGATGTACAATAATATGTACCGGATCATGTTTGATAGAAGGTTTGAGAGCGAGGATGATCCGTTGTTTGTGAAGCTCAAGGCCTTGAATGGAGAGAGGAGTAGGTTGGCGCAGAGCTTCGAGTACAACTATGGCGATTTCATTCCAATTTTGAGGCCATTTTTGAAAGGTTATCTCCGTATCTGCCAGGAGGTTAAAGAAAGGAGGATACAACTGTTCAAGGATTACTTTGTTGATGAGAGAAAGTAAGTTTGCCTTTATCCCTTCCTACCCTATACTCTCTTAAAATTAGTTTAAACTTAATTATCTTTGTCAACACGGACGGCTACACATCATCATGCAACCATATTTTGGGGTTACTTCATCTACTAAGTCAAAATTTGGAATATATTACAGCCTGACTAGGTGAACAAAACAAGATTTGATATAGATTCTTTTTCCTTTTAAATTTGTTGCACTACATACAGGGTGTGTTTATTAGAGGCCCACATTACAATAAACCACACTCATTAACTCCCTCAACCAAATTTGGCTCAGTACTCATCGGCCTTAAGTAAAGTAATTCAGATAATAGTGACACCAACTCTGAATTTTTATGTTTTCTTCATTTCAGCTCCCGTGATTATTCTTTTATTATGATCTAATATGTTTGGTATATTTGTTGCTTGTAGTTATAGATGAAAAGTGAAATCGGAATAACTCTGGAGTACCGAATACAGTCCCTCCTCTGTTTTCCTTTGAACATTTTCTCTTTTCTTACATTTATAGTTATGGGAATGGGGAGAAGGGAAGTTAGCAACTAATTCTTCGATTTTGCAGGAAGCTTGCAAGCACAAAGCCAATGGACAATGGTGGCCTTAAATGTGCGATCGATCACATTCTTGATGCCCAACAAAAGGGAGAGATTAATGAGGATAATATGCTATACATTGTTGAGAACATTAATGTTGCTGGTAAGTTTGCGCTGTTTCGTCCTTTGCTTCTTAGAACATCCATCCTGTTGCGCTGTGTTACTTTGCTCTAAAAGTGCTGGTCTGGTGGACTGGAAACCCGGGCCTAGTGCATAGGCGGGGTCTTTAAAATACCAGCGAATTGTAGAATATGCTAATATTTTTTTTTTGAAACGAATATGCTAGTATTTTGTCACAAAGAAATGCACACCTATAATTATGTAATTTATGTGACATGTGACATTCTAGAGAAATATAGTTAGAAGGCTATTAATTGATTTAATTTTTAGGAATTGAGAAAAGCCAAGCCAATTGCATTAGATTTTATTTGAAAATACAGAATACCATTTTCAACCACCAGCTTACGATATGCTTTCATTTTGTTTGGAAAAAATTCGAAAAGATGAAATTAATTTGTCATTCTTGAATGCATGGCCATTTGTTTGGTGGGTACTTAAAACCCAGCACATCACATGGTTCAGTTAAAACCTTTCCATCACTCTTAAGGGTGGTTCTCACTCCACGTCACTGGTGTTAGAAGTGATAGTGACTACTACACCTAAATTTTGTGTTGAATAATGGTCATCCACTTGAGCTTCAACTTCTTTTTTCATGGCAGCAATTGAAACAACGCTTTGGTCAATCGAGTGGGGCATTGCCGAACTAGTCAACCACCCAGAGATACAACGTAAAGTCCGAGAGGAGATTGACACCGTGCTAGGGCCTGGAGTACCTGTAACTGAACCCGACACCCACAAGCTCCCATACCTTCAAGCAGTGATCAAGGAAACCCTACGCCTTCGAATGGCAATTCCCCTCTTGGTGCCCCACATGAACCTCCATGACGCCAAGCTCGGTGGCTACGACATTCCAGCAGAGAGCAAGATCTTGGTCAACGCTTGGTGGTTGGCAAACAACCCGGCCCATTGGAAGAAGCCCGAAGAGTTCAGGCCTGAGAGATTCCTGGAAGAGGAGGCTAAAGTCGAAGCCAATGGGAACGACTTCAGATACGTGCCTTTCGGTGTTGGTAGGAGGAGTTGCCCAGGGATTATTCTTGCATTGCCCATCCTTGGGATCACTTTGGGCTGCCTGGTGCAGAACTTTGAGATGTTGCCACCACCGGGCCAATCGAAGCTTGACACAACTGAGAAAGGCGGGCAGTTCAGTCTGCACATTTTGAACCATTCCACTATTGTTATGAAGCCAAGATCGTTTTGAGGTTTATATATATATATGGTGTAAGATAATGGGGACTAAAAATGACCAAACGTGTTATTATTATATTGGGTATGGGTATCGATTGAATCTATACCACCAATTATGTGGTCTTGTCTGTGAATATATGTCGCTGCGCCTTGCAATGTGAACAATGAAAATTATTTAAGTGGTATGTTCAGACTTGTAATGAGATGGTTGCTGTCTTTAGAATGTTACTTTTATCTTGACACTTACACATACTAATACTACTGATGGATAGTATTCCATGGAGACAGATGCAAGACATTAATTAGTTACTGGAGATTTAAAATAATGGTAATTGAAATTTGTAATAATTTGGGATATATACTAATACAAAAATAAGGGAGAAGAAGTTGGATATTTCAAATGGCAAGAGGATCTACTACGTAAATCTTTGGTCTTGGCTTCGAGTCACCTTAAGGATGGGAGGGTCTTTTCAAAAAAATAAAATAATAATAATAATAATAAAGGAAATAAAAGTAAGAATTGGATTAGCTCACCTGGACGAATTCATAAATAAACATAATATTAAGATTAAACTATGTTTGATCTTGTTGAGAATGTTGATGATGTGGCAAGTAATGGATCAGTAACATGAAGACAACTCAACGCATGCATGTGAAATGGCGTGCATGCCTGAATTAATGACAAGTCAGCTTCTTCTTATAACAAACTTTCTGTACTTGTTTTTGTTCCAGATTGTTCCGCTGTTGTGTATATATATGTAACAGCATGGACTGAATGTACTTGATCTTCATTATGAATAAAATACATTTTACTCTCTCTTAACATGGTATCTCAAGCTGCTGAATCTAAAGATTTCTTTTGTGAATCCTGCAATTTGGCAAATTCCATCAAATGCACTTTCCCACTGCTATTCATACTACTTCTAGACCATTTGAGCTTGTTCATTTTGATGTCTGAGGCTTGCATCTCTTGCATCATATGAGGGGTATAAGTACTACATCCACTTCATAGATGGTTACACTAGGTTCACTTGGATATTTCCACTTACTCAGAAATCTCAAGTTCTTACTATCTTTCAGAATTTTAACACTATGGTGGAAAGACAATACAATACCAAAATCCTTGCTCTTTAAACTGAAAATAGGGAGGGGAGTTTAGATCTATGGAACATGTACTTGAAACTCTTGGTATCACTTTCAGAGATCCTCGCCCTTACACACACCCTCAGAATGGGATAGCCGAGAGGAAACATTAGTGCATCCTTGAAACAGGTCTTACTCTTCTTGCTCATGCAAAAATGCCCTCTAAATACTGGTGGGCAGCCTTCACCAATGTTGTGTATCTCCTAAACAGACTCCCCAATTCTGCTATTGGTTTTGTCTCCCCTTACACCAAACTCACTCAGAAACTCCTAGATCACCAGTTTCTAAAGGTGTTCAGTTGTGCCCGTTTCCCTTACTTAAGACCTTACACCCACTCCAAGCTTCAATACAGGTCCACAAAGTGTTTTCTTGGGTTAGGGTCCTGTTCACAAGGGCTATAAATGTTTAAGTGGGGAAGGTAAAATCTATGTGGCAATAACTGTCTCGTTTAATGAGCAAGAATTTCCTTATCTACCACTGTTTCCTGAAGAGGTTGTTGGGACATCCACTGCTCCTACCTTAATCAGCTTTCATCGTCATGTCTACAACTTCCTCATTGTGTTCCAGCCTCTCTTGATTCATCATCATCATCTACCTCAAACTCTTCTGATTTAATTCAACACAACTCTATCAGTTATGTCTCATCTCAGCCCAATACTTCTACTCCTTAACCAGCTAGTAACACTCATCCCATGGTCACAAGAAGGAAAGCTGGGATTTCCAAATCCAAGGCTTACACTCTTCACACTGAAAAACTCTTCCGAACCAACTTCTGTGGCCCAAGCTCTTTCCAATCTAGCTTGGAAGAAAGCTATGGATTTTGAATACTTTGGCTAACAATACATGGACCTTGGTTCCTTTCTCTGAACATATGAATCTTATCTCATGCAAATGGCTTTTCAAAACCAAATACCTTCTTGATGGTTCCATAGAACGGTTCAAAGCTAGATTGGTGGCTCGAGGATTCCAGCAGAATGCAGGCATTGATTATTTTGATACTTTCAGGTAGTGATGCCCCTTATAGTCAGACTTGATGTTCACTTCAGCTGCAACGAGAGGATGGCATGTTCACCAAGTGGATGTTAATAATGCCTTGTTGAAGGGTGATTAGAGAAAGTGTGTGTATATGCACCAACCTGAAGGCTATGTGGATTCCAGCGAGCCAAGTTTCCGCTGCAAGCTCAACAAATCCTTATATGAGCTCAAACAGTCCCCAAAGGCTTGGCATGACAAGCTGAAGGTTTTTCTACACAGTCAAGGTTCTCAAGTCTCTGTATCTGACAATTCCTTATTCTACAGAAATCAAGTTGGCTCTATTCCCCTATTCTTGTGTATGTCGATGACATATTAATGACTGGAGATGACAAGAGTATGATTACTCAGGTCATCAAGCTATTGGATCAGAATTTGTAACGACCCGATTTTCATAAAATCTATTTTAAAGCGTTTAATAAAGACAAATAATAAGTTCACACTGATCCTAAAATTTTAATAAAGAAATAATTCGTAAATCAGGCCGCTAAAAATATTTGAGCATAATAATTTCATAAAAAATATACAAATAACGCTATTTTCTACTCACATATAAAACATGTCACATAGTCCAACTTTATAAACCTTAAATCATCGCAGCGGAAAAATAATAATATTCTACTAATTAATAACTAAAATCTCCATAAGTTTTACAAGTAAAATCATAAAAATCAAAGTATAAGCACTTTTCATATATCCTAATCAACTACTAAGACCATTCATAATCCAGAAATAAACACGGCTAAAAATATTCATTAACTCCATAAATTCAAAAAGTAAAATCATATGTATCAAAGCATAAATAATTATCAAATAATCCTAAAATAAAATGCAATAAAGACGTCAATTCAACTATAGATAAATAAATCCTAAGTAGTCATATGCTTATTCGCCCGCCTCGACTCTCATCACGCAACTGCAAGTTAACCTGGGGATCAAAATAGGCTGGGGTGAGCTTCCTTCAGCTCGTAGAGATTATACAAGTCATATCGAAAATACAGTTGAAACATCATATGAAATAACCATTAACTTAAAACTTAACATGTCATACGTGTGCATAGGTTTCCCCGTATCACAACAACTTATAGGATTGATTAATCAACATATAAATGCAATTTAAGTCTTGCATTTCATAACATAACAGTTAATCACATAAACATATCAAACATGTATAATGATAGACAAGTAAGAATCCCCACCTGAAATAAAGAAGTTTGAGCAAAATCTTAATATTTTACGTAAAGATTTAACCACTGTGTTCTTGATCAGAGTATCCTACATAGTATATAATAATGTCACAAATCAGAGTATCCTACATAGTATATAATAATGTCATAATTAAGAGTATCCTACTAATAAGTATCCTACATAGTATATAATAATGTCACAATTAAATGCTTTATTGAGGCTTAACAAAAGAATTTATGGAATAAATAAATATTAAGAGAAAATGTATTCTTGACATTTTCCCTCAATTAATTAACAACAGTAGTACATCCCTTCTCCCATTTAATCTTATTTTATTATTCTCTCTCCTTTTCTACTACCACAACCTCACACCCACTCAAATAAACTAAAACACACACACTCAATATACTCACGCACACTACCACACACCTGCACTTCCACCTATACCCCCACATACACCAGTATCACACACACGTACACACTAAAATTACACACGCGCACATGGAATTTCACACACACACACACCAGACAATACACATCTGCACACACCTATACATAAAACACACGCACATCAGATTCACACACACACAAAATGACAGACACACTAGCATCACAAACACACACTAGGACACTCCTGATGCACACACATACACACTAGCGCCTGTAAACACACACACACACACAACACAGACGCAACACCGGCACACACATACAACACACACGCAACACACATACAGAAATATATGACTCCTCGTCTTTTTCCCCGATTCAGGATGTACTATACATAAAATAAACTGTTCAGTGGAATTTGACACAGAAAACTAATTTGTAAGAGATGAATTTAATTCCAAAACTGAAGTATTCCTTTGACTAAAGAAATTGATTTTATATGAAAACAGATAACTTTTAAGAAAACTGACTAGATAACTTTGGAGAAGATGGAAAACGATGAACTATCGCCTCCGCGAGCAATGACAGTACTCTCTTTATTTCTTTCTTTTTTTTTCTATGGATGTGTTTAGGAGGTATTAATAGTTAGGTTAAATCTCCTATTAGGGTTAGGGTTAAGAAATTTGTATATCTAAAATATTAGGAATAGTTGTTCTTGTACACATCTGATCAAGAAACACCGTGATATAAGACACTTTACCGATATGCAGCTTAAAAGAAATTATAACTTGGGCCAACTAACGGGCCATTTTCATAACTTTAAAATAACAGTTTTAAGCCAAATAAATAAACTAGGAGTTGGGCCTAAAAATAACTTATAATGCATGATATGGGCTAGTTATTATAACAATGGGCTAGTTATTATAACAAATAGTACTTAAACGTAATATTTTACATATTAGTCTCAATTATAAATTCAAGATATAATTTCTTGATTATGATTGACTTATCATAAATAATATTATTTCGGGCCTATAAATATAATTAGCCCAAAACTTGAAAAAAAAATCTAATAAAATATGACAAATAATTTATATATATATATATATAAAATATTAATATAGCACATAAATATAAATAAAATAATAGACGAAAAAGACGGGCGTTACAGAATTTCTCCTTGAAAGACTTAGGGGTTCTTCACTATTTTATGTGGTGCAGGAGGATTTTTTCTGAGTCAAGCTGAGTACAACCACCAGAAGAAGATCATCGAAACACTCAAGGAGATTCAAAACAGATTGGCCATCTTGGAAACCAAGCCAAGTACGTCAAGAAGAAACAAAGAAGGATGGTTACATCAAAATGGGAAAGCTATCGAAGTTAAAAGGGAGCCAATCGATATTGAAAAATGATTGTTTTTCAAAATGGGAAGAATTTATCCTAATATACATGGATAGAGTAAATTTAAAGGATTTACACGACCTTGTACAATCTTTTGTAGGATTAGGTCTTGTAGTTTTAAAAAAAACAGGATAATGTATTGTCGGGGCAACAACTGATGCCCAGGAATATCCCTCATAATCCAATCAATGTGGCAAAAAGTATGGGATCCCATGATCCACCACCAGATGTCAATATGCCACATGTTGGAGATTTCACTGTAGGTGATAACATCGGTCATCCCGCAGGAACAAGAATGAGAATCCAAAGGTCAAACTTCACTCAAACGTTTTATGGGAAATCTTAGTTGGATCCAATTCATCTATATGGGCTAGTATTAAATTTGGATATATTGTACTTCAAGAACAGAGAATTTCTATTGATGAGTGGTCATCTGTAATGCGAATTTCAGCTGGAACGCTCAATCTGAACAAATAAGGTTTCATATCAGATCTATATAGGAGCCTCTAAGGATCGTTGAAAATTTCTTGGGATGCTACTAATCCAGAGATTAGAGAAAATGTTTGGGCAGACGAATTATTATCTTATATTGTCCAAAAAATGGACCAAGTAATTAAAGTTGGTTTATCGAAATTGGTTACTTCGAAGGAGCCGAACAAGAAAACTCTAGATGATGCTGGCAGGCACTTCATAACCTAAGAGTCACGTGATATTTTTCAAGTCCGTGGAGGGAAATACTTATCAGAGAATATCAACTACCCTAGAGAATTCACTAGATACAATGTAAGAAAAATGTGATTTCTCAAAATAAAGCTTGCAGAGTGGTGTTATCAAGCAACACTCCGCAAGAATTATAAGAGGCTCAGAGGAATAAACAAAAGTGCTTTTCTATGTTGTGTTGAAGACGATGTCCCTACTATAGTTGGAGGCCAACCACTCAGGAAAAAAAGGATAAAAAAAAGAAGCCATCCTTATGCCCGAAAAAACAATAGCAAGAGATCTGGATCATCATGGAGACCTAGAAAGTTCTGGTCCAAACAGTAAGCCCAAAGTTACAAAACAGGACAGAGGTCAGGACCAAGAAGAAGTGGAGCTTCTTCCTTAGGCTCAAATCAAAGGAGCATTGGAAGGTTATTGTCAACAAGAAGAACTTTTAGAAGAGCCCATACAAGGGCTAATGAAAGTTTCAAAGATTACAATAGGCATGTAGTGTCAAAGGCGACATATCAACTGATTGTCCAGACAATAAAAAATAGGAGTTAGAAAGTTGGGACAACTCCAAAAATGGTGGAAGGTGTATACTTTCAGGATCTAATTCAAGTATATCAGTTCGAAAATATTCATTAGGACGAAAGCATATACGAAGAAGAAGATGATTAAAAAAAAGATAGGTCTTCGGAATAAGAATCAAACTAAAAAAGAAGACACCTTCCGATAGAAGAAACGCGGAGATCTCCCTGGATTCCTCGCGCAGATGTCAATTTCTCATAAGACTCATGTGAAAATTAAGAGTAAAGATCCAAAACTCCAAACCTATGATGGGTTTTTCGTTGGGAGATTGGTCAAGACTTAAGGACATTTTCTAAAGAAATAAAAGCATCGTATCATTTACAAAATTGCAACAGGGGAAACTCCAAATCCAGTGGAGCTAACAAGTAATGTGATGGAGATGCAACTAGTTCCTATGAGAGAAATCGGAAAGAAGCTCAACAAAATGAATAAAGAGATTACTCAGAAGATGCAATGGATTTATATCGAAGCCACCAGAATTCTGATTGAATCAACTTTCAAGGAAGGAATTGATTCTCCGGTTGATATCGCTATCTTCGACAAGAGAATTAGGAATCTACAAGATGGAAGTTTGGGAGGAATCTCAGGCAATCTTTATGTCGGGAAGTTGGCAGATCGAGATTTTAATAGAGTTCTAACTCTTCATCAAGGTTTCAAAACACAAGGAATTGATGAAAGAAGGAAATATACCATACCCTATTACCTACAGTATTCCACGTGCACTTTCCAACACCTGCCATTCAGAATTATTTGTGGTAAAGGAGTTCATCGATATCCAAATATCTATCAACAGGTTGCACATGCAGGTTGTAACGCCCGACTTTTTCGTTTATTATTTTATTGATATTTATGTGTCATTAATATTTTTCCCTACATATATATATGCAATTTATGTTATATTTTATTCAAGTTTTTCCAAATCTTGGGCTAAATTATATTCCTAGACCCAAAACAATATTATTTATTTTAAGTCAAGAAATTATATCTTGAATTTATGATTGAGCCAAATATATATGATAATATTATCATGATCATATCTCATATTAAATAGCCATTTCATGCATCGTTATTTATTTTAGGCCCTAATCCGTATTTATTTGGGCTCAAAGTTATTATTTTAATTATGTGAGCATGGCCCGTCAGTTGGCCCAGGCCATGAACTATTCTTCAACTGCATATCCGTAAAATGTTTTATATCACGGTGTTTCTTGATCAGATATATTATTCCTAATCTTTCAGATATACAAATCCATAAACCTAACCCTAATAATTTTATATATATATATCCTTCCAAATACCTACCAAATACATACGCGGTCAAAATAATACTACGCCCTAAATTCTTCGGAGCAGTAGCAGACTTCACGTTAGGTGTTAGGTAAACTTTTATTCATGTTCTTACTTTTTTCATTCAATAAGTATTTTTAAATATTTTTAGTCAATCTGTTAATCTCGTATCAAATCCCGGACGAAATTAGGTGTCATCATCGTTAATTCCATACGAAATCGTTAGTTCCATACGGAATATTTCCATACGAAGAATAACAGTGTCGGGCAAGGCGAGGTCCGTATGGGGGTGGTGATTTTGGCGTGTGTGTGTGTTTATGCGTGTGTATGTGTGTGTTTATGCATGTTTACGTGTGTGTTATGCGTGTGTGCATTTATGTATGTGTTTATGCGTGAGTGTGTTTATGTGTGTTTATGCGTGGGTGTGTTGATGTGTGTGTTTATGCATGGGTGTGTTCATGCGTGTGTATGTATGGGTGCAGGTGTGTGGTAGTGTGCGTGAAATTAATTGAGTGTGTGTGTTTTGGTTTATTTGAGTGGGTGTGAGACTGTGGTAGTAGAAAATGAGAGAGAATAATAAAATACGATTAAAGGGGAGAAGGGATATACTAGTGTTAGTTAATTAATCGAAGGAAAATGCAGGAATTGTTATCCCTTTCCACACCTTTTTCTCAATTTCTTTTATTCCATAAATTCTTTTGTTAAGCCTCAATAAAGTATGTAATTGTGACATTATTATACACTATGTAGGATACTCTGATCAAGAACACGGTGGTTAAATCTTTACGTAAAATATAAAGATTTTGATCAAACTTCTCTATTTCAGGTGGGGTTCTTACTTTCTGTATTGATTATATATGTTTGTCTCATTTATGTGATATAATTGTTACTTATGTGATGCAAGACCTAAGTTGCATTGTATGTTTATGATATGCAAGATTTAAGTTGCATATGTATGTTATGTTGGTGTGATCCTGGGCAACCTGTGCACACGTATGTTATGTGTAAGTTAGCTATTATTCATGTTTATGGTTCGAGCATTTATTTTTAATACGGACTTGTAAGAGGCTAGTGTAGCTCACCCCACAACTAACATTTTCAGGTTGATTCGGAGTTGCGTGACTAGAGTCGAGGCGGGCAGATAAGCATATGGCTACCTAGGAAATATTTATAGTTGAATTAATTTCTTTTATTCGGAGTTGCGTGACTAGAGTCGAGGCGGGCGAATAAGCATGTGGCTACCTAGGAAATATTTATAGTTGAATTAATTTCTTTTATTGCATTTTGTTTTAGGATTTCTTTGATAATTGTTTGTGCTTTGATACATGTGAGTCTTTAGGTATATTTATGTTAAATTGAATTATTTATTTATTGTGTTTATTGTTGGATAATAAAGTGTCTTAGTAGTTGATTGGGATTAAATGAAAAGTGCTTATACTTTGACTTGTATAACTCTAGTTACTTTTGAAACTTATGGAGATTTTACTTATTAATTAATTAGAAAATTATTTCTATTTTTCTTCCGCTGCTACAAGTTAATATTTATAAAATATGATTATATGATAAGTTTTGTGTACGAAAAATGACTATTTTAATATTTGTTATGAAATTGTTTATGCTCAAAGTTTTCTAACGACCCTGACTTATAAACAATGTTATATTAAAATGAAGGGTTTTCATTGGTAGGGTTATCTGGCTTATTGAGATGCCTTAAAATAGAATTTATGAAAATTGGGTCGTGACACAGGTCATCCAAAGATTATGGAGTTACTGCCAATCCATGAAATGGAAATGCAGATTGCGGATCAACTATTTTACAAGAGCAACAAGTCAGAGGTTTGAACCAAAAAGATTCTTTTTTCATGATAATACAATCATGAGTCGACACTGGGAGAATAGACCCATTGAACTTGTCCCAAATAATCATGAAAAAACGTTTGTTTTCAAATAGCTTTTCATTTTCGCAGGTGTACGAGATTAGACAGAGGTAGTAATAAGTCGAACCACTAGGAGGACATCCGTGTGAACTACCCGAGCCATAATTTCCTAAGTTTAATGAATTGAAATTGATAGTTATTTTTTACTAAAACAAAATAAAAAAGATAGAAATGGATAAATGATGAAGAATGCTTTCCGAAACTCGGTTTCATCCAATTTTGAGGGTTAATGTCCAAACACAATCAAGTTAGGGTAAAAAGGGAGTAAATGGACGAATTCCTACCTAAATGGTATCCCAATAGATAAGAATTTCAGGATATGGTTTAGGTGCCATACCCCCTAGAGTTGGTGAATGAACGAGGTTCTATAAAGCATGCCTAAATGGATAGCAAACAAAGTCAACCCCGGATTACCGATTACATAAACTAGAGCAATTTAGTGTGGCTTCTTCTACATTATAGACCGATGTAGGGGTGAGATTTCTTTACACGCACAACTAAACTACTGCCGTTCATCCCATCCGAGACTTCCTAGGCTCTATTCCCCTGTTCAATAGGTCTTCTCCTTCATAGGTCTCTATCCTATCGATTGGGTCTTGATTGATTTAAGTTTCCGGATTAAATTCCTCTCTCGACCAATCTAAGGCGCAGAAGTCCAATCCTAAGCTCATTTAAGATCAAATCGAATCTTCTCGAAATGGTGGCAAACCCTAGCCGAGGTTCCGATTATCCCCTCTCAAATGCACAAACATACAAAATAAGGCTGAGCTATCGAAAGTCGAGTGGCCGAAGCAAGCCTATAATCAAAGCCTAATTTCATATGAAAATCATAACAAATCAATCAAATACGAACCCTAGGTTACCAAACCCAAATTAAATCAACAATCAAAATAATATGGACATCAACCCCGAAGCTCGGGCTATTCCTTGTTCGGGAAGCAAGGAGAATTACCCACGAATCATCAACAATAACCCAATAAATATTATTATCAAGCAAGATAATCAAATAAAGTAAAATAGAGAGAGAGCTAATAGGTGCTGTAAAATAAAATAGAGAGAAATAAGGATGAGAAAAGCTTATTGATGATAATAATCAGAAAATCTTCGATAAAACTTCAAGGTTGTCACACCCTTGGAGTATTTCTTACAACTTCACCAAGAACCCTAGTTCTCCTCTTTAAGAGAGAAGAAACCCCTTGTCTAAATCTGAAAATTTCCCTCACTAAAGCTAATTGAAGAGTATTGAAATGAAATCTCAGTTTTTTGGAATAAAAGGGGGAGGGGGTATTTATAGACACCCATTCCCCACACGCACAAAGATAAAATCTGCTGAAAAGTTCTAAAGTAAGGGTAAAATAGTAAAAAGTAATTTAAAACACAAGGAGTTATAAGTTGTTGTCGAACCCCCCTTCGTGCACTCGACTCGATCATTACACAAATTCTGTGGAAAATTCGCTCGGAATTGGCTCGCGGTCCAAACATGAAAGTTGTAGGTCTTCATCTTGGCTATGCGTGGCAACTTAAATCACCGAATTGGAGCTCGGACGAGAAAGTTACGGCCAAAATATGAAAACAGCGCGCTGAAAATTTGGGCGCGCGCGAACTGCAGGAACCGCCGTCGGGCCGGTAGCTGGACTAGTAGTATGCCGGCTGTCTTCCTAGGTCGATTCTTGATCAATTGCCGGCGGCCTACCGGTCCGGTAGGTGCTACGGCTGTTTGATCCAGTTCAGTCCCTGCTTTGTACCTCTGTCTTCTGTCGCTGTTTCGGAGCCCTTCCTCTTGTCTTCTTGATCCGACCTCTCACGGCTTTTGTTCATGACTCGATGAACTTCAGTTTGGGCTCTTGTTGAGTCTAATTCGAGTTCATTTGGGCCTCGGTTTGCAGGCTAGAACACAAAGCTTGTGTGACTGCCCTTGTCTTCTTTCCTTCTTCAATTTGGGGCTTTTATATCCATCTTCTCGGCCCGATTTCTTCACGAACTTTTCTCGTGGCATGATGATCTTTGGCTTAGGTCTAACCCCCGACACATTTTAGGTATGTTTAGGCCTCGATATGCAGGCCAGAGTGTGAAAATTGACTCAAACGATCTTCTAAATTCTTCCGAGTCTTCTAACCTTCAAAATACAACCAAAAAACATTTAAAAGCGCATCAAATTATATTAAAAAGGAAAATTAACCCGAAAATACAATAAAAATATGAAATCGCACGTGAATATAACAATTACACGTAATTCTCTACAAAATATGAACGCGAAAAGTGCAAGAAAAATTATAATTTTTACGTTCATTATCTCCATAAACTTAGGTTTTGCTCATCCCCCAGCAATTTAAAAAATTAGGCACATAAGAAAACGAGATTTAGGAAGGTATAATCTCCCCCTTTTTTATGAATTTCTCTTTTTATTGAGTACTTTTCCACTTTTTGGTTCACCATTCTTGCCTAAATCAATTTGTTTCAACGATTTGATAAACGAGTAGGGGAATATAAAGATATCGAAATTTGGAAAGCCACGTAGTACTTTTATTTCACTTAGTACCCTAGATCATGTGCTAAGAGCCCTAACTTCAACCCCAAAATGTGCATTTGTGCGGTGACTTTGGACGACTCATTGTCCTTCAAAATCCTCAACCCTATGTGGTTCGACTCGGTTCTTTTTTAGAAAGACGTCACGCACTCACCCGGTGTAGGTGATGCGACTCTTTTCTCCCTCGAGCCAACTGATTTTTTTTTATCTCCCTATTTCTCCTTTTTCCACCTAGTTTAGTCCAAAAGAAAAGATGACAATTCTAGCTTTTGTGCTTTTACATTACAATACTCTCTTCAAGTTACATGACATTTTCAATGACTACAACACTTGACTTTTCACTTGAGCTTTCTCTCTCTCTCTCTTCTCTCCTACGACTCATACAACATGGATTTTTTTTCTTTTTACATAATTAGCTTAACAATTGGAGTATACAATTATCACTAGAATTTATCACAAACAATGGAATGCAATGACTTGACCCGGCGACCTATACCACCTTATTACTCCTCCTGCATCTCCTTAATTTTTCTACTACCTAAAGTCGATTCATTTTATTCTTCACGACTTCATCCTTAGTCGTGTAGTGTTTTATCCTGGGATGGAAGAAATGTCCACAAGCAACATAACTTTGGGATAAGTTATTTTATGAAATCATGCAATCCTCCTCACTATATCTAAATATTCACCTACCCTTAAATCTCATCGACCAATTAATTACATTTTTTTTAGGCAAGGAACCCTCTAGTGTTATATATACTCAATTTATAGAGATTTCGAAAATTTTGGAACACAACATCGGGGTACTTCCAATCCTTCTTCCTCATCCATCACAAAGTAAGTTAACTCAACAACCAATCCACAAGTGTTTTATTCACAAAAGCAATTAAAATATAAGCGACAAAGTGGTGAAATAGCATAGATCAAGAATTATAGAAAGTTCCATATGACAAGAGGAGCATCCTCAAAAGCACATAAGAATGACAATCCTTCGATTCCCCCACAAAATTGGGCGAAATTCTCGAGCCCAAGTAGCTAAGAGGTTGGGAGTCATGTCTCAATCAAAACTTACATAGAAATGACAATCGTTTCCTCCTTCCCACAAACTTGGGCGAACTTCTCAAGTCCAATTTGTTAGTGAGGTGGAAAAATGCGCAAACTCAACAAAGAGTAGTAAATACTGAATTTACAAATCAAACACATCACAAGGTTATCATCTCCAAAAACTTATGCCAACGGAACGATCTTGTGCTATATTTCATTTCCATCCCAAAACCATTTATTAAAAGTACAAAACTTAATACTACTCAATCAAAGCAATAAAAGGTAAGAGAGAGGACTAACCCGTAGGGGGAGGATCCTCAACCCCTACATACTCCTAAGATGCAATAAAAGGTTCTTGGGATGCCTCCTAGTGTGCTTCTTTAAGGTCATTAGCTTGACCATATCGTCACCTTGTTTGTCAAGGGGGATCGAAGTAGGAATTCTCGCCCCTGCATTCGTGCTCTCCCCCTTAAGCGAATCTCCAACGAGTCTCTTTCCTTAATCTTGTGAATTTCCATAATCTCATCTCCCACATGTTCTCCATCATCACTCTTTCCTTTGGCTTCCTTCCCTCCTTACAAAAAGGTTTCTCAACAAGAACAAAATGCTTAAGCATAGATAATAGAAATATGACAAATCTAATCAATATGCTTAAACTCTCTTGATACCTTTTTGTAATAAAGGGTTCTTCCAAATTCACCACAAGATTTTTCTTAAAATTTGGAGGAATTTTTAAAACAATGCCATTTTCGAAGAAAGACAAGTTAGTTGGTGCGGAAAAAATTTTCGCCCCAACAAAATCCTGCTTGGCAATATCTAAAAATTCTTTCATGGAATCTTGTGGTAAATATGAAGAAATGAGAATGTAATTCAAATGCCTAGAAGAAATGTTATCAAGTCTAGGGATTCCACCGTTTCTCAAAAAAAAATTATCACTCTCAAACGGGGATGGTTCCCCAAAAACTTGAAGATCAACATGAGGGAAGAGTGTTTCATCCAAAACTTTTTGAAAATGAGGAATGCTCAAGATTTGAAAATTTTCTCAAAAGATGATGTCATCCTTTTCTAAAGAAAAATGGAAGGATTCGCTCAAATCAATGCTCAATGCATCAAGAATGTTCTTAGTTTAAAAATCCTCCCAAAACAAGACATCATCATTTTCTAAAATGCAAGTAAAATGTTCACCCAAATCAATGCTCATTTCATCAAGAATGCTCTTAATTTGAAAGTTCTCCCAAAATAAGACGCCATCCTTTTCTAAAGTACAAGTGAAGGGTTCACCTAAATCAACGTTTAATGCATCAAGGGAAAAAATTTCATGTGAAAAATGTTTGCAAGAAAAGTCGGCTTGGACCGGGCCAACACATCGGAGGCTCGGCTGCAAGTATGACTGACGGTATAGGACCCCGTCGTGAAGCGTATACTTTGGTGCTTTTAAAAGTATCTGTCGAGCAAGCAATTTATCTTCGGGGAGGGTGCCATTCCGGAGATACTGGAGGATCGGAGTCATCCAATTGGGATCGGCATCAGTCAACACAGAGACCACCTGTTTCATTAATTGAATGCTAGGTAGCTTCTCCGACAATTATGTCCGGAGACACATTTGACGGGACCGCGGAGGCCATCTTACTGGTCCGGAGACAATTATGTCAATGACGATGGCATCAGTGTGAGGAGTGAGCTCGGGGACAGGATCGTCCTCGGTAAAGCTCACTGTTTCAGATCTGTGAAAACGCTTGTGACGAGGCTCCTCGGGAGGAGGCCTGCGCGCTTCGGCTTTAAGGGCACTTCGGGAAGTCCTTATTGGCATGGCGCCATAAATCACATTTATTATCCCGTGGACATGATTCGGTGGGTTGTCCCCGGGACCTCCATGTGGTGGCGGAGGTGGCAACAATTGAGGTTGTTGTGGTTGATTTTGTTGACGATTACCCTGGTTTTGCCTTGGGTAATTGTTATATCCCGGCCTGTTGTTTTGCCATTGAGGTATGTTCTGTCTTGGGCCTCTGCCATTCTAACCTCCCCGACCTTGTTGTGTACCTCCATTTTGGTTCGGCTGAGACCTGTCCTCGGTCCGAGCGATGTATTGTTGAAGAAAACCTCGTTTCAAATAGTCCTCGATCTCTGTACAAAGTTCACGACACTCCTCCGTGTCGTGTCCATGATCGTGATGATATGCACACCACTTCTCACGATTACGCTTCTCTGCCGGAGCAGTCATTCATGGGCATGGTCGCAAATCATTTTTGTGAACTGAAAATATTTCTGTCCTTGATCGCGTAAGGGGTGTGAATTGAGGGGGATCGCTGCGAGGCTCCAACCTGCCTTTGCCCAAACGACTAAAGGCACTGGGTCGGGTACTAGTCTCGGCTTGCATTTTGTCTAACTGTTTCTTGGTAGTATACTTCTCCCGCTTGCGCCGGGTTTGCTCTTCAGCTTTGGCAAACCTGATTGGAGGATGTCGTGCGAGCTCGGTGTAAAGCGGTCCGCCTCGGAGGCCGTTCATGAAAGCCATGATGATATCATCATCGGACCGGCTTCCTACTTTTAGGCTTTCCGCAGTGAAGCGTTCAAGAAACTGAGAAACTGTCTCCCCATCTCGTTGCTCCAGGTTCATGAGATCAGCCAAGGCGGCCATAGGCTTTGCTCGTGTATGGAAACGAGCCCAGAACTGTTCGGCAAGATCCCGGAAAGAAGTAACGCTGCCGCGCGGCAAAGTATCAAACCAAATTCTGGCCTCGTCTTGAAGGTATTCGGGGAACACTTTGCACAAGTGATGCGGCGTGCAGCTCCGGTTGAACATGACATATTTGAACGCGCTCAAGAAGTTACCTGGATCCCCAGTGTCGTTGTAGATGGGGACTGGTGGGAGTTTAAACCCCTCGGGGAGTGGGGTGGAGAGAATCTCCGCAGAGAAAGGGGTGATTATCTCCCCATCAGCATCAAGGCCCAATACCTTGTCAAGTTCGGCATCAAATTGAGCCTGCTCTTGTTCTAGGGGATCAAGTAAATGGGACCTCTCTAAGCGAGCCCACTTCGCCGTATCTACAGGTCAGCGTCGGTCTGCGTCATCGTGATCAGCACAGCGGGGCCTCGAACCATTAGAACTTCGATTCTCCCCTGGTGACACTGATCGGTGACGGCGGCGATCATGCCTGGCTCTGTGGGGCGATCGTCATTGAATGCGCGAGATCGATCTTGGCGGGAATATCTTGCCACCTGGTCAGCGCCATTGTCGGCGCATACCGGAGTCGGCGCGCCGATGATTACATTCTTGGAATAAGGCAGCGTGTTCCCGTAGGAACGCTTGTTGTGCCTGCAATAGTTCAGGGGTGGGTTGAGGGTCACCCTGTGCTGGCGCATTGGCAGGCGCGAGATGTTGTGCATCTATTTATCCCGCAGGTGGATCCTGGACTTGTTGACGCGGCAACGGGAGGATTTCGACGAAATCGAGTTGGATTAGCCGACTGGCGAGTATTCACCATGACTGACGTAATTCGGCTATGGATGATGCTAGGGTTTGCTTGGTTTCTCTGTTCCCACAGACGGCGCCAATTGATAAGTCCGTGACCCGGATATCAAACGAATCGCAATCAAAACGTTTAACCAAAATAATCGAATATGTAAGACTATGAGTAACACAAAATTTATGTGGTTCGATCCGGAGATCTACGTCCACGGATGAAGGCAATCACCGTCCGAGATGTTTCACTATTTTTCTTTGAATACCAGAGTACAACCTTACAAGTATTGATTTTAGAATTGAGAATTGGAACCCTAATCTCAACGATAATTTTCCTTTTTATACTATACAATAACAACCCTAACAAAAATCCCTACAAATCCGCCAATCATATCTGCATGGTCGTTGGAAAAGATCATGGGGATCTTCTCCCAACTTCCCAAGTACGCCGCGTATGGGCTTGGCTGTATTGGGCTTGCGCTTTTGGGCCCAATTGACCCGTCTGGGGGGTAGACCGACACGGGGAAATTGGGCCATACTTATCACTTCATAAAAAAATATCTTTTTTATTTAGTACTTAATTTCACTATGATCATTTTTTTATGGTCTCTTAAAATTTAAAGTATTCTTAATTATAATTTAGGAATGTCTTACTAAAATGTATGCATGAACCATGATGCCAAAACATTTCTCCACAATTATATTTTTTTTCTTTTTGATTATTTGTGTATATAATATGTATATCTTTTATATGTAACATCAATTTAGAACTTGATGTAATTAATGTATATATATATATACACAAACAACGCAATAATTTTAATATGTAGTTATTTTATATTTGTTGTAGAATATTATAGTTTTACGATTCAATTTTACGGGCAATTCAAGGACTCGACTCAAATTCCCGAGTTTAACAACCTTGGATTTAATAGTTTAAAATTTGAGAGAAATTGTATGAAAGAGAAAGGATTCAACCACGAACGACGGGCAAGAGAGAGAAGGACCAATCTGCTTTTCCCACACACTATTACCCTGAATACGTTCTTAGTATTCCTATATCAAATAAGGGTCCGTTTGGTTGGGGGATTTAGGGGTAGGGAATGAGAATGAATGATGACTCATTCTCATTTATGGTGCTTGGTACATAGTGAACAAGTTAATTAATACTTCATTTCATTAACAATTCCTCCCACGTTATCCGCATTATTCATTAGTATAATTGATCCCTTATATATACCCATTATCATTATCATTGATGATATGTAACCAAACAGACCCTAAAATATTAATTAATTTATGGGAAAGAAATTATCCTGAACCAAACAACTTATTAAATAAACGCCAGCCCAAGGACTGATTGGCCCACCTGCATGTAATATGGGTTATTACTAGTATTTTTTAACTAAACGGACCCTCAATGCAATTAATAATGGCATCTCAACTTGGCAAGTTGTCTATATTTTGCTATCAGTTAAATGTAGGGAAATTAATGCAACAACCTCCTGAACAAATAATGGTAAACGTAGAGTTCAGCAAAATCAAACCGAAATCGAAAAATCGATCCAAATTGAGTGATTTGATTCAAATCGGTTTGGTTTTGTACATATAATCGATTCAGTTCGGTTCTAAATGTTAGAATTGAATTATAATTCGGATCCGTTCGGTTCGATTTTTAACAAAAAAGAATTTGGTTGACCGAATCGAATCAAAATATTCATATTTTAAATTTTTATTTATTGTATACTCCCTCCGTCCCGCTTTAATTTGCCTACTTTTCTTTTCGAGTTTGTCTCAATTTAGTTTGTCAGCCCATAAATTGCAAATTTATCTCACAATCTCCACCGTCAAAATCTCCATATTCAATCTCCACCTTTGAAAAAGTCAAATATTCCACAAAATCTGTTTTTTCTTAACCTCCGTGCCTGGCCAAGGTAGGCAAATTGGGCCGGAACGGAGGGAGTATTATTTTTCTTGATTGAATTGATATATATAAGGAATTTTTCATTGTTCCATGCATGAAAATTAAAACTTAAGCCTATATTTTGGTCTCTTCTTTAATTTGCCTATTTTAGAGAAAATTTATCATAAAAATCGAGACTTTTTGCTATGAAAAATTAAAAAATAAAGATGTTAAAAATTTAAAGCATAAACCGACAACCGAACCGAACCAAATCGAAAATTTTCGGTTCGGTTGAGAATATGTGTTCGGTTCAGTTCTGTTTTAAAAAATATAGAAAACTTTGATTTCGGTTCTTGTCGTTGGGTCCGGTTTTCAATCGAACCTACCGAATGCTCACCACTAGGTAAATGTATTATGCAGTTTTTTTTAAAAAAAAAATTGTTTTAGCTAATATAAAATATATACACACATGATGACAGGCCAGATGGTGGAAATGTGATCGGAGGGAGTTCTGTCTGACTTGGTTTAATTGAAATTTTCGGTTTTCATGGTTAACACAATGTTTTTGTCTATTATACTATAGGATCTTTTTACTATACAACTATATTATTAATACAACTATAATTTTAGCCATTAGATTAAAAGCTTTTCAATATCCACCATTGATTCACTAGTTAAATTAAAAGAAATTAAAAGGACAAACTTGTCTCAAAGAAATCTGACTTCTTTCATCCGCCTCTCTTCATTCTGAGACAACCATCTCTCTGCGGCCCATCACCTCTCCAACCCCAACACCCATGCTCCCACCCCCTCTCACGTTTTTTTACGTGTCCCCACCTTTCTTGGGTATTTTAATAATTTTTTTGTTTTACTTGTATAATAATAGTGGAAATGGTGCCTATTGGCCTGTCAGACCAATAGTGAAATGTTTTGTGATAGTTTAACTTTTTAATTGAAAAAGTAGCCAGACTCTGTCAGGAGGAATAAGGTCACTAGTTACTCACAGACGCCCAAATATCGTGTACTTTATTCGTGTAGTTATCGTGTGAAGGTCTAGTAAATTATCGTGTAATATGAAAAAATGAGTATATATTTATTTAATTTATCGTGTTCTTATTAATTAACTTATCGTGTAACAAGTATAAATGATAAATATGTTATTCGTGTATGATATATATTTATCGTGTATTTATTCATTTATCGTGTCAGTATTTATTTATTCATCGTTTTTTCTTCTACATATTTATCGTGTGCTTATTTTTTCATTTATCGTGTGCATTTTTTTTAATTCATCGTTTTTTCTTCTACATTATCGTGTGGTTGTTTATTCATTTATCGTGTGCATATTTTTTAATTCATCGTTTTTCTGCTAGATATTTATCGTGTACATATATATCGTGTAGATATTAGAGATTTTCATCATGTAGTGTTCACGATATTTATCGTTTACAACTTATAATTTTCATCGTGTAGATATTTAAGATTTTCATCGTGTAGTGTCACGATATTTATCGCTTGCAGCTTATAATTTTCATTGTTATTAAGCGTCCGTTTAATTTCGTGTGAACACATCCTTTATTCGTACCCCATTTCGTGTTTTACCATTTTTACCTCATTTTCATCCATCTCTTTATTTTCGTTTTCTTACTCGTTAACGATGAATCCTTTTGAAATGGCGACGGGTGGGGACTCCTCCGGTGGATCTGTGGCGACAGACGGCGGCGCCGCCACTCATTCCTCCGACGAGAGGGGTCTGATTTATGAAGAAATGGGTCTGGGACTGACCCCAACGGCGGTGGATCTGGGACCAACCATAACGACGTTGGAGGTGAATCCTAGGCAAACGGAGGAGCCTTCTTCTTCTTCTATACCTGCCCATCGCGGAGGAGAGGTTTGTAAATTTAGGGTTTTCGTTAAAATTAGGATTTTCGTGAAAACTTAGGTTTGTAAACGATAATTAGATTGTACACAATATAACGTAGTTACTGTTCTTTAGGTTTGTAAACGATAATTACAATGTACACGATATAGCGTAGTTGCTGATGTAGTTTATGAACGATGATTTTTATAATTACACGATAAATGATACTATTAACCTACACGTTCCTGAAAACGATATAATTTAGGTTTCTACACGATATATCATAAAGATGTATAATTTTTTTTGTACACGATGAATATGCATATTCCCTAGTGACACGATGTTTTATCTAAGATCTTAAATTTTTTGTTTGTAAACGATGTAAATTATAACTATTTATGTTGCACGATGCAAATGTAGTTACACGAAACTGAAATAGGTAACTTACACGATATATTTACTTATTTTTGTATATCGCTTACATTACACGATAAATGTTCTTAATTTTGTTATGTTACACGATGTTATATTTAGGTCAACTTACACGATGTTATGACACGATAAATCCTCTTAATTTTTTTTATGACACGATGTTATTTATCTGTAACTACACGATGGTATATGGCCTATTTACTTATCGTGTAGAAAGGCTTTGTAGATTAGTGCTTATCGTTTACATGATTAGTACCATTTTAAACCTTTAATTTGTGGTTTTAATTATTGCAGTATAATTAGTTATATATTTGAAAAATATTTATAATATATTCCAAAAAATAAATATTAACATTTTCAAAATATTTAATAATTCATTTATTTAGATGTAAGTGAAGATGAAATTGTAAAATTTTGAAAATTCTAATATAAAATTTTTTTTAAATTTGTAATATATAATTTTTTTTAAATTGTAATATATATATATATATATATATATATATTAATATAAAATTTTTAAAATTGTAATATATAAATATTTGAAAATTGTAATATATAATTTTTTGAACATTCATATTTGTAAATATTTCATTATTCTAAATATTTAGTTATTTCATGAATGAATTTTGTGTAAAAATTTCGTGCATATTTGTGAATATTACATTATTCTAATATTAAAATATTGAAAATCTTTTATAAATAAAAGATTTGAATGTAAGCTCACTTTATTAAAATAAATTTAAAATCGAAAATATTATAAAGAATATATTTAATTAATTGAATATCTAAATATTTGAATGTGAATTGTAATATTTTAATTTTTAAGTCCCTTAAATTAACCATAAATTGAATATTTGAATTGTAAGTATTTCCTTTTGAGTGTTATGCTTTTTATTTTTCCCCATATTTTTTGTTTCTGCTCGCTTTTTTTATATCAATTTTAATTATTTCATCATAAATGTAACGTAAACAGGATTTGTGGCCTTGGCGGAGACCCAAATTACGTCTTCATAGGGCTAACATAAATGGGTATTTTAAATTCGATGTGTTTTGTGAGGTTAGGACGGAGTTAGGATTGACGGGTGGAAACGCACTAGAGCTTTTTGAGAGAGCTTGCTTAGGGAAATTACTTAATTTCTCGACCGACTCTATATTCTCTCAAACAGTTGTTCACAGTTTGCTAGTGTCTGAGGTGGAAAACCCCAATCATCTAGTATACGAGTTGTGGTACAGAAGTGGTGGACGTAACATCAGATTCTCAAAGTACGAGTACGCTCTGGTGACTAGATTGAGGTTTGGGGACAGTACTTTTGACCCGAACAATCCACCCGCATTACCTCCTAATGGATTTTTCAATACGGTGGTCCGCACGGGTCGAGCGATGCCTAAATTGGGAGATCTCCGTGATAAATTCCAAAGAGGAGATTTCAGGCACAATCCGGAGCACAATGTTATCATTGCTAAGATCCTTGTGTTATATTTGACTCTGTTTGACCGGGATGAGAGGCAGGCCACAGTGGAGAAATGGTTTTGATCGAGTATCCTGATTTATTTGAGACCTTTCCCTGGGGGAAATACAACTTTCAGATATTGGTTTAGAAGCTTCGGAGTGTTGGTATGAAGTTAGAGAAAAGTGAGAATCTAGGCGATCGACTTGCCTACCACTTCTACGGATGTCAGCTCGCATTCTTGGTATGCTATTGGCCTCTGTTTAATATTAGTTTGATCTTAAATTTTTTAGATATATAGTAATGAATTACAAAATCTGAAATATTGTGTTTGATATGACTCTTTGTTTGTATCACTAATACAATTATAGGTTTGGGCTGTGGAGGCAATCCCTTCACTGGCGAGTAAATGTGCTAGCCTGATACCAGAACCACGAGCAGAAAGATCACGTTGGCTATGTTGGTGCTTTGATAAGACGGCGGGCGATGTAATTCTCGGTTTCGACGGTGAGGTAATTCACATTAAACTTTTGCATCTCTATAGTAAATTATGTTTATTTCCGTTCAAGGTAAAAAAAAAAAATATATATATATATATATAGATGTATTTTTTATATTTGTATATGTAGATTGAGTCTGTAGATTCTCTTGTGCCTACCACTGATGAGGCAACTACCGATTACTGGTTATCTGTCCTAGAGGACGTTGATGATGGGGTAGTTCGCTATATTCCTAAGCCCTTTAGGAGTCGGGGCGTTGGCGCAGCACCTGCACTTTTACTCGTTCAGCCTACTCTTAGTCAGATTAGTCACGTTGAGGTAAGGGGGTAGGTAGAGGTAGTGGGGGCGATCGTCGTGCAGCTGGACGTGGCCGATCCACCGAATTAGGTACATCTATCACTCACGACGGTGTACATCCGCAAGACCATTCAGTGGGGCCTAGACCCGTGCAGCATCAGCGGGCTCAGAAGAGGCGGAGGTTGGCCCGTACATCTGAGGTTTGTGGATTGGATACCGTGCCAGAAGATGCTCCTCTAGAGGACACTACCAGTAGTCGGTCGAGGGACGATGCCCCTACCGACCCGATGTTGATTAGCCCTTTAGGTGTCCCCACTTCGGATGAGGAGTCCACTGCGCCACCGGAGTCAGGGTCGGACCCACAACCATCTGTTCGTCCTAGTACTGCAGAAATCCCGAGAGCAGAGACTGACAGATCTTCTACATGTCAGATTCCGGACCTTTCCTCCCTTTACACTCAGCTCACTATGTACTTTGAGGGGAAGATGAAGACTATGTTCACGAGAATGGAGCAGTTTGAGAAGAGGGTGGACGACCGTATATCAGGATTGGAGAAGAGGGTAGATGATAGTTTATCAGGATTAGAGAAGAGGGTCGATGTATATTTAGTAATCGATTTTACTCTAATCCGCCAGTAATGTTGCCAGGAACTTCCACTCTTCATTGTTCAAAGACTACCCAGGATAACAGTGGACACGACACTTAAATTATGGGGCAAGTCATGGCAATTGCAATATCACGGTGATCTACCATCTCCTAGGTTTGATGTTAGTAGTTGGAAAAAATTTACTAAAGGCAACTACCTCACTATAGGCTCAACCTTTGTATTTTCGGCCGAATATTACGAACTTGAAGCGATTGTCTTCCAAGTTACTGAACTGAAGCCTCACAACCCAGATTTTGCAGCTTTCGTTGCTTCTACTTCGCATTGATTGGGGAACAGGTTGCGGATCTCAGAAGGGTCAATATTTGGAGTTCATCCATCCCTATTAAACGTACCCACTATATGTAATGGAAATTTTATTATGTACTATTTCTAATTTGTTTTGTTAGTCTTTATGGCAAATGTTATTTCAAGCACCTATAACAAGGACACGCTAAAAAGGGAAATGAGCTAATCGATTACAATAGTTTCTGTTGAGTTCAGTTACAAACCAAAACGCAGTAAGCTCTCATATCACTTTTGTTATAAATTGATCTAATTTCCCACATACAGCAAAAAAAAAAGGGGATAAATTTTTCACCATGACTTCCATGCTGAACTTCTCAACGGACCATACTCCATCACCTGATAGATTAAACTAGTTCAAACGACCATATCCTTCACAAATAAAAATCAATTAATTTAATAAAAGGGTACTTGCCTAGATCAAAATCATGGCCTAGCTGGATTGTTTAGGTCAATTGGTGTCGTTTGTTGTGTGGCAACTGGTCTGCGCGGGCATTTTTGTTTAGTATGATCGCTCGCCCTGCAAACAATACACCTTTTCTTTGTCCGTCCGCCTGGCCCAACAACCTCGTCGTCCTCACTTGACATGTGGGGAGGCGATGGACAAGTACAGTTGGCTATATTGTGACCCTCGCCTTTACAACGACTACACATCTGAGGTTTACAACGGGTAGAAGACTCTGCACCAGACGGATAACGCTTTTTCTTGGGACGACCAGCCTGTCGAGGGTTCTCGGAGGGCTCACACGGCTTCACCTTCACATCTACTGGGACATTCCATTGAGATGGGTCTTGCACTGGATAAACCAACCCACCCCACATATTCTTCAAGAAGTGCAGCTTATAACAATCCCCAACATAGTCGTTCTAGTCGTGCTTCACCTTCCTGTATCCCAATTTTTTTGTAAATTAAATACATAAATAGTACAAAGTTAATCCAGGGTCAGAACTTTTAAAACATAATTAATCACCTGATTGCGGCCGTAGCATGTATGCAAGGGATCAAGTCAAGGTCAAACATCTTGCATGAACACGACCTTCTTCTCAAATCCACAACGTGTATCCTTTTGTCATCCACGACCTTGAAAACTAATGTGTCAATGTTGGTCACTGCAAGTTTTCTACCCGCATGGACATTCTTAAGCAGTCTAGATGCGGCGTCTCGAGTCAGTGGCCCGGTCATGACATGTGCGGTGGCTCGCCTCTCAACAAACCATTTCTTGATGATGCTCCTAACGTGTTCGAGCACTGTGCACACTGGTAAATGTCTTCCCCACAAGATTCGGCTATTAAAACTTTCCACAATGTTTGAGTTCATAAAATCAAATCTGCGAACAGGACACATCGATCGAGACCACCTTTGAAACCCTTTCCTAAATAGAGTGTGGTGTGCATTTGGAGAACTGCTTCGAATTGCTTCCATATACCTATTAAAATCATCTACATTGTATGCATACGCTGCTCTTTCAAAACATGATACTACATGTTGCCCATACACGGCAAGATTTTGCTTCAAATGGTAACAACATAGACCATGGATGACTCCAGGAAAACTATTTTCCACTGCAAGCGCAATACCAACATGCCCGTCAAAAATAATAAAAAGATCAGGGGGATAACCATATGCCTTTTTCAGCTGAAGCAAAAACCAAGTCCAAGTGTCCTCAGATTCCACATGTCCTATACCCACTGCCAAAGGGAATATCTGATTGTTATCGTCTTTCATCACAACAACAAAGACAATTCCTTTATAGCTTCCTTTCAAATGAGTGCCATCGACAACTATCACCAGTCTACCGTAACCAAAGCCGGCCCTAGACGCACCAAGGGCGAAGAAAACGGAACGAAACGTACCTACACTATCTACCTCGTGCTCTGCGACTGTCCCCGGATTGCTTTCCTTCAAGACATGTAGATAGGAAGGGATCTGACGGAACGAGTCCTTTACATCCCCATATATTGAAGCATAAGCAATGTGATTCGCCTTCAATGCTAAGTCGTATTTAATTTCAAAAGAGTGATTCGTTTTCAATTTAGACATCATTTACCTTGGTGTCAAAGAAGCCCCTTCAAATCTTAAATTCTTTTCATAATACCCACCAAGAACCTTTGACGATATTCCGGTTGGTGCACTACTATTAGGGTCCTGTCGAAAATTATGCTCAACTATTGTGGTCACTCTCCATATCCCACACGACCCCTTCGCTACTAGATTGAAGGAGCAATCTGCCCATTTGCAAAAGATTTGGTACCGGGTCGTACTCGAGCGACTAACCCTAAACTCCGCTTGACTATGCAGATGGTAAATATCGACGGCTGTGATCAACTCTTGCTTGCTTTCATAAATGGCCCCCTCCGAAATAACGACAGAAGAGTCGACTGAAACAGATTCTTCATGAGTCGGGGAAGTTTGAGCAGGCATGGAAGGTATATACCATTTCCTAAAGGGCAGGCCATCGGCAGGGACATTGTTGAAATTGCAAGAGTAATTGTGGTCTTCTTCACCTCTAGCTTGTGATGGAAAATCGTTGAAAACATCATGAATTGATTCATTAGCAAAACCACAATAGTCCATAAAAGTTTGTGTGGTATTCCTTGTTCCCACAGCGTACAAACCATTTGATTGCTCCGGCATTAACTCATCTACATCTGCATCAATAGGCGATTCTAGGCCCCAACACGTGGCCCCCGAACTTCGTTACATATATTGGGGTCAATTTCTCCAAGATTAACTACAAATTCATCACCTGTGCCTCCATCTACACGGTTGGTATCCATATTGAATAGTGGAATTGAACTAGGACCCACATTATCCCTTGATGAATAATGTAGATTCTGTGCGTAATACGTATGTCCACCACCATATCTACAATTGCCAGCAGATTCACCATAATCCGGGTGCGGCCTATCATATCTGCTATCTAGTGGGTCAACATTAATTCGTTTTAATGTAATAAATATGACAGGGTCAGGGCTCGACTCCAACAAGTATTGCACATCGGTGTCAGTCTTTATCTTTAGCTTTATTACTTGACTACCGTTCCCATCAAGGGAATACTGTAACGCCCCAATCCCAATAACACGGGATTGAAGTGCTACTAAATTTTTCTTTTCTTTTGATTAAGTAATAAATCAGAAAAAGTGCGAAAGCGTGACATGAAATATTTATCGGATAAAAGTAGGAATTTTATTGACAATAATACACTGCCAAAAAAATATTTACACTAGAGGTTCCAAAGTTTCTCAGAAAATGAAAACACCCGGATTCAGTGACATGTAAACTTATTTGTATACATTGAAGAGGCAAAAACATCTTAAAGTTGCGGGTAGGAAAAGGAACCCGGTGACCTTTGCCACAACAGCCCCGCCACCTCGCTCAGCTAACCTGAAGATTTGCATTTATGGGCATGAGTATAAACTCAGTGGGAACTTTGTAAGCAGTTATACTAACGAAGGTGCACAATAATAAACACATCCTTGACTTAGGAGCCCATCTTACGAGTCAAAAGCCATATTGCTAGACTAGGGGGCCAATCTTACGACTCCCAAGCCCTACTCAAAAGCCAATCTTACGACTTAAGAGCCTTTCTCAAAGCCAATCTTACGACTTAAGAGGTATCATATCAATAAGCCCGAAGGCAAACATATTTATCAAAGTACAAGTTCAGTAGCATAATATACTTACAAATAGCCCAGTTACCCACCTTTTATTCTTGCTTTGAATAGGCGAGGTAAGTCGCGTATGTCCCTGGCTCGATCGGCACTACACCTAGCACATGTTGTTTCATAAATTTTTATTACTTATCGGGCTTTGTATTTTAAAATAATTAAGTGTGATACACTATCCTTGGAGTACAGCTATTTTATTACAATCTCTAACACAAAAGCCAAGTTATTATAAATTATATTCCTAAATCGAAAAGCCTAATTATTTGTTTAATTTAACAAATATTTAACATTTATTACTAACACTAGCAAACATGCATCTTAAGTAACAATTATTTAACATAAACTAAAAAAATAATAATTAAATTCTTAAATTTATATAAATCATAAATACAATACGAAAAGAAAATTATTAAAATAATGTACCTCAAAGTAATTACACTATCTACTACTCTTCAAAAACACCGACCCGAACGTTGTTGAAATTAAACTAGTAAGGACCTCCTAGTTAAAGGGAATCCATTATATATATATATATAATGTTTATTTCCCACTTTTTTTTAAATGAACGATGGTAGTTCTTTTATAGGGAAAACAATAACATGTTTTGTAATTTATCCCGATGTGGGACTAGAAAAAGTAGTTTAACAATTCTTAACATTTCAAAAACTAGCCGTATGTTTTTTTTTACTATAAATAGTATATTCACATTATTCTATTATTATGATTATTATAATATAATATGCATATGTACTACATTCTATTTATAGCAATATAAGACTAGTTGTTTCAATATATATATGTACTGATATGCTAAATTGCTTCAAATGCATGCACATGCATAATATATACTCTTTTACACGTACACGCAATACACGCATACATCTTACAATATTTGTTAAATTAATCAAAATTAATTATGTCTATCTCTTGCTTGATTCTTAAGTCTGACTTTAATATTAGGTTTCCATATAACAAATTGTTATTTCTTACTTTTTCGGTGCTAGGAGTGCGGTCGACCTGGTACATCGCGATGATACTTATTTTCCCAAAATAAAATCATAAAACTCAAATAACTTTACAATTTAGACTAAAATAAAATTGGTAAAAATATTTAAGATGCAAAGAATATATTTTATTGGATTTCAAAGATTCGGGGTATCACAAATACAATACATAACAAACCTCATTTGTATCTGCTGCCACTATTGATTAGATATTTTCAAGCAGCGAAGTATAACTTATACCATTCGGAGGCACCGGGATTATTTCTTCTTCCCCCTCGACATACTGTAGATTTTCCCAGCGTCCGCCAAACCAAACAATAATCCTTTTCCAACTCATCCTTATTGGATATTAAAGCCTACAAAGAAGAGGAGAAACATAAATTTACACTTAAATTAATAATTTTATTAAAATTATTAATTTATGTTCATAGTTATTCCTCCTCTCTCTCTCATAATATGCGCAAAATTGTGATGCTAACAATTGCGTTAAAAAAAAGAAAAAGAAAAAAAATAAGAATAATAATAATAATAATAATAATAATAATAATAATAATAATAATAATAATAATAATAATAATAATAATAATAATAATAATAATAATAATAATAATAATGAACAGTTAAAAGATAATTATGTGCAAAATTTTAAGGTTTATTTTTTAAAATGTTCATAATTATTTATCATTTCATAATATGTGCAAAATTATTTTGCTGACAATTGCGTGAAACACAAAAAAAATTAATAATAATTATGAAAATTTTAAAAAATATATGTTCAAAATTCTAAGGTTTATTTTTTAAATTTCATAATTATTTTTTCTTTCATAATATGTGCAAAATTATGATACTGACAATTGCATAATAACAAAATATATATATATATATATATGAATATTTAAAAAATAAAAATAATCTGCAAAAGATTAAGGTTTTTTTTTTAAATTTTCATAATTTAATTTATTCTCCCTCCATAACATTTATGATCCTAACAATTGCGTAAAAAAAAAAAAAAATTATGTACACGATAATTAAACGAAAAATATAAAACCATATCATGTTTGCTTACACGATATATGGCATTTTGTACACGATATACACGATAAAAAATATTGACAAAATCTACACGATAAAGAAATAACCTACACGAGATAACACATAGTTTACACGATATATACATTAACCTTACATGTAAAGAACAATAAGCGATAATTCAGTCTACACGTAAAGAAAATTACATGAGATACACAATAATTCACATTGAGTAATTCTAAACGATAAAAACATTAACACGATAATTCAGTCTACAATGTACAAATATCGTTTATTCATCGTGTGACGTACATAACTTCTCGTGTATATATCGTGTAGAAATATATTAACATCGTGTACCAGTAATTATTACTCGTGAATAAGAAATTACACTCAGAAAATAATTCCTCACGCACCAAAGACGACGAAAAATATTCAGCTTTAAACGATAATAAAGGAAAACTAATAAATCATACCGTTTTGTCTTTCAGCTCTGCTATGAAATCACCTTCTTCATGAATTCCTCTAAATTTCTTTACGGACAATGTTGAATTTGCAGCAATGGGTTTCACGAGGGTGAGGAACAGGTAGGAGTAAATGAGGGTGGGTGGCATTAACAACTGAGGGCCTTCTGACACAGTTGGCTACTTTTCCTTTTAAAAAGTTAAACTATGCATAAAACTTTTACTTATCTCACTGCAGGGCTACAGTGTCCAGGAGCCCATAATAATATTGCTATTTTATATATGTTCATGTGGATATATATTTACATGCAATTAAAATAAATCTACTAAAAAAGCTAAATATGAATATATACATAACTATCATACACATGTATGCCATTAATCACTAATTATTAACTTAATTATTAAATTTAAAATTAAAACATGTGAAGTTAATAATAATTTTTCACTTGAAATTAATAATGATGAGATTATACGACTAATCAACCAAGATCTAGTGAATATCATATTAACATTATATTTTATGTACTCCCTCCGTCCCGGTCTAATTGGCCTACCTTGGTCGGGCACGGAGATAAAGAAAAAATAGATTTTGTGAAATCTTTGACTTTTTCAAAGGTGGAGATTAAGAGTGGAGATTTTGAGGGTAGAGATTGTGAGAGAAATTTGCCATTTATGGGTTAGGTCAACTAAGTTGGGACAAACAAAAAGGGAAAGTAGACCAATTAGACCGGGATTGAGGGAGTACTATTTATAAAATTTTCATTTTTATTGGGGTATCGCACTAACCATGATCTAAAATGTCATATTAACATGTCGTCGTCTACACTATTTATAAAATCTTCATTTTAATTGGGATATCACACAACTTTAGTTTCTTTAAACCCAAAACTAACATTGAGCAATGACGAAAATTTCAGTTTCTGTGGGATATTGGTACTTAAATTTTACAGAAATATGGATGAATATATCGCTATCGATTTCAATATTGGAATTTTTTTTAAAAATCTAGGAAATTTTGTTAAAAATTTGATAATCTAATTTTTTTTACAGAAATATGGATGGATATACTTTTTGGTAAGTGATCATTAGTAATAGGTGTTCATAGCTTGGTTTGATCGGTTTTGATTAGAACTCAACAAAGTCGGTTTCTAAATATCTCAAATTTTAATTAAATCAACTAAAACTTAAATATTCAAACCAAAACTCTTTGAATTCGGTTTGGATTAGTCGGTTTAACTAATAAATATTGATAATTTATAATACAAAAATAAAGCAAATATTCTTCAATATATTAATTGGAACCAAGATAAAAACATAAACAAAATATCAAAAAGTAGATAATTAATTTATAATTTCAAGTAAACGAAAACATAAATTGCATAATAAAATAAATTCCTTCATAGGCATGGATGTGACTAAAATAATTTTAATTAATTCTAAGAACTAAACACGCCATTTTGATCGAAAGAAATTAGAGTTCCACAAAAAATAATAAATTTTAAATTAATATTTGAAATTAGAGAAAGAAAAAGAATCATAGCCTAATCAAAGTCTATATCTTCCCTATCTTTCTTTATGGGAGGATGGAGGAAGGTTTCATCTTTAATTTTTGTTTTTTTCAGTCCCCGAAATAATGGAAGATTCATCACGCCTCTCCACTAGGATGTTAGTGCGAGACTTTGTCGCGTCTATGTACGTCTTTTTTCGGTCTTTAACCTGGTCTTTCTCCACCGATTTTCCGCTCCGGTCATCAAGTTCACTTATGGCTAGGTGTGTCATCCAAATTCTTTGCTTGCAATGCATGCAGTCTCGGGGAAGGAACAGATCTTAGTTCCACTTGTCTTTTCGCGGGTAATAACTAGCATTTATTTGATGCTATCTAATTGTTTTTTTAGTATAGAGCATATGTCTCGTAGAGCCAACTTGTTGGCACATAGCTTGCTCGTTTTTTTTTCTTCAGACGATCCAATTGTTTAGATAACTCCTGATTTTTTGATTGGATTGAGAATCTTGTACTGGACGATTTACATTGATTAATGAGAGACTCAATTTCAAAAAAAAAAAAAAAGGGAAGTAGGATCTTTCATATATATTTATTTATAATTACAATTATAACTAAGATTATATCCTAGCTTTAATTGTATAATATATATGTATGTACACATATTATATCGATTTGAATTGATTTTAATGTATTTTTATTTTCTTAATTCATAACCAAACAAAATATTCAATTTGTAAAATACTATGATCGATAACCATCCACAAACTTTGAATTACGGTTCTCGAATTGGATTGAATTGGTTCGGTCTAGTCTTGTCGATTTGATTATATTTTGTACAACTCTATTAGTGGAATTGGGACAAACTCTAAATCAATTGTTTTTTTTTTTTCGCAAAAGAAATGTTGAATTTATTTCTTTAAAATAATTAAATATAAATGATCCTATTGAGGTTTTGATTTTATGTAACATATAAAATTGAACACAATTCAAAAAATTTAATCCATGTTTTTCATACGTGTTGAATTGATACGATAATAATTGTATTATTGGCATTTCTAAAAAAGAGGCTTCTATACTTTTATAGGAAAATGGATGAAAAAAAAAGTGTAAAAAGTTAATAAATGACGTACAGAAGCGAGGGATATTGGAGAAAGAGGGGGTGATGGTGGGTTGTGCTGTTGGGGTGGTTGTTTTGTTTGTGACTTGTAAAGGAGGTCGATGGGTATTGGGAGAGCATGCAGGATGGCAGGTGAGAGTGAGAGGAGGGAGGGGATTAATAGTGGTGAATACATAAATATCATGATTGTATTTTAAAATTACCTTTACTATCTCCCTCCCCTCGTCTAAAAACAAAGTTTTTTTTTTTATAAAGGTATAACTCTTTATCTTTACTAAATTTGATGAAGCTATAATCTTATAAAATAGATTTTTTTTCAATCAATATAACTTAATTGTGAAATTTAAATTTTATTTTTTTATTGGTATTTGTGATTTTTTCTAGGACACAACTATGACTAATTTATTTGGGAGAGAGAAACATAAATTATGAATTAAGAATATTTATAACCTGAATTTTAATTATCTATATTGTATTTATATCTCATTAAGATTAAATTTGGAAATAAAAATGTGTTTATAAATATGTAAAATTAATTTATATATATGTATATATATTATAGGGTAACTAACAAGTAATTTTTTTATTCTTTTATAGCCATTTGTTAGGACTCACACTAAATTATCTAATTTAATTGTGCCTCTAATGAGGCATGTGGCCTCCAAGTTAAAGATTGAAATTTTGGTTTGTGCACATATATAAGCAATTTCTTTTATTTTATAAGTTAATTATAAGAAATAGAATGTCTATAGCTAAACTGACCAATCATGTATGTGTTTGAAAGCTATATAGTATGTAAATAATAATATTATTTTCTAAAAATATTATATTTACATATTGTATTCAATTGAAAGAAAAAAAAAAAAAGTGAATATATATATTTTTTTCTTCATTCAGTGAGGCTGGTACATGAAGTTATTAATAATCACTAACTAAAATTTGATTCAACTATTGTAATTATAAAATGTAGGAGGTTGGGCGATCTTAGAGTTAGACGATGTTTCATTGATTCAATTGTAGTACAACTAAAATTAAAGAATGACAAGAAATTATTGCCTACTAGTATCGTATATTTATTATGGACATGCGTTAATGTGTCTATTGATAACTTGTCAATGTCACAACTGTAGATTTTATATAAGAGAACTGCCTTATTGGATTTTTCTTTTTTACAAAATCATCAAATTGTTAGTAGCGCGTAATTATTTCTCCGTCTCATCAAATAAATTATAAATAAGAGAGTAAATGGTTGACAATGAAAATAAAGAATGACACGATAAATTATATATAATTTACTATAAGTATTGCTAATATCTCAATATGTATTCTTTTTATTGTGAATACAATAATAAAAGTTTTGATATAATATAATCCTTTAACACTCGATACATTAATAATTTCCTCAATACAGTAATTTTCTCCGGTTCTTTTGAAGTCTATAGGCTAAACTAATATCGAAAATTAATATTCTCTTTTCACTAAAAATATCTTATTTGGTCTAGGTGGTATTAAATTTATGGAAAATGATGTATCGAATTTAATAAGTGATAATAGTGAGAAGTTTTACTAATTTACTAGTGTGGGCTGGGCCCCAGTCACTTCAAACCGAAAAGGGAGAAATTATGTGTTATCTAGTCGGGTAGTGCTCGACTAAGAGGGTGTTTGACTGAGCTTATAAACTCCTAAAAACATCTTATAAGATGTTTAAGAGTTTATAAGCTCTTGTAAAGTGTTTGGCAAAATAAGATGTTTAGGAGCTTATAAGATCAAAAAATAAGCTCTAAGAGCTTATAAGATCTTAAAAAAATAAGTTGTTATACCCCAACTTATTTCCATCTTATTTTTTAAGATCTTAATTATTACACTCAAATTTCACACACAATTCACACACTTACACACACTACACACTCTACACACATTTCACACACTACACACACTACACACACAACACACACAACACACATTTCACACACTACACACACAACACACACTACATATATTTCACACACTATACACACTACATACATTTCACACACTAATCAAAATGTGCATTTAATATTAATTTTTAAATTAGACCCCAACTTTATAACTAGATCACTATATTGAATTGCAAGCTTATAAGGTCTTTTATCCAAACACTTTGTTAACTTATAAGCTCCTTAAAAATTACATCTTATAAGCTCTTGAAACAACTTATAAGATGTTGGAGTTTATAAGATGTTTAAAATAAGCTTAGCCAAACACCTTCTAAGTGATCTGACCATCCATCTAAAAGTGTATGAAAATAATAAAAAAAAAAAATTAACCATTTTTTTTTTAATTTAGGGCCCGCTTAGTTGCAAATCATCAATGACAATGATAATGGGTATGAATGAGGAGTTAATTATACTATGGAATGAAGTTGAGGGAATTGTTAATAAAATGATAATGATTAACTTATTTATTATGTACCAAACACTATAAATGAGCATGAATTTTCATTTATTCTCATTTTTTATCCCTAAACTCCCAAACCAAATGGACCTTCACTTTTTAAATGAATATTAGATCTCCGGTCGAAAATTATCCGACTGGATAGCATAAATTAGCCGTTTGCGTTGCCGACATATTTGACGGCCCAATGTGACATGGAACCGATGGATCTTATCAGCCCAAACTATCATCGTATTATTTGCAACAAAACAAGTTAATTTCTTCTAAAAACACTAATTTTGTGGTGTTTGGAATCTCTAAAAATTCGGCTTAAATTATTTATTTCACTAGATTTGTGTCCGTGCGAGGAACAACTTTCTTATTAGTTAATAATTAGTTGCTTCTCTTTTGCGTTTAAATAACAACACAATAGTATACACATATATATCTTGATTTTCGTAGATTTAAATAAAAGACAATTTCTTTGAAGGAATATGAGGTGCATTAAATCTTTTGAACTTGCAAAACATTTTTGAACATTGAAAGACATATTTGAAAAAAAAAATATATATATTTTTTGAAAATAACCAATTTGAAACATTTTAAATAGAATATTGGCGGAAGCGTAATTTGAATAAAATTACATAAGTTAGACTCAAAACTTTTTATAATAGAACATCAATAGAAACCCTTTTTACTCCAATAAAACTTTGACACGAATAGGTAAGAAGAGTTTTTAGAACCTTTTGACCATAACATTCACCGCCTCCTCGTACCACGATCTAGCTTCAATGGCCTATAGAAACTGAAATGTTGGATGGGGTGAGCAAACCACAAGCTCAGTGGGGACATGTTTGTCAATCTTAAATAAAAATCATGCAATAATTAATGAATGCATACAACACACTGTAAAATAGTTGTTAGCATAGCACATCACATAGCATAGCATAGCATAACCCTGTAGCCTGTTGAGCATAGCATAGCATAGCACATAGCATAGCGTAGCATAACATAGAATGTAATTAACCTGTTGCCTATTGACTAGCATAGCAAAGCACAAAGCATAGCATAGCATATTATATATCATGTTGCCTATAGCCTATGGAATGTTGCGCTTAGACATTAAAAATACAATCATGACATTTAAAATAGACAAACATAGCCCATAGAGTATAAATAATCCCCACCTTAAAAATATGGATGAAACCTTGCATGTAGATGCATGCTCCTATTGTCCATAGTCTTTTCGTAGTCTCGTTCTTCCTTCCACTTAGACATACATGAACCTATCTTATCATCAATATATATATATGGGATTTTGAAATTGGGAGAAAATTAGAAATTTAAGGCTTCATAGAGACTTTAGGAATTTTTTAAAGAAATAGGGAATGTGTAGGAACGGATTTTGCTGCGTAGTGATGAATAAATAATTTCTACTTTATAAAAAACAAGGGATAAAACTTTGAGAACTTATCAGTAGCTAATATACACATTTGAAAAGATCATATTAAAATTTTGAAATTTTTAAAAAAGTATAACTATCGATTCTGAATATTTGAATTCGGATTTGTTGAAACTGAGAATTCTGCCCAGCAATAGTAAAATCTTTATAAATCAAAACCTACTGGTTGAATACCTTGGAAATTTACCAAAATGGTATAAAATATGTATATGGACAACATATCCAAAAATCAGAATTTTTGAAGAAGTATAAATACATAAATCGGAATAGAGATATTGGCAGATTCTGCAGTGCAGTAGTATAAAAATCATATAAAATAAAATATACTCTCAATGGATTTGAAATTATTACAGAACATTGTAGGCATATCAATACACGACATAGTAAAATTTCATAATTTTTGGAATTTGTTTAGATAGGGAAGCGAAATTTAAAACGAAATACCTGTCTATTGGGAGGAAGAGCGATTGAAGATGAAAGTAGCACAATAAAAGTCTCTAATATAGTGTGGACGAAAATTTTGAGTGAAAATCAAATTATTTGACCGTGATTTTGATTTATGAGGTAATCCCATATATATAGATTATATTCCTAGGGTTTAGACTCCTAATTGGATTAGGAAATTATTTTCTTGGCCCCTAAGTAAAATCATGGGCTTAGGCTTGATTCTAAAATATGATCTCCAAAATAATTAGACCCAAAGTAATATAGAGTTCGACATAATAATAAAAATATTATATGGGTGTTACAAACTACCCCTCTTAGAAAAATTTCGTCCTCGAAATTTAGTAAACAAAACTTGTTTTGACTTCACTATAGCAATGTATATGTCATTCATAATTTGATTATAAAAAAAAAAAAATCACTATTGTTTCATGTAATGTTACTAGTTCTTGTAGCTAGTATGATATGTTGGCATACATGATATAACATTTGAGAAATTGAATTTCATTGTGAGTTGTAGAAGTAGCATAGCTTTTGTAACACACTCGACAAATTGAATTTGATGTCTTTTGAACTACTTTATTATTTTTTATATTTTTTCTTAAGAAAAAACTAAGAACTTTTGTGACACACTCGACAAATTTTGAAGGCAAAAATATACCTAGCCGGCATCAGTTAAGAGAATGCACTATCCTTTTTTGTAAAAAGGAAATAATGAAGCACTAAATTTGCATATTTTTCGTATTTACACTAAATTCATAGATGTTGGAATATGAACAAATACTTGTAGGTGAACACTTATATGAAGATCGTCATACAGGTTACGAAAAAAAAATACTACCTTCGTTTCGATTAAAGTAGCCTACTTGCTTTTTAGTTCGTCCCAATTAAAATTACAACCTCAAAAGAGGAAATTAATTCCCATAATCCTTATGCTTAAAATCTCAACACTTCATCTCCACCTTTAAAAAAATCAAAGAAAAAGCAGACAACTATTTTTTCTTAACATCCGTGCTCAGTCAAAGTGACAACTTTAACCGGGATGGAGAGAGTATTACTTTTTATAGTAAAAGTATCATGTTCATCTGTAGAAGTATCAATTTTTTTAACAAAAAAAAAAGTATCAATTTGTGTACTCCCTCCATCCCACCCGAGTTTGCACACTTTCTTTTTCGACACGTCCCACATCAATTTGCACTAAATAGATGTCAAAACAGGCCAGGCCCGGCCCTGGCCCGACCCTAAAAATACTAGGGCTGGGCTCAATTTTAAAGACCCATATAGCTTAAGGGCTTTTAGCCTGACCCTCTTCGGCCCTCGGGCCTACTAGGGCTTGGGCCAGGCTAGGGTAGGGCCAGCCCTAAGGGCCTTTATTTATATATTTTATATAAAATATATAGATATATATTATATATCTAATAAATGTATTATATATGATATCTCATAAATAAATTTAGAGTTTCATGCAATCAATGAGTTTTCACGTTTCCTTTACTCTTGCGGCTCCAATACTTCAGTTCACATTTTCTTCTATAATATAGCATTCACGTTCTCTAGTATTTCCGTTAGCATTTGAACATGTATGTTGGGATTCTTAAATATATCATGTCGTATCTTATACAATACAGTATATTTAGAAACCCCAACATATATATATTAGAAGAGAATGAAATACTTGTATTTTAAAAAAAATTAATAACCATTTTATCGGTATATTTAAACATGTTAATTATGAAACTTCAGAACGATAATAAAGAAATTAAAATACATGAACTTAAAGGGTCTGGCCCTACCCCTGGGCCGAGATTTTCAAAGCCCTTATAGCATGAGGGCTTTTAGCCCGGGCCCCTTTTGAGGGCTTGGGCTGGGTAGGGTCGGGCCGGCCCTTATTGACATCTCTAATTTGCACATCCTTAAAAAAAAAAAGTTCTCTCATAATCTCCACCCTTAAAATTTTCATCCTCAATCTCCACATTTAAAAAAGTCAACCAAAAAAACAAAAACAGCTTTTTCTTAATATACGTGTCGGGTCAACAGTGCAAACACCTGCGGGACGAAAGAAGTAGTAAAAATATCACTTTTATCTATCAAAGTATTACTAGAGTAGAAATATCATTTTTAACTATAAAAATATAACTTTTTTCTATAAAAATATTAATATTTCTTATAAAAATATATTCCGTCAAACACAAGTCTCCCGCTACTTGTATACCAAAGCGACTCTTTTCCTTTGTCTATTCAGTGGAAAACTTTTGGTCTGACCTTCTTTGCCGGGAAACGCTTGGTCTGACCTTCTTAAGGTGAAGTCTTGAGACAGGTGGCAGCAACAAACATATACAAAAATCTCATGTGTCAATTGTTGGAGAGTGACAATTCTTCCTTTTATATATTTGTAGATGTAGATTGTAGATGTAGATATTGATATAAATAATGTATTTTTGGTTGGGATAGAAACAATCTCAATGAGTTGGCCCATTTGTTTTCATGGTTTGCCACAAGCACCCCTAAATTCTTTTTTTTCTCTTTAATTATTAAACTAATCATTAATAACGTCTTATACACATGACATAACCTTTTAGGCCTCGTTTACTTCGGGGGATAAAGGAGGATAAACCAGGATAATATAATTTTATCCTGACTTATCCGACGTTTACTTTGGCAGATTTTTTATCCCGGGTTATCCACTTTACCCGGGATAACCTGGGAAATTTAGGATAAAACATGGGATAACTATCCCACCATCCCCCCTTGGATAACTTATCCTTAGTTGTAGGATAAGAATTTTAATTCTAATTCTCATTATGTTTTCTTCTTTCTATTAATTTTTTTAATCATATACAAATATAAAAATTAAATTATTTAGTAAATATTTTGTAGTTTCAGTTTATAATTTAAATATTTTATTTTATTTAAAAAAAAAAAAATTGAAATAGATTTTTTTTTTTTCATTTATAATGTGATTTGCCTGTATAATAAATTAAATTAGTTATCTATAGTTTGACAGCATATTGTATAAAAAAACTTAAATTAAAGATAAATAATTATTTGTTGGTTGTTTATGTGGATTAATTATTAGTGTATTTGTGCTACAAATTAAAGTTAATAAACTTAGAATGTAGTGCTATTGTTACTCACTAAAAACTTTTGAAAATTTCTTGACTATTATTTTTGAAATAAAAATTTAGATACTTTGGATAAATATAAACGTTTCTCATAAAATAATAAATATAAATATATATACACTCATCCTTTGTACAAGATGATCAACATGACCTACATACATGGATACTAGAGATATTCTTACATTAAGAAAGAAAAAATGATATCATGTAACTTACTCAATTTTTTTTAATATTTTTCATTGACTCTTCTTTTATTAATATACAACTTTTCATCTCTTATTATATATTAATTGTAATATTTTATTATATTAAAATTCTTATTATTTATTAATTTAAATTTACAAACCGTGCATCGCATGGGGGATACTGCTAGTTTTATTGAAGATTCGAACACTTCTTTCGCATTCTTCGTCCCCCTTTTAAGAAATCACTGATTTATCAATTCGGGAAAATAAGAAGGGAATGGTAGAAAACCCATCTTTTCTATCTTTGTTAATCAGTTATTACAAATATACTCCCACTACCCTAATTGATATTCACTAAAGTAAACATAGGAAAAAGATAAAAGTTATCCTTATCCATCCTTTACGCGGAGAAGTAAACGTGGGATGATTTATCCAGATTATCCTTATCCTACTAAATTATCCAAGGCAAGAGGATAAGGATGTTATCCTTATATGCCGAAGTAAACGAGCCCTTACAATTTAAAATTATATCCTACACTATAATCACTATCTCAACCACCCAAAAAAACCACTCTTTAAAATATCATATTTATTCATTTCGAAAAAGAAAAACGAAATGAATAAAATATTTATTTGAAAGGTTCATAAACTAGTAATTCAAATTTAATAAACTGATCGAAAAAAAAATAATTAATTATTTTTTTGAAAAAAAATGAAAATAAATAAAATAAAATATAATAAAGAATTAAGATAAATGTCAATTTATATATTTTCCACGATTTTTTTATGTTAAAATTAATTACCTCAAAAATATTTTTTATTCAAAATAATATTTTTATTTATATAATAATCATTTAACATACTATATTTATTCATTTCGAAGAAAAAAAGGTGAAATGAATAAAATATTTATTTGAAAGGTTCAGAAACTAGTAATTCAAATTTAGTGAACTAAACGAAAAAGATAATTGATTATTTTTTTGGGAAAAAAACAAAAATAAATAAAATATAATAAATAATTAAGACAAATGTCAATTTATATATTGTTCACATACTTTTTTATATTAAAATTAATTACCCTTAAAATGTTTTTTACACACATTAATATTTTTATTTATATAATAACCATTTAACATACTAAAAAATATCATATTTATTCATTTCGAAGAAGAAAAACAAAATGAATAAAACATTTATTTGAAATGTTCAGAAACTAGTAATTCAAATTTAGTAAATTGAAGGAAAAAAAAATTAATTATTTTTTTGAGAAAAAAAGGAAAATAAATAAAATATAATAAATAATTAAGATAAATGTCAATTTATATATTTTTCACTTTTTTAAATTTTTATTAAAAGTAATTACCCCAAAATGTTTTATTACTCACATTAATACTTTTATTTATATATAATAACCATTTAACATTTAAAAATTACCAAATATAAACAATTTTAACTCAACAACAACTAAACATCACCTATCAACAATCATACACATCTTCAATCAATCACAAATCTCAATATATTTTAATCATTAAACTAATCATTAATAACAACCTCTTACACATTTTACAATTTAAAATTATATCTAACACTACAATCATTACTTCAATCACCAAAACAAACATCACTCTTTAACACTTTCAACCACTAACTTCAGCCATTAGCCACAGTCAATTATGTCCCAACCATCAGCAGTTTCACCCAAACATACCCATTGATTAGTCGGAAGAAAAAAAAAATATAAAAACAATGATACTGATATTCCATGTCTAAATGCTAAAAAAAGGAAAGAAATATATAATATATAACTAATAAAACGGATGACATGTTGGCATGGATTAACATTTGGATGGTGTAACAACAAATTTTGTGTAAAAACACAAAATAATTCGTACAAATTAAAAATTTATCAAATCGAACAATATTGCGGTACGATCCCTAAAATTCCTCTGATTCTTCTCTTCAATATATATGCCTTCAAATGCGGAGTTGACTTCGATCTTCTCCGATTTTGAGCTTTGACTTGAATAACGTTGACCCAAAGGCTTGGAAGCTTAATTTTTGATCAAACGGTCTTCTTGGATGGATGTTCGAAGAACAACTTCGAAGATTTTGATGAACTTCGGCGAACACCTTCGGATATTTATCTCGGAAACGTTGATTGGAGGGGCTCAGCACCTTGATCTCGAATCAAAAGCCATTTCTTGGAGAACAACGCCGAAGAACGCTTGGACTTTCTTGAAGAATGCTGAAGAACTTTGCTCTGGAATTCTTCACTTGCTTCTTGACTTGTGTTCTTAATTATTTTGGTAGAGAATGAGGCCCTATTTATAGTTGTAGGATTGGAAAATCCTAACGTGCTCGGGTCCGAATGGAGTGATATGATTGGTCCTCCACAATATCATTATCCATATGATAATTATTAAATTAATTATATTTAATTTAATAATTACTGCAACCATTTGACACATGGAGCATTTTGATTGGTCCACCATGATTTGATGTTTTTCATCATCTTCTTGGATAATTACTAAATTAATTTAATTTAATTTAGTGATTTATGCATCATCTTGACACGTGGCGGCTTCCAATTGGCCAATAAAATATATAGCAAATCACCAATTAAATTGATCATTTGATTTTAGGAATTTTATTTAATTAATTCATAATATTGAAATAATCAATATAAAATTGATTTTCAACGCATATTTTATTGTGTGGCGCATTTTAATTGGATACAAATTTTATGTATCAACAAATGCCCCCTCGAGACTTGTTCACGGACGAGGCGTCTTGGAGTGGATGAGTCTCGGATTGATTTTTTTAAATTTACTTGGAACATGTTAACATTTTATACTCGTGTCATGGAGTTCTTGATTTTGAATTTTTTTTTGAATTTGTTAGGTATTTTATACTCGTACCTAGGAGCCTTCAATTCGAATTTGAAATTTTGATGATAGTTTATACTAGTATAAGGAGAATTTAGATATAAGCTTTAATTTACAAACAAATTGAAACTGGGCCTTGTAATTAATAAATTTGGACGGTCCAAATTACGGTATTACTTGAAAGGCCACAACAACTCCTCCATATAATGGGCTTTAATTAAAACTTATCCATAGTATATACATGCATGGTATCAGCATGTTTATACAGACAAAAATCCATGCAAATGGACTTATGGGGCCCACCAGAGTGTGAAATTAAATTCATGTAAATTGCCTATGGGGCCCACCATCAATTTGAAAGCTAATCCTACGTGATTTCCAAACTCATGCAATTGATGACCACCGCCATTGCTTAAGCTTATCAGGCATGAAGATTCTCACGTTCCAGATATCTTCTGTAGCTGATACAAATCTTTTCCAGCTTATTTTCTCCTCCAGATGTCAAGTTGCCGCATAACAAATATATGGGCCAAGCCCTATGAAGTCGGGGTGATTAACATCGGAAACGAACAGTAAATCAGGAGTATCATTCAAGCGTATCAGTATATGTCTTCCAGAAACATCAGAACTGAATATCTTCCAGTAACATCAAATCTTAAAGATTACATTATATAAGTTTTTGAAGGAATCCGATATCTTTCAGTAAATCATCACGTGCCTATTTTCCTCATTAGATTCTCCTTCTGATAAATATACGTTCAGATACGTTCCTTGATCCTCAAGAACAAATTAGCACTATAAATAGCCTCCCCCATTCAGTTCTTTTCACCACTTCGCACTGATCGAACAGAATCAGCAACAACCTCCTCCTGCAGAAATAGTGTGGGATTTTCCAGAACCGCCGCTTGAACGTCACCCGCCAAAGCTTCGAATCATCGTTGCAAAGGTGCTTCTTGACCGGCGGAGTCCTAAATCTTTGGTACGAAGGTGCTACCCCATCTTCGACAAGCTTCGGCAACATCTACTTGGTCGTCGGCATCCCGCAATCGGTCATCTTTTTTAAGGAACTTCTTGCCATCATTGGCTTCGCATTCGATATTGCCACTCGACCGTCGGTCGAAGAAGTTGTGAATCATCGCTACGAAGGATCTTCTTGCCTGTCGGAGCTTTCGAATTGTTTCTGCAAAGGTATGAATGGTTGAACTATTGCGCTCCTTTTTTTTCTTTTTTTTCTTTTTTTTCTTTTTTATGTGCCCTATGTATGTCTTTGAGCTAGGTAGTTGGTTTGTTCTAATTTACTATCTGCACTTTTTCATATGTCGAAGGAAAATTTCTTTGCAGTCTTCATTAAATCCTTTCTTTTTCTTTCTTACTTTTTTTTTTATTTATTTATTTTTATACTGTCCATAATGGCTCATCTCAAACATATCTCTTCTTTCGAGTTGAAATACTGGTGATTCTTTGTGACAACCAATCTGAGGAGAAAGTGTCTTTCGGGTCCAAGAATATATACACAAGGCGGTGGTGAATCCGACGAGTCCCTTCCGACAACATGTTGCCGACTTTTACTAGGGAGACGTTGATATCACGGTCGGACATCCGTCTTGGCGGACTTTCCTATTATTGCGTACTTCTGAGTTGTGAGTATTTGTTCCAAGCTTAGCACATACCTTGAGGATACACTGATAGATCTTGCATCTTTCTCGTGTCCATCGAAATTTGGGTTAAGTTTGGTCAATGAAAGCACATATAGACACGATCCAACCTATGTTGCGCCAAACGAGCACCACTAAAGAAGCAAAGAACCACTTCAAAGCAACCCTTCTTGCGAATCAACTGAAAATAGACCACTCCTTGATGAGCCGGATTGACGAACTCGGATGGCAAGCCAGACTTCGAAAAGTAGCTTTATCCCGACAAGACAGAGAGATAAACTCAACTGGACGAAAAATGGAATCATCATACTCGACTTTAAGAGGCGCATCCGACATATTCGACTTGGGGGCAGACTCATCTTGACGACTTGAGAGATGGAGTCCACTTGGAGAAGTACATTCGATAGACTCGACTCGGAGAGCCAGACTCATCTTAAATACTTGAGAGACGACGTCGATTTACAGAGTCTTAGATTCGATTTGAAGCGACGCACCTGATGGACTCGACTTGAAGCGACACATCCAATATTCGGCTTGGAGAGGCGAATTTATTCAGAAGATTCAAGAGACAACCTCAACTTGGGAGAGGCAGACTCATCTCGAAGATTTGAGAGATGACGTGGACTTGGAGAAGCACACCCGACAGACTCGACTTTAAGAGGTAGACTTGAGAGACGACGTCGACTTGCTGAAGCACACCCTACAGACTCGACTTCGAGAGGCAGACTCACCTTGTAGACTTGAGAGATAACGTCAACTTGCAGAGACACATCTAACGGGCTCGACTTGGAGCAACACACTCAACATACTCAACTTCGAGAGACATATCCGACAGACTCAACTGCGATAGAGGCATCCGACTGACTCGACTTGGAGAGACGGACTTATCTTTAAAGACTTGAGAGCCGACGTCAACTTGGAAAGGCACATCCGACATACTCGACTTGGAGAGGCGGACTCATCTTGAAGACTTGAGAGATGGAATTGACTTGGAGTGACGCACCTAACAGACTCAACCTCGAGAAACACATCCGACAGACTCGATTTGGAGAGGCGGACTCATCTTGAAGACTTGAGAGACGGGCTCGACTTGGAGCAACGCACCCCACGGACTCAACTTCGACAGACATGTCAACTTACTCGACTTCAAGAGGCGCATTCTGCAGACTCGACTTCAAGAGGCGGATTCACCTTGAAGATTCGGGAGGCAACTTCAACTTGGGGGAGATGAACTCGACTTGAGGAAACACACCCAACAGACTCGACTTGGAGAGGCGGACTCATCTTGAAGACTTGAGAGACGGGCTTGACTTGGAGCAACGCACCCCACGGACTCAACTTCGACAGTCACGTCAACTTACTCGACTTCAAGAGACGCATTCTGCAGCCTCGACTTCGAGAGATATCCAACATACTTGACTTCAAGAGGCGCATTTTGCAAACTCGACTTCAAGAGGCGGATTCACCTTGAAGATTCGGGAGGCAAATTCAACTTGGTGGAGACGAACTCGACTTGAGGAAACACACCCAACAGACTTGACTTGAAGAGACGTACCCAACTTGTCGTGGAGAGACAGAGTAATCTCGAAGATTTAGAGAAATGAACCCAACTTAGTCAAGTGATCCAGAGAACTCCGCCAAACATGATCGAGCTGGCTTGACGATCTGTCGTGATGTACTCAACTGATAGCCAGACACACTTGGAGCTCGATTAACATTAACTTGAACCTTTTTAACTTGGAGCGACTTAGAAGAGAAAAACACAATATATGACTGAACTTAGAATATTCTAAGCTGCCTACGTACCCTGGTGAAAGGGATCAAGTCATAACGTAGTTCAATTGCCACTTTTGTGTTTTGTTTTGGGGGAGGGGGGTGCCGTGCACAGTTTATACTCATGCGGGCCAGGAGTGACTATTCTTTAACCACTTTAGCCAAAGTGGGGTAAGTTAGCATTTTAACCACATACTTTACCTTTGGTGTCGCCGGGCACAGTTTATCCTCATGGGGGCCAGGAGGTTTTTTTTTTTTTTTTTTTCACTCTCTTTTTTTTCCCTTCTTTTTTTTTCTCTCTTTTTTTTTTTTTTTTTTTTTTTTTTTTTTTTTGTTTTTTTGGTGGCAGCAGGCCTAAGCGTAGCAGCGCTTCAAGAATTTTCCATTTAAGGGACCGACCCGTACTCCATCTTCGGAGAGCAACTTGTAAGCACCATTCGTGTAAACTTCCTTCACAACATAAGAGCCATCCCATCTTGATGTGAACTTGTTGCCAACTCGGTGAGTAGTGATGATCGGCCTCCGAACAGCAAGTACCAAATCACCTACTTGAAAGGAACGCGCCCGTACCTTTTTGTTGAACGCCTTTGACATGCGAGCTTGGTAACATTCAAGTCTTTGTTGTGCTTCCAATCGCTTTTCATCAAGAGCCTCCAGCTCCTCGAGATGCAACCGCGCATTCTCTTCTTCAGTTAGCCCTTCTTGCATTGTTATCCTCAACGATGGAATTTGCTGCTCAAGAGGAAGAACAGCTTCCACACCATAGACCAACAAGTAAGGAGTTGCTTGCGTAGCCGTCTTGTGCGTAGTTCGGTATGCCCATAGAGCTTCTCCCATTCTTTCATGACAATCACGTTTTAACTTTGCAATCACTTTCTTCAACAAATTACATAAAGTTTTGTTAAATGCCTCGGCAAGACCATTGGCGGCAGCATAATACATGGACGACTTTCTTTGCTTGAATCCAAACTTCTGACAGAGATTATCTATCAAGCTATTGCTGAACGGTTTTCCGTTATCGGTGATGATGTATCTTGGTACCCCATAGCGGTAGATTATGTTACGACGGATGAAATCAGCTACTGTTTCCTTCTTTACTTCTTTCAGAGGCACAACTTCGGCCCACTTGGAGAAATAATCTGTCGCTGCCAGGATATACAAATGTCCACCAGAAGAATTTGTCATCGGTCCAACTACATCTAAACCCCAAGCGTCGAAGGGCCATGAAGCAACAGTAGGATGTAGGGGCTCGGGTGGTTGATGAATGAGATTTGCATGAAACTAACAAGCTTGACACCTTTGCGCATAATCTATGCAATCCTTCACCATAGTCGGCCAGTAGTAACCCATTCTCTTGATTCGGAAGTGTAGTTTTGGACCCGATTGATGAGCTCCACAAATCCCGGAGTGAGCTTCTTCCATAGCTCGGACTAGGGGTGGGCATTCGGGAAAACCGAACCGAACCGAACCGAAATTTCGGTAAAACCGAACCGAAAATTTTATTTTTTTGCAAAACCGAATACCGAACCGAAATATTCGGTAAAAACTGAAATAATTCGGTTTTACCAAATGGTTTTCGGTTTAAAACCGATTTTTTTTTAAAAAAAAATATTCTTTGGCAAATTTAGCCCATTTTGGTTTTTTTTCATTTTTCGACACCCTATTTTGCACATAAAATCGAAAAACAACAGAAACCTAACAAAAAAAATCAAAATGGATGACAAAAATAACTAGAAACTTACAAAAACAATCCACAATTCGTACACAATCAAACAACCACATAAATAGAAACCTATCATCCAAATGTCCATTATAACTCATAAGTCCATTAAAGTCACTTAAACTTCCACAACAAGATTAAATTAAGTCCTACACAAGTACACATTACAAACAAAGCATCAAATTGTCCAAATCAACTTAAAAACTTCAAAGTTTCAATCTTCAAACTTCTATCTCCTTCTTAATTCTCAAACACTCTTCCAACTTCCAAATGATCAAACCTTCATCTCCCACCCTATATACTACAAGAAATTGATTAGTACAAACAAATACACCAAAAAAAAAAAAAAAAAATTGCTTGATATAAAAAATTTACCTTCAAATAATCACATGCCAAGAATGGTGGAGCTTGATCTAGAATTTATCACAAATTCTGTAAAAAACATAAAAATATTTATAAGGACATTTTAAATGACAATTTAATTTAAGAATTCTTTTAAATTTACCTTTTTCAAGTTTTTGGAGGAACTCCTCATCTTCCGCCATAGAACTAGGTGGATTTTGTCGAAGCCAATCTTGGCCACAAATCAAGGCTTGAGCCATTCTTGGAGTAAGTGAAGCTCTAATATCATCGATGACTCGACCACCAGTGCTAAAGGCACTTTCAGAAGCAACGGTAGAGATGGGCATACCTAGCACATCACGAACCAATCGTGATAAAACAGGGAACCTATAGCTATTCGTTTTCCACCAATCAAGGATGTTGAACTTTGGAAGATCTTTGGTGATCGGTTCTTGGAGATACAAATCTAACTCCGATTGAGCCCCAACTCCATCTTCAGATAACATTTGCATGTACCTTTTTTTGCTAAGTCTTATACGTGCCCGTTCATCTCCTTCATTACTTTCAACATTAGAACTTTAAACAAGCTCACTAGACCTAGAAGAAGTTGCATTAGTTCCAACCATTGAGCCATACATAATCTTGTATTCCTCAAAGACATCGACCAAAACACTTTTAATCTTAAATGTCATGTCAAGTGCTTGTTCAAACCCGTACATGTTCTTAATGACATATTCCAAATAGCTCATCTTGTGACGAGGATCAAGTATATCAGCAATGTACAGAAACATATTCATTTTCTCTATGTTACCCCAGTACTTATCGAATTTAACTTTCATTTGTGTAGCCATAGACACTAAAGCACTATCCGAACTCCCTAGCCATTCACTCAAAAGTGCATCAACATCACTAATTTCATCAAGAAATGTATTAGATGTAACAAAGAAAGAACCGGAAACCCGAACAATGAGTTCATAGAAATAACGCAACCCTTTCACAAACCTTTCCACAACAACCCAATCGTCTTTTGTGGGCAACCCTATATTTGCATAAGGTCCACCATGCGCAAAATCCGCCCAGAAATTAGAATCCGACACCTCATATCTATCAAACACATTCTTAAAAACCACAACAGTCTCCAACATTGTATAAACAGAGTTTCACCTTGTGGGAACGTCAAGACACAATGACTTTTTGCTCTCAACCTTCTCTTCAACAACAAATTCATTGAATTTTCTCAACCTAGAAGGGGATTGTCTCACATACCTCACCACAGTCCGGATACGCTCAATTGACACATTCAATTCTTTCAAACCATCTTTCACAACAAGGTTAATTATGTGAGCCACACATCTCATATGCATGTATTTCCCTCCTAATATTCCAGTACCCCAATTAACAACCCTTCTTTTCAAATAAGCAACAGTGGTGTCATTTGAAGATGCATTATCAACAGTCATAGTAAAAATCTTTTCTAATCCCCAATCAAGTAGACATTTTTTTATCAAAAGATCAACCTCTTCTCCCTTATGAGATGCACATGGAATGAAATTGAGAATTACCTTACGCATCTGCCAACTATCATCAATAAAATGTGCAGTCAACACTAAATATGTAAGCCTTTGATTGGATGTCCAAGTGTCCTTGGTTAATGAAACTCTTTGTCCAGATGTTTTAAAATAATTCTTCAACTTATGTTTCTCATCTAAGAACAAACTAAAGCAATCTCTTGCAATAGTTCTTCTTAATGGCACATGAAATTGTGGACATATAGCAGCCATAAAATCTAAGAATCCTTCATTTTCAACAAACTTAAAAGGTAATTCATCCTTAATCAACATAACCACTAGGGCCTTCCTAATAGTATCATAGTCGTATTTCCACACAGTACTCTTAATTTCCCCATTTCTATCAAATGCAATTACAGTTTGACTCTTATCTTCGGAAACACGATCGACATTATCATGATTTTTTATACAGGTTAGCACATGCTTATTCAGTATAGTAGTTCCATTTTTTGTGGGATGAGCAGCATATGTCTTACCGCAATATTTGCATTTAGCCCTTCGTTTACCACTCGTGTCTGTGAAAGGAGTGAACACCTCCCAAGCCCTAGATCGTTTTTTCATTTCCTTCCTCTTCATTGCTTCTTGGCTATCTGTATCCATTGGTTCAGATTCCGTCGCAGCGGTGGCATCATCATTTTGCACTTCTACTTCATCATAATGACCCGATTGAGCAGTTGTGGAATTGGGTTGTATTTGAGGCATGGTATTGGGCTGTATAAAAAAGAAGATAATTTTTAATTTAGAACTAAATCAATCACTTACTAACCTCGTTAATTACTTTAGTTTGAAGGATGAAACCTTCGAAAAAATATGTAAAAAGAATTATGAAAAAAAAATTAGTCTTCAGCCAACAATAATAGTATCGAATGCACGTAAATTTCATCCAAGCATCCTATTTCTCTTTGAATACATTAATCAACTCACGGAACTAAAATGAGCAACACTTACAACTACTGTACTACATTCGCAAGATAGCAACGTGGAGATATCTAACCTGAACTCTTTGAATACATTAATCAACTCACGGAACTACAAACAAGCAAACACTAAGTAGTACTTCACATTTTGTCACAGTATAATTTCTGAATCTAGGCACACTATAAAAAATAACTGAACAAAGAAATAGAGAAATTAATGGGGCATTTGACACTACCAATTCACCCAAAATTATGCCCTAATATCAATAATCTAAATTATCAACACTACAAATTTTAATAATTTTATGCGATTTATGCCCTAATATTTCTCATATTAGTAACAGTAATGAATGGAGGCAAAAATAAAATACAATAGTAAATCCATATTATTTAGAACCAACTGAGCAAAGAAAAAGAGAAACATAAATTTCAGTTAACAAAATTGAAGCTAAATGTGTGAAAGGGAACTTGTAAGAAGAGACTAACCAAGTCCGGCAACGGAAGGGACTGATCGCTCTCCATATCAGCGAGTCGGCGGCGACAGACTGAAGGGGATAGGCGCGCGGCGGTGTACAGCGGACGAGATGAATTGACGAAGGCTCGCAGGTGGGCGGCGGTGTGTTTTAGATTTATTTTCTCTCTCCCGTCGACACTCTCAGTCTCAGTTTGTGAATTCAGGTTTTTGGGCCATTACATCATTACATGAATCAAGTATTATGGGCCCATTATCAGGATTGCCATTTGCCAAAGTGGGCCTTAGTCAGTTAGTCTAGGAGTTATAATTATAAACCCAATAAAATCATATAAAATATAAGCTAATAACTATGCTGTTCGGTATTCGGTAAAAACCGAATTACCGTTCGGTTTTTACCGAACCGAACCGAAAATCGAAAAATTGAAAAATTAAAAACCGAATACCGAACCGAATTTTTTCGGTTCGGTTCGGTTCGTACCGAAATGCCGATTTCGGTTCGGTTCGGTCGGTAAAACCAAATTGTGCCCACCCCTAGCTCGGACAGATTCTTCATTACTTAAGCATCGCAAAAAGACTCCATCAAATGACCGTCTATAGAGCGTCCCTTTGAAGTAAATGAAACGTGATGCACGACGTCGTATATCAACCCTTTGGCGAGGGTCATTCAATAGCTTCTCATATTTTAAGTAATCCACAAAGGCTTGACGCCAGTCTTCTTCTTCAATCTCAAATACTTCAACGGAGAGACTTTCCTCCTCATCATCATCTTCATCTTCAAAGATTGGTGGAATGACCCAACTTTTACATACTAGTACACGCACCTCGACATCAGACATAGCAATTGTTGAAGCGAGCTTAGCAAGTGTATCTGCTTGTTTATTGTGCTTTCTTGGAACGTGATCAAGTTCTACATCTCCAAGCCACCCAATAACTTTCCGAGCATAGGTGACATATGGTAGCAATTCGGGCTTCTTAACTTCATACTCTCCGCTTAGCTGGTTGATTACCAACTTGGAGTCTCCATACACTTTGAGATGTATTCGTTTTGTGTCCACTGCCCTTTCAAGCCCAAGTATGAGTGCCTGATACTCAGCGACATTGTTCGAACAATTCTGAGTTAAAGTGAATGAGTATGGAAGTACTTCACCATATGGTGTCATAAAGACAACCCCTAAGTGTGCATATGATGTCGATGATCCACGACCAATTTACATCAGCGCCTTATCGACATCACCTAAGTCAACTTCTTTCAGCTCGTCCACTGTTGATTTCACTCCTTCTTCGAGTTCTGGGGGTGCAATTTCGGCATCTTCCTCTGCTTCATGGACCTCTTCACTTAAGGTAATGTGATTTGTTGAAGCAACGTCCTCATTTACCTCTTCATCTTTCTTAAAGTCTACGCATGCTCTCATTTGCCCGTTCCTTTGCCTTATTTGGATTGTGTGCATAGTACCATTCCCTTCGTTGACGTAGCCACCTCTGACTAGTAGAATGATTTTCCTTCTTAGGTTTTCTATAGTGCTCTGAGGGGCACGTTGAGGGACATGCTGGGCGCCACTATTGGCGAAGTATGAAGAGGCCACACTTTCTCTATCGTCTTCATCTTGTGTTTTTGTAAAGATGATTGTTTGCATTCTAGCCTTCAGCTCTTTATCACATGACACAATTAAAGTGGTGAACCTCTTCATACGGGACGGGATTAAGCTTCTAATCCTTTGATTGGATTTTTGCTCATTGCCCCCTTGTACCTTGGCAGCATTTATCCTTTGGCGAATGTTTCTCCCACGTCTTTTCACTGGGCCAAGTCTTTCAAAGACGGAGACCCGACGTACTTTTTGCCAATTTCTATCAAAAGTATCTTTTGTTGATGAGACTTCTCCCTCAATGATATAATTAGTGGTTGCTCTTTTGATGGTGATGCGAACAGGATTTGCTGGCATATAACCGAGACCTATCTTGGAACTTTTTCCACCATGGCCAGCCTTCTTTACTGTATTCGTGACAACATCGGATTTACTGGAGTTCCTTTTTGTGGGTTATACCCGGCTTGGACAAAGAGTTTGAAGGTTTTAGGACCGTAATGCTTGTTGTCATCAGGTAATGGAAGTGTTCCATGCTCGGTTCTAGCTCCCGATGTCGGATGGACGAATCCTTCAAGCGGTTGACTTAACGGGATTGTTGCATCAAGCTTGTGTAGTGGCAAGGTCAACTCTTTTAGATGTTCTTCTTGGGAGAGGAGCATGTTTCCCTTTGAGATCTTTCCATCACAACGAGGTGAAGGTTTACATGGCTCGTCTTTAACAGCTTGACCCTTTTCAGATTTTTTGTTTGAGAGAACCTCTTTGGTTCTTGTGTCTTTGAAGTAGTATTTGGCATCGGCGAAATGTGATTTAGCCTCAGAAAAAGGCTTATCGTCAGCAACTACTCTTCTTACGACACCATTTTCACAATATTTTAGACACTGGTGCCAAGTAGATGGAACTACCCCATTCTCATGCAACCATGGGCGGCCGAGGAGCATATTATATGATGTTCTAGCATCGATCACATAAAGCAAGGCCGTCGAAGTCATCTCGTCCATCAACAAGTTTAACTTTATAACTCCAAGAGCTCGGTGTCCCTCTTGGTTAAATCCTTGGATCATCAGTCGACTACTTACAAGCTCATCTGTGGAGATCCCTAACTCTTTCATTGTTCGTAGAGGCATGATGTTCACGGCAAAGCCTCCGTCAATGAGTATTTTGTTCACCTTTTTCTCACGAGTGTATGCAGTCATGAATAACGGCCTATTATGTGGATTAGAGCCGAGTTGCAAATCCTCGTCGGCGAAAGTGATTGCTGAAGTATGATCCCTATCAGTAGAGCGATCCTCCGTCTCGGATAGGCAGGCTTCTTCATTTTGATGATTTGTTGTGGAGCATGTAACAGTGATGAGATTTGTTGTAGCATCTTCCTCTAAAAGGATTTTTCCTTCCCGAGACAACCGCAACACTTTGTCTTTAAATACAAAGCAATCTTGAATTGGGTGGCCCAACAGCCGATGGTATTTGCAATACTTTGGGTCGTCGATTCTTCCAGCCTCTTCCGGTCGCTTCATTTCTGGCAACTTGATCAAACCTTCTTTGAGCAGGTCATCAAAAATCCCTGGAACATCCGAATCTAGGAAAGGGTATTGTTTGTTCTGCATTTCCTTCAAGGTTAACTTTCTTTGTCCCGTCTCTCGAGGAATGTTCTGCTTTTCACCTTCTTTATCATCATTCTTTGTTCGGAACTTGATGGATTTAACATTTACCGCCATAGATTCTTTGGTTGATGGTTTGACGAATGACTTGCCCCCTTTCTTGATTTTTTGTCTTTCTTTGGATTTTGGGAAGTCAAGGGTCGGTGGTCCTTCAACTCCACTTGAAGCCATACTTAGCTCCATATCATGCGCTCTAGTTGCTAATTCTTCAAATGTCTTTGGCCGAATTCCTTGGAGGATGTACCGAAGACCCCATTGCATTCCTTGGGTGCACATTTCAATCGCAGAAGCTTCCGACAAACGATCTTTGCAATTGAGGCTTAGATTCCTCCATCGGTTGATGTAGTCAACTACGGTCTCCTCTTTCCATTGACGCGTGTTGGTTAATTCAATCATGCTTACGGTTCTCCTAGTGCTATAAAAGCGGTTGAGGAATTCTTGCTCCATTTGCTCCCAACTATCAATGGAATTGGCTTCTAAGTCTATGTACCAGTCGAATGCATTTCCCTTCAAAGAGCGGACAAATTGCTTCGCCAAATGATCACCATATGTCCCAGCGTCGTTGCATGTCTCGACAAAATGAGCGATATGTTGCTTGGGGCTGCCTTTACCATCGAAGAGTTGGAACTTCGGGGGTTGATAACCGGAAGGCATCTTCAAGTTGTCAATCCTTAGAGAGTATGGTTTGGTGTAAGTTGAAGATGACTTAGATGTCCCGTCAAATTTGTCCTTTAGGGTTCCTAAGATGATCTCTTTTAGTTGATCAACATGGACCATACCATCGGAGGAGACTTGTAGTTTATCCATGGTTCTCTCCTTCTCGTTTGGTTGATATTGATGTCCCGCAGATTCTTGAGCCTCATCTTGATCCTCAACAGGTGCTTTTTCAGGAGCACGACTTGTAGTACCGCTATCAACCTTGCTTATCAGTTTTGCGATCAAGGAGTCTTGCTCTTGTGCATGTCTCGTAAGCCCTTCAATAGCTTTTTTAGTCAAGCTCACGAGTTGAAGCATTTGTTGATCGGAGCTGCTTCTGAGCTTGATGAAGAACAAGGTGTAGAACATGCAGAGTTGTCCTTGTCATCCCTATTGCTATCAGCAATGTCTCGCACATCCTTCTTTGTAGCCTCGGAAGAAGTATTTCCCTCTGAAGATGCCAACCATCGCGAGTTACTTGACATACTCCTTGTGACGACGTTGACATTTACAGTTGGAGAGTTTGTTGCAGCAATCTTTGTCAGCGTGATCTTATGAGGCGCCATAACACTATCTTCAGTTGTTGGTTGAGGAGAAGAGATGAGAGGTAGAGATGTCCCACTGGGCGTGCCAAAAATTTGTAACAACAAATTTTGTGTAAAAACACAAAATAATTCGTCCAAATTAAAAATTTATCAAATCGAACAATATTGCGGTACGATCCCTAAAATTCCTCTGATTATTCTCTTCAATATATATGCCTTCAAATGCGGAGTTGACTTCGATCTTCTCCGATTTTGAGCTTTGACTTGAATAACGTTGACCCAAAGGCTTGGAAGCTTAATTTTGGATCAAACGGTCTTCTTGGATGGATGTTCGAAGAACAACTTCGAAGATTTTGATGAACTTCGGCGAACACCTTCGGATATTTATCTCGGAAACGTTGATTGGAGGGGCTCAGCACCTTGATCTCGAATCAAAAGCCATTTCTTGGAGAACAATGCCGAAGAACGCTTGGACTTTCTTGAAGAATGCTGAAGAACTTTGCTCTGGAATTCTTCACTTGCTTCTTGACTTGTGTTCTTAATTATTTTGGTAGAGAATGAGGCCGTATTTATAGTTGTAGGATTGGAAAACCCTAACGGGCTCGGGTCCGAATGGAGTGATATGATTGGTCCTCCACAATATCATTATCCATATGATAATTATTAAATTAATTATATTTAATTTAATAATTGCTGCAACCATTTGACACATGGAGCATTTTGATTGGTCCACCATTATTTGATGTTTATCATCATCTTCTTGGATAATTACTAAATTAATTTAATTTAATTTAGTAATTTCTGCATCATCTTGACACGTGGCGGCTTCCAATTGGCCAATAAAATATATAGCAAATTACCAATTAAATTGATCATTTAATTTTAAGAATTTTATTTAATTAATTCCTAATCTTGAAATAATCAATATAAAATTGATTTTCAACGCATATTTTATTATGTGACGCATTTTAATTGGATACAAATTTTATGTATTAACAGATGGATAGCCAATTAAAGATTTTATCGTATTGCATTTAATTCCATTAGGTTGTTATTAATCATAAAACATGGTGATTCGTTTAGCAAGTAAGTTAGCAATAAATATATGATCCCATGGTTAAAATTTAAATGAGTTAAATCTAATGATTTAAATTTCAGGTATATTAATATACGGATATACCTTTGGTTGCTCATTTCAATATGTAGGTTATTAGAATATAATGGGTTTTTGAGGAGATCAGTATATAACATGGATTGGTGAATATTATGTTTGCTTGGAATGATTTAATATGTTAACTTAATAACTTTAATATAACCCTTATTTTATGGTTGGTTTATGGAACCCAGCCCCCCATGAGTTCCATTCAACCGGATTGGTGGGTTTAGAGAGACGGGCTTCTAACAAAAACAGGGCTCCCAACCTGGTTAAGGCTTGTAATAAGGCCTTAACCCACCAACCAAACATGCTCCTAGTGTATAGTAGAAGTAACATGGACGGATCTAGGAATCCGTCATAAGGGGGACGAGTGTGTTTTATAACTATGTTATATAGTGTAGGGACCAAATTTTTGAATCAAAGGGGACAAACTCTTTCTTAGCGCTCCGCCCCCCTTGTATATCAAATAAAATTAAGAGTATTAATGAAAATTATCAAATAAAATTACATGTAAATCTTTTTTTTTTTTATAAGTTCAAGGGAGCGACCGCCGCCCCTCCTCCCCAAAAAAAAGTCCGTCACTGAGAAGTACCGTACATTATAAGTATTATACGTAGAAAAGCTATCGAAGCCGGCACGATCTTAGTAATACTTTGATGGTATATTATAACATGAAACTAGAAAGTCTAAAATTGATTAGCTCAAGCACCTAGTAATTATGAACATTGACGATCAAATTTTACCCACCCCACCTCTCCCGAAATTTGTATTGAAAAAGAAAATAAAAAGTCTCGAGTCCGTTTACTTAAAATTGAGGAGTGCTGGCTAAATCTGACTGAGAGAATTAATGAGTGTGCTTTATTGAAATTCGATCTGCTAAATCTACTGAGTCAAGTGTTAAGTAAACGGACCCTCATATTTTTTGAACTGGGCTGGGAGCGGGTCATGACATATTTTGACGTCCCTATTCATTTCATCATTCCCGCTATTTCTACCGTTACCTCATACCTGCGAGTACTCCTTATAACGGGAAATTCCTCCGGCGCATTTAATGCCATCGCCGGTGATTCTCCAATAAAGCTAATAATTCGGTGCCGGTTTTGCTCTTCTGTAAGCCTTCATACTCTTATAGCAGTTTTGTTTTCTCTTTTTACCATAAAAATTGAGAATTCTTACTGATTCTGACAGATATAGGTATTATGGTGTTTTGAATTCTAAAATTTCTCTGATTCTTCATGTAATCTGTGGCTATTACAGAAAACGCTCGATAGATTATTTCTCGGCAATTTTTCTCTAAGTTGTTGTGAAATTGTCAATTTCTACATTGTTTTGGAGAATTGATGATAAAGATTTATTTAAGGAAATCTGAGCTTTATCTTTTCGCTTTTTTGGACCTCATTTAGTCTGCAATCATGAGCTGTATCTGGAGTTTCGGTTTCAATTTCTTTTTTATTTATAAGAATTATCCTCTCCAAGTAGAGCTAGCATTGTGATAAATGGAGTGAAGCATCACGGGTAACCAAATAATTTGTGCCTCAGTTTGTTTCTGTGGATGGTTCTATTCTATTCTACTAGAAGAACATTACAGTTTTCAGAATTTCCTTTTTCAAAATGTTCTGTACTATCTGTTGCTGATGCTTTCCATCGTTATTTCTCTTCAGCTTTTAGTGGCTTCTTCAGAACACTGCAATATATTTGCATAATACGATGTTGCAATGGATGGGTGGATCAAAGCGGAAAGTGACAACAGTAAGCTTCTTGCGTGACTAATTTCTTTGCATATTGCTTTACATTGCGAACAAGGAACCAACTAGTTGATGACTCATTGACCACTAAGCTTTATGTCTTGAGACGTTTGTTCATATTGGTGTTGGCTTTTATTCATATTTGATGTGCAATAACTTCTAGATACATTTGAAACTCAGGTTGATGTTACTTCTTCTTTTAAGTGATATGTCAAGTTACTATTGTCTTAAGTACGGAAAACAATAAGGATGGTGTATTAAGATTTATCCTAATAAATGCACCACCTAGATTGCACAGGTTGGGATACCAGGGTCAGTTGCTGGACTACTATCTGTAGCCCTATCTTTTACTGGGTTAGAAGTTGTAATGAACCGCTAGAAGATGTACCTACTAGGATCAAGTATAGAGTAGCCACTTGGTCTGCTAGTCATAGGTTGTTCAAGGGGTATTTAGTTTCTGATCTAGTGGGGGATTGGAACTTTGCCTTGTAAAATTGTAGATGTAATGAACGGTTGTATGATTGATATGGACCCCTCATCCCTATCACTATTCTTATTGCAATAAAATTTATGTTTCTTATAAAAAATAATAATAAAAAGTTTGCTGGATTACAATCTGTATCCCTAACTTTTACTGGTCTGATTTTTCCTCAAGAATTGGGCACTCATCAATCTTGTTACTTCAGCCAACCCTTGGGAAGTCGATCTGTATGCTCAAGAGGCACAATCTTATCATTGTTGTAATTTCCATTAAATGTACCTAGCTTTCCAATATGTGCATCTGCTATGCTGTTTTCACGCTCCAGGCTGCCTAGGTAAACCATTCTCTCTTTTGAACTACTGGGGGATGTGATAATCTTGTCCCAGGACCCTGTTGTACCATGTGGTTATTATGAGCCGATAAGGGTAACAAAGTCATTCTGTCGTGGTGATATTTGTAGCTTTGTTTTTGCACCATCCTACTTTTGGGGAAATTAGATTGTAGAGACATCCTTGTTCTTTGTTGTTTTTTTTCTTTTAAAGTGCATGTTATTGAAATTAGTTATTTTTGTTACTTAAATATTTTTTGGTTACTTACTGTCCTTTTTTAATGTAAGAAACAATATCTTTTCTATGTCGTGTGCATTATGGTATTGAATCATGCTGGGCTGGAAAAATTACAGTCAAGAAAGTCAACGTATAAAAGGTACAGAACTTATGTTGATTTCCATATATTGGCAGATGTACATTGCATTTATTTACCCCGATCTTTGTCATAATTTTTTAATATTAACATTTATGGAGGACTTACTTTAATTGCCAAGGGTTCAAGCTGATGTAGGCAAAAGCAATATTTTGAACAAAGGAAACGGCAGCTGCAGCAGCAGGCAGCTGGTTTAGAGAGCTATTCTGATGTAAAAGGCTCACACACTCTACAGTGTGGGAATAGTAGATCGCTCGATATTCTTAGTCTTGAAAACATATCAACTTTAGCTCACAAAGACAAGACCAGTTGCATCAATGGTAATTTGCCTTTTTGAGGTTTTGGAAACTAGATATTTTAGAGAAGCGCCTGTTCTGCAGGGTGCATGATGGTCACCTGCGATGCACGTCTTGTTATTTATTAAATAATCATCAAATGATAACTTAAGATATATTATTCTTTCTGGATGCATGTCTGTGTATGTCTGATTTGTTATATTGTTTTGCTGTCTCTCCCTTTCCCTCTTCCTTTAAGCACTAGGAATTGAATATTATTTTTGGCAACACCCTTATTCATTAATTTCAGTCTGATTTAAGTTAGAAACATATTCTGGATCCATGCTTCTGTTGTAAACCTTAGTTTAGCCTGATGTGCTTTTCTGACATGTTCTATATGCTCAATGTAGAACTTCAATCAGAGAAACTACAAGAGGAAGCAGAACTTAAAGCACCTATTAGGGGTGTTCATGATACGAGTTGCACTGTTTTTATTTCTCATTATTCTTTTTTAGTTTTCAAATTAATCATTTTAATGTCAATTTATTCTATTCAGTTGAGTTAAATTTTGTTCTTTATTTCATGTAATGTGTATATATTGAAGTAGAACTCTGTGTAACATACTTTAGTGGATATTATGCAGACTTGTTATCTAATTTAGTTCTTCTTTTAAAAGGGTAATAGTGAGCTACAAATTTCAATATCCATTATATTATTGTCGATTCTGCATCTTAATCCATTCTCCTTTTTCTTCTGCAGAAGCAACGGATACTCCAGAGCACAATAATTTCACTTTGAACCATCAAGATGCAAGCACTTCGCCAGTTATTCTCACCAATGAAGGCATTGCAGTGGATCAACCTGAGATGAATGGAGAACGTATGCTTCTGGTTTAATGAATTTATCCTCTCTCTGACTACCATTTTTGCTGTTTGAGATGATAGCTATCGCATGTTGAACATCGTACTCTATTTGTTTCAGGAACTCCATCAAGCTACATCACAGAGGATGAATACACAGAGAAGTAAGCATGTCTCAGTGATTATATCCTTTAAAGCCTGTAATTTTATTTCTAATAATAATGTCGAGCTAAGTCCATTCAAGATGCAAAATGACAACTTTACAAGCAAGCTTACTCTTACATATAAGTTGACTAAAATTTTGTGTGGTTCATATATTGGCAGTACTTGTTATTGTGGTTCATATATTGGCAGTACTTGTTATGCATTCCATTGTCTCTTTACAAACCGTAATATTGTTCTCCAAATGATAATCTTACAGGGTTTCGGTCTGTAGACCAGATCGTAATGAAGATATCGATGGAAATCATGAAAAACTTGATTCTTTAAAGTTGTCCCCTATGCACCGTGAGTATGAATATCTATTGCATTGCATTTTTCTTTTTCTGGCACCAAAGCTTTTTTGTTATTCCAACTCCTGGTACATCACGACCCTTTGCTAGTATATTATTCTTAGGACTGGCATTTTCCCCTTCCCTTATCAAGTGTTGCCTTATTCGAGCTATTTTGATGTCGTAGACCATTCATAAATACTTGACATAACTCGGTTAAAACCCTTTTCTTTCTTCTACTTCTGCAGAGATATCCGTCATTGATTTACTTGGTGATGATGGTGGAGCAAACAATAATGAAGAAAATTCAGTACATGCACAGGAAGCTCATGTTGCATTTTCAGTCGCAGGTTTTGTTTGTTGATATAATAAAGTACCCATCCAATATTATTCTTCATTTCAAGCGCACCAGGCGTTGTTGCCTAAAAAAACTCGATGCAGAATAATCTATCTGCTCCAACTTGAGAGTATCTTTCAACTTTCAAGATAGTTTCAGTGCCTACTTGGCTAATCTAGAAATAGCACACATGGAATTGCCTGCAGCACGGGCTAAGGAAAATTAAGCTTCTTGGAAATAGAGGTTATAGTAAACAAAAGACAAGACGAAAATTGAGCAGAATAGAGTGGCATTTTATTCTAAATCTCCATTTCTCATGCGTAATTTAACATGTCAACCAATAAAGCTCCAATTTTCCTTAATTATGATCTTTCTCCGAATTGTATATAAATTCTAGCTCCAAATTTAACGGGACCTCAGCTTTAGATATTACCTATAATATTTTATCATTCGTTTCCTGCTGAAAGGCTGTCTACACCTTTCAGGTTTGGGGAAAGTGGAAATTGGAACTCCAGTTCACTCACCAAAGGTACCTAGCAGGTAAATCATATGTCCATAGTTAATGAAGCGGAATCACATAGTGAATTGTTCACAGACCAGACAAGTTCAGACATTTTCCACTTTTGATGACATGTTCTTGCAATTTACAGCAAATGATTTTCTACAAGAAACATTAGAAAAAATAAAAAATCAAGTTGCATGTGAATAGGATCAATGACCATAGATCAAGCTCGAGCTCCTTTGTCTAAAATGTTAGTTTGTCCATATTTATCTATTTGGTCTGGGACCTTCAAGACTAGAAGAAATGCTACGTGAATATAAATAACCATGACTTGTGGTTTTGAAGACTCGGATTGTTTCGGTTTCTTCAAATTATTTTCTACAAACAGCTGGATTCTGGAATGTCCGAGTGACTTGATGTTTTACTCTACTGGAAAATTTACAGTCCGTGCTTCAAACATTCTGTCTCCATAACAGAGCAATAAAAGGAGATTATCTTCCCTGTGTGCTCTACATATATTAACCATTACAAAGAGGAGTTAAGATGGATACCCGTACACCTTATGTATTGACATTGCAAAGTAGGAATTATTCTGCCACACTAAGTAGTTAATATTAAATATTGGCTTTATCTGCTCCTTCCCCATTAACAGCTCCAGTGAATAACATTAGTTCCTGTTAGTCTTGGTAACACATAGCTGCATAAAAGACTACAGTATGCATCTAATATCTGAAATATGTGAATTTCAGAAGCTGATAATTTAAAAAATTTACTCATATGCTTTTCTAACTAATTCTTATACACCCACAATTCCATCAAATTCCTGCAAATCAAGGTATACTCCCAAGCAGCTCTTCTGTGTGATTCATTTGTCATTGGAAGATATAATGGCCAATATTAGCAATCACTAGCAGCTAGTAATCCTGTCAAGCAGATAAAGAAGCTCACTTTTCTACGTCCAGTAGTGCTTTGAATTTACCATATATAGTTAGATAAAGAGCAGAACTCAATTTGATCAATGCACTCTGGTTTTACATGTCTACAGATACTTCCCCAACTGTTCCACTCCACCAAAGAAGGCACGGAGACAACCTATCATAGCCAAACACTTGGATTTTGATTTTCATGACCTGGGGTCGGAAGTGGTAAGAGTATCTTTTACTTTTTTCTAGTCTGTTACACTTTATGGGGATGACCTCAACTTTTATCCATAGCCAAGTAGTTAATCCATCGAACTGTTCCATTTTTATTAGTTTGTGCAGAAGTTCCTGATGGCCTTTAACTATAGTCTAGTAACTCTAGATTACCCTAGCATTGTTTAGTCATTTAATAGATTTTTAGTTTGAGGGCCTCCATAGGACTTAATGAGAGGAAAATATTATTGTGTACCTCAGCCATGAAGTTAAGATTGGCAACTTTAGCTTCTGTTGCAGAGAAATTCTGATTATTAATCTGATTCTCTGACAAACATTTAGCCTGTTATTAATTTAGAACTTAAACTTTTCACATACTGATGTTCCAAATTGTCCTCTTAATATTTTCCTCTACAGCATAAATATGGATAAATTCATTTCCATATAATGTTTGGATAGCAATCTATGTTGATCAAATACTCAAACCAATGTAATTATTACTTCTGAGCCTCAACCACTTCTGCTTCACTATCTCTAAGGTGTATCAGAAAATCTGATAGGTCTGTTACTGATTGGAACTTCAGGACAGAGACAATTTTCCACGTTGATGATTAGCCTTGTGTGCTATTTATATACTTAATTTATCATATTCTCAAACTCATACATCAAATCGACAAACAACAGTATGTTATTATGCAGGACATTGGTTTTTCACCATATGACAGTTCAATAGATCAACCTTTCTGCTCAAGAGACATGATGGACATTGTTGGCAGTCCAAATCAGATGTTTAGTAGTTTCAGAAGGCCCTCTCCGTACAATTGGAATGTTTGTGACTCACTGGGTGTTTTAGGGAATGATGAACTCGTGTGCGATGTCCAAGACAGTAGCAGAGACATTTGGAACGGTTGTCTCTATATGAACAGTTCTTGACTTCTTGTCTTCAGTTATCATTGTAATTCCTTTGACAACTTGATCGTTTATCCGAAATTAAAATATAACATATACTTTAACTTGTTATTATTAGTTAAATAATATTCAAGTAGGACTGGAAATTAGCTAACACACTCTCATCTAACCCAGTACTGTGGTGAATTCAGGAGCGTAATTTCTCACTGGTTGAATTTTACTGGAAACTAATGAAGATATTGAACAAAATTTGAGATTTGTATCAGATGTTTATCGCTCGATCTTGTACTTTAGCTGTTGATTTTCTTCTCACTTTGGGATCTTCTCCTTATTATTAATAGTAAAGCTTATTGTTTCTTGTAAAAGAAAATCTTTTATCGTATGAATAAAAGAAAATCGTTAACCAAATATTTGTGTTGTTTTCTTTTGTTTGTTTGTTTGTTTTTCTTTTGTGTCTTTTATTCTGTACAAGATCGACATGCTAGATGTTTAATTTAGGTTTTTATTGGCCATGGGATTTCTATGTGCTTTAGGTTCAATATGATAAAGTCGTGTGAGTGGCTCATGTTACTCCTGTTCCATTGCATAGATCCCAGCTTCTTAGATGACAGCATTGATGACCTCGGAGAGTATGATGCATTTTGCAAGAACCGGGTACATCATAGAGATATTGGGTTCGATCCTGATTTTCATTGCAAAGACACTTGGAAGCAGGACTGGGATCCACACATGAAAAGGTCTGCTACTGAAATTAATTGTTTTAAAATCCCTCTAATATACTGAGAATGGCAATTAACTGATAACAATCTTACAACTGTACAGGTTTCCCTCAAATAGAACTAGCACTTTTGATGTCAAAGGTGCTTCCTCTTTTGCAGAAATTTAATATTTCTTTTGAAATTCTTTTGCATCTCTCTGAGTTCTTGAACACGAGTTATTAGGTGTTGTATAGAATTGTAGCTCGTTAAGATAAGTGAACTAGCCAGAGCTCCGATGCTATCAGACCAACATTACAAGTCGATGATGTCTGTTTTTGTATTGTTATAACACCTTTGGTTATTAACAGAAAATGCAGGTATTGGGATAAGAATATTCAATTTCAATTTCCCCTTCCTGCAGAATCATAGATATATTTGATGAATAAGGTTGTCTTCGCAATAATTTACACCTCCAACACATTATTTTGCCAAATATGTACCACATTATGCCATTGGCATTTCCAATATGGAGTAACCTGGGAATTTATACATTTATCACAGATCTCAACTCTGTTTCGAGGAAGATGCATATTCTGGATTATTTTTCCCGCTGCTTTGTTTTGTGTTGAGTGTTTGTGTAGTGAAATTTTGTCTCATTTGATCAGACTCGGCTGTTCCACATCCAAAGCATCGGACTGCAGGGGACATTCCTGGTGTCGTATTTTCAGATAAATTTTGGTAATTAAACTTTGATGAGTGGTTTTGTGATTATATTTGTCTTCACTTATAGTCGTTCTCCTGCATTTTGGCAGGTGTTCCAGCACTGACATTGGTGATGATGTTAAAGATTCGGTTAACCACTTTGTAAGAGAAGGCACAACAGAGAGCTTGAGTTTACTGAGGTTTCACATTCGCCTCTCTGTTTAGCTCTCATATTTTCCACTGATCTGCGTTCTCTGACGTGCTATTACTTCATGGCAGTGAGGAATCATGCTCCAGCACTGCAGGTTCTCTTTCTCTCTCTGGATCATATTGCTCTAGCCACGAAAGTTGACTATGACATAATTTGTTTTGTGACATTAGTGAGGGGTGATGCAACCAAGAGATCATGAAAATTGGAGGAGTAACAGAATACATGAAATATTGGTAAAAGTACCTGCATCAATGAGGTATGCATTTTCTTTTTGAAATTTTTTATTTGGAACATTTGCGAGCACAGTGGATTTGACTTCCATGGTAAAATGGAGGTCAAGATGAATATTGTTCATATGTTCTTTTATTTGATGGCTTTTACAAGTTGCACTCCTACCTGGTTGTTAATAAATAAAAAGTTGTACGTTCCTCAAAATAAAAAAGTTGAACATTACAAAATGTCTCAAATAAATTATTTGTGACAACAATTTTTGCTTTCATTATTAGTGATGACATGCCGTCTTAAATAATGTATTTGTGACAATTTTCTTATTTTAGATAATCTTTTTGTTATAAAAAAAAATGTCATTTTAAAGTAGTGATTATAAATATACAATTAAAAAGATGTATGTAAATTAGTTACATAAATTTGTTTAAAATATATCTGCATACAAATATACATAACATGTGTAAAAATAGCATCAATCATGATTGCTTTTATTTTAACAATATATAGATTTGATCTAATTTCCAAAATTTGAGGGAAGACATAATTTGTAATACATCATGGTAGCACGATTTTCAAATGTACAAACTCTAAATGACGTGGTGGTGATGTGCTCTTATTAAATGGTGCTTCAATTCATAGCTGACCGATTCCGTTGTCACTAATTAGGGAAAGTTTAAAAGTTAACAATATTGGGTCATTCTTATTATACTAGGTGTTTTATTTTTTATACTGAATTTTATATACAACACATGTTAATTAATGACATCACTTAATATATATATCGTTAGTATATATAATAAAACACAAGATAAAATACAATACTGTAACAAATAATCTCATGTGAGAAAACCCGGAAATACATTTCCCCCTGTGCGTAAAATGGAAATATATAATATATAAATTTCCATTAGGACCATGCTATGGGCTTTTCTCAAATAAATGTCAATCTGTACTAAATGCTCATACAGACCCATTAATGCAACTCTATGAATTAGCTTCTCCTTCCTCTGCTCTCCTCGCTCTCTGTTTCAGACATTTAATGTGTATATGTGATGTGTAGTATGAATTATTGTCTTTCTTTTTTATTGTTGTTATTTTTTATTGTGTTGTAAACAAGCTTGTTAGTGAGCTATTAATATCATGTTCAAACTCTAATTATTATTCATAAAATGAGTTAAAAAATTTATTCATTTATTCAAATAAACGAGTATTAATAAGTTGTTCAAAGCCCTAGGCACGACGTAGGGGTGCAAATAAAAATTATTTGACAAATAGTAACATGTTATTCTTTTTGAAAGTCGAAATCATGTTCTATTAATTGACGAGTTCAATAAGCTATGTGCATGTTTGGTTGGGGTTGGGGTGGTTGGAATATTGTTGGCTGGAGATAGTGACTGAGAGTGTTAAAAAGTGATATTTGTTTGGGTGGTTGGGATAGTGATTGTAGTGTAGGATATAATTTTAAATTGTAAAAAATGATGTAATGTGTGCAAGAGGTTGTTATTAATGATGGTTGATGTTTGTTTGGGTGGTTAGGGTAGTGATTGTAGTGTAGGATATATAATTTTAAATTGTAAAATGTGATGTGATGTGTGTAAGAGGTTGCTATTGACGATTGATTTAATGATTAAAGTACTATGAGATTTGTGATTGATTGATGATGTGTATGATTGTTAATAGGTGATTGTTTGAGGAAATTTATGTCCCAACCTAAAATTATTACAACTGTTGAAACATATGATTGAATTAGCCCAACCGATCACAAATTGGACTAACCCCAATCAAATATACCTATTATTCTTATGTATGTTGGGATCCTTGTCTGGGAAAAAGTAAGTTATCACAAAAGTTGTTATCTTAAAAAAAAAAGAATTTAAGACTTCTCTTTTATTATAAAATCTCAGAATATTCTGACAACCTCCTTTTTAATTGGTTCGTAAATCCATCTCGAGTTATTTATCAAACGATTTATAATATTCTATAAACTACTAATTACTGTGTGTAGAATAGTCACTCAAATCTTTCCTTATAGTATCTCGATAATTTCGAGACATATATGTATATAAGCCTTGAAGAATTCTCTTTGAAAAGTTGCAGAATTTTGAACTTGAGACCTCCTTTATCAGCAATCTTTCACAACCCACCCTATAATAAAATATTCATTTCTCTCTCCTCTACATACACAACTTCACAATCTAAAAAATATATTTTCACACTTTATTAACAACTCAGCGCAACCTAAATTTTTAATAATTATTAATTTCTTTTATCCAAATCCATAACTTATTTCCCAATAAAATCAATATTTTTGTTACGGTTCAATAATTGCATATTATTTTTTGCATTTTTTCTAATATATTTCAAGAGAAAAAAGAATATTTTAATTTTGCAATCACAATAAGGTGATTTTTTTTTTAGTGCATTTAAAATAACATGCTAAAATAATAACCAAATTAAAATTGTAAAAATTGAATTACGAAATTGAAAAAATAGATAAACTACTAATAAATGTTTGAAATACTAAATTACAAATATAAAATATTCAAATTATATATTTAGTTAGGTGGACCGAATTTTCGCCATATATGATCAGGTTGTATTTAAGAGTGTTATGAGCTTCCCTACTACGAAGTTGTTCCCTATTATAGCCGGTCCAGCCTGTGTTATTCTCCTATAATATACTAAGATTATCCGGCCGGCCCGACGTCCGTCGGAGAAACCCATCTATTTATAAAAGGAAAGAAATATAGAGCTTCAAATTTTAAAATATGTCAACATTAGACTCTAATTGTAGGCAAAAAATAAATAAGAAATTGATATTTTTTTAACATTTTTGTAAAATAAAAATTATATTATTTATTTATCATCAAAACTATATCCAATAAATAATTTAATACAACAAATGATGTACGGACATGTGGCAGGTTGTAGAAGGGGGTTGGGTTGTGGAATGGATTGGTTGACCAACACATCCCACGACCGAGGTCATCAGATTTATTGGCTTTCCTCATTTTTTTTTTAAAATAAACTTTTGTCTTATGTTATGCCCGGTTGTGAGAAAGTGACCACTAAAATGAGTCTAAAAGAGAAAAAAAAATAAAATAAAAATAAACGTTGTAACTAAGGGTTCTAAAAAGGTAAAGAAAAAATGTACGGCTTCAACAAGGTCATCTCTGATCTGACAATTCACCGTTGCCACCTCCAAAATCAATTACGGAAGACACGAACAAATTGTTACTTGTACTCTCAATTGACGAAGACGAAGACGGAGACGGTGATAGGTGCTCTCGTTGAGGCACTTCTGATAATGGTGGCATCTCCAATTTGGTGTACCTGATTGTAGTTAAAAATAATTCACAGTGTTCTGTTTATAATTGAAAATTGACAAATAATTTGTAATCATTTTGGTAGTCAATTCTAGTTGGGAATGTAATTACCTATTTGGAAGTTGACGACTAATAGGCCGATTTGTTTGATATGGAATAAATTAAAACGCATGCAACATTTAATGATTTTTGAATCCCATTTTTAATATCATTACATGCGAAACTGCTGACTTTGGATAATTTCTCGAATCTTTATATATAATATATAACTACCATTTTTCATACTAATTTTAATTAAATCTGAACAAAATATTATATAATTTAATCCTCTTTCAAATGTCAAATACGTGTCATTCTTGTTGGGCCCTTTGATATATTCCACAAGACCTAAACGTCCACGTCAAGTTAGTTTTAATTGTCAACTACTATATAGTGTATATATATATATTCTCTTTTCTGCCCATTTTATTGGCAATCATAATCATCATGCGCTTGTGTAAAATTTTACACAATATACAACCACCCGAGCCCCAACATATCTAAGTAACCCACGATTTATTTGGTTACATATTCACCGTCAACCTATTTTAAACCAGAAAAAAAAAAAAAAACAATAATAATAATAATAATAATAATAATAATAATAATTAAATTTTACGAAAGCCTAAAATTTTAGCAAAAAATGTATAATTATAAATTGATTAGCAAAATATGAAAATAATAAAATTTAAAGTTTAATTTATTACCGGATAAAATTATTTTTCTTCATGTCCTATAAGAAAAAAAATAATATATGTGTAAAACCACAATACACCATACAAGTCACAAACAATTTGAAACTACAAAGTTAATAAAAATGAAATATTATAAATAAATTCATATGTTATTTTGTAAAACTAATCTTGTAAACAGTGACGGATCCAGATTTTTAAAATGAAGTACGGTAGATATAATTAAAAAAATAGGTCAAAATAATTTATATTAAACTCAAAAACCTAAAAATAAAACAAGAATCCTAAGCTTTTTTGCTCTTTGCTTATTTTTGAAGTTTTTTCTTCTAATTATGATTCAATCACGTTAAAAAAGATTGGAAGTGAATTGGCCTTACATATTGGGCTAAATTTGTAAGACGGGTGTCAATTTATTTATAAAAATATTATTTTTATTACAAAATATCATTACTTTTTAAAATTATTTTTTCGTATAAATATTAACATCTATATCTCTCTCTATATATAATAATAATAATAATAATAATAATAATAATAATAATAATAATAATAATAATAATAATAATAATAAAAATGGGTGGTTACTACAATTGGAAACAATGCATTTTTCCGCCCATTTGCATATACCAATTTAAGAAATAAAATATGCGAAATCTGGTAGATATATTAAGTTGTTGAAAAATCATTTTGTTGGAGAGGTTTTAGCCAATCTGTTGAATTTTTTTTTTTTTCATTTCATTTATAACAGATACCATTGTTGAGATATTTTCTCTACTGCAAGATTGGCTAAAATCAGATAACAATCATTTCTTACAGACTTTATCGATTGTTATTCCCACAAAATTTGGGATTTTGATATCACGATTTTAGGGTTTTGAACCCTAATTTTTTCTATTTAACAACCTTTGTTAGCCGATCACTATCACTCATTCAGCATTCAAACATAAAAAAAATTGATCGTACATCTTAAACTGTGAGTAATTTTCTATTATATACGTGGTATCTATCATGTTTACGTCATACATATAGACATTATTTTTTTCTGCAGAAAAAGTATGTTTATGACGTACATATATACATTATTTTTCTGCAGAAAAAAAATATTTAATCGCGTCACGTTCTGTGTTGTTTTGTTAATTTCAGTTGAAGTTGTTTGGTAATGTTCCATTGATATGTCTGTCTTCTATCATGTTATGTTTCATTAGTGTACAAATGTGGTAAAACAAAGTTTTCAATAATCTTTTACTTGACGACGATATAATTGAACAATAGTATTGCAAACTTTATTGCCTTCTCCACTGTAAAAAGAAAAATCAAGGAAAAAATAATATTAGTTTGAGTTATATTACTTCATAAAATCTATACGTATATTTGAATGATTAGATAATAAATTTTACCCGTTTGTGATGCTTAGATCCGCAAATGCATTGTGATTTTATTTGTTTATATTTTCTATAGAAGAAAATCGATGGCGCCTGTTTTCACAAAGATCAACTACGTCAATGCTACCCCATTTGACTGGGCTTTAAAGCTTCGATTGGTTCGGGCTTGCACAATACCTGTATTCAGAAATCCTGAAAAAATTCAGAGCTTTGAATATGTGTTCAGAGATATTGAGGTAAAAATCAGTTTTGTATACACTACAGAATATTGTTTTGTCTGTTTGTTGTAACATTTACTGAAATTTAGTGTTTTACCTTCAATAATTGTAGGGTTGCACTATCCGAGGATCTGCCAGGCAGCCCCATATTGAAAACGTTCGTTCAAAACTGCAAGAAGGCCAACTTTATATCATTAGTAACTTCATGGTCTCAAAGGACGAGCTGCGATATAAGACTGCAACTCATACACACAAGTTTTCCTTCTATGAGAAAACAATTATTAGGCAGATTCGTGATCAAAGCTTTCCAAACAACAAATTTATTTTCAAGTCTTTTGATGAGATTGCTAAGTTGAAGAATGCTGATGAGCATATGCTTTTTGGTAAGTATTATATGGTATGCTTATTCATAAGTTTTCAATCCTTTTGATTATTATTATTGTTAATTCGAATTACAAAATTAACAACTATAAAACTGCAGATGTTATTGGAAGGTTGGTGGAGATACACCCTCCGACAAATATGTCAACACAACAGGGCAACAAAAAGCTTATGGAAATAGAGCTTGAAGATATGAGGTATAATTTATAATATGCACATCAGCATAATCTAATAGTCACAGTAATAATAATTATATTGCGAATACAAATTGAAAGTTCTAACAAAAACAAAACTACTTTAGTTTATATTCTATGATTGCATCCATTATTAATTTGTTGATAAATTTCTAATTTGACAAAATTAATTGTTCCATAGTGGGCGTAGATTGACTATAACACTATGGGAAGAGTTTGTCTATCAAGTCATACCTATCTATAATCAACAGACATTTGATCCAGTTGTCATTGTTTTGCAATTCTGCAGGCCTAAGGTGTTTAGATGTAAAGTTAAATATTTCTATTGAAAGCTCAATTCAAAACTTTAACTATATTATCATTTTTGCAACGATTAGTTACTAAGATTTTAAAACTAATGCTTAATATGCAGATAGTGTTAAGGTTTCAAATACCTATAACTGCACGCAAATGTTTGTCAACACTAATGTTTGGGAGATAAACGAGTTTAAGCGAATGTAAGTCGTTTCATTATAATCTTGATATAGATTTGAAAATATATAACATATCTTTGTTTATAAAATTATATGACTTATCTCGTCGCATTTTGTATCTATGGCCGCATTTCAAAGTGTTACGACTAACAAAGAATATGAGACTCCAGAATCTTCCTAATGATGCTGAGGGACATGATCTAAGAACATTTTCGGAATGGATAGCAAGTATAGGCAATGGTGTTATTGGTGGTCCAAACGATGGAGAAGTGGAGATGACATCCCGATAGATATTATGTTTCGTGGTGGTGATAATCCCATTGCGACGATTGTTGAGAGTACGTATCCTAGTTTTGGTACAATGGGTGATGATACTGCATATCTACATGGTAGAGCTATATTGGCACCAACGTTGAATGTTGTTGAGTCTATTGATGAGTATATGACTTCACAGAACACTTAAGAAGGTAGGACTTACTTAAGTTTGGATTCACCGTGCAAATCTGATGCGAATGTAGATCTTTTGAATGATATTGACACACCTGAATTTTGAATTTAATTAAGTGTTCCGGATTGCCGAATCACGAGCTAAAACTCAAAATTGGTACACCAGTTATGTTGTTGGAAACATTGATCATTCACTTGGTCTATGTAATGATACTGGGTTGGTGCTTACAAAGCTTGGTGATCACGTAGTAGAGGCCAAGGTTATATCAGGTGATAATGCTGGGGTGAAGGTTCTCATACCACATCTATCCGTGACTCCTTCGGATAAGAGAATTCCTTTTCAATTTCAAAGGAGACAATTTTCGTTTATTGTTTCTTATGCAATGACGATAAACAAAAGCCAAGGCCAATCGCTTAGCCATGTTAGGTTATTCCTGAAGAAACTCGTGTCTGTCATGGTCAATTATATGTTGTTGTCTCTCGCGTGACCAATCGAAGGGTTTGAAGATTTTAATATGTGATGAAGAAGATCCGAAAAAAAGGACTGTAAACAAACGTGGTCTACAAGGAGGTGTTTCAAAATTTGTAGTAGTATTTCTTTTTACCATTGGTATTCCTTAAGTTTTTTTAGTACATTAATTCACGTGCAAAGATAATATTTTTTTCGATATTCGGATTATATATTTGAAGTGTGTTTAATGATAGTCCATAATATTTCGATTTGCAATTCGTAGTAATATTGTTTCTTAAAATGTCTTCCTGTGCATCGCACGGACAACTACTAGTTCAAAGTACTATTAAAAGTAACATGTTTTATAATAAAAGTACCTATTAAAGCATTAGATTCTAGTTCTATATGCATTTTTCTTATAATTTTTAAATCAAATAAAAACATTCTTAAACAAAATTGGAAATTAATTTCCAAATCATGCTAAAGTATTCATAAAATAAATTTTGGAAAAATATCGGACACATGTAGAAATCACCGTAGCTAAGCTAATTATCATTCCTAAACACCAAGAGGCAACGATACACCATATTTTGTAGTACTGCCTAATATACATAGAAGTAGTTTAGGCTGTTTGGGGTACAATTGTTCCCCCATGTCCCCACATTTCCTCCGCTTCTACTTGTAAACTTGTGAGATTACAATATATAAGCTATTTTTCATGATAAAAGAGAATAACAATTTGGTTAGTTGACCCGACCTAACCTGTTTTCCTTTTCGTCTTTGACCAATTTGTGACCAAAATGGAGATTGCCAAGGCTCAAACTGCGACCTCCTATACAACTGGGCATGCCTTCCAATATTTTTTATATAAATAATATAATTAATAAAATATGTAAAACAATTCACTGCTTGTGGGTTTTGAATCTACAACCTTGTCATGCCCAAACAAGGCGTTGTTGTTAGGCCATCAATGTTTCAAGAAAATCTTGCAACCGGTGGATCACGTGCAGGCCAAGTGGATCCTGATGCAACTTAAAGTATATTGTGCCTTTTGTAAGGCCGAGCATTGGGTTAGTTCGGTGCAAAACCGAAACGAACCAACAAAACCAAAAATTAATTTTTTTTTTTATTTTATTTAAACCGAACAGAACCGATATATTTCAGTTCGATTTGGTTCGACTTATCGGTTTCCCCTCCCCTTTTGTGAGTAATATTTCCAAAGTTTGGACATCTTTCTCATTTTTCAGTTATTAGGAAACTGAAAAATTAGAGAGAATGCATACAACCAGATATTGTTCATCCTCCACGTGCAGAGCTTTTACATTTAGAGTGAATCTCATATGCATCAAGTGCACATAAGACCTTATTGTGCACTCCTTTTTTTAAAGGGGATCTCAAAACTCGTTGAACTCTAATTGACGTTCGTAATTGGGTCAGGTGCGCAGCCCGTAGATCGCAAAAATTATGTTTTTTAATACACATAGGTTTGATTTAAGATTATAATGACGTGTTTGGTTGATGCAAACTGATGGTGGTCTGGCGGAAAGGCGTGCACGCAAATAAGCGCGAGCTGCTGGGTTTGAAACTCGCCTCTAGCGCAACGCGTTTTTCTTTTCTTTTCCTTTTTTTACAAAATGTTATTATATACAATAAGGAAACATTTATTTCACATAAATGTGTTGTGTCCTGTGGTGAAGCACATGAAGCAAATAGGTGTGAGGTCATGAATTCGAAATCTAACTCTGCTTTTTATATTTTTTTTATATACATGTTATAATAATTAGAAATAAGTATTATTTAAATAATAAAAAAAATATATAATCTATTACTATTTTATTTTATTTTTAATTTTGGATCCTTCACAACAAGAAAAAAAATACTATATCGAATCCGGCACAATAAATTGTGGACGGTGTATTACTAATTGAACTTATATTTTTAAGAAAGATAATGTATATTATAATGGAGGGGGGAAAAGTTGGTTTGCTCCCATATTTTTTTTTATTTGGTCTCATATTTAATTACTTTTCAATTTAGTATTGTATCTCTATCAATCGCTTAATTTTGGACCAATTTTGGCCCAAATTGACCAACTCATCGGAAAAGGTCACGTGGCTCCCACGTGTCGGCGTCGATCAGGGAGTTCCGACGACTTAAGCCACGTAGCAGGGAAAAAAGTTGATTTGGTAACATAACCTTTTAACTTTTCTGAATTGGTCCCATTCTTTAACTACTTTTTTAATTTAGTCATGTATCTTCATCAATTAATTGCTCAATTTTGGACCAATTTTAACCAACTCACCAGAGAGGGCCACGTGGCTGCCACAAGTCGGCGCCGATCAGGGAGTTCCGGTGACTTATGCCACGTGGCGTCGCATTTGTGAGGTGGCTTTTATTTTTCCTTTTTCTTTTATACATCAATTTACACCTCAGGTTAGAAAAATTCTATCTCAATAAATCATTTAATAAAATAAACAACAAAGACCCAAAATTTGTGCTACAAAACAAAAGAAAAAATTGAATTAAATAAATCCTAAGAGAATCAAAAATTATTTCTCTTCGACGCCTACTACACGGCTACTCTAATTCCTCTCTGCCAAGAATCACACAAGCTCCCACATACAAGAGGCGCATAGGCAGCAACATAGAAAAGAAAAAAAGAAAAATGATGATTAGAAGCGTTGAAAGTGAGAAGAGAAATAATTTTTGATTCGTTTAGGATTTGTTTGATTTCATTTTTCCTTCTTTTCTGTAAACAAAGATTTTGAATTTTTGTTGTTTATTTTATTAAATGATTCGTTGAGGTGAAAATTTTCTACCCTGAGGTGTAAATTGAGGTATAAAAGAAAAAAACAAAAGCCACTTCACAAATGCCGCACCATAAGTCGCCGAAACGCCCTGATCGCGCCGACACGTGGGAGGCACGTGGTCTTTTTCCGGTGAGTTTGTCAAAATTGGGTCAAAATTGGTCCAAAATTGAGAAATTGATAGAGTTACAAGACTAAATTGAAAAAGTAGTAAAATATGGGACCAAATAAGAAATGTTAAAAAGTTATGTGACCAAATCAACCTTTTTCCCCACTACGTGGCTTAAGTCGCCGGAACTCCCTGATCGGCGCCGACACGTGGGAGGCACGTGGCCTTTTTCAGGCGACTTGGTCAAATTGGGTCAAAATTGGTCCAAAATTGAGCAATTGATAGAGGTACAAGATTAAATTGAAAAAGTAGTTAAATATGAGACCAAATCAGAAAATTAAAAAGTTATTGGACCAAATCAGAAAATTAAAAAGTTATTGGACCAAATCATTTTTTTTGTGTGTGTATAATGGAGCAATAATTATACTGTAGTTGTACGAATAAATATACAATGTAAAAAAGATTATATTGTAACTATAAATTATATAATTAGGCAATATAACATATACTATAAGCAAAAAGTAAATATACCCTAACCCGTAAAACTAATTATAGAGTAATATATAAAGAATAAATAGTTATTCTGTAAATTGTAAATAATGTATTACTACATGAACTTATACTTGAGGAAAAAATAACTATACTATATGTTGGAAAAAGAAATATACAGCAGTGTACAACAAAAAAATATGCATAGCTAATAAACTTATACTAGGGATGAGCACGGGTCTCAGAGATAATCTGCTATGCATCGAATCCCGGATCGAAAGCGTCCCGAACCGGTAATATTCGTTGACTATTTGACTTATGCGAACTGAATCAAATCGAGTCTTTTTTTTTTTTTTTTTGTAAACCAAACAGATCCGAACCAAAAATCGAAATAGAACTGAGTAGAACCAATTCTAAGAAATTACCTACATAATTTTTTCATATATATCGTTTAATTCATTTCTTTTATATTACGCCATTGAATCGTTATAACTTTTAGTAATATTTAACAGTGCATGTACAATATTACTATTGTTTTAAAATTTCATAAAAGATTTTAATAAAAAATAAAGTAAAATATTTATAAATAAATAATTTTCATAACAAATATTTATTAACTATAGATATATGAACCAGCTAACACATTTATAGTTTATACAAAGAAATACATTACATGATATGTTTAAATTCAACTCTACATTTTCTTTTGTCCAACCATTAAAATTTATTATTATATCTAATATTTAATTATTTATATATATAAAGATTAAAATTTTAGACCCGTATTAAGTGCACATAGTCACTAGACTCACTATCCTATAGTTGAATTCTACCGTAGAGAGGTACTAGTAGCGGCTCGTTGTTGGTTCTCTTCTTCTTTGATTCTCCATCTTTCTCGTGCACTCACATTTTTCTATTGAAGGCAATTTTGATTTCAGTGTAGTTAGTCATATTAATCTTACGTTTTTCACTTTCATAGTCTATCCTCCCCATATGTTTTGAAATTATTTAAAACAAAAAAAATGGGGAAGACAATTACATGAGACAAATCTTAATAATAGTGTATACAACTAGAGCTTTGTTGATAAAAAATAATCGATAAAATGTCTGAAGATGCTATCGCTAGCTGATAACTTCATAATTTAGAGTTACTCTTTTTACACGAGACACCTACCTCAATAACTTGTAATTGTTTTTACAAGTTTGGTTTGAAACCTGTCTTAATACATAATCTATAATTGTTTCATATTACACTTTTTTTAACAATGTGGTGTTATTGTAAAGACAACACTATAATTCTTTTGTACATTTTGTTAACAAGATTAAATAGAATAACTTAAAAAAACTCCGAATAACCGAACCAAACAGATTTGATCTCTGAAAGGAAGTGAACTAATCAACGGAGCGGTTCTAAAGATCTTATTTTGGAATTCTCCGAATATCTCCGAACTTTGATTCGCTTATAGAAGTTTTCATATCTCCGAAACCCTCCGGATCATGCTCACGTCTAATTTATACTATTAGGCAACATAATATATATTATAAACAAACAATAAATATACTGTAATTTGGAAATTAATTATAGATTAATATACAAAGAATAAATAGTTATACTTTAGATTGTAAACGATGTTTACTAAAATGACTTATACTTCTAAGCAATCTAATATATACTATAAGAGAACAATAATTATACTGTAGCGAATCCGCCACAACAAAAAGAAAAAAAAAATTAAAAGTTTAAAATTATACTGTTTCGATAAACAAATTATATTATATCGAATACGCCGCAACAAAAAGAAAAAAAAAAGAAAAAAAATCAAAGTATTACAAAATTTTATTTCTCATGTAAACAAGTTACACTATTGATTAAAGAAGTTATATTATATCAGATCTGCACTAGCAAAAAAAAACAAAGTTTGAAAAAAAAAAATATAATCATAAAGTAAAAAATTGAAAAAAAAATACAAAAAGTTCAACAATAAAAAATTTAAACTATAATTAATTATTAATTATAGTTAATTTAAAATAATTAAATAAATATATAAACCTAATTAAAATAATACCATGTATATAATTTAATTAATTTTAATATATTAATTAAATTATATTTAATATAAACAAATTTAAATAATTTAATTATTATGTATTGGTATGAAAGTATTAATTATGTAAATTAAATGAAGTAATAAATATAAATAAAATCAAAATTCAAATTAGGTAATAAATAAGAAAAGTCAGAATTCAAAAATTGACACCGTGATTGATTGAACTTGTGACCTCTACAATTACTGAGTTCTTAGGCACATATTGAAGACCACAAGGACAATACATGTCATTTGTCATTTATACACTGTTGACCTAAATAAGTAACATGTGCACACAATAATCGAAAAAAAAGTTGACTTAAATAAATAACATGAGCACACCATAACTAAAATAACCAACAGTTGTGGGACGTGGGAATCGAACCCGCAATTATAGCACAGAGCTAAGAGCTTACCACTTCAGACAACACTTGTTCTATTAACTCAAACGCGGCCTTCTCCACATAAATAAATATATGCGTTGAATATATATATATATATATATATATATATATATAGAGAGAGAGAGAGAGAGAGAGAGAGAGAGAGAGAGGCAGAGACTGGGTTAAAAGATCCGAGCGTACCAAATGTCTTGTGTGCATAAGTTTTTGCCGTACATTTAATGATGGAATGTCCAAATATCAGATGTATGTTGCTAATAATAATCTTGAAGTTGAGTAGAGTGGGTATTAGAATGTAGAGATTGAAGATGACTCTAGATATATATTATAAAGATACATCATATCATATATATAATTATTATATATGTATATATTGACGATTGTGTCAGTTCGGTTTCTACCGATTTTTTAATGACTAAATCTGAACTGCAATACAATTCGCTTAAAAAAAAACAATCGAACATCTTAAAAAAACTAAATCGAACCAAACCAAATTAGTCGATTTAATTCGATTTTTCAATTTGGATTCGATTTTGCTCACCCTAGCCTCTAGTGCACAAATTTTTTTGTCTAGAGTAAGATAATAGTAGAAAAACGGCATAGTGCCCACACCGATCAGAGATCATTTTATGTGCATCGCGCCGAGTAAAGTACTAATTAATTATGATTATAGATTGATGTACAACTGATATACAATGTGCTAATGATGTGATCAATTTACCGAATATTTTTTGTCCTTTTTCTCTTTTTCTGTTGCGAAACTCAATTTTTTTTTGTAAGATTAAAAATTGAATTTTACTAGAATATAGGAAATAACTCTTAATCTCATCCTATTAATTTCATTAAACTAATTTGAAGTTACCGCTGGAAAAAATCATTACTCCATATTAAACATGAGTGGGGTTTAGGTGCACCATGTGCATAATACTTAATAGTGCTATGGCGCACCACTCATACAATATTTTTTCGTGCACATAAGGTATGATTGTTTTACTCATACAGTATTTTTTCGTGCACTTAAGTTATGATTGATTTACTCATACAAGATACCACTATCGGTATGGTTGATTTGCTGACTGGTATAGTATGGTTAATTTGCTCATATAGTATTGTGGTGCACAATAAACCTATTGTGCACCTTGTACACACAAGTTTTTGGCATTAAAGATAGAGACGATATCAATAATGATATGAAATTTTTTATACAAGAAAAAATATAATAAATTAATAATTGATTTAGTAGATAGCGGGATAGCGCAATGAGAAAATTTGAACTTTTTAAGAATATAATATATACACCAATCACTATGTTACAATTTTTTTTTCTCCTAATCTAAGAACAAAGAAAAAAAACCCTCCCTTCCCCCACGGTGACTCGAACCCTAGACCAAAGGCCTAAGTAGTAGATGCTTTGCCACTTGAGCTATCCAACTTCGTCTAATCACTATGCGACAAATAATAATTTAAAAAGTTTTGTACTACTACTTAAACTATTTTGTAAGAATCGCAGTGCATAGATATGGCATCAAGTAAAGTTGGTGAGACAACAGTTGTTGCTTCCATTTCTCGTGTCTAATCATTATTTGCTTATATAAATCAACTTTAGTTATAATGTGAATTGGGTTTCTTATTATTGGAAATTAATGTTACTATGTGAGATATATGAAAGTACTGAATTATATATATATATATATATATATATATATATATATATATATATGTTAGTAGTAAGAAGATGAGACTCAAACTCTTACACCAACAAAATAGTGTGAGGTGATTGCACTGGGCTACTAAGGTCTGAGCAAGTATTTCAAGATTAAGAGAACACGAAGATGGCGATATATATACACACACAGCAGTTACATACAAGGTTGTCAAACTCGCGATTTTAAGTAGAATCGATGGTGTGTCAGTAAAATCGGATCGTAAAATCGAATCGTAAAATCGTAAGATTCTACTATCTATACAAAATAACCATATATTTAAATTATTCTAAATATATTTTAATTACAACAAGTTTTGAATAGATATTACTGATAAAATATACATATATTATATACACATTTAATCAAAGAGAAAAGAAATACAATATGGAGAAATGTTTTAGGCATCATGATTCATATATATATTTAGTAAATCATTTTTAAATTGTAATTATGGATACTTTAATTTTAAGAGAAAATTAACAAATAACTTTAGTGAAATTAACTACTACATAAAAGATATAAGATATATTTTTATGAAGCTTAGATTTTAATTTAGAACTTGATAATTAGAAAAAAAAATTCAGCAAATTGGCTCCCTTTGAGTATAAATTGATCTAGAAAAGTTTTAAAAACCCAATTTTAAATTGGTATAAATTCTACAATTCATATTATATGTTTTTTAATTGGTAAAATAGAGTAAAAAACAGTATGTTATAAAATTGTTAAACTCATACACAAAATCGTAAAATCGTAAAACTCGTAAAATCGCATGAGCAAACTCGAGAGTTTACTCCGATTTCATCAGATTTCGATTTTATCACGAGTTAACTCGTTTAGGGAGAAATAACTCGTAAACTCGTAGAATCGTAAGAGTTGACTCGAGATTTTGACAACTATGGTTACATATAATGAAATAATGTTTAATTTGATATACTTTAAAATAAAAACGGATTAAGAACAAAAATAAAAGTTATTGGACCTTATTTTTTTCAAAAATGAAAAAATAAAAACAAATAATAAAGTTGAAACCGCCCAAACACCCATGAAGTACACGTGTACGTGCTATCCGTGTGTGTTACATTCATGCTCACGGCTTTTCTTTTTTGGCACCTAGTGTTTCCTGATCTTAGAAAGTATTTTTAGCTGGAAAAATACCTATTTATTTTTTAGAACTTTATATATAATTATCTATTCTTAAACTCAATTTTACAAGTGAGAAACAAAAGAAATCTAACTTGGTTATTTATCTAGCGGTAGATCGACATCCCATACAATATGGTCTCAAATTTACGTTTTCTTTTCCCCAAATGTAACACAAAAATGAGAGGGAGAGAGTACTCTTTTTTCCTTTTGGGTTTTTTTGGATTCTTCATGCACTACAAGAAAAAAATCAAAGTAGATACGTAAAAATTCTACTTTGTTGCTAACATATATGGAGTAGTTTTTAAATAACTACACGTGTCTATGTACGTTTCTGAATTGCATCAATGCATTTAATTATTTATTATATAAGTTTATGGTTGTTTGACGTAGTAATATTGTCAACTGAGTCTTAAGTTTTTTTTGCATTTTAGGAAGATGAAGTATGGTACACATATTATTTTTGTTGGGTGGTTGGGGAAAGAGGGAGGGTTATTGAATTGGAAATGCATTTACTTCTTTCTAAACTTAGAACAGGTAGTGACAAAAAAAATTGGTCAATTCATAATAAATCCTCCAACTTGTAACCTAATCGTCATCTATTCAACTTCTTTCATGGTTTTTTAAATATCTATTTTTTGAGGTATTTTGTTTAGTACCTTATTATTTATGAAGCATTGGTGAATCTATATGGTAATGCAAGTATATATATAAGCCAACCTATTTCTTTTTTCCTTTTTAAAAAATAGTTTCATACGTCGAGTTTAATTATAAATCATTTTGAATTACGTGATTTCGACTTCTTGTGCATATTTGATGTCAAAATAATGTGGACATTTTTTTTACAATATAGTCGGAAATATATATGTATGATAGGTATAAAATAAAATATTAATTTAACCATTAGATAAATGTGTTGGGGTTTGATGAATTATGATCTCCATATCGGTATGATGTTAGTCTCTTTGGAAGAGACCACATGAATTTGTTTTTGGATTCCTCCCAAAAAGAGATATTTTTCCATCCTTATATCCCATGATGTTTTTGTTATTAGACTTCATTCCACAATGTGTTATACAAATGGAGATATTTTTGTGTCCTTATAAATCCCATGATTCTCTCATGTCTAACTGTTGAGATACTTCTATGTTCTTATAAACCTCATGATCCTCACATGTCTAATAGACGTGGACATTATTTTGCAGGCCCAACAATTATCTTCTTCAAACAAAGAATCAACAAACCTCCCCCCAAATGACATTCATCATCTTCCCTGTGATGCCTTGCACGTCTTAGATGAAATAATCATCCCCTTCAAATAAAGAACCACTAAACATTCCCTCAAATGACATTGACCATCTTCACTACGATCTCCCACACGTCTTACGTGAAATTTATGGTGTACATTGCTCGAAACCCCATTCCATCCAAGTCAACTAGCCATCTCCACTGCGTCTAGGAACATGTCTTGCATGAGGCTAATAGTCTACTGCTGTTGGAGAGCATACCCTACTTAGGTGGCACCTTACTTAGTCCATAGCATGCTCTCGTGTCCTTGAAACTCCACCATCTTTTATTTGACATTGTAAGGATCTCCACCACATCGGGACAATCTCAATCAACTAGCCATCTCCACCACGTCGTGTCCTCGAGGCTCCACCGTATTTTATTTAACATTCGGATCTCCACCATATTAGTTTAGTCTCAATCGAAATAGCCATTTCCACCACATCGTGCCCTTGAGGCTCCACCGTCTTTTGTTTAGCATTTTGAGGATCTCCACCACATCAATCCAGTCTCAATTGATTAGCCATCTCCATCATGTCTTGACACACGCCTTACTTGAAGTCCATGGTTACTCCACCGTCTTTTGTTTGGACCGTCTTTTGTTTGACATTTCGAGAATCTCCACCACATCAGTTTAGTCTCAATCGATTGACCATCTCCATCACATCTGGACACATATCTTATGTGATGCCCTTGGATTACCGCCCTTGAAATGTCTGTCCTACCTAGGTGGCACCTTATCTAGTATGAAGAGCCATCCCGTCCTGTTCTGCTCTACCTAGTATGTAGAGCCCTCCCATCGTGTCCTTAAGGCTTCACTGTCTTTTGTTTGACATTGCAATGATCTTGATTACCAATTTTTTTCAATTTGGACCATGTCTCTAAGACCACTTGGTTTAGCTCTACCTAGTATGTAGAGTCGTCATGTCGTGTCCTTTATTTGGGATTTCGATGATCTCCACCACATAGGTTTAGTCCAGACCATGACTCTAATACCAGCCGGTCCTGCTCTACCTAGTAATTGGCATTGTGAGGATTTCCACCATATCGGTTTAGTTTCAATTGATTAGTCATCTCCACCACGTCTGGACACACGCCTTAGATAAAGTCCATGGTTTATCGCCACTTAAAAGCCTGCCGTAACTGGGTGGCACCTTGCCTAGTACGTAGAGCCATCCTGTCGTGTCCTACTCTACCTAGAGTTGTTCCATTGTGTCCTCGAGGCTCCACCATCTTTGTTTGACATTTTTTTTTATCTCCACCACATCGGTTCAGTCTGAACCACTGTCTTTTGTTTAGCATTCCGATAATCTCCACCATGTCGGCTCAGTCTCGACCATGGCTTTCATACCACTCGGTTGTGCTCTACCTGGTATATAGAGTCGACATGTCATGTCCTCAGGGCCGATCCTACCAAATTAGTGGCCTAAGTCGAGTTTAAAAAAATAGGCCCCTAATTTTTGCCATACAACTTACAATAAATATGATTAAATTAAATAATAAATAATATTAAAGAAAAATTTCCGCGTGTTTAAAATAAAATGACAATCGACTTTATAGCAATTACTTAAATATACCCGTTACTGAGCTACATAAAAAGAAGGCCAAAAAAAAAAAAGAAGAAGTAAAACAAATAGCAAGTCCTAAAAACCCGAAACTAAATAAATTTAGAAAGTAAAATACATAATAAACTTAGAATGTTTAAAAAAGAAAATGTAACAAGCAAGAAGAGGAGTTTTCCACTGGAAACTAATAATGGTCTATTTGAATGGAAGCAAGAAAACTCATAATAGTCTAATAGAAGCAATACATGCCCACACTACATAACCACCATGACATTTACACCATCTAAAATATACTTTACGTCTATACATATGCATACATATTAATATACATTCATTCAATTTTACAAAAAAAATTGGCGCCCCCTAAATTCTACTCCCTCCGTTCCGGCCTAATTGACTTACCTTGGCAGGGCACGGAGACTAAGAAAAGCAGATTTTGCGGAATCTTTGACTTTTTCAAAGGTGGAGATTTTGACGGTGGAGAATGTGAGAGAAATTTTCCATTTATGGGCTAGGTCAATTAAGTTGGGACAAACAAAAACGAAAGGTAGGCCAATTAGGCCGGGACGGAGGGAGTAGTTTTTTTCGAGGGTCTAAGGCGACCGTCTGTTTCACCTCTATAGAGAAACGACCTTGAGTATCCTTTGTTTGGACCATGATTAGCTTCACCGTCTTTTATTTTCATTCCGATTATCTCCACCACATTAGTTTAGTCTGGACCATGACTCTGATACCATTTGGTCATGCTCTACTTGTTATGTAGAGCCCATCAGGTCCTTGAGGCTTCACCGCCTTTTGTTTGGCATTCTGATGATCTTCACCACATTAGTTCAGTCTAGATCATGACTGACTTCACATTCTTTATACCACTTGGATGATCGACGTCTCCGTCTTTATACCACTTGGTCCCCCTCTACCTGGTATGTAGAGTCATGCAATCGTGTCCTTGAGGCTTCATTATCTTTTGTTTGACATTCCGATGATATCTAACACGTCAGTTCAGTTTGGACCATGACTCTAATACCACGTGGTAAGTCCTAATGGACTCTAGCACATTATCTGCTTTCGGCCGAGCTCGTAGGGATTTATTTGTTGGCTTCCTCCAAAATAAGCTTCATACTCATTTTTGTTTGTCCTTATAAACTATATGATCATCTCATGTCTAACTGATATGAAACATTGTTTGAAAAACCTAACAAAATGGTTATGTACTTATAAAATTACTTGACTCATGGTCATGCACTTTTGTTTCTTTTTTATTACTATAGAAATATTCTAAATTGAGCTAAGACAATAAATAAAACTTTGAAATTCTTAATCAGGTAAAGTTGAGAAGGCTTGTTACAGAACTAAACCCCATTCCTATCCCTGTGTACGAAAAATATAACATTTCTAGTGAAAATCACTACTTAAATAGAAAAAGCCTTTGAAAAAAAATGGAAAGAGAATTTTCCCAAAAGCCTCCCTATTTGATCTACGCAATAAGTAATTTTCAGAAGCTTAGGTAAAACTCATATAGTAACAACAATGTGAATTCGTTAGTTAATCATTAACAATTTACCATGTAAAAGGTAGCCGTTTCACATGTTAGATGTGCATGTATTTTCCGAGGATCATAAATTACTTGCATTTGATATAATATTATACAAATGAATAGAATAAATTGTTCGGTTACAATGATGTATGCACACTCATATACATATGCATATAACTTGGTATATTATTGAATTTATGATTCTAATGAGTAATTGCAATACATGATTTACCTTGCAATGGTAACTGTATCACATATTACATATTTACGAACATCAAATTACTTGTGATTAATATAGTATTACACCGTAAATAGTATAATGTAATAAAGAAAAAAAAATTGAATTACTCTTAATTGTTCGGCTATAATATATACACATGCATACATCTCTTTAGCAATTTGATATACTACTGAATTTATGTTAAAGTAATTGCAAGTACATGATCTTAAATATATTAAGATGATCATAATATATGTTATATTTGTCGAAGATTTTGTGAGCATCCATTATTAATTCACACACTTGTGATTAAATCACACATGCACATACACAAGGAAAGTTATAGTAAGTAATTTAATCTTTATCCTGTATGTCATTTTTTAAGGTGAGGGCATGCACGCGCTGGATTCTTAAATGAATGGCGTATGTTATTTTTTTTAAGGAGAGTACATGCACACTCTGGATTCTTAAATAAATGGCGAAAAAGAGTTAGTGCATGCACACTACCTGAATTCTTAAATGAATAGAGAAAAGGGCAAATTCAAGCAATTAAGACTTTATTCTTTTGGAAAACGACAATTAGAAGAACTAGTAAAATAATATTTCTGGAAAAAGGTAGTAGGTAAATTAGAGGGTTTTGACTAAGTTTATAAGTTCATCAACATCTTTTAATATGTTAGGGAGCTTATAAGCTCTTAAAATGTGTTACACAAAAGTTAAACAACTAATAAAATGTAAAAGTAAATCATTAGAGCTTATAAGCTTAAAAGAAATAAGTATCTATTGTCCATCTTAATTTTAAGATCTTATAATTAAGCCACTCTTAAATTACACAAGCATGCATACAATATACACACTTCGCACACAATATACAAACTCCACACTCTTCTTCCACACACTAGACACTACACAAACAACAAACTCTGCACAATGGCGGATTCAAGATTTAATAATGAAGTGAGCTAGAACGTAAAAGTCCAAATAAATTTTAAAAAACAATTAATTCTTAGAGAGTTGTGCTTTACTAGACTTGAAAACAAAAGAATTATTAGAAATTGAATATACAATAAATTTGATTTTTATAGAGAAACTACTACAATTAATAGATTAATTTTAAACTGTAGTTGTTCGCTTCCAGATTAACACACTGTTCCCACAAACCAACACATGTCACTTTGTCCTCACTCATGCGCATCATAAGAAACTTCCCAGGCGGTCACCCATCTCGTGCACCCTGAAAAAATTCCTAGCTTCCCAGATGGTCTTTGATAAACTTCCCAATTGGTCACTCATCCTGAAATTGTCTCATACCAAACACGCTTAACTTTAGAGTTGAGTGCTAGAAAAGAAGATGCACATTGTTGGTATGAGAAGTATTAATCAATTCTTTAGGCTCTCTTCAATTGTACAGTCTCATACTTGAATAGTCTTAGAACGTCCCTCAAAGCTCGATTATACGGTCCCATACCCGCACGGTCTTAGGATACACTTGTTTCTAGTGTGAGATAACTTCGTTCATCTCTCCCTTCACCTAGAAGTCTGTCAGGAACCGCCCATTGTCTGTGTCTTCTTCTTATTGCATCAACGATCACTCTCCAATATTTTGGCTTGAAATACTTCTTTATCGGTACAAACAAGAATGTGAACAAAAAAATTAAATTGGGGTGGGCTTAGTGAAAAGTTATATAAAAGACTATTTTTAATTTTCTCCCTATCAAAAATGAAATTCAACAGAGTCTAGTGTTGGCCTAGTTTAAATCTGCCCATGCTTTGCATACTCTTCTTATTAATCAAAAAGTGTGTTTGATGGTGGATTTCAAATTCATACCTAAAGCTCTTCATCAAGTTACAAGCTTATAAAACTTCATTATCTAGCTACACTTTATTAACTTATAAGCTCTTAACATATTACAACTTATAAACTCTTGAAACAACTTATAAGATGCTTATAATATGTTTAGTCAATCACCTTCTTAGAATTACTAGTATTATTGCTCAAACAAACTTATGTGTTCAAATAGTATTCAATTTTTAATTTTAAAATACCATTTGACATATATCATATAGGACATGATCTCCTACAAGATATTTTTAGAGTAAGATGGATGATCAAATAGTCAAATATAATTTAAAAATAATTAATAATAGAGTTTATATACCGAAACATATTTAACTCATAATTATTCGTCTTACCATAACACTGTCGTACCGGAATTTGACCATTAAGAATGAGATAATATTACATAACATATGCGGAAAGTATTAATATAAAATTAAAGGAAAATTACCATGCAATAGAGATAATGTTACCTTATTATTACTAGCAATGTTTTTGAGAGAATTATTATTTACTAGCGTTGACTTACCAAATGACAACATTAGTTTACCCAATTCATCCTTCCACAAAGTAGATAAATAAATTTAGAGATGAAAAAACATACGAAAAAGAACCCTATAAATTAAGAGAGGAAAGTAGTTGGAGGGCTGAGTCTTTAGATGCCCACATGTATGCAAGTACGAAGTAGTGGATGAAGCCTTGTCTTGAAGTGAATCGTGCATGCATTTTGTGCACACCTATTCCTTGTTCCCTTCTGCATGCACACGCGCCTTCTCTCTCCTCCTTCTCCCTCTCTCTCTAGTTCTTGCATCTTTCTTCTACACATACATCTAACAATTTCACACTATATCTCTCTCTTTCTTCTATTTGCTTTCAATTTTTTTTGTTCAATTTTCGCTCTGCAGAACGAGTAGTTCCATCGCCAGGGCCACCGACCACCCCCTCTTTAACAAATTTCTTTTTTTTTTTTTTTGGTTGCTGTTTTCAACCCTGAGACTAAATCTTTGTGATTTTGAGTGGCTGATTTGAGCAATTGGGGACACAGATTTTTAGTTTGATTGAAGATGTTCACATGCCGACGTTGCGATTGATTGATTTGTACTAGGTGGGTTGAGAGACTCAGATTTTTTTTTCTTTTTAAAAAAAAAAAATTGTTTATGGGATTTTTTGGTTTTTGATTTTTATCTGGGTCAACTGGATTTCGCTGAGGAGATTTAGGGCTTTGATTTTTGATGTTTTGGGTTTGGGGGCGTAGTAGGGATTTTGAGTTCAAGATTTGAATTGGCAGTAAATGGGGTCAACCAATTGCATGAATGAGGTATGCCGTGGGACGACGTCGTCCGACTGGAAGAAAGGTTGGAGCTTGAAATCAGGTGGATTTGCTACGCTTTGTTACAGATGCGGGTAATTTCTTGAATTTCAATTTTACCCCTCGCTCAATTGAGATTGCTTCCCATTACCTCTGTTTCGTGTTTTCATTTGATTTCATCTTTGTGAGGGGTAATATAGGGATGATCAATTTGGATTCCTATTACATCGCATCAATGCAGAAACTTTTTTAGTTATTACTTTGGTAGCATGAAAAATATTATCTGTTATGACCTTTTTTGCTATTTTTAGGATTCTTTTTTCTTCTAAATTTCTATGAGGACTAAAGATTGACTGGTGCCGCATTATATAGTAAATGCTTACTTATTGAAATATAAATCTGTTTTGCTGTCCCTGGACTTGCATGATTGGCCTTGCAGCATTTCATGCACTCGTTAATTTCTGTATCGAGTCTTTGGTCCATCAACATTGATACATCCACCTTGGATTGTAATTTATTCTAGAGCATCAATATTGCTTTTATGATTTATGTAACTATGTACGAATCAAAAAACGTTTTGTTTGAATGCAAGTAACATCAGGGGGACATAGTAAGGATCATTATTCTTGTACCTTGTACATGACAGCAGTGTCCTCTTTGTAGTAAGGATCATTATTCTTGTACCTTGTACATGACAGCAGTGTCCTCTTTGTTTGGCTTTGTTTGGCTGATGTATTTAATTTTCACAATTTCAATTTTAAATGATATTCTTCTTGGACCATGACCTGCAAGTGTTCTTGCCTCAACTAAATTAGATATCTTGACAACATGTGGTTAAATTATTCTGCACTATATTAACTTGGAAATAAACTTCCCTTGCTTTTTCCACTTAATATCTTTTATCACCACAGGTGCTCTGCATTTCTGCATTTTTCTTGTTTTGACATAGCCTAAATTTGGATTTCAGTTCTGCCTATGAAAGATCTGTTTTTTGTGAAACATTTCATTTGGAGGAATCTGGTTGGAGGGAGTGCCGAATATGCGGGAAGGTAAATATTATATGCTAATAATTTTTATCTTTTTTCCCTGTCATTTGTTTTGGTTTGTCTAACCATTTCTAAGTTGTATTTGGTAGAGAATTCACTGCGGATGCGTTGCTTCCAGATATCTGCATGAATACATGGATTTTGGTGGTGTTGGGTGCATAAGCTGTATAAAGCAATTGGAAATTCATTCTTTGCAACCACTTCAGGTTAGTTGTCATTATAATTATGAAGTTTTCTAGAAATATGAATGTTCGTAGAAATTCTAGTCATGATAAATTATAAAACGTTTCATCCTCTTGTGAAAAATCATGCTCAGGAATCAGCACTACAATGATTAAAGCCTAGTCCTTTCTGTCTATTTTATCTCTCATGGCTGTTTAGATAAACCCCTCTAAGCTTGCTTATGCTGTTTATGATGCATTTGAACATTACATTCTGCTTTTTAGAATTTTTTCGGATTCTTCGTTTTCTCTGTCATTTGTTTTTCTTTGAATTTCACAGAATCTGAAACATGTTTTTATTATGTCACATCTGGATTTATTGGTTCTTATAAACTCAAATTATCCATGCAGATTCCTACTGATATTTCTAATGGCACATTTTTCACGAATGGTATTAGAGATGCTCGTCCTGTACTTGTTGAGGGTCGACTTGATGATGACCAATTTAGTACTGAGAAGCTACTGCAGTTGACCAAGGCTATAGGTGCAACTGGCGGTAGCTCACAACTCGAGCAACTTAAACTGGAAGATTCCATGCTTAAACCTAGGCAAAGCAACAAACGGCTCCTACAACTGACACAACAATGTTCACCATCTATTTTTCTCAAAGTTGACAACAGCAGACCAAAAGAAGGGATTAAGAATACGTTGGAATCTCTAGCTCAGCCATCTCTAAATTTCTCATTGACGAATCCTTTGAGTGGTTCAAGTACTATTTTGCCCTTCCCTGGTGGGACTTCTGAAGGAAGTGAACAGAGCAAAGGTTCTCTCCAGCAGGGGCAAAGGGCACGTCATATTCTGCCAAAACCTCCCAAGCCAAGTCCTACAACAGGGTGTGACACAAATAAAGGATCTGTATCACGTATTGCTAGGCCTCCTGCTGAAGGGCGGGGCCGCAATCAGTTGCTTCCTAGGTATTGGCCAAGGATCACTGACCAGGAATTGCAGCAATTGTCTGGAGAGTATCCTTAGTAGTTGTTTATTTTTTCTCCTTTTAGATGCCTCACGTATTCTATGCTTAGTTACAAAACTGCCCTTGAGAGTTAGTATAAGAACAAAAAAAAAAAAGTTTGTTTTGCTACACATTGTACAAATTAGGGGGCTAATTGTAAGAAAAATATAGACTCCGAGTTTTGTTCTGAATACTGCAAGAAGTAATTTTTAGGAAAAGAACTTCAATGGGTTGATTTTGTAATTAGGCCTAATATCAAGAGCAGTTTTTGGAACTAACCCTAAATCTTATAATTGCATAGCTCTGCACTAGATGTCTTATGGATATAAAGCTCTGGTTCTCCTTAACTGTCAATCTCTAGTTTAAAATCCAATATTGTACCATTGTTTGAGAAGATATTGAGCGCCAGTGATGCTGGCCGAATTGGTCGCCTGGTCCTTCCTAAAGCATGTGCTGAGGTATGCCTTTAGTTTCGGTATTGCCAAATGTGGAAGTAAGTTAATTTTAGAGTAGTAAACTACATTTGTATCAAAATAATATTTTTTATGTAGGCATACTTCCCTCCCATCAATCAATCAGAAGGTATACCAATAAGAATTCAAGACATAAAAGGAAAAGAGTGGACATTTCAGTTCAGATTCTGGCCTAATAATAACAGCAGGATGTATGTATTGGAAGGTGTGACGCCTTGCATGCAAAATATGCAAGTGCAAGCTGGTGACACAGGTAGGTAAAGCCCTTCTTGGTGTATGTGTCAATCATATAATCGTTTTTGGAAGTTTTATATGTTTTTTAGCATCAATTTCTTGAACCTGGGAAAATAATGTATATGATGTTTATCAAACGCATATGAAATCAGCTATTGCCTTTTTATCTCTTGCTTTGTTTTGTTTTTTGTGGTGCTTGCCATGTAGACTTTTCTGAACCTTTATGGTTGCTTCCTCAGGAAATTGTGTTTGGATTTTTCCAAGAGAGGGACCTTATTTTTGGATATTTTCAGAAGCGTGTTTTAATTGCCCCCACCCCACCCCTCTAGTAGGGTCTTCATTTTTGTGTTGCTTGAAACTTAAAAATTCAAAAGATCATTTAACTGATGAGGATAATGCATTGCAACTCTGTTCTTCCACCACCTACAATACTCTTTTACAATTGCTAGAGGCTTGTATATAAAGATTTTCTCCTATCAAATCATAAATTGATAAATATTTCTTCCTGTCTCACTATATGCCCGCTGTGATTATGTGAGAATAACTAATTTCCTTTTCTTATTCGTTCTTTATCTTTGAGTAGTGATATTTAGTCGCATAGAACCTGGTGGTCAACTTGTCATAGGCTGTCGGAAGGCAACAAACAATGGTGATGTGCAGGTCAGACATTTTAGGCATACTCATTTCTTACTTGGACTCTTTCCTCTTATCTTTCTCAATTGTATTATGGCTGTTTAAGTACATTATTCTTTGGCCAATAAGTAGGATTCCCAAACAGCTGCCACTCCAAGCGGTGATTCTCAAGGGGAAAGTTCATTTTCTGGTGTTACTGGCAATCTGTTTTCAGTATGTTGACACTTGCTATTTTACCATATCCACACAAACTTACACACCTATTCCAATTGAGATACTCTTGCCACACAAACGCATACACTCTCACATAATACACACACACACACGTATATAATCTCACACTTATTCTAATTGAGTTACTTTGCTTTGCCATAATGTGAAGAATGGAGGTAAAACTTCAGATGATTCACTTCAGCAACAACATATGCTCATATTAGAGAAGAAGAAGGCAAGAAATATTAAAAACAAGAGGCTTCTCATGCATAGTGATGATGCTATGGAGCTGAGACTAACATGGGAAGAAGCACAAGAATTGTTACGTCCATCTCCAACAGCTGAACCAACTGTTGTGATGGTTGAAGACCATGAATTTGAAGAATTCGATGTAAGTTTCACGCTGTGATCTTCCTCTCTCTGGAAGTGTTTCTCTTGTTCATCTAATATTTGGGCCATGGTTAATCTCACTTTTAAGATTTAGTGTTCTTTTGGTTTTTATGTTTACAGTGTTCACATTGTTAATGTGGTACCCTATACCTGATTATTGTCATTATTTTGTTCAGGAACCTCCAATTTTTGGAAAGAGGACAATTTTCACTGCCCAGCCTTCGGGGTAAGGATTATCATATTTGATCTTATAAAACTCGTCGATGCGTCTAGGCCATGCATGAACTCAACCAAATTTTACTTCTGTGTCTTATAGATTCAATCACCTTTTCTATTCATGATCCCCAGTTCAGGAACTTGTATGAAATGTTAATGGTTTCTCAGATATAAATACTTGTTTTGGAAAATCTGACTTTGCAAATGCTTGAAGATCAAATAGTCATCAAATTATAAGATCTGGGTTACAAGTGCTGTGTTATTGAGAAGTTGAAGAGCCTTGTAACAGATTGTGTTAGCCTAGTGTCTTATGGTGGTCTGAGTGTCATAACATTATATAAAGGATATACAATTGGGTCATACTTCCGTCAAGCTTCTTAGGATTTGTTGGGTTATGTTTCTCGTCTTTTATTTTCAGTTGGTTATTGTGTAAAATGAGTGTGTGTGTGTGTGTGTGTGTAGATATATAAGAAGAGAGTTGTGCTTGGCCATTGTGCAGGAATGTTGACATTATTGATAATTTAAGTGAAAGTGCAATAATTAATAAGTTGGTTGAGAGACTTATACTTGGAGTCTAGGCCTACTATAAATAGAATTTAAAAATTTGGTGGATCAATATACTAAAGCTACTGCAATATACTCCTATTCTCACGCGTTGATAAATAGGTGTAAAAGGTGTGAAATTGATGGTTATAGGTATGAAATGAAAATGACATTTTGGTTGGAACTGGAAACTACCAAGGAAATATTTATTTCTATTTTCATTTTTCATCATTCTCTTAAAATTTAGCCAAACAAACATGATTGCATACTTTCCAATACATTACATTTCCTCCAAAACAGTTCTCTTCCCCTTAAATATTTTAAGTTACACCCGGAAGCCAAATTCTCAAAATAAAACACACTCTCGCGTGCTTGCTACATTTTTTATATTATGAGAACACCATTCTTCAAAGCACTTCCAATGAAACACGAGCTATAGTCAAACATCCCCAAATATTTGTTCGTGAATGCTTAATGATCTTTTCAGGGATCACGAACAACTGGCTCAGTGTGACAGTTGCTTGAAATGGCGAAGATTGCCTGCACATGCTCTTCTTTCTGCAAAGTGGACTTGTTCAGAGAACATCTGGGACTCAAAAAGGTATGCCGTGCCAAAATAATATGGTTTTCTGGTTCCCGAAATGATACTAGATCAAGAGTTTGTAAAAAGTTATGTAATTCTCCAGCAAAGCTGTTAGAGTTTCTCTGTGAAAGTAATTGATGAATCACGAAAGTAGTTGAACTTAAATTATAGAATCAACCTCTTTTTTTGAACATGCGCCAGCTTCTGCCAGGAAGAAATGACTTCGATGGGCTAAGAGATAACTCCAGAATAATATATCACAGAGTTGAAGGAATCTTTGTGATAGGAACTAAACCGTAGTTGAGAGTAACACCACAAATTTAATTTTGTATAGAGTCAATTGTATAATGATGTACAGTATAGTTCTTATGATTCTGGATTGAACATTTCTAGAACTAGTGAAACTGTGAATACGTGGCATCAGAAAAGGAACTTGTAATCCGTTTCAATGCTGATGCAAGTTTTGAAAGTTTCCAGTTCGGGGAGTTCTTTTAAATAAGTTGGATAAGTGGATTTGAACATTACAATACTTTCCGTCAAACTTAAAGGGGGTAGGTTAGTATTTGCTGGTGAAATAGTGATAGGAAATGAATGGTACAAGTGCAGAATTTCTTGCTTATGCTTGGCATGTGCAGAGAATGAGAAATTGATGCTACATAATTGATTTCTAGATTTTTACCCATGATAATTACAAATAAGTTTAAAACTAATGATGCACATAAAATTCATTCATTGTGGTTGGATTTACCAACATTAATATTAGAATAAATTTGAATATTTGAAAAACAAAAAAGAAAAACATCACTTGAATATCATAATGAAGTTTTGGTACAAATTGTTAGTGCCAGTCGTTTGATTAATTCTATTAAACTATGAAGGTCAATTTCAAATGTAATTCATAATAGGAGCATATCTAAAAAATTATATGGTAATTGGTATACCTTAATATTTTTATTACTTTGTAAAAGTTGTTATTCAGTTTGGTTTAAATATTTCATTTTGGTACACCAAACTAAATTGAATACTATATATTCCAGTTCAATTGTAATTTTTATGCACTACCTATTTTTGCTCTATTTTGTAATTTCTTAACTAATAAAAATTCAAAATATAAATATATAAATATGATTAAGATATAATTTTCAAAACATTATTTCTAAAGAAAAGGAAAGATTGGATGAAGTATACAACAACAACAATCTGCTTTTATCTCACCGGGGAGCCAGCTGTATGGATCATATCTCACCATCATACTCGGTAGAGACACATTTCATTTATACTTAATTAATTTTTTTGCTTCTAATTGATTTTTTAGGTTTCCACCTAAGTCTTTAGTTTCTATTCTTGATAGAATCAAACAATTATATTCTGAAAATAAAAATATATATGTGAATAAATATGAAAAGATAAAGTTTATTCTTGAATGACTAAGAATGTCTAGAACCATGGGGAGGGTGGGAACAACTTTCTTTTGTTTGATAAGAAAATGAGGGAATCACTAGTCCAATGGGCATGGTGATTACCAATACTATAACACACCGATCACCGATACTGAATGGCTTGGGAATGATATATTTCCACTCCTTTCCTCCATGCCTCTTGCCAGATTTTATTTTTTCATCAATTCGAACTCAATATATTCCGAAACTTTATGTTTTACAAAATACGAATGAATTAGTTATATCAGTAGGATATTGCACTTGTTTGCTTCCATGATCAATTTTCTTGGACTTCGTTATCGATTCTTTCTAAGTCTACGGAAATCAGGAAGCTTGGATTACCTTCGTATAAGCCGAACCTTTGATGCCAAATCCTCTGATTGTTAGCCTGTTCCTAAGAACTTCACTCGTGGCAAAAAAAGGAAAAAAAATGTTTTTTTGCTTATGGTATTGATGATGATTTATTCCAGGTGTTCATGTTCGGCTCCAGAGGATATATGTCCCAACGATCTGGAATCTTTCACATACAAGGGTATGAACCAGGCTTCAATCTCCTTCACATATAGCTTTTTTCACCAATGCACTTTTCATTGCATATGCCGTTTTGTCTATATTTGCATACAACATTTAACAAATGGTACTATGTTCGATTGACACCCCTTAGTTGTATACATCATATCTGGATAACTCATATGGTCGGTCTCAACACCTTTTTGTGTCAAGAAGATTGGATTAGAATCAGCTACGGCAGTTTGTTCACTTTGGATGCACATTTTGTGCCTGTTTACCGAAAACATATATGATTGTGTAAAAAAATTATTTCCCGGTGGGGTTTCGTATATCAAGCCTGATTCTTTCTGTTAGAAGTTAGAACAGTTAAAATGACAACCATCAATTTTGTTTGAAAATGCTACGGCCCGTTTCTAATTAGATTGCTTTATTTGAGTATTGAGCCTTTTTGTAGTCTACTGAATACCTGGTCATTCTGGAAGGTTTCCTCTGAACTACATACATTCATCCTAGTCAGCAAGAGTGGTTACATGACGTAATAAAATTGTATCTAGGCTTCAAAGGTGTTGTTTAACATTCTCATCTGATCCATGTCAACAGAGGACTGCATTTCTTTGTTGTCGTTTCTCACATTCGTGGATTGTTGAACAAGTCTAAGTCCCTATTATAATTTTTAGTAGGACTTTTATGAAAAAGGTGATATAAGAACATTTGTGTATTTTGGCCGGACGGGTGGTATGGGTTGTAAATTTCGGTTTTTGTTGTAGATGTTTTCGTCACTGTCGATTTCAGCTACAAATTTCGATAGATTAGAAATGTATCATCTGATTCCCTCCATTTGTTGTGAATTTTGATATTATATATTCTGAATGTTAATCGAGAAAATTTGCCAGCCTAACTAGACTCAATTAAATTTTGGAATCAAATTAAGACTGTCCTTAGTCCAAGTGTGAGTATATCGCGTTACGAAGAATTGCTTTCTGTTATTCACTTATTTTGGTGATTTTAGCTCGAAGTTGTAAGAGCGCCCACTACCTCGACCAATGGCTTTGAGTTCGTGTGAGGGTTTTTTGTTGTTCGTTAGGTTAGGAGGAAAAAAAATTAAAATATATTAAAATTATTTTGGTGATTTTCATATTCTCTTTCTAAAGTAGAACTGCCGTTATTTTCTAGATCCTAAGAAGAGAAGAGCTTCAGAAAACAAACTGCCAAAAGAAGGGGAACCCTCCGGCCTAGACGCCCTAGCGACTGCTGCAGTTCTAGGAGACAACATGACGGAAATAGCGGAGTCATCAGTGGGGGCCACCACGAGACATCCCCGTCATCGCCCTGGGTGCACGTGCATCGTGTGCATCCAACCTCCGAGCGGAAAAGGGAAGCACGAGCCTACGTGCAAGTGCAACGTCTGTCTGACTGTGAGACGCCGTTTCAAGACGCTGATGATGCGCAAGAAGAAGCGGCAATCGGAACGTGACGCTGCCGAGCTTGCGCAAGGCAAGGGTAGGGCTTGTTCCCCCAAAACTGAGATAGAGAAAGAAGATATTACCGGAGATGTGTTACTTAAGATGAATCATTTGGAGAATGAAACGGGGAAGATAGGAAATGAGATGGATTTGGAAGAGACGAGCAAAGGAAAGTTGGATTTGAACTGCGATCCTCGCCGTGAAGATGATATGTTGGCTGAAATGAGTGGGCTCATGAGCTTGACGACTCTGATGAATGCTGTTGTAGCGTTGCCTTCGGATGCATACTTGGGGCAGAACGGCGGACTGAGAGTGGGGCCTGGTTTGCTATCACGACCTGTGGATGGGGGTGGCGAAAATGTTGTGAATGGAAGGTTTGCATCTAGAGAAGCGGATGGAAGGGAAGAATAATGGTGAACATAAGTTATGTTTCTTCTTCTTCTTCTTCTTCCTCCTTTCTTTTTTTTGAATAACTATTTTGGTACTTTAGGGTTTAAGCCCATAGTATTTTTTTTATATTGACTTGCATTGCATGTAAGTTTGGGATCACAGAGAGATGGTTTCTTGGGTTTAGGTTGACTTATAGTTTGGGGTATACATCCATAAGTGGAAAGTGTTTTGAGTTGATTTTATGTGTATTTAGGAAAGGTTTTGAGTTGATTTTTGTTCACTTTCCATTTATAACTGCGCTCTTTGGGACAACCTAAATAAAAATCATAAGTGCATTGTAATAAGGTCATGGATTAAGTGGATGCGTGACGGAGCCAAAAACACAGCTTTTTCCAATAGAACCACCAATGGTGGTAGAAAGAAGATAAATTTTGTTGATCGAATAAAAAATGAAGTTGGGTTTGGGAGGTTACTTCAAGACACTTTTTAGCAAAGAGACAATCTGGATACAGACGCTGTGGAAACGCAGGTGACAACCTAATAAGGTTCTTGGCCAGATGGTATCCCAACTATATTCTTACAAAGTTTTGGTCTATTTTGAGCACTGATATACTTTCTTGCATTTTAGATGTCTTCAATGGGAAGTCCTAAACAAAACTTTTGTTGTCTTTATCCCAAAGAGAAGAAAAATTGAGTTTGTCATTGATTATCGTCCTATTAGTTTGTACAATGTCATGCTCAACTTAACGATTGCTAATAGACTTAAACTAGTCCATCCTGATCTTATTCATAGTACTCACTGACAACGCTCTAGTGGCCTTTCAAAATTTTCATTTCCTAAAATATAGTATAGCTAAAAAAGGTTCATTTACTGTTGTTAAACTTAACATGTGTAAAGTATATAACATTGTGGAGTGGTGTTTTCTAGAGAGTTATGACGAGACTGGAGATAAATGAGAGATTTTTTCAACATGTTATGGAATGTGTTTCTACAGGCTCGTTATATGTATCTATCAATGGTTAATTGGGTACGACAAGGTAAATCCCTTGTCTCTTGTTCTGTGCAAAGGCCTTCTCGGCATTATTCTGACAGGTAGAAAAGGGTGTGCATGCAGGCCCTTTCTTATCTCACATTTTACTTTTCGGATGATAATATTATTTTTGGAGAGGCGAGAGCGGAGGAAATTGATGTCTTGAGCGATGTCATTAAAGCATCCAAATGATTAGTTAGGAGAAATCTGGAATCTCGTTTAGTGGGGGTGTAGCAAATAGAATGGAACCTAGTTGGTACTCATTCTGTTTACCTGGGGATTTCGGCAATGGTGGGACGTTTGGAAAAAGCATGTTATAGCTCGCTGGTTTGTAGAGTGGAGAAAAAACTTAAAAATTGGAAGAGCATAATGGTTTGAAATGCGGGTCGTATGGTGGCTCAAGCCGTTTGATCTTACATGATGAGTTGTTTTTGTTACCAATCAGCATGAAATAAATTTGAAGATGAGTTGGGTTTTAGAGACCTTGAGTTGACTGGATGGAGACTTGTCTCTCTCTGGTAGTGGCGTGTTACTTAAAAAGAATTTACATGGAGGAGCATTGTAGGTAGAAGGAAGTGCAGTGGAGATAAAGTGAGTATTTGGTCTAAAATGTCATCTGCTAGGCAGAGGCTAGTCCATTTGATTTGAAGTGATTGTTATGATTTCCACATGCATGATGAGGGACGATTCTGTTATGAGTTTCCGACAGTTCAGCTCATGACCAAGTTTGTAATTCAATAAAAAATGTAGCATCTTTTCTTCTCACAAAAACCACCCAAGGAAACAACAAGGTTTCCTCGTATCTAAAATGTTGTATTGGTTGGATCGATAATGATGTTTCGGCCGGACGCTTTTATATCTTTTCATTTCCTCCTCAACGGCCTCCAAACATTTTCTCACCAAATATGTCCAATCACAATATTTCTTATTACTTGAGATTTTTTAGATGTCTTTTTAAGGGATATGGAGAACGGATAAACAAGTCATTAAATAAAATATAAAAACTAAAATGATATCTAAAAAAAATAGAGGTGGTATTTGATTGTACTACTTGTATCTCATGTTCCCCTCTTCTGTTTGGGAAAGTTGTACATTTTTGGAAGTATAAAATTTGGGTATTAGGATGATCAATAAATATATGTTCACCGCTTATGTTCTAGTAGAGTAATGAATCATGGAAACAAGGTTAACCAAATTATTACTCCAATCGAATACCAACCTCACTCAACTTTGATCTTGCTATTATTTCAGTTTGTTTTTTCATTTAATTTTGATTTAGGTATAGTGATTTAACTCCGTATAAATAAGAAATCGAATTTTGCTCGATCTCGATCTCAATCCAAATTTGGCAAAATTGTGCAGATCTAAGCTGATGTAACTTGAATCTGTGTGTTTGCGCTGCAATTTTTCTATGTGCGTTTATTCTTTTCATTATATTTTTTAGCAAAAAGTAATAGTTTTACGGAGAGGTTTCTTGTGTATCAGTTGCATGGATTTTATATGCTGACAATTTGAGTCATGGACCAAAAATATATTAGAATTATGTTTAAAGGTATTACTTGTTTTAGGTAAATGTTTTGATTACCAGAACAATCAGAACATTTACCCAGGACATATAATACCTTTATGCATAAATGATGATAGCTAACACTGTGCGACAGATGCGCATGAGATTTTACCTAACACTTGTACATACATGTAAATTGATTATAGTTTAATTTGGTAGAATATTATGTAACTCATATAGTTGGTGAGAGATACCAAACTCCTCTCCAATTCCAATTACCAGACTCCTCTCCAATTCCAATTAAAATTAAGTGTAGGTACATATGTTTTTTTGGGTTAAATGAATCCTTTTACACAATTGTAGATCCCTAAATGATTAGGCTATAAATAAAGCAGCATTGTTTGAGAATAAAGTGCTATAGATAGATGTCTCCAATAATATAATACTAAATCGGGTAAAGAAAACATTGAATCCGGCATGCACGCGTATTTGACGATCCCCATAACCAATGGAATCCTACCAACCACAGGCATCCATGCAGCAGCATGCTCATATGCATACATGTACCAATCGCACTAATTAATGGTTCATTTGGAATCTCAGTGACGGACGCACGTAAGGGGCAAGGGGGCACTGGGCCCCCCTAACCCCGTTATAATGTGCTATTATATATGTTGGTCTCATCATAATGTGCTATTATATATGATTTTTTTTTTATTTTAATACAACTTAATTAAATAAAATAAATATTAATATAGTTTAATTTAAATTAGATGGATGTATTATTCTCTATAAGCAACAAAGGTAAAGATGTTAAAAAATATAATGAATATAGAGACATTATATCATTTTTCTTCTTTTCGTAATTAAAATAATTTATTTATCTTATCTAAATTGTTAGTAATTTTCTAGTTTTATTTATAGAGTTGACAATTGTTGAGGCTCATGGACATATTTAGGGTGCACACAACGGTAGTCCTCCTTTTAAATTTTTTAAAATATTAATTTTTAATGTAATTTATCCAGTATTTTAAGTTTAGAGCCAAATTTTAATTTGATTTCTAGCCTACAAAATTTGTCTCATATTTGGAAAAAAATTGACATATAACCTTATAGCATAGTAAATTTTTTTTTTAAAAAAATCACCCCGTGAAATGAACTCCTAGATCCGTCTATAAATGGGCCCCCCTCGACTGAATTTCTGGGTCCGTCACTGATTTGGATGGAGGGATTTGATTTGCAATGAATAGATTTTAGATTTAAAATTCATGGACTTGAAATTCCTTGTTTGAATTTATGGTGGATTTGTGAAAGGATTTTGAAATAAAAATAAATTCAAATCCATTATTTGACAAAATACTGATACAATATTTGTAAAATTCAATTTTTTTCTTTAAAGTTTAAACTAACAATTTATATTTTTTATTAAATAAAATAATATTTAACTAAATCTAAATTAACTGAATATTTTTTTTCCAATTATATATATACACACATACATATTATGTATTTTATATCCCAAAAAGTTATTGGGAGCATTTCATTGGAGATAAAAGAAAAAAAATAAAAATTAAAGAATTAAAAAAATATTAGGAGCATTTTATTGGAGAACAAGAGGAAGAGATAGCGATAGGGAGAAGAGAAGAAGAGAGAGAGCGCGAGGGAGGAGAGAGAGAGAGATAGAGAGGACGAGAGAGAGAAAAGTGTGAGTGAGGAGAGATTTGTAAATGAATACCTTTGTCAAAGGATTTGAAATTCACCCAAATATATTGTAAAATGGAGAATCTCAAATTCTGAATTTTTAAATGGGTTGATTTAAAAATCTGGATTTACAAATCCACTTCATTTAGTATTTTATTCAAACACATGAAGTGAATTTGACAATAAATTTATATAACACAAATCCCTCCGTCCAAACGAGGCCTCATATAATTCACCCAAAAAACAAAAGAATCCAGCGATATATGAGGAGCTGAATGGCTAGATCATTGTGTAATAATTTAGCGCCAATTGCAGTAAAAGATTTACGTACTAAATTTTTTTATCTCACTCCATTAACCAACAGTGGACAACTTTGATTCATATATAACTCAAATCATGACAAATGATGATTTTCTTGGGGAGATTCAAATAGTACAGAAATTGTGACTTAAATTAATGGGTAATAAAATGTGAATTATTACTCAAAAGTGTTATCTTATACAAAGATAAGACTCATATATATGCTAATATCTTATCTTATTATATTAACTAGTAAATGCTCCCGTGCGATGCACGGGCTATTTTTTTAAGAGTAAATCAATATTAATATGAACAATATCTTTTATTAAAAACGCATTTTTATTTGATAGTATATAACAAAAGAAAAAATGGTTAAAATTTGTTACAAAGAAAACTTTTGTTCTTTTGCAGTGTTATTCATTCCTTGCCTCTTACTCCAGAAAATCAGATTTTTCCACTAATAAAAATACATTTTAATTTTTTCACGAATTTCTTCCTCGTATCTTATTCCAGAATTTTTTTTTTTTTTTTTTTTTTTTTTTTTTTTTTTTTTTTTATTTCATCCGTTTATTTAACTTCTCTTGTCTATGTCAAAACACTCATATTAAATTATAAATTTTGAATAGATCACATTGATGGATCATAATAAATAAAGTGAACATACATAATCCAGAATCGGATATGATTGAACAGATTGAGAAACAAAAAGTTTCAAATCTAATATCAATTAATAGGATTGAGAAACAAATAATCTTAAGGATTATTCTTATATAAAATATTTTATTAGTTTACGTACAAAACATCTTCTATTAGAAACAACAACAAAAAAAGAATTAAGGATTATTCTTATATAAAATATTTTATTAGTTTACCTACAAAATATCCTCTAGTAGAAATAAATTTTAAGAAAAACATAGAAAATACAATTTTATTTTAGGATGAATTGAATCTTCATAGTCCATATGATGAGTTGATTCATATAAATAGAGTTGAATTTGGATTTAGAATTTTTAAAGACATAGATGACCTCAAATCTTTCAATTAGCTCATTAATACAAATAAAGTTGGATTTTGATTTAGATAAACATAAAGAAAAATTAAAATAATCATTAAGAAAATATATACTTTTCTCAATCTTATTAAATTGTATTGCAATTCTGGATTGTATATCTTCTTTGTTTGTTTATTACTGTTAATCAGTGTGATCTATTCCAAAATTTATTATAATTTAATATTAAGATTTTGGTAGAGAGATGAGAGAAGTAAAAAACCGAATGAAATTAAGTATTTTCGGATTGTAAATTACCAATTTAAATTTATTTTTAAAAAAATGAACATTCTAAATTTCTATTAATTTAGAAATATTCCACCATTTGAAATAAATTTGTTCTAAGATAAATTATTTTGTATTTTTCTGATCGTAATTTAGAATTATCTTTTTTGTAGTTGTAAGGTTCACCTTCTAAGATAAATTATTTTGTATTTTTTTTATCGTAATTTAGAATTATTTTTTCTGTAGTTGTAAGGTTCACCTAGTCGTCCCCACATAGGAGCTATGTACGCTCTGACTAAACGAACCCTTACTACCACAACATTTTTTTTCTGGAGTAAGTTCATCAACCATGTTGAATAATGGAATAAGTTCATCAACCATGTTGAATACCATGGTGAATGATCGAATAAGTTCATCAACCATGTTGAATACCGGAACCATTGTTTCTGTATCAATTGAAACTAAAATCTTGCGTGTGACAGAATGGATGAAGGGGTCCAGATATTTATAACTTATATAAAACCCTAGTATACACGCTTCTGTAACTACATTCTGTTAAACATACCGCGTAAAAACATATTTTACTGATTATATAATTCCTGAAATCTCTCAACTACATTTTACATAATAACTTTAAAAAAAATCATTAGTTTTTCTTTCTTTCTTTTTTTTTGGACCGGAAATATAGATCTTATAATGTTTCAATAATGTCGTACAAATTATTAAAAAAGATATATTGCGTTTTTTTATTCTATTTAAATATTCTTTGATTTATAAATTGAAATATATAATTATAATTTTTTTTTTAATCAGTGAATATATCCACATTAGTTATTTAAAAACTATTTATATTTATTTCATAAATAAAAAATAGATATAATGTTCTTTAAAAATATAGAATACATATATGTACAATTTATTCTATTCCTGAAATATCTCAATTACATATCTAAATTTTATAATATGTTTTTATTATATCTATACTAATGAAATAATTTTAAATTGATTTTATAAGTTGTATTATATACTTGCATTGAATATATGGCAAACATTTTCTTTTTAAACAACAGGCTCGCCTTAGTATACACGCATCTAAATATCCATTCTGTTAAACATTAATTTAAAAAATCGAGAGTCCATATATTTATTTAAAGTTTATTTAAAACTCTAATATATACATGTCTAAATATTTATTTTGTTGATTAAATTAGCCAAATAGTATATTTCAACGAATGTAAAATTCCTGAAATATCTCAACTACACTTTACACTATATATTAAAATAAATTACATGTCTATTCTTTTGTTTTATTTGGTTTGGATATTTAAATCTTCTAATATTCAATTATATTTTACCCTTTGATTTTAGATATGTATTGCCTTTTTTTATTCTAACAATATATATATATATATATATATATATATATATATATATACAAATTCTTTTATTTATAAATTGTATTATATAACTATAAATTTTAAATAGATATGATGTATTTTAAAATTCTAGAAAACATATCTGTAACATATTTTTTAATTCCTAAAACATCTCAACAACATGAACAATTCAAAATTAAATATATACCATGTTGGACTGGATATTTAGATCGTTTAATATGACAATTAGATTTCCAATTGAAAAGTAAATTAATATATGGTATTTTCAACTCCACAGATTTTTCAATAGAAATATTTTGATTTATAAATATATATTTCTACGTTTTTTTCTTTTTAGAATATCTTAACCAAACAACGCTTTTGCCGAGATATTTTAATTTATATATATTTCATTGATTTTATATTGCTTACTAAAATATTATCAGAATTGTGAATAATGTCGATTCAATTGAAGTTGATGCATGTATTTATTTAAATAAAAATTATAAAATTGAAATCTACTACAATAAATCAGATTTGGTCTTCAACATCAGCAGATCCTCGAATGTTTAGCGAATCTCTAACCCTTTTCCAATATTCTTCGCGGATTGGCTGTATACATGTAATAAACCAAATTATTTTTTTCTAGAAAAATATATTGACAACAATTTAAATAATTCACATAACAGGAAATAAATAAATCTAAACTTTTTATATGATTACATATTACCGTAGAAAAAGATGATGGTAGATAAATTTGATTTTTGCAATCTTCAAAGTTGTTTTCGCCAGAATCATGATTCATTGTTGCTGATTTTTTCTTATCTTTATTTGCAGGTCGTTCCTTTGGAGCATCTATTATGGTGAAGTATCTATCAAAGTTAACACATAATAATTAAGGAATGTCAGAATAATAGAAATTTGCATCCACAAATGTGAATCCAAAAAACTGTAATAGTTACAAAGCTAAGAAATTGCAAAATGAATAAGAAATGGAATTACTCAGCAAAATCAAATATGAATCAAATAAACTGAAATAGTGTCGAAATAAAGAAATTGCGAAATGAATAAAAAATAAAAATACCCAGCTGCAAATGTGATTCTCATTTACGTGATTCTCATTTACTGAAGATACTGTATTTATAGGAGCAAATATGTTATCAGATAAGGATTTTTTTTTAAATTTCAAAATTCAAAATTTTAAATAATATAACGAAATTTGTTTTAAATATCTTTACAGATTTATTGTTGCTGATTTTTCGCTAGATCTCAAAATATAACATGGGATAATTCAAAATTCAAAATTCGAAATTCAAATTCACTTCTATTCTTAGTAACTAAATAATTGGGCGGGAAAAATCTCAACTTACTAATTCTGGATGACTTGACGTATTATATATATATAGATAAGCCAAAGGGCATTTTTGCCATTTTAACAATAATTTGATAAATTTATGTCAATTTTGGTAAGTTCATAATTTTCTTTTTAATTTTTTAAATGTAAATAATTGTTTTATTTCTAATCTATTTTTTATGCATAATATATCAAATTATTCGTCTTTTAACTATCTTCAGTTTAGCATCCATATCACATATATTATAATGAGATATTTGATTTAAAAAATAAAGTGTTTACTGGTTAATTATTTGGGTAATATTTGAGCATTTATTGTAAATTGCACTATAATATTGGGCTAGGTTGCAACTAAAATAATTAATAAAATAATTATCAGATAAAAATATTACTTAAGTTTCTTTAAGTATAACAAAATTTTTTTTTTGACATGAATTTATACATATTTTCTTTAATTAAGTGACACCTGAATAAAAATAATTGTTTAAATAATCAAACTCCTATTTTATTAAATTAAAGACAAAAAATTAATATTTAATTTTATGAATAATTTATGAAATCATTACATTTGCTGGTTTTATATATATATATATTAAGAAGTATTGAAACATATGTATATTTGCATATCATAATTATTATTGAGATATATATATTTTTTTATTTCTTACTCTATTTTTGCATTTTGTTATAATTACTTTATTAAATATGTTTACACTTTTGCGACTTATATTATGTTACAGTTTTCAATCTTTTCTTCTACGTACCCAACCTAAACTATATATTTTTTACACTTTGCAACCTTAAAAATAATTTGTCAAACTAACTAACTTCAACTATATCTTTTTTTACTTCTTGCAACCTAAGTAATTTTGATTGCATTAATCCAATTTTATCTTTAAATGCATATAATATTCACAACTATGAATAATTTATTTGAATAATTATCATACCAAATAAATTATGAAAATATTCATATATCTGAAGAGCTCACATACTTGAAATTATTTTTCCAATTATTGAATAATTTTTTAATTTTATTTGGTTAATGTTAGGATTTATTAGAAAATAAGAAGTATATGAGTGTATCACCAAGTGAAATGTTAAAAGTTGCAAATGATAATCTAAGTTTAGAAAGAAACAATTAATTATTATAGTTACAACTTGGAATATTTTCAAACATGTTAAGAAATCTACACATAGTAAAAGTTACTCCCTCCAACCCAAAAAAGTGTCGCGTTACACTTTTTTTGAAAATTAAGAATGGGTGTAGTTAACAAATATACCCCTACATCATCTATCTAATTGGGATATGATTTATGCAAGAAAGAAATATAGTCAACTAAATTAAGTAACTTATTTTAGTAAGATTTGAAGATTGGTGGGGTTTTTTTGCTCAAAGGATACTTTTTTGAATAATTGTATTTTCTCTAAAATGACACTTTTTTTTTTTACCGGAGGAAGTATTAGAAGTAAAATTTTCAATTTCATTCTCCCACTAAAATATTTTGTGTTACTTATGATTATTTGTACAAGTGCCAACTTTTGATTGTTTGTTCTTTTTTTCTTTTTTCCATTCTTTCTAGAAAATCCCTTTTCCCATAAATACCAATATTCTTTTCTCTTAAACATTTTTTACATATTACATATTCATATTTTCATGATGTTTAATTTGACATCCATATCACATATATAAAAAATATGGTATTATATTAAATAAAAAACAATTATTTACCTATTGGTTATTCAATTATTTGGTTAAATTTGAGTACCTATTGTAGTAGCGCACTGTTGCCATGTTTAGTTTGCTGAAACGAGTTAGTTTATTGTATTTACCTTTTCACCTTTAATTCCATAAATTAATCTATATCTATACTAATTTACATAAAAATATATGTGTATGTGCGCGCGCGTGGGTGTGTGTGTGTTTGTATAATAAAATAAAATGGAGTCAAATATGTAACAAAAACATAATTCTGTCAAATTGCAAATCAAACATTTTCAAGGAGTTATTTATGTATGTGTCCCTAAAGAATAATCATTTCACCTTCTTTAAGTTGAATTCGATTTTTTTTTTAGGATTAGACTATTTACATAGTTAATTAATTTATATAAAAATGAATTTATTGACTAATTTTAACAATAAAAAGTATGAGATTATTCAAAATGAAAAAAATATCTTTCTTATAAATTATCAATGTATTTTATTACCATCTTATCTTTATTTAAAAAGTTGAGTTTTATTATATTTGTTTTTGGATGAACACATGTAATTAATTGAATTATTTATGATTATTCGCATAGTTTAAGAAGGATAAGAGAAGTTTAAGAAGGATAAGGGATGTTTGAGTTTTTTCTTCTTTTTTTTTCTTTTTTCTTTTTTTTTTTTTTTGTGACACAAACAAGAATCTTTTTGCTTAAAGAAGGTCCTTAAGTACAAGACTCTTAATCCACAATGGGATATCACCCTCCACCCACACAGACTAGTGAGGTAGTGTAAAAGAAAAACGAGCTAATTGATGGGCAACCCTATTACAATTACGACTCATATGATGCAACCCATCTATATAGTTTCCCATCAATATAACCCTAATATCCTCAACTAAGACGCCACAATAATCAAGGTAATTCAATTGCCCCGTGACTGCCTGCACTGCCAGCAATGAATCAGAATAACACACCACTTTCTGAAATCCACACTCCACACAGAACCTGCATCCACTTAAAATTGCCTCTAACTCAGCTGCCATAACCAAAAATGGTTTCATTAGACGATGAGCCGCCGCCGCCAATATATTTCCTGTATGATCCCTAATGATAAACCCCACACCATATAGGCTCTTCTCAGCGTTGTATGCCGCATCCACATCTAAACGAATAAAACACTAGGCTTATTCCATCTCTCCACTTCAGCAGATCGATGTCCCCCACCATAATTCAAGAAATTCTCCTTTGCACAATCAAAGTCTCTTAGCCGAGATTCCGCAAACATCCAATTTTGCAAACTCCAAGACTCACTCCTCTGATGCAACCACTGACGCCATGACTCCCAAACACACCAAACACCCATAAGAAAAATACGACACAATTCCAAACCATACAATTTCCTAATCACTTCCACACAATCCACAAACGAACTATTTCTCATAACCTTGAGAGATACCCAAAAACAACTGCCCTTCCAAAATTATTTTATAAGAGGGCAGAAAAGTAATCCATGCATTGTCGAGCCCTCATAAACATTACAAAACGAGCAAGCTGGGGTAGTGGGAACATGATGACTCACAAGATTAAAAGGAAATGCAATATAGTCCAACGAGGCTTGCCAAATAAAAATACGCACCTTGGGGGGAAGGGATAAAGCCCACACAAATTTTCACCAATCCACCGAATGATTCATCAAATGTTTCGGCGGAGAAAACCCCTTAATAGCAAGCCTATATGCAGATTTCACCGAGAATTTACCATTACGTTCATATTTCCAAAAGCGAGAATCAATCCGAGACATACCTCCAAGCGGGATATTAAGAATGGCATCAACCTCATAAGGGAGAAAAACCGTTTCCAATCTCTCCTTGTCCCATCTCCAATTTCTGTTTATAAAATTCGACACCTTTGCATCTGAAACTTGGATCCGAGACGAAATTTTACCAGTCGCAATATGCCAATATCCAGTATCCACGCATCACGAAAAGGACGAATACTTTCCCCATCACCAATCCTCCACAGCATACCCTCATCCAATAAATCCCTTGCCCAACACATAGAAAGCCAAATGTAAGAAGGATTAGAACCTAAATCGGCCTCCATAACATCACAGAATTTGAAATATCTCCCTTTAAACACACGAGCAACAAGAGAATCAGGATTCTCTATAATTCTCCACACCTGTTTAGCTAATAGGGCTTTATTGAAAGCATTAAAATCTCGAAAACCCATACCTCCCAACTCCTTCGGCTGACAAAGCTTCTCCCACGATGCCCAATGCAACCCCTTAGAATCCGATTGATTTCCCTACCAGAACTTAGAACACAACTGTTCAATCTGACTGCAAATAGAAGCCGGAATCCGAAAACATGACATAACATATGTCGGGATAGCTTGAAGAACAGACTTAATCATAACCTCCTTCCCTCCTCGAGAAAATAATTTAGTATTCCAGCCCAATAAACGCTTGACTACCTTCTCTCGAATAAATGAAAATTGTACCCTTTTACTCCTCAAAGAAAACGTAGGCAATCCCAAATACAAATCATGACCCTGGACCACCGATAAAGAGAAAATTATTTTCATGCGTGATATCACCAGTGGAGGCACTACTGGGCTAAAAGTCAATGCTGACTTATCATAATTAATAAGCTGCCCCGAAGCTCTCTCATATATCCGTAAAGTCTCTCTTACCTGTATAGCATCCTTCGGGGACGCCCTAAAAAATAGAAGGCTATCATCCGCAAAGAATAAATGTGAGATTGTTGGACATTATGGAGCAATTTTAACCCCCTTGAAACTCCCCTCCTCTTGAGCCTTCGTAAGCACCTCTGATAAACCCTGTGAACATAAAGCAAATAACAAGGGTAATAGCGGATCCCCCTGTCGAAGTCCCCGAGTAGGCATCACCTACCCCACCACTCCACCATTAAGATTAAAAGAGTACTCCACCGAAGATATACACCGATAAATCAAATCCACAAATGATGGATGAAATCCCAGTTTAATCATCAAAGAAGTAATGAAATTCCACTCTACACGATCATATGCCTTGCTCATGTCTAGCTTCAACGCACAATACCCAGACCTCTTACTCTTATTACTCCTAATCCAATGCACTCTCAAAGCTGATTAAGACATTATCCATGATAAGTTTGCCTGGTATGAACGCACTTTGCTGCGAATCGACCACCTTGGCAAGCACTTTTCCGAGCCTATTAGAAATAGCCCTCGAGATAACCTTCGCCAATGTATTGCAAAGACTAATTGGACGGTATTCCTTCAAAGTGCAAGGTTTCGAAGATTTCGGGATCAAAGTTATTATATTTCGATTCCACTCACCCAAGGACTTCCCACCATTCAAAACATCCAACACCTCCCTAATCACCAATTCACTCGTAAATGTCCACGTTTTTTGAAAGAACAAAGGCGTAAATCCATCAATTACCGGGGCCTTAGAGGGGTGCATATCAAATAACGCATGACGAATCTCATCCAATGTATATGGAGCCGTAAGCATGTCATTCATACTATCTGAAACCCGAGCATCAACAGCGTCCAACACATGATTCATATCCCACTGACTCGGATTAGACGAAGAAAATAACTCCTCATAATACTGGACAATAATTTCCGTCATAGATCCCACCGAAGTACACCAATCTCCATGAGCATTTAACAATCCCGGAATAAAATTCCTCCGACGACGTTCAGATGCTATTGAGTGAAAATACTGCGTATTTCAGTCCCCATGATTAAGCCACATAACACGAGATCTTTGTAACCAATACGCTTCTTCTTTTGATTGCAATACATCAAGCTCGGATTGAAGCTGTCGTATCCTCCCACCATCCACTACCGTCCCATTCGGTCTCAAGGATATATCAATTCTCTTTTTAAGCTCTTTAATACGACGCGTACGCCCTCTAAAACTCGGTTCCAACCAATCCAATAAAAACTCCCGCAGACGGTTCAATAGGATAGGCAACTCATGATTACTAGATAACGAATTCAAAAAACTCTCCAAATTGGTTAAAAGCTCCGAATCAAAAAACCACGAATGCTCAAAACAGAATCTCTTACTCACAGGGAATACCACCGACCCCCTATCTTTCTTGAAATCAATACAAATAGGCCTATGATCCGACCCATAAAAATGAAGATTACTCACTGTAGCAACCGGGAACAACGAGCGCCAAGCTAGATTTGCAACAAATCTATCAAGTCATTCCAAAATAATTCCATCTCCCTTCCCGTTCATAAACCAAGTATAGAATTCACCCAACCATCCAAGATCTTGAACACCAATATCAGATAGCACATTATAAAACTCATTCATTTGGGTTACTGATCTATTCTTACCACCAAATTTCTCGGAAGCATATAAAATTTCATTAAAATCTCCCCCAATAATCCACTGTAAATGTGCATATTCATCCATACAAGCCAAACGACGTAACAACATCCAAGATTGATTACGTAATTGAACAGAGGGGTTGCCATAAAACCCCGTGAAACGCCAATGTAAATTATCCCAACACACACTACAATCAATATGCCCCTTACTATACGACAAAATAGAAACAGAAATATTATAACTCCAAAATAACACAAGTCCACCACTGCAACCCACTGGATCCATACAAAATATTCCAGAAAAACCTAACATAACACGCAATCGAGAACAAAAAGACGAAGGAATTTTTGACTCACAAATGAACAATAAATTAGGAGCTTTATCAGCAACAGGTTGCTGCAAATCCCGGAATGCAAACCGGTTCTCAAGCCTCCGTGCATTCCAACATATACAACTCATTGTTCATGGCGGGCCTAAACAATGCCAGGCTCCGCCAATTCAGCAACCTGTAGATCAGACACCTCCATAAGCTTCAATTTCTTCGAGCTGCTTCCAAATTCCTCCTCCACCGAGTGTGAACGTCTATTACCCACACTCACCTTCCCTATTGGCTTTCTGTTCTTAGACCCCCGGGGCGGTCCTCGACGCCGCCCAGTTGTAACCTTACCTCCAGCTCCCAAATCTTTCCGAATTCTGGAAAATACTTTAGAAACCTCAATACTCGACCCCGCATGCACAGAAGCGACCTGCTGTCGCCCCAGGCCACTGGCTTGAAAAATATACGCAGCCTTCATCTCATCATTCGATGATACCGGAGTAACAACCACCTCCACCAGTTATGTCGCGTTCGTTACTGGCAACCCACTCCCAGGTCCGACGTCATCCATCTTCTGCACAGGTCTTGATTCCCCCCCTTCACAAGGACCATGACAAAGAAACAATGTTTTGCTACTGGAATCTGTCTCCTTTGCAGCCATATGAGTCAAAGAAGATTTTTTTCCAGAATTAACCATAATATCCTTATCCCCTGTCTTCACATCCTTATGCTTCAATACCTCCTTCCTCTGATCAACCCCCAACAAAGATGAAATAGTCCCAATAGTGGACATGCTCTTACCATCCGCACGTAACCAGGTTCCGAACAGATGCTGGTCGGAACCCCCATTCTCACCTGAACCACGAACCCGGTCGCAATCCTTCTCAATATGTTCCAAACTCCCACAAACATAACAATAATCTCACAGCTTTTCGTATCGGAAAAGCACAACATCCCGTACCCCATTCAACACCACCGACGTTCCTCGATAAATCGGGCGAGAAACATCAATCTCAATTCGCACCCTCCGAAATGGTAACAGCCCCATTTGCGACTGCACCTCCAACACTGTCCCTAATTTTGACCCAATCACTTTCCCCACAGTAGCCGTCATATTGCGAAATGGTAATCCATGAATTTGTACCCAAAAAGGAACAACCCTGATCGCCATTAGTTCTGGCTTCAACTTGCCGGAGACTTCCATTAATGCCAACAACGCTCCTTTAAAACTCCATGGCTGATTTCGATACACTCTCCTACACTCCCCCGCGTCGCCAAAACGAAATGAGAGCAATCCATTCCCCACATGAGAAATTATCAGTGATTTCTTTAAAGCCCAAATTTTATGAAGAGCTTCCTGTAAATCCTTTATCCCAATTGATCTGGGCATGACGAAACGACCATACAGGCACAGAGCCAAGTTCTCATTCTCGTCTTCATTCACAATGACTTCATCACCCTCCAAACTCGTCAAATTCAAAGTTTCCCACAAGCATGCCAAAGATGAAACCGGATCAACCGCCATCGTATCCTTCGATGTAAAACTCAAACAAAGACCGGCAAGGAAATGATTTCACCGAAAACGCGTTGAAATCCAAAGAAAACCGAAGATCGTATGAAGTCTCACTAGGTCAAAGCAAAACCCTAACCCTAGGAGCAAAGAACTATACTTTTTCTGATATTTTTTTATCGGGATGTTTGAGTTTTATTAAATAGGTATTTTATTTGTCATATTTAATATTTATTTCAATTGTATCCATGCCAATAATTTTTGTTTCTAAATAATAAGTATATATTCAATCCAAAAATTATAGGGAGAAACAAATATTTACACTATTTAGCATTTTACAGTATAATTAAAAAAATTTAAAAATTTATTTTATCAAGTATACATTTTGTTTACGTTTAAAAAAATAAAATAATGTATCATTTGATTTAGTTAAAATAATATTTTACGAGCACATTTTCGTGCATACATTTTAGGAATATATTAGAAATAATATTTTTTTGTCATAAAACCATTGTTTGATGTTGTAATCAGGGCACACCTAAAATCCCGAAGCCTATCGTTCATAGAGATGAAAGTTTTGACCCCATTAGCTCAGCACCGGATGAGTGGTGGAACCTAACTTCAGAAAATCGAACCGGAGCAGAGGTCTGTATTCGTTAAAACTGACAGATTTTATAATTCGCAGCAACTTCCAAGGACTTATTAGTCTAAATCACTTTATTTTATATTGTTCAAGGTTCCCCCAAAGGAAGTTGCTACACCGAGTAGGCTAACAAGGAGCAAGGCGGCTGCAGCAAATAAAGATAAGGTAAATCGAGGCGAATCTTTATTTCGCTGTTTGCTATCTCCCTAAACCCGACTGCACAATTGACTATTAAATTGAAACCTAGGGCTGCCATATCTTAGCAAAATATTGGGGAAAATTCGTTCGTTTTGGTTGAACTGCAATTTTGCTAGTTTATATGAGCATTTTCAGACTCGATTGTTGCAATTTTGCTAGTTATCTTGAATATTCATTTTATTTTTGGGACAATTCCCAATTTGTCTAGTTAGTTTGAATACTCTAAGTTTGGGGATGTTGAAACTGAACAAGCTATCTTGATTTTCTTTTGTTGGAAAATTGCTATTTTGCCTAAACTAATCAAACAATTGTTTTAAAAAAATGGTTATTTTTTAAAGGTTCAACCACCTGTTGTGTCATCCCCTACTAGAAAGACAACGCGTAGTGCCGCTTCAATTGTAGAGGGTGCCATAAAACTGAGTCAAAAAGGATCGACCCTTGAAAGAGGACCATCACCTAAGTTTAGGAAAGCTGATACAGGAAAACTGATCCCTCCTGCTGTTAGAAGAGTCTCGCCACGGAACAAATCGGCAGTGAAACAATCAGCTTCGTCCAGTCAACCCAAAAATACACAAGAATCAACCACGGCTGCTCCAGTTAAGCAATCTGTTAGAAGGAAACTTCAGGTTCGTATTTTGCATATTTTTCCAATCTTTATTCTGTATGTTATGTACTTGCAATTTTGTAGAGTTATTCATGCAATTAATTGAATGTGTAGGTTAGGAGGCCCAAGGCTGCAAGAGACACTACACTATGTCCCCTGAACACAATTGAAAAGCCGAACCCAAGAAACTTTATCAGGCCTAGCCAGAACAACCCAGGCCCTAGCAACATAACCACCGAGGTCCGATTTGCAACAACCTCACAAGGAGAAAATGTTCAAAGGGCACATGTTCCTTCTTCAGGAGTGCCTGTTTGTACTCAGATGTAGTCATCATGCAAGTTATTTTGTGCAATGTTTAGCACTTGTCCAGTACTGTTTGTGATTAGCACTTTTATTTTTTGTAGGCAAAACATCTGCAGGATGTGGAAATATACATGTCCCTCCCTATTGTGATGTTTGCTTTTCTTTTGTAAATTTTCAAGCAGGTGTAGTAGAACCAGACTGCTTGTCAATTTATAGCTTTTTGAATGCTATCAAGTAGAGTACTAGACAAGTACAATAGACATTGCATCTTTTGTAATTAGATCCCAAACACTTTATATGGTGATTATATCAGAATGGAATGTGAATTTCGCTTCATCATTTATATGTTCAGTCACTTTCTTTAAACATCATTTTTTGTTTCACTTGTTATTTATCTGTTGTGTTTAGTATTAGTTGGTGGGATGTGCAATTGCTAAGTACAGTGGAACCGACATTTTGATTAACTTCGCACTACCGTTCACTTCAATCTAAACTACAGGCCCAATACATCTATTCGACAAACTTGAACAACATTAAAGGAAGAATCCTTTCCAATTAAAATCCCAATTAAGATTTACAAAACACACGACAAAGATTGCAACTAAGATTTATAGAGCACCTGAACCCTAAAACATAAAGCAATAATATATCAACCTCATAAACACAAAACACATTCACTCAATATTGTGTGAATGCAAAATCATTCCAATTAGAATAAGGTGATTTACAAGAAACCTTAAGAAGTTACCATAAACTGCATTACACATTAGTCTACTAATCAGTCATCACACTACAGGTAGTTCATACACTAGCGAGTACGCCCAAAAGGTTGCAAAAATACGCTAGGTGTGTTCCGATAAACTTAGCATTAATATACCTCCTACATAACAAACTGGAGCCAAGCTACCACTTCAAGAAAAGCAGAACCACACACACACACAAAAACAGCAGAATCCACTTCTCTCTAGTCTTCACTTTCGCAATCTCTTCCTCGACCGTAGCTATTCTGGCCAAATCATTCTCGTCCAAGTTGACACGGTGCATCACGCCTTCCGCAGGATTCACCCGTCGCAGCAAACCCGGTATGACCTGTCTAGCTCTATCCCCTACAGGACGGTCCATCCACATGAAGAACTCGCACCCATCTGGTTCCTTTGAAATAAAATAAATAAATAAATAAAATAAAGTCAATCTACTACAATAAACCACCAATAAGACTTCATGAGCAATCTGAACATTCCTCCTACTAGAAAATTACGCCGAATACATAAAACCCTAGCATTCGATGAATGCAAATACTCTAAACTGTAACCACTTCCATATCAATAATAATTCCGCCATTACTTTTCAGTAGTTAAAACAGAAACAACTGAACCTAAAGTGAAGCTAAAAATGAAAATCGAAATCTAGACTTTCAATTTTTGCAGCAGAAAAAATTCTTACCCTAAACCTCGTGCAACATGCATATCAGCGTCCAGGGTTCCGATCAGTCCACGAGGTCCGCTCGACAGCAATCAATCCGCAATTGCAATGGATATTCATGACGATTACACCTTTTTTCGATTTGAAGAAGGCTGATGGAGGAGGGGAAACAGGTGCCCTAATTTTGCCGTTGTGTGTGTTAGGTTGAGTGAGTGAGGGCTATTAATTGATAATTGGGGGTGGGGTGGTTTTGTAATAAGTTAAAGTTCAGTAAAAATTAAAAAATTGCAGAAAAGACCCCATTTTTTTTGCAAAAGAGGGCTCAGGCGAAGCATGTGCCATTCACGTGGCTTATATAGCCGAAAATAATGACGGAGGTGGTTCAGTGTATAAAACGCAAAATACAGGTTGTGATCGGAAAAACAAAAAAGTTTAGGTGACAAAAGTGAAAAGGGCCAATAGTTCAGGTTGCTTTTGGTAATTAACCCTTTAATAAATAATGCAAGAGTTATTTGAGGAAACACAGTTTGTATAGACAAGAAACGCGTAACCGGCCTAACATTTTGTAGCCTCTTCTTCTCCATTAAATAACCCCTGTGCTCTCCTGTCTCTTGCCATAATCTTCAATAGAAATGGGAGACAGAGAAACACTAGCAAAGGCTAAAAAAGAGCTAGAAGATTTGTACTTAGGAGTCCCAGATGAGTCAGTCAACCTCACTTTCCAAGACTTAGCTCAACTGAGGCCAGAAAACAAGAAGTTATCACCACCTCCCCCATCCCCTCTTGCCAAGCTTCCCAGCCTAGACTTCAGCCGAGGCTTGGATAATACTAATCACCACCACCACAGGGCCGAGGACGAAAGGAGCTTTGTGTATGATGATATGAGTGTTGTAGAGAGAGGTGGAAGAAGACGCCCTGGTATTCCCCATTCCAATATATGCACTGTCTGCAGTAACTACGTATATATTTTTCGCCATCGTTGCCTGGTACCTACCTCATCTCTATATCTCTCTCTACATCTCTCTCTTCATAGATCTCCTTACATACATCTACTACTACTTGTATCAGGTTTGTGGAAGAGCTTACTGCAGGCAATGTGTCACCACTGGAATGGGAGACATGACCGAGGGTAGAAAGTGTCTAGACTGTTTGGGAAAAAGATTCAGCCAAAGGTACACAAATATTACCAACACAACCCCCGGATCTTATCCTCTCTCTATGCTACAGCATCTTCTACCATACATAATCACTAATAATGTATAATTAGTTATCTCGTATTATACATGGCACGCGTACGTAGTCCCTTATAATTCAATTTGCGGTGTTTTTATATTAATTAGGATCCCTTACTTAATCTTATCTTCTTCGGTTAAAAGCTGTGTCAGATTTCAATTGTTTTAATTTAATGAACCTGAAATCAATTTGAGGTTAAGATCGCAAGATTTATTGCAAACTAGCTAATGTCTCATTTGTTGCAGTTTTATTATGATGAGTACATGTTATGTTTGTTAATTACTCATTTGTACCACTGCCTAACAACACGTTTAAGGGAAATCCTGAATTGGTCACAAATAACTCTCACCAACAAAACTAACTGAGTAGATTTTCAAAAAAGAAATATATTATCTTCTGAGTTGTGAGTAGAGTAAATTGGAGTTACTTACAGTTGATTTTGTACTAACTGATGGACACTTTCTAATATAGAATATATAGCCGTCCAATATTTAAAAACTAAGCAGGCCTTACACTTTACGTCAATACAACACTTAAACCTACAATATATTACATTAATGCAGATTCATAGACTATCCCCACGCATTGTAATTTACAAAGCGATAAACTATTAATCAACAATTAATTATGGTCTGCCTTTGATAGAGACCAGCTATTCAAGGTTTATCCCTTGTTACACCAATATCTACACCATGTGATTTATCCACTATCTAAATATATATTTGTATAAATTTACGATGATGATGGATAAATTAAAGCATGTGATGTAAATCTCCAAATATAACATATTAAACATCGTATATTCAGTTAGAATCTTTTATTCCACATCATATTTCATCTTATATTCTATAGCATCTACCATTAATCCGTTGTCATGTGTTTATTTACAATGTCACTCTGTCTATATCCGTAAAGGTTATGGGATATAGTTTGAAATAGCAAATCTTGTTGGAACTATATTGCGTTACCAATTTTGGTAAAGGTGAAAGGGTTTGGATCCACATTCCCACCCAATTGTAGCGTAATAAATAATAATTGTCCGAATTCCGACAGGTATATACACAAGGCAGGCAATGTAGGATGCTGTATGGGATATCCGTCATTGTTGAAGCAACAAGAACTGAAGTGGGCTGAGAAAGGCCCACGAAGGAGCGGCGGAAACAGATATGGGAACAGCGTCATGATGTCGAGATCAAGAAGCCCAGTGGGCCCCAGTAATCCCCCTTCGTTTGTTATGACCTCGCCTTACTCGCCCTATTCGCCCAAAAATCACCATCCTATGCCTTTCTAGTACCACACTGCTCACTGCTGCCTCATAATCAATTTCTTTTACGTTTATATAATATATTCGTCTTTAATTTCAGAATTTTAAAATCATGATTAGATGTTTTCTTTTTCTTTTTTATTTGTAGTAGAGGTAACAGTTTATATATATTATATGAATCTTTCATTTTGTTCTTCAAGTCGTCACTTTTTCTTTTCCAGAGTGGAAATAGGTTAGTTGATGGCCGTAGGTAAATAAATTTTGTGGCCACTCAAATACCGACATGTGAAACGTAATTAAATATAAATTAAAAGAATATTATTCATGTCTTGAGAATTTAATTAAATTAATTCTTAAATATATAGTATAACTTTAGGCCAAACTAAATGATCTACCAACACTTTGGGCAAATTTAATAAAATGCACCACTGTTCATTGTTGAATTAAAATTATTAGCGTGCTTTTCTAATATTTATCAGATTAAGTGAGTTCACATAAATCTGACATGAACTGTTCAATGTCGCCCCTCGCAGGGGCGACTTCTAATTTTTTTTTTTTTTTGGATGAAAAGTGATCTCGCCTCTCTCACAGGCGAGATCAGGTATGACACCGTATAAATATACGTAAAGTCGCCCCTACCAGTATTTCATTTTTTTTTTAATGCCACGTGTTTTATATATATATATATATATATATATATATTTCTTATGATTAACCTAAATGCTAAAAGTGAGGCAGATATATATATTTGTTGCAAATATACGGACCTATTACTCTCGGTCTAATTTTTAAATTTAAAATCAGATTAACCGGATTTCTTCTTTTGATTTTAAAAAACGGAACTGTGAAACATAAAATGTGAATCGTGAACTGTGAATTCATAAATCATGAATTCATGAAGCGTAAAATAAAATTATAGCCTATTAACAGTTTAAACCCTAGGTCGGAAATTTGAGTTTAAACCATGAACTCATGAACCCGTAAATCGTGACTTATGAACCAGGGCACGAAAATCAAAAGAAAACAAAAAGAATGGAACAGGTTGTTTTATAAAGGAAAAAAAAAATGAAAAGTTGAGTAATAGCGCATGTAGCGCAATTATTTGTAGCGTTCTAGATAAAATTCGGTAAATATATACTACCTCCATCCCGCTCTAACTTTCCTACTTTCCTTTTCGGTTTGTCCCAACTTTAACTTTTCAGCCCATAAATAACAAATTTCTCTCACAATCTCCACCCTCAAAATCTCCACCCTCAATCTCAACCTTTCAAAAAGTCAAAGATTCCACAAAATCTGTTTTTTCTTAACCTCCGTGTCCGGTCAAAGTAGAAAACTTAAGCCGGGACGGAGGGAGTACTTTCTATGCATATATTTATATATTTAGTTTATAAAAAAAGAGAAAATATGTTATATTTGGGTCCCCATAGAAGACATGCTACTTTTGTTTGTAAATTGAGTTATCCTATGATATGGATAAAATATTTTATGATACTAAACAAGTGGCATTAAAAAAAAAAATACGTGGCATTAAAAAAAAAAAAATTGAAATACTGGATGTCGCCCCTTGCAGGGGCGACTTTACGTATATTGATATGGTGCCATACTTGATCTCGCCTGTGAGAGGGGCGAGATCACTTTTCATCCAAAAAAAAATAAAAAATTTAGAAGTCGCCCCTGCGAGGGGCGACATTGAACAGTTCGTGTCAGATTTATGTGAACTCGCCTGTGCGCCTGTTCACTTAATCTGATAAATATTAGAAAAGCACGCTTATAATTTTAATTCAACAATGAACAGTGGTGCATTTTATTAAATTTGCTCAACACTTTGACAATATGTCCGATCAAATCAAGTAAGACTCAATTAAGTCGGAAGGGCTAGTTAAATGAAAATGTCCAATCAAGTTAAAAGGGCCTCTACAAATAAAAAAAGCCCCAAAAGTCAGCTTGGCCCAGCCAAATCATGTCAAACCCAACCATGTCAAGTCAAATCCAACCAAATCAGAACAAGGCCAATTAAATCAATGGTGGTCAATCATATTAGGTTACTTTGGAAAGAAGATATGGAAAGAGGTTCTCCTTATACCTATAAATAAGGACCTCTTTTCATTCATTCAAGCACAAATTGAAGAGCTCCAAGAAATCTCAAAGGCTCAAAGCACTCTTGAAGATTAGAAGGCACTCTTAAAGATTCGAAGACGTTCTTCATCAAAAGCATAAAAAAGTAGTGTTCGATCCGAAATCAAGCCGTTCGCCTTTCAGATAAATATTATTAAAGAACAACACAAGCGGCGGAGGAAATCAAGAAGATTTTGCTCTAAAGCTTCAAAAGCAAAGAAATCAACCGAGGAGAAGAATCAGAGAATTCAAAAATAAAGATTGTATTGCATTATATTCTCATTTCGATCCAATTAGTTTCAATTCACCCAAATTTTTTGTATTTGTTAATTCAAAACGCAAAAAATATTGTTACAATAACATTTGAAAAAAATTAGTACGGAAAAAAAATCGAAAAAATGTGAAATCCTCATTTGATAATGGTGTTTACTTAGTCAAAGCAAAGGCCATAATAAGGTTTCAACTTTTTTTCATAAACGACATGCATGCAGCGTTTATAACATATTAATATTTCATCCGTGCGTTGCACGATTTGTAATATTTCTTTTAATACTATAACTTATTTAAGTAATAATAATAAATTATATTATAACTATTCCAATTTATAATTTTATAAAAGTATATAAAGTTCAATAATTTTCCCATTTCTTAGTTATGTGACAAATATTTTCTTCTCAAATTGATGTTACAAATATTGGGATTCATTAATTATATTTCCCCAAATAGGAAGTTAAAAGCATGCAAGTAAAGATTAGAATAACATAGTTAAAAATAACCATTAAGAAATCGTCTTTTTTAAATGAAACAATAATATAGTAATAAATTAGATAGTTAAAAAAAATAATTTTGAAAGACTTGTTTATATGCAAAGTTTCTTTTCTATTATTATGATGGTTGTATACTTGTGATTCATCAAAAACTATTTAATCTCTCGTGACTGGAAAATTGTTTTTTCATGTCCTACATAAAACATTAGTTAACATTACTTTTGTTTATATCAGTGGATGCAGAATGATAAATAAAAACTATATTCTGAACCCTAATAAAAACAAAAAGTAAACTATATCATCTGAAATTTGAAAGATACTCGTGGGTGAGATAGACCCAACAAAATTCTTGGAATCCGGTATTGCAGATGAGATTCTTTATTTTAATGTGTCTTCCATTTTGTATTTCAAAACAATCACTATACGTATGATGACATCATCAATTAACACATAACGTGTAGTAGATATAAAAATACTAGATGAAACACAAAATGAAATGCCGCCTATCTTGCTTCAAAAAATCTATCTTACAAAACATGCATCACTTCCGATGGAATAATTAGTTGTGAACCATTACATATTTACACAACACTAGTATTTTATCCGTACATTGTGCGATTTGTAATATATATGATAACATAATACTGAATTATCACTAGTATTTATATAATTATTAAATTGCTATTATTTTGTACTTCGGTTATGTTATCATGTTTTCTTGTTAATTTTTTAATTTTATTGTAAACATATAAATCATTTAATAAATTACTTTAGTTACAAAAAATTATTACCAAGTCTCATTATTGGATCATGTCTTATCATATTATTTTGTCTATATATCGTGTTGTGTTGGTATTTTATTAGGCGGCGACTATTCGTATCCCACAAAATTTCTTAATACAACCCACTAAGTTTAATAAATTAGAAAGCTATTAGTAAAAGACTACAACATTCTTAATAAATATATAAAATAATCAATTAAAATAATATATATATAATTAAAATATATATATATATATATATATATATATATATATATATAATTTCTCTTTCTTCTGCGTCATCTTCAACACTGCCGTGTCTATTTCTTGAACTCAACCCTAGTTTTCTTAAAAAAATTCATCAATTTGAGGACATAAATAATCATTGACCATAGATATTAAATCTTAGAATAAAGATCATAATAAGTAATAAAACATAAACTGATTCCGACAATAACAATTTTCGTCCCGATTATAAACGGAGTTTGAAGATTGATAAGTGGATCAATGACGAGTTGTTTTCCGTTTTGATTTTAAAGAACACAAAAGCATTGTCATATGATAAACCCGCGGGACAGTAACATAGCTTCTATCTGTTATCTCAAAAAGGAAGAAAATGTGGCTTAAATCTGATTAATCTCTGGGAATGGCGATAAAAAAGAAAGAAAGGAAAAAATCGGAAAGAAAATGACGCACACCCTCTCAATTGACAATCTGTGGACACAAATTATTTATTAAGTCTTCATTATGCTGTATGGAGAAAGAAAACAAATTATTACACTTTGAGAACAAAAACATCAAAAAGTTGATCGAATGAAGAAGATGTCAATAAATTAGTTTGCAGAAGACGACACAAATTATACGTATTATTTTTAACTTTTTTATCCTTTTATTTATAATGTTTTAATTTAATTTTAATTAATTTGATAAAGAAAGGTTATATTTAATGGATTGTACTAAGAAATTTATAATGAATTTAAATAAGAATGGCTACATTAAGAAGTGGGCTGCACTAAAAAATTTAGTGGGATGCAAATAGCTGTCGCCATTTTATTATCATGGAGTATCAGAATTACCACCATAATCTAAGAATTTAATGATCTTACAACATAGTAATATAATAAGTTCTCGAATAATTTGCATAAGTATATACAATTAAGAACCTTTAATAGCAAGAATTGAACAAAATTTCAATTAGGGCAAAAAACAAACAAACAAAACAAATCCTAAATGAAATAATCAAAAAAATCTTTTTTTTTTTTGTCAACCTATATAATCAATTATTAATTAATATATAATGTTTATGTTATTCATTAAAATAAAATCGGCTTAATGTTAATTGCAAACATACAAAAAGCGATAAAATTAAGGCACACAAATTATAAAAAGTAAAAGAATTGATGAACTTTAATTAATTAATAGGTTATACTAATTAATTAATTAAAGTAAACCAGAGTATTAGGCCCATATATCTAGGGCATATGAACTAGGGGTGAGCACGGTCCGGAGCGGTTCGGAGATATGGAAATCTCCAGAACCGAACCAAACCTCGAAGATATTCGGAGATTTTCAAAATTAAATCTCTAGAACCGCTCCGTTGATCGGTTCAGTTCCTTCCGGAGATCGGTTCTTTCGGTCCGGTTATTCGGAGCTGTTCGGAGTTTTTCCTTTAATATTTTTAGCAAAATGCACGAAAGAATTATAGTGTTGTCTTTACAATAATATCATATTGTTAAAGAAAAAGTGTAATTAAACAACTTATAAGTTATATATTAAGACAAGTTTCAAAATCATAACTTATAAAAAATAATTATAGGTTACTGAAGTAGTTATCTCGTCAAAAGAAGAATAACACTAAATTATAAAGTTATTGGCTATCGATAACCTCTTTGGACATTTACCGATTATTTTTCATTGATAAAGCTCTAGTCGTATACATTGTCAATAAGTAAAGGTAAACTTAATATGACTAACTACAGTAAAATTAAAGTTGACTTCAAGAGAAAAAGGTGTGTGCACGAGAAAGATGGAGAATCAAAGAAGAAGGGAACAAGAAACGAGCCACTACTTGAAATTCAGGCGTAGGATAGTAACTATGTGCAGTGAGTTCAGGTCTAGAATTTTGACATTTATATGTGAAAATAATTAAATATTAGATATAATAATAAATTTTAGTGATTGGATTAAAGAAATGTAGAATTGAATTATCATAGTAATGTATTTCTTTATATAAACTATAAACATATTCACTGTTCATATATTTATAATTAATAGATATATGTTTATTATGAAAATGATTTATTATAAATATTGTACTCTATTATTAATTACTAAATCTTTTATAAAATACTAAAACAGTAGTTATATCATTGTTAAAATTTACTAAAATTCATAATGGTTCAATATTATAGTATAAAAGAAATTAATTAAATGATATAAAAAAATTCCATAATTGATTACTTAGAATCGGTTCTACTCGGTTCTATTTCGGTTTTTCGGTTTGGATCGGTTCGGATTTACAACAAAAAAATTCGGTTTGGTTCGGTTCGGATAAAGTCAAATAGTCAACGGATATTATCGGTTCGGAGTGCTTTCGGTCCGGGGTTCGATGCGGAGCGGATTATCTCCGAGACCCGTTCTCACCCTTAATATGAACTATATATATATATATATATATATATATATATATATATATATATATATATATATATATATATTCTTTATTGTAGGGAGAATTAATCTTGTCGGTAAGAAACATCATATAGTACAATAATTGATTTTCTAGCAATCAATAATTGAACAATTGTACCGAGGATAATTCCTGCGACGGACGACATACGCGTGGATGCCTGAAGTGGTGAATCAATCGCTCAATTCAGTCCGAAATTACGCACAAGTAAGTTTACGCACAAGTAAGTTATTCCAACTTTAGCGTAATCAATGCTCAACGTCTAATTCAGTTATAAATCACGATCATAATTCTTGACTGTTTATTCCGCTGCGTACATTAGATAGAATCGAAAATTACTAACAGTGGTATTAGAGCCCGGAGCTCGATTTATAATTGGTTTAATTTAATTATCTGTGGATTAAGATTAATAAAACTGAAATTCTAAAAATTAGATGAATTTAAAATTTGTCAACAGTTTCGGGATTTTATTACCCATTTTCAAACCTGTTTTAAAACATGTTTTAATAATTCTGATTTTGAATCTTGGGTGTACCTCATATTTCGAAACCTAATATGAAAATTGTTTTCAAAAACCAAACTGATCCTTCGTTTTGGATTTTGGCCTGTTCGCACAACCACGGCGGTGGGAGGCTACAATGGCAACGCTCGCCGCTGCTGCGTTAGTGGCGGAATCCGGCGAGACTCGGCGGGGCGCGAGGCTGCGCGCGACGGCTGCTGCCGTGCTACTGCTACGCGTTCTCAGCTGGCGACGAAACTTTCGTTTGGCGTTGCTGCTGCTGCTGTTGAGCGACGGCGTGGACGGCAGCTGTTGTTGAGCGATGGCGTCGAAGGTGCGCTGATGTTTCTGCTGCTGCTGCGCGACTGCTGTCCTTCGGCGACGGCGGTGGTCGCCGCGGCGGTGGCGACGTGAGACTGACACTGCTAGGCTTGCGCGCTGGACGGCGGTGGCTGAACCGCCGCTGGTCATGCTTCGAGTAGGCCGCAGCTGTGACGGCGAGGGGGCTGCTGTCCCAGCCCAAAATCCTAATGAATTTTGGGCTGGGCTGAGCCGGATTTTCAATATTGGGCCGGACAAGTTGTAGAATCTGGGCTGGGTAAATTATAAATGGGCCTCTTAAGGATGAATAAATAAGCTGGGCTTAAATTTAAAAATCAGTTGGGCCTTATTATTTAAGAAATAATAATAATAATATTTATGTTAATTTGGAATTAACATTAAAAGTATACTTATATTAATTTAGAATTAATATATTTATCTAATTGACTAATATTAATTAGATTGATAAATTTTAATAGTATTATTTATTTTGAAAAATAATACTAGACTTATATATTTATATTAATTTGGAATTAATATCAAATGTATATATATATTAATTTAAAATTAATATTAAATGTATATTTATATTAATTTGGAATTAATATACAATTTTAATCCACATTTAATTAAAGAATAAAATTTAATTGGATTAAAATTTTATTCGTTGAGCTTTTATTTGATATCTTATGTGATAAACAGTTATTTGATTTTATGCTTATTCCATTTACTATAGTAGTTAAGTCCGCGTTATGTTTGGGTAGGCGGCGCCCAGTACATATAGTCCGTATAATTACGTATGGGTAGACGGTGCCCAATATCCGTGGTCCGCATTTTATGCCTGGGTAGGCGGCACCCAGTAATTGCTTTTAATCTAATATTAGATATTAAATTTAACAATTAGTATCACATATAAAACCTCCAAATAAAACCAAGTCTTATTTAGAAATAAAAATGTCGTCCACCATAATTGTATGAAATTCTTATTCTCTTCGTCCACGAGTTTTACACCAAAGTGTTTACTCTAAACGACGATGTTGGGGCTCATTCATAGATGCATGGTTGGAATCGCGTGATGGAAATGGCTTGCTTAAATTATTTGAGACGCCAAAGTGACCAAAATAGTTGAAGGACGCAAAATTAATTGGATTAATTAACCAGGAATTGCAAAATTGTTGTTGCAATTGGCTTGGAGGCCTACTGAGTGATATTATTGCAGTCATCAGCCAAAGTAGAGTCTACAATAATATAGACTTGGATCTTGGACCACTAAGATTTATAATTATTATAAATTCATATTTTGTGTTTGGGGACGCAAAATATATTAAAATTAGTGGGAGCTAATCATTACAATAAACCCTTGTTTTGATTAGTGATATGAATGTGATCTTTAATTTACTTTATTCTAATTTACTTTTCCGTTTTGATTATTTTCTGTTCAGATAAAAATGTCGAATTTGACTTATAAATGTTTGATGGAATCAAACAAGTTGACTGAGTCTAACTTTACGGATTGGCTCCATTGCTTGCGCTTGGTGCTAAGGTAAGAAAAGGTTGAGTATGTCTTGGACAAACCAATCGGTGTCATCCCTGACAAGACTTCTCCTGAGTATGCTAAGTTTAAACCAGATGCTCACAAGAAGCATGTTGAGGATGCCACGTTGGCTCAATGTGTCATGTTGACTTCGATGAGTATTGAACTGCATAGGCAACATGAACACATTCTCCCTTATGACATGATAAAATACTTGGAGAGTCTGTACGCCTCACAAGCTCAGATAATGGAGTATGAGATACTTAGTGACCTCTTTAAGTGTAAACTTCATAATGGGGCCCAGGTTTCTGAGCATGTACTGAAGATAATCGGATTAATTGAGAGGTTGACATCGATTGGAATGGTGTTACCCTTAAGTGTCTCAATTAATCTGATCCTGCAGTCACTTCCTAGTTCTTTTGAAAATTTCATAGTGAACTTCAATATGAACAACACGAAGGTGACTTTGCTTGAACTTCACAACATGCTTAAGACTTATGAATCTTCTACCTCTGAAGGCAAATCTGTGCTCATGGTTAGCTCTTCTGTAAACTCTTCCAAAAGGAAGAAGAAGAAGAAGAAGAAGAAGAAGAAGAAGAAGAAGAAGAAGAAGAAGAAGAAGAAGAAGAAGAAGAAGAAAGCATCTAGCGGTGCAACCTTGAAGCCTAAGAGTGGAGGGATTCAAAAGAAGCCGAAACTGCCAAAGGATGAGTGTCTATTCTGTCATGAGAAGGGACACTAGAAGAGAGACTACCCAAAGTTCAAAGCACAAGGTGCATTAGTTGGGAGCTCAGGTATGTTTGTCATTGAGATAAATATGTCTATAAATAATTTACAATCTTGGGTATTAGATACAACTTGTGGTTTACACATTTGTAACAATGTGCAGGGCCTAAGTGACAGCAAGAAAGTGAGGCCTGGGGAGGTCGACTTACGCGTGGGAAATGAAGCAAGAGTTGCTGCTGAACGTGTAGGGACTTATAGATTAGATCTTCCTTCAGGATATAGACTAGATTTACATGATTGTTATTTTATTCCTACAGTTTCAAAGAATATTATTTCCATTCCAATGTTAGACATTCAAGGTTTTTCCTTCCATTTTGCAAACAGTAGATGCTCGTTTTCGCTTAATGGATTGTTTTATGGAAGTGCCTCTCGTTCGAATGGTTTATATATGCTTGAATGTGAACAAAAATATTCTCAATGTACAAAACAAACGACCTAAGCTAAGTAATACGAATAATAAAACCTATCTTTGGCACTGTAAACTTGGTCATATCAATGAGAAAAGAATAGCAAGATTGAGAAAGTTAGACTATCTCACATCATCTGATTTCGAATGATATGGTGCTTGCGAATCTTGTCTCAAAGGAAAGATGACAAGTAAACCACTTTCTGGGAAAGGGCTACGTGCCAAGGTTGTGCTCAAGTTGATACACACAGATGTGTGCGGACCATTCCCAACTCAAGCAAGAGGTGGATATTCATACTTCATAACTATTTTTCAAGGTCTGGATATGTGTATCTCATGAAACACAAATCTGAGGCCTTCGAGAAATTTAAGGAGTTTAAGTTAGAAGTTGAGAAACAACTTGGTAAAAGTATTAAGACTCTCCGATCAGATCGAGGAGGGAAATACTTAAGCCATAGATGAATGGAGTATCTGAGAGGAGAAATCGAACTTTATTGGATATGGTTCGATCCATGATGAGTTTCACCAGTCTCCCTTTATTCTTTTGGGGTTATGCCTTACTTACCGCAGTTTATATTCTAAATAAAGTTCCTTCTAAATCGGTCGAGAAAACACTATATGAATTATGGTGTGGCAGAAAGCCAAGTCTTAACCATATGCGGACCTGGGGTGGTCCTGCTTTTGTTAAGAAGATGATGACTGATAAGTTGGAAACCGAAAGTGAAAAATGTTATTTTGTGGGATATCCTAAAGAAACTAAAGGATATGAGTTCTATTGTCCTGGAGATTACAAGGTGATAATATCCAGGAATGTGACGTTTCTTGAAGATAATTATGTCTCCAAGGAACAAGGTCACAAGACGGTAGATCTTGAAGAAATTCAAGAACCACAAGATAACATAGAGGATGAGGTATTGTCCAATGGAGTGGACAAGAACTCAGTTGGAGTTTTTGATGATCTATTGGGAGGGGAAATGATTCTTAGAGGGCCACCTCAAGACAATGAGATGCATCAAAGACAAGATATTGTATCAACCCCACCTCAAGAAAATCATAGTGAAATTCTTGAGAATATCTCAAATGTTGAAAACCTCAACATGCAGGAACCTCATCACGATCAGAATAAACCGCCTGAACCAACGCAAAACCAACTCAATAGGCCTCAAAGAAATCGTCGTGCACCTGAAAGACTAAATCTATTGGTTGAGAACCAAGATGATGAGGTTGATTCATAAGACGACGAACCTAAGACCTATATCGAAGCAGTGTCGGGCACCGATTCGAAGATGTGGCTGGTTGCCTTAACATCTGAAATGGACTTGATGTACCTCAATCTAGTTTGGAGCTAGTTGATTTGCCAAATGGGACTTTCCCCATAGGCTGCAAATGGATCTTCAAGAAGAAGAGAGATGCAGATGGCAAGGTACATACCTACAAGGCTAGGTTGGTGGCAATGGGTTATAGTCAATGCGAGGGCATTGACTATGATGAAACCTTTTCGCCAGTCGCTAAGATCAAGTCCATTAGGATATTACTTGCAATAGCTGCATACTATGACTTTGACATTTGACAATCGGATGTCAAAATTGCATTTCTCAATGGAGAACTCGAAGGCACTGTGTATATGTCACAACCTGAAGGTTTTATATCCAAAGAAAAGTCGAATGGAGTATGCAAGTTAAAGAAGTCCATTTATGGACTCAAGCAAGCATCTAGGAGTTGGAATATTTGCTTTGAAAGAGCTATCAAATTGTTTGATTTTGTCAGAAGCAAAGAGGATCCATGTGTTTATAGTAAACGCAAGAATGAAAATGTTGTCTTCCTTATCATATATGTTGACGATATACTGATAATGGGAAGCGATCGTTCCATGTTGCAATCCGTGAAAGATTGGTTGTCTAGTTCATTCATGATGAAGGATCTGGGTGACGCTTCCTACATCCTTGGAATTAGGATCTATCGAGATAGACCTAATAGGATGTTGGGATTATCTCAGTCTACGTACATAGACAAATTGTTGAGACGCTTCTCAATGGAAAATTCCAAGAAAGGATTTCTTCCTATGGGACATGGCATTATATTGTCTAAGAAAGGTTGCCCTTCTAATGACAAGTAAATGATTTACATGAAGAAGATCTAGTATGCTTCAGCTATAGGATCTATTATGTATGCCATGATATGTACTAGGCCAGATGTGGCTTATGCACTCAGCATGACAGACAGATTTCAGCAAAATCCCGGTGAGATACACTGGAAAACTATCAAGACTATTCTTAAGTACCTTAGAAGGACTAAAGAATATGTCTTAGTCTATGGTGGGCAACCAGAGTAATCAGTTACTGGGTATACTGATGCTAGCTTCCAAACAGACCATGATGACTTCAAGTCTCAGTCAGAATATATTTTCTGTTCTCAATGGTAGTGCAGTGAGTTGGAATAGTTCCAAACAGAGCACAACTGCTGATTCTACCACTGAAGCCGAATATATTGCTGCATCTGAAGCTGCCAAAGAGGCTGTTGCTTTGTTAGAATTCGTAAAAGAACTAGGTGTCGTTCCAAGTGCCAGCAGTGCAATACCGTTGTATTTTGACAACACTGGTGCGGTTGTGCAAGCAAAGAAACCCAAAGGCACGAACAGAAACAAGCACGTTCCCCGGAGATATCATCTGATTAGAGAAATAATAGATAGGGGAGATGTAAAATTAGATACAGTACCCACTGATGATAACTTGACTGATCCTTTCACCAAGCCATTGTGTATAGCAAAACATAACAAGCACTTTGAGAGCTTAGGTGTTAGACATGTTGGTAGTTGACTTTGATTCAGTGGGAGTTTCTAGTTTGTGTGTCTTAGAAACCTTTTTGTGAAGACATTCAAAACTTGATCACATTCTATGATAATATGTTTATCTTATGGGTTAATGCATTTATTAAAATAATTATATTGATGGTTTGTTGTTATTCTTGTGACTGTTCCCTTGAATCATGACTGTCATTTATGGTGTGAGACATAAATGATATAGTATGATTCTAAAATTGCCATAACTGATGATCATCAAGAATGGGATATTGATGACATACAATAGGTTAGCATATGGTTTACATCATATTCTTAGAGAATATAGTGGTCTCACGACTATTAGATATTAGATATCGATGATGGACACATGGATACTTTGGAGAGTATTGGTACACCCTACTATTAAACCGTTTGTTTAGTGTCTACGGTTTATTAGTGTATAGAGTATGTAATGATCCTTTGACCTGAGGTCAATACTCATTTTGTTTGCTAAGTGATGAACTTTGACCAAGTACAACGCTTGCCTCCCGAAGGAGGATAAGACACGTCTTGTGTTGGGTTCATCATGAGGCTGACACATCGGTTTCTAACCTAGTGTTCCGCAAGTGTACGGATGTAGGTGTAGTAACGATTATCAAGGTCGATCCCACAAGGAATAGTTTTAGGTAGTTTGATACCTTAATACTTTAGGAATGTCCTAACTAGATACTAAGTTTCAAAGGTTGATTTTAACAAGAATTAAGGAATTTAACTAATAACTGGCAAACAAAGAGAACTAACAATCAATGAGAAAGGGTATCCTAAGGCTTCGATTTCAGGATATTAATTCAATGTTGAATACAATTAACCTATAAATTTACCAATTCTAATGTTTATTAGGTGGCACGACAATAATCTAATCCTTCTCTCGAAGCGATTAAACCGTTGATTAATTAAGCTAATTACCCTCTCGAGTCAATTAAACCTAATAACTCCCAAACGATCCTAAGCCACGGCCTACACAGTCATAGACAACTGCGCTCTATGTTATAAGTCTGATAACGATTCCCTCCTCTCGAAGCGGAATTGTTAAACTAAATTACTAAATCTAGGTGATCAAGCTAAATTCAGTTTTAAGCACAAACATAGAGATAAAACACGTAAAGAAAGGAATAAATAGATTAAATCATAATTAAAACATTGTCATAAAAATCCCTACTTTCTAACCCTAGGACACGAATAGCTTAGCTACTCATGCCTAGTAATAATCCAATACAAAATTCTATGAAAAACATTGTAAAAGATAAAACTAAGAAAGAATTAAACCCGGATGAATCCGTCTCGATGATCTTCGTCTTCTTTGTCCTCCAAGATTTCTTCTATGTGGAATGATGTAATTGATGTTCTTCCGTGATTGATCCCTAGAGCTTGGGGTCCTTTTTATAGAGTTGGGGACGAATCTTGGGGAAGATAGGATCAAAATCCTATTAAAAATAGGAAATTATCACAGAAAAACCCTTCTGACACGGCCGTGTTGCTTAAGTGACACGGCCGTGTTGCTTAAGTGACACGGCCGTGTTGCTTTGCAAAATTCACTTTTCCAGCAACAATTTGACACGGCCGTGTTGCTTAAGTGACACGGCCGTGTTCTATTCCAGAACTCACAACGCGTTGCAGGCCACTTTTGACACGGCCGTGTTACAAGTCTGACGCGGCCGTGTCGGTTCTTGCGTTGTCTTGCTACTGGACCGGTTCAGACCGGTTCGGACTGGTTTGGACCGGTTCTTCGACGGTTCTCACTCTTTTGGGCCGGTTTTCACTCTTTTCCAACTTGTTTCCTCGTCCGGTAGCCTGAAAATGCTCAAAATACCTTAAAACAAGTCGAAACACGTCAAATGACCCAAATATTATTAATATAAATAAATGCCGGTCAAATATGCACGTAAATGATATAAAATATGATCCTAAATCGACCTAAATACATGCATAAATAACGTGTTATCAGAGGCAAATGGAAATGGTAGTTGAGCCAAGAATGTGATTCATTCCTCGATTGAAACTCGAGAGAAATGGTAGAGCATGATAGGCTATGAGACGAAATTGAGCTTACATTCAAAACTTTTGATCAAATTGTTGCCTAGTGAGTTTTTTAGCCTTAAAGATACTCCCATCTTTGGAGTAATTTAAACTTTCTTTCGGTGTGAAAGTCATTGAGTGCATTTAGTTGTCTCTAGACCTTGCCTTGATTCTCTATTTTGAATGAGTCGGTGCATTGTGTGACATTGAAAATGATCTTAGGCAATTCTTGACTTGAGCCTATTTCCAAACTTGAAAATACACCCCTTTTTCACCAAAATGTTGAAAATTATGCCTCTAGTTAACCCCTTGAGCTCTTAGCCTCTTGTTTGACAGCCCAACTCTATAAGCCGAACCCCTTTCAATTAACCTTTGAACCTAATTGGACTACATGAGCATCAGGGAGGCGGTTGGAAGGTAGTGGGTCAATTTGGGTAAACTAGTGGAATTATATAAAGGGTGAAAGGAAATTTACACAAATAGGAAAGAATCGAGAATATTAGTCTTCTCTAATGTTTATAAAAAAAAAGGGAGTCGAAAGAATCTGAAAACAATAGAAAAAGTTGGTTGAATATACTTTGTTTTTGCTTTCGATTTGGAGAGACCAATAATGTAAATGCTTTTTGATCGGTGTCTCAAAAATTGAAAAATTCAAAAGAAAACACATCCAAGGGAGAGTTGGAGAAGAAGCATTTAGGTTGTGAGTTTGTAGTAAGGTGAAAAGCCGCATTTTAGGATTGGTTTGATTGGGAAGTAAGAGAGTAAGGTGGAGTGATTGTTGTTTGAGGGGTGGATGAGAGTAGCTAACTTATTTAGTCAATTTTATAGTCACTTATACCAAAAATCTTCCCACCTTACCCTAAGTCAATATTACAACCCTTTAAAGATCTTTTTGATTCCTTGTCACACATATCGGGTATACATCGAAGTTTAGATGATTGACAAGCCTATGGTAGGCATTTTATGCATTTCAATGTGAGCATATACACTACCCATTTGATACACTTGAGAGTCGAGAGATACACTCACCCGGTGAGGATCTCAAGTTGAGAGTGTCAAATTTTAAAAGTAGTTGATATAGCTCTATCTCATATGCTCAATGTTATCATGATTGCCTAACTTTTGAAAGTTATTCTGAAATCGGATTTGCCACTTAAATCTACCCTAACACGTGTCCTTCTTCTTTTTCTTTATTTTTTCGGGACGAACAAAGGTTTAAGTTTGGGGAGATTTGGTACACGTGATCATGCATGCATTTTAGGCCGCTTTAAGTGTCATTTTAGTGATATTTTCATGCATATATGATCGTGTATCGTGCATATTTGTGTTATTGGGCAGTTTGACGTGTTTAGTTTGTTTTCATGTCAAAACAGGTGAATTAAGGCCCAAAAATAGGTTCGAAGATCTCAAGTCGACAATCCGAGCTCAAAGGGAAAAGAAAATAAGGAAAAACAGGGGACCTTGCCCGCGTTGCTAATGCCACGGTCGAGGCTAACTAGCCCACGGCCGTGGTAATTTGTACAGAAGAGGGCCATTTTCACTCATCTAGACCGCGACCGAGGCAAAATATGGGCCACAGCCGAGGCAGACCAAGGCCCATGGCCGCGGCGAAGATTAGCCACGCCTGTGGCTAAAGATCCAGAATAAGGGGTAAATCCAGCCCAACCGAGACCACGACCGAGGCGATAACTGGACCGTGAACGCGGCCCCAAATCCAGCTCAAACCCTTGTTTTCCACCACGCCCACGGCGCGGCTCCCTGTTTTAATCCTGAAATACTTTTTGCCCAATTTTCAGCCCAGCACTTTCTCCTCTATATATATAAGTTCATTTTCGAATTTGACCTAACCTTGAACCCATCCCACACACATATTCAACCACTATTCCCCATTGGAAGCAAAGGATTGGAGCGAGATTGAAGAGCAAGATCATCAATCCTATCTTTTGGTTCCTTCTATCTTATTTTCATGTTTTCTTTGATTTTTCTACTTATTTTCTGTTTGTTTTAGCTTCCATGGGTGAGTAGCACCCTTATTTCTACCCTTGATCAAATGCAAAACTTTGAGTGACAATGTTTACATGATTATTGCTAATTGATGTTACCATTTGATTGCAACTTCAAGTGTTCTATACTATTTACTGTTATTGATTCATATTTGTATGCTTTTTCTTGGCTTGATCAACCTCTAGGAAGTATATGAATGTGTTGCTAGAATTGGAAATCACTATCCGTAATTGTAGGATTTTCGATTCCTTAGTAGCAAACAACGAGTGGTTTCATTGGTGATAGTGTAGAGTTCGACCTCTAAACCGAGCTTTCGAGGTTTATGTCAAATCTGTTTCATTATCTTGGAGCTTTTATCATTCGATTGTCAAATTGAAGAGAGCTTGTTCGACATTTTGGTTTAATTGGATAGGGTTAGTCGAAGAGCTTATTTCGATTAACCATAATTACGAGATAATATGGTTGCTAGAGCTTGTTAGTAGTCGTGAAATAGGGACTTGAAATGCTTTCAATTGGGTATCAACAATAGTTGTGCAATTTATTGGAACCAAAGAGATACTCGATCAAGGGTAGATACTTTAATCATATTTTAAAAATCCAAAAACCGAAAAAAAAAATTATTCTATTTGTCTTTGTTTATTTGAATTGTTAAAATTGCTAAGTATTCTTAGAGTAATTGTTATTTAGTTTGCTTAATAGGAATTTAGGTGTTAGTTGTTATTTCATTAAAATCCCCCCACTTCTTTATTGTTTTTCTAGCTTATTTACATTGTATTTCTTGATCATAATAGTTTAATACATAAAAGCAAAAATTGTTCGACCGTTCCTCGTGGGATCGACTCCTACTTACCACTCTACTAGTTAGAGTAGTAGGATAAGGATAAGTGTATATTTATATACAAATTAATTTGGTACGAGACTCTAGCTCTTCATGCATTGCTTGTAACCAATGGTCTCTATCATTTCCACTTATGGCTTCAGAATAATTCCTAGGCTTCTGGTACTCAACCTCTTCAGCAACACTTAATATGTTGTAAGATATTCTCCATCATATATTGTAGATGGTTTTACTACCCTTTTAGCTCCATCTCTCACAAGCTGATATCCCCCATCATTGGCATGCCTTTCTTCAGTTTCATTAGGGTCATCATCAGAGTCATGCTTCTCCTCTTCTGGTGTAACATCAGACTCATCTTCTATTGGAATTATATCTATTATAATACTCTTGTAGAAAGTAATATAATTAATCCCTTTCCCTACGACCCTTCTTGGTTGTCATAATTTGTATCTTTATTAATTAACCCTAGAGATGGATCTATAAATTTATATAAACACTAACATGCGCCTATAACACACAAGAGTTAAGGATTCGACCTGATAGTTGTTTACACAAGAGGTCGATTTCTGATTGAATGATTTCTGACTCCCGTCTTAACCTTCTGGACTGTATCCCCTACTCAATCCTCAACGCCAAATGGACGACGAACCTTGAAGAATTCCAAGTGGAAAGGAACATCTTAAACCGCCGCCGCCTACTCTCTCTTTCTCTCTATTCAGTGATCCTTTTGAATGTTAATTCTTCTTTTTCACAGAATGAGAGACCATGTATTGATAATACATGGTTGAGTGTGGGCCAAGCCTGGTAGTTTAATTCCTTCTAGGATTAGGAATTTAATTCTCTATTCCTACTTGGACTAGGAGTCTATATGGGCCAGTTCAGGGATCAAATACAAGAAATAAAGATGGACCTAACTATGAATTAATTCTTCCTTGTTCAGCACAGAACATAATTAATTCATAAATATTAATTCATTCCACTAGAGAATTAATACTGACTTACCCCTTTATTCCCGAGTTGAGTCGGGGCTTGAATTAGATTTAATTAATCCCCGTATTTAAGATATCGAATATCCATTAATTAATTAAAGCCTTTGAAATCTTAAATCAATTAATTTCTTATTTATTCCTTAAGTAGTACCACTCAACCTTATTATTGTACCTGCACTTAATCAAACTGCAGGCTTTAGTACAATAAACCTTTTGAGCTCCTTAAGGGGATATCATCACCTAAACGGATACGGTTACTTAAATACAAATTACCAATTATTATATGCAAGTTGCTGTCACCCAAAATACATAGTATAAAAGTTATATCTTAACTCTTGCCCATAGTAAATCAAAGTGATACACAAACAAGCATTCATAACTGTAATCTTATTTAGGCTTTAGATTATTATAAGTCACCGAGATCTCTAGTTCTTCACTAAGGTCAGGCAGAAGAACATATCTCACTGTGATCCTATCAATACGTAAATACGTACCAGTATAAGTAAATACTCAAGATAAACTATTTCTACTTAATACTGCAGCCTAAACCAACAACTCGTCCTCAAGTTGTCTAAGCTGTGATTTACATTTTATATCTCTTTAAGTTCAACCAATCATATGATCTTCTGTGATCTTCAACACACCATAGGATCTACTTATTTGCAAGAAATATAGGGACGCATACATAGTGAAAATGCAAATATAATCAGATCGGAGATAAACAGTGAATAACTGGAAACATTGTATATAAAAAGTTTTGCTTTCAGTATACAAATCCAACAATATCCCACTTATACTAAAGCAAACTTTTAGTATACTCAGTGTCTAACTATCTAGCTATTACATTCTCCCACTTATACTGAAAGTTTCCTAAGTGGGTGGCATAAATCGCAGTCCTAGTCCCTGAACATGCTTGTCATAGACTTTCTGCGGTAAGCTCTTCGTGAATGGATCAGCTAAATTCTCTGTCGTACAAATCTTCTCTATCCGCACATCTCCTCGTTTTACGATTTCTTGTATTATGTGGTACTTTCTCTCTATGTGTTTTGTCGCCTTGTGGGTCCTGGATTCCTTTGAGTTTGCCACTGCACCTGAGTTGTCACAATAGATTGTGATACTCTTAGGCAAACTAGGTACCATGCCTAGATCCAAGAGGTAATTCCGGAGTTATACTGCTTCCTTAGCAGCCTCTGATGCGGCTACATATTCGGCTTCCATAGTGGAGTCTGCAATGCATCTCTGCTTTGCACTCCTCCATGAAACGGCTCCTCCTCCCAAGGTAAACACATAGCCTGAGGTAGATCTCTTCTCATCCCGGTCTGCCTGGAAATCCGAATCCGTATAACCCAAGGGATTTAGACTGTCTGCCTGGTAAACTAGCCTGTAATCTCTAGTCCTTTTCAGGTACTTGAGTACATGTTTTACCACAGTCCAATGCGTCTGTCCAGGGTTAGACTGATATCTTGCCACTATGCCGACTGCATAGCAGATATCAGGTCTCGTGCATAGCATTGCATACATAAGACTTCCCACTGTGGATGCGTAGGGTACCTGTATCATTTCCTCTTTCTCCTTTGGTGTCTTAGGACACATCTCCTTAGAAAGTGGAACGCCATGTCTGAAAGGTAGAAATCCTTTCTTGGCGGTTTGCATGCTAAAATGAGCAATCACAGTATCAATGTAGGCCGATTGAGATAAGCTCAACATCCTTTTCTTGCAATCCCTTATAACTTTGATCCCAAGGATGTAAGTTGCCTCTCCTAAGTCCTTCATCTGAAACTGTTTGGATAACCATCTCTTTATGTCTGATAATACCTCCATATTGTTACCAACTAGGAGAATATCATCTACATAAAGTGCAAGAAATACTTTTATCTCCATCACAACTTTCATTTTCAATTTGAGTAAATCCATAAGATTTAATCACCTCGTCAAAACGTAAGTTCCATGACCTAGAAGCTTGCTTGAGTCCATAAATGGACTTCTTGAGCTTCCAGAACAGATGCTCTTCGCCTTGCCTCACATAACCTTCTGGTTGCTGCATATAGATGTCCCTACCTTCTTCAAGGTAACTGTTTAAGAAAGCGGTCTTGACATCCATTTGCCAAACCTCAAGATCTAAATGAGCTGCTATGGCGAGAAGGATCCGAATGGACTTGAGCATGGCTACTGGTGAAAAGGTTTCGTCATAATCTTTACCCTCCACCTGGGTATACCCTTTTGCCACTAGCCTAGCCTTAAAGGCTGTAACCTCTCCATCCCCTTCTCTCTTTCTCTTGTATACCCACTTACTGCCTATAGCTTTACAGCCATCTGGCAGTTCAGTTTTCTCGTATACATCCATAGCAGTTATGGACTCATATTCTAAATCCATAGCACGACGCCATTCTTTCGCATCTTCGTCATTTACTGCCTCGGCATAAGTTCAGGGATCGAGATCGGCATGTCCGTCTCCTGGGATCAAATCCGAAGATTCTCCCACAAACATGAACCGATCATGCTGACGAACAACCCTCCCACTATGTCGAGGCTGTGTAGGCATTATGTCAACGGGTTGTGCAGTACTTGATATTATTGCCTCTTGCACTTGTGGCTGTGGAATTGGAATCGTACTGACATTCCCTTCGAGTTTTTGAAGGATAATATTGGTTCTGGACTTGTGATTAATCATGTAGTCCTCTTCTAAGAATCGGGCGTTAGTGCTAATAACGACCTTCTGATCCTTAGGACTATAGAAAATAACCACCTTTCGTTCCTTTTGGATACCCTATAAACATTCTTACCTCAGACCTAGATTCCAACTTACCAGCATCCTTGTTCAGCACGTGTGCTGGACTACCCCAAATCCTTATATGGTTCAAGCTAGGCTTGCGCCCTGACCATAACTCAACAGGGGTCTTGGGTACCGATTTGGATGGTACTAGGTTTAACAGACAAGAAGTTGTTTCTAAGGCATATCCCCAGAACGAAATGGGCAAAGATGCACAACTCATCATAGATCTGACCATCTCAAGTAAAGTTCGGTTTCTTCTCTCTACTACACCATTCTGTTGGGAAGTACCTGGTGTAGTCAATTGGGATATTATCCCAACTTCTGACAAGTACCTTTGGAACTCGTTGCTGAGGTATTCACCACCGCGATCAGACCGCAATGACTTGATACTTTTATCTAGCTTCTTCTCCACTTCCGCCCGAAACTCTTTGAATTTCTCAAAGCATTCAGACTTGCGGCGAAGTAGATAAACGTACCCGTATCTTGAGTAATCGTCAATGAATGTGATGAAGTACTCATACCCTCCACGAGCTTGGGTGGACATTGGTCCACATAAGTCAGAATGGATCAGTTCTAACACCTCTTTGGCCCTATTCCCCTTTGCCTTGAAAGGCCTTGTCAACATCTTTCCCTCTAGACAGGATTCGCAAACTCTAGTCTGAATTGGTTGGAACGAATCCAACACTCCATCAGACACTAGTCTTTGGATCCGGTTCAGACTGATGTGACCTAGTCTTAGGTGCCAAAGATGTATTTGATCCTCTTGAGAAGATAATTTCCTTTTCCTTGGGTTCGATGATGTTGATGCAACGAAGTTTTGGGTATTATGCAGACAAGTTATAGTATAAAGAGAATTGTTCAAAACACCAGTGCAGATAACTATGTTATTTCTCATGATAGAAACATTACTACCAAAAACAACTGAATATCCATCACAATAAAGTTTTGAAACAGAAATTAAATTGTGCCGAAAACTCGGCACAAACAAAACATCTCTTAAAACTAAAACAGTGTCATTAAAGCATAAAGAAAAATCTCCAATTGCAACTGCTGCGACTCTTGCTGCATTGCCCATGGAGATGATGATCTCACCATCCCTAAGCTGCCTTGTTGGCTGGAAGCCCTGCAAGGTGTAACAAACATGATCAGTCGCACCTGTATGCACTGCCCACGAATGAGCAGAAACAGGGGCTATACATGTTTCAGTTACTAAAGCTAATGGCGTACCTTGGTCCTTTGACTTTAGCACTGGACAATCTTTCTTCCAATGCCCAGTCTTACCGCATTTGAAACACTTTTTCTTAGGTTTCTTTACTCCACCACTAGGGCCCCCTCCGTTACTCCCACTATTTGCCTAGGACCCACTCTATTATAATACTCTTGTAGAAAGTAATATAATTAATCCCTTTCCCTAAGACCCTTCTTGGTTGTCATAATTTGTATCTTTATTAATTAACCCTAGAGATGGATCTATAAATTTATATAAACCCTAACATGCGCCTATAACACACAAGAGTTAAGGATTCGACCTGATAGTTGTTTACACAAGAGGTCGATTAGAGTTAAGGATTCGACCTGATAGTTGTTTATACAAGAGGTCGATTTCTGATTGAATGATTTCTGACTCCCGTCTTAACCTTCTGGACTGTATCCCCTACTCAATCCTCAACGCCGGATGGACGATGAACCTTGAAGAATTCCAAGTGGGAAGGAACACCTTAAATCGCCGCCGCCTACTCTCTCTTTCTCTCTATTCAGTGATCCTTTTGAATGTGAATTCTTCTTTTTCACAGAATGAGAGACCATGTATTTATAATACATGGTTGAGTGTGGGCCAAGCCTGGTAGTTTAATTCCTTCTAGGATTAGGAATTTAATTCCTTATTAGGAATTTAATTCTCTATTCCTACTTGGACTAGGAGTCTATATGGGCTAGTTCAGGGATCAAATACAAGAAATAAAGATGGGCCTAACTATGAGTTAATTCTTCCTTGTTCAGCCCAGAACATAATTAATTCATAAATATTAATTCATTCCACTAGAGAATTAATACTGACTTACCCCTTTATTCCCGAGTTGAGTCGGGGCTTGAATTAGACTTAATTAATCCCCGTATTTAAGATATCGAATATCCATTAATTAATTAAAGCCGTTGACATCTTAAATCAATTAATTTCTTATCTATTCCTTAAGTAGTACCACTGAACCTTATTATTGTACCTGAACTTAATCAACCTGCAGGGTTTAGTACAATAAACCTTTTGAGCTCCTTAAGGGGATATCATCATCCTCAACGGATACGGTTACTTAAATACAAATTACCAATTATTATATGCAAGTTGCTGTCACCCAAAATACATAGTATAAAAATTATATCTTAACTCTTGCCCATAGTAAATCAAAGTGACACATAAACAAGCATTCATAACTGTAATCTTATTTAGGCTTTAGATTATTATAAGTCACCGAGATCTCTAGTTATTCACTAAGGTCAGGTAGAAGAACATATCTCACTGTGATCCTATCAATACGTAAATACGTACCAGTATAAGTAAATACTCAAGATAAACTATTTCTACTTAATACTGCAGCCTAAACCAACAACTCGTCCTCAAGTTGTCTAAGATGTGATTTACATTTTATATCTCTTTAAGTTTAACCAACCATATGATCTTCTGTGATCTTCAACACACCATAGGATCTACTTATTTGCAAGAGATATGGGGACACATACATAGTGAAAATGCAAATATAATCAGATAGGAGATAAACAGTGAATAACTGGAAACATTGTATATATAAAGTTTTGCTTTCAGTAAACAAATCCAACATCTTCAACCACAATTTCCCTTGAAACACTCTGTTTGAAAGCATCGTTGCTTCATTGAAAATCACATCTCTACTGATGATGATCTTATTGTTGTTTTGTTCAAAACACCAAAGCCTATATCCCTTTACACCCTTAGGATATCCTGGTATGACACACTTGTAAGCTCTAGCAGCCAATTTCTATTGCTTCACATGTGCATAAGCCATGCAGCCGAATGTTCTAAGATGTGAGTAACTTGGCTTATGGCCTGTCCATATTTCATTAGGGGTTTTCAACCCTATTGCAGTGGAGGGACTTTTATTAATTAGATAAGTTGATGTTGCAGCAGCCTCACCCCATAACTTCTTATGCAATCCTGAGCTCAAAAGCATGCACCTAACCTTCCTATTCATTCTTTCTGCAACCCCATTCTGTTGTGGGTTCCCAGGTACTGTTCTGTGCCTTTTGATCCCCCTATCCTTGCAGAAATTCTGAAATTCATCAGATAAGAATTCAAGCCCGTTATCAGTTCTAAGGCATTTCAGTGTTGTTAACTTCTCAACTTCCATCTGTTTACACCATGCTTTGAATTTCTGGAGTGTATCTGACTTGTTCTTCATGATATAAATCCATAACTTTCTTGAGTGATCATCTATTATACTCAAGAAATACTTTCCTCCACCTAAGGTCTCTGTTCTTGCTGGCTCCCATAAGTCAGCATGAGCATAGTCTAATGATGCATTAGAAATGTGCCTTCCAACTGGAAATGGAAACTTCTTGCTTTTGCCTAATACACAACTCTCACATGCTTCAAGATGAAATTTTCTGTCACTCTTCAGTAGTTCTTACTTTTGTAAGTCAGCAAGTCCATGGTTACTAATGTGGCCAAGCCTGTTGTGCCACAAAAGTGATTCATCACCTTGAGCAATCTTTGATTCACCAAGAACTGTCTCAGCTTGTAGATAATATAAACTGGACTTCTTGATTCCCTTCATTACAAGTTTTGACCCCTTGTTAACTAGTAAACATCCATTCTTGGACTGGAAACTACATCCCTTGCCTTCAAGAGTGCCAAGACTAATTAAGTTACTTTTGAATTGAGGAATGTGCCTCACATCAGTCAAAATTTTCAGAGAACCATCATGTACCTTGATCTTTATACTTCCAATACCAACCACAAAGCATAATTGGTCATTTCCAAGCATAACTGACCCCAAGTTTTGCTCCTTGTAGTTATTAAACCAGTGTCTATGAGGACACATATGGAATGTACAACCCGAGTCAAGAATCTAGCTATTGTTGGACTTTACATCTGAGATGTTTAACACATCTGCCTCTTCTGCTCCATCAGCTAAATTTACTGTCTGATTGTTCTTGTCCTTGTTAGCTTGTTTCTTTTTCCAATCGAAGCAGTCCTTTTTCAGATGCCCAGGCCTCTTACAAAAGAAACACTTCCTGGTCTCCTTTACATCATTTGTCTTTGTTTTGTTATGTGAGTCTTTCTTGGATTGATCATATGTGGATCCCTTCTTAAACTTGGAATTTTTCCACTTCTTCACATTTAATCCCTCAGCTGGATTATCTTGTCGAGATTCTTTCAACCTCTGCAACTCCTCTGCCTTGAGAGCAGATTGTACCTCTGTCAAAGTGATAGTGGCTTGCCTGCCATAGAGCATCGCATCCTTCAAGTGCTCATACAATTTGGGAAGAGCATTGAGGAGTATTATTGCTTTGTCCTCATCTCCCATTTTAACATCCAAGTTTTCAAAATCATCAAGGAATTTATTAAATTCCTCCAACTGGTCATCAACAGGTTTATCCTCAGAAAATTTATATGAATAGAGTCGTTGTTTAGAATATAACCTGTTTGCCAGAGATTTCTCCATGTATAGACTCTCCAATTTCTTCCACACGCCATCAGGAGTCATCTCCTTCGACACTTCACGCAACACCTTGTCAGATAGGCTCAGGATGATGGCACTGTGTGCCTTTTCCATCAGCTCTTTCTTCTGCGCTTCATCCAGTTTCTCAGGAAGAGCCTTGATCCCTTCTAAAGTTGTAGCCAAACGTTGTTGAACCAAAATTGCACGCATTTTGATCTTCCGTAGCCCGAAGTCATTCTTTCTATTAAATTTTCTGCCTCAAACTTCATGGAAGCCATCGCTGTTGAGCCCGTTCCCACAGACGGCGCCAATTTGTTATGAATTTGCGCTAGAACTTTCGTCAAACACCTTGTGTGCCTTCGTGTGTGCGAGTGTTTCTTGACAATTTGAGAAGACAAGGGAGTTTATGTGGTTCAATCTTATGACCTACGTCCATGGGGAAGATCCCTGTTTACTAGAGAATGATATTCACACACAGAAAATAGAAGATCACACCCCAAAAGCACCCCAGAACTTATAACCCAGCTCAATGCTCTCTCTTGATCTATCTACCCTTGCATGTGTGTGTTATGTACAAGATACAGGACTATCAAGCAATTATCTTGCTGATATATCTACCATAAAGAAGTTACAACTGAATGAAAACCACACACATCTATAACAGACGCGCCACAACCAATTAAAGAGATCTACTCTAACAAACTAATGCATGCACATGCATGCATATGATATCACATGCGTGGCTGTTGTATTTCTCTCTGAGCTGATTCCACAGGTTGATCACTCATAAAAAAACTTAATATTTATATTGTAGGACTCTCTAGTCAAGAACACAAGAACATAGTGGTTAGGCTTTTGTGTGACATTTTGAAGGTTCCATCAAACTACTTTTATTCTTACTAGTTTGTTTTAATTAAATATTTTGTTGATATTGTCTATATGAATGCTAAGTGATTTATTGATTGGGGATCATAAAATGATTCAATTATGTTGACCAGTTGATTGATATGAATGTTACGCACAATATGCTTATTTTATGTTTTATTTTTCTTTAGATTTAATTACAAAAAATTGGACCCCATGAGCTGGATGTAGCTCACCCCCTTCATAAAAACCCCCTTTCAGGTTGACGGTGTCGTGTGTGAAGGCGAGAGGAGATTGTGATGGCATACTAATATATGTTCTACTTACATGATGCACCAATAAAAACAGTATTAAAACAGTTGAGGTTTTATTTTAAAACTTATGATTTTAAGATACAAAATATTATACCTATAAATTGAAATCTTACATGAGTTCTATTTGAGGAATTAAAGTGAATGGATAATTACAGATTTAATTTAACATTTTATCAAAAGTATTTATTAGATGTTATGTAGAATATTATTAGTAAACTATATTAATTGTTGTTTACTAAATGTGCTTATTTAAGCATCCGGGTAAGAATCTATAAATTTAGATTTGATTTAATTTAATTATCTAAAAGTTAGGAATTTTTTATTACTCTCAAATGCTTTATTACTTGTAGTTTTGAAACTTGAATAATAACTTTCTTAAGAAAATGATTATATTGTACTTCAACGTTTTGTTTATGACACATGTTAACAATTATGTTAGATTAATTCATTTGCTTCCTCATATTTACAAAGTATTTCATATTAGTTTTGAGACGAAATATTATTATCTTATCATTTAAAGCTTACCATAATGATGAAAAAATTATAACAACCTTGTAGTGTCAATTATGTGTTGGTTTTTCTGCGTATAAAAGTTTCAATTGTTACCTTCTAATTAAAATAATGATAAATAAAAAAAATTGCATAAGAAAATCCAGGTTGTTACACAACCCAATTAACATCCCTAATTTTCACTATCTGAAGAAAAAAGAATATCTTAAAAAACCCATCGCTCGTGAATCCATTTCGTATAACATTATAGCTCTTTTTTAAGGTAAAAGAACTTGTATATCATCAAAGAGGATACAAGCTCTTTCAACCAAATTATGAAAACCTGAGATGAAGAGGATCATGAAGCAAAGTTAGCAAGAGAATGAGGCACAACATTATCAAGTAGAGAACAAATGAGAACCTCCTAAAAGTGCAGAAGAATAAATAATGAGTTTTAGATTCATCTCAATTTGGCAAAAAGAACAGCAGGTAGCAACCATAGCATGACGTTTAGCCAAATTACATTCAAGAACCAACCTGTTTAGTAACTAGATTTTTTGTGTACACATAGCTTTACTCTCTTGCTGAGGGGAATAGTGAGAATAGTTCCACCTCAAATGGTAAAACAATTTCTTTCAATAATAGTTCATTCCATTTCCAGGAAGGAAGGCTACCAGAAGACATCATGGATACCACCAACCTTGAGGATATCCAAATATCCCGATGGATATATATCATGTCACATGTCCCATGTCCCATGTCCCATGCCCTATGCCCACACACCTAGGTGTCAGAAAAAATACTCAAATACAGAGATACTGCACTTCATGCGAACTTTTTTTTCTAATGTAACACTCTTATCACATCATATCTTAAACATTCTCTCTCCGTTCCCCACGTTTTTCTCACTACTTGTAACTATTTTCCAGGTGTGAAAATGTACAAATACAAGTTCTCACTAAGATAAAAGCGAAACATCTTAGTCTAAGTGTTACAATACTTGCAAGAACACCATTAACAACACACATACACCCATTTTTTTCTCGTGGGTTGTGCGTTCCTTGTTCGAGGATCCTTTTGAGTGTGCTATAACCAGTTCTAGGAATAAGATCAATGATGATTTTTTCTTCATCTTAGTCTATGTTGTTTAGGGCCGCCCGAATCAGATTCTTTCACCAATAATCCTCTATTCTTCAGACAAAGACCACCGAGCCTCGCTTAGGATGGCAATCTTTGATTAGTTGAACACTTACCATCATTGAGCCTCCCATCTATCAACAATCTCCATTAAGTCAACAGCCACCATCACTGCGTTGTGGGTGACATCTTGCGTGAAACTAAATCATGGAACTAGTGTTTTAGGCTGGTTTGGTTATATTAAAATTAATTCACTTTCACTCTGAACATCATTTTTGTTAAATTGTATTGCAATAAACTTGTGGATCACAATAATATGTTGATGTTGATATAGAGAATACGAAGAAGATTGAACTACAAATGATGGAGGTGAAAGCCATAAAAATGAATCGGTTGATACATGAGAAAATGGAGAAGTTTAAATGATGATGGAAACGAAATATGTTGATCATATCTAGCATTTGACAACATTCTCTCCAAAATGGCATCATATACTTATACCTCAACTTTTTATTTATATGTATATAATTATATTGTATAATATTATATGTATATAACCTTGGTTCATTCTAGTTTGGATTGTTTTTCAATCCTTTCGAATTACACACCAAACCATAACTTTGGTTACTAGATTTTTACACCTTAACCAACTCAACATAAGTACAACTTGTACTTTTGGTTTGGACTGGGTTGGTTTGGTCGTATTAAAAGATTTTTTTGTACAACTCTGGGATAAACTCATAAGTTATAGGGAGAAGAAATATGAGAGAGAGAAGTGTGAGAAAGAGGGTAGAATTGGAGGAAAAATTGGAGTAAGCAAAACTTGAAAATATTTTGGAATATTTTTAGAAAGAAAAAAATATGGGGTTGGAACCTCCAAAAATTAAGTTTTAAGAATGCCTTTTTTAAGTGATGGTCAATGGTCAACATGCTCTTATGATAATGTAATGTAAGGGGTATTTCAGCCATACTTGACCATTTCCACATATTACTAATAAAATGGGAAAATTAAAAGAATAGGACACTAAGTCTTGGGGTGTGGCAAAGCAGGATACTAACTGTTCGGGAAAAAAGCCAAAATGGTCCCATAACTTTTTACTTTTTTGAATTCCGTTCCATAATTTATTACTTTTTCGATTTAGTCCCACATCTCGTTCGATTGTTCAATTTTGACCCAATTTTAACCGACTGATTGGAAAAGGTCACGTGTACCTATTTAGGGATTCTGACGATTTATGACACGTGCTCGCCGGATTTACGAGGTGGAATTTTTTTCTATTAAAAGACACATCATATGGAAGTTACATGTAGATTAAAATCCTAAAAACATGCATTAGAGAAAATCAAATAATCCAGTAGGGTTTTTGGTTCTTTCTTAGAGACTACTATTTTCTCTCTCTATCTGCTGCCACTACCAACAATCCGCCGTGGAATTCGGGTTATGTTCGCTGATTGTCGCTGGTACATGTTCGTGCACACACTTTAGGACGCTTTAAGTGTTCATTTAGTGATTTTTTGTGCAATTTCACGTGTACTTTGTGCATTTGATTCTCATTGGGCAAAATAATGCGTTTGGTTCATTTTTGTGTTAAACAGGTGCAAATGGATCAAAAAAGAGCATCAAAAGATTGCAGAGTCGATAGATCGATTGAAGCAACAAAGAACAAGGCTAAAGGAAGATCTCGGCCGAGACAGGTTACAAATCTCGGCCGAGATGACCTTCCAGGGAAAACTTGAACTTTTGAAGAGTTGAAGATCTCGATCGAGACGGGCGATGCATATCGACCGCGATGACTTTCCAGGAAAAAGCTAGATTTTTAAGAGATCAAGATCTCAGCCGAGATGAAACCCAATCTCGGCCGAGATAAGCCAAACCCTAACAGAGCCCTAAATTCCCCTTTTTACGTCTCGGTCGAGACACAATTGCATCGCGGTCGAGATCAGCCTTCGAGCCACAAAACATAAAACCCTTGTTGCTTCGTCTCGGTTGAGACACACTTGAATCTCGGCCGAGATTAGTCACCCTGTTTTTAAAATTGTGAATGCGATTTTGCCTAAAACTCAAGTGACAACTCTTCCCTTATATATATAAGTTCCATTTCGAATTTGACCTATCTTGGGACATATTTCCAGCCATTTTCTAGCCACTTAAGCCACCAAGGAGGGATATTGGGCAAGAGATTGAAGGATCATCTTCTCCAATTGACATCTTTGGTTTCATCCATCTTAGTATCATGTTTTCTTGCTTTTCTACTTATTTTCTGTTTGTTTTAGCTTCCATGGGTGAGTAGCACCCTTATTTCTACCCTCGATCAAATGTAAAACTTTAAGTGACAATGTTTACATGATTATTGCTAGTTGATGTTACCTTTTGGTTGAAATTTCAAGTGTTCTACACTATTTATTGTTATTGACTAATATTTGTATTTTTTTTCTTGGTTTGATCGCCCTCTAGGAAGTGTATGAATATGTTGCTAGAATTGGAAATTACTATCCATAATTGTAGGATTTTTTATTCCCCAAGTAGCAAACAACGAGAGATGTCGTTGGTGATAATGTACAGTTCGACCTCTAAACTCGAGCTTTCGAGGTTTATGTCAAATCTATTTCGTTATCTTAAAGCTTTTATCATTCGATTGCCAAATTGAAGAGAGCTTATTCGACATTTTGGTTTAATTGGATAGGGTTAGTCAAAGAGCTTATTTTGATTTCCTAGAATTAAGAGATAACACGGTTGCTAGAGCTTGTTAGTAATTGTGAAATAGGAACTTGAAATCGTTTCAATTGGGCATCAACAATAGTTGTGTAGTACATTGGAACTAAAGGGATACTAGATCAAGGGTAGATACCCCAATCATATTTTAAAAACCCAAATATCAATCCACTTATCTTGTCATCTTTTGTTAATCGAATCTTAGAGTTTATTGATCATTAGTTTAATAGTTGTTCTTGGTAATCGCTAGTAGTTTATAGTTGGATAATCACAATCAACCCCCCCTCCCTTTTTCCTATTGTTTTAATTACTTATTTACGTTTCCTATTTCAAGGTCCTTAGTGCTTGATACGTATTTAACATTATTCCTCCGTTCCATGTGGGTTCGACCCGCACTTACCAGTTTACTTTGTAAGGTGAGAAGTTCGAAAACTTTATATAAATATCATTATTTTGGTAACAGTCCAACAACCCATCCTTACCAAATTTTGGCGCCGTTGCTGGGGAACGGTGATAAGAATAGTGTTATTTTAGTGTTCAAGCATTACTTTTAGTTTATTAGTTGTTTATCTATTTTCTTGTTTATCTAGTAATTTGATACTCTCTAGATTTTCTTGTTTTTGGATAGGTAGTTGATGTTCTTGCGTTCCCAAGGGGAAAAATGACTTCTATTCGAGCCGGAGATATTTGAATGCTAAAGGATATTAAGGAGAAGAGCAAGGTTGCTTGAGGAGATCCGATAATCGTTTGAAGATTTGAATATTGAAGGCAAAGGATTAAGTGAGCCGAAAATAATAACAAACGAGCAAGCTCCCGAAAAGACCTTGAAGGAGTTGGCAAACACAAGCTTTGCAAATGAACCATTGTGCATCACGTTTCCAGAAATAGGGGAATACAAGCTTCGAGTTCAAGTCCGGGATTGTGCATCTACTTCCTTCATTTCATGGATTAGCAATGGAGGATCCCCACAAGAACTTGAAGGAATTTCACGTAGTATGTTCAAGCATGAAGCCAACAAGAGTGACAAATGAGCAGATCAAGCTAAGGGCATTCCCCTTCTCTTTAAAAGACCTCGCGAGAGACTGGCTCTATTATCTTCCCCCGGGCACTATAACAACATCGGAACAAATGGAGCCCCAATTCTTAGAGAAATATTCTCCCGCATCAAGAGCTACAAATATAAGAAAGGAAATCAGTGGAATAAGACAGATGCAAGGGGAGACTCTCTACGAATATTGGGAGAGGTTCAAGAAGTTGGTCTCGAGCTGCCCTCAGCACCAGATTACCGAGCAGCTCTTGATATAGTATTTTTATGAGGGACTCTGTTTAACTGATCGCAACATGATTGACAGTGCGAGTGGAGGGGCATTATCAGACAAACCGCCTAATACACGTTAATTATGCATGTACTTAGGTCGATTTAGGATCATATTTTATATCATTTACGTGCATATTTGACCGGTATTTATTTATATTAATAATATTTGGGTCATTTGACGTGTTTTGACTTGTTTTGAAGTTAATTAGGTAATTTTATTCCATTTGGATAAAGTTCGAAGAAGAAACAAGCCAAATAGGGTTAAAACGGATGAAAATGGAGTTAAAGGAGCAAAAGGGCCAACACGGCCGCGTCAAATATGAACACGGCCACGTCAAAAGTGGCCTAGAACATGGAAAAACGCACTGCCAACCAACACGGCCGCGTCAGAATGCGGCCCGGAAGTGAAGTTTTTTGTCAGCTTGACATACCTCGAGTATTTTGGCCATATCTTGAGATATACAACTCCGATGGAGGTGAAATTAGTGGCGTTAGAAAGCTGATTCAAAGGGATACAACTTTTCCTGAAAGAACAAATCCCAAAAATGAATGGAAGACCCTAAAAAATGGCTTGGAAGTCAGACTTGAAAATCTGCCTGAGCAAAACGGACGCGGCCACGTCACAATGCCAACACGGCCGTGTCAGAAAGCCTTTCCTACGAGAATTTCCTAATTTTAATAGGATTTTGATCCTATCTTCCCAAAGATTCGTCCCCAACTCTATAAAAAGGACCCCAAGCTCTAGAAATCAGGGGAATCAGATATAAAACATCAAGAACATTAGTTACATCATCATTCTACCTAGAAGAAGTCTTGGAGGACAAAGAAGACGAAGATCATCGAGACGGATTCATCCGGGTTTAGTCGTTCTTTCCTAGTCTAATCTTTTACAATGTTTTTCGTAGAATCTTGTATTAGGTTATTGCTAGGCATGAGTAGCTAAGCTATTCGTGTCCTGGGGTTAGATAGTAGGGACTATTATGACAATGTTTTTTTTTATGTTTTGATTTATTGATTCCGTTTTTTATGTGTTTATCTCTATGTTTGTGCTTATAACTGAATTTAGCTTGATCACCTAGATTTAGTAATTTAGTTTAGCAATTCCGTTTCGAGAGGAGGGAATCGTTATCAGACTTATAACATAGAGCACAGTTGTCTATGACTGTGTAGGCCGTGGCTTAGGATCGTTTGGGAGTTATTAGGTTTAATTGACTCGAGAGGGTAATTAGCTTAATTAATCAATGGTTTAATCGCTTCGAGAAAAGGGTTAGATTATTGTAGTGCCGCCTAATAAACACTAGAATTGGTAAATCTATAGGTTAATCATATTCAACATTGAAGTAATATCCTGAAATCGAAGCCCTAGGATACCCTTTCTCATTGATTGTTAGTTCTTTGTGTTTCCTAAGTTTGAAGTCATATTTAATTGAGTACTTTAATTAGTAAAATCAATCTTTTGCAATTTAGTATCTAGTTAGCACATTCCTAGAGTATTGAGGTATCGAACTACCTAAAACTATTCCTTGTGGGATCGACCTTGATTATCGCTACTACACCTACATCCGTACACTTGCGGAACACTAGGTTAGAAATCGATGTGTCAACGCCCACTAAGGCCTGGGCCCTAATCTAAAAAATGGCTGCAAACATGCAACAGTTTGGGACCCGGGAAGCTGTTAGACCCGTTTGAGAAGCTCAGGATTCAAACAATGAGGATAGATTAGATCAACTTACAAGCCTAATAAGGAAAGTGGCAGCAGGGAGCATTCGGACACTTAAATTGTGTAGGGTGTGCAAGGTTACAGATCACACTACGGACACATGCCCTGTTTTGGGAGATGTAGGCACATGCAAACTCAAGCCACAACTTTTATTCTAGGCCAAAGTCCCCAGAAAGAGGGAAGTACGGCCCATACTTGAATACTTATAATCTGGGGTGGAGGGACGGACCACCCCAATTTTAAGTATGGGCCCCAAAATCAGAATGTTCAACACTCGGGTGAACAAAGCAACTAGAACCGACTCCCTTATCCTAAGGGGATGTATCAGCAAAGACCACATTTAGATTCGACTCCTTCAGATCCATCCTTATCCGACATAGTGAAAAGCTTGGCAACCAGTACAGTTCAGTTGCAGAAAGAATCCAACTCGAGGTTCATGAATACTGAAACCTAAATGAGTCAAATTGCTTTAGCAGTGTCTCGATTGGAGAATACCCAAGGTGGAAAATTATCGGCTCAACCGGAGGTGAACCCTAAGAATGTTAGTGCAATTGGCATCGTGAGTGAGGACGTGCTTGGAGAGCTTGAGAAGCCCCGACACTCTTCACATGCACAGACAAACGACCCACATGATAATTTGAACGAAGAGAAGACCTCAACTCCTCAAGTTGCTGAAGTTCAAGTCCATGTACCAAAGTGGAAACTTGCAAAGGAGTTGAGGAAACAAAAGGAAGCAATGGTGTGTTTCCCCGATTATTTATTGCCATTTCCCACTAAGAAGTACCTTTCATCCAAGGAAACCGAGAATATTAGCGTTAGTACTTTGAGGAGTGGAAAAATGCTCGAGAAAGGAAAGTTGAGAGATGAAGAAAGGAGAGTTGAAAATGAAGAATAAATTGTTGAGAATAGAATCTCGGCCGAGAAACACCAAGATCTCAGCCGAGATTGCTTACTTCGACCACAAGGGAAAATTCCCTGCCCACCCATCTCGGCCGAGAAGAAAGTGAATCTCGGCCGAGATTAACCAACCATGGCTGAAGGTGACAATCGTTGTAAACTTGTCTCAACCGAGACACAAGCCAATCTCGGCCGAGATCTTCAGGGATCACAATTCAATGTTGCAACTCCACCACTTCCATTTCCCAACCAGATCAAGAAGGTTCCAGATAGAAACAGAGCAAGGAAATATTGGAAGTGTTCAGGAAAGTTGAGATTAACATTCCGTTGGTAGATGCCGTGAAACAAATCTCCCGATATGCAAAATTCTTGAAGGACCTTTGCACCAACAAGAGGAGACTTCAAGGAAACGAAAAAGTTCTCATGGGGGAGAGTGTGTCAGCTATTTTCCAGAAGAAATTTCCACAAAAGTGCAAAGATCTGGGCATGTTTGTCATACCTTGCAAAATCGATAATAATAGAGTAGAAAGGGCTATGCTTGATTTAGGGGCCTCAATTAATGTGATGCCCCGCTCTCTTTTTTATAGTACTAATTTGGGTCCTTTAAAGGATACAAGAGTTCTCATCCAACTGGCCGACCGAAGCACCTCATTTTCGGATGGGGTGATCGAGGACGTACTAGTTGAGGTGGACAACCTCGTATTTGCAACAGATTTTTATGTATTACACATGCACGGAGATGCATCAAACTCTGACCATTCTTAAACACTTCCCAAACCAAAATCGATGTACGTGAGGGAACCCTCACCACAGAGTTCGATGGTCAAGTGGTAAGGCTTAATATATTTGAATCTATGCGATATCCTGAGGATGTTAATAGTGTATTCTCCATTGATATTATTGATCCACTTGTGGAAGAATTGTGTGAGCATTGTTGCAGAGATCAGGAATTCATTGAATTGGTCAATCAGTTAGAGGAGATAGAACCATGGGACACTAAGACAGGGTCGGTGGGAACAATGGCACAGCTTTTTTCTTCCAAGTAATTTCGGCCAAAATTTGTTCAAAAGTTCATTCCCTCCAGGAGTCACAATAGAAAGCTCTCCCCTCTACAATCAAGGTACCCGTTCCTGAGCTTAAGGCCCTTCCTTCTCACCTCAAGTATGCGTACCTTTGGGATGATGAGACACTACCCGTGATCATTTCTTATAAGTTAACTCACAGTCAAGAGCAAGCATTGATTGAGGTTCTCAAACAAAACAAGGAGGCAATAGGATGGAATATTGCCGACATCAAGGGAATAAGTCCATCCTTATAAGTTAACTCACAGTCAAGAGCAAGCATTGATTGAGGTACTCAAATAGAACAAGGAGGCAATAGGATGGACTATTGCCGACATCAAGGGAATAAGTCCATCCTTATGCATGCACCGCATACTTCTCGAAGATGATGCGAAATTGAGTAGAGAACCACAGCGAAGGCTCAATCCTCCCATGATGGAGGTAGTCAAGAAGAAAGTCATCAAACTGTTGGACGTGGGAATCATTTATCCCATATCCGATAGCAAACTTGTGAGTCCAACTCAAGTGGTCCCCAAGAAATCCGGCATAACAGTCATATAGGGAAAAGATGGGGAGATGGTGCCTACGCGATTACAGACCGGCTGGCGAGTCTGTATTGACTATAGAAAGCTGAATATTATGACAAGAAAATACCATTTTCCACTACCCTTCATCGACCAAATGCTAGAGAGATTGGCCGGCCACCCTTTCTACTGTTTCTTAGATGGTTTTTCCGGCTACTTCCAAGTCCCGATTGCTCCAGAGAATCAGGAGAAGACAACCTTTACGTGCCCCTTATGCACGTCCGCTTGGAGGCGCATGCCATTCGGGCTTTGCAATGCACATGCCACCTTCCAAAGGTGTATGGTACGTGTCTTCTCCGAGTTTATTGGGTATTTCATTGAAGTTTTCATGAATGACTTTAGTGATTTCGAAAATTGCCTTGAGAATCTTGTGAAAATCCTAAAAAGATGCATTGATAAAAATCTTTTGTTGAACTGGGAAAAATGCCATTTCATGGTAGAGCAAGGAATTGTATTAGGACATTTGATTTCTGAAAAGGCGTTGAAGTTGATAAAGCTAAAGTTGAAATAATTGCCTCTTTGCCTTACCCAACAAATGTGCAGGAAGTTCTTTCATTTCTTGGCCATGCAGGTTTTTATCGCCGATTCATAAAGGATTTTTCCAAGATTGCCTCTCCTTTGTGTCGTCTATTGCAAAAAGATGTTGATTTCAAAATGAATGAAGAATGCAAGATTGCATTTGATGTGCTTAAGGAAAGGTTCGTTCGATGGAGATTTTGTGGGCAATCGTGAACAGAAGGCTGAGGAATTTCTAAGAAGATCTGATAATGAGCTTTGAGAAGACAGTAAAGGAGTTGAGGACAGAAAGGAAGAGGGAAACGAAGGTCCCAGACCTGGTCTACTGCTGGGCGTTGATTACCCCCATTCTTGAGCATTACAACGTGCCCCTCCCAAAATACACACCTATCAGCAATGATTACTACTTAGACTGGGAGGAGATGGACAATATGCGAATAGAAATGCTCGGGTATTACGAGGGAACCTCTGGACCGTCTGTCCCTTATGTTCTCCAAAATGAGGGACCCTACCTCCGCCTACCTAACCCCGGCCTAACGTACATTACTAACTTGAAAAGCACACTGGAGCTGAGCTCAGAGGTGCACATCAATGCGTTCAAAGAACCAACCAGTGAAGAATTGACCAAGTTCAAGAGAGCAAAGAAGTCACGTCCGGTAGCAAGGGTTCGGAGCATGGTAGGCGAGGGAGAAAGTAGCAGCCAACCAGACATACCGTCAAAGAAGAGACCAGCATCAGATGTGTTGTCTCAAACAGAGTTCCAGGAAAGGCAAGAAGAACTGGGTGGCTGCAATGGGAGACGAAATCAAAGGAATCAGAGCCGAATTGGTGGAGATGAGGACGACATTTGGAGCTGAATTTGAGAGGCATTAAAGAGACCATTAAAGAAAACCAGACCAAGCTCCTCGACCTTTTCAACACCATCAAAGGGTGTTTCACCGGCTCGAGGTCCCGGCCTTCCCGATCTTTGTGAGTGGAGTACCGAGAAAGACTTACTCCTTCTTCACAAACTTAGTTGAAAACTAAGTTTGGGGAGAGAACAAGGGGGTAAGACATTCTCGGCCACTCAAAATTTCTGAACCCCCTCCTACCCTTCCTTATCTTCCTTTACTATTTATGCTATTTCTATTGGTCTGTGTGCCCTCACTTCTGTCACCTTGCACTATTATTGTTGGTATTGGCCTGTGAGCCATTTGATATTTTGTTCATGTTGAATTGATTTGACGGCCTGTGTGCCAATTATGATTTGACTTTTGGCTTGATTGTTGATGATTGACTTTTCCTTGACTGTTGATGACATTACTTGGCCCGTAAGCCAATTGCTATCATTTGATTGTTTTGGTTGCCTTGATATTGTTGATATAAATTTTGATACCTTGCACATTCTAGGAGTAGGATTTTTGTTAAGTTAGTTAGTTAGTGGCTTTGGCTAAATGGTTAATAATTGGTTAAATTCGGCGAGCACCAACTCGTACTCCTCTTTTCCACAAACTTGGTTTCCAACCAAGTTTGGGGAGGGGGTGGTAGGCGTACAAGTTGGCCGTTCGAGAAAAAATTGAATGGATCATTTAGGAAAGAAACTTGTGGCATTGCTTAATGATGAAAAATTTTGAACAAAATTTTTGAAAATGGCACTTGATAGAGCATGATAGGCTTTTGAAGCAAAATCAACTTGCATTCAAAACTTGGGATCAAATTTTTTACCAAGTGAATTTTTTAGCCTTAAAATGATACTCCCCCTTTAGGAGTAATTCAAAATTTCTTTTGGTGTGAAATTCATTGAATGCATGCATTTTCCTCTAGAATTTGCCCTGATTCTCTACTTTTGAATAAGTCGGTACATGTTGTGGCATTGAAAGTGACATTAGGCAATTCTTGATTTGAACGTATTTCAAAAGCTTGAAAATACTCCCTTTTTACCAAAAATATGAAAATTATCCCTAGTAAACCCCTTGAGCTTTATAGCCTTTTGTTTGATAGCCAACTTTACAAGCCAATTCCCTTTTCATTTAGCCTTTGAACATAAATGGACTATATGGGTATGAGGAAGGCGGTTGGAAGGTAGTCGGGTTGCAAAGTTGGGATGAAATATGGGTTAACTAGTGGAAAATGTTGAAGGGTGAAAGAAAATACACAAAATAGGCGAAAATCGAGATTATTAACCTCTCCATTGGTTGTAAATATTTACCACAAAAAAAAAATCAAAAATCGAGAAAAAGTAAAAAAATGAGAAAAAAAAAAAAAAAATAGTTGACTGTATATACTTTCTTAGTGTTAGAATTGGAGAGGTTAGTAAAAGTCACACATCTTGTGATCATCACTCTTAAAGTTTAAAAGGTCATAAGATATACACTACAATTGAGAGATGTTAAACAAGAGATTAGTAGGTTAGTTTGAGTTATGGTAGTAGGATCGACTTGATTGGGAATTGAGAGAGTGAGGAAGAGTAACTATTGTTTGAGGAGTAGACGGGTAGGGCCCACTCGTTTAGTCTGTTTTTATAGTCACTTTTACCTAGAATTATCCCACCCTACCCCAAGCCAACACTACAACCTATATAAAGACGTATTTGATTCTTTGCCACACTTGTCAAGTACGTTTTTAAGTTTAGATGATTGGCAAGCCTATGGTAGGCGGTTCATGCACTTCAATGCAAGTGTATACACGTCCCACTTGATACACTCGAGAGTTGAGAGATACACTCACCCGGTGAGGATCTCAAGTCGAGAATGTCAAGTCTCGAAAGTAGTGAATTTTGTCTATCACACATTCTCATTACTTTCATGTTTGCCTTGCTTTTAAGGAAATAATCTAAAACCGATTGCCACTTAAATCTATCCTAAACATGTGCTCTTTCTTTTTTTTTTCAGTTTACTCGGGACGAACAAAGTTCTAAGTTTGGAGAGATTTGGTCTGCGTGCTCGTGCACACACTTTATGACGCTTTTTAAGTATCAATTTAGTGATTTTTTTGTGTAATTTCACGTGTACTTCGTGCATTTAATTCTCATTGGGAAAAATATGTTTGGTTCATTTTTGTGTTAAAACAGGTGCAAATGGATCGAAAAAGAGCATCAAAAGATTACAGAGTCGATGATCGATTGAAGCAACAAAGAACAAGGCTAAAGGAAGATCTCGGCCGAGATAGGTTACAAATCTCGGCCGAGATGACCTTCCAGGGAAAACTTGAAATTTTGAAGAGTTGAAGATCTCGGCCGAGACGAGCGATGCATCTCGACCGAGATGACTTTCCAGGAAAAAGCTAGATTTTTAAGAGATCAAGATCTCAGCCGAGATGAAACCCAATCTCGGCCGAGATGAGCCAAACCCTAACAGAGCCCTGAATTCCCCTTTTTACGTCTCGGTCGAGACACAATTGCATCGTGGTCGAGATCAGCCTTCGAGCCACAAAACATAAAACCCTTGTTGCTTCGTCTCGGTTGAGACACACTTGAATCTCGGCCGAGATTAGTCACCCTGTTTTAAAATTATGAATGCGATTTTGCCTAAAACTCAAGTGACAACTCTTCCCTTATATATATAAGTCCCAGTTCGAATTTGACCTATCTTGGGACATATTTCCAGCCATTTTCTAGCCACCAAAGCCACCAAGGAGGGATATTGGGCAAGAGATTGAAGGATCATCTTCTCCAATTGACATCTTTGGTTTCATCCATCTTAGTATCATGTTTTCTTGCTTTTCTACTTATTTTTTGTTTGTTTTAGCTTCCATGGGTGAGTAGCACCCTTATTTCTACCCTCGATCAAATGTAAAACTTTAAGTGACAATGTTTACATGATTATTGCTAGTTGATGTTACCTTTTGGTTGAAATTTCAAGTGTTCTACACTATTTGTTGTTATTGACTAATATTTGTATTTTTTTTCTTGGTTTGATCGCCCTCTAGGAAGTGTATGAATATGTTGCTAGAATTGGAAATTACTATCCATAATTGTAGGATTTTTTATTCCCCTAGTAGCAAACAACGAGAGATGTCGTTGGTGATAGTGTACAGTTCGACCTCAACTCGAGCTTTCGAGGTTTATGTCGAATCTATTTCATTATCTTAAAGCTTTTATCATTCGATTGCCAAATTGAAGAGAGCTTATTCGACATTTTGGTTTAATTGGATAGTGTTAGTCAAAGAGCTTATTTCGACTTGCTAGAATTAAGAGATAACAAGGTTGCTAGAGCTTGTTAGTAGTCGTGAAATAGGAACTTGAAATCCTTTCAATTGGGCATCAACAATAGTTGTGTAGTTCATTGGAACTAAAGGGATACTAGATCAAGGGTAGATACCTCAATCATATTTTAAAAACCAAAAAATCGATCCACTTATCTTGTCATCTTTTGTTAATCGAATCTTAGAGTTTGTTTGATCATTAGTTTAATAGTTGCTGTTGGTAATCGCTAATAGTTTATAGTTGGATAATCACAATCAACCCCCCCCCCCCCCCTTTCCTATTGTTTTGGTTACTTATTCACTTTTTCGAGGTCCTTAGTGCATGATACGTATTTAACATTATTCCTCCTTTCCCTATGGGTTCGACCCGCACTTACCACTTCACTTTGTTACGTGAGAAGTTCGGAAACTTTATATAAATATAATTAATTTGGTAACGGTCCAATGACCCGTCCCTACCAGTTGCGCTGAACCAGGGAGCCCCCTCTCACTGGACTCCAGTACTCCCAATTCAGCTTAGAAAGTAAGCTCTCCAAATAAAATTTCATACAACAAACAATGTATGGTTGGACTTAGGATTTTATTCAAATTCATAAACTATGAGTTGAGTGGATGGTGTCTATCGACACGTTCGGATAGGAAGCAGAACTTATTGAATTGGGTTCAAGAATTTTCTTTCTCTGCACGGAAAATGTGGCCAAAGGGGAAAGCGGTGGCGCAACGATGATTTCATCGACTTCATGTTGTTTAAAGGAGGCTCAGAAGGGAACGAAGAAGGGGTCACCCTGGCTAAAATTCATGCCATTTTTATTGTAAATCATCCAAATTTACAGCTTCAATTTGTAAAATTCCCGAGTTGCTGCTAGATTGGGACATGGTTCTTCACCTTGATGGGTTCTCTAAATTTTGGGGGGTGGAAGCTGTGGATTTGCGAGAGAAAAATTAGGGTTCTTACCCTTGAGAAGAACGCGAACGCGTGAGATAAAGGAGAAGGTTTTCCTTTTGCATTTTTTGGAGGAGAAGGTTTTCCGCTTGCCTTTTTTTTACATGATTGGAGGTAAGAATTATGATTTTCTTCTGCGTTCTTTTAGGATTTTAATCATTATCTACATGTAATTTCCATATGATGTGTCTTCTAATAAAAAAAGAAAAAAATTCTACCTCATAGATCCGGCGACACGTGTCATAAGTCGTCAGAATCTTCGAATTCGTGACGGCACGTGACCTTTTCCGGCCAGTCGGTCAAAATTGGGTCAAAATTGAGCAATTGAACGAGTTGTGGGACTAAATCGAAAAAAGTAATAAATTATGGGATGAAATCCGAAAAAGTAAAAATTTATGGGACCATTTTGAATTTTGTCCCCTAACTATTCCTACTACAATTTAAGACACTAATTTTTAAAATTTTGGTCATTACGGACTATTTGGGCTAGTGATTTTAAAATTGGGCTCCCTCCTTCTTGCCATGTCAGTCGGAGTTTTGTGGGAAATCACAACATATTTCCCCCCAAAATTAACAATATCATTTATTACATAGTGAAGAAAAATATGGTGTTTGTTCTAGCAAAAAAAATATTCAAAAGAAACATTTATAGATAAAATTCAGCGAATGAGACAACAAACATATTGAACTAAACTCACAAACCACGTTGACTTCTTATCCCGGTATACAACTTCTTCTTCTATTAGGTTTTTCTTTTATTTTCTAAGTATTAATATAGATAGTAAATCAGAGGTTAAATTATTCAGATTGAGAGTTAAGTTTCTTTTCAACCATTACATCCCTCCCAACACCAACGAAAAAAAAAAAAAAAAAAAAAAAAAAAAAGGAGTGATGTGATTTTTTTAACTAGGAATTTTCACATAAATGCCACATAAGATGAAAGACCGCATTAGAGCTTCCCTTAGAAATTCACGTGATAATTAGCTCAATTTTTAAATTATGGGCTCATTTTTAATGTGTGAATTTTTAATCGTTAGTGTCTTAAATTACTGACCCCAATACTTATTGTCCAGTTTTGCGATACCCCAAGACTTAGTGCCTTATTTTTGCATTTTTTTCTATTTCGCCCAGTAATTCATGTGATATTTAGCCCGATGGTTTTAAATTTAGGGCTCAATTCTAAAAGTTAACGTTTTAAATTGCCTGCCTGAATACTTTGTGACCTTTTTAGTCATATCCTAACACTTAATATTTTATTTTATTTTATTTTTGCAATTTTCTCAATAAAATGGAACCCTTTACAAGAAGAAGTTTCTCTCCTAAAATGAAAATTTTCCCAATGTCTTACTCCCTCTGTCCTGGCTTAACTTTCCTACTTTGATTGGGCACGGATGTGAAGAAAAAGTAGATTTTGTGGAATCTTCGACTTTTTTAAAGGTGGAGACTGAGGGTGGAGATTTTGAGGGTGGAGATTGTGAGAAAAAAAAATTGTCATTTATGGGCTGACAAGTTAAGTTGGGACAAACCAAAAAGGAAAGTAGGCAAGTTAGAGCGGGACGGAGGTAGTACTATATAATAAAGTGGAACGATCTGTAAGAGGAAGATTCCCTCTCATTTTAGTTTCCTAAAATGGAGACTTTTCAATAATTGCAGAAAACTAATTTTTTAATAAAATGGGATTCTCGATAAGAGGAAGTTTCATGCCTCTTTTTAAGTTCTCGATAAAGAAACTTTTGCCAATATACAGAAAGCTAAAAAATGTTAGTTTAGCATACGTTAAAGTGAAGTGAGTTAGATTTACTAAAAGAGAAAAATCGAGTGATTGGCGCATACAAGCACGTGCAATGTTATTTACACGTGTCCATCTGGAACATGAACTTTGGCACGGATCTTTTGCATTGTGGACCAATCAGATTTTTTTTCCTCTGCTTTTTTTTTTTTTCAATAGAAATTTCAAAAGTTTATCACTTTTTTTGTCTCAACTATGCTTCTCATGAAAAATATATCAAATATTAATTATCTTAACACGATCTTTAATTAAATTTCGGATCTTCCGGCACCTAAATTTCCTGTGTTTGATATCCTTATTGCATGTATACATTGTCTGAGGTACGTAGGGGTCAACGAGAGCACTGAGCCCCTTGGCCCCGTCATAATGTGTTATTATATATGTGTATTTTAGTTGATTTTCTTACAACTTAATTAAATAAAATCAAGCTCTATTTTATAACTTGACTAGATGGATGTATTATTATGTATAGTGATAGAGATTAAGATGTTAGAAAATATAATGAATATAGTAACATTGTATCTTGATTTTTTTTATTTTTTTTTTTTTGTAATTAACAAAATTTATCGATCTTATCTAAATTGTAAGTACTTTTCTAATTTTATTTATTTATAGAGTTTTTTCAGGGTTATTTAATTATAGAGTTGACAGGAGGCACACAACGGCAGTCCTTCTTTTAAATTTTCTAAAATATTCTTTTTAATGTAATTTATTCAATATTTTAAGTTTAGAGCCTAATATCAAAGAATTTGATATCTAGCCTACTCAGAATTTGATCACATAACCTTAGAGCATAATTAAACCCCCCGAGAGACAACCTCCTAGATTCGTCTATAAATGGGTCCCTCGGCAAAACTTCTGAGTCCGTCACTGCATATATTTAATATTAATTTTTAAATATAAATACTTCTTCTGAGGGTTAACAATGATATGTTTTGATATTTAGCTACAAAAAGATTGTGAAGTTATTCGCGAAAAAAATAAATATAATGGTAAAAAGTAAGCTAATTTAGTTTACTTTTAATTTTTTGTATCTTTATAATTTCATGTTGTTTGAATTATTTTTTATACATTCATAATGAAAAAATTGGTATATTAGTCAAAGTGAACCGATTTAGTTTGACAAAAATAATGTTAACATTTGTTTAACTATGGGTGTATTAATTTGACAAAATAGGTATATTGATCTTTTAAAGTAAGATATATTTATTTAGTTAATTTTGATATATGAAATATTTTATATAAAAGAAATGTTAAGTCACTATAAAAAGCTAATATGAGAAACACTCGATGAAATGTAAACCATACAAGACGATCAGGATGATCCTTTTATGAAGATCTGGATGAACCTGGTGCAATAACAAATACATTCACATCCTAAACTAGTAAATATAACTATTTCATAACGTATTCATATTTATGCATATTTTATATGCCTTTTTCCATGACCTTATTCTTTTATTAACAAACATATAACTTTACATCTTTTATTATATTCATTTTTAAAAAATTGTTACATTATAACCAAATAGATATATCAATTGGTTACTATATATTCATGATACATTTACAGATTGTGCATTGTGTAATGGAAGAGTGAGGCCAGTGACAAAAGCTCCATGTAAGAAAGTAAATGAGATTGAAGAATAATGTAGGGGATGACATCATTCTGGTGATTTTTATAGAGGAAGAATATTTTCCTCAATAATTAGAAAAAGTCAGTACTAGAGAAACACGAGTATGACCATTTAAATTGTGAACAATTAGTTGGTACAACAGTTCACTAGGTATAACTTAAAAAGATCTAAATCCAGTGGAAAATTGTCTGCATCTCCAAGGTGAACGCCAGTTGGAGCAGATCTTCATTCAAAATGACGGCTAAAACTCTTATTTGGGAAGGACAAAAACTTTTGCAAATGAAATTGATAAACTTTTACACAAGGAGGATGGAAATCTCCTATAAAAGGAGATAACACAATTAAATTGAACAAAACAAGACATGAAAAATATTGACAAGTGGATCTATCCAAATCCTCATTTAGCGAGTCTCATCATATCCCCCAAACAACAAAAAAAGAAAAAGCAAAAGTAAAAAAACATAAATAAATAATGAAAATGGCTTATTTCAAGTACTTATAGCCCGATGTTCGAACAACCTAGTTGAACATAGACAATACGATGAATATTCCTATCAGATCGTGCTCATGGTGTTGTAAACCAAATTTCTTAACATAAAAGTAAACTCGATACGAAGGTATCGAATTAAAGTAATCAAAGCAGAGTAGACAAATTAGACAGCGGAGGGAAACTTGTTTGAAATTTTATATAGAATAAGCCCTTCTTCCTCTCAAATCTCATTAATAGAATAGGTGTTTAATCCTTGCAATGATACAAGTTTGGACAATGACTCAAATTACCAAGACTTGGACTCCCTCCTATCTATTAACCAAACTCTACCTCACCCTTCTACTAACTTATTCAATCACCAAAATCCCTTAGTTGATTTTTGCACTTAGATTTCTCTCAGTGCTCACCAAGTCCCTTGACTCGTTATTTTATTTGTACCTCCCGGCAGAATAACTCTTACAAAAAATTATATGTTAATAAAATAAATGAAAACTTAGGTGTTTTGACTCTAAGAGTCAACACTCTCAACAAGGGTGTCGAGAACAATGAAATACTCAGGTATAAATAGACTCTCAATACTTGTGATCCAAATAATTCAAATTTGGACTCAATATAAATCGAATCTGGATCAGATACTCTTTCATTCTTCGTTCGTTGGGTCTCATTAATCTCCTTTCTTTGTTCAGGCTCATGGTTGACTTTGCCTTAACTTATTTAGAACCTGCAAAACAAAGAAACAAATCCAAACACATATAGAAGAGATTTCGTTAGTTAATGTTAGTAATTAAACAAAATATTTAACTAGTATAGCTAATCAAACCTAAATAAATCTAAGTAAATATAATACAATAAACTAGAATTTCGTTCAAAGGCAAAATAAACAAATACAAAAATACATTTATTAACAAATAACATAAAAGAGACACTCTCTGCCTCCTCCACAAGCACACTAATCAATAACCTCCATAATCATAGGCGCCATCAACGCTTTCTGGATCTATTGGGACTTGGGAGCAGTGGGGGAAGGAGGGGAAATGAAGAGTTTGAGAAAAAGAGAAGGGGGAGAAAATGGTATAGATAGAGACAAGCATCACTTTTTATTATTTACTTTAGTTCAAATGTCAAATCAGAGTTCCATCCACATCATCGACAAAGTTGGATGAAAATTGCGGTGGATGATGTAGTTGTCTTTTTTTTCTTAATGAAAGCATTTGATCCTTATTTTAAAAGAAAAGATACTCCCCACGTTCCCAAAAAAAAGTTATGTTTGAAAAATGTATACAATTCTAAAAAACTTTAATTTTCTTATATAAATTTATTCTTTTATTTGTTTCAATCACATTAACTTATTCATAATTTTTTTGACCTATAAAATGAGACAATGACTTTTAAAGTTGTACTTATGTTTTGGGGCAAAATATATTTTTGAAACTTGACTATTTTTTGGAAACATGAGATATCTTCATTAGGACTCTAAAATGTTGGGTTATGGAGCCCGCGTGACTGGTTCACGGCCCCCTGATCATTGGGCCTTAAGTATAGTATTCGAGATGAATGAACTTTTAGGGCGACAATCCAACTTGAGTTATAAATAATCTTCTGATTCATTCTATTTATAATTACCGATTTAGTAAACCTCTTGTCTTGGTAGTGCACCAGACGTAATCATTTTTTCGGAACTAGGTTAACAAAAGTGTGTTCTTTATTTTTTGTTCCTACTAAATTCTTTATAATTATACCCTAATTCCTAACAACTGGTATCTAGAGCATCAGGTTCAGAGAATCTAATGGGAGTAATTATGATAGCTGAAGGCACATAGCTGGTTGAGAAGTTTGATGGAATAGATTTTGGCTTCTGGAAGTTGCAGATCGATGATTACTTGTACGGTAATGATCTATATCAACCTTTGAGTACAAAACACGAAACCAAGAAGGACAATTATTGGAAGATGCGATGAGCATGGTTTGTCTATCATTGTCCAGGAACATTGTCCACCCTAAGGTAAAGGCAAAAACCACTAAGGAGATGATCGAGATTTTAACTCAGATGTATGTAAAGCCATCAACCGTGAACAAAGTTCATCTGATGTGGAGGGTATTCAACCCATGGATGGCAGAGAGTACTGCAATGGCTATTCATGTAAAAAAGTTCAATATGATCGTAGCCCAATTGAACTCAGTTGAGATCAATTTCGAGGATGAGGTACAACTCCTAATTTTGTTACCCTCTTTAGTAGAAAGTTGGAGTGGGACGGCGACACCCGTTAGTGCTTTCAATAGGAAAGGTGAAACTAAACTTTAATGAAGTTCAAGACTTGATTATTAACGAAGAAATTCGCATGAGGGAATTGGGTCTAGCCACAGGATCAACCTTGAGTACAGGAAACAAAGGTAGATCAGAATCTAGATCGAATATGAATTTAGGTAGATTGAAGTCGAGGGGAAGAAATAAGCCCAATAAGGACAAAAGTTAGATTGAATGCTTCAACTAACATGAGCTTTGTCATTATAAAAATCAGTGCACGGCACCAACGAAGGACGAAAAATCAGCAAACCACTGAAGAGATCGCGAATGCATTTATCTTGAGTGTAAGCAGTCCATTGGAATCTTGGGTGTTAGATTCAGGAGCATCATTTCATTCGTGCAGTAAGACTGACGTAGTGGAACACTACACCCCTTGAGATTTTGGGAAGGTTTATCTTGTTGATGATGAACCTCTGGAAATCATGGGGAATGGGGGGGCACCTAATGGAACTGTATTGCAGTTACGAGATGTGAGGCATATTCTTGGATTGAAGAGGAACTTACTCTTCGTAGGGAAGCTTGATGAGGAACAATATGTTGTGACTTTTGGCTGCAATACGTGGAAGATATCCAAAGGAACCAGGGTCGCGGCTCGAGGCAATAAGGAGGGAACGTTGTATATAACAGGCAACACCTAGGAAAACATTGCTCTTGCAGGTGCAAGGAATGCTGGAGATTTGTGGCATTATCTTCTTGGTCACATGAGTGAGAAGGGGGTGAAAGTGTTGTGTTCGAAGGGTAAGCTACTAGGCCTCAAGACAGTTGAAATCGGGGGATGTGAGGATTGTGTTTTCGAAAAACATAAAAGGGTGAATTTTTCAAAAGTAAGCAGAACCTTGAAGAAGGAGAAGTTGGAGTTGGTCCACAATGACTTGTGGGTCTAGCACCAGTGACATCTCGTGGTGAAGTGTCATATTACATGACTTTCATTGACGAATCTATGAAAAGTGCATGGGTTTATCTTCTGAAAAATAAGTCGGATGCCTTTGATGCTTTTAAGAAGTGGAAGGCTCTTGTAGAAACTAAGTAGGTCTCAAAGTTTGAGATCTAATAATGGTGGAGAGTACGAGCTCCGTGAGTTCAAAGAATGTTGTGCAGTGAATGGAATTCACATGGAGAAAACTATGAGAGGAACCCCTCAGCAGACAGTGTTGCAGAACGTATGAACAAAACCTTGTATAAACATGCTAGAAGCATGAGATTGAAGTGCGGGCTGCTGAAGATGTTATGGGCAGATGCAGTTAACACTGCAACTTACTTGATAAACAGAGGACCCTCAACTCCCTAGGAAAATTGCTCACCAAAAAAGGCATGGACTGTTAAGAAGAAAAATCGATCGTTCCTTCCAGTATTTAGTTGCGTTTTCATATTTTCATATTGATGTTGCTGATAGAAGTAAGTTGTATGCTAAATCTGTTAAATGTACATTTATTAGATATGGTGGTGATAAACTAACTATCAATTTTGGGATGAACAGAATCGTAAGGTAATTCATAGTCGAGATGTCATATTTAATGAGCAGATTTTGTACAAAGGCATGTTGGGTGGATCTGTGTATGTTGGGTCTGAGAAGCAGATCGTCGAGTTAGACATTTCGAACTAGGGTGGGAGCAAGGTGGATCACGACAAGCAAGTGGTTGTTGACGAAGAACCACATTCACCACAACTAACAATTTTATTGTCGAGGTCTACCAGAATATGTGGATCACCTAATAGGTATTCTCCCTCTCTCTCCTACTTATTGTTAACTGATGGTAGTGAGCCTGAATGTTAGGCATATTCTACACATAGTGAGCAGGTGAGCAAGTCGAAACTTGCGATGTGTGATGATATGAATTCTTTGAATGCTGACGAAACTTGGGAACTAGTTGAGCTCCCAAAAGGAAAAAAAACACTACATAACAAGTTAGTTTACAGAATTAAAGAGGAGGCAAATGGAAGCAAGTGATGCAAGGCAAGACTGGTTTCTGAAAGAGTTTGAGTGGAAATATAGTATTGATTATACCGACATCTTTACTCCTATTGTGAAATTAACCACCATTCGGTTAGTTTTGAGTATGGTGGCTGCAGAGAACTTGATGTTATAGCACATGGATGTGAAAACGACCTTTCTTCATGGCGACTTAGTAGAGAACATTTACATGAAGCAACCAAAGTGATACTTGTCAAAAGGGAATTTTGAGTTTTTTTTTGCAAATTGAAGAAGAGCTTGTAAGGTCCGAAACAAGCTCAATTACAGTGGCACTAGAAGTTTAATGGATTCATGCATGAGATTGAGTGCAATAGATACGCGGCTGACCATTACTGCTATCTCAAGAGGTATGACAATGGCTATATCATAATATTAGTATATGTTGATAGCAGGTCCTATTAGGAAATAACACACGTAATAATCACGAAAGCAAAGAAAAGAACACACAAAATTGTTGACCCAGTTCGTTACGATGTGTAACTACGTTTGGAGCGATGCTAAGCCAGGGATTTTCACTCTATTTTTCGGATACAATATACAATGGGAGAACAACCATTTATAATAGCATAATTATACTCTAATCTTAATCACACTAAGATTACACAACTAAGCCTAAAACTGGACTGTATGGACAGGCCAAAAAATTCGAGTCGAGCAATCGTGCTAAAGTGTTCAGTACCTTCAGACTCCATACTCCAACAGTCTCCCACTTAGAGGCTGAACTCCCAAATAACCATATCTTCTTGTTCTCCTCCCCATATCCGCTTAGCATCGCCTAGCCTCATCTTCAAGTTCCAAGACCAATTGAAGTTATGCATAGCTTCAATTTCTCTAAGGTCACCACCTTAGTAAGTATGTCGGCTGGATTCTCACTTCCAAGTGTCCTCATGAGTTACAAGGTTTTACTTTTCCAATAGGTGCCGGATGTAGTGAAACTTCAACTCAACATGCTTCGTCTTTGAGTGAAATGTCGGATTATTTGCTAAGAAAATAGCTCTTTGACTGTCACTGTAGTCAGTACTATTCTTATGCTCCTTCCCAAGTTCTCCTGAGAAATTTTGCAACCACACCATCTCCTTACTCGCTTCCATAACGGATACATACTTTGCTTTCGTGGTGGACAGAGCAACAACCTTCAGCAACTTAGAAGTCCAAGAAATAGTACCACCATAAGTAAATACACATCTGGTAGTACTTCTTCTCCCATCAAGATCATTTTACGCTAATTCTGCATCAACATAACCAACCAGCTCGTTACTCTTGCCATTGAAACATAAAGCCTTGTTTGTGGTACCTCTCAAGTATCGCAGAATCCATTTCCCGGCTTCCCATTGTTACTTTCCCGGATCACCCATGAGCCGGCTTACTATTCCCACTACATGTGCAATACCTCGTCTTGTGCACAACATGGCATATATGATGCTGCCAATTGCTGAAGCATAGGGAACCTTTTTCATTTGGGCACGTTCCTTTTCAGCACTTGGCGACTCCTTCTTCGAAAACTTGAAGTGACTACCCAACGGGACATTAACAGACTTCGAATCCTCCATGTTAAATCTTTTCAGGACCTTCTGAATGTAATTTGCCTAAGAAAGATACAAATTTCCTGCCACTTTGTTCCTCTTGATTCTCATACCTAAAATTTGCTTTGCCTCTCCAAGATCCTTTATGGAGAATTGTTCAGACAATTGCTTCTTCAGCTTATCCATCTAATTTTGATTAGCTCCTGCAATTAACATATAATAGCAGGATGAGATAGCTTTTGCCAAACCCCTTGTACTAAAATAGTGGTCCGTGTAGCATCTACTGTATTTTTCGAGCATGAAACTGTCAAACTTCTTGTACCTCTGCGTCGGAGCTTGCTTCAAACCATACAAGCTCTTCTTCAACTTGCACACAAGTCCTTCTTGTCCTTTGGCCACAAATCCCTCTGTCTGTGTCATGTATAAGTCCTCTTCCAAGTCATCATGAAGGAATACTATTTTTACATCCATCTAATGTAACGTCAAGTTTTCTGCAACAACCATACTCAACACCATATGAATAGTAGTCAGTTTCAAAACACAAGTAAACACATCAATATAATCAATGTCGTGTCGAGTCGAGCTTTGTAGCACTTGCTACCATCAGCTTCAATCTTGATTGGATAGACCCACTTGCAATGCAATGTCTTATTTTCCTTCGGGAACTCAACGAGTTCCCAAGTTCCATTCAGGAGGAGAGATGTCAATTCATCATCCATGGAAGCTTTCCAACTCCGTCTATCACCAACTTGTCCTGCCTCTGCATAGCACTTAGGTTCACCACCGTCAATAAGTAATAAGTAATAGTTAGAGGGCGAGTACCTATTAGGTGGACATCGCTCTCTAGCTTGTTCCTGCAGCGGAATATCCTGAGGTGGTGCGGGAGTTATTGGCTCCTCCTCAAGAATCTCTTCTTCATTCCGACTCTCCTTACTCCCACTCGAGTTTGAGATGTCTAACTTGATAGCATGAGATTCTGAAGTAATAGAGCTCGATGCCTCCAATTTGTCTTTGTACATCACCTGTTTATTGAAAACTATGTCTCGACTGCGAATTACCTTTCGGTTCTGCTTATCGTAGAGCCCATTAACAAACTCATCACCTCTGTAGCCAATGAATGTACACTTAATAGATTTGACATCCAACTTACTTCTCTCAACAGAATTAACATGAGCATAGGCAACACAACAAAAAATTCGTAGAAAAGATAGGTTTACCTCCTTTTCCGTCCATACTTTTTCAAGTATTCGATTCTCCAATGCAATTAATGGACCTATATAGATCAGGATTGCAGGTGTGTTCACTGCCACCCAAAATGTCTTTGGCAAACCACTTTTCAGCCTCATGCTACTCCCTCGCTCATTCAGCGTCCTATTCATTTTCTGCTACTCCATTCTGCTGGGGAGTTCCTCACACAGTCTTTTCCATGCCAACCCCATTCTCAGCACAGTAGTCTTTGAATTTTCTGAGTTCATACTCATCTCCATAATCAAACCGTAGACATTTCACCTTCAGCTCAGTTTCAGTTTCTACAATGGTCTTCCACTTCCTGAAAGCATAAAACAAATCAGATTTATTTTTCAGAAAATAACTCCATACCTTTCGAGTAAAATCATCGATGAAAGTCACACAGCACGATGATCCTCCAAGGGATATCACAGGCGCAGGTCCCCATAAATCACTATGAACCAATTCCAGCTTCTGTGTCTTCAAAGTTCTGCCCGACAGACTCTAATCCTAACCCTAAAATACCACAAGTGTATGACTGTAGATGTATATAGTGGAAGTCAAGGTCGATCCACATAGAATAAGTTAACGTAGTTTGATACCCTAATTATCTAGGACTATCCGAACTAGACACTGAAAATCGTGAATGATTGATTAATTATTAACTAAATTGCATATAACCAATAAATGAATTAATTAACAAAAGTGATTCCAATCAAAGAGAGTGTATCCTAGGGTATCGATTTAAGGAATTATGCTAATGATGATTAATATCTAATTTATAAACTTTAAAGCCAGTTTTATCTATTAGACGACACTTAATTAACTTGACCCTTCTCTTGAAGCGACTAAGTCCTAGATTGATTAGGACAATTACTCTCTCGAGTCAATTGGTCCTAACAACTCCTAACAACCTCTTAACCCTTGCCTACGCAGTCGTAGACAACTATGCTATATGTCGTACGTCATTAACAACTCCCTTCTCTCGAAGTGAAATTTTTAGACGATTAAACTAAGCCTAATTGATCAAATTATGCTCAGTTATAAAATAAGAACAAATACATAGATAGATAACCAAAAACTGGAGTCTATTTCTTAAAAGATTAAAGCAACATTGTTGTAAAACCCTACTCTCTAACCTTAGGACATGAGTAGTTTAGCTACTCATGCCTAGTATAATTCAATACAAGAATTCAAAAGAAACATTGTAATCAAATTAAAAGACTAGACAAGAAATAATTAAACCCGAGTAGTCGACTCTTCGATCTTCGTCTTGCTTGCTCTCATGCCTTCTACTCCAATGTAAAAGTATGAGATGATATGATGTCTCATGATGATTAAAACTCGAGCTTCTATGTCTTTTTATAAGCTTCGGGACGAATCTTAGGGAGTTTAGGCTTTGATTCCTACTAAGAGTAGGAAATTCTCTCAAAAATGAACTTCTGTCACGGCCGCACAAAATGGCTCTCGCGGTCGCAACAAGCTTAACCCAAAACTGGCTTAAAGACTTTCTTTCTTTTCGCGGCCGCGATCCATATGTGACACGGTCTCGATGCTCGCACAGCCTTAAACCCACTTTCTAGCCACTTTTTGTCGTGATCGGGCACCTTATCGTGTCGCGGTCGTGACGGTTCTCCACCGGTTCATATCCAGACCGGTTTAGACCATTTTTTTCTTCTCTTTGACTTGTTCTTTCGTCAGATACTTGTATAACGTGACTTTTGCCCCTGAAATACTCAAAATACCTTCAAAATAAGTGAAACACATTAAATGATCCAAATATAACAAATCTACGCAACTCTCGACCAAATATGTCTGCAAATGCTATCAAATATAATTCTAAATCGACCTAAATACATGTATAATTAACGTGTATCAAAACCCCCCAAACTTAACATGTTTGTTCGTCCCGAACAACAAAACAAAAGATACAAAGAATACAAGTGATTATGCAATTGTTTAGGGCAATTACATGATGAATTCAGTTTCAGACTGATTTTTCTTCAAAAAGCTCGGCAACATAATAAAAGTGAGCATATGTCATAATGCAAAAATCAACTACTTTCGAGACTTTGAACTTTCGAATTATTCAATCCTCACCGGGTAAGTTTTTTGCTCATCTCTCAAGTGTTTAGGTTGAAACATACTTCCACTCAAATTGAACTATATATAAAGCCTACCATATGCTTGTCAATCGTCTAAACTAGACCTCGTACCCATTATGTGTGACAAAGGATAAAAAATGTCTTTCTTTTCTGTTATAATGTGGGCTTAAGGTAAGGTGGGATGCATTTGGATAAAAGTGACTACTTTTGAACTAATCAAGTTACTCTTAGCCTGACTACCCCTCAATAAAATCACTCAATCAAATTTCAGCAAATCATCCCGCAAAGTGACTTCTTCACCTTCAAAAGTCCTTATAACTTAAGTGTTTTACATTTATGTGGGTACCACATCTTGAGACTACCCGACTTTTCTATTCAAACCAACAACTAAGGAATTATGTCCTGGCCTCTCCTCAAGAATACTGACAAATTATAAAGAACAAACTCCTTCTTTTCTTTCTTCAAATTTTTTTTCCGAACTAGTAGAGGCTATTCTTGTCGACTTTTCACCTATCATTTTGTTCTTTCGTTCATCTTTTTTAATATCCTCTAGTTTTCCCTTTTTCTCCCAAGATTCTTTTCAAACAACTACCTTCCAATCCTCCTCCCTCTTTACTCAATTAGTCCAACTAGGCCAAAGGTTTAAATCGAAAGGTTTTTGGCTTGTAATATAGGGCTATGAAATAAAAGGCTAATATGCTCAAATGGGATAACGAGGGATAAATTGTGAACTTTTGGTACAAAGGACATCTTTTCAAGGCTAAATACAAGAACCGCCAAAGATAATTTCCTAGGTCACAATACATGCTTGACACATTCATAGCAAAGACTCAAGACAAATTCTAGATACTAATACACATATCCAATCAAAATACACACCGAAAGAAATTATATTACGATGAAGATAGGAGTACAATTAGGCTCAAATTCTCACAAGGTTTATTTTGATCAAATATCCTAACTTCAAGCTCAATTTTGTCCCATATTACCTCTCATGCTCTACGATGTGCCAATTTTGCAACATTATTCAAAATCTCTTCATTATTAACTTATCATCATCCATCTTTCCCTATTTTTTCTCTTTTCTTCTTTTAATCACTTATTACCAACTAATAACTCGGGTGTTTTCTTTTTCTTGTGGCTTCCAACTAACACAACTAAAAACATAAAACCTTAAACTAAAACAACTAAGAAAATAAAATATAAAACAACTAAACTAAAGACCACTATGACCTAACATGGCAGATAACTAACATAACAGGCTATCAGACCCAATAGTTCCACTAAAATAATAAAATAGGCACACAGACCCAATACTCCAACTAAAGAAGTAAAAATAGGCAAGTAAGTGGACACACATGCCCAAAAATCAACCTAAAACATGAAATAAACATTAGCAAATAGCAAATGAACAAGCAATAAGAAACTAAAAGGCAAAAACAACAACAAAAATAAATAGCCGCCAAGACATCCCACGGTACGCCCCCTTCCCCAAACTTCGCTGAAAGCCAATGTTTGGAGAAAAGAATGGTACGCCTTGGTGCTAACTTACAATCATTATGGCGGTGGGGGTGGTTGGAAACCATGTTGGCTCCAAAATTGGACTAATGCATCCCACCGAAGGTCCTGCTGCTGCCTCCAAGTTCGTTCCTCTTTGCTTCGGTTGAGGAGGGTATGAAGAATAGCTTGCTTATCATGCAACTCTGTGCTGATGGTTTGCACTGCCCCTCGAACCTCTGTTCGATGCCTCTTCATATGGGTGCCAATTGACTGCGCCTCTCGGTGATAAAGCTCAACATCATCCAGGAGAGATGCTATGAGCCCTTCCACGTCCTCAGTCAGCTCGGACGCGGATGCAACTGTTGTTGTTGCCCTCTTCTTCCTAGATGGTCTAGGAGCTCTACCGCTGCCTTTGGCTGCTTGCCCAGATCGAAAGACATCGAAATCCGGCATTTGGGATATCTCAAGGTGGTTCTCAGTGGATCGGGTCAAGTTGTCTGTATCAGCAGTGCTTATAATGACCGTTCCTATCTCAAAGGGGAGTCGAAGGTAGGGTCCCACACTTTGGTAGATATACAGGACCTTCATGTCTTCTCCCATTACCACTACTTGCATATTCTCTAGCAACTCGCATGTGAATTGGACCCCACCCTTAACCGGTATCAAATCATCTAACTCAATATCATCAAAAGACGCGGCTATAGGTGTGATCAATCCTCCGATCATGATGCTGTCTTTTTGCTTCCGGATTGCATTCTCGAAATGCTCCATCAATAGCTTGGCAATATCAACTTTATGCCCATGAAGCATATTCCAGATCATTTGCAACTCGACACATCGCCCCTGTTTCTCTTCGTGCAAACAAAGTGTGGGCCAATATCTTCTAGATATACCAGATCACAGGATTGCAAATCCATGAAGCTTTAGCAACATTAGCAACATATCTTTGCAGTTCCATAAAAGGTGGAACGGCTGTCAATAAACCCCAAAAATCTTGAACATCGAAAAGCTCTGGTGGGTCTTGTTTAGCAGCCTTAGGGAAGCTATATATCTAATCCAGCTGGCATCGGTAAATAAGCATTGTTTGCCCATCAATTGGAATGTGATTTCGTCCGGTCGGCGAGAATGCAAAGCACTTGCCATAGTGATGGCGAATGTGCTCAGAAACTCTATTATGAGTCTCTTGTAAGTAAGTTGTGCTTGCACGAATTTGAGCAAGCCTCTCTGGACCAGCAGGGCTCTAACATTATCATGAATTCCCATCGACCGAGTTAGTTCATCATTGCTAAACCTTGTTGTCACAACCGGGCGGTGGTGAAGCTGATCAAATCGAGCCTTGTGCTCGTCCCTCTCCATTGTGAACCCATATAAAGTTTGACTATCATTCGGGTTCGGTATTGTTGGTTCTTCAACCATGGGTTGCTTGCTTTTGTGACGGCTAGAGCTTGCCTTTTTAGGAGCAATCCTACACACACAAACCACAACACTAACTTCAACAACCAATGATGTTATATAAAACATGAACTACTTCGACAACTACATTTCATTCCTTTACAACCTACGTTATCAAAACGCATTTAAAGTTACGCTTAACGAAGAATTTAGATTTCAAAGATTAGTTCAATCATTTTTGTACAACATAAGCACCACTTAAGCAACATGTAACATTTTAACTCAACTTTTACCCCCTAGATTATGCATATAGTCTATGTGATCAAACCATCGCGTAAGACGACTCATATGAACATCTAACAGATAATATGAAAATCATTCATCATCTTATTACACACATAAAGCCTAAGAAGATCATAAAATCAAGGTAAAGCAACATTCAACCTATGCACATAAACGTGTTCGACAAAATTCCTCAATGAATAAATCACGTTAAATTGCATATCGTTCCTAATCACACATTCCCAACATAATCAACAACATAAATTAAGCTTCAATTAGTACCAATTCAATCCACAATTCATGACCCAATCGATTTTTCCACAAGATATGCACTACAAGTGCCAACATTATTCAACTATGAACTAACACTTCTTCAAATTCAAATATCAACAAACTTCAACGATAAATAAGCATAAAAAAATGATTGTATCAACTAAAAGCTCGGGTTAGCGTTACTTACAGAAGTAATTTAGTCGAAATTCAAGAGATTTGAACGTGCTCTAGTTTTGTCCGACTTGGTCGTTCAATCCCCAAATTTATGGTACAATTGCTGAATCTTAGTGTGCGCGTGTGGTTGTGAGTGTTTGAGTGTGATTTGTTGATGATTGATGGAAGAAATTTGGTGTGTGAGTGTGTGGTTGTGTTATTCGCGTGCAATACAGAAGGGGAAAAAAGTGAGCAAATCCTGGTATGTATAACGATTTAAACTGTTGGTTGTGTGTCGCGACCACACAAAGTATGCGTTGCGGTCGCGGCATTTTAAGCTCAAAATTGAACTTTCCAGGCTCGTTTTGTCACGGTCACAAGAAGGCTTCCTCGCGGTCGCGATGTGTCCACAACTTCAATCTTGTTATTGGGGCCCTTTTTGTCACGGCTGTGAGAAAGGGTCCTCATGGTCACGATGCTTCATCAGGTTACTTTCGTATTTACGCCACTTTTGTTGCGGCAGCGAGAGGTGTTGCTCGCAGTTGCAACTCCCCTGTTTAGCCTCAGCTCAATTTTTCTCCGTCTTTCGATCTCCATTTCTTGCTACGCTCGTCCATGTTGGTTCCTAAAACATCAAAAACACTAAAAGACACACATAAAAGCATGAAATAAAATGATTAAACATAACAAAAATTAAAGAAAATGGTAAACATCAGGTTGCCTCCCGACAAGCGCTTCATTTTACGTCTCAAGCTGGATGACCTTTTTGGTTTAGTTGAGCTCTTTTAAACGCACTTTATGCATGGTTTGAATTTGGTCCGATTTGTATTATTTCTTGATTCTTTGTCCATCAACGAGAAAAGTGCTCCCGTCTACGTTCATCAACTCTATTACGCTGGATGCTCGAACGATCTTGATAGTAAATGGACCCGGCCATCTTGACTTCAGCTTTCCTAGAAATAATCACAGTTGAGAATTGAACAATAAAACTTGTTCATCGACTTCAAATCTTCGATTCTTTATCATACGGTCATGAAACCATTTGACGCGCTCTTTGTACAAACTAGAGTTCTCAAACGCTTGATTTCTGGATTCATCCACTTTGTTGAGCTTAAGAATTCGTTCTTTCCCAGCTACCTCAAAGTCGAAATTTCAACTTCTTGACTGGCCAATAAGCTCGATGCTCCAATTCCACTGGCACATGACATGCTTTCCCAAATATGAGCTGATACGGTGAAAGTCCCAAAGGGGTCTTATATGCAGTCCTATATGCCCATAGTGTGTCATCTAACTTCATCGACCAATCCTTTCTATTCCCATTTACTGATTTCTCGGTTGGCCAATTCCACTTAACCGTTGGCTTGAGGATGATACGGAGTCGTGACTTGGCATTTCACCCTATACTTGGCTAATATTGCAGCTAGCCATTTTTTGCAAAAGTGTGAGCCCCCATCACTTATGAAGGCTCTCGAAGTCCCGTACCTAGTATAAATGTTCTTTTAGAGGAATTTCAATACTACCTTGGCATCATTTATTTGGGTAATTGTGACACGTATTCTACAGCTACCAAGATATATTGGAACCCATTGGAAGATGGAAAAGGTCCCATGAAGTCTATGCCCCACAAATCAAATAGTTTAACTTCAATGATTGTGGTGAGGGGCATCTCGTGCTTTCGTCATATTCCTCTCGTTCTTGGCATCGGTCACAGTGTAAGATGGATTTATGGAAATCTTTGGGGATCATCGGTCAATAAAAACCACTTTGGAGCACCTTTGCGGCTGTTCATGCTAATGCAAAATGTCCCCACTTGATGATGAGTGACACTGCGTGATTATGTCCCTTACTTCAGTATAAAGGACACACCTTCGGATAATAGTGTCCGTTTATCTTTTGTATAGGTTGGGATCATCCCATATGTAGAACTTGGCATCATGATAGAACTTTTTCTTCTTATAAGGCGGTAGATCTGGCGGAATGCCACTCGCTATGTGATTCACGATCTTGCTGCACCAAGGAGCATATTCTACAACTAACACATACTCATCCGGAAATGTGTCATTAATTGTCTTTTGTAGTCCCTTTGCATCTGCTTCATTCTTAATTCTGGACAAGTGATCAGTAACCAAATTTTCACATCCTCTTCTATCTCGGATCTCCAAGTCGCATTCTTGCAACAACAATATCCATCTTATCAATCTTGGCTTTGAATCCTGCTTGGCAAAAACAAATACCGAAGGGCTGCGTGGTCAGTGTATACTATTGTCTTTGCCTATATTAGATAAGCTCTGAATTTGTCACATGCATAAACAGCAGCTAGCAACTACTTCTCTATTGTAGTGTAGTTCGCCTGGGCTGAATCAAGTGTGTTGCTGGTATAGTAGATGACTCGAAAGATCTTTTCTCTCTTTTGGCCCAAAACAGCCTCTACAGTCATGTCGCTCGCGTCACACATTATCTAAAAATGGTTGAGACCAATCCGGTGAAATCAACACTGGGGCAATCACCAACACTCTCTTCAAGGTCTCGAATGCCTGCACACAAGAATCATCGAACACAAAAGCAGTATCTTTTTCTAGTAAACACGATAAAGGTTTAGAAATTTTAGAAAAATCTTTTATAAACCTTCTATAAAATCCCACATGTCTTAAAAAACTTCTATCCCCCTTTTCATTCTTTGGAGGTGGCAATCTCTCTATGGCAACTACCTTAGCTCTATCTACTTATAGCCCCGCAGATGAAATTTTATGATGAAGAACTATGTCATCCCTAACCATGAAATGACACTTTTCCCAATTTAAGACTAGATTGGTGTCTTCACACCTTTGCGAAACCTGAGCTAAGTTGTCTAGGAAATGATCAAAAGACGACCCAAAGACAGAAAAGTCGTCCATAAAGACCTCCATGATGTTCTCAATCAAACCCCCAACATGCAACGTTGAAAAGTAGCAGGTGCATTACAAAGCCCAAGGGACATTCTACGAAACGCTAAGATACCATAAGGACACATAGATGTTGTCTTCTCTTGGTCCTCCGGGGCAGTCATGATCTGATTGTAGCCCGAATAGCCATCAAGGAAATACTAGTACTCATACCCCACTAACCTATCAAGCATTTGATCTAAGAAGGGGAGGGGGAAATGGCTTTACGGGTAGCTGCATTTAGTTTTCTATCATCTATACACTCTCGCCATCCCGTAATTAACCTAGTATCAATGACCTCCTCTAAATCACTCATTACTATTGTCATCCCTACTTTCTTAGAGACCACTTGAGTCGGACTTACCCACTTACTATCCAAAATTGGAAAGATTATCCCTACATCTAACGATTTAAGGACCTCTTTTCTAACGACTTCTTGCATCATGGGGTTAAGATTTCATTGATTTTTGGACTGAGGGATACCCATCCCCCATTAGGATTTTATGCATGCGTATCGTGGGACTAATTCCTTTTAAATCAGCAATTTACGAACCTATTGCAGAATTATACCTTCTCAAAACTCGTAGCAAATTTTCAATTTCAGACCCAGTTAAAGAGGAAGAGATTATTACCGGATATCTTTTTTCATTATCGAGAAACTCATACCGTAGATGATCTTGTAATGGCTTAAGGTCTGGGCATCCTTCACCCCCTTTTGGTACTTCCTCCACAACTTTCTTACTTATGTCCTCATGGATTGAGCTTCCTGCAAAGCATCAAGAGCACTAACACTTTCCACAAGATCAAGGTTAGTCATGGTGATCAACATTAAATATAGAATCAGCAAGGCAAACTTCAAGGGTATCACAACCATTATGTGAGATTAAGGGTTTATAAAATGTGGCATCTACAGACTGTATAGAGCTACATGTTTCAATTTGATTGACTTTTTCTCTATCATGTTGTTGTAGAGCTTTATATATGGAAAAAGTGACGTTCTCCTCATCTACCCTTAAAGTTAGTTCCTCTTTTTAAATGTCTATGAGAGCCCTACCCGTTGCAAGAAACGGGCGACCTAAGATCAGGGGAACTTCCTTGTCTTCTATCATATCTAGGACTACAAAATCAGCAGGAATATGAATTTGCCAACTTTTAATAAAATGTCCTCTATAATACCCCATGGTAAATTCATAGAGCGATCAGCCATTTGGAGGGCGATTGTAGTGGGTTTCATTATGCCTATTCCTAATTTTTCAAATATAGATAGGGGCATTAAGTTGATACTAGCTCCTAGATCGCACAGTGCTTTATTAAAAGTTAAATTACCTATTTTGCACTCAAGAGTAAAACTATCTGGATCTTTATGCTTTAATGGTAGCTTCCTTTGGATCACTGCACTGCACTCTTCTGTCAAATTCACCGTTGCATATTCTTCCTACTTTCTCTTCTTTGCACTCACCTCCTTCAAGAACTTCACATAATTAGGCATATGTTATAGTGCTTCAACAAAAGGAATGTTGATTTGGATTCTCTTCAGTACATCCAAAAGTTTGCAACTGCTCATCTATATTCTTCTTCCTTAAAACCTTTGGGAATGGAATGGAAGGAACATATTCTGGTATATCAACTTTGACGTCTCGTCCCTCACTCGGTTTCAAGGCATCTTTTTGCTTTTTTGCTTTTCCTTGCATCCCTCTTTCTTCCTCCAACTGCTCTTTCTCCACTATCTCCTCTTTATCAACCGGCAGCTTCAGACCCTCATACTCAGTGCTACTTCTCAACTGAATAGCTTGACACTGCTCTCTTGGACTCACCACTATATCACTTGGGAATTTCCCCTACTTATGCTGGGCCACAACAATCTTTATCAGCTGACTCATGTTGGTAGAAATTTTAGTAATACTACTCCCAAGTCGCTTCATGTCTGCTCCATGACCAGTCATGTTCTTGTTTAGCTCAATAAATTTGTCGTCCATCTTTCTTTCCAGTTGAGCTAATATTTCATCATATTTGGCGAACTGTGATTACACTATCTCCTCTTATGTTGGCTTCTTTCCATCATGGATCATACCATTCATGACGGCAAATTCGGGTGACGGCTTCAATGAATTCTTCGTGTTGTAATAGGAGAACTTTTGGTGATTCCGGTTAGGTGGGTACTGATTGTACCTTAGCTGATTATTCTGGAAGTTATTGAAGTTTATCTGGTTTACAAAGTTCACATATTCGTAGCCCGCTAACTCCTGTGATGAAGTATCAATGTGTTGTGTTAACGTCAGACTAGTTAGCAGACTTACTTAGTTCGTCAGAGCGGTTAACTGAGATGTAAGAGTATCATTTGGATCTGCTTCTACAACGCTAGACACTCTTCTTGGCTGATTTCTCTCATTAGGCCACTGATAGCTAGTTCTAGCCATTGCATCCCAAATTGAGAATGTAGTCCTCACGTTCTTCTCCATTAAACCACCTAGAGCTAGCAAAACTGGCCCGGCCCGATGGGCCAGCCCGTTTAGCCCGAAATATAGAGCGGGCTGGGCCAGAATATTAGAGGCCCGAAAAAATTCGAGCTTTTTTTGCCCGGCCCGAACGGGCTTTTCCATTGGAGGGCCAAGCCCGGCCCGAAGGCCCGCGGGCCGGCCCGATGGAATTGAATTTTTTTCCCCTAACTAATCGAATAAGAAAAATTTAGGAATTAGGTAATATCTTGTGTACTATTTGAAACATGTTTTTCTTTTTTCTTTTTCTAGCAAAGTATAAATATATCTATTTACCGAGAAATTAAAATATTTGACTAATTTAATACTCTATTTCTTCAGTTTTATTAGCTGAAGATGGAAAATGAATTGGATCCAAGCATGCTCCACAATTATTATGTGTCGAAAAATGAAAAATTGATTAACATGTCGTATAGTACGTACACAAAAATTAAATAACTTGTGACGTGTAGTATATAACTATATATCATCATACATTCCTTCTTTATTATTATTATTATTATTATTATTATTATTATTATTATTATTGTTGTTGTTGTTGTTGTTGTTGTTGTTGTTGTTGTTGTTGTTGTTGTTGTTGTTGTTGTTATATGTGGGGTTTGAGACATGCCTAAGATTAATAGTTATCATTCCATATTGCAACGAATAGTAATATATTATCTTCCGATCAAGTTTTTCTTAAGAGAATTAAACTGAAGTTCCTCAATATATAATTTTACTTCATGGTTAAAGTAATAAAAAAGAAAAGAAAAAAATTCATTGGTGGGCTTTTTTGGCCCGATAGCCCGATGGCACGAGGTCCTTCGGGCCGGGCCTAGCATTTCTAGGCCCGAAATAAATCGGGCCCGGCCCGACCCGGTCCGAACTTTCCCTTGGCCCGACAAGTCCCGGCCCAGCCCGACCGGGCCGCCCGAATTGCCACCTCCAAGACCACCCCTTGCAGCAACATCCACATGATTTTGTGCTGGAGCAAGCAATCCATTATAAAACCTACACACCTAATGCTTCTTCGAAAACCCATGTTGGGGAAAGCTCCGGATAAGATCCCGGAATCGTTCCCACGTCTCACCGAATGATTCTTGATACATCTGCTTGAACTGTTTTATCTTGTTCTGTAGATCTAACATGTTGCTCAGTGGAAAGTACTTCAGAAGGAATCGTGTGCTCAAATCTTCCCATTCTGTAACATCATCCAGCAAATTGTATCACTGTAATGCTTTGTCTTTCAATGAGAACGGGAACAACCTCATCTTTACTTGCTTGTGTGGCACATGGTTTATCTTGATCGTTTCAGCCAACCTGGAGAACTTGTTCAGATGCACATTTGGATCTTCTAGCGCGCTACCACCAAACTAGTTTTGCTGAACAATATTATCAGAACGGGCTTCAATTTGAAGCTATTAGCATTCAATGGTGGTGGTTGCACTCCTCCAACCGGCTGATTCGGCATGGGACAAAGACAATCACTTATAGGTGTGATGTCATCGTCTATGTCATCCTGTATAATCTGAGTTTGTCTTCGTTGCAGTGGTGGTGGCTGTTGCCACTGCAAATTAGTTACCCTGTCATCTAGATGGGCTAAGGTCCCTAATATCCGATTCAGCACGTCCTCTTGGTTCGGATTCTATGGAGCATTCTCCATCTCGAATGTGTGATTTCTTCTCGTTTTGTTTCACCTGGCAGGTACCTCAATCTCAGGATCAATTGGGATAAGATGTTCTTTCCCTTTTGATCTAGCTTGCATGCAAAAACCTGAAAACACCAACAAAGAAAATAGCACGTAATACGGAAATAAATAAAAACAAATTAAATAATAGAAATTAAATTACAGAAAAATAAAATCTAGTCTAGTATCCTTCTATTACTCAGGATAAAAACCTAAGACGCTAAACCTATTACCCGACAACGGACCTAAAAACTTGACAAACTCTAATTCTAACCCTAAAATACCGCAAGTGTGTGGTTGTAGGTGTATATAATGGAAGTCAAGGTCGATCCACAAAGAATAAGTTAACGTAGTTTGATACCCTAATTATCTAGGACTATCCTAACTAGATACTGGAAATCGTGACTGATTGATTAATTATTAACTAAATTGCATATAACTAATAAGTGAATTAACTAACAAAAGTGATTCCAATCAAAGAGAGTGTATCCTAGGGTGTCGATTTCAGGAATTATGCTAATGATGATTAATCTCTTATTTATAAACTTTTAAACCAGTTTTAGTATCTATTAAACGACACTTAATTAACTTAACCCTTCGCTCGAAATGACTAAGTCGTAGATTGATTATGACAATTACTCTCTCGAGTCAATTGATCCTAACAACTCCTAACAGCCTCTTAACCCTTGCCTACGCAGTCATAGACAACTACACTATATGTCATACGTCTATTAACAACTCCCTTCTCTCAAAGCGGAATTTTTAAACGATTAAACTAAGCCTAATTGATCAAATTATGCTCAGTTATAAAATAAGAACAATCACATAGATAGATACCAAAAAACTGGAGTCTATGAATTAAAAGATTAAATCAACATTGTTGTAAGACCGTACTCTCTAACCCTAGGATACGAGTAGTTTAGTTACTCATGCCTAGTATTAATTCAATACAAGAATTCAAAAGAAACATTGTAATCAAATTAAAAGACTAGACAAGAAATAATTAAACCGAGTAGTCGGCTCTTCGATCTTCATCTCGTCTTGCTTGCTCTCACGCCTTCTACTTCAATGTAAAAGTATGAGATGATATGATGTCTGATGATGATTAAAACTCGAGCTTCTATGTCTTTTTATAAGCTTGGGGATGGATCTTAGGGAGTTTAGGCTTTGATTCCTACTAAGAGTAGGAAATTCTCTCAAAAGTGGACTTCTGTCGCGGCCGCGCGAAATGGCTCTCGCGGTCGCGACAAGCTTAACCCAAAACTGGCTTAAAAACTCTCATTTTGTCGCGGTCGCGATGCTCGCACAACCTTGAATCCACTATCTAGCCACTTTTCGTCTCGGTCGCGATGGTTCTCGATCGGTTTAGCCCGATTTTTCCTTCTTTTTGACTTGTTCTTTCGTCCGATAGTCGTAAAATACGATTTTTTACCCTGAAATACTCAAAATACCTTCAAAACAAGGCAAACATATTAAATGGTCCAAATATAACAAATCTACGCAACTCTTGACCAAATATGCATGTAAATGATATCAAATATAATCCTAAATCGACCTAAATATATGCATAATTAATGTGTATCACTGCCACTCCTCGAGAAACTAACCCACTTCTATTTCCTGAATACACAATCCTCACACGGGCTAAATTCAACAATTTTCAGGCCAGGTTGTCTACCTTCAAATACATGATACACGTTGTGTATGCATGCATTTAGGTCTATTTACATATGTATTTTGTAACATTTGCATGTATAATTGGTCGAGAATCGTTTATATTTGATATATTAGACTATTTGACGTATATTGACTTATTTTATAGTGTTTCCATGGTTTTCAGGCTAAAAATGAGCTTTTATGAGGCTACATGAAGAAATAAGTCGAAGAATGGACAAGATGGGCCAAGTTGCGCCAAAAGTGGACGGATTCAAGAGTGTGCAATAGAAATTTGGACGCAATCGCGTCGCATCTTGATGCGGTCGCGTCAGAAAGTTTCCCAGAAGTGGAGTTTTCTGTCAGCTTGATACACCTCTAGTATTTTGACTATGTCTTGAGGTCTGCAACTCCGATTGAGGTGAAAATGGTGGCGTTAGAAAGCTGATTCAAAGGGTTACAACTTTCTCTGAAAGAGAAAAATCCCAAAAATGACCAGAAGACCCTCTAAAATGGCTTGGAAGTCAGATTTGAAAACTAGCCTGGCCATGTATGCGCACGAACGCGTCAAGCCCGACGCGGTCGCATCAAAATTGCTCGTTTTAAGCATTTTTTGGGTTAGGTTCAACACGACCACATCATACATGCGTGCGGCTGCGTTTCCTTGTCCTTTTTTATGTCCAAATCCTAATCTAAAGAGGATTTCAACCCGATATCTCCCAAGATTCATCCCCAACTTATAAAAAGAGACCCAAGATCAAGATGTTGGAATATAGAACATTGGAGACATCATATTACATCAGAATTTCTCATAGTTTTGCATTGGAGTAGAAGTCGTGAGAGCGAGAAGACGAAGATCGACGAGCCGACTATCGGATTTAATTATTCCTTATTTATTTCAATTTTTTTGACAATGTTTTCTTTGAATTCTTGTTTGGATTTGTTAGTAGACATGAGTAGAAAGTAGGGTTTTTATAACAATTTTAATTTAATTGTTTAATTTATAGACTCATATTGTTTTTATCTATCTATGTGTTTGTTTTATTCCTATAATTGAATTTAATCTGGCCAATTAGGTTTAATTTACTTGTTTAACGATTCTGCTTCGAGAAAAAGGAATTGTTAATAGACGATAACTCACAGTGCGATTGTCTATGATCGTGTAGACAAAAGGTTAAGGGACTGTTAGGAGTTGTTAGGATCAATTGACTTGAGAGAGTAATTATCTTAATCAATCTACGACTTAGTCGCTTCGAGAGAAGGGTTAGGTTAATTAAGTGCCGCCTAATAGATAATTAACTAGTTTAAGAGTTTATTAATTAGAGATTAATCATCATTAGCGTAATTCTTCAAATCGAAATCCTAGGATACATCCTTGTTGATTGGAACTTCCCGTTTGTTAATTAATTGGTTTATTAGTATATGCAATTTAGTTTAATCAAATCATTCTCAATTCGAGTATCTAGTTAGGATAATCCTAGATAATTAGGGTATTAAACTTCGTTAACCCATTCCCTATGGATCGACTTTGACTTATCCTATACACATCTACACTCGTACACTTGCGGTATTTTAGGGTTAGAAATTAGGTCTATCAATATATCACCTACATTCCTTTTTCGCTCATGTGGCCAAATCAGTAATGCCACAAATTTACATTGTTTGCTACACCTGCAAGATCAATGCAATCCTTGACTTAGTTGTCATATATATGTACCCTTCTTTTTACCCCGAGCTTGGTAATCTTTCAATTGTTGCAGCCGAATGTTACTATGTAACCCTCCCGATCAAGCTACCCAATCGAAAGCAAGTTCCTCTTCAATCCAGGAATGTGTCTGACTTCATTTAACATCAGCATGGATCTGTTGGATGTCTCACATTTCCCTTTCCAACGATTTTCAGGGGCTCGTCATCTGCAAGATAAACCTGTCCAAAATCGTCAGCAACATAATTATCCATTATACCAACATTATTTCATGAATAGAACGACGATTCAAAATCCAACAACCACGACTCCATTGGATTGCTCATACTCAAGACTAACGCATGACCATCACCGTCTGATGTGGTTGCGTATGCTGTCTTCTTTGCTTCACATTGATGTTTGAAGTGACCGTACTCGTCACAGTTCCAACACTTGATTGAGCTCCTATCCTTCCCGGATTAGCTCTTTCCTTTGGATTTTGACCTTCCCCAATTCTGCTTCCCTTCGACTTGCCCCTGTTCTCTGTATTCAGTGCTGCCCCTAAAGTAGATCCAGATTATCTCCTACGAATTTCTTCATCAATCATCAGATCCTTTACTTTGTCAAATTGCAGCTTAGCCTCTGTAGCGCTAACTACTGTCGCTGTACCAGTCCAACTGTCTAGCAAAGACAATAACATAATTAGGGCATGAATCTCGTCATCAAATTTACTATTAACCGAGTTCAATTGTGAGGTGATTATATTGAATTCGTCCATATGTTTGCTGCACCGGTGTATCCTCTGACATCCTTAGGTTAAATAAATGCCTTATCAGATGTACCTTGTTCACCGTGGATGGTTTCTGATACAACTCCTCCAGAATACTCAACATCTCCCTCGTCGACTTTGCTCTAGTCGTGTAATAAGCCACGACTGGACTAGACTAGGATTATGTAATTAGGCCTAAAACTGGATTGTCGTGCTAAAATGTTTAGTACCTTCAGGCTCCATACTCCAACAGGTCCTAATGCTCGAGAGGTGAGCAAGTTGAAGAAGCACTTGTCTAATCGGTTTGCTATGAAGGACCGTGGAGAGGCTAAGCAAATACTGGGTATGCGTATTGAGCGTGATAAGGTGGCAAGAAAGTTGTATCTTTCGCAGGCTGAGTATGTCAAGAAGGTCTTGAAAAGGTTCAGTATGGAAGATTTAAAGCCAATTAAAGCTACCCAATAAAGATTCACCTAGTAGTAAAGAGGAACAAACATATGCAGAAAACTCTATATGCTTCAACAATTGACAGTCTAATATATGCTATGGTGTGTAAAAGGTCTGTTATTGCACATGCGGAGGAAGTAGTTAGTCGGTTTATGGGTAATCCAGGTAAGCAACATTGAGAGGTATTAAAGTGGATCCTCAAGTACTTGAGAGATACTACAAAGTGAGCCTTATGTTTTGAATGCAAGTGTTGAATTGACATGGTATATTGATGTAGATTTAGCATCAAGTGATCTTGATAAAATGAGAAGTACAATCGGGTGTGTCTTAACTCTTGGTGGTACAATAGTTTCTTGGGCTTCTAAGTTGCAGAAGATCGTGACACAGTCCACCACAGAAGCAAAGTATGTAGCACTGACTAAGGCCAGCAAAAGAGATGGTATGGTTGTAGAATATCTTGTGTGAATTGCGGAAGGAGCAGAATGATAGTATTCTCTGCCATTCACTTAGCCAAAAATCAAGCTTTTCATTTGAGAACAAAACACATTGAGTTGATGTATCTTTACATTCACTACCTCGTGGAGAATAAGATCTTGCAGTGATACACGTTAATTATGCATGTATTTAGGTCGATTTGACGATTATTGGACGAACAAAACACATTAGCATGTTTTGACTTGTTTTAAAGGTTTTTTTAAGTGTTTTTAGGTTGAAAAGTTGTATTTGACGATTATTGGACGAAGAAACAAGTCAAGAAGGAGAAAAATCGGTTTGAACCGATCTGAAGAAATGTGGAACCATAATAAACCATCGCGACCGTGTCACTATAGTGAGCGACCGCGAAAAAAGAGGCCTAGAAAGTGATATCGAAGCTGGACACTCGTCGCAACCGCGACAAGGCTTGCTCGCGGCCGCAGCAAAAGTAGTCGTTTGAAGTTGTTTTAAAAAAGCTTGTCACGACCGTGATAGATCTTGCGCGCGGCCGCGACAGAATTTCGTTTTTGAAGAGTAGTCCTAATTTTATTAGGATTTTGACCCTATCTTTGCAAGGACTTGTCCCAATCTATAAAAATGACCCCAAGCTCGAGTTTGGAGGGAAAATCTCATAGAATTACATACTCAAAAATACTCGGAACCAAGGATCGAAGATTAAGCCGTGACACGCCGAAGATCGACGATTGAAGATTCGGGTTTCGTTTGTTCTTTCTTTTTTATTTAATTTTCCATGATGTTTGTCTATGAATGTTTATGTAATTAGTAGATAAACACTTTTGTATTCTAGGGGTAGAAAGTAGGTTACGAAGAATGATGTATTGATTTTAACCGTTTAATTCTAGACTCCAATTTGTGTGTTTATCTATGTGTTTGTCTTCTTCTTATGATTTAATTTTTGAATTGATCACTTAAGTTAAATTAACACATTTAATAGTTTCACTCCGGGAGGAGGGAATTGTTAATAGATGTACAACACATAACGTAATTGTCTATGATTGCGTAGACATTGGTAGGGTCTTTTGAGAGTCTTTAGGTTTAGTCGACTTGGAAGGGTGACTAAGTCTAGTAGATCAACAACCTAATTGCTTCGGATGAAGATTAGGTTTACTTGAGTGTCGTCTAATAAACCCTAAATTTGGTTTAAAAGTCTAGAATTTTAGGTTAAATTATACATCAGGATCGTAATTGAAATCTATATCATAGGATACGCCTTAATCCATCTAAGTCGTTCTTACATTGAATCTTTGTTTTCCAAGTTATTCATGGCTTAGTTATTACTTTTATGCAAATTAGTATTAAGTTTTACAAACAACCTTCACTATTCCAGAGTCTAGTTAGGAGAGTCTTAGATTATTTGGAGTATCGAACTACGCTTAGAGTAAGTCCCTGATGATCAACTTTGACTATCACTACCTACACCTACACCGTCTACTTGCGGTAAAATAGGGTTAGGCAAACCTCTGTCATGCAGTTAATGAAGACTCGAAGAAGTGAGAACCCTGCTGATATGTTGACTAAGGTTGTGACCTTAGAGAAGTCGAAGATATGCATGACTTCAACTGGCCTTGGAAACTGAGATGAATGCTTGACATACTACCCGCGAGAGGTATTGATGAGATGGAGAAGACAAGTTACATTTGAAGTCAGTCTCCAGGTAGGAGATTGTTGAGCTATGGAGCCTAAGCGACTGCTTCACGACCTTAAAGTGTATTCGAGATGCATGAACTTTTAGGGTTACAACCCAACTTGGGTTATAAATAATCCTCTAATTAATTATATTTGTTATCACAAAAATTATTAGGAAATCTCGTGGCTTAATAGTGACCTTGAACATAATAACTCTTGGCGAACTGAATTACTTCGTTTCTATAAAATTCTTCATAATTGCAAAGTAAATCCTGCCATAAAAAGTTGGGATATATTTTAATATTTTGCTATATTATTTTATACATAAATCATTCAAGATATCATCACAATAATAAGGATCATATTATTTAAAGTATTATAAATCATATAATATATAATGACACACATGCGAAATGGTGAAAATATCATATAGTGAGGAAGTAAAACAAAAAAAGATATCATCTAAAAAAGAAAAAAGGTTCAAAAAAGAAAAAGGAAAAGAAAAAGAAAAAGAAAAAGGAAAAGGAAAAGGAAAGAAGAAATACACCATGAGCGTATCATCCCCAATCCCATTCGCCACCCGCCTAAGTATTAGCAGCAGCAATCGCCGCTACAGATACTTATTCAAAAATTCTGGTCTTAGTCTTACTAATTCCCCTAAAATCAGTTGCTCTTCATCCCTCTCTCCTCCGCTACTTCTACCAATGGCGGTCGGCAGCTGCACTATATCGTCCGACGACGTCGTCGTGAGGTCCCCCACTGACCGCCGTCTCTACAGATTCATACAGCTGGCTAACGGTCTCTGCGCATTGCTAGTTCACGACCCTGAGATTTTCTCAGACGAACCTTCTGGACACCAGAAAATGGACAATACCGAAGATGAAGATGAGGATGATGAAGAAGAGGAGGACTCTGAAGAAGAAGACAGCGGTGAGGACGAAGATGACGAGGAAGAAGATGATGAAGTAAACAAATCGAAAGGCTCCGCGCAGAAGAAGGTCAGTTCATTTAGCAACTGGATGCTCTAATCTAGAAATAACAATGTTGGATATTTATTTATTGAATTCTGTTGAGTGACATGAGTTCTCGAACAGTATAGTTGCTTATAGAAGATGATGGTTTTTTGTTCTTTAATTGTGTTTTGCAGGCGGCTGCAGCAATGTGTGTTGGAATGGGCAGTTTTGCTGATCCTTATGAAGCACAGGGCCTGGCACACTTTTTAGGTTTTTCAAGTTTACTTTTGAGTACCCGTTATATGCAATTATATTCTGATTTCTAAAGGGGAAGATAGATACTTAACTAAAAAGAGAAGGATTTCAAGTTGGTCCACGTATTAATAGCAGTTAAACCGTACAATAGAAATTTAGCATGCGATGAAAAGATGATCTATGATAATATGAGGTGAAAAAGAAGCACTTTCGTGTATATATCATCCCGACAAATTATCATATTGACTCGGAGGGAATATCATTGATGATTTAAATTTCAAAGGTCTTTAGAGGCCTTTTTTTCCTGAAGTAGCTTTAGGATGAAAGTGGATTAGAGGGCATGAAGAAGTTAAAGCATGTAAAATGCTAAATATTAAATGCAGTAACTATCCCTTTTTCTTGTGTCTATCTATGAATTTCTGATTGATCACAGGACAAAGTAACACAGGAATTGTTTGGTTATATGATTTCTCCTAATTTAGAAAGGAATCTTGTATTCAGTTGTTCCTTGTCATTGGGTCTCTCGTTGCCTGGAAATAATTCTAATTGATGAGAGCAGACAATGCACTATCTTCCGGCTAACTGAAAACTTTCACTGGGAAGTTGATTGTTTGCCAAAGGAAGCAACTGTACTGTTATCGTTAAAGTTATTTTCGTTTCATGAAGTGGGAGTTATACGTTTGGTTTATACATGTTGACATAATCTTAAAGTGGTGCAGGCTATTAAAATTGCTAAATTTTATTTCTTAAATGTTCTAATGTTTTCCTTGGAAAAGTTAAGCATGGCATGATTAAAACCATATTATAATACATCTTTTTAGTTTAATTATGTGCTAGAAGGTCGGTTTGAAGAGTGCTTTAGGAGTATATTGTGTCTTGGCTGAGCAGAGCGAGAATGGGAAATAACACACGACTTATTTCATACATTTTATTGCAGAGCACATGCTTTTCATGGGGAGTACTGATTTTCCAGATGAAAATGAGGTTCGTGAGTTAATTTTGCTCCTTCTTATAAGGTTACACGGTTTGCTTAGGTGTTACTTGTACTTTGTAGTCTTTAGGATTCTACACACCTCTTTACGTTGAACAGGAAAAAGAACCAGCCACATGCTGAGAGCCCAATTGAATTGACCATTTTCCGGCCACTTGGTCATCGCTCCGAGCACAATTTTGTGCATCCAAATTCTCCATGTGGATGATATTCATATGGTTGCTCTTATTTTATCTTAATCTTCTAATAACATGGTACAATGATAGTGATATTATTGAGTAACTGTCTCTTCTTATGTTTAAATAATGAGGAAAATCCAGCAACCATGGTGCATCCACTTGTGCCCCTGTCGGACCTAGCTATCTCTAGTTTCATTCTGATCCAGATTTCAGCCCTCTTGCCTCTGCATCCAAAGAGGAAACCGGATCCACCACACCATTATCACTTTCACCTCCATCATCATCATCATCCCGTCTTTTACCCCATAGTGACTCTGTCTCCAGATTGGACTTCCCCTTGCATTTATTTGGCCTCTTTTTGTTCAGCTCCACTGCTGCTAGCACGGAAATAAGTATAGAAGAGGAGACAGATTTGCGAAGATTGAAGTACAAGTTAGTAGATATATTTGGATATTGCCTTGAGATTCTTTACCTACTTGTACAATATAACTTCCTTCGAGTATGAACTATAACATAATTTTAATATGCATTTTCAAGATGAGACAGGAACTCAACATATCAACCCACCATCGGTCGTTTCTTGAATGCAATCTTTGGAAGATTCGTAAGCATAGAAACTATGGAATTGGAAATCTAGTCAAAAGGGCCTGAATAAATGATTTTATATATTTGAAGCATAGTTTATTTTGTTTGTGGAAGTCCTTTTGTTGAATGCTTGTGCTTTCTACAATCTTTTAAGTGCCCAATAAAGAAACTTGGCTCCCTGTACTGACTCTTTCTTTTCTAGTATGACAGTTACTTGTCTAAGCATGGAGGCTCATCAAATGCATATACAGAAACAGAGCATACCTGCTACCATTTCGAGGTTAAGAGGGAGTTTCTCAAGGGTGCTTTGACAAGGTATAATTAAGGGTTCCTTGGCATTAGTCCAATAATTATGCACTTGCGGCCGACAAGCCACATGGTCATCTATATGTAGTTGATCAAATAAATCATCGATCTTATACATTTTATTATTCTCCAACATTGTATTCATTGAAGTCTAAAGTTCATGAAATAGAGAACGTATATTATGGCTTTTATTTGATTCAGGTTTTCTCACTCACAATTTGATTTTGTTGAATTATGCTCTAGAAAGGGTAGTGCATGAGAAATACCTCAATTTTCTTCTAAGCGTTTATATTAGTATCGAGTTCTAGATGTCAATATGATGTGAGCTAGTCATCAGCATACTTCACCTATCTTTTCATTTGTTTTGTTTGTTACTCCATTTTAGTCTGATATGTTTTTTGCGTACAATGTTTTGATTCATTTGTCACATTCTTAGTCTCATGTTAGGCATGCCGCACTTATTCTTCATCCATATTCACATTTACCAAATTTTTCCGAGAATTTGAATAAATTCTCTTTGCCAAAAAAAAGAATAAGAAAATTCCTTCAAGTTCATTGTTCCTTTTCTCCTTTATGCTATTTCAATGAATATGCCAAGCATTGTGATTGTCTTATGTGTATTGCTTTTATATATATCTAGTTTGTAGTGTACTCCCGATGACTGTAACTGGAATATTTTCAACGTCTAAGTGTTTCATGTTTAGCTTTAATGGTTCATTGATTTGTTCCAAATAATACATATGATTTAATGTGTTTCCCTAAGGCAAGTTTTTCATCAATCAATTATGTAAATGGAGAGAAGATGAGTTAAGAATGTAATGATCGAATGGAAGTCTCATTGATTGTGTGGATAGAATAATTGTATAAATTGAGTGGACATGAGATACGGATGTAATATTAGAGAGAGTCACATTGATTGATTGTTCGAGATTGGGTATTGTTAAAAAAAGACCATGCGTAACTTGTTGGAATAACATATGGAACTAATAATTTGACTGTAGAGGAAGAGCAGTACTTCTAACCACTTGATTAAGGGCCCGCTTGGTTGCAAATCATCAATGGCAATAGTAATGGGTATGAGTGAGGGGTCAATCATACTATGGAATGAAATGGGGAGAATTGTTAATAAAATGGGGCAATGATTAACTTATTTATTATATACCAAGCACTAAAAATGGGAATGAGTCCTCATTCATTTCCATTCCTTACCCCTAAACCCTTCAACCAAGCGGGCCCTAAGATGCTCGACACAAAACCCCCACATAATGAGGGATTATGATGAGTATGAGTTGAATTGTAATCTTATTTCTAGTGTTATTGCATAATTTTTCCTACAGATTCTCATATTTATTTGCTCAACAAATTGTATCTGAAAACTGTCAGTTTCCACTACTTCATTAGATCAAATTGAAATTGTCGATAGCCATCTTTTTTATTTGTTATATCTGGGAAATTAAGCATCTCTCATCTATTGAACCTTATTGTCCAACTTCATTCCTGTTTATTTTGTTTTGGTGTTTGTGTGTCTTACAATCATTATCTTTGATACGACCCTAATAGGATTTGTATCGATGATTCGCTCTTCGAGTGAGCGTAAACTCCTAAGAATTACAGAATAAGGAGAAAAAAGGGAGAAGAAACAAATTGAGAGAAAGAGTACAGCGACACAGAGAGAGAAGACGCCACTTTCATTCTTTGATAAAATCTCCTATCGTTGGTCCTTGTGTTTTTACAAATCTAATCTGATGGGGCTTGTGCTTGGCTAACAGTTGGGCTTGGGCTGGTAGTCCATCCTTAATGATCTTCTAGTCATTAGGCCGTATCATTCCCATCCCCTTAAAAACCACCTTGTCCTCAAGGTGGAGGCCATGGAGTTCCCGCAAGATTCTGTAAATGGGCGTCAACTGCCAATTCGAACTCCGGACTTCATTGAGAATCATTGTCAAGTTTTTGTGGCTATTCCCATTAGTGTAACCTTTTCCCCATAATCTTACATGGTATTAAATATGCATTTAGAGTGATTCCAACGACTAGCAAAGCATCCAGAATTTTCTTATAGCTTGAAATACCAATGTTATTGGCCTCTAAACCATAACCTAGTGGGTTCAAAGCAGCAACTCTCTTTCCCTTTTTACATGAAACAAATAAAAGGAAATCAAAATCAGGTGCACTGTTGCCTTACATCGGCAGCTAAATTTGCCCAAGAATTTCAATGACATGACCCCTCAAATGTAGTTATAGCATCCAACATATCAAAGCTAAATCAAATCACCTTTCTTAATGGGGAGGCTGTAGGCTCATGAAAACAGATATATCCACATGTGCCTTATACATGTCTACCATCTCTTTTAATATATACTACAAGCTTCAAACATCTTCTCTAAAACGGTGAATGCCTTGTTCGCTTGATAACTACCACCTTGAGAATACCCTGTTATCCCTGAAGTACAATTGGTCACATCTTTGTAAATTACTTTGTTGAAAACATTAGCATTTTGCCAATAAAATAAGACTTAGCGTTGAACTCAAAAACTGATAACCGCACAATTAGAGCGTAATTTATTGCCAACCAATGGGCACCATTTATTTCAGTTATAAAAGGAACCATAAACTTATGTGATTGAAGAAAGAAATACTCAAGCCAGAAGAAAGATTGCAAGACATTCATGAGCTATTCGAGCAAGAGCCGTTGGCCTGATAAGTCCTCTTATCACCAACCCAAACAACCATTTTGGTTAAAATTGAAAGAACATGTCTGGTCATTAGGTGTTCTTGTTTAATGGAAAAGGAAAATTTAGAAATATATGGTGAAGCATACTAGAGTTTCAATCGTTTAGCTCATTAAAGCTACCTTAGAATTGTTGTTGCTCCTCCTTCGTAGTATCATAATAATATTTTAATCCACCACCAGCCTTAAGATCGAACTCCTTGATGGAATGCTCAAGTGATGCTGTTGGGAGCTCCAGTTGATCATTCGATTTTTTGAGCCCCTGAACTGAACAACCACCAGCTTACTGTGGCTATAAGTGGAGAATTCATGACAGGATGGCGTTTGTGGCTTCTCCTTTATCTTATTTTGGTCGAGCTCCTTGAAGCATTGAGGCAATCTTGTTGGAAGATTCAATAGCTCATCCTTTGAGAAGTCTATCGTCACTAGTGTTGGGAGTTCATGGAGACATATAATCTTCTCACATCCTTCTTTTTTGAATCTAATCTCACTGAATACATCCACTATTATAGAATTTTGCTTATGATCTTCTTGCAAGATCCCAATATATCATGCCCCACATTCTTTTTTTTTTTTTTTTTTTTGATAAGAAACAAAAGCTTTTATTAGCATATGGACAGATATGTGAACCAAGTTCATTAATCCAAGCTCCTCGCCCATGACCTAACTTCCTGTTAAGAACGCTAATTCCTGCAACTTGATTTCCTATTTTCAGCAGATTTTGATCCTAGTGTTGCATGAGGAATGCAAGTGTTCCCTAATAAGGAATTTTATGGTTTCCAAGTTCTCTAGTGTGCGTGTCTCTGTGTAAGTGACTATTCTGTTATCACATGATGTAGTTTGATCATATCCATATTGGGGGATTACTTAATAAAAAGAGCAAAGTTCTTTGGAAAATCATAGTAGCAGTGGTTCTGTGGTCCACTTGGTTAGAAAGGAATCGAAGAATCTTTGACAAGAGCAAGGAGACATTAGAGGAAGTTTGGGAGATGATCAAATATAGAGTAGCCCTGTGGTTGTCGAGTCATAGCTTGCTTAAAGACTTTGTTGTGTCTGACTTAGTTAGGAGTTGGAGTATTGTCATGTAGCTATATTCTCTTTTTGTAGCAGTAACCTATGTACGAGACGAGGGATCTCTCATCCCTCTTTTTAATTGCAATAAAAATTTATGTTTCTTATCAAGAAAAAATGTTGGCAAAGAGATCTTGGGGGTGTTTGCAAAACCAAGAACACCCCCAAAATCAATTTTCAAAATCACTTTTCACAATTAGTTATGTTTGCAAACTCATGTTACATCCCCAAAATCAATTATGTGAAGCACTTTTAAGCTGCTTTTGAGAATCAAGGAGAGAGCAGCTTCTGTAAATCAATTCTTAAAATCACTTTTTCCAAACACTACCAAATTTTTATTTTACTACAAGAATCAATTTTAATATCACTTTTGTTTGCAAACACCCTCTTAGTATTGTTCTCTCATAGATTGGTAGTTGATAGTTGACCGGTTGTATGAGTGAAGATTGGGAAATCTCTTCCCATTGTAATTTTCCAAATATATAAATAAAGTTCTCGTTTCTTATAAAAAAATCCATCTTTAATTGTTGGCGTAGTTGTCACTGTGATAGGTACTCAGTTTTCTGCTTTGCAACTGCAGGGATCTTTCTTTCTTCTTCTTTTTCACTTTTGTTGTGTTCTTGAATGAAAGATTAAGAGGTTAATTATTCTTAATCTGTGGTTTCAGGTTTGCTCAATTTTTCACATCTCCTTTAGTGAAAGCTGAAGCTATGGAAAGGGAGGTGTTAGCTGTGGATTCAGGTTGATTCGTATTTGCTATCTCGTTGTTCAGTAGTTATGAGTAAAATAATATTTATTTAGCATTACATCTTTTTGTTTCCTTCCCCTTTTAAGCTTTGTTTGTTTTTAATCAGTCGATTGTTACAGAATTTAATCAGGTTCTGCAAAATGATTCATGTCGCCTGCAACAACTGCAATGCTATACATCAGCGCCAGGTCATCCTTTCAACCGGTTCTTTTGGGGTATGTTGACATACTATTTTCTTGTTGTTATGTTCTTCCTCTACTTTTGATGCACCTTATATATTAGTTATTAAGTTTTCCTGTTCATTTTTTGTAGGGAATAAGAAGAGCTTGGCTGATGCTATGGAGAAAGGAATTAATTTAAGAGATCGTATTCTGAAACTATATCATGAACATTATTATGGTGGATCAATGAAGCTGGTAGTCATAGGTGGAGGTAAGTTTTTCATATTCTTCGATAAGTAGCTACCATTGATGTTGAAGATCTTTGGTCAACCGAATTGATCCTACTTATATTTTTTCATTTTTCTTTTAAATGAGTTACATAATTTTTTTATTCATTAAGGCAAGTCCAAAGGAATGAGGAGTCCCATAAATTTGTTCTGAACTGAATCCAGTAGGCTACCCTAAACTTCACCACTTCCCACTCTTCTATGAATTAATCCTGCCGACTTTTCACTATATGTTTGCGAAGTCCACTGCCATATTGTTAGTAGAGCCTTTCCGCACAACACGACTCTTAACTGCATTATCATCCATTCTATTGCCTTTCATGGAAAAGTAATTACATTTTTCTTTGCCACTTTTGATGTAATATCAGTTTCTGGATATCTCTGCTAGCAAATAAAACCACGTATAATTTCTTTTTTGATAAAAAAAAAAAAAAACCACGTATAATTTCATTCTCTTGCTAAGTGTAAACTTGTGTTGATAGACAATAGTGACATTGAAGTGCCATGACTCTCAATCCTCTTTATTCTTGATTGACAATGGTGACATCGAAGTTCCCCGACTAATGTTTATTTGCCTCCGCCTTGTGGAATAGAGCATTAAAGGAACTAAATTTTTCATGGGTTATGCCTTGGAGTATTAGGGAGGTCATTAAACATAACCCGAGCGATATAGTCAATAAGCGGGCGAAATACCTATGGCGAGGTATTATCCAAACGATTTTCTGGTCCATTTGGCTTAAAAGAAATACGAGGATTTTTGGGATGCAGAGGACTCAATAGAGGAAGTTCGGGTGATAACAAGATATAGGGTGGCCTCTTGGATTTCAGTCCATAAGGATTTCGGGAGTTTCTACATATCGGATTTATTAGAGACTTAAGCATTTTTCTAGCTTAGATTGATAAATCTGATGTAAATTAATGATGGGAAACCTCTTCCTATAACTGTTTAAGCTATTAATAAAAGTCTTTGTTTCTTATAAAAAAAGATTGCTATGACTGTGCTAGCTGTGCTCTTTATACATTTCTATTTGGGATATGGATGTTTGCAATTGCATAGAGATGCATTGATCGACAAAGTATTTTCTCATTGTTTCATGCTAAAGCATTTTCTATTGCTATTGACCATCACTATGTAAACTTCATTAAGTTCAGAAAAAAAGCACTGGATTTTGATGGCATAGAAACAGAAAGCAGAGAGACAAGTGTGTTGCTACATTCTTCTTTTAACTTTGAATTTGATCCTGCAGAGACTCTTGAAGTACTTGAAAGTTGGGTCGTTGAATTATTTAGTGCTGTCAAGAAAGGGCTCCTGGTTAAGCCAGAGATGGGGTTAAATATTCCTGTTTGGAAGAACGGCAAACTTTACTGGTTAGAGGCAGTTAAAGATGTTCATATCCTTGATTTGTCCTGGACATTGCCTTCACTACGGAAAGATTATTTAAAGAAAGCTGAAGATTACCTTGCTCATCTGCTCGGCCATGGTGAGATGCTCTTATGCTGTTACAACTTTCCTTATGATGGTTAATATTAATTTTCAAACAGCAAGAGCAATGATGAATTTTCTGTGTTTCTGCATCCCTGTTGTTCTTGAACTCTTATTCCCATGTTTCCAGGCTATGCCCCCTGTAAGGGATAAATGGTCTTAATGCAGGCTCTAGCAACGCAAGCACCTTGAAATTTTTTACATGGTGCAATGTTTCTTCTCTACAATTGTTATTTTGTATCAGTGGAGTTCTCCTATTCATAGGATTTTCTCTTGTTATGCCATGCCTCGTGGTAGGGTATTAGGGATAAAATGCGTTTTGGATGTAGCCTTTAACTAGTGAAGCAGCTTGAACTTATATTTACAATGGCTCAAAATGGTCATCCCTGTACTAGTTTGGTTCTATTTATATTTATATTTGTGTTTTGTGTGTGTAGATATATATAATATATATTTGGCTCTCCTTTTCTCCCCCCATTTTCTTTTTAGTTGTTTCACATCCTTTTAATTGAGAGTGAGATGTAAGATGTTGCTCAAGTAAAAAAGTTTCAAGTTGATGCACACCTGAATTTCCAGGCACTAGTTATATGGATAGATGGAGTCTAGGGTTATGGAACTGTTGATGTTTGTCGTAGTAATTATGTCCTCCTTCAGAGCATTTCTTATAGTTCGTTTGAGTAGGTGTCGTGCTCTTGCCTCTTCATTTCTGTGTGTACTTTCTTATACTGATTATTGTTACGTTAAGGCACTATGACGCAGATTGTTTTCAATGACATCAGCAATAATTTAGTGAGCCCAGGTTGAGAGCAACCGTGTTTATCAGTGAATATCCTGCAGTTTTATGGCATAAATGAAATCTATCAAGGTAGTAGAGGTCGTCATATCCTAGTCTTGACTGGATGCATCCTAGTTAAGGCGTGGATTGCCTTTCTATGGATTAGGGCAGAGTCTAGGTAGGAGAGGATCGAAAGATCTTTGTGTATTGTGATTGTTCCAATTGTATGTTGCTGTGTATGGCTGGGGAGGAGTAGGAGAACCTGTGAAGATTGAGAAGAGCCCTTGGTTGAGTGTTGGGATAAAATTCACTGGCTTTATCTTTATGGATCCCAAAGGCACAAAAACTGCTGGGGTTGGTTTGTTTTTGATGTTGCTAGAGATGTGAGTTTGGCTATATAGTGACCCGGTCCAGTTCCTTGAGCCAGTGACTTATCCACAAATTGAAATATCAATGAAAAAAATGTTCTTTCCTATTAACATCTAAGTGAGGTAGAGAAAACGGAAAACTTGTGTCCCCGAGGTTTCTGCCCTGATGTATGTGTGTATTGCCTGAATATCTTCCACAGTGGTGACACTGAATTAAAACTGTTGAGGTCCGGAATTGTGAAGACTGAAAAGTAAAAGTGTGATTGATTTAATTAGGTTGTCTCACTTTTAAAATATCAAATCTTCAAGACATAGGAAGAAGCAATTTGAAAGCAGTTACAATGCAGATCATGGAAGAGCATGAGGAGCCTGGAGCTTATACTGTAATTAGATTGTAAAAGCTCAATTCTCTCTAAATCAGAGTTGCTGATATTTCGTTTTCCTACTTTGTTTGGAATGAGAAGAAGCAACTCTAGGGAGTTTATAGCTTTGCAGGGTCTCCTGAAGGATAAGAGTCGACCTATTTCCACACATGTTGGATCTTCTGGAGTTTAAGGGTGGTTTGGAAATTTATTTATAAAATCATACAAGTCCTTACATCTTATAAGTTGTTTAAAGAACGAGTTCTTTAGGAATTTGGGTAAACTGAGATCATGGAGCTTTAAAATGCAAGTAATGACGAATGACAATTAAAATTACTAAATTTCTTTGTCAAAATTAGTTCGTATTTATTTGTTTATTTTGGCTCATTTGCTTTACAGAAACAGTTTATTACCTCCTAACATCTTAATCTTTGGGAATCTTTCTTCCTTTCCTTTATTTGGAAGTATATTTGAACGCTTTTTTTTTTGATAAGAAACAGAAAATTTTATTGCTAAAAATTGGAGGGATGAGAAGTCCCTCCGAATTTACAACTAAGCCCGAAAATCAACAATTTAAATCTACAAGGCAAAAGTCCAGTCCCTAGTCAAATCAGACACCGAGAGATCCTTAAACATTAAAAGACACCGAAGTATATTTGAACGCTTGTAAAAGTGCTTATAACTCATTTTAAGCTCAGCTAAAAACTCCATCTACGGTTGTCTGATGAAGTCTGTGTGTAAAGATGCTTTATAAGATGTGAAAGGATTGCGTTATGAGTTAATCGACGGTACTTGTATAGTATGGCTGACCATTTTGTGATTGGTGAGGTGCCCACGAGAATCTAATTTTACTAGTTAAAGTGTTCCTATTTTTTTGCTTCAACCAGTCAGTCTTAACTTTTCTCGCTGCACTGAAATTGCATTTAAGTATATGGTAAACTGAACATTATGGAGAATGAGGCTTGGCTGCAAGCAGCTTGATGTAGGAAAACCTCAGAGTTGCTACTATTTCTTTTAGGGTAAACACTTAGGGCCTAAGAACTAAAAACTTACAGCTATTCTAAAATTCTATTTCTGTTTCATTCAGTAGGATATTACGCTGGTAAAAAATGAGGTAATACAGAGGCATTATTTAAAACTTATCAGTTTATGTTGCTTCACTTTTAAAGAAACTGGTCGATGAAGGTTTGACTTAGTGAACCTAAGTTATCTGAAGATGATTATATGGTTAATTCCGCCAACGAACAGAATCTGAAGATGCAAAATGGAGATTTGGGGGTGGGGGGGCAAGGAAATTTGGGATAGAACTCGAGTCTGGAGGCAGCTCCGCATGGATTACATCACTGTGCTTGAAGAAATCATGATTGGAAGAGTTCTTTTATATCAATTAATTTGTATTTCCTTGGTCGGATAATTACCCTTGCAAATTCATAACCTAATGGCGTAACAATCTTTGATGCTAAAACTTATTAAATAAGAATAGACACCCAGGAGTACGATCTTCTGGAGAAAACAATCCTTCTGTAAAACTAGAAATCGGACTCTGCCAATAGTGCGACCTTATATTATAAGTCTTATTAGACGGACATATTGAGATACTATGAAATATCTTCAGAAGTGCCTCCTTGACTGCACATACCTTTTTCTGTTCTCTTAACTGTTGGCCTCATCTTTTGACACTAATTTCTGCTTCCTAGCAAATGAAGTGGTCTTATACTTGGATGAAATGAATTAGATCGTGTGGAGGGTAATTTTAGCTTTTCAATCCTTCTCTTGTCACTTAACATGCAAAACCTAAGACCATGAATTGCTCTAGACTTGTTATTGTGTGCTTAAAAGTTTGTTGCTTTCCTTCTATATGGATGTATACCGTCCCCACCAATAAAAAAAGACAAAGTTGGATAGCGCAAGTGGCAGAGCATCCACAACTTAGACCTTTGATCCTGAGTTCGAGTCACTTTGGGGAGGGGAAGGGGAGGGTTTTTTCTTTGTTCTTAGATTAGGAGAAAAAAAATATTAATTCTATATGGTTGCATACAGTTGCTTATGAACATATTGAAAATGCTTGTGGTTGGGATTTTGAGTTCTGAAACATGAGTGGCTGAGGGTAACGATAATATGATTGCAGAGGGCAGAGGAAGTTTGCTTTTTTTCTTGAAAGCTAGAGGCTGGGTAACTTCCATATCCGCTGGTGTTGGTGATGAAGGAATGCATCGTTCTTCTATAGCATACATCTTTGGTATGTCTATACACCTTACGGACACTGGCTTAGAGAAGGTAAATTTTCCTTATATCTTCCTTCTAACATTGAAAAAAAGATTATGGCAAGGACAAAATACACGAACCAGAAAATTGCATACTGAGAATCAATAATTTCAATGAATGGTTAGAGTACTTGATAAGCGTTGCAATTCTATCCATGATTGCATGTGTTGCGTCTTCATGGAGGTCCTCACAAAAAAATGAGAAAAAAAAAGAAGAGAAAGAAAGAATAGAACAAAATAAAAAGAAGACGTTCTCTTTTTCTTGTGCCGCAGTATTTTTCTCACCTTGTTAAAATGCATAAAATGATTGCAGCACTTGGTGGCTTTCTTATTTGAAGTTAAAAATAAGACCACATTTGCAAAATCCCCTTAAAGATTGACACTGTTCTAGGTAAAATTAATTAGTAAATGGAGTAAAGTTGATTTTATGAAAGATTAGTCGAAACTAGTACATTAATAGAATTCTTTTACAAATTATCAGTTTATAAAAAAACTAGTTTATTTAATAGAAAATTATAAATATTCTGACATCCCTCTTTTAAATGTCTGATTTTGTCCCCACTCTTGAGGTTGGTCTATCATCATTTATTTTCCAGAGGTGAAACTGTGTATCATGTTATATACATTTGCCTGTCAAGCTTGTCTTGGCACTTTTCTCCAGTATCACATCAAGTGTTCTAGTCTTGGAAGCTGCTCATACTCTGTTTATGTTATGCTGTTCATGATGTAGATCTTTGAAATCATTGGTTTTGTCTATCAATATATCAAACTATTGCGTCAAGAATCTCCTCAAGAATGGATTTTTAAGGAACTCCAAGATATTGGAAATATGGAGTTTAGATTTGCAGAAGAGCAGCCACAAGATGATTATGCAGCGGAACTTGCTGGTATTTGTTATCATACTTGTATCTTCTAATGTATTCTATTCGCTTTCAGGTTACAGTAGTTTATTATCTGTTATTTCAAGTTCTTTGATAGCTTGAATTCGTTTGATGTTGCTTGTTTGGTCAGGAGATGTATTGACATTCTTATTGTTGTCACCTAAGCTCTTTCAGTTTTTTGGTATAGTACATTGTGTGTAAAATGATGTGGGTTACCTGACCTCACAAAACTAATTTTCACTACTACGCCATGAATTTCATTTTTGGGTTTCAGAAATATTTTGAACGCAGTATTAATGTAAGAGGTTTAAATTTTGGGGTCTATTTAAGTGTAAGAATGAAGTATTTTTAGTGGCTCAGTTGTGTGTATTGAGAATGTCTTGTTTTCTTTTGTTTGTTTGTGTGTGTGTGTGTGTGTGTTTAGTGTTTGGTAAACTCAAGTACAACAAAAGCTTGTCGGAATGTCTTATCAAAATATCTGTTTTTCTTTTTCTTTCCTTCTGTTTGTCTGAAGATGTGGGTGGGTGGGTGGTAAGGAAGCCCTTTCTTTGTTTCACCCTGGCCCCCAGCCCCCCAATCAATTGAGTCATGTTGAGTACTTATTATTAATAAAATCTTGCAGAAAGCAGCATATTTACCTGGATGTTTAAATTTTGTTGTAATTAATTATGTGTCAATAGTAACTATACAGTCTGCAAGATCGACCATCACCATATAATAACAAGAAGAAAGTGAATTTCTCTTGATCAACCCACTCTTGGGAAATCCTTTGTCTTGCAATGTTCTGCTATTTTGAATTTTTATGCTCCATATTAAAGGGTAAAATGCATGAAATGATATTTGTAAAAGAATGCAATAGGCTGTTTCAATGGAAGGATGATTTAGAAAATAACTTTTATTAGGATAAAGAATGGATTCTATCATTTTCCATCAATATTGATCCTAGATGCTTAAGGTTTTCAGTTCATTTCTTGTTATCCTTCATCTGAGTAGAAGGATCATACACATACTAAGCGGCTATCTGAGGGTTCATTTAGGGGAATGACATTCTTCTTCCTATTTTGAAAAGCTGAAAAATCATGAAACACGGATGGTATCAATCGCAAATAAAATTATGTGTTTATTGTGCATAAGAATATGTATTCCTAGTTCCTTTCTGCAATTCTTGAAAGATTCTTTGCCATCTTATTGACTAATGTTTATCCATGCAGAGAATCTACTTGTTTATTAATGACTAAATGAGCGCATATTAATGCCTAATGGTTATCCTTGCAGAGAATCTGCTTGTTTATCCTCCGGAGCATGTTATCTATGCTGACTATGCATATGAAGTCTGGGATAAGGAGATGATAAAATATCTTTTGGATTTCTTCAGGCCTGGAAACATGAGAGTTGATATCTTAACCAAGTGTTTTAAGAAGTCACATGGTAATGTTCATTACATCAGATATCTGTGATGGCTTTATTACTTCTATATTCGCTGCTAAGCATTTCCTAAAATAGTAGCTTCTAGATATATAAAAAAGTTTATGGATAATCAGAAAAATGATCGTTCTTTTCATGTATAAGGTACATTATCTATGGCCTTAGGTGAATGAGGTGGAATAAGCTTGTAATTTAAGTGTATAATGATCCAGTCATCTCCATTCGTTTGGTGACAAAGCCTTATTTGGTGCAAAACCTGCTTGATTGTTGATTGAATTTATTCATTTATTTATTGTTGTCAAAATAGAATAAATCCCCAATTTGAATGGGAGCTGTTGTGTGCTGATTTATTTGATTTCTAGTCAAAACATGCATCCTTCCTACAAATGCAGTAAATGACAGAAGATTCCTTCATTGAGAAAAAAGATAATATGAATATAATTGATTAAGCCATTGTATTAGATAAAGTGAATTAATTGACCCAAATATGTTGATCTTTCCGAGGTGATGATTTTGGACGGATAAGGTCAGGGTTGGTAATTAACCTTTAGCACGAGTGCTCCAAGTGATAGTAGTCTAAGGCGACATATGTCAGGAAAATGAGAAGCTGGTATTGTTATCAATATCTGATAATAAGCTTTGTGAAATAGAGTTGTTAATGTCTTTGTAGTTGCTTTAACTTCACTTGATCGGTCTAAGAAACAAATTGCTGGTCATGACCCAAACTTTCATTGGTGATAGGCCACATTATATTGTTGAGAATCAAGATTAAAATTAGGAGTGCCGAGTGAGTGACCTGTTTTTACATTCTGCTGCTCTGTTTTCATTCATACAATAAAATCATGGTTTAACTTTCAAGTCACCTCGGAACATTACTGAAAAATTACACTTTTGATGCATTGTGTTAAGTTTTCTCGAAGGTGTATGAATCAATAGCCGATTCGCTCTATCATCTATCCTCTTAACTCTTTTTCGTGGATTTCAGAGATCCAGCATGAGCCATGGTTCGGATCACAATATGTGGAAGAGGATATTCCAGCTTATCTGATGGACCTGTGGAAGGATCCTTCAGAAATTGATCCTTCTTTTCATCTTCCATCAAAGAATGACTTCATTCCATGTGATTTTTCCATATGTGCTGAGAAGGCATCTTGCCAGTTTGCCGATGCATCTTCTCCAAGATGTATACTCGATGAACCTAATATAAAGTTGTGGTACAAGCTTGATAAGACTTTTAAGCTTCCTCGTGCTAACACATATTTCCGCATTACATTAAAAGGAGGTTACAGTAATATGAGGAATGCTCTGTTAACCGAATTATTTATTTTGCTGCTTAAGGATGAGCTCAATGAGATTATTTATCAGGTCTTCACCCATTCTCTGTGTTGTTTGTAATGATCTTTCTCTACATTTTGGGTGTGTTTATTCCGTAGAATTTTGCAATTGAGTAGAGGCATTGATACTTGAATTGCAGGCGAGTATTGCAAAATTAGAGACTTCTGTTTCTCTATATGGAAATAAATTAGAGCTAAAGCTCTATGGTTTCAACGACAAGCTTTCAGTTCTCTTGTCTAAAGTACTGGCAACAGCTAAGTCATTTTTGCCAAAGGATGATCGATTCAAGGTATGTTACTTTCAAAAACCCCACCCCCCAAAACAGGAAAAAAGCGCTCACCGAGGAATATTAAAGAAAAGGGAAAGAAGAAGACTAAAAACAATAAATGTATTGTAGTTAAAAGAAAGGCTGTGAGGACAAAACTGAGTTTTTTTAATTGTTTTTGTTTTAAATCAAAAGAAGCATGGCCTGCTTGATTATATAATAGATGAACTGTTCTAAATGTATTTCTCTGTGCATTTCTCATTTTTCTTGCTTCAAAAACCACCAAGAATAGATTATGTTTTCCTCCCTTACATGCAGATTTTCAATGCCCCTATCGTGGGATTTGAATTCAACTTATATGATTGGTAGATATATGTTAATGTTTAATTTAGAAGATTGCGAGCGAAATATATACTCTACCAATGCCAATTAAACTGTCCAACTAAGTACTGTTTTGCATTTACTGTTACAATTTCTACAAAATTAGAATGATAAAAATTTACTATTCTCAGTATTTATTTTAGTTTATAATTGTGTACACTCATCTTAAGATGACTACACAATTTATTATTTTTATAATTTTGCCATATACTCATGTATGCTCTTCAATAGGTTATTAAAGAAGATATGGAGAGAACTTTGAGAAATACCAACATGAAGCCTTCAAACCATGCTTCTTATTTAAGGCTGCAAGTTTTATGTCAAATTTTCTGGGATGTGGAGGAAAAGTTATGCATGTTGAATGACTTGTCTCTCACAGATCTTATGGCCTTTGTGCCTGATCTTCTTTCCCAGGTTGGAAATCACTCATCATTTTTATGCTGTCATATCTGTTCTAGTAAATGACTTTGTTGACACATTGATTCTTGCCCCATATAATTGTTCGCATCTTTCTTTTAATAAAATTTACTATATGTACAAGTGTTGTAAAATCGTATATGAAGGTTTTATAGATGAAAACTGAGAAATAGAATCTATTGCCTAAAAGGTATTCCCTCCGTTTCTTTTTAATTGATCTTTTAGCTTCTGAATGATTTTTCGAATTAATAGATCTTTTAGCTATTTTTCACCATTTCTGTCAATTTTGCCCTTCTGCCAATCCTAAAGTATCTCTTACTTTTCAACCTAGATTTAAGATAGTTGTAAGAGAAAAAACAAATTACCCGGGTATATTTGAAAAAAAAATTGAATTCTTAATTCTTCAACTTTTTTCTAAAAGATCAATTAAAAAGAAATGGAAGGAGTACATGATAGCAAGGTGCCGAGTGCTCCTTGTAAAGTTTACACTCGGGGCGAAGAACGAGGCAGCGAGCTTATTAGTGTTAGTTTATGATTAGTTTGAGTTTTTCTATTATTATTATTAATTATTAATTATAGGCTTTGTGCACGGGCCTTAATACTTCGTTGAGATAAATTAAATAATGGTTTTCATTAGAGTTAGGGTTATTGTGGATTGCTTACATACGTTTAGCAGCTTTCGCTGTGGTAGAGATAATTCTCTGTGGCCTTGTTTAGGAGTTTTAGTTTCCAGCAATTTAGTTCTTGCTTCTGAATCATTGACAGCAGGATGCCACGTGCTCCTCAGAAGGTATACACTCGGTGCGCGAAGAGCAAGGTAGCGCGCTTGTTGGAGCTAGTTTATAATTAGTTTGTGTGTTTTTATTTCTTTGCCAAATTGATAGAGTGAAGATTCAAAAATCAAGACCTAAATTGCTGGAAACTAAAACTCCTCAAACGAGGCCACCTAATAATTTCTGCCACATCGAAAGCTGCTAATTGTACGTAACCAATCCACGATAACCCTTAACTCTAATGAAAACCCTTATTTTAATAATCTCAACAAAGTAGTCAGACCCATGCACAAAGCCCATAATTAATAATAATAAAAAAACCCAAAATAATCATAATTAACTCCAACAAGCCTGCGGCCTTGCTCTTCCCGCGGCTGAGTGTAGACCTTCAAGGAGCACTCGGCGCACTGCTAGTAGTACAGCTTATGCACAGTGGATCTACCTTGTACGCTAAAGCAAAATCTGGAAATATTCTATCCCCTGTATTCACAAACAATTGTCATAGATTCATAGTGTGAGTTGACTTGGATGCTCGTAGCTGCAAAAGTAGATGTGAGGTGGCCTTTCGTTTTGAGTTTCACAACTGAGGCTGATAAAGTGATAATGGAGTATCTGGAAGATACTCTACGGGAAGGACTATAAGCATAGTGGAAAGGACATAGGGCCTGTAACTGTGGTGAGGCATTTCAAAGGCATGTTCTCCTACTCATCTATGAGTACAGTGGACTGGTGCAGATATCACGTGGGCCCTTATACTGAAGTGCCATTACTGGGCACTTTTGGCAGTGTGATCATTTCATTTTTTTTAATAAAAAACGAACAGTGAAATATTTCTTGTGATACAGCACTTGCCCGTGGACTACATGGAGCAGAGCACAACTCTAAGAATTATGTTCCTCTCCCATTTTCCTGGCCATTAAGATATAGATGAGACGTGACGTGCGAGTCATTCTGACGGGAAGGAAACTAGAAGTGGAGTCCTGACAAATGTGTAAAGTATCCCGAAGCTTGTAGAAGCAAATTAGCAATACTGATCATTGAGGAACATCTTAGATTAAATATATTCTAGCATTTATATCAAATTGTTTTCAGAACTAGCTGTTTTTTTTGGTCTCTAGTTTTATGCCCAGACCCGTCTATGCTCACTATCACCGCATTTTACAGTTGTATATTGAGGGCCTTTGCCATGGGAATTTGCTCGAAGAGGAAGCTCTTCAGATAACAGAAATATTCAAAAGTAATTTCTCAGTGCAGCCGCTTCCATTGGACTTGCGACATAAGGAGTGTGTGATGTGTCTTCCTTCAAGTGCTGACCTTGTTAGGGATGTCAGAGTGAAAAATAAGCTAGAAACAAACTCCGTGGTAGAGGTAACAGAAAGCAACTTGAATGAGGTTTGGTACTTTTTGAATTTCTAACTTTACATAAGCTCACCCTCCCTTTCCACAGCTTTATTTTCAGATTGAACCAGAAGAAGGGACAAAGTTGATTAGATTGAAAGCACTAACAGACCTTTTTGACGAAATTGTCGAAGAACCGCTTTTCAATCAACTCAGGTATGTTAAGTTTGATTAACTACAGTTGTTGAAAGACAGTGTATTCAATTTTCACTGGGCATAAAACATAAATGAGTTTTTTTCTTTTTTTCCTCCACCGCCGGAATACACTTTTACACACTCATTTTGTGCACTTCTACCACAGAAACATGTTGCAAGAGCATTCACAACCACACCCGCATGGTTGTGTGCGCAGCTGCCTGCAATTACGTAGTAACTGAATCAATGATTTCTTTTTTTCTTTTTTTTTTTTTCTTTCTTTTTTCACAGGACAAAGGAACAACTTGGTTATGTTGTTGACTGTAGCCCCCGTGTAACATATCGCATATTAGGATTTTGTTTCCGTGTTCAGTCTTCTGAATATAATCCTGTCTACCTACAAGGGAGGATTGAGAACTTCATTAATGGCTTAGAAGAGATGTTGGTAAGTATACAATCTTTATTGACCCAATAATGCTGATGAGCATTTTGGTTTCTTTGTGTGGTTGTTTGAGTGTGAGTTTTATTAGCAGCTTCTGTTGGTGGTCTATTCTTCATTATATGACCTAGAAATCATTACTTTATGCGGTATTTGAAGTGGAATATCTTCATTATTACAAACACATGCATGGAATGCAGAAGCTGAGTAACTTTTTTTCTCTGTGCAAGTTTGCAAATTTAGTGTTTCCTTGGATCATTTTCTTTTGTTTTCGGCATATTTTCTTGTAAATTTCTATGAAAATACACCCATGCTCCTTGCAGTTAGTAGAAGAAAATGTCTAGGATACTCGAAAAATTCAGTTAATGTTTCAGTGAGGCTTAATTGTGCATGTGGCAATGTGTTGATGTGCTCCTTAAATCTTGAGATACATAAAATTTGCATTCTAGATTGTTTTTCTGACAAAATAAGATGGCACTTCTTTTTTTCCTTTCCTCCCTAAATGTTAACATATTTTGAATATTGTTTCCGTACTGAAACCATATTGATGTTGCAGAATAGGCTTGACCATGAAACATTCGAGAATTACAGAAACGGTTTAATGGGGAAGCTTCTTGAGAAAGATCCATCTCTTTCATATGAAACAAACCGTTTCTGGGGTCAAATAGTCGATAAAAGGTAATTCATTACTTCCTGCGATTCATGAAAATTCCATGAATTTGCTGTATCACAAGATGCGGAAAATGTATTAACTGGAGTACAGGCTGAATCTTGAGTGTATTTGTGGCGCTTATGTTGATATGATTGTCCATGTAAAGAATTTTGAAAATGTTCACTTATACAACTACTTTAATCTCGGCATTGCCATTATTTTTCTTTTTCTTTCTAAATTTACTTTTTCTCTGAGAATATAGAGGCACTGCTTTATTTCTGGATTCACCAACCACCTATATCTTTGGAATTTCAGGTATATGTTTGATATGTCTGCGAAGGAAGCCGAGGAACTCAAAGATATCCGAAAGGAAGATATTATTGAGTGGTATCGTTCGTATTTAGTGCAACCTTCTCCGAAATGTCGGAGACTTGCAATCCATGTATGGGGCTGCAACACCGACTGGAAATACGCAGAGGCACAAGCGGCATCTAGGCAGGTCATTACAGATCTCAGAGGTTTCAAGAATTCGTCTGAATTCTATCCCAGCCTTTGTTGAAAGAGTTGCTTTTTAATCAGTTATAATTCTTCTCATACAGTGGTATAGCATAAGTATTCAAAATCAATAGATAATTTAATTTCAGGTTTCAGGGAAGATCAATAAACAGAGAATTTACATGTAATTTTTCTTTATAGATTCTTTCCTCTCTCAAATCTTGAGAAGGGTAATGTAGTTGCCTAAACTAGGAAACTTCTCTCTTTCGTCGTGATTTACTTTTTCATATTTATATTATCGCTGAAAAAAGAACTTCTGTTATCCCGAGGGGACTTGTTTACAGGCAAACATTATTCTTGGTAAAAAAGACCAGTTAAGGGAAAAGCATAATTGTGTCCCTTCATTTGGTTACTCTTTTTTCTTTTTGTTAAATTGTTTTTTTTACTTGTAAATTTTCGCTCGCGTACAATCGGACTTTCATTTGTGAAGTCTAGTATTAACATTTCATTTGGACTAAGTTTTTATCCGCGTAATGCACGGGCTAGATATATTATTAATATTAATTTTTTTTGATTGGGGTGGGCAGGGTTGGTGGGAATTAAACCCTTGTCAAGTGATTGAGTCTCAAGATGTTCTACCTACTGAGTTACAACTTATCCCCACTTCTCTATTAAATTGTTATTAAAATATAAATGCAAATATATATATATATATATATATATATATATATATTAATGGATAGCAAAATAAGTAATGAATAATATATTATAAATGACCTGTATGAAATGTTGTACTACAAGAAAGACATGAAAAAGAAGCCCCATTTAGTGGAATAGAAGTTTGGGATGGTAAAGACCCACACTTAGTTATGTAGACTATACAAAGTATAAACCAAATGAAAAAGTTCAAGGCTAAAGGTTCTGAAATATGTCTCTGTTACGACATTAACAATTTAATTGTCTTACTGTTTTCTCCCCATGGCGTATGAGGAATTTTAAGATGTGTTGGTTTGTATGCAAATCAACATATTTGAGCATAACTAGATACTTTTTGTACAAGACATATTAGACAGTGTCTATCTTTCGACTTGACTTCGGTCATGTGCGTGAACATCCACTTTCAAAATACTAAGCACAACCTAAACTAGACTTCAAAGACATAATCTAAGGCAAACATGTCTCCTAAACCTTTTTACTTCAGACTTTAAGTTGTGCGTGAGTTTTCAAGTTAACTTTGGTTTTAAGTGTTTTTGAATGTTGGCTCATGTTCAAACCTTTTCAATCAACAATTTTTTTTCGTGTAAAAATCATATTGCATCCTATGATATCTAGGATGTATGTGACCTAGCATACCATAATAATGACATGTTGGAATGAATTTACTATCCACGTTCACCTTAGCATTTTGTTGTTATTTCATGCATTTTTTAAACATTCTTAACCTTAACTATTGGTGTATGAATATGTGACTCAACATGAGATGCATGTGCATGAAATTTAGCATTAGATGTAGAAGCATTAGATGCAGGTTGAACAAATGTAGTTTAGCCTTAGGATTTGAATTCAGGTTCTTACCGTTAATGCCTTAACCTTTATGTTTACCATATCCTTCCTTAAATTCAAACAACCCAACTACCTTTGCTTTGCGAGTATTGATTTGCAGCATATCCTTTGTTTTTTTCAACCTCAAGATGGCTTGTTGTGACTGCAAGTTCATTTCTCAAGGTAGTGTGATCTAACATAACACAAGGAAGTTCACCTTCTAGTTTACTGATTTCTTGATCTTTTTGCTCAACAACCTGTTGCAATCCAAACATGTAAGTTCTAAGAGATTGAACTTCAAAGTCTTTGGATTCTACTACTTGTTAAAAAGTTTTCTTTCATTGTCAATCATCAATGTTCGAACAGAAGTTTGAAGAAGTTGTTTTTCTTTCTCCTTATTGGTGTGATGGGCTTGTCTAAGACGATGAACTTCCTGGTTACTTCCTTAAAATTTTGAAACTCAACTTTTAGGTAATCAATCTCCTTCTCATACTCAGCAGTGGTATGTTCGCGCTTATTCAGTCTCTTAAAAAGTTTGTCAATGAGTTCAGAGGCCTTCATGCATTTCTCATAAAGAAGATCGTACATAGACTCCTTATCAATAAATCCATAGCATGCACTCACAAATGAACAATTAGTGTAACTCTTCAGAATTTTTCGTCGATTTATGAAAACTCATCTATTTTTAAGTTGAAGCATAATTTTTTAAGATCCATTTATTTAATTTATTTATGCCCATTAACACATCATTTCATCAGGTCCATTTATTTTATTTATTCAGGCCCATTAATACATCATTTCTCCCATAGAGTTAAACCTCGATAAAGTAATAAACTAGGGATCGGAGAAAATTATTCATTTAGCGAGTTTATTCATTTATTATCTTAGAGAGAGTTTTACATACAAGAAGCATACATACATTTTATAGTTTGTCACAGGCTTAGTACATGGCCGCGTTATTATGAAATAAAGTTATTTTTCTTACCTTCTAACACAACGTCTAAGATTCAACTATGTGATGGTGGAATTATTTGTGCATTCAAAGTTCATTATCGCTGTCATTTTTTTTCTACCATCTTACAGGGCCTTGAGGTTGAAGTACCAAACCTTGAAAAATATAATATTTTAGATGCTATTAATTTTGCTAACATGACTTGGAATTGTGATGTGAAGTCAACAACAATGCAAATTGTTTTCGGCATTGCAAGATTCAGTCAGATGAAAATAATGTTCTTGAACTAGAAGTTGGTGAATTGGATAAAGATATCCGGGGATTGAGTGATGCCATCTCTAATTTATGCTATATAAATGTGATGGATGTTGAATATCTTTTGAACTATCCTAGTGAGAATGATGCAGTCATGGAATCAACTACAGACGAATAAATCATTGAATCGGCGATGAACAATAATGATGAGAGAATGATCCTGAACCAGATGAACAATAATGATGATGTGAATGATCCTGAGCCAGATGATAGTCACGTTATCCCAACTAACAGAAGAGGCATTTCTAGCAATAGTCACCTTGAATAGCTACTTGCTACAACACGAGCAAAATATTTCAGAAGTTGTGTATGCTCTACAAAAAGTTAAGGCGGAGGTTTATTTTGGCTTAGGTGGGAAAAAAAAACAACAAACTAGACTCATATTTTAAAAAAAATGATTATTGCAAAATATTGTTGATTGATTGAATATTTTGGCTATATAAATATGTATGTTTTTTATGGAATCCAATAATGATTACTTTACATTTTGTTGGGACCTTCAGGATTTTTTATTTTTTATTACTTTATGCATTTAGTAAGATTATTACTTTAGTACACTGTCCGGAGTCGGGACCGGAAGAAACTATCATATTATCGAGGTTATTACTTTAGTGAACATTACTTTATTGAGGTTTAACTGTATACATTTTGCGCCCAATAATTTATGTCCATATCATGTTTGAGCCCAAAATCAATCAATAAATTATGGGGTAATTCTAAATACAACCTATAATTTTCTCTATACAACCATAATATATTCAATTTTCAATTCTACCCTTAAATCCACAAACTCTAATTCTTTTTTTCTTTTTCTCACAGCCACTGGAGAAACAAGATTCTGTCTTTTCTTTATTTTCTCTTTTCTAGCCTAGACTTTTGGTATATCTTCAAGTTAAATAATTAAGAGATAAAATTCAAGTTGAGAGACACATGACCCCTAAATTCAGGTTCATCGAGCATGCGTTGAAAGTGAAATTATGTTGCTCCTGGATCTTCCATTTTCTTTTCACACTGTACACATCTTTTCAGGTTCTCATGTTATGAACTCAAAGTGCTCATGTTTTATTGCATGAATGCAAATCGAACCACATAAATGAACAATATACATTTAAAATTCATCTACCTTGATAAGCTTTTTTTGGGTGAAGATTCTGATATGATTTACTGAAAAAAGGTTCCCCTCCAGACGATAACTAAATATAGTAGCTGTCTCCTGCAGGGTCGTACCTAGACATCTTTGGGTCTGAGTTGAGTTTAATAAATAGCCCATAATTTTTTTAGTGTACAAATTTAAATAAAAATTTAAAAATGTTGAAGCATTTGCAATACTCGATATATTTATTTTATCATAGGAAAAAAAACAAAAAGTATTTTAAATGGACCCATAATTTTTATTATTCTGGTGTACAAACTTAATAAACAACATAAACAAATTGAAGTATTTGCTACACTATTATCATAGCTAAAAACAAATACATGTAGATTATGTGGTTAACACTACAAGAAAAACTGCTTTTAGCCAGAGGAAAGCCCTTGGTTAAAAGTCCAAAAACCGTCACAAAAGACATTTAGTGACGGGAAATATACTGTCACCGCCCCTGACATTAGCTTCCGCCACTAAAGGCAAATAGTGACGGGACAGTGGTCCGTCACTAAAAAGTATTTGGTGACCTGCCACTAAAAAGATGTATAATGAGAGTCAATTCCCGTCACTAATTGCACTAATCCCCATCACTAATATCTTAATTATATACTACCTTAATAACTAAGTAACCCGTCACTAATAACACTAGTCATAGTAATATACCGTCACTATAGAGTTTATATAGTGATTGTCAATTCTTATCACTAATAACACTAATAGACTCTCATTATAGAATAATATAGTAAATAACTAACCCATCACTAAAGGTCACTTTTCCGTCATTATATCCAATATTTCCCATCATTAGTGGAATGTTTAGTGAGAAAGTACTCCCCTCACTAAATAAATAACTATCCCGTCACTAAAGAGTAATTACTATTTCGTCATAAATATATATATATATATATATATATATATATTAGGAATCCTATAAAATACTATACATTATTCATTTATATACACAACAAGATACAATCGTAAAAGGCTCTACAAAATGCAAAGGCATCATCACTAATAAAATTTAGGTACAAAATAATATATAAGAATTTGATCTAAAATTCATGTACAAAAGGGACATTTCCGATCAAACTAATACAACCAAAAGCTGCCATAATACAGTGGAAATTTTCTTTCTGAAGTAAGTTCATCTAAGAGTTTTCGCTCTGTGAAACCCCTATGAAAAACTTACATTTTCAGTGTAAATAATACAATAAAAAAAAATTAATTCATCTTAAAAATATGCTTTTCAGAATTAGTTCAAGATCAACACAACTAGGAATGAGCCAAAAGTTCTTCCACCTGTTAAATCAAACAACGAAACCTACATGTTATTCTTTGTACTTAAGGCCACCATGAAAGTTGACCATAGAATCAGAAATCATAGAATCAGCAGCATTAAATGAACCAACAGGAGGGGGGGGGGGGGGGGGGCAAAATAGCATTATCGATATGTGAATGCATCCAAGCATAATGAGCAGTATTACCGTCATGAGCATGAGAATTAAAACTAGCAGCATCATGCACCATATCATTTCTTACTATTTTCCATTGATTCAGAACTATGCCATGAGGCATGGGTTGCAGATACATATCGTTAACGTCTCTTATTTCTAGCTTTTGTTGGTGTAAATATTTACTAATGAGGAGTTAATTATATCTTTTCAAATGCTATTTATCTAATTGTAAGTGCTAATTCTGTGTATGCTAATTGTAAGTGTTAATTCATGTAGAATATACAATCTTTTCGACAAACTCCAATCGAACACATATACAATGACCAGGTTATTATTCTTCAAAAATGCTAAACTAGAGATGTAGGTACTGATATTATTGTGTAGGATGGTAAATTTTACGTACACGAATATCCATCAGCCAAAAACAACAATTCACCTATCAAAATATTAAACATCCTACAAAACACAGAAAATATTTGGTCATTATACTGAAAAAATACATACAACTTTAAGATAAGAAAGTGAATATTTATGGTTTCTACCTGATGAAGGTCACTACTAGTAGGGGCAGCAGTTTGAGGTGGTTCAGCAGAGCCATTCTCGATCTGAAGTAACCTACCCTCAAATCCATCTAAACGCCTCCTAAGGTCACGATTTTCTTCTTCCTTCTCGTGAAGCTCAGCTTGAAGCCCTTTGATAGTTGCACTATCGGAGTCTTGAAATGATTTCCGCTTTACTCCACCACCATAGCCATATACATGACCATAAGATTGTGGTCCAAAGTTTTTCTCAACCACCTCAATGGCTGAAAGTGTTGGATTAGATTGGACTGTCTTCACAATTTCATCCTACGTCATAAATACATTAAAGGATCATTATAAAATTAACAAAAGAAATACGCCACAAGTATTATACTACGTATTTTTTGTTTACATCAGCCCCAATTAATTTCCCATTTTTCTTTCTAGTCTCGAAGAAAATTACTCCCATATTAGGTGGCTGGTTGTCTTTGCCCCTCTACATATTACGAAAGGAAAATATAAGAGCAGATATATTTCAAAATATGAAGCTGTCCATAACAATTATAATGTTAATGGAGAGCCTAATTACCTTTTCGTAAGTGATATCTCTATGTGGTTGGATCCCAGTGAGATGATGCATCAATGTTTCTGATGCAACACGGTTCTTAGCATTCTGCTCGCTCATGTTATGCCAAATAAGTTGAAAACATTATATTTTATAAAACGTCCTCAATACACACCAATACATTCTATATTATCTAATACTTTGAACTATTTTTATCATACCAGAAACTTTTCGGATAGAAACTTCTTAGTAACAAGCCAGTCCCAATCTTCCTTAGCTATTCCACATGGCAAATTCTTCAAGGCTTCAATCCGACTTTTACAAGGTTTCACAAAGTTTATGTTCAGTTTTGATCTCCAAGTTGTCCATAATGTACACATGTGCTCTAGTGTAGCGTCTTGATACAATTCAATGTTAAATTATAAAAACATTCCTACAACATATTATATTACAATGTAGTAGAAAGGAACAAAATTAAGTAATTTCATTCAGATGCAAGTAATTTCATCTAACAGTCTTGGTGCAGAATAGTAGTGGTGGATGCATTGCTTTGTATGAGCTCAGAAGATCCTATGCTATAATGGAGGTATATCACCACACATAAATCAAACATACATGCATAAAGGAAGCATAAAGAAAGCAATTGAATTCATTTAAACCATACAGTTGTGTGCTGGATCATGGTAAGTGTTTTTATAATTAACCATAGTGCTTCCCACATTTGACTTACCTTTACAGCCTCCCACATATGTTGCTTTTCTACATTTCCAATCTCACTCCAAGACTCCACTCTGACGGGACAGATATTGCGACTGTGCATAATTTTTCCCTAGTGTCTTGACCAACATTGATGATTTCTTCCAACTGCTCGGTCATTGTAGAAGACAATGTCAAGTTTTTCTCCACTTGTCAAGCTTGCTACCTTCTTGTTCTCCCCCCTCACTTTAATGACATTTTCAGTAGATGAATCTAGTTAAAAAAAAACATAAAATATCCTTGTATCAACCTATATTTCACAATTTGAACAAATGTACACTTAGATATCTTAAAGAACTTACTAGTATATATTATATTGTCAGATATGACAAACACTGATTCACCACAATCTCCATTTTGATTCATAGGGGTGTATTTTGCAACAACGTAATGACCAACAGCTTCCATTGACAATATAACTCCTAAGTTAAGATAAACAATAATGTGAATAATATGTAAACTGAAATATACATAAACTAATGTGTGTGGTCAATTGACAAGCTTCCAATAAGGATAATTACTTGCCTTTTTAGTCACGGATTGACTAATAGGTTGAAGCTCATCCTCGTCATCAAAGATTTCAGTTTGAGAAATGAAGTATTACACCGTACTTGCTTCTTCAATCCCTCTAGTAACAGTCCCACATACTTTGATTTTTTTTTCTTACCTTGAGAACACCCACAATCTTCAAATTCACCACTTTGGGGTTCGACTGCGTACTTGAAGCTATAACTATACATAATTAAATATCTAAACATCACAAAACAGTCACACAAAACTCAATACCATTTAATAACCATGTAAAAAGTCACCTAAGACGGGATTGTCTTGTGGCATCTTGAAGCTTAGAGGTTTGGCTGTTTCATCTTTGTACAAAAAGACATAGATGGTACGAACATATTCATGTTCCTTCATCATCCACAATATATCAGCATCATTTACCAATCGACGACCATCTCCATCAGTAATTTTGAAACCAACCGTGTGATATCAATGAACCTTTTGCATATCTCTAAGATATCCAAGAATGAACACTCTTCGTTGACGCCTTTTTCTTCAAACTCTTGTTCCTCAAAATGCACAATTAGAGTGTGGGATGTGATTACTGGATAGAAACAAATGACAATAAAAGCTGTTAATTAGAATCCTTAATTGAAAAATATACACTTAGCATAATAATGAGTATCAAGCTACTGATTTTTTAAATAAAGAGAGACTTAATATAATTAAATGTAAGAATGTGCTTACTAGTCCATTTACTATTGAACATTCGAGGTTATAGTTGTGCAACCACTCATTTGGAGCCTGGACAAGCTTTCTATCGGGAACCACACAATTCCCCAACTCACCAGGTGCTATGATTTTTGGTGTCTTTTGGTTCTTCCCTTTACAAGTTTTGGGATCCATCACACAATCTACATAAACAAGAGTATGAGTATCTAGTATAAAGTGGAACAGTTTGAACATGTGACAAATAAAGTGATCATACATTGATGCAGATTTTAACAATGAACTAACAATAAAAGTAATAACGTTACTTGAGATATCATGCATAGCTGCTCATCCGAGGGGTTTTTGTTTTCCTAGCCTTTCGAGCTTTGATGCGTCTACTTCCATTGGCTCACACTCCTCACCTTAGTCCTCTACATGTTCAAACTCATCATTTAAGGCTGTCATGCTATAAAGATCCCGAGGCTGTGTTTTAACAACAACTTGCCATCCTTTATTCATGTTGTTAATGGCATAAAATACTTGTGAAGCTTGATTTGCTAAAACAAATGGCTCATCTATTTTTAATGTTTGTTGAAAGTTAATGGTGGTGGATCCATATTCATCTACTTTCGCTTCTCTACCCCTTTTATGCACATCGAAGCATCTACACCTAGACAGTACCACACGTCTCCCACTGAGATACTTGAGCTCTAGAATCTGGGTTAACACCCCATAATAGTCAATACGGTCTACTTCGCTACCTAGGTCGCCTATTGCACACACGCTGGAATTTTGGGTTTGACACCTTCTGTCAGAATCCTCTATACGAAACCTAAACCCGTTTATAATAAAACCTTTAAAACATGTCACATATTTCAAAGGCCCACGGGAGAGAGACTCCAAAGCTATGTGGTTAGTGTCTTGCTCTTGCCTTTGCATTTCTGAGACCTGCAAGTATAAACTGTAATGTAAATAGTCAATAAATGCACCAAGTAATAACTAAATAACCACCATAATACATATAACATCAACTGTACTAACCCTCTTTCTGAACCACCCAATAAAACATTTACTCCACGCCTCATTTTGAACTTGTGCACCATCATTTTGTTGGATTTGAGAGTACTCACTTGATAACAACAACAATGAGTTAGTTATATTCAACACTTCAAAATAATAAAAACTTATAAAACTCATTAAGAATATTTGCTTACTTGAGGAATGGCTGAACTTCATCAGAATTCTTTAAAACATAAATATGAGCCTGCAGCCACTCTTCGTCATTGAGATTTAGGGTTACACCAGCTCCCAATGCTCGTCTAGATTGTGAGAATGTAGATAATTCACCTACCATCTATGAGAGCCATCTTCATAATTATGCTGAAGTCTCTTAAAGTTTGTCTTTGTGCTTTTCAAGTATCTTGAGCAAAATGTCATACACTTCGCAATGTGACCTTCTGCAATTGAGCCTTCTGGACGAGCCATGTTGCGAATAAATTTTTTCAACTCATACAATTTGAGCCTCATCAGCCAAATGGATAGGTAAATGCACCATCATGTCAAAAAGGAAGGGGAAAAACCCTGTTCTAACTTGCACAAAGTTAAAGGAATCTGGGTGTCAATCTGCTTCAAGTCATCTTTGGTTAGTGTGTTTGCACAGAGTGGAGAAGAACAGGGACAACTCAACAAGGGGCTCAAGAACTGATTTCGGAAGAAGTCCACGTATTCTAAGGGGTATTAGATGTTGTAGAAGAACATGGCAATCATGACTTTTTAACCCAGAAATTTTGTGCTCTTTCATGTTTACGCATTAGGATATATTAGAGGAAAATCCAGCAGGCAATCTCAACTTGTTAACAAATAAGCAGAACATGTGTTTCTCCTCCTTAGACAATGAATATGATGCAGCTGGGACCTCCAATTTGTCGCCGTTGTGGATTACATGCAACTCGGGTCTAATTTTCAGCAGCTCCAAGTCAAGTCGGGATTGAATGTTGTCCTTGCTCTTCCCCTTGATGTTTAGAATTGTCCCAAGAACATTGTCACATATGTTCTTCTCGATATGCATCACATCAAGATTGTGGCGGAACAATAGGGTGCTCCAGTATGGAAGGTCAAAGAATGTACTTTTCTTGTTCCAATTGTCGCCCCTCCTTTCATGTGATATTTTTACCTTTTTGGTGCTATCTCTAGTTAATGTGATCCCTTCTAGGTCACTCACCTAGTCAATGATATCAGTTCCAGAAAGATTTTTCGGCGGTGGTCTCAACTATTTGGTTCCATCAAAAGAATGCGTATCATTCCCGCATTTGTGTTTGTGAGGAAGATAGCGTCGATGACCCAAATAGCACTGCTTCTTGCTATTGTCTAACCTCATGGAACAGGTGTCTATGTTACAACAAGGACATGCTAACTTAGCTTTGGTACTCCAACCAGAAAGGTTTCCGTATGTCGGGAAGTCGTTAATTGTCCACAGTAAAGAAACATGTAGTTTAAAGTTTGGCAACTAGATGCATCATATGTGTCAACACCTACTTCCCACAACTCCTTTAGCTCTTCTATTACGGGCTTAAGGTAGACATCAATTGCATCACCAGGTCCATCAGGACCCGGTATAAGCGTTGACAAAATAAAATTAGAATCTTTCATGCACATCCAAGAGGGTAGATTATACAGAATAAGTATTACGGGCCAAATGCTATATGACGTCTTGGAGTGGGTAAAGGGTTGGAATCCATCACTAGCAAGGCCAAGTCTTACGTTGCGAGGCTCTAAGGAGAAATCTTTATGGATTTCGTCAAAAGATTTCCATGCCTTAGAATCGGCAGGATGTCTCGTTGCTCCATCATCTACTCTTGATTCATGATGCCATCTCATTAAAGACGCTGTCTTCCTAGACATAAATAACCGCTTAAGCCTAGGCTTTAAAGGGAAATAACCCATGGTCTTCTTAGGTATTTTCTAACCATTCTCTCTAATTTTTACTTCCCCACTACGGTTATCTTCTTTCCATCTTGAAACACCACAAATTTTGCATGAGTCAGACTCTTAATCATCCTTCCAATACAACATACAACTATTAACACACGCATCTATTTTATCATAAGAGAGACCTAAGTCTTTAATGATCTTTTTCGAGTCATAATATGATTCGGGCAAGGTTGAACTAAGTGGGAGTATTTCTTTCAAAAAACTATAACAACATATTAAATAACTCATTACTCCATCGACCGACACTCTTGATATACAATAGCTTCATGAAGACAGATAACTTGGAGGATGCACAACCTGGGTAAGCAGGTTGCTCAAACTCACTTAACAATCTGTAAAATGTTTTTGCTTCCTTGTTTAGTTCGCCTACATGCTAAGTTTGACTTGAAAAATCAACCCCTAATCCAGTCTTATCAAAACCTTGATAGTCAGGATAGAAATCACGCAAAATCTCTTGAACATCCTCTTCACCTTCACTCTTTTCTAAATCGACATTTTCAGATTGAGCCTCACCGCGCCTTTCACCGTGATGATACCAAAATGTGTAACTTGGCATCATCCCTTACACATTTAGATGCATTTCAACTAGTTCACTGGATCCTAGACAAATGTTCTTACACTTGACACATGGGCATCGTATTTCGTTCTCCTCTAAGGTCTTGGCAAAAGCATAATCTAAAAAATGGTGTATCCCAAGTTTGTGTTGTTCATTCAACCGATCATTGAAAAGACTTATCCATTTTTTGGAAGGTTCCATCTTAAAGGTAACTAGAGCTCCCTATCAAGAACACAAGCCTGGAATCGATTTAAGAAGCAATTAATAATTAATAATTGACTACGAACACAGCCCACTTTTTATTTAACACACACTGTCACAGTAGCGCACACACACACACACTGACAACTCGTACACACACTCCAACATGAACCCACATACTCACACACCAACTCACAAACATAATCCCACACACCCCATAACAATACGAAATTAAATATTCATACGAAATTGTTGTAGTGAACAACAACAGTACAAAAAATGAGGGACAACTAATAAAATCAAAAAAATGTTGAGAAAATGAGGGGTAAAGGCAAGAATCTTCCAAAAATTAGTGATTTTAACAAAGGTTTGTAAAATGTAATGCAAATCGCAGAGGAGGGCATCGCACTTACCCTAATTTCGAGTTGATGTAGAAACCCTAAATTCTTCATCCCAAGTTCGATCTACGAAGGATACCACAAGGTGCGAAATCTCAGCCCTGCATCAAGCTGAAATTTTGATTTTAGTTGAGCTGGAATTTTAGGGAGAGACGAAGGGATGAAACGAGATTCCATAGATGATTTTCATTGAGATGGAATTCTAGATCAGTGGGGATATGGATTTTGGTGGATTTCGATCAATTACCAGGGTTTCTAGAGAGAGATGAAGGTACATGTGTGAGAGAGAAAGGGGGAAAAAGCTGTGAGAGAGAGAAAAATATGAGAGAGAGAGAGAGAGAGAGAGAGAGAGAGAGAGAGAGAGAAAGCTGAGAGAAATCGCTTTTGTTTATACCTGGAAGGCTAGCCTCGGCCGATGTATGTACTGGTCTCGGTCTAGGTGACAAGAAGGGGATTTTTAGCATTTAAGGTTTATGGATCACCTCAGTCGAGGTCCGTTCTTGCCGCGGCCAAGGGCTCGAAAGCTTTAGAATCTTCATTTTCGCCTGGAAGGTTGCCTCCGGGCCTCGGCCGAGGCCTTGAGCTCTAAATTTCTTCCCAAATCCCCTAGAAGGTTGCCTCGGCCGAGGCACAGATTGGCCTCAGTCGATGTGCTTGAGCTCTGACTTTCTTCCCAAATCCCCTGGAAGGTTGCCTCGGCCGAGGCACAAATTGGCCGAGGCCTTGAGCTTTGATTTTCTTCCCAAATCCCCTGGAAGGTTGCCTCGGCCGAGGCACAGATTGGCCTCGGTTGAGGTGCTTCTTCAGCCTTGTCCTCTGTTTACTCCGCTCTATCTGTCAACTTTGCGATCTCTGATACTCTTTTTTGATCTAATTGTACCTATTTTGATACAAAAACGAATTGAACGCATTAATCTGCTCAATAAGAAATAAATGTCCAAAATACACGTGAATATGAACACAATTATAACTAAAATGGCGCATAAATCAACCTAAAGTGTGTGCACGATCACGTGTACCAATCTGTCCGTTCTTAAGTCTGATTATGCGCTAATATGATTAATTATGTAATTGACTGAGATTAAGTGGTCTAACAACTTGTGTTTTGGTGGGAAAAACCAGTGCCTATTTTTTCAGCATATCAGTGAGGGTAAAATTCTGAAATTTTTAGAATGTCACCAACAATCAATATTTTTAGTGAGGGTATTGTTTTCCTCTAACTAAAGGTAAGTATATGACACATTTAGTGAGGGGTTTTCCTTACCCTCACTATTTTTTGGTGACTATAAGTGGCTTTTCTTGTAATGTAAAGCTTACATTTTCTTCATAAAACAAATGACAAAACATATTTTTGGTTTGCAGAAATTCAAAGTCTTTCCGGAAATTTGGCATGGATCCAACAAGTAACCTCTTAAAAATATAGTAGTTCAAAATTTGTGTAAGTGTCAAGTGAATCTATAAACATGGGAAATAATTTTCTTGAAACATCTCTTTTACTTTCCTGAAGAAAATTTCTTGAAACTTAGGGATTAAGAAAAAATAGCGCTAATATATGATACCAAACACAATACTTCTTTAGCTTACTGAAATCATACTTTGGTCTTTTGACGTTAAAGCTTCTTATAATTAACACTTATTATGCAACCCTCATGCACTACCATTACTCACATAATAATTGTCTAACACAAACTTTATTTCCATTATTTGAAATAATAATCCAATTGTCCAAAACAAATATATGTAATCATTCATCTTGACTAAAATTAAAGTTATGTAAAATTTTGAATCAATTTGTTTTAGCTTTTCCATATAATTGAGGAACTATCTTTGTGCTTTTTCAATATTTCCAATTACCATGTGATCTCTTTGACCATTAACCCACTAGGGACACTATTTAACCACTAATTATGATAAATCCCGTTGGCAGCGATTAATGAAACATAATAGGAAATAGTAAAACATGTTAATCAGTAGATCAAACAAGATCCATGCAATTAATAAAGGAAACCTTAAATTCAGTATATAAACAATTAAATACCCTTTATTTCATATGAACCAAAGAAAAATATATGCAATTGAAATAATTATATTGATTACTTCATTTCAGAGGAACTCAGTAAAAAAAAATAGAATAGCAATCTTTAATGAATGTGTAAAAACATAATCATTGTATTTTGACAGCTATGTCACGAGAAGAAACTATAAAGAACCACAAACTACTTGTATAAAATAAACATATTATTAAAGTAATGATTAAAAAGAATAAAATGAGTTAAAAACAATAAGGCAATAGAAGTTACTAATCTGAAAAACTTCTCAATTTCTGAATGCAATTACTTGCCTAGTTTTTAGTTTCAAAGCCAGATTCTAACTATGATTTGTGAAGTCTTCCACTCGTAGGAATAATAATAATAATAATAATAATAATAATAATAATAATAATAATAATAATAATAATAATAATAATAATAATAATAATAATAGTTGATAAATATTAGAATTCTAGTAGGAATAAGAAAAACTTCACTATCCCAAGAAAATAGAAGCCCATCCACACACATAGACACAGACACTAACACACACACACACACACACACAGATATATATATATAAACCCTAAGGGACTGGCACTCCGTAATTCTTTCCCTCTTCCGTCTTCTCTACTGTTACTAACATGTTCAAATCTCCTCGTGATTCTGTTAAGTTTATCTGACTACTTAATTATTTCTCTATTTTTGCATACTAAATTTTAAGAGATATGGCACATGAAAAAGGGAATAAATATGTATATCCGTGTGTGCCTTGTATGATGTGTTAATAAGTATGTATGTGTGACATCGGTGAATGCATGTTTAAGTTTGTCAATGGGAGTTATGACGTGTGTGTGTGTGAGTGTCAAAAGTTGTGGTTGTTGAGTGATATATATTATATATTAATGTGATTTGTGTGTGAGTGGTCAATATGTGTGCCAAGATGTGGGTATGTAAATTTCGTAAATATAAATAATGTATATATGTGTGATATGTATATGTATGGAGTATATTTATTGTGTGTTCTATCGTATTTGCTAAGAGTGGTACAGTACATTGTGAATTCATATTTAGGTAGTATGCTAATTTCTTTCAATATTTTTCGATTTATACAATTTAGTTATAGATATAATTCTATTATACGTAAAAGAAAAGTCAGAAGTCTAGAATTAAGTTTTAGTGGCTTTAATTATTAATATACTTTAAGGTAATTACAAAAATAACTATAAATTTAAATGTTAGGCGAGGGGTAGACCGTAGAACTCAATAAGGATGAGAATGATAACACGTTACTTATGCATGTATTTAGGTCGATTTAGGATCATATTTTATATCATTTACGTGCATATTTGACCGGCATTTATGTATATTAATAACATTTGGGTCATTTGATGTGTTTCGACTTGTTTTAAGGTATTTTGAGCTTTTTTAGGATTAAAGGTTGTGATTTACGACTACCGGACGAGGAAACAAGTTGGAAAAGAGTAAAAACCGGCCCAAAAGAGTGAAAACCATCGAAGAACCGGTCCAAACCGGTCCGAACCGGCCTGAACCGGTCCAGTAGCAAAACAACGCAAGAACCGACACGGCCGCGTCAGACCTAGAACACGGCCGTGTCAAAAGTGGTCTACAAAGTGCTGTTGGTTCTGGAATAGAACACGGCCGTGTTACAAAGCAACACGGCCGTGTCAAATTGTTGCTGGAAAAGGAAGATTTGCAAAGCAACACGGCCGTGTCACTTAAGCAACACGGCCGTGTCAGAAGGGTTTTTCTGCGAAGATTTCCTATTTTTAATAGGATTTTGATCCTATCTTCCCCAAGATTCGTCCCCAACTCTATAAAAAGGACCCCAAGCTCTAGGAAAAATCAATCAATCACGGAAGAACACCAATTACATTATTCTACCTAGAAGACATCTTGGAGGACAAAGAAGACGAAGATCATCGAGACGGAGTCATCCGGGTTTAATTATTCTTTTCTTAGTTTTAATTCTTTACAATGTTTTTATTAGAATTTTGTATTGGATTATTACTAGGCATGAGTAGCTAAGCTATTCGTGTCCTAGGGTTAGAAAGTAGGGAATTTTATGACAATGGTTTGATTATGATTTAATCTATTTAATTCCGTTCTTTACGTGTTTATCTCTATGTTTGTGCTTATAACTGAATTTAGCTTGATCACCTAGATTTAGTAATTTAGTTTAACAATTCCGCTTCGAGAGGAGGGAATCGTTATCAGACTTAGAACATAGAGCGCAGTTGTCTATGACTGTGTAGGCCGTGGCTTAGGATCGTTTGGGAGTTATTAGGTTTAATTGACTCGAGAGGGTAATTAGCTTAATTAATCAACGGTTTAATTGCTTCGAGAGAAGGATTAGATTATTGTCGTGCCGCCTAATAAACATTAGAATTGGTAAATTTATAGGTTAATCATATTCCACATTGAATTAATATCCTGAAATCGAAGCCCTAGGATACCTTTTCTCATTGATTATTAGTTCTTTTTGTTTGCCAATTAGTAGTTAAATTCCTCAGTTTTTAGTAAAATCAATCTTTTGCAACTTAGTATCTAGTTAGGACATTCCTAGAGTATTAGGGTATCAAACTACCTAAAACTATTCCTTGTGGGATCGACCTTGACAATAGTACTACACCTACATCCGTATACTTGCGGAACATTAGGTTAGAAACCGACGTGTCAGAGAACAAGCAAAAAAAGAAAACTACAAGACTCTGAGGTGGTGTTGTTAATTATGCAAGTGGAATTTGTTCATATTGGATATGATTATGTGATTGTGAATATGTGATTGATTGCTTATATGATTGAATTGAGAGGATGCTACGAGCCATAAATAGATCCGGGATCGTTAAGTGGTCCTTGGGGTTAGCCCACCGTGCATATTAAAATTTATATTATTGCGCATTAATATCTGAGCTAGAGACCATAAATAGGTCTCGGATCGTTAAGTGGTCCTTGGAGGCACCGTGCTCAAGAGCCAGGGACTGTAAATAGGTTCGTGATCGTTAAGTGATCATTGGAGGCACCGTACTCTAAATTTGTGATTTTTATTTATAAGTATGAATTTTATGTTTTCCTTTGCGTAGTTAGTTTGATTGAACAATGCATAGCCCCCACTGAGTGTATTCGTTATACTTACCCCATCTAACAGATTAAGAAGTCCGGCGCTGACGAGGAGGTGGTGGAGAAGTGAAAAGATATGGTTATTAAAAAATATTTTGTTCAATCATTACTATGTTCTTATGATTGTTTGTTTGAAGTCCTTAAATACTAGATATGTTAATTTGCAATATTGAAAAATTGTTAGAATCGAATACTTTTCAGAGTCTCTATTTATGTTGAATATATTTATTATATAATTTCTGCTGCAAATATTAGAATGAATTTAGTTTGTAAACAAATGATCTTTTTATTAGTTTAAATTAAACTTTCTTTTGAAAATAAAAATATTAGAGTTCAATTTTTCAATGTATTTCTAAATTATAATTATTTGGCGTGTAAATTATTTAAAATAAATTATTTTACTGAAATTATTTGATATCCTTTTTAAAAGTTACCAATATTAAAGTTAGCTTTTATGTATATTCATATTTTTCATAGCGCCTCTTTATTAAGGAAAAGTGTTGTAAAAAGTCGGAGTGTTACACTTAACTACTTATCGACTCTCAATAATTATGGGCCAAGTACATCGGAATCTGGACTGAATCTAAATAAAATTTGGATCAGATAACTCCCGTCTCCTTTGTCTTCAGGTCTCAGTGATTCATCATTTGATACGGAAATTATATCCATATGTATCTTGCATTGGATCCTTGTGAATCTTGATTCCATCACGATCACGTACTATTTAGACGTTCAAATATCCCATTATAGAGATTGTATCTTCACAAGATCTTCAAAGATTCTAATCCAACTGGAAATCTTCTTCACTTGATTAAGATCTGGTTATTTAAGTCATGGATCAGCTGCTTCCATTAACACCTCGATCTTCTTTCCTTGTTCAAGCTCATGTTTGGCTTTGACTTTCCTTATTTAGAACCTGCAAAATAAATAAACAAATCCAAACATATCTAGAAGAGATTTTGTTAGTAAATATTAGTATAAAACAAAACATTTAACTAAATATAGTTAATTCTAACCTAACTAAATTTTATACAATAAAAATACAGATTTAGTTTTAAAGATACTTTTTGATAAATGACAAAACAAGTAATTACGAATATATATTTCGTAACAGAGTGGATCAAGCCACTTCTACAACCCATAACATTCTCAACCAACCACTGATCTTCAAGTGATGAATGTGGACTTTGAGCGTGTAGAGCAAAGTTTCCAGACCTCTATATAAGGAGTCAAAAACCTTATTTGAAGATATATAAAATTTAGAGCGACAGTGAGCTCAAAAATTTCGACGAAATATGTCCTCAAATCAATAAAAATAAAAATTAAGGAGCTAAAATTACTAAAGGATAATAAGGGGAGTGGACAAAAAAGCAACTGGCTGAAATATACGGGGCTAAAATTACAATTTCCATCATTTGAACTATACTAAAATCTTATTAATAAATGAAACTATAATGAATTACTTGAATATGAGCAAATGTGTCTCCTTCCAATATAAAAAATTAACGGGAGTAGTTCTTTTACCCCGTGGGTGTCTTTTATCAATTGTAAAAAATTATAAGCTACGTCGTTTCTTTTTAATGGGAAAAATAACAAATATATTATTTGTTTTCTTTTTTCACGTCTACACAGGACTGGGCTCGAATACAAGTTTTGGGCTCCATGTCATTAATTGGGCCCAAATCTAGCTTAAACGTATCAAATAACAAAAAAATGTTATGTGGTACAAATTTACGTTGGGTTTCAAAGTCACATTTTAATTGATAATGGACAAAAAAAGTTTTGAATTTCTGCGTAATTCACCCTAACTTATATGGACTATAATTTAATATCACAATTAAATATTCAATTGAGCTATGATATCATGGAAGATGGAGATATAACTTGGAAAAAAATAATATTATGATATATTTATATATAATATATATATTCGTTTTTCTTAACTCGAAATATTCCATGGGCCAGTAATTAAAGAGACAATTAGCGTGCTGTAGTATAGTTCTTGAGAATACCAGGGAAGACTTGGAGGTTGTAACACACATAAAATATAAGGAGAATTGTTGAAGCACACTGCAAAGGTATTCCATAAATCAGTTATTGTGTAAACTAATCAGGCATGTTTGATTTTGTAGTTGGGATAGGTAGAATAGATAAGGTAGGATGACACTATTCACTATTAGTAGTAAGTGTGTTTGATTTGAAGTATATATATATTTTCATGTTTTATAGTTTCCTTATACATTTTTTTTTTTGGTTTGAGTGATGGATATGATTAATTTATTCAAAATTCCCTAAATGCCGTGTAATTTTTTTTTTCCAGTTATAATACTAAATTGTTATCCCTGTATTTCTTAAATCCTCCATTGATCAAAAGATTCAAAATTGGGTATATCTCCCAGAAAATACATCTTCTAAATTGCTTAAAAAATTGGTGAAATCTGGCCACCCTTTTGCTTCAAGGATAGAGAGATGAACGACAGGGTTGTCAATAACCCAAACTACATGGACAATATTATTTTTGGATCTGAGTGCAACAAGTAAAGATAAAAAGTTATGTGATTAAAAGTCTAATCTAAATCAAACATATACAGCTGAGATCACTAAATTAAGAACTATAACATAAACTAACCTAATACAAATATATACACATAGGCCAGTCATTATATTGATTTGCAGTAAATTAGATCACTAAAGCTCACAATAACAATAATGATCTGCCACCATTCATAATACTGAAGTGCCCAAGTTAACCCTTTCGAGAAATAAACCAAGAAGCAAAAAAACAATTGCCCTAATTTGACCCTTTCAAGAAATAAATCACCAAAGCCCAAAAAAAAAAAAAAAAAAAAAAGAAGAAAATTGTATAAACTGGAGTTAGCATTAGCATTAGCATGAAAGCTCGATAGAGAATTAACTATTACATGGTTATGTGTGTTACGGGCGATGGCCTCAATTGTTTAGGAAAATTGCGGGGTGTACAATATTACAACAGTAACACCCATTAGTCTCGCATAAGGAAAAGGGTCAAAAGTAGCACTTTTTGTAAGAAACATATTAGTTTTGTCAAGTTTGTAAAAATATATAAAACATAGCACTTTGATTGGTCTTTGGACAAAAGTGCCCCTCTGGACAAAATTGTTGGTTTGTCAAATACTGTTTGCTTTTCAGAATTGTCGGCCACTTGCTTTCATGCCTATTATATAAGTTATGTGCCTACTATTTACATTAATAATATTAGTCTTTTATGAAAACTCGAAATTACCAAGAGCCTTTAAAATGGTATCAGAGCCCTAGGTTTATACAGAGGAGATATACGGGTAAAATATGAATCCAAATGAAAGTTCGAGAAGAAACAGTCTACATGAATATTTGAGTGAAAACTCAGGTAACATAGAAATTTTCCAGATTCTGGAAAGAAAAAAATAAGATTTCTTTGGAGAATTACTCCGAAGATATGATAAGACTCTTGAAAGAACTGAGGAGCTCAGCCACGAGCTACAACAACCTTTCAAGGTGCCAAAATGTGATGAAATGAGAGAAAGAATTATACGAAAGACCCTCGAATAGGAAATATCTGTTGAAGGAAATGCAACCGATTTCATCAACTTCACTAGCATCTAGGGAAGATTTCCTACAAAAGGAGATCTGGAGAAGGCGTCCCAACCAATCCCCATCGGATATCAGAAAACCTCACTTACATTTCTGGAAGAAATCATGATGGGATCCAATTGGAAGAAGTCAATGGGGAAAAATCTAAGATTATTGATCTTAGAGAAATCCATAAGAAGATTCAAAGTTATGGTAAACCATCCTCAGCCATCAGAAGAAGATCCTTGAAATACTCAAGGATGTTCAAAGAAGATTGACCATCTTGAAAAACAAGCCAAGTACGTCAAGAAGAAATAAAGGAGGATGGTTACCACCATCTTTTGGTACAAAACCTCTTTTACATCAAAAGGGGAAAGCTACCGAAGTAAAAAGGGAGCTAACAAATAGTGAAAAGATTATTGGTTTCCTAAACCGGAAGAATCAATCCCGATCTATATGGATAGAGTAAATTTGGAGGATTTACACGACCTTGCATAATCTTTTGCGGGATTAGGTCTTGTAGATTTAAAAATGCAGGAAAATGCATTTGGGGAGGGGGAGGGGGGGGGGGGGGGGAGGCAACAACCAGTACCCCAAAATACACCTCAAAATCCAACCAACCGGAAGAAGGTGAGGGATCCCATGATACACCACCAGACGTGAATATGCCACATGCTAGAGACTTCACCATCGGTGACTATAGTCATCAGCAGGAACAAGAAGGAGAACCCAAAGGCAAAAATTCATGCAATCGCCTTATGGGAAGTTCCAATTGGATCTAATTCATCCATATGAGTTAGTGCTAAACCTGAGTATATTAGATTTAAAGAACGGAGAACTAATCGATGGGTGGGCATCCGTAATGAGAATTGAACCTGTATAACATGTTTTTATTGTAGTTTGCAACTCCAGCCATATTTCAGGCTATATAGGCCCATGGGGTCATGTCCCGTTTGTAACTCCAGCCATATTTCATGCTATATAGGCCATGTGTCATGGACATGACCCCATGGGCCAATAATATGGCGACACGTGACCAATAATAAAAAAATACTTTTATTTTGTAAAATCGAAAAAACAGAAAAGAAAAATATAAATTATTTAAAAAAATTAAAAAAATCTAAAATATAAAAATTATATAAATTTCGAAATCATTTTATATAAAACATTAAAAAATATTTTGAGAATTTTAAAATTAAGGAAATTAACAAAAAAATATTTATAAAATTTATTTTAAAAATTCCAAAAAAATAAAGAAAATTGAAAATACTTATAAAAATAATACATAAAAAATATAAATAAAAACAAAAAAACTATAAAATTTAATTTTAGATTATTAAAAATAAAAAATCTAAAAATCAATAAAATTAGAAAATAGTATACCGATAAGTATTTTCAGAAAATAAAAAATAGGAAATTTAATTTTAGATATTAGAATAAAAATAATTTTTTTCACAAATTAGTAAAAAACAGAAGAAATTTTTGAAACAATTATATAAAAAAAGTTTTCATAGTAAAAAGGAGAAAAAATGGAATTTTCAGTTAGATTCTTTTATAAGTTTTCAATTTCTTATAAAAAAATTAAAACTCATAATAGATAATATGTTTATATAAAATTATTTAGAAATTTATATATTTTTAATAAATTATTTAGTTCATAAGTATTTTCGATTTTTCTTTTTTTGTTTTTCATATTCTCAAAATAATTTACAAGTATTTTTCTTTTTTATTTTTTTACATTTATTTTTAGACTTTAAAATTAATTTTAGATTTTGTTGTTAATTTCCTTAATCTTAAAATTTTCATAATAATTTTTTTTTATAAAATGATTTAGAAATTTATATAATTTTATATTTTTAATAAATTATTAATTTTTTAAAATAATTTATAAGTATTTTTAATTTTTATATTTCTATTTTTCAAAATAAATTTATTTTTTAATTTTCTTTCAATTTAATTTATTAGTGGCCACGTGTCGTCATATTATTGGCCCATGGGGTCATGTGAATAACGCATGGCCTACATAGCTTGAAATATGGTTGGAGTTGCAAATTACAACAAAAACGCGTTATACAGGTTGCAATCGAAAATATTATTTGTTTTAGACTAGAAACTGAAAAATGGCTAGTAATTCAGGTTGTATTTTGAAATTCACGCATCAATCTAATTAATAGAGAACATTAAAGTATTTGTTTGTTGATGTCAAATAAAACATAATTGACTTTTGAATTGACATCATATTGCACAATAAACGACACACTCAAGCATGTTTATTTTGTGATTTCATAAAAATCTTCTAAAACTCCAATATATATTTTAGATATGACACACAAAATTTTTGTGTCAATATTTTTTAATTAAATATTTTTCTTTTTTATTTGGTTAATCATGTGTAAGTATTAATGATAAATTATGCTGATCTTTCATTATATTGGATGCATCATAGTAGTTTAATAAATAAATTAATTAAATTTGCCAAACATATATAAATAATCTACTACCAATCAAACGGAAAAATCAATAGATGCATATGTATAAACCTGATGATGTCAGGAACGGGAAAATGTTGGATCCGATGTCTGGCAACACTTGAGATCTCTAAGGCCGACCAAACGTCGGTATTAACCTGCAAAACAGAATCCCGGGTTGTCCCCAGGGGTAGATCCTCCAATGCTTAAGTTAGTCTATGACGGCAGTTTAGTGAGGGTAGGGTAAAGGAGTACGTGATGTGTGCTATTTGTTATTTACCCGTACCTTACCTTGGCCGAGGTCTATATATGAGAGACCTTGGACCTCGGCCCTGGGCCAACACCTCGGCTGATATCTTCCCAGGGTCTGGACTGGGAGATCTTGGACCTCGGCCCTGGCCCCACACATCGGATGGTATCTCCTTATTATGTCCACTTGTAGTACACGTGTCATAGCCTTATGTTGCCACGTGTCCACATGTATAATTACAAAATTATCCCTCATCACTTGCCCCCACTTCTTGAGTGCAGAAGTCATAATGTACTTAAGTATCAGATACGGGTGAAGAAGATATTATTACAGTACCACATCTTGTATTATATTGTAAAATATTTGTTCTCCAGTACTTCGTTCACCCCCTTATAAAGTGGCTTGTGTGGTAAATACTTCTTCATTTCACCATCTTTCATTTCAACTAGTAGAGAGATAAGAAAAATTGGAGATTCAATCATCTAAGAGTGGAGTCCTTATAAAGAGTCCTGAGACACCTCTGCTTCCCAGCCCTCAGTAGAAGCTAGTCCTCTGCACCTCGGACCAAAGGTAAATCTCTTCACTCCCTTGTAGAGAGATAAGATTTTTATTACCTATGTGCAATAACCTACATAGAAAACTTTGGGAATCCTTAGGAAAGTCCTTAGAAATTATTGACACACATTGGGAGTCCTTCGGAAACACATTGGGTGTCTTTGGAAAGCTTTAACTAACTCAAGGAGTTGTTTGAATAGAACTTTGAAAATTATGAGAGCTCTTGGCATATCTTAGGAGTCCCCTAGGATAGTCTTAAGGAATTTATGTTACACCTTAATAGTCCTTGGGGTTGGTCTATAGGAATTTTGAGCACATTTAGTAAGACCTTGGAGACCTTTGAATAATCTATAGACAACATCTTTTGAGACCTTAGACCTTTGGAAAATTCTTGGATCATATCTTGTATGACCTTAGACTTTTGAAGTAGTCCTTCGAAAAGACGTTTGGAAAAAATATGGCAAATCTAGAGAAGGTCTAAGGTCCGAGATCCGGGATCCGATGTTAGCTTTGCTAGTAGCCAACCTCTGGCAACCATTTTAGCATAAATAACCTACTGACTATAGCTTAGACAAGTACTACTTACGTGGGCCCCCAAGCTGAATTTGAGAATTGAAAAGCTGAATTTGAGAATTGAATGCCATATCATTGAATAAGCTGACTTGTTACTTTATCTAACTCCACATAACCATGCTTTCTTTATTTTAAGGGAAAAAAGTTGCAGTGCCCTTGTCAGGCCATGTCAACCCTCTTTTTTACTTATCTCACTTTTTTACTTACAATATATCCCTTTAATTGTGAACACCCCAAGGTACCCCTGCATTAAAGTTAGCTCACCCACCCCATTTGACTCTTCTTTTGTCACCCCCCTCACCACTCTCACTTCACAGCTCTCAAAACAATTTTAATCTTCGAAGCTTTGCAGCATTTGGATTCAGGCTCGATTCCACTAATCGTGTACAGTTTCTACTTTGAAGGTGTGTATTTTGCTTCCGATCGTCTACCATTGCTCAGTTATTGCCCTTTTTTTATTTTTTATTTTTTTCAGCTATGAGAATTACAGATTACACGAGAAAATTACTTACACGAGATTTTCATGAGTTACACGAGATTACACGAGATTACACCAGATGACACGAGAAAACAAATATACCTTACACGAGATTACACGAGATTACACGTGTAATATCGATATAGCTTACACGAGATTAACATATTACACATGAGAGTAATCAGCTTACATGAGATTAACATGTTACACATGAGAGTAATCATCTTACACGAGATTAACATGTTACACATGAGAGTAATCAGCTTACACGAGATTAACATGTTACACATGAAATGTATTATTGCTTACACGAGATTAACATGTTACACATGAGATGTATTATTGCTTACACGAGATTAACATGTAACACATGAGAGTAATCAGCTTACACGAGATTAACATGTTACACATGAGAGTAATCATCTTACACGAGATTATCATGTTACACATGAGAGTAATCAGCTTACACGAGATTAACATGTTACACATGAGATGTATTATTGTTTACATGTGATTATTAATAGTGTGAACTTACACGATATTCGTTATAGTTAGGTTTACACGGGATTCATTATTTGATCTTACGCGAGTTTGTTAAGACTTACACGAGACTAAATGCGTTTACATGTTTAAGCTTTTTGACCTTACACGAAATATTTAAAAAAAATTACATGAGATGATTAAAATATTTTTCTTATTAATTATCTAATATGATCTTAGAAAAATTTAATAAAATAATTCAATTAATAAAATAATTTAATTAATAAAATAATTTAATTAATAATTATCTATTACCATCTTAGAAAAAAATAATAACATAATTTACTTAATAAAATATTTTAATTAATAATTATCTTAATAATTATCTTAGAAAAAATTAATAAATTATTACACTAAATAAAATATTTTACTTAATAATTATCTAATATTATCGTTGAAAAAATTAATAAAATATTTACTTAATAATTACCTAATATGAACTTAGAAAAAATAATAAAATATTTTAATTAACAAAATATTTTTCTTAATAATTATCTGGTTTATCTTAGAAAAAAATAATAAAATATTTTAGCTAATAATTTTTTTTTCTTAATAATTATCTAATATGAGCTTAGAAAAAAATAATAAACTATTTTAATTAATAAATTTTTTTTGTTAATAATTATCTGGTTTAGCTTAGAAAAAATTAATAAAATATTTGACTTAATAAAATATTTCACTTAATTAAACATTTTACTTAATAATTATCTAATATTGGATAAAATTTTATTTTTGAAAATATATGTTTTATTACATGCACTAATTATTTTTTGTCATATGTTTTTTGAAATAGATCAGCTGGAAACGGATAGTAGTTTGTTTCGGTGGGCATTGGGAAAATCTTGAATATAAGGACGGTGTTGAAGAAGTACTCCCAGTGCCGCCGGGTGGTATAAGTTATACGAGCCTACTAGAACGTATCCAGTCAATCGTCCAAGCTGATACGAATGAAGTTCTTTATGTCTTAGCTTCATTGGACGACAATGGGAGTAGAATTGTTAAGTTGAAGCTGAAAAATGACATTGACGTACAATATCTCTTGGCATCAAATGAGGATCCTGTTATATACGTTACCTTAAAGGTAATAGTTGGCGAGAGAGATGTGTGTGGTGTTGGAGGGTTTAGCGGAAATTATGTTGAATCTACTAATCAGTCGCGATATGGCGGTGGCTACACATTCCACTCCCAACACTTGGGCAATTCCACACGAGACCTTGGTGGCCCCAGTTCAACTCCGCAGATCGATACCCAAGTGTTGGGGGTCGATAGAAACGCATCTGAAGAATTTGTTGTTGATTTAGGGGATGATGACAGTTTTAGGAATGCTGCTCGTGGCGTGGATGGGTTCGCTGGTTATCCACCTTTTCCTTATCATGATGATGATGATGTTGTCTGTGAGAACATTAAGTCCGAAATGAATAATTTGTACGGGGTAGATGCAAGGAAGGATACATAGACGTTCACGGATTATTGTGGATTTCTAAGTTTGCCAATTAGTAATGTGTTCAACGAAATACCATCACACGATATTGGAGGTTCCTGGAACGACTATTTCACAAATGAAAATATTCTCCCCACAGATGGCGTTACAAAAAGGAGGTGGGTAATCCCCGCCATGGAAGTGGTCTCATCTCCGACAGCTGATGAATCAATATCTGTTGGTTCGTCCAGTATGTTAATGGAGGGGGCTGTGTACGAAACGAAGAAGGAGCTCGTTACAGCTGTGGGTATCTATCACATACACAACCAAGCTGAGTTCAGGGTAAATAAATCGGATAAGGTACGCTATCTAATTAGATGTAAAATTGATGGTTGTCCATTCCATCTACTGGCCAATGGAATTGGCGGGGTTCGGACAGTTCAGACACTTGTTGAGCATGACTGTAAGTTGGACCCAACTACAGTGCACCCCGATCAATGTCTTCTAAGGTGTTAGGTTCTTTCTTCGAAAAGGATTTAAGGTGCAAGGGGTCAACCCTAAATACTTGGGATATGATATCTGAACTGCAAACGGATCACTCTTTTGAAATCAAATATGACCTAGAACTTAAGGCCAAGCACCATGCTCTTGCTGCTATTTACGGGTATGTGAAAGAGTCGTTCCGCATGATTCCATCGTTCGTAGAATTGCTTAAGAAAGCAAATCCAGGAACTGTCGCCGTTGAAGAAGTAGATAGTCTTAAGAGGTTCAGTTCTGTCTTCTATGCACTAGGTACGTGTAGAGCTGGGTTTGGTTATGGACGGGTCTGTAATTGTTGTTGATGGGACTCACCTGAAAGGTTCCTACAAGGGTATAGTGTTTGTTGCTGTAACCAAGGACGCCAACAACCAGATATTTCCACTAGCAGTTGGTATCGGTGCAGTCGAGTCTGAGGAATCGTGGAGTTGGTTTTTCCTTAAGTTGAAAGAGTCATATGGGTGCCCCAATGACCTTATCATTGTTTCGGATGGTCACCTTGGTATAGCGGCCGCAGTTGAAACAGTGTTTCCCTCTACCATCCATGGTTTATGTACTTACCACATGAAGCAAAATCCGGGCGTTTATTGTAAACAAGTGGTGGAATTGTTCCTCAAAGCAGCATATACATACAAGGTGGATGAATTCCAAAAGTTCGTCTCGGCCATTGAAGCAATTAAACCTAAAGCATTATTAATGTTGAAAAAAAAGGGTTTGAGCGGTGGGCTCGGTCGATGTGTCCTGTTAGAAGGTTTGACATTATGAATTCTAACATTGTGGAGAGCTTTAATGCCTGGATCTTGAAGGCCAGACACTTACCCGTTTGCACAGTTCTAGAAGTAATCAGGTCTATTATTGAGACATGGTTTGTTGAAAGACGAACTGCTGCACAACTCATGGTCGGGCTATTGACAGATGATGCTGCTGCTAGACTATCGAAGAACGTTAAGGCTGGAATGAAGTTCACTGTAACCAGCTTAGACTCATGGATCTTCAAGGTAGTCGACGATCGGAAGGCCTTTGTTGTGAATTTGAAACTGAGGGCGTGTTCGTGTAAGATGTTCGACTATGACTTGTTCCCCTGTCCTCACACCACAACTGCAATTAGGTACATGACATTGATATTTAGTTATACATTAACTCGTACTATTAATACACATCTTTATTTTTTACTTTATTTGACTCTGGAATGAATTGACAGGAGGGTAAGGCACGACATGCACGCCTACGTGGCCGATTGTTACAAGCTTGGAAGTCTCCGAAATATGTATGCGGACATTGTTTACCCCGTGCCTGACCCTAGTCAGTGGAATGTGTCCAAAACCGTTAAGGATAAGGTTTGCGAGCCACCAGAAAACCCTAGACAAGTCGGTCGGCCAAAGGAAAAGCGTTATCAGTCAGCGACAAAGTCATCTACAAGAAGGAAGCCTTAGGTCTACGGTCAGTGCAAAGGTGAAGGTCATAATATTGCTAGTTGTTTTTCTCCTTCTCCACGTCCTTCATTGACTGAAGAAATTCAGCCGCCAGCTGGGACCCGCAGAGAGAGAAGGTGTAGTTTGTGTCGGATGAATGATCATACAAACCAAAAATGTCCGTTGCGTTCGCTTGCACAAAACGAGTGGCCAGATTTGGACCTGAACCAAACGCCCCTGCCAGAATAAATCGAAGGGTTTGTGCATTTTAATATAATTTATCTCCATGTACACTTTAATAATTTATATGTTATAACTAATCAGAATTCCTTTGATCAGGATCCGAAGTAAATTTTGGCTTCTATGGACAACCCAAATGTGTCTACCGCGGTGTAGAGGTTGTCTAGTATTGTTTCAAGAATTTTTATTATCTTCATTTCTCGTGTAAGACTTTGTTGTTATAATCGATGTATTAGTGCTAACAGTGAACGAAGAAGAATTTATTAGCATTTAAGTTTTAAAATTTGTAGCTTTTATAAGGATTTGAGTATATTAATATGGTGTCTCGACCGTTTGAATTGCACCTACTTGTTGTAGAACTGTTAAGATAAAGAAATATTTCAATGGGTAGAACCCGTTCCAAAAACTACTAGTGCAGGATAATAGAAAATGGGCGTACATGGAAAATTTAAAAATTAAACTATTATTACACGTCCTACGCTTTAGTACAACTGTTCCATGAATATTAGATTTTACCATGCTTGCAGACGCATATAACACACCAAACTCTGTTCATTAGTTGAGCCGTAGTGGTGGGTCTGGTGGAACCCCAAAAATCATCTCCATGGTTTCCCACATGCTTTCACCTTCATGCGATAAGCTTGCGCATACATGTCATGCTTTAATAGAGAGTCATATTAGAATCTTGTGTAGATAAAATCATAAAGGTGTACGACCACCTCTCCCACCTCGTGCACCTCGCCTCGCACCAATAGTAGGGGCCCCTTCTCTGAGTGCCGGGCCCTTACTCTGACCTTGAACTATCGTGGGACGTATTCTACTACACCCTCTCGGAGATCAGCCTCAGCAGATAGCCAATAATCAGCCGTGCTCTCCTCTGCATTGGGCACCAGGTTCTCAAGACACCCAATCTACATTATAGTACAACATAAATAAATAACTAAAGAGTTGGCAATTAATATATTGCCTTTAATACAAAAGTGCACGATAAACAGGGGTAAATAGCTCAACTGTAGGTTGCCCGAAGACATCCTCAGTCGTCGAACCAAATCGCCATTGAAGCCATCGGGGGATCTGTGGATGTGGCTCGGGTAAGCAGGTCCCGCATTTAGATGCCAACGCGGGAATAGCTTCCAGAGCCCAGACCTGCCAAAACAAACCATATCAGTACTTTCCAAGTTATTTATTTTGAAAACACTAATACATATAAGGTAAACACGAACCATAAACGTGAGCTCACAACCATATAAATGATATACAAGTCGACCCCCGTTGTCGCAATTGTCCTCCAAATTAAGACCGACAGTGGGCAATAATGTAGCCAATATATGGTAACTGTATTTCCCCCAAGGAAAACTATCAAACAAATCCGGCTGCTCCACCAACGACCAGACCCAATCATCGACCGAGTACTGTGACTGGTCCCGCCCAAACAAGTTTATGTATATGAGGAGCACCTTGGCGATGAGAACGTCATGTGCTTGATTGCTTCTGAAGTCTCCTGCTACAAACCGTTTTCGCAACGCACCAATCTTCGTCTTTCGTTGGTCACCTTTACGGACAATCGTCTCGTAAAAACCATGTTCTGGGATAGGCGGAGGATTCTTCGGGTCAAACAAAATATCACCAAAACTAAGATCGGTCACTAGTGCGTACTCGTACTTCGAGAATCTAATGTGTCTCTCGCTGATTCTGTACCAGAACTCGTCATTCTAACAATCAGGTTTGATGACCTCGGATACAATCAGGCTGTGGACAATAGCCTGAGGAAAAGTAGACTCGGTCGGAATGTGTAACAACTTCCCGAAGCAGGAACGCTGAAATTCCTCTAGTGTATCACCTCCAGTAGCTTCTAACTCCTTTCTTATCTCTTTTAGGACATCAAACTTAAAATAGCCATTTATGTAGGCTTTGTGACGGCGTAAATTTGGCCTCCGCCAAGGCCAAATACCCTGTTTTGCCGCATATTATTGAAAAGAATATTACAAAACGCAATTCCAAACTAACAAAAATAATGACTATGCTGGGTATCTAATATTTTATTGAACCGGGTTTTTGGTTCTAGGGACTCGTAGATTTATCTTGAAATAATTATTAAGATAATTATTAAGTAAACTATGAAATCAAGTAAAATATTTTATTAATTATTTCTATGATGATATTAGATAATTATTAAGCAAAATATTTTATTAAGTAATATATTTTATTAATTTTTTCTAAGATAATTATCAAGATAAATATTAAGTCAATCTTTTTTTTTTTTAGTGAGTAAATATTTTATTAATTTTTTCTAAGATAATATTAGAAAATTATTAAGTACAATATTATATTAATTATTTCTAAGATGATATTAGATAATTACAATGACAAAATATTTTATTAAGTAATATATTTTATTAATTTTTTCTAAGATAATTATTAAGATAAATATTAAGTCTATTTTTTTTTTTTTGTGGAGTAGAATATTTTATTAATTGTTTCTAAGATAATATTAGATAATTATTTTATTAAGTTCAATATTTTATTAATTAATTCTAAGATCATATTAGACAATTATTAAGAAAAATATTTTATTAGGTACAATATTTTATCAATTATTCTAAGATAATATACGATAATTATTAAGAAAAATATTATATTAAGCAATATATTTTATTAATTATTTCAAAGATGATATTAGATAATTAATAAGTAAAATATTTTATTATTTTTTTCTTGTGGAGTAGAATATTTTATTAATATTTTCTAAGATAATATTAGATAATTATTAAGAAAAATATTTTATTAAGTATTACATAAACCATATTAGCAAATTTTATTAAGAAAAAATACTTTATTAAGTTAACACTATTAATAATCTCATGTAAACTATAAGTTTGCTCGTGTAAGTTAACACTATTATTAATCACATGTAAACAATAATGTATCTCGTGTAGGTTCAAACCACTAATAATCACATGTAAACTATAATGTATCTCATGTAAGTTTACTTAATCTCGTGTAATATCGTTTAAAACATAAAATTATTCACGTGTAAGTTTCTAATCTCATGTAAACTATAAGGCTGCTCGTGTAAGTTAACACTATTAGTAATCACATGTAAACAATAATGTATCTCGTGTAGGTTCAAACCACTAATAGTCACATGTAAACTATAATGTATCTCATGTAAGTTTACTTAATCTCGTGTAATATCGTTTAAAACATAAAATTATTCACGTGTAAGTTTCTAATCTCATGTAAACTATAGAGCATATCGTGTAAGTTAATACTATTATTAATCACATGTAAACAATAATGTATCTCGTGTAGGTTCAGTCCACTAATAATCACATGTAAACTATAATGTATCTCATGTAAGTTTACTTAATATCGTGTAATATCGTTTAAACCATAAAATTATTCACGTGTAACTTTCTAATGTTTATCGTGTACTCTCGTGTAAGAAAATAATTTTATCTCGTGTACGAACATAACTTTATCTCGTGTAAGAACATAATTTTATCTCATGTAAGGACATAATTTTATCTCTCGTGTAAGAACATAATTTTATCTCGTGTAAGAACATAATTTTATCTCATGCCAGTTCTAAATTTTATCTCATGTAAACCTAGTTTCCAATCTCGTGTAACTACTACAGGGGCAAAAAAAACCCTAGTTTACAAAAAAAATAAAATAATAATTAACGCCGTCACCAACCTCCGCGGCTGCAGAAGCTGCAGGTCCGGCGTCGTCATCTTCTCCGGCGAGCCACTCCGCTAAAGTGCCCTCAAATTCTCCGGCGAGTCGCTCCGTTACGGCATTTCCGGCGGGATCGACAGATGAAGACGTCTCGCGGTCCTCCACAACAGCAATTTCACCTCCGCCGCGGCTGCTCTCCGCTCCTCCGTCACACTCAGCGCCGCCGTCTGAGTGTAATCCCACCACCGTACAAGTCAAATCTCCACCTACCGCGGGAAGCCCCAAAATCCAGTCATCTTCTCCAACTTGCCGGCCACCGCGTTAAAGTTGGAAGGGGAAATTGATGGGTCAGCCATTGATACACGAGATTGATTTGGTGATGAACTGTTCTCATGTAAACTAGGGATAGTTTTGTGTAGGTTACATGATATGTCATTAATTGGAATTACACAAAGGAGTAAATGTTACACGAGATTCATTGATATTTTACACAACAGTAAATTTACATGAGATAAAATCGGCCAATTTACACGAGATTTGTACACAACTATAGTTACAATATTTACACGAGATACACGAGATTCCCACTCTACTTACACGATATTCCTAAAATATTGTACACAACTATAATTACAATATTTACACGAAATTCATTACATATTGGTAAACGAGATTACACGAGAAACAAAATATATGGTACATGAGATTACACGAGATTTGTACACAGCTATAATTACAATATTTACACGAGATACACGAGATTCCCACTCTACTTACACGATATTCCTAAAATATTGTACACAACTATAATTACAATATTTACACGAGATTCATTACATATTGGTAAACGAGATTACACGAGAAACAAAATATATGGTACATGAGATTTTGTTTGTGAGTCACAGCCAATTTAAATTTATCTAACTGCTGAATTAGAAGCAGGGTAAAATTGGAAGCACACTACTCTTGGGGCATTTCATCGAGAAAAAAGTTAAGTGAGTAAAAAAGTAGGTAACAACCCACTGACAGGACCTGCGAGATGATTTCCACTTATTTTAATCCTTTTGCATGCCTTGGTAACAACCATTGGATGCATGGTACACCGGGTGTACATAGGGGAATTTTTCCTTTAGCTAAAGTGATGGTATTGGCTAATTATATGAGCTAGTCAAGCCATTCAGCTTTCCATAATCGGCCTCGTGCATTTCTCTATTTTATTTATCATTTTTCTTTCTTTTTCAAGTGAATATTATATGTTTTCAAAGGGTGTGGAGCAAAAATTGTTCTTCTCTCTCTCTCTTTGTCTTAAATAAAATTACTTACTTGGTCTTTTATTTCTTCCACAAGTTGAGAGTTTGGAACAACTTGAGAAAAGGATCCTTTGAGCTATCTTCTCCAAGGATATTTTCTATCCATTCCAAGGTCATTTAAGTAAGAGCCCTAATCTTTTCTCCTTTATTTTGTTGCAATGTCGGACGAGTATGTTGATGATATCCTATCCTTCCCAAGACTTGAATTGTAGTCGTAGAGCCAAAACCCTTAGGCCTGAAGATGTGATTGTCAATCTTACGGAGGCCGACGTCTTAGGATTTAGCATATGATGTATTTTCCTAGGCATTTGGATTATAGTATTCCCGAGCCCGGGAGCTAGGGTTTGTGTTTTTTTCCACTGTGGTGGCTTTGCCTATACGAGGATATGTTTAACGCAGGGCTTAGGATTCTATTGCACCCCACAATTGTTGAAATTCTTGATTTTTTCCAAATCTGCCCAACTCAGTTAGCCCCCAATGCTTGGAGGGTTATTGTTGGATTCACTATTGTAGCATCCTCCATTCCGACAGTCTTAGCGGGTGGCACGGTCTTTGCTTCTATCTGTAGACTTCAGAAACATCCTAGGGGTAATGGTTTGTGGTTCTTCGTGTCTGTGAATAAGACCAAAACCCTCGTAGATATTACCTGATGCTAAAGGTTGGACGTCAAGGTTCTTCTATGTCTCTTAAGATGAACCTTGGTATTTTTTTCGGAGGTGGAACTTTGCATGTTCCTTCCGTCCAAACCCAAGCTTTCCCAGGACGTCTGCCAAACACTCTTGGAGATTATTATGCGAGGTCCCGTGAGCTTGAAAGACCCCCTTATGGAAGTTAACTTGATTCCTACGAAGCTAAGCCACTTATCTTCGTCTGAACCCGTGCACCTTAGTATGCATCTTTACACTTGTATTCACTTATTTTCGCTATGCTTTTAGTTGCAATAATCAAATGCTTCTTGTTGACAGTTATGCAGGTTGGAAACGCCAAGAAGGTTGATAGAGCTAACATTTTAGCTCGGGTTGCTCAGAGTCAATCCTCAGGCCCTCCTCATAAGAGACTCTTGCGCCCTCACTCTTCTGAAAGACCCATAGCTTCATTGAGACCCCTGACCCTTGGTTCTATCCTAGATTCTGTCGCAACAGAGGACAATGACATCCTTGAGCACCACTCTGGAGCACCTAATCTTAGGGATTATGCATTTGAGAGTATGATCACCCATGCAGCGAATAAGTACTGCCTGGATTATGATATGAAGGTCACTGATTCCATGTTTACTTGAGAGATGACGGTTGAGATGATATCTCAACTCATACCTCCTAGTGATAGGGCTGTGGTTGATGAGGCCACCTCGGAGGCATTATTCATTGACGACTATGAGCTAGTAGCCAAGGTAAATCATTTTTTCGTAAGTCATTCTCATTCTTGATCAACACCATTTGAATCATCTTCTTCTATCTTCAGCAACTCCTTAACCACCACAGAATGCTCTGGAAGATGAACTATGGTTCAAAGAGGATTAGGGAGCTTGAAAAGGAGTTAGCTAAGGAAACTGAGTAGAGGATGCAGACGGAGATCAAATTCGACTCCAAAGTAGCTGAGGTGGATCGTCTACAGGCGGAGATCTTCTCACTAACTGATGAGATCGTATCTCTTGAGTTTGAGCTGGGAGAGGGTTCTCAGCAGGTTACGAAGGACAACTTGCGAGCAGATAAGGCCTTGAAGGCCATGGAGGATGCATTGTTGCACCACTGGCTAGACGTCTTTAGTGTTTACAGAGATGTGGTGCAGAGCTTAGCTCCTACCTTGGACGTCAGTCGTTTGGTCCCTCCTTCAAACTCCACCTTTTAATGCAGACATGGAGGTTGAGAGGGCTGATGATGCCCCTCCAGAGGACACCACCTTATCCCCCGCTTCTTTGATAGAGCCCTATGACCTTTGGTGTTTATCATTTTGTTGTTGTTAAACTGTATTGGCCATGGAGCCTCACGTTGTCCTTATTTTCTGTACAAAGACTTCTTTGCCGACTCTTTCCAAAGAGTCATTTTATGATTTGAATTTCTACTTTATGATTGTTTCCATTTGATTTCTGATTTGATATTGTTCCCCATCAGTGTTTTCATACTTGTCATAAATTAAGGTGGAGGATTCCTTTCTCTCTACGAGTAGGGTCATCCCAACCCTCAGCCTTAGGAGGCCTCAGCTATTCTATCCTTGAAGATCATGTCAAAGGACGAATTTGCCAAAGTAGGGATTTCCTAGATAATTTCCTAAGAAGTTTCTTGGATGGTCGCTTGCTGGTAGATCAATCTAGGTGTCACCACATCTTCTTAGGGCCCAACGAGATTAGGACCTTTTGATAGTGGCAGTGTAGTCCACTTCAATCCTACAAAAAAAGATAGTGGAAATGGTAAGCCATTGCAATCCTATCCTCTCCAAGAGTGAAATAGTTGCACAATTTGAAAAAACTATGAACTTGAATTCCATTTCAATGTTGAAACTAACTTAGAAATAAAAGTTGACCTTAACTACGTACCAAACAAAAGAAAATTACTATGAATCTAATAAAGCAAAAAACTAATGTCCAAGGACTAAAATAACCTATTGGTAGTACTTCCTAAGATGCTCAGTATCCTAAGACTAGATAATTGGATTTCCATTGAGATTTTCAAGCTTGTAGATGCCTTCCTTCACCACTTCACGAACACGATAAGGACCATCCCAATTAGGAGATAATCTATGACGCTTTTCTTGGAAGTTGAACTGAGATTTTCTAAGGACTAGCTCCCCTGGTCAAAAGTACCTCGACTTAATGTGATGTAATATTTGGCCACCCTTTGCGGATAAGCAGTCATCTTCACCATAGCCTTTTCTCTTTGACCGCCTATGAGGTAAAGATTGGCACGGAGGCCCTTCATCATTCTCTTATATGTTAAAGTTTTCAACCTGCGGGCTTGGGATCCCAATCTCCACAGGAATGACTACTTCTGAACCGAAGGTCATGCTAAAAGGCATCTTATCTATTGCAGTCCTCGGCGTCGTTCGGTAAGCCCGCAATACCTCGGAGAGAATGTCTGCCCAGAGATCTTTGCAATTGTCCAATATTGTTTTCAGAGCCTTCAAGATTGTACTATTGGTGACCTCCACTTGACCATTGGACTGCGGGTAAGTGAGGGAGGTCGTCCTAAGGTCAATATTGAGGCCTGAGTAGACCTCCTTAAAGTGCACGTTATCAAACTATTTCTCGTTGCCAGTGACAAGAGCCTTTGGAAATCCAAAAGCGATGCATAATATACTTCCATACAAAGCATCGAATTTGTTTCTCCGTAATGCTGGGCAAAGGTTCGGCCTTGACCCACCTGGTGAAATAGTCAATAGCAATGATTAAGAACTTTCTTCATCTAGTGGCCTGAGGAAATGGTCCAAGAATATCCATTCCGCAGATGGCAAAAGACTATGGTGTGGAGACTGAAGACATTGTGACTTCAGGTGAGTGAAGAATTTTAGCATGTATCTGACACTTCTCACACTTTCTGACCAAGCTCATAGCATCTTCTTTCATTGTTGGCCAATAGTACCCTTGACGTAAGACCTTTTTTTCTAAAGCTCTACCTCCCAAGTGATTACCACATACCCCTTCATGGACCCCCTTAGAGCATAATCAGCTTCACTCGGGCTAAGATACCTAAGGTATGGCAATGTGTAAGAACGTATGTACAGGTTGACACTCGCCAGCGTGTATCAGGTAGACCGATAGGCAATCCTTCTAGCTTCTAGTTTATCCTAACGTAACGTCCTATCCTTCAAGTAGTCCTTGATAGGATCCATCCAACTAGGCTTTGGTGCCAAGCACATGACTTCAGTTTCCTCTATGCTACGCCGAGGAAGAACCTTCACTGGGACTCACTTAATGAGTTCGTGGAAGGGTGAGGTTGGGAGCTTAGAAAATGCATCAACCTTAGTGTTCTCTGCTCGGGATATATGATTAATTTCAAAGTATTCGAGCTTTGCAATAAATTTATGGGCCTTACCAAGGTATTGAGCCATAGTGGAGCACTTAGCTTTATAATCCCCTTTAACCTGGTGAACCACCAATTGTGAGTCGCTATAGGATGCCACTTGCTTAGCACCGGCCTCTGTTACAATCCTCAACTCTTTGATGAGAGCTTCGTATTCAGCCTCATTTTTTTTATCCCTTGAAGTCGAACCTTAATGCATATTCAAGGGTATTTCCCTCAGAACCAGTCAAGGTTAGACCAGTGCCACTTCCGCCAGGGTTGGAGGCACTGTCAACATACAAGGTCTATAAATGATTTTTCTTCGGTCTATTTTCTTCTGATACGACCGCTTCCCCGGGAGCTTGGGCTTCATCCTCAGTGGTGTACTAAACTAGAAAATTAACTAAAACCTAAGGTCTTATGGTTGTCCGAGGTTGATAGTGAATATCAAATTCACTAAGCTCTATAGACCACTTTGCCAACCTTCCCGACATCTCCGAATTCCGTAGTATTTGCTTCAAAGGTTGGTTAGTGAGCATAGCTATTGTGAGTGATGAACGTGAAAAATACCATTTTTCTTGCATATTTCACGTCCATATTTAGATGAGAATCGCGAGTAATTAACATGTCCAAGTGTGATTTCGTGCTTAATTTTATTTTCGTGTTGATTTTCCTTTTTGATATGATTTGATGCACTTTTGAGTATTTTTTAGTCGTATTTTGAAGCTTAGGAAACTCGGAAGAAGATCGTTTGCATTCATTTACTCACTCCAGCCTGCATCCCAAGGCCCAAACGGGCCCAAATTGGGCCAGGGTCAGGCCCGAATTAAAGTTCAATAAGTCAGAAACAAAAGTCGTGAGGAGTTAAGTCGAGAAAATGGGTGAAAAGGCCTCAAAACGACAAGAAATGGAAGAAGAGGTCAATCGCACGTGTATCCCCATTTCGACCCACATAACGAGGCCTATTGAGCCCAAATTAGTCTCTAAAAAAGTCCAAATCAAATTTCATCGAGTCACAAATAAAATTCGTGAAGAGTTTGGGATGAGAAGACAAGAGGGAGACTCCAAAACAACGGCGACAGACGAAGGAGCGAAGAGGGGCTGAATTGCACTAACCGCCGCCGCACCTACCGGACCGGCTGCTGGCCGGTAGTGGTTCTGGCAGTTGGTATAGAACAGCCCCCAGTTGCAGCCGCCACATCCGTCAGTCCGGCAGCGGTCCAGCAGTCTGTGAACTGCGCACGACCAGTTTTCAACGTGCTATCTCTGTATTTCGGCCATTACTTCCTCGTCCGAGCTCTGGTTCAAGTGATTGAAGTTGCCACATGTAGCCAAGAAAAAGATATACAATTTTGTAGTTAAAGTTGAAGGCTGATTCTGGACGTATGTTTCCCATAAATCACGAGAAAGACGAGTCGAGAGTGCACAAAGGGCTCGACTCAACAACTTAAAGGACCAAGCACTCCCTTTTGTACTTTTACACTTTTACCCTTACTAGGGCTTATTTTTCAGCATATTTTGAGGATTGGGGGTAACCTATATGTACCCCTTTCCCTCTCATTTGTAGATTATCAAACTATTGCCTCATTTTGAATATTCCCCACTACTCTTTCTCTCTTTCTTCTCCATTTTCAGATTTTCATAGTTCTTGGCTAGGGTTTTCTTCCTCCTCTTCAAGGAGGAAACCGTCTTTGGAAGAGAAGTCAGGGATTACTCGCGGGCTTGTGACATCCATCAAGTTTATCAAAGATTTACGAGGATTCTTCAATCGATTGAGCATTTTCTTATCTCCTCTTTATTTTTTATTTTTATTATTTTTGTTGCTTGATTGTTGATGATGCTTGTTATTTCCTTGTTTCCCGAAGCTTGGGATTAGCCCAAGCTTCGGGGTTGATGATTAGTTGATTGATTATTGATTTTGTTGTGGGTTTGTGGTAACCTAGGGTTAGGATTTGGTTAATTTGTAATAATGGTGTATTGAAATTGAGCCTTCGACCATAGGCTTGCTTCATGGTCACTCCATATTTTGGTGGCTTAGGATCACTTTAATTAATTGTGCAATTAAGAGATGATAGTTGGCTTCCTAGGTTTGGGATAGCTACCATTTCGAGGCTTGTCGACTAGATCTTGATTGCGTCTAGAGGTTAAAGTCTACGCTTTAGATCATTCGGGTGGGAAATTAACCTCGGATGATTAAATTAGACCAAAACCCAATTGGTAGGAGGGACATATGTGGAGGAGAAGCCCTACCAAAGGGGGAAGTAGAGTCCAGGGGGTATTGGCTAGGATGGATGAAATTAGGTTTAGTCGCGTGTGTAGAAACTACACCCCTATGCCGGTCTTTACAATAGGAGAAGTCGGGCAAACCTCTTATATTCTATGTAGTTGGTAACCGGGGGCCCGAAGTTGAATTTGTAAATCTCATTCGTGTAGGTAGTCTACATTGAACCCCGATTACTTACCTATCTTAGAGGAATACGACACCTCAACCATATTCCGAAATTATCACCTAATTAGGATATCGATTGGGTTGAGAATTCAATCACGTAGAACTCATACTAGTTTCCTTTAATCATCTTCGAATTGTTAATTCCATCCTTGTGTGAAACCGAGCCTCAGGAATATCTCCCCATCGACCGGTTCCCTCCTTGCTATATTTATTTCTTTATGTTATTTAGATTAATCTCCACTCTCAATTTACATTTGACCTACTTAATTCGAAAGTGCTAAAGCCGATTCTCATGGAAAATCCTCCTTGTGGATTCGATATCTTTTATACTACCTCTGTCACAAATTATATGCTTGCGGTTTGAGAAGGTTGTTCCAATCCTAGCAATTTGGAGCCACTTTCGCGACAAGTTCGGTGTGTGCTTGGAAATAAAGTCTCAACTTACGAGCTGACACTACTATTATGAAATGCAATTTTTCTACCTTAGAGTATCGTATCTCAGCACCTCTAAGAACTCGACTTACATAAATAAATTGGTTGTTGAACATCATCATCTTCTCTGACCAGCACCCGACTCACTGCTGTATCCGAGACTCCAAGATGGAGATAGAGCACCTCTCTCGACCGAGGTTTCGTCAAGAGTGGTGGAGAACCCAAGTAAGACTTAAGATCACCAAAGGCTTTCTGGCAATCTTCTGTCCATGAAAAATTCTCCCATTGCTTAGGATTTTGAAGAATGGCAAGCTCTTCTCCATGAACCTCAATAAAAAATGACTAAGGGCTGCAAGCCTCCCAAATGAGCTTTTGTACGTTACGTACAGTCTGAGGAGGTTTCATCTCCAAGAGTGCTTTGATTTTGTCTGGATTGGCTTCAATCCCTCATTGTGTAACCATATAGCCCAAGAACTTTCCAGAGGTCACTCCAAAGGTGCACTTATGAGGATTTAGCTTCACCCTGAAGTGCCTCAAGACTGCGAATGCTTCACTAAGGTCGTTTATATATCCATTTGCATGTGTGCTCTTCACCAACATATCATTGACGTACACCTTTATGTTTCATTTAATTTGATTTTTGAAGATTTTATTGACCAGTTGTTGGTAAGTTGCACCTGCATTCTTCAGACCGAAGGGCATGACCCTGTAACAATATAATTCCCTTTTAGTAACAAATGCCGTCTTAGCTTCATCATCAGGGTGCATTCTGATCTCGTGGTGTCTTTGAAATACATCCACGAAACTAAGAAACTAACACCCAGCAGTAGCATCCATTAGTTGGTCAATACTCGGGAGCGGGAATCTATCTTTAGGACACGCCTTGTTTAGATCTTTGAAATCAACACACATTCTCCACATGTCGTTAGCTTTTAGGACAAAGACAACATTTGAAAACCAGTCTGGGTAAGCAATCTCTCTCATATAATCGGCATCTAAGAGTTTGTCGACCTCTGCGTTCATAGCTTAGATCCAATCTAGTGCGAAGCTTCTCTTCTTCTGTCTTACGGTTCTAAAATTGGGATCCACATTGAGTCTATAGATAATAACTTTGGGATCAATGCCCAACATATTCGAGGGACTCCAAGCAAAGACATCGGTTTTTCCCTTAGGAATTGGACCAAAGCATCCTTTAACTCCTTCGTCCTCTACGCCCCTATTGAGATTGTTTGCATCTTCGTCCATAAATCTTGAGAGATAAGCTCTCTGGATTAAGTCCTCAATTTCGTTGTTGAGGAGTTTGCAGTCCTCAGTATCGTGACCATGGTCGCGATGGTATTGACAATACTTACGATGATTCCTCTTATTCGCAGGGGTCTGTATTTTTCCAGGCCACTTTATATATTCCTTATCTTGAATGTACATAAAAATTTCATTCTTAGAGGCTTCCAATGGAATATACCTGTCAAACGTCTGTGGGCTCCTTTGATTCTTAGACAACCAGTGGTCACCGAATATCTATCCCAAACCTTTTTCTTCTTCTTCTTATTTGGACCATCATTATTATCATCTTTCTTGTGCTTTCTGTCTGAGGACTCGCACTCAGCTTCAATCCCTGCCTTGGACATCTCCTCGGCATTAATGTACTTTTCTGCCCTATTGAAGAGGTCTGATAAGGTCAGGGGAGGCTTTTTCGCCAAGGAGAAATGGTGAGGGGATTTACGAACGCATCTTCGAAACGTTCGACCCTACCAAATTAGAATGATTTTTTTAAAACTGAATTCCGAACTATCCCGACTTTACTAGGTAAAGTGGTAAGTCCGATTCGATCCCACGGAGAACGATGAGTAGTGTTAATTCGAATATTTCAAGCAATTAGTGATTTAGGTTGTAATAAAAGCAATAAACATAAGCAAGTAAATGGAGGGGGGGGGGGGGAGGGGGAGGGGTTGATTGAGTCTAACAACTAAAGTCTACTAAGTACCAATTACCAATCTAAAAAGCAATAGATGTTTTTTGTGTTTTAGATTAATCAAAGTGTCAAAGAAAGAATACAAGTAAATATTTTTGGGATTTTGAATATGTTAAAAAAAGGTCTACCCTCGATCTAGTATCCCCTTGAACCCGACTACCTATGAATTATTTTTGATGCCCCAATTCAATACAATTTAAACCCTTATCCCACAATCTACAAGGCCCTCTTATGTAAATTGTGTTGTTCCTTAATTGTGGATAAATCGAAGGTCCACTTATTGATTTATCCCTACCCAAATCAATTAGTGATCCAAACAAGCTCTTTTCACACTAATTGATATTGGATGATCACGAACTAGAACAACGGGAAAAATAAGGCATAAACCTCGAATCGATCGGGTTTAGAGGCCAAATTCTATAATGCCACCAATGATATCAAGCATTGTTCACTACTAAGGGAGATTGAAGCTTCAACAATCACGGAAAGTGAATTCCAATCTCTAGAAACATACAATAAATGCTTCTAAAGGGTGATCAATCCTAAAACAAGCATCTAGGCATGAGACAATTCAAACAAGCATTATAGAACATTTAAATTGCAATAAAAGGGTAACACCAAAAGTCAATATTCACATATTCATCTTCAATCAAGGTTCAACATGATCAAGTGTAGAATTAAGGGTGCTAGATACCCAGTACTCCTAATACAATTAGTAAACCAAAGGAAATACAAGAATTCATAAAAATGAAATGATAGAACCAAAGGTTGATCAATGGGGAAGATGGGATGACTCCTTCTTGCCCTTCTCTCCTCCTTGGAAGTGATGGTGGCTGAAAATTTCTCCAAATTGGTGCCCAAGATAGGTTAATTTCGAAAGGGAGGATATATATAGGGGAAGAGTTGTTACTTCAGTTTAAGGCAAAATTGCGTTCAGAAATTTAAAACAGGGCAAGGAATCTCGGCCGAGATGCAAGTGTGTCTCGGCTGAGACGTGAAAAAGGGCTTTTTTAATTTGTAAATCGAGGGATGATCTCGGCCAAGATTGGGTTGCATCTCGGCCGAGACGTGAAAAGGGAATTTTTAGGGCATTTTAGGGTTTGGGTTATCTCAGTCGAGATTGGGTTTCATCTCGGCCTAGCTCTTCATCTCTTGAATCTCTGATTTTCCCTAGAGAGGTGTCTCGGCCGAGATGAAATATCTGTCTCGACCGAGATCTTCAGTTCTCTCAAAGTTCGAGGATTTCCCTGGAGAGGTATCTCGGCCAAGATTTGGGTCCTATCTCGGCCGAGATTAATCCTTCAGCTCTGTCCCTTGTTGCCTCGACTGATCCATCGACTCAGCGATCGTTTGATGTTCTTTTTCGATCCTTTGCACCTGTTTTAACACATAAACACCACAAACACATTATTTTGCCCATGAGAATACAAAATCACTAAATACACGTGATTGTGCACATTATTGACATTAAAATGACACTAAAAGAGCCCTAAAGTGCGTGCATGGAACACGTGTACCAAATCTCCCCAAACTTAGAACTTGTTCCTCCCGAACAATAAAGAGAAAGACAAAAGGACATGTATTTAGGGCAGAGTTTAGTGGCATTTGATTTCAGAGAGTTTTCATGAAAAAGATAAAGCAATCATGATAAAAGTGAGCATATCTGATAGACTAGATCCACTACTCTCAAGACATAACACTCTTAACTTAAGATCCTAAGCGGGTGAGTGTCTTTCTCTCTCTCGTGCATTGAAAAGGGTAGTGTCTACACTCACATTGAAATGCATACGGCGCCTACCATAGGCTTGCCAATCATCTAACCCGAAATTATAATTGACCTGCGTGACGATGAATCAGTTAGGTCTTTATATGGGTTGTAATGTTGGCTAGGGGTAAGGTGGGAATTTTTTTAGGTAAAAATGACTATAAAACAGACTAAATGAGTCGTGCACTACCCATCTACCCCTCAAACAATGGTCACTCAACCTCACTCTTTCAATTCCCAATCGAGTCGAACTTAAGATTCGACTTCTTCACCTTATTCCTGCCTACATCTCCCATATTTATTAATCCTCTCAATAAATATGTTTCTTAAGAATCTTCTAAACAAGGGATTGTAATCACAAAATGATGTGATTTTCACTAACCTCTCCAATCTAAAAGGAAATACTAAAAAAAAAAATAGTATATACACTTCCTTTTTCTTTTGTTTTTCTGGTTTTTTTTTCGACTTTGCTCGATTTTTTTTTTTTAACTAATTACAATTTATGGAGAGGTTAATGTTCTCGATTCTAGCCTATTTCACATTTTTCCTTTCACCCTTCCTCGTTTTCCACTAGTTTACCCATATTCAATCCTAATTTCCAAACTAACTACCTTCCAACCGCCTCCCTCATACTCAATAGTCCATTTGGGTTTCAAAGGCTAAATGAAAGGTAAATTTGCTTGTAGTGTTGGGTATCAAACAAAAAGGCTTAAGCTCAAAGGGCTAACTAGGGAAAAATTGTACATTTTTGGTCAAAAGGAATTGTTTTCAGCTTTTGAAAAGGGCTTAAATCAAGAAATGCCAAAAATCATTTTCATTGTCACTGCACATACCGACTTATTCAAAGGTAAAGAATTAGGGCAAGTTCTAAAGAAAATTGCATACATTCAAAGAATTTTCGCACCGAAAGAAAATTTAATTTTACTCCAAAAATGGGAGTATGCATTAGGCTAAAAGACTCACTTGGTTGCAAATTTGATCAAAAGTTTTGAGTGTATGTTTAATTTCGTTTCAAAAAGCCTATCATGCTCTACCATGTGCTTCTTTCCAAAAATATTTGTTTGAATTTTTTTTTCATCATTAATCAACGCCACAATTTTCCTTCCTAAACTAATCCAATCGCTTTCTCGATCTGCCAACTTGTACGAATCCCACCCCTCCCCAAACTTAGTTGCAAACTAAGTTTGTGGAAAAAGAGGAGTACAAGTTGGTGCTCGTCGAAATTAACCATATTATTCAATATTATTCAACCCCATTCTACTAAAAACAAATTAAAAAAAAAAAACATTATTCCTAAATGTACATAATACCAATCAAAATACTAACAGTAATGCTCATAAATAAATCAATCAAAAGATAAACAAAGGCTCACAGGCCCACCACATTCAATTACAACTAAACAAAACACATCCAAGAAGGTTACCAAAGGCAATAAGTCAAATCTACTTGGCACATAGGCCGTCAAACCAAACTGAGCAAGTACATAAAAGAGGCACATGGGCCAATAATACAATTCAAACAGTCAATAGTCATAGGAATCAGAAAAGAGGCAAAGGGGGAGTTCGGGAATTCGAACGGCCAAGAATGTCTCACCCCTATTCCCCCCCTCCCCCAAACTTAGTTTTCAACTAAGTTCGTGAAGAAACGGGCAAGGAATTCTCGGTGATCTACTCACAGTGACATGGAAGACCTGACGTCTCGGGAGCTCGAGCCAGTAAAGCAGCCTTGGATGCTTTTGAACAAGGCTAGTAACTTGTTCCGATTCTCTTTAATTTCCTTCATTTCCGCCCCCAGTTGATGGACATATCCTCTAAATGCACTGATGTCAGCTTTGATGTCCTGCACGCCCGAATCTAAATTGCTCAGCCGGTCACTGTGCTTCTCCCGAATCTCGGCCCGAGACCGCACCGCAGATGCCGGTCTCTTCCTGCCGGGCTGACCGCTCCCTTCTATAATCCCCGTACTCATCTCCCTAACCACAGTTCGTGGCTTCTTCCCCCTCTGGTAGCGTGTTAACTCGCCGCTAGTCGGCTCCTTTGATTCTCGTAAATGTGCTTCCGAGCTCAGCGCCAAGTTTGGCATGCTTGTCTCTACGCGATGGATGTAGGTAAGACTAGGGTTGGGTAGACGGTGGTACGGTCCCACATTCTAGAGGACGTAGGGGATAGCCGGACCCGATGTTCCCTCTTGGTAGCCGAGCATGGCAATTCTCATATTCTCCATCTCCTCCCAATCTAAATAATAGTCAGTGGTGATGGGTGTGTACTCTGGGAGGGGTACATTGTAATGCTCGAGTATGGGGGTAATCAGAGCCCCATAGCAGATCGGGTCGGGCACCTTTGTCTTTCTTTTCCATTCTGTCCTCAATTCTTTAACTTTCTTCTGAAAGCTCGATATCATATCACACTGAAAATTCCTCAAATTCCTATCCACAATAGCCCATAAGATCTCCATCTCGTACAATCGGGGAGAACTGATCTCTTTCCTACCACATATGGTGGAGCTCAACAACTTCTGCAGATACTTCATGACCGGGCTTATGATGGAAGTCAACCTGGAGCTCCTCGGGTCGTAGGCCTGGGGTGCAACTATTCCAGGGGCGGCAGTTATTTGCCCCCAGAATTGTTGCACGTCAAACTCTTTCAACTCATTTTCATCGCCAACGGTTGGCCTTTTGAAGCCGTATATACTTCTCAGGTTGTCGTGGCCCAGTATCTTTTCTTCATTCAGAAGTTGGAATTTGATGTGGTGGACCTTGGTCGAGCAGGAAAGAGACTCCTCCTCGATGTCGAGGGTGCTGAAAAACTCTAGCACGAATTTGAGGAAAGTAGGGCGGGGTGCTAGGCATTGGGCTAGACCTGCTTTGTCTAACAGTTCAAGAACATTTTGCCGGATTCCTATGGCGTCCAGAATCTTGGGATCACCATAACGGGTGCCTGATACCCCCCTCCTAATCAACTTGTCAAATATCTTCCTTTGGTCCTCTGTGCTCAGAACTATGTCAAAATCAATCGGCTTTGTAGATTTATCAGTGGTAGTTGATGGAATTTCCGGCATGGGAGCCTCTGGAGTGGGCTCAATGGCTTTCTCCTTGCCTTCGACTTAGCTTTTTCGGATTTTCTGTGTTAACCGCCTACCAGAAGTGCCTTCTTGAGTTGTGTTCTTCGTATTTTTTGGTGGTGCCATTGTATGCCTACAAATAATCACACATTACACACATCAAAATCTCCCACATTGAACACTTATCACCAATTTACACATCAAATTTAATCAAATAGAAGGTCAAGTTAGCTATATCAATCGCTCATATTCAATTAACGTGGAATATCACAAGCGAACTTACAATCTAGATGATTCAAGTGACTTTATACAAGTTGCATATATGGCAAACATTCCCAATCATTATCCTATTGCAACTAAAATCTACCAATGCTCAACAAAAATAGGTCAATTTCTTTACATTATCAACAAGAGTCTAAAAGTGCCTATTCTTCACACAAATTCAACTAATCAACCTAATAATCGAGCATAGCAATCAAATCAAACTACAAAAAGATAACAATAAGGAATGCATGTCAAATGGTCGTCATATGCCAAAATCAATTTCAACTTCAAATTCAATGATTCTCAAACTAATCCTCATCCCTCATCAACCAATCATGCAAATACAAAGTCTACCACAACAAATTTAGTATTAGAATACCTAAAACAAGTCAACATTGGCAAAAAATCACAAAAACAAACTTGTGCATAACCAATATCAATATAGTAACTATTCTAACACAAAATTTGCCCCTAATCTTAACAATAAAGTTCATAGTAAACAAATAAAGACTAAGGGGATAGCCGTACTTACCGATCGGTTTTAGTCGAAAGATTTTGAAGTGAACTTTTTCGCGCCCTTTTCGACCCGACTCCAACTTTGCTCCAAATCCAAAATTTTTCGGATAGAAGTGTGTGTGGTGATATGGGTGAGGTGTGGTGTAAATTTGAGTAAAAATGGTGATTTTTAGGGTGTGTGTGCGTGTGTGTGCGCAAATCGCGTATTGGGGGAGGAAGGAATGACTTGCTGTTTTGCGCAGGGGTATTTATACCTGCGCAGAATCTCGGCCGAGATGCATTTTTGAATTTTGTGTCTCGGCCGAGATCTGTTCTTTGGGCTCAGGCTTGGTTGACTCAGCAGAGGATCTCGGCCGAGATGCATATGAGTCTCGGCCGAGATTTATTTCCAGCAATTTTGCCCCCGTTTTGGACAAATTGATCTCGGCCGAGATGCATATGTGTCTCGGCCGAGATTGGCCTCTAGGAATTTTGCCCACATTCTGGACAAGTTGATCTCGGCCGAGATATGTTTCCAGCAATTTTAGCCAATTTTCTGGACAAGTTGATCTTGGCCGAGATGATTTAGTATCTCGGCCGAGATTGGCTTCCAGCAATTTTAGGCCAATTTGAGCTCTGTTAAATCTCGGCCGAGATGAATGTATGTCTCGGCCGAGATACTTTTCCAGCGAATTTACCTATTTTACCTTTGTGATGTCTCGGCCGAGATTGCTCGTGTGTCTCAGCCGAGATTCGTCTCTAGCAATTTTTCCTTCATTTTGGTCTCCTTCACCTAGGGGTGAGCACGGGTCGGAGCGGACCGGAGATCTGGGTTGCTCCGGAACCGATCCGAAATTCGGAGATCTCCGAATTTCTGGATCCGGAACCGAACTGAAAAAATAAATATCCGGGACCGAACCGAACCGAAAATCGAGTCGGTTTGGTTCGGAGATTCGGGTCCAATGGAGCGGATCGGTTCGGTTCGGAGATTCGGAGTTTTTCACTCAAAATAATAGTATTTCCCTAAAACATGACTATATCATATCAAATGATAAAACAACATATAGTTCAATAAAAGACATTAAAATTGACCAACATAACATAGTTCATATGTGAATACAAGTCTAGGAGTCAAATTAAGTAAAATAAACTTCGCATATTACATAATAGCTCAAAAACAATAACCATTAACGTCTCAATATTTCCACTTCTTAATCAAAAGCTTATATTAACTTTCATCTTCAACTTTCGTCTTCAACTTTCATCCTCAACTTATTCTTCCGGTCGTGATCCCATTGACACCTAACAAAAGCAAGAGGAATAATTGTTTAAGTCATTATACTACGGAAATAAATATGCACAGAAATTACGTGATCCCATAAATAATGCTAGTATGACAACAAAATACACAAATATTATTTCATATACATCTCTAAGTTTACATCAACTATTAGTGAGACAAACCCAATGCACACTTTTCAAAGTCAAACTTACATTTACAGAAATTCAAAAAACTATTAAATAAGTTTAATTATTTGCAAGAAAGGAATCAATCCAACTGTATCAACATAGAACTAGCAGTCAAACCAAACTATTAAATAAGTTTAATAAGTTACATTTACAACTTGCTAGTATGACAATATAAACAAAGTAATCATGTAAACTTATATTTAAACTATTAAATACAAAGCAATTAAACCAAAATTACCTCTAGTGGATCAGTTTCACTCTCCAATATATAGAAACAAAGCAAACGTGTATCAACATAGAAAAATATTATCACAGTGAGGCGAGAGAGTGAGGCGCGAGTGTGAATGATAGAGCGAGAGAGTGAGCGGGGCAAGAGAGTGATGCGGGATTAGTCGATTATGGTTTCTTGAAGTTATTAAAAGAAAACTTATAATATATATATATATATATATATATATATATATATATATATATTTTATATAATTCAATTATATAATTATAATGAAAAAATATTAAATATGTTTATTTATATACAGATTTCGGTTCTACTCGGTTCTAATTTCGGTTCCTCGGTTCGGAACGGTTTGGTTTTGTCAAAAAAAAGTCGGATTGGTTCGGTTCGGATAAAGTCAAAAAGTCAACGGTTCTTTTCGGTCCGGAGTGCTTTCGGTTCGGATTTCGATGCAGACCGGATAATCTCCGAGACCCGTGCTCACCCTTGGCTTCAACCCCATTCCATGCTATCTTTTGATTATTCTAATTGATACCTGCACAATTTTAATCAAAAACATCAAATATGCTACAAGGCATTTATTGAGCATCTAACTATGAATTTGAAAATGCAAAAATTTAAAGATACCGCCGGGGTGCCTCCCGACAAGCGCCTTTGTTTAACGTCGTAGGCTCGACGGATGTTCACTTAGCTCGATGGTGGGTCTTCCAAGTTTTCCACTTGTTCTTCCCTCATACAGTCTCCCTGTGAGTTCTCAAGATAGGGCTTGAGAAGATGCCCATTGACCTTGAAACTCTTTCCGGTCTTTCCACTTTCTATCTCCACTGCTCCGTGTGGTGATATTCCATTAACCACAAAGGGTCCAACCCAACGGGGCCACAGCTTACCCGAAAACAATTTAAGTAGGGAATGGTACATTAGTACCTTGTCTCCCACCATAAATTCCTTTCTCGAGATTTTTGCATCGTGAAATTGCTTCGTTTTTTCCTTGTACAACAAAGCATTTTTGAATGCTTCGGTTCTTATCTCCTCGAGCTCTTGTAACTACAACTTCCTATGCACTCCAGCCTCATCCAAGTTCAGATTGCATTTCCGGATTGCCCAATAGGCTTTATGTGCAAGTTCTACAAGCAAGTGGCATGGTTTTCCATAAACGATGTGATATGGAGACATTCCTATCGGTGTCTTGTACGCTGTCCTATAAGCCCACAGAACATCTTCTAGATGCAAGCTCCAGTCCTTCCGGTTTGGTTGGACTGTCTTCTCCAGGATCTGCTTAATCTCTCGGTTTGATGTCTCTGCCAAGCCGTTCGTTTGAGGGTGGTAGGGTGTGGAGACTTTGTGAACAACCCCATACCTCTTCAACAATGATTCAAACGTTCGGTTGCAAAAATAGGTTCCTCGTTCGCTGATGATGGCCCTTGGAATCTCAAATCTTGCAAAAACGTTGGATTTCACAAAGTCCACAACCACCCTTGAATCGTTGGTCCGGGTGGCCTTGGCTTCTACCCACTTTGACACGTAATCAACTGCAAGAAGAATATAGACATTTCCATAGGATGTAGGAAATGGCCCCATGAAGTCTATACCCCACACGTCGAAGATCTCGCAAATAACAATTGGTTGCTGGGGCATCTCATTCCTCTGTGACACATTTTCGGTCCTTTGACATCTTTCACAGGTTTTGCAAAACAAGAGGGCGTCCTTGAAAATGGTAGGCCAATATAGACCACTTTCAAGTACTTTGTAGGCCATCTTCTTCGGCCCAAAATGACCTCCACAAGCGTATAAGTGGCAAAAATTTAGCACCGATTGCACTTCGTCTTCGGAAATGCATCTCCTAATTACTTTATCTGAACCATATTTCCAAAGGTAGGGATCATCCCAAACAAAATGCTTTGATTCACTCTTCAACCTATCTCTCTGAGGCTTACTCATCCCACTAGGAAACCGCTTGGACACTAAATAATTCACCATGTTGGCATACCAAGGAACCTTCGCATCTGTCATTGCAAGTAGCTGTTCGTCCGGAAAGCTTTCCCGGAGAGGTAGGTCCGTCTCCTCTTGCGTTATCTCTAGGTCAAATTCCTGGAGAAGTAATATCCAGCGAATAAGCCTAGGCTTCACCTCCTTCTTAGCCATGAGATGCCTCAATGCTGCATGGTCGGTATATACAATGATCCTTGTCCTAACAAGGTAAGACCGAAACTTCTCTAATGCAAACACAACAGCTAGCAGCTCCTTTTCTGTGGTAGTGTAGTTCATCTAAGCTGGATTCAAAGTACGTGAGGCATAATAGATGACATGGGCCACTTTCCTCTTCTCTGTCCCAAAACTGCCCCCAAAGTTTGTTCACTTGCATCGCACATTAATTCGAAAGGCGATTCCCAATCTGGCGGCTGAATAATCGGAGGAGTGACCAATCTCTTCTTCAACTCATCAAATGCCAACTTGCATTCCTTGCTCATATCAAACTCCATATCTTTTTGTAGCAACCGGCACAATGGAGCAGCAATCTTTGAGAAATCTTTGATAAATCTCCTGTAAAATCCTACATGACCAAGAAAAGAACGCACTTCCTGCACATTTGCGGGGTAAGGGAGAGAAGAAATAATATCAATTTTCACCCTATCTACTTCTATTCCCTTACTAGAAACTACATGGCCAAGCACAATTCCTTGTTCCACCATAGTGGCATTTCTCCCAATTTAACAAAAGATTTTTCTCAATGTATCGTTGCAAGATTTTTACCAAGTTTTCAAGATAATTCTCAAAAGATGTATCGTGAACACTAAAATCGTCCATGAAAACCTCTATGAAATGACCAATAAATTTAGAAAAAACACTAACCATGCATCTTTGAAATGTTGCAGGGGCGTTGCATAGTCGTTTCTTGATCTGCGGGCGTGATTGGCACTTGAAAGTACCCTGAGAATCCATCCAGGAAGCAATAGAAAGGATGCCCTGCCAGCCTCTCAAGCATTTGATCGATGAAGGGTAGTGGAAAATGATTTTTTCTTGTTACTGCATTCAACTTCCTGTAGTCTATGCAAACCCTCCAACCTGTCTGTAGGCGCGTAGACACCATTTCACCATCCTTCCCTTCTATCACTGTCACTCCAGATTTCTTCGGAACCACCTGGGTCGGGCTCACAAACTTACTGTCGGATATGGGGTAGATGATCCCCACATCCAACAGTTTGATCACTTCTTTCTTGACGACCTCCATCATTGGCGAGTTGAGTCGTGGTTGAGGCTCCCAACTAGGCTTGGCATCATCCTCAAGCAGTATTCGATGCATGCATAGGGCTGGGCTAATGCCTTTAATATCAGCAATAGTCCACCCTATAGCTTCCTTATTCACCTTGAGGACCCCGGTCAATGCTTGTTCTTGAGTGGGTGTGAGCTTTGATGAGATAATCACCGGTAAGGTTTCTCCCTCCCCAAGATATGTGTATTTGAGATGGGAGGGGAGGGTCTTGAGCTCAAGAGTTGGTGCTTTGATGGTAGAGGGTAGCACTTTTTCTTGAGGTTCCGGTAATGGTATGAATTTGGGAATGGGCTTGGTTCGGAATGGCTTTGTGCTAACGCGATTGTCGTGTGTCGCTTTACCAAATTAATTAGTATAGAAATTATACTAAACCTTATCCAATTATTCTAACTAGTAGAATGGTAAATAAGGGTTGATCCCACAAGGAACGACCGAACAATTTTGATTCTGATATCAAGCAATTTATAATTAAATATGCGAGAAGCAAATACTTAAGAAAGCAATAAAGGTTGGGGGATTTGATAATGGGCTAACAATCTACTAGTAACAAATAAAGACAACTAAACACAATTAAAAGCTTTTAACATTCGAATTCAAAGAGACAAATAATCAAAGACAATAGAAGAGATCTTTTCCGGTTTTTGATTTTCAAGTAATAAAACTGTAATACCCGCGCCTCTCACAACTCACTGGCCAATATAATTTTTGCATTTCATGCATTCCATATTGTTATGTGCTATTTGCGTGATAGTTTGATAGTAATTAATTTGTTATATTTATTACGTCATTTTATATTTTGCGACTAATTTGGACATGTTTACCTTGGTAGTCAAGAACCCCCTGGTCTAAAATATTGAGACATGCTACAAAATTTAAGACTATGCGTGACAAGTTTAAAATGTGGAACATTATTTGATACGTAGAAGTATTAGATATGTAAAGGATTATATGTCGGAATAATAATAACAACAACAACAACAACAACAACAACAACAATAATAATAATAATAATAATAATAATAATAATCATAATAATCCACCGGATTAAGGAAAAGAAAAGGCGGTGGAAAGGTGGTGTATAAAGGGGAGGTCTTTATCATGCTATTTGGGGAAAAACCTTACAAATCACATATTAAGAAAACACGTCGAGTTCACAATTAACCTGGTAAGCAACTGTGTTTGTTTCAATTCATACTCCTTTCCTAAGTTCATGATCATTGAATTCAGCTAATTCAAGTTAAATCCATGTGGGTATTGAAAATAGATAACTACTTCTCCAGTAACATATAATCAAATGAAAAGTCTGATTATGAAAACAATCATGAATTCCACTTTTGAAATCTCATGATTATTCTTATCTTTACTCATACATATATATCAGATTCTTAGGTTTGTGTTTATATTAGCTTTACTAAATAAATTTGAGTATATTTTTACATGATAATGTTCGTATGTTATTTGATAACCAGAATAACCTAGATTAAATTTGTGTTAAATCTGTCCAGATTTTAGAATTGGATGTCAGCTAATTAGCCAATTTCGACCATTGTGCTAACTGAATTTGGGAAAATACAAAACATAAAAGTTGTAGTACGATGTGTTAGCTTTATAACTCAACTCGAATTATATAAATATCAATTTTGTAGAAAAAGTTAGAGCCTTATTACCAAAATGCGACGAAGCTGGAATTATCGAACTAAAAGTACATAATGATCTAGAATTTGGCAATTCGTGCTTTGATTTGATTCAATTGTCATAGATTGATTACCACGTTGGAATAGGAAGTTTCAAAAGTCAATCAGGAGAAGAGGTAAGTAGAAATCCATCTCCAACTACAATGCTTGAACATAGTATTTGTGTTTATTATTTGTGATAATTGATTGTTATAGGTGTTATTGTATACCTTTATATAAAGTATTTTGTTCCGTTGCTAAAAACAAACTGATATGCATCAATCATGAGCATTAGCATCTACAAGAATTACATGTGTACGTATAACAAGTCAAAATACCATAATTTCATAAGTTGATAATGTTTTGGGGTTGGTCACCACTGGCACATTGAGAGTTATATATTATATATGGTGTCTCTCGGGATGCTTCCGGTGACAAACGTGCACGCGGAAGAGGTTCCCACTTCAGCACCTTTATGATGAGGGGTACGGGAAGAGGTAAACTTTCCGGTTGTCTGCAGGGGCAGGCAGGAGGCGGACCCCTGGTAGTCTCGGAAGGATAGCCACTTGGTCGTACCAATCATCACAAATATCTCGGGTGGACTATAAGGGGGGAGGAGGGACCCTTGGTAGTCACGAGTATGGAGGGATATTCTGGTGAGGTTGTGCCAGTGAAGGGAGCCATTTCCCACCATATTGGGTTTCCTTTTAAGAAAACAGTTGAAAGAAATGGTTTTATAACTTGCATCCATCATATATGCATTTCTCATGCATGATTTCTGCTTACTGAGCTTTAGCTCACATAGTTCTTGCATTGTAGGTGAGTTTAACTACGCATGAGCTCGTGAGCTGATCTGGCATGCTGTTGGAGCTGATGCAAGTTTTGAAGCCTCGTGTATATGAATGACGATCTGTGGGGCTAAACCTTGGACTCACTATGTTTTTGCTAGTATTCTAATAATCTTTTTGGACATGTTCAAATTAAGGAACTTTAATATGTATATTTTTGTAAATATGGTGTTGAATGGAGTGTGATACCTTTGTACTCGATCTAAATCTATGTAAATATATGTAGGTGAGATTCTGGTCTTGAGAAGTATTCTAAATTGTTAATTTTGAAAAAAAAAATATATACAGGTTTTGTAAAGATAAAAATTAGTATAAAATAAGTTTTTTTTTTTTTTTTTTTTACGAGGGTGGGTGTGACAAAAACAATCCACCCTTGATCATGTTTCCCCTTGGTCTTGGACGATTGATGCAACCATGTTAATGCCTGATTAAATTTTGATTCAAGCCCTTATCTCAAGGCTATTAACAAGCTCTAATAGCCTTGTTGTCCCTTAATCTTAGTTAATCAAAATAAGCTCTTCGACTAACCCTATTAAATTTAATCGAATCCTCGAACAAGCTCTCTTAGATTCTATAACCAAATGCATTAAACACTAGGACAACGAGATAAATTTAACATAAAACTCGCAAGCTCGGTTTGAATGGTTGAACTTTGTGTTATCACCAATAAATAAATCTATTGTTCGCTACACGGGAATCGGAAGTCCTATAATTACGGATAGTATTTCCTATTCTAGCAACACATTCACAAATCCCTTAAAGGGTGATCAATCCAATAATCAATTCATAAATGTGACCAAATAACAATAAATAACACAAAATACTTGGATACACAATATTCTCGGTAACATTAACCGCAATAATCACATCAATGTCTTCAACTCAAGGTTCCACAATGATCAAGGATGAACTAAAGGGTGCTAGCCACCCATATTAACTAATACAATCAGCAAATAACTAGAAACATAAGAAAACATGATAAATTTGAAGATTAAACCAAGAACTTTGGGTTGAGGATGAATTGGCCTTCAATCTTCTTCCCAATGTGTTCTTGATGCGGATGGAGGCTCAAAAGTGGCTGGAATTGTGTTCTAAAGTAGGTCAATTTTGAATTAGAGGATATATATATAGGGGACAAAGTGTTAGCTCAAATTTAGGCAAAAACGTGTTTGGGTTTTTAAAACAGGGAACCCCGCCGCGGCCGTGGTACAAAGTTGGCCGCGGCCGTGGTAAAAACAAGGGTTTTGGGCCCAATTTGGGGCCGCGGCCGTGGTCTTGGTTGGGCTGGATTTTCCCTTCTTTTGGAGGGTTGGCCACTACCGCGGCTTATTCTGACCGCGGTCGTGGGGCTTGGCTCGCCACGGTCGTGGGGCTTGGGTCGCCTCGGTCGTGGCAGGTGATGCTGCAATTTGGCCCTCTCTGGAGGATTTACCACGGCAGTGGCGTTGGACTGCCTAGGTCATGGCCTGAGCCACGGGCATGGCATTATCACCTCGGGCATGATCCCCTGTTTTTCCTTGTTTTCTTCTTCCTTTGAGCTCGATTTGTCAATTTGAGATCTTTGAACCTGTTTTTTGGCCTTAATTCACCTGTCTTGACATGGAAATGAACCAAACACGTCAAATTGCCCAATGAGAAATAAACGCACAAAACACACGTGAATATGCACACAAAAGTCCGTAAAAAGACACTTAAATTGACCTAAAAGTGTGTGCACTACCACGTGTACCAAATCTCCCCAAACTTAGACCTTTGTTCATCCCAAACAAATAAAGAAAAAGAAGAAAGGACACTTGTTAGGGCAGATTTAAGTGGCAAAATCGATTTCAGAAGAAATCTTCAAAAGTTAGGTAATCATGATAACATTGAGCATAAGAGATAGAGCCATATCAACTACTTTCTAGACTTGACACTCTCAACTTGAAATCCTTACCGGATGAGTGTATCTCTTGACTCTCAAGTGTATTGAATAGGTAGTATATACGCTCACATTGAAATGCAAAGAATGTGTACCATAGGCTTGCCAATCATCTAAACTTCAACGTATACTCGACATGTGTGACAAGGAATCAAAAAGGTCTTTAACGGGTTGTAATGTTGGTTTGGGGTAAGGTGGGATAATTTTGGGTAGAAGTGGCTATAAAATGGACTAAATGAGTTAGCTAATCTCATCTACCCCTCAAACAACAATCACTCTACCTCACTCTTTACTTCCTTAGTAAACCAATCCCAAAAATTGATTTCTTCTCCTTACCACAAAGTCCACAACCTAAATGCTTTCTCAATTCTCCCTTGGAGTGTATTTTCTTTTGAATTTTTACACCTTTGAGAACATTTATTAAAAGGCATTTATATTACTAGTCTCTCCAAATCAAAAGCAAAAATTAAGTATATACAACTAACTTTTTCTTTTATTTTCTGATTTTTCGACTTTTTTTTTTAAGCAAATATAAACAAAAATTGGAGAGGACTAGTATTCTCGATTCTTTGCCTATTGTTTCAATTCATTTCATCCTTCAATATTCCCAATAGTTTACCCCTTTCAATCCCAAATTTACCCGACTACCTTCCAACCGCCTCCCTCATACTCAAATAGTCTAATTAAGGTCAAAGGCTAAATCAAAGGTACTTGGCTTGTAGAGTTGGGCTGTCAAACAAGAGGCTAAAAGCTCAAGGGGTTAACTAGAGGCAAATTTTCGATCTTTTGGTGAAAAAGGGTGTATTATCAAGTTTGAAATAGGCTTAAGTCAAGAATTGCCTAAGATCATTTTCAATGTCACACACCGAATCATTGAAAATAGAGAATCAAGCCAAGTTCTAGAGACATTTGATGCACTCAATGAATTTCACACCGAAAGAAAGTTTAAATCACTCCAATTGTGGGAGTATCTTTTAAGGCTCAAAAACTCACTAAGCAACAATTTGATCAAAAGTTTTAAATGTAAGCTCAATTTCGTCCCATAGCCTATCATGCTCTACCATTAGCCAAATTTTCAATGTTGATGAAAAATTTTGTCATCATTAACCGTTTGCCACATTATCATTCTAATTTGGTCCAATCAACTTTTTCAAGCGGCCAAATTCGTACACCTACCACCCCCTCCCCAAACTTGATTGAAAATCAAAGTTTGTGGAAAGAAAGGGTACGGATTGGTGCTTAACTAACTCAACCATTTATTCAATCCCATCCATCCCAATCTACTAAAAATACCAAATTATTACTACTATGCATGTAGGTACCAAGACTTCATCATATATAGATAAGAAAGCTCAATTTAACTTAACCAAATAAATACGATAGTAGAAAATGGCTCACAGGCCAATCAAATACACAACATCCTAAAAGAAAATCCTACAGATTATCCAATGAAATAGTGCAAACAAAGTCACAAAGGCAAAAACAACAATCAAACGGCCCACACACAATGAATCCCAAGTATAGGCAAATCAGAAGGGGCACACATGCCTAAATATTCAACAGGCAGTAAAATATGGACAAGAAACATGAGAGATTTCAACACAGGGGTGGCCATGAACATCCTACTTCTTACTTTTCTCCCCAAACTTAGTGGAAAACTAAGTTTTTGAAAAATAGGAAGGATATTCTTGGTGTACTCCTACTCACAAAGATTTGGACGGTCGTGAAGATCGAGAGCGTTGGCCACCAAAACATGCTCGAAGGCTGTTGAGTGCCTCGAGGATCTTGCTCTGATTCCCCTTGATCTCCCTGATGTCCAACTTCATCTCCCTGATGTCCCCCTCCATTGTGCTCAATCTCTCATGCACTTGTTGTTGAAACTCGATTTGGGACTGAACAACGGATACGGGTCTCTTTCATGATTGACGGCTGCTCGCACCCTCGCCTGTAAGGCCAATCCCTTCAGCAGCAGGTTCCGACACTTGGCCTCTCTGATATTTCCGGAACTCGTGGTCACTTGGTTCCCTCGAGGCTGCCCGGTGTGCAGCTGAGCTCAAGGCCAAGTTGGTTGTGGATCTGAGGTCGCTGATGTGGGTGAGGTCTGGATTGGGAAGCCGTAACATTGGCCCTACATTTTGGATCACGTAGGGGACGGAGACTCCATCTTCCTGCCCCAATGCAGCAATCCTCATGTTCGCTAAATCCTCCCAACCCAGAAGGAACGAGTCTTAAATAGCCTTGAAGTCGACCAACGGAACTCCACAGTGCTCTAAAATCGGTGTGATAAGAGCTCTGCTAAAGATTGGATCGTATTGTTTTGGCTCTTTCTTTCTGGTCGCCGTCAGCTCCTTCACCGTCCTCTCAAAAGACTCGATCAACACTTCCTCATATCGCCTATCGGCCCTTCTGAGGATGGACCATAGAATACTGAGCTCAGACATCCTTGCTGCCCCCGTCTCCTTCCTCCCGAAAAGTGTCAACGTCAGCAGCCTTTGCAAAACCTTTACGATTGGACTTCTGATCCAGCTCGTTTTGGAGCTCTTTGAATCGAACGCTTGCGGTTCAACCGAGCCGGGAGCAACAATTATTTGCCCCCAGAACCGCCCGACGTTGAACTCATCGATTTTTTCCAAGTCTGTGGTGGAGGGGTCTTCCTTGAAACTATAAATCCTCCTCAACTCCGCTGCTGTGAGTGTCATCTTTTTGTTCAGCAGATGAAACGAAATACTGTGTATTCAATTTTTGCATTTTTCGGAGTTGGCTCGGACCGTGAGTGTGCTGAAGAACTCAAGGACGAATCGTTGATAGGTGGGCCTTGGAGTGAACAGTCCAATGAGGCCCGATGCTCTCAGAAACTCGTCGACATTGTCCTTGATCCCCATATCAGTTAAACACTTGGTTCTGAAATAACGGGTGGCAACAATCTGACGCTTCAGTAATCGGGCAAATCTTTGTTGGTGAACCGGGTCTTCCAATATGATGTCGAAAAGCCGGCTGTCTGGCCCTGTGGGCGTTGGGACCTCCGGGGTTTCGATCTCAGGGTCTTGGCAAATTTAATAAAATGATGCACTGTTCATAACAACATTAAAATTATAAGTGGGCTTTCTGGAAATTTATCAAACTAAGTGAAGTCGCCTGTGGCACAGGCGACTTCACAAAAAACAGATTTGCACTAGGCAGGGGCGACTTCTAATAAATTTTTTTTTTTTTTTTTTTTTTAAGAAACGCCTATGGTATAGGCGACATTGATTTCATTTTTTTTTTGTTTTGAATTTTGTATTATATATTGTAAATATAATAATAATAATAATAATAATAATAATAATAATAATAATAATAATAATAATAATAATAATAATAATAATAATAATAATAATAATAATAATAATAATAATAATAATAATAATAATAATAATAATAATAATAATAATAATAATAATAATAATAATTCATACCAAACTTCGGTTATTTAAAAAGTGAGTATCCGTTATCGATCCGAAAAATTAGGACGGCAAGGTGCGGTTATTTATTTTTTGCAGGACAATTCGGTTCAGAATTTCGGATCGTTCGGAACGGTTCAATTCGGTTCGATTCAAATCGAATAATTGAATATTTGAACCGAACCGAATTGAACCGTTCCGAAAGATTCGAAATTCTGAACCGAACTGTCCTGCAAAAAATAAATAACCGCACCGTGCCGTCCTAATTTTTCGGATCGGTAATGGATACTCACTTTTTAAATAACCGTATGAATTTGAATTATTATTATTGGGGTAGATAATCCCAACATCAAGTAGCTTGATGATTTCCTTCTTCACCACCTCCATCATAGGTGGGTTAAGTCGCCTTTGAGGTTCCCGACTATGTTTTGAATCCTCCTCAAGTAGAATGCAGTGCATACAAAGAGATGGATTAATGCCTTTGATGTCGGCAATAGTCCAACCAATCGCTCCCTTGTGTTCTCCAAGGACCTCTATCAAGGATGCTTCTTGGCTTGGAGACAACTTGGATGAGATGATCACCTGTAGTGTCTCGTTCGCTCCTAGGTAAGCATACTTCAAGTGGTCGGGAAGAGACTTGAGCTCAAGAGTCGGGGCCTCCATTGTAGAAGGTAGCATCTTCTTGTGTGTATCTGGAAGTGGGATGAACTTTTGCAGATATTTTGGTGGTGATGACTTAGGTGTATGCATTTGTGCCACTATTTCCACCAATGCCTCATTAGTCTGCCAAACCTCTTCTTTTCCCTCCTCTAGATGAGCGGTAAGCGCAACTTCCATTGGAAGCCTACATGACAACTCAAAAACCTCTTCCACAAGTGGATCAAGAACATCAATGGAAAATACGGAATGAACATCTTCCAGGAACCGCATTGCATCAAAGATATTGAAATTGACAATTTGACCATCGAATTCCATTGTGAGGGTGCCCTCACGAACATCGATCTTGGTTTGGGAAGTATTTAGAAATGGTCTTCCCAACAAGATCGATGTGGGAATTAATGGATCGCTTTGCATGTTCAAAACATAGAAATCAGCGGGAAATACGAGTTCGTCAACTTCAACTAGCACGTCCTCGATCACCCCATCGGGATACGAAGTGCTTCGGTTGGCTAGTTGAATGACGACTTTGTTTCCTTGAGTGGCCCCATATTTAAAGAGTGAAAAATTAAACGAGGCATAACATTGATTGATGCTCCTAGGTCTAGCATAGCATGTTCAACTCGTTGGTTGTTTATTTTGCAAGGAATAACAAACATACCGGGGTCTTTGCATTTCTGTGGGAGCTTTTTCTGAAAAACCATAGAGACATTTTCCCCCATGATCACTCTTTCATTCCCCTTGAGCTTCCTCTTGTTAGTACACAAGTCCTTGAGGAACTTGGCATATCTAGGAATTTGCTTAACGGCATCAATCAAAGGAATGTGCACTTCCACCTTCCGAAACACTTCTAGAATGTCCCGATCCTTGTTTCTATCTATTACCCTCTTGATTTGACTTGGGAAGGGAAGTGGTGGAGTAGGAATAGGCTGTGCAGGGGCCACGACCGAGGCATTAGTGGCCGCGGCCGTGGTGATTCTTCCAGATTGATGCCCTGTTTGGTCCTGAAGAAGGCTGCGGTCGTGGCAGTCAGAGGCTGCGGCCGAGGTGTTCACCACGGGCGAGGCAATTGTCACCTCGGGCGTGGTAATTCGTCCAGTGGAGTTTCCTTCGACTTGCTCAATTTGATCGTGGCCGAGGTCTCCTTGTGCCTCGGGCGTGGCATGTTCTGCAGTAAAGTTTCCCTCTTTTTCATCTTCCTCTTCACCCCCAAAGTGATGCCCGGGCTTGTTAGGCTCTCCAAGCACCACCCCGCTCCTCAGGGTGATTACACTGACATTTTTGGGATTTATTTCTGGTTGAGCTAGAAGTTTGCCACTATTTGCACGTTCGAGTCTCGATACCGCCGAAGCTATCTGGCTAACTTGATTCTCTATGCTCTGAAATCTCGAACTCGATTCTTTTTGCAATTAGAGCGTGCTAGTAGTTAAGCTTTTAACAATGTCCGAAAGAGATGGATCACAGGGTACCTGCTCGGGTGGCTGTCTTTGCTGGAACAATCCCCTAGGAAAAGGGGGTCGGGTGTGCCCACTGTGATCACCTTGTTGATTCATGCTTGGATTCTGATTGCCATATTTGAAATTCGGATGGTCCCTCCATACCGGGTTATATGATTGTGAATAAGGATCATACTTCCTCCCGGATGAGTTAGGATTGAAGTTGTGAACCGCATTGGCATGGGCCTCCCTCTTCTCCGAGAATAGGGCAAGTGTCAGTGGAGTGCTCGGTTACTTGACAGATTCTGCAAGGCTTTGGAGTAGGAGTGCCACCCGAGATCACTTTTTTCACCAAGTCGGTGAGCTGGTCCAACCTCTCTTCAACACTTGAGTCGATCACATCCTTGACTCGTCTCACTGGCTCTCTATATCCGAACTGCTGAGTGTTGGCCGCCATTTTGGAAATTAATGCCCGAGCCTCGGTAGGCGTCTTGTCAACCAGTGCCCCTCCGCTCGCCGAGTCAATCATATTACGATCCGTCAGACACAATCGCTCGTACCAGTACTGGATTAGCAACTGTGCGGAGATTTGGTGAGGTGGACAACTCCCAACAAGCTTCTTAAATTGCTCCCAATACTCATACAGTGTTTCCCCTTGCATTTGCCTCACTCCACTAATTTCCTTCCGGATGTTGGTGGCTCGAGAAGCTGGAAAGTACTTTTCAAGGAACTGCATTTCCATGTGCTCCCAAGTAGTAATGGAACCCGATGGCAAGTAGTACAACCAATCCCTAGCAAGATACTTCAGTGAAAACGGAAATGCTCGAAGCTTGATTTGTTCTTCCGTCACCCTCGATGGCTTCATGCTCGAACAAACCACATGAAACTCTTTAAGGTGTTTATGAGGGTCCTCTCCGGACAGCCCATGAAAGGAAGGTAGTAGGTGGATGAGCCCCGATTTCAACTCGAAAGCATTATCATTTCCTATAGCTGGGAAGGTGATGCACAAGGGTTCTTGAGCAACCCTTATGTTAGCCAATTCTTTCATTGTTCTTTCTTGACCTTGATCTTCAGCCATTTCTTCCAAGTTGATGATCTCTTCACCCCTTAAATTCAATACTTCGACTCCTTCTCGGATTTGCTCCAAATCTCGAGCTCTCCTTCTTAATTCTCGTTCACGTCCTTTAATATCAGGTTCAAATAACAGTCCTTTTTCTCCTTGCGAACGCCAGAACATTCATTACAAGTAATCAAAAATAAAGAAACAAAGTACGACTATAAAATTACTAATCTAAACAAGAAGATAACTATATATGTAATTAATCATAATGCTTGATCAACAAATCAACACTATTCTAATCACCGCTCCCCGGTAACGGCGCCAAAATTTGGTAACGCTATTTTCGTGTGCCGCTTTACCAAATTAATTAGTATAGGAATTATATTGAACCTTATCCAACTATTCTAACTAGTAGAATGGTAAATAAGGGTCGATCCCACAGGGAACGGCAGAACAGTTTTGATTCCGATATCAAGCAATTTATAATTAAATATGCAAGAAATAAATACTTAAGAAAGCAATAAAGGTTGGGGGATTTGATAATGGGCTAACAATCTACTAGTAACAAATAAAGACAACTAAACACAATTAAAAGCTTTTAACATTCGAATTCAAAGAGACAAATAATCAAAGACAATAGAAGAGATCTTTTTCGGTTTTTGGTTTTCAAGTAATAAAACAATCCACCCTTGATCATGTTTCCCCTTGGTCTTGGACGATTGATGCAACTATGTTAATGCCCGATTAAATTGTGATTCAAGCCCTTATCTCAAGGCTATTAACAAGCTCTAATAGCCTTGTTGTCCCTTAATCTTAGTTAATCAAAATAAGCTCTTCGACTAACCCTATTCAATTTAATCGAATCCTCGAAAAATCTCTCTTAGATTCAATAACCAAATGCATTAAACACTAGGACAACGAGATAAATTCAACATAAAACTCGCAAGCTCGGTTTTAGTGGTTGAACTTTGTGTTATCACCAATAAATAAATCTATTGTTTGCTACACGGGAATCGGAAATCCTACAATTACGGATAGTAATTTCCTATTCTAGCAACACATTCACAAATCCCTTAAAGAGTGATCAATCCAATAATCAATTCATCAATGTGACTCAATAACAGCAAATAACACAAAACACTTGAATACACAATATTCTCGGTAACATTAACCGCAATAATCACATCAATGTCTTCAACTCAAGGTTCCACAATGATCAAGGATGAACTAAAGGGTGCTAGCCACCCATATTAACTAATACAATCAACAAATATCTAGAAACATAAGAAACCATGATAAATTTGAAGATTAAACCAAGAACTTTGGGTTGAGGATGAATTGGCCTTCAATCTTCTTCCCAATGTGTTCTTGATGAGGATGGAGGCTCAAAAGTGGTTGGAATTGTGTTCTAAAGTAGGTCAATTTCGAATTAGAGGATATTTATAGAGGGGAGAAAGTGTTAGCTCAAATTTAGGCAAAAACGTGTTTCGGTTTTTAAAACAGGGAACCCCGCCGCGGCCGTGGTACAAAGTTGGCCGTGGGCGTGGTGAAAACAAGTGTTTTGGGCCCAATTTGGGGCCGCGGCCGTGGTCTAGTGACCGCCTCGGCCGTGGTCTTGGTTGGGCTGGATTTGCCCTTCTTGTGGAGGGTTGGCTACGGCTGCGGCTTATTCTGACCGCGGTCGTGGGGCTTGGCTCGCCACGGTCGTGGGGCTTGGCTCGCCTCGGTCGTGGAAGGTGATGCTGCAATTTGACCCTCTCTGGAGGATTTACCACAGCCGTGGCGTTGGACTGCCTCGGCCGTGGCTTGAGCCACGGGCATGGCATCATCACCTCGGGCATGGTCCCTTGTTTTTCCTTGTTTTCTTCTTCCTTTGAGCTCGGTTTGTCAATTTGAGATCTTCGAACCTGTTTTTCGGCCTTAATTCACCTGTCTTGACATGGAAATGAACCAAACACATCAAATTGCCCAATGAGAAATAAACGCACAAAACACACGTGAATATGCACATAAAAGTCCGTAAAAGACACTTAAATTGACCTAAAAGTGTGTGCACTACCACGTGTACCAAATCTCCCCAAACTTAGACCTTTGTTCGTCCCGAACAAATAAAGAAAAAGAAGAAAGGACACTTGTTAGGGCAGATTTAAGTGGCAAAATCGATTTCAGAAGAAATATTCAAAAGTTAGGCAATCATGATAACATTGAGCATAAGAGATAGAGCCATATCGACTACTTTCAAGACTTGACACTCTCAACTTGAAATCCTTACCGGATCAGTGTATCTCTTGACTCTCAAGTGTATTGAATAGGTAGTATATACGCTAACATTGAAATGCAAAGAATGTCTACCATAGTTTTGGGTAGAAGTGGCTATAAAATGGACTAAATGAGTTAGCTAATCTCATCTACCCCTCAAACAACAATCACTCTATTTCAACTTTCTTGAATAACTTCATCGTCTCCTTGTCTCTATTTCTGTCTGGAATCCTCTCCATTTGACTCGGAAACGGAAGTGGAGGAGTTGCATAATTAATATGCCCCTCTTGAGAATCTCGGCCGAGATTGCCTTGTGCAAGTGTGCAGCGCTTTCTTCATTCAGAGTTGCTTGATCTCAGGTGAGATGCACTTCCTTCTCGACCGAGATAGGTGGATAGGGAGTTTTCTTTTCTGGACGAGGTTGGCCATCTCGGACGATATCTTGATGTATCTCGGCTGAGATTTCATTCTCAGCAATTTCCCTTTCACTTTCGATGCTCCTCTCTTCACCTCTCAACTTTCCTTTCTCGAGCACCTTCCCGCTTCTCAAGATTCCCACACTGACATTTTCAGTTTCATTCTGTGAAGCATATCTCTTGGTAGGAAAAGGCAATAAGTGATCAGGAAAGCATGCAGCTAATGCCTCATTTTTTCTTCTCAACTCCTTAGCAATCTTCCACTTCGGTGTCCGAACTTGAACCTCGGCCACTTGGGGAGTTGGTGTCTCTTCTATCCTAGGATTTTCATGCAATTCTTTAGTCTTTGCTTGTGAAGTATACCCAGGCTTTTCAGGTTCTCCATGTAACTCTTCATTCACAACAGCAATGGCACTCACATTTTTCGGATTGACTTCCGGATGAGCCGGTAACTTTCCCCCTTGGTTGTTTTCTAGCCTTGACACGGTAGAGGCTATTTGGTTCAATTGAGTTTCAAGATTGGTAAATCTCGAATTGTTGTCCTTCTGCAGCTGGATTGTACTATTTTCAAGGCTCTTAACAATATCCGAAAGGGATGGGTCCGAAGGATTTGACTCGACCGGTGCTTTATGTTGGTACACTCCCTTTGGGAAAGGAGGCCTATTTTGATGACTCTGTTCTCCCGGTTTCTGAACATTCTGATTCTATGGACCGTAGCTGAAATTCGAATGATTTCGCCATCCCGGATTGTAGTTATTCGAACACGGGTCATTTTTCCTTCTTTCCAGAGGTGACCTTGGCCTCTCATACCAGTTGTGACAAGAATTTGCATGGGCCTCAATATCCTCTCCTAGCACCGGGAAATTATCGGTATTATGATCTGTGACATGGCACACTCTACACGGTTTAGGGCTAGGCATACTTCCTGCAGCTACTTTTCTCACAAGGGTTGTCAACTGATCCAACCGGTCCTCTATATCGGATCTTTGAGTTCCCCGACTTGACCTGACACCTCTCTAGTCCCCAACTGCTGCATATTCGCTTCCATCTTCGAAGTAAGAGCCCAAGCCTCAATAGGGGTTTTGTCTGATAATGCCCCTCCACTAGCACTGTCGATCATGTTTCTGTCAACTATACACAAGCCCTCATAAAAGTATTGTATCAGCAGCTGCTCGGTTATTTGATGTTGAGGACAACTCGACACGAGCTTCTTAAATCTTTCCCAGTACTCATATAACGTCTCCCCTTGCATCTGCAAGATACCACTTATCCTCTTTCGAATGTTTGTGGCCCTTGATGCTGGGAAATACTTTTCAAAAAATAGAGATTCCATCTGATCCCACGTGGTAACCGAGCCAGCCAGAAGATAGTAAAGCCAATCACGAGCCAAATCTTTGAGAGAAAATGGGAAGGCTCGAAGCTTAATCTGTTCATCGGTAACTCGTGCCGGTTTCATGGAAGAGCATACCACGTGAAATTCCTTTAGATGCTTATGTGGATCATCCCCAGCCATGCCATGAAAGGAGGGTAGTAAGTTCACTACCCCTGTCTTCAGTTCAAACTGTGTATCAGCTCCAATCTCGGGGAAAGTAATACACAAGGGTTCTCGGTTGACCCTTGTGTTGGCCAGTTCTTTCAATGTCTTCTCAAGTGCTCCTGCTGACATCGCTTCAGGTTCGCTTGATTCTCCGCTCTCAATGTCGAGGCTTTCAAAAGACTTCCGGATCTCTTCAAGCAATCGAGCTCGTCTTCTCAGTATTCTTTCTTTCTCAATGATAATCAGTTCAAACCAAAGCCCTTTGTCTCCTTGGGAGCGGGTGAACATGCACTACACAACCAAATCACAAAAACTAGTGAGTGTCAATTACTAGTTAAGCAATACAATAAATACTTAATATGCTAGAGATGACTCCTTCTTGCCCTTCTCTCCTCCTTGGAAGTGATGGTGGCTGAAAAGTTCTCCAAATTGGTGCCCAAGATAGGTTAATTTCGAAAGGGAGGATATATATATAGGGGAAGACTTGTTAAAGTTTAAGGCAAAATCGCGTTCAGAAATTTAAAACAGGGCAAGGAATCTCGGCCGAGATGCAAGTGTGTCTCGGCCGAGATGTGAAAAAGGGAATTTTTAATTTGTAAATCGAGGGATGATCTCGGCTGAGATTGGGTTGCATCTCGGCCGAGACGTGAAAAGGGAATTTTTAGGGCTTTTTAGGGTTTGGGTCATCTCGGCCGAGATTGGGTTTCATCTCGGCCGAGATCTTCATCTCTTGAATCTTTGATTTTCCCTGGAGAGGTATCTCGGCCGAGATCTTCAGTTCTCTCAAAGTTCCAGGATTTCCCTGGAGAGGTATCTCGGCCGAGATTTGTGTCCTGTCTCGGCCGAGATCAATCCTTCAGCCCTGTCTCTTGTTGCCTCGACTGATTCGTTGACTCAACTATCATTTGATGTTCTTTTTCGATCCTTTTGCACCTGTTTTTACACATAAACACCACAAACACATTATTTTGCCCATGAGAATACACAAGCACTAAATACACGTGATTGTGCACATTATTGACATTAAAATGGCACTAAAAGCGCCCTAAAGTGCGTGCACGGAACACGTGTACCAAGAAAGAAAATCTAGAAGACTTCTGCGCACAATTCGTGAGTGCTGCTAAGGCCATTGATTGATCAAGATCTTCCACCTCAAGAGCTTTTCTCTGTTGGACCATTGGATGAACTCCCATAAGGACTCGCCTGGCCTTTGACGAACACCGTTTAGGTGTGTCGAGGCTTTCTTATATCTCTTACTACTTGCAAAGTAACTGAGAAACTCCTGAGCTAGTTACTTGAAAGAACCAATTGACGCGGCCGGTAATGAGGAAAACCAGAACCTTGCACATTTGATGGCGTCGATCTCCCAATGGAGTATCATAAGAGCTTGGATCTTCTCAAGATGATCACAGGGAGGTTCCTTCATAGTTCTACATCTGAGGCATCTTAAAGTTCGGCATGACTTCTTCCCTCATGATTTTCTCCACAAGAGATTCTGTAGGAGTGAAGAGGTCAGAGTCTGACCTCTTAACCTCATTCCAGACCAACCCAACGTCTGATCCATCTCCGCCAAATTCAGTCGCAGGTTGTCTTGGCTATCTCATTCGATGACGATTGTGGCAGCTTTCCCACGATCCCGGTGTAGTCGAACCCTGTCATCGTTGTTGGGCTCGTTGGACATGTCTTTCTTGTCGAATTCCTTCAGCAGAAGTTTCAACTCCTGGAGATCAACCTCCATCTTATTCATACGTTGGATATCGATGGACTGAGCACCATTGCCCTGGTTTCCACTACTACAAAAAATGTGTAAGACTACGGTAAAAAACCATAGTTAAAGGCATTCAACGACCGTGGTGGTAGATACCATAGTGGTAGACCTACCACCAATAACTACGGTTAATGAACCGTAGTAATTAACAATAAAGATTATGGTTGATAACCGTTGTCGTAATAGTAGCATCTACGACTATGGTATGTATGACTACGGTTGGTGATTTTCTTCGACTACGGTCTGAACGGTAGTAATTAACGATAAAGACTACTGTTGATAACTGCTGTCGTAATAGTAGCATCTACAACTACGGTATGTATAACCACGGTTGGTGACTTTCTTAGACTACGGTCAAAGACAGTTGTCTTTTCTTTTTCATAAACCGTTGTTGTAGATGATGCTCTTTTATAGTTTTTTTTTTATATAATTTTTTTTAATTATATATTTATAAATATACATATATATATATATATATAACATAAATTAATATTTATGTGTGTTGTTTAATCTTCAATAACATATCATAGAGGAAAGAGTAAATATTAGATTCAAAACATTCATTTATTTCTAAATATCAAAATTACATTACGTCTCAAAGCTAGAAAAGAAAAATATTTACAAATTAATTTCACTATACTTAAATCCATTACAGGCGTATCTTTTCTTTTGAATCATCTCTCGTTATCCTGCAAAAAGAAACACCAAAAAATATAGAATTAAACACAAAAATTTATTTGTTAATCCAAATATCTACAACACAAAACAGTAAAAAAACATTCTGTATAAGGTCACAACCAGATATATCTAAAGTATAAAACACAAATATAAAAATTAATAAAAAACCAGCAGTATGTGCTTTTGCTATTTTCACCTTAAACTCTAAGTACAACATCTGAAAAGCGATGATTAATTTATGAGGTGGATTTAAGAGCAATCATAAAACTCGAAACATTCAAATAGCGATCATAATGAATTGAAGAGCAAGAACACCTGAGATGAAAATTGAAGAACAAATGTGAGATGACATATCAACTATAGTTTCTGGACAGTTTAAAATACAACGCAACTTAATACCAATATCGAGATTTATTGTACCCAATTAATATACATAGGCAAAGTAGAAAAGAGTGATAATCATGTAAAATTCAAGTTTTATGAGAACGGTAAGCAGCAAATGAAGCAATAATAAGTCCTACGTGGCATGATGGACCACCTATTAAAGGGATGAAAAACACTTAAGTCATAATTTACCACAAGTACTAATTAAACAACTAAAACTTATAAATATTAAACTTTTTTAGAAAGAACATATACAATCAACATGAAAAAGGAAATCTTTACTCAATACATTAATATTGATATTATTGGAACAAGGTCCCAAAATTATGGCCACATGCATCTTAGCCTATACACCTTAGATGTCGACCTAATTAACAAAGCACTAGCAATCAAGAATGAACGTGTGTGTGATTAAATCTATCAATTTTGGGACCAACGAACATTTCATTACCCACATGGTTGATTGTGCTATCTATCCTATCATTTGTTCCTCGGGCTTTCTCAGACTAATTGGCTATTATGAAGCCAGGCCAACAATGAAAACAGACAACAATTATGCACCTTAGAACATCATATATGTAATTGAATTTTCCAATCCTGGTTGGCATTGATCATCACTATATGCATTACACATATCAACATTCCATTTAAGAAACAATTCAAAATTAAAGTGATGAATTTTAAAACCCATGACTCACATCCAACAAAGTGTTATGGTCAACAAACTTTTTTCCATAATAAAATCTCCGTTTAATTTTATTGAACATTCTTAAAGATTACAAAACTGTAAAGATACAAGAAATTATTTAGTTATAAATTTTATTATCAAGCGGGTCATTGAAAAATCAGCCAAAATCACAGTCAATGAAATCCCTCCACTAAAAAAGGAGAATACAAGCCGAAATCTACTAGAATTCCACTGGAAATAGCAAATGTTTTTTTTCAAAAAACATAAATATATATCCCAAGAGATAATTAAGTTGAATCAAACCCTAGTATGTATGACCACCGTTTGTGATTTCTTCGACTACGGTCTAAACCGTAGTAATTAACGATAAAGACTACTGTTGATAACCGTTGTCGTAATAGTAGCATCTACGACTACGGTATGTATGTCCACGGTTGGTGACTTTCTTAGACTACGGTCAAAGACCGTTGATTTTTCTTTCTCATAAACCGTTGTTGTAGATGATGCTCTTTTATAGTTTCTTTTTATATTTTTATTTTCTTTTGTAATTATATATTTATAAATATACATATTTATATATATCTTAAAAACATAAATTAGTATTTTATGTGTGTTGTTTAATCTTCAATAACATATCATAGAAGAAAGAGTAAATATTAGATTCAAAACATTCATTTATTTCTAAATATCAAAATTACATAACGTCTCAAAGCTAGAAAAGTAAACTATTTACAAATTAATTTCACTGTACTTAAATCCATTACAGGCATATCTTTTCTTTTGAATCATCACACGTTATCCTGCAAAAAGAAACACCAAAAAATATAGAATTAAACACAAAAATTTATTTGTTAATCAAAATATCTACAATACAAAACAGTAAAAACATTCAGTATAAGGTCATAACCAGATATATCTAAAGTATAAAACACAAATATAAAAATTAATAAAAAAAAACCAGCAGTATGTGCTTTTGCTATTTTCACCTTAAACTCTAAGTACAACATCTGAAAAACGATGATTAATTTATGAGGTGGATTTAAGAGCAATCTTAAAACTTGAAAAATTCAAATAGCGATCATAATGAATTGAAGAGCAAGAACACCTGAGATGAAAATTAAAGAATAAATGTGAGATGACATATCAACTATAGTTTCTGGACAGTTTAAAATACAACGCAACTTAATACCAATACCGAGATTTATTGTACCCAATTAATATACATAGGCAAAGTAGAAAGAGTGATAACCATGTAAAATTCAAGTTTTATGAGAACGCTAAGCAGCAAATGAAGTAATAATAAGTCCTATGTGGCAGGATGGACCACCTATTAAAGGGATGAAAAACACTTAAGTCATAATTTACCACAAGTACTAATTAAACAAGTAAAACTTATAAATATTAAACTTTTTTAGAAAGAACATATACAATCAACATGAAAAAGGAAATCTTTACTCAATACATTAATATTGATATTATTGGAACAAGGTCCCAAAATTATGGCCACATGCATGTTAGCCTATATACATAAGATGTCGACCTAATTAACAAAGAACTAGCAATCAAGAATGAACGTGTGTGTGATTAAATCTATCAATTTTGGGACCAAACAACATTTCATTACCCACATGGTTGATTGTGCTATCTATCCTATCATTTGTTCATCGGGCTTTCTCAGACTAATTGGCTATTATGAAGCCAGGCCAACAATGAAAACAGACAACAATTATGCACCTTGGGCCATCATATACGTAATTGAATTTTCCAATCCTAGTTGGCATTGATCATCACTATATACATTACACATATCAACATTCCATTTAAGAAACAATTCAAAATTAAAGTGATGAATTTTAAAACCCATTACTCACATCCAACAAAATGTTATGGTCAACAAACTATTTTCCAAAATAAAATCTCAGTTTCATTTTATTGAACATTCTTAAAGATCACAAAACTGTAAAGATGTAAGAAATTATTTAGTTATACATTTTATTATCAAGCGGGTCATTGAAAAATCAGCCAAAATCACTCCACTAAAAAAGGAGAAAACAAGCTAAAATCTACTAGAAATTCCACTGGAAATAGCAGATGATTTTTTTCAAAAAATATAAATATATATCCCAAAAGATAATAAAGTTGAATGAAACCCTAGTATGTATGACCACGGTTGGTGATTTTCTTCGACTACGGTCTAAACCGTAGTAATTAACGATAAAGACTACTGTTGATAACCGTTATCGTAATAGTAGCATCTACGACTACGGTATGTATGACCACGGTTGGTGACTTTCTTAGACTACGGTCAAAGACCGTTGACTTTTCTTTTTCATAAACCGTTGTTGTAGATGATGCTCTTTTATAGTTTTTTTTTTATATTTTTATTTTCTTTTGTAATTATATATTTATAAATATATATATACATATATATAAAAAAGACATAAATTAATATTTATGTGTGTTGTTTAATCTTCAATAACATATCACAGAAGAAAGAGTAAATATTAGATTCAAAACATTTATTTATTTCTAAATATCAAAATTACATTACGTCTCAAAGCTAGAAAATAAAAATATTTACAAATTAATTTCACTATACTTAAATCCATTACAGGCGTATCTTTTCTTTTGAATCATCTCTCGTTATCCTGCAAAAAGAAACACCAAAAAATATAGAATTATACACAAAAATTTATTTGTTAATCCAAATTTCTACAACACAAAACAGTAAAAAAACATTCAGTATAAGGTCACAACCAGATATATCTAAAGTATAAAACACAAATATAAAAATTAATAAAAAACCAGCAGTATGTGTTTTTGCTATTTTCACCTTAAATTCTAAGTACAACATCTAAAAAACGATGATTAATTTATGAGGTGGATTTAAGAGCAATCATAAAACTCGAAAAATTCAAATAGCGATCATAATGAATTGAAGAGCAAGAACACCTGAGATGAAAATTGAAGAATAAATGTGAGATGACATATCAACTAAAGTTTCTGGACAATTTAAAATACAACGCAACTTAATATCAATACCGAGATTTATTGTACCCAATTAATATACGCAGGCAAAGTAGACAAGAGTGATAACCATGTAAAATTCAATTTTTATGAGAATGCTAAGCAGTAAATGAAGCAATAATAAGTCCTACCGATTATTGTAGTGCCATTAGTCAGAAGTTAAATTATATCCTATTTCTTTACCAACAGATTTCTATGAAGCAACAATAAGTCCAACCTATTATTATATTGTAGGTTAGCCTACTGGTCGTGGCAGGATGGACCACCTATTAAAGGGATGAAAAACACTTAAGTCATAATTTACTACAAGTACTAATTAAACAACTAAAACTTATAAATATTAAACTTTTTAGAAAGAACATATACAATCAACATGAAAAAGGAAATCCTGAACTCAATACATTAATATTGATGTTATTGGAACAAGGTCCCAAAATTATGGCCACATGCATGTTAGCCTATACACCTAAGATGTCGACCTAATTAACAAGGCATTAGCAATCAAGAATGAACGTGTGTGTGATTAAATCTATCAATTTTGGGACCAACGAACATTTCATTACCCACATGGTTGATTGTGCTATATATCCTATCATTTGTTCCTCAGGCTTCTCTCAGACTAATTGGATATTATGAAGCCAGGCCAACAATGAAGATAGACAACAGTTATGCACCTTGGGACCTCATATATGTAACTGACTTTTCCAATCCTAGTTGGCTTGATCATGACTATATAAATTACACATATCAACGTTCCATTAAAAAAACAATTCAAAATTAGAGTGATGAATTTTAAAACCCATTACTCACATCCAACAAAGTGTTGTGGTCAACAATTTTTTTCCATAATACAATCTCCGTTACATTTTATTGAACATTATTAAAGATCACAAAACTGTAAGGATGCAAGAAATTATTTAGTTATACATCTTATTGTCAAGCGGGTCATTAAAAAATCAGCCAAAATCACAGTCAATGAAATCCCTCCACTAAAAAAGGAGAAAACAAGCTAAAATCTTCTAGAAATTCCACTTGATAGAAAATATTTTTTTTTTTCAAAAAAACATAAATATATATCCCAAGAGATAATAGAGTTGAATTAAACCCTAGTATGTATGACCACGATTGGTGATTTTCTTCGACTACGGTCTGAATCGTAGTAATTAAAGATAAAGACTACTGTTGATAACCGTTGTCGTAATAGTAGCATCTACGACTACGGTATGTATGGCCACGGTTGGTGACTTTCATAGACTACGGTCAAAGACCGTGTCTTTTCTTTTTCATAAACCGTTGTTGTAGATGATGCACTTTTATAGTTTTTTTATATATTTTTTTTTATTTCCTTTTGTAATTATATATATATATATATATATATATATAAAAACATAAATTAATATTTATGTGTGTTGTTTAATCTTCAATAACATATCACAGAGGAAAGAGTAAATATTAGATTCAAAACATTTTCTAAATATCAAAATTACATTACGTCTCAAAGCTAGGAAAGAAAAATATTTACAAATTAATTTCTCTATACTTAAATCCATTACATAGGCGTATCTTTTCTTTTGAATCATCTCTAATTATCCGGAAAAAACAAACACAAAAAATGATAGAATTAAACACAAATACTTATTTGTTAATCCAAATATCTACAACAAAAAACAGTAAAAAACATTCAGTATAAGGTCATAATCAGATATATCTAAAGTATAAAACACAAATATAAAAATTAATAAAAAAACCAGCAGTATGTACATTTGCTATTTTCACCTTAAACTCTAAGTACAACATCCGAAAAACGATGATTAATTTATGAGGTGGATTTAAGAGCAATCATAAAACTCGAAAAATTGAAATAGCAATGAATTGAAAAGCAAGAACACCTGAGATGAAAATTGAAGAACAAATGTGAGATGACATATCAACTATAGTTTCTGGACAGTTTAAAATACAACGCAACTTAATACCGATACCGAGATTTATTGTACCCAATTAATATACATAGGCAAAGTAGAAAAGAGTGATAACAATGTAAAATTCAAGTTTTATGAGAATGCTAAGCAGCAAATGAAGCAATAATAAATCCTACCTATTATTGTAATGCCATAAGTCACAAGTCAAGTTACATCCTGTTTCTTTACCTACAGATTTCTATGAAGCAACAATAAGTCCTACCTATTATTATATTGTAGGTTAGCCTGCTGGCCGTAGCAGGATGGACCACCTATTAAAGGGATGAAAAACACTTAAATCATAATTTACCACAAGTACTAATTAAACAACTAAAACTTATAAATATTAAACTTTTTAGAAAGAACATATACGATCAACAGGAAAAAGGAAATCTTGACTCAATACATTAATATTGATATTATTGGAAACAGGTCCCAAAATTATGGCCACATGCATGTTAGCCTATACACCTAAGATCTCCACCTAATTAACAAAGCACTAGCAATTAAGAATGAACATGTGTGTGATTAAATCTATCAATTTTGGGACCAACGAACATTTCATTACCCACATGGTTGATTGTGCTATCTATCCTATCATTTGTTCCTCAAGCTTCTTTATGAAGCCAGGCCAACAATGAAAACAGACAGCAGTTATGCGCCTTGGAACCTCATATATGTAACTGACTTTTCCAATCCTAGTTGGCATTTATCATCACTATATACATTACACATATCAACATTCCATTTAAAAAACAATTCAAAATTAGAGATGAATTTTAAAACCCATTACTCACATCCAACAAAGTTTTATGGTCAACAAACTTTTTTCCACAATAAAATCTCCGTTTTATTTTATTGAACATTCTTAAAGATCACTAAACTGTAAAGATGCAAGAAATTATTTAGTTATACATTTTATTATCAAGCGGGTCATTGAAAAATCAGCCAAAATCACAGTCAATGAAATCCCTCCACTAAAAAAGGAGAAAACAAGCTAAAATCTACTAGAAATTCCACTAGAAATAGCAAATGTTTTTTTTCAAAAAACATAAATATATATCCCAAGAGATAAATAGAGTTGAATCAAACCCTTCTCCCCCACCCCCACCCCCCTTTGATTTTACAGACATTAATCAACTACCCTCGACCATACCATAAGAAAATAATAATAAAAAAGCAGATACTTAAACACATAGTGAGTTAAACAAAATACCTAAAAGATAAACTTGTGGCATAAAATTCAAATATAAAAAGAATTTAAGTTGAAATTCTTAAACAAAAATCTTACAGTCGTGGAAATTGAAGCAGCCGTAAAGACGTCTATGTCAATCTCTTAATTACCCATCTCGGAATCCTAGTAGCTCATATTCCCCGATCCCATCAAGATTCCTTTGCCTCGGATAGACCTAAATATGCCTTATTTAAAGTTTGCATTGTTCCTGTATGAAAGAAGCATAACATCAATCTTTTACCTGAATTTCCTATTTTTTAGACAGATTATTTAAAGGGTTAATATCATTTTGCACCCTAAACTTTAAGGCTTTTTTTCGTTTTTAACCTAAACTATGTTTTGTATCAGATAGCAACCTATAGTTCACTCCGGCGAAGAATTCCGGCGAGAAAAATATAAAAAAATATAAAAAATATTTAAAAAATTCATAACATTATGTAAAAATCAGAAAAAATATTTTTAAATTCTAAAGTTCATTTAAAATATCATAAATTAACTGAAAATATTATTTTTTTTTTAAAATAATTTACATAAAGTTGAATTTTTTTATAAGATCTTTAAAATTCTTTAAAAGGATTTTAAAGTTTTAAATTTTATAAATTTAAAGAATTTATTTATTTATAAATAAATTTTAAAAAATCTAATTTTCGGAGATGAGTGGGTTTTTTTAAAAAAATTAAATAATTAAATAATTAAATAAATTGAAAGTAATAATTATGATAAATGCTTAAATTATTTAAAAAAACTACAAAAATATATAATTTAAAAAAATTCAAATTATTTAAGGATTTTTCAAAATGTTGTATATTTAATTTTTTTTTCCAACTTCCAAATTTTTTAAACGTTTTCAGAAAATCTCAAATTAACGGGATTGTCGTAAAATTATTTACGTTTTTTCTTTTTCTGAAAAATATCGTATAATTTTTGTTAAATCTGAAAATTACTTGAAATCTAAAATAATTCATTCAAGATACGTAAAAAAATCAATGAAATGTTGGAAGTATTTTTTTTAAAAAAAATCAATTTTCTTAAAAGAGCTTATTTATGAAAACTAGAAAAACTATTTAAAAAAACATAAAATAATTTTCTTAAGAAAATATAATATTTTAAAATAAGTAATTTTTGAAATTCAGAAAATTTAAAATTTTAAAGTCCTTTTAAAGAATTTGGATTTTTTTATAAAAATTTAAATTTTATGAAAATTACTTTTAAAAATTTCAGTTAATTTTATAATATTTTAAATGAACTTAAGAATTTAAAAATATTTTTTCTGATTGTTACATAATTTTATGATTTTTAAATATTTTTTATTTTTTTTTATATTTTTCTCACCGGAATTCTTCGCCGGAGTGAACTATAGGTTGCTATCTGATACTGAACATAGTTTAGGTTAAAAACGAAAAAAACACTCGAAGTTCAGGGTGCAAAATGATATTAACCCTTATTTAAATTGCTGGATCTTTTTATGTGGCAGATACTACAGACAAATTGTAAGTGCATAAACTATCAATAAGTTTGTTTTTCCATCAAATATATCTACTATCTTTATTTTTTGCTTAAGAAAAATAACAATATGCTCTTTCTCAATCATCCACCATGAAAATTAAAAAAAAAAAACTTATGCAAGCAAGATGATGGTGATTTTGAGCCAACTGCACCCAAATCCTTATGGCCCTTCTCCGGATATTTCATACAAGTAATTATAGTTAATAAGTACGCATGATATAAGTTATTAATGTTCACTTCATCAAAAAAAGTTTAGAGCATGAATCAAGAAGGAATTCTTGCTCTACCTAATCTGTGACAAGAGATGGAAGTTCATTAGGTGTGAACTGCAAGCTTTCATGTACATTACAACTTTTTCCATACATGGTCAATTCTCTTACAAGCTATATTCCAAAAGTCCCCGCCTATACCCCGTCTAGGCGCTAGACAGTCCTTGGCAGCCTATGTTTTTTTTCCGACTCCTCCCTGCTTAGACCCTAGGCTGGCCCCAATTAGGTGCTAGACCCTAGTCTACCGCCCGACTAGCACCTAACGCCTTTTAGAACATTGCTTACAATGCCACATGACCAATTGGGATGCAACAAATATTTAAATTGCATAGGAATATACTGTGATGTAAAGGAAATTGGACGATCTTACACTAAAATGCAGTTAACAAGTGATGACCCATAACTTATCTTCCCATTAAAAACACTACTAATTAACCAGAAATTAGAGAAGAGAGAAGCTTCTAGTCCAACTGATACAACAAGTGTGACTGCTACTTTAAACATTTGTGGTGTTAGAATTCCTTTCAAGTTACCAAATTGATATATCATCCCTACTGTCCATAAATATTTTTCTTTTTCCAAATATATAACTTAGATATATAAATCAGGCACTTACTGTTTTTTCAAGGTACCAAATTGATATATATTATCGCTAATCTAGCTCATACAAGCATGCTACTCTAGAAACAAATAATTTCATGCTCATACTATTTAATACAAACAAGAAAAAAAATTCCAGCCACTTGGGAGTAAACAAGTTATACATTGACTTCGGGGACCTAATGTTCCTAGAAGTTCAATAGCCTTAAGATTTTCATTTTCAAACATTCAGGAATAGGGGTTTTATACAGGGAATCATAAAAGTGGTAGAAACTCTCACCTATGGCTACTAAACCAACAATAATGGCGCATAGATAAAGGAGACACTAAATTGGACCCAAAGGAATGGAGAGACCTCTGCAATTACAAATCAAATATTTAGGGATAAAGCAGGAGAAATTAAATGGAATTTTTTTCTCTTGAAATTCTCTCTACCTGTTAACAGAAACAACCGAGCACTTCCCGATACTGGGGGAAGAGATGGCAATTTCGATCGATGGAGATCGATACATAGAGAGGACGAAAGAGAGGCGAAATAAGAAAAAATATACCTAGGGTCTAAGAAATAGAGAAAGAGAATCAAGCCTCTCCATACCTGTCACTCAACTGATGATGATGGAGATACCACCCAACCCTGTTGAAGAGCGAGAGAGAAGGGTTTTCCAAATTTTGAGAGACAGGGATGAGGAAGAGATCTTATTCTCTCTTTTCCAATTTTGTGTGCCAAAGTAACATTTAGTCTTTTTTATTTTTTCTTTTAGTTTAATTAAGTGAAAAGATTTGGTGGGACTTATGCCGCCTTCTTTTTTCACCAAAATTATTCTCTAAATTTTGGATTTTGTCACCTAAAATCAATTATTTAGTGAGAGATTTTTTTCTACTTTCATAAATGCTAAGTATAGAGGGGCATTTAGTGAGAGATTTTTCTTACTCTCATTATTTTTTCCTCACTAAAATAGTTTTTCTTGTATTGTAATTATCGATAGAAAAAAAAATCAATCGCTAATCGTTGTTAGTCTGTCAACTATCAATTATTGTGAATTTTTTTTTTTTTTTTTTCTATTTTTTGTCATTATATGATCGCAATTATGTCGATACTTAACAATATTTTTTTTGTCCTATAATATGTCGTTATTTACAAATTTCTTGTAGTGAATAATCTATTACTATGTACACTAAAAAAACTATACAACTAACTTCAAAAATACTAGATTCGCCAATAATAGGCATCGAGAAAAGAACAGTTTAAAAAAATAATAAAAGGTCTAATATTTATTTGAAAATTTTAATATTTTCTAATATATTAATATATGCATCAATTATATATATAGCTAGTAATGAATATAATTCTTTTAAATTATTCATTAAAAAATATATTAACAACGCCCTTTCAACAACGGACGTGCATACCATTGTCTTTAAGCGAAAATAGGTATTCGACTACGATTAAACTACAACGATTTTGCGAACGTAGTCGTTTAGTGAAAAATAGGTATTTGACTATGGTTAAACCACAACGATTTTACGAACCGCAGTCTTTTAGCGAAAATAGGCATTCGACTACGGTTAAACCACAACGTTTTTGTGAACTGTAGTCTTTTAGCTAAAAATAGCTATTCGACTACGGTTAAACCACAACGATTTTGCGAAATCGTAGTTTTTTAGCGAAAAAAAAAAATGTAAAACACTACGGGTTGTACAATGACCACGGTTGAGAGCTAAAAGACTACTGTTATTACGTAAAATTGTTGTCTTCTAGGCGTTGTGATTAACAGTTTTTGTTGTAGTGTTCCTAAGCTTCATTCCTCCTCCATTACCTCTTCACGCCTTGAGTGGTGGGAGTTGTGGGTGTTGTCGTGACTAGGTTTAGGGTTTACCCTTCGATCTTCGCCACGGGTAGTTCGGCTGGCATAAATATTTTTTATCCTCTATGGTATCATCGCCCAGATCACATCATCAACCCCATGGTAGGCGCCAACTGATGATGTCAGGAACCGAAAAAGGTCGGATCCGAAGTCTGGCAACGGTTGAGATCTCTGAGGTCAGTCAAACGTCGGTATTAAACTGCAAATTGAACCCCGGGTTATCCCCAAGGGTAGATCCTCCGATGCTTAAGTTAGTCTATGAGATGTGTGCTATTTGTTACTTACCCATACCTTACCTTGGTCGAGGTCTATATTTGAGAGACCTTGGACCTCGGCCTTGGGCCAACACCTCGGCTGAAATCTTTCCAGGGTCTGGACTAGGAGATCTTGGACCGCCTTGGCCCAACACCTCGGATGATATCTCCTTATTATGTCCACTTGTAGTACACATGTCGTAGTCTTATGTTGCCTCGTGTCCACATGTATAGTTACGGAATTATCTCTCATCAAAACCTAATAAGTAATTGGACTTCCATATGCAATGAACACTCAATATTAAAGATGGAACACCAAGAAATTATGTATCATTTCCAAGAAGAAATTCAATATTATAAATTATAGATAATGAATTCCATCCTATAAATCATCCTCTTTCCAAAAAAATTCTACAAAAATATTTCAAGAAGATGGAACACCAAGAAATTATGTATCATTTCCAAGAAGAAATTCAATATTACAAATTATATATAATGAATTCCATCTTATAAATCATCCTCTTTCCAAAAAAAATCTACAAAAATATTTCAAGCATTTTATGTTCAAGAACAAACATTTCCTAAAATATCAAAAAGATCTCCACAAAATCGAATAAAATTAAAGGATAGCAGTTCAAATTTTATCAATGGATCCAACAGTCAACAATCATATTCACAAACATTGGTAAGTTTGACTAATTTATTATAAATCGATTTTTTCAAATTTTTACGTTACCCGGATTTATATAAAGTATGTTTATACTATAAATGCCAAGTCTTCTAATTAAGTTCATATCGTTTATATATGATGATCCATATAAGCGCAATAAAGTTGATGATTTGATGATGAATTCAAAAGGTTAATAAGTATCTATTTTTTATATTCTGATACTTAAAATATTTAAACAAAAAATTAGAAGGATATATTGATATTCTGATATTTTTGTGTTATATTTTTCTTATTTGTTAACGAGGCATATTAGGGTTTATAAAATAATCAATTTATATAATATTAAATAGAAAAACTATAAGATTTAGATCATTCAAATTTGTATAACTGAGGGTTTTTTATACTATATAAATCACGAATCTATAAAATTATGTTTGTATAGGTATTTAATTTCATTGCCAAATCAGTGAATAATGATAATTTATCATGAGTGATACTCACGTGCATAAAATGCACATTAGTGTTATTGTACATCTTGTGGGGCCCACTTAATATTTTTGCGCACGTGATATATATATATATATATATATATATATATATATATATATATATTAAGGTGTGTTTGGAATCACAAAACAAGCGTTGACTTAGTTGGTAAAGGCGCAACATTGTACCCTTCAGTGCGTGGGTTCGAATCTTAACAGCACATTTTTATTTTTCACCAACAGTATATTCAAATTCCGAGCATAGTATATGTTATTTTCACCAACAGTATATTCAAATTCCAAGCATAGTTTCACCAACAGTATATTCAAATTCCGAGCATAGTATATGTTATTTTCACGAATAGTATATTCATTTTCACCAACAGTATATTCAAATTGCGAGCATAGTTTCACCAACAGTATATTCAAATTCCGAGAATAGTATATGTTATAAAGCCTGAGAGTATATGAACACCACCTTTTTATTTTTCACCAACAGTATATTCAAATTTCGAGCATAGTATATGTTATAAAACCTGACAGTATATTTAATATTTCGATGTAGTATATGTTATGTTGTATGACAGTATACGTTGTTTTAGTTAAGTTTTGTTTTATACTGCGAAATATTTATTTTTTCCAACTTACAATACTTACAGTGTATTTAATATTTCGATACAGTATACGTTATGATGCCTGAGAATATACGTTGTTTTAGTTAATTTTTGTTTTATACTGCGATTTTATTTTTTTTTACAACTTACAATACTCACAGTATATTTAATATTTCGACACAGTGTACGTTGTGATGCCTGACTGAATATGTTGTTTTAGTTAATTTTTGTTTCATACTGCGAAATATTTATTTTTTCCAACTTACAATACTCACAGTATATTTAATATTTCGATACGGTGTATATTATGATGTATGACAGTATAGGAAAAAATTAAAGGGCAAAATGAAGGAAGAAGGAAAAAAAAATTAATATTTCGATACGGTGTATATTATGATGTATGACAGTATAGGAAAAAATTAAAGGGCAAAATGAAGGAAGAAGGAAAAAAGATGCAAACAGAATTGAATCATTGACCTCAAGGTTGAGATATTTAAGACTACATTAAATACCACCAGACCACTTGCTTTTAGTGTTCAACAAACAGGCCGTTAAGTATATAACACGCGCGTATAAAAAAAAAATATAATAATAATTGGCCGATTCAGACCGGTCTGAACCACACGATTTTTTTGGACTGAACCGGTGGGACTCACAAGGTATACAATAACACTATGGTGCATCTTATGCACCCAAGTTTTTACCATTTATCATTAATATACAACAATCTTTCAATGATTGATTACAAATATTATTTTTCTTATTCTTTATTAATATGTTCTAACAATTATGATTTGTTTTTTAACACCCCAAAAAAACTTGTAGTCTATTATTTATTCCATAGAGATATTTTTATTAGATAGCCATTTGGGAATATTTATAAGTTCAACATGCATCAAAGTTTAATTTCTAGATATTTTGGGTTCATTTTGAGTCCAAATCATATTTTATTTTCTTGCTGCATATTCTTATGCTTACAGTGTTCTATATCACTGTATATCTTGATCAGACTCATAGAACATCTTTTTTAAATTATAACTAGATAGCAATTTATAATCCAACGAGAAATCCTAATACCTAATAGGAATTTAACCCTAGTATAAATGCAAAAAAAATTAGAAATCAGTATCGATATTCTTCATCAGTATCGATATTCTTCATCAATTTACTATATTCTCTAAGAATGTGATGCAGACATATGTTACCCTATAGCATATCATCAATATCTCATTCTTTATGACCATTGGTTATAGTTATTTTAGAATCATGCTATATCATTTATGTCGAACACCATAAATGATGGAAATTATTTACGGGAACAAATATAAGAATAATGACAAATAGTTAAAATAATTATTCCAATAAATGTATAAAACCTAAAATCAAATTATCATAGAATTTGATCAAGTAATGAATGCCTCAACTGAAAAGTTTCTAAGCCATACAAACTATAAACTCCCACTGAATCAAAGCCAGCTACCAACATGTCTAACACCCAAGCTCTCAAACTGCTTGTTATGCTTTGTTATACATAATGGCTTGGTGAAAGGATCAGCCAAGTTATCATCAGTGGGTACTCTTTCTAACTTCACATCTCTCCTACCTATTATTTCTCTAATCAGATGATATCTTTGGGGAATGTGCTTGTTCCTGTTCGTGGCTCTCAGTTCCTTTGCTTGCACAACCGCACCAGTGTTGTCACAATACAACGGTATTGCACTGTTGGCACTTGGAACGACACCTAGTTCTTTTACGAACTCCAAAAAAGCAACAACCTCCATGGCAGCTTCAGATACAGCAATGTACTCGGCTTCAGTGGTGGAATGGGCAGTTGTACTCTGTTTGAAACTATTACAATTTACTGCACCACCATTGAGAAAGAAAACATATCCAGACTGAGACTTGAAGTCATCCTGGTCTGTTTGGAAGCTAGCATCAATATACCCAGTAATTGATAACTCTGGCTGCTCACCATAGACTAAGAAATATCCTTTAGTCCTTCTAAGGTACTTAAAAATAATCTTGAAAGGTCTCCAATGTTCCTCAACGGGATTTTGCTCAAATCTGTCTGTCATGCTGAATGCATAAGCCACATGCAGCCTATTACATTTCATGGTATACATAATAGATCCTATAGCCGAAGCGTATGGGATTTTCTTCAAGTAACTTATTTCTTTGTCATTAGAAGGCCAACCTTTGTTAGACAAAATAATGCCATGTCCCATAGGAAGAAATCCTTTCTTTGAATTTTCCTTTGAGAAGCATCTCAACAGTTTATCTATGTAAGTGGACTGAGACAATTCCAACATCCTATTAGTTCTATCTCGATAGATCTTGATACCAAGGATGTTGGAAGTCTTACCCAGATCCTTCATCATGAAGGAACTAGACAACGGATCTTTCACGATTGCAACATGGAATGATCGCTTCCCATTATCAGTATATCGTCGACATATTTGATAAGGAAGACAATATTTCCATGCTTACATTTACTATAAATGCATGGATCCTCTTTGCTTCTGACAAAATATGATACCTCTGTCAAAGAAAATATTCCAACTCCTAGATGCTTGCTTGAGTCCATAAATGGACTCGTTTAACTTGCATACTCCATTCGGCTTTTCTTTGGATACAAAACCTTCAGGTTGTGATATATACACAGTGCCTTCGAGTTCTCCATTGAGAAACGCAATTTTGACATCCATTTGCCAAATGTCAAAGTGAAAGTATGCAACTATTGCAAGTAATATCCTAATGGACTTGATCTTAGTGACTGGCGAAAAGGTTTTATCATAGTCAATGCCCTCACGCTGACTATAATCCTTTGCCACCAACCTAGCCTTGTAGGTTTGTACCTTGCCATATGCATCTCTCTTCTTCTTGAAGATCCATCGGCAGCCTATGGGGCGAGCCCCATCTAAGAAAATCAATTAATTTCCAGACTAGATTGAGGTACATTGAGTCCATTTCAGATGTTAAGGTAGCCAGCCACATTTTCGAGTCGGTTACCGATATCGTTTCGATATAGGTCTTAGGTTCGTCGTCTTCTAAATCAATCTCATCATCTTGGTTCTCAACCAATAGATTTAATCTTTCAGGTGCACGACGATTCCTTTGAGGCCTATTAAGTTGGTTTTACGTTAGTTCAAGGATTTATTCAGATTGTGAGGAGGTTTCTGTGTGTTAAAATTTTCAACATTTGAGATATTCTCAAGAATTTCACAATGATTTTCTTGAGGTGGGGTTGACACCATATCTTGTCTTTAATGCATCTCATTGTCTTGAGGTGGCCCTCTAAGAATTATTTCCCCTTCCAATTGATCATCAAAAACTCCCACCGAGTTCTTGTCCACTCCATTGGACCATACCTCATCCTCTATGTTATCTTGTGGTTCTTGAATTTCTTCAAGATCTACCTCGTTATGACCTTTTTCCTTGGAGATAAAAGTATTTTCAAGAAATGTCACATTCCTGAAAACTATCACCTTGGGATCTCCAGGACAGTAGAATTCATATCCTTTAGTTTCTTTAGGATATCCCATAAAATCACATTTTTCACTTTTAGTTTCCAACTTACCAGTCATCATCTTCTTAACAAAAGTAGGACAACTCCAGGTCCGCATATGATTAAGACTCAACTTTTTGCCACACCATAATTCATATGGTGTTTTCTCGACCGATTTAGAACGAACTCTATTCAGAATATAAACAACAGTATGTAAGGCATAACCTCAAAGGAATAAAGGGAGACTGGTTCATCATGGATCGAACCATATCCAATAAAGTACGATTTCTCCTTTCAGATACTCCATTCATCTGTGGTGTACCCGGAGATCTCTAGTTTGACGGGATTCCATGTCATTTCAAGTAATAAAAAAACTCTCGAATTAAGTATTTCCCTCCTCGATCTGATCGGAAAGCTTTGATATTTTTCCCAAGTTGGTTTTGATACACGTTAATTATGCATGTATTTAGGTCGAGATAGGATAGTATTTTATAGAATTTACATGTGTAGTTGGTCAATAATTGTATGAATTTACGTAATTTGGACTATTTGATGTGTATTGGTTCGTTTTGTAGTGTTTTCATAGTTTTTCAGGTCAAAATGAAGAGTTTTTGAGATAACACGAAGAACAGATCGAAGAAAGGATGAGATGGGCCATGGAATGGGCTGAAGACAAGGTCCAATGACAGAAGCAATCGACGCAGTCGCGTCAAGGACGTAACTCGGTCACGTCGAAGGGCTGAAATAGACCAGTCCAGTAGCAACTGACGCGGTCGCGTCAGCTATTAACTTGGTCACGTCGAAGCCATAACTCAGTCACGTCGAAGACCAACTCGGTCGCGTCGAAGGCTGACAAAGGAAACGCCAGAACCAACTGATGCGGTCGCGTCAATTTTGACATGGTCGCGTCCAAAAACTCAATTTTTGAGTTTTTCCTGTTTCAAGTAGACTTCGGATCCTAAACTTCCCAGGACTGTTCCGAAGTCTATAAAAGGATAAGTGAAGCTCATTTTTCAGGATTATCACATACATCACATCATATCCGCATTCAAGAGTATTTAGAGAGTGACTTGAAGAACGAGAAGACGAAGAATTACGAGCCGACATAGCCAGGTTTAACTATTTTTTTTCTAGTTTTTATTTCTTTATGATGTATTTGATAAATTATTGTAGGGATTTAATACTAGGCATGAGTAGCTAAACTACTCGTGTCGTAGGATTAGAGAGTAGTGTTTATGACAATGTTTGATTTAAGGTTTTGATTTATAGATTCTAGTTTTAAAGTATTTATCTATATGTTTGTTTTCTTCCATAACTGAGCATAATTTGATCACTTAGGCTTAGTTTACACGTTTAACAATTTCGCTTCGAGAGGAGAGAATCGTTAATAGACGTACGATATATAGCGTAGTTGTCTATGACTGCGTAGGCAAGGGTTAAGGGTCTTTTGGGAGTTGTTAGGATTAATTAACTCGAGAGGGTAGTTGTCATATTCAATCCATGATTTAGTCGCTTCGAGAGAAGGATTGAGTGAATTAAGTGCCGCCTAATAAATACTAAAACTTGGTTTAAAAGTCTATAAGTTAAACTTAATCAACATTGAAGTAATTCACAAAATCGAAGCCCTATGATATATTCTCGTTAATTGGAATTTATTCATTTGAAAAGTTAAGTTAATTAGTATAAGTAATTTAGTTTATTAAAATCAACCTTGCAATTCGAGTGTAGTTAGGGTAATCCTATTAATTTGAGGTATCGAACTGCGTTAGCCTGTTCTTTGAGGAGCGACCTTGACTTATCCTATACACATTTACACCCCTACACTTGTGATACTTAGGGTTAGAAATTAGGCCTGCCAAGTTTATGGGCCCGTTGCCGGGGAATAGGTATATCGTCCTAGTTTTTATCCCGAGAAATAGGAGGATACTAGACTAGACTTTATTTTTTCATATTTTTATTTTTGTTATTTAATTTTTGTTTTTATTTATTTATTATATTTTAGCATTACGTGGTATTTCTTGTTGGAGGTGTTTGCAGGTTTCGCATGCAAACCAAATCAAAAGGAAAGGAACATCTTGTCCCTTTAGATCCTGAGATTGAGGCAACCGCCCGTAGATACTGTAGGAGAAGAAATCCTACATTCGAGATGGAAAACATACCGCAAAATCTGACCCAAGAGGAAGCATTGACTCGAATACTAGGGGTTCTCGCTAATCTGGATGATCGAGTCACCAACTTGCAGCAGCAGCAACCACTGCTGCAGCGTAGACGAATTCATGTTGCACCAGATGATGCAGACGAGGATGTTACTCCTATCAGTGGTTGAGAAGAATTATCCTAATTGTCTTAAAAGATGTTTCAAGTTTTTGATGATGAAGTGGAAAAGTCCCCCCTGGAATTATCAATTCTGGAAAATTATTGCGATTAATTCACTTTGATGGTTTGTGATTCAATGATGTAATGGTTGATCATGGAGCCTAATCTCCCGATACATATGAAGATCACTCACACGAATTGGTCAAATTCATTTGATTCACTGAAAGTCTAGACACTGGAGTGTTTAAGACAACGATCAAATGAATAAGGCATAAGTGCTCTTAGACTAATTACAGGTTTGAAAAGTCTCATGATCATCTTATGATCAACGTGACGGAGATATTATCAAGCAATCATCCGATCTTCACACACATTTTCAACAAAAAAAGTGTGGTGAAGAGGGGGGAAAGAGATGTTGCTAGATAAATATTAAGGTCCATGAGGGTGCAAGTCGAGTAGTTTATTTCATTGGAAAAGAACATTGATTGCAACCCATACCTTGAATCTATGTATTCATTGAATCAGTAACTTAAATATCTCGTAAACTTTTTGACTTATAGATAGTCAGACCTGAGCAAATGAATGTTCTAGGGATCAATGGGGATCCTAGGGATCAATTGCTTAGGCGAGTGACGTTTTCCAATTAAGTTTGGAAAGCTGAAAACCTCAGTAGAGGAAATGTATCCTTAAGGGATACTTTGTCAATTCAAAGGTTATTTGTTCAACGATGAACAGTTGATAAGTTTGTTACTGAAGTAGAATCACAAAACCTAGGATTTTGGAGATATTTCAATGAAATGTTCAAATGAAGATCTGCATCCAACCAAACTATAAGTAGTTCAAAAGGATATCCTAAAATAAGATTCCGGTGGGGATCTACATTCAGTGAAACTAGAATCTGTTTGAATTTTTCGCAGGAACAAAATCGGGAAAATGCATGCTTGAATCTATGAGATTGCAAGACATGTTTTGACTAGGAATCTCCAGAATTTGAGAAAGAGTTGGACTTTGTATCATCCTTTGATGGATGAATGGATGAAAGCAAAGGGATAGTTATCTAATTGGTATAGTTGAAACCAAGTCTGGGAACTAGTTGATATCTATTGGACACAGAGATATTATGAACTAACGGTTCTCAAAAGGCTATTAGAACTGCTAGAGGTAAAAATCTCAAATTGATTGGAAAGTTACACTTTGAGTGTAAGGCTTGTCCAGAGGGGCATTTCCTACCAATTTTGAGTTTTACCATAATTCGTTACTGTATTTCTTAGTGGAGAACTTGACCGATAGACAAATTGGTTTACCAAGGAGATTTATAGTCAGAGGCCAAGAAATCAATTTCATGGCCTGGTACAGTACTCAAGTCAATGATCTATGAGATTTTACGAAAGTATTAATCTCATGTAACACCACAAGGAAACATGCAATCTTATTTTGCCAAGTGAGCAAAGATATTGAGTATTATGACCATTGATAAATGGGTTGTCTTACAACTTGAAGTTGAAGGATATGGATAGGCTACTTATAGGATAAGTAAAGGTTCCAAGGGATCACCTAGATGACTATTTGTGATTGTATGAGCATCACTTTTAAATATCTTAAAGTGATTCCATGTGGACGCACATGTATCCACTAATACTCTTATTGGCTATAGATGAAGTTTTGAAGCCACGTAATGTGTCCAATAACTTCTATAGAGAAGTTTACAATGACCATCGTACAATATTCTAGTACTGCTAAGAGCTGCAAACAACTTTAAGATGTGTGTGCCTTAGTGTAGGCTTTGCCATTGGTCTAGTAATTGAGCATTAATCAAATCCTAGTAAAAGTGTAGGAGTACACTTGGAAGGATTTTTTGTGATGTCTAGGATGCATTGTATCATTCTCCTCAGTAGAGGAACTATGATCTAGTTGGAATAATACATAACTGATACTCAGTACGATGATGCCGATCAGAGACCGCATCTAAGTAGTTACTCTTCAAAGTGGCAGGATCATCTTGGGGAGATGAGAGTATTGGATAAATGTATAGATTTCTACAATCAGAGCAAAACTTGGAGCTTCTGCCTATACAATGCGAATAAGTTTTTGGTGAGTGATTTTGGAGTGATAAGTAGTTCAGTGGGGGCATTGGCAACCCACAACCCATAAATGGGGCGTAGCTTATGAGAGACTCCAAAAACCCTGACGAAGTACATCACAACTTGACTTTATCTGGGATTCCGTCACATAATGCGAGGTGATTATGATACTTATGTACATTTATGAATTGACGGTATATTCAAAAGTATGTCGGACAAGTTGAAATTGATTGGCTCTCTCACACGAGCAATCACCTCCAATGTCGAATGACATAGGAGAAGAGACCAGTATAGAATTCATTCAGTTGATTCTATGAGTGTCACCTTAGTACGCTAAGATGAGATTGATGTTCAGTAACATGTGATCGAATTGGATATTTGATTATCCAATTATAACTTGTCGTATAGCCAGATGTGAGTTTTCTCGAGTTAGACGTTAACTTGAGGACATCTAAGGAGAAAACTCAGGATAGCTACTGCAAAACATCTAGAGCAAAATCTATACAAAGTGTTCAGTAAATGACATACGCTTCCTTCAGGGAAATGACACATTGTAACGTGCGTTTCATACTGCATGTGCTTGTAACCAAGTGGATAATGAGAAATGAGTCTCTATTCTCTCATTGTGTGAGATCCAGAGGTTTGGATTACCTCATATGAAAGCAGCTAAATGAAAGACTAGGAGGTATAAGAAAAAAGGAAGACCGTTACTGCCATCACAATTTAAAGATTCACTGGCGCCAATTATGTTCAAGGAATGTAATAGTGAATGTAAAACGGAGTGATGAATCTGGTATGCTCCTTCATTAATGAGGGACAAGGAGGCATACTGATTCTTGGCATTGGGTAACGAGTTTGAGATATAGCAAGTTCGTTGTCCTCAAATTCTTGATGTCAAGTTTTTATACACCTTAACCAGTGTATAACTATATGCTCTTGAGATACTCGTGGGTCACACGATTCATTAGCTAGTATGATCTCGGTGAGTTGGAAAGAAAACAAAGGGTTTAGGTCTCAGCCCTCATGGGTGAGTGGGGGGATGTTGGTTTGACTAGGGCCATGGGCCCGGTTCACCCGGGTCATTGGGCCCGGTCGAAGGCTGCCCAAGTGGGCTGACCCGATTATAAGAAGTGGGCTATTATGGGAGGCTCATCTCCCATAATTAGAAGCCCACTATCCCCCTATATAAATCCCATCAAGTGTATATGGTACATTTGATGGAAAAGTGAGAACAGTTTCTCACTTACGTGAGAAACAGAAAAGGGAGAAATCAAAAGTGATTTCTCCCACACCCAAAAGTACTTTTTCAAAAGCCACCGGAGATGCTAATGGATTGTGGATCGTGGTGAACTTCCGTTCGTGATTTTCACCCCAACCGAGAGCACAAATGATCGAGGTGAGACCGTGGTTCGACCTGTATACGATCCGGAGTTCAAATCCGCTGCAATCAAATGTATCCCGATCTAAATCCAACAGGTAGTCTTTTTAAGGTAGGTAATATTTTAATTAAGATAGGGGCTAAAATTATTGTCTTGCTATGATGATGAAGAAACTAACAAATAATGTTGTCTTTCAATAAATTTTTTCAAATGTGTAGCTTCGTCATTTGTATGTTGATCAATTTAGTTATTATTATTATTTTTTTTTGTATTATTTCAGTAATAACTCAATAAATTTTATTATCTAAAATATTACGAATTTTAATATTTTATCCCGAGTTGCAAGGATAATCCGACTTTTTATTAATGGAGGCACTATATGGTAGTTTTACACCTGATTCATCATCTTTACCAATTTTTTTCTTTTTTGTTTCATTTTTCAGATTTTTTGGTGAGTTTATTGTCTGGTTGAAATGAGGTCACCCTCTGAACATATGTAAAAGGTCTCTAATTTAGGATCCAAATTTTAATTGAACCTCTTTTAGATTTTAAGTTTGTTTCCAGTTTGAGCAGAAGCAGCGGAACGAGAGTTGTAGAGTGAACAACATATTTATAGAAACAGGGAGAAATTCAGGTAGGAAAAATGTCGGCGGCTACCGGAACTACAAGAGAGTTGGGAGGTAATCACAGATTCTCCGTTTTGTTCAGTTTAAAGAAGGATAGAGAAATTTGATCTTAGACATCTTTTATCAACAACCTTCCACAACCCAAGCTATCAATAAAATATTCATTTATTTCTCCTCGACATGCACAATCTATTCCACAACATAAAAAATATATTTTTACACTTTATCAACAATCCAACACAACCCAACATTTTAATAAATATTAATTTCTTTTATCAAAATCCACAATTTATTTCCCAATAAAATCAATATTTTTGCTATGATTTAATAATTGCATATTAATTTTCGCGCTTTTTCTAATATATTTTAGGGAAAAACAATATTTTAATGTCGCAACTACAATAAGGTGATTTTTTTCGGCGCATTTAAAATAACATGATGAAATAATAACCAAATTAAAATTGAAAAAGTTGAATTACGAAATTGAAAAAATGAATTAGGCTACAAATACATGTATGAAATACTAAATTACAAATTAAAATATACAAATTATATATTTAATTAGCGGGATTGAATTTTCGCCAATATGCTCGATCAGGTTGTATTTAAGAGCGTTATAAGCTTCCCTATTACGAAGTTGTTCCCTATTATAGTTGGTCATAGATCTAGTCGGTCCTGCAGGTGGTATTCCTCTATAATATACTAAGGCTATCGGGTCAATCTAGGGTCCATCAGTCTTTTGGCATATCGGACTAGTCTGTACGAGCCAGCTAGTACTTCGGGTCTATATTTCTATAGCACAACCCATCTAAAATATTGGACAAGCTCATCTATTTATAAAAGGAAAAAAATAAAGAGCTTCAAATTTTAATTCAAAATATATCAACATCAGGTTCTACTTGTAGGAAAAAATAAATAAGAATTTTAATAAATTTTTTTACTTTTATAAAATAAAAATTATATTATTTATTTATCATTAAAATTATATCCAATAAATAATTTAATACAATCAATGAGATATTGACATGTGGAGAATTGGAATAGGTTGGTTCCACGACCGGGGTCATCAAGTTTAATGACTTTTTGAATTTTCTTTTTTAATAAAATTTTGTCGTATGTTACGACCGGGCGTTGGAAAGATCACCGTTAAAGGTGGTCTTAGATTAGGTTTATTAACAACTTCCACAACCCAACCTATCAATAAAATATTCATTTTTCTCTCATCCACATATACAACTTACTTCACAACCTAAAAAGTACATTTTTATACTTTATCAATAACCCAACACAACCCCATATTTTAATAAATACTAATTTCTTTTATCCAAATACATAATCTATTTCCCAATAAAATCAATATTTTTGCTAACGCCATATTTCGAGCTGGATTGGGCTAACGCCATATTTCGGGCCGGGTTGGGTTAACGCCATATTTAAATTTATAACTTGTTGGGTATTGTTCGGTACGGTTCAGTTCAGTTTTCGGTTCGAAAAATTAAGAAATATCCAATTCCGTAACAAGTAAATAATCGATTCAGTTCGGTTAAAAAATGTCAAATAGTTGACGGATATTTTCGATTCGGAAGTAATTCAGTACGGGTTTCGATCCAATTTTGATAATCTTCAAGCTTCAGCACAACCCTAATGTCAATATTAGGCTCTACTTGTATAGAAAAAAATAAGAATTTCTAAAAGGAAAAAAAAATTGTAAAATAAAAGTTATTTTATTTATATATTATTAGAATTATATCTAATAAATAATTTAATACGACCAATAAAATATTAACATGTGACAGATTGTGAAATAAAATTGGGTCGTGGAATAGGTTGGTTGACCAACCTATTTCACAATCCGATTACGAAAAGATTGTGAAAACTTTATCATTCAACTTTTCCTTTATTACACAAAATCTGGTGACCCTGCTAAGAACTCAGCCTTACGATAGAGAACAGAGACAGAGACATAGCCTGCCAAAGTAACGTGTAGATTATTTATGGCCATTTCTACCCCCATCCCATCGCGAGTGGGCCCTCAACAAACTTAATTGTATGATCTCTTTCACCTAATCACCTAATACCAGGATTCGTTCTCCAACATTGATTTTGATGCAGTTAACGTTTAAAAAACGCTTTGTGGAGATGAAAACTTTAAAATTGTCAAAAGCTTCATTCGTATAATTATTTTGGCACATGGGCAACGATTCAACTTTCGTAATACTATTTTAAGACAATTATGGTGTGTTTGCTTAAGGTTGGAGATACACTAAATTTGGCTTAGGAAGTTAATTGAGAGTTTATTCCCTAAATCTACTAAGAAGAACCATAAAGCAAACACACTTAAAATAGCAATATTCACATAAAAGAATATCTTACTTTATCTTTGTGTATGTGAGTTTTTTTAGTACTTTTTTTGATTGAGAATGAGTTTGGTAGAATTTGATTCCTGATCATCGAGCTGAATTACAAAGAGCACCGACTCAACCAACTAAGTTACAATCAATTCTCATATTTTATCGTATCTTATTATGTAATAAAATAGAAAATGGAATTATTATATTGATGTTATTTGATTATTTAATGTCAATTTTGTTATAAGTATATTTAAAATCGGTGTGATGTTTTTAAAAAATTATAGAGTTGGCTATTTTCATATTTTTTTGTTAATTCGCCAAGCCATTCCCCTATAAATAGCATCAGTTTTGGTTGATAAGCAACACATCCCACCTTGGCTACATATTGTTGCAGTGGCAGATGGTGAGTGTGGAGGAGGTTTGTATGGCACAACGTGCGAAGTGGCCGGCCACCATTTTAGCAATTGGAACTGCAAATCCACCCAATTGTTTTGATCAAACCACCTATCCCGATTACTTTTTTCGCATCACTAATAATCAACACAACGTACAACTCAAACACAAGTTCCAGCGAATATGTGAGTTATATCATTATTTTATTCATGTGCACTCCATTTTCATCACTAAATCACCAAATATGTGCATACATATATAATGTCGGTCACCCTGGGCATAACTTATGTATTATCAATATGTTATTATCAGTGAGATTTGATTGTATCTCAATCGCCACAGTCGTTTGTAACACAATTAGTAATCAGGGGTTAAATCCACCAAAATCCCTCTTCAATTAAAATATGTACTAAAAAAACATATTGTTATCAGTGTTCTGGTAGCGATTTGAGGTTAGGTGGTCAATCCGTTTTCATAAATTAACATTTTTTTTTTTAAATTATGCGACGTATATAATTTCATTTGATTATTAAGGATTAGCAACATAAGTAAATAATCAAAAGAATCCTAACAAAATTCAACTAAAGAAATTTTTTATGTTACTGTCCTAAACGATATAAAAATCGCCAAATTGGAACACCCTAAATCAAACCGAAATGTCCTCCTCCCTTCACTCACCCATCAACACTACTCAACCCCCATCTCTCTCTCGCGCGCACACATATTTTTACGCACAGAAGCATAAAACGAGATCCTCTATTTCAAATAGCGTTTTATCCTCTATTTTAATTTAACCATTATATGCCACCTACTTGTATGTGATGTCACCATGATATCATCCTATACACGTAGCGTGTATTGGTATAGTTGTAATATTAGATGAAACACTATTTAGAATAGAGGATCCAGTCCGAACACCAAAAACACACTCACACGATCAAACAATAGATGCGTATTCATGGTAGTCTATAAAGACGTACCTAAAAATATTACTAGAGTATATGAAATCACATGTTAGATTATGATATTTCATACTGTGTTTTATTATTTATTAAATATAAATGGATCAGATAATGTTACTAATTAGTATATATTAAGTATTAAATTTAGTGTAGCATAAGATAAAATATCTAGTATAACAAATGTAAAAGAGGCCCAACAAACCGTAGTAAAATAAATAATATATACACAGCTATAAAAATAAAGTCTTATATACTTGTCGAGTGATTAAAAATAACAAATGTGAGAGAGGTCCAACAAAGCATAGTAAAACAAATACACAGATATAAAAATAAAGCCTTAGATACTTGTCGATTGATTAAAATAAATGCATTGATAAGTTAACATCCATATGAAATATTTGTTCTGCAGAGCCCCATATTATTGATACTTAGAATTATATGTAACTAAAATAAACACAAAATTTTTATAAACGAATTTCATTTCAGTAATCTCTTTCTCAATTCAGATACAAGCAATTGTGCGACATGTTTTGAGTACCTGCTGTTCTTTTAGGTCTTTATACTCTCACAAATGTATGTGTGGCTTTTTGCTTTCACTGTAACGAAAATAAAAATATCTTTTGAAACAATAAAAAATTAATTTTAAATATGAGAATATGTCGCAACTTTATTATTAGAGGCAACAGGTTGTCATTAACTAGTCATCTTAACAACTTGATTGCAAATAATATATTTAACGATAAAAATTATTTTAAATGTGTCTCAAATATTTGTTGCAATAACAAGTTATCTCTAAAGTAAGCTAAAAATAGTCTACAATTAATAATTAGAAGATAAGTTCTTGATTACAAATAACTTATTATTAGTAACCATAATTGTTATGTAAAAGAATGTAGTATAATATATATTTTTTTTCTTGTTGTTATAGCGTTTGCGTCTGCTGGTAGCCGTACATTTATAGATAAATTACCTCAATGACTTGAGAAGGGTGTATGGCTAAATGAAGGCCCTGTCTGTTTGTTTATAGTTTGTCCAATTTAAAAATTAAATGTGTATTATAATATCAATATAATCAAATATGTTATTACATTCACATAATTATTTTTTTTTTTAAATTCAAAAGTAGTCTCAAATAATACGTATTTATTATAACTTTAGACTTTATTGATCTCAAGTAATGATTATTTCTCACAACTTATGAGTATTTGCCGTCTCAATTACTCAGACACAAATAATATATTTATGACGATAAAAGTGGTCTCACATACGTCACATAATTTTTTGCAACAACTAATTGTCTTAAAATGATCTCAAATAATTTGTAAAGAAATTTGTGACAGAAAATGCTCACAAATAATTTATTATTACTGATTATAATTGTGATCTAAAGAATCAATGATTTATGAGAGATTGAAAAAAAAAAAAATTACTTCCTTTTGGCATAAAAGACAAAACAAGTTCTCTACTCCATAATATTGGTTATAACGAATTAATAGAGAAACAAATTTTAAGTTAAACTAATTTGCAACTTTTGTTTGTTGGACCTTTTATATCTCATAAGTCTCCCTCCATTTCATATTAATTTACGTTTTGGGATGTTCTTTCTTTTTTAATTAATTGGTATTTTACATATTTTTTATCAATTCTACCAATTTTCTGGGCTCAATCCTAAAATATCTCTACTTTTCAATCTATCAGAGATATTTTGATTTGGTTAATATTTAACTGAGAGTATATTTATCAAAATATTTCATCCTTAATTCTTCTCTTTTATCCTAAAATGTTAATTAATATGGGACGAAGGAGTATTACTTATAAATAATTGATCTCCAATTGTAATATGTGCGTGTATTTAATAACAGTAGAAGCTACCTATGACAAATACTAAAGTAACTAAATTGCAAGGTAGGAATCGACTCATTTATCAGTAGTTGGTACTAGATTAGAAACTGTGCATCGTTATTTATATAATAATTAATTTTTTATTCATTTTCAACCTTTTTTATTGAATATTTCTCAGACAAAGAGAATAATTTAACTACATATTAATATGTTATTTGATCTTGATGTCTTCTACACATATAAAAAGCCTTGTTGGAGCTCCTAAACATCTTGGAGCGAACTAAGCAGCAATAATCTATGGAAAAATTAAAGAAAGCCTAAGTAAAGAAAAATCTAGAAAAGACTAAAGAGATTGGAGAGTAGGGGAGTGAAAATTCGTTCACTAATCCTGAAAGGTCAATGAAAATAAGCATTTGAAAAGATAATTTAAAGAGTTAGATATGAAAGGACACAACTAAACAGTCAATAAATGAATATCTGACATGAAGGGATTCAAATTGGATATAAAGTAAAACCTTATGCCACGTGGCAGAATACAGGAGGGTGACATTTGTTAGTTATTCTCGACTACATCTAATGTACGCAGCGGAATAATAAATCGAGAATATTGATCATGATTTATAACTGAATTGAACGTTGAGCAATAACTACGCAAAAGATCGAATACTTACTTGTTGCGTAATTGATCGGACTGAATTGCGCGATTGATTCACCACTTCAGGTATCCACGCGTATATCGTCCGCCGCAGGAACTATCCTCGGTACAATTGTTCAATAAATGATCGCTAGGAAATCCCTTATTGAACAATATGGTGTTTTGTCTGACAAGATTAATTCTCCCTACAATAGGGAATAGACATATATATAGCGCATATACCCTAGGTATATGGGCCTAATATTCTGGTCTGCTTTAATTAATTAATTAGTATAACCTAATAATAATTAAAGCCCATATCCTAATCTAGTCCATAACTTTCAATCTCCCACTTGGACTAGCATTAGATATAATTCGTAACACCAATATTGTACCCTTAAGCAGAACAACAATACACATAAAGTGTGACCCTTCAGGCCCCCATTATCGACGATAATCTAATTAAAGTCTGCACAAAACTCCTAGACTGCGTTGTGCAGCGAACTCGATATATGAAGGACGTTTACGTGAATTCGTAAAACAACCTTTATATGAAGTTTATGTAATATCCCTTCATTCACGACCCACCCGATTGAGCCTAGGATATGCCATGTGTCTATCCAAATAGCTCAATCTTTTTCTCATCTTTATTATATGACACATTCGATCATATTCAATTACTTTAATTGAATATATCCTTTGCATTGGCCAATGACTTTATTGTCAAATAATATAGAGAAATATGAGTGTTCTCTCGAGTTTCAATCGAGGAATGAATCCCATTCTTGGCTCAACTACCATTTTCATTTGCCTCATGATGAACCCAACACAAGACGTGTCTTATCCTCCTTTGGGAGGCAAGCGTTGTACTTGGTCAAAGTTCATCACTTAACAAACAAAATGAGTATTGACCTCAGGTCAAAGGATCATTTCATACTCCACATACTAATAAACCGTAGACACTGAACAAACGGTTTAATAGTAGGGTATACCAATACTCTCCAAAGTACCCATGTGTCCATCACGGATATCTAATGTCTCGTAGTTGTGAGACCCACTACATTCTCTGAGAATGTGATGCAGACCACATGCTAACCTATTGTATGTCATCAATATCCCATTCTTGATGACCATCGTTTAGAATCATACTATATCATTTATGTCTCACACCATAAATGGCAGTCATAATTCAAGGGAACAATCACAAGAATAATAACAAACCATCAAAATAAATTATTCTAATAAATGCATAAACCCATAAGATAAACATATTATCATAGAATGTGATCAAGTTTGAATGTCTTCACAAAAAGGTTTCTAAGACATACAAACTATAAACTCCCACTGAATCAAAGTCAACTACTAACACGTCTAACACCTAAGCTCTCAAAGTGCTTGTTATGTTTTGCTATACACAACGGCTTGGTGAAAGGATCAGCCAAGTTGTCATCAGTGGGTACTCTATCTAATTTTACTTCTCCCCTATTTATTATTTCTCTAATCAAATGATATCTCCGGGGAACGTGTTTGTTTCTGTTCGTGGCTGTGGGTTCCTTTGCTTGCGCAACCGCACCAGTGTTGTCACAATACAGCGATATTGCACTGCTGGAACTTGGAACGATACCTAGTTCTTTTACGAACTCTAACAAAGCAACAGCCTCCTTGGCAGCTTCAGATGCAGCAATATATTCAGCTTCAGTGGTAGAATCGGCAGTTGTGCTCTGTTTGGAACTATTCCAACTCACTGCACCACCATTGAGGATGAAAACATATCCTGACTGAGACTTGAAGTCATCATGGTCTGTTTGGAAGCTAGCATCAGTATACCCAGTAACTGATAACTCTGGCTGCCCACCATAGACTAAGAAATATTCTTTAGTCCTTCTAAGGTACTTAAGAATAGTCTTGACAGTTCTCTAGTGTATCTCACCGGGATTTTGCTGAAATCTGCCTGTCATGCTGAGTGCATAAGCCACATCTGGCCTAGTACATATCATGGCGTACATAATAGATCCTATAGCCGAAGCGTACGGGATCTTCTTCATGTAAGTCATTTCTTTGTCATTAGAAGGGCAACCTTTCTTAGACAATATAATGCCATGTCCCATAGGAAAAAATCATTTCTTAGAATTTTCCATTGAGAAGCGTCTCAGCAATTTGTCTATGTAAGTAGACTGAGACAATCCCAACATCCTATTAGGTCTATCTCGATAGATCTTAATTCCAAGGATGTAGGAAGCCTCACCAAGATCCTTCATCATGAAGGAGCTAGACAACCAATCTTTCACGGATTGCAACATGGAACGATCGCTTCCCATTATCAGTATATCGTCAACATATGTGATAAGGAAGACAACATTTCCATTCTTGCGTTTACTATAAACGCATGGATCCTCTTTGCTTCTGACAAAATCAAACAATTTGATAGCTCTGTCAAAGTAAATATTCCAACTCCTAGATGCTTGCTTGAGTCCATAAATGGACTTCTTTAACTTGCATACTCCATTCGGCTTTTCTTTGGATATAAAACCTCCAGGCTGTGACATATACACAGTTCCTTCGAGTTCTCCATTGAGAAACGCGGTTTTAACATCCATTTGCCAAATGTCAAAGTCATAGTATGCAGCTATTGCAAGTAATATCCTAATGGACTTGATCTTAGCGACTGGCGAAAAGGTTTCATCATAATCAATGCCCTCGCGTTGACTATAACCCTTTGCCACCAACCTAGCCTTGTAGGTTTGTACCTTGCCATCTGCATCTCTCTTCTTTTTGAAGATCCATTTGCAGCCTATGGGGCGAGCCCCATCTGACAAATCAACTAGTTCCCAGACTAGATTGAGGTACATCGAGTCCATTTCAGATGTTAAGGCAGCCAGCCACATCTTCGAATCGGTGCCTGACACCGCTTCGATATAGGTCTTAGGTTCGTCGTCTTCTGAATTAACCTCATCATCTTGGTTCTCAACCAATAGATTTAGTCTTTCAGGTGCACGACGATTCCTTTGAGGCCTATTGAGTTGGTTTTGCGTTGGTTCAGGCGGTTTATTCTGATCGTGATGAGGTTCCTGCATGTTGAGGTTTTCAACATTTTGGATATTCTCAAGAATTTCACTATGATTTTCTTGAGGTGGGGTTGATACAATATCTTGTCTTTGATGCATCTCATTGTCTTGAGGTGACCCTCTAAGAGTCATTTCCCCTCCCAATAGATCATCAAAAACTCCCACTGAGTTCTTGTCCACTCCATTGGACAATGCCTCATCCTCTATGTTACTTTGTGGTTCTTGAATTTCTTCAAGATCTACTGTGTTGTAACCTTGTTCCTTGGAGACATAATTATCTTCAAGAAACATCACATTTCTGGATACTATCACCTTGTGATCTCTAGGGCAGTAGAATTCATATCCTTTGGTTTCTCTAGGATATCCCACAAAATAACATTTTTCACTTTTAGTTTCCAACTTGTCAGTCATCATCTTCTTAACAAAAGCAGGACAACCCCAGGTCCGCATATGATTAAGACTCGGCTTTCTGCCACACCATAATTCATATGGTGTTTTCTCGACCGATTTAGAGGGAACTCTATTCAGAATATAAACTGCGGTAAGTAAGGCATAACCCCAAAGAAATATAGGGAGACTGGTGAAACTCATCATGGATCGAACCATATCTAATAAAGTTCGATTTCTCCTTTCAGATACTCCATTCATCTGTGGTGTACCTGGAGGTGTCCAGTCTGACCGGATTCCATGTGATTTCAAGTAATCAAGAAAATCTCGGCTCAAGTATTCCCCTCCTCGATCTGATCGAAGAGTCTTAATACTTTTCCCAAGTTGTTTCTCAACTTCTAACTTAAACTCCTTAAATTTCTCGAAGGCCTCAGATTTGTGTTTCATCAGATACACATGTCCATACCTTGAGAAATCATCAGTAAAAGTTATGAAGTACGAATATCCACCTCTTGCTTGAGTTGGGAACGGTCCACACACATCTGTGTGGATCAACTCGAGCACAACTTGGGCACGTAGCCCTTTCCCAGAAAGTGGTTTACTTGTCATCTTTCCTTTGAGACAAGATTCGCAAGCACCATATGATTCGAAATCAAATGATGTGAGATAGTCTAACTTTCTCAATCTTGCTATTCTTTTCTCATTGATATGACCAAGTCTACAATGCCAAAGATAGGTTTTATTATTCGTATTACTTAGCTTAGGTCGTTTATTTTGTACATTGAGAATATTTTGTTCACATTCAAGCATATATAAACCATTCGAAAGAGAGGCACTTCCATAAAACAATCCATTAAGCGAAAACGAGCATCTACTGTTTGCAAAATGGAAGGAAAAACCTTGAATGTCTAACATTGGAATGGAAATAATATTCTTTGAAATTATAGGAACAAAATAACAATTATGTAAATCTAGTCTATATCCTGAAGGAAGATCTAATCTATAAGTCCCTACACGTTCAGCAGCAACTCTTGCTCCATTTCCCACGCGTAAGTCGACCTCCCCAGGCCTCACTTTCCTGCTGTCACTTAGACCCTGCACATTATTACAAATGTGTGAGCCACAAGCTGTATCTAATACCCAGGATTGTGAATTGTTTATAGACATATTTATCTCAATGACAAACATACCTGAGCTCCCATTCAATGCACCTTGTGCTTTGAACTTTGGGAAGTCTCTCTTCCAGTGTCCCTTCTCGTGACAGAATAGACACTCATCCTTTGGCAGTTTCGGCTTCTTTTGAATCCCTCCACTCTTAGGCTTCAAGGCCACATCGCTAGATGCTTTCTTCTTCTTCTTTTGCTTATTCTTCCTTTTGGAAGAGTTCGCAGAAGAGCTCACCATGAGCACAGATTTGCCTTTAGAAGTGGAAGACTCATAGGTCTTAAGCATGTTGTGAAGCTCAGGCAATGTCACCTTCGTGTTGTTCATGTTGAAGTTCACTATGAAGTTTTCAAAAGAACTAGGAAGTGACTGCAAGATCAGATTAGTTGAGACACTTGAGGGTAACACCGTTCCAATCGATGTCAACTTCTCAATTAATCCAATCATCTTCAGTACATGCTCAGAAACCTGGGCCCCATTATGAAGTTTACACTTAAAGAGGTCACTGAGTATCTCATACTCCATTGTCTGAGCTTGTGAGGCGTACAGACTCTCCAAGTGTTTTATCATCTCATAAGGGAGCATGTGTTCATGTTGCCTATGCAGTTCGATACTCATCGAAGACAACATGACACACTGGGCCGACGTGGCATCCTCAACATGCTTCTTATGAGCATCTGCGTCAAACTTAGCATACTCAGGAGAAGTTTTGTCGGGGATGACACCGATTGGTTCGTCCAAGACGTACTCAACCTTTTCTTGCCTTAGCACCAAGCGCAAGCAACGGAGCCAATCCGTAAAGTTGGACCCAGTCAACTTGTTTGATTCCATCAAACATTTATAAGCCAAATTCGACATTTTATCTGATCAGAAAATAATCAAACGGAAAACGTAAATTAGAATAAAGTAAATAAAGATCACACTCATATCACTAATCAAAACAAGGGTTTATTGTAATGATTAGCTCCCACTAATTTTAACATATTTTGCGTCCCCAAACACAAAATACGGATTTATAATAATTATAAATCTTAGTGGTCCAAGATCCAAGTCTATATTACTGTAGTCTCTGCTTTGGCTGATGACTACAACAATATCACTAGGTAGGCCTCTAAGCCAATTGCAACAACAATTTGCAATTCTTGGTTAATTAATCCAATTAATTTCGCGTCCTTAAACTATTTTGGTCGCTTTGGCGTCACAAAATAATTTAAGCAAGTCAATTCCATCACACGATGCCAACCATGCATCTATGTATGAGCCCCGACCTCGTCGTTTTAGAGTAAACACTTTGGTGTAAAACTCGTGGACGAAGAGATCAAGAATTTCATACAATTATGATGGACGACGCTTTTATTTCTAAATAAGACTTGGTTTTATTTGGGGATTTTATATGTGATACTAATTGTCAAATTTAATATCTAATATTAAATTAAACGCAACTACTGGGTGCCGCCTACCCAGGCATAAAATGCGGACCACACATATTGGGCGCCGCCTACCCATACATTTTCTCGCGGACTACATGTATTGGGCGCCGCCTACCCAAACATAAAAGCGGTCTTAAATTACTATAATTTAAATTGAATAAGCATAAAATCAAATAATAGCTTATCACATAATATCAAAAAATGCTCAACGAATAAAATTATTAATCCAATTAAAATTTTATTCTTCAATTAACTGTGGATTAAAATTAAATATATTAATTCCAAATTAATATATACATTTACTTTTAATATTAATTCTAAATTAATATAAATATATAAGTCTAATATTATTCTTTCAAAAATAATAATATTATCAAAATTTATTAATCTAATTAATGAATTAATATTAGTTTATTAGATTAATATATTAATTCCAAATTAATATAAGTATACTCTTAATGTTAATTTCAAATTAACATAAATGTATAAGTTTATTATTATTATTATTTCAAAACCAATAATAATTAAAACAAATTAATCTAATTAATTTTTATATTTTTCTGAAAATCTGGATTTTTTTTTTTTTTTTCGTATTGGCCCAAAATGGGCCCAACTTAAAACCAGTCCATAAATCTCATAATCTGGCCCAGGTTACCTCCGGCCCAAATTCAAGCCCAAAAGATTTTATATTTGGTCCATTCCTTTTCAGCCCAAAACAGGATTATTTCGGCCCAAAACCCAGCCCAGGTCCAACCTGAAAACCCTAGGTTCAATACTGTCACCTGCCGAATGTCTTATCATCAGCAAAGCATGGCACCCCGCCGCCCGGGCGAGCGACAACGTGCGCCGCCACCGTCGTTGTTGGCGAGCGTACGCACAGACAAGCAGGGTTGGTTTCAATAATGATTTCAAAAAACATTCATCAGTTTTCAAAATTCGTGGACCATTGAGTTAAAAGTTAATGGTTGAGAAATGATTTTCTAAATTCCAAATTGCAAGATTGATTCAGAACCATATTGCACTAATATTATTTCATAAAATTTTATCCACAATTAATTAGAAGGTAAAACAATTATAAATCGAGCCCCGGGATCTGATACCACTGTTAGTTATTCTCGACTACATCTAATGTACGCAGCGGAATAATAAATCGAGAATATTGATCATGATTTATAACTGAATTGAACGTTGAGCAATAACTACGCAAAAGATCGAATACTTACTTGTTGCGTAATTGATCGGACTGAATTGCGCGATTGATTCACCACTTCAGGTATCCACGCGTATATCGTCCGCCGCAGGAACTATCCTCGGTACAATTGTTCAATAAATGATCGCTAGGAAATCCCTTATTGAACAATATGGTGTTTTGTCTGACAAGATTAATTATCCCTACAATAGGGAATAGACATATATATAGCGCATATACCCTAGGTATATGGGCCTAATATTCTGGTCTGCTTTAATTAATTAATTAGTATAACCTAATAATAATTAAAGCCCATGTCCTAATCTAGTCCATAACTTTCAACATTCGCCCTTTATAATATAAGACTTCTAAAACAACCGAAAATTAAGTTTTTATTTTATTTTTTATTTTTATGTTATTAGTATTAAATTTAGAAAATACCTCTACAATATCTGATTTTTGTCTCTCCTAAAATCTAAAAGTTAATTTTGTTTGGTTTGCAGGCAACAAATCCATGATTAAGAAGCGGTACATGCACATGACTGAAGAAATCTTGAAAGAACACCCCAATATTTGTTCCAATACGGCTCCATCTCTCGACTCTAGGCAAGACATTCTGGTAGTTGAGGTTCCAAAGCTGGGTAAAGAAGCCGCTGAGAAAGCTATCAGTGAATGGGGGCAGCCAAAATCTAAGATCACTCACCTCATATTTTGCACCTCCACTGGCATAGACATGCCTGGCGCTGACTACCAACTAATGAAGCTCCTCGGTCTTTGTCCCTCCGTCAAACGCTTCATGATGTACCAACAGGGCTGCTTTGGTGGCGGGACCGTCCTTCGACTTGCTAAGGATGTTGCGGAGAATAATGTTGGAGCACGGGTTCTAGTTGTTTGTTCAGAGAACACTATTGTGGGCTATCGTGGGCCGAGCGAAAGCGACATGGATCTTCTAGTTGGACATGCAATTTTCGGTGATGGTGCTGCTGCATTGATTGTGGGCTCAGGCCCAATGGCGGAAGGGGAGCATCCGTTTTTCCAACTTGTCTCCACTTTGCAGACTACTATCCCAGACACTGAATCGGCTGTTAGTGGACATTTACGAGAGGTGGGTTTAATTTTGCATATCTCAAAACAGATACCAGAACTAATATCCAACAACATCGAGGAGAGTCTCAAGGAAGCTTTTCATCCTTTAGGTATCTCTGATTGGAATTCAATCTTCTGGATACCACATCCAGGTGGGGCTTCAATTCTTAATCAGGTCGAATCCAAGTTAGGTCTAGAGCCCCAAAAATTTCGGTTGGCCCGAGACTCACTAAGTGAATATGGAAACATGTTGAGTGCTTCTGTGATGTTTGTGTTGGATAAGATGAGAAAAGATTCTGCCGAACGAGGGTTGAGCACGACGGGGGAGGGTCTAGATTGGGGTGTGCTATGCGGGTTCGGGCCGGGCCTTACCATTGAGATGGTGGTGCTGCATAGTCTGCCCATAAATTAACAAGATTGATCATGTGCGTTTGTTCAAGAAAGTGAGAACATGAATTAGTTAAATAAGTTGAATAAGACCTAAACAAATAGCACATAGACGTGACTACATGAGATCTATGTGTGAATCAACTAGAACTTTCACTATAAGAGAAAAACGTTTATTTGCAACTATGAATTTAATTGCTACTATTTTATTTCGGCACTGTAAGCAATTACAAAAAGAATGTTGAATATATTTTCAGACCAGAGTCGTTATAATTACTATGTGTGCAAATACATGCAATTTCAATTAACAAACTATTTGCGAAATGCAACAAATAGAAAAGCTGTAGCAATTGACTACATTTGGTAACAAATCCTTAAGTGGCTATGTATGTGGTAAAAAGCAGAGAGACATCAAATGATACTTCTACTACTAGAATGTTCGCTGATCCAATGACCAAACAATGGTTAGAGATGTATTATAGTCTCACAATAGGAATTTCAGATTCCGTAGAATATGATTTGTTATCTTTTAATTTGTGTTTTTTTCTTATAAGATGTTGAGATTTAATTATTTGATCATTGTGCACAAATTTTGTTGATAATGTGTTTCCACGAGCTTTTCTAGCAAGTCTTCTAATACGGATGACCAAACCCTAACACTTGAGTAGTTTGTAGAATAAGTCCAAACTAGTTTTGTATTTGGAGTACAAAATATCAGCACAACTTAAATGGACAAATTAACGAGAGATAGAGATGAGACTTATAAAAGCCACGCCTGGTTTTTTCCACACTTCTGTGTAAAACCTCCCTTTCGAAGGCCAAGTCTTAAGAATTCGCTTATCTTTAGGAGGTCTAGACAAGAAGTTTCATACAACATTTAAGAATGACACTTCCAAACAAGTGGAAGACATGTGCTTATCTGATTATGAGCTGCGACAATATTTTAGGGAGTGATTTCAGTGATCCCTTCTCAATCACTGTGTGAGCCCTAAATAATTTAGTATCCTTATGAGTTTGTCCTATATCAAGAAGCTAGCTATACATTTGCTACTTTAGCATATGATCGAGGACTATTTTCACTCGGCCTTGTGGGAATATGTAAAAAGCAGTTTGGTTTCTAATAGATTAATATGAGTATAAAAACACTCAATATTATTATTTATCTCTCGGGCGAATGCTTGGTTTTGTTACCTTATGCAGCCATTAATTATAAAATAACTCATGTGAAAGAACTTGTAACGCCATGAGATGGTCTAAATCTAGCTTATCAATATAGATAACATTTGTAGTTTAATTGTGACTTAATATAGAAATGTTGAGATAATGCCATCAAGTTGCGCACAATACTACCTTAAAAGCCACGATGAATTTTTTAGGTGTTACTCTCATGTGAATGAGTGGTAGTAGATGACATGATTAAATGTCTACATGTTATTTACAATGAATATTTGTTATCCCATCCGACAAGATTGAAATGAGATATTAGTTATCATCTTGGAGTTGTTTTGAGAAGTGATGAGGATTGATAGTTCTATTGGAATATGCCTCCTATTAATCCATTAATATAAATAGTATCATCGGATACGGTTATAGGAACAACAAAAGAACAACGGTTTTTTCATCTGAAAAGAGAATGCCGAGCGTGAAGGGAGAGAGAGAGGGAGAGTTGTGTTTCATGTAAATTATAACGACACTGAACACCTTGGACAAATAAGGAAAGATACACTAAGATGATTCAAATTACCCCTTCAGTTTTTCATATAAATATGTCTGCATCTTTGTCTTACAATTGTCGATAATGTTACATCATCTACCTCAACTCTTTTGAAAGCATCTAGATTGTTGGTTGGAGCGCAGCAACATTTATCACGATTTTTATTTGTTTGGTTATCCTAGACGTTTTATCATATGATCTGTCTAACCCAATACTAGATTCATTCTCCAAAAGATGATTTAGTTCACTTGTAAGAAATGCTTTCTCGGACAATGACAGGTGCTAGAGAAATTCAGAGATACTTTTACATTCGATATAATAAATGGTATCTTTTGTATAACAATTTTAAGAGCACGATTATGATCATTACTATATCTACAAAGTATTTGAGGTCATTTTAAGAATACCTTTAAATTTAACTAGTTGTTGCAAAAAAATATTTGAGATGTATTTGGAACCATTTTTGTTGTCACAAATATATTATTTGCGTCCGAATTATTGAGACGAGTAGTTTGTGTCAACATGTTGTCCCTAATAATAAAGTTATGATAAATATTTTTAAATTATGATAAATAATAATTATTTGAAATTATTTTTTATTGTCTCAACAAACCAACTTTTCGTAGTGATCTGCAGTTTCTAATTGAAATTAGGAAGGATATGCATATAGGAGAGATTTGTAAAAGTATTTCCTACTATTAATTAATATTTGCAATTTTTGGTCTAATTAAGTGTCAAACTAAGAATTTCGCAGAATATTATATGTGCTGTTCATATGTCTCGACGGAGCTTTTTCACAGCCACTTTCTACGTAATGTTAAAGATATGAGAACCTAAAACAGTGCGACATGTATATGCTTTGGACCTTTCTTTTTTGGATTAATGTCAATCAAATTTTTTTCCTTTCAAATTTAAAAATCTTATAATTTTTTTGTCTCAACTTCCATAGTGATGAAAAATAATTCGTCCTAATTTCCTCAAGAACATCAATCTCCCTCAACAAACATCATGGTAAGAACTATCAACCCTGTTGATAGGGGAGAAACGTACATCATCCCTGCACAAGAATCCCCAGAGCAGCTATGAGCTCGCGGCAGTGGTCTGGACTGAGGATCGCGAGGAGCCCTCCAACTCTGAGAGCCCAATGGCACCGCAGGGTTGTTATCATCCCTACAGAGTGGAGAATGATATGTCAGCCAAAGACTGTCTCAGCCCTGCAGGGATGGATTCCCATAGTTCACTGACATCACAGACTAGCTCTGGAGGGATGAACAGAGCTAAGTTCCCTGCAGTTGGCCTATTGGCGCTAGACAACAGAATGGAGGATGACTCTCTGGGTGCTCTAATTAACACAGCTGGAGGCAAGCGGAGCCCTGCAGTGGGAATGTTATCGTTTGTAACTTAGGGACCAAGATATATGCTTATCAACCCTCCGACAAGAAGTACAAACAATTGAGAGAAAATGTACAGACAGCTGTGAGTTGTCCTGGAAAAAACACTGTAGCCTCTGACACCGCCGTCGGGTACAGAGGGGTAGTTAGCGCAATGCCATTGGGCAATCCAAAATGACATTTTGGCCCTTTGCCCTACAGGACAGTAAGTATAAATAGGGGATTCATGCATTCAAAAGGTTACACTCCCTGGAGCGACTGAGCTCACCCATCCAAGGAATACCCTAACTGGGGTTGCTGTGGTCACCATCCCAACCACTGAGGGCCGAAGTGGGACCACCTTGGCTTTTCCACTGGGGGGAACCATCGTGACTATGATGACGTATCACCTCAATTACTTGATAAAAATGGCTATCGATAGTGCATTGGTCAACAGAGGTGGACTCTCGGGACCGCCACCTAGGTTTGTGCATGTGGAGAACAGGGTGCAGGGTTAGGGAACTGCCAGCCAACCCATCCCAGTGGATGATGCAACTCATATGGAATTGAATTCAACTAGGAGGGCTCTTTCCCCCAAGGGGGGCCGACAACCGGCCGCGGGGGAGCGCCGAGCTCCATGGCTTCAGAGGACACCACAGGGAGAGAGAGAGATATCCCTCCCAGGGATGAGGTGGAGGAAACAAATGACTATGATGTGAGTTGTGCAGACATTGTGAACACAGTGAACCAGCAGTTGCAGGACCTTCATAGGGAAATGGAGGACCTGCGGAGGAGTACAAATGCGGGTACTCGCAAGCCATTCAGAGCTGTGGGATCTCCTTTCACTGAGGAGATTTTGACAGACCCATTACCTTCGAACTTCAAGACATTACCGTATGAGTACGACGAAGTTGCAGATCCATATGATCACTTGCTGAGGTTTGAAAATGGGGCTCTCGTCCACCAGTACACTAATAAGTATATCAACTTGGAGGAGGCTCGCATCGGTCGTAGGAGGGAAGAAAAGGTGGTGGAGAAGAAAAGAGAGACATCGGATAAAGAGTTGAAGCCTGTAGAGAAGGGCAGGTCTGTTGGGAGACCTTGGTTCGAGAATTACACCCCTTAACGTTGAAACCCTCTGAGCTGCTAGAGATGTCAGCGAAGATCCCAGAGTTCAAGTACCTTACTACTGCATATATGGGCTCTAAGCACTTGAGGTCAGAGACGTACTGCCGATACCACAATGACTACGGTCATGAGACAAATAATTGTCATCATCTTAAGGATATGATAGAGAAGCTCATAAAAGTGGGGGCATCAGGTGGAATATGTCAAGAAGAAGAGAGATAAAGGAAGAAATTACAAGCGCATAGAGCACGAGGATAAAGGCCTGCAGAGGAGTCTAGAGGCAGGGAAGAGTCCGGCCAAAAGAAGGTATACGTTCAAATGATAATTGGAGGACTCGAGGATGGTGACTCCCACCATGCAAGAAAAGCCTGCAAGTGCTTCGGGGGGAGGGGGGAGGTCTCGGAGGTGACCATAGGAGGAAAGGAGTCCCCCCATCGAGTTCGGCCTTGGCGATGCAGGGCTGGCCAAGAATCCCCACAATGATGCATTGGTGATTACCGCGGACATCGGAGGTGACACGGTAGCCCGGATCTTCATAGACACTGGGATCTCTGCTAATATCCTTTTCTAATATTGCTTTCGAAAAATGGGGCTGAACGTAAAACTAAACCCTGTAAACACATCCATGTACGGGGTTGGAGGATTAGTGCAACCATTAGGACAGGTGACCTTGCAGGTGGAGTTAGGTTAGGATCCACTGTGAAGGGTGCAGATGTTGAACTTCTTGGTGGTGGAGGTACCAAGTTCTTATAATGTCATCTTTGGTAGACCTATGTTGAACTGCTTTGCAGCGATTATCTCTCTAAGCCATATGAAGTTAAATTTCCCGATAGGAACCAAAGTGGGAAAGGTCAGCAGTGATCAACTCACCACAAGGAGGTGTTACGCTGATATTATCAAAATTTCTACTCATATGGTGCAGGGGGTTCCAGATCAACAGGGCAGGGCCCCTGAAAAGAAGATGAAGATGACAGAGTTGGATGAGCCTAATCCAGAGCTAAGGATCAGGCCTGAAGAGGATTTGATGCAAGTAGAGCTATACCCTACCAAGGTGGGCTTCACCACTCGAATTGGGACTCAAATGAGTCATGAGGTCTCTGAGGCGGTGGTGTAGTGTCTCAAGAGGAACGCTGGCCTGTTTGCTTTTGAGCCAAATGATATGATGGGGATTGATCCCGACATAGTGCTCCACAGATTGAACGTGGATCCACAGGCTAGGCTAGTGAAACAAAAGCTGCGGAAAATTGGTCCAGAGAAGGACAAAGCAATAAAGGAAGTATTGGGAAAATTGTTGAAGGCGGGACACATAGTAGAGATGCAGTTCTCGGAATGGCTGTCCAACGCTGTGATGGTATCTGAAATGTCAGGGGGCTGGAGAATGTGCATGGATTTCCGGGATCTCAACAAGTTATGCCCTAAAGATCATTATCCTCTATCTAGGATTGACTAATTGGTTGATTCCACATTTGGATGCGAATTGCTGTCTATGACGGATGCTTACCGAGGCTACCATCAGATTCAGCTCTGCCCTAAGGATATCCCCAAGGTTTGCTTTGTAGTGTCATGTGAGACATACATGTATGTAAAGATGCCCTTTGGATTGAAGAACATTTGGAGCTACTTATCAAAGGATGGTTGATGCAGTGTTTAAGGAGCAATTGGGGCGTAACATGGAGGCCTATGTTGATGATATGTTAGTCAAGAGTGGTGTAATGGTGAATCATTCCACAGACCCTGATGAGGTCTTTGGGATTATCCGGCAATGTGGAATGAGGCTAAACCCAACCAAATGCTCTTTTGGGGTGCAAACAGGAAAGTTCCTAGGATATATGGTGACTAGACCGGGAATTGAGGTGAATCCCTCCAAGGCTAGGGTTGTCCAAGAGATGCAGCCCCCAAGGAATGTTAAGGAAATTCAAAGATTGAATGGGCGTATTGCAATTCGGCAGAACGAGGCCTCTCTTTCTTCAAAATATTAAGGAAAAGGTCAAAGTTTGACCAGACGGAGGAGTGTGAGAAGACTTTTCAGGAGTTGAAGGACCATCTCACCACCTTGCCCTTGCTTACCAAACCAGTGCAGGGAAAGGTGTTGTACCTATATTTCTCAGTGAGGGATAAAACTCTGATTTCAGTACTCCTCAAGGAGGAGGAGTCGGTGCAACACTCTATCTATTATGTCAGCAAGACGATGCATGGATCGGAGTTGAGATACTCGAAGATAGAGAAGTCAGCTCTGGCAGTCATGGTAGCGGCAAGGAGATTGAGGCCATATTTTTTGTCCCACAAAGTAATCATAAGGATGAATACTCAGCTCCGACAAACACTAAGTCACACAGACCTTTAGGGGTGGATGGTGAAGTGGCTTGTAGAGTTGGGAGAATATGATGTGGAATTCGAGCCCAGGGTGGCCATCAAGGCTCAGGCTCTGGCCGACTTCATACAAGAGAGAACTCGACTTGCGGAGTTGGAACTATGGAGGATATATGTTGATGGATTGGTTTCCCATGCAGGCGGCGATGCAGGGGTAGTGGTGATTTGTCCTAGCGACGAGGAGCTTCAGTTTGCGATTAGGTTTGAAACCTTGGTGATAATAAAGGGACCCTCCCAATTAAGCTCCAACTTCCCTGTTGCCTTTCTCTCAGCTCTGACTCTGGCCCTTTCTCTCACCTCCTCCAACATGTCTAGGTTTTCCCTCATCAGGACCTCATTCTGGACCTCATCATAGTTTAGTATGCGATATGTTTCCATCCCCACTTCTGCTGGGATTACCGTTGATGCTCCATAAACTAGGTTAAAGGGAGTTTCCCCTATAGCAGTTTTGGTGCATGTTCGATAGGACCATAAGATAGAATCCAGCTCCTCAGCCCACTTTCCACCAGTCTTCTCTAGGCGGGTTCTTATGCCCTCCAGCAATGTGCCGTTTGTGACTTCAACTTGCCCATTCGCTTGAGGGTGGGCCACCGACATGAAGTGCTGCTTAATCTTCATCTTCTTACACCAACTCTGCACCTTTGACCCACAAAATTGAGTCCCATTATCTAAAACTAAAATCCTAGGAATACTATACCTGCAGCATATGTTCTTCCATAAAAACTTTAGAATATTTTCCTCTTCGATCTTAGCCACCGCTTCAGCCTCCACCCATTTGGTGAAATAGATCGGCGAAACTATTAAGAACATTTTCTTCCTCGGAGCGGCTGCAAATTTTCCAACTATGTCTATCCCCCACTTCTCAAAAGGACACGGGGAATACATAACCCCCAGCTCCTCTGTCGGGTTATAGATAAGTGGTTTGTGTCTTTGGCACTTGTCACACCTTGGGATCAGCTCCTCGGCATCGAGGACCATGGTGGGCCAATAATATTCAGCTCTGATTACACTTCTAACAATTCTCGAGGCCTGGTGTGGTTGTCAGCACAGTCCTCATGAAGCTCTCGGAAGATGTAGTTCCCTTCTTCCTTGGACAAACACTTTGCATGTGGCTAAGCAAATAGTATTTTGTACAACTGATCAGCTCCTCGACATCGAGGACCATGGTAGGCCAATAATATTCAGCTCTGATTACTCTTCTAACAATTCTCGAGGCCCGGTGTGGTTGCCAGCGCAGCCCTCATGAAGCTCTCGGAAGATGTAGTTCCCTTCTTCCCTGGACAAACACTTTGCATGTGGCTAAGCAAGTAGTAGTTTGTACAACTGATCACCCATAAGGCAGTACTTGGCATATGCTGAGCTCCGCGGTCCTCCTACCACACTCCTTCCCGTCTTGAGATAGCATACAATGAGAGCTCTCCAATCATCCTGCTCCTCCACAGTGGCTACATCCATCTCTATTGTCCCTTTTCCAGAGTGATCAGTGTGATCTTACCCCTTGCACCCTCACTCATTGCCCCTGCCATCTTGGCTAGAGCATCCGCTTTACTGTTTTCCTCTCTAGGCGATGTCCAGCTCTATGAATTTCTTCTTCCATCGCTCTACATATTTAATCATCCTTTCATCTCGCCTCCCATATGTCCCCAAGACCTGTTGCGCCACCAGCTGTGAGTCCAAATGAACAACCACTCTTTGTGCCCCCAGCTCTACAACTATCCTCAGGCCCTAGATTAGGGATTCGTATTCAGCCTCGTTGTTGGAGCAATTTTTTTGGAGAACATTTGACTGAGTACAATTTTTAAAAGAAGTGACATTAGGCGCAAAGTAATTAATTAAATTTCACAACGCTTCTCACATTATAAGATTGTATATTTCGATAAACTCATAAACACCATATATAAATGTACGTCATAATGTGTAACTTAACTAATTTTCCATCATTTATGAAGTATCCTATAAATTATTAGTGAAACTTGTTCACACTAATTTTTAGGATATCACAAAGACATGCTACTAATATTGCATGGACATTAATATTATATAACAGTCTCATGCTTGAACAAACTTAAGTAATGCCAATACGATCATGCTATTGGAACGTCATAAAAACCTCTTCACTTAAAACTCATCACAGAGAATGTATAGGCATATTGTCATTCAGAATTTGCTAACAAATATTTCATGATAGAGGAATTGGTGCATGCTAAGGTTAATATGCAACGTGTTAAATAAAAACACACAACAAATCTTGGCACACCCACTTGTTCTACGTGTTCAGATTCCAATAAAGTAACTAAAAAGGACATATTTCCACCATGATAACTTTAGTTTTTCGAGTCAAATGTAATAAAATCCGCACTGTGAAGTGTTAAGCTCAAATCATCATTGGAAGTTACTTAAGATGGTTTAACATCAGTTAGGAGGAGCCTAGTCTGATTAAACTCAATCAAAAGATCATTGAAGTCACTCAAGTCAAGTTTAGCACAAGTAGGAGAGGTCAAGCATTGTTCGGTCCATAACTGGCCGAATTTCGTAACAGTCTTCAAACCTGTTCTGGCCGAGTTTGTTTGGTTCTGTTCGGTTCAATAACGGTTTTCATGGGCCGAGAATTGCAATAACCGTTTTCTTGTTGCTGTTAACTGATTGGAAGAGAATGACAGTTGCCAAGGGTCTTAATTGGTTAGGAGAAGTGCGGTTACTTAATATAAGTGGAAAACCGTGGATCAAGGAGCTCACAACCTAGAGTTTGACATAGAGAGGAGAATGAGAGAGTGAGATTCTAAAGAGAGAAGAGTGCATTGTAGCTTTGCTGGTTTCTTTCTGGTTTGATCTTGTTTGATAAACTCTTGTAATTGTTTCTCCTTGGAATCAATAAAAGGTGTGAGGGATTTGATGCCGTGGACGTAGGATTCTCATTGAATCCGAACCACGTAATTGTTCTGTTTTCTTTTCTTTGTTGATTTCATATCTTTCTTGTTTTCTTGAGTTGAGTTGTGTTGAATCCGGAAGTAGTTATAGTGTGTATATTTGGAGTGAAATCCAACAAGTGGCACCGTCTGTGGGAACGCCATGACTACTGCTCGGTTTGATGTGGAGAAATTCAATGGGAATTCAGATTTTGGATTATGGAAAGTTAAGATGAAGGCCCTCATGGTGCAGCAAGGCCTTGCAGTTGCTCTAAAGGGAGGAGATGACCTCCCTATTGCAATGAAAGCAGAAGAGAAGCAATCCTTGCTGGAAAGAGCACACAGTACCATCATCTTAAGCCTTGGAGATAAGGCTTTAAGAGAAGTATCCAAAGAAACCACTGCAAAAGGTGTTTGGGAATAATTGGATCAAGTTTTTATGGTAAAATCTGTAGCAAATAGACTATACATGAAACATAAGTTATTTGCTTACAAGATGTTTGAAGAAAAGTCTATCACAGATCAGACAGATGAATACAAGAAAATTCTTGATGACTTGGAAAATATTGAGGTCAACATGGATGATGAAGACAAGGCTCTGATCCTGTTGAACTCATTGCCCAAATCATATGAAAATCTGAAGGATGCTCTTCTATTTGGAAGTAAAACCAAACTATCCCTGTTGGAGGTCGAAGGAGCTCTTAGATCCAAAGAGTTGCAAAAAGGAGCTGATAATCATCAGAGTGAAAGGCAAGCTGAAGGACTGATAATCAAGAAAGCATACCACAAGAAACAAGCTCATCAAAAGAACAAACAGAATTGGAAGAAAGGGGATCAATCTCAGGAAATGGATAAAGAAACCAGAAAATGTTTCAAGTGCCATAATGTGGGACACCTGGCAAAAGATTGCCCCACTAAGGCAAAGAATCAACCCAAGAAACCTCAGAATCAACATCAGAAACATCAACCGGCCAAACCTACTACAGACATGACTCAAGCCAAAGATGATACAGATTATGCAGAGGTATTAACTATCTCCTCAAACCCTGTATCCTCTGAATGGGTGTTAGATTCAGGCTGTTCATTTCACATCTGTCCTATTAAAGATTGGTTCAAAACTATAAAGTATATAGATGGAGGATCTGTGCTGTTAGGTAATGATGTTGAATGCAGGGTAAAAGGGATTGGATCAGTTATGATTAAGATGTTTGATGGAGCTGTTAGAATTTTAGAAAATGTGAGGTTTGTACCTCAACTAAAGAGGAATCTTATATCCCTTGGAATGTTAGATTCATTAGGATATAAGTTTCAATCTGAAGGTGGTGTTCTAACAGTATCAAAGGGGTCCTTGGAAGTGATCAAAGCAGTCAAGAGGAATGAACTATACTTCCTGCAAGGAAATACTGTACTGGGAGAAGTTTCTATGGCAAAAGAAAGGGATAACACCCTACTTTGGCATAAAAGACTAGCTCACATAAGTGAAAAGGGTCTAGAAGAGCTGAGCAAACAGAATCTGCTCTGTGGTGATAAAATCACCCACATGGACTTATGTGAGTCTTGTGTATATGGTAAAGCAAAGAGGCTGAAGTTCAACAAGTCAGAACACACAACAAATGACAAGCTAGACTACATACATGCTGATCTTTAGGGCCCATCCAAGGTGCAAACACTCAGTGGAGGAAGATACTTTCTGTCAATCATAGATGATTACTCAAGGAAAGTTTGGGTATACATTCTGAAAACCAAGAGTGACACACTACAGAAGTTCAAAGACTGGGCCATTGAGGTGGAAAATCAGACTGGAAAACAAATAAAACACCTTAGAACAGACAATGGTCTAGAGTTTGTTTCTGAAGAGTTTAATGAGTTTTGCAGGGGAAAGGGTATCAAGAGACACAAAACGGTTGCAGGTACTCCTCAGCAAAATGGCTTGGTAGAAAGAATGAACAGAACTCTCCTAGAAAGGGTAAGGTGTATGATGATCAGTGTTGGCCTAAGTAAAAGTTTCTAGGGGGAAGCTGTTACAACTGCTGCTTTCCTAATAAACAGATCTCCCTCCATTGCCCTGTCCTTTAAAACCCCTGAAGAAATGTGGAGTGGTCACCCAGCTAGCTATTCAGAATTGAAGGTGTTTGGTTGCTAGCCTATGCACACACAAAACAAGACAAGCTAGAGCCAAGAGCTCTAAAGTGTATTTTCCTGGGATATCCTCAAGGAGTTAAAGGTTTTAGACTATGGTGTATTGAACCAGGGAATCAAAAGTGTTTGATCAGCAGAGATGTCATATTTGAAGAATCAAAGATGCCACTTCTGAAGGAGAACAGGAGAGAGAGCAACAGCTCAAATCCCTACCAAGCTCAGCTTGAGGTGGAGCTTGATAATTCCAAGCCACAACAGGAATCTGATTCAAATACAGAAGAGGATACTCTAGAGGATGTAGAAGCTGATACCATAAGATCATACCAGTTAGTGAGAGATAGACAGAAAAGGCAAATACATGCACCTCAAAGATATGGACAAGCTGATATTGTGTCTTATGCTTTATATACTGCTCTAGAGGTTGAAAGTACTGAACCAGAATCATATCAAGAAGCAATGAGGAGCTCTGAGAGTGATAAGTGGACAGTGGCAATACAAGAGGAGCTGTTATCCTTGGAAAAGAACTCCACCTGGAAAGTAGTCAATAAACCAAAACTACAGAAACTTGTGGGATGCAAATGGATCTTTAAGAAGAAGATAGAGTCCTCTAAACCAGCAAAGATCAGATTTGAGGCTAGGTTAGTTGCAAAAGGGTTCACACAGAAAGAAGGGACAGATTATACAGAGATATTCTCACCTGTGGTAAAGCACTGCTCTATAAGAATTTTACTTGCTTTGGTGGCTCAGTATAATCTTTATCTACACCAGATGGATGTGACTACAGCTTTTCTTCATGGGAAGCTTGAAGAAGAAATCTATATGAAAATTCCAGAAGGAGTACAAGTCCCAGAACCAGACAAGAAAGTCTGTCTGTTGAAAAGGTCCTTATATGGACTCAAACAGAGTCCCAGACAATGGTACATGAGGTTTGATGAGTTCATGTTGAGAATTGGTTTCAAGAGAAGCAAGTATGATAGTTGTGTATATCTCAAAACCAACTCACAGTCATCAAGGATATTTTTACTTCTTTATGTGGATGACATGTTGATTACTTGTGAAACTCAAGCTGGTATTCTTGAAGTGAAGGATTTACTAAAGACTGAATTTAAAATGAAGGATCTTGAAGAGGCAAGGAAAATCCTAGGAATGGATATTCTAAGGAACAGGTGTAGAAATGAAGTGTTCCTGTCTCAACAGGACTACTTGGTTAAAGTCTTGCAAAGATATAATATGCATCAGTGCAAGATAGTTTCTACACCCCTGGGACATCATATCAGATTATCTCTGGAACAATGTCCTAAATCAAATCAGGAAGAAGAATATGTGAAAAGAGTGCCATATGCAAGTGCAGTGGGAAGTGTGATGTATACCATGGTCTGTTGCAGACCAGATCTTGCTCATTCCATGAGCCTCGTAAGCAGATATATGGGGAATCCAGGAGCACAACATTGGGAGGCTAGGAAGTGGGTATTGAGGTATGTGAGAGGTACAACCGAGAAGGGTTTGAAGTTTCAGAAGCAAGACATCTTGGACAAGGCATTAACAGGATATGTTGATGCTGATTATGCAGCTAACATTGATACGAGGAAGTCTATTACTGGGTATGTTTTCACCTTATTTGGTACAGCTATCAGCTGGAAAGCATACCACCAGTCAGTGGTAGCTCTGTCAACTACTGAGTCAGAGTATGTAGCTCTAACAGAAGCAATTAAAGAAGCAGTATGGTTAAAGGGAATTGTGAAAGAGTTTGGCTTATTTCAACATCAAGTAACTATCTGTTGTGACAGTCAAAGTGCTATACATCTAGCCAAACATCAGAGTCATCATGAGAAGACAAAACACATTGATGTCAGACTACATTATGTGAGAGACTTAGTAAGCAAAGGATTGATACATGTAAAGAAAATCTCTACTGATGTAAATCCTGCAGATTGTTTTACTAAATCTCTTCCAGCGACAAAGTTTCAGTTGTGCTTGGATCTTATCAATATGAGGAGTTATGTTGAGGAACAAGGTCAGAAGGAGTCAGCTGAGACAAGTCAGTGACTGGTTTGGAATGATGGTTTGGAGCTTAAGGTGGAGAATTGTGAAGTGTTAAGCTCAAATCATCATTGGAAGTTACTTAAGATGGTTTAACATCAGTTAGGAGGAGCCTAGTCTGATTAAACTCAATCAAAAGATCATTGAAGTCACTCAAGTCAAGTTTAGCACAAGTAGGAGAGGTCAAGCATTGTTCGGTCCATAACTGGCCGAATTTCGTAACAGTCTTCAAACCTGTTCTGGCCGAGTTTGTTTGGTTCTGTTCGGTTCAATAACGGTTTTCATGGGCCGAGAATTGCAATAACCATTTTCTTGTTGCTGTTAACTGATTGGAAGAGAATGACAGTTGCCAAGGGTCTTAATTGGTTAGGAGAAGTGCGGTTACTTAATATAAGTGGAAAACCGTGGATCAAGGAGCTCACAACCTAGAGTTTGACATAGAGAGGAGAATGAGAGAGTGAGATTCTAAAGAGAGAAGAGTGCATTGTAGCTTTGCTGGTTTCTTTCTGGTTTGATCTTGTTTGATAAACTCTTGTAATTGTTTCTCCTTGGAATCAATAAAAGGTGTGAGGGATTTGATGCCGTGGATGTAGGATTCTCATTGAATCCGAACCACGTAATTGTTCTGTTTTCTTTTCTTTGTTGATTTCATATCTTTCTTGTTTTCTTGAGTTGAGTTGTGTTGAATCCGGAAGTAGTTATAGTGTGTATATTTGGAGTGAAATCCAACACGCACAATTAGAAAGATAGAAAACAAAATTGTAAAACTAAATAGTTATGAGACATATTACTGCCATATTTTCCAATCATATTTATGTAACTTACTCCTCCATCCCGACCTAACTAATATATTTAATCGGACATGGAAATTAAAAAAAAAAAAAAAAAAGTAAATTTTGTGAAATTTTTAATTTTTTTAAAAGTAGAAATTAAGAGTGGAGATTTTGAGGGTGGAGATTGTGAGAGAATTTGCCATTTATAGGCTATGTCAATTACGTTGGGACAAACAAAAATGAAAAATATGTCAATTAGACCGTGACGGAGGGAGTATTTGATAATTTGGTTCAGTAGGTGTGATAAACTTTTACGTAGTAATAATAAAATAATTCCTAAGTTTGTATTCTATATACATATTTTGGTGTAGAATTATGATATTTTTATAGGGTAAATAGTTTGTTAAGTCCATGATTATAACATGTGAATAAGCTACAATATTTTAAATTTAAATTAAGTTTTGATAAAATATTAAGTGAAAAAGAAAAGGATGTAACCAAATTTTGAATTAAGTTTATATGATTTCATATATCAAACTTTAGTTATAATTGGATATATCTTATAAATTTAATGTCATATGATTTATCAATTTATACTTGTATATTGTCCATATTTATATTCTTCATTAAAGTCGTACTTTGTTAGACTAATGGGTCTTATTTATATATAATATAAATTATTGTCATTGGATATAAATAAAAAAAATTGTTCAAAATATAAGGACAAAATAACACACACACATACATATAATACTAAAATTACTAAAGAAATTATTCAAAAATTTACTATTTGAAGAAAAATGTTGCAAATAATAAGAAAGTAATTTTTAAAAAATAATTAGAAAGAAAGAAATAAAAAATATTAACCATTCATTTCAGATATCAATAGTGATCATCACTCTGTAATGATCTAACAATTTGACTTTATGTTTTAAATATATATTTTTATTATAACATTATGTGAATATAATTCATCTAAATCACGTGACAAATATATACTTCAACTAACAATTTTTCTTAATTATTTAATTACTTCTTCTTTTTTTTTTTTTGAAACAACTGTTAGGAATTTGTGCCTTGAATCTGGTTTAGTTTGTATCGACGTTCGCATCAAGGTGGAGGCTTGGATTTGGACGTCATTGGAATTGGGCGCGTCGGAGGACACGACCGCGACGGAAGGTCGCGGCCGCGGCGAGATGTGCAGAAGATGGGCCTCGGCCGAGGCGAGGTAGACTCGGCCGAGTCTAGTTGGGCAGAGAGATTGCCTCGACCGAGGCGAGATGGCCGCGGCCGAGGTAGGCTTGGCGGTGCAGAAGATGGGCCAGCGCGAGCCTAGGCCCAATTGAATTCCTTTTGTGTCTAGAATTAGGTTTTGGGGCTTATAAATAGACCTATTGTCTTTGGAATTTGTATTGGCCATATTGGTCAGTCAATTGTTTTGGATTGGTCAATTAGTTGATTGATCAGTCATTGAATTTGATTTGAGAGACTAGAGAGAGGTTGTCTTTTGGATTTGGGACTCTATTTTCGGGTTTAGAGTCGTTTGGTCATAGAGTGTGGAGAATTTGGTTTTGGTCGAGTATCAATTGATTGATACTCGAGTTTGTCTCTGTTTGTTAGGATGAAGAGTTGGATAGTTGACCTAGGGTCAAGTTTGTCTTTGTCCTATTTTGTAACACTCTTTGATATATTGATTGGTTCCTCTCGTTTGACCGTGGACGTAGCTAACAAGTTGTTAGTGAACCACGTTAAATTTGGTATCTTCGTTTTGGCTTTGTCGATGGTTCTCGTTTATCGTCGTTTATTATTGTATTGTTCGTTAATTTCCCAACAAGTGGTATCAGAGCCTCGTTCGAGTTTCCGCTGGTTGGTGGGAAATATATATGGAGTAAACGTGAAGATCGGCAAATTCATGAGAAGATTTGAAATTGAGGTGGAGCTTTGTTCAAAGAAGTTGCACCGTTTGTGGATTCAAGGCAAGGTGGAGTTGTTAGGAATTTGTGCCTTGAATCTGGTTTGGTTTGTATTGACGTTCGCATCAAGGTGGAGGCTTGGATTTGGACGTCATTGGAATTGGGCGCGTCGGTCGCGGCCGCGGCGAGATGTGCAGAAGATGGGCCTCGGCCGAGGCGAGGTAGACTCGGCCGAGTCTAGTTAGGCAGAGAGATTGCCTCGACCGAGGCGAGATGGCTGCGGCCGAGGCAGGCTTGGCGGTGCAGAAGATGGGCCAGCGCGAGCCTAGGCCCAATTGGATTCCTTTTGTGTCTAGAATTAGGTTTTGGGGCTTATAAATAGGCCTATTGTCTTTGGAATTTGTATTGGCCATATTGGTTAGTCAATTGTTTTGGATTGATCAATTAGTTGATTGATCAGTCATTGAATTTGATTTGAGAGACAAGAGAGAGGTTGTCTTTTGGATTTGGGACTCTATTTTCGGGTTTAGAGTCGTTTGGTCATAGAGTGTGGAAAATTTGGTTTTGGTCGAGTATCAATTGATTGATACTCGAGTTTATCTCCGTTTGTTAGGATGAAGAGTTGGATAGTTGACCTAGGGTCAAGTTTGTCTTTGTCCTATTTTGTAACACTCTTTGATATATTGATTAGTTCCTCTCGTTTGACCGTGGACGTAGCTAACAAGTTGTTAGTGAACCACGTTAAATTTGGTGTCTTCGTTTTGGCTTTGTCGATGATTCTCGTTTATCGTCGTTTATTATTGTATTGTTCGTTAATTTCCCAACAACAACACTATTATAATACTAAATTTACTCTTGAGTATTACTTTATAATTGAAAATGTGCATAGTTTTGCTTTAGATATTGTATTTACATAAGAACGAATATATACACTTTTTATTAAATATAATGATTGAAAGTTTAATTAAGGATAGGGATAATGTCATTCTTTTTACAGTAATGAGGATTTGATAATTTCAATATGTAAGTGATTAGCAATGCTTTACAGTACTATGTATAAATAAATCACAACTTTAGATGTAGTTTTAAGTTAGAAGTGAAACACTTAACACTAATTTATATTATTAAATATATTATTTTTATTTACTATTTTTGTTGGTAAGATCACTTTAATTTTTATATTTCAAGCTAATACAGAAATTATATGAAACTTTACATTTCATCTGATCAATCTAATCACATAATTTGACCTTAATATTCATAATACATTACATTATTTACTTTTCTCTTTTTTAATATATATATATTTTAGTTTTTTATGTTCATGATACTTCATTATTTTCTTGTCTCTTTTATGATTGTTTCTTTTATATTTGTAGAGAAGAGAGAAATATCGGCCAGTTTACAACTTCATATACAGTTTTTCTACAAATGAAACACTCAATTATAATTTAAAGGTTTATAGAATAGTACTTTAATGTAAGAAAAAAATATTAGCCTAATTTTGGACATTATAGGAAAATTCTCTATATTTACTGCAATTTCCTTAATTTTCTAAATAATTGAACTATCAATATTACATCTTTAAGAACTAAAAATATGATATAATAATTTCTATTGATAAGATAAAATAATGTATGAAGGCAATATACTCCGGCTAAGTATAAAAATGTTAAATTCAAATGTTACAAACATTGATAGAATAAGAGTATACCTTTATTCAATATCTCACTCAAAATTTATTATAATTTAATATTAAAGAAAAAACTAAAATCATGCTAAAGCAATGAAATAACTTGTATTTGAAACCAATGAGATTATTTTTTAAGATAGGAGGTAAAATGATAGGGAAAGATTCATTTTTAATCCTGTATGTTAAGACTTGTCTAGAAAATATTTTGTATGTTTCGAAATTTTAAGTTTAGTTCAATATATTTTCAAAAATGTCCAATTTAAGGATACTAGATGCTGGTGGCCAATAATTGTGCCGTATGTGACCCAATAAATTGGGGGTTTCCGGTCAAATAGTTAATGTGACAGTTATGAATCTAGGTGTACATGCAATTGATTAAATAAACCCAAAACGGCAAGTTATTTTCCTTCATGAAGTCTAACCCTGATGTGAATTTAGATTTTATATTTTTTAATTGGTGTGCTGAGTTAATTACTTGACATGTATACATGGATTCAAAATTGTCACGCAAACTTTTTGACCTGAAATCCCCAATTCATTGGGTCACGCACGCACATTCTGTCACAATTAGCATTCGTCGGCTTCTGGTGTCCTTAAATTGGACATTTTTCGAAACATATTGTGCTAAAATTGAAATTTCGGAAGATACATAATTTTTTTCCGGACAAACCCTAACATCCAGAATTAAAAATGATTTTTTTCATAAAAAGATATGTTAGAGTATTGTATTTTGTTAGTGTATTCCAATATTAATTAAATCAAGTGAAGATGAGTAATTGGAGGATAAAATGCATGAAGTAAGTTCCGTTGTGATTAAATATAGGGTATATAATTTTTTCGGTCTATTGAGTTTCATCATTTTTTATTTACGGACATTGTATTTGGTCATTTTGATTTTGACCATTTAACTTTTGAAATTTGACATTTTACTTTCAAAAGCAGGTAGTATAACTTTTTTTGCGAATCCACATTTTTTTAATTTTTTTTAACTTCGAAAATTAAATGAACAATTTATTGAATTTCGAAAGTTAAAGGAGTAAAATCAAAATGACCAAATATATCTTTACATAAAAAAAATGATGAAAGTTATCCAATTATAACTAAATTTTATTAAATCAAATCACATAAACTAAATTTAAAAAGTTGGTTACATCTCTTTTTTAAACCATTTTTCAAAACGTAAATTAATTTTCAGTTTTTATGGTCTTTTGTCCTCAGGAAAAAAAATCAACTTTAATTTTGTCAACTGGTTTTATAGACAACAACATCGATATAATTGAAGGTTTCTTTAAATGCTAAAAATTATATATTTTTTTAAGTATATAATTTATTATCATCTCTGTTGTGAAAATTATCGGACTAACTCCGATTAATCCCCACCTAGGTCCTAGACTCCTTTCAGCCTCCTAGATTTATTTTTCGATTCCTTCCCACCTAATCATGCTTATGCCCTGTCTTGGTCCAACTAATCACTAGACACGAGTTCAATGTCTAATTAGCGCCTAGTGGCCTATAACACCATTGATTACTACAAAGATAATTTAACATTGTCATATATATTTATAGCTATTAGTTTTTTTATTATTAAATTTTGACAAACTACCCGTTGGCTTATTATATATATATAGATAACATAATTCTTATCACTTTTAACAAGGATTGTGTTTTTCTGTCCAAAATACATAGTCTAATGGGAAAAGGATACTTGGCAACATCTTGGACGTTAATCTTATTATTTAAATATGGAAAGTTTGACTAATTAAATTAGGCTTAACTATTTTCGTCCAATTATCTAACTAAAGGTCCAATTCAATTCAAATTATATTCCATCATCATTAATTTAGTCAACCCTTTAATATATAGCTATCTGGGACATGAGTAATATAATTTATTAGGATGCTTCTATAAATTGATAATATTATAATGAGTTTGAAATTAAATCAGATACTTATAAAAAATTAAGAATTGTATGATTATGTTTGGATAAAAATTGCAAATCATGTTTAAATTTGTATCCAATTTATTTCAAAGTTTATTTACTCTCGTCCGAAAATAAGAAAGTCATGTTAAACTATTGTTGGGTTAGTTTACGCCTTTAGACAGCAATACGCCTTCACTTTTTTATTTATTAAGATAGATTGAGATGAGAAATAAAGTCAATATTGGCTTTAGACACCAATATACTTTGTTCTTAATTTTATGCTATATTGTTAATTCGAAAGCATATTATTACTTTTTATCATAATACCCAAACTTATCTAACATTTCATACCTTAATAAATGTCTTGTATATCTAATTATCTTATATTTTGATGATAACCTTAAAACTAAAGTCTTTTTACTTATCTTAAAAGTTTATATGTATACATTTTCTTAGATTTTATTTTTAATTAATTACTCTTTCTTATTTTTCTACAATTATAGAAGAATCAAATCATAAAGAGAGAAGAAATATATAAGATGTCATACGAAAAATAATGTGATAAAAGTACTATAGTATATTTACTAAAAAACGAAAAAAAGGTTAACATTATATGAATATTGGTTCAACTTACATCATTAGGCGAGTCAAATATCATCGAGGTGTGAATAGAAAATTTTATTATTAGTATATGAATTTGAACTCTAAAAGGACTTTGACTAAACATAAATAACTTAAAAATAATTTTAATAATTTAATCTTAAAAATAAAAACTTATTAAGGAACAACTTGATGCACTCTCTCCTATCAACCCTTTGAGCGTAACGCGGCAAAAGAAAAAAGAAGAAAAGTTCATAAACAACTTATTAAGGAACAACTTGATGCACTCTCTCCTATGAACTTTTCTTATTTTTTCTTTTGCCGCGTTTCGCTCAAAGGGTTGATAGGAGATAGTGCATCAAGTTGTTCACAAGGGCCAACTTGATCCTCTTCTCTAAAGATCTCAGGTAGGGTCGGTGAGATAGTGAAAACAAGAGATGACGAGTTTTGATTTTTAATTTGGAGTTTTGATTTATATATATTTGAACAATAACATTAAATCTTTCCTAGTAAATTTTTGTTATGGTTCTTCTTTTAAATTTTTGATATGATTCTACTTTTAAATTTCTTCTTCTTCTTCTTCTTCTTCTTCTTCTTCTTCTTCTTCTTCTTCTTATTATTATTATTATTATTATTATTATTATTATTATTATTATTATTATTATTATTATTATTATTATTATTATTATTATTATTATTATTATTATTATTATTACTACTACTACTACTACTACTACTACTACTACTTATGCACGTAATTCTTAATAATCATATGAAGTTATATTTGCTGCATAATATAAAACAATGAAAAAAAATAATATTGTTAATTTATGAATACGGCTCGACCGCCTAATGTAGTTGAACTTGAACTACAAACTGCTACTAAAAACAATCTATCTATCTATCTATATCTATATCTATATCTATATCTATATATATATATATAAAAGTAAAATGAAGGATATTAATATCATTTTAGTTTACTCTACAAAATTTTTACACCATATAATTTGTATTTTTTTCTTATTTTTGGTAGGTTCATAACTTTTTTTTTTTTCAAGACAAATACCTTTTTTTTACTAAATAATTTATCTTTTCACGAGCTTCGATTTGACATTCATATCACATACATTATAATGAGATATTTAATTTGAATAAATGGATTATTTGTTGGTTAATTATTTGTGCTAGAATTGATGTTTAATGTGAATTTGACAACAATATTTTGGTTTTAGTTGCAACTAAAATAAATAAAATAATTTCTTTTATAAAAAATATGAGTATTTTTTTATATAAAAATACAACTAATCAATTTATTTTATTTGACATGAATTTTCAAATATTTTTGTTATTTTAGTTATTTAGGGAGACAAACCATTGTTTAAATAATGAAGGTACTACTTTATTAAATCAAAGGCAAAAAAATAAATATCTATTGTATAATCAACTTATTAAATCATCAAATCGGCTAATATATATTTTTATCACAAAGGTACAGAAGCTTTGAACATATGTATTATTATGTATTAAAATTGTTATTGAAATTATTTTAATTACCTATTTATATGTGTAATAATGTGTATTTTGTTAAAATTACTCTTTTAAGAAAATTTATTCTTTTTAGCCTAAATTATGACGTTTGTTACATTTTGTAATTTTTTTAACTTTTTACTTTTACAAAAACTTTAGTTATATGTTTTACACTTTATAAGCTAAATAATAATTTGTCAAACTAATCAACGTCAAATGTCTTTTACTCTAACAATCTAAATAACTTTGTTTGTATTAATCAATAATTATCTTCAAACAAAGAAACTATTTATAAGAAAATATAAAATTTATATACAAAACCAAATAAAATACGATAATATTCAAATATTTTATAGAACTCACATACTTTAATTTGTTATTCGAATTATTAAATAAATTTTTAATTTTATTTTGCTAAAATAAAAATTTATTATAAAAAAATTATTTAAGCATATTTAAAGTCACCAAATTAATTGTTAAAAGTTGCAAATAAAAATCTAACTTTAGAAAGAGAAAATTAAATATTTATAATTAGAAATTGAGAGTTTATTTAGATAAATTAAAAAAATATAAAATAAAAGAAGGGTCATAAGGAAAAAAATATCAAACTTTACATTACATATGAAATATCCAAATAAAATATCGTTGTTCCTTTTATTATATATTTCATGGTTGTTTTTAATGATTTATAGTTAAAATTAAAAAAAAATTATAAATAAAAATCTCTCTCTCTCTCTCTCTCTCTCTATATATATATATATATATAAGCCACAGTAAGAATAATTCTTTAAGTAACACTTTCGAGCCTAAAATTTTAGACTGTGATTGATAAGTTATTGTCACATCTGGTAAGAATAAAAAATTTTTACTTAACTTTCTAAAGTTGCAAATATCTTTGTTCACTTCTAATCTATTTATTATGTATACTATATCAAATTAATAATCTTTTGATGATGTTTAATTTGACATCAATATCACACACACACACACATATGTATATATAATAACAATATGATATTTTATTTAAAATATTATATTGTTTGTTCATTGATTATTTGAGTAAGATTTCAGTGTTTATTGTGGATTGTACAGTAAATATTGTATTGGTTTGAAATACAGTTAGAATTCATTCAAATAATTCTCTTTTACAAATTATTTTATTTGATTATTTCATTAAAACCATAACTAATCAGTTTGTTTATCTGGCATGAATTGTCTCAAGTTTTCTTCATTTGTTACATTGAAAGAAAAATCTATGTATACATAATTTAACACATACATTATCGAATTAAAAGCGATAGTTAATATTTAATTTGTAATCAGCTTATTAAATTGTTAAATTGCTAATGTTTATTTGTTTTAATTATTATTCTTGTTGATAAATCACAAAACTATGCCTTCTGAATATATATTACCTAATATATGATTATTAATCTTTTTTTTTTACCTTTTATATTTTACATATATTAATGTTATTGTTTATAAATAATTACATTTGCAAACCTAAACTATGATATTATACAAGTTGCAACTAAACTTCTTTTAAACAAGCAAAATTAACCAAGTTGAACTTTATATATTTTTTTAGATTTTGCAACCTAAACAATACTTGGTCACATTAACCAATCTCAATTATGTCTTTTTTTTTTTTTTTCTTCCACACTTTGTGACCTAAGCAATTTTTTTACCTTAATCAACGTGTATCTTTAAATACTATTTAAATTATAAATGTATAATTTAATTGAAACTTTTCAACATATATATGAAAACATTAAGAAATATTAAAGACCTCATTGTTTTTTTTATTATTCCAACTATTGAATAACTTCTGAATTTTATTTTGTTATTTTGTTTTTCTTTGTACATCTAAAATACCAAGCAAAGTATTAGTGAAGAATGACGTAGACACACTAAATGTGTATTTGAATTTCAAAGATAAGAAATGATCATTTTGAAAAAGAAAATTTTATATTTAATCTTTAACTTAATGTTAATCTATAATATATATATATATGTGTTAATCTATAATATATATATATATATATATATATATATATATATATATATATATATATACCTCTATATATAAGTAAATTATATTAAATTCAAAACGTGCGAAAACTTATATTTACATTACTTATAATTTTATTTATGTTTTATCCTACATTTAAAAAAAATTATTTTATTAGGATAAAACAATCACATATTCAAATTTTAGGTTATATCATATTTAATTTATTAAAATCATTATTTTTTAAATAAACTTCTGTACATCTCACGAGAATATTACTAGTGGTAATACCAATATATATTCATATAGTATTATACATAAAAATTGTGTCGTTGGCGGGCTTAGGGGAACATTTCCGAGATTATATATGTATACACACATAAGGTGGTTAATTAACAGTGTAACTGGCAAATTTTGTGCGCATAAATAAATAATGATATGACTTACACATCCGTTGGAAATTCTCTTTGAGTTCTGTCTTGTGTTCGCTATTAGTGACACGAAAATAATAATCCGGATATGTGGTTTGATCAAAACAATTCGGTGGATTTGCAGTTCCAATAGCTAAAATTGTGGCTAGCGCCTTCGCACGAACTTCCTCCACAGCCGCCATATCTGTCAGAAAATGTAGATGGGCTGAGTTTGATTATGAACGAAGAAAAGGTGGTGGCATCACAAATTTGGGGGAATCATATAGTATTTATAGGGTAATTGGTCAAATGTTCAATAGGACAAATTATGAAAATAACCCTTAAGTTTATAATTTTATAAAAACTAAATTTTCTCCATCTTGTGATACATGATTTTAGATATATTTATATGAAAATTAAATTTAATAACCAAATAAAAATTATATATAATGATTCCATTTTCTAAAAATTAATAAAATTATATAATAATTAACTTCAAAAATATTAAATCTAGTTTTATATGTAGACCACTAAATATAAATAGTTCAACCCATAATATATGCGTCAAATTATATATCATGTACAATGAATAATTTGATATATTATACGTGAAAATGGATAAAAAAAATGTTAGCATTATTTGTATATTAGATATATGTATACAAGTTCTAAAAGAAATAAAAAAACATAAACAAATTAGAAGAGAAAAATGAACCATTCATAAACTGCCACTTATATATATTTTACAAGAAATTACCAGACAAATTGAATTTGGAAATTGATCTTTTGACAGATTTTACTATTTATAGACGATTTCTCTTATTATAAGATGTACATATTGTTTGATTTTTGTTTCTTGAGATTGTGAAATATGCCTAAAGAAATCATACAAAAATGAAGGAGTGAGATCTTACCAAGATCTAACATGAATATTAAATTTATTACCATTACTTCTTACTAGTACTATTCCCGTGCGATGCACGGAAGTTTATTTAAAAAGTAATGATTTTAATAAAACTAAATATGATATAGTCTAATATTTAAATATGTGATGGTTTTACCCTAATAAATTTTTTTTTTTTTAAATGTAGAATAAAACATAAATAAATTATAAGTAATGTGAATATAAGTTTCTCGCATGTTATACATGAATTTAATATAACTCACTTTGTATATAGGTATATTATATATGTCTATATATAAAAATTAATATTAAGATAAATATCTTTTTCAAAATGTTCATTTCTTATCTTTGAAATCCAAACACACATTTAGTGTATCTGTTTCATTCTCCACCTATATGAATTATAGCTTAATTAATTATGAATGTTAAAACAAACATAAATATTTAACTATCAACTCATATTATTAAATAAAATAAACTGAATAATGTTATAAGTAAATTATTTTTCTTTCATTTTTTTCTATTCTACTTTAAATATTTAAATTTATCTAAATAAAATTTTAAATTCTAATTATAACAATTTACTTTTAAAAAATCTTAGTTGCAAGTTTTAATACCTTACTTGATATTTTAGATATACAAAGAATAACAAAATAACAAAATAAGATTCAAAAGTTATTCAATAGTTGGAATAACAAAATAAAACATCTTTTGTTTTTTTTTTTTTTTGTGAATAGTTCGAATGACAAAATAAAACATATGAGTTCTTCAATATTTCTTAATACTTTCATATATATGTTGAAAAGTTTCAATTAAATTATACGTTTATATTGTAAATAGTAGATTCATCTAAAGATACACAGTGGTTAATGTAAAAAAATTGCTTAGGTTGCAAAATGTGAAAAAAAAAAAAGAAAAAAAAAGGACATAATTGAGATTGGTTAATGTTACCAAGTATTGTTTATGTTGCAAAGTCTAAAAATATATATATAGTTTAAGCTGGTTAATTTTGCTTATTTAAAAGAAGTTTAGCTGCAACTTGTATAATAGCATGGTTTAGGTTGCAAAGTGTAATTATTTATAGAAAAGTAACATTAATATATGTAAAATATAAAAAAGTAATTTTTTTTTAAGATTAATTACCATATATAAAGTTATATATATGGGCGAAAGTCATAGTTTTGTGATTTATCAACAAAAATAATTATTATAACAAATAAGCATTAGCAAATTTAATAATTTAATAAGATGATTATAAATCAAATATTAACTATCACTTTTAATTCGATATAATATGTGTTCAACTGTATATACAATGATTTTTCTCTCAATGTAATAAATGAAGAAAACTTGAGATAATTCAAGTCAAATAAATCAAACTGATTAGTTGTCGTTATAATGAAATAATCAAGTAATATAATTTGTAAAGAGAATTATTTGAATGATTTTTCATTTTGTTCCGAATCAATGCTATATTTGTTTTGCAACCTACAATAAATATTGAAATCTTACTCAATGCTATATTTGTTTTAGTATATATACACATATGAATGTCAAATCGAATATCGTCAAAAGATGATTAATTTGATATATTATACATAATAAATATATGAGAAATGGAAAAAGCTATTTGCCACCTTAGAAAGTAAAATTAATTTTGATTCTTATCAAATGTGACAACAACTTATCAATCACAGTCTGAAATTTAGGCTGGAAAGTGCTACTTACAGAAGTGACCCTACCGTGGCTTATATGTATAAATATATATATATATTTATATATATTTTTAATTTATAAAATAATAATTAAATTCTAACTATAAATAATTTAAAATATCCATGAAATATATAATAAACGGAACAATGCTATTTTATTTGGGTAGTTCATATGTAATGTAAAGTTTAATTTGTTTTTCTTTATGTCCTTACTTTTATTTTATATTTTTTTAATTTATCTAAAAAACTTTCAAGTTCTAATTATAAAGTTAGATTTTCATTTGCAACTTTTGAGATTTCATTTGGTGATTTCAAATATACTTAAATAATTTTATTTAAGAATTCTTATTTTAATAAAATAAAATTCAAAAGTTATTTTAATAATTCAAATAACAAATTAAAGTATATGAGCTCTTCAAAATATTTGGATTTTTCCATATTTTATATGGTATTGTAAATTATTTATATAAATGTTATATTTTTCTTACAAATAATTTATTTATTTGAAGATAAAAATTGATTAATGCGGAAAAAGCTATTTAGATTGTTAAGAGTAAAAAAGACAGTTGATGTTGATTAGTGCGACAAAGTATTATTTAGCTTACCAAGTTTAAACATATATAATTGAATATTAGAAAAAGTAAAAAATTAAAAAGATTTCAAAAATTAACAAATGTCATAATTTAGGCTGCAGAGAATAAATTTCCTTAAAAGAGTAATCTTAACAAAATACACATTATTAAAAATATAAATAGGTAATTAAAAATAATTATAAAAAATACTCATGATTTTTTTAAAGAAATCATTTTACTAATTTTAGTTGCAACTAAAACCAAAATATTATAGTTCAAGTTACAATGACCATCAATTATAACATAAAAACTAACAAACAAACAATCCGTTTATTCAAATCAAATATCTCATTATAATGTATGTGATATGGATGTCAAATCGAAGCTCGTGAAAAGATGAATAATTTAGTATATTATGCATAAAAATCGGATTTAAGATGAAAAAATTATTTGTATTTAAAAATAAATAAAAGAAAGTTATGAACATATCAAAAATAGGAAAAGTTACTAATTATAGTCTAAAATTTTTGGAGGGAAAACTGAAATGACACTAATACCCTCCATTTTACTTTTATATATATATAGATAGCATCATATATACAAAGTCTAGATGTGATCTCACACTTAAGTGTTAATTAATGTCTATTGCAAAAAAAAAAAAAAAAAAAAAAAAAAAAAATGCATCTCCCATTATTAATTGGTAGAAATAGGCTGGTGGGCATAAATCCTGACTTCAAATTTGCCTCAATTCTAGCTATACTCCTATACATTCAAGCCCAACATTCCATTTTAATATATTTGAGTGTTGAACAAGTTATTTTTCTGTTGTCTTACGTTTGTATATATTAAGGCATTAATTATTTCAAGCAAGCCGTCGATGGTGTGCGCACCTTCTATATCTACAAGGTTTACAATTCCAAAGTCATGGCTTGAGGTTTTTTTTTTTTTTCCTCTTATCTTATTGTTTATATATATTATACGTTGATGACTTGATAATGTGCACGCTGTTTCTATATCCGTGAGGTCATGGTTTTGAACCTCACAGCCTCCGAATTAATATGTTAAGTTATTTTTACTTTTTGTCAATAACCTTTTTATCATATTATCTTATATACATGAATAGTAATAATTAATATATAAATATTAATTAATTATTAATAATTATAAATTCATACCTTACTATTATTTTTATTTTTTACTTTTAATTTTTATTTTTTGGGTTTTCAATTATTTTTCGTTTTAAATTTTATTTATATATTATATATTATTGTAGATTCACAAGTTATATTAAGGTAAACAAATAATACTTTTTGGTTGTACAATATATACTATATCGGATCTGCAAAAAATAAAATTAAAAGAACTATAAATAATACTATTCAAGTATACTATTTTTTATATCCCTACTTGTACAGTATAAAGCCCACAAGGAGTTCACAAGTACATGATATGTCAATATATAAGAATAAAAACAATCTAAGGGAGAAACCTAAAATTAGGAAGCAACAAAATATCAACAGATACAAAACCTTTAAGGCTTTTACAAATCTCAAGCGAGGAAAATTTAATAGAAGACTTCTCTTGAACTGCAATACCTGCTACGTGATCAATAGCATGATTTTCCTCTATGTAGATGTGAGAGCCTCTCAACTAAAAAGAAAAAGAAAATTGGAGTCTCGAAAGAATTTGTGAACATATTTTGAAGCCTCCGTGAACATATAGCATTGTTCATAAGCATCATTAAAGTAGATAGTCCATCCACTTCAATCCAGATTGTAGTCAAGTCCATTCAAAGGAAAAATTTCAGTCCTTAAATTATGGCATTCAGCTCAGCAGCCACATCGTCTGTGATATATATCTAAAAGCTTCCAAAATCCATCTACAAATCTGCCATTAGAGCTACGATGTAAACCTCTTGCCCCATCCAAGTTGGTATTTCCTTTTATCGCCGCATCAATGTTTAGTTTGAAAAATCAACCAACCAAGAGAATCTAACGTACCCAAAAAGGATTTTGTTTTCTTGTAAAAAAAGAGGTATTTTCAAATTGCAGTCAAATGCCAACTACCTCTGGAAAATCTAATGAGTAACAGATTCGCAATAGAGGCGACTCTAAGCGTATCTAATACCATTCAATTAACTTGATAAACCGAAAGCATTTTATTCTGGAATTTGGACATATTTCGAGCATACCAAAAGTGCCACAGGATCATAATGGAAGTGTACTTCTGATATGCGTTTTTTCATTTTTGTTCTTCAGTTAGAAGGGATGAAACTTTGGAAGAATGATGCAAAATATTCCTGATTTTGAGAGCAACGGGGCAATGGATAAATGTATGTTTTGACCTCTTTACAAGCATTAAAGCACAACACACATCTAGAAACAACCAAAAATCCTTTACGGATGAGGTTGTTATCAAGGGATATAAAATTATCAAGTACCTCCAAAGAAAAAATGGCATGAGAACTCAAAACGGATTTAGGTCACACCACTGATTGCCAGGGCTTGGACAATCCCCAAGCCGTTCCAAGCCAAATAAGAGTCAAGATGTCATTATATATCAGTTTTCGAAACGAAATATTAGGTTCATCACAATTAATATGGAGCATGCTGAAAGAATCAATCACTTGCATAGGCAAAACATTTCTTAATAGATCAACATCCCAATAATCATTTTTCCAATAGTCCTTAACTGTATCATCACAATTAAAAATCTAAACAATAAAGGATTATTGTCACACCAGTTGTCAAACCAAATGGAGATTTCTTCCCTTCCAATTCTCTAAAAAATATCAAAGTCAGTAAACTCTTGCACAGATAAAAGTTGTTTCAAAAAATAGGATCACATAGAACCAACATCAACATTATAATGGTGTGTCTTTTTTAGATAATACTCTTTCAAATATTAGCACCATCAGGCATTAGAAGTCTTAAATTTCCACCAAGAAATAACATCAAATGCCTTATTCACATCAAGCGAATTTAAAAACCCAAGACCCTCTTCAGTTTTAGGAAAATATAACTTATCCAATGAAGCCCAATGTAAATTCCTACGGTCAGAGCTTTAGTGAGATCGATTACCCTCAAAATATAAATTGCTAGAAGATAAGACACTCTTAATGCGTCCTAATTTTCCACCAATACTAAAAAAGCATTTGTCCCAACCTAACAATCTCCCTTATTTTTTAAAAAATCTCATGAAATGAAACATTATTCAACCTATCTTTGAAAAGAGGCACACCAAGATATTTGAGTGGCAACTTTTCTTCAACAAAATGGGAAAAGTCGAGAATTATTTTCTCTCTATAGGAATGCATGTTCTTACAAAAAAAATATTACAGAACTTTTCCCATAATTAATTATCTACCCGCACACAAGCTCAAACAGAGAAACAAATTCAAGCAACCTTTTTTAAGCCATGCAAATCAGTAGCGGCAAACATTATAGTATCATCAACAAAAGACAAAGAAGAGACCATAACCCCTTTCATATTATATCTAAGCACAATATATAAATAAAACAACTCAACCAATCCATTAGTCAAAACATTAGTAAACAATGAACATAAGTTGGGGAAAAGAGGATCACCTTGTCTAATACCTCTAGAGGATTTTAAAACCTAGTAAGATTGCCATTAATCAACAAGGAAAACAGAGGATTCTGAACACTATTAAAAATGTATTTGATGAATAAAGCACGAAATATAAGAAGATGAAACACTTTATACAAAGCATTCCATTCAACTCTATCTTAAACTTTTTGCAAATCAAGTTTCAAAACCATTTTACCATTCTTACTCTTGACATGCGAATCATGACCTAATTCTTTAGATAAGATTTTATTATAAAAAATTTCACGAGTAGGGATAATACCACTATGCTCAAGGGGTATTGATGTAGGAAAGGCAATAGACAACCTATTATTAACCAACTTAATTAATAATAATTTTATCAATCACACTGCATGAATTGATAGGCTTCAAATCAGCATATGCAAGAGGATGATTTGAATAAGAGCAATAGAGGTACAAGTGAAGCTCCTAGGATAGGTATACCAAGGAAGAACTCCTTGGAAACCTCAAGTAAGTCATCATGCAAGGATGAGATACAATCAGGTCCTACCTGTTACAACTCAAATTTTCAAAGTATTTTTAGGGATATTTTTTTCTTTCTTTCTTTTTTTTTTTTTTTCTTTTTTTTTTTTTTGTTGTTGAAGATAACATATAAATTTAATTAGTACAAATATAAAATTATAAATAAAATTTGACACTACAAGGTTGTCATAACTTTCTTAAAAACATAATTAATGATAAGTTGTAAAAGATGAGATAATAAATGTTATTGAATATGCGGAAGCAAGATGAATTGGTTAGCGTAGTTAAACATAAATCGTAATTAAAAGTTTGAAATATAATGAAATCTTTTTTTTCCTCGAAATAGTTTATTCAAGTTTGAAAGAAATAAGGCATTTTGAGTCTAATAAATTAATTATAACCTTTGGACAATTAATTATAATCTAAAAGTAGGTGACGTTAGGCAAATACGTAATAAAACACTTTTAATAACCACATATAATATAAGGTAATATTATTTCATTCAATCAACATAAATGTTGATTTAATATTATACGGAGATATAGTTAAAATTGTAGTATTAAATCTTAAATCACAAATAAATTTAGAATCATTTCCATATAAACAAACTTTAGGATTGATTAAAGCCAACAAAGAAACTTTTGTGAAAACGTATTGTATGAGCCAACATCTAATAATACCACACTAATCTTTTTAATTGTTTTCATAACTAAGTTTTTAAATAGGTTATCCAATAATCAGAATAATAACATATCCACAATACTATTTCAAATAATCAAATAATATTTTCATGTATAAAGTTTAAACAAGAAACTTCACTTTAATATGTCACTACTATCAGCTCTCACCTTCAAGCTCAACTCCATCAACCTGGAAGGGTTAATAAAGGGGATGAGTTACATCCAACTCGTGGGTTTTAGTTTACCAAAATTAGTTACAAGCAAATAAACACACTATGTGCAAATCTCCATAGAATGTATCACCATCAATTGATCGTTATCAATTGTATCACCATAATTTGTGTCACCATCAATTGTATCACCGATTATTACCACTTGGGTCATGTGTCACCATACATCCACTTGGCCCTTGTATTACCATGCAGCCATTTGGAACGATTTTCATAAAAATATTTTCTCATAACATGTGCATTATCAGAAACAAACACATGATTAATATAAAACCACACCTTAAACTTAATTTCTCAATGTAAAAATGCATGAAATTGTTGCATGCAACCTCTAGCCTTAACTGTTCTCTCCTACATTTATAATTGTTTAAGAATTAGTGTATGATTAACATTAATCCTTAAGGAACATACTTAATATTTAGAAGATTTTAAGAGTAAAATATCCTTTCAATTTAAAATAAGATGTGTGGAATTTTCTTTTCTTGTTAAAAGAAAATTAGGAAAAGAAAACTTTGGGTGGCTGAAATAATAATTCAGTAGATAGAATTAAGGTAGAATGATAGATTTGGGGAAAAAGGGTATAGGTTAGAACATTTAAGAAACTTGAGGGTTGATAAAAGAAAATGGAGTATGTTTTAGAATTTAGAGAAACGGGATATTTGAATTGGGATGTAGTGAAATGTGTCCCATTCGCTGAGGCACATTCATGACTGGTCTATCCATAAATAGATTTTTGTTTAAGGGTGTAGTAAGGTAGGATGCCCATTGTAGATGTCACATCAATATGTTTTAGGTGATGTAAGTAATGATTTGTTGATTGAGTAACGATTAAAAAAAAATATTGAAAATTGTAAAAGGTATATTGGGAATTGTAAAAGATGATGTAAAATGTTAGGTAATGATAAAAAAAGTGAATTGGGAATTATAAAATATGATGTAGATAATGATGTAGATAATATGAGGTGGATGGGGAGAGATGGACAATCCGATGACCGATCCATAAAGTGAAATACAAGAGGATTGAATCATCCCCAATCCGAATTATCCAATCCAAATCCAAATATGTCCTTAAGGATTCAACAATAATAAGGATTGAATAAATAAAAGATTTGATTTAGGGATTGAAATTCCATGTTCTCCTTCGTACTTTCCTCTAGAACACCGCCCCCTTTTTCACCATATCTGCAAATGCACCCTCATCATTTTGCAACATTTTTATGGCGACGATCGGGCGGCGCCGCATAACTGCTGGAAGCGGAAACGACAGTGGATCTGATATTGACTCCCTCTCTTTCTCAATTTGTTAATTGCACCAGATTGAAAAAAGTATGTATATGTTTGATTGTGGACTGGCGAATTGTAGGGGGAAGGCTGCCTAACACCAGCAGCGCGACGACGCTACGGCGCTACGGCCTCGACCACCCGACTGGATGGTTTTTCTAGTAAAGGTGGGAGGAAGAAAGAGGCGACAACACACCGCCAAAGAGGACCATACAGTGCGTGTATATAGGTACTTCTATTGTCCACCTAGAGCTCATTTGGTAGGAGATATGGGATAAGGGAGGTTAACCTATCATAAGATTACTTAACAGGGTTTGAGGGTATAATTTAACTAGTCTTGCATTTGATAGGGGGTATTAGGTTTTGTGATAAAGTTTATTGTGTGTTTGGTAGCCTACATAATATTACTGTTACATACAGATTGTGTCATTGTAAATACACTTTTACTCCTACCAAATTTGAAAATTAATCATTTCCCTTTCCCTCATCTTCATATCGCGGTGGTTACCGCCTCAACTTGCCCTAGGTGGAAACCTCAGAAGAACAAAATGGATCGCTTCTCTTGATAAGATGTTGTGAAGAAGATTTTGCTTTGTTACCTGAAACGTAGCTTTTATTAGATTTCAAATAATAATAATAATAATGATGATGATGATGATGATGATGATGATGATGATGATGATAACAAGAAGAAGAAGAAGAAGAAGAAGAAGAAGAAGAAGAAGAAGAACAACAACAACAACAACAACAACAACAACAACAACAACAACAACAACAACAACAACAACAACAACAATAATAATAATAATAATAATAATAATAATAATAATAATAATAATAATAATAATAATAATAATAATAATAATAATAATAATAATAAGAACAACAACAACAACAACAAAAACAACAACACTAATAATAATAAATAAAATTTGTTATCTTATTTTACTATTCACTCATGAGATGCTATCTTACCAAATTGGTAAGATACCTAAGAGGGTCTAATATGAGTTAATAACCGGGCCCCCTAGTTAAACACATATAAGCAATAAGGGCTATCGAATGATCGATGAGGCCATATAAGTAATGTAATATGGGTTTATCACCCCTACCAAATGAGCCCTAGTGTATTGATACACCTATAATTGTGACCATTAGATCAAATTTTTTTTGAAATTAACCATTAGATCAATAATTTACTGATAACATGTAACCCATTAAACAGGTTACACAATTCAAGTGTCTTTCATATATACTCTACTACAATGTATTATGAAGAAACCTATTGGATAGACTTGGAAACAGCCGCCCATATCGGGCTTTATTCCCATTGATATCAATCCCTGACCTTTTACCCGCCGACTCCGATTGATGCTTTTGATGTCCATCGTCCGTTCAGTGTCTTCAGACTTATTTTGCTGCCATCGTCGTTTCTTTTACAGTGTTCAGATTCGTTTTATTCGGTATCTATTAAATTCTATTTATTGGATTCATTTTGTTTTGCCATCGGTTATTCCGTTCTACTTTAATTTGACAATTAAAATAAATGGTAGGGAAGATGATAATCGATGTGGTGGTGGCGTATAAGAAGATCAGGCAGTTGGGCTGCCCCTTTTACCCCGTCTTCAGAGTCCACACTCTCAAAGTTGAGTCTGACGACAAGCACTAAAAACTAACAGTGAGGAAAAGATGTGGAATGAATTACATTAATTGAAAAGAAAACAAAAAATTTCATAAAGAGAAAAAGAGTATTTAACTAGCATTGTAAAACATGAGTATGAACGGGAGAAACAATGTAAACATAATTGTTTCTTATTTTGACAAAAATCAGAAAAAAAATATAATGTAAACCAAATAATTAATTTAGAGAGTATTTAATATTTATACAATGTTGCAAAATTCTTGCTCATCTTTATTTAAATCTAGTTAAAATATTAAATGAAAGGTTAAAAATCTATTTACCATATTTCAGCTAATCAATTTATTTATTTATTTATTTTTTTTTTTTTTTGTGTTTTAAAAAATAATTTGATTCGTAAAAAAGTAGATCAAAATTATGCTAAAAACTTGAAAATATAGTATATTATTTTAATTAATTAATCAAAATATTAAGTTACTAATATATTTAAATCTAAATAAAGAGAAAAACTATATTGTATGGACCTACTAATTTAAATTGGTCAAATTGAAGTAATATACAAAGAAGTAAAAATAACCTACTATTCACCTCCTATAATAGGTAAAAAAATGCAAGTGTATTAATACACCAGGTGCATTATAGAATTACCACACACACACACATATATATATATATATATATATTGATTGAATCTTTGTTATTGAAAGTAAGGACTGAATTTTGGCCTTTAAAAATGTTGATATAGCAAATTTGTTGTTCCGTAGATATTGCATCCGACTGTGTTATAGAAGCAGAAATGCTGCAGACATTGAATGTTGAATGTAGCGGTTGACAGAATTGTATGAAATACAATAGAGTATAAGTTTGACTTAGATTAAAGTAATGGCCTCCTAAAAGTAAATAAATTTATTCGGCTTATAAAATAAAATATAAATTGTGGTTTACAATTAATGTTGGCTTCGAAAGTTGAATGGATCTTTTAATTGAAATTTGGTCCTTCTTATATACTTATATTCTTGAGTCTTTGAAAATTAAAAGACTTGAGTTTATAAAAAAAATTATGGATTAAGCTTTTCCAGCTACCAGACTTCAACAAATATGAAGGTTTATCTGACGAATTTGGAAAATTTCATGTAAGATGAGCTCAATGGAACTTTGGTATTAATAAAAAGATTGGATTTTTTTTTTTTTTTTAATTTAAAAAAGTTTAAATCATCTGCAACATAAATATTTTTAAAACTAGAAGCAAATTTATAGTCAGGGATAGTTGGCCTTAGAGCATCTCCAGCCCAGCACTGAACGGGCGTGGAGATGCTATTGTATTTGCTTTTGGAGGCCTAGCCCAGCGCCAGTATTCACGCTGCTCCTGCGTGTTGTGCACAGGTCATGTTCGTTCGAACGTGACACTATTCACACACGCTGACTTTCTCTTTTTTTTTTTCTTTTTTTTTTTAAATTTTTTTTTATGTTTTGTTTAACTAATATTGTGAATTTGTTAATTTCGTTGTATTATGTTAATTAATGTGTGTACCCATTATATTTTAAAACTAACATAAGTTAGTTTTATTAAAATAAAAAATTTATTCTTACTAAAATTTAATATTAGTTATATTTTTTGTATACTTTTAATTTATTTACTTGAGTTTATTTTAACAAATTATGAAATTAAAAATTATTATAAAATAATACGTTAAGATATTCACAAATATTACAACATAAACAAACACATAAATGTTAATAATCGAAACAAATATCTAAACGTTACATAATCGATACAAATACATTAGAGTACTAAATTACAAATTGAAAATACACCATGCCTCACACATACTACAATTATGGAAATACTACTAATACAAATTTAAAATAGGCCAAGATTGCTTTCGGACCCCCCAATATATCCACCATAAGCATTGAACATATTGTCACTAGGTGTTGGCTGTGATTGCATCTCTCTCTTTTGTATATTTTTCATCTGCTCTTTTCGAAAATACTCACGGCGGGCCGAATCTGGGATGGTTTCTAGATCCATCATTAGGATCTTATTTTCCTCTGTCTAAGTGTTGGTATCAGCTAATTGCTTATGTGCATCTGCCATCTGCCTATGTGTTGCAGCCTTTTATTTTTCTGCCTCATGTTTTTCAAGCAGAAACTAAACACTTAGATCCCTTTTTAGATTATTCTGCATCATGATTTCACGAAGTTCTTCATTCTCACTTTTAATCTCACAGAGTGCGGTAGAGACATCATCGCTTATTTTTCTCTTCAGTTTGGATTTTTCATACCTACTGGCCGTCCGGCACCCGATGAACAACCACCGCTGGCATTATCGTCACTCAGATTAATTCAAAATGTAGGTACGCCTAGGGTAGATAAGAGTGGTGAGTCTGGCAACTCATCAGACTGTGAGTAGTTAACTTCACGGCGAAGCTTTCGAGACACTGTTTCGAACTTTTCTATGTGTCTCATTAGTTCCCAGACATGCTCCAGCTTGAACTCTCCCTTGTGTTTTGGATCGTTTTTGTACATAATCCTTGTTTGTTTTAACTATATAATGTGTTGGAAACTACGAGTTAAAAAAAATGGAATAGCGATATTCATTGAAAATTTAATCGAGCTCAAAGACTACTTACAATGTCGCTTTCATTTGCCCCGCTAGGGTGTAGTAGTTCTACTTGTTCGTAACTAGCTTTGAATTTGGCGATACTAATCAAGATGGTCCCCATGCGACACTCTACGGATCTTTGGTTACGAACTGGCCATCCCATTTCAACAGCCTTCGAGTTGTATAGGGTATGGACACGACTCCATAACGTCTTTTGGGGTTGATATCTCCCTACTTCTGGATCCTCGGAGATTTTGATCCAACTCTCACACATGAGGGTATCTTCTGGGGCAATGTACTTGCCTTGGTTAGCCATTTGTAAGTGAAAAGCAGAAAATTAGATATTTGAAGTGTAGATGTTTGTGAAAATATGTGATGAGGTAAATGATATTTATAGAAGAATGCATATCTTGAGGTAGGTGAGAAAGTTAGTGGTAAACGGTAGGTGGGAAAGGTAGCTGAGAAAGTTAGTGTGAATAGTAGGTGGGAACTGTGTTGAGAAGGTTAGGTGAGAAAGTTAGGTGGGAGTGGTAGGTGGGAACGGTAGTTGAGAAGGTTAGGTGATAAAGTTAGGTGGGAGTGGTAGGTGGGAACGGTAGTTGAGAAGGTTAGGTGAGAAAGTTAGGTGGGAACGGTAGGTGGGAACGATGGGTGAGGACATGTGACCGGGGGTAACCATGGTTTGTTAGCTTACTTAACCTGGGTTGGAGACATTAAATTATAAAAAGAGGACCATCATAGGATATTTTTTGCAGCCCTCTCATTTCTGTTTCAATCCCTACAAACAACACCACAAATATGAATCCAAATCACAGCGGCCCTTCTTATTTATTTTCTTCGTCAAGCTCATCCGATGATGAACTTGAAGAACTCATAAATAATTACGATTTAGATAACCAAATCATAGCCCAACAGATTTACAATAATAACCTCATCATCGCCTCATATCTTACTCAGATTGATTCATCCTCCCACGGCGGATTAGATCCTGGTCGTAGAACGGTTAACCCTGACCGTGAAACAACAGCACGAAGGCTATTCAACGACTACTTTGCTGAAAATCCAAAGTACGATGAAGATCAATTTCCTAGGTGTTTTTGAATGTCTCGGAATTTGTTCATTCGTATTGTAGATGTTGTTAAAGCCCACGAAAAATATTTTCTACAGAGAAGAGATGCAACCGGGAGGCTTGGGCTATCCACACTTCAAAAGACAATAGCTGCGATACGGATATTAGCATATGCATTACCAGCTGATGCAACAGACGAGTACATCAACATTAGTGAGTCTGCTGCAATTGAATGCTTAAAGAGATTTTGTCATGCTGTTGTGGAGATATTTAGTGATCAATATCTTAGATCGCCTAATACAAATGACATTGGTAGACTACTCCATATTGGTAAACAACGTGGATTCCGCGGAATGTTGGGTAGTCTAGATTGTATGCATTGGTGTTAGAAAAATTGTCCAGCAGGTTGGGCAGGGCAGTATGCAGGTCGAAGTGGTCATCCGGCTATTATTCTTGAAGCGGTAGCTGATTATGATCTATGGATATGGCATGCATATTTTGCCATACCCGAAACTAACAATGATATTGATGTGTTGGAAAGATCTCATATTTTCTCTAATCTTGCTAGAGATATTGCACCCCAGCAAATTACGTTCTTCGGGGGGTAGAACACACTATGGGATATTATTTAGCCGACAACATATACCCCAAATGGTCGACACTTGTACAAACAATTCGAGAGCCAGGCAATCGAAAAAGAGAGTATTTTGCACAGAGACAAGAAGCGTGTAGAGAAGATGTGGAACGTGCATTCGAAGTTCTCCAAAGTCGTTTTGCTATTGTAGCAAATCCTTCTCGCTTTTGGAGCAAACATGACCTTCACGATGTCATGACTGCGTGCATAATTATGCATAACATGATAATTGAGGATCAACGAGATCTTGAGGCACCTATTGTATTTGCACCTGAGGTACCAGAACCAGGGGTAGACATTTTAGACAGAGACAACGAGCAGGTTTTGAAGCATTTCTATCCCGATTCCGCCGAATTAAAGACAAATATGCTCATTACAAGCTCCGTAATGACTTGATCATCATGTGGGAAGAGTATTCTAATAATTTAGTAAATTGACTACGATTACTACCAGGTGTCTGTAGTATTACTGCTATCCCTCTATTTGTGTAATTTTGTTGTATTTTGTATTTTTTTTTGTATTTTTTTTATTTTATGTAATATTTGCTTTTAATTATAATATTATGAATTTATTATCTCGAAATCATGAAAATACCAAAAATGTATAAGTATATTAGCAAATTAGAATTACTTAAGAAAAATAATACATAAAAGAAATTATTTAAAAGGAATATTTTATGTGGCACGAAATACAGCGCAGACGGCTGGAGCTCTGCGCTGCATTTCGCGCTGGACCAGAGTATCTCCAGCGCTGGACCAGCGCCAACGACTGGAGATGCTCTTAGCAATATTTCTTTGAGTTAATTACGAAAAAATTCATCAATTTTGGGTGAATTTTCATTTACAACATGAACTTTAAAAGGTAACAAGAAAATTCACCAACTTTTGATTTTTTTCAATTGCGACAAGTAGTCCTTTCTTTACTCCCTGACGATATTGTTTACATCTAATTGGTTCATCACCACCATCATTAGATTTGCCTTGATGAAGCTGTTCTATATCCATCACATATTTTTCAATCTGTCGTCGCAACCACCATGAATCAATAGTAAAAGTTGTGGGAACCGCAACTTCAATCATTGATTTATTACAATTATAACAATAAAAGCAAATTAGGTGGTGAGTATAGGACAGACTCGTTTAAGCATATCTAATAATGATGGTGGCAACATACTTAGATGTCAAAAAATATGATCCATGTTGTAATTGAAAAAAATTAAAAGTTGGTGAATGTTTCTGTTACCTTTTAAAGTTCATGTTGTAATTGAAAATATTGAATTAACCAACTGAATTTCTTATTAATTAATGAGAGAGAGATTACAATATATAGAGTATAGAGTTAGCTCATTAATGAGAACTAACTTTAACTAACCTCTAACTAACCTCTAACTACTTTATTCTTTAATAACTCTATCTCTAACTAATTCTGTATATATAATATATATACATATATATCTAATATGCTCCATTTAAACTGGAGAGCTACATTTTACGCTACGCATCTCAATCTACAGCTAGTTACAATACAACAGCAAAAATAATAACAGAACATAACATATACTCTAATATTCCCCCGAGTGGTTGAATTCGTGATTCTTTTGTTCTTGGATTTCCTGTGCCTCTTCAATTGATTTGCACACATTTATCTTTGCTGTTAAAAATCTAAACCTGGTTACTGGAAGTGGTTTTGTGAAGATATCCGCAACTTGTTCTTCAGAGGTAACATACCTTACTTCTACCACCTGTTTCTGAATCAATTCCCTAATGTAGTGCACATCTATTTCTATGTGCTTAGTCCTGGCATGGTGAACTGGATTCGATGCTAGTGTGATAGCACTGTTGTTATCACACCATATAATTGATGGCTTTCTGATTTGAATTCCTAACTCAGTAAACAAAGAATCTACCCACACTATTTCTGTGGAAGCATTGACCAAAGACCTGTATTCAGATTCTGCTGAACTTCTAGATGCCACATCTTGCTTTTTGGCATTCCAAGTGATCAGATTCTTCCCTAGGAATACACAGTGGCCACCTGTTGACCTTCTATCATCTTGAGAGCTAGCCCAATCTGCATCAGAGTATGCTATAAGTCTGTCTGTTGAAGAAGGTACAAAAGACAGCCCTTCATCAATTGTTCCCTTGAGATATCTTAGGACTCTTTTACACGCTTGCCATTGTTTGACTGTGGGATTGGAGAGAAACTGACTGAGTTTATTAACAATGTAGCTGATATCTGGCCTGGACATAGTGAAATATTGTAGAGCCCCTACTGTACTCCTGTATACTGTTGGCATATCAAAGAGTTCTGAATCCTGTTGAGACAGCTTTGTGCTGATACAGTATGGACTATCAGCTGGTTTACTCCCAAGCATGCTGGTCTTCTTAAGTAAGTCATTGATGTACTTGGACTGTGTGAGCAGAATCCCACTAGTTGTTCTATGGACCTCCAAGCCAAGAAAATAGTGGACTTCCCCCAAATGTTTTAATGCAAACTTGTTATTGAGAAGTTGTATAAGTTGCTCAACCTCCTCAGAATCATCTCCTGTGACTAAAATGTCATCTACATAAACCAGAACCATTAGTAGTTTCCCATTATTGTGCTGATAAAATAAAGAAGTATCAGAAATAGAAGATTTGAAGTTAAGAGAAAATAGTGCACTCTTGAGCTTATCATTCCATGATTTTGGTGCCTGTTTCAGGCCATATAGTGATTTTGTCAATCTACATACATGATTTGGTTTGTGTGGATCTTCAAAACCTGTAGGCTGGGTCATATATACTTCTTCCTTGAGTTCTCCATTCAGGAAGGCATTGTTTACATCAATTTGATGTATGGTCCAGCCTTTTGACACTGCCATTGAGAGCATTATCCTGATTGAAATGTGTTTGACTACTGGACTGAAAGTCTCAAAGTAGTCAATCCCTGGTACTTGTTGAAACCCTTTAGCTACTAGCCTGGCTTTTAACCTGTCTAAAGACCCATCTGCTTTTTGTTTTACTTTGAAACACCATTTATGCCCTATAACCTTCATATCTTCAGAGAATGGGATCAGCTCCCATGTTTTGTTCCTGAGAAGGGCCTGATGTTCTTCTTGCATTACTTTTCTCCACTGATCATCTGCAAGTGCTTCTGACACACTTCTTGGTTCAGTGATGCTGGAACTTTGCTTGGAGACATCCTGACCATCTTTTTGAAGTAACTCAGATACATAGACCTTGGGTTTATGTATCCCTCTTTTTGACCTTGTGAGCATAGGATGTTTTGAGCTATTTGGGTGAATACTACCTGTAGTAGAAGACACTTTGTCTGTAGAACTGTCTGTATTACCTGAAGAACACTTAGGAGGATGATATGTAGTATCATTTGTATTCTGAAATAAACTATCAGTGGACAACTCATCAGAGATAGGCAACAAGTATGGTCCAGAATTCTGAATTGTATCACTAGTCTTATTTAGGTGAAACAAGTCTGGAAAAGGGAACTCAAACTCATTAAAAGACACTGCCCTTGCTATGTATGTTTTTCCTTATGGATGTAAGCACTTATACCCCTTGTGACAGTTGCTATAGCCTATGAATACACATTTACTGGGCCTAAACTGTAATTTACTACTGTTATAAGGTCTTAAGTAAGGAAAACATGCACATCCAAAAGGCTTCATGAAATTATAGTCAGGAGACACATTGTACATTTTCTGAAAGGGACTGTTATTATTAAGAACTGGAGTTGGTAACCTATTAATTATATAGACAGCAAACTCAAAAGAATCCCACCAGAAAGTAGAAGGTAGTTTTGAGTGTGCTAACATAGTCAAACCCATCTCAATAACATGTTGATGTTTCTTTTCAGCCTTACCATTCTGTTGATGAACATAAGGACACGAGTATCTAACATGGGTTCCTTCAGCAGTAAGAAACTGAGCTATTTGACTATACTCAGACCCCATGTCAGTTTGAAAAACTTTGATATTTGCTTGAAATTGAGTTTGAACACTCTTATAAAACTGTTTAAACATTTTTAGTGCTTCTGATTTTGTCTGCATTGGATATAACCATGTGAACCTTGTATATTCATCCAGAAATAATATATAATACTTGAAACCAGAAGATGACATAGCAGAAGCAGGACCCCATATATCAGAGGAGACAATATCAAAAGGCTTATGAGCTTTATCATTAACAGTATGAAATGTAATATTGTGCATTTTTCCTCTCTTACAAGGCTCACAAAACAACAATGACCTATTCTGATCAGGCTTTACAGATAGTAAATTCATAACAGTCTTTACAGTAGAATGACAAGAATGGCCAAGTCTATGATGCCAAAGATTTACATCATTGTTCTCACAAATAAAAATGGGAAAATTCTGTGTTAAGCAAGAAATCTGAGACTTATTCTGTTTAGCAGTGAGTCCCTTCCTAGTAACAAAGCTCAGCTGAGTTAAATCCAGTTGATATAACCCATCTTTAAGAGCTCCTCTCAACAACACCTTGTGTGTTTTGGCATCCTTCACAAAACAAGTGTTAGAATGAAACTGAACATACACATTATTATCTTGAGTAATCTTAGAAATGCTTAACAAATTCCTAGTTATATCAGGTACACACAGGACATTTCTTAGCAATATAGAACAAGATTTATCATCTGTGGAGTAAGTACTAGTGCCTGTGTGTGTAATGTGTAATTGTTCTCCATTACCAATAACCAATTTACCTGACCCATTGCAGACATTCTGATTCTGAAGTTGTGCAGGATCTGATGTGATATGGCTGGATGCACCTGAGTCCACACACCACTGTGTGTTCCTTCCATTTTCTTGATGATTTTGTTGGGCAAAAGATTGTGTACCATAGAATACACTCTCTGGATTTTGAGGTAAGTCAGATTCAGAGGGAAGATATCCAACAGGATTCTCTTCTTCAGCAAGATTAGCCTGGTGATTGAAATTACCCCCCTGATAACTTTCATCAAACCTATAGAAACATTTTGCAGCAAGATGATTTGTTTTACCACATATCAGGCACGGATTTTTAAACTTGGTGAATCTACCCCTGCCTCTATTTCCTCTAGAAGGAGGTCTACCACCCCTAGTGGTCACATTATTATTTCCTCCTCTACCAAAACTGGTATTTCCGGAATTCCTTTGATACTGACCCTGGGCATAGTTAGCTATTCCCTGAACATTCTCAGTATTAGAATAATAGTCTTGAGTTTGAGACACTTGATGAAGTCTCATCTCATGAGTCTGAAGAGCAAACTGAACCTCCTGTAAAGTGACCGATTCAGATCTAGTAGACAAGTTAACAACGATAGACTCAAATTCAGGCCCAAAACCACTCAAAATGTAAACAATTAGCTCATCGTCTGAAATTATTTGCCCATCATCTGTAAGACTGTCAGCAACTCCACGCATTGCCAGAATATATTGATCCACGGTCATATTACCCTTTTTCATGGTTTGTAACTGAAATCTCAAATTCATAGCCCTCGCTTTCGAAGAACACTGAAAAAGAGACTCTAACACACGCCATGCTTCATTAGAAGATGTACATCTATTAACATGACCTAACATACCTTCTGAGATTGACGCAAGAAGCCAACCAAGAAGAAGTTGATCCCTACGAAGCCATGCAGTGTATTGAGGATTCATCTGTGGGACTGAATTTTGACCAGCAGACGTGGATTCAAGAAATTTGTCTGGAATTGGCACCGTTCCAAGCAGCAAACCATCATACCCATGCGCTCGGGCCACCACCAGCACTTGATTTTTCCAGAATGAATAGTTCATACGTTCAAGACGCAACGCAATCGGCGCTAACACAGTATGAGTAGGCAATTCTGCCATAGCCATTGTTACAGGCAAAGAAAAAACAGAAAAAGAAAGAAAGAATGACGAGAGAGAGAGAGAGAGAGTATTGGATCTTGTATGACTTAAGCTGGTACCATATTGAATTAACCAACTGAATTTCTTATTAATTAATGAGAGAGAGATTACAATATATAGAGTATAGAGTTAGCTCATTAATGAGAACTAACTTTAACTAACCTCTAACTACTTTATTCTTTAATAACTCTAACTCTAACTAATTCTGTATATATAATATATATACATATATATCTAATAGAAAATTCACTCAAAGTTGGTGAATTTTTTTGCAATTAACCCTATTTCTTTTTAGCAGAATCAAATGGAAAAGAAATTCTGATTTAGTAAGTACAGCTTTTGAAGTAAGTTATCAAAGATCTACAATTCGAAAGCTAACTGCACCTAACGGTGTAAAGAAAACAAATCCTTGGCTCAAATTAAAATTCGTGACCATAGCAGGATTTTGGAATAATATCTTTTGGGACTAAATATAAATTTGAACTTGAAGATGAAACGTACAATTGAATTTTGAAGCCACATTAAGACATATTTTTCCATAAAGTAAATATTGGATAAAATGGAAATCCTGTGAGGTTCAATTGAATTCTAAATTGAGTGATTTGAATCGGAACTTTGAAAAGCCAATTGGACATAGAAATTTCAAGGTATTTTTTTTTTAATAACAAAAAATAAATTGGAATATTGCTAAGATTTGATAAACATAGAAATTTTGCGAAATGAAAACCATAATACTGAGCCTAATAATGGAAGCCATTTCAAAAATGTAATATCTATTTGCTGGATGCTTATTGACATTTTCAAATTCAAATCGGGAAATAAACATAACATGAAAAGTTTGGAGTGAGATTTGAAGAAATAATAAATATGAGGATTTACTGGAAATCAAGTGGAATTATTGAGTTCATATATTTTGGGATTTTTGGAGACATGAAGTAATATAAACATAGATGATTCAACCCCAAACTTGACTAATTGGCACTAAACCTTTCAAAACTGAGCTTAAATATAAAAAATGGATATTAAGAAAAAAAAATTGTGTGAAACTTGAGATTTTTTTATGAGATAGATTATTTTTCCCAACATGAAACAAAAGTTAATCTAATGAAGTAGTTTGAGCAATTTTAAATTTTTGAGTTTTATTTTAATGAACTTTGGAGAATTAACATGAAACTGATAATGCATTTGAAAATAATTAATAAACGGTTTGAAATAGAGTTAAAATTGACTTTCATAGTTACTTGAAACTAATTTTGAGTTTGACATAAAAATGAAAGTGAGTTTATAAGGTAAATAGGAAGCAACTACACCTTCACTAAGCATAAAATTGAGACAAAAATCATATTTTGAAGTTTTTCTTCAAAGAGAAGATGAAAGAAATAAGTTATGTGGGTTTTGTGTTTTTTTACTAAATTAAAATTGAAAGTTGATTGAAGTGGATAAATTTGGGGGTCATAAATGAACTCTCAAGATAAAAGACGAAATTGAGATTTTAGTAGCTATCTCAGACTAATCAGGAGTTTTAAATTTTATTTGAAAAAAATATAAACTTGTTTGATATGTATTAATACTTTGAACTTATATTGAAATCCAATTGGAAAAATAGGACTAACTGGCCAATATATTTTTTTTTAAATAGAAATAATCAATAATAAAACTTTTGGGCTAATTTAATCTAATTTAAAACGATAATTGATGTACATAAAATTTTAAAGTCTGAACTTGTAACGTCAAATTTCGTCTATTAAATATATATACACAAAAAAATGCATACAATTGAATATTTAGATCAAAAGAGTAAAATTTACAACTTTGTGAATCCTATCTCTAGTTTTCCTTTGATTCTTCTTCAATAGTATATGTTTTCAAACTCGTTGACTTAAATAACGCTAATCCAAAGCTTGTAAGCTTAATTTTGGATTAAACGCCGTTTCTTGTTGGATTTCTCGAAGAACGCTGAGGAACACCGAAGCACGCTGAAATTCCTTAGTACCAGAATTCTTCACTTGCTTCTTGACTATTCGATGAACTTTGGGCTTTTGATCCGCACCAAATAAGAGTTCTTCAATTTATAACATTAAATTTAAGGACCCACCAAATATGAGTTCTTCAATTTATAACATTAAATTCAAGGATCAAAGTAAATTCCTAAATCAGACATTATCGCTTGAAATAGATTGGCTTTGTACGTAATGCTGCTTTGTAATATCGAATTTTGGCTTTGTAACGCCTTAATCTCAAGATTGACTTTGTACCACTTTTGTTGAGTTTGTGTGTGTTGTGATTTTTTGATAAAATAAAAATGCTCTACAATAGTTGTAGGGTGGACAACCCTAATGAACCTAGGATCGGAATGAAACAATTTGATTGGTGGTCATATTCATTCAATATCTTTTATATCAAATTAAATATATCAATTCGATTATTTAACAACTCCCACATTGGTTTCCATGTGATAATCCATGAGTACCATTATTTTAATCAATAAATAATATTGAAATCATCTTTATTCGATAATTCTTCAAATAAAAGAGTTCAACAACCTATTTTTTATACCCATAATTCCAATTTGAGGATTTTATTCAAGTATCATATTTTGACGCGGAAGTCTATACGATATCTTGATAAACAAAGTTATCTGATTGGTCCGTATAATTTGGCTTAAATCATTTTTGTCTCGTAACTTTTAACTTGTACAATTTTGGTCCCAAAAAAAATTAAAAATTTAATTTAGTCCTGTAACTTTGGAATTGGTCCAAATTTCGTCCATTTTTTCGCCGTCGGTAATTAATTAGTCCGGAAAATTGCACGTGTTGGCCACCAAAGTCATTTTTTCATCCAATTTTTAAATATCTGGCATCGGTAAGTGATTTTGAAGTAAAAATAACATTAAAAATTAAAAAAACTAAAAGATAGAGGATTTTTTTTTTTTCTCGTTTCTCATCACTTGTTGGTGCCACATATTAAAATTCTGTTGGAAAAATGAGCCATGTGAATGATACATGTAATTTTCCAGTCAAATTGCTCACTATCGGAAAGAAAAGGGACTAAATCTAAACCAATTCCAAAGTTACAGGACTAAATTAAATTTTTAACTTTTTTTGGGACCAAACTTGTACAAGTAAAGAGTTACGGGACCAAAAATGATTTTAGCCCGTATAATTTTGTATTTGGTCCCCATATACGGAGCCATTTTGACAGGTGACAATTTTCAATAGATCAATAAAATATATATCAAATCATCAATTAAACTGATTATTTAATTTACAAATTTTATTTGATCAATTCCTAATATTAAAATAATCAATGTAAAATTAATTAATTTTCAACATATACTTTATGGCAAAAACTTGTGTGCACCCAACACACAATTGCACTATTGTGCATTCTCCTATTTAATTTGAAATTAAGAATATATATAAGGGCCTTGTTTGGATAAATTCACAATAACACCATGTGAAGCAATGGATTTGGTTTGCATCTAGAAGGTCAGACGCGTGCGGAGGTTCAGGGTTCAAACCCTGCTTTTGTGCTATTTTTACCTCTTTTTATGTTGTTCAATAGTATATGTTATATAGCGTAATAGTATACGTTATATTGCGTAATAGTATATATTATAATTATATGTTTTTAACTTTTTTTATGTTGTTTAATAATATATACGTTATAGTATATGTTATATTGCGTAATAATATATATTATATTGCGTGATAGTATATGGTATGTTACACGTATACACATTTTTTTTTGAATAATATAGAATTTTTTTAAATAATATATTATATTATCTAAAATAATATAAAAAGTGCACATATATAGAAAAAAGTGGTATATATCAAATATGGCCGGATAACCCGGCTTATAATAAAAAATAGCCTTCCTATTGTTTCACTAATTTTTTTTTTTAAAAAAAACAATATTTTCAGATTTTGAACTTTAAATTTGAGATTTCCCCCTCATTCTTTCTCCTATGTATTCACTCTTTTCTCTTCTCTTCCTACTTTCTCTCATTTTTTTCTCCCAACTCTCTCAATTCTCCATTTATCTTCTTCTTTTTTTCATAGCTCCATCATCATTCATGTTCGGATTATTTTTGCAGGTGAGTTTTCTTTCATACTTATATGATAGTTTTCTTTTCCATTCTTCAAGTTGTGCAAACAATATGGTAGTTTTGTATAAAAAACGACTGAGTTGTTTAAAACGACTGAGTTGTTAAAACAACATGGTTGTTTTGTGTTTAAACAATCGAGTTGTTTAAAACACTGGAGTTATTTTTTACTCAAATAACCTAGTTGTTTAAACAACTCGGTAGTTATTTAAACAACTCGGTAAACAACTAGGATGTTGTTTAAACAACTCAGTTGTTTAATATGTCAAAACATAAGTTGTTTAAACAAGAGACTATTTTTGATTATTTAGAATAAGTAAGGCCATTCTTGATAAGTCATACTTTGACTAGGCCATTATGAAAATACCCCATAGAAAAAATTGGAGGAGATAGGATTCTATCCCATACCCTAATAAGTGGCAATTCATGATTTTACCACCTAGGCTAGTACCTTGTATGTGATAACAAACATGCCTTAATATATATATATATATATATATATATATATATATATATATTATTAATTTGAATTAAAAGAAAAAAAAAACAATTGCGCGCGCCGGCTAAGGCTCGAACTCGAGACCTCAACGCGCGCGCCTGAGTGTTTGACCGCTGGGCCATCAGCCTTTTAATTTATCCAAACGCAGCCTTAATATATATCTAATTCCCAAATTAAATTGGGGAGTGCACAATAAGCTTATTGTGTGTTGGTTGCATCCAAGACCTACTCATACTTTATTATGTGACACATTTGAATTGGATACTAAATTTGCGTATCAACATATGCCCCCTCGAGACTTGTTCACGGATAGTGTGTCTTGGAGTGGATGAGTCTCGAACTGACTTTTGAAATTTTCTCTGGACATAATGACATTTTTATACTCATATCTAGAAGTTCATGAATTTGGACTAGAATTTGATTTGAGGACCTTTTAAACTCATGTCAATGAGCCTTGAATTCAAATTTCCATTTTGATAGGTATTTTATACTCGTACCTAGGAGCCTTCGACTTGAACTTGAGATATTTTAATAGTTTATACTCGTATCAAGGAGTTCTTGAGTTGGATTTGTAGATATGTTATACTTGTATCAAGGAGTTCTTGAGTTGGATTTGTAGATAGTTTATACTTCAACATAGTAGATTTGAACGGATTTGACATACTTGACTTGGAAAAGTGGATTTATATGAAGTTGAGGTTGACAACCCAATTTGACGAAATCAGATAACTTGACGGACTTGGAGCTTAGATCCCTAAACGCGGAGCAACTTAGGAGAGGGAAACACAATATATGACTGAACTAAGAATATTTCTAAGCTGCCTACGTACCCCGGTGAGAGGGATCGATGTAATCTTGGGTCTGTAATGACTTAAAGCCAATTACGTGATAATTTTATGTCGCGAGAAGGAGATCTTATTTCAACAACCCACAAAGGAGGACTTCACATTCTATGGAACAAAAGGTGGAATGCTATTATGGATAATCACAATGATGAAAGCAACAAAGATGCTAAGAAAGAAGAATTGTCAAGTGTTTCTAATTAACATCGTGGAGTTTTAACTGTAGGAGAAGAAGGTAGATGATGTACCAATCGTGTGCGAATACAAGGACGTCTTCCCTGGAGATTTGTCTGGTTCCACCTGATCGATAAGTGGAATTCGGAATCGATTTGATGCCTAGATATGCGTCTGTATCAAGTTTTCCATGTAGGATGACACCTATACAAGAACTAAAATTGCAACTACAAGAGCTTTTGGATAAGGGGTTTCTACGTCCTAGTGTTTTGCCTTGGGGAGCACCGGTGTTGTTCATAAAAAAGAAAGATGGTATATGTTTAGGATGTGTATCGATTACCGAGAACTGAATAAACGTACCATCAAGAATAAATTTTCATCGCCAAGGATAGAAGACTTATTTGGCCAGTTAAAGGAACGAGTGTATTCTCAAAGATAAATTTAAGATCAGGCTATCATCAAGTGAAAATCAGAAAATAAGATATTTCTAAAATTTCCGTTCAAACATACTATGGACACTATGAGTTTGTTGTGATGCCATTTTGGCTTAGCAATGCACCTGTAATTTTCATAGATTTAATTAATGAACCGTGCATTTCAGCCATACTTAGATAGGTTCATAATCGTGGTCATTGATGATACCTTAATGTATTTCATGAGACCAGAAATAACACGAGGAGCACCTACAGAGCACTTTAAAGACTCTATGATGAGAGAAGTTATATGCTAAGTTCAAGAAATGTGAATTTTGGCTAAATAAAGTTGTTTTTCTTGGACATGTCATTTCTGCATGAGGAATCGAAGTAGATCCATCTAATGTTGAAATTGTTAACGAATGGAGGGCACCTACTAGTGCTGATGAGGTGAGAAGTTTTCTCAGACTTGCGGGGTATAATAGAAGATTCAATGAAGGATTTTCTAAAATATTTGAACTACTAATACGCTTAACTAGAGAAGACGTTAAAATTTCAGTTTAGTAAGGAATGCGAGGAAATCTTTCGAGAGTAGAAGCGGATATTAATTTCAGCACCAATCCTAGCAATTCTTGATGAGATACAAATATTCCTTATCTACAGTGACACGTTTAATCAACGTTTGGGAAGCGTGTTAATGCAAGAAGGGAAAGTAGTTGCATATGCTTCCAGACAACTAAAGCCACACGAACAAAATTATTCGACTCACGACTTGGAACTAGAATCCACGATCCATGCTCTAAAGATTTGTCGACACTATTTTTACGGTGGGAAATGCGAGATCTAAGTCCAAAAAAGCCTAAAATATTTCATTGAGCAAAAGGAGCTAAACATGAGACAAAGACGGTGATTAGAGTTCTGCTGTACTAAAATCCTAAGGCCATTTTCTCCGGCAACAACAACACCTATGGTTAAGTACTCGAGGGAGCCTGATAATCCTACCAAATCCTGCAAGGCCAGGGGATCCGATCTCTGACTTCATTTTAAGAACACTAGGGAGACAACCCATGCTATAAGGAACCTCCCTCTGGTGAAGGCCAAGAGGTATTTGGCGGATGTGCTTGCCCACAAGCAAGCCATACCATTTACTCGCTTCTGTCGAGGTGTAGGCCGACCTGCTCAGGAAAAGAATAGACACTCCAATGGACAGGGGCGATGGTCTATTAAGTCTGCCAAGTTCATCTTAGATTTGCTTAAGAATGGTGAAAGTAATGCCGAGGTTAAAGGCTTGGATGTAGATGCTCTCTTCATCTCACACATTCAAGTTAACCAGGCTCATAAACAAAGGCGCCGCACTTATCGTGCCCATGGAAGAATCAGCCCATACATGTCGTCGCCTTGTCACATGAAGTTGATTCTATCTAAAAAGGAAGAGCCAGTAAAAAAGGAACCAGAGTCACAGTTGACTGCCAGCGAACCCAGGAAAGCGTTATTTAATCATACAGGTTTTGAGAATACTGTAGCTCATGTGCTTTTTCTATCCAGAACATGTAAGAATTTGTTATTTATTCTTCAGTTTGAGTGAATTATTCGATTCATGATACTTTATAAGTTTTAGTGTTAGCTCTAGCTCTCAACTTGTGTTGATTTTAGTCTTAAATGCAGAATTGGGTGCTCTATTAAAATAAAGAAGGTGATTAGAGTTGGTGAAGGACTATGGTTTCACAATCTTATACCATCCAGGAAAAGAGAACGTGGTAGCACATGCCCTGAGTAGAAAGGGTAAATGAGAAGTAGCTCGTCTGCTAATGAATGAGAAACAACTAAGGGAATAATTCACGAAGATGAGAATAGAGGTAGTGATACCTCCGAACAGAATAGAGAAGAGAATAGCAGCTAAAGTAGCAAAACCAACTCTATGCGAGAGAATTGTGCAAGCTCAAAGAGAGGATAAGTTTTTTTCAAAGATGAGTAAATGAGTAGCAGATGGACAAACTCAAGATTTCACCATGATGAGTGGCGATCATCTGAGATTCAAAGGAAGACTATGTGTGCCAAAGAAATGAAGGACTAAGAAGAGAGATCCTAGGAGAAGCTCATTGTACGCTGTACACTGCGCATCCAGGAAGTACCAAAATGTATCGAGATCTTTGAAAGATCTTCTAGTGGAGAAACATGAAAGGAAGTATATCGTCATTCGTGCACAAGTGCATGACTTGTGAGCAAGTGAAAGCTAAACACCAATAGCCAAAAAGAATTCTAAAGCCTCTCAAAATACCAGTGGAAGTGGGAGCACATTACAGTGGACTTTGTAGTCGGCCTACCAAAACAATAAGAGAAAACGAAGCTATTTGGGTGATCGTGGCTCAACTAACAAATTCAGCACATTTTGTTCCGATTAATACAATCTTCGGATTGGATAAACTAACTTACATATATGTATGCAAAATTGTGAGATACACGGAGTGCCAGTCTCAATCGTTTCAGACCAACACCCATGATTCAAGTCATATTTTTGGCTAACTTTGCAGAATTCTATGGGAACTCGGTTGAACTTTAGTACTGCATTTCATTCCTAGATGGTGACGGATAATCCGAAAGAGCTATACAAAAGTTGAAAGATATGTTGAGAGCATGTACCTTAGATTTCGAAGGGAGCTGGGAAGGTTTCTTACCTCTACTAAAATTTGCATACAATAATAGGTACCAAGTGACGATCGGAATGGCATCTTATGAAGCACTCTAAGGAAGGAAGTGAGGATCACCTCTATATTGGGATGAAATCAGCGAAAAGAAGCTGCTTGGCCTAGAAATAATAAACCACACAATTGATGCAATAGGAAAAGTCAAAGAAAGAATGAGAACATCCCAAGATAGACAGAAGTCATATGTGGACAAGTGATGAAGAAACCTGAAGTTCAATGTCGGCAGAAAAGTTTTCCTGTAAGTAATAGAATTAAAAGTGTGGTTCGTTTTGGTAAAAGAGGGAAATGGAAATCTAGATTCATCGGCCTTTTGTTGGAAATTTGGCATACAGAATAGCATTACCACCAGAATTTGTTGCAGTTCATGATGTGTTCCACGTATCCATGTTGCGAAAAATATGTGTTTGACCCGAGTCATATAGTTAATAAAGAAGCACTAGAAATGGATAAAAATATGACACACGAGGAAAAACCAATAGCAATACTTGATTGGAAGAGTCATCAATCAATAAGTCGGGAAATTACTCTGGTCAAAGTTCAATGACGTCGACATGGATGAGAAGAAACAACGTGAGAACGAGAAGAGGAAATTCAAGAGAAGGCCCAAATCTTCCTTTTTCTGGTAAATTAAATTTCGAAGATGAGATTTTGTTTTAGGAGGGTAAGATGTAACACGAAAAAAAAAAAAAAAAAACTTTAGCTAATATATTTTAGGACTAATGTTTACATTATTTTATTTTATTAATATTAGTGATTTTGGCGCTATAGTTTTAGGACTTGATATTTAGCTATAATAGACCCGAATTAATTAATTTTTTAACCATAACTTTGGATCCACTGTATATTATTTAACTAGTCTAATTATTAAGACTAATAAGTACTCCAATTAAAGAAAGTTAGCTAATCACATCCATCTCAATTTTGCATTCCATTCCTTTTATTTTTGCAAACCAATTTAACTATTAATTATTTTGTGCAGTATAATTTATAAAAATTATTCCAAATTCACAATTAGTTCAATATCTCATTTTGACACAAATTACTAATATTTTACTTTATGGAAAAATAATCAGTACACACACACATACACACACACACACACACACACACATATATATATATATCAATATGCAATCAATAGATAGTATCTAATAGTCAGCAATATATAGCTTCCGGCAGTCATCACATATAACTTGGGATAGTCAGCTATAACATTATATGTGTGGTTGAATTCGACGATTCGGTGATCACTCAGACACGAAGAACTCTCCAATTTAATACATAGAATAGAAAATATTTTAGATTTTGATGTCTACTGTTACGAAAAACTAAGTAAGCATCATCACGAATAACTAATGTAATTATTTTTATTGGTATGGTGGGTGATGTGGAAGATTATTGTCCAAAGTTAGTCAAAGTCCCTCAAACCTCAGCCAGACGACCCTTTTAAGCACTTTAACCGAATTCTAACCATCCAGAGTTAGGAACAATATTCTCAATTAAAATTTTATACACATTCTCTGTATCTTCCACAACAACATTAGCCTTGGGTTCTACTGTATAGACGACACAACACATGTTGATATTACTTAACCCTGACCTATTATATATAGGGAAAGTGACCTTGTTATCATGAATACGAAAGATTAATTCTCCTTATGCACATCTAATAGAGCTTGGCCAGACGCCAGGAAAGGTCGGCCTAAGATGAAAGTAGCATCATATTCCCTTGCATATGGGCAACTAAGAAGTCACTAGGGAATTCAAATTTGGAAACTCTAACCAACATGTCCTCTACTACTCCATATGGCTTTAGTAAAGATCCATCATCCAACTGAATAGTAGTAAAGACTTGTCTCAACATCCCTAGTCCTAATTGCGTATATGTTTTTAGAGGCATCAAGTTTATAGTTGATCCTAAGTTACACAACACATTTCAAAAATTATGTCTACCAATAGATAAATGGATAGAAAACTCCATGGATCATTCACTTTTGATGCTCTTCTTTGTTATGTGTTTGTGTTAGTTCTGTTTTTAGGACTTGCTACTCTTTGCACAATTTTTACTCTTTCTGTCTGTGCATCTTCTTCTTTTCCTCTCGTGCACTACTGGATTTTTCTGCAGGCAGATCGGGCTCTTCTTTGCCACCTCTTACTATCAATACTCTCTCTTGGCGCTTCCTACAAAGAATTCAATGTACTAACACAATTCAAGATCAGCAAAAATTGAATCATATAAACAAATATCTAAAGTGTCATCAAAACAAAGAGATAGCCTTCTTATCTATGCTAGCACTACATCCTTCATTTCGATCTATTAGTTTAGACTTCTTTATCTTTTTAGTTCCTTCAAGCTCCTTTGAAAGTTTAGCATAGTTATCACAGTTGAGTGAATTTTTCTTTTTATAAAACGCCTGAGGGAAAGGAAGAGGGGAGGGGGGTATATTTAGGTGGAGGGATGTATATAAGAGTGTCAGATTTAGAAGTAAATTCTCGCTTCTCAGCCCCTGTTTTTACCATCTCGTGACAGTCATCTTTGACTTTTTTGTCATCCTCCACTTGCTTCCTCTCTATCACCTGGTCTTCGGCCTGTAGCATCTTCGGGCTCTCACACTTAGCATCATCCATTGAGTAGATGGCATGGCATTGTTCCTTCAGATTAACCACGTACCCCTCAGGAATTTTCCTATTTGGTGTAAGGATCCATAACTTGTGCAATTTAGCTCAGTTGAGCCTTAAGATCCTTCATTTCCGCCTCATAATTCTCTTTAAGCTCTTTCATCCCCAGTAAATTACGAGTGTTTTGTTCATCTCTAAACTCAAATTACCAACACAAGTCTCAATCTTTGTAAAACTCTCATCAGTCTTAGCAAATGGGGACAGTATGATGACTTCTTGAGTATGCTTCCTTCCACCATTTATTATACCATTTGTGACTGCGAAGCCTGATGGCGGTGGAGCAAATTGTTTAGATTGTTGTACAAGAAATTAGGATGATTCCTCGCACCTGGCCAATATTGATTGTACTATTGTTGGTTGCCACATAAGTTGTTGAAATTCTTTGATTAAGGTAATTAGCATCTTCAACTACTTTCTGCATGGGAGGCTTCTCTAAGTTGGACTCGGTATGTTAGGCTGAACTGGCACTAGTTAGCAAACTTAATTTCTTGGTTATAGCCACTAATTGAGTCGTAAGTGATTTAGTCGGCTCAGTCTCAATAATGCTGGCTACTTTACTCAGCCGATTCCTCTCTTTCGGCCATTATCAACTAGTAGTGGCCATCTCATCTAAGATAGTGAATGTAGCCCCGATGTGCTTTGCCAATAAAGATCCACCTGATGTTGCATCTACGAGTATTCTTGTGGGCCTAAGTAGCCATCATATAAATCACAAATTTGTTGCTTCTCAGTGAATCCATGCCGAGGGCACTGTCGAAAAAGATCCCCGAAATGCTCCCTAACTTCACCAAAAGATTCTCCATCAGACTGTTTGAACTAGGTGATCTCACTCTTTAGTTTAAGCATCTTACTTGGTGGGAAATACTTCAATAAGAATTTGGTACTCAGATCTCCTATTAGTGACATGCTTTAGTGATTTTATACCATGCCAGTGCCTTATCTCTAAGAGAGAAGGGGAACATCCTAAGCTTGACCTGATCATGTGGAACTTCATGCACCTTTAGTGTCTCGAAACTCTCTTGGACCGACCTAAGTGGACATTTGGGTCTTCTAGTGGCAACCCACGAAACTGGTTCAAATGGACTATGGATATCAATGCTGGCTTAAGTTCAAAGTTTTTGGAATTTATTGGTGGCAATTCGAAGCCTCCATAGTTTTCTTTTGGTACGAGACTAAGACAATCCCGTATAGGTGCCTGATCTTCTTCAGGATCTGCCTGAGGCTGCCATTGTGGAAGCTGCAGGAGCTGTTGAGGCATGTTATTCACCTGAGTCTGTAGATTTTGCATGAACTGGTTCTGCTGAGTCACTACCCCGAGCAATTGCCTAATCATCTCCTCTTGGCTCATATTCTCTAGTAAATCAGCCATCCCATATAATGTGTTTCCCCTTATTCTATATCTTCAGGCAATTACTTCAATTTTCGGGTAAAAAAGGGCAAGATTGTCCTTTCCTTTATATTGGGTTTGCCTAGCTATCTAAGATCACAAACAAAGAGAGCAAGATAAAATTGAACATAAATAAAAACTGAAAAATAGAGTGCAGAAATTAAATGTCTAACCTAACGCTGAATTATTTATCTAGATAGAAATTAACACAGTTACCAGTCCTCGATAGTGGCCCCAAAAACTTGACAAGCTATTTCTAACCCCTAGTGTTATCGCAAGTGAACAGTGATAGTGCAGATAGAAGCGAACAAGGTCGATCCCACAGAGAGTGTGTTGCTATGTTAATTTAATACCCTAATTACACAAGTTGTGCATGGCCGGATTACTCATGTGCTGATGGATTGGGCCGGAAGAACATATTTCATATTTGGAGGCACTTTTTGCGCGGCCGGATTTACCCATCCGACTTTGACTTTCTCCTGTTCAAGGTCGGGTTTGAGCCATTTTTTACTTTGGTTATAAAAGAGGAGGTCAGCGAGAATAAGAATCGAAGCATCCAGTACGGGAATTCGAGCGTGGAACAGAAGGCAGTCCGAGACTCGCTCTTCGACATTCGTTTAATTTCTTTAATTCCATTTATTTTAATTATGTTTTGTCTTAATTCGATTTTAGACACTAGTTTACTTATGAGTGGCTAATTTACTTTATACTAGTTTGAAGGGATGTTGAACCCTAATCGTTTTTATGATTAATTGATCCGTAGTTAAATTTTGATTTATTATTTCGCAACTGATTTGTGTTACTTGTTCTTATGACCCACGATTGATTGATTGCTTGATTTGATAGGGTCCGTCGAATTAGGTTATTAATTTATCATTGCTAGATTATTAAATTGTGATCCGTAATTGTTATAATTTTATAATCGCGAGTAGCAATAATGGTTAACTCGTTAGGGGTAACACAAATCTAGGCCATCCGAATCGAGCTTATGTGTTTGGAGTCTAGTCTGACCTATTATCCTAATTATTAATGCGTTTAATGAATTAAAACTAGAGAGCTTGTTCTAGGCTGTTCAATTAAATAGGGTTAGCTAATGATCTAATCTTAGTTAACTAATCTTAAGGGATAATTCGGGTTGTCGGTCTAGGGTTAGAAGGTTGAGGGATATTAATCAGGTTTAATTAGTTAATTAATTTGTAGACGAATAGGGGGATACTGAACTGAGAGCTAGTATTACTTTTGATATTGGTTTAAGTCGATTAATATTTACTTAATTGAGTCTTTGAGATAGTTAGTTATTTAATTGTTTATTTGATTAGCTTAGTGATTAGAATAATACAATCAAAAACCCCCTTTATTTACTTTTACCGTTTAGCTATTAATATTAGAAGCATAATTAATTCATCCGCTCCTTTGGGGATTCGACCCTTACTTATCGCTGCTACTAGTTAGTAGAGGTAGAGAAGGTAGTTAATTGGATGTGCCTCGGCAGCGCGGTCAACTACCATTCGGTTAGTTTTGAGTATGGTGGCTGCAAAGAACTTGATGTTAGAGCAAATGGATTTGAAAATAGTCTTTCTTCATGGTGACTTAGTAGAGACTATTTACATGGAAGAACTAGAGGGATACTTGCCAGAAGGGATCTATAAGCTTGTTTACAAGAACAACTTGTATGGTCTGAAACAAGCTCCACTACGGTGGTACAAGAAGTTTGATGAATTCATGCATGAGATTGAGTTCAACAGATGCGACGCTGACCATTACTGCTATTTTAAGAGGTATATCAATGGCTATATCATTTTGTTACCATATATTGATGACATGTTGATAGCAGGTTCGAATGCTCGAAAGTTGAGCAAGTTGAAGAAGCAGTTTTCTAATCGGTTTGCTATGAAGGACTTTTGAGACCAATCGACTTCTGGGTATACGTGTTGAGCACGATAAGGTGGCAGAAAAGTTGTATCTTTCACAAGTTGACTATATCAAGAAGGTCTTGAAGAGGGTCAGTATGCAAGATGCAAAGCCAGTTAGTGCCCCTTTTGGTAGTCAGTTTAAGCTATCCAACAAGGATTCACCTAATAATAACGAGGAGTGAGCCCATTGACACGTCGGTTTTCTAAACTAGTGTTCCGCAAGTGTACGGTTGTAGGTGTAGTAGCGGCAGTCAAGGTCGATCCCACAAGGAATAGATTTTAGGTAGTTCGATACCTTGATTTTCTAGGATTATCCTAACTAGAGACTAAGATTTCAAGGTTGTGTTTAACTAAATTAAAGAACTTAAACTAATTGACTAATTAACTTTGACTTATCAAACAAAGAGAAATTCCAATTAACAAGAATTTATCCTAGGAATTTGATTTCAGGACTTACTTTAATGATGAATATGTTAAACTTATAGACCTTTAAACCAGATTCTAGTGTTTACTAAGCAGCGCTCCAATAACCTAACCCTTCTTTCGAAGTGACGAGATCTTAGATTAATTAAAATAAGTACCCTCTCGAGTCAACTAATCCTAATAACTCCCAAAAGCTCACAAACCAATGCCTATACAGTCATAGACAACTGCGCTCTATGTCGTACGTCTAATAACAATTCCCTCCTCTCGAAGTGAATTTTTTAAACGAGATAACTAAATCTAGGTGATCAAACTAAATTTAGTTGGAAAAACAAACATAGAGATAAACATGAAAACGGAATCTATAAATTAAAACACAATTCGAAACATTGTTGTAAAAATCCCTACTCTCTAAACCCTAGGACACGAATAGCTTAGCTACTCATGCCTAGCATAAATTCAATACAATAATTCATGAAAAACATTGTAAAGAAAAAAACTAGAAAAGAAACAAACTAAACCCGATTGAATCGTCTCGATGATCTTCGTCTTCTTTGTCCTCCAAGTTTTCTTAATTCTTTCTCTAGGTATCTCTGGGAATATGGAGTGTCTCCCCCCTGAAAAATGAGCTTGCCTCGTTTTTTATTAGCTTTTGAAAAGTCCTCAGGAGACTAGAATTCGAATTCTTTTTTAAACAGGAAAATCTCAAAATCGCACTTCCGGACGCGACCAAGTTGGCTTGTTGATGCGACCGAGTTGGCTTGTGACGAACTCGCTGCTTTTAGCCCTTCGATGCGACCGAGTCAAGTATTTGACGCGACCGCGTCGATTCCTTCATTTCGTTGGGCTTTCTGGACCGGTTTAGATCGGTCTAAGCTGGTCTGGGCCGGTTTTTGGCTGGTTCGGACCGGTTTTGGTCGGTTTTGTCCGGTTTAGCCTTTCCCTCTACTTGTTCTTTTGGCCCATAATCGTAAATCACGACTTTTAATCCTGAAAATACTAAAAATACCTTAAAACAAGTCAAACACGTTAAATGGTCCAAGATATGAAATATAAGCAATTATCGACCATATACACATGCAAATGCTATAAATATATACTTAAAATCGACCTAAATGCATGTATACACAATGTGTATCACCCATATGTAGAAAATTCCATAGGCTTCAGTAGTTGGCAGCCTAATATATGATATGGTGTGTACAAGACCTGACACTGCACATGCGTGGGAGCAGTTAGTCGGTTTATGGGTAAGCAACATTGGCAGACAGCGAAGTGGATCCTCAAGTAAATGAGAGGTACTTCAAAGAGAGTCTTGTGTTTTGAAGGAAAAAAGTGTTGCACTAGTAGGGTATGTTGATGCATATTTAGCATCAAGTGATCTAAACACGTAATTAGGAGTGTGAGATCGAGAAATTAATTGCACCGTCGAACTCAGAATGGTCGAGAATGGGTGGAAGTTGGAGCACCGGTGATTGAAAATGCTAGAAAGGCAATGCGAGTACCTCACTCTCCGGCCAGTGACAATGGGCCTTGTTTTGGTCAACGGTGACACATGAAAGCCCTGTTAGAACAAGTGGGGGAACGAGATCGCGCCACGTGTGCCACATCATTGTACAATCAGCTAGCATAGTCAGCTCCATGTGGCGTCGCGTGAGCCACCACCTACCAGTATCACGCTGACAAATGGCATCGGTGCCACGTCTGCGACAACTGGACTGGACCGCTTCAACACTGGTCCACCACCAGCTGAACCGAGCCTACCTCGATTCATGGTCAGCCCATAGAAGTCGGACCACCGTCCGCTATTTTCGGCCGGTCACTAGACCACCGACGGTCCATTGCTGGACTGCCACAGGGCTACAGTCGATCGGTCGCTGGACCTCCACAGCGTTGTTGCCGGAACCATTTGTCGCGTGGGCGGCAGGTACGACGTACCTAGGGCGTGTAGCGTGCATGGTGGCGCATGTAGCGTGCCTAGGGATGTGCACGCACATGGGTGGCGTGTGTTGGTGCGTGGGTTTGTGTTTTAAAGCATATGAGCGTGTGGAGGCGCGTGAGGCACATCTTTTGCCCGTAGGTGTACATTTTCACATGTAGAATACGTGTGCAAGCACGTGTCAATGCATGTGAGCATGTGAAGATGAGGGTTGATGCGCAACGGAAGTGTGGTAATGCGTGATGGAGCATGTGCTGCTTCTGGACGTGCGAATGGGCCGTGCTTCATCAATTTTTTAGTCGGAAAGTTTCTATGACATTGTTCTATCAACGTCCTATTTTTCTATGATTCACAATTATTTTTCTGATGGATTCCAAACTTTAGGAAATTTGAATCCTTTTAAAAATTTAATTAATTCAAGGAAATTAGGTTGGGGTGTGAGAATAATACAATATTTTTCAGGAGAAATTGATGAATTGTCTACCTAACCAAGTGATAGGGATGGCCCAGTCACTTCGGGTCGGGTTAATGCCTCGGCCCACTAACTGGCCCAGAACCACGACCCATTAACCGGCCCAGAAGGTCCAGAGGTACGCGTCCCGGATAACGCGTGTGGCGCAGCCCAACTTGTGGCTTGTTCCGCGACTCAAGGCCCACGATCCGTTCCCAACCGCCATGCAGCAGAAAAGAGGCGTGATAATAGGGAGTTAGTTAGGGTTCAGTTAGGGTTCAGTAGGGTTTAGTATAAATTGGAGAAAAGAACTCTGAATTAGGGTTCGCATTCTGTATTCTGGAATTACTACGTGTAAACTCAAAGATCTAGTGAAAGAAACACCTCGGCAGGTGCTATTTTGTGCCCATGGACGTAGATCTCCGGATCGAACCACGTAAATCTTGTGTTTTTTCATATTGCTTACGTAGGTTTTCGTTAAGTTTCTTGGATATCAGATTGCGCATTATCAATTGGCGCCGTATGTGGGAACCGCAAGTAGTTTTTGACATTAACTCTGATAGGGATGGCCCAGTCACTTCGGGTCGGGTTAATGCCTCGGCCCACTAACTGGCCCAGAACCACGGCCCATTAACCGGCCCAGAAGGTCCAGAGGTACGCGTCCCGGATAACGCGTGTGGCGCGGCCCAACTTGTGGCTTGTTCCGCGACTCAAGGCCCACGATCCGTTCCCAACCGCCATGCAGCAGAAAAGAGGCGTGATAATAGGGAGTTAGTTAGGGTTCAGTAGGGTTTAGTATAAATTGGAGAAAAGAACTCTGAATTAGGGTTCGCATTCTGTATTCTGGAATTACTACGTGTAAACTCAAAGATCTAGTGAAAGAAACACCTCGGCAGGTGCTATTTTGTGCCCGTGGACGTAGATCTCCGGATCGAACCACGTAAATCTTGTGTTTTTTCATATTGCTTACGTAGGTTTTCGTTAAGTTTCTTGGATATCAGATTGCGCATTATCAATTGGCGCCGTCTGTGGGAACCGCAAGTAGTTTTTGACATTAACAGTCCATTCATGAATGCGTTGATGATTACATCATTTGAGCAATTTCGCACCTTGAGACTCTCCGCTGTAAAGCGGTCAAGAAATTGGGTAACGGTTTCGCCGTCCCGCTGTTCCATATTCATGAGGTCGGCCAGGGTGGCCATGGGCTTTGCACGTGCTTCGAAACGCGCCCAAAAGTGTTCGGCGAGTTCTCTAAAAGAGGATACGCTATTGCGCGGGAGAGAATCAAACCAAACCCGAGCTTCATCCTGAAGGTACTCAGGGAAAATCTTACAGTAATGGAGGGACGTAGTATGAACGCGGCTAAGCATGTTGTGCCTGAAAGCTCCAAGAAAATTGGCTGGATCTCCGGTGCCATCGTAAGGTGGTATGGCAGGCCTTTTGAACCCTTCGGGAAGGGAGGTGGCCATGATTTCTTGAGAGAACGGTGTGATGATATCTCCATTGGCATCAAGGCCCAGGATTCTGTCGAGCTCGACATTGCGTTGGACTCGCTCATACTCTTGAAGATCTAGAGTATGAGGATTGGCATAACGAACTCTTTTAGCCGCGTTGAGTGGACGGCGGCGATCGACATCTGTAGGTTCGTCGTTGCGCTGTCTTGACCCGTTAGAACTCCCATGGTCCTCGGGAGAACCAGGTCGTTCCCGTCGCCGATCCTGACGTCCGCGGTGCACCGGGTCTTGTCGATCATGCGAGTGCTGACGATGTGGAGGCACCGCGGGATTGGCATCATGTCCGGCAGGTCCCTCGGGATTTAGGCGATTGGCCGCCCAGTCCTGAAGAACATGAGCATGCTCTTGTAGGAAGGCCTGGAGTAATTCTGAAGTTATTTGAATATTCACCGGTGGCCGGGCAGCAGCGAGATTAGGGTTTTGCATGTCTTGTGGGGGTGCAGGTAAGAACTGATTGTCTGGACTCATAACCGGGCTTTGGTTGCCCTGATGATGAGACGTACCTCTTATTGGCGATTGCCTCGGCGGCAAAACTTGATCCACGGGTGGATCTTGATTGGCTTGATCACCCTGGCGAGATTGATTCAGACGAGTCATCACCATGATATTTGAATGCACTGTTAATGTCAAAAACTACTTGCGGCCAGACTACTACACTCCGGTGCTCCCTTCACCTCGGCCAGACTACTACACTCCGGTGATCCCTTCACCTCGGCCAGATTATTATCAACTTCCGATACAGTTTCTTGCTTTTGGGGGACTCGCTATCATCCCGGTGTAATTCGGCCTAGTTTGATTCAGCTTCCACGGACAACGCTGTGGAGCACCTTCGACGCGGAACAGTCTTGGCCATCCAGAAACACGTCGGCTCATCTTGCCTACAGCTCCACCCCGGTTACAACCGAAGCTCCTTCCTCGCTCCGGCTGGGGGAGGGGCATCTGATAGGGATGGCCCGGTCACTTCGGGTCGGGTTAATACCTAACGCCTCGGCCCACTAACTGGCCCAGAACCACGGCCCATTAACCGGCCCAGAAGGTCCAGAGGTACGCGTCCCGGATAACGCGTGTGGCACGGCCCAACTTGTGGCTTGTTCCGCGACTCAAGGCCCACTATCCGTTCCCAACCGCCATGCAGCGAAAAAGAGGCGTGATAATAGGGAGTTAGTTAGGGTTCAGTAGGGTTTAGTATAAATTGGAGAAAAGAACTCTGAATTAGGGTTCGCATTCTGTATTCTGGAATTACTACGTGTAAACTCAAAGATCTAGTGAAAGAAACACCTCGGCAGGTGCTATTTTATGCCCGTGGACGTAGATCTCCGGATCGAACCACGTAAATCTTGTGTTTTTTCATATTGCTTATGTAGGTTTTCGTTAAGTTTCTTGGATATCAGATTGCGCATTACTTCGATTTTGTTGAATATAAATCTTGTTTGTGAACTGAATTCCCGCTCATTGTATGCTTGAGATTGATCGTTCTCGTTGATTCTTTTGTCTGTTTAGAATACCGCGGAATTGCATGAGACGATCAAGAAGCTTATGCGATCACTAGAGTGGTTCCGCGAAGAGAAGAACAACCTGCAAATGCACGTAGTGCCAAGGCTAGAAAAGCGGGTGGCCGCGGTAGAGAGAAAGGCGAAGGAGGCCGAGGAGAAAGCCTTTGATCAGGAGTTGAAGTATCTGGCAAAAGTTGCTGAACTAGACCGAGTCCTCATCCATCAAAGGGAGTATGACCGAATATTGACCGAGTTCGGCTTACTGACATTTGAGGAAGTTGAGGCGCGGGTCGTAGAAATTCAGGATGAGATTTCAGCGCTTATGGCGAGGAGCCCGGCCGAGTCCTCGGAGCTCGTAAGAAAGCGAGAGGTGTTGGAGTTGCTCCTCAACATGTATGAAGGACTGAAGGGCCGTGGCAGGTGGCGGCCCTCTGCCGAGGAATATATTGCGAGTACAAGCCGGAGCCAAGGTACTTCAAAAGCCCCCCGGAAGGGTAAAAAGAAGCCCGCGGGAAGGAGCAAAGGCATTATTATTCGAGAGCCAGTTCCAGTGACTACGGTCGAAGAAGAGCCCGCTGTTGTTGCCGAAGAGGTAGTCGAAGAACTGGCGTCATATTCTTCGACTACCTCTTCGGCAACAACAGCGGGCTCTTCTTCGACCGTAGTCACTGGAACTGGCTCTCGAATAATAATGCCTTTGCTCCTTCCCGCGGGCTTCTTTTTACCCTTCCGGGGGGCTTTTGAAGTACCTTGGCTCCGGCTTGTACTCGCAATATATTCCTCGGCAGAGGGCCGCCACCTGCCACGGCCCTTCAGTCCTTCATACATGTTGAGGAGCAAATCCAACACTTCTCGCTTTCTTACGAGCTCCGAGGACTCGGCCGGGCTCCTCGCCATAAGCGCTGAAATCTCATCCTGAATTTCTACGACCCGCGCCTCAACTTCCTCAAATGTCAGTAAGCCGAACTCGGTCAATATTCGGTCATACTCCCTTTGATGGATGAGGACTCAGTCCAGTTCAGCAACTTTTGCCAGATACTTCAACTCCTGATCAAAGGCTTTCTCCTCGGCCTCCTTCGCCTTTCTCTCTGCCGCGGCCACCCGCTTTTCTAGCCTTGGCACTACGTGCATTTGCAGGTTGTTCTTCTCTTCGCGGAACCACTCTAGTGATCGCATAAGCTTCTTGATCGTCTCATGCAATTCCGCGGTATTCTAAACAGACAAAAGAATCAACGAGAACGATCAATCTCAAGCATACAATGAGCGGAAATTCAGTTCACAAACAAGATTTATATTCAACAAAATCGAAGTACATTATTCATGATTCCGTACACAGTTTACATCTACTCCTATTTTATACTACATTAAATCTGAGGGGAACGACTGACCTCCCGCTCGGTCCCCTCAGTATCCTCGGGCAACACCTCTCGCCGGCCCTCCGACACTTCAGCTTCTTCCTCCTCATTAACTGCGGCAGCTTCATCCGCAGCTAGGGCATCAAACTCCATCCGAGGGGGGGGGGGGTTCTTTGTTTCGGGGCTTGGAGACAAGCTCACCCCGGCGGAATGCCAGAAACTCCTGGTCCTGGTCCACCTCACAGTTAGCAATCTCCTCGTCCTTCAGAATTTGTTTCTTCTCCGCTAGAGCCTTCAACAGAGGCCACTCCGGCAGATTTGCTAATGCTGTGTAGTAGGCCTTCTCCACCCCGGCCACTGCATCAAAGTCGTACCCGAATTCTGGACGATATACATCCACATTCGGGTAGACCTCCTTGATCTGCTCCAGCAGCACAGATCGCGTGGCCTGGTCCCCTATCGCAACAAAATCGGTCTGAAAGTCAAGAAACGCGCTGGTTTGGAACAGTTTCTCGGCGAATGCTTTCAGCATCGCTTCTTGACCTTCGACTATGGCAGCCTCCCGAGCCTCCATCTCTGCCCGCAGCTGCAGTATTTCCCCTCGGAGGACACCGGCTTCTGCCTCCACTCCGCGCAGATGCGCTACCTCATTTTCGACCAAGGCGGCCCTCTTACGCGCCTCGGTCAGGTCTTGTGTTAACCTGTCGTTGCGCGCCCGAAGCTCTCTAGCCACTTCGGCTAGCTCCTCCTTGCCTTCCTTCTCGCTCTTACGACCGAGGTCCATGATTCCTCGCGCCAAGCGCAGAAGTTCTTCGGCATCGGCCCCCTCCAACCCCAACAGACTTGAGGGCCCCTGCTCCTTCAACTGCCACCAGTAGCAGCACACAGAAATCAGCACAGATAAATGTACACTGCATTTGCGTTAACAGTAACTAACAGAACCTCCTGGATTTACCTCCATGCTCTCCCCGGTGCGGAGTCTTTTTGCTGTTGCTGGAGGAGTCCCAGATGGCTCCGGCCTCTTCTTGGATACAGGGGTAGGCCTCGCCGCTCCTACCTGCTCCTCAGACCCAGCGCTGGGCCTCGCACCAGGTGACATCTTCCCCCGGGGAGATGCCTCAGCAGTTTTCCCTTTCTTTTTGGCCGCCGCAGCCACCGCGGGGCTTCCAGCCGGCTCTTTTCCGAAGCGTCCCACTGCATGCAAAATTTGAAGTTAGTCCTGTACAAAACAACAGTTTGTAAAAAGCATAACATGAGAACTCCTACCCTCCTCGGCAACCGCATCGCCCGAATAATACGGGCTCAGTCCGGCCCCCTCCAGTTCCTCCTCAGTACAGAGGGTCTTGAAAGTCCCCACTGACCGGAATGTATGTACGACTTCGGCCTCCGGGTTCTCCACCGGGGCAGTATCAAGCACCTCATCCCTCCTCCACTTCGGGAGAGCTACTCCGTTCTTCACAAAAATAAACCTCTCCTTCCATCCCTCCACCTTACTCGGGTTTTGCACCTTGAACCCACCTCGGGCTCGGGGACTGAAGGAGTACCACCCCTTGGATTTACCGAAGGCTTTTAGTTGGTAAAAAAACCTAAATAGCTCTACGGTTGGTTCTACCCCGGCATTTTTGCACACTACGGTGAATCCGACTACTTGCCTCACCGCATTTGGCGCTAGTTGGCTTAAGGCAATGTTATAGTATCTCAGTAACCGGACCACAATGTCCCACAGGGGCAATCTCAAACCTATTCTCAGGAAGTCTATATACACACTAATGAAACCCTGCGGCGGGCAATAGGCCCTATCACCGGGGTTCAGTACTATATATTCTAAGTTAAAGGGAAGGTAAAATGAGGGGATTTCTCTCTCAATCTGCACCCGTGCCATCCGCGGTGCTATTGTGGATATCTCGAAATCCTCTTCCGCACACTCGTAAAAACCGACCATCTTGACATTGGTTTCCCTGCCATCGGCTCGATCCACAGTCCTAATCTCATTCCTCTCTGGAATTATGACTCGCAGAGGTGGCACGTCTAACGGAGCGCTCTTAGTCCCTACTTCCTGAACAGAAGAAGAAGATGAAGAAGAAGGCATACTTACTTGGTTTGAGTTTGAGAAGTTTTTGATTCGAGATGAGTCACACGCGACCAGATTTCTCCTTTTTTCCCGCTTTCTAAAACTGGCTAATCGCAATGAGGAAGATGAAGTTACTGTGCCATTATTCCAAATATATACACAAAAAACCAACGGCTCTGATACAGCCTATTCAAATTCAGTGATTGAGATTTGGACGTGATATTCACGCGCTTTACGGTTCCCAAGGCGCGTAGGGAATAGGTTTATTGGAAATCGCAGAGCGTGTCACTTCACATCCCTCTCTCTCATGATGGCGCCGCCAATCACATCAACCTCACTCTTGGCCAGGAAGATTTAAACTACACTCCGGTGCTCCCCCCACCTCGGCCACACTACCACACTCCGGTGGTCCCTTCATTTTGGCCAGACTACTACACTCCGGTGATCCCTTCACCTCGGCCAGATCATTATATACTTCCGATACCGTTTCTTGCTTTTGGGGGACTCGCTATCATCCCGGTGTAATTCGGCCTAGTTCGGTTCCGCTTCCACGGACTACGCCGCGGAGGACCTTAGACGCGGAACAGTCTTGGTTATCCACAAACACTTCGGCTCGCCAGCGACCACGGCTCATCTTGCCTATAGTTCCACCCCGGTTACAACCGAAGCTCCTTCCTCGCTCCGGCTGGGGGGGGCATCTGATAAGGATGGCCCAATCACTTCGGGTCGGGTTAATGCCTCGGCCCACTAACTGGCCCAGAACCACGGCCCATTAACCGGCCCAGAAGGTCCAGAGGTACGCATCCCGGATAACGCGTGTGGCGCGGCCCGACTTGTGGCTTGTTCCGCGACTCAAGGCCCACGATCCGTTCCCAACCGCCATGCAGCGGAAAAGAGGCGTGATAATAGGGAGTTAGTTAGGGTTCAGTTAGGGTTCAGTAGGGTTTAGTATAAATTGGAGAAAAGAACTCTGAATTAGGGTTCACATTCTGTATTCTGGAATTACTACGTGTAAACTCAAAGATCTAGTGAAAGAAACACCTCGGCAGGTGCTATTTTGTGCCCATGGACGTAGATCTCCGGATCGAACCACGTAAATCTTGTGTTTTTTCATATTGCTTACGTAGGTTTTCGTTAAGTTTCTTAGATATCAGATTGCGCATTATCACCAAGCTTATTAGAATATTCAATAGGAACTGATAAGCAATGAGTCATATAAGATTATTGGCCATGTTCCTTAGGGAATGTTCTTAGTAAGTTTAAAAAATAGCTATTGATTGGATATGTCTAATATAACCCCTACCTCTATCGTACGACATAATTGAGTTTTTTGACTTGCCTTTACGCTGATTAAGTGTTAGGCTTAGATCAAAAGTGATCACCAGGTTAAGTCAATCTTCAGAGAGATATTAGATCTTCCGATATATGAAGATGGACCTTATTGAAATGTTGATAGAAGTGTCTTTAGAGTTGAGACGCTTCGTAAGCATGTATTAGGAAGGTTATCAGTCATAAATGGAATTGAGCTAAGAGCATTAATTTTCTTTGGAACTGCATTTCCAAGTATAAAGACAGTGCATGCATTGAGATCCTTGACACTCAACCGTGTGTTGTACCCTGCATTATGTGTGATCAACTTGTTGTCAATGCAATGTGAGTATGACCAACATTGTAAAATCGTATTGAGAACATGATTGGTTACTTGAGTGGGGGTTATGGGTTGGAAGAATCTTTGCACTCTCATCCATAACAGCTGGATTGTGTTTTCCTTTTAGGGTTGAGTTGTGGTAATGCGACGGTGGGATATAGGTGATGATTGTGAACATAGTGAACTTTTGAGGTCGTACATTCCGTTAAGTTATCATAATGTTAATTCTAAGAACAAAATCTTGTGTACATATAGTTTTAGGATGCATATATGTATGCATTCGCCTCCCTTACATGTAGATGACAAGACGAGGAGGTCATAACAACTAGGATGTACTAAAACATAGATTTAGTCTTGAATGGCATTAACCAGATCTGGCAGACCCTAGGAGAGTGCCAGTATAGGAATAGAGAAGGAACCAAAAGTGGTTCCAGTATTATGGAATTGAAGACAATTCCTTTACCAACGAAGCCTTGAATGTTCAACTGACTTTGTGCTTGGTAATCATTCTCATTTAATGAGAAAAATACTTTAGCTCAAGATATCAAGGTATATCAGAGTAAAAGTTTGGTATATTTACCATCACTAGTCAAAGGATGGTAATCCAAGTCTTCTATATGAACAATAAATTCTTAAGTTAGAATCTAGTATTTTCGCGTTAATTGAGGGCATCTAAAAGTTGATCATGACCATTCTGGTGGTTCAAATTTTTGGGATGATACATATTAAAGTAATTATAAGTGGATATGAGTTGCTAGTTAGCCAATTACAAGTTCCCCGTTTAGAATTGGATTCTAAATATAGGAGGAATTCAGACAAAATGGAAGATACTAACAATGAGTTTTACAAGAACGTCTCCCAATAAAGACAAACGGTTCATTTTGGGAAACACAAAGTTTTGAGCATATGTAGTGTAGTGTGTTTGGCTCAACATATGTACCGTACCAATTCGAAAAGCACTTAATCGTGCCAATCCATTGTGTATTTTTAGTTCGTGACACACCTGCCAAAATAAGTTAACAATGAGGGATAAACATGTAGTAGTATTCATTAACTGTGATAGCAGATACCTGAACACTTTTTGGGAAGCACTTAATAGTGAACACTCAACTTGAATGACTGCAAATGTTAGACATTGTCAAACTTGTCAATTAATTCCTTTACTTTGGATGAAAGTATTTAAGGAAATGAATGTAAGAGCTAGAAATTTCAGGGGATATTTTTGTCCATTTTCATAGGATTATAAGGATGAACACGGGAATTTATTACATAATTGATAGCTTAGGCATTTATCACTGCAAATTGAATTTGCAACATAACGAAGTTGATGATCAGACTTGATCTCTTGCAATTCAAAATTGCATGATGACCTAAAGTTATCATGTTTGTTATCCTTAAGGATTTTGAAATTGGACGAATTTTAGTTTTAGTTGGAGTTCTTCTAAGATCTGGACTTAATTTGAGATAATGAGAGTTTGATTGGTCGATAAACATTAAGACAATATTGTAGATGGACATGTAAGAGACTGCTTTCTGTTGGTTGATGAAGTAATCATATGTCTATGCCTTTAAGAGTGGACCGATTAGTGAAAATATGTAGGAGACTATTTTTCATTAGGCATAACATGAGCCTCAATTGAGCAGAAATACACTCGAGGAGTCATTTTATCCGAATTGTTAATCCCAGGGGGGTTCTGCTTCGTTTCATCACCAACACTTGAACCATTTTATAGACAATTAGGATAATTCTTCTGTTGCGATTAAGCTATTGTGATGTTTAGTGATTCAAAGAAGTAATGGTTGATCATGGAGCCTAATCTTCCGTTACATATGAGGATTAGTCACACGATTGGTCAATTTCATTTGATTCCCTGAAAGTTCAGACACTGCAGTATTTAAGATAACAGTTAAATGAATAAAGCATAATTATTTTAAACTAATTGTAAGGGTGAAAGTTTGCCTGACTATTTTATATAATCAATATAACAGAATTGGACATTATCAAGCACTTATCTGTTCTTCCCACACGTTTTTTTACAAAATTATGTGGTGAAGAGATGGGAGAAGATGTTGCTAGATAAATGTTTAGGTCCATGATGACGCAAGTCAACTATTTTATTTCATTGTAAAAGAACGTTGATTGCGACCCAAACCTTGGAAATGAGTATTCATTGAATCAAGGTATTCATTGAATATAGGTATTCATTGAACTAGTAACTTATATATATATATATATATATATATATATATATATATATATATATTTATATATATATATATATATTATAAGACGTATAGATAGCCAGGCCTGAGAAAATGAGGTCATAAGGATCTATGAGGATCCAAGAAATTTGCTACTTAAGCGAGTGACATTTTCTAATTAACTTTGGAAAGCTAAATCCTCTATAAAGGAAATGGATCTTTAAGGGATACTCTGTCAGTCCAAAGATTATATATTCAAAGATGAAGAGTTGATGAGTTTGTTGTTGAAGTAGAACCATAAAACCTAGTATATTGGGGATATTTCTTTGAAACATTGAATGAAGATCTATATCCGATTGAAATATGAGCAGTTCAAAAGGATATCTTGAAATAATATTCCAATGAGGGTGCACTTTTGGTGATAATATGATCTATTTTTATCTTTCATTAGAATAGTACTGGGAAATACATGCTTGAATCTTTGAGATTGTAAAGCATATTTGACTATGAATCTTTAAAATTTGAGAGAGTTAGACTATGTATCATCCTTAAATGGATGAGTCAAAGGAAGCAAAGAATAGTTGTATAATTGGTACAATTGAAACTAGGTTTCGGAGCGGGTTGATATTCCGTTAGATACATAGAGATTGTGAGACTTTTTTTTTTTTTTTTTTTCAGACATTTTCTATCATTGTGATTTTACCACGATTTGTCCCTAGTTATCCAACTTAGAATTAAATTTTCATTTTTGAGGTGGTTGAGAGAGTGTATTTCTCAGTGGAGAACTTGACCAATAAACAAATTAGTTTAACCAAGGAAGATTATGGTCAAAGGCCAAGATATCGAGTTTGTGGCATAGTACAGTACTCAAGTCAATGGTATATGAGATTTTACGAAAGTATTAATCTCATGCTACTTCATCATGATGAACGGATACTATTAAGAGTTGTCACACCACGAGGAAACTTGCAATCAAAACTTTTCAAGTGAGAAAAAATTTGAGTATTATGACCAATTGAGTATTATGGCCATTGAGAGATGAGCTGTCTTACAACTCGGAGTTGAAGGACATTGATAGGGCTGGTTATGGGATAAGTAAAGGTTCCAAGGGATCATGTAAAGGACTACTCGTGATTAAATAAGCATCGCTTGTAAAAGTCTTAGAGTGATTTCGTGTGGACGCCCATGCTTCCAATAATAGTAGTATCGGCTAAAGACGGAGTTTTACAACCACTTAATTGTCTAATAACTTTTAAAGAGAAGTTTACAATGTTCAAAGTACAATATTCTAGTACTGCTAAGAGCTGCAAATAACTTTGAGATATGTGTGCCTTAGTGTAGGTTATGTCATTGGTATAGTAATTGAGCATTAATTGAATCCTAGTAAGCGTGTAAGAGGACAATTGAAAGGGTTCTAGTGATGTCTAAGGTACACTGTACTATTTCTCTAGGTAGAGGAACTATAATTTAGTTGGAATAATTCATAGCTGATACTCAGTGCAGTGATACAGATTAGAGACTGTTTCTAAGTAGTTATTCTTGCAGAGTGTCAGGTTGAAGATTGAGTGATTTTGGTGTAATAAGCGGTTCAATGGGGGCATTGGCAACTCATAACCCATAGATTGGACGTACCTTATGAGAGACTCCAAACACTAACAATGCAAATCACAACTTCATTTTAATATGGGATAGTGTTACATAGTATGAGGTGATTATGATACTTATGTACACTTATGATTGACAGTTCATTTAAAAGTATGTTGGACAAATTGAGAATTGATTGCCTCTCTCATACGAGAAATCACCTCTAATGTCGAGTGACATGGGAGACGAGAGTAGTATATATTCATTTAGTTGATTCCATGAGTTTTGTCGTATTACACTAAGATGAGATCAATGTCTGGTAACATGTAATCGAATTGGCTATCAGATTATCTAACTATAACTTGTCGCATAGCCAGATGTTGAGTTTTCCCAAGTTAGACATTGACTTGAGGACATCTAAGGAGAAGCATGTTAGGTGTTCAAAAACACCTAGACCAAGATTTGTACAATATGTTCAATGAATGACATACACTTTCTTTGAAAAAATGATACATTGTAACGTGCGATTCATACCGGATGTGCTTCTAACAAAAAATGGATGATGAAAAATGATTCAATGTTCTCTCATTGTGTGATATACAGAGGTTTGGATTACCTCATAGTATGTCCTTAAGACTTTTTCCTGTGTCTTTAGTCTTCATCTCAGTGTTGCTACTTTAGCATGTTCCCAATAACCATTTAATACTTCAGCTATGTGGGACATGTCTAGAAAAACAGTTAGATGAAGGACTAGGAGGTGTAAGGAGAAAGGAAGACCCTTACCGGCAACATAGTTTAAAGATTCATTGCGTCAATTATGTTGAAGGAACGTAATAGTGAATATAAACTAAGTGATGAATCTGGTATTCTCCTTCAAAGTTGAAGGGACAAGGAGGCATACTGATTCTTGACATTGGGGAATGAGTCTTGGACGTAGTGAGTTCGTTGTCCTCAAATTCTTGATGGCGAGTTGCTGTACATCTTAACCAGTGTATACCTTTATGCTCTTGAGATACTCGCGGGTCACACAATCTATTTGCAAGTATGATCTCGATGAGTTGGAAAGATCATGAAGGGTACACTACAAAAAAAATCATTGACTGTGATGGAAATTTCCGTCACTAAACTAAAAAATTCCGTCACAATGAAGGAGTAGTGACGGAAATGATCTGTTACAAAAATCCTTGTCACTAAACCGATAATGACGGATTTTTCATTCCGTCACTAGTTTAGTGACGGTAATTCTGTCACAATTCTAAAAATTTCCGTCATAAAATTGTGACGGAATATTTCCGTCACTATATGGCAATGGCTGAAATTCCGTCACTAATCCGTCGGTACATGATTAATGACGGAAATTTCCGTCACAAATTAATGACGGAATATTTCCGTCACTATCTTGCCTATATTAGTAACGGAATTATTCCGTTACAAAAAAAAATCCGTCTCTATTCCGTCACTATGATATCTTATTTTTTTATAGTTTTATTTATATAGTATCATACAACCTATGATGACTCGTACATAGATATTTCTTATTAAGATAAAGTGCACATACAGTAACAATGATTTAGGCATAACTTCCTAGTGGTCACACGCTTTTGTACAATAATTTACAGTTATCTTTTGACATACAATGATATAAATTTCATGTAAATATTTAAGATAAGAGACAATCTCATAATCACGCCACATTCAGCTTTCATTTTGAGGAAAAAAATTCCCAATCAACGAGCACGCTGAACAAAAAGTAAAATGTGAGGCCAATAACTTGCAAATAACAAGATATGTCCCAAAAGAAAAACATAAAATCACTAAAAGAAAAACATAAAATCATTAAGAAATATGAAAAGAATATAATCCTTATAGAAATTGTATGAATTGAACAATTCCATACGGCGAAGACGGTAGGAATTCTTTACAGGTACGAGCAGTTTGCAGATATATATAAGTCGTTTTTCTCCCTTTTTTCCCTTCAAATCACACAACCTGGTCCATAAATTAGTGCCAATCTTAGGCCTCCAGAACAACTCTATATCAAAACCTTGTTCCTGCAAAGACATATCAATTGTTCCATCAAGCTCAACTCAATCACATACTAAATCCTAACGCAACCAGTAATCAACAGTTTCACACTAACACGTTCACACACACTGAATATCATCAGCTTCTACGTCCACAGTTGGATCAACACGCCTAATCTGAAAGAATGACGAATGTATAGTATGAGACGAAAAAAATTACCATGAACCAAATTCATTCGATTTAACAAAGTCCACGACATAACAAACATAAAATAAAATGTTGTTCATGTGGCCTCTCAATGTGTCCACCTCCCAAGCCTTTGTATCCGATAAAATTTAGCAAGATGTCATTATGAAATATTCAAATCCTGTAACTATTCAGCAAATTGAGAAGCAATATACATATGATTAGAACTCCATCTTGCTCTCTAGTCTCAAGTATCTCTTCAAATTGATATCAAATTTCATTGACCACCCATGTCACCTCCTTTCCAAAAAATAAGCTGCTTTTATAGATTGAAGCACAAAATTTCAATAAGCAACATATAAATGGAGAGTGTAGTCAAAATTGATGCTAAGTGCTTTGAAGAGACCATAATGACGTACCCTTTTTCAAATAATGAAGTGGTTTCCTAATTTCAAAGTTAAACCACTTGGTCACTAAATTAACATCTATTGGATTATTTTAACAATTTTTTTTATAAGAATAACAGTTAAAGCCAGATGGAAAACAAATGGTGATCAAGCTGACATACCATTTGAAACAACCGCAGAATGTCGTCAGCAGGAGACACTTTTTCTTCCTCAAACAGAATCAAATTCGCGAACACTGAAAGACCATGTTTCACCAATCCTACATAAGATCACAAAATTCTAAATTCAGCTTCAAATTCACCACAACAAGGAACCCCATACACTGCTACTACGCCAGAGAGATCATTAAAACACAGGCCCCATACCATCACGCATAAAATCCCATCCACCAAACATCCTACAACTAAACAGGACAACAACTAATTGTATATACACACATTGCAACTAAATCCTATCCGATTTATAACAAACAGAAGAAATAAATGATATATTCATTTCAATTGTACATACACACCTTGCAATATTTGAGTTTAATTAATACAAAATTTTCGATGAATTATTTCGCAAACTCATGTAATGGGAACTACATGAATGTGACCTAACCAACATACGAAAATGAATATGTTGAGGCTATAAGTCAACAGAAAGAGAGCGAACTCCTTCTAGAGCATTTTAAAAAACTGCTCAAATCAAGCAACATAGTGAAAAAAACTATTCGAAGCTTTTAACTTTACATTCACTCTGGTTTCTGATGTAACTTTTACAAGAATTATGACACGTGAGATAGCAAAAGCTTTCGATAAGAATAATGAGAAGTTTCAAAGGCAGTGAGGAAGCTAGACTGATTCTGTAATCAGTCTACATGAAATAAATTTGCTTGGTGAAGAGTTTACAGAAAAAAGAATGGGTGAAAAAAATCAACGGATGAACCAAAATGGAGCAGGAGATGGTCTGTAATCAATGGAATACAAAAAAAATGATAAAGAATAATTTGGAAAATATTAAATCAAGACCTGATAAAGGATATGAAGCTCCAGTAGATCCAGTACCTGTAAGTTCAGACCTAACAACGACGTCTCTTGAAAATTTTCTCCTTCCACGACACCACAATCATTACGTGAAGTACTGAGCTCCTCTTTGTTGTGCAAAGAGGTCTGTGCGAGATAATGATGACTCCTTGAGCCATATTTTTTTCATATGGAAAATCATCTACAGAACAAAAAATGAGAAATATAACAAATTAAAAACTAACTTAAAAATTGACTTTCAGATAGTGAAATTTAACATTGCATGTTCTCCATCTATAATTTTAAAGTTTCCAATGTATTTTTCAACTAAAGAAAAGAACCAATTAACATTAACATAACATACTGAGTAGGATGAAATGTCCATCAAAATAAAATGCATCTAGAAAATATTGGAATGTGCTCCTATGTTTGGAAACTTTACAAACATAAATTAATGTACTAAATCTGTGAATATAGGACCCCTGTAGCTTAGCAGATACTTGTATATTTGCACAACAAAATCTTAATGATGCTTTCAAGGAAGGTAGCAATAAGAAAAATTACAAAAAAATGTAAGAAACAAAACATAATTGCAAACAAATAACACACAGGAAAATAAAGCGAGTAAGAAGATTATATACTAGTCGTCTAAAAGGCCGAACGAAACCCCCTTCTCCCCTTCTACCTGCAAATGAAAATCACCAGAGACCAAATTTAAAAGCCCCAAAACAAACAATCTATAAATGATAAACTATATACACCAATTTTATATACGCATAGAAGAAAACATATATATGTACACAATTGTAGAGAGAGAATTGGTGGATAGATACATATCGAAATCCACTGCCGAACAAACATTAAATTGAATGCTCATTTGCCAAAATCAACCAAAAATAACTCCATTTCAAGTTAACCGAACACGAAAATAACAAAAAATCAGTACCTATTTTGTAGTACTTAGCCAACCCTAATCTCCCCCAACTGCCAATCAATACATAAAGCAAATCGACATTAACCATAAATCCTGAATTCCTAATATACTGTACCAGCTCAGCCGATAACAAAACTGGTCCTTTCCTATAAACTGCAGCGGTAAAAGCGTTCCGAATTGATTGATTCTTAGCAAGCAAATCACTCACATTCGAATCCAAACGTAAAATCGCAAAGCCGATATTCTAGGTTCTGAATAGTGCTAACTGCAGTCTGAGCATTCAAATTGCCCCATTGAGCCCTAAACTCGTGATTTAGCAGCAAATACCAGTCTTTTCGTGATAGGAGCTGAAATGTGAGATTTAGGAGCTGAAATTGAAGCAAAGTTTGAGCGTTCGAATTCGAGCTCACCTGTTGAAGAAGATGCCGGATTTTGACCTAGGTTTACGCCGGATTTTGCGTTTGAGGGTCTTGAATTTCTAGGGTTTATAAGTCTTCCGCGTAGATTATGAATTTCTGGTGGAACCATAGAAGCCAGAGATGAAAGCTTTCTCATAGGCTGCGGCGGTGGAGGCGGTATATGTCGGCCACAACTTGGCTGTCGGAATTCCGATGAGAGGAAGATGAATAGTGTGTAGGGTGAAAATTTAGTCTGAAGTTAATTTTGATAACCCTGTAGAAAAAGCGAAAGTCAAACATCTAAATAAGTAAGAAACAAATAAAGGATATTCATCATGATAACAATTGCCCTAGTGGTAAGCACCTTGTTTCAATTTCACCAGGTCAGGAGTTCAATTCTCCTATTCGCCGTTACTTTAGTATTTTTTTTAGTGGCCTAAGAACAATGTCTTTTCAGGTATAATGACAGAAAATTATTTCCGTCATTACCATAAAATATGGATACATGGGTATTATTTGGCATCATTAATAATTCGTGATTCGAGTTTCATTTGGGAAAAAGAAGGGAAAATTTTGCCTTATCAATCGAGTTAAATACATTAATTAAATTTTCTTCAGTTCACTTGTTTTTTCTAATTAACTTTATCGTAACTTTAATTAGTCAATGATCATTTCCGTTTTAAGTTCATTTTACCTATATGATGTCGCAGGTTCGGCTCCTGCATTATGCTTATTAGTTTTAAGAAGACTAAATCAAATTTATCGTGAAAACAACATGAATATCGCGATATGTTAATATCAATTTCAATATATAACTCGCGATTTATTCTCAAGAAATTCAAATTATCGCCGAAATTTGTGACTATTGTTTCAGGTATGGTGACGGAAATTTTCGTCATTAACTAATGACGAAAATTTCTGTCACTAATGTCATTTTACATGGGCATTAAGTAATGACGGAATATTTTCCGTCACTGCATAGCAACAGCTAAAATTTCGTCACTAATCCGTCAATACAAGATTAATGACGAAATATTTTCCGTCACTGCATAGCAACGGTTAAAATTCCGTCACTAATCCGTCAATACAAGATTAATGACGGAATATTTTCCGTCACTGCATAGCAACGGTTAAAATTCCGTCACTAATCCGTCAATACAAGATTAATGTACTAGTACATGGTACACAACACAATGAGAATAGAACAGTTTCTCACTTGCATGAGAAACAAACTGAGAGAAAAGAGAAAACCCTAGAGGGATTTCGTCAAGCTGCCGGTGATGGCTCTTGGGTCGTGGGAAGCGGTGGACTCCTATTTGTGATCTCTACTTCGAATAAGAGCACGTAACATCGAAGAGACCGTGATTCAACCCGTAAACGATATGGGGATCCATTACGCCACAATCACAAGATATCCCGATTCCCGATTAATTCTAACAAACTTAATATAGTATAGTACCTTCCAATATGCATCCAACCAAAAGAGATCTATAAATATAGTTATGGCTCGGCTGGATATCAGTGTTTCGGCACGTGGAATTTATAGAAGTAGGACCTATCCCAAAATCTATTGTAGAAAACATATCAGCTCTCATGTCTGAAACTATTTGCATGAATCTCTTCTCAAAGAAACAATAATATTCTGTCTTCGATATACATAATGTATATGTACATGAAGATAGGAAGTTGGGTGGCATATAATTGAATTCTATTATTGGGAATTAAATGAAACGGAAAAAGAAAGCTTAGATTTTGTCATGATCCAACTTATTATGGTCGGTAGGAAAAATGGATTTAAAGTATATCATGCATTAGCATATTAAGCATATTGATCGCCAGTTTGAATCCTCTACTTTTGGATCTCAATCTTTGTTTCGTTGCATTGCATTAGATCCTTGCATGAAATTCTATTGTCCCTTGTTAGAAAAGAGTTAATTAAGTTAACACTCGACTTTTAATCAATTATCATCTACAACATGATCTTTTTATTGTAACGTAAAAATACACCATCTTTATGATATTTCAATTCAATGTACGCGAACAAGTTCTTTGTTCCAATTATTTACGTGAGCTTGAAATTGAGATTTTAACCCGCCCAATTACATACATGTAGTTGTGCGAATTCTTTTAACTCTAATTAATTAAATATAAAAAAGTAATTGTTTTATCGCTAAAGCTAATAATTAAACGTTATTAGTATCATCTATCTAGAAACTTAATTATAAATATTATATGATTACACGTCTGTAGTTGGGATAATCGAAATTTTGATTCGGGTTCCACTCAGCAATTGGAGAAAAAAGCTTACTCAAGTGTATTGAATTGAAAAACCATAAAGCTGTGTATTTCTATGTTATGTTTGAAAAGTCATGTTGCAAATATTAAGTGATCAAAATGTCGTAAATTTATACGTAATTAACCTTTAAAAGATATATATATATATATATATATATATATATATATATATATATATCAATCAAAATATAATTAAACTTTCTAAGAATTATAATGAAACTAGAATTAATTGGGCCATGAACCATATTGATGTTTTTACAATGTAATTAGACTATAATTTGGAAACAAACCATATTAATTTTTTTCCTTTAAGGTACACAATTAGTGTTTTGAAATCTTTATTTGGTCGTCTATTATTTCTGGAATATTCGATTTAAAAAAGTCCATCCTTAAATTGATATAATTTTTAAATACTTACATTTAAATTTAAGTATTTAAATTAAAAATTAAAATAACAAAATACATTTGAAATATTAGGGGGCGGAGGGTTCTTACTTTATTTAGGTTTTGATTAACTCTGTCAAAATTCGGATTGCAAAATCATTGTGAATGTGCATTGAAAGGATTGCTAGAAAAATAATGTTCCTTGAACTAGTTTTATCGTGTTATTATATTGTTATATTAGGACAAAGGGGGCGAAATAATTTATTATACGGTGGACTATAAAACTCGTAAAAAAAATTCTAAAACTACACAGGGATTACGAGATTCTAAGTCGATTGAACTTAAAATAAATAGAAAACGAAGTCATTTGTCCGAGACAAGGATCAAATTAGATTTGGTGCGTTTATTGTGGATGAAACATTTATATTGAGTTTGTGCTTTAAACAAAACTAGGTTAATAATTTTCTAAGAGTAAGACTTGCGTGCACAAGGTGCATAACAAGCACCTTCCTAGCTTACTACATAAAAAGGGAAACAGTAAAGTAAGTCAAAATTCACTCGTTTATTACGTAATTCCCTCATGCGCGATTCTTTCCTTCTTCCTTCAAAATTGTGTAAGCAGCAAAAATGGTAGCCTAATCTCTCCTCTCTCCTTCAAATCGCGTGACGCAGAAAAAATGGTAGCCCTAATCTCTCCTTTCTTCTTCAAATCGTATCAGCCGCCCTATTTTTTTTTATGTTAAATTTGAGATTTATTGAGGCTCTCAAACGGTAGGCTTTCTAATGGGGCTATCATGTCACCTGATCTCAGCTCAGGGAAAGGTACGCTTAGCCTACGTGAGTGGAGCCCACCAGACTCGGGGAATCCACATATAAGTCAGGCTATGAAGGAGTGTATCGAATGTCCAAGAAGCGGTTGGAGGCTAGATTGTTGGAAGCAAGGATGGAAAGCGAGAAGGTCCAGCTAAGACAGGTTTTGAAGCCGAAGATTTAATAACAGCAACTACTGAGTGCTTATTATCCTTCTGAAGAGCATCATCTGATAATTATCACGAGTTATAGTGTATTATTATTGCGATGGATAAGTGTAGATTTTGCAGGTGAGCAACTCAGGACATGTCAGTAGTTTGTAAGTGTTATTGAGTAATGTGTTTTCTTTTAATGTAGGATAAACTAGTTATTTTTTTCGAAAGTCGAGAATCTTACTATCAACAAATGTCGTGAAGTAAAGATTATCAAACCATCAAGTGATATCATGCCCCATCCAAACACGTGGATTGGTAGATGAAAAAGAAAAACAAGCCGAAATATGGGCTACCGAATTACAACGACGACTCATGTGAAAAATATCAATAATCAAACCCCCTTGCATAAGGATATGAATGTCATCCACAACTAAATCACAATAATCAATGGGGGGTTCCCACCCCGTGACTATTACAGCGAGCAAAGAATCTGAAAATCCAAATATTCTGAAAAGCACATTCCACACAAAAGCAGACACCATTATATAATGCCTCCAACTCCGCCGCCTTAATCGACATTGGCCTCTTTATAATATGGGAAGCTGCCACCACAACCTTACCTTAATGATTTCACAAAACAAAACCCACACAGTTCCTTACCACGACCCTCATCAATCACCACATAAACATCCAATCGCAACAATCCCTCCGGTGGTGGGACCCACTCGGCAGTCCCACATTGGCTCGACGACCAGCCGTTCCATTCACCTGAGTCACGTCCATGGCCCTATCAAACTAGATCATTTACGCCTCAACCTCAGTCCAACTCGACTTCTCCCACTCCTTCCCCTTATCATGACTATAAGAACAATTAGCCCTTTACACACTCCATAATGCAATCACAAACATGAGAAATAAATCCAGCCCAAACAACAAATTAGTATTCTTACCACATTCCCAAAAAGAAGCCAGCTTCATCATCTTTAGCGAAGAAAAAAAAAACTCACCTTAAAAAACAGTTTAACATATCACAAAAGAAGAGGCCATGCATTGTAGTACCAACAACATAAGGATAATATTTACACATCGTCGAAGAATGAACTTGGTGCTTACACAAATTAAAAGGAAGTGGAGCACTAATCAGAAGAATCTTGCCACAAGAGATTTTTACCTTGAATGGTAAAGAAAGAGCCTACAAGAATCTCCACTAAGCCAAACACCTCGACAATGAAGAGTTTGGAGGGTAAAAATTCGTCTATCGCCACCCTATATCCACTCTAAACTGTGTAAGTGCCATTCCCCTCATACTGCCAATAGCACCTATCTCATGTCGTCTTCTACCTCAAAGGAATCTCCGGTATAGCAACCACCTCAAACGGCAAGAATACAAAATGTAGCTTTTGCTCATCCCACGCTCATCCCAGTGTAATGAAACTCGCCACCCTACAGCCCGAAACAGCTAACCTTAGGTTATTCAGCCAAATACCAACCAGGTCCCCATACATCTTTACATCGCGCAATAAAGCACCCATCACCCACCTGCCACATCAATCCCTTTGCAACAAGATCTCGGCTTGAACACAAGTACCGCCAAATGTAAGAGGGGTTTGATCCTACATCCACTTCCATAACATCCCCATGCTTAAAGTACCCTCTTTAAGCAACCGAGCAACAAGCGAATCAGGATTTCTAATAATCCTCCACACTTGTTTTGCCAGAAAAAAAATACTGACACCCCAAACCCCCTCTCCTCCTTAAGACGACATAACCTCTCCCAAGATGCCCAGTGCACCCCCCTATTCTCCAACTATGATCCCACCAAACAATGATGTTCCATCTATTTACAAATGGAATATGGCACCTGGAAGCACGATGTGACATAAGTTGGAATTGCCTGCAAGAATGATTCAGTTATAACCTCCTTACCACCCCTAGAGACATCCTACTTCCCCAAACTATCAATTCTTCGCAGCAATCGCTCACGAAGAAAGTGAAACTGCATTTCTTATCCCTCAAAGAAAAGGTTGGCAATCCCAAATATAGATCATGCCCCTGCACCACCGAAATAGATAATATACCTTTAATCTCATAAAATACCGAGGAAGGCACAACCGGACTGAATGTAATTGCTGACTTATCATAATTGATTAACTACCTAGACGCATTTTCATATTGTTGAAGACATCCCTTCACTTGTGACGCTTCATTGGGAGTTTCTCTAAAGAACAATAAGCTATCATCAACAAACAACAAGTGTGAAATAGTTGGGCATGTAAACGCAATTCGGACACCTCTAAACAAACCACATTCCTGATAAACCTGTAACAGCACTAAAAGCCCTTGGGAACAAATAGAAAATATAATAGGGGATAATGGGTCACCTTGGTGTGGCCTTTTACTTGGTCGCACATCTCCAACCACCTCTCCTTTAAGATTAAAGGAATAAGAAACCAAAGCGAAACATCTTGGCATCAGACTAGTTAGCTTAGTTGAGAAACCCATTTTACCCATCAAAACACCAAGAAAATCCCACTCAACCCTGTCATAAGCCTTACTCATGTCCAACTTCAACACACAAGAACCCTATCTAATTAGTTTATTAGATCAAATCCAGTGCATGCATTCAAAACTAACCAAAACATTATCAGTGATCAGGCGCCCATGGTTAAACGCACTTTGTTGTTGGTCCACCACCTTATCCAGGACTAGACCCAATCTATTAGTCAGCACCCATGACACCACATTTGCAACTATATTGCTAAAAATACTAGGCTTATAATCCTTTAAAGTACGAGGTTCAATGTTACTAGCGTATAATTCCACTCACTCATATCAGCCCCATTGTTCAAGTTATCCAAGACCGCCTTCACCACTGCATCACCAGTGAATGCCCTAGTCTTTTAGAAGAATAAGGCAGTGAAACCATCCACTCGGAGCTTTAGAAGGATGCATGTCAAACAACGGCATACGAACTTCCTCCGCCTAGTACTATCTAGCCAAGCATGCGGCCATCTCACTCGTTACACAAGGCTCAATTACAGCGAGAATTTATGTTATATCAATCCGAGAGGGGTGTGAAGATGAGAACAATTTATTATAAAAACTAACAATATTCTCATTCCTAGTTGTCATTTTCGAACACCAATCACCATGTCTATTCATCAACCCCGTTATAGTGTTACGCCTTTGGTGCTCAATAACACTTGCATGGAAGTACTGGGTATTTATCCCCATGTTGTAACCGATTAACCCTCGATCATTGTTTCCAATGTTTTTTTCTCTTTTATCACAACAAACTTAAATTCACATTGAAGCTCCCTAACCTTTGCCATATTGACCTTCCCAGACTGAGGCCGAAGAGCCACATCAAGCCACCTACGTGCGTCAGTAATGTTCGGATTGTCCAACAAAGTCCCTCATCGAGAATATATGGGAAAGATCATGGGCATTGAAAGAAGTACCTCCATTAGTATGAGGCCTTTTGGGAGTTAGCCCAAGAACAAAAGCGTGTGGGCTTGGCCCAAAGCGAATAATATCATATCAATGTGAAGATGTGGGCTCAGTCAGGGCCCAATAAGTGGTATCAAAACCATGGTCCCAGACTAAACTGATATGGTGGAGATCCTTGGAGTGCCAAACAAAGATGCATAGACGACAGGTTCAGTTGTATAGACCAGGTGAGGTGCACCTGGTTAAGGTTGAGTCCCCAGCAGAGACGACATGTCCGACTCTATCGACTAGGTAGGTCCGTCTCAGCAGAGACGATAGGTCCGACTCTACGGACCAGGTGAAGTACACTTGGGCAGGGCTAGCAGGCTCCAGTGGCGAGCATACATGGCCAATCGACTAGGTGGAGCAATGGAGATAGTGATTGTTGTTTGAGGTTTGAGGGGAGGTTTTGTGGTGATTGTTGGTTGAGGGGAGGTTCGGTGGTCCTTTGTTTGAAGGGGAGGATTGTTGTGATTATCCAACAAAGTCCAACATCGAGAATATAAGGGAAAGATCATGGGCATATAATGAAAGAAGTATCTTCATTGGTATGAGGTATTTTGGGAGTTAGCCCAAGAACAAAGTCGTGCAAGCTTGGCCCAAAGCAGACAATATCATACCAATGTAGAGATGCGGGCACACTCAAGGCCCAGTAAGTAATAGCCCTCTTGTGATTGCCAAAATGAGCCGAAGCCCATTGTTGCAAGAATGTTTGTGTAGCCGCCAACTTACCAATAAAAAAGGCATCATCAATACCGAGATTATTCCTAAAAGCCTCATCAGCTCCACAAACTCAATCTCACATAGCCAAGTATGTTCAAAGAAAAATGGGGCTGATGACGGATAATGGCCATCGGATCTGTTTTCCTTAGAGTAAGACACACAGACCTGTGATTAATCCATAGTATATTGGAAACCATAGCCATATAGAACATCAGTCTCTAACTCAAAGAAGCCAAAAACTGATCCAGTCTCTCTAGCACCACATCCCCACTCCGTCGCTAACTAAATCAAGAAAAACTCACCAGTACACCCCATCACCCCATCCCGAACCCTAATATCAGCAAAAGTATTTTGAAATAAATTTATTATAGAAACCGGCATAAGACCACCACCATACTTCTCCGAATCATAGAAAATTTCAATAGAGTTCTCTCCAATTAACCATGGAAAATCCTTTAGTTCATTAATATCAAACAAACGGTGAAGTAACAGGCAAGATTGAGAGAGCGGATGAGCAACTGGATTACCATAAAAGCCCGTAAAATACAATTTATACGAAAGATGTGAGACAATACAATCCAAACGGCTAATATGATAGCAGACTAATATCGGTATTATTATTTCATAAGATAACTAAACCACCACTCCAACCACCGGGTCAAACAAAAAATATACCTGAAAAGTGAAACAGTAACCGAGTTCTAGGACAAGAAACTGAAGGCATTTTGGACTTACAAATAAAGAAAATTTATAGGGCCCTTTTTGGAAATTAGCTGTAGCAGATACCGGACTGCACGCTGATTTCCAAGCTCACGCACATTCCAAACAATGAAATTCATGCGAACAAAAAAAATCAAACACCAGAGATTGTGATCTTAGTGGAAATAGACTAAGAAAGCCGAAAAATGCACCGTCGGCATGATTAAGATTCGCACTAGGTATGGAATCCTAACCTAGCGGAGAGGAGTATATGTTTTTAGATTTTTTTAGGATAAACTAGTTCTTGATAGATATGGAAACATTGAAATGTAGTTAAATATGTAATTTGGTATCAAACAATCACTTAATTGATTGCTTATGTGCCATTTATTCCTAATGTAGAATTAGTGATTTGCAATCATGTGAATAGTAGATTAGATACAATTTCCACATTCTTAGAATAAAGACTAAGGCATAAAAATGTGGTTTTCATAAATTCTGCAGAAGAAGTAGAAGCAGCAGCAGCAAATTGGGCTGGAGAATCAAGGATCATTGTCGAAGCCTTTTTCTTCTAATAATATATGCTTTAACTTATTGCATGTACAGAGAAAGTTCATCTCCACTTACTCTCAGTTTATAATGATATTAACTGATTTTTTTCAGTTGTTTTTAGCTTTTGCTGGGGAAAAATGTGATTATTTTATTTTCCAGGTTATAAAAGATTATTTTTATGACTGGGTAGTATTACTATTATAGTGAGACTATATAAATTGAATGATTCAACAGTATAAGTTTACTTGTTAAATAGTATAATTTATATATATCCTTTACTTATTATTGGATTGTAAGAAACATGTAAACAATTTAAGTTTACTACCTAAATAGTGTAATATATATCATTTCAAATTTCCTAATTATTTCACAAAATTAACAATTAACAATGTGGTCAAGAAAACACCATAATTGTATCATTACATATTTAAAAAAAAAATCAACAAAACAAACTACAAAATAAATAAATTCTATCAGAATTGTTCCTTTTATAAACCAAAATAAACTAGGCTACTTTTTTTTTTTTTTTTTTATAAACATCAACACCAAAATGCCTTTTCTTCTTCCGCTGCTCATTTTCTTGATGGCCTTTCTCAGCGGCAACTTCAACTTTTTCACAAATGTTTTCTTGTCTTCAATATTTTTCTCCTTCAAAGAAGGCTTGTGCTTGTAGAATTTGTATACATCTCCAAGCACAGTAGCACTCACTTCACTGAAGAGCCTACAAAAAGTTAAAAAATACAATGGTCAGAGCACAATTACGAATTTTTAAAACTATATACTGAAATTAAATCTATATTATAACGAATTAGAAACAACACTACTATGAATAAGAAACCGTGAAAGTTAGAATACCAAAATATACTAATAAAGTTGTTCAAAACTATGTTTGTATAAAACTATATTTCACTGAAACTGAACTTATACTACAAAGAATAACGAACTATATTATAACACAAGTGTAAAGAATACAATAGTCAGAGCACAATTATGAATATTTAAAACTATACTATACTGGAATTAAACTTATACCATAACGAATCAGAAACTATACTACTATGAATAAGAAAATATGATAATCAGAATAACAAAATATACTAATGAAGTTGTTCGGAACTATGCTTATACAATACTTCACTATTGCTGAACTTATGCTACAAAGAATAAAAAACTATAGAATAACACATGTGTAAAGAACACAATAGCCAGAGCACAGTTATAAATATTTAAAATTATATTATACTTAAGGTAAACTTAGACTATAACGACTCAGAGACTATACTACTATGACTTGTCATTATCATTTATAACAAAACATAGTTATACGCTTACATTCATAAACGAATTCCCATATCAAGAGTTTAAGATGAACAAAACAATTTAAATTAACTTTATCACCAAAAGGTTAATTCTCAATCAAGTAAGAGTTCCTTGTTCTCTGTCTTCTTCCTAAATAAAGATGGAGCTCACTACAAGAATTTCACAAATAAACAACAATTTTTATTTGTTGTCTAGTTATAAATAAGTTTGTTAAGAATAGAGATGTTGTTAAAAGTACCTCTATTGGCAACAGTTTAAAACCGTTGTCTGTTTAGCAATAAACAACGGTTTCAACAACAGTACAAAACCGTTGTCTATTTGACAACAGAAAACAGTAAAAAAATGTTGACCATCATGTATACCTGTTGTCTTTATCGGTAGAGACCACAGATAAAAACCATTATCTTTCTTAGCAAAGAAGAAAAAAAAAACTTTATTGCCTTTCAATGAAAGACAACAATTTTATTATTGGATATTGTTGTTTAAATGCATATTCTCATACGAAACACTCAATAGTTAAAACATCAAAAAATACGAAACATCAAATACAAAATAAATGTCGATAAATTCATCAAAATTGAATTATTATTATAATACAATCCGAATCGAATTGTTCAACTAAATAAGTCCTAGAATGAAACAAAAAACCAACTCATATTTACTCAAATAGTCTCTACATCTATATACTTAATACTTAATAATTTAAACACCGATCTTAGCATCTTGAAATGACCATGCCTGCATAGCATAAGATGACCATATAAGTTTATGTACAGTAAAATTCATATAACTAGCAAAAGAACTAATAATATCATATTCATAACTTAAACATAAAATTAATCTGCAAATATTATGATGTAATACTTAGCCTGTTTTATTTTTCTGAACATGATTCGAATAACATTGCCCACATATTTTTCGGACATGAGTCGAATTATAGAAATATAAATTGAATGAAATCAGATGTCTAAACAAAGGAAAATTACTCCAAAATGCAAGGCAAAGGCTCGCGGTCAGTTTCTAACGCGTATAAAGCTTCACACTAGAATTTTGAACACAACTCATGAGATTTGTAGGACATAAATTGGTATTTTTTATTTTCCCTTGACTAATTGGCATGCTTCACAGAATAAAACTTGTATTTAAGTTTGTAAAAACTTTGAAGAAGATGGTATTTTTTATACTTTCTCTTGACTAATCCACATGATGTATCAATTGCCCATACCTATAATTTGAAATTGCAGTCAACAAGCTCGCCACTCTCCCACTAAGTAGTAATAGACTTCAAGGCATATCTAGAAGTTCTATACTACAATGCTAGGTAAATGTAAGATGAAGCCACTTAAAGGTGCACAATTAACAACTTTTTGAATAGGAAATGAAACAAAATAGAAGATTCATACTAGCCAATTTTCTCAACTTTCTAATGGATAGTATAAAATAATCCCTGTCCTTTTGACCCTCTTGTAGATTCCCTCATTCTTCAATGGCCAAGAGGGGCTCCAGGAAAGACTAGGGTGTTCAAATAGTAGATGGATCAGTCTTTGAAGCTGTAATGAGTGGAGAATTTTTTTTTTTAGCTTAATAGTTACGTATGTTAACTAAGAATTTATAACATGACATGTTGTACCTGCAATATTTCTTATGCCGCCATATCATCTAAAAGAAGTATCCCTCTCGCAAATCTTGACAAAACGGCCTCCAAGAGGATATGTACTTCTCAACTATGAATGCTATCTGACAAAAATCCAGCTCAAAATCTCATAAAAAGTATCCAAAGTAGGCGTAGCAAAGAATGAAATGAAAGGCAGAGAAATATGGAACAAAAACTTCCTCATTTCTAGGAAATATTGATACCTGGTCACTGCAAAACTTTGCAGTTTTAAATTATTTAATCTGGTGGGTATTCTGAAATCCATCAGCTCCATCAATAGCCTAGTCAACCATAAATTGCAGAATAATCAAATAAAAGAATCTAGCTAGTCAGGATGCATGCAAAAACATAACACAAAAAACCATGTAAATATCTCATTTTCGACAAACATACATACCTATTTCAGGTTAGATATAACAAGCTGAACTTGAGACTGTCATGCTTCTTCAGCCATGAGCTGTAGTTTTGAAGCCAAATCAATAAATACATCAAGTTCCTTCACATAACTAGGGAAGTATGGGCGATACTACAAAATCAGAGAAAAGGAAGGCATTATTATGTAAACCATATAATATGCTTCTAATTGATAAGATTAACCATGATGCCGATGCATTCTCCAATCAACTAATCATCTTGATTGGACCTTTCTTACTCATTCACTAAGCAAAATAATAAAGAGAATTGAATAAGTGCTAGGTTTGGGAAAGAATTCATAGCCATCTCTAATGGGTGAATTATACATAGAATAACTAGAGGCATGGAAACCCAATCAAATATTGTTTCTCTTTATTATTCTTTCAAGTTGTATGTTCTATTGAAATTTTCATGAGCTATACTGCATGAAGAAGTTGATCTTATTGAATTAATGGAATAGATCTTGCTCATTCTATCGCCTGAACTCTAAAAAAAGATATACTTAAAATAAACAAAAAAAAACAAAAACATATGTATTCCATTCTAAACAGTAACTCTGTGACAATACATTAGAGTTCTCATTTTGATGCTCCCATTTTTCTCCACAAGTCAGATGGCATCAACAAATAGAATTTCTAGCAGCATGATAAAATTCGAAACCAGCTTTAAGAGGTAACACGCGCACATCCTGCATGAACCACTCCTATAAAAATTACATTCTCATAATGTGTGAACAAGAACATATAGATAAAAAGATGTCTAAAAACACAACACTCATGTGTATATAATATAGGAATACAGAGAGGGATGTGAAAGAAAAAAGTCCCAATTTATGCACTAACTTCTCTCTGGTGCGCTTATATATATATGTTGACTTTCAGAATTAGTACTAGATGATGAATAGGCCACAACACAAAAAAAATTCAATTACTTGAGCTTCATACAGATCGGCATGCTGCATCATATCTTAGGTCAAAGACGGTAGAGGACCATCGTCAACAATGGCCATTGAGGAAAAAGAGCATAAATTAAGTAAAATATTTATACATGACTTACCCTATTAATTTCCTTTGCCAAGGATACTCGGCCCTCTCTGTTACCATCTGAGGCAGGTAGACATAAAAAACAACAATCTCTAGAGGCTTGGCATCAAAAGGGTCACAATACAACCCAAACCTGTAGATTATCCAAATGTATTAAGACAGCTAACCAAAGAAACAGAACATGTGGAGCAGATGGTTACAGCCTTTAAAGACTTGAAATGGGAGAGCCACAAGAGAAAGGGGAAAAATACAAAACATAGACCAAGAGTTCAGAACATAGAAAGGCATTGTGATCCAAATGAATTAACCAGACCACTAGTATCATTTGTGTCATGTTATGAGTTCGGAGATGCCACAAAAGCAAGTAAATCAGCAACCTAAAGCAAAAAAGATGTCCATAGATAAAACATGGGAAATAAGTTAATAGCAAAAAAAGTGTGTTATGTCTTTTTCCCCATATCTAGGAGCGTTGAATCCACGTTCCTATGCCATTTTTTCTTTCAATTAAAGATCAGAGGTATTGTAAAATAAAATTCCAAAGTTGAAACAACTTGAAAATTAGCGATCTAATAAAGAGAATTATCATTTTTTTTATTAGCAAACCTGCTAGATGGAACTCAGTTTCAATGCTAGGCTTGCAATCTTTTCCAACATCCTTATCTTTCCATGATCTTCTCTTGATTAATTGAAGCATCTGTACAAAATTGCAGTTTGAATTTTTTATGGTTGAGAGAGAAATAGAGACATCATAGCGGAGCATATTGGAACCAAAAAAGACGTGTATGTTTTCTACAATGTCTCTGACTAGAGAAAATCGTGAATCAGAAACGTGTTCACAAAAAGAAACTAATAGCAAAAGATGTAGTTTCGTATTTCACGTATCCTATTCTAGTACAACCACCGAATAAGACCTTTTTCCATAAAGAAATGTTGAACCATACTTAAAGAGGCTCAGTTACTTGAAATATATATTTCACGACAAATTAATCACTATAATAAGTCCTAGCAGCTATCCTGAAATAATGCTGCTTTATACCACTAATCCACATGGATTTATAAGTACCCTATCACATAACAATTGAAATAGAATTAGAATTAGAAGAAGGAATTAAATATAAACAATAACAAATAAGTGGAAATGCAATATCTCTAACAAATAAGTTGAATCACTTGATTCACTTTATTGAACCTGAAATAATAGCCGTCGGAGTCAAAGTTCATTACTAATTAATCTACTAAAGCAAATAATTCTAGAACCATGGACAATGATATATATATATATTTATATTAACTTCCACTTAATTGTATATACAACTAATGCAAAGATTTTTGGTGGAAAAATGAAGTAAAAAAATAATAACTAGTTACTTCTTATTGTATATTTCATATTACTAATTGCCAGCAAGCAGCAACAAAGCAGATAGCTTACACGAGGTTTTTTTATTCTTACCTTTGTTATAAGGCAAGTGAAGGATTCTCACATTTGGTTACCATATACTTAGCAATTCATTTTCGTGAAGAATGAGGATTGTCTTGTCATTTACCAAATGACATCTCCTATATGACATGTGTACGTATACATTGTCAGTTTACTCGATATGTAAATTATCGATACTCCAACGATGTAAGATGATAGGGAATAGGGTAATTACCTGCTGACTAAGGAAAGGGTTTCCACCAGCTCCACCAATGGCCACATGTCCGATCTTTTTACTGTACCTGAATCTCTCAACCATTTGTCGAGCATCCCCTGAGACCTGCGTGAAGTCGTTTGATTTGTGATATTTAATCAGGAGTGTAAAATTAGAGGACGATGATTGAAAATATGAACAAGATCCAACTTACTTTGCAGACACAGAACATCTAGTTCTCAAGCTCTACAAAATACAAATACTATAATAAGGAAAAAGTAAAATTACTCGAGTAATGTGAAAAAAATGGTAGCAGATGGAAGGAGATGTCAATATCAACATCTAAAATACCCTATTAAATAAATAAGTAAAAAAAAAAAACTAAAATGAAAGGGCAGGTTTTCCGTATTCCAGTTTTGCTCATTTTTGTAGGATTCTCGCCATAATCAGCAGTTCCACCTTATGTATAGAATTCGTCTTCCGTCGTAGCTATAACCTTCAATACTGCTCTCAGCTAGTTAATTCCACTTTACGCAATACTTTCACTCAACTGAATCTGGAATATATAAGAAATCAATAATTTCTCCGTCAAACTTTGATAATTACAGCAAAACAGGAAATTTCGCGAAAGACAACGAGAAAACTCCAAAATAATTAATAATATTGTTGAATTCAGAATCTATATCGTAAACAAGCGATTACTTCAATAAAGGACAAGAAGAAGCATTAGCGTCAAGCAGTGGTACAATATAAGGATCAATCAAGGATGTAAACACATGGTGATTAGATGATGGTCATTTGATAGCTATTCAATGAAGCATGAAGTTATCTCCTGAAATGATTGGCAAGATTAGATAGATCAGCATACATGAAGATCAAGTTCAGAAGATTACAGGATTAATCGATCCATGTGTAGTATGACACGCTTAATTACAAGCTCGGGTTTCTAGCACTTCTTTTTCTTCACGCTTTCATTAACAAATGACAGTAATATCAATGGGTCAGTAGTGGTGTCATTAGTCAATGAAAACTTAGATAACCCACTAGCTGGCAGTATTGACGAATACATTCACAAGATGCAAGGCATTGCAGATGATATTCAAGCTGCAGGACACACAGTGGATGATGATGAACTCATATTACATGATTTTTGAGGTCTTGGCCCAGAGTTTGAGTCTGTTATTGTAAATCTCACTAGTCAGAGTGAGTTACCACCGATTTCAGAAGTTCAGTGTCGGTTGCAATCTCATTAGATGAGATTGAGGCAGTATCATGGTGGTGATGTGCAGCCTAATGCTAATGTGGTAAATCGAAGGCCACAAAAGTGGAACAAGTTTGTTGATTCTCGTGGCACAAATATAGCTAGAGGTACAAGCACCGAAGGTCGAAACCGTGGTGGACGAGGTAGATCTGCCAGCTTTGGCAGAGGAAAAATATTCTGTCAAATCTGTGGCAGGATAAACACTTTGCACCTAAGTGTTACTATTGATTTGATGAAGAATACCTTATGCTAGACACTCAAGTCATTCAGGCGAATGTTGTAGCTCTCCAAGTAGCCCCGGGCAATGGCCAGAACATGGTTCCATCAGCCCCCTTGCCTCCTTCAAACCAAACTCTCTCATATACCCTTCCTACTGGTTCACCTTCATCATCTTATACTAATTATGTTTCTGGTTCAGCCTCTTCTTCACTTGCAGGTTCCTATCCTCCCTCCAATTACTCAGTTACCACTCATAAACCAGATTGGTACCTAGACAGCAGTGCTACACATCACATTACCAACGATCTCAACAATCTTGCTCTTCAAAAACCATATGCTGGTAAGGACACTCTAGTTATTGGAAATGGTTCTCTCATGACTATCTGTCATATTGGTCTACTTACTTTTCAAACATCTATACCTAATCAGACTCTTATGCTCACAAATGTACTCTTTCTGCCTCAAGTCACCAAAAATCTAATTAGTGTTACTAAGCAATACTCCATGACAATTCTGCTTACATTCAGTTTTTCTCTTCTACATGTGTTGTCAAGGATTCCCACACACATCAAGTCCTAATGAAAGGAACTCTTAAAGATGGTCTGTATAAGCTGCTTCTCCAAACTGAGCCCGCTCTAGCTTCCATTGCATCAGTTCCCACTACTTCAAATTCTCAGGTCATGTATTTTTCTCTTCACTCATGTAACTCTGTTGGTACTCAAGCTGGTAGTGATAGGATAGCTCTATGGCATGCTCGATTGGGCCATCCATGCCATAATATGTTGTATCATGTCCTTAAAACTCTTCGTGTACCAGTTTCTATAAATAAAATACCATTTTGTGATGCGTGCAAGCTAGGAAAACAACATCAAATATCTTTCTCCTCCATATCACATACTACAACAACACCATTTCAACTGGTATACACTGATGTATGGGGACCTTCTACTGTTCCATCCACTGAGGGTTACAAATATTATGTTCATTTTTTAGATGACAAAGTTCACATGGATATACCCTTTATCCTTGAAATCTCAAGGACTATCCACCTTCTTAGAATTCAATTCCATGATTGAACGACAGTTTCATACCAAAATACAGGTGTTGCAATCTGACTGGGGTGGGGAATATAGGTCTCTTTCACCATTACTCTCATCGTTAGGCATCATCTTCAAACATCCTTGCCCTCACACCTATCCTCAAAACGGCTAAGATGAACGGAAACACCACCATATAGTGGAAACCAAACTCACACTTTTAGCTCATGCTGAGCTTCCTTCTAAATTCTGGTGGGCAGCTTTCTCCGCTGCTACTTACCTCATAAACAGACTTCCTGGCTGTGTACTTGGCTTTATTTCTCCATTTACCAAGCCTACTCATACTCAAACCGATAACACATTTCTCATAGTATTTGAGTGTGCTTGCTTCCCATACACCAGGCCCTACAACCATTCAAAACTTCAATTCAGATATGTTAAGAGTATTTTCTTGGGATATAGCCTTAAGCACAAGGGATATAGATGTCTTACACTGGAGGGTCGATTATACATTGCTAGGATTGTAGCATTTAATGAAGCTGAGTTTCCATATCCTACATTATTCTCTGATGCTATGTCTAGCTCTTCACCATCTGTGGTCTCATCTACTCTACCAATTATTAATCCAACATCATCACCTCCTCCAAGTCCCACTTCATCCTCCAGCACCTCAAATTCCATACCTGTTGTTGCCTTAAACTTCATACTCCGCGATTCGCCTCAATTGGCACTAGCTTCTCTCCATCCTCTAGTTGTGGTGAGCAATAAACACCCCATGACAACTCAAGCCAAATCTGGTATTACCAAACCCAAACTCTATTCCATTGTGCCTCTGCAAACTGAACCTGCTAGTGTCACAGAAGCTCTCTCTGTTCCAGCTTGGAAACAGGCCATGGACACAAATTTCAAGCCTTACTTGCCAACAATAGTTAGACCCTTGTCCCATATTCTGATCACATGAACCTCATCAACTGCAAGTGGCTTTTTCGAATCAAATACCTTGCTGATGGCTCCATCGAACGGTTCAAAGCTCGGTCAGTTGCGCAGGGGTTTCAGCAGAACACTAGAATTGACTTTTTTGATACATTCAGTCCTGTTGTGAAACCCCTTGATGTGAACAATGCCTTTCTCAAGGGCGAATTGAAGGAAAATGTGTACATGAGACAACTTGAGGGGTATATTGATGCTATGAAGCCAACGTATGTCTGTAAGCTAAACAAATCATTATATGGACTGAGGCAAGCCCCCAAAGCTTGGCATAGCTGAAGAGGTTTTTATTGCAGCAAGGATTTTATACTTCAATAGCTGACACCTCCTTATTCTACAGGAATCACAATGGCAGTATCTTACGCATGATAGTCTATGTTGATAACATTTTAGTTACAGGTACTGACAGAACCACGATCAGCAACATCATCGCTCTACTTGATAAGCATTTCTCACTCAAGGACTTGGGAGTTGTTAACTATTTTCTTAGCATAGAAGTTCAACGTACTCCAACTGGTGGGTTCTTTCTCAACCAAAGCAAGTATGTTCATGATCTGTTACACAAAGTTGAAATGACCAACTCTAAACCATGCCCCACATCTTATGTTCCCAACAAGAAGCTCTCCCTTCATGATAGCATGGTGTTCGATCAACCAACTCTTTATAGGAGTGTAATTGGGGCCCTACAGTACTTGTGTATGACTCGACCTGACATATCCTTCATTGTTATTCGTCTTAGCCAGTTCATGCACAATCCGACGTGCAACCATTGGCAGGAAACCAAACGGGTCTTACGATACTTAAATGGAACAATCTATCATGGTATTACGTTTCATCCTCCGGAAAAATTGATCATGCAAGGGTATTCGGATGCTGATTGGGCAAGTAATGTTGATGATCGAAAGTCCACGAGTGGGTACTTTATTTTTCTTGGCAACAACCTCATTGCTTAGAGTTCGCGTAAATAGAATGTGGTTGCACGCAGCAGTACCGAATCAGAATATCGATCTCTTGCTGTCATTGCCACTGGGTTGATCTGGATTAAGTCGCTACTATCCGAGCTGGGCATTTCCATCCTAAAGCCGTCCATAATCTAGTGTGATAATGATGGTGCCATCAGTCTAGAAAGTAATCCAGTTTTTCATCAAAGAACAAAACACATTGAAATTGATATGCACTATGTTAGAATTCAAGTTCTACAAAAGGAGATTGCGCTTAGATTTGTGCCATCTGAGAATCAGCTTGCTGATCTACTTACAAAGCCATTGTCAATCACACGGTATAGTTGACTCACTGAACAAGTGTGTAGAGCAGCTGGTATCCGGAAGAATGGAGTTTCGATTCTAAGGGAGCATGTTAAGAATATAAGTGATGAAACGAAGCAGAAGGATAAGGCTAAGTCAGGAAGCATAGCACATGCATGCAGCTTGTCCGCATCAGCATAAGTGACGTCATGCATGACATCAGCGTAACAGAATTCTGTTATGAAGTGCCAAGTAGGATAGCGTCTAGAGTGTTCTATTGAGCTCTATAAATAGAAGTTGTTGTGTAATTCTCAATGAGATTGATGAAATAAAAATCAGATATTATTCTCCTCTCTTACGTCTCTCTTAGCAAAAGCTTGAGGGGAAAGTGGGAATTGGGGGAAAAGATGACATTTTCCTCCTTTTTGTGTTGAATTGACAATATGATGATTTTATTTAATATAAATGATTTCCTGGACAAAAGATGTGTTAAGGGAGCTGCCACATCACACAAAACAGTCCACCTAAGCCCATCACCGGCTAAGTTACAAGTAATAGCTGGTGACAGGGCATTTTTATCAATTTTTGTAAGTTCGGGGGCATTTTTAAAAGTGCCAAATTTAATGGATATTTTCTTAATTATGGCACACTTAAGGGGAATTTTCACCAATTCTCCCCAAGTTTTAATATGCACTTGGCCAAGATTTTACCCATTGCATTGTTAATTTTTATTTTTACTATTGTTTTAAAATTTTAGCCAAACCTAAGAGGTAAAAAGTTATAACAAACATAGGGAGAAATAGCCATTGGTGGAAATATCAAGCTTCCGCTTTTATTCGCCGCCAGAATTCTTGAGGTAAAATCAATATATGTTGTAATTGGTGTATAAGCTACCAGGCCTATTGTGCATTCTAGCCATGTTGGTATATGTTTGCTTATCAGAAGAAAAATTTTGAGTTGCTTTTGTAAAGATCTTGATTGTGATTGTAACTTAATTTGCTTTGATATATTATTAAGAACTTGTGTGATAAGATTTTGCCATTTTCTAATAATAAGATATCGAATCATTGTAATGTTTTAAATACAGTTAATCAATTTATTTTATTTTATTCTCAATCTTAATTTTATAAATAAATTAAGGGTAGTTTTCTTTATTAATTCTGTAACTTACAGTGGTTCAGAAAAAGTCATGTATCTTGCTTAATTTCAAATTTAGTCCTGTAAGTTTTGAAAAATATCTAATTTGAGGACAAATTCAGACGGATAGAAATACCGGCCACACTACCAATGTCGGCCACCATCACTAATTCCTTGATCTCAAATTGAACATTTTTTGGGAGAGGAGGGGTTGGGGCTAGAATCGAGAAGCGACAGGAGTTCATGCAGCGAAGATGGAAGCTGAACAAGAGTTTCCCCAACTACAGAAAGTCGTTGTTCCAATTTATTTTCAGAGAGTGAGGGCATTATTCAATAATTAGATCAACACCAAATCTAAGTGAATTTTAATTTGAACTAGAAATCGCTTTTCGTTGGTCTAGATACAGTTGGAATCCCTAAAATAGCATAAACAGGGTCCACAAATCATTAATGTTATATTGAGGAAGAAGAAATAAAAAATAACAAAGTAAAAAAATAAATAAATTAAGTATTTTTTTAATTTTTATTTGAATTTTAACGGTGTTGCACGCCAATTGCCACGTCTGCTGCTTCCCTGCAAACCCCAATTTTTAGGACATCTTCACGCCACGTCGGCAACTGCGGCAACATTTAATTGCACATTGTTTTTCGAAACTTACAGAACTAAAATTGAAATTACGCAAGATACATGACTTTTTTTGGACTCATCCAAAGTTACAGGATTAAAAAATAAATTTTCTCTATATAAATTAATCTATATTTTATACTAATATAAATAGAATCGTGATAAATTATAAAATGTAACCAACTAATTATTTCAATAAGTATTAATATTGACTCTGAATCTAGTAAGTCGAGTTAAGATCTAGATGAAAAATAAAGTAAGAAATAACTTTTTTTATTGTAAGGTTATTTTATTTGTTCTATTATTATTATTTTATGAGCCATGTGTTATTTTGATTTTTTGGTTGCTTGAATATTTGTGATAACTTCGTTTATTTGTGGTTCTTCATATAGGTCAAGAAGGATGCAAATGAAAAATTGGTTTACTTAAGAATTGATGAACCAATTTTGGAAATAGATATTTTTTTATTTGTTACATTTAATATTTTATCTTAATTTATTACATTATATAATTTACAAAAGTAAGTGTATACTAAGGGCATGCATCGCATGGGAAAATAATGTTTATGTTACTTACAATATTTCTATCTTCAAGCTAAAAATATTCAAAAACTTTTCTCATTTATACGTAAAATGGTTACAAATTTAAATAATTATGTTACATAATAATTATTTAATTAACAATTTATTTTATTGATAGACTTATATGTTTCACACAGAAAAAATACTACTAAAATAATAAACCAGCAAACTAGAGAGATTTTTTAAAAGAAAAAAGTTAAAGCGAGTAGGGATAAGATTTTACTTTTGGCCCTTTAGGAATGGAACTGCCCACTTTTGGCCCATTTAGGGATTTATTTGGACCTGTGCATTTTTAGGCCCGACAACGTTAAAAATTATGCATCCAAACTCTATTAGTTGGTCGACCTTGTCCAAGTCAAGTCCTTAACTACAAGAACTTAATTTTTATCCCCACATTATTTTGCTACACATAATAATGTGTGGGTATTTTGTCATACATAAGTATAATATTTGTAGGTAAATTAAATCTTAATTCTTTTTCGCTGCCCACATATGATATATATTGACATTGATTTTCAAGTACTATTTTTTCTTTTAGGGAATCTCATGTTTCAGATTAATTGAAACTTTTTCTTATTCTCAGCTTACATGGCATTTAGAAGAAACTACATTCGCTGCACATAGTAATAAATTATGCGTAAGTGTGTGTCAATGTACAAAAATATGTTGCTGCCACTTTATAACTAACATGGAAATTATATTTAATTGATTAGTTTAACATAATAAGGGTTTAGTAATTAACAACATCGCCGATTCTCCCCATCCTACTTTCTCTCCACCACTTTTAATTGATTAGTTTAAAAACCTAAACTCAAAATCCTTTTGTTTCTCTTAGTTTGTTATTTTTCCTGTGTAAAAGATGAGAATAATTTCTCAATACAAAAAATGCATTCAAAATCATTTTGTTTCTCTTATTTTATTTTTTTCTCTGTTGAAAAAATTTAGAATAAGCAAAATCAATTAGGCCAATCAGTATGCTCCAGCTCCCATTCAAGGAGCTAAATACTATTTTAGATCTCTTCTATTCGTTCGGTTTCTCCTTCAAGATCTTTGCTAAATAATCAATATCACCATCTTCAAACCATTATCCTCATATCCAAGCAAAATCCATCAAACATTTCAAGCCAATATCGATTCACTCAAGGTAAAAAAGTGATAATATGTTTTATATATCCTTCTCTAGATTCAGTTCTCAAACCGCACCACCTCCAATCCATAATCTCCAATAGAGAAATCTCAGGAAATTCTAGAACCTCAGATTGAGAAGAAGAAAAACAGGTTTAGCAGAAGTTTTTCAGAGCTCGAGTTTGAAGAGGTGAAAGGTTTTATAGATCTCGGATTTGTCTTCTCCGAAGAAGACCTGGAATTGACAAATGTTTCAGCTTTATCATAATCTTCAACTTGTTTGCTCGTGAAGTGAGTTGTATCAATTTTATCTTCTTTGCTCGTTAATTTTGTGATCAGAATTTCATGTGCTTGAATGTGTTTGGTTTGCTCCTCAGCAGCTCTTATCAAGTTGGCAATTTGTTCATCTAAAGACGTCATGGACTTCACTTTGACCTTCTTGAAATTTGCAAATTTGACAAAGAGGAAAGATGAGAGATACCCACCAGGCATGCCAAAGAATTATAACAACAAATTTTGTATATTAAGTAAATAAACACGAAAAAGAAGTACAAATTGAATTTTTTGGCATCGAACTGATACAATATGTAATTTATGAGTTTCAATCTCTAGTTCTCCTCTAATTCTTCTCTTCGAAATAAGATCTTTGGATTTGTTGTAGATTATTTAACTTCGCTTTGATGAACTTATTCTTCAGTAATGTTAATCCGAGACTTCAAAGCCTTAATTTCAAATCAAATCTTGAAAATCTCAAGAACTTGAAGAACCATAAATGTTGATTCTTGGAATATTTTGATGAACTTTGATCTTTTGATCTGCACCATATTTGATTTCCATTTAAAATGTTTAAATTCATAGACCAAAGTCAAATTTTGAATCAAACATTATTTCTTGACTAGAATAGCAAAGAATGTCCCTAAATCTCTTTAGAGAAACCTTTAGATCTCGAGAGAACACCTTGAATCTCCTTAGAACGCCTTTGGATCTTTGCTAGAATCCCTTGGATCTCCTTAGAACGCTTTGGAATGCTAGAGAAAATTCGACTTGCTTCTTTAACTTGTCTTGTGAACTTAGGTTAAGAATTATTCGCTATTTACATATGTAGGATGGAGAATCCTAATGGGCCTAATATTAGAATGGAGCAATTTGATTCGTTCACCATAATTTGATAGCTATCATCATCTCTTTGGATAACTACCAAATTAATATGATTTAATTTAATAATATTTGCAATATTTTGATATGTGGCGGTCTTTGATAGGAAACAAAATCTGCATATCTATCTTGGGGTTCCTCATGAAATGAGTATTTTACTTTGAGGGATAGTGTTAGGCAAGAGAGTACTTTATTTCTATAATCTCATATTGTTAATCGTCCTAGTAGTGAACAATAGTTATTTTTTATTCACACTTAGATTTGTAGTTCACTCATTCTTAGTGGATTCTTTTAGGCCTCGCGACATCCAAAAATAATATAAGACTTGTGAAAATTTTAGTTTAGTTTTCTCTATTGTTTTTAGTTGCTATTGTTTATCCTATTTATTCAACATTTCACCCACCATCAGTTTCTTATGATGCACACATACTTTCAAGGGTTAATTTCATAATGGAACCAGTACTATTGACCTTTTTTCCATTTCTAGTCCAAACGAAAAAAAAAAATCGATTGCAACATGTACGTTTTTTTGTTGCAGAATGCAACTTCGACCGTATTTCAGCCGATATAGGCCATGTGCTCTGCACATGACCTAATTGGCCAATTACACAGTGACACGTGTCCATTCTTTTAAAAAATAAAAAATAAATAAAAAAGTCTTATAAATTTAGAAAATTTCAGAAATAATGGATTTAAAAATACGAAATTTTTAAAAATTAATTTACGATTGTTTAATAAATAATAATTATACCCATTTAACCTATTTATTATCTCTCTCACTTTCATATTAAATAAGAAATGCAATTGCGCCCTTATTCTCAAACCCTCATTCCTTTTCTTCCCTCTCTTCTCAATCCGCAGTTTGTCGATGGCTAGGGCTCGAGGTCTGACGGCGCGGGATGGAGATGGAATGTCGATGTGGTGTTGTCATCATGCTATGAACTTCATGGACGGAGTGCAATCACGGTCACCGATACGTTGTGTGCAAACGTTTCCGGGTATGGATTGGGTCCCTTCTCTCTTGTTATTTAGTAATGAATGCTCTTAGCTTCCGGCTCCATTAATGGGTAAACTAATACAAATAAGTGGGTGCATGATTAAGTCAATCTGGAATAATTTGGATAAACCAATACAAGTGAGATGCTAATTCAAAAAAAAAACCCCACAAAAGACGCTAATTCAAACAAGTCGTCAACTGCCCCAACTAACAATGATTCCTGCTGACTACATTTGTTTACACTCCGGAATCCCACTCGATGAGACGAACATTTTTTGGGCTCGCAACTTCTTGAAGTGTCATGGAGAACCTAACTTGGTCGGTAAGGCTGCTGCTCCCTTACGGGCTAGTAGGTTTGTTGAAATGTATCGGGTTGGGCTTATCAATCATCGCGGATGGCACATCCAATAAACCTCGAGGAACTGCATTCCTTTTTACCTATGTACATCATCCATTAAAGCAACACAATTTAGTATTCAACCTATTAGTGTAAACAAGTTCAATTGATGTTGATTCGGTCATAATATCAATTGGATTTTCCAGTTATAAAGTTACCTCCAATTTCCTTCTTGCATTGGGAGACTTCAGAGCCAGAATATTTGTCGATTCTTTGCGTACATTTTTCTGGTGCCTTGGAGATGTTTTTCTCCTGCGCAACCCTCTTAGGAGTGACTCTCTGAACAATCAGCTCCGATCCGATGACACTCTTGCTGATATGTGCAGGGGATTCAACTGCTACTACTCTACCACGTCTTAAGCATTAAATTCAGTTGATACAGAATTTACCTGAGTCACTTGAGCAGCTTGCTTAGTCGAGGTTAAATTCCACCACTCTTCTAGTACCGAAGACAATGGATCCATGTTTCCAGGATCATCAATTTCATATGTCTCCGCATGGTTTTTTCCCTAAAAACAATTCTAGAGATAACTGACTTATAATATGACTGAATTGAGAATCATGCATCATAATATACGATCAATATGTCACAGCTTTATGCCAAATCAGTCTCACTGACACTGAAATATAAAGTGGTCTTCAAGATGCAAAAAGTCAAGAAAATCTCAGTTGGTGGAAATAGACTCAAAATACGACCAAAATACAACCTATATACAACCAATACCTCACAGCTTTATGCCAAATCAGAATCACTAACACTGAAATAAAAAGTCATTTTCAAGATGCAGAAATTCAAGAAATCTCACTTGTTAGAAACAGACTCAAAATATGCAAAACAGACAGCCTAAATACAACCAATTTGTCACAGTTTTTTGTCAAATTAGTCAATAACAGAAATATAACACATCTAGACCTTTTGAACAGTTGCACCTCAAATGCAACTACAAAATCTAGATTGACACATAAAGGACAAATTATCATGATCTACTTTGATTCAACAGAACTGAAACTAGATCTGAGAACTAGAGAAAGGCTTTTTTAACCTTTTTGGATTTATTTTTCATTTTTACTTGCTTCTTATTCCCCTTTGCTTTTTTGATCGACATACCAACATCGTTCCAAGCTCCTCGCTCATCATTACTAAGCCCATCTTCAAATGGATTGGATTTTCTTTTTGTGTCCTAAATAGAAAACCAGAAGACAAAATTGAATGAATTTATTATGCACTACCGAGACTGAAACAAATTCAAAATTATCCAACTTGCAATTAAATACCACTGTTGCAATTTTGGATTTTTATTTTGTCTTGTTCTAATGGTACAGGAGCTTGTCCCCTCTCTACAGTTTATCCACTCATAGGGGCCTAACAGTTACACAAAATGTTAGAATAAATTAATCCCCATAGACACAATGAAATACAATTAACGTAAGTTAAGAACCACTACAAAAAATTTACCTGTTTGGCTGCGGGAATATCCTTCCCTCTTCCACGAGCAGGTGATTTATCCTTAGGTAGGTTTGGTGGCCTTCTTGAACAACACTTAACATTGTGATACGTCTCCTTACAAATTGAACACGACATTAAAGTGCCCTTTCTGAAGCTTCACGGGTTTATCCGCTGATCGTCTTCCTCTTTTCTATTTTGATTGATCTTGAATGGAAGATTTCTTTGAGCATTCACCAACTTGCGGCCTTCTCTTGAATAATTTGGACCTGCCGGGCATATTTTGGGCCAGAGGAGGGAGTAGGGGAGGCCATTCAATTTGAGGCCAGGAATCGGCACCTTCCATTGCCCCAAGAAAGTGGGAGTAAGCTTTCAAAAAAAGTCTCCTTTCGATACCACTTACTGACGTAGGCGTCGGGGTTCAGCTGGAGGTAATATATGGCCGAGATAGCATGACAGCAGGGCAGCCCTGTCAATTCTCACTTCCTACAGCTGCAAGTACCTTCACCCAAGGGAACTTTACACTTAGAACCCCATGGATTCTCAACCTCAAATTGGTTTTCACCATTCAAAACTGCATTCAACCATCATCTACTTAATTATCGGACAATGTTCTCCATGATACGCTCTAATCTTATCCCTCCTTACATGCACCCTCTTCATTAATGATACTTGAATGGACTCAAGCATTGAGATTATTGGTTTCGACCTGGCCTTTAAAATCATCGCATTAAAGCTTCCGTTCATGTTATTCTCTAGCTTATCACAACACGAGAAGGATCAAAAGTGGGAACGACCTCAATTATGGGTTGGCTTTGCAACTAACCACTGAAATGCCTCCTTACCGGACCTCTTAATCTCCCCCATTGTGTTTTGAAAATCAACGACCCTACCCGTCCTAGCTGTCTTCCATAGCAAATTTTTCAGATGTAACCCTCTAAATTGTTGCTTGAAATTTCGGTATAAATGGGTCATGCAGAAGCGATGTTCCCAACCTGCCATGAGTGTGTCTACTGCATCAATCAGTCATTTTTGCCAATCGGACATAACTGTCCACCTAGCATGATTTTCCCCACCAAGATCAGCTAACATTAGCTTCAAGAACTAGGTCCATGTCTTTCTTTTCCTTTTCGACCATGGCATAAGCAAAAGGGAACAGACCGCTATTCCCGTCAATACCTACGACAAACAGCACTATACCACCGGCGGGGGTATTCAAATGACACCCATCAAGAAATACAACCTGCCTACACCCCTCTAGAAAACCTTTCTTTAATGCCCCCCAGTAAATGTAATACCTCTTGGATCTGGTCCTCTCGGCAGTTCTTTTGCACTTAATCTTTATTGTTGTGTTTGGATTAGTTTGCATAATCTCGGCCGCGTATGACCACAACATACCATACTCATCGCTCTCGCACATCGTCCCCTGAGCCAACACTAAGTACTTTACTTTGTAACATGCCATTCAACTAAAGTCACTTTAAGATCATTGTTAATCCATGAAACCATGGAATCAACCGGCCATAAGGGATCCGTGTAAATCTTATCCCTATATATATCAGCGATGAGCTTTAGCATGTTTCACTTTTTGTCCCCTAGGGCACTTATGCTTGTCACAGTAGGTCTTCACCTGAATTGTACCATCTGCTCTCATTTTAGATGCAAAAATCACCCAAGTGCAGTTCGTCTTCTTACACTTTGCCTGAACCTTGCCTACATTATTTATCATGTAGAACACCTCTCTTCCATTAAAAATAGAGTGAATCCTGACTCCCTTTCTGAAAGACTCTAGGGTTTCAAACATTGGCCAACAAAGAAATGGGGAAGCGCAATGCCCTTCCTAGGATGTTTGAAAATGGGGTTGCCGTTAATGTTTGTCCCACCTGCAAGACCCCATCCCTCAATTCAACCCTATGATCTACATTCTCTTCAAAATTTAGGTTGTCTTCATCGAATAACTCAGATTTAGAATCAACATATTTTTTGGAACAGGCTGAATCGTCCCCAACTGAATTCTGGCCATCACTATCATCACTAACCTCAATATCAGCAAACTTATTACTGGTGAAATCTGTAGGTGGAGGTTGTGGATTATCACCCTTGCCTACATATAAAACAAGTTGGTTTTGCATCAAATCGGGTGGCTGGGTTGGGTTACTCTCACCATCAGTCTCTCTATCAACATCAACGTTCCCCCCTATGTAAGTCACAAACACTGCAACCATACTATTATTATCCTTGTACCCTCCTAGACATAGTGCATCAGTATCACTTTCTAAGGGCCATATAAAGGTACAAGTATTCACTCCAAGTCTATTATAACACATCTTACCCACCCAACCTAAACCCAAATCTTTTATCATCATGTTCAACAACGACATCTCATCAACATCGTAGTAGTCTACATAAGAGACCACTCCCCCGATGTAGCACAACAACCCACAGTCCTTGAATGACCCAGAGTGATACAGATTTATGGTGAATAAATCAGAATTATCACATGTATAAACAAAACAGAAACACGAGGGTTAAGTTTCACCCAATAACAATCAAGCATCGTTTACCCAAAACTGAAACACCTAGTCTACTATACAAAGCGAAACATTGAAAACCCTAAAACTGAAGCAATCTTAAAATTTCCAGAAAATCAAGATGTGGATTAATCGTAAAAAAAAAATTACAATTAGGGTATTATGTTATTTAAAATTATTTAATTACCCTACAAAAAGCCAAACCTATTGGCCTAAAAGAAAAAAAAAAACTAAACAAATACGGATGCTCCCGACAAACCCAACATTCACATCCAATAGGAAAGCATACAGTAATGAATAATATGGGTGGTCCCCTACCTACCCAACACCACATACAAACCCTACATACAAACCCAACATACAAACCCCATATACAAACCATACAAACCCCACATACAAAATCTCGAACTGAAAAAGACTAATACCTACATGTATTTAAAATAGGAAATGAAATCGTAAAATGGAGATGTCGGAGATACTGTAGTCTGGGCTTTCCGAATCTTCGTGCACTTTGCATCTTGCTTGGTCGCGAATCCTCTAGGGCATAGCTTCTTCGAACTAAAATTTAGGATGGGTTCTTCGCTAGAGGCTTGAGAATTTCTGAAAATTTCTTGTCTAAGATTCTTCGCCAGAGCCTTGAAAGATGAGATGATTTTGTGACCCTTGGTATCCCGTAATAAGAGAAATACGATTCGAAGACAGGGGCAACATGGATTTTAATTTTTAATTCGGAACAGATTAAGCGAAAAATATCTGTTTAGGGCTAAGTACATATTTTAAATTATGTTTGTTTTGGAAAAAATTAATAATTTTGTGATAATTTAAAATGGGAAGAGAACATGGCCTACATAGCCTAAAATATAGCCGGAGTTGCATTTTCCAACAAAAAAACGCTAAAGAGGTTGCAATCGGAAAAAATATATATATATTAGTTTGAACTAGAAATGGAAAAAAGGTTGATATTAAAGGTTGCATTCTGAAATTAACCATACTTTCAATATTAAACAGGTGTGTCACGTGTGTCTCATTTAACTGTCAACTTTAGTTTTTATGTATTTTGTTATTATTTTAAGTTTTTTCCTATTTTATATTTTCTTAAAATTATAAGAGAATCTTAAAAAAAAAAAACTTTGATAAAATTAATTGTAATAAAAAGCAGGGACCCCCTCCCATCCTCTCTTCCCACCTAACCCCACCACACCTCCAAAAGTTTTCTTATAAACCCCCCTCCTCCCACCCCCTAATAATTAGTTTTTTTTTTCCTTTTTTGTTTTTAAGTGTTTTATTTTGTTAATGCCCCCATCCCCCAATCCCCACCCGCCTCCTTCCCGAGTTAATTTATTTTATTAGTGCCCCACCTTGACACACCCCAGCCATCAGTCTGGCCCCACCTCCTTTGTTTATTTATTTTTTATTGTTTTAGTTTTTTAAATGCTCTCACTAGAGGTGAACATGTGTCTCGGAGATAATCTGTTGCGCATCGTACCCCAAATAGAAAGCTCTCCAAATCGATAATATTCGTTGAATTTTTTACTTTCTCCAGAGCGAACAAATTCGAACTTTTTTGTTGTAAAACTGAATTGTTCCGAATCGAAAAACCAAAATACAACCCTACTAGAATCAATTCTAACTAATTAACTATAGAATTTTTTATATATGATTTTACTCATTTCTTCTCTATTATGATATTGAATCATTATAAATATCAGTAAATTTTAACAGTGCATGTATAATACTACTACAATTTTAGAATTTCATAAAAGAGTTTAGTAATTAATAATAGAGTAAAATATTTCTTAATGAATAATTTTCAGAAAAAACATAAAATCTATAACCTATAGATATATTATTTAGTTAATAAGTTTATAGTTTAAATAAAAATACATTATATGATATTTTTAAATTCAACTTCTACGTTTTTTTAATTATTTCCATATATAAAGATCAAAATCAAGAAATTTGCACTTTTGGTCCCACAGGACATGCACCTGTTTCAAAATGGTCCCAGCCCTGGCACTTTTGACCCCATTAGTTTCAAAAGTTGCACTTTTGGTCCCAAAGCAATTTTTTCTTGCATAATCAGTCCCAAAAAATTGCATAAGTGGTCCCAAACCGTCTAAAACTAACGTTTTAAGGCACGTGCAGGTCACATGACCGTTAGTGACGTAATAAAACGCTGAGGAAGCCCTTGGATAACGCAAGAAATCATTTTCTCAAACACAAACAGGTTATTAATTAGGTTTTAACTGCTAACTTCATTAATATAGGATTTGAAATATTCCCCAATTCTGTAACCCTAGAATTGAGCCTGAAATTGAAAATTTCTTGAATCAAAACATAAGATCGGCCTGCATTGCTTCAATTAAGACGCAAAAGGGAGGTAAACTAGGGTGAGATCAAATGGTGATGCGCCGCAAATGGATGACGCACTATCCTGCACCAGACTATGAGAAACGTAAGTCCCATCTTTGCTCAATCTTGTATATTATTTATCTATTGCTTGAACAGATGAGTTGTATTCGTTATTCTTGGGATATTGAATCTGTTTTTCGTCCCCACATTGTCCACTAGGGTTTATTTTTTAGTTGTGTAGTGTGTGTGACTGTGTAGTGGGAGAATGTATTAATATAGTAGAGATTCTCTATTTGCTAATGTGTGGTCCAAGCCCATGTGTTGCTGTCCACAATTATATACAGCCTGTCCCACACATTTTGTATTTTAGCCATTGTATGTGTGCAATTTCGAATAACTTTTGTTATGATCAGGTCACTCTCACACACAAACAACACACAACCAGTATTGAATGAAAAACAACAAGGAATTCGGTCACTTGAAATCGAACCAAGAACAGGAAAGAAAAATGATGAACACAGGGATTTTACGTGGTTCGATCAATGTGATCTACATCCACGGAGGTTGTATACACCTCACTTCACTCCACTAATCAATCAATTACAAGAAATATCCAGAAACACCAGAAATCCCAATTCACAGCTTGAATTGAGCATAAAATCCTAGCATTCTAATTCTCTTGATTGAGTAATGTTTATAGAGGGAAAGATACGTTAATTAGCTCGCAACTTCAAGTGTTTACAATGTATATAAATGCCAGAGCTCGAATCAGGGAGTTCAGGAAGTTGTAACCAATTTTGACTCAAGAACTCAAAACTGCTGCCGCGGGCTTTCTACAACGGTTTCTCATGCAACGATTTAAAACTGTTGCAAACGGCAGTTATAACAAACTTGAACCCGGTTCCCATTCTAACCTCTTTTACTGATCTGGTTAAAATCCGTTTATCTGAACCGGTTCTCCGCATTCCAAACCCAGTTCTGGAATCCTCAAAACCTCTACTACATTCTATAAACACTTGATGATATTGAACTACCATCTACAAATCTCCACCTCAATGAACTCAAGTGTATTTCATCACCTCAGCCTGCCTTGCTCTCCACTCTTTAATCACACCGTTCAAGCCTAATTAGGCTTGAGCAATGAACCATCTTACTCCCAGGCACTGCTTTAGTTAGAAAGTCAGCAACATTGTCACTTGTATGGACCTTTCTAACCTCTACAAACCCTGCATCAATCACATCTCTTGCAAAATGTAACCTGACATCTATGTGCTTGGATCTTTCATGGAAAGCTTGATGTTTCACTAGATGTAATGCACTATGATTGTCACAATATATAGTAACACAATCCTGCTTTATCCCCAGATCCTTCAGAATACCTTTTAACCACACAGCTTCCTTAATTACCTCTGTCAAAGCCATGTATTCAGCTTCTGTAGTTGATAAAGCCACCACTGATTGTTGCACACTTCTCCAGCTAACTGCAATACCATATAATGTGAAAACATATCCTGTGATTGACTTCTTGGTATCAACATTACTAGCAAAATCAGCATCTGCAAAACCTTCAAAAGGAATAACCATGTTTGCCTGCTTCTGAAACTTCAAACCCAGACTTACTGTTCCCTTTAGATACCTCAAAACCTACTTCAAAGCCTCCCAGTGAGCTTTCCCTGGATTTGACATATATCTGCTGACCAAAGACACACAGTATGCTAAGTCTGGTCTGCTGCATATCATCCCATACATCAGACTCCCAACTCCACTAGCATAAAGCACACTTCTCATGTATGTCATTTCTTCTGCTATCTTAGAACTCTGCTCCTTTGATAAACTGAGTTGTTGTCTTACTGGAATACTCAGTGTCTTAGCCTCATGCATCTGAAACCTCTCCACCACATTCTGAAGATAATGCTTCTGAGATAACCATAAACATCCAGCAGCTCTGTCTCTGATTATCCTCATTCCCAGAATCTTCTTGGCATCTCCTAAGTCCTTCATGTCAAATTCAGAACTCACCTTCTGCTTAAGTTGATGTATTTTATGTGAACTCTTGCTTGCAATGAGCATATCATCCACATACAGTAACAGGTATACAGGATCAGCACTTAAACTTTTATCAAAATAAACACAACTATCATACAAACTTCTAACAAAACCAGCTTTTAACATAAACTCATTGAACTTCTTATTCCACTGCCTTGGACTTTGCTTCAATCCATATAATGACTTCTTGAGAAAACATACTTTCTCTTCGTTTCCTGGAATCACAAATCCCTCAGGCTGTTTCATATAAATGTTCTCAACTAAGTCTCCATGTAAGAAAGCTGTTTTTACATCCAGCTGCTGTAACTCCATATCCTCTTGTGTTACTTTTGATAAAAGTAGTCTGATTGAACAGTGCTTTACTACAGGAGAGAAAACTTCATTGAAATCAATACCTTCCCTCTGAGTAAAACCCCTGGCTACCAACCTTGCCTTATACCTTATCTTGTCTGAGTCTCCAGCTTCAACTTTCTTCTTGTAAATCCATTTGGAACTTACCAGCTTTTGTCCCTTTGGCTTATCCACCAGTTTCTAGGTGCCATTTCTTTCCAAAGATTCCATTTCCTCCATCATTGCACTAATCCGGTATTCACTTTCATCACCACTGACTGCTTCCTTGAAGTTTTGTGGTTCATGATTTTCTATTTCTTCAGCAACACTGAGTGCATAATGTGCCCTTCCAGCCTGTCCATAAAAGTCTGGTTTCTGTATTTGCCTCCTTGGTCTATCTCTGGCAATGCTGTAATCTCTTAGGTTTGGATTTCTAGGTGATATTTCTTCTTCTTTTGAAGAACTATCACTGGAGTGATCAGCCAAGTTTTCACTTCTCTGTTTTTCATGATCCTCCTGAGTCTCCACCTGAACTGATTCCCTTTCTGATTCTGATTCAGAGCCTCCATCATGCTTTCCTTGATTCCCAGAGAAATGATATCCCATAATTGATTCATTGAACTTCACATCTCTCCTGAGCATCAATTTCTGATTCCCAGGTTCCATGCACCATAACCTATAACCCTTGATTCCCTCTGGATATCCCAGAAACACACAACTGTAAACTCTAGGATCAAGTTTATCTGATCTCATGTGAGCATATGCCAAGCATCCAAACACCTTTAATACTGAGTAATCCGGAACTCTCCCATTCCATACTTCTTCTGGTGTTTTGAACCCCAGAGTTGATGTAGGTGATCTGTTTATTAGGTAACATGCTGTGTTTATTGTTTCTCCCCAGAACACCTTTGGCAAGCCAGCATCAAGTAACATACACCTTACTCTTTCAAGAACAGTTCTGTTGAATCTTTTTGCCACATCATTCTGTTGTGGATTCATGGGGACTGTTCTGTGTCTGGTAATTCCCCTTTCATTACAGAAGGTTGTGAACTCAGTAGATAGATACTCTAGGCCATTATCAGTTCTTAAATGCTTGAGTTTCTTTCCCTTCAAGGTTTCCATTTGAAGCAACCATGTCTTGAATTTAGTGAAGGCATCACTCTTGTTTCTTAAGATAAACACCCATACTTTCCTACTGAAATCATCAATAACAGACATGAAATACTTTCCTCCTCCATGAGTTTCAGTCCTCGATGGTCCCCAGATATCAGAGTGAACATAATCTAGAGGTTCTTGAGTGATGTGAATCCCTTTGGCATAAAGCAGTTTCTGTGATTTGCCCGATGCACATTTGTCACAAAATTCAAGTGTTTGATTCCCAACCTCTCCTATTATCCCTCTTCTGGATAGCTCTTTCAGTCCTCTTTCACCAATGTGTCCCAACCTCTTATGCCACAGGGTTAGTTCATCCTTAACCAAGATATTCCCCACACTCCCTATCACTTGTTTTCCTATCAAAATAAACAATCCATTATGTTGTCTTCCCTTGATTACCAGTTTATTCTCTTTAGTTATGTGCAGTGGGCCATCAACAGACTTAAATTCACACCCAGTAGCAATTAGAGATCCTAGGGAGATCAGATTTCTTTTAAGTCCAGGCACATACCTTACATTTGTAATTTGCCTGGTAACCCCATCAAACATATTGATGCTTACTGATCCAGTGCCTTGAACCCTGCAGGATTGGTCATTTCCCAGCAGTACACACCCTTCTCTTCTTTCTTGAGGTTTTGGAACTATTCTTTATGAGGACACATATGAAAGGAGCAGCCTGTATCCAGTACCCATTCCAACTCCATTTTTTACTCAGTAACATTCAAGACCTCTGGTGTGTCTTCTCCATGTTCAACAGTAGCAGCTTCGCCACCATGTCCTTCTTTCTTCTTCATCTTCTGAGGGAAATCTTTCTTTAGATGCCCTACTTGTTTGCACTTGAAACATTTCCTGTTTTCTATCCATTCTCCAGGTTTCTTTGGAGCAGTGTTGCCACTTTTGGGATTCTTTGAGGTTTGGCCCTTCTTCTTTTGGTAATTCTTCTTGAACTTGACATTCAATCCTTCCCCAGATTGAGTTACCTTCTTGTCTCCTTTATTCTGTAGGCATTTGGTCTTCAAGGCAGTGATTATTGAGTCATAACTCAGTTTATCCTACCTCCCAAACATCAAAGTATCTTTGAACCCTTCCGTGGAACTTGGTAGAGCATTTAACACCATCAAAGCTCTGTCATCATCCTCCATAGTTACTCCAAGATCTTCCAGCTCATCAAGAAGTTTTGAAAACTCATCTAATTGATCAGAAATGTCTTCTTCTTCCACCATTTTGAAAGACAGTAACCTCTGTTTGAGAAACAGCTTATTTGATATAGACTTGGACTGATATAGATCCTCCAGTTTGGTCCAAGCCTCTATTGCAATCGAGCACCTTGAAACATCCCTCAATGGCTTATCTCCTAGACACAAGATGATTAAACTCAAAGCCTTTTGGTCCATTTCTGCATATTTAGGCTTCTCTGTCTCTATCCATTCATTTTCAGGCTTGAGAGCACCTACCAGCCCGTTTTGAACCAGGATAGCCTTCATCTTGATCTTCCAAAGATGGAAGTCATTCCTCCCTGAGAATTTTCCCGAATCCATCTTCATTCCTGACATCTTTATCTTCTTGTTGCGTGAGGATGTTTCCCACTGATGGTGCCACTTGTTATGATCAGTCACTCTCACACACAAATAACACACAACCAGTATTGAATGAAAAACAACAAGGAATTCGGTCACTTGAAACCGAACCAAGAACAGGAAAGAAAAATAATGAACACAAGGATTTTATGTGGTTCGATCAATGTGATCTACATCCACGAAGGTTCTATACACCTCAATTCACTCCACTAATCAATCAATTACAAGAAATATCCAGAAACACCAGAAATCCCAATTCACAGCTTGAATTGAGCATAAAATCCTAGCATTCTAATTCTCTTGATTGAGTAATGTTTACAGAGGGAAAGATACGTTAATTAGCTCTCAACTTCAAGTGTTTACAATGTATATAAATGCCGGAGCTCGAATCAGGGAGTTGAGGAAGTTGTAACCAATTTTGACTCAAGAACTCAAAACTGCTGCCGCGGGCTTTCTACAACGGTTTCTCATGCAACGGTTTAAAACTGTTGCAAATGGCAGTTATAACAAACTTGAAGCCGGTTCCCATTCTAACCTCTTTTACTGATCTGGTTAAAATTCGATTCTCTGACCCGGTTCTCCTCATTCTAAACCCGGTTCTGGAATCCTCAAAACCTCTACTACATTCCATAAACACTTGATGATATTGAACTACCATCTACAACTTTGTCTGTGTACCTATTTGTTTAATTTGGGTGGGGTCTGAAAAGTGCTTATTTAATGTTTGGTAGGTGGGAAGGAATACTGGTACACATTGATGTTAAAGCATGGGTGGATGGTAGTAAAGGATGTTGGTGGTCTAGCCTGGACTGAAGGCACTTTGTCAGCATTTGATTGTGTTGATTCAAGGAAGCTAGACTTGAGGTATATTGAAAGCTTGGCTAAGCAGTTGGGCTACATGGAGAAGAAGAAGTTTTATGGTGTGTGGGAAGGGGTTGGCTTGAAGATGTTGAGAGTGAGCATGACCTATGGATGGTACTACAGAGCTCTAAAGGAAGGGAGATCACTCTATTTCTAGAAGGGAACAAAAATATAGTTCCTGATGAGGATGAAGATCATGTGGGGGAGATTGAGTAGGTTGAACCAGATGATAATTTTGAATCGTTGGTGGATAACCTACGGGTCAGCTTGTCCACAAAGGCTGCTGTGAAGTCAAAACAGGGGCATAAGGCTGCTGTGAAGTCAAAACAGGGGCATAAGGCTAAAGAGACAGTCCCAAGACAACAAAATCAAGCTGATGAGGGCCAATGTAAGGAGATTAGTATGGTTGATGTTGAGGAGATTGATGTTAGCACTGATGAGGAATTTATTGGAAAAGAGGACAGCTGTGATGAGTTGCTTGATGACATTATATTTGATGAATCTGTTGACTTGGATGTGGAGTGGGCTGGTCCAATCACTGCCAAACAGATCCAGGATCAGGAAACCTCAGAGAGTGATGGTGCAGGTGATGATGAGCATAGCAATGAGAGTGACTTTGAGTCAGTTGGGACAGATTCTGAGGTTGAACAGAGGAAAGATGTAATTGTTTTTAGAGCTTCAACAACACTTAATCCAGAGTTCAAACTCCAGCAATTTTCTTGTGACAAGATTTTGTTCAAACAAGCAGTGAATAGCTACTATGTTAAAGCTGGTCATCCTACAAGATTTACAAAGAATGATGCTAGGAGAATTTATGCAAGATGTAAAACTGAAGGATGTAATTGGCATATAAATGCTCTCAAGGTGAAAAATGAAGAATCTTTTCAAATAAGGGAGATAGATTTGAAACATACTTGTCCAAGGCAGCATGTAGTGGACCATGCAAACTCAAGGTGGTTGGCAGAAAGATATGAGAAAGCATTCAGGGCTGACCCTACCAGAAGTGTGAAGGGTTGGAGGAGAGAGGCAACAGAAGAACTTGGTGTTTACATCTCACCTTTTCAGGCATACAGGGCAAAAAAGAAAGCTTTGAAACTGATGAAGGTGACAGCACTGAACAATATGCAAAGCTGTGGGATTATGCAGATGAATTGCTGCTAAAAAACCCAGGTTCAACAGTCAAATTGGAGGTGGATAATACACCACAGGGGAACAAGTTTAAAAGGTTATACATTTGCTTATATGCACTAAAAATTGGTTTCAAATCTGGATGTAGACCATGGATAGGGGTGGATGGGTGTCATTTAAGGAGACCAACCCCAAGAGTTCTGTTAACAGCAGTGTGTATGGATCCTAATAATGATCCATACCCACTAGCCTATGCAGTGGTTGGTGTGAGAATGGGGTAAATTGGGAGTGGTTTTTAAATCTGTTAAAGAATGATTTAATGGGTGAAAGGGAAGATGCATATGCTATAATGTCAGACAAGCAGAAAGGCTTGATTAATGCTTTTGAAACGGTTATGCCAGCTGTTGAAAACCGCTTTTGTGTAAGGCACCTGCATGGGAACATGAAAAGACAAGGTTACAAGGGAAATGAATACAAAAGGTTGTTGTGGAAAGCAGCAAAGGTTACTACTGTGCAAGCATTTAACAGAGCAATGGAGTAGATGGGAGAGCTTGATGCAAGGTTGTTGGCTTGGTTGAAAGATAAGCATCCATCCCAGTGGTGTAGATCACATTTCAATACCTTTGGCAAATATGATACACTGGTTAATAATATGTGTGAGCAGTGGAATGCTGCCTTGCTTGACGCAAGGGAAAAAAGTATCCTAACTATGTTGGAGTGGATCAGAGAGTTTTGCATGGGGAGATTACAAAAAATAGGGACAGGGTTGAAAGAAGATGGGAAGGACATCTAATTTGTCCTAGGATTAGAAAGATACTAAATAAGATGATGGAGGATGCTGCAGACTGTATACCCATCAAGTCTAATGAATTCTATTTTGAGGTCTCAAGCTCTGACGGGAGTAGGTATGCAGTTGACCTACTTGACAAGTCATGTGATTGTATAAAATGGAATGTCAGTGGAATCCCATGCAAGCATGTTGTTAGTGCTATAAATGCAGCTGCAAGGAACCCAGAGGAGTTTGTTCATAGTTGCTACTCTGTTGAGACATATTCAACAGTGTATGCTCATGCTATAGCACCCATGAATGGGGAAGAGTTGTGGGAGAAAACTGGCTACATTCCATCATTACCTCCAGATTTTGGAGGTAAAAAAAAGGGAAGACCAAAAAAGGCAAGGAGGTTTGATGCCAGTGTTGAAGAGGGTAAGGGGAAGGAAAAGATGAAAGGAAGCCTTCAAAAGATGTCAAAAACAGAGTTTTAAGGTGAAATGTAAATATTGTGGGGAGGCTGGGCATAATAAACTTGGTTGTATGTTGAGGAAGGTTCAAAGGGAAATTGCTGGTTATTCATTCCCTGGTTTAACTAGTTCTTCTGCAGCAAGTGGGGAAGCTACTCAAAATTCAGTAAGTGTAAGCCACATTAGATTAGACCTTGTCTATTCTTTTGCATGAGAATCCAGGGGAAGCCTCTGTTATAATTGGTGTTTTTTTTTTTTTTTTTTTTTGTCTATTAGCCGCACATGGATGAGCATAGGTTTAATGAAGCTGTGCAAGAAGTAATGGAGGTTGAAGAGGAATTTCCACCTCTCACACAAGAAGATGAAGCTGTAGTTCAAGAGATAGAGAGGGTATGACTAAACTAAACTAACACTATGATCTATTCTATTGTACCAACTTTACCATATTTATTTTGATTTCTAACAACAGGCAGTTGCACAAGAGGCAAATAATTCAAAACCAACTACAGGAGCTGGTAGAAAAAGACTTGTAAGCAACTGCATTGACTAAATCTAACTTAAAATTACTGTAAAATTCTTATATTTTCATTTTGATTTATGATTTGACCAATTCTACAGGACAGGAAGAGAGCAGAAGTGACTAACACAGGTGGAACTCAAAGCCTTGATGGATCTGTTGTTAACCAAGCCCCATACTCAGTGGTAAATGCATTGGAGTGTTCTCCACCACAAAAAAGGGGTGTGAATATCAGAATTCCACCCCCAATGTCATTCCAACCAAACTCATTTCTAGGAAATCCAAACACACCAGTTGTCAATGAAAAGGGAAAAGATAAGCTCAAGGTCATAAACATGGGAGGTAAGAAGTTTGTGACCCTTTCTGGTCTTAAATCTGCTACTAAGCAAGGTTTGAAGGGAAAGGATAAGGCTTAGACTAGAGTCTTGTCAAATGCTTTTATTCTAAACCAAATGGATTCTATCATTTTATGGTCTTAGTTTACATAGGTAAAAATCTGTCTTTTGTGAACCTATGAGAGTGGCCAATCTGATATATGACCATTTGGTTGTGACTTATATGTTTCTGGTGATTTTAGTTTTTTATTTTAGTAGATTGCTTAAGTTTGTTGACTGCTGATATTGCTGGTGCGCGACAGTATAATTTTGAAAAAAAAAAGTAGATTGCATTAGTTGTTGATTACAAAGAAAATGAGCCTTTTGGGCAATACATAGTATACAATTTCTGGTATTATCATTACATTATTATCCTAGCCACAAGTGCCAAAGCTACACCCAAAAATGAAAAATAAAGTCAGCTTTCAGCAACCTCTTCAGCTCAACAACCTTTGTTGCCATCCTCCTAACCTCCTCCCTGACCTCAGTTGCAATGCTTTCTGCACCTTAAACCACATTTGCACCTTCCCATTCGTGCTGAGATAAAACACGCTCAAGCTCAACAAGAATGGGGTTCCTTTGCATAGCCCTCTCAGCAGCATTGCTAACTCTAGCAACATGTGGTGCATTTGGTATTTCATCTTGCCAAACAAAGAAATTACACCCGCCGGCATTCCAATCAGGACATCCATAGAACAAATGACCTACGCTGTGGGGCTTCGATGACAGGTAAGTACGAGTGCCCCTTCCACAATGGCAAACAACACCAGGTTGTGGGTAGGGATATGGCCTTTGCCTATTTGAAGATGATGAGGACATTATTTTGGTTTTTGTTGCTATCTTCAATTTGTTTGTATTTCTTAAATGTATGATTGAGGTGTATTTATATTGTGTGTATGGGGAATGAGAATATACTGTTAGTTGCAGGTTTTTTGGCTCCAAAATGGAGCAATTTTCCCTCCAAAATGCAGCTATTCCCTCCCTTTCTTATACTGACTTTAGACAGAAAGTTAATTAGAAATTAGGACTGATAATGCAAATTGTATGGGACTGAAGTGCGATTAGACTTAACAGTTTCTGTAACGTTGGGACCAAAAGTGCAACTTTTGAAACTAATAGGGTCAAAAGTGTCAGGGCTGGGACCATTTTGAAACAGGTGCGTGTCCTATGGGACCAGAAGTGCAAATTTCTCGATCAAAATCCTTGACGGGAACTCGCTGCACCGTTACTATCATACACATGAATTCTACCATGGACAGATACTAGTAGCGGCTCATTGTCTGCTTCTTTGTTTATTGATCTTTCTCATGCACTCATAATTTTTTTTTAAAGTTAATTTTGATTTTCATTCTAGTTAGTCATATTAATCTTTCATTTTCACTTTTCTAGTCTATCCTCCTCACATTGGTTGAAATTATTTATGACAAAAAAATAGGGAAGCATATGTATGAAAAATAATATTGAAAGAGTATACGAATAGAGTGTTTAGACGAAAATTAATGATGAAATGTCCAAAGAGGTTATCGATAGCTGATAACTTTATAATTTAGTGTTATTCTTTTTTAATTGTGTTTATATGTTAGGGTTTGAAACTTGTCTTAATATATAATTTATATGTTGTTAATATTACTATAGATACACAAATTTTGTATCAAATCAGAAGTCGTCACATGTCAAAGTGATGTAGATATTACTAAATTAATCACATTAATTTGGTAATTATCTAAAAGGGTGATGGTGGACCACTCGGAAGACTCCGTATATGAGGATATGCATAAACATCAAGGATCCCTCCGTCAAAATTAGAGATATTGTGGTATATCTCACATAGGGTTGTGCATGGAGCTTGGAGATAGCTGAAACCGAATCGTAACCCGGATCGAATAAATTCTAAACTGAAAAAAAAATCCGTTGACCATTTGACTTTTTCTGAACCGAACTTAATCGAACTAAACCAATTATTTTTTCTTTTTGTACATGATATTTCTCAAATTTTCAAACTGAAAATCGTACTTAACTGTATCGAACCATACCAAACTGTATTGAATTGAATAACCAAATAAAATAACAAATTAAAAATTTAAAAACATATTATCCCTGAAAGAAAAATTTAAATAAGTATGAAAAATTAAATTATTCATAATTTTGTAAATGGTTATATTTAACATAAATAATTAAAGAACCCTATATTTAATTATTATATAATTTTAAAAACACAAGTTAGTGAGTTGGAAATAAATTTGATGTGATAAAATTATTTATATTAGTTAGACATCAATATATTTTGTTCAAATTGAATTGTCATATAAAAGATAAAAAAATCTCAAGTTATCCAAATTGAACTGTTTTGTTAGATCCGAAATTCTGAACCGAACTATCCCAAAAAAGAAATATAATAGTATCGTACCGTTCCAATTTTTTAGATCGGTAATCTATATTCTTTTTTTTAAATAACCGAAGTTTAATATAGATTTGAATATTTTCAATTATCCAATCCACACCGTTCCATGCACACCCTCACATGAGTAGATCCTCCATGTGATCTAAGACATATCTAAATGAATTTAAGTCTATTACTTAAAAGGCACGAAGGAAACAAAAAACATATAGGTGTTCTCCATTCTACATTTGTGAAATTTTGGAGGATCAATTAAATTGCTTCATTCGGATCCTAGACCCATTAGGATTCTTCATACCACTATAAATAGGGCCTCATTGTTCCACCAAAGACATCGACAACACAAGTTCAAGAAGTCAGCCGAATTCTCCCTAGCATTCCAAGGTGTTCTAAAGGCGTTACAAAGTTATGTTGTTTCGAATGCATTACAAAGTCAATCTTCAGATTTTCTATGTTTGATCCAAAATTAAGACTCTGAAGCCTCGAATTAACGTTATTGAAGAACAAAGTTATTGCGGAGAAGATCAAAGCTATTAATCTACTCCAAGGGTTGAAGAAATAGTTTGAAGAGAAGAATTAGATGAGAACTAGAGTTTGGAGCTCACAAATCGTAAATTCTATTTGATTGATCCGATAAATACAAGTTGTAATTCTTTTTCGTGTTGATTTAATACAAGAAATTTGTTATTACAATTACACTTCTTTAAAAGATATGGTATTATTGTAAAGACAACATTATATTTTTAACGTGCACTTTGTTAATAAAATTAAATATAAACACTTAGAAGTGCTCCGAATAATCAGATTGAACAGATCCGATTTTCGCAAGGAAGTGAACACATCAACAGAGCAGTTCTCGAAATTTTATTTTAGAAATCTCCGAATCTCTTCGAGCTTTGGTCCGATTCTAAAGATTTTCGTATCTTCGAAGTAACCACAACTAGCCTTCACCTTCAAAAGAAAAATTGAAAAAAAAAAAAAAAAAAATCAGGTGGCGTGAGGTGGGGTGGTATTAAAAGAAAAGTGAAAGAAAAAAAACTGAAACAAAAATAATTGACAGAAGGGTTGGGGAAGGGGGCGTCAGGGTGTTAAAAGAAAATGCAAATAAGAAAATTTATCGGGGAAGGGCAGGGGTCATGGGTTTGGGGATGGTATGGGGTGGGGGTGGGGCAATAGAATAAAAAAATTGACCTAGAGGGTTGGGGGTGGTGGGGGTGGGTGGGGTGTGGGGATGGGGCGGCTGGGTATTGACAGAAAACTGAAATAAATAAATGAAAAATGACCGGATGTGGGATGGGGGTGTTATGTTTTTCTACTTTTTATGTTTTATTTTATATTTTTTAAAATATATATAATAGGAAAATTTGAAAAAATGAAAAACTACATAAATTAATTTATTATTAAATATTTAACTTAATATCATTTGATTACTTTAACGAAAGGATCAATAGTATTTAAAATTGGACGAAATTTAAATATGGCTGCTAAAAGCGGACATGACCCATTCCAGCAGGGTTGAAAGCAAAATTTTAGCATAACAGAAGCAATAGTTAATTTTAAAATATTCATAATTTATTTTAGTACGAATATTGTATTAAATTAATCGTTTTGGTAAATTTAAGATTTGTTTCTATCCAGCGATCTATTTTTTCAAAGTTAACTTTTATGGTATGGGAAATTTGCTTGATGCAAAAGGTTACTCTCGGTTGTGAACACTACTATACTATTGCAAAAAAATTATACCAGGTTTCTTGTAAGAAAAATAAATATTGACACCATGTAGTTAACATCAGTCTATTTGAGTGTTCTATACCAAATATTTATAGTATCTGTGAAGCTTCTGGTAGTAATAATTTCAAACCCTTGGTAACGAAAATAACTGATACCCATTATCAATACCATAAATCTTCTGATAGTACAGTTTTGATCAGGTCCGCTGCATTTTGTCCCCAGCCGTCGGCAACTAAATTGTAAGTTCAATAAAAAATGTACATGTAACAGCCTTTTCTCAAGGCTGTAAATTTAAAAAAAAAATTAAAAATTGAATAATCATTATCTCTTTCCAGACTAACAATTCGCTCTTTTTAATTTCTCTGTACCACTAACCCCACCAATTCCACCGCCATCTACCACCTGCCACCGCCGTCTCTACACCTGGCTCGACCTTCTTTAGGCGCCGCCCTTCGAATGTTAAAAATTACCGGCATATAGGCAGTGGACCATAAACTGTATTTGCCTTGAATTGGAATGATGTAAGAAATGGAGGAAAGAAATAGTTGCAACTTATGATTATCAAATTCTCATCTTTATTTTCTTTCTTGGGTTTAGGGATTTGTTGGATTTTAATTTTGAATGGGTACACAAATAGAGGAAGTGATAAAAAGGAGGAATATGGAGTACCCGAGAAATAGAAAAAATTGCATAATAATTATCAAAGCTTTCAAAATTGTGCCTTTAATTGGGATTATGTCTTCTCATGGGATTCTGGCTACCATTTCTTGTAGCAACTAAAATAAAACAAGTCTGCTCTTAAAAACACACAGTTCACACACTGGCACTCTCCCTGTAAGAGTTAATTTTCGATGTAATAAACAATTGCAAACGTGTGCAAAGGTGAACTGGAAATCTAAATAGATCTCATATAAATATGAATAAACTCAGCCCTGATTCTTTGGCTGGTGTAATGTCCATTTGTCCACCTCCACGGATGTTTGTTTGTGTATGTAGTAGATTCATGTTATCACAAATATTTAAATTAACACTGTAGTTGGTGGGATTAGCGCCTGAAGAAGTTCGAGGTGGTGTAGAGACGGCCGTGGTGGGTGGCGGGTGGCGGGCCGCGGACGGCGGTGGAGCGGGAGTTGGTGGGGTTAGCGGTACAGAGAAATAGAAAGAGCGAATGTTAGTCCAAAAGAGATAAGAATTATTCAGTTTTTAACATTAATTTTTTTTTGTTTCAATTTACATCCTTGAGAAAGGACTGCTACGCGTACTTTTTTTTATTGGACTTACAATTTTATTGCGGACGGTCATGGACGAAATGTAGCGAACCTGATCAAAACTATCTGACAGTAATAGTAGTACCACATATTTTTAATAATTTTGAATATATAACTAAAAAAATAAATAAAATATTTATAATAATAATAACAACAACAACAACAACAACAACAACAACAACAACAAACACAACAACAAGTCAACAACAGCAACAACAACAACAATAATAATAATAACAACAACAACAACAACAACAACAACAACAACAACAACAACAATAATAATAATAATAATAATAATAATAATAATAATAATAATAATAATAATAATAATAATAATAATAATAATAATAATAATAATAATAATAATAATAATAATAATAATAATAATAATAATAATAATAATAATAATAATAATAATAATAATAATAATAATAATAATAATAATAATAATAATAATAATAATATTGCATGCATGTGGAAGAGGACCTACAAACACAGAACAGTAGGGACTTGGTATCCCAACTAGAACCAATCCATGTGCATTACAAATCATACTATTTTGCAACTTATTTAAGATTATTTATATGGTATTCAATTTCTCCACCTCACTTTGTACATACAACATATTTTCCGCCTTTCATTTTGCAATACACATGATTATGTAATAAAAACAAATAAGTTGCGTATGGATGGATGTAATCAAATTAAGTCGCTTATGAACAATTTGAAGCTTGATTCTCGATTGAACTCGTTTAATATAACTCGTTAGAATAATTTAACCAAACTCAGGCTTGAAAGTTACATATGAATGGATGTAATCAAATTAAGTCGCTTATGGCAATTAATGGGACTTGGCCGGAAAGTGTTCTTGCCTCTATCATTAGCTCGGGTAGTCGTCGTTTCTGGTGTTTTAGTCACCTTTCAATGGCTCCCTTAATTATGTGTGAGGAATGGCCCTCTTGACTAATGGGAAGCGGGCTAGTCCCCAAAAATGCCCCGCCCGTAGGTTCCTTTGTGTCGTTGGGGATTGAAATAGGAGGTTTGGAAGGAATCCTGTCACAGGAGTTCTACCTATAGAAAAGATCATGAAAGAGGAGACAACCCATTTCTGATTCCAGCCTAGAAGACTAGTAAAGGGAAGGATCAAGAATGATAATTTGAAGCTTGATTCTCGATTGAACTCGTTTAATATGACTCGTTAGAATAATTGAAACCAAACTCAGGTTTGAAAAATTTCAATTTGTCAACTCTCATTAATGCGCTCGTGTGCTAGTTCGTAAAAGTTAAACTAATATGTTGGCAAATTATTAAATTTATCATTTTACTTATCATTAATATAAGATTATCTAAGTAAAATTATGTATTAAAATAATTAATTTTGTTAAATATACTATAATTTTAAGAATTTGTCATTTATTTTTAATAAAGTAATGATATTTATAATTTATATTTATTGAATTTTTTTAGGCTTAAACTGGGTTCGATAAAGTTGGCGAACCATTAATTTTCAATAAATTAAAACAAGTTATCTGTCATAGTTAACAAACCAAGGTTTGTAGATATTTCGGTTCGATTCGACTTAATTACATTTCTAAAAACACACTATTTAACCAAATTAAATGAATTATTAGATGATTGAATAATGTTTACCTATTGAATGACGGAGACCAGTCAATTTCCCAAGATTTTACTTTAAAGATCGTCTACAAATCATAAATTAATTTGTCTTCATTATGTGAATAAGTACTAGATTAAAAATTCTAGAATATGAAAGAATTATTGATGATACCATAAAATTGTAATCTCGATTCCCTTTGAGATCACATATTATAATTTTGTGTTTCATCTTATTTTCAACATGTTCAACAAGTGCCACATATATTAAATAACATCATTAAATAACATATATTGCGTAATTAATGACCGTAAAATAGGAGACAAACAAGGTACTGTAATAGAGACAGTATAATAGAAGATGAAAATCTCTGTTGCGAAAATCTCCATCTAGGACAATATTTGTGGTCACTGATAATATGTCACAAATCTCTCTAAAAATTATTTCAGACCATTTTAAAACTACTTTTTGAGACAACTAGCTGTTGTAAAAAATATTTGAGATACATTTGAGACTACTTTTGTCATCACAAATATGTTATTTGCGTCCGAATTATTGAGACGACTAATTAGTGACGACATGTTGTTTCTAATATTAAATTTGTCACAAATACTCGTTATTTGACACCATTTTTTGTTGTCTCAAAATACCATTTTTTCGTAGTGCACACCTACGCTCCCATCAACCTCGCCTAGATTCCGACTAATAACTGAACTCCACTCCATCGTCTGACTAGAACATAGCGACTTCTAGAAACTTGGATGAAAGACATAATATATGGTCCCACTAGAATTTAATATTATAGAAGGTAGTTGGTCAAGAGGTTCAAACCCGGTTCATTTTCCAATAATGTCTTTTTTATATATATATTATTTTATTTTTTTCCACCACACTATATTAGTACATATAATCTTCTTCCCTCATTCTATAACAAATACACATTATTGATCATATCAATTTTCAGTTTCTCCTATTCCCAAAATGATTTTTCCAATTTCTCTAGCCACTATTTATTTATTCATTATGAATATGATTCAGTTACACATGGCTAAAGCCGATTATGCTTATGGAGAGTGGGATTACGCTCACGCCACCTTCTACGGTGGTGCCGACGCATCCGGCACCATGGGTACGTAATACACTAAAAACTTTTAGAGCAATAACGAAAGTTTTATTTGAAAAGATACAATTTTTTTACTTTTGATCAATTTAAGGTAGTACCTCTTCAAAAATTGTTAATTCTTACTTACACCGTTTATTTTATTATTTGATTTGACATAGTCAATCATATGTAAATAATTCGTGGAATTAAAAAATTGAGTTTTCACTTGAATTAACAACACAATATATTGATATTTAAATCATGATTTTTATTTGTGACAATAAATCTTTTGAAACGTGAATATCATTATAAGACTGATGAAGTATTTTACAATTTAGCTTCTTAGACAACTAATAATAGATATTATACTCATTTGTCCTATATCTAACTGACAAGTAAAATTAAAAAATTTCAATTATTTACATAAACCAGTAAAATGGGGCGTTTGATTTCAATTGGAAACGTCTATACAGAAGGGGCATGTGGATATGGGAATTTGTACAGTCAAGGTTACGGAACAAACACGGTGGCCCTAAGCACAACCCTGTTCAACGATGGGCTGAGCTGCGGAGGCTGCTACGAAATCCGGTGCAACAAAAACGACCCTCGGTATTGCCTGTCCGCAGGAAGTATCACGGTGAGCGCAACTAACTTCTGCCCCCCGAACTATGCGCTGCCCAATGACGATGGGGGGTGGTGCAACCCCCCACTCCAACATTTCGACATGGCTGAGCCTGCTTATCTTCAGATTGCTCAATACAAAGTTGGCATTGTGCCTGTTGTCTTTAGAAGGTTCGTTTTGATTACTATTCACTCCATTTGTTTGAATAAAGATACAACAGTTCATAAATTCTCGGTTACGTCCTAATTATTTGTTTGATTACCTTATTTATTCAAAATTAAGAACTTGCTTAGCCGACGAATCGTATTATTATTCACTAATAACTTTCGTTCTGAGATGGAAAGGGTATTAAGTGGTGCACCCATATAGCTGGATGCATGAAATGAGTGAAAACCAAAGGGACTCAATAATAATAATAATAATAATAATAATAATAATAATAATAATAATAATAATAATAATAATAATAATAATAATAATAATAATAATAATAATAATAATAATAATAATAATAATAAATAAATAAATAAATAAATAAATAACAGGCTAGTTTATTTGAAAATAAATTAATAAAGGGTTGGGCTAGCTATTAACACTTACACTTCCTATAAACACCCTTCAGAAAGTGTCATGTCACTTTAGCCAAACAAATATAATTTTGTTGATTACACCAGCTGAACATGTTTTGAGGTGTTCAGTTATGGTGTTCAAACACTTTATTTTCATGTTTTAAAAGTATTTGGTCGACACCGTTGTACACTAAAAGACTTTGTCAGAGGTGTTTTTAGACGAATTAGAGGTGTTATTAATAATTTTAAATCAAATAATCATTTCCTTCTAGATTTTTTAGCTGCAAAATTTTTAATTGAACTTTTATAATTACGTTTAGTTAGTTAGTCATTTCTATTTAACCGTTTAAGAACTTAAATGGAATAATAGAACTCGAGAATTCGAATAAAAATTGTAGGAAAATTATATTTTATGTCGCTTCTACTTGTATATTAGTTTAAAAGGTCATTTTGTATGTGCAAAAATATTTTTTATCCATCCCATATTATCACACATATTTACTAGTCACTTCTCGATACTTATAGATATCTTACGAGCATCTCTAATCCTTCACACTATTTTGGTGTCAGATTTACTCTAGTGTGAAACAAAGCTCTAGGCAATTTCATTTATAATTATCTACGCTATATTTCCCGCTACATGAAATATTTTTCATTTATTCTTTCTATTTTTTATAGTTTTTAATTAGCAATAATTCTAATTTATTAATATTTAAATAAGTTCTTGATGCATACAATTTATTTATTATAATTGATCATACATTCGTTACATTTATTCACTTAAGAAGAGAGACGTAGGAGAAAATCAATAAGAAAAAGTAAAAGGAATGTCAAATATGTGGCTTAAAAAAATATTGAAGCGGAGGGAACAATTGGTACCTGGCACTAAGGGAAGCGTGCGCTCTTATATTTATATGCGCTCCCTAAATGCAACTGGCAACGCAGGCTGGAGAAGAGGAAATTAGTATTCAGTGACATTTGGCGCTAGCGTGAAGTAGTGTTGGGTACTTTAAAGCTTAGCAACATATTTTGCAGCTTATCGAAGCTCATAAGAACATATTTCCACTTGAGACATGAATAATTAACAACGATAATGGCATGGTGTGCATGGTCTTCGATGTTTGTTGAAAAGATATGAAATGTATAGGTACATATTTTGAAACTTATAATCTATAAGTTTCGAGATATACTAATACCTTCAAATAGTATCTATAAATAATTGATTTTTATGAAGTGTTAAGGCTTATACATAATGACTACCTTTTAAGAATATATTTTGTTCATATATACCAAAAGATATATATATTATCTTACATTTTTAAGAATATATTTTGTTCATATATACCAAAAGAGATATATACTATCTTTTGTAAGACTTCCCTATTTGGTTTCTATGCATATTTATGTTGGGGTTGGTGCAGGGTGGCTTGTGTGAAGAAAGGAGGGATTAGGTTCACTATCAATGGTCACTCGTACTTCAATTTGGTTTTGATCACCAATGTAGCAGGTGCAGGAGATGTCCACGCAGTCTCAATCAAAGGGTCTGAAACTGGGTGGCAACCCATGTCCAGAAATTGGGGCCAAAATTGGCAGAGTAATTCCTATCTTAATGGTCAAGCTCTTTCATTTCAAGTCACCACAGGTGATGGCACAACTGTTATTAGCTATGATGTAGCACCATCTAATTGGCAATTTGGTCAAACTTTTGAAGGAAGACAATTTTAAGAGGACCAATTTCAACAAATATTTTCATTATGTAAAATTTGTTAATCATATACTATTTAATTATAATGTTTCAAATAAAAAACTTATTTTGCTTATCTGATTGAGCCCAGAAACGCTAGTGTTTATCAATTATAAATATATATATATATATATATATATATATATATATATGTATATACCTTTTAATTACATAAAAGAAAAATTTAAACTTTTTTCGAATTAATAAATAAATAAAGATACCACACATATTACAAACTGTATTTCATCTCATATTCCAACATTATCGATACGTCACACATGTCTAATCGTAATATTATTATAATGTTATTATAATATCATTTTATATATATGTCACATGTTAATATTGTTAGAATATAAGATTGAACACTATGTAGAATATGTTATTTTGTTCCATATTCAAGGGGCATAAGCAGGTAAGTAGGTTGGGATTTGATCAGTTATAGCTAATGGGTGCAATATAGGCCGAAGCTGGATCCAACTGAATGGTATGAAGAATGTAAGTTATGTTGCAGGTAAAATAGAAAAGATGAACAACAAACAGAAGAGCGGAGAAGCGCACAATAATTAGAGATTTCTCGTTCGTGAGAAACATATATATAGGATGCCAAATACAAGGGCTCACGAATACCTTAATATAAGTGAATTCCTAAATTGCCCTTCACCGGTTACTTTTGATGAAGACACACTAATTCTGTTTTTTTCCTTCAACACTCCCCGTTGTGCCAAAACAAAAGGGAATTGATGTATAACTTGTTGTCTCATTAAAAACCTTGCAAAGTAACAAAACCCAGTGGGAAAAATAAACCTTGGTAGAAGTCTACACATCTCTCTTGATACATACATCTATCAGGAGAGTTTTGAAAATCTTTGCATCCTCGGTTTTACATAAATCATGAGGAAAGCTTGTGGTTGTTGGTTATAGAAAAACTGACTAATGCATGCTTCACATTATCACCTCCGATGTAGTCCAATTCCATCTTCTTGTTGCAAAATCTATTGTCTTCATAAATTCAGGCAGGTCTTCTGTGGTAGAACTCAAGCTAGCAGCCTCTTTTGTATATGTGTGATATAATCTTTAACCATAGTAGTACTCAAGAACTCCTTCATGTAGGACAATCATTTTTGCATGACCCAGTAGATAAATGAGTTATGATTGGTGGATCTTCAAGATTTCATCGTATTCCTCGTGGTAATACATAACCAATTTATTGTTGACCTTTCCATGAGCCAATGAGGTGAACTTTGTATCTCATGATTTTATATTCTCACTATGCTTACTGACAAAACATATTTTATGTCCTACAAGCTTTACACTTGGTGAGGTTCGCACTACGAAACTGAATACTTATTGTTTTGTCATAGAAATAGGTTCTACTTGGATTGATTCTTTTCATTTAGGCTAATATGCTTGTTTTAACATCTTACAACAAAGTGAGGTTCGATATCATTGTGTTCTATGATTCCTTGAGCAACAATAATGTGGAAAATATTCCATCATCTCATACGAACTCTCATATAATAATCATATTTCTTTGTTCTCTAGAATCATATCAAGCTTCAGAGCATCCTCCCGTAATGATTCATGGACAGAATTGATCAAAGGTATTTTCATGAGAGTACTTCTTTCCATTGATGATGCGAGTATGCCATACCTGTCACCTTCCTTCGGCAGATGTTATTCAAACAACATGACATCCCCCATTTCATGCTGGAAGCCACTGATAGGCCCAATTTCTAACCCTAAAATACCGCAAGTGTACGGATGTAGATGTATATAGCGGAAGTCAAGGTCGATCCACAGGGAATGGGTTAACGAAGTTCGATACCCTAATTATCTAAGATTATCCTAACTAGATACTCGAATTGAGAATGATTTGATTAAACTAAATTACATAAACTAATAAATCAAATTACTTAATAAACGGGAAGTTCCAATCAACGAGAATATATCCTAGGATTTTAATTTCAGGAATTACGCTAATGATGATTAATTACTAATTTATAAACTTTTAAACCAGTTAATTATCTATTAGGAGGTACTTAATTAACCTAATCCTTCTCTTGAAGCGACTAAGTCGTAGATTGATTAAGATAATTACTCTCTCGAGTCAATTGATCCTAACAACTCCTAACAGCCCCTTAACCTTTTTCCTACACGATCATAGACAATCGCGCTATGTGTTATCGTCTATTAACAATTCCAGTCTCTCGAAGCGGAATCGTTAAACAAGTAAATCAAACCTAATTGGCTAGATTAAATTCAATTATAAGGATTAAATCAAACACATAGATAGATAATGAAAACTGGAGTTTATAAACTAAACAATTAAATCAACATTGTTATAAAACCCTACTTTCTAATCCTAGGACACGAGTAGTTTTGCTACTCATGTCTACTAACAAATCTAAACAAGAATTCATGGAAAACATTATCAAGAACTTGAAATTAAACAAAGAATAATTAAACCCGATTGTCGGCTCATCGATCTTCCTCTTCTCACTCTCACGACTTCTACTCCAATGTACAAGTATGAGATACTATGTTGTAATGTGGTTCTCCCTTGATAAAACTCGAGTTTAGGTCCTTTTTATAGAATTGGGGACGAATCTTTGGGAAGATAGGATCAAAATCCTACTAAAATCAGGAAATCTTCGTAGAATTGGACTTCTGTTGCGGCCATGTACAAGCTATGACGCTACCGCATCACTTTATACCCAAAATACCTTAAAATAGGCGATTCTGATGCGGCCGTGTTGGCCGTTTAACGCGCCCGCATCGTGTTTGCACAGACGAGTTTTCGGGTCTGACTTCTAAGCCATTTTTTAGGGTCTTCCAATCATTTTTGTGATTTGACCCTTTCAAACAAAGTTGTATCCCTTTGAATCAGCTTTCTAACGCCACTAATTTCACCTTAATTGGAGTTGTAGATCTCAAGATATGGCCAAAATAAGAGAGGTGTGTCAAGCTGACAGAAAACTCCATTTTTTGAGAACTTTCTGACGCGGTCGTGTTGGTTAGGCAATGTATTTTCCATGTTCTAGGCCACTTTTAACGCGGCCGCGACCATAGATGCGGCCGTGGTCGGCCGTTTTGCTCCTTTAGTAAGTTTGGACTCTTTACAGCAGTATAAATGACACAATATTTGTCCGTTTCTTTTAGGTTCGTCCTATTATAAATGGGGAGTGTGATTACTTCGTTTTGAATACGAAATGTCAACTTTCCTTTAGGCATGTCTATTACCGCTTGACTTGTGGCCAAGAATGGTCGACCTAAAATGAAAGGGACACCTATGTTCCCTTGCATGTCAACAACTAGAAAATCACTAGGGAATTCAAATTTCTTAACTCGAATGAGCACGTCCTCCACTACTCCCAATGGCGTTATTATTGATCCATCCGCCAATTGGATAGTAGTAAAGGCTTTCTTGACTACTCCTAGTCCTAATTGTGCATACATTTTAAGAGGCATTATATTAACACTTGGCCCTAAATCACACAACACATTCTTAAACACTGGACTACTAATAGAACATGAAATGGAAAAACTCCCTGGATCTTTCTTTTTAGTAGCCCTTCGTATGTAAGTATTTGTGTTCTTTAGGAGACTCATGTCTTCCTTCTTTGTGGCCTCTTTCTCAGCGTGCATCGTCTTTGAATCCTTTAGCTCACAATCAACTTCCTTCTCAAATTTGTCCTGCACTATAGAAAATGTACTAGAGCATTCTAAAGGAAATGGGTTAGCAGAGACATTATCATATAAATCAGATGAATCAGTAAAAGGAAAAGGTAGTATTTTCTTATCTTTGTCATCGCTGCCTTCTTTCTTTTGCTGTTATGTTTTCTCTCTTGCTAGTATCTTCCTCTCTGCTCGTTCCTCTTTTGCCAACTTTTTCTTAGCTTCACGTTCTTCCAAGTGCTTAGCATGTTCAATATGGAGTTGCTCATTCCTCTTTTTAGCAGCTGCTACAGGAAATGGGATGGGAGGTATGTATGCATGAATTTCTTTTCTTTTCAGTGGTTCTAACTCAGATTCGACCACTTCCTCTTGACTCAGTTCAATCCCCTTTTTATCTTCTTTATGCTCTTGACTCTCTCGTTCAGTTTCACCCCTTGAGTGAATAGCATTACACTGCTCTCCTAGGTTGATGACGGTATCGCTGAGAAGATGTCCCTGCTTGTGTTGAGCCCCAACAATCTTTATCAACTAACTTAAATTGTTGGATATTTCTCATATTTTCTCCCAACTGCTTGATCTCCGCTCTTTGACTAGTCACTTTCTTGTTTGGCTCAATAAACCTTCCATCCATCTTTCTCTCCAGTTGAGCTAATTTCTCATCATACTTTTTGAATTGTGATTGTACTATTTCCTCTTATGTTGGCTTTTGGCCATCATGGATCATGTTATTGGTGACGGCAAATCCAGGTGGCGGATTAAGCGAATTCTCCGTGTTGTTGTAATAGAAGTTTTGGTTATTCCGGTTGGATGAGTACTGATTATGCCTCGGCTGGTTATTCTGGAAGGTGTTGAAATTTCTCTGATTTAAGAAGTTAACCTCTTCAACATCTTCCTGTCCCGCTATCTGCTGCGATGAAGTGTCATTATGTTGTGCTAACGTCAGACTAGTTAGTAAACTTACTTGACTTGTCAAAGCTGTCAACTGAGATGTATGGTTTTCGATCTGCTCGTTCTTGACTAGCTCTACTTCTTTGACATTAGCCACTCTTCTTGGATGATTTCTCTCATTCGGCCACTGATAGCTAGTTCTGGCCATTGCATCCAAGACTGAGAATGCATCTCTTACATTCTTTTCCATCAGACTACCCCCTGCTGCTGCATTTACCTGGTTCCGTGCTGGAGCAAGCAATCCATTGTAGAACTTACACACTTATTGCTTCTTTGAAAACCTGTGTTGGGGACAACTCCAGATAACATCCCGGAATCGTTCCCAAGCCTCGTCGAATGGTTCTTGATCCATCTGCCTAAACTGATTGATCTTATTTTGTAAATCTAACATCTTGCTCGGCGGAAAGTACTTCAATAGAAATTGTGAGCTCAAGTCTTCCTATTCTGTGACATCGTCTAATGAGTTATACCACTGTAACGCCTTGTCTTTTAGTGAGAACGGCATCTTTACTTGTTCGTGTGGCACATGATTCACCTTTACAGTCTCTGCCAATCTACGGAACTTGTTCAGATGCACATTCAGGTCTTCTAGTATGCTTCTACCAAACTGATTTTGCTAAACAATGTTTATCAGAGCGGGCTTCAACTCAAAGCTATTAGCATTCAGTGGTGCTGGTTGCACTCCTCCGAACTGTTGGTTTGGCGTAGGGCGAAGACAATCACTTATGGGTGTGTTGTCCTCATCTAACTCATCCTATCTGATCTGAACGCGTCTTGGTTGTTGTGGTGGTTGTTGCTGCTGCAGATTGGTAACTCGATCATCCAGATTGGCTAAAGCCCCTAATATCTGAGTCAATGCTTCCTCTTGGATTAGATTTTGCAAAATATTCTCAATACCAGTTGTGTGATTTCTTCTTGTTCGGTGTCTACGGGCAGTCGCTTCAATTTCAGGATCGAGAGGGACAACCTGTTCTTTCCCTTTTGATCTAGTTTGCATAAGAACCCTGAAACACCAACAAAAACGAAATACCACGTAATACGAAAATTAACTAAATAAATAAAAACAAAAATTAAATAATAAAATAGAAATTACGGAAAAATAAAAATTTAGTCTAGTATCCTCCATTACTCAAGATAAAAACTAAGACAATATACTTATTCCCCGGCAACAGCGCCAAAAACTTGACAGGCCTAATTTCTAATCCTAAAATACCGCAAGTGTACGGGTGTAGATGTATATAGCGGAAGTCAAGGTCGATCCACAGGAAATGGGTTAACGAAGTTCGATACCCTAATTATCTAGGATTATCCTAACTAGATACTCGAATTAAGAATGATTTGATTAATCTAAATTGCATAAACTAATAAACCAAATTACTTAATAAACGGGAAGTTCCAATCAACGAGAATATATCCTAGGATTTTGATTTCACGAGTAGTTTAGCTACTCATGTCTACTAACAAATCTAAACAAGAATTCATGGAAAACATTATCAAGAACTTGAAATTAAACAAAGAATAATTAAACCCGATTGTCGGCTCGTCGATCTTCGTCTTCTCGCTCTCACGACTTCTACTCCAATGTACAAGTATGAGATACTATGTTATAATGTGGTTCTCCCTTGATAAAACTCGAGTTTGGGTCCTTTTTATAGAGTTGGGGACGAATCTTTGGGAAGATAGGATCAAAATCCTACTAAAATCAGGAAATCTTCGTAGAATAGGACTTCTGACATGGCCATGTACAAGCTATGATGCTACCACGTCACTTTGTACCCAAAATACCTTAAAACAGGCGATTCTGACGCGGCTGTGTTGGCCTTTTGACGCGCCCGTTGTCGCGTTTGCGCAGATGAGTTTTCAGGTCTGACTTCTAAGCCATTTTTTAGGGTCTTCCGGTAATTTTTGGGATTTGTCCCTCTTAGGAAAATTTATAGCTCTTTGAATCAGCTTTCTAACGCCATCAATTTCACCTTAATCGGAGTTGTAGATCGCAATATATGGCTAAAATACTAGAGGTGTGTCTAGCTGACAGAAAAACTCCATTTTTGGAGAACTTTCTGACGTGACACGGTCGTGTTGGTTAGGCAGTGTATTTTCCATGTTCTAGGCCACTTTTGGTGTGGCCGCGACCATAGATGCGGTCGTGGTCGACCCTTTTACTCCTTTAACTCCCTTTTCATCCGTTTTGACCCTATTTGACTTGTTTCTTCTTCGAACTTCATCCAAATGGAATAAAATTACCTAATTAACTATAAAACAAGTCAAAACATATCAAATGACCCAATATGATAAATATAAATGAACGCGGGTCAAATATGCACATGAATGATATAAAATATGATCCTAATTTGACCTAAATTCATGCATAATTAACGTGTATCAGCCACGACCTCAACTGCACATCCACTAAGTGTGGTTGCAAAAAATTTATCTGCAACGATGTGCAATTACTGGGAACTTTTAACTTTGCAGACACATTTGCTACTGGTATATATTATCTTGTCACTTTTGCAATTTTGACAAATGCATCAACAATCAAATCTTCCATACTTTGAAGATCAATAATTCATTTTACTTCACCTTTACATTATAACGTGTGGGGATCCTACTGAGACATATTGGGAAACACTTCATGTCGTTCCCTTAAAAATTATTTTTCTTATCTCCCCTAACGACCAGAAGACTATCTCATTAAAGTGATAATCCACCAATCTATCGGTAAGTAGATCTCGCCTGTCAAAGGTTTCGAATAGCGGGTAATAGATGGGAATTCATATCTAACATAAGTACTTAGTCATCTATAGACCCATTTTAGTATGTTGTGGGGCCGTTGTAACACCTCACTCTCTAATAGCTTAATATACAATAGTTAAGAAATATTTTGGTAAAATAGACCTTGAGCGCACATGCGATTTTTTTTTAAAGAAACACAATACAAACTAATATACTACCTTAACACCTTCAAAAGACATCACAAACTCCATGAAATGTTTTAGACTCAATTCAAAAAGCCCAGACTATGAGCCCGACAAACCGTCATCCATGTACATATCTCTCAGAACCTGAAGGAACTCCAACCTCCAACGTGCTACATATGTGGACAAGTACGCCTACAATGCGAGAACTACATGAGCTAAAGCTCAGTAAGTAGAAATGATGCATGTAGAATGCACAAATATGACCAACTTGAGAATTACAAACTATTACCTAAATTCATTCCTTGAAACCCATTTCTCAAAGAGAAATTCTTTCGTTGGGAATTGGCTCCCATCATTGGAAAAAACCTCACCAAAATCACCATGGGCTTACTCGTGACTACCAAGGGCACCTCCTTCTCCCTTTTAGTCCACCCGAGTCATCATTGATGTTTGGTACGACCAAGTGGGCTATCCTCCCAAGACCAACAGAGGTTCGCCTCCTACTTGCCCCGCAGTCTATCGGAAAGTCTACCCCTTCTGGTACCCATCATCATAAAGGTTATCTCTAGAGATTCTCTCTCATGTTACGCTTTTCATGGAAGCCTTCCTAGAGACACTGTATATACATAATATAGACTCTCGATGTACCAGTTGTGACCAACCCCAAAACATTTTTAATTTATGAAATAAGGCTATCCAGACTCATTTCATGTACACATGCAAATTCTTGCATATGCTAATGTCCATAATTGATATACAGATCAGTTCACTTTTAACAATGGAATAAAACACTAAATACAGAGATATATAACTGCACGTATGACAATCAGGTGTTACAAACAATAGGCACACATACTATGTTCAAGCATTATAGTTGCATATGGATTTTTACTTACCTCTTATCCGAAAGCAATGATTTGGAGTTTCGTACACCACTCCAGTTAATCTATAATAATAGTATGTAAAGATAGGATTTAATTAAACTAGCAGTACAATTCGTAGTTCAATAATAACGTTAACATATGTTGAAGAATTAACTACTCCATCATGTAAACTATTTTTAAAATAATGATATTTTTTACCATGTTTAAACTTGCATTACTACTAATATGAATATCTTATAATAATACACATGAGATTAATATTAACTAGACTAGCTAATTTATTCTAGCAAAATTGAACGAATCCAACAAAAGTTTAATATCTTTTCTTTTCAATATGTTGTAATATTATAAACATTTAATACATATATAAAACATACACAAACCCTATAATCCTCTTTCATAGACATGAAACTATACACACACATATAGTTATACTTGCGTTTGATGTATACAATTTTGTGATGTGTGTGAAGACTATGTGGTTCACTTTGTTGATGTGGCTATTTTGAACATGCAAGGATTTCACACGATCACCATAATCAAACCAAAAGAACAAAGAAAACTAGCTATGCAAGTTCAAATATCGATTTGTTTCTCACTGAGGTTGCCCTTACAAGGTAATTACAAGAATTACTCTTTTTTTTCTCTCTTTACTAGATGAGCTCGTCCTTTCTTTTCAGAGTTTTCTCTCACTAAATTTCATATATCCTTCTCGGATGAAAGTTCTTCTATTTATAGGGTTAAAATTTGGTGGGAAACATCATCATAAGCCTTTTAAATCGCAAATGTCCCATCAAGGTCGTATAAGAGGGCATGCCTACCACGTGTCGTACATCCAAAACTTATTTTAGAGGCACGTCCCTTTGTCTGCCACTTTGATCGAGTTCGTGATCAAGAAAACAATGGAGCTCACTCCCAGGCGTTCTGATTAGTCAAGGCAACTTGCTTTACTCTGACGTCGTGAAGGTGTCGCGGTATCATCTCCTTATGCGATCTCACTATAGAGGTTGCCTCTCTAACTTCTCGTTCGACTTTCTTTAGACAGGTCTCTACACTCTACATGCTCCACATCCTCTCTTGGATGAGGTGTTCAGCCATCTCATACTTATCAGTGTTCTGACATGAACGAGGTATCCACAACTACCCCATTTGGATTAGCAAGCTGATGTCTTCAGGTCGCTGATTCGAATTCTTGCGCTGAAATGACTTTTCCCGCGCCTTTTATGTGCTTCCGCAGTGAGATTGCCACTTGGCATCATCTCTATGCCATGTGTCGACATCTCCTTCAGCAACTTTCAAACTTCCTCGAGAAGCCTCATCTAACGACTAATTTTTATTCCTTAAACTGCTTCTCATCCAACAACAAAATCCACTCCGCCCCTCTTCAAACTTCTCCTTTCCCTCCTATGTATACTTTGTCTTCCCTCATTTCATCACTTTTACTCCCCGATTTTCATTCTCAAAAGTTTTTAGAGATCCAACCTCGCTATAGATTTCAGAAAAGGTTTCTTTTTCCCCTTTATTTCCTTTTACCTTCTTTTATATTTTTACTTCCATGGCCGCTCCTGCATTTACTCCATCTGTGAGCAATGTAATGGTGATCGAAGAGGAGGCTTGTCCCGTCGATGAAGGTGAGCCTTCTATCGGGTGATTGGTGGATGACCGTTGTTGAGGAGAAAATAAATGAGGGCACCTCTAAAGCCTCCAGTCATCGTCGTTATGTTATAGTCGATAGTCCATCGACCAGTTCTTCTTCTGGTGACAGCGAGGTGCTAAGTGATGTGGTCCGTGAGATACTAGAAGATATTCCCAGGGGTGGCCCTGTTCCACCCCCAGATGGCCATGTTGGACTGTTACTGTTCGTAAGGCGAGACAAAAATTGGCTGTTAGGTAGGAAGAGGAGTTGTATTACTTCACCGACCTTAAAGTGGAGCCCATTTGCGTACGTTTCAATGGCCGAATTAGTTCTCCTGAGGATGTCGCCTCAACATCAGGTCGCCCATACGTCTTGAAACTCGAGCTGTGCCACAGAGTTTGCACAGGCCACTCAGCATTATCAGCTCGCAACTACCCAAGCATTGTCAGCAACATCGACCTGGAGCACTGGGCATGGGAGTCAAATATCCCCCACAAAATTTGCTTGTATCTTCCTGATACTGAAGAACAGATAGATCGGCCTCTGATGGGGTGTGTGGTTGTGACCCTTGACATGTTTAAATCAGGACATTGCTTTCCCCTACCTCAAATCTGCCTATCTCAAGAACTGGGGGATAGCCCCAACACAAATACACCCGAATGGGTGGAAATCTTTGCTAGGGATGATTGTCTTGTATAGGTCCTGCAGTTGGACAGTGTTCGATGTCACCGAAATTAACAACTTCTTAATAACAATGGTGAACCTCGTGGAGAAGCTAGAGGCCGAGGTCGAGTTGAGGGTAACCAGGGACAAGGCGATCCGGAGCAGGAAGACCTCGAGCCTGAAGAAGAGTGGGTCGGGATAGCCTGCGGTGGTCACTGTAGAGGACGGAGTACCAAAACATGTTATGTGTATCTCCAAACCTAACCTCAAATGGGTGGTAGATTAGTAGGAAGGATCCCTAACTTATTTGGAGGGTGGAGGGATCAACGGTGTTTCATCGGAAGGGGGGACTGGATGTCCTCCTTTCCTCGTTCCACACCGAACGCCAACCCCATAGATTGCGTTCCGATCTTAACGGACTTCGCCACCAAGCCCTGAAGTGGGTTTCTTTTTCTATCTTTCTTCTTTTGCGTGTTCAGCTAATGTTTATTCCATACTCCTTTCAGGTACTGGAAAAGACCAGCCGAGCTATATGTTGAAGCTGCAGATCGTTTGATTGCCTTGAATGAGATCCCTGCAGATGAACGTGATTGGAAACTGCTCTTATCTGAGGGTTGTCTTCTTTATTACGGTCTTCTTATCCTAGCTCACCCTACTCGTCTCCCTGATCAATCTGGTATGCGTAGTAAGGGAAAGACTATGTTCAAACTGATTTTATTTTCACTTAAAGATATGACCTAAAGAATGTTTCGATGTACGTGTCTTCTTCGTAGAGGTTGGTTCCAGTTCACAACCCCCACCTACATATCCTGTTGACTCTAACAGCAACATGGAGAGACCACTCGCCGAATGCCAAGCTGAAGATCGCAAGCTGGCCCGAGCAAAGGCGGCGACAACAACTAATAAGAACACGGGGAGGCAAAGACATCCTTGATCCTCCAGCTCGCCAAACGGAAAACGTCATCCGTGAGCCCTCCTCCAACAAGAAAGAGAGGAGGAGGCCTCAAGCGGAGGCTGAAGAAGAACCGCGCCCCCAACGACACCGGACTAACGATGCCTCGCTTGTTCGCGAGGAATCTGGTACTGCGAACCTGGCCCCTACTAGATGTCGACCTCGAAAGGAGCCCATACACAAAGTTTCTTCCGCAGAAGGGGACCACCTATACCTTTGGCCCGACACTGAACGCAGAGAGTCAGTGGAGGAACACAAAGCTACTCTCGCAGAACCGTTCTCGGATCTGCTTCACGATTACATAAGGTCCAAGTCCCCCGGGCTTAATCTCTCTCGAATGAGTTCCCACCTGAGGTTTGTTACTGAAGCCCCCACGCGGGCTTGAACCCAATCTATGGAGCATTGGGCTACCCATCTTTCCGATGACTAGAGGATCATCAGTGCCATGGTCCTGCAAGCACGTGCTCTAAGCATGCTCTGCTTTGTAGACAAGGACAAATTCAAGAAGGCTAGTGATGCCGAGAGACCCCATCGCGAGCTGGATTCTGAGAAAGTTGTTTGGCTAAGGAGTGAACGAGCTAAGCTTCAATATGACTTAAGAAAATCGTCTGAGAACTACTCAGATGATTATCGGCAGTTGAGGGAACTTTAGGGACATATTGATGCTGGGCAGAGCCGCGTCCATTAACTAGAGGCGGAGATAAGGACTCTCCGTGAGAAGATTGCCTCTGTCCCGAGCGTGCTGGAAGATGCTCGGAAAGCTGATGTAACGGAGTATCAAGAAGGATTGGTTTTCTCCAACCAGAACTTCTTCATGGGCCTTCCAGGATGCCTTCACTGTGATCCATAACCACAACCGCAATGTTGATGGTCGTCCCACGTATGAAGCCGCCAGGCTCTTCATGAGGCCTCATGTCTTGGCTCCAGGCCTGGATTCTCTTTTATCGACATCGAGGTCTTTGCCGTGGAGGAGGAGGATGGAAGAAGACCACTCGAGGTCGTTGACGGGGGAGAAGGATAAGGACGCCCCTCCCCCCCCCCCCCCCCCCCCCAATTCTCCCATCAGCAGAAATGGTTGGAACTGACACTGCAATGCATCCTCCTACAAGCCTTCTAGATCCTGCTCCGGAGGGGCCGTCAGCTAATGTCCTTCCTCAATCTCTTCCAAGGTCCCTGTAACAGGTGCCGCTGAAGTGGAGAAGAGCCTGTTGTTGAGCCATGATTGGGGCTCTTCTGTTGTTGTCTTTTCTTTTTCTTTTATAAATATGTTTTTAATTTAAGGTCGTTAGTGCCTTTTTATTTGAATGAAAAAATCTCTTTCCTTTTGTCCTTTGCACATTTTATTTTTCTGCTCTGCACATAATCGCGTGGTAGCTTTCATTTTTTGTTTATTTGATGAAGACTTGGCTGGCCTATCATGTTGCCGACGTTAGCGAATTGGTTAACCACTACGGGATCGTCCCCGTTCTAGGTTAATCAAAACACCACCTAAACCGCTCAAAGGGCGTATCCTACTCCAGGTTTTCATGGTGTAGTTTTTATAGATGATATGTAAATTTGGGACGCGGCCCTCCCAGATCATCACGTTATCTTTTGTTGGCTTTCGCCTGTGTTAGGTCAGTCACGGGGTCAACCCTATTCTGGTATGACCTGAACACCACCTAAACCACTCCGAGGGCGAGCCCTACTCTGGTTTTTTTTTTTTTTTTTTTTTTGGTGTGATTTTTGTTGACCATTCCGAGGGCGTATACTGCTTTAGATCTGTAAAATTTTCATTGCCTTTCTTTAATCACTTCGGGGGAAAACTGACCTGGGTTGTTTTCGGTGTTAGGTCAGTCACGGGGTTGACCCCATTCTGGACCGACCTAAACACCATCTAAACCACTCCGAGGGCGACCTCTACTATGGGTTTTTCCCTATGTGATTATTGTTGACCATTCCAAGGGCGTATCCTGCTTTAGGTCTGTAAAATTTTCATTGCCTTTCTTTAATCACTCCATTGAAAAACCCACTCTAGATTATTAAAAGACCTATAATTCAACTTGTTGCTGCTTGATATCTTAATAAAAGACTTAGACTTCTATGTAAAGATGAAAACAAGACAAATATTTCTTGAAATAAAATGTTGGTATATTTCATCTTGACACTTATGACAACCCTATTTGACTTCAAAACATAAATCTAGGACACATTGTTCTAGACGTGAACAATACCGATCCCTGTCCTAGGCTTCATGATCTTTGACGACACGTCCAACTTACTGAAAGTATTTCTTCAAGTCCCTCGCATTCCGGGGGGGAGCAACTTTCGCCCCGATGGGTTCTCCAGTTCGTAAGCCCCGTTAGGCAAGCATCTCAATACTTTATAGGGACCATCCTAATTCGGGTCTAGTGTCCCTACCCTTGAGTCTTTCATTCCTGGCAACAGTTCCCATAACGCTAGTTCGCCTGTTTTGGACTTCCTTACCCTAACTTGTTTGTTGTAAAATCTTTTTGAACGCTGTTTATAGGTCACGTTCACTCTATCGGACTTCAACCTCCTTTGTTCTCTCAGATCCAACTCTTCCAACACCCTCTCGTTTTCCAATTTGTCATAATTCAGCACCCTAAAGGATGGTTCCCCCGTTTCCACAGTAATCACTGCCTCTACCCCAAATGTTAGGCTGAACGGAGTCTCCCATAGGAGTCCTTGTTGTGGTCTTGTAAGACCAGAGCACTCTTGGCAACTCCTCTGCCCAATATCCTTATTTTCAGTCAGTCGTTCCTTTAGCTTGAATTTTAACACCTTGTTCACAACCTCGACTTGTCCATTTGATTGCGGGTAGTAGGGCGTAGAGAAATGATTCTTAATGTGCAGGTTGCTGCAAAACTCTGAAAATGTTTGTTGTCAAACTGCTTCCCGTTATCCGACACGATTGAATGGGGGACCCCGAAGTGGCATACTATTAATTTCCACACGAATTTTTTCTATCTTGGTATGCGTAACATCCCCGAGGGGGTCTACTTCTACCCACTTTGTAAAGTAGTCCACAGCTACTACGGCCCATGTGAAGCCTCACTTGGCCTTGGGAAAAGGGCCAATGAGGTCTATTCCCCACTTCACGAACGGCCAAGGACTTCTCACCGAAGTGAGATACTCAGTTGCACTCCGTGCAAGAGGTGCACATCTTTGGCACCGATCACATGCCTTCACAAAAGCAATTGCATTTCTTTTGAGGGACGGTCAAAAATAACCCTGCCTTAGGATTTTATGAGCCAGTGCTTAGCCCCCGGTGCAATTACCACAAACTCCTTCGTGCACCTCTCTAAGATATACTCTTGTTTATGCTCAGGCATGCATTTTGGTAGCAGCATGGATAACCCTCACTTATACAGCACATCGTTGACCAGTGTATAATGGGCCGCCCTCGCCCGTAGTTGTTGTGCCTCTCATACTTCCACCCGGGTTTTCCCATTTCGTAAATATTATTCCAGTGGCCTCATCCATCCCCCAGCACTTGCGTTAGGCTCGTCCTCCGTCACTGCCACCCCCTTCCCCAAACTTGGTTGAAAAACCAAAGTTTGTGGGAAAGAAAGGGGTACGAATTGGTGCTCTACAAAAGGCAATCAATCAATCAACATTATTGATTAGTTCTTATTGACTCAAATTAACAATGCAAAAGATTAATCTATGCAAAGATACCAAATTCAATCCAAGTATAATCAATCCCAAAGCCAATAGAGTAGCATACGAAAATTAAGCTCGCGGGCGGCCAATTCGTACACCTACCACAACCTCCCCAAACTTGGTTGGAAACCAAAGTTTGCGAAAGAAAGGGTATGAATTGGTGCTCCAACTTACAGTGGCTTTTGGGCTTCATCACCCCCATTTGGTGCTATCTCTTTGAATTTCATGGCTTGGTCGGTTTCTCGTCATCATAGTCCCTACACACTAGAAGAAACAATAAGACAATATCTAAATATATAAGTAAACAACCTAAACTACAAAATTGAATACACGAAAAGCAATAAATCTCGGGTTGCCTCCCAACAAGCATCTTTGTTTAACATCGTTGGCTCGACGGAAGCTCTTTACCTCAGCGTTTGTCCCAAGGTGGCTTCCATATTGGCACGGACCAGTTCAAGCACTTTACTTCATGTAGCTTCTCACCTTCCTCTTTACGATGCTTCAAGAATGTGGAAATGTTCAACTTATTCCTGCACCTTATCTCAAATTCTTTCTTAATAGGAGGGTTAACAACATCATGAGGAAAACCGGGATGGGAATCTTTGGAAAACTGTACGGCATCAAAAATGTTAAATTGCACGATTCTTCCATCAAACTCCATCGTGAGTGTGCCTTCACGAACGTCTATCTTAGTTCGGGAGGTATTTAGAAATGGCCTCCCCAATAAGATAGGCGTAGAGATTGATGAATCGTCTAGCATCTCCAAAATGTAGAAATAAGCCAAAAAGAATAAGTTATCAACTTCAACTAGCACGTCTTCAATCACTCCATCGGGGTATGAAGCACTTCGATCGGCTAGTTGAATAACGACTTGTGTTTCCTTGAGAGGCCCCAAATTCAAGGATCGAAAAATTGAACGAGGCATAACATTGATTGATGCTGCTAAATCTAGCATAGCATGTTCAATATTTCGGTTATTTATTTTGCAAGGGATGACAAACATACCGGGATCCTTGCATTTCTGCGGAAGCTTCTTCTGAAAAATTGTTGATATGCTTTCACCCATGAGAACTTTCTCATTCCCCTTAAGCCTTCTCTTGTTGGTGCACAAATCATTCAAGAATTTGGCAACGAGAAATCTGTTTCGCAGCTTCGATCAATGGAATTTTGATCTCCACCTTCTAGAATACATCAAGAATTTCTCATTCCTTATTTCTATCTACCACCCTCTTGATTTGGCTTGGGAAGGAAAGTGGTGGAATATGAATAGGGATCGAATTGAGGAGTCTTGGATCTTCAGGGGCTGCGGTCGAGGCATCAGTGGTCGCGACCATGGTAAATGATCTAGAAAGTTTCCCTGTTTCTTGCTGGAGGAGGCTGCGGGCGTGGCAGTTAATGGCTGCGGCGGAGGTGTTCCCCGCGAGCGAGGCATCATATGCCTCGGGCGTGGAAATTCTTCCAGTGAGCTTTCCCTCGAAATGCTCAAGTTGGCCATGATCGAGGGCCTGTGGTTCCTCGGGCGTGGCCTGTTCTTCAATAAACTTTCCCTCATTTTCAACGCCCTCTTCACCCCCAAAGTGATCCCCTGGCTTGTTAAGCTCTCCAAGAACCATCCCACTCCTTAGGGTGATCGCACAGACATTTTTCGGATAGAACTCTGGCTGTGCAGGAAGCTTACCACTTTGTGCATTTTCCAATCGAGACACTAAAGAGGCAATTTGACTGACTTGCGTCTCGAGATTTTGAAATCTCTATTGGGACTCTTTCTGAAACTAGATTGTACTAGTGGCCAAGCTCTTCACAATATTTGTCAATGATGGCTCTGATGATGACGATTTTGTGGGCTGCTTCTGCTGATACATCCCCTTAGCGTTCTCCCTGTTGCACATTCTGATTCTGATTCCCATATTTGAAGTTAGGGTGATCTCTCCACCCTGGATTGTAACTCTGAGAGAATGGGTCATACTTTCTGCCTGCAGGGTTAGGATATAAGTTGTGTACTGCATTGGCATGTGCCTCCATCTCCTCTCCGAGAATAGGACACGTATCGGTGGAGTGTTCGGTTGTTTGACAGATTCTGCAAGGCTTTGGAGTAGGAGTGCTACCTGAAACCACTTTCTTCACTAGGTTGGTAAGCTGATCCAACCTCTCTTCAGTACTCAAATCGAGGACTTCCTTAACACGTCTCACGGGCTCTCGACACCCGAATTGTTGGGTATTAGCTGCCATGTTGGAAATTAATACCCGTGCTTCTCTTGGGGTCTTGTCAACCAACGCTCCTCCGCTTGTAGAATCGATCATATTCATGTCTGTCATGCACAACCCCTCATAGAAGTATTGAATGAGCAACTGTGCGGTTATCTGGTGTTGTGGACAACTGGCCACAAGCTTCTTGAAGCGTTCCTAATATTCATAGAGGGTTTCTCCGTGGCACTGTGGATCCCACTTATGTCTCTCCTTATGTTTGTTGCTCTTGAAGCTGGGAAGTACTTCTCGAAGAACTGCGTCTCCATTTATTCCCAAGTGGCAATAGTGATGGGCGGGTGGTAGTATAACCAGTCTTTAGCCAGATCCTTCAATGAAAACAGAAAGGCCCTCAAATTAATCTGCTCTTCAGTTACTTTCGTAGGTTTCATGCTCGAACAAACTATATGAAATTTCTTCAAGTGTTTATGAGGATCTTTACCGAACAACCCATGGAATGATGGCAATAAGTGAATTAACCCCGACTTGAGCTCAAATGTGGTACCATCACCCAACTCCGGAAACGTAATGCACAAGGGTTGATGTGTAATCCTTGTGTTGGCCAATTCCTTCATTGTTTGTTTCGGCACTTCTTCATATTCCATGTCTTCTAACTCGATTGTCTCTTCAACTTCAATATTCAATCCCTAAAATTCTCCTCTGATTTGCTCAAATAACCAGGCTCGTCTCCTCAAAACTCGCTCACGCTCGACAATATACGGTTCAAATAATAGTCCTTTCTCTCCTTCTGAGTGCAAGAACATCCACTAATATACAACAAGCAAGAAAAATTATAGTAAGTATCACTATAACTAACAAATAAACAACTATCTATAAGACTAAAAAATAGTGCTCGAATACTAAAAACAACACTAATCAACACCGTTCCCCGGCAACAGCGCCAAAATTTGGTACGCGCGTCGAATACGCGTACCAAATTAGTATCATTATATCGTAGTAACATAGTAACCTCACAAACTACCCTACTAAGTAGAGTGGCAAGCAAGGGTCGATCCCACATAGAACGGCTGATTAGTTCCGATTTTAATACCAAGCAATTAGAGTTAAATATATAGAAATTAAACAACTTAAGAAAGCAACAAAGGTTGGGGGGACGGGGGGTAGGGGGGTTGATGATCAACTAACAACCTACTAGTAACAAATAAAAGCAATTAAATGATATTAAAAGCATTTAATACTAGAATTCACGTAAGCAAATAATCAAAGACACTAGAATAGTTTTTTCGATTTTTTTGTTTTCAAGTAATAAAAATGATCCACACTTGATCATGCTTCCCCTTGGTCTAGACAATTTATGCAACTATTGTTAATGCCCGATTAATTGTGATTCAAGCATCTCAAGACTATTAACAAGCTCTAATAGCCTTGTTGTCTCTTAATCCTAGTTAATCAAAATAAGCTCTTCGACTAACTCTATTCGATTTAACCAAATCCTCAAACAAGCTCTCTTAGATTTAATAATCAAATGCATTAGGCACCAAGACAACGAGATAAATAAGACATAAAACTCATAAGCTCGGTTTTAGTGGTCGAACTTTATGTTATCACCAATGAACATTCATTGTTTGCTACAAATGAGTCGAAAGCACTACAATTACGGATAGCGATCCCGACTACTAGCAACACATTCATAAATCTCCTAAAGGGTGATCAATCCAATAATCAATTCATAAATGTGAATCAATAACAACAAATACCACAAAACACTTGAATACATAATCCTTTTGGTAACATTAACCACAATAATCACATAAATGTCTTCGACTCAAAGTTCCACATTGATCAAGGGTGAATAAGGGGTGCTAGCCACCCATTACAGCTAATATAATAAGAAAATAGAAGGAAATACAAGAAAACATGATAAAATCAAAGATGAAACCAAGAACTTGGGTTGAGGAATGAAAGGTCTTCAATCTTCTTCCCAATCTTGTCCTTGAGGATGATGGTGGCTAAAAAGTGGGTGGAAATGTGATCTAAGATAGGTCTAATTCGAATTGGAGGTTATATATAGAGAGGGGAAAGTGCTAGCTCCAAGTTGGGCAAGAACGTGTTTGGGTTTTTTAAAAAGGGAGCCGGCCCGCGGCCGTGGCACGCAATTGGCCGCGGGCACGGTGAAAAACAAGGGTTTGGGCCCAATTTGGCGCCACAGGCGCGGCCCACATTTGCCTCAGCTGTAGTCTGGTTGGGTTGGATTTCACCCCATCCTCTGGATCCTTTGCCACGGCCTTGGCCTGAATTTGCCTCGGCCGAGGCGTTGAAGGCTGAATTATGGCCACCTTCTGGACGATTTACCACGGCCGTGGCCTGAATTTGCCTCGGGCAGGGCGCTGAAGGCTGAATTTTGGCTATCTTCTAGATGATTTACCACGGCCATAGGCTAGTCTACCTCGGTCGTGGCTTGGGCCGCGGGCGTGGCTCAATCAACTTGGGCGAGGTCCCGTTTCTTCCTTGTTCTCCTTTTCTCTTTAGTTCGAATCGTCAATTTGAGATCTTCGAAACCTATTTTTCGGCTTTAATTCACTTGTTTTGACACGAAAATGAACTAAACACGTCAAACTGCCCAACAAGAAATAAACGCACAAAACACATGTGAATATGCACACAAAAGCCGTAAAAAGACACTTAAATTGACCTAAAAGTGTGTGCACGACCACGTGTACCAGTCGCTAACCATGCAAGGGCATCGGCTCGAGCATTTTTTACTTGCGGGATTTGGATAAACTTCACTATTTGGAAGGTAGCCACCCTTTTTCTCACCAGCTCTAGGTACCTCACCTTTTTTTATCCTTTGCCTCGTATACCCCCAAGATCGACTTACCATGAGCTGTGAATTGCTCATGACTATAACTTCAACTACGCCAATCTTGTTTGCCATATTCAAACCCCATAGTATAGCTTCATATTCAGCTTCATTATTCGTTGCTTCATAATTGAAACGTATTGTCGCACTGAAATGCTAGCCCTCAGGGTTGACTAACACAACACCTACCTCAGATCTACCATTTTTCGAGGAGCCGTCAACATACAGTTCCCATGGCTTCGTCATTATCTTTCGAATGCAGATATTGGGGGTGAATTCCACTATGAAGTCCACCAATGCATGTGCCTTGATCACCATCCGTAGATGAAGATGATGTCAAAATGACCTAGTTCGATTGCACACTTGAGTAGGCGTCCTGCAAAAATCCTGTCGTTACAAGACCTACTTCGTAGGGAAGGAAATTACTACTACGATCTGGTGTTCGTAGAAGTAAGGCCACAACTTCCTAGCCGCCATCACCAAAGCATAAGACAACTTCTCCATGGAAGGGTATCTCAACTCGCCTCGTGCAACGCTTGATTAACATAGTATATGGGGAGCTGTTTTCCACCCTCTTCTCTAATCAGCACCGCACTAAAGGCTGTTTGGGATACAACAAGATATAGGAACAACTTTTCTCCAGGCTCTGGTTTAGATTATAGTGGTGGCATTGTTAGAAATCTTTTCAGCTCGTTGAATGCGACATGGCATTCCTTTGTCCACTCGAACTGCCTCCTTTCTTGATAAAATCAAAAAAAGGTCTACACTTATCTGTAGCCGTGGATATAAAACGACTCAAGATTGCAACCCGTCCTATCAGTGACAGGACATCCCGTACCTTCTCTGGTATCTTTCCAAGATAGCTTTGATTTTCTGAGGATTCACCTCAATACCCCTCTCATTTTCCATGAATCAGATAAACATTCCCGAGTTGACTCCAAACGCACACTTCTTTGGATTCAACTTCATTCTCAAAGTCCGCAGTATCTAAAACATCTCCCGCAAATGTTGTATGTGATCCTCCCTCTTGTCACTTTTAAAAAACATATCGTCTAAATATATTTCCATAGTCTTCCCAATCTGCCGAGCAAATATCTTGTTCACCAGACGTTGATAGGTCGCCCCAACATTCTTAAGTTCGAAAGGCATTTTTTTTCAGCAGAAAAAACCCTATGTCTGTCATAAAAGACGTGACCTCCTAATCTTCCTCGGCCATGGGGGTCTGATGATATCCTGAAAATGCATCCACGTAGCTCGTCAATTCATGGTCGGTCGTGGCGTCCACAAGGTAAACGATGTGGGGAGTGGGTAGCTGTCCTTCGGGTAAGCTTTGTTAAGATCTGTGAAATTGATGCACATCCTCCAAGTGTTATTCGGCTTCTTAACCAACATAGTGTTGGCCACCCAGTCAGGGTAAAAGACCTCTCTAACTAGGTCGTTGGCGAGCAACGTCTGCACCTCGCCTTCAAGGGCTATGTACTTTTTGGGACTGAGCTTTTGCTTCTTCTGTCTGATTGGGCACGCTCCAGGGCTAATATTGAGCCAATGTGAGGAGATGGCTGATCAATGCCCACCATCTCCGCGTGTGACCACGCAAATACGTCTAAATTTTCAGATAGGAATTTTATTAGCACCGTTCTGGCTGACTCCTTCAGCTCTGCTCCTATCCTTATTTTTATCTCTGGACGATCATGGTCCATCAGTACGTTCTCCGATTCTTCCACTGGTCGAGGTCATTTTCTGGACTCTGCCTCTCGTGGGTCCAGGTTATTCCATTTCGTGTCTTGCATCAACTCCTCATCTTCTTCTAGCCTTCAGCCCTCTATCTCCATTAGCTCGGGCCCTCCCTCCGCGATTATCATTTTCTGATCCATCGAGATCGGACCGCATACAAACTGCAAGTTGATCTCCATGTTTTCTGTTTCAGCGACTTCCCCTATCTCCATCTCTTCGGTTTCTATCTCACTGTATACAAATCCCTCTATTGCAAGTGGTGTTTCCTCAGCTACTATCATGTTATCAACAATTTTTGTTAACTCTACCATGTTTAACTCGTCGGGCAAGAATGCAAATGAGCATTTTTGGGTTTGGAGTTGGTCTCTTCGGATAGCTACAGTCCCATCGACAGTCGGCACTTTCGAGCAATAATGGTGTGATGAAATGATGGCTTCAAAATCAAATAGGCATGGCCTCCCGATTATGCAGTTATAATTTGAAGGGATATCAACCACCTTGAAGACTTATCCCCTTCTTCAAATGTTGTGGCCAGTGTGATCTCTCCGACTAGATAAACTGCTCCATTACCAAAACCTCTGATAAACTAGCGTAAATTCCCCATTCGAGCAAAAACTTTGTAAAACAATACAATTTATGTACGACCCTGTATCAACCAGGGCGCGGCGAATGATGGTTCCATTTATCTTGACAACAATAACGAGTGCATCATTGTGTGGCTGCATCAATCCTGTTGCATCTCTGTCCGAGAAAGTAATTGCTCTTCTTGGCTCAGGTGCCTGGTATGACTCAATCTGCCACCATGGCTCATTTTGCGTATTTTGGACTTGGTTGTCACCCCCGACACAAGGTTGTGTCAACCACAAACCTGATAGGACGTCTGTTGGACTCTGCCTTGTCAGTTCTCATAGGTCAAACAAAGACACCATGCAGAAAATTGTTCCTCACAGCTCGCAGTTGCGCCTTTCGAGCTCTCCTACTGATCCGGGACTCCGCGTCCTCGAAGCCCGCTCCTCCAAACATCATTATTTCTTTGGGGCCATCCTTCAGCGGGTCTTGCTGCTCTCTAACCTGAGGTCGTTGTGGTGGTGGATTGACACGGCCTAGTGTTGGGTCTTCCCTTTTCTGTCTTTTTCTCGCCAAATGTTTTGTGAACAACTCTTCCAATTTTTCCCTCATACAGCCTCCATAATTCTTTTAAGAGGTCACGACATTAGTTGGTGTCATGCCCTGCTAATTTATGGTATTAGTTGGGTTAAGCTTGTTGGGATCTTCCGTAATCTTCTTGGCTGGCTTCAAGATCTCCGGATCTTTGATCTGGACAAAGATCTCTTCCACACTCAAAGAGAAAATCTCGTTCAATTCTTTAATCTGCCATCAACATTACATTATCAGATACTCTCTCTATCTCAATGAGTATGTCTTATCTATCGCGTTGTCTTGGTGCTTCTGCCGTTTGGTTATCGAGCCGAAGAGAGCTTGTTCGGAAGGTTGGATTAAATCAAATAGGGTTAGTTGAAAAGCTTATTTTGGCTAGCTAGGATTAAGAGACAACGAGGCTATTAGAGCTTCTAAATAGTCTTCAGATAGGGACTTGAATTGCAATTGATTGGGCATCAACAATAGTCGCGTAAATCAATTAGACCGAAGGGAAACAAGATCAAGGGTGGATCCTTTTATATATTTGGAAAACTGAAAAATTAATCTAATTGTTCTTTTAATCGCTTGTTACTTGAATCTTAATATTAATTGCTTTCTAGTTTATTTGTTGGTTTTGGTAATTGTTAGTAGTCGATTAGTTGGTAATCACAAATCCTCCCCTCCCCCCAACCTTTATTGCTATTTGCTTGTTTGTTTCTAATTCTATTCAAATTCCTAGTTGTTTGATTACCTGAAATAATACTATTCTTCCGTTCCCTGTAGTTTCGACCCGACTTGCCACTCTACTTAGTAGAGTTGAGAGTTCAGATATTAATTTGGTAACGTGAAACGACGTGCGTCCTACCATCAACCTCTCTTTCGGGGCCGATCAAGTCCTGGCGCACATAAATTTTATTTTCAACAGCTCTACAAGCTGCCCCCATGACCAGATACTTCCTGGTGGCAACAACCTGAACCACCTCTGAGCCCTGTCACCTAGCGTGATTGGGAAAGCTCAATACACAATGGCCTCAGAAAGTTTTGGTTTCCATCAAAGATAAGAATTTGCTGATATGTGGCATGCGATCTGTAGTCCTATTGAACCGAAGGTTGGAAGCTTAATTATTTTTGGGACCTTGGCTCTCGCGATTTCCTTACAAAAAGGGGACTGTGGCCCAGAGGTTGCTCAACTGTGAGCACCATCCTCGAGGACAGCCAATCTCCTCATCAAATCTTCAATTTTCAGCTCCCGAGCTGGAGCCCTTTTCCTTGCCCTTCATGAAGCAGGATACTTCAGATGCAGTTGAAGGCCATTGTTGCTCATCCCTCCATTCTGTGATCTGTCCCCTCTCAGGACGCGGTAGGGCGATCTCTTTTTTTATTCGTCGGGTCTTTCTTTTCTCGGTCTGTCGTGCTCGTTCCTCGGTGCCCCCAGATCATCGTCTTGACTCCCTCACTTCTTCTCGAACTTCGCAAGCTCGGACTTGTGGCACGCCGGCACCCTCATTGAGCATGTTTTGGGCAAGACACCTCTTTCTCAGGTTTTACCTACCCCCAGCCCGTGCATCATCCGGCCTAGCAGCTACATTACCCCTTAAGTCGAACTGCGACTCAGAAACATACGTGCGACCGTCATCATTTAAGAGCATGACATGCTTCTTCGACGATCTCAGTGATCTGTTCGACATAGCTGCTATGTTTTTAGAGGGATATTGGGACATGCCCAACACTAGACGTCTCCACTAGGGTAGGCGCGTACATTTTGTCATGATCACGAGCCTAAGTGCGCAACGCCACATCTCCCGAGGAATGAAGCATACCTCTCTCCTTGAGCAGGTTGTCAATAATTTGTTTGGCCCGTAAAAGAGCTTTTAAATTAGCATCTAGATCGACCAAGAGTTGTCTGTAGTTCCATATGCTGGGAACGAAGGGGAATTTGCATAGGTGGTGGTGGGTTAAATGCATGGAGGGGAGCATACTATTGTGCATACTACATGGGCTGTGTATACTGGTACATGGCCAGAATAGCGTTTACTGGCATCATCAGGACTTGAGGAGCCAAGGGAAGCTGGTCAGTAGGTAAATTCGGTGGCATGAAACCTCTTGGAGGCAAATGGGCACCAACTGTCTGTTCATGCACATGCGTTGGATCGATTGTTGTGTTGACCATCGGGTTTATAGGGCTGTACTAGTTGTGCATGTTTGTCGGGGTTGCATGCAGAACCCTCAATGGTGGCGGTGCCACATTCTCCTACTATTGAGAACGGTGACTAGTGCTTGCATTTGACTCATTGGCCGACGGCCCCCTATTTGTGTTGCGGCTAGCCATTTGATAGGATCGAGAGAGATATTTATGCGTTGTTTATGAGACAGAAGAAAGTTTACCATAAAGCTAATGAAAGCTCCGACTTTGAATCGGCAAAGGAGAGTCGCCAAGAGGTTGATTGGAGGTTCGAGCCCCGACTCTCTAGTGTCAAATTGTGATGTGTGTGAAGATTATGTGGTGCACTTTGCTGATGTGGCTATTTTGGACATGCAAGGATTTCACACGATCACCACAACCAAACATAAGAACAAAGAAACTAGCCATGCAAGTTAAAATATGCTATTACAAGGTAAGTACAAGAATTACTCTCTTTTTCTCTATTTACAAGATGAGCTCATTCTTTCTTTTCAGAGTTTTCTCTAACTAAATTTCATATATCCTTCTTGGGTGCAAGTTCTTCTATTTATAGGTTTAAAATTTGGTGGGAAACATCATCATCATCATAAGCCTTCAAATCGCAAATGTCCTATCAAGGTCGTGTAAGAAGGAACGCCTGCCATGTGTCTTACATGCAAAACTTATTTTAGAGACACTTGCCTTTGTCTGACACTTTGATCGAGTCCGCGGCGAGAAAACAACGGAGGTCGCTTCCAGGCATCCTGATCAATCGAGGCAACCTGCTCTGCTCCGCATCCTGAAGGTGAGCTCAGCAACACTTAGGTCGCGATATCATCTCCTTCTGCGATCTCACTCTAGAGGTCATCTCTCTGAATTCTTGTTCGAGTTTCTATGGACAGGTCTATGTTTGGCATGCTCCACGTCCTCTCCTGAATGACGTGTCAAGCTGTCTCATACTTATCAACGTCCCAACATGAACGAGGTATCCACAAATTTCAGGCATGACCTGTTGGAATCTCAATTAACCCCTAAATTATTTAATAAAACTAATTTAGGAAGCAAACTTCCGAATCTGGGAATTGGAAATGATGAAAGTAATCATGAGGTGACCAACAAACCCATAAATGAGTTGCTGGCCACTACATATTTAAACTTACTCATTTGTTCATGTATTAGTTATAAAGTAGTCAAACTACATTAAAAACTCACATGAGCTTATGTTTGATTAGTTAGTTTCATATCATGGGTTTAACAAGAAGAAATTAAGAAAAAGAAATGTTAGTTCTTACCAGGTTTTCATCTCGGTGATCGCCCCTACCCTAATTGAAATTTTCAAGAGTAATGGTAAAAGCTTATTCTTTATACCAAATTTCCACCGCCTTTTTTTTAACTTAATATGTTAGATTTTTATTTATTTTATTATTATCATTATCATTATTATTGTTATTACTATTATTAGTGGTGGTGGTGGTGGTGGTGTTGTTATTGTTCAGTCAATGACACCCTTTACTCTTCTTAACACTACCACATATTACATATTGAGCTTCGCATTTTAAAACTCTGTCACGTGTAGTCTTACTTTATTTAGGCCCTCACAAGATTTTAGGTTTACGATTTCTCCACCACTAATTAATGTAAATACCTAAAAATTTAATCTTTTAAAAAATAAAACAAATAAAATACATATTACAATATAAATAAAACACAATTAGCACATCTTAAACTCTTAGTGCGTGTTGGCTTTAAGTATGACACCACACATATAGACCCTTGAGCAATTTGTTATAAATAAAAAAATTAACTTATTATAAGCATGGTGTAGCCTAACTGGAATAAGATTGTGGATCAGATGCAAATTAACTAATTAGTAAGGTGGATGACATATATTAATCACTTATCCTTCCTCACTTGAACATGTTATTCGATTTCAAATTTTGCATGAAAATTCCGAAAATTATATAAAATTATCAACTTAGAATTTTCAAGATCTGTTATAAAATGTTACTCCCTCCGTCCCAACTAAACTTGCACACTTTTTATTTTCGTCCGTCCCAGCTAAACTTGCACACCCCTTAAAAAGGAAAGTTATATACAATCTACACCCTCAAAATCTCCACCCTCAATCTCCACCTTTAATTCACCTTTAAAAAGTCAACAAAATCCCAAAAAACAACTTTTCTTAATACTTGTGCCAATTCTCCCAGTGCAAGAATAGCCGGGACGGAGGTAGTATATAATATGATGTTAGGGGTCTATGGTTACAATTTAAAATTGTTTCACTGAGTTTATGATTTTTAGTGATATTTACAAGACAAGCTGATTTTTAGTTATCAAGTAGTCAATTTTGATCCTAGAAGATTATCTTTTATAAAATTATTCATTTTGAATTTTTGAGAACTGTTTTACTATGTGAATTCATATAAAGTTAGGAATCTATAATTAAAGTTTGAGAGGCTTTCATAACATATATGATTCCTAGTAAACCTCACAGGACATGCTAGTCATATGGCCTAGAAACAATCAACTTTAACTCTAGCAGGATATTAGTAATCTAAATGTATACTACAGTTATCTAAGAAATGATTTATACTTGGACCGTTAATATAATAAATAATGTTATTATATTAATAGTTAGTATTAACTAATTATAAACTACAGTTTTCTGAATAAAGACATCTATGTTGCAATGATATATTTTAGATAATTATTTAGGATTATAATTTGGGAACTACTTTGAATAGGATCACAGAATAAAATTAATACATGGAATGCAAGAAATACATTTGCCAGTTATTAATGTGAGGGTTGGGTATTACAGGCGTAATAGGCACATATATTGCGTAACCAAATATGCGTAAATATAAAAATATCAAGTTGAATCCAGTTACCAACTGGCACTCATAAATTGTTGATTAGCAGTGGATCTGAGACGAATAAATAAAGTTGCTACGATATTGCATAAGCCCATGTCAAATAAGTATTTTAGTGTGCATTTCTAATGACCTAGCCTCCATCTATATCATTTTGATGGTGGCTTCTATGACACAATTTTTGTATATGCACATGGGTTAAAGGATGCTCTACACTGATCCTGATAGATATGCAATAATAATCAAATCCTTATGATGGGAACTCTCTAGAATTACTAAGTCATATAAACTTTATGGAGTGAGGGTGGTGAGCCCTTATATAGTCTTTTCTAGGAGTTTTTGAAAAACAATATTTCTTGGGACAAAATTATGATGATTAGGAAGTGTGTTGAAGCATTTACCAGAAACATAGATACTTGAATGTCCCGCGTTCTGCTCTGATAGGTCCACATATATTATATTGTGTTCTTTTATAAGAATGGAATGTCTTGCTCATATATTTAGCATAGGAAAGTCTCGATCCTACTTTTTGTTACATAATAGGCTTGGCTGAATGAGTGAATTGCCTTTAAAATAGTATGAGACAGAGTGAGATGCGGGTCATGGTTCTAGTACTTTAAAAATTATTGACTGCATTATAATAGAATTAGCACTGACACTGTACAACATATCAATTTTTCATTCCTTTTGTATTTCATTCGAAAGAAAGAATGTCCAATAATTTTTTAAATACGGATCCTCATGTCATGACTTGAATGTCTAAAGTCCTTGTACAAAGCCTATATGAGTCAATGCCCCAAAAGTCCACACTCGATAACAATATATGAGTCTGCGTCCCAAAGTTCATCGTGGGTGACAACATATTAGTTTGTGTCCTAAAGTCCATTTTGGGTAACAAATGATTCTGTGTTCCAAAGTTCATTTTAGTGACAACATTTGATCCAAAAATCAGAATAGTAGTGGTATACATGTCACTAGATTGACTCATTCATTTCTCTAAAATGTGTCTCACGGTTAGTTTTTAAATGATCATCTTTGACACAAATATCTTTAACACAATTCAGTTAGCTCTTAATGCATACAAAGATTTTGTGACTTTAATCATTAAGCTATTAGATATCTAGAATTTGGCAGTTCCTCGCCCTTTTAGTATTTGTGATGCAATGATGATCTAGTCGTTATAATCATTATCAATGATGTAGTGAGTCTCTGTTCTTTGGACTTCCTATATTTCTTGTAGTTAACTACTCTAGCAGTTTTTATACAAATGTATAATATTTCTACACTTATATTAAAGTTCATTACCAACTATTTCTCTTTTGTTCATAGGGTTTTAAGGTATCTTTTGTACCTTGATGTCATGACCACCATATCCTTTTGTGGTAGACACATTAGAATGTCCTCTAGGGCCCCTGCATCTTTTACCTTGTGATGTATTATTATCTCTATGTCTGTGGGGATTGACATGTCCAGCTTCATTTACTTTGGGGTTCTTTCCACTATTTAATTTACCACATTTAGGTACAGGAATTTTAGGTCCATGCACAACTTATTGAATGTTGCGATTTCTCTTGCCATCATACTCTGACTTATCTATATTGGTTCATTAGTATAAGCGTTGAAATAGAACAAATAGAGAATCCTTCTGTACCATCTCATCTTCCTGATTTCCTTTTCACAAAAAGTAAGACGTTCTTTTACCCGCAACATATCTTGTTGAAGTTATTGACCCTTGGTAGTCTAGCAAAAGGGCGTCATTCCACTAAATAACCAATCCTGGAATTAGAAAGTCATGTGTATTTTTCAAATTTCTTTTGTGGAATCTCATGGTTCATTGTGTATCTTTCAATTAAAGGATACTTACCGAGTAAGTTGGGAAGAAAACACCACCTCAAATTCCTTAGGGTATTGAATTACTTAAACGGTTCTTTATCTATGATGTTGGAGAGATAGCTAGCTGTGTGGAAGAGTAGTCCTTTTAACAAAAGCAATTTCGATTTTAAGAAAATTAATTATGGTAACTCAATTCCTTTTGAGTCTAGAAAGTCAAATGTGGTTTGAGTTGGTTCAATCATTTACTATTCACAATTTCTTTTATGGCATCCCATAATCCCACAGTTCTTGTGGTGTGTTTAACTAAAGATACTCCTAACATATACTATGATGAACGTGCTGCCCAAATTCATCAGGGCGTTGACTTTTTCATAAAATTCTTTATCCTTTGGGGTTGGTGGATGATATGATCTTTTCAGTGGTGGTACTCAATTACTGATGAGCCCAGTGTTGCGAATTTGGATTTGAGTTGATTTGGTTGTTTTCCTTTGAAATCGATTTTGGGACCATATATCATAAGTTTTTAGATATTTTATGAAAATATTTTGTCATGCAGTTGATTTGTCCATGAATCTCATTTATCATGGACATGCATAATTTACTATACTTAATTAAACTAACAATCAAAGCAATGATCAGATTTCTTTATGTCATGCAAATAAGTTTATTGCAATTTCTAGTTACCAAATCCTCAACGAGTATGAGTAGTCAAATTAAAAAAAAAATAATAATAATATGAGAAAATATTGAATTAGACCAAACACAAGTAGTCCCATGAATATCAATAAAACCATACAAAGTTCCATCATTGCCCAGATTGCGTATAACTTTATATGCACATAATAAATTTATCTCAATTTTCTCAAAAACTATAATTATAACACATAGGAGAATCATTTGCATGTGTCACAAGGACCCCATCTTGTCTCTGTAAGCAAAAAATGTCTATTTCATAAAATAGAGGTTTCAAATTACCTTGTTGAAGAGACGATTCTTTGCTAATGCACTTCTCAACCTTTGCAGAGAATGTATAGATGATTTTTGTAATTGTAAACTTCTAATCTGATCGATCTCAACATCAGAAGAAACGATTCCATACTCACAAGTACCAATAAAATTTATACAGAGAAAAGAAATAATATTTGTCAATAAATTTATATTGGACTTCAATACATCCAATTAAATATATGGTAAGTAATTCATTAATGAAATTATTAACTATTGCACACGGTAATGTAAGGTATGACCAATCATAAAACAGGACATCAACTCCATATAATAATTCATCAGCATGGTTTGCTAAAAAGATTATATTTTTATATACTTATGTGTGTGTATGTCCGAGCATAGAAACCGAATTCTCCTTTTTCAATATCTAATTAACGCTACTATCAATGTACACATGTTCTAAATTTAAGAATTCAAATTTGCATGAACAATAATCATGCTTGCAGAACATGAAAAGCGGAGGCGGAACGATTGCTGGCCGTCTAATGTCTAGGCCGTTTAGACGGGGTCTAGGCGCCGCCTAGAAATTATTATTATTATTATTATTATTATTATTATTATTATTATTATTATTATTATTATTATTATTATTATTATTATTATTATTATTATTATTATTATTATTATTATTATTATTATTATTATTATTATTATTATTATTATTATTATTATTATTTTCTTTTTTCTTTTTTATTAATTATTTAATTCAAAAATTATATAAATATATATATATAGAAGATAATCATGATATAGCACTACAATCAATTTATTTAATATTTTAAAAAAGCTTCTAATTTTTTTGCTATGAAGGATTTGTATTAAAAAAGAAAATTCAAATACATAAACTTTATTATAAGAAGTCAACATAAGTCAATTACTAAGTCCAAAATAATTAAACAAGACAATAATGTCGGCAAGACATAACAATAAGTTAATAACATAATAAACTAAATGGAAACGATATAGTTTCGAGTCTATTTTTAAAATACAAAATTAGAAAAATTCAAAAAACGAACAGACCACCTTTACTGCCCAGGTCGCCTAGGCAGCGTCTAGACCAAAAAACGCTCAGACCAACCGCCCAGACCTTAATCGGGGCGGTTAGAGCCGCCTAACGTCCGGGCGCCGCCTAAACCGCCTTTTGCATCCAATAAATCCATGTCTAAAGTGATCCATACTAAATGAATTATAAATTTGGGAGAAACCCACTATGCTAGAATTCATATGAAACAGAAGAATTTCTTAAACTAATAGAAACACAAAGAAACTATTGACATAAACTATAATACATAATCTTAAAAATAAATCGCATAAAATTATGCAGACAAATTGTCTTCCACAACTTTTGTACAGATATACTTATTGAAAGCCAAAAAAAAAATCCACATACTGATAGTAATCAAATTAGGAGTATTCCATATCATATTGGTTATGATTATAAATTAATAACATAAAGCATATTTTGAATATAATCACTTGATATTATTGGGCTATCCAGCCCATAAGTCCAAGTGGGCTTGGCCTACTAAAGATTGAAAGATAATAATAAAATTGGAGATTTGTTTTGATTAGGAAAAGGAATCCGTTCTTTTGTTGAATATTGTGAAGCGTGATACATGTATATGTGGATCATATGGGTCTTATGATAATGGAGTGAATAAAGTACTTTCATCATAAGAGAGCGAGAGTTGGTGACGGTGAATCGCGAATTGCGAGAATCGGATCAAACTATTTTGGGTGTTTTCTCTAGCGTGTTTGGGTATTGTAGTGTCTATAATATTTAGGTGATTTATTATTTTACTAGAGAGTTTGATGAGTTTTCCAGTTGATATTTATTAGCTTAGAGCTAAACCTAATAAACTTAATAATTATTATTTGATATAGTGGAATTGCTCTATGTTTGTCCCGTGTTTTTTCCCTCTACACTAGAGGGTTTTCCACGTAAATCTTGGTGTCGTAATTTATTTTGTTTCGGCTTGTGAATGTTATTTGTGCGTATTTGGCTTGATATATTAATTCATACAAGATTAATTGGTTGTATTCTCAATAAGTAGTATCAGAGTATTTAGTTGATTTGATTGACTAGGATTGTTTAATTAATATGGAAGAAACAATGACTAGTGGGATGATTAATTGACATCATCGAACTATTCTATCTGGAAACTGCTGATGGAGGGTCTCCTTTATTGCAAGGATTTATTTGATCCCGTTGAATTAGGAGATAAGAGGCCAAACAGAGAAATTGAAGAAATTGGAAGAAGATACATCGGAAGGAGGTTGGATTAATCAGACAATTTATAGATATCAGTATGTTTCATCATGTGGCTTAAGAAACTGATGCAAAAGTATTGTGGGAAACACTAGAGAATTTGTATGAGATGAAAACAGTCCAGAGTAAAACTTTTATAATTAGGAAGCTTGTGAATTTGAAATATAGAGATGTAAAATCTATTGCAGAGCCCTTGAGTGAGTAAGGACTTGACTAATCAATTGGCATCCATGAAAATAACTCTTGGTGATGTGGTGCAAGGGTTGATGCTTTTGGATTCCCTGTCAGATAGCTGGGAAACTTTGGTGGTAGCGCTCAGTAATTCTGCTCCGAAAGGTGTTGTGTCTCATTCCATAGTAAAATATTGCTTGTTTAATGAAGAAACAAGGAAAAAGAGTACAAGGACAGATACATCACATGCTCTTGTCACAAACAACAAAGGAATAAATCAGAGCACAGTCCTAGCGGATGTAGTGAATCAAGAGGGAGATCTCAGTCTAGAGGAAGGTCATATTCATGCTACCATTATGATATATCGAACCATATCAAAAGGAATTGTTGGATTTGAAAAAATGAACAGGAGGAGAAAAATAAGATATCTGAGAGGTCAGAGAATAACTGGAGTATTGCGGCAGTGGCAACAGATGATGGAGTCGGTGGTTGATTCTGGTGCATTACATCATGCGACTCCTTCCAATGAAATTTTCACTATGTACAGAACGGGAAATTTTGGCACAATGATGATGAGTAACAAGTGTCTATCCACTATTGCTAGGATTGGAGATATATGTGAACACATTAATGCCGGGTATGAGCTTAGTTTTGAAGGATGTCAGACACATACCAAATTTGCATCTGAATTTTATTTCTCATCTGTTCGACCAAGCGGGTTGTCACAATCACATTGGTAAGGGAAAATGGAAGCTCACCACAGGATCAAGGGTTGTTGCTAAGAGTAAGCTCGCGGGTTCATTCTACAAAACTCAAGTGAGTTGACTGGACAATCTATTAATACGGTGGAGGATGAAGTCACACCGATTTATGGCACAGATGGTTGGGTCACATGAGCGAGAAAGGGCTACAGATTTTGGCGAAGAAATCTTTCATCACTTTTTCAAAAGATAAACTTGTGAGTCCTTGTGATTATTGTTTATTTGGTAAATAACGTAGAGTTTCCTTTAATTCTACATTTAAAAGAAGATAAAATAATTTGGATTTAATTTATAGGTGGCAATCGATATTTGTTTTGAAAGAAAATTGGTTTGGCCAACTAAAGATTGAAAGAAAAAGAATAAAACTGGAGATTTGTTTTGATTAGGAAAAGGGTCCTTTCCTTTGTTAAATATGGTGGGTTGTGATACATGTATATATGTATCATATGGGTCTTATGATCATGGAGTGCATGAAGTACTTTAATCATAAGAGAGCGAGAGTTGGCGATGGTGAATCGCAAATCACAAGAATCAGGGCGAAGTGTTTTGGGGTGTTTTCTCTAGCGTCTATTATATTCGGGCAATTTATTATTTTGTTAGAGAGTTTGATGATTTTTTCAATTGATATTATTAAGTTGGGGGAAAATTTGATAAACTTTGTAATTACTATGTGATATAGTGGAATTTGATAAACTTTGTAATTACTATGTGATAAAGTGAATCGGAGTTGTGTCATTATCTATCCAACCATTTTGCAGATTTTGTGCAACCATTGGCCGAAAACAAATTTCTCCTGCAGTAGTAAACATAGTGGTAATTAAATTTTAGTTATGTGAAATAATTTATCACGAAAAGGTGGAGTCGTTTGCGGATAGGAGGTTCGATAATAACGAGGAAGGCACTCGTGCTGATAACGTGTTGTAGGAAAATAGAAAAGATAAACAACCAAAAAAAAAAACATATACATACAAAATAATTAGAGATTTTTCATTCATCAAATACACATATATATATAGAGCGGGTCTTGGGTGCACCATGTGCACAATAGTGCTATGGTGCACCTGTTGGAGTACCGCGCCCGCGACCAAATGGCGGCCGCGACCAAGTGTCCCGGCCGCGACCAAGTTTCGCGGCCGCGTCAACATGCATTATTGTTGATATTTTCATAAAGTATGTTTGATATTTGCATAAAGTATGTTCGACAATTTCATAAAGTATGTTTGAGTCACAATTTTAAAGTGAAACAGATTTAAGACACAAAATCCTAATATGGTGCACTTAAGGTATGGTTGATTTACTTATAAAGTATGTTTGACAATTTCATAAAGTATGTTTGAGCGTCAACATGCATTATTGTTGATATTTGCATAAAGTATTTTGATATTTGCATAAAGTATTTTAGACAATGTCATAAAGTATGTTTGAATCACAATTTTAAAGTGAAACAGATTTAAGACACAAAATCCTAATATGGTGCACTTAAGGTATGGTTGATTTACTCATAAAGTATGTTTGATATTTACATAAAGTATGTTTGACAATTTCATAAAGTATGTTTGAGCGTCAACATACATTATTTTTTATATTTGCATAAAGTATTTTTGATATTTGCATAAAGTATGTTTGATAATTTCATAAAGTATGTTTGAGTCACAATTTTAAAGTGAAATAGATTCAAGACACAAAATTCCTAACATAGGTATGGTTGATTTACTCATAAAGTATCTTTGGTATTTGCATAAAGTATGTTTGACAATTTCATAAAGTATGTTTGAGTTACAGTTGTGCGCGAGCCCAAATTCCCTTTTAGTCACAATTGGTTTTGGTCGCGGCCGCGGCCGTGTTTGAGTCACAGTACAGCCCAAATTCCCTTTGTCACAATTGGTTGCGACCGCGAACGAAACGATGCACAATAAAGTTATTGTGCACATGGTGCACCCAAGTTTTTGCCATATATATATAGTTAGTCAAATATAAGGACTTTTACAAATACATTAATTAATTAAGTTAATTAAGTAAATATCTAAATTGCCATTTATCTGTCGTGGCCCATGCCTCTTATTTTGTTCCATATTCAAGTGGCATAAGAAGGTAAGTAGGTTGGAATTTGATCGGTCATGGCTAGTGGGCCCAATAGGGCCGAAGCTGGATCCAACTAAATGGTACAAAGAATGTACTTCCTCCTCCGTCTTATTTAATTTGTCATATTTTCATTTCGATCCGTTTCACTTAATTTTTTACATTTATAGATGATTATTACAATTTTACCCTCAAAATCTTCACATTCAATCTCCACCTTTAAAAAAATTAAAGATTTCAAAAAATCTAATTTTTCTTAACATCCGTGTCCGATCAACTGTGACAAGTTAAGTGAGACGGGGGGAGTATTTATATATTATAATAATGTTTTTATTTTTCTCTTTTTTATTTACAACTTCAGAGGGATTGATGTAATTGGCATAGTAACAAATTCCGGACACGGGTATTATTTGGCATTGTTAATTATTTACAGTTCGGGTTTCATTCATGTATAAAACGGATAAAATCAGGAATATAGCATCCTATCGACCAAATTTGACGCATTATTCGAGAATAAATCGGGTTTAATAAGTTCAATTAAAATTTTAGCAATCTTAAATATCTTTCTTAATTTTATTTATCTTCTTATGTTTAGGTGTTAATTTTATTAATTTTTCAGGTTTTTTCAATTACTGAACATGTTGTTTGTTGTGATTAATTTTGTGCTATTTATATTCAGTTTATTAAATGAAATCATCTCAAACATAAATAGTATTAAAAAATCTTTATAAGTAGTGAAATTTATTGTTAAAATGTCTTGAACTGTATTCTTATTAACATAAATAGTATAAAAACAATCTTGATAAGAAGTGTAATTTATTATTAAAATGCTTTGGACTGTATCCTTATTATATCATGTTTTATAGCATCTTATTTTAGAAAATATATTTTGAGTCTGAAAATTATGAATTTTTCTTATGATCTACATGTATTACTACCTTAAATTTTATTGAAACATGTATTATTTAATAAATTTATAATTTTAAGTTATATTCTTATTTCTATGAATTCTTAGAACATATTACTTCTAAATTGAAAATTTGAAAAAAAAAAAAATATACAAAAAATAGAAGAAAAGTACTAAAACGGTCTCACATTTTTCGGGAATTATACGGATATATTTGCGATATTTATATATATGACTATATTTTGAAAATGTCGAGTATTAATCGTACTTTTATTTAAAAATACGGGATAAATAGGAGAGAAATTAAAAAATTCGAAAAATTTTGTTACTATGGTAAGAGGTAACACTGTTTTCAGTATTTTTCTAACTCAATGAACTATTGATATTTCACTTTCATTGATTGAAAATTCAATCCCGTTAACAAAATGAGATTATCAGTGGATGGTGAAATTTAACCAGATATCTAAGCAAGCAAATTAACAACTATTTTTGCTGTGAGACTCTGGTAGTCTTTCAATTTACAAGGTTATTAATTACTGAAAAGTAATTGTTTTCTTTTTTAAGATTAGAGTTAGAAGTAAAATTTTATTTTTGGATTTCACTAGCTATTAAGCATTGTTTGTTAAAACAAATTGCATGATTTAGTATAGATTTAATTCGATAACATGTAAGAGAGAATGAAATATGTGATAACAGCTAGGTACTAAGTGGTAAATTACCTCAAAAAAGAGGTATTTAGTGATAAATAATTTTTTAAGTGAGGAACTGGTGAATGCACTCATGTTTGGATAAGAAATGACACATCTGGTCGGAGGATATGTCATTCAAAATATATGTTTGTATTGAGATGTAATAAGTACGATGTGTATTGTAGATATCAAATTAATAGGTGGTGGATGATGATTTATATTATGTTATGAGAAGTGATATGTAATGATTAAATAGTTATTAAGATTGGTAAGTTTATATTAAGTAGGATTATATTAATTGTATCAACTCAACCAAAATATCAAAGTTTTTCCGCATAAACCACCAATTTTTTTCTTTTGGCACCGATATATGCAAACTATACAGGTCGGTTAAATAAAACCATTAAAGTTTTTTTCCCATCATTTTTCACCTGATTTCTACACGTGACTTGCGCGTGAGAAATTTTAAGGATTTTTTTGGGTATATAATTGAGTTATTTTTCTTCCCAGTACATTCTTAGGAATTCTGCATCTAGACTATTGGAAAAAAACCATTAAAAGTTTGTAACGTGCAAGTTATGTGAAGAAATCTAGTGAAAATTGGTCGAAAAATAAGTTTGGTGGTTTTTTCACTAAATTCGCATAGTTTATATATATCGTTGTCAAAGAAAAAAAAAATTAATGATTTATGTGAAAAAGGTGATAGTTTGGGAATGTTGTAATTAACCCGTGTTATATTGTAAATTGTGGCACGGATAATTATTAAGAGATTACTTAATTAATGAAAATATAATTGAAATTTATGAAAAATGACAGGGTTTTGAATACGAAATGTGCTATATCGTTCTACATTCATTTAATGCAGATCTAATATACGTAAACATAATTATAAAGGGTTTATTCACAGTAAGGATATTTATCTTTACAACCATAATGTACGATAATTACCTGCTTTATGCTCAACGTTAATGATCAGAAGCAAAGGTTTTTTTTTCCCACCATAATGCCCCAATTTTACATTATTTTTTCTGCATCCTCTCACTTCTCACTTATGTGTTAATTTATCCATGTCATGAGCGACTTTTCATTTTTTTCAAATTTCTTTTTTCAAAGTCGTCCCTCACAGGAGTGACATTCATTATTTATTATTATTATTATTGTTTTTCTAATTAAGACACCTATGCTGTCGTAGTCATCTGGAGTATTACACTATCAACGTGAAGGTACATGTAATGATTTTCAACATCAGAATCAAAGAAGAACCACAGATCTTAGTCATGGTTGATTGGTGTTAGTTGTAAAATATTATTTTCACATAGCGCTGCAGATACCTTTAACATATATCGATTACTATCAATGTCCAACATTTGGTATAATACCGAAAGCAGTCCCTATTAGCCAATGGCACGAGATACCCTTCGGCCACCAATAGGTGGCCAGTCCGTACCACATCCATGGTGCACGACAAGTCCAACGTTTCCCGAAGGCACCATTATCTTCAAATGTAAGGATTTTAGCGTACATTAAGCTACAATAGGTTGAATCATATAACAATAATAATAGTAAAAAAAAAATAACAATAACAATACCAATAGTAACAATAATAACAATAGTAAAAATAAAAATAATAAAAATAATATATTTCTAAAACAAATAATGATAGAAAAAATAATTATAATACAAAATAAAATAAAAATAATAACAATAATAATAATAATAATAATAATAACAATAATAATAAAAATAAAACTATCAATAGTAATAATAAAAAAAATAAAATAACAATAATCTGGTTAATAGTAACAATAAAAACAATAGTAACGATAATAATAATAAAAATTACTCCCTCCGTTCCGACTTAATTGGCCTACTTTGGTCGGGCACGAAAACTAAGAAAAAACAGATTTTGTGGAATCTTTGACTTTTCCAAATGTGGAGATTAAGAGTGAAGATTTTGAGGGTGCAGATTGTGAGAGAAATTTGTCATTTATGGGCTAGGTTAAATAAGTTGGGACAAACAAAAACGAAAGGTAAGTCAATTAGGCCGGGACGGAGGGAGTAATAAATAATAATAATTCTAAAATAATTATTTTGCAAAAACATGATAATAACAACGATGAAATCTAAAAATAACAATATTAAGACTAGTAACAATAATAATAATAATAATAATAATAATAATAATAATAATAATAATAATAATAATAATAATAATAATAATAATAATAATAATAATAATAATAATAATAATAATAATAATAATAATAATAATAATAATAATAATAATAATAATAATAATAATAATAATAATAATAATAATACAAAAATGACAATAATAATAGTAACAATAATGACAATAGTAATAATAACAATAATAATAAAAATAATATTTCTAAAAAAACTAATGATAGCAAAAATACTTATAAAAAGAATAATAATAAAAATAGCAATAACAAGACTAACACAACAACAACAACAACAACAATAATTAATAAAAATAATTATTTCAATAGTAATAATAGAAAAATAACAATAACAATAATTATAATAATAGTAACAATATACCCAATAGTAACGATAATAATAATAAAAATAATAATAATAATTCTAAATATAATAATTTTGCGTAAAAATGATAATAATAAATATGAAATCTAAAAACTAACAATACTAATACTAGTGACAATACTGATAGTAATAATAATAATAAAAGATAGGGATGATATCATAACTAAATTGGTAAAATACGAGCTGGAAAAAAATGCAACTAATAGGCATAATAAAAATGATAGGGATGATATCATAACTAGACTGGTAAATTATGGGCTGGAAAAAGAATGCAACTAACAGGCATAATAAAAACGCAACTAAAAGTCACGATAAAAATGCAACTAAAAGACACAACTAAAGTAATCACAATATTACTGAATGATAAGCAAATATCACTTTTATGTAGCATTTAAGTTTCAACGACTGAATATTAGTGTACTGAGAAAAAAAATGGACAAGAACTACATTACTAACAGGCACAACAAAAAATATTTATGTTCCACACCACATTCGGCGATAATCTACTATTAATGCATTTGATCTATTTATACACAATTGTGCACAAAAAAATAATGCAGTTAGTTCTAATGGGTCCTTTACAATCCACATATATTGAAATAAATAATTACAATTACATGTAGAATTTTGATACCTTAATGACGGTACGTTGCAGTTGTATCAACAAGCCTCATGTAGCACCGAACGAGGCGCAGCACTGTGTCCAGTAATTTTTGGCCAAACGGAAGGTTACAAACTTCATAATAATTAGAAAAATAGAGCATTATGTCTATTTAAATTATGTCATCTATAAATTAATTACGGACAATATTAAGTCCGATAAAATGTAACAAAAATTATGATATAAATTATGGAAAAAAATAAAATAACAAAATTTGTACCTTAGTAAAATATCGGAAAATTCATGGGAGTTGTCTGTATGAAAAATATGCTACTTGAAATACTCCTAGTTGTAACAGTAATGTATGCTAGTGGAAAGAAAATTTCGTGAGCTTCCATTCTATACAGCTTGGAGAGAAAATTTGGTGAGGTAAGAAGAAGAAGATATATCTACTATATAAGTAAAACACATCCGGCATGGTCACAAGTAATACATAAAAAGGATAAAAAACAAAATAATGGACAACACACTGCCATCTCTCTTACCTCTCTCGACAGCCTTTAAAAAAAAATTGTTGCCTAGCTATGTCGCCTCTCATATGAGAGACTTTGATTTAAAAAAAAAAAAAATTAATTGAATGTCGCCTCTACCAGGGGAGACTTTGCTAAAAAAAATGGAATGTCGCCTCTGCGAGAGGCGACTTTATTAAAATAAAATAAAAAAATTAATGAATACTGCCCCTGCGAGGGGCGAGTTTGAAAAAAGGATTGGAAAAAATGAAAAGTCGCTCATGGCATGGGCAACTTAACACATAAAATTAATACACCGCCAAACACATTTATTTTTTTAACGTCTTTATGAACAGTGTCGTAATGTATTAAATTTGCAGGAATCGAGCTAAGGGGGTGCAAAGGAAATATTGGAGAAAAAATTAATATTTTGTCCATTTTCCTCTCTTTTCTTTGCGTATTTCTCTCTGTCAGGAAGATTCAATTTGACTACCACTTGGAGTCTGTCTGAAAAAAGATAAATAGAACACTTAAAATCTAAATTCTAGAGTGATGAGAATACGGCTATACGTGATGATTGGTTGATAGAGGTGACAAAAATTGACAGGACCCGATAACACGATACGAGCCCGCACGATAATTTTGGGTTTGAATCGTTAACGGGTCAATGCGATAAGACACGATGATCCGAGTCATATTGGGTCAACCCAATAAAGCCCAATAATGATCCAATAATTTTTATTTATTTATTTATATATGTATTATTATTATTGCTTATCATTAATAATTTATTTGGAAATGTTAGAGCTAATTGATCGACTGAAGAAAATTACTTGAAGAAGAGCTTGAAATCATAGAGCCTAGCCACCAAGAGAGTAAATGTTTATTAGAGAATTTAAAAAAATTATTTAATAACTATGTACAATGTTCTAGACCTTTGTTTTAGCTTTTCTTTCTTCATTTCTTTTATTGTTTTATTGTATTTTTATATTATCTATTAAGTAACTCACTACAATAGAAAGAGTGTCTAGTGACGCTATTTTTCTTCCTTAGGGACGCTAATTAGTGTCACAAAAAAAGTACCGACGCTTGTAAAAGCGTCATAGAATGTGTCACTAGATTTACTGTCACGAAAATATTCATGACACAAAATGATGCGTCAGTAAATTATGTCTTGTGATGCTTTTGCAAGAAGCGTAATGAGTATCAGTAATATGGTGACGCAAGTTAGTGTCATAATTACTAATAGTCCATAACTATTTATGTGCACTTTTCATGACACGTTTAGTGACATTAGTAGTTAGTGTTACCAAATTAGTGACATTCTTTTAGTCTATTGTGTCATAAATAAGCGTCTAGAAACTTGTGACACGTTTACCTATTGTATCTATTGTGCCGCCAATATGCAGTATAAAATTAATAACCGATTATTAATATTTAGCATTTTATGCTAAAAATTTGTTGCAGAAAACAAAATCAACGTAAAACGAATATAGAAATAAAAATCAATTAAATCACATATCAACCTAGTATACTAAAAGAAAGTCATTGAAAAATTGCGAAAGACACTGTCGCCATTCAGATTTTTCGCCAGATAATTTTTTTTAAAAAAAGACTGAAATTTATGAGCGCCAGCTGTTTTACGTATGAATCGTTGATTAACACGTGTAACGCTCACATTTGGTCGTAAAAAAATGTGTATTTCAACTTTTTTCCAAATCTTATACGGTAAAATTGGCACCTTTGTTTCCAAATTAAAAAATTATAAAAATACATGCCTGCATATACCACGATTTTACAACCACCACGACTTAAGAAATATTAATTTTACATATATTATATAAATATAAATATAAATATATATATATACATATATATATATATATATGGATGTGCATATTCACAAAATAAAAAAAAATAAAGAAATCTGAAAAGAAAAGTTACTTATACGATCAATACAAAAAATCGGTAATAATTAATCAATTTTTCATTATTGTAATTGAAATATATACTATATGAATTGATCCCAAAATATATGGTATGTTTTTTTGTTCAGAAAATTCATTATTAAATTATATAAATATTAATAATGAAAATAATAATTCTTATTTCTAATTTATCCTTAGGTTATTGAAATAAAAATATATACTGGATTATTGAAAAACTGAATCAAGCCACTACCAGAAACCATATGTGGAACTGACGTCCATTATGATGTGAAGTGGATATATTCAGTTTATCAATATAATACTTGCCCTAAAAATACCACATATATCAGACATTCTATTCACCAAGCTATTACAATAATCCACTTTCCAGAGCAAACACTAAAATTTTTTACACCACCCATTCAGAAACATGGCTCCGTTTTTCAGCTTGGTAAAGAAACTATGCCCATCTACCATGTTGTGGGCCATGAAGGTCCGTCTTGTGCGCTTTTGTGAAGTTCCTGCATTTGGCAATAGAAGTGAGATTGCCAGCTTCGAATACATCTCCGAAGACAGAGAGGTAAAAACTGATAACGTATATAACATTGTTTGATTTCCACGTTATATAATTATTCAATTACATATTTGTATTAATGACGTAAATTTTTGTGGTTGCGTTGTTAAAGGGTGATCATGTACATGCATCAGTTAGAGGACAGACTACAAGGTTTTTCCAAGGAAAAGCGGAGGAGGGCCATTTATATGTGGTAAAGCATTTCATAGTTATTGAGAATAGGATGAAGTTCCACACAACAAGCCATGCAATGAAAATAATTTTCTAGAGGAAGACGAAAATGAAGGAGATTTTCAACGAGAAATTTCCTGCCACAGCCTACCAGCTTAAATTGTTTGGTGATATCGAGAAAGGCAATGAAAGCAAATATGAAATTCAGTTTGCATAATATTTACCTACATATGCTATAATAAATTTCTTTGCACGCTGCTACATAACAGATGTCATAGGAAGACTTGCTTCATGTAACTTACCACCAGTTACAATGCATGGGGCAAAATAATGGAGTTCACTTTGGAAGACTGTGAGAAGCAGATCGTGAGGTGCACACTTTAGGATGAATATATAGACAAGTTGCTGCCCTTCGTTGAAACATATTCTGAGGACAACATAGTTGTCCTCATTGACTTTGGCCGGGGTGTCAAAGTTTGAAGGTATAGAAATAAAATTTTTGCTTCATGTCTTGCTTGAAAAATGTATTTTTCTAATAACTTCATAAATAATGCAGATCAAATTGGGTTTTGTAATATATACAATGTGACAAAGATAACAGTAAATGGATAGATGGATCAAGTTCAGATTTTTAACACTTGGTAAAATTATCAATGTTATCTATTATTTTTTCCACGGAACATTACATTATCAACAATTAAAAAAGGTTTCAATTCGATTTGTAATATGTTAGAATCACGAATAGTAGGCGCTGAACTTACAACTATAGGAAGTTGCTCGGTGCCGACTATAGCTAATGCATTTAAATTAGAGAAGCTGAAGTAAAGAATTTAGCAGAAATAGTTAGGTATGAAAATGCGGGTTCTTTCTGGGTTGTTGCCACAATAATACAAGTGGAGACTCTGCGTGAGTGGTGCTACCTAGCATGCAGTAAGTGTTAAAAGAAATTTCGTAAAGATGGAGGATGTTTTTTATGCATCAAGTGTGGAGTTAAGGACACAGTACATGTATAAAATGATTCCTAAATTTTTCCATACTACATTTGAAAAAATTGATAACCTTTTAGCTTAACCAGTTTGTTATATGAGACAAGTACAAAATCGAGGTATTGCTGCATGATGAGAGCGGGGTTGTAAAGGGTCTTTTGTAGGATAATGAATGCATGGAACTTATTCGGAGGAGCGCAATAGATATGATGAAAGATAACGTAATCTTTACGTTTTTAAACAGACTTATATAAATATGTTTTTAACAAATTTACTATAAACTGACATTTACTGCATTCAACCTAAGGCATTTAATTTTCTACTGAAGTAGATCGAGGAATCCTTGAATAACCGAGTTGGCATATTCAAGGTTCAAGTTAAAGAGACTAACCATACTCGATATTCGGTGACTTATAATGTCACAAAAGTAACTTCTGATGCAAAATTTTTATCTATCTTATATGATCGATATGATGATAAGAAAGTAGATTAAGTTTTCATTGATTTCACATAAACAACACAATTTACATATTTACTATTTGAAAAAATTGTAACTTCATATCTTATTTCCATAGCCAGCAAAATCCACTCTTCAGCTGGAGGAAGCAGATTTCGAAGAAAAACAAAAAGATACAGATTTGGAGAAGGGGTATGAGGCAGATATTGATGAAGAAGAGGATGACGATGACAATCCTCTAAACAAATTGGTGAAAGAAGATGTTGGAGATTGTGGATAGGCGAAAAAACAAAAGAACAAAGCAATGCAAGGGATCTGAAGCATATTACCAGTTTATTAAGTTTGTCTGAGTCTTAGTATGATAGACTAAAGTTTAATTCCATTTTTAGTTTAATGTTGTGTTTAAACCTAGGTATCCAGTGTCGTTGTTTCATTTCAATTCGCTGTTATGTTTGGGTCAGACAATCTATTTACATTCCTAGATCTTTTCGGATCAGTTTCTATGTCAGTGTTTACCTATTCTATAAATTAAGTTTCAGTTTATGTTTCTAAAATCATGTTTCACTTTACCAAGTCTCTTCCATATTACATGCATTTTGGGTAATGTTATATGTACTCTGAGGGTAACACCATATAATACATATACGATTCTTACTATTTACATGTTTCTTTCAGAAATATATGAATATATCAAACTTATCTGAATTGGATCTCGATTCTTTCTGCCTGCCAATACTTTGACATTCTGATGTTCGTGAAATTCAAATGGGGCTGCAAATAATACCATAGATGAAAAATCAATTAAAAATACATATAAGATATAGAATAATTCAATAATATGTTGTAAATAATAATAATAATAATAATAATAATAATAATAATAATAATAATAATAATAATAATAATAATAATAATAATAATAATAATAATAATAATAATAATAATAATAATAATAATAATAATAATAATAATAATAATAATAATAATAATAATAATAATAATAACAACAACAATAATAACAACTTACATAGCCAATTGAATCAAATTTACAAATAGACGATTTTAATCTTACTTCTATAATTTGAATTGTATAAAACAAATTAAAACCAAAAAAATATTTCATTACTTAGTTTTCACACTTAGCATGTTTACTAAAAAATATCACATCATATTTTATATCACAGTAAACCTATCACAGCAATTTCTCATATATAATTACAACCACATACATAAACTATTTTCAATATATGCAATGTGTTTTCTCATAATATGTATTTTAGATTTAGAGCTTATTGTTTAGGCTATCAATAGCTTTAGCAACTCAAAAATATGGCTCCTTCTAAAATCATAGATAACAAATAATTATAAACACATATTAAAATAATACTAATAATCTACTATATGATCAAAATACATCTATTTTGTGTATTTTTTTATGTGATTACTAATCCAAATGTAAAAAACAGATAAACAAAACAAAAAATAAATATTAATTGCGTATTCTTTCAAACTTTTTTTAAATATTTACCTATATTTTACAAAGCACTCAATCTACACTATATTCTGATATATTATGTAAATCACATAATATTAATTCAATTAAAATGATGTTAAATAAAAAAAAAAAAAAAAATTATCAGTTGTACATGCACCTATAAAGTATTTGCCGTGTGTTGTGTCAAGTTGTGCATCGGGATTTACATTTTAAAATGTATCAAACCAACTTAAAATAAACTAACATAAATACAACAAATTAAATGTCTAACTGTCAACTAACCCAATTATGCCACATTCACATACCAAGTATAATAAATCAATATGTTTGTTGTACAAAATACTTACTCAAACTAAATTAATCCCCAAATTTAAAGACCCAAAATTAATTTTTTCGAATTAAAAAACAATGAATTAAAATAAAACATATTTATGGTCATAGTATATACTGTTGTGCTTCACAACATTATTACCTTTTTTATCGACTACAACGACACATCATGTAATAGTTTGGTTTTGCTTATTCAGGTGAACAAAATTAATGACAATCCTGCATAAAAGGTAAATATAATACATTAATGAACTGTAAATATAAAAATAAAACTTCTAATACTATAAAATGCAAAAACTTACAAAAATAAATAAAGATTCATAAATAATTAACTCCACACACCCCACTAACCCAACTAACCCACTTTTACATGTCCCCAACTACTTAATCAGTTTTATAGACCTTTAAATTTATGTGTGTGTGTGTGTGTGTACAACATCTACGCTATTTTACAAACATAAAATATAGAGAATTCATTCTACAAAAGATGGAGTCATCATTTGCTCTAATCCGAGACTTACCCCCTTTGAAGACGGATTGGATAATCTACGCCAGACTGGTACACTGCTACCACATGCCTATTAGGAGAAATCTTAATCTTATCTTAACAATTGAGTGCATGTTGAAGACACTGAGGTAATTTACACATTATGTTTAATCTACTTAATTTTATTTTAATCATCTAACTATTGAAAAACAAAATTTCCTTAGGGGGACGAATTCACTGCACAATTGAAGGTGCAACTCTGCTTAAATTTAGATGTTCACCGGTTGAAGGTTACTTCTATGCTATTAGGAACTTTTTGGTTGTGCAAGACACAAGTGCATACAATACAACAACCAACAGAAACAAGATTATGTTTACGTTAGATACAAAAATGTTTGAAATTATGAGTGCACAACTAGTTTCATACGTGCGACAGGTTGTTACTAAAAAAATTATAAAATAATTACATTTTCGTATTGTATTATTATCGATTTACTTAACAAAGTATTTTTTAGGACGAAAGGTTCACTAGGCCAGCAATGGTTAAGACAATTGATGGTTTAAAAAAATGGTTGATGTTGCATGCCTACAGTGCATGCAATGGTTCGACTCATTTGGGGGGTTCATTGCTTGCAATGAATTTGGGGCTACAAATCCTAATTTCGCATTCAGGTATTGATATTTTCTTGATTTACAAAGATGTTATATATTAGCCTAATATTCAATTACAATATTTCATATTTGGTATTTTAGGCCAAAACTTGGAGTTATCTTAACGGATGAGTCAGGGAACAAGAGATTGACATTCTGGGGAAAATAATGTATCCAACTAAATGGTTATTGAAGACGCATCAAGTTGACATATTCTAAATTTATTCATAGTTTATTTGCAGTTATTTCCATTAATGCTGCTTTTTTTTTTTCTTGCATTCAGTTTAATTACCTATATGTAGGTGACATATATTGTAAATATTGTTGAATTTTATTTCAAAATTTTAAGACATGATATGTTTATAATGTTATATGCATCCTACAAATTTAAATTATATGGACATCAGTATATAAATTTAATAAAACAACAGTCTATATGTAAATATGAACATACTCAAAACAAACAAATTACCTTATATTATATCCATCCCCTCTATCAAACCTTCTAAGTATTTGCTTTATTCAGATTATTATTTTGAATTGCCCAAAAGAATATGAATAATTCAAATTAAACCCATCAACTATATATTACCAAAAGAATAATTTTACATATATTCATAAAATACAAATATTGTAATATATAATTAATATTTTTTGCATATTAGGATAATTCACTTACAAATGTGAAGCACCAGAATGAAATACTAAATGAAATTTATGGCGTCTTAAATTTATTTCATTTTATTATGTTAGTAATATTTATAACTATTGAGATTACCAATATATATTTAACATGCCATCACATACGTAAAACATTACAACCAAAACTATATAGGTTTGAGGTAACATTAATATAACTTTGTGTAAGTGCAAAAAAATCAGATAGATCTATTATACAAAAAAATACAATATTATGAAAAGTAATTATTAGAAACTATTATAGTATGGGGCTGTAATAAAAGAATAATAACATTATATTATTTATCATATAACGACAATAAAATCATTACATAGTGAATATATATTTTAGTTACATCTCTAAATTAATATAATTTCAATCAACACTAATTTACATACAAACATACGTAAATACATACATACATACATGATACAATTCGGATAACATATTCATAATAACAAACAACACAATTTTATTAAAATTAAGTAAGCTAAATTAGTAAACTTATCTGAAATTGTATTTGTCCAGATAATATAATTCCTTTTCTTCTATGGTTTCAATTTAGTTGATAATGAAATTATGGGCTCTTTGAATCATTCTTACCTGCACAGTAAAAGAAAAATCAATATAATAGAAGTTGTTTTCACAAACCTATAGATAGAGATAGGTACTCACATAAATATATGAAGTATATATCAGTGTATGTTAATATATTTACATCAATCTAATATCATAATAATAACATATATTATGTAATATTTATTAAATTTAAAAATTGATTCTATACAAAAAAAAAATAAAAAAATCTAAACAAATAGAAACCTTAATGTTTAAATTATTGCTCAAATATTATTTGAAAGTTCATAACTGCTAAACATGATTTCAAAAACCATTTACAATAGGTCAACAAGTTCACGATTTAAAAACCTTTTTTTTTTAAAAAAACGGATCTATTTTTCTTCTTATGCAAATATCAAACACCGGGTAGATCACAGGAGATACAGAAGAACAATTTGCATAGACTGGAGTGCTTCTTACAACAAACTAAACCAAAAACTAAAAACCAGAAGAGCTAAGAGGTTTGTTTTAAAAAAATTTACATTTTTCCTTTTTTTCACAGTTTATTTTTTTAAATCCCCATTTTTATGATGCGCGTCTGTTTCCAAATTGGTTTCAAGCTTAGCTCACAAAAACTTAAAGATCCAACATATATCAAATAAAAACTCGTTTAAGTTTTTTTATTTTATTATCAAATCGTTGACTACTTTTATGCGCTACAGATATACTGGTCTTTGTGTTAGATTTGTAAATCTAATGTTCCAGATGTTAGTGATAGCCAAATTTATGTTTTCGTAAACAATGAGTGTATATGAAAAAAAAAAAAAAAAATTCATCCACGTTTTTAGATAAAAAGTTTTTATTACTATTTGTCAAACAAAACAATTAATTTATCTATAAGAAAATATACATTTGCATACCATGATTTAAGCCAAAATAAGAGCAGATAAACAAATTATTTGCCATTTCTAGATATTTTCTAAGTTTTTATAAGCCAAAGTTTTAAGCCATAATTTGCTTAGAAACTACGGGTTTTCTTCGAAGTTTTTTCCCCGTGACACATTAAGATCACAACAGCTTATTTGAACTGGTGACCAATAAACAAAAAACCGTAAGCAAAAAATCAGATCTAAACAAGAATACACACATGCATGACTCCGAATACAGATCAATCAACAATCAACAGATCAATCTACATTAATATGTGAAATAGATCTAAAAAAATGGTGAGACACGGATGTATCTTTTACTATGTTGTCGGAAGCAGATTCGTTTTACAAAATATCCAACAAAATCGTTAAAAAGTATTTTTGCAGATTCATTTAAACACTCTGATTTTTTGCTAAGAATTATATCACTGGAATAAGACTGGGACTAGCATAATATACAAGGGAACATCTATCATTGTAGATGAGTATAGAGAGAGATAGAACTTTCAAGAAGTAGCTCGAGAGAGAGAGACATATTACAGAGAGAAAGAGAGAGACAAAACTTTCAAGAAGTAGCTAGAGAGAAAGAGAGAGACATAACTCTAGCAGAGAGAGAGAGAGAGAGAGAGAGAGGTGTTAATTAGCAATGAAGCTGAAGAGTTAGACGATCTCTATTTATAGGAGAGGGTGTTGGCGAAATTTTAGGGTTTTGGTATGAGATCTGTGCGGCGCCGCCTTCACATGACCGTTGAAGTAATGGGCCAGACATGGGCTCATTTGTTAGGCTTCTGAATTTTATTTAATATGTGTTAAATATGGGCTGAATGACTGCGCTTCCATTTTGTTTTTATTACTTTTCAATATTGACCCACTGTTTAGGAAATAGTTAGTAGTTAAAAAAGACTCTAATTTCATCCCAATTATTGGGCTGATTTATATCTTTACTAAACATAAATTCTTATTTCAATTATTGAAAATGAGAATTAACCATAACGCTTAATTAATTAACCTCACACATGTTAATAACATATTAGTTTAGTTTGTTGACTTATCAATTATTTGCAATGTTAATATTTTTCCTAAGTTAGTATTTACTACCTCCTTTTTTTTTAGATGTTCTTTTAGCTTTTGTGGTTTGTTTATAATTAGATGTTCATTTAACTTTTTTCCCACAATTTTTCCAACACTACCCTTTTGACTATTCCTATAAAATCTCCCATTATACAACCTACCATATAATTTGATTACAATAGTAAGGAAGTGTGGAGAAAATTAAGGGATTTAAGTGGAGAGAGAAATCTAAAGAAGGCCTTATTTGTCCATTCTTCGTATCCCTTAATTTTTTTTATCCAAGTCTAAAATAACATCTAAAAAAAAACGGAGGTAGTAATCATTTTTCATAATTATTATTTACATATATCTATACTTTCTATAATTACTGCATAATTTTTAATTTTACTTTGCATGTTACTGTTTAACCTAATATATAATATAAAAGAACATTAAATTACAAATTTTATATAAACATGTATAGGACGTTTTTCTAACATAACTATGGCCTTCACATATTAAAAAGTTATAAATTTAAATTATGACATTAAAAAAATCAAAACAAAAATCTTATGAACCTAAAATACTTATTAAATCCAAATTCAGTTTACATGGGCGCACACACACTCACATGTGTTTTTTAGGAATAAGACCTTATTTATATATGTGTGTGTGTGCGCCCATGTAATTGAACTCTACTTAACAATATTTGTTTCTTACTTTTATCATATATATATATAAAGGAATAATGGATGAATCTCATTCAAGAGAAGAACTAAATATACACAAGAGTCAGATGAATAACTGTAACACCCCCAAAACCAAAAGCAACTAACATTCTAATTGGCGTTTTAAATAATTTTCTTGAAAGAGTTATTTGACGTTTATTATATATTTTAAAAAATATTTTAAGTCAAAATTATTTATTTATTCAAATGTAGAGGCTAATGGACTTTAAAGTGTCAAAATGTGTTTACTTAATTCTAAAGGAGGAGCTATCAAGGGGATCGAACTCACTCGTCACTCGTCCGGATAGAACGAAAGGAAGCTACAATAAATAAGAATCATTAAAAGATACCGATACGTATTTTCCTTTTATTTAGTATATAAGTAAAATTTACTTTACGAATTAAGGGTATAATAATACATTACATGTTATATCCTCCTTTACTATTAAAGGAGAATCGCCAGACAAGTGTCGTCATTTGGTGTGTTTAAACACCTTAAAAATAGCTTCTTCTGCTTGTGACAGGTGTCCTCTTAAATTTTTGTTCCTGCTAGCGTAAATATTGAATTCTCTCAAATAATTAACATTGAATAAAATATTATTTTAATTATCTTCAATTATCTCTCCCTAATTATAAGGAGGTGTTAACCGCTTTTTCGTTGGATTCTCTCTCATATGCATTGAATAAAATATTATTTCAATTATCTTCAATTATCTATCCCTAATTATAAGGAAGTGTAATAATTTTTCCCCTCGAATTTTAAAAGTGTAATAACTTTTTCGTCTTAACTCCGTTTTCTACGAAAATTATATTAAATTAATCTTATTTTTACAATCTTCGATTTGACATCCATGATGTATATATTTAAGTAAAATATTAATTTTTTAAATGTGAAATATGTTTTTATGATTATTGTAATATTAAAAGGAAAATATATAAATAAATAAATACATATATAACATGACATGAAAGGGGAAGAAAAATGATTAAATAATAATATATTGATAGGTTAATCCATCGACACGTATTCCACTTTATACTCTCAAGTAGTATATATGACATAACTCAATTATATTTTATTAATATAACATAATATATTAATCTCGTGCATAGCACAGTGGTAATAGTAATATGTATTACCTTGTATATAATACATAATATACGTTGTTGTATATTAATAAAATATTAAGATTATTATTGTTATATTTATAAGTCATGATTTACAAGATATACACTACAATTACATGCATGTGACTCACTTTTTTTATGGCAAAAACTCGTATGTGACCGTCACACGGTCATCACACGGTGTGACAGGAAAAAGTATTACTTTTTGTGATAAAAGTATCACATTTATCTGTAAAAGTATCATTTTTTTTTAACAAAAAAAAGTATCACTTTTTGTAACAAAAGTATCACCTTTATCTGTAAAAGTATCAATGTAGTAAAAGTATCATTTTTTTCCTGTAAAAGTATCACTTTCTCCTGTAAAAGTATCAATGTATTCTGTAAAAATACATTCCGTCACTGTGACCATTCACACAAGACTCACTCTTTTCTTCCACGTACACACCGCATTAGCTATCAACTTATTATATAAATAACAGCCACCACTTTACAAAACAAAGCAGAAGTACTTGATCCGATACCGGTGAGAAATGAAATAATTTATTAACTTCAATTATACAAATAGATCTATTACCTATTCTAGGGAAATAAAATAAAATATTACATAAGCATATTTTATATAAAATATGTATTGGGATTCCTTTAATTAGGAGATCCTTAGTAATTCATTTTTAAAGCGACATTCGGAGGTTTGGTGTGTTCGGAGTCGTTGTTTTAATGTATCTATTTTAAGGTATGTCTTTTTTAATAATTTCCTTTTCTTATTTTTGTAATTTATATAGATTTAGAAATTTAATTATTTTATTAATTTGTGCTGAGTAGATATTATATAGAATGCATATTACTAAGTGTACATGACTTAAGGGTCTTATATGGTTGGCCGCCAATTTATTGATTTTGCTACGTGGTGCAAAATCGGCATACATATGTTAAGTATATGTGTTTTGTAATATTTAATATATTTATCATTTATGTTATTTATATAGTTGTAAGTAGAGATTATATTATCTAAATGTGTGAACTTTATTTGAATACTTTATTAGTAAAAATTCATGTTCTACATGCGACTTTGGAAAATTATATAAAAATATTTACTATTTGTTTAAAAAAAAAACTATTATACTATGTTATAACATATGATGTTAGGAGTTTATGCTTAAAATTTGACGGAGGTTCGTCTAGTTAATGATTTTTAATGAATTTTACAAGATAAGCTGAATTTAGTTATAAAATAGTCAAATTGCTTCTAGAAAATGAATTTTATAAAATTATTCCCTACACCTTTTTAAAACAAAATGATTTATCATTTCATATTATATAAAGTTAGAAGTTTATAATTAAAATTTGAGAGGTTTTTATGGAATATATTATTTATATTCCATTGAGAAGCTTAAAGAATATAGGTAAGAAGAGCATTCACGAGCTCTTCTCTAACCTTAAACCCTTTGAAAATGAGATTTATCAGAGAAGGAGAGAAGAAGAAGAGAATGATACTATCACCAAAGCCCTAGTAGTAAACAACCCCTCACAGCAACTCCAAATGGTCCCCGTAACCACCATCGTGCCGAAGCAGCAACCTCATGTTGTTGCTAAGGAGGAGCAAGCACCTAAAGAGATGGCTTTACTCATGAAATGTTCCAGACATTTTATGAAGTAGCATCCACAAGGAAACCCATCCAAGCCTCATTACACTAGGCCCTCAGAATCCCCAAGGATGAGCAAGGAAGCAGCATATCTTTGTTACAACTGCAGGATGACTGGTCACTTTGCTAGGGAGTGACATATCCCAAAGTGCACGAATATCCTGAGGAAGTTCGCAAGCAAAGACGGGACAGAAGGATGCAGGAGAAAACTCAGCAAAAGGTGCTTTTGAGTGGAACGGAAGCCATCAAAGTTGTTCCATTATCTTCAACGGGACCTAGAGCATATGAAGACTCAAACTTCAACAGTGACTCTTCATACTCTGATAGTGAAGCACTCGTTTGTCTTATGTTGAAAGAGATTAACGACCATGGAGAGGTAGATTCTCCTAGTACCTCTTCAAGATCAGAGAATATTGACTCTAAGATTACACATTTCGTTCAGACAGATTATGGTTGACTTTGACACGGTCAATCAGTCATATGAAAAGCTAAAGAGTGAGAACATGTAGCTTCTTGGATAAAATGCAGTGCTTATAGTCGAAGTTGAGAAACTTACAGCTTAAGCAATTGATTGTTGTTTTGTTAAGAGGAAGTAAGTAAGTTGAAGATGTCTCTCGCCTTTCAAGCTAAGAAGGAAAAGAAACTGAAATCAACCATCATGTCTTTCAGTAGATCATCTAGGAATCTGGATAAAATACTGGATGTTCAAAGAACCCCATCTGACATGACAGGGATAGGATTCTCTGACACAGTTTCTAACTGTCAAGCAGCTAGTACTTCTACTGATGCTCTAGCAGTATGTACGTTTGAGTCACACATGCTCCCCAAACACTATAAAGGTAAAAAAGGATGGAGAATATCCCTACTAGGAAGCCTAGGCTGGAGTCTAGCTGTAAACCTGACAAGGTGAAGCCAACTGCTACAAGCACACCAGGTGCATATGCAGTAGGAAGTAACAACATGCAACAAGCTCTGGCTAATGAGTGTAGTAACTCCCAACAGCAGCCTAAGAGCAACCCGTAGAAGGCTAGGCTCGATGCTCCAAGGCTTCCACGTAAGGCTAGGAGGAACTATCGCAGGTTACTCTAATCCAAGAAGCAACCTGCTCTTGGTACATCTGAAAAAGGGAAACCTTCCAAAGTGCATACTAAGTAAGCTAGAGCAAAAGAACAGCTTGATGCTCTGAGTTTCACTAATTCCCAAGGATCCATTAAGCAATGGGTACCTAAGTCTACTTGATTACTTTGCAGGTCACGTTGCCTACTAGACATAGTGATATTTGGTACATCGACAATAGATGTGCTAGACATATGACCGGCAAGTAGAAAGGATTTCAAAGAATGCAAAGGACCCAAGGTGGTGTTAGAAGACAATACCAAAGGCATCACCAAAGGTGTTGGAACTTTCTCTAAAGGCAAGGCGAGCATAGCAGATGTCTACTTCATGAGGGTTTACAGTATAATCTACTGAGCATAAGTCAATTATGTGACAAAGGACACTCTATAAAGTTCACTCAAGGGAAATTCTTAATAAGAGATGCCAAGTTTAACCAAAAAGCTCACAGGCAATAGAAAGGGTAATATTTATCTAGCTGACTGGGAAACTACTGGAGGACAACTCTCTTGCTGTATAGCTGAACGCACTCATGAACTAGGCTATGGCACAAGAGAATAAGTCATCTGAATTTCAAGACTATAAAAAAAAAAAACAAGCACACAAAGGGTTGGTAAGAGGATTACTAGATGTAGGATACATGAAGGAGAGTGTGTGTGATGCATGCTTGAAAGGCAAGCAGATCAGGAAGTCCTTCAAAGACAAACCTGTAAGCTCATCTCACAAGCTTCTGAACCTACTGCATATGGACCTCTACGGACCAATTGAACTAGTAAGTCTAAGTTGGATGAAGTACTCACTTGTAGTTGTGGATGACTGCTCCAGATATACTTGGATTGTGTTTCTCGCCAAGAAATCAAACACTCGGAAAAAGCTTCCAGACCTTATCCTCAACATTCTCAAGATCATATTAGATCAAGGTATTAAATTTACTAATAATTCATGTAGGAGTTCCTATGAGCACTTCAAATAAACTTGATAAAGATGAAGATGGAAAAGATATTGATGTTATATAGTACATAAGATTTATTGACTCACTTCTATATCTTTCAGCAAGTAGGCCTGACATCTTGTTTGCTGTGGGAGTTTGTGCATGATACCAAGCAGCATCCAAAGAGCCTTACCTCCAAGCAGTGAAGAGAATTTTGAGGTATCTAAGGGGCACATCCGGAGTAGGGTTGTGGTACCGAAGAGATGGTGGGATTGAACTTAAAGGATACTTATATTCTGACTTCGCAGGTTGCAAGATTGATAGCAAAAGCATGATTGAAACATGTCGATCTCTTGGAAATAGACTTGTTTCATGGTTTAGCAAGAAGTAGTAATCTATCGCAACATCTACTACAAAAGCAGAATACATCGCTGCTGGAAGCTATGTGTGCAAATACTATAGATGCAACTACAACTGAAGGACTATGGGATACTCACACGAGAAACTCCTATCATGTGTGATAACACTAGTGCAATTATTATCACTTATCACACACAATTCAAATTCTTCATTCAAGGGCCAAGCATATAGAGGTAAGACATCATTCCATTCGCTATCACGTTCAAAGAGAAGATGTCGAGCTTGAAAAGATACACACAGACATGCAGTTAGCTGATATATTCACTAAAACTCTATGTGAATAATTTTTCAATATTCTTTAGACCGAATTAGGGATGCTACTTATGCAATGAACCCCTATAGGTAAAGTTTGTTGATGTGGGAAGCACAAAACAAGTTGTAAAACAGTCAACTGATAGGTTACTGTAACCCTGTTGGAGTAAGGGAGATGCTGCAAGTATTGCACGGTGATACCTTGCCTACTATAAGAAAAGGTGTTGTAAGTAAAAGGGCAGTAATATCATGTGGCGATTCACGAAATTACCTATAACAAGAAACATAATAAGCAAAAACCCAATAAGCAAAAATACGGTGATTTGTTGAAGCTTACTGCAAGTAACCTTACTGTGACACACAAGTTGGAAGTATTTAATGTCTACATCATTTATAGCTTACTCCACTATTTGCTACAACATTATTACTCCTCGCAGCATTTAGTTTGTTGAATCTAAAAAACTTTTCAGTTTTTAAAATGGGAAGCATTCCTTTCTCATCTAAACAAATCTTTCCCTACATTTAGTGCGCACGTCATTTACTGCGCTAAAACAGTTGCCTTTCGTAGTGGTAATTATGATGGTTATATTTGACCAATGCACCCATTATTTTGCAGCCACTAATTCAAATTCATTTTTCCATCAATGAATTTGAACCGTTCAAATCGCACGGATTTCTTGTCACGTGGACCAAGAGTCGATCCTATTTATCCATAGTGACATGTTATATATACCTAAACTTAGAAAGCGGGAAAAAACTTTTGACCATAGCTTTTCAAAAAGATCTATACAAACTCAGATTTTCAAAGGTTCTTCTTCTTCTTCTTCTTCTTCTTCTTCTTCTTCTTCTTCTTCTTCTTCTTCTTCTTCAACAAAGTTAAAAATGGCATCTTCGAAATCCACTCCAGCCAAAAAATCTTAACTTTATTGAAGGAAGACTTGTATCTCTCGAGTATATACCGATACGGATGGCTGAGAGAAATAGGGGATCTTGGTTGATCGAGACAATCTGGAGGAAGGTGTCTTCGAGTCATCTGACTTTTTTTTCTTGGTGCCCATACACCATGATATTTGAAAGACTTGGTGGAGCAGTTCTACTCAACCACAGAGCTCACTCGCAATTCCAGGGGTGAACTAACCACTATCACATGCACTGTTGGGAGGCGTGCTATTGAGATCACTCATTTGACGATAGCTAAGATCTATTCTATGCCGGAGGAAGGATTGACTCTATCACAACTGAAGATCTTTGGTGGAGATCAACTGCTTGAATGTTGGAAGGTGTTCATAGGTGACCAGCAAGCAGTAAATGTACATGAATTTTGCACCAAGGTCACTTTCATTCTCGAATTTGAGTTTCTGCACGATATATCTAGTCACAGTATAGAGTGCAAGACTAGGAATTATGATAAGTGCACCAGTCCCTGATTCCAGTTGATGATTGCTCTGTGGAAAGAAGAGTCAGTGAACTGGCCACTGTTCCTCTTCACTCGTCTAGTGGAGGAGGTCACGAAGATGAAAGAGCCGCAAGAGCTGTGGAATCGTTCTCAACTATGTTCTATAGCGTCTTGGTATCGGGATCACCGACGATGTGGAACTTGTAAAAGGCAATAAACTTATCTCGAAAACCCCTCCAAAACTATCAAGTTAGGAAATGTTTCCATAGTCCGCAAGCGTACAAATTAAGACAGAGATACTGAGATAGTATAGGTCGAACCACAATGAGGATATCCCATGTGAATCAACCGGGCCAAGATTCTAAAAGTTTAGCTCAATTAGAAATTGAGGTTTGATTATACAAAGATCACAATGGAAATGGACAGATAATTGGTGATGGAGTTCCCCGAAATTCGGTTTCACCCAAATAAACAAGGTCAATATCCAATATATGAAAGCTAAAACGAAATAAGGCTAAAATGGTCAATTCACTATCAAATCGGCATCCCAATAAGGCAATGTGTGATACTCCGAATCTTTGAAACGCAATAAAATACATTGTTTGCATTTTAAAATATTGTTACCAATTTTATTTTATTTTAAATTGCAAAGTTATTTGACTTTTATGATTTTATTTTAGGAAAATAAGTATCATCGCGATGTACCAGGTCGACTGCACTCCTAACACCGAAAAGATAAGAACTAAAAATACATAATATAGGAACCCAAAACTAGTATCGGACTTAGAAAACATATAAATGTTGAACCTAAAATAGTTATTCTAAAAAAAAATGAATAATTAAAAGTATATAAATATATATAAATGTAGAATATATATATATATATATATATATATATATATATAAACCATAAAGTATGTATAATACGTACCTAATACCTAAGATAATATAGTAATAATAATAATATAATAATAGTTAATATAGTTAGCAAACCTAATGATGATGTCTGCTTCATCAAATACCAATTCCGTCAAAATTAATGAAGTGGGTTATATCCCATATTGAATAAAAAGAAAATGTGTTCATCCCACATCGAAAAAAAGAAGGAAAAGAGTGGCCATAATTTCTATAAATAATGTAATTTGCCTTCTTTACAAACATAAGAAGGATATATATAAAATATTTACTACTCATATAATATGGGATTCCTTTAACTAGGAGGTCCTTATAAGTTTATTTTCGACAACGCTCGGACCGGTGTTTTGGGAAGTTGTTGAATAGTGTTAAAATCTTTTGAGGTATGTTTTCTTTAATAGTCTTTTATTTTATTTTATTATCATTATCATTTATAGTTTATATAAATTTAGGAATTTAATTATTTTCTTGATTTAAGTAGATTTATAGATTTAGTTATTTCCTTAAGATTGTATTAAATAGTTAATGTTTAAGATGCATGTTAGTTAGTTTAAAATATTTATTAATGTAATTAATAATTTAAATTTAATAAAATAGTTAGGCCTTTTAATTTAGGACTATAATTTATTACGACTTGACTTATGTATTAGAAATTGTAAAAGATATACATAATCCAAGGATATTGTACCACACTTAATCACTTTGAAAATACTAAACCCGGTAAGTAATACTAATTAATTAAACAACATGTGCTAGGTGTAGTGCAGGTCGGGCCCAGGACATACACGACTCAACTATTTTAAAGTAAGCAAAACAAGGTGGGTGACTGGGCTATTTGTAAGTATATTATGCTACTGAACTTGTACTTTGATAAATATGTTTGCCTTCGGGCTTATGATATGATACCTCTTAAGTCGTAAGATTGGCTTTTGAGTAGGGCTTGGGAGTCGTAAGATTGGCCCCCTAGTCTAGCAATATGGCTTTTGAGTCGTAAGATGGGCTCCTAAGTCAAGGATGTGTTTATTATTGTGCACCTTCGTTAGTATAACTGCTTACAAAGTTCCCACTGAGTTTATACTCATGCCCATAATTACAAATCTTCAGGTTAGTTGAGCGAGGTGGCGGGGCTGTTGCGGCAAAGGTCACCGGGTTCCTTTTCCTACCCGCAACTTTAAGATGTTTTTGCCTCTTCAATGTATACAAATAAGTTTACATGTCACTAAATCCGGGTGTTTTCATTTTCTGAGAAACTTTGGGAACCTCTAGTGTAAATATGTTTTGGCAGTGTATTATTGTCAATAAAATTTCTACTTTTATCCGATAAATATTTCATGTCACGCTTTCGCACTTTTTCTGATTTATTACTTAATCAAAAGAAAATAAAATTTAGTAGCACTTCAATCCCGAGTTAATGGGATTGGGGCGTTACAGAGTGGTATCAGAGCGGGTCTACTTTTCTGTATACTTGTTTTATAAAATAAAACCGAGGGGAACCGTGACTTTGCCAACAGACCGACACTCGCTCCAAGGTATGTATATTCTACTATTAGTTTGTATGATTTGGAAATGTTTTACTACAAATTTACATTTCATAAAATAACATGATACTTGTGAGATGTCCTTGAAATTTTACCACCAATTAGGAAACCAAATTAGAGATTTTGATCCATATTTCTTCTTTATGATAGGATGGTTCATAGAAGGCAAACGGCGAGAAAACAAGTAGTATATAGACACAGAATACTTGCCAATAGAGATGTGCCGTCACCAACAATATCTATTTATCAGGGGTCTAGGCAGGGAGCACATCAGAACATAGAAGAGTATATTATCATGTTACAGGGACGCCGTAGTAATGCCATACGCGAGGGACACTATATTAGCGAGCAGGAGGCAGCAGTGCACCTAAGAGAAACTATCTTGCCATCCCTTAGACCCATCGCCCGTCGGATTTATGATAACATGCTTACGGTGGACTCTATTATTGGACCAGTTATTGATTATAAACGCTTTGGACTACGCCTGGCAGTAGCTGTCAAGAACCGAAAAAGATGTCTCACTACTGCTGATCGAATGGAAAGAGAGGCTGAAAACCAGAAACAAAGGGCAGACCGATATAATGAAATTGCAGCTAGCAAGCGTCTGGAGGTTGTTGCTAACGAACGTCTTGCTGGGCGTGCTAGAGAACTAGCAGAGTTCTATCGCGAATATGCAAGATTGCAGCGAGAAGAAGCAGGCATAATAGAGGAAGATGAGGAGGAAGAGGATCCCTCAGAGGAAAGTGAACCCAATGAGTCTATAGGGTCCAATCCTGGTGAGAGCATACCATCTAGGGGTCGACGTGTGCGTACCCCACCAGCAGAGAACCAGGCAGGTCCCAGTAATTGGTTCTGATATAGTTGGAAACTTAGAGGATGTACATATAGTAATAGTTGATAGCTTTTGTATAGTGATGTCTAAGTACATAACTAGACCGTAAATATCCTTTTGCTAATAGGAATGTATATAAGTTATCCTTTGATCATGCTTATCTTTTTGCTCGTATAAGCATGATAAACTAATAGACATTTTGTACGGGTTAGAGTATTAAAACCATTGTACTTATTATATATATATTAATGGATTCGTAAACCCAATATCTTTTATGTATATGATTTGCTTATAAATTATACGGTATGTTAAACAAAGGTATATATGCATATAATTAAGTATTATTTCTCCTTCTCCCAAAAGTATGGCAGCGCGAGGAAGGCCACGTAAACATGTGCAAAATGAAAATGAGCCATTTGTCGGGCCAGCTGCTGAGAGGCAACCTCCACCCGCTGTTGAAGTACAAGGAGCGGATTTTGCACGGGAGTTCTTAAACTCTCTACAGGGACTCATACAACAAATACCAGCTAACCAAAATATACCAAATCCACAGAACCAGGGTATCAATACTAATGTCATTATAGAGCAATTTCGTCGTTTTTCACCACCAAGATTCAGAGGTAGCGAAGGACCTATGGTCGCTGAGGAATGGATTCTTGAGCTTGAAAGAATCTTTGACCATATGGAATCAACTGAAAATCAAAAAGTTTCGTGCGCAATATTTCAACTTGTAGAAGATGCTGGACACTGGTGGAAATCACACGAGCGAACAATGACGAATGAACAAAAGCAAAATATGACCTGGAATGATTTTAAGAACATGATGATGGACCGTTACTTTCCACAGTCTATCCGTGACCAAAAGGAAATTGAGTTTGTTAATCTGAAGCAGGGAACCCTTCCAGTGATGGAGTATGAAAGACGTTTTAATCAATTATCTAAATATGCCCCACACTTGGTTGATACAGATGAAAGAAAAGCAAGACGTTTTGAAAGAGGTTTGCGTCCAGAGATCGGAGGTATCGTGTCGGGTTTGAAACTGCCTGCGTACCATGAAACGTTTGAACGAGCACATATTGTATCCCTTAGCCAGAACTTAGAATACAACCAGAAACCTCAAGAGCAATCGGGGAAAAGAAAATGGGATTTTAGAGATAGGAATAAGACTAACCACATTGTGAAAAGGGCAAACCCAAGGGGAGGACCAGGACCAAATGCAGTTCCGATATGTCCTAATTGCAATAAGCACCACTATGGAGAATGTTTGGTGGGAAAGAATGTTTGCTATAAGTGTCATCAATCAGGACATAGGTATTGGGAATGCACTACTACACAAATCAAGGCGCCACAAAATGTTAATGCACCAGATAAGAAATCAGGGAAGGCACGTGTTTTTGCTCTAGCACAAGAAGAGTTAACGGAGGAGAATGAAACCATGGCAGGTATGCTACTTGTATTCAACCTTCCGGCATATATTTTGTTTGATACTGGTGCATCACATTCTTTTATATCTGAAGATTTTAAAAGGAAGTTAGGTCTGAAAGGTAATATAAATGGAGAAGAGTTGACAGTAAGTATTCCCTCAGGAGAAACTATTAGGACTAAGGATATTGTGACTGGTGTGAAGCTTTTGATAGGTAACCGAGAACTGGAAGCCGATCTATATGTATTAGAGATGAAATGTTTCGATGTCATTTTAGGTATAGATTGGTTGACAAAGAATAAAGCAACAATCCGATGCTTTGAGCGTGAAATAGATTTTGAAAGAACAATAGGATCCAAATTCACCTTCTACGGAGCCAAAACTAATACCAGACCGTGTATTGTGTCAGCAATGAAGGCTGTAAGAATATTACGGAAAAAGGGAAGTGAAGGCTACCTTGTGAATGTCATGGAAAATAATACTGTTAAGGTTACACCTGCTGATATACCAACAGTGAGAGATTATGTGGACGTATTTCCAGACGAGTTGCATGGGATACCTCCTGATCGACAGGTTGAATTCACAATAGACTTGGTGCCTGGAGCTGCACCTATATCTAAAGCACCTTATCGAATGGCGCCTAAGGAATTACAAGAATTAAAAATACAGCTTCAAGAATTGCTGGACAAGAAGTTCATCAGGCCAAGTGTTTCTCCATGGGGAGCCCCTATATTGTTTGTTAAGAAGAAAGACGGATCTCTTAGAATGTGCATTGATTATCGGGAACTCAACCGCCTAACAATCAAGAATAAGTATCCCTTGCCTAGAATAGAAGATCTTTTTGACCAACTGAAGGGAGCTAGCGTGTTCTCAAAAATCGATCTCAGATCGGGCTACCACCAACTCAAGGTCAAAGAATGTGATATTTTTAAGACAGCCTTTAGAACACGATATGGTCATTATGAGTTCATAGTAATGCCTTTTGGATTGACAAATGCACCCGCAGTATTCATTGATTTGATGAACAGGGTATTCCATCCTTATTTGGACCAGTTTGTCATAGTTTTCATCGATGATATCCTAGTATACTCAAGAGATAAAGAACAACACGAGAAACATCTTAGAACTATACTAGGTACCTTACGACAGGAGAAGCTTTATGCTAAATTTAGCAAATGTGAATTTTGGCTAGATCGAGTTGTTTTTCTAGGCCATATTATCACGGCTAATGGAATCGAAGTGGATCCCGCGAAGGTTGAAGCAGTAATGAATTGGAAAGCTCCGAAGAATGTGAATGAGGTCCGAAGTTTTCTGGGTCTAGCTGGTTACTACAGAAGATTCATTCAAGATTTCTCAAAGATCGCTAGGCCTTTGACTCAATTAACAAAGAAGAGCAACCAGTTCCACTGGACTGACGAATGCGAAAACAACTTTCAAGAGCTTAAGCAGAGACTCGTAACCGCGCCAGTTCTAACTATCCCTGACGGATCAGAAGGGTATATCATTTACACCGATGCCTCAAAGTTAGGACTAGGATGTGTTTTGATGCAACATGGAAAAGTCGTCGCTTATGCCTCAAGACAATTGAAACCCCATGAGTTAAACTACCCTACACATGACCTAGAACTAGCTGCTGTTGTTCACGCATTAAAGATATGGCGTCATTACCTCTATGGTGGGAAATGTGAAATTTACACAGACCATAAGAGTCTAAAGTACTTTTTCACACAAAAAGAACTCAACATGCGCCAAAGAAGATGGCTGGAGCTAGTAAAGGATTATGATTGCACCATCCACTATCATCTGGGCAAGGCAAATGTCGTAGCTGATGCACTTAGTAGGAAAAATGAAAGTCATATGGCAACCCTCCCAACACAACAAGAGCTATTATTAATAGAATTTGCTAAGTTGAATCTAGATTTTGTGAAGTCAGGCCATACTGGTGCTATGATCGCAGCATTAACCATACAACCTACTTTGAGAGATCGAATAAAGATAGCACAAAAGACTGACAAATTCCTTCTCAAGATGAAAGACCGGGCAATTGCAGGAACCATCAAGGGGTTCTTTGTAACACCAGATGGAACTTTAACATACGAAGGAAGATTATGTGTACCTAAGGATGATGACGTAAGGAAGGAAATTCTTGAAGAAGCTCACAATACCCCGTACACAGCTGATCCAGGAGGGACGAAAATGTTCAAGGACCTAAAAGAAATCTATTGGTGGAGAAATATGAAGCGATCAATAGGGAAATTTGTTGAAAGATGTTTAACGTGCCAACAAGTTAAAGCAGAGCACCAACGGCCTTCAGGACTCTTACACCCTTTAGAGATTCCCGAATGGAAGTGGGAACACATAGCAATGGACTTTGTTACTGGACTGTAGACGAGATTGTTAGATTACACGGAGTACCAGTGACCATAGTTTCGGATAGAGATACTCGTTTCACCTCTAAATTCTGGAGAAGTCTACAAACGGCCCTTGGGACAAAGCTCAACTTCAGCACATCATATCATCCACAAACTGATGGACAGTCAGAAAGAACAATACAGACGCTCGAAGATATGCTTAGAGCTTGTATACTAGACTTTGGAGGAAGCTGGGAAACATATTTGCCACTAGTAGAATTTTCTTATAATAACAGTTACCAAGCTACCATAAAGATGGCACCGTATGAAGCACTCTATGGAAGGAAATGTAGATCGCCGATTTACTGGGATGAAGTTGGAGAACGAAAGATCTTAGGCCTTGAGATCATCGATAGAACCATTGGAGTAGTAACTAAGATTCGAGAAAGAATCAAGGCTGCCCAGGATCGACAAAAATCATATGCTGACATGCGAAGGAAGAATCTACAATTCAATACCGGCGATAAGGTTTTTCTCAAAATGGCACCAATGAAAGGAGTAATACGCTTCGGGAAGAGAGGGAAATTAAAACCCAGATATATTGGCCCATTTGAGATTCTAGATAGAATTGGAGACGTCGCCTATAAGTTAGCTCTACCACCAGAACTTACCAATATTCATAACGTCTTTCATGTATCAGTACTTAGAAAGTATGTCCCAGATTCAAATCACGTTATTCATCATGAGAATCTGGAGGTCAATAAAAACCTCACTTATGAAGAAAACCCCATTGCTATCCTAGGAAGAAAAGTTCACACCTTGAGGAATAGAAAGATTCCCTTAGTACTAGTGCAGTGGAGTAGACATGGGAAAGAAGAAGCTACTTGGGAACGAGAAGATGAGATTTTAGCAAAATATCCGAATATCCTAAACCAAGTAAGTACAATTTCGAGGACGAAATTTTTAAAAGTAGGGGAGACTGTGATACTCCGAATCTTTGAAACGCAATAAATACATTGTTTGCATTTTAAAACATTGTTACCAATTTTATTTTATTTTAAATTGCAAAGTTATTTGACTTTTATGATTTTATTTTAGGAAAATAAGTATCATCGCGATGTACCAGGTCGACTGCACTCCTAACACCGAAAAGATAAGAACTAAAAATACATAATATAGGAACCCAAAACTAGTATCGGACTTAGAAAACATATAAATGTTGAACCTAAAATAGTTATTCTAAAAAAAAATGAATAATTAAAAGTATATAAATATATATAAATATAGAATATATATATATATATATATATATATATATATATATATAAACCATAAAGTATGTATAATACGTACCTAATACCTAAGATAATATAGTAATAATAATAATATAATAATAGTTAATATAGTTAGCAAACCTAATGATGATGTCTGCTTCATCAAATACCAATTCCGTCAAAATTAATGAAGTGGGTTATATCCCATATTGAATAAAAAGAAAATGTGTTCATCCCACATCGAAAAAAAGAAGGAAAAGAGTGGCCATAATTTCTATAAATAATGTAATTTGCCTTCTTTACAAATATAAGAAGGATATATATAAAATATTTACTACTCATATAATATGGGATTCCTTTAACTAGGAGGTCCTTATAAGTTTATTTTCGACAACGCTCGGACCGGTGTTTTGGGAAGTTGTTGAATAGTGTTAAAATCTTTTGAGGTATGTTTTCTTTAATAGTCTTTTATTTTATTTTATTATCATTATCATTTATAGTTTATATAAATTTAGGAATTTAATTATTTTCTTGATTTAAGTAGATTTATAGATTTAGTTATTTCCTTAAGATTGTATTAAATAGTTAATGTTTAAGATGCATGTTAGTTAGTTTAAAATATTTATTAATGTAATTAATAATTTAAATTTAATAAAATAGTTAGGCCTTTTAATTTAGGACTATAATTTATTACGACTTGACTTATGTATTAGAAATTGTAAAAGATAGACATAATCCAAGGATATTGTACCACACTTAATCACTTTGAAAATACAAAACCCGATAAGTAATACTAATTAATTAAACAACATGTGCTAGGTGTAGTGCAGGTCGGGCCTAGGACATACACGACTCAACTATTTTAAAGTACGCAAAACAAGGTGGGTGACTGGGCTATTTGTAAGTATATTATGCTACTGAACTTGTACTTTGATAAATATGTTTGCCTTCGGGCTTATGATATGATACCTCTTAAGTCGTAAGATTGGCTTTTGAGTAGGGCTTGGGAGTCGTAAGATTGGCCCCCTAGTCTAGCAATATGGTTTTTGAGTCGTAAGATGGGCTCCTAAGTCAAGGATGTGTTTATTATTGTGCACCTTCGTTAGTATAACTGCTTACAAAGTTCCCACTGAGTTTATACTCATGCCCATAATTACAAATCTTCAGGTTAGTTGAGCGAGGTGGCGGGGCTGTTGCGGCAAAGGTCACCGGGTTCCTTTTCCTACCCGCAACTTTAAGATGTTTTTGCCTCTTCAATGATACAAATAAGTTTACATGTCACTAAATTCGAGTGTTTTCATTTTCTGAGAAACTTTGGGAACCTCTAGTGTAAATATGTTTTGGCAGTGTATTATTGTCAATAAAATTTCTACTTTTATCCGATAAATATTTCATGTCACGCTTTCGCACTTTTTCTGATTTATTACTTAATCAAAAGAAAATAAAATTTAGTAGCACTTCAATCCCGAGTTAATGGGATTGGGGCGTTACACAATGAGTCTGGAATACGGTTGAGGTGCCGTATTTTCCTATGATAGGTAAGTAATCGGGGTTCAATGTAGACCACCCACACGAATAAGATTTACAAACTCAACTCCGGGCCCCGGGTTACCAACTACGTTAGACTAGAAGAGATTAGCACGATTTCTCATACGCTAAAGACGGGCGTAGGGGTGTAGTTTCTACACATGCGACTAAGCCTAATTTCGTCCATCCTAGCCAATACCCCTAGACTCTACCTCTTCGTTCGGTAGGGCTTCTCCTCCGTAGGTCTCCCTCATACCAATTGGGTTTTGGTTAATTTAATTATCCGAGGCTGATTTCCCACCCGAATAAACTAAGGCATATAATTTAATCTCTAGACTCAATCAAGATCTAGTCGACAAGCCTCAAAAGGGTAGCTATCCCTAGCCTAGGGAGCCAACTATCATCTCCTAATTGCACAATTAGTTTGAGCGACCGTGAAGCAAGCATGTGGTCGAAGGTTCAATTTCAAATAACTATCATTACAAATTAACCAAATCCTAATCCTAAGTTACCAAACCCTAATCACATCAACAATCAAACAAATCGAACATTAAACTTGAAGCTTGGGCTACTCCCTAGCTTTGGGAAACTATAAGACTACTCACAAGGCATCATAAAAACTCCCAACAACATCATCAATATGCAATAAATAAAAAATAACAAAAATAGAGAGAGAAGGGTTAAGAAAAGCTTGATGATGAGATTAAATGGAGAATCTTCAATATTCCTTCAAGGATGTCACTCCCTTGGAGTCTTCTTACAAGCTTCACGAAGATCCCTAGCTTTCCCCCTTTAAGAGGAGGAAACGTTAAGATAAAATCTGAAAATAAAGATAAAACTAGAAACAAAAGAGCAAAAGTTCTTGAAAATAAGGGAGGAGGGGGTATTTATAGATCACCCACTCCTCCACTCTCTAAAAGACAAATATCTGCAGAAATAAACCCTAGTAGTAAGGGCATAATAGTAATACAAATAAAAAGCAAGGGATCATAAGTTGTTGAGTTGAGCCTCTCGTCTATGCTGGACTCGGACTTCTCGCGATTTCTGAGATTTTTTGGTGCAGAATTGGCTCTTGGTCTAAACACAAAAGTTGTAGAGCTTTGTCTTTCAGTCACGAAACATCTTGAATCTCTCAAATCTGAGTTCGGATGAGGAAGTTACAGTAGAAAAACAAAGATAGTGCGCTAAAACGGTCGGCATGTGCGAACCGCGCGAGTGCCTGTCCGTTGCCAGGCCGGTACAGGTCCAGCAAGGGTGAATCATTCATGAATGTTGTTTGTGACTTGGCGAACTTCAATTTGGGCGTAACTTCGGCCTAGTTTGGGCTCGTTGAGGCCTCAAGATGCAGGTCGGAGTGAGAAAACAGGTGTAATCGATCTGCTTGATCTCTTGGGTTATTCTAACCTTCAAAACACGGCTCAAAAACACCTAAAAGTGCATCAAATCATATTAAAAAGTAAAATCAACCCAGAATTACATTTAAATATGAAATCGCACTTAGACAAGGTAAACACTCACAATTCTTATACAAATATGAATGTGACGAATACAAGAAAAGTGGTATTATTTACGTTCATTGAGCAAGTGGATAGGTGGTGCATGGGAAGGTATGAAGCGAAGGGATGAAGAAGGAGGAAAGGTCACCCACACCCATACCGCTCTTGTTGGAAAGCGGAAGATGGTGGTTTTGAAAGCCCCTTCCGAGAAGAGATCTCGATAGTTGAAACCTGTAAAGGAATCAATCATTTCTTCTAGTATGCAAAAGAGGAAGAGAAAGAGAACGGTGCTAAGGAGGAGCCCATATAAAAGAAACCAAGGAGCCTGGTGAAAGCCCACCTCAAGTCCAACACTGTTAGGAAACTCTCTTATGAGCCTAAAGCAGCAACCTTACCACCACGATAACCATCAATTGATCGTGAGTCTGTCCATCCTTGGTTCTTCTATATGAGCTCCTCCTCAGCACTGTTCTCTTTCTCTTCCGCTTCTGCATACTAATCAGTGGGGACAAATTTAAACCCTTGTACTGATTATCTAGTAACGTGGGAACACGTACAAAAAGCAAAAGCAATACTAGACACTGACATTAAGCCACAACCACTCTAACCTACTCCCTAGAAGAAAGGACAAACAACTATCTTTCGTATAAGGAGCATATAATGTCAACGAGATTATTTCTCTATCTTCAACAAGAAGGAATCCCAACTGCGCTAAATAGAAGGAGATGGAGGACAAATTAAAGGCAACCAAAACTCAAGCATTCAAAATTACTTAGGATTAAGCACTCAACATTCTTATCCATGAACTCAAAAGCATACACTCTGATAATCATCCCAATGTTTATGCAAATTATACAAGAGCAAGATAGCAAGCAACAAGCATACAAGTGAAGATCCAAACTGCAACAACTCCCAAGTCAAGCTAGTTCTCAAGCTTTACTTCGGTTCTAATCCTTCTCAAGCCAGGAAGCTTGCCCATATCTCAACTGTATTCAAGTTTAGAGGCATCTACCAGAAGTTAAAGAAAACTTTCATTAAACCAATCTCACGAAAGGTTTTTGAAATGAGGAGTCTTCGTTTGAATCAGGGATTCAAAGCTGACTTGTGTTCCAAGGAACTTGTGTATAATAGAGGAGTAGCCATCCGATGATAGGCAAAAACTATTGTAAGGAGTTAAGTTGGACTTAGACTTCAGAGTAGCTAAGTTGTACTGTGTATAAACTTCTTAGTGAATTTTCTAACTGTGTGAAGGAAGAGTGGACATAGAAGGATTACCCCCACCTTCGAACCACTATAAATATTGTGTCTATTTTATATTGCTTTTATTATTGTTGCTGGCATACTACTTATCTACTGCATAGATTAATAAGAAAACGTTTAAGCATATTCAGATGCACGTAAAACTCCCTTGAGCATTGCTTACTGTAAGTTACTTAAACCCTGTCTGCTTTGTGCCTACTGCCTAAGTAAGCTTACTGTATCAGCCAGCTTTACTGCACGAACTAGTTTCTTGCAGTAAGCAACAATCTTGTGGTTAAAGTATTTGAAAAAATAGAAAATTGAGTTAGAGGTTTATTCACCCCCTCTAAACCTCTACCACTTGGGACCAACACATGTGTTATTATGTTATGTCTTGCGTACATTGTTGTCTTGTTTTGGAACTTAGTAGTTGACTAATTGGACACATGGAGTTGGAATTATGTAGCTTTAATTTTTAAAGGTTTAACATGTCAATTTAGATTTTTATTTTGGTGTGGGATCATTTGATATATAAGTTTATAAATTGCATAAATTCTTTTAAATTTACTAACTTAGTCATTTAGATTTTGAATTTTGGATATATAAGTTGAATAATTGATATCATTATATTGTCGTTGATCTTGTTGGAAGGTTTTGTATTGCAAATTCTCTTATATTTTATTTTTTATCTTGTTTTTTAATTACTAAAAAAATAAAAATAAAATATTTTAAGCTAGGGCACCTAGGCATTAGGCATTGCACAACGCCCATCAACCATTTTTCAAGTTTTACAACTTTGGATTTATAATTGATGTTGTGATAACTCAAAGTCTTGATTTTATGGTGATCATTATTGACTCATAATCCATAATCATTGACGTGTTAGTTCTTTAAACCAGCTACATTACGTCTTAAAGAAGATAAATCTAACAAAAAAAGGGTCAACCCATTTCAGTAAATCTGTAAGAGCATCCCGAATGTCGAGGTTTTTGTTGACATGGCATTTGGGTGATACATGATGGGTTGGGTAGAGGGTCATTGGTAGGGATGGGTAGATGTAGAAGTATTACTATGAGTACCTGGGTAGAGGGAGAAAATAGAGGAAAGTGGGGTAGAGAAAGTGGTACTCACGTTGATGCAGCACAAAAACTGCATAGGCCGGATGCGCGCACCTCACACACGCATATGAGGCGAGGATGCGTAGGTTTAGTAGTTGCATCCTGCCCCCATTATCCTATTTATCTTTTTTGGACATTGAATTATGAGAGAGAGGTTACAAATATTAAATGTTATTTGATTGGGGGGAAGGGGGATGTATTGAATTTTAAGAACCGTTTGAAACGACTATAATTACAATTTTTTTCCTTTATTTCCAGTTAAGTGAATGGATCAACTGAATCAAAATATTTCCATTGGCAATATATACGTTGCCAGTGATACATTTTCTATTGATTTCTAAATATGTTATTTTTCCATTACACATACGGGATCTAATTCATCATTTTTCTATCACTTCTTGAAATTTTCAAATATTATTTCTACAAAACCTTACACATCTCATTCTCAAATTGGATAAAAATTCTTAGATGAATTAGTTTAATTATTCCAATTTTGGAGAAAATGCATCTTTTTTAATTTTCAATATTCGTACTCAAGATTCCTGTTTCTGTCCCCATCATCTAATATTTTTAGAAGGTGACAACTTTCCATCTAATCTGATGAATAACTTTGGAGCTCCACATTGTATTTATCCCCTGAAGTATTTTCAGTTCTCCTTCATGTCGTCTCCTCCTTATGATTTCATCCGACCATGGATTCAAACTCATCAAGGAGATTCACTACAAATGGAACAAGTACAAACTAAGATACCGCAACCAAAGAAATAGATTATCCTTGGCAACCTAAGAAGAAATAGAATTTTAGTGCAGAAAACAAGCTTCTTGCAAGTTGCTAGACTGATATTAGCGATGGTCCGGTGATAGGTAATGCTCAGAAGTTGGATAAATATGGATTTAGATTGATAATGAGTAGAATAGGAGTCATCGCGCGAAACTTCACTAGAGTAGCACACTTTCACATTTTCCCCTACATAAATTACTTGTTCTTCTCATTTAGTTACAAATTCATTCCTAATGTATCAAATATATCTTCATTTTCTCAAGCAATCTCAATCGGGATTGATGATGAAAACCTCAATTGATGATAACAAAGAGAAAGAAATATTGGAGTCCATTGATAACGAGCAAATATTGGAGTCCATTGATAACGAGCAATTCTTGACATAGCACAAAGTTAGTCTCGCAGTTCTAGAACACGAAGAACATATGTGGAACGGGATCGAGAGGGTGCACACGCTAAGCTTGTCAATGATTACTTCTCTGAAAATTCGACCTGAGGTAATGACGCACTTCAATGATGATTCTGGATAGGTAAAGATTTACTCATGCGCGTAATTAATTTCGTGGAGTCTTACGCTGGATATATTCGGTGGAGGGTATATGCGAGTGGAAGAGAAAGTTTCTCTCCCCTTCAAAAGTGCACGGTAGCTATCCGACAATTAGCATATGGAGATCCTGCCGACCATTACGATGAGTATCTACTGGTTGTTGAAATTTGTTTGTTTAACTTTTGACAATGTGTGATAGAAGTATTGAACGAATATTACTTGAGAATTCATAATGGCACTGATTGCCAATACTTGTTACAAAAGCTTGAGCAGAGGCAATGGTTTCCTGGAATGTTGGGTAGCCTTGATTGTAAGTATTAGAAATGGAAAAATTGTCCAGTCTAGAAATGTCAATTCACAAGAGGTGATCACGACTTTCTAACAGTTATGTCTGAATTGGTCTCGTCTGTAGACTTAAGGATATGACTGACAAACTGGGTTTTAGGGTGAAAAACAAGCTTAGAATATGTGTTTTTAACATACATTTGTAGATTCTAAGCACTCGTTTGTTATATTTTTCGCATTTCCTTTCTCTTGTCGAAAAACCTCATTTTCAAGCATTTTTGTAGGTAAAATAGGCCAAAAGTACGAAGAATGTAAAGGAGTGGAAGAAACGAGGGTGAAAGAGCAAGGGACAAAAATGTCGGGCGAAAAGAGGCGAAAGTGTAGAATGCTAAACTGACACACCTTTGGTATTTTGGGCATATCTTGAGATATACATACCCAAGGAGGTGAAATCAGCGACACTAGAAAGCCAACTCAAAGGGCTACAACTTTGCGTGAGAGAGGAAAATCTAAATTCGGACCCGAAGACCTCAAAAAATGGCTTGGAAGTTGGACTACAGGTGCAGTTTTGGCCATGCACGGTCATGACCGTGCAACTTTGCATGACCCGTGCAACAAAACAGCAAATCCATTGATTTTAGGGTCTTGCATGGTCATGACCGTGCGCCCTTGCACGGATCGTGCAAGACCTCCGGAATTGAATGGGTTTTAGCCCATTTATGTGATTTTTTAGCCCAATGCCTCAAAAAAAGCCCCCAAATGTATAAAGAAACCCTACCACTTCAGTTTTTGAGCAATCATTTTTTTAAATAGGTAGTATTATAAATAAAGAAAAGAAAACAAAGGGAACAAGAAATGTGGAGACCACATGTTGGTCACTCACAATGGTCAAACAAAAATCCTTTCCATGCCACAAGCCGGCAGATAAAGGTATCCAGAATAAACTAAAAATGGCTAATTAAAATAAAGCAATTACAAGACAAAGCCAATTTAGTGTAAATAAAACTGGAAATGACCGGTTCGGTTGGAGAGAAGAACCAAAATAGAACTGTTGCCGAGCAAACTACAGAGGTCGAGCTCCCAATCATTTTGCTCTATGTCACGAAACTCGAGCGTGGGGGATTAGCAACGCTCCTCACATCGGTGTGAGTCTAAAAGTCCCTCTGAGGATTTCAATGCCTTAGCTCAGAGCCGTAAAATCTGTAATTGTGACCCAACAACAAATCCCAAGACGTGTACAAATCTCCAAAACTAACCCAATAGAGTCCAGCTAAACAAATCAAAAGCCCGAAGAAGCAGTAGAAAACCCTGCTAAAAACAATGGAGGGACTGCCTCCAAACAAAACCCGGGATTGCCGAGTCATGATCAAATTCAGTGAAAAGGCAGGCTGGTGTAGTCAACTCACCAATGCTTCACCAAAGAAAATATAGCAGTTCTACCAAATTGAACACGAGAAAAACATCTTCAAAAATCAACACCAATCACAAAATTGTTCTTTCAGCGAACAAGGACTGCGATGGCGTCTAAGGCAGAAGACGCTGATGAACAGAGATTGAACCGGTTCGGTCGGTCCGGTTCCATGAATTGCAAGTGGGTTCGGGTCGGGCAGAATTCATTGTGTCCCAGACCTGTTCGCAGCAGCCAAGCAAGAACACAGCTTGCCCATGCTTGCAGGTCTGAATATCTGGAAGATGGCGTGCCGGTTCACCCACCCCATACCGGGTCAAGTCGATGACCCGGTGCAAAACCCGTGATGTAACATATGCCTGACTCAGTGAATTAACTCAGCGAGTCGATACAGTGAGTGAGGGCGGCTGACTCAGCGAGAGCCACCTTGAGTATGCTCCACCCGTAGTGGCCGATGAATCCAGAATCGATCCTCCATAGCTGTGAGTCGCAAGATGAGCAGAGGCTCACACCAGGTCTGGTCTGGTTTGCAAGCACCGGATCTGGTTAGCACCACCAGTGAGCGTCGGCGATAAGACCACCGGAACGACACTCCTTCAATGGCGGAAAACAAATTGAAACCTCACCTAAAAGGTAAAGTCGACATCAACAATGGCGGCTCGCTTCTTGCAGAGCCCAGCGAGACGCGGCAGATTCGCGCATCGTACCAAAAAGACGGGCTCAAGGATACTCAGAAGATGAGAGAACTCGGACTCTCCAGATTGGCGTCGCCATTGACCAGAATCTGCGAACAGATGCTTCAAAACGAAGAAGGCCTGGTTGTACTCCGGTGAGGCACGACGGAGGAAAACTGAGATCCTGAATCGCATCTGCTACAGGCCCAAAAATGGACCAAATGACAGAGACGGAAACTTTACAGAGAAGTATTCAAATATGAAACCAAGAAATCAGAAAAGTATTCAAAAAGTTCCATCCTAAAAATATTGAGATAATGGCCAAACTCTGGACGAACTTGATATAAAATCAGTAGAAAAAGAAAAAGAAAATAAAGAAAAGCGAAAAATGAGAACCAAAAGTTGGCCGGCGACTGCCGCCGGCGACAGCCGCCGGCCGTGGAAGATACACCTAGTTGCTGCTTGTGCGAGAGAGAATTACTAGAGAGAGAAAATGTTGTAAAAGGTTTAATAATGCAGTTTTTGAGCAATCATTCAACATTTGTATAGTTTCTAGAGAGAAATTAGAGAGCAAAAGAAGGGGAATTGACCTTGAAGATCAAGATCAACATTAAAATAGGTTTTACCTTTCATTTTCATTTAATATTTGTATGAACATGATTATGTCTATATATTTGTGTTTATCTCTTATTATGATCATGGTTGGCTAAATTTTCTTAATCTAGGTTTAGAAAGTAGATTATGGGTGTTAGTGATTTTTACTTGATTAATTTAATCCCGTGTTATGCTATTAGTTGATTAAAGGTTTATTATGATTGTTAAATTATTTGGACAATTGTTTAGCAATTTATTGGGGATTAAATTGGAACCGAGAGGGGAGATTTGATCCGAGATCACATTAATTGACATGATTAAACAATAGAACCAAGAGGTTTGAGCTAATTGTGGGAACTTTGGTCTTGGGATAGATTGGGAGTTGTATTTGATTAATCAACAGGAGACGACGATTAATCTTATACAATCAACACGTAATTCGCTCCGAGAGGGGGTCTTGCATATAATTGTGATCGTTTCCTAATACATAGCATTTGGTTTAAAGGTTGAATTGATCGGGATAATAATTGTTAACTACCCTTAATTGAAATCTAATCCTAGATTATCTTTATTAATTGTTTAATCCCTATAATTTGTTCTCTAGTCTATCTTATTAGCTTTAATTATTTGTTTATTTTAATTAGTTCTTAATATATCAAAAAATACTCAGCCACTCGATCGCTAGTTAGCCATTAAAATGCTGATTTCGTTTTATCTATCTGATATCGAGCCGATTCCTCATGGGATCGACCTTGTACTCGCTTAGTACTACTATTGACACCATACACTTGCAGTTGCTCAATTTTAGTTGCAAAGCTAAGTTTGTGTCAGTGACGTGCTTACTTTAGAGTTATATCAACGTACTCAACCTGTCTCCTTTGTTTAATGATATTTTACAAGGACGTATTCTACCTGTTAATTTTACAATAAATGCTACGCAATATAAGTAAGGATACAATCTTGTAGATGGAATCTGTATGGAATGGACAACTTTTGTCAAGAATTTTCATTGTCCTCAAGATAAAAAAAGAAAGAAGTTCAAGGAAAGGCAGGAGGCTGCCAGAGAAAAGGATGTCGGACGGGCATTTCAAGCTCATTGGGCAATGATTAAGAATCCAAGCCGATTTGGGTACAATCATAACCTAAATAATAACATGTACGGTTACATTATTTTGCATAACATTATAATCAAGATTGAATGAGATATAACATATGATTGGTCTGACGAACCTAACGAAGTAATTCAAGGTTCCGTTAGAGCATACAATGACTGCTTCATGAGGAGTTCTCGACTACGTAATAGAGAAAAACATCATCAACTTCGAGCCGACTTGATTAAGCACGTGCGGACAGGATTCAAGAATAATTAACAAAATACTAATTTAGTATTCGACGAATATTTTGTTATATTGTAATGTTAATGGATTTATTGTGGTTTTCTTTATGTATTTTACTGCTTTTGTCTGTTACCAATAAATTTAATAATATATTATCTAATTTTATTTCATTTTTATTCATATTAAATAAATATTATAAACCAAAAAATAAATTACGTCAATTAAAAATATCACGATTCTTATTTAATTATATAATTATAAAAATAAAATAATACATAAAGACGGTAAATTGATAAATATATACTCTCCCCATTAAAATTAATTGACATTTTAGAATAAAGGAGAAGAGTTAAGAATCTATATATATAGAAAAGTAAAATGAGGGTTATTATTGTAAATTACCTTTTCCCGCTTAAAATATATCTTTAATGCATTCTTAATTTCTTCTAAGGCATTAATTATATTTTTTTTTCTTCAAATTAATACAATATTAAGTATTACCTTCATTAATAAATGAATATATACTTTATTAAATTAAAAGTAAAAGTTAATATATAATTTAATGATTGACTAATTAAATTATTATATTTACAAATATTAATTTGTTATAATCAATCATGGACTACGACTTTCACAAATATTTATATATGATAATTAATCTTGAAATTATTTTTTATTACATATTCATATTTCTATTTATTAATATTATTTTTTTTATAAATAATAATTACACTTTGCAATCTAAACTATGAGATTTTACATGTGCTACAATCTGTGTTTCTATTTAAAAAATAAAATTAACATGCTTGAGCTAACTAGGTTTTTTAGAGTTCTCAATATAAACAATAATTTATCGCATTTTTCCATATTTTGCAACCCAAGCAAAAAAAAAAAAATATATATATATATATATATATATATTGTATCTTTAAATAAATTTCAACATATACATATATTACTCAGATATATTGAAGAATTCATATGATTTATTTTGTTAGTCCAACTATAGAACAATCATTGAATTTTATTTTATTAATATCAAGATTTATTTAAAATCAAAAATTATTTGAGTATATTAAACCACCATGTAAAATATTAAAATTTGAAAATTATTTTTTCTTAAAATAAAATAAATAGTTATAGTTAAAATTTGACAAACTATTTGGATAAATCAAAATATTTAAAAAAAATTGAAAAAAATACTAATTTCTTATACAATTCGATTTATTTTATTTGATACTCCCTCCGTCCCGGCCTAATTGTCCTACTTGCCTTATTTGTTTGTCCCAAGCTAATTGTCCTGCCCCATAAATTGACAAATTCTCCCACAATCTTCACCATCAAAATCTCCACATTCAATCTCCACCTTTGAAAAATTCAAAGATTCTACAAAATCTATTTTTTCTTAGTCTCCATGCCAGGCCAAGGTAGGACAATTAGCTTGGGACGGAGGGAGTATATTTTAGTGTGTCATGTGATATTTATGTATTTGTATTTGTTTTATTTTACATTTTCAACTAAGCTATTGTGTTCGCATAGGTTAAGGTGGATGCACACACACACTAAATATATATTTGGGTTTCAATATTAGGAGATATTCATTCTTAAAAGTAGATATAATTTATTTTTTACATTTAATAATTTTTCTTAATGTAAATTTATAAAATATTATATTTATAAATGTATGTGATATTAAATCCATATATCACTTGGGGAGAAATTGATATTTAAATTATTTATATTTTGGATTTATATTATTTTGCAACATGTAGTATGCGCGTTTTTCAGTTTTTTTTTTTTTTTTTTCAATCACAACCTGAACTATATGTTTTTTCACGTTTGCAACCTCTGCCAGCAATTTAAGTGTGAAAAATAAAAGAATATTAGAAAATATTTAAATAACATAAATTGTTAAAAAATCTAAAAATATTTTTTAAATTCTAAACTTCATTTAAAATACCAGAAAATTAACTTAAACATGTTGAAAATATATTAAAATTTTGAGTTTTTTATAAAAAGTTCCAATCAAATCATTTTAAACAAGAAAAATAAAAAGTTATTATTATTTTAAAATCATAAAATTATTATAAATTTTTGAAAATTATCTTTTAAACTCTAAATATTAATTTAAGCTATTTGAAAGTTATCTTGAAAAATTATTTTAAAATCTCTAAAATTTCGTTTAAGACATGTAGAAGTATCTATGAAATATTTAAAATTATTTGAAGTAATATCAAAATGATTCGATCTTTTTTTATGAAAATTGATTTTTTATTAAAATAATTTTTACATTTTTTCAGTTAAGTTTATGATATTTTAAATAATTTTCTAGAATTTAAAAATAAATATTGTATTTTCTAAACATTTTTATTGTTTCTAAATAGTTTATTTTCTCTTCGAAAATTGCTACCAAAGGTGGGAAACCACAAAGTTCAGTTGATCGTAAAAAAAGAAAAAAATGATTATTCTAATATTCATTTAGTTAGAATATAATAATTCTATTTTCTTATATTAAATAATATTATATTTAATTTAATAAAATAATTACTTTTTAAATAAATTTCCGTGCATCGCACGGGAGCGATACTAGTCTTATGAATTGACAAATATATCCATCAGCAAATCTCTCTCACCTATTAATTCTTAGAATTACGTTCTCTCTCATAGTTACGGTACTATAAAATCAAATATTCGTGGTAAGTTAAAAATTAAAAGATATTTTAGGATTGTGATATGAACAAAATTGGGAGAAACCATGAAAAATATATAAAATGACAGTTGATTTGAAATACCATTCACAAGTTAAAACGTCAACTAATTTGAAACGGGATGAGTAGAAGATAAATGAGTGATTATAGTATGAGCACGGATAGTTATTTTTGTTAGGTAGTATGATTGAAGAGGTATTTGTTAATGGTAGTGATTTTTTAGGAAATTGATGGATTTCTAGATTTTTTTATTCGAAAAATTATTTTTAGATTGTCAATATATTGAAAAATGTTAATACTAAATCAAATGTGAAGATAATTTAAGCTGTAACATTAAAGGTAGATTAAGTGTAAAAAAAAAATGACAATATTTTTAGAGTCATCAAAAATGTTGGTTAACATTAAATTTTTTTTCTAATAAGTTTCCACCATGATATTAATCTAATATTAGGTTAATGCAATTTATAAATTGACATTTATAGATAAACGAATTGTGGTCATGTTCAGATTCTGACTACTTAGCAAGGTCTAATTTTTTTTTTGAGGAATATAAAGTAGCAACTATTGGACATTTCTCCTAAACTTTTCCCATTTGTATCTTCCTCCCCGACCCCAACATGCGTAGCCGGTCGGCCCGGCTGATCAAAGTCAAAACAATTCCTCCATTAATCTATATTTTATAATTATAATTTATTTACAATTATTAATTTGAGAATTAGAGTATTCGTTAAGTTAGAGTTCTAGGCTTCTTCTAGTAGTACTACAATATCAATTTTTTACTGGAAAAAACAATTAAAATAATTTCAATCCCTGCTCGTCACACGTTCTATTTACATCACATTCTCTAGGGGGAAAAGATTGATCAGATTTCAGATACTCTTGCCTACATTACTTTATTAATTTCAGTGATCTGAACAGCAATTCTCAGGTACACTTTTTCTCCGTCTCTGCATAGATACTTATGCAGAAAGATGTTTTCTATATGTTTTTGTGTTTATATATGTATATATAGGAATTATGTATGAGCATTATGTCCGCTATATCTTTCTCGCGGCTGATATTACCCATTTTTGGTGCAATATAGCAGATCTAGGGTTTGAAATATCTATTTTTTTCTGTCTACTAATTGCTCTTTTTTCTGATGTTGATTTTGTTTTTTGAAATATTCTTCCATTTTATGCAGCCGAGCTGGATTTGGTAATTTACAATCTGTATTTCCGCTAAGTCTATTCAAAGACTCAGATGAGGTAATGTTTGTTGCTTTATTTTTGCATTATGAAGTATTTATGGTGGAAGCATGAATTTTCTGGAGCTTTGTGTGTGATCAGATACTGAGTTATTTGGGATCGGAGAGGGGAGTGTGAAGATGAGCGAAGGCAAGAAGTATCAGCTGGGTACAATTGGTGCGTTGAGTCTTTCAGTGGTTTCGTCTGTGTCAATCGTGATATGCAACAAGGCGCTCATTAGCACGCTCGGATTCACTTTTGGTGAGAATTTAATGGACTCAATTCATCAATTTATTAGTTTGATTCATTAATTGCACCACCATGCCATTCACGTATTAGTTTCTTCTCCCAGCAGTGTTTATGCTGTTTTAGTACAAGGATTTTTCGATTTGATTTGACTTTTTTTTTAATATACTTTTACTGGTTGCCATTCAATTCACTGGTGGCACACAAACCATTGAGTGCAATTGGTTTTGTGATGATTTTGTCAATCCTCATTTATTTGTTTAATCCTGTCTTAGTAGGATGTTTTTGTCATAGAATTTGTCTACATGTCAATGACCCTCCTAACAGCTTTGCATTTGTATTCTAGATAATCTGCTTCGCATTTCCCATTTTTCTCTTTTCCATTTTTTGCAACTGAAATAAGAAGTCACGTGAGTTTTAAAACGTTTTGATGTTCATCATATTCTTGAATGAAAAACATGTTTTAGAATCTTTTGCGATATATGTGGATTAATCGTGTTAGATTATGTAAAACAAGAAAATTGAAGTCATTTATGAAGGTTTTGGATGCATTCTGTTTTAGCTTATTTCACAGACAGCAAAGAATCACTACTTGACCTTGACCAAAGTGGGATTTGCATCTTAATCATCTAGAACAAAAAGTTTGGTAACTTTCTGGTATTATCTTAATGATTTTCTTACTTAATTGTAAAAGATCACATTTTCTTAAATGAAAAACATGTTTTGAATTTCTTTTTCTTTGGTGATATATTTGAATTAAGGGTGCTAGTAGACAAGGAAAACACAGTCATTATGGTGTAATGATGCATTCTGTTTTTTATCTCATTTCTAACATGACAGAAAGAATCACCAATTGATGCTTGTTTTTAGCCAAATTCAATTTGCATATTATATGCCATCTGAAGAAGTTCGATAGTTTTCTGCTATAGTATACTAGCAATTCTCTTATGTAATCGTAAAAGATCACATTTCTTCACATTCAAAGCATCTGTAAATTATAGGAGGAAATCAAACTTTTAATACAAGAAGTCAAAGGTGGGTGGTGAATAAAAAATCGTCCATCTTCTCATCCAATATGAGAATATTACTGAATGCCATGCTGTAAATAGCTCTGTAGCTGATTTTGATGCGACGTTCTGTGATGGTGACATCACAAGATAATTTCCCCTCCTATTCACAGCTTCTGCCTAAATAGAGAGATGTGACTCAAAGAATACATGCATGTTTCATAACTAATCCTTTGTTCATGTTATGAGCTGGTATATAATTCTTAAGTCCGTTGAGGATTAAAATACTTTTTAATTGCTCACCCACCTAAGCCACCTTTTAAGAAGGGGCGAGCACGGTGGCTACACCTACAATTTAGTATTGCTCGTACCCAGCGGATCTTGATATAGAAATTTTAGTTGGGGCACACAGGGGTATCATTTTGAATTCTTGTACCAAGCTATGTCTAGGAAAACCTACCATAAATTAAAATAATGATGTGTCGATAGGATTAAATTTACTTTATATGCATCAGACATTTTCTTCTTCCAGTAACGTTTATATGCATCAGACATTTTCTTCTTCCAAATTCAGTTGTAACGTTCTGTGCATGATTAAATTTGTGATTATCTTTTTTCCTCATGGGCTGTAGAAATTCAAATGATATAGGAAATATATCATCTATTTTGATGTTCTTCGCCAGTTACTCTTTCAAGCCATGCCAGTTTTATTCACTTTTGAATTCTTGGAGTTACTGACTTTTGTTTTTTCCTGTCATTTTATCTTCTCAGCTACAACTCTGACTAGCTGGCATCTTCTTGTCACTTTTTGTTCTCTTCATGTTGCTCTATGGATGAAATGGTTTGAGCACAAGCCTTTTGATCCAAGAGCCGTCATGGGATTTGGGATTCTGAATGGAACATCGATTGGACTTCTAAATCTTAGCCTTGGTTTCAATTCAGTCGGTTTCTATCAGGTTAATCTCACACTTTAGCTGTCTTTCTATTCTAATGTCTTAAGTAAATTTTGGGATTTAATTCAGGGTCAAGATAGCTGTTATTTGTATATGCTAGTCTCCAAAGATAAGAGAATCACCTGATACGGCTGGTTTTTGTGTATAGCTGCTACTACGCATTGTACTACAATCAATATCCCATGTGTTCTTTCTAGCAATATTGATAGTCTTCCGTTGGTGCGGATGGAAGCTATGGTCCTTGAGAAGGGGCATTTAGTTTATGAGAATCACATTATGCTGGTCTTGTGCACTTGTATCATGGTCTAGTGCAGTCGCATTAGATCGAAGTTCAGATTAAATCAGGTGCAGCAGATATCACTTTTCTGATAACGGGTACTTGAGCCAGAAAAAATGTGGCAATATTTTTGGTATCCTGCAGTTGAAGAACAATTTCCTACTCATCTCATCTAGCTAGTGTCTGATAGTTACTTTTACACTAATATGCTTTACCTAAATTTATGAGAGTTGATAGTATTGTGATAATGTTCTATTCTTGCTTCTTCTTTCATCTGCTTTCATTCCTTCGTTGATGTTATTTCATAACAGTTTCACTGTACATAACTTATTCTGCATTTCAGATGACAAAATTGGCAATTATTCCTTGCACTGTCCTTCTAGAGACGCTGTTCTTCAGAAAAATATTCAGGTCAGAACTTTGCGATGGTCTAATTTTGTCTTTGTTTGTCTTCTGCCGACTCTGTAATTTGGGCTACAGTACAACTTTAAACCCTCACTTTGAATGACAATTGCTTTCCCTTATCGATCCCGATCACATACTCCCTTTATTCCATATTAATTGACGTTTTAGAATGTTATTCCCTTTTCCAATTAATTGACGTTTTTCAAATTTTTCATCAATTCTACCAATTTTCACCAAGGACTTAATCCTAAAATATCTCTACTTTTCAATCTATCAGAGATATTTTGATTTGATTAAATCTTTAGTTGAATGTATATTTGTCAAAATGTTCAATCCTTAATTCTTTCCTTTTATTCTAAAACGTCAATTAATATGGAATGGAGGGAGTATGTTATAATGTGGACTATACTATTGGCCATTATTATGATATATTCTATATAACTACTGAAAGATTTATTGGTAAGATAAATTTATAATCCTTATAAGAAAAGCAATACCTTCTCGGGATATTCGAGGCATGGAATCTGATTCATTGTTGACTATGTATTTGCTGCACTCTTTTTTCATGTTCCAATTAGTTTATTTCATATATTGGTGTTCTAGACAGTGTCAGTTATGGCTGCTAATACGTTCTTCGCCACCATTTGCAGTAGGAGTGTCCAGCTCTCACTCTCTGTTCTTCTCATGGGTGTTGGAATAGCAACAGTGACTGATCTGCAGCTCAATGTCCTGGGTTCCGTCTTGTCTTTACTTGCAGTTATCACGACATGTGTTGCACAAATTGTATCCTCACTCCGTGTTACTTAATCTTACCTTCTCCTTCTATTCGCGAAGAGAAAATCATGCTTACATAGTTACATGTGAAATTGAGGCTTTTCTTTTTCTATTTATTATCCCTTTTTCAACCGCAAAATTAGATCAAATGTGGAGATGCAGGTCATTTAGCTTACTGAAGTTTCAGCACTTTCAATTTCTTGTCCTCATATGCAACATTTGAGATCCTAGTTTGCCTTTGGCTTTTCTTAAATTTCAGGGTCAAAAAGATACTTCTTGCCTGGTTTACTGAACTTTCTAGTTTAGGTTGCATTTGGATGGAAGGATTTGGGAATGGACTTCAAATCCATAGTAGCAAATCCCCTGTTGTTTTGATTGGCAATGGATTTGAAATTCATAAATTTCATTTGGAACTAACTTTGACTGGATATGGGTGAAATTGAAATCCACTCCAACTTATTGGATTTGAAATCCTTTCCATTCAAATGCCTTCATTTCAAATTCTTGTATCCAAATGCAACCTTAAGTTCTTGAATCTTAACTGTTTGGGATCTTAACTTTGGATACCATCAGATGACAAATACCATTCAGAAAAAGTTCAAGGTTTCTTCAACCCAACTTCTATACCAATCTTGTCCCTACCAGGCAATCACTCTTTTTGTAACGGGACCATTTTTGGATGGACTTCTTACAAACCAGAATGTCTTTGCTTTCAATTATACTCCCCAAGTATTGGTGAGGACCGGAACTCTTTTCCAAAGTCTGTATTTAATTTTCAGCACATAACTCTTTTCTTTGTTTCTGACAGGCATTTATTGTCCTATCCTGCTTAATATCAGTTTCTGTGAACTTCAGCACCTTTCTTGTAATCGGAAAGACATCGCCAGTCACTTATCAGGTCCTAGGGCACTTAAAAACATGCCTTGTTTTAGCATTTGGTTACATTCTTCTACGAGACCCCTTTAGCTGGCGGAACATCTTAGGGATCTTGGTTGCCATAGTAGGGATGGTACTGTACTCATACTACTGCACTGTGGAGAGCCAACAGAAGGCCACTGCTGAAGCAGTACAAATATCCCAGGTGCTTAACCCTTACTCTACGTTGGTATTTATCTTCTCTTCTTTTAGCCACTAGCGAAGAAGAGAGTTTTTTCTTGGCACTAGTTAAGACGAGATTATTATTATTATTATTGTTGTTGTTGTTGTTGTTGTTGTTGTTTATATATGTATATATATATATATATATATTAGTTGTCTTGGTCTTTTGGACACCATTGATGTCATTACATGTCTTGTTTGTACCACCTACACAAGCTCGTATCAACAGAAAGCTGGTCCAATCCTATAGCATCAAAACTCTCCATTCCACACCTATACAAACCTGTGCCTCAAAACCAAAACCATTGGATCCTAGCTCGAACCTTCAGATCCCGGAAGGGGGTACTTGTTATAAATAATTTCTCTTGGTAAAAAAAAAAAAAAAAAATTTATGTTGTGTTAGAAGATTGTTTTTCTTTTACAAGTTGCTAAGTTTGGGGTTCCGTCAACAGCGGACTCTGCATCTTTTTATATATTCCGGGCTTCATTACATTGAAGATTTGTTGGTTCTCGGTTTTCTTTTATGAATGCCAAGGAAAGCTCACTGTATGTTGTAATTTAATGTTCTCTTTTATTGTTTAGCCACTGGCCAAGAGGAAAAGCTCTGGAAATTTGGACATAACATAAATTTTCTTGTCATCATTACCCTTTTCTGCCCATACCACCTGCATCAACTTGTCCCAATAGAAAACAGCAGTCTGTAACCATTCTTGTCTTGCTAAATTTGTAGTAGAAAATTAATTTTGTTGGCTATTTCTGTGTGTGAAGGCCAAGGAAAGCGAAGCGGATCCCCTATTAAGCGTCGAAACTGGAGGTACGGAGGGGGGTGCTGCAAGAGCTCCAGGATGGAACTCAAACAAGGACCTGCAGGCGTAAAACGTCAATTCACTTGCCTAATTTGCGTGCAGTGATGATGTTGCTGCAAGGGATTTGTGGACTATGGGTTCTGCGTTTCAATAGTTTTGAACTTTATTTGCTTGTGGTAGAGCCGATCAAGCAGTTTTGTATGCGCTAGGTGTGCCAATAGATTTAGATTATATTTGATCATAGCTTCGTTGTTGTGAAGCGCCTTTGATATGAAATATGCAGTTTAATAAGTTCCCATTGGTTAAAAAGAAAATTTCCTGATATTGCTATTTCCAGTTGTAAAATATCATTAATTTAAATGAGCACTAATGTTTCTTGAATCTGATTTGCAGACATAAAATTGTCATAAATTTCTCCAGAAAAGTGTTTACGTAGGTCTGTTTGGTTAATGTGTGAGTTCGGCTTGGCAAGGAGCCCATTTTTGGACTTTTGATATAATTATCCTCAAGAATTGTAATATCTGAATTGATTTCCGTTAAAGTATCCGGATTAATGGCTCTCACCTGGGGTCAAATTTTAATTAGGGTTAATAACCAAAGGCAACTTGCACTATGAGATTTTTTTACTTTTGCAATTTGAACTTTTTAATTTTTCCGACGACAACTTGTATTTTGCACGTTCTCACTTTTACCACCTCCGGTCATATTCTGACATGTATAGGCCATGCGAATTGCATGTAACTTCGCCGGGGCCTTCTTTTTGCAATTAATTAGGGGCTACCTTGCAATTTTTAAAAATGTCCCCTGTTCTCCAATTCAAAATCTCTGAATCTTTTAAAATATTTTTAATTGCACAAGATGAATTGCGCTGTGAATTTAATTTATTATTCATAGCCCCATTCCGATTCTCACCCAAAACAAAATCAAATCCCAAAATGGTGGATTTGGATTGGAAAACAATCGCCTCCGAGATATCCATCAAATCACCCAAGTTTTCCAACAAGCTCCAGATTTCAATTCCGCCGCCCAAAATCTAGCTTGCGGAGCTGTCGCCAGTGTCATACTCGTCTTTTTCAGCGTACGAACATTACATCCGTCTTGTTCGAGATTATAACATCATTATGCGAGAAAGATGAGGAAGACGGAGATCTGGAAAAACAAAATCGCCAAAATCGAAGATCTGAAATGGATTTGCTGGTTATAAACAAATTCGAAGATTTGAAAAAACTCATCTGTGAAAGGATCGCCAAAACCCGTGAAATTCTTAAATTGGATTAGCGTCTGTAAATACCTCTCATTCCCTTCCAATTCATCCTTGACATTCTCTGAATCTTTTAAACTAATTTTTCTATTTGCTTTTTGAATAATTGCAAAACATCCTCTAATATGTAATAGGTGCCGCATGGAAGATGCAAAAATAGAGGAATTTGAATTAATTATGGGTGTTGTCTAGATAATACGTACTCCATCCGTCCCAGCCTAAATTGCCTACCTTGGTCGGGCACGGAGGTTAAGAAAAACAGATTTTGTAGAATCTTTGACTTTTTTTAAGGTAGAGATTGAGGGTGGAGATTTTGAGGGTGAAGATTGTGAGAGAAATTTTTCATTTATGGGTTGACAAGTTAAGTTGGGACAAATCGAAAATGAAAATAGACAAGTTAGAGTTGGACGAACATAGTTATTAGAAGGAATTTAAATTTTTCTAAGTTTTGTCTAGATAATACGTACTTCTGGTTTTGTCTAAATATTTGCAGAATAGCTCCTAATTAATTGCAAAAAGGTCCCCCGGCGAAATCACATGCAATTCGCGTGGCCAATACAGGTCAGAATGTGGCCAAAGGTGGTAAAAGTGAGAAGGCGCAAAATATAGGTCGTCGTCGAAAAATTAAAAAGTCCAGGTTGCAAAAATTAATGAAAGGCCCGTAGTACATATTACTTTTGGTAATTAACCCTTTTAATTATGAAAAACTTAGGGGTCTGCAGTCTCTTTCACTCCCGCGCTGGAGCCGGCCATAAGCCGAGATCATGTAATTGCACCACCAGAAGCTGCACACCGCTGTTTCCAAAGCCGACGCTTCCGCCCTCAAGTTAAACGGCAGTAATACTTACTACTTACCCAGTGGCATGAAAAATAATATTTTCAGTGGCAAAGTGTGTCGTAGAGCCAAGGTGTTGAAGTTTCATACTGGAATATTCCTTTCAGATTTGCTCGATGTATTCAAATTGGCTGATCGTTCCATTTCTGCATCTGGTCGTGTAAGATATAGGGGTATATTTGGCCATTTTAAGAGTTCTTAATTTCTTTTGTAATGTCCATAAGGAATGGAGGGGTGGACATTTTAAAAATCGGGTTTAGGTATTCGACCCGCGGGTTCATCTGATCGGGTCGGTGGCTCTCTCGGGTTCTTTCTTAAACTCACACCCAAACCGCACACGTCAAATCTTATAGGGTCGGGTTTTTAGTTACCCGTCGAGCTATTGAGGATTCGAATAAAAAACAGAAAGACAACATGCTTCACTCTTTGGCAGGTTAGGGTTAGGGACTGTTCATCGGGTTTTTTTCCCTAAACCCAACCCAAAGTCCCAAACTCTACAGTTTGCATAATCGCTGTCTTCGTCGACGTTTTTTCTTTCTGGGGTTGATTTTTTGTGAATTGAGTTACAATTATGCTGGAAATATCGCCTTGCGTGTGTGTTCAATGTTATACTCTTCCTATATCTTTCTCTAGATCTTGTATGGGTGTTTGTGTGGATTAATTATCTCAGACGTGTTTTTTTTTTTTTGTTTTTTTTTCTCAATCTGATTAACTAATTGTTGAGTAGTTGGTTGTACCCACGGCTGTGGGTACCCACATGATCAAATTGCAGATCGGATATTTATTATCAAGTACCAACACATCGAATATCTAACCCGAAAAATTCAAAACCCAAAAAATCCAACCCGAACCTACTCTTAGTCAAACATAATTTTATCTTCATATCCTTTGTTTTAAAAAGATAAAACAATCTTCAAGAACAAACTTTTGTATTATTTTTAATATTATAGACATGTCCAGTACTAACTCAACTTTCAGATAAACCCTAAAACGACCATCAAACTGAAAAAGCTTATGTGTCTTCTATTTCACTTTTATTACTCCGAATGAAAACTCATTGTAACTTCTTAATTCTTTAGAGTGACACTCAGCCATAAATGGAGGTGGCAAAATCGGTCCGACCTGATATTTTAGATTGGCCGGACCATAGAATTATAGACCCGAAGTACTATTTGACCCGATCGGATCGGCTCGATTATCTTAGTATATTATAAGGGAATATCCCAATTTGGACCGATTAATTTTAGACAAGACCAAATTTTAGCCCGATCCAACTCGACTCGAAATATGAGATTGACCCGACGGACTTAGCCCGAGCCGTCCAAATAGCCACCAGCCATAAAGCAACTTGACAGCCCAAATTGGCCCTAAGTAACAAATTTGGCCCAAAGCTAGAATTGAGCCCAATAAATCTATAGGTCTCCATAAATTAACCGCTATATAAATTAACACCATCTTCGTTTCTACGGTTGCTAAACCCTAGAGCTGAGCCGGAGCGCCTCCACTTCCAGAGAGTACAAGCCAATCCATCTGTGCAATGGTGAAGATATACTTCTTCTGTATTCTGTTCCAAATGTGCAATTTCCGTCGTCTCTTTATTTATTTTTTGAAATTTCTTTTCTTAATTATTATTCAATATTTTGCAGACGTTCAAGAGGAGGAATGGAGGACGCAACAAGCACGGCCGTGGCCATGTCAACTTCATCCGCTGCTCCAACTGTGGAAAATGCTGCCCCAAGGTTCCCCTAGTTGATTTATGTTCGCATATTTCGATTTCTTTCAAACCTTTGAGATTATCAGTCTGTTTTTGGTGTAGATATGAAAATGTGTTCAGATCAATTGTCGATGCCTTATTTTAGAGTTTTCATATGCTGTAGGTGAGAGAAAACACAGTAACAAAATTGCATGTCAAATCCAATCGTGGCTGTTAATTAAGCCGTATGATGTTTTGTTTGCAACTGCACTTTGTGTCTTGTGATATATTTTGAGTTTGTAAAATGCTTGAAATAAATTAGTTTGGTTGTAGTCAATTATTAGATTATCTAAAATTTGTTTGCGGGAATTAAGTAACTCAACTCCTTTAGTCAACATCTACACTAGCATCTATTACCAGCCATTCGAGTGCCCTCACCAAGATGTCCAAGAAAATGGTGTTCTGCTGAGCTCTACTGATTCCTTTAACGCAAATGCCATGGTTTGTGCTGTTCGAATGTTGCTCTTCATATCCATGCTCTCATAGCTTAGCTGCTAGAGCAAGGTCTTCTGCAGCGTCCAGGCATTAGCTCCAAGTAGTGAGGAACTCCGCACTATGGATTCTCTTTTAGTAGCTATAGTTCGATGCATCCATACCTGCTATATCTCCATAAAAAATATTGCCTTCTATGTGCTTGGACTGAAGAAGACAAACTAGTAACTGCTTAGTTGAATCATTTCAAGTAGATGACAAAGAAGATCAAGAGTGTTTCCCTTTGGTTGCGGCGCTGTGAGTCCGAGAGGGTTGTGCCAGAATTGTAATAAAATAGTATACACACATACCTTTGTATACTATTAATCAGTAGCTTTGTATTGTAGGCTGAGGGTATAAATTCTCATTTTTTTCTTCACTGCCAGTTCATTTCCTCCATATGGATGGACTTTTCGAAGTCGAAATCCACATCTGTAAATATAATAGAACTCCCTTATTAGTCTGCATATGGGGAACATTAATCAATTGGCTCATCATTTTATCAAAAGTCTATGCTCTTTATGTATCCATTGTAGTATTTTTATGAAGTATGTAAGTTTCAACATGAGTTGATGACGATGCCATGGCACGGGCTCCTTCTTTGGCTAATATTTCACCTCCTGCCATGTTTTTTATTAGGTCTGAAATCCTATTACGCAACTCTATTACTCAAGTTTAATCTCCTCAACCTAAGTTCTGGTTAGTCCAAGATATTTGCAAAATGCAAGCTCCTCACTCCCAACACACAAAAACTAGAGAAAATTGGTCCAATAAATGCAGTGTAGAGGCTGACTTATCGTACATGCTAAAATAGATTGTTGAAGGCATACTTTATTTTTCGTATTTGCTAATTATTTTTACTTTAATTGAAGGCATCTTCGGATATCCTTTCCTTGTCGCTGTTTTTAATTAACTGAATACACATTTGTCGAGTTGGCTGCCCAAGCCTCTTGATTGTTTTCAGCAGCCTTCCAAGAAATAATTTGTGATCACATTTCTGAATATCAGTGGGGAACACCAACCTCCCCAAAGTCTTTAGGCCCAGCCTATCCTAGGCTGCCCATAGTACAATTCCTCCGACCCCCAGCCTAGGTGCTAGTCCTCGTGTTGTTTCCTAGCGCGTTGGAACGTTGATGGATACTTATGGAGTACTTGGCTGTTCAATGAGCTAGTCTTTGGCATGACATATTTTTCTTGTGTATCTAGACCTTTGATTGTAGATGGGTTTATTGTCATCATTATATTGAGATGGTTTATATAGTGTTTAGGAATATATCTATAAATATGAGTACATGTTTTATTATGTTAGTGTTAATCTAAAATTTGTTACATCTTGTTCTTTTATGTTGTGGAATATGTATAACCTTGAGCGATCACTTCTTGCTCTGTTGAAGTCACATATGCTGTATTAGTATTTTCTGAAATTGTTTTGCGTCTCGTGATTGTCAAGATGATCTTTGAGTTTATAAATTGTTTGAAATAAACTTAGCTCCTGCTTCTCTTTGTGTGTGGATGAACATATACTTAGATGAGTATGGCTGTATGGTGGGCTTTATGTAAAAATGGGCTGTAGTTCATGTTTTATGCTGTATCAGTATTTTTCGAAGTTATTATGTATCTTGTAATTGTCAAGATGATCTTTGAGTTCAAAGGTTCTTTAAAACAAACTTAGCTCTAATACCTTGCATCATTTGAGCTTTCCTGCTTCTCCTTGTGTCTGGATGAGCTTTATACATATATGAGTATGGCGATGCAGTGGACTTTATGTAAAAAATGAGTTCTAGTTCAAGTTCTATTGTCGGAAAAATGATACTAGTTGATGATTGAGTTCTGTGAATGTTTTAGAGGATCCGACTATGTCTAGCTCTAATATTTGCAGTGGAAATTAGGGCTTGCCATCTAACAATTGTTCTGCTTGCCATCTAACTTTTGTTTGATAGGACAAGGCAATCAAGAGGTTCCTTGTTAGAAACATAGTTGAGCAAGCAGCTGTGAGGGATGTCCAGGAAGCCTGTGCTTTTGATAGTAAGCTTTTGTGCATTATTTGTTTAGTGTTTCTCTGAGGAATATGTGAAATGGATTTTCTTATCCATGGTTTTGTAATTGATACAGTGTACACCCTTCCCAAGCTGTATGTGAAGATGCAGTACTGTGTCTCATGTGCCATCCACTCCAAAGTGGTGAGGGTTCGTTCTCGTACTGACAGGAGAAACCGTGAGCCCCCACAGCGTTTCCGACGTCCAAGGGTTAGTATCTAATGCATGTTTTCCATCTGGAGTTTCATTTGTGTCTCTTCTGTTCAATGCTCTACCCCATTTTCATGTATTTTGATTATATATGAGTTCCTTCATGTGTGGCTCCACTTGCTGCTGGTTATTTTCTCATATTCATTTCCATTCTGACTTATTGGTAGCTTGCTTTCACAAATGTTGACTTCCAACACCTTGTGGCCAGGCTTCTTCGAAGGGTCTTCAAAAAATAGATAGTTTCAGAAATAGGAATACATACCCAGTAAAACTAGATTTAAATCTTTTAACACCCTTCATCCACAGTACCTGTAAGATCATCATATTCAACACGTCTCAAGAGATCTTTTTTCTGTTCCTTTGTATCGCAAGCAAGTTGTTTAAAATTTTGCTTTGTGTGCTTTCCCTTGGCCACCTTGCTAAATCTGCTCTAAGCTGAAAATTATCTATTTATTCGACGCGTAGGTTCATAATTCCTATTGATTGCTGCAGCATTTTCCAACTCATGAGTTTTAAATTCGGTAACCATATTTATTTGCTTTGCCTTGCCACATTTCCAGGATGATCTTCCCAAGCCAGGCCAGCCTCCACGTGTTGGTGGACCACCAGTTGCTGCACGCACTTAAAAACCTGGCTGCTTGATCGTCTGCTGCAATGCTTTCATTTTAATTCAGTTTTACTTCATAACTTTTACAAATATTATCAATTAGTTATGTTGGACTTGGATCCCTATGATCTGCGCAGCATAGTTTTGAACCTTGTTAAACGAGTTTTTTTTTTTTTTTTCCTTGGTTCTGCTGGCTTATTGGTTGCATTAGCATGTGAAAGAATGTGGCATTTAATGAGTTGTTTGCCATTATATTATTGTTATAAATATACCGTAATATTCTATGTTGGTTTATGACGTTGATATTTACAGCTGATATACGTATGGGCGTTGTCAATAAATGAGTTGAGGGGTCACTTTGGTACGTGGGAGTAGGTGTGGGGTAGGGAGTAAAAGATGATTATTCCTATGTTTTCTGCATGGTACTCATGAATTCAAACTAAGTTACTCAATTTATTTGTTTGATTATCTACCTTCCTCACATAATTCAATAGGGTGATTAGGAGTGAGCAAAATTAAGTTTGAACTGAATTAATCGTTGGATCTGAATTGAAATTTATTATTTGGATCGATTTTGTTAAAAGCAGTTCGGTTTTCGGTTATAGTTTTTACGATTTTTGGTTAATTTTCGATTTGATTTTACAAAAAAATATATCAAAATAACCGAATCACATTGAAATTTATAATCCTTTATTAATATAATTTTTGTACATATTTATATATTAATATATATGGATATCTATTTTTTTATTTTATATATATACATAGGTTTGTTTTTTCAGTAATGATGAAATGAAAAATTCTGAGTAAAAGTTATTTTGATTCAGCCGAAGACCAAATCGATCCGTATAAATTTGGTTCGGTTGCAGTTTGGTTTTTGAGATAATGGTTTGGTTTGGTTCGGTTGCGGTTTGGTTTTTGAGATAATAGTTTGATTTTTTATTTGGATTTTAGTTTAACTAATGAAATTCGATTCGATTATAAAATTGAATTTTGCTCACCCTTAAGAGTGATTGATCCTTGGATCATATCCATTACCATTAATTAACCAAGCAGTCTCTAAATAACTTTTCAATAATAATATTATTTAAAATAATCAGATATTAAGCAGGCACTGTCCTTAATGGGAATGTAGAAGATACAGCTGGAGTAGTAAAGGGAATGCTTGCAAAATGTCGTTTGCTTATTTTGTTAAATTAATTCTATGCAAACGAAGTTGGATAGCTCAAGTGACAGAGCATCTACTACCTAGGTCTTTGGTCCTGGGTTCAAGTCATCGTTGGGGAGAGAGGATTTTTTCTTTGTTTCTTAGATTAGGAGAAAAAAAAATTTAAATTAATTCTATGCAATTGTGTTGATGTGTCCGTAAGTCTAATTTTGTCCAGAAATTTTAAAAGCTTCATATTGGATTTGTAAAGAATGATATATGACCATTATGTTTCTCTCTCGATCGTCTATCACTTGTTTTTGGTTTTCATATTTTCCGTCAATAAAGAAATAATACACCGACTATCTATGGTGGCTGAATTTGAATTTAATCACGCGTATCTCAAATTCGACAACGAATGAAATAAATTTGTTTGCTACTTTTTCAAAATTATTATTACGCACTTATTTCCCTTATTTAACATAATTTTTATATATCTAATTCTACTTTTCTTATACTTCCTTTTTTAACATCAAGTAGCCATTTCGTTTTTAACTACCGTTTTCTTTTCAGAAAATAACTTCACCTTGATTTCCTAATCAAAATAAAAGCGAGTAATTAAAGCATAAGCCTTTTTTTTTCTCTCTCTCAAATCCAAAACTACTACATTCTAATTAAATCTATAAGGTGTTTCATAGGTTACACTTAGCTTCGGCTTGGTTATATATTTGATACGAACGTTGACAGCCTTTGTGGGATTGATCTTTTGGGGATGTCTGAAGGAGTTTTCTACTTCCTTTATTATTGATGTGCCAATAATTCCATCTATTGTTGCATCTAGACGTGTGCAAACGGTACGAGAAATCAGGATCAAATTAATTTAAATCGTTAATCAACGATTTGAAAACTGTTGACCCAGTTTCGATTTCAAACTATAGTCATAACAGATAATAGTTCGCTCAGTTCCGATTCCCCTTTCTCCACACGGTGAATCAGCAGTTCAACCGTTGGTTTGGAACCGACGGCTTAACTGGCAGGTTTGATTAATCTTTATTATTTTTAATTTTTTAAAAGTGTCACGTGTACAACCTATATTTTATGTCCCGTTTGAATTCGACGGACAAGTTTTTCTTTCCATTATTTATTGACTATGTAATGTTACAGTTTTAGTTGTAAAGTTATAATTCAACATTTATGTTGTAATTTTAGATTTTTTTTTTTCCTTGAGTATTTACTTGGTTGTGTTACATTTTAGATAATTGGTTAATATAATCATTTTGTAATTTACATTCTAATTTTACAAATTGTAAATTTTAATAATTTATTTTGATAAAATTGTCTCAATTTTCATATCAACTGTACTTGCAATTTATTCTCATAACCTTATTATTGTTTTTTAGAAAATTATTGTTAAAAAAGACTTCGACGGAACTGAAGGTTAAAGGCGAAATACCTGTCAATTGTATCACAATTCGGTTTTGATTTCAGTGGTCGCCAATTTCTTCACGACTGTTTGAAACCGAAACCACAACAGTGAAATGTTTGGACACCTCTAGTTGCATCCTCCTTCATCATCAGGATTTGTCCGACATTCTAGGGCCCCATGGCTTGATGAAGAGTAGTCCAAATCATCAACCAAAATGTATATTTCACTATTTGTTCAGATATTATGTAAGTGATACATATTTTATAACTTTTTTAATTTTTAAAAAATAAAATTTAAAATTATGGGACATATGCTACTGTCACATTATTTGGAATATGTAGTTGAATACCGATTTAAAAATACCTACTTTGAACCGAAGGAAAAAAGGCCCCCTTATAAAGTAGAATTAATTCAGTTTAAGGTTTAGGCATATACTCGCGAAGTAAAAATTATTTATTCATTAATATTTTTTTTTTCATCTATGAAAACAATATATATATATATATATATATATATATATATTATATATATATAAAAGATTATATAAATTTGGAATCCCTCAAGGCCCCTAAGTGGTGGTCCCATGACCGAAAGAGGTTACAAAGTATTCTTCTATTATAATTTCATTATTGCACGTTATATGTCTTTTAGTATTGAAACTATAATACTACCTCAAAAAAAGGTATTGTAATTATAATACAGTTTTGAGATTTTATCGGTTAAGAATTCAAAATATTGGTTAAGTATCAATTCAAATTCTGAAAGAAAATTTCATGAATTCAGAGTCTAAAAGATTAAAAACTATCAATGGAAGACCATAAATCTAAAACCATTGTAGGGCTTGTTTTAGTATACATTATTTTGTTGATTTTGCAATTTTCCAAACAAGCCCTACAATGATTTTAGATTTATGAGTTTTCCATTAATAGTTTATAATATTTTAGGCCCTAAATTGATAGAAAATATCTTTCAAAACCTGAATTGATAGTTAACCAATCTTTTGGGTCCTTGATCGATAGAAATTCTATAATTTTATATATATAACTTATACTTCTAAAATTAAAATAATAAATGAAACATTGTTTAAAGTAGTTGATCTCATCCGCAGGCTCTATGGTTACATTAGCGTTAACTTTGCTGTGATAGTAAACAGATACAAAATAAGGACATAATTGAAACGTGATAACTCCAAATATAACACGTTCTAGGGACTTCCTCACCACCTATAAAAAATCAAAGTAAAGGACGCATTACGTCCACACACAAAACACACTTAAACTCACGCCAACTGACACCAATAAACACACACACACACACACACATATATAGATATATGTGGTTCACTTATATAATATTTAAGGATCTTAGATTCATGTAATCCGGGTCATTAACGATTTACAGGTTATCTGCAGTTTTTTTTTATGAAAAATGTATTAGTGTTTATATTGAAGTCAATTATATTTTGCTGAAAATGTATTAATATTTATACTAAAATTTATTACTTATATTATAAATAAAAAGTATTATGCTGAAAAGTGAAAAGTAACATATTTTTTCAAAACAAATAATATATTTTTATATAAACAACGATATATTTTCATAAAAACTCTACACAATTATTCAATTCGTTGGCGACTTAGAATTACGTACACCTATGTGTGATTCCTTATGGTTCTCCTCAATTCATTAAGGGAACTATAAATTTCAATAAAATGTACTCCCTCCGTCACAAGCTAATTGTCCTACCTTGGGTTGGCACAGAGACTAAGAAAAAACAGATTTTGTGGAATCTTTGACTTTTTCAAAGGTGGAGATTGAATGTGGAGATTTTGATGGTGGAGATTGTGGGAGAATTTATCATTTATGGAGTAGGACAATTAGCTTGGGACAAACAAATAAGGCAAGTAGGACAATTAGGCCGGGACGGAGGTAGTATTTATTAACTCCCTCAACTATGTTTTAATTAGCGCTCCTCAACCTTAAGTAAATACATCACTATTGTAGAAGATATGTTGTGTGCATATATATTGGAGGCGAAAGTGTGGATGATGCATAGACATCTGCACACACGTCACATCTTAAAGAGGCCTGATTTTGTCTTAGTGTAGTTGGAACTCTACCATCCAAAAGTACAAAGTTATCACACTGCACTAACCAAGATTAATTGAGTGCAACGTGGATCGGTAGTAGGTAAAGATCCATACATCACGTCGGTTTTTATATATTTTTTTAAGAGTTATTTTTCTAATTGATATTTGATTTTAGGGTTATTCTTCAGTATTCGTGGGTACTAATACACTTAAAGGATTTAAAAGTCATTTATTTTTTTATATGGGACCCTTGCCTATTAAAAAATTAATACATTACTTTCCTGTCTTCTTTTTTCCATCACTTAATCATGAGAGTAATTATAACTCTACATCTCATAAAACCCTATTTTGACTTCCAATTCAAATTGAAACCAACTCCGTTTCTATTTTAGGCGTTTGATTTCCACATCGCCTCCATCTTAAAAACGAAAAGGATACACGAAAATTCTATTTTCTGTCAGTTTTTTAAGGTTGATGGGATACCCGAAGTCCCCTTCGTAAAGCTGCTGATCTTCGATTGGGAATTTTTGAAGATAATCCATGTTCGTTCCATAATGGGTGAGTTTTAGTTTTCAAGTTGCGCGATTGTTTGCAATTTTATTTGGAGGTGCTGTTCGGGATGTTTGATTTTGAGTTTTCTGCACAATCCAATGACTAGGTTTCATGGACTGTTAGGAAATTGTGCCTTGAATCGATTTGGTACGTGTCGACGTTCGTATCAAGGTGGAGGCTGAGATTTGAGTGTCGTTGGAATTGATCGCGTCGGAGGATGCGACCGCGACGGTCGACGATTGGTCGCGGGCGCAACGAGAAGCGGACGTTGCAGAGGTCGTGAGAGCGAAGACCAGTCGCGGGCGCGACTGGTTGGCCAAAATAATTAACCTGTTTTTTGGTCTATCACGGCCGCGACAGGATAGGTGACTCTGATGCTGGGCTTACGTGGTTAGGCACAATTTGATCCATTTTCTATATAGGATTAGGTTTGGTGGGCTTATAAATAAGTCCTATTGGAGTCCTTTGAGATAGAGTGATTAGAATTGATTGGTATTGATTTTGGCTTGGTTATTCGAGCGTTGAGAGATAATTTTGGTCGAGTATCAATTGATTGATACTTGATTTGTCTTTGTTTGATAGGATACTATAGTTCTATTTTGTAACTCTCTTTTGATATTTGATTTGGGATTCTCCCGTTTGGTCGTGGATGTAGCTAACAAGTTGTTAGTGAATCACGTTAATTTTTGGTGTCTTTATCTTTTGTATCTTCATGCTTATCATTCGTTTGTGATTGTTAATTTCCCAACAAGTGGTATCAAGAGCTTGGTTCGAGTTTCCGCTGGTTTTTCGTGGGAAATATGTCTATGATGAGCGTGCAGATTGAAAAATTCACTGGGAGGGATAGTTTTAGTCTATGGCAGATTAAAATGAAAGCCTTGTTGAAGCAATAAGAATTGTGGGCGCCGCTGATGCCAAAGCTGAAGAGAGACAAGGGCAAGGCGCCGGATAAGGAAGAGGTCGAGGTCCCGGTGTCTGCTGAGATGGCCATTCTGGACGAGAGAGCACACTCAACAATCATGTTGTATCTCGATGACGACATTATCACTGAGGTAGCAGAGGAAGAAACTGCACAGGGGTTATGGTCGAAATTGGAGAGTTTGTACATGACGAAGTCACTCACCAATAAGTTGCTTTTGAAGCAACATCTATTTGGGCTGCATATGCGCGAAGGTCAGTCTCTTCGCGATCACTTATATCAACTTAACAAAATCCTATTAGAATTGCGTAACATTGATGTTAAATTAGAAGATGAGGATGTTGCTTTAATCTTGTTGGTTTCTCTACCACCGTCGTATGAGAATTTTATGCAGTCATTTGTTGTTGGAAAAGACTCTGTGTCTCTAGAAGAAGTGAGATCACCGCTGCACTCTAGAGAGTTGGGCCATCAGGCGAATGGTTTAACAGGAGAATCGGGTGAAACTTTAGCAGTTAGTGGTAATCGAGGTTTGGGAAATTCGGAGAGAAGGAGGTTAAAGAAGAATTCAGGCCCTTAAGGTCCTAACCAGGAGATGTTTGCAACTATTGTAAGGAGACAGGGCACTGGAAGTATGCATGTCCGAGGTTGAAGCAGAAGCAGGAAAGTACTGCTGATTCTGTAGTAGAAGTTGAAGCAGACTCTGATGAAGATTCGGTCCTAGTTGCTGAGAAACAGACAGGTGAATATGATGCGTGGGTTCTCGACTCTGGGGCGTCGTACCACATATGTTCGTGTAGGGAGTGGTTCACAACCTATAAGCAGGAGGAAGGAGGTAATATCTCATTGGCTAATGGTTCCAAATGCAAGGCGGTTGAAATAAACTCAGTCAAGGTGAGGACACATGATGGTAGGGTGTGCACATTGAATGATGTCAGACATGTTCCACTCATGATGAGAAATCTGATTTCACTGAGGCGACTAGACAATAGGGGTTTCAGTTTCAAAGGTGAAGGTGGGGTTTTGAACGTCTGCAAAGGTTCAAATGTAATTTTGAAGGGCATAAAAAGGAGAACTTTGTATTTGATGCCAGGTTCTACTTTGGTTCGGTCTGCTGCTCTTTGAAGTTGTTAGTGTCCCCTTTTTTGGGACAATTTGGGTACTTAAGGTGCATCTGGTACATTGGGTTACAACTGACGCAATTGAATTTGGTTTGTTTGGGTTCGATTTGTTTGAATTTGTGAGAAGATTTGAATTGAGGTGGAGCGTCCAAGGATGTTGCATCATTTGTGGATTCAAGATAAGGTGGAGGTTGTTAGGAAATTGTGCCTTGAATCGATTTGATCCGTATTGACGTTCGTATAAACATGGATGCTTAGATTTGAGTGTCATTGAAATTGGTCACGTTGGAGGACGCGGCCGCGATGGTTGGTCGCTGCCACGACGAGAAGCGGACGTTGCAGAGGTTGCGGGCGCGACTAGTTGGCCGAAACAATTAACCTATTTTTTATCGTGGATGCGATAGATAGTCGCGGCCATGACACGATAGGCGGCTCTGATGCTGGGCTTACGTGTTTAGGCCCAATTTGATCTCTTTTCTGTATAGGATTAGGTTTGGGGGGCTTATAAATAAGTCCTATTCGAGTCATTGGTTTTGGCTTGATTTTTCGAGTGTTGAGAGATAATTTGGGTCGAGTATCAATTGATTGATACTCGATTTGTCTTTGTTTGATAGGATATTATAGTCCTATTTTGTAACTCTCTTTTGATATTTGATTTGGGATCCTACCGTTTGGTTGTGGACGTAGCTAACAAGTTGTTAGCGAAACACGTTAATTTTCGGTATCTTTATCTTAATACCTTCATGCTTATCATTCGTTTGTGATTGTTAAATTTCCTAACACGACAACAGTGCATTTTGGACTAATTTTCTAGGGTTTACGTTTGAATCCCGAATTCCTGTTTGTGAGGGAGGTGGACCTTGGTCGCTCCATGTTTTCAATGCATTTTGTGCTAGAAAAATTAAGGATTGGTTAGGCTTTGTTTAGAATGTGCATTATTTGTGGTTGGTGGTTATTCTCTTCAAGAATTATTTGGTTGGTCTCAAAGAGATGAAGTTAACCCGCATTTAAGTCTTGCTGGAACCAACACCAGAACCAACAATGCATTTCAAATGAAGGAAATTTATTTGAAATCCATAGTAGCAAATCCATCTATAGTTGTTTGGTTTATATGGATTTGAAACTTTCGCTTCCATTTTGAACTAACTTTTGAAGGATCATGGTGAATTTGGGACTCTAATTATTTTAGTTATTTCAAATCCCTATTCAAACACAACCCAAGAGACTTCACATTGTTTTCTTTTGATTCGATAATAATCCAGGTGAAGCATCTATTAACATTTTTTAATTGGTACATGAAAATTGTTGGTGAACAAGTGCTAATGTAAATATGAAAAATGGTGGTGGTCGTACAACTCTTCATTATGCCGCTAGCAAGGGTCATCTAAATATTGCTGAAAGTTTGGTTTCACAAGGTGCAAAGCTCAAGTTCAAGGACAAGGTTTGTTGACCACTTTTTACTATTAAATTATCTATACGACTACACTATTGAAACCCGATCATGTCCTTTTAACTTGTGTTCATATTATGCGTGCTCTTGTATATCTTACATTAGCACTAACTAAAGTCATATAAATTGCTTCTAGGACATTCCTGATCAATGATGTACAATATCTTCGTGTAGGTTGGATGTACCCCACTGCACCGTCATCAAGCACATGCAATTCAGAGCTGTGCGAATTCTTAATTGGGAAAGGAGTAGAGATTGAAGAGGTTGATAGAGCAGGGAAACTCCATTAATGACTGCAATAGTATGTCAAACCAAGAGGTAAATATCAAAATTTTTATGGCCTGAATCCCCAATAGGTAGTCTAAGTGTTTATCCATAATCCTTAAAGCTGTCCTAAACTGGAAGTTATCTCACAAACTTATCTTGACTTGTAAGTTCACCACCACGTTATTGATGTTACCCAATTTATTTATTTATTTATTTATTTTTTTTTTTTTGCACAAGTTTCTTGAATCTTAGGCAGCTATGCAGTGGCAAAATGGACAAAGCCATAGTCTTTGTTGACCCCTTTTCTTGAAAATTCCTTAGTTTGTGGAAATAGGAATACATAGTAAGCAAGCATTAGATCCCATACATATGATTGTACAATGGGACGTTGTTGGCCCATTCTTTTTGAAAATGTGTTTTGAGGTTTCAATAAAACTTAACAACTAATAAATCCAATACATATGATTGTATAATCAAACTCTAGTTTCATTATAAACAATAATGAGCAAAAATATATGTAAATGACAAATAGATGACACAATTTATAATCAAGAGACAGAAACTCCATTAACCCCGTATGCAGTTTAATTTTCCAAAGTTTGTTACCATTTTCAGGAATGTTTTAACTACAACATATTTTGGTATTCAACAATTTGTAACAATCACAGCTGCACATGAACAACATGAACAATCACAACTAAAATCGCTAAAATCTGGACATAATACTTATATTCAAACTAACCCTGCCTACTGAATTCACTTTCTTGCATTTTATGACTATGGTATTCAGCAAAATGCATGGTCCCACACAACATCAGAAAGTTCCAGATTATCAACAACATCAACAATTTCAAAATTAGCTATCCTAAAAAATTGGTAAAACAAAAGGTGCAGCACATCATTAGCGCTACAAGTTGAATAACATAAAATTACAATAGGAAAAAGTACGGCTAAAGAAGCAAGGGTCAGAAAAGATAAATTTCACCGGTTGTTTAGCGTAATTGAAGAAGCGACGGCCCAGATGTTAGTCTGACCACGAATACCACATCGCAGCTCTAAGGGGAGAGACAACGAGATCGACGTTCTTCCTCCTCGTACTCCAAACTAGGGCCTGTAAACCAAGGAACATTTACTCGAGGGAGAATAACCCACGCGCTATTGGACCTCCGGTTGGGGCTGGAAGAAGTCGCCATCGACATTGAAATACAGTGTAGAAAGATGGAATGCAAAACAGGCATGACCAGAAGGAGAGAATATGATATTCTTTAAGAATTCAAAATAGAAGAGATAAAGATGGTGAATTCTTTTAGAATTCAAAATAGGCATTGAAAGTCCCGAAAATGGTCTGCAAGAGTAATTATTGTGTTCCCCATGTGAAGATGCAATGGCTAGAAGACCCTTTAACATAAGTTTAAGTTGAAAAATAAATAGAAGGTGGAGATTGATTGAATTTAATCTAATGGTTGAAAAACACATAGGGGTACCAATACCCCTGGCAAACCGAAGTAAGACTCTTAATTTTATCAATAACTTCATGTCTATACATTAAAATAGTATCGTCCATAAATTAATATGTCGACATATTTCACTTAGTATTCCTCATTTTCAACTCCTCATTTTAATTGCCAACAATTCTTTTCTTTTTTCCTTTTCCTTTTTTTTTTTACTTTTCTCTATATAATTACAAAGTCATAAAACTTTTTTATCTCAACTATTTTTTTCATGAAAATAGTACTTAATTAATCCCCTTTTCATGATCTTCGATTTAACACTAATTTATACACATATATATAAGTATATAATTAAAATTTTAAAAATTAATTTAAACATATCGTTTTAGATTATTGTGATATATTTTGAATTTTAATTTTTTTTATTTAAATAAAGTTTTAGATTATTCCAAAAAAAATATTTTTTTTAAGGACTAATATTTCTTGTTTTTTCTCTTAAAAGATTACAATTATGATATGAAATAAATAAGAAAAATGATTACATAATAAAACGTGTTAATTTTCTACTCTTCAACTAAACTGCTTCGTACATCATGCAAATGAAAAACTAATGCTAGTAAAATTTATATATATGAAAATAGAGTTAAAATTCTCCACTGTTGCCTTGTAATTTTTGAAGCGTTTAAATTATGCAAGGTGTCCCACAGAGTAAAAGACACATTAAAAGTTTACATTAAAAATAGTAACAATATTTGGACGGACATGGAAGTTGAAAGGTTTACATAAAGAATATGAAAATTTAAGAAGTATGTATATATATGTAGTGGAAATGGTGCTGCAGGTCCTGTCAGGCCTTTATTACCTACTTTTTTTACCACTATGATTTTTTTTACTAAGAAATGCCCACAAAGTGGTGTGCTACCAGAATTACCTCTGCTTTATTTTTGGTTGAGGATAAATTCAACTGATAGTGAGTCACAGATGTAGGGTCGTGTATTTAATTGTGTATGGTTGTTTACCCAAGAATATCGTGTATTATTATCGTATTAACACGTGTACACGATCAAGTTGAACACAAATATATTTGTTCTTGTATGGAAAAGGTTAAATTTTTTGTACGCCCAATTTTGATCGTGTACACGGGCAAAATATTTTGGTCGTGTACACTCATATTTTGTATCACTAATGGAAGGAAAAAACGTAATCATGAACACAAAAAAAATAGTTGGATCGGGTACACGGGCATAATATGTCCTCGATTATGAAAAAAGGTTAATTTTTTTGTACGCCCAATTTTGCTCGTGTAAATGGGCAAAATATTTTTCTCGTGTACACGAGCAAAATTTTTTACTCGTGTACACTCGTATTTTCTATCACCGTGCAAGGAAAAGACGTAATCGTGAACACGAGCAAAAATAGTTGGCTCATGTACACGGGCATAATATTTGCTTGTTTATGAAAAAAGGTTAATTTTTTAGTACACCCAATTTTGCTCGTGTAAACGGGCAAAAAGAATTTCTTGAGTGCACGGGCAAAATATTTTGCTTGTGTACACTCACATTTTGTATCACCCGTGCAAGGAAAAAAAGGTTACCGTGAACACGAGAAAAAATAGTTGGGTCGTGTACCCGAGCAATATGTGTTTCGTGTACACAGAGAAAAATAGTCTCGTGTACCCGTGTTTTCTATATGTCGTGTGAACATCAAACGTGTACACGAGAATTTTTTTTATGCCCGTTGGCTTTTCAGCTTTACAACTTTATAACTTCCACTTTACCATTTCCATTAAAAAAATTGATAAAGCCCTACAAGGGTTGGGTTAAATTAGTGTCATGTTCAACGAGAGAAACTTCCTTCATGTTGCCCCAAATCATCCACCCGTGTTGATTTTTTTTTTGGGTGTGCATCAATGGCGGAAGAGAGCTCTGCTCTTCATGTAGTTGAAGAGATTCCTTTTGCTATTTCCGGTTCCTCCTTTAGCGAAGCCGCCGGAGAAGATGGTTGGAATTCGCAAATCTAGACGCACCAATGTTCGAATTCTAGTGCCGGTGTCGGAGAGGAGGAAGACCACATTTCGAAAAATCAGACCTTTATCAGTTCAACTTCTAGCGGCGACAGAGGAGAGGTAGGTTTTCTTAACCTACACGACAACTTATTTAGCGCACATGATATATCTTGTTTAACCTACACGACATGTACACATGAAAAAATCTTGTTTATACTACATGATTTTACCTGTTTATGCTACATGATTATCTTGTTTAAGTACACGAATTATTTTGTTTTGCTTAACCTAATACGAGATGAACACTTAAACTACGAATTAAAAATTACATGGCATGAAAATGAGGTTAACACATGTATCACGATATGTACATAATATTAACTAAGGATGAAAACATGTAAACGAGATGTATTGTACACGATTATTTGTATTTGTACACATTTATTTTATCTGCACACAAGACTACTTGCACGATAGTTTTAGCTCTACACGAGATAACCACGATGAGATCTTAATCGTGTACACGACAAAATATTTTAAACGTTTACACGATCGAAATATTGCCCGTGTACACATGTATATTTCATCGTGTACACAAGTATTTTTTTTCATCCCATCTAATTTTAGATTCCCTCATTAATCTTGTTATCGTGTACACGATGCATGCATGCTAAAATCATCGTGTAGTCACTAAAACTCATCGCGTACAATTTTATTTATTTATTTTTATTTGTAAATGTTAGGTTTTAGGATTTATGGTTAAGGGTTCGGGGTTTTTCTTTTTTCTTTTTCTTTCTTTTTTTCTTTTTCTTTCTTTTTTTCTTTTTTTCTTTTTTTTTTTTGGGAAAAACACTTGTATAGGGTGGGGGATTGAGGCTCAGTCCCCAATCTGTGTATAGAAAATGATACGGATGAAATACAAATGAATGTACAAAGATTTGGGCCGAAAGTGCCCAGAATCCCAAATCAGGAGGGAGTTAGGCCCAAAGTTTCCAAATACCCAAACAAGAGGAAGGTTGTAACAGGGTTCCTCCCAACCCGACCAACTGACAACTTAAGGTGGTCGGAAAGAGAGAAAAAATGAAAGGGAGATAGCAGGGGGCTCAAAAAGTAATAAGAGCCACATAAATAAAATCATAAGTACAATAAAATACAATATAAAGATAAAAATAAAGACTAATAGAACCGGAAGTTGGGTAGCCCAGCTGATACATGCGAACCAAGGATAAGAGATATGGAGATGCTGTCGCCGTAGTGCAAGTGATGAGGGGCTGAGTGTGGTGCCCAAGCTCAGTGAGGTGGTCCGCCGGACGATTACCCTCTCGGTGGATGTGGATAATCCGGATAGTCTTATCTCTCAACAAACCCCGCACCTGTGTAAGTAAGTGGAGACCTGCCAAGATCCAAGCTTGCCCGAGGTGAGGAGCGTGACCACTGCCGCTGCATCCATCTCGATCCAGATGTGAGTAGCATCATCGTCAAGGAGGGCGAGTCCAATCGCCAATGCTTGAAGCTCTGCATCGAAGCTCAAAGAAGCTCGGAGTGACCGATGAAAAGCCCGAGCCAGATCGCCCGTGGAACCCCGGATCAGACAAGGAATAATGAAAGCAACGTGCTCAATATGTGCTGGTGTCATATGTAGGAAGAAGCTAAGGAAGAGGAACGGATCGAAGGTTGAAGGCACCTCCACCCCAAACCATGCCATAAAATAATCCCACACTGATCGGATCACGCTGCCTTGGAAAAAAAAATACGATATAGTCTCCGTCTTCCAGGAAGTAGTAACTGCACAACAATAACATCTAGAAACAATATGGAAGCCAAGAGGAATGAGATGAGAATCAGTAGGGAGGCGAAGGAAGAGAAAATGCATAAAAACACAGACATATTTGGAAGGAGTAAATCCGTCGAAATGGCACCTAGGATAAGATTGCGGGGCAATCTCAATCTAGTCAACTGGCAAGCAGTCGTTAGTATAAAATCGCCATGTGGACAACATCTCCACCGCATGCGATCCCCACTACCCCGCATGATCGGAACCTGAGCAATATCACTCAAAAGATGCTGGGGAAGGTCATAAGTGTTAATAATATCAGACTGTAATCTAGGGAGATCCTAATCCCCATCACACTAGAGATCCTGAACCCTCAAGTGCCACTCAACATCGCAAGGGGCCAACTCAACAGCATAAATCTCAGAAAGCGGACGGTGCCCGAGCCAACTATCATTCCAAAAACTCACAGAGCCATCTCCAAGAGCCCGAAAAATCTGCTCCTGAGCTTGTGGAGCAACTCTACGCAGCTGGATCCACTGAGTACTGTGGTGGGTCTAACACGAGCATGAGTAGGGACCACAAGCCCACGTGAATAGTACTTATCCCGCATGTACTGAGCCCAAAGGGAGCAACCCTCCCTGAAACGCCACCATATCTTCATCCCAAAATCCCCAACCAGATCTGAAAAATCACGGATACCAAGGCCCCCCTCATCAGTTGAGAGGCAGGCCTTCCTCCAACTAATCCAGTGACGTCTCCGAATAGTAGTATCTTGGCTCCAAAAGAAACGAGCAATGACCTGACTCATAACCTGAAGCACCCCCTTCGGCGGGATAATGACCTGGAGAACATACAAAGGGATGGTGCTCAAAGTGCTCTTAATCAGAGCGAGCCTACCACCCAGGAATAAAGGGCGACGAGACCAACCAGCAATGCTACCCATAAGACGCTGACGAACCGGTTGGAAGAGAGCCTTATGCATTTTGGCGCTATACAGGGGGACACCTAAATAAGTGACCGAGAGGTACCCAAGCTGGAAATTAGTCAGATATGTCATAAGGTTCCTCCAGATCAGCGCGAGTGAAGATCACAACATCATCCGCGTAGGTGAGATGGGACAGGGGGTCCCCTGAGCCAGGGGACTTGTACACCATATGCTACTTGTCCCGAACCAAGGCATTAAGACCACCAGAGAGGTAGTCAGCCACCAACACAAACAAAACGGGAGAGAGTGGGTCTCTCTGCCGGAGGCCCCGACTCGAGTGAAAAAAGCCAGACGGGCTCCTGTTAACAAGGACCGAGAACCATCAATTCTCCACACAGTGCCTGACGAAATCAATCCAACGCTGAGGAAATCCCATCCTCATTAGGGCATATCTCAGGAATGGCCACTACACCTGTCGTAAGCCTTAGCCATGTCGAGCTTGAGCATAATATTGAGCACCTTGATCTTGTAATTCAGCTCGTGGACCATCTCCTGGGATAGAAGAACATTGTTAGAGATCAATTTCCCCTGAACAAAACCACTCTAGTTCGGCGCGATGACGGACGGAAGGAGGGGCGCCAAACGGGAGTTCAGGATCTTGGAGATGCTCTTGTTCATGACATTACAGAGGCTAAGTGGACGATAGTCAGCCCAGGAAGAGGGGTTTGGCCTCTTCGGGATTAGGGTGATGGTAGTCACAGTGAAACCACAGGGCATGGGAGTGCTGGAGAAGAAATCCCGAACTGCAAGCTTGACGTCCAGTCCCACAATCTCCCAATAGCTCTGAAAGAGCAAGGAAGAGAACCCGTCTTGGCCCGAGGCACTCGTCGGATTAATGTCAAACACATCAATTTTGATCTCCTTATCCGTCGGCATATCACACAGGTCGTCAAACCTGGCGTGCTTAAGCAATCTCGGGAAGAAATCATCGATGGAAGCTCCCAAATCACCCTCCTCCACACTGAGCAGGGCCTAGAAGTAGTCAATTAGGGAGGCCCGAATCCTAGCTTGATCCGAAATTGTAACATCATCGGCCTCAATACTGTGAATGTAGGACTGATAGGGTTTAGGGTTTTGTAATGTCTGATTAATCACTCAATAATATCCTGGAAAACAGGTTACTGGGCCTTGGAGGAGGCCTAGGTATGCCTGCATAAGGCAAATATAGATGCGTATTTTAACTATGACGTCCTAAAAGAGACTAACACTGGGTTAAGACTTGCAAGCGGTTATGCTCTTGAGGATTTTCGGCGTTCTTACTTCGGGAAGTTGTTGGATATTCCTACCTATTCTATCTTTCCTCATGTTGTTGTTCATAGTCTGATTGTATTAGATGTCCTTAAGCCTGATTTTGGAGATGAGTTTTGGTATAGGATCGGTGACGATACCTTAGATTTTCGAAATTGGAGTACGCACTTGTCACTGCACTGGGTTTAGGTTCAGGAACAGTTTGTTCGACCGCAAAAGTACCCCAACAATCCTAGCTGACGATCTCTATGAGACGATGATGCGTAAAGGTGGTTGTTGAAAGACGAAGGTGGGTGAATTGCGCAAATGATTTGTGAAGGGAGAGTTTAGAGGCAGCCATCACATACTGTTTTGATCACCAAGGTACTCGTTATATATACGAACTTTTTTGGGCGGGATGAGAGGTAGGCCTCAGTTGAAAATTAGGTGTGATCCTTGGTCGAGCGTCCGGAGCAGTTTGATAATTACTCGTAGGGAAGATAAAGCTATCATATATTGGCTCAATCACTTCCCACTGTTGCCATGCATCTTGAGAAAGCCTCTGATTGGGAGGGTCGTCTTGTATACCAATTCTATCGTCGCGAGCTTGCATTTATGGTACATGTTTTTCTTTCGGTTTTAGTGTTAATACAATATTATTTTTTCTCTTGGAATAACCTTGTCTACCTTGTTTGTTTACGCAGGTTTGGGCTCTAGAGGCTAATCCAGTGCTGGTGTCTAAATACGGGAGCATCTTACTCGAACCACAACCACACCATCCTCGTTGGCTCCGATGGCGATTTGGTCCAACAAGCGATGATATCCTCTCAGCATCTCGTGTAGAGGTATTTTACAATCTACATCCTAGTAAAATTTTGGTCCGATAGCGATTTGGGTTTTCTTTATTTTCGGACATGTTTAAGTTTAGTTCTGCTGTACTTTATTATAGGTGGGGGTGCCTTGAGAGTCTAGTGCCTACTGCTGAGGAGAGCACGACTTATTATTGGAATTCTATTCAAGATGACCTGAATGCTAGGGTAGTGCAGTTCAGACCCCGAGAGTTTAGGGGCAATAGACATGCTGCAATTCCGAAAGAGGGTGACACTGTACAGATGGACCGGGCTGTTGGTAAGAGGGGTGGAGCTAGTTGCGGTGGTCGGGGCACGTAGGCAGCCGATGATTTGGGTGGAGATTTTGGGGGTGGGACACAGGCAGCTGATGATTCGATAGCTAGGGAGTCTCGGCCGACCAAGCGGCATAGGCTGGTTAGCACATCCTTGCTTCGGAGGAGACTAGGGTGGCCCATTCTGGGGAGCAACCCATCACTGATATACCTACTATGACCGAATAGGGAGCACCCACTGCGCTTGATGATCTAATTTCATAATCTCGGGTGCAGTTTGTTTGTGAGGCCTCTGGATTAGACAACATCGCACGATGTCCAAGTCGAGTTTAGAGTCGCCCAGCTGCTACACCTGTTAGGGGCCTAGACAATTTGTTGACAAAGTTGAAGATTTGTTTTGACATGAAGATTGATGGTTTGGATAAGAGGTTGGGGGAGAAAATTGATGGGATAGAGAAGTGGTTGGGTGATAAGATTCCTGACATGATTCGGTCAGCTTTATTAGCAGATTCATATCAGATCGACCCGAACAACCCTTTCTTTGATAACATCCGGTCCCCGTCGAGCACAGCTATTCGAGCAACCCATGCCATTCAGTAGCCAGGGCAGCGTAAGGCCCCAGCTGTAGTCCCTCCCATCAACCTGGAGACTACTGATCGTGTAACTGACCCAATACAACATCCCACTGCGGTAGTAGGGGGTCCTGTAGACGATCATTCTTGTAGTTTCTAGGTCCCGTCTGAGGACCCTACGCCAGCTGAGGAGACTATTACTAACAGGTGCTGTTATACTTGAAAAGAAAAGAGAACAAAAATAAAGTAGGAAATATGGAGACCACAAGTCGGTCCCTCACAAGCAAAAAAACCAATACTAACAGGTGCTGTTATACTTGAAAAGAAAAGAGAACAAAAATAAAGTAGGAAATATGGAGACCACAAGTCGGTCCCTCACAAGCAAAAAAACCAAAAAATCAAATCATATCCATGCCACAAGCCGACAGGTGTAGGAGTAAATAACTAAGAGATTAAAGCACGGTGAAAAATAGAATAATCTAATATAATCCAACACCGAACAGTAGCATAAGAAAAGCCAAAGTGAGCAACGAATTAGACCTGTCATTTGACATACTACAGAAGTGGAGCTTCTTGCCTTATGTCACGAATTCCAAGCGTGGGGAAAATCCAACGCTCCTCACATTGGCGTGAGTCCGATTCTCCATGGGAAGATTCCAATGCATTAGCTCGGAGATGTCAAATCTGTTAGGACGACCAAATGACAAATCCCAAAACGCGACAAACTCCGCTTCAAAAAAGTTGTTGGGTTGCCTACTCACAAGCACTTATAGAAAAGCTGCGTGATATGTTCTAAAACGAGTTGATCTCACCTATGTCTTTCCACCTGATCCTGTTCTAATGGGTACGAGATAACTAGCAAATAATAGCAGTTTGGAGTTTCCACGAACTTAAAACCATAGAATATCTCAATAGAAAATTGCAACAGGCCTCAATCAATAGATCTAATGGCACACAGGCCCTCGATTATAATGGCACACATGCCGTAAAAAATAGTAGAAAAAGCAGCAAAAATAACAAAAAGTTGTTGGGTTGCTTGTGCAGAAGCACTTTTTAGAAGTGGCACACAAACCCTCGATCACAATGGCACACATGCCGTACAAAACAGCAGAAAAAGCAGCAAAGAAAAAGGCTTGTTCAGACTGCATCAGTTTTGTACCTGAAGAGAAGCTGCTATGCTGATTTGGAGAAAAGCTTCCTGAAATAGGCCGAAGCTGTTGGGTGCTTGTGCTGAAGCATTTTTTAGAGAAGCTGATGGAAAAGCCCTCGCCATAGACCATGGAATCTGCCTGAATTTTTTGTGTGAAAGTTGCTGGACAAGCAGTTGATCACGAAAGACAAGAAGGTCTGAAAGTGCTAACAAACACTTTTGAAAAAACCTCTGAATTCCCCTATTGATTCGATGAAAATGGGACTGTAACTGCAGAAATACTGAATCAGTTCGAACAACCCAGTTCACTAATCCCACTAACCGGTTTGGTTGGCCACATTAAGCGGTTCGTGTAGGATGTAGAAAACCCTAGTCCTGAGCCGGCAGTGCAACGTGTACACGGGACTCAGAGAATCGATGAGTCGACTCAGGCGACTGACTCAGTAGGGCGCCACCATGAACTCGCCGCCAGTGGAACATCGATGCTACGATTTCGGCTTCTCCCATGGAGGATGCAATGATGACCAGCCAATAACGGCCTCTGAATCACAGGGGTGAATTCTAGATCCCAGATCGGGAGTGGCTCTTCTCGCAGGCTGTAACCCGTCTGCTTTAAGGAGGACGAGATTTCAGATTGAGACTCTCAAAGGAGCCACCATGGGGTGATCTTCTATCCAATGCCGTTTTTCCTTGGTGGGCCTTGATTTCACAAGAGAGACGCAGTCTTGGAACAGATCTTTGAAAGAGATAGATGAAGGATGTCGATTAGCAAGCGAAGGGCTGCCATGTTAAGGACTCAAAAGAATAGGAAGGGAAAATCTGTATTCATTCATAACAATTCATCCGTTTAAATACAATGGAACTCATAATGCATAAACATAAAAATAGAAACCACTAATGACACTTAGGGGTGTTCTCTGTTCGGTTTCAACCGAAAAAACCGCCCGAACCGAACCGAAATGCAAAATTCGGTTCGGTTATTTTTTATTCGGTTCGGTTTCGGTTTTAAATATATGAATATTTCGGTCTTCGGTTCGGTTCGATTTTGTTAAATAAAAAACTGCACTAAAACCGAAAAAACCGAATTTATTGTATACCCATACCCATTTATCATGTAATGTGCATTTACATTTAATTTCAGATTCATTTCCCTAACTAAGAATTAGGGTTCAATTTCCCTACACACACAATTCGTTCGTCCCTGAGGTGCCACCCATACTGCCAGTGCCATACACTTATACACTCCCTCCGGCCTCCTCTCCAGTTGCGAATCTCGCCGGCCACCGGAGCAACAGTCCGTCGCTGCTGTTCAGTGCCGTCGCGGCATCGTCGTCGCTGCTTGTCTCGTCTCCAGTCGCGCCGTCGTCTCCCTCGTCTCGTCGCGCCGTCGTCTCCCTCCTCTCGTCGCGCCGTCGTCTCCCTCGTCTCCACCGGAGCAACAGTCCGTCGACGTCGCCTCCTCTCCCAAGGCCAAAGCCCGTCGACGTCGCCTCCTCTCCAAAGCCCGATTCGTCGCCGGCCAGTCCTGCAAATCCCAGCAATCCAGGTTCGATTTCAATAAGTCTGGTTATAAACTTATAACTAAGTCTCCTCTTCTTTTTTTTGAATACTTGAAAATATGAGATATTTTTACTTGAATAGTTGAATACTTGAAAATCTGGGGGCAGTGGGGACTGTCTCCCACAACACTTATTCTAAATTTGCATAGACCAGGGAATATTAGTCTGCGTTTTGACTGGATTTGAATCTTTTGATGTATATAGTGTAGCATCCAAAATGGAGCTCTATGATCCTGGATACATAAAGAATTACTTATAGTATTACTCCTCAACTATCATTCACAGAAAATCTGTAAGTTCTTTAAGTGCTGGCCAACAATAGGTGACACAAGTGGTTAGTTATATTCAATGGTCATCTGCAAATGATCCTGTGCGTAATGGTTGAGGATTATGTGTTAAAAAAAAAAAAAATTAGTAGGTACAGTGGAACACTTTATTTGTAAATACCATATATTTATCATTTTTTGTCTAAGATTTCGGTTTTCGGTTTTAACCGCAACCGTTGGTTTCGGTTTTAGATCAATTTCGGTTCGGGTTCGGTTGACAGATTTGAAGAATTTCAGTTTTCGGTTTTGTAAATTCGGTTCGGTTCGGTTCGGTTTCAGACCGATGAACACCCCTAATGACACTACTAACAGCTCACTCCTAATTTAAAGGATAACAAACCCCTACAAAACAGGAGAACTAAATATTGAAAAATAAAACTTCAACACCCTCCCTTAAACTGAATGTTACACAATCAGTTTATATCTAAAATTGACATTACTCCTAGTAGATCCCGTAACTTCAAGAATGCTGCCAACTTGAGAGATTTTGTTAGAATATCAGCAACCTGGTCTTTGCTGCAGCAATACACCAATTCAACAACACCTTTTTTTATGAGATCACGAAGAAAATGAAATCTCACATCTATGTGTTTACTCCGACCATGAAAAACCGGGTTCTTGGAGAGTTTGATGGTTGAACTATTGTCACAATAAATATGCATCCTTTCCTGCCCGTAAGAACACAAAAATTCAAGTATTCTTTTCAACCAAATAGCTTGACAGGCACAAGAAGCTGCTGCAATAAACTCCGGTTCGGTTGTAGATAACGAGACAACTTGTTGCTTCTTTGATGCCCATGAAACAACCCCTGAACTCATCATAAAAAGATAACCAGAAGTACTTCTTCTATCCTCCAAATCTCCAGCATAATCACTATCACTAAAGCCAATAATATTTGATCCCCCTCCCTTCTTATAAAAAATACCAAAATCGAGGGTACCTTTCAAGTAACGCATGATCCTCTTTGCAGCAAGAAGATGGAGCTCCGTTGGACATTCCATAAATCTGCTTATCAAACTTATAGCATGTGTTATGTCAGGCCTAGTTGTTGTCAAGTACATTAAGCTTCCAACAATTTGCTTATATAAAGTACTATTTATCTTCTTCCCATGAGAGTCTTTGGAGAGCTTCAAACTTGGTTCACTTGGAGTTCCCACTGGATTGCAGTCCACCATTCCGAATCTGTCCAAGATGTCTGATGCATATTTTCTTTGTGTGATGAAGATACCTGATGTTGATTGCACTACTTCAATGCCCAAAAAATAATGCATTTTACCAAGATCGGTCATCTCAAACTCGGCCATCATGGAACGTTTAAACTCCTCAAACATAGCTCGATCATTTCCCGTGTAAATGAGATCATCCACATACAAGCATACAATCAGAATTTTTCTTGCAGATGTTAATTTAATAAAAAGAGTATGCTCATATGGACATTTTTGGAACCCAACCTTAGTAAAATAAGTCTCTATACGGTTATACCAAGCTCTAGATGCTTGTTTCAAACCATATAGAGCCTTATTCAACCTGTACACTTTTCCTTCACTTCCTTGCTGCACATATCCAGGAGGTTGATCAATGAAGACCTGCTTATCAAGATTACCATGTAGAAAAGCTGATTTTACGTCTAGCTGAAAAATTTGCCAAGTATTTTGTGCTGCCAACGCTAGCACCATTCGGATTGTATCATGCCTTGCCACCGGAGCAAATACTTCATTGTAATCAACGCCAAATGTTTGCTTGAACCCCTTCGCAACTAGTCGCGCTTTATATTTCTCAACTTTACCATCTTTATTCAGCTTTGTTTTGTAAACCCATTTGACACCAATGGATTTTTGCCCTTTTGGAAGTTCTACTAACTCCCATGTGTTGTTTTTCTCTATTGATCTCATCTCTTCATCCATCGCCTTTTGCCATTTTAATTCTTTGACAGCTTCTTGAAAGGTTATTGGATCACAATCTGCTAACAAAGCAAAATGAACAATAGCATCATCATCGTCATCAGAATGATCATCACCTACCTCATAATCATCCATCCAAGCTGGCCTTCTTCGGATTCGGCGGCCTTCAACTTGAGTTTCACTAGCAACAACAGGTGGTAGTTGCGGGTCAGGTTGTTGCGACAAGGGAATATCAAATATTTTCTTGTATTTCTGCTGCATTATCTTCAAAAGAAACAGGTACTAGTTGCTGTCCTTCTTTGGGAGTGGCCCAATTCCACGTACTTTCTTCATCGAAGATGACATCTCGGCTGATGACAATTTTGCTCGTGACAGGATTGAAGAGTTTGTAAGCCTTCGATTGCTCACTAACTCCTAGAAAGATGCATTTCTCACCTTTGTCATCCAACTTCTTCCTCTTCTCATCCGGAATGTGTGCATATGCAATGCATCCGAAGACTTTGAAATGGTCCACTGATGGTTTCCTTCCACTCCAGGCTTCTTCTGGGGTCATGTTTTTAACAGAGAAGGTAGGACTCCGATTTAAAACATGAATGCTCCAATTTACAGCTTCTGGCCAAAAACTTTTTGGAATTCTTCCATTCGCCACCATACTTCGTACCATGTTGAGAATAGTTCGATTCTTTCTTTCAGCGACGCCATTTTGCTGAGGCGTATAAGTTGCTGTAAATTGTCTCCGTATTCTTTGTTTGTCACAGAAATTTGCAAATTCTTGCGACATATATTCTCCCTCGCGATCAGTTCGGAGATATTTTATTGTTCTCCCCACTTCGTTCTCCACAAAGGCCTTGAAGCTTTTGAACATTGAGAAAGCCTCAGACTTTTCCTGCAAAAAATAAATCCATGTTTTTCGATAGTAATCATCAGTGAATGTCACGAAATATCTCTTCTTTCCATTCGAAGTTGGATTTATCAGACCACAAATGTCAGAATAGATCAGCTCCAATGGTTTTTGTGCTCTCCATGCCTTGCCTTTCGGAAATTTCTCACGGTGTTGTTTGCCAACAACACACTCTTCACATGTTTTGGAGAGGGGAACAATCTGGGGTAGACCAACAACCATGTTCTTCTGAGAAAGAGTTCTTAAACCATTGAAATTTAAATGAGTAAACCGTAAACGCCAAAGCCATGAATCACTTGCATCAGCTTTGAAACATGTTTGAGTACTCTCTAATTTCAATGGAAACAACCTATTTGCAGCCATATTGACATGAACAATTACACCTCTTTTTGGATCGTAGATTTCACAAACTCCCCCTTTGATAGTCGTTTCATAACCCTTTTCTTGAAGCTGTCCCACACTCAACAAATTACTTTTCAAATCAGGAATGTAGAAGACATTTGATATAGTCTCAATATCACCTTTTTTGGTTTTGATTTGAACATCACCTTTTCCCATAACATTTACTTTAGAATGATCACCAAAAGTAACAGTAGTATGAAAGCTTTCATTTAAATGGGAAAAGTAAGATTTGTTACCACACATATGATTGCTACATCCTGTGTCCAAATACCATATGTCAGGTTCAAATTCCTCTTTGTGTTGAGATTCCATCAGAAGTGTTTCTGGTTCATTTTTCTCCACAAAGTTGGAATGCTCTCCTTTCTCATTACATTCAGATTTGTAATGACCAAATCTGTGGCAGCGGTAACACTCAACGTTAGACTTGTCAAATTTTGAGTCGTTCGATGAGTGTTGATGGTGATAACTGCCTCTGCCCCTGCCTCGAAAATCTGGTGTTTGAGAGTCTCTACCTCTTCCTCTTCCTCGACCGCGGCCACGACCGCGACCCCTACTTGATCCTCTTCCTGTAGAATTTTCACCATGAGCTGAGGCCTTCAATGCTTGCTCCTCAACCTTTGAACTTTTGCTTCTGTTCATATTTTGTTCATGAATTAATAATGAACTTTGCAGCTCATCAAGAGAGAGTCCGTCAATGTCTTTGGATTCTTCAATCGAGCAAACGACATAATTGAATTGCGTTGTCATGGAACGCAAAATCTTCTCAACGATCATGAAATCGTCTATCTTCTCACCAAGGAATCGCATCTTGTTGCTGACTTCCATTACTCTGGCGAAATAACTCGTGACAAATTCTCCATCTCTCATTGTGAGCAGCTCAAAATCTCGTCTCAAGGCTTGAAGTTGTGCACGCTTCACCCTGCTGGAGCCTTGATATTTTTTCTTCATTGAATCCCAAATATCCTTGGAGGTTTCTTTGCAAAGAATGGTCTCTAAGATGGGACGATCGATTGCCTGAAAGAGATAATTCTTCGCTTTCAAGTCTTTCAGCCTTCTGGCTTCTAGGTTTGATTTTTGAGCTTCTGTGAGAACCATTCCTCTTGCGGGCTCTCCGATTCTAGATTCAATAATTGACCAAAACTCCTTCGATCGTAAGAAATTTTCCATTAGCATGCTCCAATGATCATAGTGACCATCGAAACGAGGAATGGCTGCTTGTACAAAACTTGCTTCTGTGCTCATGGTGATATCAGTCTATGAAATTGATTGCTGCCTCACGTGTTTTCTCTTAGGATGGACTGGCTCTGATACCAAATGTTAAGGACTCAAAAGAATAGGAAGGGAAAATCTGTATTCATTCATAACAATTCATCCGTTTAAATACAATGGAACTGATAATGCATAAACATAAAAATAGGAACCACTAATGACACTACTAACAACTCACTCCTAATTTAAAGGATAACAAACCCCTACAAAACAGGAGAACTAAATACTGAAAAATAAAACTTCAACATGCCATGATTGAAAACTCCCTGAAACTGACACTCGCAGATCTGCGATGGTTGTAGTCCCAGAATCGCGAAGAAGATGAAGTCTCACACTCGCGCAATCAAGGGCTGTATACTAGAGTCCGCCACTCCAATTGTTAAAGAGGAGGTCAGGGGCTGTCCGGCGGGTGCCGCCGCTGGCCATAGGCGGCTGGCAAAAGGTTCCGGTTCAGATCTTCTAATGGGTGCGCTGAGGAGACTATTACTATATTAGGACATGCTGTAAGCAGACTTTGAGTATAAGTGGGAGATTTTTAGGGTTATACTGTAATGCATGTTTTTAAGCGTTACTTTGTATATAAACTGTTTCTTGCACTCTTTAGAATGAGAATAAATTATCACTTTAGCTTTAAATATTATGAATGTTATATATATATTTATTGCTTATTGTTCAAATACTTTACATTGTATACAATGTGGTGTGTAGTAGATCACATTGTCACATTGATAGAAGTTGATGTGTAAGGCTCGGATTAGTTTGTCTTGACCGAGAGATTACACTAGTGCATTTGTTGTACTGAATTGGACCAACAACGAGATAATTTTTCTAGACTGACTTGATAGAAAAATTAGATCTCAGTAATTATTGATTTATTAAGTTTTATCACTTAATTGAGATTGTATATAATTAATTAATGTTTCTTTGATCTATTTTAGGAAAAAGAGTCATTGGGACTCAATGCTCTGTACTTTGAACAATATTATTAATTATATGACAAATTGCTAAATTAATACAAAAAATCGTGTCTTGGTGAAACAAGTTGATTATGTCCACTTGATGAGCTCATAATGTTTATCTTATCAAACCTGTACAGTGGATTAACTTCCGATATGATAATAATGTTGAGGTATCGAGGATTGTGCCAAGAATCTATTCGGGCTATATAATTGGATTTAATTGTCTAATATGTGTTTAATTTATGTTTTGTCTTACTTTATGTATGAGGAGCCTAGAAAATCTCATTGATCAAAATTACTAAGTGTTTTTTTAGTCCTGGATAATAAATTAATAACTGGCCTCCATAACTGATTTATTAACGTGAAGTCTTTGGCTACACATTGTTACGCGCCTTTAACGGGTTCACTAGAATAAATTTCATTTAATAACTGTGGATTATTTAAGTGACAATATGGCCTTCCCCATGAAGGCTTATGCAAAAGTGAGTAATAATCATGTGTTAAGTTATGGTTAATAGTTAGATATAAAATTGATAAAATTTACTTCCCCACGAAGGCCCTGTCAGTTTTATATGGTTAAGAGAGAGCCAACTATTAATTTGTAAATTAAAAGCTTGTGACTGTTTTGTTTGTAACCTGGTTAAATATATTTAAGTAAACGTTCACACTCAACATGACTTGCTTGAATTATTTAAAGATGTTGGCTGATGCATGTATATATCGTTTTATGAGATTTGATATAAAACATGTGATCAAATTATGTGATAATGTTTGTGTTAATTAGATATTGATACAAATGTATATTTTATTTTCAGTTCAACACGTACAACTTTAACCCATTGTTTAACATACTCAAAGAAAACAAACTAGAAGGGGAAAATTATGTAGATTGGAAAAGAAATTTAATGATAGTTCTAACTGCTGAAGGACACAAATTTGTACTTGATGAACCTAAACTAGCTGAGCAGAACAAAACTATTGAAGAAGATAAGGAATATCATAGGAAATTGTTGAGATTCGATAAATTGGCTAGGTGCACTATTCTGGCTTCAATGTCAGATGAGTTGCAGTTCAACACCTGAGCATTGGAACCGCTGGAAATATTATGATGAACCTTAATGAACTTTATCTCACCAAAATAGTACAACTAGGCAGATGGCCATGCGGACTGTTATCGCAGAGAATGGCTGAAGAGACGCCCGTAAGGCATCACGTTCTCAAAATGATGGGATTCCTTAACAAGCTTGAGATTCTTGGTGCTGATTTCGATGCAAACACCCAAGTTGACATCATACTCTATTCTCGGCCGAAAAGTTTTGAGCAATTTAAGCTAAACTATAACATGAATGGTCAAGCGTATACGTTGGCTGCGCTCATGCAAGCTTTGGTCGCGGCAGATATGCTTATGGGGCTGAAAAGCCAAGCCCTTATGACTATTAGTGCACCTTCCTCTTCTGCGCTGAAAGGCGGAAAGAAGAAGAAGAAAACTAAAGGTAAAAAACAGGCTGATCTCAAATGTAAGGAAAAGATCCTCGGTGAAGGTGGCATCAAGAAGAAAACAAACAAGAGAAAGTGTTTCAACTGCGGTCTGAAAGGACATTGGAGGGCGGACTATCCCTAGCCTAAAAAGGCAGGAATAAGGTAAATCTCATGCACTAGTTATTGAAACTTTTTTAACGGCGTGTTCTTCCCAATCATGGGTGGTGGACACTAGAGCCACTGATCATAGTTGTTTCAATTCTCAGGGGTTCCAGCAAACCCGGAAACTTAGTGGGAGTGAGATCACTATCACCAATGATGCAAGAGTAGTAGCTGTTACAGTAGGAGATGTGCACTTATCTTTTATGAACAAGACTTTAGTGTTGAGAAATTATCTTTATGTTCCAAGTTTTAGAAATAATTTAATTTTAGTTTCTAAATTGTTTTTGGATGGATATTCAATTTCTTTTAATAAGAATGTTATTATTACTCGTAATAATGAAGTTATCTGTTCTGGAACATTGGTGAACAATCTCTACACTATTAACTGTGCACAACTCATAGACATACAAAATGCGTCATATAACACATCTACTGTTTCTAGAAAAAGAAAGTATTCTTCAAATATGAATGAAACACTTCTTTGGCATCTTAGACTTGGTTATGTTCATCTAAAAAGGATACAAAGATTGGTGAGTGACGGTTCATTGGAATCACTTTAAGTAGAGCCATTTCCAACATGCGAATCATGTTTAGATGGTAGAATGACTAACAGAGCCTTTAGGCCTAAGGGGAATAGAGCCACTGAAGTGTTAGAACTCGTCCATACTTATGTATGTGGTCCAATGTCAATTCAAGAAAGAGGTGGTATTGAGTATTTCGTTACTTTTATCGATGATTACTCGAGGTATGGATACACTTTCTTAATGCGGCATAAGTCTGAAATCTTTGATAGATTCAAAGAGTTTAAGGTTGAAGCAGAAAAACATAGGGAAAAGAATATTAAGTTTCTACGATCCGATCATGGAGATGAATACCTTAGCAATGAATTTTTGGGATACTTGTCAGAGCAAGGGATTGTGTCCCAGTTAATTGCGCCGGAACCCCTCAACAAAATGGGGCCGCAGAACGAAGAAACAAAACTCTCTTGGAGCTGGTAAGATCTATGATGAGTTATTCTTACCAACCCAAGTGGTTCTGGGGTTATGCCTTAGAAACAACAGCTTACATTCTTAACTTGGTACCTTCTAAGTCAGTTTCGAAAACTCCCTCAGAATTGTGGTCTGGGCGCAAGCCCATTTGAGAGACATGATAATCTAGGGATGCCCTGCATACGTGCTAGACAAGGAAGCTGATAAGTTGGAACCTCGTTCAGAATTAAGGCTTCATACTTTAACATTCTTGAACATACAATATGAAACTCCTTGAGATGCTTGTGTAGATCCTCTCCCGAAATACCATGGAAAGATGGTAACAAGTGTATAAGACCTGACTTCAACTCAAAAATTGTGTCCTGTTCAAACTCGGGGAAGGTAATACATAGGGGTTGGTCTGTGACCCCCGTGTTTGCTAAATCCTTCATGGTCCTCTCGGGTACCCTTTCATTCTCCATTTTTTCCCTCGGTTTTTCTTCATGTGCAAGATTTAATCCTTCAAATTCTCCCCTGATTTGCTCAAATAACCAGGCTCGTCTCCTCAAAACTCGCTCACGCTCAATAATATTTGGTTCAAATAATAGCCTTTTCTCTCCTTGTGAGCGTGTGAACATCCACTAATATGCAACAAACAAGAAAATTATAGTAAGTATCAAGATCACTAACAAATAAACAATTATCTATAAAACTAAAAATAGTGCTTGAATACTAAAAACAACACTAATCAATACCGTTCCCCGGCAACGACGCCAAAATTTGGTACGCGCGTCGAATACGCTACCAAATTAATATCGTATTGTAATACCAATACTAACCTCACAAACTACCCTACTAAGTAGAGTGGCAAGCAAGGGTAAATCACACAGAGAACGGCCGATTAGTTCCGATATTAATAGCAAGCAATTAGAGTTATATATATAGAAATTTGAACAACTTAAGAAAGCAATAAATATTGGGGGGGGGGGGTTGATGATCGACTAACAACCTGCTAGTAACAAATAAAGACAATTAAATGAAATTGAAAGCATTTAGTACTAGAATTCAAGTAAGTAAATAATCAAAGACACTAGAATAGATTTTTCGGTTTTTGGTTTTCAAGTAATAAAGACGATCCACCCTTGATCATGCTTCCCCTTGGTCTAGACAATTTATGAAATTATTGTTAATGCCCGATTAATTGTGATTCAATACCTTATCTCAAGACTATTAACAAGCTCTAATAACCTTGTTGTCTCTTAATCCTAGTTAATCAAAACAAGTCTTCGACTAACCCTATTCGATTTAACCAAATCCTCGAACAAGCTCTCTTAGATTCAATAATCAAATGCATTAGGCACCAAAACAACGAGATAAATACGACATAAAAATCATAAGCTCAATTTTAGTGATCGAACTTTATGTTATCACCAATAAACATTCATTGTTTGCTACAAATGAGTCAAAAGCACTACAATTACGGATAGCAATCCTGACTACTAGCAACACCTTCATAAATCTCCTAAAGGGTGATCAATCCAATAATCAATTCATAAATGTGAATCAATAACAACAAATAATACAAAACACTTGAATACACAATCCTTTAGGTAACATTAACCACAATAATCACATAAATATTCTCGACTCAAAGTTCCACATTGATCAAGGTTGAATAAAAGGGTACTAACCACCCATTGCACCTAATATAATCAGAAAATAGAAGCAAATACAAGAAAACATGATAAACTCAAAGATTAAACCAAGATCTTGGGTTGAGGAGTGAAAGGTCTTCAATCTTCTTCCCAAACTTATCCTTGAGGATGATGGTGGCTCAAAAGTGGCTGGAAATGTGATCTAAGATAAGTCTAATTCAAATTGGAGGTTATATATATAGAGGGGAAAGTGCTAGCTCCAAGTTGGGCAAAACCGTATTTGAGTTTTTAATACAGTGGGTCGCGCCACGACCGTGGCACACAATTCGTTGTGGGCGCGGTGAAAAACAAGGGTTTGGGCCCAATTTGGGGCCGCGTACGCGGCCTAGATTTGTCTTGGCCGCAATTTGGTTGGGTTGGATTTTGCCCCATCTTTTGGTTCCTTTGCCACGGTCGTGGCCTGAATTTGTCTTAGCCGAGGCATTGAAGGCTGGATTTTGGCGATCTTCTAGATGATTTACCACGGCCATGGCCTGAATTTTCCTCGGTCGAGACGTTGAAGGCTGAATTTTGGCTATCTTCTAGACGATTTACCCCAGCCGTGGGCTAGTCTGCCTCGGCCGTGGCTTGGGCCGTAGGCGTGGCTCAACTAACCCGGGTGAGGTCCCGTTTCTTCCTTGTTATCCTTTCCACTTAAGGTCGAATCGTCCATTTGAGATCTTCGAAACCTATTTTTTGGCCTTAATTCACCTGTTTTGACACGGAAATGAACTAAACACGTCAAACTGCCCAATAAGAAATAAATGCACAAAACACATGTGAATATGCACACGAAAGCCGTAAAAAGACAATTAAATTGACCTAGAAGTGTACGCGCGACTACGTATACCAAATCTCCCCAAACTTAGACCTTTGTTCGTCTTGAACAAATAAAGAAAAAGAAGAAGGACATGTGTTAGGGCCGATTTAAGTGGCGAATTCAGTTTCAGACGAGGTTTTCAAAAGTAAGGCAATCATGATAAGATGAGCATATATAACAACTTCAACTACTTTTTAGACTTGAAAACCCTCAACTAACGATCCTCACGCACTACAAGAAAATCATTATTTACCGACGAATGAAATTATGTCACTAATTAAAGACGAATTAGTGACGAATTGCCGTCACAGACTTGAAAATTTTTGTATCCATTTTTACCAACGTTTTACCAACGTAATATAGTGACGGTCACTTTTCCATCAGTAGTTTGTCACTATTTTTGGAGGCAACTTAGTGCGCCAATTTGTTGTAATGAAATTAATGACGAAACAATTTCGTCAATAGTTAGTGACGAAAATCCGTTACTAAACCAAAAATATCATGTTTAGATTTCAAGAAAATCACTATTACCGACGGAGTTACCGACGAATAAAATTCTGACACTGATTACCGACGAATTAGTGACTGATTATCGTCACAAACTTGGTAATTTTTGTATCAATTTTTTACCAACGTCTTACCGACGGAATATAGTGACGGTCACTTTTCCGTTAGTAGTACGTCACTATTTTTGGAGGCAACTCAGTGCGCCAATTTGTTGTAACGAAATTAGTGATGAAACAATTCTGTCAATAGTTAGTGACGGGTATCCGTTACTAAACTAAAAATATCATGTTTAGATTTCAAGAAAATTACTATTACTGATGGAATTACCAATGAGTAAAATTCTGTCACTAATTACCGACAGATTAGTGGCAGTTTATCGTCACAGACTTGGAATTTTTTTGGTCCATTTTGACCAATGTCTAACTGACCGAATAATGACGAAATATAACGACGGTCACTTTTCCATCAGTAGTACGTCACTATTTTTGGAGGCAACTTAGTGCGATTGAATATGACAAACATACGAATAAAATACAGGATTAATATCACATTGCAACGTGTATAACTGTTTGAATCCCGGTTTGCAATATCTAGCAAGTTTCTTGAGATAATCGAAATTTTGAATAGTATTTTTGTTCTTCTCCAGAAAATTATTTAAAAAATATATATACATATAAAAATATATAAAATAAGGGTCAATTACCAAAAACAACCTGAATAATGGGCTTTTTTTACTTTTGCAACATAAACTTTTTATTTTTTCCGATAACAATCTGTACTAATTGTGTTTTGCCAATTTTCAAACTCTGGTGATATTTCCGGCCGTATAGGCCATGCGACTTGCACATGTTCCATTTTGAATCAATAAGATGGCGACACGTGGCGACTGATAAAATATAAAAACTAGTATTAATAAATATTAAAATTTTCAGAATTTTTTTAATAAATTTAGAAAATTAAAAAATAAAATTCTGAAATTATTTTAGAAATTCTAAAAAAAAAATTTAAAATTTAAAAAAATATTTATAATCCAAAAAATAAAATAAAAAATTCTGTAATTAACTTAAAATTTCGGTCAAAATTCAGAAAATTCATTTATAAATTCTAAAAATTAAAAAATATTTCTAAATTATTTGAAAATTCCAAAAAATATTTAAAATTAAGAAAAATCATTTCTAAAAATTTTAAAATATTTATTAATATTTATTTTGATATTTAATTAGTCGCCACGTGTCGCCATCTTGTTGGTCCAAAAAGGAACATGTGCAAGTCACATGGCCTATATAGCCGGAAATATCACTGGAGGTTGAAAATTGAAAAAAAATAATTAGTACAGGTTGTCATCGAAAAAAATAAAAAGTTTAGGTTGCAAAAGTAAAAAAGGCTCATAATATAGGTTGCTTTTTGTAATTGGCCCATAAAATAATTTAAAAAGATTTACATATTGTTTTAAAATGTCAAAAAATTAATAAACTATTAAAATATTTAATGTTATTTTAGAGTTAGTGGTAGTAGCCTACGACTCTAACGAGTAGAGTGGTAAGTAAGGGTCGATCCCACAGAGAACGGTGGATTAGTGTTGTTCGGATATTACAAGCAAAAATGATTTATGATGGATAGGGTAATAAACTTAAACAATTAAATGAGAGGGGTTTTGGATTGAGTTAACAACTAAATGCTAATAAGTGATCAACTAAACTTCTAGATAAGCAATAAATATTTTTGGTATTTTATATCAAACAAAGAAAGACAAATAACAAATGTTTTTCGGGTTTTAGAATATGATAAAAGGTCTACTCTCAATCTAGTATCCCCTTGAATCGGACTACCTAATGATTATCGTTGATGCCCTAAATTCAATGCGATTTAAACCCTTATCCCACAATCTACAAGATCCGCTTATGTAGACCGTGTTGTCCCTTAATTGTGTATAAATCAAAGGTACACTTATCGATTTATCCCTACCCAAATCAATTAGTGATCCAAACAAGCTCTTTTCACACTAATTGATATTGGGTGGTCACGAGCTAGAACAACGGGATAAATAAAGCATAAACCTCGACACGATCGGGTTTAGAGGCCAAACTCTATTATGCCACCAATGATATCAAGCATTGTTCGCTACTAAGGGAGATTGAAGCTTCAACAATCACGGAAAGTGAAGTTCAATCTCTAGCAACATACAATAAATGCCTCCCAAAGGAAGATAAATCCTAAAACAAGCATCTAGGCATGAGACAATCCAATCAAGCATTATAGAACATTTAAATTGCATAAATAAGATAACATCAAGAGTCAATAATCACATTCTCATCATCAATCAAGGTTCAACATGACCAAGGGTAGAATTTAGGGTGCTAGCCACCCATTACACCTAATACAATCAAGAAATTACAGAAAATACAAGAATTCTTAAAGATAGAGTGAAAAAACCCAAGGATGATCAATAGGGAAGATGATGTGACTTTTTCTTGCCCTTCTCTCCTCCTTGGATGTGATGGTGGCTGAATAGTGCTTCCAAAAGTATCAAAAAGTTAGGTCAAATTCGAATGGGATGATATATATATAAGGGGAGAAAGTGCTAGTAAAAAATAGGCAAAATCGCATTTAGGATTTTAAAACAGGGTAACAAATCTCGGCCGAGACGAAAGTGTGTCTCGGCCGAGACGTGAAAAAGGGCTTTTCAGCTGGTGGGTCGAAGGCTGATCTCGGCCGATATTCAACTTCATCTCGGCCGAGACGTAAAAAGGGGAAATTGGGGCTGGCTAGGATTTTACTCATCTCGGCCGAGATCTTGGTCTTTTGAAAATCTTGAAATTCTTTGGAAACTCAACTCGGTCGAGATGCGTTTCTTGTCTCGGCCGAGATCTTCATTTCTGCAAATCTTCATGTTTACCCTGGCGACTCATCTCGACCGAGATTTTCATCCTATCTTGACCGAGATCTTCAGTTAGCCCTTCCTTTTGTTGCCTCGACCGATTCCTCCGCAATCGTTTGGTGTTCTTTTTCGATCCTTTTTCACCTGTCTTAACAAAAAACAACACAAACGCATTATTTTGCCCATGGGAATACAAAAGCACTAAATACACGTGATTGTGCACATTATTGACACTAAAGTGCCTTAAAGTGCGTGCACGAGAGACGTGTACCAAATCTCCCCTAACTTAGAACTTGTTCGTCCCGAACAAGAAAGAGAAAAACAAAAGGACACGTGTTTAGGGCAGAGTTTAGTGGCATTTGATTTCAGAGAATTTTCATGAAAAAGAATAAGCGATCATGATAAAAGCGAGCATATGTGATAGACTAGATCCACTACTCTCGAGACATAACACTCTCAACTTAAGATCCTCACCGTGTGAGTGTATCTCTCTCTCTCAAGTGCATTAAAAAGGGTAGTGTTTACACTCACATTGAAATGCACACAATGCCTACCATAAGCTTGCCAGTCATTTGAACCTGAAATAGTACTTGATGGGTGACAATGAATCAATTAGGTCTTTATGTGGGTTGTAATGTTGGCTATGGGTAAGGTGGGATAAAATTTAGGTAAAAGTGACTATAAAATGGACTAACTGAGTCGTGCACTACCCATTTACCCCTCAAACAATGGTCACTCAACCTCACTCTTTTAATTCTCAATCAAGTCGAACTTGGGATTCGACTTCTTCACCTTATTCCTACCTACATTTCCCATATTTATCAATCCTTTCAATAATTATGCTTCTTAAGAGTTTTCTAAACAAGGGATTGTAATCACAAAATGATGTGATTTTCATTAACCTCTCCAAAAGAATGATATATACACTTCCTCTTTCTTTCGTTTTTCTGGTTTTTTCGATTTTTTTTTTTTTGGGAAAGGTTAATATTCTCGATTATAGCCTATTTTGCGTTTTTCCTTTCACCCTTCTTCGTTTTCCACTAGTTTACCCAAAGTCAATCCCAATTTCAAGACTAACTACCTTCCAACCGCCTCCCTCATTCTCAACAGTCTGTTTGGGTATCAAAGGCTAAATGAAAGGTAAATTGGCTTGTAGTGTTGGGTATCAAACAAAAAAAGACTTAAGCTCAAGGGGCTCAACTAGAGACAATGTCAAATTTGGTAAAAAGGAAATATTTTCAAGCTTTTGAAATAGGTTTGATCAAGAATTGCCTAATATTATTTTCAAAGCCACAACATGTATTGACTTATTCAAAAGTAGAAAATTGGGGCAAGTTCTAGAGGAAAATGCATGCATTCAATGAATTTTCGCACCGAAAGGAAATTTAATTTCACCCCCAAAAATGGGAGTACGCATTAGGCTCAAAGACTCGCTTGGTTGCAATTTGCAATTTTAATCAAACGTTTTTAGTGTATGTTCAATTTTGTTTCAAAAAGTCTATCATGCTCTACCATGTGCTTCTTTCAAAAATATTTGTTAAAAATTTTCATCATTAATCAATGCCACATTTTTCCTTCCTAAACTCATCCAATTGCTTTCTCGAGCTGAAGACTTGTACGATCCCACCCCCTCCCCAAACTTAGTTGCGAACTAAGTTTGTGGAAAAAGAAGAGTATAAGTCGATACTCGTCGAAATCAACAAATTATTAACCAACCAACTAACTAACTTAACAAAAATAATCTTACTCCTAAAAATATGCAAGGTATCAAAATTTAATAAAGACAATATCAACATAACCAAAATAAACAAAAGATAGCAATTGGCTCACAGTGGGTCTCGGCTGAGATGCGTGTGCATCTCGGCCGAGATATCGTTCCAGAGATGTTTGCCAGTTTGGGCTCTCCTGAGTCTCGGCTGAGATGCCGTATGTTTCTCGGCCGAGATGTGCTTCCAGGGAATTACCGTGTTGCGCCTTCACAACGTCTCGGCAGAGATTCCTCGTGTGTCTCGGCCGAGATGGGCTCCCCTGCATTTTTCTTTCATTTTGGTCCCCTTCACCCCCACTTCATGCTATCTCTCGATTATTCTAATTTATACCTGCATATTTCTCAACAGAAACATCAAATATGCCACAAGGCATCTATTGAGCAACTAACTAGGAATTTGAAATGCGAGAAAACGAGTGACCGCCGGGTTGCCTCCCGACAAGCGCTTCTTTAAGGTCATTAACTTGACCCTATCATCCTATTGTTTGTCAAGGAGGCTCGAAGTAAAAGTTCTCGTCTGAGCCTTTACAACTTTGCCCTTAAGTGAATCTCCAACGAGTCGCTTTTCTTGATCCATGGAATTTCCATTCCACTATTCCCCATATGTTCCCATCTTCTGTCTTTCCTTTGGCTTCCTTCCCTCCTTACAAAAAGATTTCTCAACAAGAACAAGTGTTTAAGCGTAGACAACAAATATATGATAATTCTAGCCAATATGATTGAGCTCTCATGATACCCTTCCGCAAATGAGGGTGTTTCAATTTTTACCACAAGATTTCCTTCCCAATTTGAAAGAATTTTTACAACAATGCCGATTTTGAAGAAAGTAAAGTTAGTTGGTGAGGAGAAAATTTCCATCCCAACAAAATCATGCTTGGCAATTTCTAAAACCCTTCCTTGACATCTTGTGGTAAATATGAAGGGGGTGGGGATGCAATTCAAATGCCTCGAAGATAAGTTGTCAAGTCTAGGGGTTTCACATTTTCTTGAAATACATTTATCGCTCTCAAATAGGGGTGGTTCCCTAGAAACCCGATTATTAGCATGGGTGGGAGGTGTTTCATCAAAGACTTTTTGGAAATGAGGAATGCTCAAGAGTTGAAAATTTTCCTAAAAGATGACGTCATCATTTTCCAAAGTACAAGTGAAGGGTTCACCTAAATCAATGAATGCATCAAGGGAAAATTTTTCATTTGAAAGATGTTTGCAAGAAAAGTCATTCATCAAAAAGTCATCAAAGAAAACATTTTCCACATCGTAACCTATGCCAAAACCTTCACTAAGACCACTTCCATTGTTGTTAACCTCACTCTCAAATTCATCAACCACTTCAAACAGTTTTTGAGATTCGAGTTCTACCACTTGAAGGCTTGGGTCTTCTTTGGTGAGTGCTTTGCACATTTCTCGGAGTTCATCTTTGGGAAAGATTCATCATCCCTACCCAAGTGTTCTTGTCCTTCTAACCTGCTTACCACGGTAACCAAATAACTAATTTGAGTCTCAAGACTCATGATTCTCGACCGATATCTTCCGGTAAGGTTTCTTCCTCCCCAAGATATGCGTATTTGAGATGGGGGGGGGGGGGGAAGGGTTTTGAGCTCAAGGGTTGGTGCCTTGATGGTAGAGGGTAGCACTTTCTCTTGAGATTCCGGCAATTGTATGAACTTGGGAAAGGACTTGGTTCGGAATGGCTTGGAGTGATTGTTCCACTGTCCCCACCAACTCTTCCTTGGTGTCTATTGGCTCTGTCTTCTCTAGATCATTCGCCAATTCAATTGTTTCCTGGTCCCTGCAATAATACTCAAGCACTTCCTCTACAAAGGGATCAATAGCATCAATAACATCAATAGAATGCATACTATGCAAATCCTCAGGATACTTCATCGATTCAAAGATGTTGAATTGCACCACTTGGCCATCAAATTCCATGCTAAGAGTTCCCTCTCGCACGTCAATCTTTGTTTGGGAGGTGTTCAAGAACGGCCTCCCAAGCAAGATTGGAGTGGAATTTGACGAGTCTCTATGCATATCCAGTACATAGAAATCCGCTGGAAATATGAGGTTATCAACCTCAACTATCACGTCCTCAATCACCCCATCCGGAAACGAGGTGCTTCGGTCGGCTAGTTGGATGCTACCCTCGTATCCTTCAGTGGACCCAAGTTTAAGCTATCGAAAATGGAATGGGGCATCACGTTGATTGATGCCCCTAGATCCAACATGGATTTCTCTATTCTAGTGTTACCAATTTTGCACGGAATGACGAACATTCCCGGATCTTTGCACTTCTGTGGCATATTTTTCTGGAAAACCGCTGAAACACTTTCTCCCATTAGGACCTTCTCATTCCTTTGTAGCCGCATTTTGTTAGTGCACAAGTCTTTCAGAAACTTTGAATATCGAGGAATCTGTTTTACGACCTCCACTAAGAGAATACTGATTTCAACCTTCCTGAATACCTCCATTGTCTCCTTGTCTCTATTTCTGTCTGGAATCCTCTTCATTTAACTCAGAAACGGAAGTGGTGGAATTTTAGGATTTATTTGGGATTCCTAAGAATCTCGGCCGAGATTGTCTTGTGTCTCGGCCGAGACAAGTGTGCAGGGGGTTTTCTCTTCTGGACGAGGTGGGCCATCTCGGCCGAGATCTTGATGTTTCTCGGCCAAGATTTTATTCTCAGCAGACTCTCTTTCACTTTTGGCTCTCCTTTCTCCATCTCTCGACTTCCCCTTTTCAAGGACCTTCCCGCTTCTCAAGACTCCCACGCTAACATTTTCAATTTCGCCTTGTGGAGAGTATTTATTGGTAGGAAAAGGCAGTAGGTGATCGAGAAAGCATGCATTTAATGCCTCCTTTTGTTTTCGCAACTCCTTAGCAATCTTCCACTTAGGTGTCCGAATTTTAACTTCAGCCACATGGGGAGTTGATGTCTCTTCTTTCCTCGGACTATCATCCAATTCCTCAGTCTTTCCCTGTGAAGTATACCCGGGCTTTTCAGGCTCTCCAAGTAACTCCTCATTCATAGCAACAATGGCACTCACATTTTTCGGATTGACTTCCGGTTGAGCCGGTAACCTTCCTCCTTGAGCATTTTCTAATCGAGATACCGCTGATGCTATTTGACTGACTTGATTCTCAATACTCTGGAACCTCAAACTCGATTCCTTCTGCAGTTGAAGTGTACTTGTTTTTAGGCTCTTGACTATGTCAGAAAGGGATGGATCAGAGGGTACTGGCTCAGTGGTTTGCCCTTGCTGGAACATCCCCCTAGGATAGGGGGGTCGATTGTGTCCACCTTGATCACCCTGCTGATGCATATTTGGACCTTGACTCCCATATTTGAAGTTTGGATGGTCCCTCCATCCCGGGTTATATGATTGCGAATAAGGATCATATTTCCTCCTGGTAGAGTTAGGATTGAAGTTGTGAATTGCATTTGCATAGGCTTCTATCTCTTCTCCGACAATAGGGCAAGTGTCAGTGGAGTGCTCGGTTACTTGGCAGATTCTGCAAGGTTTTGTAGTAGGAGTGCCAACCGAAATCACTTTCTTCACCAGGTTGGTGAGCTGGTCCAATCTTTCTTCAACAGTTGAATCGATAACATCTTTGACTCGCCTCACTGGTTCTCTACAACCGAACTGTTGAGTGTTGGCAGCCATCTTGGAGATCAATGCTCGGGCCTCAGTAGGTACTCCATTCGCCGAATCAATCATGTTTCGATCTGTTAGACACAACCCCTCATACCAATACTGGATTAACAACTGCGAAGCGATTTGATGTGGCGGGCAACTTCCTACAAGCTGCTTAAATCGTTCCCAGTACTGAAACAATGTTTCCCCCTGCATTTGCCTCACTCCACTAATTTATTTCCGGATGTTGGTAGCTCGAGAAGCTCGGAAATACTTTTCAAGAAACTGTGTTTCCATGTGATCCCAAGTGGTGATTGATCCGGATGGCAAGTAGTACAACCAATCCCTAGCAAGATTTTTTAATGAGAACGAAAATGCTAGAAGCTTAATTTGCTCTTTAGTCACCCTCGATGGCTTCATGCTCGAACATACCAGATGGAATTCTTTCAGGTGTTTATGCGGGTCCTCCTCGGATAGCCCATGGAATGATGGTAGGAGGTGTATGAGCCCCGATTTAAGCTCAAAAGCAGCATCATTTCCTACTGCTGGGAATGTAATACACAAGGGTTCTTGAGCAACCCTTGTGTTGGCAAGTTCCTTCATGGTCCTTTCCGGACCCTGATCCTCAGCCATTCCTTCCAATCCGACGGTCTCTTCACTCTCTAAGTTCAAATCTTCAAATCCTCCTCGGACTTGTTCCAAATTCTGGGCTCTTCTTCTCAACTCTCGTTCACGTTCCACAATATCCAGTTCAAATACCAATCCTCTCTCTCCTTGTGAACGCAAGAACATTAACTACCTATCCAGACACAAGAAAACAAGAGAATATCAAACTACTAGATAAACAAGAAGTAGATAAACAACTAATAAACTGAAAATAATGCTTGAACAAATAAAACAACACTATTCTTATCACCGTTCCCCGGCAACGGTGCAAAAAATTGGTAGTCCGGTCGTTTCTTACCATCAAATTGAACGTATATATATAAGAAAATGTATACGCGATACCTAGCCTACGACTCTAACGAGTAGAGTGGTAAGTAAGGGTCGATCCCACAGAGAACGGTGGATTAGTGTTTTTCGGATATTACAAGCAACTAATGATTTATGGTGGATAGGGTAATAAACTAAAACAAGTAAACGAGGGGGGTTTTGGATTGAGTTAACAACTAAATGCTAACAAGTGATCAACTAAAATTCTAGATAAGAAATAAATATTTTTGGTATTTTATATCAAACAAAGAAAGACAAATAACAAATGTTTTTCGGGTTTTAGAATATGATAAAAGGTCTACCCTCAATCTAGTATCCCCTTGAATCAGACAACCTAATGATTATCGTTGATGTCCCAAATTCAATGCGATTTAAATTCTTATCCCACAATATACAAGGTCCGCTTATGTAGACCGTGTTGTCCTTTAATTGTGGATAAATTATCAATTTATCCCTACCCAGATCAATTAGTGATCCAAACAAGCTCTTTTCACACTAATTGATATTGGGTGGTCACGAGCTAGAACAACGGGATTAATAAAGCATAAACCTCGACACGATTGGGTTTAGAGGCCAAACTCTATAATGCCACCAATGAGATCAAGCATTGTTTGCTACTAAGGGAGATTGAAGCTTCAACAATCACGGAAAGTGAAGTTCAATCTCTAGCAACATACAATAAATGCCTCCCAAAGGGTGATCAATCCTAAAACAAGCATCAAGGCATGAGACAATCCAATCAAGCATTATAGAACATTTAAATTGCATAAATAAGGTAACATCAAGAGTCAATAATCACATTTTCATCATCAATCAAGGTTCAACATGACCAAGGGTAGAATTTAGGGTGCTAGCCACCCATTACACCTAATACAATCAAGAAATTACAGAAAATACAAGAATTCATAAAGATAGAGTGAAAAAACCCAAGGATGATCAATAGGGAAGATGATGTGACTTTTTCTTGCCCTTCTCTCCTCCTTGGATGTGATGGTGGCTGAATCGTGCTTCCAAAAGTATCAAAAAGTTAGGCCAAATTCGAATGGGATGATATATATATAAGGGGAGAAAGTGCTAGTAAAAAATAGGCAAAATCGCATTTAGGATTTTTAAACAGGGTAAGGAATCTCGGCCGAGACGAAAGTGTGTCTCGGCCGAGACGTGAAAAAGGGCTTTTCAGTTGGTGGGTCGAAGGCTGATCTCGACTGAGATTCAATTTCATCTCGGCCGAGATGTGAAAAGGGGAAATTGGGGCTGGCTAGGGTTTTACTCATCTCGGCCGAGCTTGGATTTCATCTCGGCCGAGATCTTGGTCTTTTGAAAATCCTGAAATTCTCTGGAAACTCATCTTGGCCGAGATGCGTTTCTTGTCTCGGCCGAGATGTTTAGTTCTGCAAATCTTCATGTTTACCCTGGCGACTCATCTCGGCCGAGATCTTCAGTTAGCCCTTCCTTTTGTTGCCTCGACCGATCCCTCGACTCCGCGATCGTTTGTGTTCTTTTGCGATCCTTTTTCACCTGTCTTAATACAAAAACAACACAAACGCATTATTTTTCCCATGGGAATACAAAAACACTAAATACACGTGATTGTGCACATGATTGACACTGAAATGGCACTAAAGTGCCCTAAAGTGCGTGCACGAGACACGTGTACCAATTAGTTTATGATCTTGTGAATAATTTAAAAAAAAATGGAACGATTTTAATATTTTTAGAAAAAAAATTCATATTATAAAAATAATTTAACGGTTTCCCAAAGATCTTGATTTTTAATAAATATGTTTAAATGTTTTAAAGTAAATACCCAAATGTTGTAGAACTCGCCAGACGCTAGTTTGATGGTTGACCGAGAGCTAGCGACTATTTGGGGCCTAGGCGAGGCATTGTCGCATAGATGCCCTTAGGCGGGAGGAATCGAGAAAAAAAATTTAGGAACCTAAGAAAAGCGTAGTGCCTAAGCGGAGATTAGTCGAAATTTTTTGCAACAATTAATAAACACAAGAAAATAATTTGTAGATACAATTGTACTAATTGATTCATGTAATTTATTTTAATTTATTTTACATTTTGTAAGAAAATTGTATTCGCTTTAATATGTGATAAATTATCTTATACAACATATATATATTATATATAATAAACTAAGTAGGTACTAGAAGAGAATGATAGAATTAAAAATTACACAACTAAATCAGCAAAAAAAACGGCTGGGTTTAATTAGCCCCTACATATTAAATAATTACCCTAAATTCCCCTTCTCTCTTCTCTCTCACATATACACACGCTGAGTGCGCGATTTCTGCTTCCAATCTTCTCGCTGTACAACAATCTGCCATCGCCATCCCTACGGCTACTCAGTCGGCCACATCGCTCGTCTAATAGCCCAGTGCCGCCGTCCGTCCGTGTTTGGAAAGGTAAGTATTGTATATAAATAGGTCATACTTTTGATGTTTTTGTTGTATTTATAAACTGATTCACATGTTAAATATACCCATAGTGATTTTTCAAGTCTATACAATGTTGTTTGTTTATTTGCTCACAAAAATCGATATTTCCAGATCTGTTATTTCACGTTGATTATTAAGAATGAAGACAAAGAATCTGTTTTTTAATTAGGAGTTCTTTATTACCTGCACTAGTTTTAGAATAGACTGCCATTTAAATAAGAGTGGTGGGAGGGAGTGTTGAAAACTTAAAATCCTGTTGTTTAATATTTACAATTGTTCAAGACTCAAAAGAGTGCAGATTTTATCACTAACCCGACCCGCTTTTCCTTACCCTTTCTAATGCTCCATTTAACGTAACTCAGATAAATTCTATCATCTAGACAGGGGTCCCACATGGGTCACCCACTGATGCAATTGGGGGTAAGCCTTAAAAGTCATACTCCTGGCAATATTTGATGCTTCCATGGCTGCTGTTGTGTTCCTATTCACTAACATCAATTCTAATACAACTTTAGTAACCAATCTTGTCTTGCCAACTCATCATCGATAAAAGAAATGGAAACTTGCATTCTTTATGTTATGCGTTGCCTAATTTTCATAGAATTTCCCCTTCTTGTCAAACAAATGTTTGAATATGTTTTTTAAGGAAGTTTAGTATTAGAATATTGTGTTTCGAATCTGTTTATTGATCACATACAATATTCTGTTTTTTAATTAGAATAAGTGATTTATACAAAAAGTAGAAGTTATATTGTTTGGAAAATAGTGATTTTAAAATAGAAGTTGTATGTATAAGCAGAATAAAGCATTTGATGACCTGCTTCCATCTTATGCTTAATATAAGTTATTTTAAACCACTATTAAAGTAGAAGCAGTTATTTAAAAACACTCAAATTTATTAATTTTAAGCAAAAAATGTAAAAGTGCTTATTATAAGCTTTCGCAAACATTGTCATATGTTTGTAATTGATTTTACTAAGTGCTTTTCAGCTTATAACTTGAGAAAAGTTATTTTGGAGTGTGTGAGAATACAACTTTACCTTTAAAAAAAGTGATTATTGGCCAAAAGCTAAGAGTAGGAAATAGTTGTTTTTGTCAATTTTTTGGTATAAATAAATAAATAGAAGTTTTCTCTCACCCATAAGCCAAAACTGCTTAAGTATAAAAACACTCCACATTTTACATTTGACCAAAATCACTTTTATTCTCAAATACTAGTACTTTTGATTTTAAGCAATTTTACCACAATCTTTACTTTTAATCGCTTCTTCAAAAGTTAAACAAAGGCAAACACCCCCATAATAGAAAAATATGTTCTACTTATTTTGTAGCTTTTTTTAATCTTTAACCTTATTTTATTTTTATATTTAATCACTAGTTTAGGTACATTTATTTTGCATATGATTAATACCAATCTTCAATTATATATTTGTGCATGTGTTCACTGAAATATTTAAAAAGCTAAAAAATCAAAATTTACATGTCAGATCATATCAAAGTCATATTAATGATACTAGGGGTAAAACTTACCTTTGGGTATGGATTGCTATAATAGAAAAAAGCATGGGATTGTCAGCCTGCATTCTATTTGACCTTTTTTTCCTTTTTATATTATTTAGTTGTTTAGTTTTTTATATTATTTAGTTATTGTCAGCCTTTTTTTTTTTTTTTTTTAACATCTTACCTATAATATGTAAGATTTATATTATATATTATTTTCTTTGTAAAATAATACTCATTTCGTTTAAAAAGGTATCAGTTTAGCCTTTTCTAGATAATTTAAGAATGAATAATAATGATAAATATATATATACACAATCTATTTAATTAGAATATGTTTTTGAAATAAGGAAAAAGTGAAGTAAATTAAATAGATTATTAGGGCTAAGATTGGAAGAATTGTGGTTTTTCTTTTGCTAAAGCGACACTTATCGACACTTTTTTGAATTTTTTTATCTTATCTAAAGTGACAATTTGAAGTGGAGGGAGTATAATATAACTATAACATATTAAATGTATTGCTAATTATAAAATATATATTTGTTTAATTGAGTAGGCGCATAGGATAAACGTATAATATTATATACGTTACTATTACCTTATTCTACCACTAAAATAAATAATGGGTTCAGGTAATATCAGATCTTATTACTTGCCATCCGTTGGATAATTCTATCCTCTGCTAAAATTGACTTTCATATCTCAAAATTTGTGATATGGATGTCAATTTTACCCCAGGTAGTTTACCCGACAATCGCGGATAATAAGATTGGGTATTATCCGATATTTTAGTGGTCAGATAAGGTACGGTATAAAATATTATAAGTTTATCTTAACCGCCTAATAAATATTTATTTTATAATTAACAATATATTTAATATATTATGCTTATAATTATATTATTTAGCATACAAAATAACATTTATGTATTATATTACAATATATTGTTTATTGTTTTAAGTTATTTATACATCAAAAGGGGAAGGTTATTGGTAGATAACTTTGGATAGAGATATTTTAATTTCATCTAGTGTTTACTTTGGTGGAAATAAAAAATCGAGTTATCCTTCTGACCTGGGATAAAATGCTAAATCCAGATTTACTTTTTAGCACACTCGTATGACTAATTTTTCATGATAATCAATATTTTTTTTGGAAATAAAAATGATTAAAATATAATAAATAATTTATTCAACTAGTATTACTCAATTTTTAACGCTTAACACCAATTTTAAATTAGAAGTCAGATCACTAAAAAATAATCCAAACCATATATTATACTAGTAAATGAATTAGTATGTGCATAATATAGTTATGATAATTTATTTTAAAGGATGAAGGTTTTTTTCCTTCTTAGTTTGATTGGTATCTCCACTTTATTGAAAATAGATTTTATTTATATTTTGTGAAATCTTATTGTGTGCCCTTATATCTGAGTTAAATTGAAACATAATATATAAATGGATATGAATCATCAATGGATGTATAAACGACTTCAGAATGGTCTCTTAAATCAAGAATTTTTAGATGGACTCGAAACATTCATACACTTTGCAATTAGGCAACCTAAATGGATGGATGGTGAAAAGATTAGGTGTCCGTGCACTCAAAAGAGGTGCCAAAATAAAAAATATCTTGATATCTCCAAAGTCAAATACCATATCGGTAGGTATGGATTTGTTCCCAACTATTACGTATGGACTTTCCATGGAGAGGTCAATATGAGGGAAGATATCGTTTATCTTGAAACTTCTTCTTTGCCAAGTGAAGAAGTATCTGACGCGTACCGCAACATGGTTATAGATGCTGCTGGCCCTGATTTCGACGTGGGTGATGTGGAGCTTATACAATTCAATGCATGCTTATGGCATTTTAATTACATGAATGTTCTAGGCCCCTTTCCGAACCTCCGAATCCTGAGGCTAAACGTTTTTACGACATGCTAAACGCTGCAGATAAAGAGTTATGGACTGGGTGTCAAAGACATTCACAATTATCTCTTGTAGCTCGACTTATGAGCATGAAATCAGAACACCATATGTCTGAAAAGCAGTGTTCTAAAAAACGGGCTAGGCGGCCGCCTAGCGCCCAGCCCGACCCATTTTTTCACCTATTCGGTCGTTTTCGGCGGTGGGCGAGTTTGGCGCCGCCGAGCCCGATTAGGCAGCGCCTAACCCGCCTAGGCGCCTAGGCCCCTTTTTTTTTTTTTTTTTTTTTTTTTTTTTTTTTTAAATTTTAAGTTATATATATATATATATATTTTTGAATCACTTAATTGATTTGGATGACATATTTTGATTTTTGACTTATGGGCTAATGCTTCACGTATTGCTTTATTCAGTATCGACTATTGAATTTTGCAGTATTCTTTGTTTTTTGTACATGTAAATATTACACTATCCTTGATTATGTTAGCTAACAGGCAAAATATAGTTTGTTTAGGATAGGTTGCTATTATTTTCAATTTTTTTTTATATATTATTTACTTATTGAATATTTATAAATAATTAAATTATTCGTCTAAGGTGGTGCCGCCTAGGTCCCGTCTAGGCGCCGCCTAGGCGCTCTAGGCGCTAGGCCCCAGTCGACCAACCGACTAGCGACTAGCGATTTTTAGAACATTGCTGAAAAGTTGTTTGATCAGGTTACACAATTGATGAAAGAGATAGTTCTAGATAACAATTTGGTGGTTGATGATTTTTACTCATCCAAAAAATTATTGCGAGGAATGAGTCTTCCAGTGGAGAAGATTGATTGTTGCTTTAACAATTGCATGATCTATTGGGGAATTGACATCAAAAGAGACAGTATTAAGATCTGTAACCATCCAAGGTTCAAAACGACTACACGGGGTGATGATGAGCAACGCAAGACCAATGTAGCCTACAAAAGGATGTATTACTTTCCTCTCATTCCTCGACTAAAACGATTATATGCGTCTAATGCTACAACCAACGATATGCAATGGCATGCAAGTTCACTAGATGCCGGGCAGAGGTAAACGTTTGAAGACATCCGGACCCACTGCAGCACCACCTACACGAAAGGTTCCACCTAGATTTCAGCTAGCACCGACCATTACACCTTCTATTTCACCACCTGCTTCACAGGTCTCGCGTGGATTTCGACCATCACCATCCTCCGCACCACTTGTTGCACCACCACCTGCATCACAGGTTCTATCTGGATTTCAGCGAGCACCGGCCTCTACACATTCTCTAACACCACCTGCATCACAAGTTTCACGTGGATTTCAACCACCATCATCCTCCACACCACTTGTTGCACCACCACCTGCATCACAGGTTCCGTCTGGATTTCTGCTACCATCAGCCCCTACACCTTTTGTTGCACCGCCGCCTGCATCTCAGGTTCCATCTGGGTCTGGACCACGAGTTCCGATACCACCATCTCCCGCCTCGTCCCATGGCCCATCCATGGATTTTGCATCATCACAGGGTCAAGAGTTTACAATTGCACCATATACATCATCAGGTGCAACATGTTCGACAAATGGTGAGAAAGTGCTTGAGATATATGTGGTTGAAAAAAGGTAAATGTAAAAATATTGTTGAGTAAGTGGTCCTTGATTGTGATTACCTTGAATTTTCAGATTTATCATTTTGTTTTTATTCTTCAATTTGCAGCATCATTCCATCTCACCAGACTTCATCAGTATTAAGAGGTATTTTTTAGTCTCTGGTCGATTTTGATGGAACGACCTGGAAGAAAGTGTCTGAGGAGACCAAGAGAATTTATAAGGAGGAGTTCTACGTATGTCTTTTATCTTTCACCTTTACATGATATGCACAAATATGTGACTCTATCTAGTGAAGGCAAAACTGAAAGGGATGTATAATTAATTTCACAAAAAAAGTGGGGATGTTTAATTTGTACAGTGAAGTGGGATAAAAGTGATAATTGTAATAACTATATATGCTTATACGTATATGTACACCTTTATTATTTGGACTAATGTGGGATTGAATGTTGTTGTTTATTGGTCATTGTCTATTATGCAGAAACGATGCAAATGGGATCCCATTTATGATAGCGCTATTGCAGTATCCCTGAAAAGCAGCTGAATGTTATAGACACATGGTCAGTGAATGGAACAAAAAATGGAATGAAAAGAAAGAAAAGGCTAAAGGTGCTTTTGAGGATACATGGAAGAATTTTCTAGCACATTGGGCTAAGCCTGAGGTTATACATTTATTAGAGCAGAATCGCAAAAATCGACTGAGTGAGCCATGTGGAGAAGGTACAGGTGTCTTCACAAAGGAGGTTCTAGATCTGCTCAGGATCATGCTATAGCAATTGTAAGAATAATGTGTTAACCAAAAGTTAGTTTTGCATTCCGTGCTTAAAACTTTATATACACTAATTATATATTTTTTCTCCAGGCAATAGAGAAGGGCGAACCTTCCACATAATGGGATGTCTTCGTTAGGTTACATCCTCCAAAGGAAGATGGTTCATACACATATGGGAAGCCCAAAAAAATTGCTGTAAGTATGATACATATGGGGTAAATTAACTCTAATGGTTTGTGGGGTCTCATTTTCTATTTCCCTTTTCTCCCTAACTTGATGATTTTTCAATAGAATAATGCTACGTGGGGTCAATTATAGATTACTAAAAGAATATCTTATTTCATTTTACGATAATCATTCTTCATTATAATATATTGAAAGCATAAGCATAAACATCAACTAATTTTTTAGAGTAAAAATAAACTATATTTATTAAGGAAACTGCTTAGCTGAATTTTGGATAGTTAAGAGTAGGAAGAACTAGGATAGCATTAGCTTTAAATTATTTGTTGATGTGTCATGCATTTGTCATAAATTCAATAAACCTGAACTTTATATCACAAGTAAAGGAGTACTGAAACTGGAATTCAATTTTAATGGAATTTCTCTCTCTCTCTTTTTTTTTTTTTTTTTGTCAAACTATTAATCCATAAACTAATTCTGACAATAAGTTACTGAAATCCGTCATCAACAGACGAAGTATGGAACCGGATAACATAAAGTATCCTTAATTGACCTACTTATTCCAAAAACATAACAATGTTTGTGAATTATGAATATACTAACATTTTGTCCTAATCTATAGTTCACCTAGAGATTATTCAACATAAGTGTGTCCCTATATAGAGAATTCTTTGCCACACCATGGATGGCTAGTGCTTATTTCATGAGCTGTTATGAGTGGTTCTTTAATTTGATGTTTTCCTTTAATTGCTTTCTGTGTACACTTTTGACATGTGAATGAACTAAGTATGCATTGCTACACAGTTGGCATTTGGCATTGAGTTTCCATTGTTATATGAACATATGAATAATTGTCAATTGCGGTATGGGAATTTGGTCTTTCAAGTGTTGTTTTTTGCCTTCATATTTTATATACATAGATCTGATCAACAAATTATATCCTACTACCTTGATAGTACAAAAGCGGCTTATACACCACACTATATAAAAGAGTTCTCATATACGACATTATTCGAAATGATAATTATTGTCTTTAATAATGAGTTTGCTCTCCAAATGTAGTTATAGTATTTAAAGGAAAAATCATCAAGGTGTTAAATTGTTGAAAGTAAAACTAAAAATTTGTTAATTCTTCATGTATTATCATAATAATAAAAATTGTTTGTTCATAATAGGAGGAGGTACAAGCAAAGGCAGCTATTCTTAGCCAGCCTCTCGAGGGATCTACACGGCCTCAACCTGTTGATATGGGTAAGTTGTTTGTTAATACAACAGGGTTTCAAAAGGGCGTATTCTAGGCATTGGCAACGTTGCTAAGGCATATACCAAAAGCAATGGTTATCGCAATTTTGATGCCACCTCTGCATTTAATGATGCGGAAATTCAAAGGAGGATTGATGAGAGGGTGGAAGAGATTGTAGAGGAGAGAGTTGGAGCAATGCTTGTAGAGATGCAACAATATATTATGGATATTATGCGAGATGCAACTTCTCCAAGCATTGGTTCTGCTACAAATGCTGAAGAGAATGTTCCAACAGATGCAAATTTAGAAGAAGACTAGACTATACAATGGTTATTACGGATTTCGCCTAACATTTTGCGTTATCTTCTCAAATATTGGACGATTTGATGGTTTTTAATTAGATTATGCAGTAGACTTTAGTTTGAAGCTTAAATTTGGTTAGTTTGAATGTTATGGATATTTTATTTTTTGGTGCTACTATGGATATTTTACTATTGATGTTGCTTTGGATTTTAATAAGTATTATATTGTATGTGTAATTTATTTGTTATAACTATTTTGGATAGTTAAAGACGTTTATCGGAAAGTAGTTGAGATTTATCGATATAAATAATTATCGTTAAATTAGGATTAAAAATTATTTTTATTAAATATAACTGATGAATCTTTTTGTACATAATTAGTTAGGGAATATCTGTCGGTAAATCAATAAATTAAAATAAATAAATAATATTTTTAAATATTAGCGACGGAGAAAATTTCACCGGTAACAAAAAAATAAAAAAAATAATTTTCTACATTACTGACGGAGGAAATATCCGTCAGAGATTAGCGACGAAAGGTCGTCACTGATTAGCGACGGAAATCCATCACAACATTGAGAAATAAAAATAATATATTTAAATATTACCGACGGAATATCCGTCGGTACATTGGTAAATTAAAATAATTAAGAAATAATATTTTTAAATATTCCGACGTCATATATCCGACCGTCGGTATTCTCTTACGGATAGGTCCGTCAGTAACGAGAACATTTCGTCAGTAACAATTGAAATCTGACTAATTATGGCCGCCCTTTACCGACGGTTTCACTTATGTTTGTGACGGAAAATTCCGTCAGTATATTAGTGACGAAAATAAATTGCCGTCGGTAAAATTTAGTGACGATGAAATTAATGACGGAATGTATTGGTCAATACTCCGTTGGTATTTTCATTTACCGACGGATTTTTATATTTCACCGATGGATTTTTTCCGTCGGTAAATCACGAATTTCTTGTAGTGACGGGGTGAGTGTATCTCTCGACTCTTAAGTATATCAAGTGGGTAATATTTTTCGCTCACAATGAAATGCATGCAATGACTGTCATATACTTGCCAATCTTCTAAATTCGAATTTTTACTCGACACGTATGACAAAGAATAAAAAAGGTCTTATTTTTTGTTGTAATGTTGGCTTGAGGTAAGGTGAGATAGATAAAAAGGTGGGATAGATAAAGGCACAAGTGACTAATTCTTGGACTAATTGAGTTAGCTACTCTCAATCACCCCTCAAACAACATTCACTCTTCCTCACTCTCTCACTTCCTTAGTAAACCAATCCCAAATTGATTTCTTCACAATACTACAAACTCACAATCTAAATGCGTCTTTTTAATTATCCCTTGGATGCATTTTCTTTTGAATTTTTTTAACTTTGAGAACATTGGTCAAAAAATATTTATTTTACTAGTCTCTCCCAATCAAAAGTAGTGAACAAAATATATACATCCGACTTTTTCTTTTCTATCCTGATTTTCGTTTTTTTTCTTTACAAACTAGGGGAGACTAGTTTTCCCAATTCTTTGCATATTGTTTCAATTCTATTCACCCTTCAATATTCCCAATAGTTTTCCCTTTTAATCCCAACTTTACCCGACTACCTTCCAACCGCCTCCCTCATACTCAAATAGTCCAATTAGGGTCAAAGGCTAAATCGAAAGGTGCTTGGCTTATATAGTTGGGTGACAGGTCGGTTTTCTAACCTAATGTACCACAAGTGTACGATTGTAGGTGTAGTAGTAGCAGTCAGGGTCGATCCCACAAGGAATAGATTTTTAGGTAGTTCGATACCTCGATACTCTAGGATTTTCCTAACTAGATACTAGGTTGTAAAAGGTTGATTTTACCAAAAACTGAAGAATTTTACTCATTAATCATGACTTAACACTTGGTAGACAAAAAGGAATAACAATCAAGGAGAAAAGGTATCCTAGGGCTTCGATTTCAGAATATTACTTCAATGTTAAATGTGATTAACTTATAAATTTACCAATTCTAGAGTTTATTAGGCGGCACGACAATAATCCAACCCTTCTCTCGAAGTGATTAAACTGTTGATTAATTAAGCTAATTACCCTCTCGAGTCAATTAAACCTAATAACTCCCAAACGATCCTAAGCCACGACCTACACAGTCATAGACAACTGCGCTCTATGTTATAAGTCTGATAACAATTCCCTCCTCTTAAAGCGGAATTGCTAAACTAAATTACTAAATCTAGGTGATCAAGCTAAATCTAGTTATAAGCACAAACATAGAGATAAACACATAAAGAACAGAATTAATAAATTAAATCATAATCAAAACATTGTTATAATAATCCCTACTCTCTAACCCTAGGACACGAATAGCTTAGCTACTCATGCCTAGTATAAATTCGATACAATAATTCATAGAAAACATTGTAAAAGATTAAACCAGAAAAGAACGAATAAACCCGGATGAATCCGTCTCGATGATCTTCGTCTTCTTTGTCCTCCAAGTCTTCTTCTGAGTGGATTTAATGATGTAACTTCTTATTATTTTTTAAACACGAGCTTTTCTTCTTTTTATAGACCTTGGACAAGTCCTCGGGGAGTTAGGAATAAATTCCTTCTTGAAACAGGATTTGGATTATCCATCGAGCTTCTGACGCGGCCGTGTTGGTCAAGTGACACGACCGTGTCACTTTTGACTCAAATCTTCTAAACGACGAACAATTTGACGCGGCTGTATTGCTTAAGTGACACGGACGCGTTCCATCCACATAGCCATTTTAACCTTTGCTAGTCACTTTTGACGCGGTCGTGTCGGTTCTTGCCCTGATTTGTCTTTTGGACTGGTTCAGGCCGGTCTGGACCGGTTTTTTACCGATTTTTGCCAGTTTAGACTCTCCTTCGACTTTTTCTTTCGCCCCTTAGTCGTGAATCACGACTTTTAAGCTTGAAAATGCTAAAAAATACCTTAAATCAAGTCAATCACGTTAAATGGTCCCCTTTATATCACTTTATCCAATTCTTGACCAAATATGCACATAATTCCTATAAAATATTATCATATATCGACCTAATTACATGCATAATTAACGTGTATCAAAACCCCTGAAACTTAAACTGTTGTTCATCCCGAACAACATAAAAGAAAACAAAGACTCATGTATTTAGGGCGATTAGATGACGAATTAGTTTCAGACAGATTTTTCAAAAAGCTAGACATCATAGTACAAATGAGCATATGTGATAGAGCAAAAAATAACTATTTTCGAGACTTAAGCTTTCGAAGTATTTGATCCTCACCAGGTAAGTGTTTCTCTCATCTGTCAAGTGTTTATGCTAAAAATATCATTCCGCTCAAATTGGATTACATGCTCAGTTTTACCATAAGCTTGCCAATTGTCTAAGCTGGACGCAGTACTTTGGCATAAGTGACAAAGAATCAAGTAGGTCTTTTATTTGGTTGTAATGTTGGCTTAAGGTAATGTGGGATAAATTTGGACAAAAGTGACTATCTATTGGACTAATCAAGTTATTCCTAACCTGACTACCCCTCAATACAATCACTCAAACTCACTTTCCCAATCTCAGCAAATCACCCCTCAAGATGACTTCTTCACCTTCCCAAAAGTGCTTTTCAACTTAGTGATTTTCATGCTAAGTATTCGTGTACCACATCTTGGGACTACCCTATTCTTTCAAATCAACTAAGCACTTATTTCTTTTAACCTTTCCTTAACACTTTAGAACAGTAAAACACATATTTGCAGCTTACTCTTTTTTTTCTTTTTTTTTTTCTTTTTTTTTTCTTTAACACAAATACGAACTAGGAAAGGTTATACTTGCTTTGTATTTTCACCTATCACTTTAAATTCCTTCTACCCTTCAGCTTATCCCTTATTTCACCCATTTTGTCCCTAAAAATCCAATCTACCTTCCAATCCACCTCCCTCTTTACTCAATTAGTCCAATATAGGGCTAAAGGCTAAAATTAAAAGGTATTTGGCTTGTAATATTTGGCTATGAAACAAAAAGGCTTAAAAGCTCGATTGGGCTCACTAGGGACAATTTTTTTCAAACTTTTTAGTAAAAGGATAACATTTAAAAGGCTAAAAAATAGGCTACAATAAAAAACTGCCTATATCACTTTCTAAGTCACATTACAATTTTGACATATTCACAACAGAGTCTCAAGGCAAGTTCTAGAAACCAAGACACATATCCAATCAAAATCACACTGCAAGAAAACATATTGCTCCAAAAATAGGAGTCACTTTAGGCTCAATTCCTCACAAGGGTCATTTTGATCAAAGTTATAGGCTTAACTCAATTTCGTCTCAAATTACCTATTATTTTTTTTTCTTTTTCTTTTCACTTGTTACCTAATTAATTTCTCGGGTTTATTTCATTCTTACTGACTCTAAAAACAAAAATAATTAAACTCTAAAGACTCCTAAAACTCAACATGGAGACGAAATATAATCAAACTTGGGTTCACAGACCCAACAACACCAATAAAGCAGATAAATGGACTCACATACCCGATAACTCCAATCAAAGCAATAATAATCAGCAGAATGGGCTCACGGACCCACAATTAACCACAATTATCAAACAGCAAGCAAATCAACCGACCAACTAAAAGGAGGAATAACAACAAAACTTATAAATATAGCTGCCAAGACATCCCACGGTACACCCCCTCCCCCAAACTTGGCTAAAAGCCAATGTTTGGAGGAAAAACGTGGTACGCCTTGGTGCTAACTTACAAATCACTGTGGTCTGTTGTTGCTGTCTCCACATTCGCGCGTCATCGCTCCTTTGAAGGAGTTCGTTACCGGTGTTTCCTCTACCATCACTTGCTTTCCTTTGCTTTGACTAGAGCTACCTTTTTGGTGGTGCCATCTTAGTGAACCTGAAATTCGTGTATTAAAGGTGCATAAGAACTGATGCGGCCGTGTTGGAAGCTTGCCGCGGCCATGTTCTAATTGAGCCAAATTTCTGAATTTTTGAACGCAATTTTGACGGGACCGTGTACTTAGTTTGGAGCGGCCGTGTTGTAGTCCAGCGTTGATTTCATTTGAAGAGGGAATTTGACAAGGCCGTGTTGAATGCTGACGCGGCCGTGTCTAATTTGAATGAAAAACTGGGTTGCTGGGCATATTTTGATGTGGCCATGTCCATATTGCGACGCGGCCATTTTGGTTCCACAGTGCTCAAATCACATTCTGGGCCATTTGTGACGTGGCCGTGTCCATGGTGCGACACGACCGTGTTACTTCCTTCTCCTTTAGCTCGAATTTTTACATCTCTTCAACCCCTGTTTCTCGCAACACTCTTCCATGTTGATTCCTAAAAACATAAAACACTAAAACACACGTGAAAACATAAAAATTGAAAGAAATAACTGAAATAACATGAAACTTAAAGAAATAATTGAAATAAAATAGTAAACATCGGGTTGCCTCCCGACAAGCGCTTTGTTTTACGTCATCAGCTAGACGTCCTCCTCTTATCAATCCTTTTCTAGCCACCCCGAGTCGGATGTTTTATGAACAATTAAAGAGCTATTTGGGGCGTGTGAATTTCTTACAGCAACTTGGGTAGTATAAACAATGCTACAATTATGCCTACTTCTCAGACCCGACTTACGTATTGGGAGGGTGATGGTTTAGTTTTGAACACGAAAAATCAACCCCCCCTTGGGCACATCTATAAGTGCTTGGCTAGTTGCCAAGAAAGGTCGTCCTAAGATAAAAGGAAATTCATCATTTCCTTTCATGTCGACCACTAGGAAATCACTAGAGAATTCAAAATTTAACACTCTCACCACTACATCCTCTGCTACTCCCAATAGCGTTAATGAAGATCCATCAGCCAATTGGATAGTAGTAAGGATCGTTTAATCTTCCTTAATCCTAATTGTCTATACTGTTTAAGAGACATCAGATTTATGCTAGACCCAAAATCGCACATGAGATGGTGAAAATCATAACTACCAATTGAGCAAGAAATAGTAAAACTCCCTGGATCTTTTGCTTTTGTTGCTCTTTTTGGTTTCATGCTTGTGTTTGCGCTTGGTACACGTGTCCCGTGCACGCACTTTTAGTGTCATTTTAGTGCCAACAATGTGCATAATCACGTGTATTTAGTGCTTTTGTATTCTCATGGGCAAAATAATGCGTTTGTGTTGTTTTTGTGTTAAGTCGGGTGCAAAAGGATCGAAAAAGAACATCAAACGATTGCGGAGTCGATGGATCAGTCGAAGAAACAAGGGACAGGGCTGAGGCGTCGATCTCGGCTGAGACAGGGCACAAATCTCGGCCGAGATACCTCTCCAGGGAAATCCTAAAATTTTTGAGAGATTGAAGATCTCGGCCGAGACGGGTAAGGCATCTTGGCCGAGATACCTCTCCAGGGAACATCAGAGATTCAAAGAGATGAAGATCTCAACCGAGATGAAAACCAATCTCGGCCGAGATAACCCAAACCCTAAAAATTCCCTTTTCATGTCTCAGCCGAGATGCAACCCAATCTCGGCCGAGATTATCCTTTGGTTTACAAATTGAAAAGCCTTTTTCACGTCTCGGCCGAGACACACTTGCGTCTCGGCCGAGATTCCTCGCCCCGTTTTAAATTCTTGAACGCGATTTTGCCTTAAATTGAAGTAACAACTCTTCCTCTATATATATATCCTCCCATTCGAAATTAACCTATCTGGGGACATTGAATAACACACTTTCCAGCCATTTTTGAGCTACAAAGGCCACCAAGGAAGGAAGATTGGGCAAGAGATTGAAGGATCATCTCCTCCAATTGGCATCTTTGGTTTCATCCATCTTAGTATCATGTTTCTTTACTTTTCTACTTATTTTCTGTTTGTTTTAGCTTCCATGGGTGAGTAGCACCCTTATTTCTACCCTTGATCAAATGTAAAACTTTGAGTGACAATGTTTACATGATTATTTCTAGTTGATGTTACCATTTGATTACAATTTCAAGTGTTCTACACTATTTACTGTTATTGACTCATATTCGTATGTTTTTTCTTGGCTTGGTCAACCTCTAGGAAGTGCATGAATGTGTTGCTAGAATTGGAAATTACTATCCATAATTGTAGGATTTTCGATTCCCTAGTAGAAAACAACGAGTGGTTTCGTTGGTGATAGTGTAGAGTTCGACCTCTAAACCCGAGCTTTCAAGGTTTATGTCAAATCTGTTTCATTATCTTGGATCTTTTATCATTCGATTGACAAATTGAAGAGAGCTTATTCGACATTTTGGTTTAATTGGATAGGGTTAGTGGAAGAGCTTATTTCGATTAGCCATAATTTAGAGATAATACGGTTGCTAGAGCTTGTTAGTAGTCGTGAAATAGGGACTTGAAATGTTTTCAATTGGGTAGCAACAATAGTTGTGTAATTCATTGGAACCAAAGGGATACTCGATCAAGGGTAGATACTTTAATCATATTTTAAAAATCTAAAAATCGATTTATCTATCTTGCCATCTTTGTTAATTGAATCTTAGCTTAGTTGATCATAGCTAAATAGTTGTTCCTAATAGTTATTGATAGTTTATAGCTTGACAAACAAACCCCCCCTCCCCCACCTTTATTGTTTTTATTGTTCGCATTTGTTCTTGTCTGAATTATATAATTGCTTGGCATATTAAGACAATATTGTTCAACCATTCCTCGTGGGATCGACCCTTACTTATCGCTCTACCAGTTAGAGTTTTAGGTTAAGGCTTAGTATAAATAAATATATATATATATACATCTATCTATCTATATATTTATATAAAATTAAATTTGGTAGCGACACACGACGTTCGCCTACCAAAATTTTGGCGCCGTTGCAGGGGAACGGTGATAAGAATAGTGTTGTTTTATTTGTTCAAGCATTATGTTTAGTTTATTAGTTGTTTATCTACTTCTTGCTTATCTAGTAGTTTGATATTCTTTTGTTTTCTTGTTTTTGGATAGTTAGTTAATGTTCTTACTTTCCCAAGGGGAGAAAGAACTTCTCTTTTAGCCAGAGATGGTTGAACAGGAAAGACTATTGAGGAGAAGAGCGAGGTTACTTGAAGAGGTCCGAGGATCATTTGAAACCTTGAGCATAGAGAGTGAGGAGATTGAATTGGAAGAGATGGCTGGTGAGCAGGATCAGGAAAGAACCATGAAGGAACTTGCCAACACAAGGGTTGCACACGAACCCTTGTGTATTACATTCCCGGAGATAGGGAATGATACCACTTTTGAGCTCAAATTGGGGCTCATTCACCTCCTGCCGTCATTCCATGGGCTAACCGGGGAAGACCCGCATGAGCACTTGAAGGAATGTCATGTTGTATGCTCAAGCATGAAGCCGACCTGGGTGACTGAAGAAAAAAGTAAGCTCAGAGTATTTCCCTTTTCGTTGAAAGATCTTACAAGAGACTGGTTGTACTACTTGCCACCGAGTTCCATTACTACTTGGGAGCAGATGGAAACATAGTTTCTAGAAAAGTATTTTCCTGCATCTCTAGCCACCACCATCCGAAAAGAAATCAGTGGAGTGAGGCAAATGCAGGGAGAAACATTGTATAGGGAGCTGCCCACCACATCAAATCACTCCACAATTGTTGATCCAATTGTAGATGTCAATTCAATTTCATCAAGTGAGCATGTCTTGTAGTAGAGGTTGAGTAGAATCAGGAACCGAATTTGGGTTAGGAAGATCCGGACCGGAGAGCCGGGTTTATATCACATCAATTTTGGAAGTTATTGAAGAACCGGGCTTGTGACGGTTATAACAGAAATGTGCAACGGTTTTGAACTGTTGCGTGAGAAAACGTTGTTGAAGACTCGTACCAATTTTAAAAGCAGTTGAAACTGATTTGATTCCAGCTTCCAGAGCTTCTTGATTTGAGCTTAGCTCTTTATATACATTTGTTCTACTTGTAAAGATGAGTTGATACACGTAGTTTTCCCTCTGTAAATACTATACAATCATTAGAATTTGAAAGCTAGGGTTCTTGAGCTCAATTCGGATTGTGAATTGGGGCTTCTAGTTTTCTGAGTTGTTTCTTGTAATTGATTGTTTAGTGGAGTGAATTGAAGTGTATAGAGCCTCCGTGGATGTAGATCACACTGATCGAACCACGTAAAAGTTGTGTGTTCTTCATTTTGTTTCTGGTTTTGCGTTCGGTTTTGTTTGGCCGATTTTCAGTGTGTTTTTCATTCATTTCTGGATTGAATTCTTGTTGTGTGTGTTGTAAGTGTTCTTAAACCTAACAAGTGGCGCCGTCTGTGGGAAAACAATACACACACACCCAAAGAAAAAGAAGGAATGGCTGGAGTAAAGATGGATGTGGAGAAGTTTTCAGGTAAGAATGACTTCTCACTCTGGAAGATCAAAATAAATGCAGTACTGATTCAAAATGGCCCGGACTCTGCACTTCTTCCTGTTGATCAATGGCCTGATGTTGAGAAATCCAAGTTTCCAGAACTGGATAAGAAGGCTCTGAGTTTGATATTCTTATGCCTGGGTGATAAACCTTTGAGGGAGGTTTCAAGGTGCAAGAATGCAGTGGAGGCTTGGGAAAAATTGGAGGAACTCTATCAATCAAAGTCTATATCCAACAAACTATTTCTAAAACAGAAATTAATGTCCTTCAAAATCACTGATGATAAGGGTATTTCTGATCAACTTGATGAGTTTGTCAAGATGATTGAAGAATTGGAAGATCTGGGGGTGAACTTGGAGGATGATGATAAGCCTCTGATGGTGTTGAATGTTCTTCCAAAATCCATGGAAAGCTTTAAAGATGCACTGATGTTTGGAAGAGATGGAAAAATCAGCTATGAATCCATCCTGTCAGCATTGAAGACCAAGTGCTTTCAGAATCAGGGAGAAAAGGTCTCTGCACAAGCTGGAGAAGGCTTGAACATTAAGTTCAAAAGAAATTTCCAAAAGAAGAAGTTCCAGGGAATCAAAGATAATAAATCTGGAACTCAGAATGCAAAGAAACAAGGAGATTGGGTTGAAACCAGGAAGTGTTTCAAATGCAAGCAAGCTGGACATTTGAAGAAGGACTGTCCACAAAAGAAGAAGAAGCAGGAGAATCAGAGGGCAGAAGTGGCTATGACAGAGCATCAAGAAGACATCCCAGAAGTCTTAAACATCACAGACACAAAAATGGAAAAGGAATGGGTTCTTGATACTGGGTGTTCATTCCACATGTGTCCCAATGAATCCTGGTTCAAGGATCTACAAAAGGAAGATGGTGGATGTGTTTTACTGAGAAATGATCACTCCTGCAAAGTTAAAGGCACAGGATCAGTTCAAATAAGAATGTATGATGGAGTTATCAGAACCATCTCTCAAGTGAGGTATGTCCCTGGATTGAAAAGAAATCTCTTATCCTTTGGTTCTCTTGTGGCAAATGGCTATCAGTTCAATTCCCTAGATGGTCATCTTCACATCACTAAACACAATAAGCTGGTAATCAAAGGAAGGCAACACAATGGCCTGTTTATTTTGATTGGATCACCTGTGATAGGATGTGCTGAATCTGTGATCAGCAGAGAAGATGTTATGAAGTGGCATAGAAGACTGGGTCATATTGGAGAGAAAGGGTTGAAGGAGTTATCCAAGAAGGGCATCATTGGTGAAATGGGAAATAGAACACTGGATTTCTGTGACAAGTGTGCTCTGGGGAAGGCCAAGAAGCTGCCTTATGCTAAAGGGATACATTCCACCCAAGAACCCCTGGATTATGTACACTGATATTTGGGGGCCTTCAAGAACAGAAACACATGGAGGAGGAAGGTATTTCATGTCCATCATTGATGATTACAGTAGAAAAACATGGATATATGTTTTGAGAAACAAGAGTGATGCATTCCTCAAGTTTAAAACATGGTTAAGTCAGGTGGAGAACCTAAGAGGGAAGAGACTAAAACATCTTAGGACAGATAATGGCTTGGAATACCTATCCACTGAATTCACAGGGTTTTGTGAGGAGAAGGGTATCACAAGGCACAGAACTGTCCCTCTAAACCCCCAACAGAATGGGGTTGCTGGAAGATTTAACAGAACTGTGCTGGAAAGAGTTAGATGTATGCTGATTGATGCTGGTTTACCTAAATCCTTCTGGGGGGAGACAATAAACACTGCTTGCTATTTAATCAACAGGTCACCATCATCAACTCTAGGATTTAAAACTCCAGAAGAAGTGTGGAGTGGAAAGACACCAAACTATCATGACTTAAGAGTGTTTGGGTGCTTGGCCTATGCTCACATTCGGCAAGACAAACTGGATGCAAGAGCACAGAGGTGTGTATTCCTAGGATATCCTGAGGGCATAAAAGGCTACAGGTTATGGTGCTTAGAATTGGGAAACCAGAAGCTCCTGATAAGTAGAGATGTAAGGTTCAATGAAGATGTGATGGGATACAACTCTACTGGAAGTCAATAGGAAGTTGATGGAGCTGTGGAACCTGAAAGAATTTTAGTTCAGGTGGAGCTTAATAAGGAGCAGATACCACCAGAGGGGAATACTCAAGCTCAGCAAGAAAATGACAGTTCATCAGAAGAGGAAGAAGATCAATTTGAGATGGCAAATCTCAGAACTTATAGCATAGGAAGAGACAGGCCAAGAAGACAAATCCAAAGGCCTGATTTCTATGGACTAGCTGGAAGTGTATATTATGCACTGAGTGTGGCAGAAGACTTGGAGTTTCAAGAGCCTAGTAGTTTCAAGGAAGCAGTAAGTTGCAGTGAGAGTGAACACTGGATAGGGGCCATGATGGAGGAAATGGAATCCTTAGAGAGAAACCAAACCTGGAAGCTTGTAGACAAACCAAAAGGTCAAAAGCTAGTTAGTTCAAAATGGATCTTTAAGAAAAAGGTGGAGGCTGGAAAAGCTGATCAGATCAGATACAAGGCAAGGTTGGTGGCCAGGGGCTTCACACAGAGAGAAGGCATATATTATAATGAGGTATTCTCTCCAGTAGTGAAGCACTGCTCTATTAGGTTACTTCTATCAAAGGTTACTCAAGAAGACTTGGAACTACAACAGTTAGATGTCAAGATAGCATTCCTGCATGGAGATCTGGTTGAAAAGATATACATGAAGCAACCTAAGGGCTTTGTGATTCCAGGAAATGAAGAGAAGGTCTGTTTTCTCAGGAAGTCACTCTATGGGTTGAAACAAAGTCCCATACAATGGAATAAGAAGTTCAATGAGCTCATGATGGGTGCAGGATTCATAAGAAGCTTATATGACAACTGTGTATAATTTAACAAAGGTTCAAGAGCTGAACAAGTGTTTATGTTGCTATATGTGGATGATATGCTCATAGCCAGTAAAAGCAGTGATAAGATACAACAACTAAAGGGAAAATTGAGTTCAGAATTTGATATGAAGGATCTTGGGGAAGCAAGGAAGATTCTGGGAATGGACATCATTAGGAGAAGAAAGACTGGAACATTATGGCTTTCACAGAAGCAGTATCTGCAGAAGGTTGTGGAGAGATTCCACATGCATGAGTCAAGACCAGTAAGTATTCCAGTTAATCTGCAGACTAAGTTGTCCAAGGATCAATGCCCTAAGACTACAACTGACGAGATTCACATGAAAAATGTTCCATATGCCAGTGGTGTTGGCAGTCTAATGTATGGTATGATATGTAGCAGGCCAGACTTAGCCTATAGTGTGTCTCTAGTAAGCAGGTATATGTCAAATCCTGGAGAATCACATTGGGAAACCTTGAAGTAGGTTTTAAGATATCTGAAAGGGTCTGTCAGTATGGGGTTAAAATTCCAGAAACAAGAAGCAAATACTTTGCCATTGGTTGGATATGTTGATGCAGACTTTGCTGGGAATCTGGATACTAGAAAATCCATTACAGGGTATGTTTTTACTTTGTATGGTACAGCTGTAAGTTGGAAATGTGTGCACCAGTCAGTGGTTGCATTGTCAACAACTGAAGCAGAGTTCATTGCTTTGACTGAGGCAATCGAGGAAGCTTTGTGGCTCAAAGGAATTCTCAGGGACTTGGGAATAAGACAAAGTTGTGTTGCTATTCAGTGTGATAATCAGAGTGCTCTTCATTTGGTGAAACATCAAGCTTTTCATGAGAGGTCTAAGCATATTGATGTTAGACTTCATTTTTCAAGAGATGTAATTGAACCTGGGTCTGTTGAAGTGAAGAAAGTGCATACTTTAGATAATGAGGCAGATTTTCCGACTAAGGCAGTTCCTAGGAGTAAGATGGTTCATTGCTCAAGCCTGAAAAGGCTTGAACAATGTGATTAAGCCTGGAGATAAGAAGACAGTGTGAGGTGATGAAGTACACTTGAATTCATTGAGATGGAGATTTGTAGATGTCAATTCAATTTCATCAAGTGAGCATGTCTTGTAGTAGAGGTTGAGTAGAATCAGGAACCGGATTTGGGTTGGGAAGAACCGGACCGGAGAGCCGGGTTTATATCACATCAGTTTTGGAAGTTATTAAAGAACCGGGCTTGTGACGGTTATAACAGAAATGTGCAACGTTTTTGAACTGTTGCGTGAGAAACCGTTGTTGAAGACTCGTACCAGTTTTAAAAGCAGTTGAAACTGATTTGATTCCAGCTTCTAGAGCTTCTTGATTCGAGCTTAGCTCTTTATATACATTTGTTCTACTTGTAAAGATGAGTTGATACACGTAGTTTTCCCTCTGTAAATACTATACAATCATTAGAATTTGAAAGCTAGGGTTCTTGAGCTCAATTCGGATTGTGAATTGGGGCTTCTAGTTTTCTGAGTTGTTTCTTGTAATTGGTTGTCTAGTGGAGTGAATGGAGGTGTATAGAGCCTCTGTGGATGTAGATCACACTGATTGAACCACGTAAAAGTTGTGTGTTCTTCATTTTATTTCTGGTTTTGCGTTCGGTTTTGTTTGGCCGATTTTCAGTTTGTTTTTCATTCATTTCTGGATTGAATTCTTGTTGTGTGTGTTCTTAAACCTAACACCAATATTGGTACGAGGGACTGTGTGTAACTGAACGGAACTTGATTGATTCAGCCAGTGGAGGGGCTCTGGCCGACAAGACCCCAATCGAGGCCCGGGCATTGATCTCCAAGATGGCCGCCAACACCCAACAGTTCGGTTGTAGAGAACCTGTGAGGCGAGTCAAAAATGTTATCGATCCAAGTGTTGAAGAAAGATTGGACCAACTCACTGACCTGATGAAGAAAGTAATTTCAGGAAGCACTCCTACCCCAAAAGCCTGCAAAATCTGTCAGATAACCGAGCACTCCACTGATACCTGCCCTATTGTTGGAGAAGATATGGATGCGCATGCCAATGCAGTTCATAATTTTAATCCTAACCAGGCCGGCCGGAAGTATGATCCCTATTCGCAGTCGTACAATCCGGGGTGGAGAGATCACCCCAATTTCAAATATGGGAATCAAGATCCAAATATGCATCAACAGGGTGATCAAGGTGGACACAATCGACCCCCTACCCTAGGGGGATGTTCCAGCAAGGGCAACCCACTGAGCCAGTACCCTCTGATCCATCCCTTTCTGACATAGTCAAGAGCCTACCAACCAGTACGCTCCAACTGCAGAAGGAATCAAGTTCGAGGTTCCAGAGTATTGAAAATCAAGTCCGTCAAATAGCATCAGTGGTATCCCGTCTGGAGAATACCTAAGATGGGAGATTACTTGCTCAACCTGAAATCAACCCCAAAAATTTGGCTAATGTGAGTGCAATTATCATTAGTAGGGTAATGCCTGGAGAGCTAGAGAAGCCCGGGCAGCCTTCACGTGCACAGACAGACAGCCCACTTGACATTTTGGATGAAGAAAAGACCTCAACGTGTAGATGTCAGTTCAATATCATCAAGTGTTCATGGAATGTAGTAGAGGTTTTGAGGATTCCAGAACCGGGTTTAGAATATGGAGAACCGGGTTAGAGAACCGGGTTTTAGCCGGATCAGTAAAAGAGGTTAAAATGGGAACCGGAGTCAAGGTTGTTATAACTGCCGTTTGCAACAGATTTAAACCGTTGCATGTAAAACCGTTATGGAAAGCTCGCAGCAGCAGTTTTGAGCAGTTGAGACAAAATTGGTTACAACTACTTCTACTCCCTGATTCGAGCTCCGGCCTTTATATACATTGTAAACTCTTGAAGTTGCGAGTTGATTCACGATTCTTTCCCTTTGTAAACATTACTCAATCAAGAGAATTAGATTGCTAGGGTTCTTATGCTCAATTCGTTCTGTGAATTGGGGTTTCTGGTTTTCTAGATAAATTCTTTTAATTGATTGATTAGTGAAGTGAATTGAGCTGTATAGAACCTCCGTGGATGTAGATCACATTGATCGAACCACGTAAAAATCCCTGAGTTCATCATTTTCTCTTCCTATTCTTGGTTCGGTTTCTTGTGGCCAATTTCTGTGTTGGTTTTTCATTCAATACTGTTTGTGTGTTGTTTGTGTGTGAGTGAGACTGATTCATAACAGGTGGTTGGGAGTGTGGGGAATATTATGGCTAATAATGAACTAACCCTGTGGCATAAAAGATTGGGACACATCAGTGAAAGAGGACTGAAAGAACTATCCAGAAGAGGGATAATTGGAGAGGTTGGGAATCAGACACTTGAGTTCTGTGACAAATGTGCATTAGGCAAATCACAGAAACTGCTATGCCAAAGGGATTCACATCACTCAAGCACCTCTAGATTATGTCCACTCTAATATCTGGGGACCATCCAGGACTGAAACACATGGAGGAGGAAAGTATTTCATGTCTGTAATTGATGATTTCAGTAGGAAATTATGGGTATTTATCTTAAGAAATAAGAGTGATGCCTTCACCAAATTCAAGACATGGTTGCTTCAAATGGAAACCTTGAAAGGAAAGAAACTCAAGCATTTAAGAACTCATAATGGCCTAGAATATCTATCTATTGAGTTCACAACCTTCTGTAATGAAAGGGGAATTACCAGACACAGAACAGTCCCCATGAATCCACAACAGAATGGTGTGGTAGAAAGATTCAACAGAACTGTTCTGAAAAGAGTAAGGTGTATGTTACTTGATGCTGGGTTGCCAAAGGTGTTCTCGGGAGAAACAATAAACACAACATGTTATCTAATAAACAGATCTCCTACATCAACTCTGGGGTTCAAAACACCAGAAGAAGTATGGAATGGAAGAATTCCAGATTACTTAGGATTAAAGGTGTTTGGATGCTTGGCATATGCTCATATGAGATCAGATAAACTTGATCCTAGAGCTTATAGGTGTGTGTTTCTGGGATATCCAGAGGGAATCAAGGGTTACAAGTTATGGTGCATGGAATCTGGGAATCAGAAATTGATGATCAGCAGAGATGTAAAGTTTAATGAATCCATTATGGGATATCATTTCTCTGGGAATCTAGGGAATCATGATGAAGGCTCTGAAACAGAAAGGATATCAGTTCAGGTTGAGACTTAGGAGGAGCATGACAGACAGAGAGGTCAAAACTTGGCTGATCATTTCAGTAGTAGTTCTTCAGAAGAAGAAGACACACCTTACAGAAATCCAAACCTGAGTGAGTGCAGCATTGCCAGAGACAGACCAAGGAGACAAATATAGAAACCAGGAGGAGCATGACAGACAGAGAGGTGAAAACTTGGCTGATCATTTCAGTAGTAGTTCTTCAGAAGAAGAAGACACACCATACAGAAATCTAAACCTGAGTGAGTACAGCATTGCCAGAGACAGACCAAGGAGACAAATATAGAAACCAGACTTTTATGGACAGGCTGGAAGTGTACATTATGCACTTAGTGTTGCTGAAGAAATAGAAAATCATGAACCACAAAACTTCAAGGAAGCAGTCAGTGGTGATGAAAGTGAACACTGGATCAGTGCAATGATGGAAGAAATGGAGTCTTTGGAGAGGAATGGCACCTGGAAATTGGTGGATAAACCAAAGGGACAAAAGCTGGTAATTTCCAAATGGATTTACAAGAAGAAGGTTGAAGCTGGGGTCTCAGACAAGATAAGGTATAAGGCAAGGCTGGTAGCAAGGGGTTTTACTCAGAGGGAAGGCATTGATTTCAATGAAGTTTTCTCTCCTGTAGTAAAGCACTGTTTAATCAGACTACTTTTGTTAATAGTAACACAAGAGGATATGGAGTTACAGCAGCTGGATGTGAAAACAGCTTTCTTACATGGAGACTTAGTTGAGAACATTTATATGAAGCAGCCTGAGGGATTTGTGATTCCAGGAAATGAAGAAAAAGTATGTTTCCTCAAAAAGTCATTATATGGATTGAAGCAAAGCCCAAGGCAGTGGAATAAGAAATTCAATGAGTTTATGTTAAAAGCTGGTTTTGTCAGAAGTTTGTATGACAGTTGTGTTTATTTTGATAAAATTTTAAGTGCTGATCCTATATACCTGTTGTTATATGTGGATGACATGCTCATTGCAAGCAAGAGCTCACATAAAATACATCAACTTAAGCAGAAGTTGAGTTCTGAATTTGATATGAAGGACTTAGGAGAGGCTAAGAAGATTCTGGGAATGAGCATAATCGGAGACAGAGTTGCTGGATGTCTATGGTTGTCTCAGAAGCATTATCTTCAGAAAGTGGTGGAGAGGTTTCAAATGCATGAGGCCAAGACACTGAGTATTCCAGTAAGCCAACAACTCAGATTATCAAAGGAGCAGAGTTCTAAGACAGCAGAAGAAGAGACATACATGAGAAGTGTGCCTTATGCTAGTGGAGTTGGGAGTCTGATGTATGGGATGATATGCAGCAGACCAGACTTAGCATACTGTGTGTCCTTGGTTAGCAGATATATGTCAAATCCAGGAAAAGCTCACTGGGAGGCTTTGAAGCAGGTTTTGAGGTATTTAAAAGGAACAGCAAGTCTGGGGTTGAAGTTTCAGAAGCAGAAAAAATTAGCTATTCCTTTGGAAGGTTTTGTAGATGCTGATTTTGCTAGTAATGTTGATACCAGGAAGTCAATCACAGGCTATCTTTTCACATTATATGGTACTGCAGTTAGTTGGAGAAGTGTGCAACAATCAGTGGTGGCTTTAGCAACTACAGAAGCTGAATACATGGCTTTGACAGAGGCAATCAAGGAAGCTGTGTGGTTTAAAGGCATTCTGAAGGATCTGGGGATCAAGCAGGACTGTGTTACTATATATTATGACAATCAGAGTGCATTACATCTAGTGAAACATCAAGCTTTCCATGAGAGATCCAAGCACATAGATGTCAGATTGCATTTTGCAAGAGATGTGATTAATACAGGGTCTGTGGAGGTTAGGAAAGTCCATACAAGTGACAATTCTGCTGATTTTCTAACCAAAGCAGTGCCTGGGAGTAAGATGGTTCATTGCTCAATCCTAATTGGGCTTGAACGGTGTGATTAAAAGTTGGAGAACAAGGCAGGTTGAGGTGATGAAATACACTTGAGTTCATTGAGGTGGAGATTTGTAGATGTCAGTTCAATATCATCAAGTGTTCATGGAATGTAGTAGAGGTTTTGAGGATTCCAGAACCGGGTTTAGAATGTGGAGAACCGGGTTTTAGCCGGATCAGTAAAAGTGGTTAAAATGGGAACCGGAGTCAAGGTTGTTATAACTGCCGTTTACAACAGATTTAAACCGTTGCATGTAAAACCGTTGTGGAAAGCTCGCAGCAGCAGTTTTGAGCAGTTGAGACAAAATTGGTTACAACTACTTCTACTCCCTGATTCGAGCTTCGGCCTTTATATACATTGTAAACTCTTGAAGTTGCGAGTTGATTCACGATTCTTTCCCTTTGTAAACATTACTCAATCAAGAGAATTAGATTGCTAGGGTTCTTATGCTCAATTCATTCTGTGAATTGGGGTTTCTGGTTTTCTGGATTAATTCTTGTAATTGATTGATTAGTGAAGTGAATTGAGGTGTATAGAACCTCATTGATCGAACCGCGTAAAAATCCCTGAGTTCATCATTTTCTCTTCCTGCTCTTGGTTCGGTTTCTTGTGGCCGATTTCTGTGTTGGTTTTCATTCAATACTGTTTATGTGTTGTTTGTGTGTGAGTGAGACTGATTCATAACACAACTCCTCAAGTTGCTGAAGTTCAAGTCCGTGTACCAAAGTGGAAACTTGCAAAGGAGTCGAGGAAACAAAAGGAAGCAGTGGCAGCATGTTTCTCCGACCATTTATTGCCATTCCCCATTAAGAAGTACTTCTCATCCAAGGAAACCAAGAAGGTGAAAGACAAGGGAGAGACAGAGGCCCTTCAAGAGGTAGAGAGTAAAGTTGATAATGTTAGTGTAAGTACCTTGAGGAGCGGAAAGGTGCTCGAGAAGCCACCTAAGAGCCTCCCTCACTTGGAGGATGAAGAAGAAAAGGGAAGAGAAAGGGAATCTATCGAAGGAAGAACCATACCAATTCCCCTTGAGGACCCAAAGCTCAACATTCCAACACTGACCGTGACCCCACCACTTCCATTCCCGTGCCTAATCAAGAAAGCTGTAGATAAAGACAGAGAAGGGGAAAGTGCTGAGAAAGAGCCGAGATGGCTCACTTCGCCCAGAGGAGGAAATTTCCTGTCCAATAATCTCGGCCGAGAATGAAGTGCATCTCGGCCGAGATCAAGCAATCCAACCTAAAGAGGAAAAATGTTGTACTCTTGTCTCGGCCGAGACACAACCAAATCTCGGCCGAGACGCCGAAAAGTCACATATCAATTCTTCAACTCCACCACTGTCATTCCCTAGCCAAATTAAGAAGGTCCCAGATAAAAATAGGGATAAATAAATGCTGGAAATATTCAGAAAAGTGGAGATAAATATCCCGCTAATAGATGCAGTGAAGCAAATTCCCAGATATGCGAAATTTTGAAAGACCTCTGCACCAACAAGAGGAAACTTAAAGGGAATGAAAAAGTGATCATGGGAGAGAATGTATCCGCCATCTTCCAAAAGAAACTTCCACCAAAGTGTAAAGACCCTGGAATGTGCGTGATTCCGTGCAAAACAGGTAACTGTGGAATTGAACGTGCAATGCTCGAATTAGGAGCTTCGATTAATGTCATGCCACGTTGAATTTTTCATTCTTTAAATTTAGGTCCACTTAGGGAAACAAGGGTCGTCATTCAACTAGCCGACCGAAGCACTTCGTATCTCGAGGGGGTAATTGAGGATGTGCTAGTTGAAGTTGATGAACTCGTGTTTCCCGATGATTTCTATGTGATGGACATGCAGGGCGATCCATCAACGTCCACACCGATCTTGTTGGGAAGACCATTTTTAAATACTTCCCGAACCAAGATCGATGTTCGTGAGGGCACCCTCACGATGGAATTTGATGGAAAAATTGTCAATTTCAATATCTTTGATGCAATGCGTTTTCCAGAAGATGTTCATTCTGTATTTTCCATTGATGTTGTTGACCCTCTCGTGGAAGAGTTGTTTGAGTTGTCATGTAGGGACCCAATGGAAGTTGCACTTACTACTCAGTTGGAGAAGGGTAAAGAGGAGGCCTGGGAGACCAATGAGGAATTGGTGGAAACAGTGGCACAAATGGGTGCACCAAAGTCATTCCCACCAAATTATGCACAAAAGTTCATCTCTCTCCCGGAATCACAAGAAAAAGTTCTACCTTTTACAATCAAGGCACATGTTCTTGAGCTTAAGGCCCTTCCTTCTCACCTCAAGTATGCGTAACTTGGGGAGGACAAGACATTACCCGTGATCATTTCTTCGAAGTTAACTCACAGTCAAGAGCAGACATTGATTGAGGTTCTCAAGCAGAACAAGGAGGCAATAGGATGGACTATTGCCGACATCAAGGGAATAAGTCCATTCTTATGCATGCACCGCATACTTCTCGAAGATGATGCGAAGCCAAGTAGAGAACCACAACGAAGGCTCAATCCTCCCATGATGGAGGTAGTCAAGAAATAAGTCATCAAACTATTGGATGTGGGAATCATCTACCCCATATCCGATAGCAGATTTGTGAGCCCGACTCAGGTGGTCCCAAAGAAATCTGGTATAACAGTCATAGAGGGAAAAGATGGGGAGATGATGCCTACACGACTACAGACCTGCTGGCGAGTCTGTATCGATTACAGAAAGCTGAATACTATGACAAGGAAATACCATTTCCCACTACCCTTCATTGACCAAATGCTAGAGAGATTGGCCGGCCACCCCTTTTATTGCTTCTTGGATGGCTTTTCCAGCTACTTCCAAGTCTCGATTGCTCCAGAGGATCAAGAGAAGACAACCTTCACATGCCCCTTTGGCACATTCGCTTGGAGACGTATGCCATTCGGGCTTTGCAACGCACCTGCCACATTCCAAAGGTGTATGGTAAGTATTTTCTCCGACTTTATTGGGCATTTCATTGAAGTTTTCATGGATGACTTTAGTGTATACGGAAAATCATTCGAAAACTTCCTTGAAAATCTTGTGAAAATCCTTAAAAGATACATTGATAAAAATCTCTTGTTGAACTAGGAAAAATGCCATTTCATGGTAGAACAAGGAATTGTACTAGGACATTTAATTTCTGAGAAAGGCACTGAAGTAGATAAAGCTAAGGTTGAAATCATTGCCTCTTTGCCTTACCCTGCAAATGTGGGGAAGTTCGTTCGTTTCTTAGCCGTGCAGGTTTTTATCGCAGGTTCATAAAGGATTTTTCCAAGATAGCTTCTCCCTTGTGTCATCTATTGTAGAAAGACGTTGATTTTGAAATGAATGAAGAATGCAAGATTGCGTTTGATGTGCTTAAGGAAAGGCTTGTCACTCCCTCCATCATCCAACCACTCGACTGGAAGTTTCCTTTTGAACTAATGTGTGATGCCAGTGATCAAGCAGTGAGTGCAGTCCTAGGGAAAAGAATAGGAAATGTGGCACATGTAATTTACTATGCTTCACGGGCACTGAATCCAGCCCAGGCCAACTTTACCACTACTGAGAAGGAACTCCTTGCTGTTGTTTTTGCACTCGAAAAATTCAGATCCTATCTAGTTGGCACTAAGATCATTGTCTTCACTGATCATGCAGCCCTTCAGTTCTTGATCTCGAAGAAGGAAGCAAAACAGAGGCTTATACGGTGGACACTGCTATTGCAAGAATTCGACCTTGAGATTAGAGACAAGAAGGGGGTACAAAATTCAGTGGCTGACCACCTAAGCCGATTGACACAAGAGGAGAATGAAATGCCCTTGAGGCAGAGCTTCCTCGATGAACAATTGTTTGTAGCCTCTGATGTTGTGACACCGTGGTATGCAAATTTGGTGAACTACCTTGTTGCTAAGGTATTTCCTGCCGGGATGACGAAGGCCCAAAAAGATAAGTTAAGGAGTGATGCCAAACATTACGTGTGGGATGATCCATACATGTGGAAGCACGAATTCGACTAATTTATCCGGAGGTGTGTCCCGGAGCCTGAATTCCACTCCATACTGGCTTTTTGCCACTCTTACGCTTGTGGCTGGCATTTCGGTTCAAAGAGGACTGCACACAAGGTCCTAGAGAGTGGGTTCTTTTGGCCATCACTGTTCAAGGATGCACACACCTTTTGCAAGTCATGCCTCAATTGCCAAAAGACGGGTGATATCTCTCAAAGAAACCAAATGCCCCAAAACCCGATTGTAGTTTGTGAAATTTTTTATGTTTGGGGTATGAACTTCATGGGACTGTTCCCTTCGTCTTATGGGAATTTGTACATTTTTCTTGCCGTTGACTATGTGTCCAAGTGAGTGTAGGCGAAAGCAACCCGAACCAATGACTCCAAAGTTGTGGCCGAGTTCGTTCAATCCAACATTTTTGCTCGGTTTGGGATATCAAAAGCCATTATAAGTGATAGAGGCACACACTTTTACAACAGAACAATTGGCGCATTGCTGAAGAAATATGCTGTGTTGCACAAGGTTTCGACGCCCTATCATCCACAAACCAATGGGCAAGCCGAAACTTTGAATCGGGAAATCAAGTCGATATTGGAGAAGACCATTCAACCAAATCGCAAGGATTGGAGTTTGAGGCTCAATGATGCATTATGGGCGTATAGGACTGCCTATAAAACTCTAATTGGTATGTTTATCTTTCGACTTATTTATGGAAAGCCATGCCACCTCCCGGTTGAACTTGAACACAAAGCCTATTAGGCTATCCGGAGATGCAATATGAACCTCGATGAAGCCGTTGCACACCGAAAGCTCCAATTCCAAGAGCTTGAAGAAATTCGAAATGAAACCTTTGAAAACGCCATGATCTACAAGGAGAAAACGAAGGCTTTTCATGACTCGAGAATGACGCGGAAAACTTTTGTGGTTGGGGAGAAAGTGCTATTATATCACTCCCGGTTGAAGTTATTTCCGGGCAAACTCCGTTCAAGGTGGATAGGACCCTTTGTTGTTACTAAAGTGTTCGATCATGGTGCCATCGAGATTGAAAGTGGCAAAACCGGTAAAATCTTCAAAGTCAACGGGCATCTTCTCAAGCCATATCTAGAGCATTTTCAAGACACACCTGGAGAAGAGGTGCACGTGGAAGACCCACCACTAAACTAAGCGAGGTCCGTCGAGCAAACGATGTTAAACAACGGCGCTTGTCGGGAGGCAACCCGGAGGTTACTTGTTTTTGCATTTTGAATTCATAATTTCGTAGTAGTTTTACTATTATTGTAGTGTTTTGAATTGTTTTGTTTAAATGTATGCAGGTATCAATTAGAATAATAAAAAGATAGAATGAAATGAGGGTGAAGGAGACCAAAATGGAGGAAAACTTTGCCGAAGACCAATCTCGGCCGAGACACACGAGGAATCTCGGCCGAGACGTCACAAAGGTAAACCCAGGTAAAAATTGTTGTAAACGTATCTTGGTCGAGACACAACACTCATCTCGGCCGAGATAGAATAGAGCTCAAATTGGCCCAAAAACGCTTGAACCCAATCTCGGCCGAGATACCAGATCATCTCAGTCGAGATCAACTTGTCTAGTAAATTAGCCAAAATTGCTAGAAACTTATCTCGGCCGAGACATCAAGTCATCTCGGCCTAGATCAATTTGTCCAGAATGTGGGTAATTTTGCTGAAGGCCAATCTCGACAGAGACACATACGCATCTCGGACGAGATCCTCTGCTGAGCCAACCAAACCTGTGTGCCCTTGTTTATCTTTTGTTTGATTTATGAGCATTACTGTAGTATTTTGATTATATTTTGCACATTTTGAAATAATGTTTTTGTTTAATCTGTTTTTAATAGAATGAGGCTGGTTAATAGTGAATAATTTGGTTAATTTCGACGAGCACCGACTTGTACTCCTCTTTTTCGACAAACTTAGTTTGCAACTAAGTTTGGGGAGGGGGTGGGATTCGTACAAGTTGGCAGCTCTAGACAGCGATTGGATTAGTTTAAGGAAGGAAAATTATGGCATTGATTAATGATGAAAAAAAATCGAACAAATATATATATATATATATATATATATATTTTTTTTTTTTTAGAAAGAAGCACATGGTAGAGCATGATAGGCTTTTTGAAACAAAATTGAACATACACTCAAAACTTTTGATCAAATTTGCAACCAAGTGAGTCTTTGAGCCTAATGTGCACTCCCATTTTTGGAGTGAAATTAAATTTCCTTTCGGTGCGAAAATTCTTTGAATGTATGGAATTTTCTCTAGAACTTGCCCTAATTCTTTACCTTTGAATAAGTCGGTATGTAAGGTGACAATGAAAATGATTTTAGGCATTTCTTGGTTTAAGCCCTTTTCAAAAGCTGAAAACAATTCCTTTCGACCAAAAATGTACAAATTTCCCTAGTTAGCCTTTTGAGCTTAAGCTTTTTTTTGTTTGATACCCAATACTACAAGCAAATTCACCTTTCATTTAGCCTTTGAAACCCAAACGGACTATTGAGTATGAGGGAGGCGGTTGGAAGGTAGTTAGTTTGGAAATTGGGATTGAATTTGGGTAAACTAGTGGAAAACGAAGAAGGGTGAATGGAAAAACGCGAAATAGGCTATAATTGAGAATATTAACCTTTAAAAAAAAGAGCAAAGTCGGAGAAACCAGAAAAATGAAAGAAAGAGGAAGTGTATATACCATTCTTTTGGAGAGGTTAATGAAAATCACATCATTTTGTGATTACAATCCCTTGTTTAGAAAATTCTTAAGAAGCATAATTATTGAGAGGATTGATAAATATGGGAGATGTAGGTAGGAATAAGGTGACGAAGTCGAACCTTAAGTTCAACTTGATTGAGAATTAAAAGAGTGAGGCTGAGTGACCATTGTTTAAGGGGTAGATGGGTAGTGCACGACTCATTTAGTCCGTTTTATAGTCACTTTTACCTAAATTTTATCCCACCTTACCCCTAGCCAACATTACAACCCATATAATGACCTAATTTATTCATTGTCACACATGTCAAGTACTATTTCAGGTTTAGATGATTGGCAAGCCTAAGACAGGCATTGTGTGCATTTCAATGTGAGTGTAAACACTACCCTTTTTAATGCACTCGAGAGAGAGAGATACACTCACCCGGTGAGGATCTTAAGTTGAGAGTGTTATGTCTTGAGAGTAGTGGATCTAGTCTATCACATATGCTCGCTTTTATCATGATCGCTTTATCTTTTTCATGAAAATTCTCTGAAATCAAATGCCACTAAAATTTGCCCTAAACACGTGTCCTTTTGTCTTTCTCTTTATTGTTCGGGATGAACAAATTCTAAGTTAGGGAAGATTTGGTACACGTGTCCCGTGCACGCACTTTAGGGCACTTTTAGTGTCATTTTAGTGTCAATAATGTGCATAATCACGTGCATGGGCAAAATAATGCGTTTGTGTTGTTTTTGTGTTAAGACAGGTGCAAAAGGATCGAAAAAGAACATCAAACGATCGCGGAGTCGAGGGATCGATCGAAGAAACAAGGGACAGGGCTGAGGGGTCGATCTCGGCCGAGACAGGGCACAAATCTCGGCCGAGATACCTCTCCAGGGAAATCCTGGAATTTTTGAGAGATTGAAGATCTCGGCCGAGATGAGTAAGGCATCTCGGCCGAGATACCTCTCCAAGGAAAATTAAAGATTCAAAGAGATGAAGATCTCGGTTGAGATGAAAACCAATCTCGGTCGAGATAACCCAAACCCTAAAAATTCCCTTTTCACGTCTCGGCCAAGATGCAACCCAATCTCGGCCGAGATTATCCCTTGGTTTACAAATTGAAAAGCCCTTTTTCACGTCTCGGCCGACCCACACTTGCGTCTCGGCCGAGATTCCTTGCCCTGTTTTAAATTCCTGAACGCGATTTTGCCTTAAATTGAAGTAACAAATCTTCCCCTATATATATATCCTCCCTTTCAAAATTAACCTATCTAGGGACATTGAATAACACACTTTCCAGCCATTTTTTAGCCACAAAAGCCACCAAGGAAGGAAGATTTGGCAAGAGATTGAAGGATCATCTTCTCCAATTGACATCTTTGGTTTCATCCATCTCAGTATCATGTTTCTTTACTTTTCTACTTATTTTCTGTTTGTTTTAGCTTCCATGGGTGAGTAGCACCCTTATTTCTACCGTTGATCAAATGTAAAACTTTGAGTGACAATGTTTACATGATTATTGCTAGTTGATGTTACCATTTGATTACAATTTCAAGTGTTCTACATTATTTACTGTTATTGACTCATATTTGTATGTTTTTTCTTGGCTTGATCAACCTCTAGGAAGTGTATGAATGTGTTGCTAGAATTGGAAATTACTATCCGTAACTGTAGGATTTTCGATTCCCTAGTAGCAAACAACGAGTGGTTTCATTGGTGATAGTGTAGAGTTCGACCTCTAAACCCGAGCTTTCGAGGTTTATGTCAAATCTGTTTCATTGTCTTGGAGCTTTTATCATTCGATTGCCAAATTGAAGAGAGCTTATTCGACATTTTGGTTTAATTGGATAGGGTTAGTCGAAGAGCTTATTTCGATTAGCCATAATTTAGAGATAATACAGTTGCTAGAGCTTGTTAGTAGTCGTGAAATAGGGACTTGAAATGTTTTCAATTGAGTATCAACAATAGTTGTGTAATTCATTGGAACCAAAGGGATACTCGATCAAGGGTAGATACTTTAATCATATTTTAAAAATCCAAAAATCGATTTATCTATCTTGCCATCTTTTGTTAATTGAATCTTAGCTTAGTTGATCATAGCTAAATAGTTGTTCCTAATAGTTATTGATAGTTTATAGCTTGACAAACAACCCCCTCCCCCCACCTTTATTTTTTTCATTGTTCGCATTTGTTCTTATTTGAATTATATAATTGCTTGACATATTAAGACGATATTGTTCAACCGTTCCTCGTGGGATCGACCCTTACTTATCGTTCTACTAGTTAGAGTTTTAGGTTAAGGTTTAGTATAAATATATATATATATATATATATATATATATATATATATATATATATATATATATATATATATTCATCTATCTATCTATATATTTATACTTAATTTAATTTGGTAGCGACACACGACGATCGCCTACCAGCTCTCTTTTTGGGACTGCTCGGTTTCTTCTTCATTGTCTCTTTTCCCTCTTTCTTCTTCTTGGTTTCCTCTTGGGTGGGTTGAAGCTCTTCCTTCTTTGTTACCCCTTATCTTGGACTCTCTCTTGTAATGGTTCATGTGTCACAACAACAGTGCTAGAGCGCTCTAAAGGATCAAGGTTAGCAACGAATGAAATTTTAAAACAAAAATCAAAAGATTCATCAAGAATAGGAGATGAAATTTTCTTATCTATGATGGTATTGACTTCCTCCTTCTTCTCAATGTTTTTTTTACTTTCTCATTTGATTTCTTCGCTTCATGGTCCTTCATGCTCATAGTACCATTGTCGCCACTAGATGCTATCTTCCTTCTATTCAGTGCTTGAGGAAATGGGGGAAGAGGTACATATGCCGGTGGAGGCACATATGCTGGTTCGTCTACTTCGGTTTCTTGAACCTTACTTGAGTTCACAACATCTTTTTGCTCCTCTAGCTTCACAACATTACAGTGCTCCCTCGGATTAACAACTGTGTCACTCGGATATTGGCCCTGCTTGTGGTGAGCCCCTACAATCTTTATCAATTGGCTCATGTTTGATGACAATTCACCAATGCTTGCTTGAGTCTGAACTAATGTGTTCTCGAGCTTTTTGTTGTCAGCCCCCTGTCCAGTTATGTGCTTGTTTAGCTCAATAAACTTTTCATCTACTTTCTTCTCCAACTGAGCTAGTTTCTCATCATATTTAGCAAACTGGGACTACACAATCTCCTCTTGTGTGGCCTTCGTGCCATCATGAATCATCCCATTCCTGACAGTAAATCCGGGTGGTGGATTAAGTGTATTCTGCGAGTTACCATACGAGAAGTTCTGATGGTTCCGATTCTGAGGGTACTGATTGTACTTAGGCTGATTGTTCTGGAAGTTGTTGAAGTTTCGTTGATTCACAAAGTTTACGTCTTCAACTTCTTCCTGACCCCGTGGCTGCTGTGCTAACATCAGACTAGTTAGCAAATTTACCTGACTCGTCAAGGCTGTCAGCTGCGACATCAGCTTTTCATTCGGCTCAGTGCTGACTGCTTCCACTTCCATTACATTCGCCACTTTCCTTGACAGGTTCCTCTCATTCAACCATTGGTAGCTTGTTCTGGCCATAGCGTCCAAGATTGAGAATGCCATCCTTACTGACCTCTCCATCAAACTCCCACCTGCAGCTGCATCTACCTGGTTTCCAGTCGGAGCAAGCAGCCCATTGTAGAACTTGCACACTTGCTGCTTCTTGGTAAACCCATGTTGAGGGCAACCCCGGATAAGACCCCGGAATCGCTCCCAAGCTTCTCCGAATGGCTCTTGGTCCAATTGCTTGAACTAGTTGATCTGATTCTGCAAGTCGAGCATCTTGCTCAGTGGAAAATACTTCAAGAGAAAAGAAGTACTCAAGTCCTCCCAGCTTGTAATATCCTCCAATAAATTGAACCATTGTAGGGCTCTATCTTTCAAGGAAAAGGGAAATAGTCTCAATTTGACCTGCTCATGCAGCACATGGTTTATCTTAATAGTATCTGCCAGTCTACGAAACTTTATCAGATGAGTATTCGGGTGCTCCAAAGCACTTCCCCCATACTGGTTTTGCTGCACTATGTTGATTAGTGCAGGCTTCAGCTCAAAACTGTTGGCATTGAGTGGTGGAGGTTGTGCTCCTCCTGCCTGCTGATTTGGAGTAGGCTTCAGGCAATCACTGATGGGAGTATCATCTTCATCTCCTGCATCAGGTTCTATCTGAAATGGTCCGTGCTGCTATGGCAGCTGTGGCTGCTGTGGAGGAAGCTGCTGCTGAATGTTGGTTACTCTATCATCCAGGCGCGCCAAAGCTGTCAGTACTCTGTTTAAGGCTTCATCCTGGTTTGCTGGCTGTGGTGGGGTCACCATCTCGAAAGCAGGGTTCTTTCTCATTCGGTATCTACGGACTGTTGCATCAATTTCGGGATCAAAAGGAAGAAGATTTTCTTGTCCTTTCGATCTGGTTTGCATGCAGAGCCTGGAAACACAAAAAACAAGAAATACCGCGTAACATAAAAAAAATAATAATAATAAAAACGAAAATTAAATTAAAATTACGAAAATTAAAATCTAGTCTAGTTTCCTCCTATTTTTCAAGATAAAAACTAAGCACTAAATCCTACTCCCCGGAACGGTGCCAAAAACTTGACACGTCGATTTTCTAACCTAATGTACCGCAAGTGTACGGTTGTAGGTGTAGTAGCGGCAGTCAAGGTCGATCCCACAAGGAATAGATTTTTAGGTAGTTCGATACCTAGATACTCTAGGATTGTCCTAACTAGATACTAGGTTGCAAAAGGTTGATTTTACCAAAAACTGAAGAATTTAACTCATTAATCATGACTTAACACTTGGTAGACAAAAAGGAATAACAATCAAGGAGAAAAGGTATTCTAGGGCTTCGATTTCAGAATATTACTTCAATGTTAAACATGATTAACCTATAAATTTACCAATTCCAGTGTTTATTAGGCGGCACGACAATAATCCAACCCTTCTCTCGAAGTGATTAAACCGTTGATTAATTAAGCTAAATACCCTCTCAAATCAATTAAACCTAATAACTCCCAAACGATCCTAAGCCACGGCCTACACAATTATAGACAACTGCGCTCTATGCCATAAGTCTGATAAAAATTCCCTCCTCGAAGCGGAATTGCTAAACTAAATTACTAAATCTAGGTGATCAAACTAAATCTATTTATAAGCACAAACATAGAGATAAACACGTAAAGAACGGAATTAATAAATTAAATCATAATCAAAACATTGTCATAATAATCCCTACTCTCTAACCCTAGGACACAAATAGCTTAGCTACTCATGCCTAGCAATAAATTCGATACAATAATTCATAGAAAACATTGTAAAAGATTAAACCAGAAAAGAACGACTAAACCCGGATGAATCCGTCTCGATGATCTTCGTCTTCTTTGTTCTCCAAGTCTTCTTCTGAGTGGATTTGATGATGTAACTTCTTATTATTTTTTAAACACGAGCTTTTCTTCTTTTTATAGACCTTGGACAAGTCCTCGGGGAGTTTGGAATCAATTCCTTCTTGAAACAAGATTTGGATTATCCATCGAGCTTCTGACGCGGCCGTGTCACTTTTGACTCAAATCTTCTAAACGACGAACAATTTGACGCGGTCGTGTTGCTTAAGTGACACGGCCGCGTTCCAGCCACATAGCTATTTTAACCTTTGCTAGTCACTTTTGACGCGGCCGTGTTTCTCAAGTGACACGGCCGTGTCGGCTCTTGGCCTGATTTATCTTTTAGACCGGTTCAGGCCGGTTTGGACAGATATTTGACCGATTTTCGCCGGTTTTGTCCGGTTTAGACTCTCCTTCGACTTGTTCTTTTGCCCCTTAGTCGTGAATCACGACTTTTAAACCTGAAAATGCTCAAAAATGCCTTAAAACAAGTCAAACACATTAAATGGTCCACTTTATATCACTTTATCCAATTCTTGACCAAATATGCACATAATTCCTATAAAATATTGTTATAAATCGACCTAATTACATGCATAATAAACGTGTATCATTGGGCTATCAAACGAAAAGCTAAAAGCTCAAGGGGCTAACTAGGGACAATTTTGCATTTTTTGGTGAAATATGTGGACATTTTCAAGTTTACAAATAGGCTAAAACTCAAGATTTGCCTGAGATCATTTTCTAAGTCACACAATGTATCGACTTATTCAAAATAGAGAATGAAGGCAAGTTCTAGAGATACTCATATGCAATTAATGAAATACACACCGAAAGAAAGTATAAGTAACTCCAAATATGGGAGTACAAATGAAGCTCAAAAACTCACAAGGCAATTGTTCTTGACCAAAAGTTTTGAGTACAAGCCCAATTTCATCTCATTTTCCTATCATGCTCTACATTTTTCCATTTGTCAATTTTTTTTGCAAAAATTCGCTTCATCATTAACTATTCGCCAATTATTAATCCCCATCATTATCCACAGTTAAGACAAGATCGAGAGTGGCCAATACGTACACGTACCACCCCTTCCCTAAACTTGGTTGAAAAGCCAAAGTTTGTGGGAAAGAAAGGGGTACGAATTGGTGCTCTAAAAAAGGCAATCAATCTATCAACACCATCGATTGATTCTAATTGACTCAAATTAACAATGCAAAAAAGACTAATCCATGCAAAGATACCAAATCCAATCCAAGTCTAATCAATCCCAAAGGCAATAGAGTAGCATACAAAAATTAAGCTTGCGGGAGGCTAATTCGTATTGCGGGCGGCCAATTTGTACACCTACCATAACATCCCCAAACTTGGGTGAAAACCAAAGTTTGTGGGAAAGAAAGGGTATGAATTGGTGCTTTAACTCACAGTGGCTTTTGGGCTTCGTTACCCCTATTTGTTGCTATCTCTTTGAATTTCATGGCTTGGTCGGTTTCTCGTCATTATAGTCCCTGTACACTAAAAGAAAACAATAAGACAATATCTAAATATATAAGTGAAATACCTAAACTACGAAATTGAATACACGAAAATAATAAATGTCGGGTTGCTTCCCGACAAGCGCCTTTATATAACGTCGTTAGCTCGACGGAAGCTCTTTGCCTCAGCATTTATTCCAAGGTGGTTTCCATATTGGCCCGAACCAATTCAAGCACTCTACTTCATGTAGCTTCTCGCCTTTCTCTTTACGATGCCTCAAAGATGTGGAAATGTTAGACTTATTCCTGTTCCTCATCTCACATTCTTTCTCAGCAGGAGGGTTAACTACATCATGAGGAAAAATAGGATGGAAATCTTCGGAAAACTGTTCGACATAAAAAATGTTAAATTTCACGGTTCTTCCATCAAACTCCATCGTGAGTGTGCCTTCAAAAATGTCTATCTTATTTCGGGAGGTGTTTAGAAACGGCTTCCCCAATAAGATAGGCGTAGAGATTGATGAATCTCCTTGCATCTCCAAAATGTAGAAATCAGCCGGAAACACTAACTTATCAACTTCAACTACTCCATCGGGGTATGAAACGCTTCGATTGGCTATTTGAATGAAGACTTGTGTTTCCTTGAGTGGCCCCAAATTCAAGGATAAAAAAATAGAAAGAGGCATAACATTGATTGATGCTCCTTAATCTAGCATAGCATGGTCAATTTTTCGGTTATTTATTTTGCAAGGGATGACAAACATACTGGGATCCTTGCATTTCTATGGAAGCTTCTTCTGAAAAATTGCTGATAAACTTTCACCCATGAGCACTTTCTCATTCCCCTTAAGCCTTCTCTTGTAAGTGCACACATCTTTCAAGAATTTGGCACCGAGGAACCTATGTTATTGCTTCGATCAATGGAATATTGATCTCCACCTTCCAGAATACATCAAGAATTTCTCGATCCTTATTTCTATCTACCACCCTCTTTATTTGGCTTGGGAAGGGAAGTGGTGGAATAGGAATAGAGATCGAATTGTGGAATCTTGGATCTTCAGGGGCCGTGACCGAGGCATCAGTGGCCGCGGTCGTGGTGAATGATCCAGAAAGTTTCCCTATTTCTTGCTGCAGGAGGCCGCGGGCGTGGCAGTCAGTGGCCGTGGCCGAGTTGTTCACCTTGAGCGAGGCAACATACACCTCAGGCGTGGAAATTCTTCCAGTGAGGTTTCCCTCGAAATGCTCAAGTTGGCCACGGTCGAGGGCCTTTGGTGCCTCGGGCGTGGCCTGTTTTTCAGTAAACTTCCCCTCATTTTCAACTTCCTCTTCACCCTAAAGTGATTCCCGGGCTTGTTAGGCTCTCCAAGCACCACCCCACTCCTTAGGGTGATAACACTGACATTTTTTGGATTGATCTCCGGCTGCGCAGGAAGTTTACCACTCTGTGCATTTTCTAATCAAGACACTGAAGAGGCAATTTGACTGACTTGTGTCTTGAGATTTTGAAATCTCGATTGGGACTCTTTCTGAAACTGGATTGTACTAGTGGCCAAGCTCTTCACAATTTCTACCAATGATGGCTCTGAAGATGAAAATTGTGTGGGTTGTTTCTACTGATACATCCCCTTAGAGTAAGGGGCTCGGATTTTCCCACCTTGTTCACTTTGTTGGCCACCTTGGTTACCATACCGAAAGTTTGGATTATCTCTCGACCCGGGATTTTAACTTTGAGAATAGGGATCATACCTCTTTTCCCCGTTGAAGCTACCAACGACGTTTGCATGAGCTCCGATCTCTTCATCCAAGATTGGACATGTGTCGGTACTATGGTTGGTGGTTTGGCAAATCCAACATTCATTGTTTGCTACAAATGAGTCCAAAGCACTACAATTACGGATAGCAATCCCGACTACTAGCAACACATTCATAAATATCCTAAGGGTGACCAATCCAATAATCAATTCATAAATGTGAATCAATAACAACAAATAACATAAAACACTTGAATACACAATCCTTTCAGTAACATTAACCATAATAATATCACATAAATATTTTTTACTCAAAGTTCCACATTGATCAAGGGTAAATAAAAGGGTGCTAGCCACCCATTGCACCTAATATAATCAGAAAATAGAAGCAAATACAAGAAAACATGATAAACTAAAAGATAAAACCAAGATCTTAGGTTGAGGAGTAAAAGGTCTTCAATATTCTTCCCAAACTTGTCCTTGAGGATGATGGTGGCTCAAAAGTGGCTGGAAATGTGATCTAAGATAGACCTAATTCGAATTGGAGGTTATATATATAGAGGGGAAAGTGCTAGCTTCAAGTTGGGCAAAAACGTGTTTGGGTTTTTAAAATTGGGGGCCGTGTCGCGCCGCCGCCGTGGCACACAATTGGCCACAGGCGCGGTGAAAAATAAAGGTTTGGGCCTAATTTGGGGCCGCGAGCGTGGCACAAATTTGCCTCGGTCGCGGTCTGGTTTGGTTGGATTTTACCCCATCTTCTGGATCCTTTGCCACAACCATGCCCCGAATTTACCTTGGCTGAGGCGTTGAAGGCTGAATTTTGGCCATCTTCTAGACGATTTACCACGGTCGTGGCCTGAATTTGCCTCGGCCGAGGCGTTAAAGGCTAAATTTTGGCCATCTTCTGGATAATTTACCACGACCGTGGGCTAGTCTGCCTCGGCCGTGGCTTGGGTCGCGGGCGTGGCTCAACCAACTCAGGCGACGTCCCGTTTCTTCCTTGTTGTGCTTTCCACTTGAGTTCGAATCGTCAATTTAAGATCTTCGGAACCTGTTTTTCGGCCTTAATTCACCTGTTTTGACAAGGAAATGAACTAAACACGTCAAAATCCCCAATAAGAAATAAACACACATAACACATGTGAATATGCACAAAAAAGCCATAAAAAGATACTTAATTAACCTAAAAATGCGTGCACAACCATGTGTACCACAAACATATTGAAAGGAAATACCATCTCATATGAAAAATCGTTAAGATAGGAGACATAGTGGTTGCAAAGATAGCACCGGTGGACAACTTAGCAGATCCTTTCACAAAGAGTCTGCCTCAGAATACATTCGAGACACATGTGGAAGGAATGGGAGTCAAGTGTGTTGCCACGCTTCTTTGAATATAAGTGGGAGTATTATTAGGACGTGCTGTAGTATACTCAAAAGCAGACTTTGAGTATAAGTGGGACATTGTTAGGGTACTGTAAAGTATGCTTTTAAGTGTTGCTTTATATATAAACTGTTTCTTGCACTTTTTAGAATTAGAATAAATTATCATTGTTTGCTTTATATATTATGAATGTTATATATATATTGTATATTGTTCAAATACTTTACATTGTATACAATATGGTGTGTAGTAGATCACAAAAAATCACATTGTTAGTTCCTTGTAATAAGTATAATGATTCATAACTTAGATGAAATTGAACAATCCATTGATAGAAGTTGATGTGTAAGTCTCAGATTGGTTTATCTTGACCAAGAGATTACACTAGTGTATTTGTTGCACTGAATTAGACCTACAACAAGATATTTTTTCTAGGCTGACTTGATAGAAAAATTAGATCTCAGTGGTAATAGATTTCTTAATTTATGTCACTTAATTGAGATGTATATAATTAATTAATGTTGCTTTGATTTATTTTGGGCAAAGAGTCATTGGGACTCGATGCTCTGTACTTTGAGCAATATTATTAATTATATGACAGATTGCTAAATTAATACAAAAAATCGTGTCTTGGTGAAATAAATTGATTATGTCCCTTTGATGGGCTCAGAATGTTTATCATATCAAACCTATACAGTGCATTAACTTGAGTTATGATAATAATGTTGGCACAATCCCCGATTCCCCAAAATACTAGGGACCTGAGAACGGACTTTGATACTGCGGCAGGGGGCCCAACTACTGACACTATACATCACCCTGCCCACACCGATGTGGCAGTTGAGGAGGAGCAGACTTGTGTTAGCACTTTGAGGGTTTTACTAGATGCAGGCAAGGGCCTCGATTGGATTGAGTTAGATGGATCAGTTGCTTCTAGTGCCCCGGGGGTTAGTGTGAGAAAAATAGCTTACGTGATGAAGCTTTGCGATTCGGTTCGTGTTTGTCTTTTGAGGCGTCCAGCTCCATGAGTGTGCAACCCTTTCTTAACAAATGATGTCATACAACTACGCTCAACAGGTACAGAACACTTTCCTTCAAAAACCAGATGGATAGTAAGTACGAATTACTTTTCTAAGTCTTTATACGGTTGAAGTATTTAAATTTCATATTCCATTGATTAATTATGTACCATATTCCTTAACAATAGAGGGAACATTGGGATTGGAACCGGAGTTGCACCCGACTGGTTCCGTGAACTTTTAGACCCGAAGCATGAGATTTACACTGGCGTCAGTACTAAATATAGGTCTTCATCATTAAACTTTGTCATTTACTCAACCTCCACCACAATATATGTCTTTTGTTGCAGCATGTGTTGTCTTACTTGGGACTTTTGCAATCTAGGCCGAACATGAGCCATGAATAGCAAGGTCGTGTAGGTATCATTGATCCGTTATTCTAGGTTGGATTCAATTTCCAATACTGCTTTTTTAGCCGTACCATTTTTTATGTCTTATGCCATTGTTATCACTCGTTGGTCGTGAAATGTTATAGGATAGACTGATGAACATATGAATTGACCAGCATGCAGGCGATCCTCCGGGGATGGAGTACATAAAAAAGGACCTAGAATTGACCAGCATGCAGGCGATCCTCCGGGGATGGAGTACATAAAAAAGGACCTAGAGGAAGTACCAGGAAACCTTTTAGATGATCTTCCGGGATACATAACCGGTAAGCTTCCTCGATGGTCGAATGTTAGCCTATGGATAGATCTAGCCACGGTTAGTATGTTTTATTATTTGATTTTTGGTTTTTTTTTTTTCCTTCAGAGTCCTAATTATATGGTAAAACAATAATTATTTGCGTATATAAATCTAAATAGGTATTTTCTATATGGAATTGCATCAAGCACTGGGTTGTCATTTAGCTTGAATTGAAAACGAGTGAGTTTGTTATATATGACACTGCACGGGGATTGTGATCATATTAGGATGACAAAATATTTAGTATCCCAAACCCTACGACGTATTGGTAGGAGTCGTTGGACCGTACCAAATTAATTGTATAAAATTATACTAACCTTATCAACTATTCTAACTAGTAGAATGGTAAATAAAGGTTGATCCCACAGGGAACAGCCGAACAATTTTGATTCCGATGCCAAGCAATTTATAATTAAATATGCAAGAAGTAAATACTTAAGAAAGCAATAAAGGTTGGGGGGACTTGATAATGGACTAACAATCTACTAGTAACAAATAAAGGCTACTAAACGAAATTAAAAGCATTTAACATTCGAATTCAAAGAAACAAATAATCAAAGACAATAGAAGAGATTTTCTCGGTTTTTGGTTTTCAAGTAATAAAACGATCCACCCTTGATCATGCTTCCCCTTGGTCGTAGACGATTCATGCAACTATGTTAATGCTCGATTAAATTGTGATTCAAGCCCTTATCTCAAGGCTATTAACAAGCTCTAATAGCCTTGATGTCCCTTAATCTTAGTTAATCAAAATAAGCTCTTCGACTAACCCTAGTCGATTTAATCGAATCCTCGAACAAGCTCTCTTAGATTCAATAATCAAATGCATGAAACAATAAGACAACGAGATAAATTCAACATAAAACTCGCAAGCTCGGTTTTAGTGGTTGAACTTTGTGTTATCACCAATAAATATTTTGTTAGTGAAATCAACTCTTGAACACACAACACCAAGAAATCTGGAATTCGCACAAAGAACAATTTGAAATCACACATGCAGTTCGGCCAGAGTTGTGGCCGAATTTGACTTGCGCAGAACAGGAACTGAAAATGAATCAAACACCAATTTAACGTGGTTCGTTCAAGATGAATTACATCCACGGAGGCAAGACACACCTCAATCCACTAAGAAATCCAATCAATTACAGAGAATACACTCAAGAAATGAAATGCCCAATTCTGATGCAAATTAGGGCACGAATCACTATCTCTCTAAATACTCTCTTTAATCTAAAGAACAGGGAAATTACTCGACGTAGTGATGTTCTCCTCAATGAGAGCTTTCCAATGATATATGGATTGAAGCTCGAATGCAACTGTACAGGAAGTTCTAACTGAAAGAAGTTGAGCTCAGCTATCGGACAAATGTGACGGTTTTCTTCGTCACAATTCTGCAACTGCTCCGTCACAAATGACGGTTATCTTCAACTGCCTCGAACCCGGTTTATTCTGAACAGCTTGTACTCTTGATGCTAAAACCCGGTTTATTCCTCCGATTCTTCACTCCCTGATCCCGGTTCCACATTCCCAACAAAACATATTACAAAGTATAGCTCAAGCTGCAGCAGGCTTGAACAATGCTCCACTTTGTTCCCAGGTACACCCTTAGTAAGAAAATCAGCAGGATTATGCAATGTGTGTACCTTCTTCACTTCCACAGAACCAGAATCAATGATGTCTCTAGCAAAATGCATCTTAAAATCAATGTGTTTTGACCTTTCATGAAATGCTTGGTGTTTCACAAGGTGTAAAGCACTTTGATTATCACAGTAAATTGCCACACACTTTTGCTTGATGTCCAAATCTCTCAGAATCCCTTTAAGCCAGATTGCTTCTTTGATAGCTTCAGTGAGAGAGATATATTCTGCTTCTGTTGTTGACAGTGCTACAACTGACTGTTGTGCACTTCTCCAGCTGATGGCTGTTCCAAATAAGGTAAATACAAATCCAGAAATAGATTTCCTTGTGTCTATGTTTGCTGCAAAATCATAATCAGCAAATCCCTCCAATGCAACAGTGCTTCCATCTACTTTCTTTTCAAACTTCAGTGACAAGTTCACTGAACCCTTCAAATACCTTATCACATGTTTCAAAGCTTCCCAATGCTCTACTCCTGGGTTTGACATGAACCTGCTTACTAAAGACACAACATAGGCCAAGTCAGGCCTACTACAAATCATTCCATACATAAGACTTCCAACTCCACTTGCATAAGGGATATTGCTCATATGTATGACTTCTTCTTCAGTCTTTGGGCATTGTTCTTTGGAGAGTTTATTCTGTAGATTAATTGGAGTGGAGAGAGGTTTGGCTTCATGCATATGAAACCTGTCGAAAACCTTCTGTAGATATTGTCTCTGAGATAACCAAAGCACTCCAGCTTCTCTGTTCCTTAGAATGTCCATGCCAAAAATCTTCTTGGCATCTCCCAGATCTTTCATGTCAAATTCAGTGTTAAGTCTGTCCTTCAGCCATTGTACCCTCTTCTTGTTCCTGCTGGCAATTAGCATATCATCCACATACAACAGAAGAAAGACTTTATCTTGCTTTGAACCCTTGTTGAAGTAAACACAACTATCATACAGACTTCTTACAAAACCAACACTGATCATGAAGTCATTGAATCTCTTATTCCACTGTCTTGGACTTTGTTTGAGTCCATATAGTGACTTCTTCAGCAGACAAACTTTGTCTTCTTGTTCAGGAACAACAAAGCCTTCTGGCTGTTTCATATATATCTTCTCAATGAGTTCTCCATGTAAGAATGCTGTCTTCACATCCAGTTGCTGTAATTCCATGTCCTCTTGAGTAACCTTTGATAAAAGCAACCTGATTGAGCAATGTTTTACTACTGGGGAGAAGACTTCATTAAAATCAATCCCTTCCCTTTGTGTAAAGCCCCTAGCCACCAATCTTGCTTTAAACCTCACCTGTTTGGATCCTGCAGTCTCTAGTTTCTTCTTGTATATCCATTTAGAACTCACAAGTTTCTGACCTCTTGGTTTATCCACCAATATCCAGGTCTCATTCTTTTCCAGAGACTCCATCTCTTCAATCATTGCTTGAATCCAGTGTTCACCTTCTTCACAGTCTAGTGCTTCTTTAAAACTACTAGGCTCTTGTGATTCCAGGTCTTCAGCAACACTCAAGGCATAGTAAACACTCCCTGCTTGACCATAGAAATCAGGTCTGTTGATTGTTCTTCTAGGCCTGTCCCTTCCAATGCTGTATTCTCTAACAATTTGTTTAGGTCCAGCTTGTTCTTCTTCTTCAGATGATGAATCACTATCTTGTAGATTTTCTTGTGGTTGAGGTGTGTGATCATCTTCAGCAGGATGCTCCACCTGAATTGATATCTCTTCTGTCTCTTTAGCACCATCAAATTCTTCCTTAGAGCCTGTTGAAGTATAAGCCATCACATTCTCATTAAACTTTACATCTCTGCTTGTGATTATCTTCTGATTTCCCTTTTCTAGACACCACAATCTGTAGCCCTTTATTCCATCTGGATATCCAAGAAATACACACCTTAGAGCTCTTGCATCTAGCTTGTCTTGCTTGACATGGACAAAAGCAAGACACCCAAACACCCTTAAACCTTCATAACTTGGTTTCTGTCCACTCCACACCTCTTCAGGTGTTTTGAACCCAATCACTGATGAGGGTGACCTGTTAATGAGATAACATGCTGTAGCAATTTTTTCACCCCAAAATACCTTTGGCAACCCAGCATCCAACAGCATACACCTTACTCTTTCAAGAAGAGTCCTATTAAGCCTCTAAGCAACCCCATTCTGTTGAGGATTCATTGGGACAGTCCTATGTCTCTTGATTCCTCTTTCTTCACAGAATTTTGTGAACTCAGTAAAGAGGTATTCCAATCCATTATCAGTCCTAAGGTGCTTCAGCTTCTTCCCTTTAACATTTTTCAGTTGAATCAACCATGTTTTGAACTTATGAAAAGCATCACTCTTATTCTTCATCAACATGATCCACACCTTTCTACTGTAATCATCAATCAAAGACATGAAATACCTTGCTCCACCATGAGTCTCTGTCCTTGCAGGACCCCATATGTCAGAGTGGACATAATCTAATGGCTCCTGAGTTGTGTGAACACCCTTTCCATAGGGTAGCTTCTTGGACTTGCCCAAAGCACACTGATCACAAAACTCCAGGTTTTGGTTTCCCATGTTTCCAATTACCCCACTTCTTGACAACTCCTTCAACCCTTTCTCTCCTATGTGTCCAAGCCTCTTGTGCCATTTAACAAGCTCAGAACTGCTGAAGGCCATATCAACACTCCCAACAACAGGTGAACCAATCAGGATAAACAACCCATTATGCTGTCTACCTTTAATCACCACTTTATCATGTTTTGTGATATGCAAGAAACCATCCACTGAGCTAAACTGACAACCACTAGTTACCAAAGAACCAAGAGATAGAAGATTTCTTTTGAGGCCAGGAACATATCTTACATTTGAGATGATTCTGACCACACCATCAAACATCCTTATGCTTACTGATCCAACTCCTTTGACCTTGCATGATTGGTCATTTCCCAGGAGAACATTTCCACCATCTTCTCTCTTCAGTTCATCAAACCATGACTGAAGTGGACACATATGAAAGGAGCAGCCTGTGTCCAAGACCCATTCCTTCACCATTCTTGATTCAGTAACATTTAATACCTCTGGAGGATCTTCTTGATGATCAATGGCAGCCGCTTCTGCCCCTTGATTTCCACCTTTCTTGTTTCTCTTTGGACAATCCTTCTTCAAGTGACCAGGCTGCTTGCACTTGAAGCATTTCCTCTTCTCAACCCATTCATTCCCCTTCTTTGGATTAGAGTCTCCTGCCTTGGGATCCTTAGCATTCTGTCCCTTCTTCCCTTGCCAAGGTTTCTTGAATTTAACATTCAAACCTTCTCCTGATTGCACCATGCCTTTATCACCTTGAGTCTGGAAGCATTTAGACCTCAGAGCCTTCACTATCCCATGATAAGATAGCTGCTCATCTCTCCCATACATCAAAGCATCCTTAAAGCTTTCCATGGATTTTGGAAGAATGTTTAACACCATCAATGCTTTATCATCCTCCTCCAATTTCACATCCAGGTCTTCCAATTCCTCAACCATCTTAATAAACTCATCAAGTTGATCAGAAATTACCTTATCTTCAGTGATTTTGAAGGCCAACATCTTCTGCTTCAAGAACAGCTTGTTGGAAACTGACTTGGATTGATACAGATCTTCCAATCTCTTCCATGCTTCTGAGGAACTCTTGCATCTTGAGACCTCTCTTAACGGTTTATCACCCAAACACAGAAAGATAAGACTGAGGGCCTTCTTATCTACTGATGCAAACTTGGGTTTCTCACTTTCTTCCCACGCATCAAGAGGTATCAAAGCAAGATCAAGGCTATTGTGAACCAAAACTGCATTCATCTTGATCTTCCACAATGTGAAGTCATTTCTCCCTGTAAACTTCTCAAAGTCCATCTTCATGCCAGCCATTCCTTCCCTTCTTCAAGCTGTGAAAGTTGGTTTCCCACAGATAGCGCCACTTGTTAGTGAAATCAACTCTTGAACACACAACACCAAGAAATCTTGAATTCGCACAAAGAATAATTTGAAATCACACATGCAGTTCGGCCAGAGTTGTGGCCGAATTTGACTTGCGCAGAACAGGAACTGAAAATGAATCAAACACCAATTTAACGTGGTTCGTTCAAGATGAACTACATCCACGGAGGCAAGACACATCTCAATCCACTAAGAAATCCAATCAATTACAGAGAATACACTCAAGAAATGAAATGCCCAATTCTGATGCAAATTAGGGCACGAATCACTATCTCTCTAAATACTCTCTTTAATCTAAAGAACAGGGAAATTACTCGACGTAGTGATGTTCTCCTCAATGAGAGCTTTCCAATGATATATGGATTGAAGCTCGAATGCAACTGTACAGGAAGTTCTAACTGAAAGAAGTTGAGCTCAGCTATCGGACAAATGTGACGGTTTTCTTCGTCACAATTCTGCAACTGCTCCGTCACAAATGACGGATCTTCAACTGCCTCGAACCCGGTTTATTCTGAACAGCTTGTACTCTTGATGCTAAAACCCGGTTTATTCCTCCGGTTCTTCACTCCCTGATCTCGGTTCCACATTCCCAACAAAACATATTACAAAGTATAGCTCACTTGATGATATTGAACATTACCTCACATATTTATTGTTTGCTACAAATGAGTCGAAAGCACTACAATTACTGATAGCTACCCCGACTACTAGCAACACATTCACAAATCCCTTAAAGGGTGATCAATCCAATAATCAATTCATAAATGTGACTCAATATAACAACAAATAACACAAAACACTTGAATATACAATATTTTCGGTAACATTAACTGCAATAATCACATCAATGTCTTCAACTCAAGGTTCCACAATGATCAAGGGTGAATTCTAGGGTTCTAGCCACCCATTACAATTAGGGAAAATTGGTAAAAATATCCCTTAAGTTTACCGTATTTATGAAAATATCCCGTAAGTTTGGCCATTTTTAGAAATGCCCTTTAACTTTCAAAAAATTGGTAAAAATACCCTGCAACCGGGAATAGCCAGTGGCTCTTCCGGTCACAGGCTTATGTGTCAAAAACACGCTGACCTGGCCACGAAAATTACACGTTGACGTCTGAATACTTGGAATTGGTCATGTGCGACGCACATGACCAAATTAGAAGCACACTTTAGAGTGACAAACGCGATTTAGGGATCCAAATTAGACTCAAGAAATTCGAAACCCTAGTTCCCAAAATCTCAATCGTTCTTCACAATCGTGGCTAATCTGGAGTAAATCTACTCATTTCAAAGATGCGGTTTAGAGATCCAAGGAAAATCGACGACTCATGTCCTGATTATGGTTAGTATCGCATAGTCCCGTAGTTCAAATCGCGATTTCTTCTCGTTCATTTGCTTGCCATTTTTCACATATATGTGTTTAATTTTGGTGTTTTTGTTTGCGGATGAAACTATATGTGCTTCGGGAGTTGTTGTACTTATCTCGCACGTTTAGGGTTCAATGTTGCTCATTTTTGGGATTCTATTTGCTGTCGAAAAATATAGTGGGCCTGGCTTTGTTCTCTTCTTTTTTTTTTTTACAAAAGTGTTGTTGCTTTAATGGGTAACAGATGTATTGTCTTTGTCTGTGTATATGAGTTATATATGAGTTATTAAATATGGGATTGGCTCAGTTCAGTGGGCATCTGCTTGGTTAAAAAAAGCTCTTTTCTGTTGGCATTTTGTGGGTTGGGTCCCCACTTGTGAACATATTGTGTAAGGGTTGGTCCCCACTATTGGTCCTATTCAATCTATTATGTTTTTTGGGGTATGGATTTGACCACAGAATTCAATGCATTCAACTTTTTTTTACTATTTTTTTATGTTTAACAGGGCCCGACAGCTCATTTTATATATTTTGTATTTATTACGGGGGGCTCGTTGACAACTGGTCTGGAGCCTACGTTGGAGGGGACCTTATCAAGTTCGACCATGTTGATACAAATCGCTACAGCCTCGATGAATTGAGGAAGTTTGCTGCTCATCTGGAAAACTCCAAGTATTCTGAACTGTTCACTAGAATTGAAGGGCAGAGTTTTTTTTCTGAACTCCGAGACGAGAAGGATCTCCGATCAATTCTTGAGTTGTGTAGGAGGACTGGGGAGGTTAATTTGTATTGTCAAGGTAGTATTTGTGGGCCGGGAGGGGTAGTCGAGACTGAGCGGGAAGTTCTTGTAGAGGAGGCGAGTATTGAGGGTGAAAAGGGTGGCTGCACATCTGCAGAAAAAAAAGGGAAGGGGACTAACAGAAGTTCGCGTAGAGTCGCTTCAAAAAGGGAATCGGTGAAGAGGGGAAAAAGGCCGGTGGAAGTGGTAGATTTAGACGAGGAAGACTCGGATGACAGTGAGTGTAGGGACAGTGACTTTGAGTTTGATGCAGAGGGTCAAGCTGTGCAAGATGACTTAGACTTTGACAAATTTGTGGACAGGGACGTTGAGTGGACTGGGTGTGCAAATGAAGAGGATGTTGGTGAGGACGTTGAGTGGACTGGGTGTACAAATTTGTGGACAGGGACGTTGAGTGGACTGGGTTCACAGCAGGGCGTTGGATACGCGGATGGGCCTAGCGAGGTTCCAGATGTAGATATGCAAGACTGTGTTGACGAGCCTGCAAGTTCTGATAATGTTCACCTTTCCACCATGAAGCAACTGATTGCCGGTATTGGTCCGCCACTGGGATATGATTACCCAGGTGGATGCAGGCTGATGTAAACCCGCTTGGAGAACCGCTTTGGAGTTGCTATTATTATTACTTTTTTAGTTATGTTTTGTGGATAATCGCCCTTACGACAGGCCTATTAATGTGCGACGTTTTGGTTGTTTTTGAAAACAAGAATGCTTCATGATTGTTAGGGTAAACTGTCACTTGGGTTATGAATTGTGATCTTGTAATTATGTGTGGTGACTGTATTTAGCCCTTCAAATTATGTGTGGTGACTGTATTTAGCCCTTCAAACAAGAATGCTCTGTTTTTGGTCAAGTGTTCATTTTTTCCCTATGTTCCGTGACTCACCTTGGTTCATGTTTGCTCAATCTTGTCACTAATGCTCTGTTTTGTGAACTAAATCAATACATATTCACTCAATTCTTCCAAAATAGTGAAAATGTCTCAATTTATTACACGTTTCTGTTGAGTTGTGGAGCCAAAAACAGGGGAACAGGGGTATTCCTCGCTGGAAAGGAATCTCGGCCGAGACGGGAAAGGATCTCGGCCGAGACGGGGCCTTCGCGTCAAGAGAAGTTTCTCTGGAGAGTCATCTCGGCCGAGACTGGGAGTGATCTCGGCCGAGACGCGAAGGCAGGGAAAACTGGATGTTTTCCCTGGAGAGTCATCTCGGCCGAGACAGGGAGTGATCTCGGCCGAGACGGGTTGTTGTCTTATTGTTTGCAATTTTGTTGTTTTCTTTATCCGATTATCTAGTCGTGTCGTGGTAGTGGGTGGGATAAATTCCTAACAGTTTCATCCGAATAGACTTCAGATACATTTGCTATGCTAAAACTAAACCAAATAAACTTGCAAAATTTCAGAGGATCGAAATTCAACCAAGTCGATTTCTAGTGGCAAAAGCAAACAACGCTCAGAAAATTACATAAATTGGAAATGCATATTACACAAAAAAGGGCATACACACTGACAGCTTACACCCAACTTCACCAATACTACACCAAAATAAAAACCAAACAACTAACATCCGGCTTTAGCAATACTAAAACATCGTAGAACCCAAACATAAGAACAATCCGTCCTCGGGCCACAATAATTAATCATTTGGAGTCGCACCCTTACATACACAAATTGATCAAATAGGCTAACAAAACCACAAAACACAGAGTCGACATAAATTTGATTAACTTCACTTTTCTTCCAATCTTGTCCAATTTTAGCTGCATTGCGTCGAGCTTCTCTGTAAGTTCTTTCAATTCTGTACGCAACTTAACCGCGGCTTGTGACGACCCACCAATCGGAGGGTCTACCCACTCAAAAAAATCACAGCCTCCTCTCTGCCAAGACAAGAAGAGAAAAAACAGAACTAAATCACATATACAAAGATAAATACACGATTGAAATAACCCATTCTCTAACAATTCAATTTTCGAAATATTAAACTGAGAAAACTTACGTTCCAGTTTCGGCACCCATAAAACCTATGTCCTCGATTTTCTGGCTTCTTCGATGTTTGGATACATGCCCGGATCCCACAATCGCATAGCGGAAAGCAACTGGCTGAAGAGTTGGAGCAGGACATATTTCTGAATTCAGCGCTGCCTCCTGCGTGAAGAAGACCACAATGGGGAAGCCCATTCGCGCATCTGAACCTATTAATAAGCTAGGGCAGAAATTGGGGGGAAATTAGTTAAGATTCCCTCCAAGTTGGTGATTATGTGTCATTTTCCTCAATATTATTCAGTTGGAAAAACAGGCTAGTGTGAAACGTGTAATTTTCGTGGCTAGGTCAGCGTGTTTTTGACACATAAGCCTGTGACCGGAAGAGCCACTGGCTATTCCCGGTTGCAGGGTATTTTTACCAATTTTTTGAAAGTTAAAGGGCATTTCTAAAAATGGCCAAACTTACGGGATATTATCATAAATACGGTAAACTTAAGGGATATTTTTACCAATTTTCCCTTACAATTATTACAAAGACCAAGCAAGAGAAAATCAAAGAAAACATGAAAATAAGATAGAAGGAACAAAAAGATAGGATTGATTGATCTTGATCTTCAATCTCCTTCCAATCCTTTGCTTCCAATGGGGAATAGTGGCTAAATATGTGTGTGGGATGGGTTCAAGGTTAGGTCAAAATCGAAAATGACCATATATATATATAGAGGAGACATTGTTGGGCTGAAAAATGGGCAAAAACGTGTTTCAGGATTAAAACAGGGAGTCGCGCCGCGGCCGTGGCGCACAACTGGCCGCGGACGTGGTGAAAAATAAGGGTTTGGGCCCAATTTGGGGCCATGGCCGAGGTCTGGTTGGGCTGGATTTCACCCCCATTTTCTGGATCCTTCGCCACGGCCGTGGCCTGAATTTCGCCTCGGCCGAGGCGCTGAAGTCCGAATTTTGGCCATCTTCTGGATGATTTACCACGGCCGTGGCCTTGAGTTCGCCTCGGCCGAGGCGCTGAAGGCTGAATTTTGGCCATCTTCTGGATAAATTAGCACGGTCGTGGGCTAGTTAGCCTCGGCCGTGGCATAAGCCACGGGCGTGGTATTAGCAACGCGGGCAAGGTCCCCTATTTTTCCTTGTTTTCTTTTCCTTTTGAGCTCGAATTGTCAACTTGAGATCTTCGAACCTATTTTTCGGCCTTAATTCACCTGCATTGGCATGAAAACGAACTAAACACGTCAGACTGCCCAATAACACAAATATGCACAATACATGATCAAATATGCATGAAAATATCATTAAAACGACACTTAAAGCGACCTAAAATGCATGCATGATCACGTGTACCAAATCTCCCCAAACTTAAACCTTTGTTCGTCCCGAACAGATCGAAGCAAAGAAAAAGAAAATAGGACACGTGTTAGGGAAGATTTATGTGGCGAATTCAGTTTCAGACGGCGTTTTCAGATACAAGGCAATCATGATAAGATGAGCATATGTGATATAAGAGCTTCGGCTACTTTTGAGACTTGAAAAACTCAGAACTAAAGATCCTCACTGGGTGAGTGTATCTCTCGACTCTCAAGTGTATCAAATAGGTAATGTTTTTCGCTCACATTGAAATGCATGCAACGACAACCATATGCTTGCCAATCTTCTAAATCCGAATTTGTACTCGACACGTGTGACAAAGAATAAAAAAGGTCTTATTTTTTGTTATAATGTTGGCTTGAGGTAAGGTGGGATAGATATGGGCACAAGTGATTAATTCTTGGACTAACTGAGTTAGCTACTCTCAATCACCCCACAAACAACATTCACTCTTCCTCACTCTCTCACTTCCCTAGTAAAGCAATCCCAAATTGATTTATTCACCCTACTACAAACTCACAACCTAAATGTTTTTTTTATTTTTTATTTTTTATTTTTTGCATTTCTCCCTTTGTGTGTTTTCTTTCGAATTTTGTTTCCAACTTTGAGAACACAGGTCAAGAAGCATTTATGTTACTAGTCTCTCCCAATCGAAATCAGTGAACTAAATATATACATCCGACTTTTTCTTCCCTTTCTTGATTTTCGATTTTTTTTTTTTTTTTACAAACTAGGGGAGACTAGTTTCCCAAATTCTTTGCCTATTGTTTCAATCCTCTTCACCCTTCAGTATTCCCAATAGTTTACCCCTTTCAATCCCAAATTTACCCGACTACCTTCCAACCGCCTCCCTCATACTCAAATAGTCCAATTAAGGTCAAAGGCTAAATCGAAAGGTACTTGGCTTGTATAGTTGGACTATCAAACGAAAAGCTAAAAGCTCAAGGGGTTAACTAGGGGCAATTTTCCAATTTTTGGTGAAAAGGTATAACGTTTTCAAGTTTACAAATAGGCTAAAAATAAAGAATTACCTAAGATTATTTTCTAAGTCACACAATGTACCGACTTATTCAAAATAGAGAATCAAGGCAAGTTCTAGAGCCAGTCACATGCTTTCAATGAATTCACACCGAAAGAAGGTATAAGTAATTCCAAAAATGAGAGTGTCTATTTAGGCTCAAAAACTCACAAGGTAAAATTTTCTTAATCAAAAGTTTTGAGTCCAAGCTCAATTTCACCTCAAGTGCCTATCATGCTAATAATCTCATTTTTCAATTATTCAACCATTTCATTTTACCAAGTTCAATGTTAGCCAGATTAGTCAACATTTATATGTTTCGATGCAACAACAAGATGTTATTTGTAACAAGTAGTTTTGTTGGTTGGTTAATTGGTCACATTTTATTCATGAAATGGCTTGGATTGGTATTAGTCTGGATACGGCAAAATCATTCTATTAGATCGAATAAGTACATTCGATCTAATAAGTACCTTGTATCAGAATTGATAAATTCTATGGCTCGGATCTTTAGTATTCTCTTATTTATTACCTGTGTCTACTATTTAGGCAGAATACCGTCGCCCCTTTTTACTAAGAAACTGAAAGAAACCTCAAAAACGGAAGAAAGGGTGGAAAGTGAGGAAGAAAGAGATGTAGAAACAGCTTCCGAAAAGAAGGGGACTAAACAGGAACAACAGGGATCCACCGAAGAAGATCCTTCTCTTTCCTTTTTTTTGGAAGAAAAGGGGGATCCGAACAAAATCGATGAAACGGAAGAAATCCGAGCCACTTGCCATTTTTTCAAAATTTATGCAAAAATCGCCTCATCAATAACCAATACCATATCTTCTTCCTACACGATCAAATCACTTTTCTCTCGAGCGACCAACTTGTACGCCTACCACCCCCTCCCCAAACTTAGTTTGAAACTAAGTTTGTGGAAAAGAGGAGTACGAGTTGGTGCTCGTCGAATTTAACCATTTTATTCACCACTTTACAGTTTATTAAAAATGCAACAGACTAATCCAACATTGGTATCAGAGCCAAAAGATTAGAATTCGGTCCTCGATGATTTTCGTTAATTTTTGGTTATGAACGAAAACGTGCAGTCCTATTTTTGCGTGATTTCATCAGAATTTTTTGAGTCTTTATGTGTTATTGATTTTATGTTATCGTACTCGTCAATAACTACGTTCTCTACCTTGAATCACTCAATTCCGTTAAGAAACATATTTTATATGAATTTTTGAAGTTGGATCTATGAACTGAAAAATTGTTGCGAAAATATTTTTTTTAATCTAGTCGGGTGCGATTTTCATCCAATTACTATTTTGATGTTTGCGTGTAATTGATATGTTCATGTTCTATGTTAAATGAGCTTTCTATAGACGTATTATGCGCTTTATTTCGTTGAGAAACGAATGAGATATGGACTTTGGACGAAAATAATATGATTCTGAAAATTTTCCGGAAACTTGAAGATGTTCTCGTTTCATAAAAATTCAATTTGAGCATGTTAATGTTCAATTTAATGCATGTATGGTGTATGTTAATCGGACCTGTATTGGATTAGATAACGTGCTTAGAAAATTAGATTGGATCAAATGTGTTCTTGATGAAGAACATGAAGAACATGGTTCTATCCAAGAACATGTTTTCTGATCCAAACATGTAGTAAGGATTATCAGATCGAGAAACCAATTGCACCGTTGAACTCGAAATGACCGAGAACGAGGGAGGGGGAGGGAAGGGGGCATAGACGGAGCTCGCCAGCCGAAAACACTGGGAAGGCGGCGCATGTAGGCCACTCTCCGGTCAGTGAGAGTGGGCCTCGCTTGGTCAAAAGGATGACACACCAGTGCCAAGTCAACACATGTAGACGAATGAAATCGTGCTACGTGTGCCAACATCATCTCACACTTAGCGTCAGTGTCAACAGCCACGTAAAACCACGACAACACATGTGGACGAATCACCTCATGCCACATGTACAAGACATATCCACATCAACAGCCAGGTGGCGGCACATCATACATAGTGCACCAATGGTGGGACGACACATGGCATAGGTACCACGTCAATCGACCGGACCGAGCTGGTTCAGCAACCTGTTCACTGTCAGCCGAACCGGCTTGCCGCCTCAAACCGGTTACCAATACTCTAGACCGCCGTCGTCTTGCCGCCGGTGGACCACCGTTGCTCCGTTGTAACTCCTCCACCTAGGGGCGTGTGGCTGTGCGTGCGACACGCCTAAGGCGCGTGGTACACATATTTCGTGCGTATGAAGCGTGTGCGCCGCGCATGGGGTCGTCTGGATAGTGTATTAGTGCGTATGTTCGTTTTTTTATGCGTGCGAGCGAATGAGACACGTGTTTTGTACTTATGTATACGTGTGTGTGCGTGTACGGGTGCGTATGCACGCATGTGAACGTGTGATGGATGCAACGGAAGCATGGTGATACGTGACAGAGTGTGTATTGGTCATGAATATGCGTTAGGGACCATGTTAATGGAATTTTTCACTTGAAAACCTCTGTGACATTTTTCACACCATATTTTCTATGATTTCCATTATCCTCCATGGATTTCAAATTTTGGAAATTTGAATCCATCTAAGAGTTTAATCAAAATCTAGAAACTGGGTTGGGGTTTGAGAATGATACAATATTTTTCGGGAAAAATCGTTGAAATGTGTCCTTAACCTTAAACTTGTTAGTACATTCATCAGGAACTGATGAGCAATGAATCACATATGATTATTGGCCATGTTCCATAGTGAGTGTTCTGAATAAGTTTACAACGGCTATTGATTGGATATGTCTTATCTAACCCTACCCTTATCGTTCGATATTTTCGAGTGGGTTGACTTGACTCTAAGCTGATTAAGCGTTAGGCTCGGATCAAAAGTGATCACAGTGCTAAGTCAACATTCGGATAGATGCTATATCTGCCGATGAGTGAAGATGGACTTTATTACGATGCTGATACGAGTGTCTTTATAGATGCTTCATAAGCATGTAATAGGAAAGCCATATGTCATAAATGGAGTATAGTTAAGAGCATTAACTTGCTTTCAAACTTAATTCCCAATCATATGGTGCATATTTTATGATCCTTGACATTCAACTGTGTGTTGAACCCTATGTTATGTGTGATCAACTTGTTGTCTGTACAACTTGAGTGTGATCAACATAGTAAAATCGTGTTGAGAACATGATTGGTTACTTGAGTGGGGGTTATGGGTTGGATGAATCCTTGCATTCTCATCCATAACAGTTGTAGATTTTGTTTTCCTTTTATGATTGAGTTGTGGTAATACAACGGTTGGATATGGGTGATGATTGGGAACATAGTGAACTTTCAAGGTCATACCTTCCATTAAGTTACCACAATGTCAATTCTAAGAAAACAAGTATGATGTACATTTAGTTTTAGTAAGCACATACATGTGCATTCACCTTCCTTACACCTAGACCATGGCGTAGAACACAATTAGTTAGTTGCTTCTTAGTGAACCTTGTCTTTAGTGATAAGTAGATTATGACTAGGAGGTCATAACAATTAGATATGTACTAGACTTAGAGATAGTCTTGAATGGTTTCAACCGAATCATATGAACCCTAGGAGGGTGTTAGTGTTGTAATAGAGAAGAAACTATAAACAATTCTAATAGGATGGAATTAAAGGTGATTTCTCTACCGACGAAACCTTGGATGATCAACAAACACTCTACTTGGTAACAATTCTCATTTAATGAGAATAATACTTTAACCCAAGAGATGAGGGTATATTAGAGCAAAAGTTTGGTATCATTACCGCCACCAGTCAGAGGTTGTTACTCCAAGTCTTCTCTGTGAACTATATATTAAGACCTAAGTTAGAGTCTAGTATCTTCCAGTTGAGTGGGGGCATCTAAAGACTGATTATGCCCATGGGGGTGGCTCGGAGTTTTGGGATGCCACTCATAATAGAGATTATAAGTGGCTAAAGGCTGCTAATTACTTAGTTACAAGTTCCCAGTTAAGAATTGGATTCTAAACATAAGAGGAACATGCTAAAGATGGAAGATACTGAAAGTGAGTTTTTAGAAGAATATTTCCCAGTAAAGACAAATGAGTCTTTTTGCGAAACACAAAATTTTGAGCAAATACAGTGTAGTGTGTTTGACTCAACACATGTATTGAGACCAATCGAAAAGGCACTTAATCGTTTTAATCCAAAGTATATTTCTTAGTTCTTGACACACCTGCTAGACAATGTCAGACTTGTCAATTAATTTCTTTACTTCGGGTAAAAAGATTTGATGCATTGAATGTCAGAGCTAGAAATTTGGGACAATTTTTGTCTATTTCAATAGGATTATGAGGATGAACACATGAATTTATGCCATAATTGATAACTTAGGCATTTATCACTACAAATTGGATTTGCAACATGCTGAAGTTAATGATTAGGCTTGATCCCTCGCAATTTGGAATTGCATGATAATCTAAAGCTTTTCTTTCTATTATCCTCAAGGATCTTGAAATAGGACGAAATTTGGTTTCATTTGGAGTTCTTCTAAAGATCTTCACTCGACTTGAGATACTGAGAGATTGATTGGTTGATAAACATTAAGACACCATTGTAGATGGACATGACGAGAATGTTTCGTGTTGTTGGATGAAGTAAACATATGTGCAGGCTTTCGAAAGTGATTGATTAGTGTAAAGGTGCACTAGACTAGTTTACGTTAGGCATAACATGATGCTTCAATTAAGGGAAAATGCACTCAAGGAGTAATTTTTCCGGATTGTTAATCTAAGGGGGGATTTTTGTTTCACTTCATCATCGACACTTGAAACAATTTTTAAAAAAATTAGGATAATTTTTCTATTACAATTAGTCCACTATAATGTTTTGTGATTCAACGTGTTAGTGAAATCAACTCTTGAACACACAACACCAAAGAATCTGGAAATTGTACAAAGAAAACAATTCGAAATCACACATGCAATTCGGCCAGAGTTGTGACCGAACTGAGCTCGCGCAGAACAGGAAATAGAAATGGATCAAACACAGATTTAACGTGGTTTGTTCAAGATGAACTACATCCACGGAGGCAAGGCACACCTCAATCCACTAAGAACTTCAACCAATTACAGAGAATAAGCTCAAGAAATGAAATGCCCAATTCTGGATACAAATTAGGGCACGAACACTCAATCTCTAAATACTCTCTCTAATCTAAAGAACAAGGAAATTATGCAACGTAGTGATGTTCTCCTCAATGAGAGCTTTCCAGTGATATATGGATTGAAGCTCGAATGCAACTGCACAGGAAATTCTAACTGAAAGAAGTTATGCTGAGCTACCGGACAAATGTGACGGTTTTCTTCGTCACTAAACTGCAACTGCTTCGTCACAAATGACGGTTATCCCAAACTACCTCGAACCCGGTTTGTTCTGACCAGTTTGCCTTCTTGATGCTAAAACCCGATTTAAACAGCCGGTTCTTCACTCCCTGACTCCGGTTCCACATTCCCAACACACCATATTACAAAGTATAGGCTCACTTGATGATTGAACATTACCTCACAAATCTCCACCTCAATGAATCATGTGTGCCTCTTTCTGCCTCACCACTGCATTGTCTGTTAATGCTCTTCATGACATTGCTCAAGCTGCAGCAGGCTCAAGCAATGCTCTACTTTGTTCCCAGGTACACCCTTGGTAAGAAAATCAGCAGGGTTATGCAATGTGTGTACCTTCTTCACTTCCACAGAACCAGAATCAATGATATCCCTAGCAAAATGCAACCTAACATCAATGTGTTTTGACCTTTCATGAAATGCTTGGTTTTTCACAAGGTGTAGAGCACTTTGATTATCACAGTAAATCGCCACACACTTTTGCTTGATGTCCAAATCTCTCAAAATCCCTTTAAGCCAGATTGCTTCTTTGATAGCTTCAGTAAGAGAGATATATTCTGCTTCTGTTGTTAAAAGTGCTACAACTGATTGTTGTACACTTCTCCAGCTGATGGCTGTTCCAAATAAGGTGAACACAAATCCAGAAATAGATTTCCTAGTGTCTATGTTTGCTGCAAAATCAGAATCAGCAAACCCCTCCAATGCAACAGTGCTTCCATTCACTTTCTTCTCAAACTTCAGTGACAAGTTCACTGAACCCTTTAAATACCTCATCACATGCTTCAAAGCTTCCCAATGTTCAACACCTGGGTTTGACATGAACATGTGGTAGCGTCGTTTCCGACTACCAAATTAAATCGTGTATGAAGATACACTTAAACCTTACCGACTACTCTAACTAGTAGAGTGGCAAGCAAGGGTCGATCCCACGAGGAACGGTCGAACAAATTTTGCTTTTATGTGTTAAGCTATTATTATGAAGAAACATAAAGTAAATAAGCTAGAAAACAATAAAGAAGTGGGGGGTCAATGAAATAACAACTACACCTAAATAAACAAAGACAAATAAAGAGATTTTTATAGGTTTTTGGTTTTTAAATAACAAAACGATTCACCCTTGATCATGTTTCACCGAGGTCTTGGATGATTTATGTAACTATTGTCAATGCCCTATTCAATTGTGATTCTAGCCCTTATCTCAAGACTATTAACAAGCTCTAATAGCCTTGTTATCCCTTAATCTTAGTTAATCAAAACAAGCTCTTCGACTAACCCTATTCAGTTTAACCGAATCCTCGAAAAAGCTCTCTTAGATTCAATCACCAAATGCATTAAACACTAGGACAACGAGATAAATTCAACATAAAACTCGCAATCTCGGTTTTAGAGGTTAAACTTTGTGTTATCACCAATAAATAATTATTGTTTGCTACTCGGGAATCGGAAATCCTACAATTACGGATAGTGACCTCCTATTCTAGCAACACATTCACAAATCCCTTAAAGGGTGATCAATCCAATAATAAATTCATAAATGTGAGTCAATAACAGCAAATAACACAAAACACTTGAATACACAATATTTTCGGTAACATTAACCGTAATAATCACATAAATGTCTTGGACTCAAGGTTCCACAATAATCAAGAGTGAACTAAGGGTGCTAGCCACCCATTTTACCTAATACAAAGATAAAATAACAGAAAATTAAAGAAAACATGAAAATAGGATAGAAAGAACCAAAGGTTAGGGGTTGAAGATCAAGATCTTCAACCCCCTTCCATTTCCTTGCTTCCAATGGAGAAAAGTGGCTGATTATGTGTGGGGGATGGGTTCTAGGTTGTTCTAAGTTAGGTTAAATTCGAATGGGATGATATATATATAAGGAGAGAAAGTGCTAGTCAAAAATAGGCAAAATCGCATTCAGGATTTTAAAACAGGGTACTGAATCTCGGCCGAGACGTGGGGGTGTCTCGGCCGAGACGTGAAAAGGGGTTTTCAAGGGTTTGTGGGTCGAAAGGCGATCTCGGCCGAGATTTAATATCATCTCGGCCGAGATTCTGGGCCTTGAAAAACTTTGAAATTCTCTGGCAACATTTCTCGGCCGAGATCTGTTGTGTGTCTCGGCCGAGATCTTCTTTCTGTCCAACTCTTCATAAATGCCTGGAGACTCATCTCGGCCGAGACTCTCATCCTGTCTCGGCCGAGACTCTCATCCTGTCTCGGCCGAGATTTTCAACTGTCCCTTCCTTTTGTTGCCTCAATCGATCCCTTGACTCAGCGGTCGTTTAATCTTCGATTTCGACCCTTTTTCACCTGTCTTAACACAAAAACAGCACAAACGCATTATTTTGCCCATGAGAATATAAAAGCACTAAATACACGTGATTATGCACATTATTGACACTAAAATGACACTAAAAGTGCCCTAAAGTGCGTGCACGAAACACGTGTACCAAATCTCCCCAAACTTAAAACTTGTTCGTCCCGAACAATAAAGAGAAAGACAAAGAACACGTGTTTAGGGCAAAGTTTAGTGGCATTTGATTTCAGAATTTTCATGAAAAAGAGTAAGAGATCATGATAAAAGTGAGCATGTGTGATAGACTAGATCCACTACTCTCGAGACAAAACACTCTAAACTTAAGATCCTCAAATGGTGAGTGTAACTCTCGACTCTCAAGTGTATCAAAAGGGAAGTGTATACGCTCACATTGAAATACATAAAATGCCTACCATAAGCTTGCCAATCATCTAAACTTCGATGTATACCGGCGTGTGTGACAAAGAATCAAAAAGGTCTTTAATAGGTTGTAATGTTGGTTTGGGGTAAGGTGGGATAATTTTGGGTATAAGTGACTATAAAACGGACTAAATGAGTCGTGCACTACCCATCTACCCCTCAAACAATGGTCACTCTACCTCACTCTTTACTTCCTTAGTAAACCAATCCCAAAAATTGATTTCTTCTCCAATTTCTGGTATAAGTGACTATAAAACGGACTAAATGAGTTAGCTAATCTCATCTACCCCTAAAAAAAATGGTCACTCAACCTCACTCTTTACTTCCTTAGTAAACCAATCCCAAGAATCGATTTCTTCTCCTTACCACAAAGTCCACAACCTAAATGCTTTCTCAATTCTCCCTTGGAGTGTATTTACTTTTGAATTTATACAACTTTGAGAACATCTATCAAAAGACATTTATAATACTAGCCTCTCCAAATCAAAAGCAACAATTGAGTATATACAACTAACTTTTTCTTTTGTTTTTCTGATTTTTCAATTTTTTCGATTTTTCTCTCCCTCTTTTTTTTTTTTTTTTTTTTCAACAAATATAAACAAACATTGGAGAGAAACTAGTATTCTAGATTCTTTGCCTATTGTTTCAATTCCTTCCACCCTTCAATATTCCCAATAGTTCACCCCTTTCAATCCCAGATTTACCCGACTACCTTCCAACCGCCTCCCTCATACTCAAATAGTCCAATTAAGGTCAAAGGCTAAATCGAAAGGTACTCGGCTTGTAGAGTTGGGCTGTCAAACAAGAGGCTAAAAGCTCAAGGGGCTCAACTAGAGACAATATCAAATTTGGTACAAAGGAAGTATTTTCAAGCTTGAAAATAGGCTCAAGTCAAGAATTGCCTAAGATCATTTTCAATGTCACACAATGCACCGACACATGCAAAATAGAGAATTATGGCAAGTTCTAGAGACAACTAAATGCACTCAATGAATTTCACACCGAAAGAAAGTTTAAATTACTCCAAAGATGGAAGTATCTTCTAAGGCTCAAAAACTCACTTGGTTGCAATTTTGATCAAAAGTTTTGAGTGTATGTTCAATTTTGTTTCAACAAGTCTATCATACTCTACCATGTGCTTCTTTCAAAAATATTTGTCAAAATTTTTCATCATTAATCAATGCCACATTTTTCTTTCCTAAACTCATCCAATAGCTTTCTCGAGCTACCAATTTGTACGAATCTCAACCTCTCCCCAAACTTAGTTGCGGACTAAGTTTGTGGAAAAAGAAGAATACAAGTTGGTGCTCGTCGAATTCAACCAATTATTAACAAACCAACTAACTAACTTAACAGAAATAATCTTACTCCTAAAAATATGCAAGGTATCAAAATTCAATAAAGATCATATCAACATAACCAAAATAAGCAAAAGATAGCAATTGGCTCACAGTGGGTCTCGGCCGAGATGTTGTATGTCTCGGCCGAGATGGCCTCCCCTGCATTTTTCCTTCATTTTGCTCCCCTTCACCTCCACTTTATGCTATCTCTTGATTATTCTAATTTATACCTGCATATTTCTTAACAAAAACATCAAATATGCCACAAGGCATTTATTAAACAACTAACTAGGAATTTGAAAAACGCAAATATTAAAAGATACCGTCGGGTTGCCTCCCGACAAGCGCCTTTGTTTAACGTCGATGGCTCGACGGATGCTCTTTATATAAACATAACAAACAACTAGCTATGTAAATAAAACTAACGCTTAACACATAAAACAAAATCGTTCTAAACCATTCCCCGGCAACGGCGCCAAAACTTGGTAGCGTCGTTTCCGACTACCAAATTAAATCGTGTATGAAGATACACTTAAACCTTACCGACTACTCTAACTAGTAGAGTGGCAAGCAAGGGTCGATCCCACGAGGAACGGTCGAACTAATTTTGCTTTTATGTGTTAAGCTATTATTATGAAGAAACATAAAGTAAATAAGCTAGAAAACAATAAAGAACTGGGGGGTCAATGAAATAACAACTACACCTAAATAAACAAAGACAAATAAAGAGATTTTTATAGGTTTTTGGTTTTTAAATAACAAAACGATTCACCCTTGATCATGTTTCACCGAGGTCTTGGACGATTTATGTAACTATTGTCAATGCCCTATTCAATTGTGATTCTAGCCCTTATCTCAAGACTATTAACAAGCTCTAATAGCCTTGTTATCCCTTAATCTTAGTTAATCAAAACAAGCTCTTCGACTAACCCTATTCAGTTTAACCGAATCCTCGAAAAAGCTCTCTTAGATTCAATCACCAAATGCATTAAACACTAGGACAACGAGATAAATTCAACATAAAACTCGCAAGCTCGGTTTTAGAGGTTAAACTTTGTGTTATCACCAATAAATAATTATTGTTTGCTACTCGGGAATCGGAAATCCTACAATTACGGATAGTGACATCCTATTCTAGCAACACATTCACAAATCCCTTAAAGGGTGATCAATCCAATAATAAATTCATAAATGTGAGTCAATAACAGCAAATAACACAAAACACTTGAATACACAATATTTTCGGTAACATTAACCGTAATAATCACATAAATGTCTTGGACTCAAGGTTCCACAATAATCAAGAGTGAACTAAGGGTGCTAGCCACCCATTTTACCTAATACAAAGATAAAATAACAGAAAATTAAAGAAAACATGAAAATAGGATAGAAAGAACCAAAGGTTAGGGGTTGAAGATCAAGATCTTCAACCCCCTTCCATTTCCTTGCTTCCAATGGAGAAAAGTGGCTGATTATGTGTGGGGGATGGGTTCTAGGTTGTTCTAAGTTAGGTTAAATTCGAATGGGATGATATATATAAGGAGAGAAAGTGCTAGTCAAAAATAGGCAAAATTGCATTCAGGATTTTAAAACAGGGTACTGAATCTCGGCCGAGACGTGGGGGTGTCTCGGCCGAGACGTGAAAAGGGGTTTACAAGGGTTTGTGGGTCGAAAGGCGATCTCGGCCGAGATTTAATATCATCTCGGCCGAGATTCTAGGCCTTGAAAAACTTTGAAATTCTCTGGCAACATTTCTCGGCCGAGATCTGTTGTGTGTCTCGGCCGAGATCTTCTTTCTGTCCAACTCTTCATAAATGCCTGGAGACTCATCTCGGCCGAGGCTCTCATCCTGTCTCGGCCGAGATTTTCAACTGTCCCTTCCTTTTGTTGCCTCAATCGATCCCTTGACTCCGCGGTCGTTTAATCTTCGATTTCGACCCTTTTTCACCTGTCTTAACACAAAAACAGCACAAACGCATTATTTTGCCCATGAGACTTCCAACTCCACTGGCATAAGGAATATTGCTCATATGTATGACCTCTTCTTCAGTCTTTGGGCATTGTTCTTTGGAGAGTTTCTTCTGTAGATTAACTGGAGTGGAGAGAGGTTTGGATTCATGCATGTGAAACCTCTCCAACACCTTCTGTAGATATTGCCTTCGAGATAACCAAAGAACTCCAGCTTCTCTGTTCCTCAGAATATCCATGCCCAAAATCTTCTTGGCATCTCCCAGATCTTTCATGCCAAATTCAGTGTTAAGTCTGTCCTTCAGCCATTGTACACTCTTCTTGTTCTTGCTGGCAATCAGCATATCATCCACATACAAAAGCAGAAAGACTTTATCTTGCTTTGAACACTTGTTGAAGTAAACAAAACTATCATAAAGACTTCTTACAAAGCCAACACTGATCATGAAGTCATTGAACCTCTTATTCCACTGTCTTGGACTTTGTTTGAGTCCATACAGTGACTTCTTCAGCAAACAAACTTTGTCTTCTTGTTCAGGAACAACAAAGCCTTCTGGCTGTTTCATATATATCTTCTCAATGAGTACTCCATGTAAGAATGCTGTCTTTACATCCAGTTGTTGTAATTCCATGTCCTTTTGAGTAACCTTTGATAAAAGCAACCTGATTGAGCAGTGCTTTACTACTGGAGAGAAAACTTCATTAAAATCAATTCCTTCCCTTTGTGTAAAACCCCTGGCCACCAATCTTGCTTTAAATCTCACTTGTTTGGATCCTGCAGTCTCTAACTTCTTCTTGTATATACATTTAGAGCTCACAAGTTTCTGACCTTTTGGTTTATCCACCAATATCCAGGTCTCATTCTTTTCCAGGGATTCCATCTCTTCAACCATTGCCTGAATCCAGTGTTCACCTTCTTCACAATCTAGTGCTTCTTTAAAACTACTAGGCTCTTGTGATTCCAGGTCTTCAGCAACACTCAAGGCATAATAAACACTCCCTGCTTGTCCATAGAAGTCAGGTCTATTGATTGTTCTTCTAGGCCTATCCCTTCCAATGCTGTATTCTCTAACATTTTGTGAAGGTCCAGCTTGTTCTTCTTCTTCAGATGATGAATCACTATCTTGTAGATTCTCTTGTGGTTGAGATGTGTGATCATCTTCAGCAAGATGCTCCACCTGAATTGATATCTCTTCTGTCTCTTTAGCACCATCAAATTCTTCCTTAGAGCCTGTTGAAGTATAAGTCATCACATTCTCATTAAACTTTACATCTCTACTTGTGATTATCTTCTGATTTCCCTTCTCTAGACACCACAATCTGTAGCCCTTTATTCCATCTGGATATCCAAGAAATACACATCTTAAAGCTCTTGCATCTAACTTGTCTTGCTTGACATGGACAAAAGCAAGACAACCAAACACCCTTAAACCTTCATAACTTGGTTTCTGTCCACTCCACACCTCTTCAGGTGTTTTGAACCCAATCACTGATGAGGGTGACCTGTTGATGAGATAACATGCTGTAGCAATGGTTTCACCCCAAAATACCTTTGGCAACCCAGCATCCAACAGCATACACCTTACTCTTTCAAGAAGAGTCCTATTAAGCCTCTCAGCAACCCCATTCTGTAGAGGATTCATTGGGACAGTCCTATGTCTCTTGATTCCTCTTTCTTCACCGAAGTTTGTGAACTCGGTAGAGAGGTATTCCAATCCATTATCAGTCCTAAGGTGCTTCAGCTTCTTCCCTTTGACATTTTCCAGTTGAATCAACCGTGTTTTGAACTTATGAAAAGCATCACTCTTATTCTTCATCAACATGATCCACACCTTTCTACTATAATCATCAATCAAAGACATGAAATACCTTGCTCCACCATGAGTCTCTGTCCTTGCAGGACCCCATATGTCAGAGTTGACATAATCTAATGGCTCTTGAGTTGTGTGAACACCCTTTCCATAGGGCAGCTTCTTGGATTTGCCCAAAGCACACTGATCACAAAACTCCAGGTTTTGATTTCCCATGTTTCCAATTACTCCACTTCTTGACAGTTCCTTCAACCCTTTCTCTCCTATGTGTCCAAGCCTCTTGTGCCATTTAACAAGCTCAGAACTGCTCAAGACCATATCAACACTCCCAACAACAGGTGAACCAATCAAGATAAACAACCCATTATGTTGTCTACCTTTAATCATCACTTTACCATGTTTAGTGATATGCAAGAAGCCATCCACTGAACTAAACTGACAACCACTAGTTACCAAAGAACCAAGAGATAGAAGATTTCTTTTAAGGCCGGGAACATATCTTACATTAGAGATGATTCTGACCACACCATCAAACATCCTTATGCTCACTGATCCAATTCCTTTGACCTTGCATGATTGGTCATTTCCCAGGAGAACATTTCCACCATCTTCTCTCTTCATTTCATCAAACCATGACTGGTGTGGACACATATGAAAGGAGCAGCCTGTGTCCAAGACCCATTCCTTCACCATTCTTGATTCAGTAACATTTAATACCTCTGGAGGATCTTCTTGAAGGTCAATGGCAGTAGCTTCTGCCCCTTGGTTTCCTCCTTTCTTGTTTCTTTTAGGACAATCCTTCTTCAAGTGACCAGGCTGCTTGCACTTGAAGCATTTCCTCTTCTCAACCCATTCACTTCCCTTCTTTGGATTAGAATCTCCTGCTTTGAAGTCCTTAGAATTCTGTCCCTTCTTCCCTTGCCAAGGTTTCTTGAATTTCACATTCAAACCTTCTCCAGACTGCACCATGCCTTTATCACCTTGAGTCTGGAAGCATTTAGACCTCAGAGCCTTCACTATTCCATCATAAGATAGCTGCTCATCTCTCCCATACATCAAGGCATCCTTAAAGCTTTCCATGGATTTTGGAAGAATGTTTAACACCATCAATGCTTTATCATCCTCCTCCAATTTCACATCCAGGTCTTCCAACTCCTCAACCATCTTAATAAACTCATCAAGTTGATCAGAAATTACCTTATCTTCAGTGATCTTGAAGGCCAACATCTTCTGCTTCAAGAACAGCTTGTTGGAAACTGACTTAGATTGATACAGATCTTCCAATCTCTTCCATGCTTCTGAGGAACTCTTGCATCTTGAGACCTCTCTTAACGGTTTATCACCCAAACACAGAAAGATAAGACTGAGGGCTTTCTTATCCACTGATACAAACTTGGATTTCTCACTTTCTTCCCACGAATCAAGAGGTATCAAAGCAAGATCAAGGCCATTGTGAACCAAAACTGCATTCATCTTGATCTTCCACAGTGTGAAATCATTTCTCCCTGTAAACTTCTCAAAGTCCATCTTCATACCAGCCATTCCTTCCCTTCTTCAAGCTGTGAGAGTTGATTCACACAGACGGCGCCACTTGTTAGTGAAATCAACTCTTGAACACACAACACCAAAGAATCTGGAAATTGTACAAAGAAAACAATTCGAAATCACACATGCAATTCGGCCAGAGTTGTGACCGAACTGAGCTCGCGCAGAACAGGAAATAGAAATGGATCAAACACAGATTTAACGTGGTTCGTTCTAGATGAACTACATCCACGGAGGCAAGGCACACCTCAATCCACTAAGAACTTCAACCAATTACAGAGAATAAGCTCAAGAAATGAAATGCCCAATTCTGGATACAAATTAGGGCACGAACACTCAATCTCTAAATACTCTCTCTAATCTAAAGAACAAGGAAATTATGCAACGTAGTGATGTTCTCCTCAATGAGAGTTTTACAGTGATATATGGATTGAAGCTCGAATGCAACTGCACAGGAAGTTCTAACTGAAAGAAGTTATGCTGAGCTACCGGACAAATGTGACGGTTTTCTTCATCACTAAACTGCAACTGCTTCGTCACAAATGACGGTTATCCCAAACTACCTCGAACCCGGTTTGTTCTGACCAGTTTGCCTTCTTGATGCTAAAACCCGGTTTAAACAGCCGGTTCTTCACTCCCTGACTCCGGTTCCACATTCCCAACACACCATATTACAAAGTATAAGCTCACTTGATGAATTGAACATTACCTCACACAACGATGTAATATTTGATCATGGAGCCTAATCTCTTGATACATATGAGGACTGCTCACATGAATTGGTCAAATTCATTTTATTCGATGAAAGTCTAGACACTGGAGTGTTTAACACAACGATCAAATGAATAAGACATAAGTGCTCTTAAACTAATTACAGGTGTGAAAAGTCTCATGATCATATTATGATCAATGTAACAGAGATATTATCAAGCAATCATCCGTTCTTTACACACATTTTTCGACTAAATTGTGTGGTGAAGAGGGGGGAAAGAGATGTTGCTAGATAAATAATGAGGTCTATGAGTGTGCAAGTCAAATAGTTTATTGAATTGAAAAGAACGTTGATTGCAACCTGTTATGGTATTCATTGAATCAGTAACTTAAATATCTCGTAAACTTTGGACATATAGATAGACAGACTTGAACAAATGAAGGTTGTAAGGGTCAATGGGGATCCTAGGGTTCAATTGCTCAAGCGAGTGACATTTTCCAATTAAGTTTGGAAAGCTAAAAACCTCAAGAGAGGAAATGTATCCTTAAGGGATACTCTGTCAGTCCAAAGGTTATATGTTCAAAGATGAACAGTTGATAAGTTTGTTACTGAAGTAGAATCACAAAACCTAGTATTCTGGAGATATCTCTATGAAATGTTCAAATGAAGATCTACATCAAACTAAACTATGAGTAGTTCAAAAGGATATCCTGAAATAAGATTTCAATGGGGGTCAACTTTCAGTGAAAATAGAATCTATTTGAATCTTTTGTTGGAACAAAACTAGGAAAATGCATGCTTGAATCTATGAGATTATAAGACATGCATAAACAAGGATCTCCAGAATTTGAGAAAGAGTTGGGCTCTGTATCATCCTTGGATGGATGAATGGATGAAAGCAAATGAATAATTGTCTAATTGGTGTAGTTGAGACCAAGTCTGGGAGCTGGTTGATATTCTGTTGGACACAGAAGGATTATGAACAGATGTTCCCAAAAGGCTGTTAGAACTGTTAGAGGTAAAGATCTCAAATTGGTTGGAAAGTTACACTTTGAGCGTAAGGCTTGTCCAGAGGGGCATTTCCTAACCAATGCTGAGTTTTACCATGATTCGTCCTTAGTTAGCCAATTTAGAATTTGATTTGCAATTTTTTTAGGTGGTTGAGTGACTGCATTTCTCTGTGGAGAACCTGACCGACAAACCAATTGGTTTACCAAGGAGGTTTATGGTCAAAGGCCAAGAAATCAAGTTCATGACTAGTACAGTACTCAAGTTAAGGGTATATAAGATTATAAGAAAGTATTAATCTCATGTAACACCACCAGGAAACTTGCAATCTAAACTTTGCCAGTGAGAAAAGACATTGAGTATTATGACCATTGATAAATAGGTTGTCTTGCAACTCGGAGTTGAAGGATCTGGATAGGTCACTTATAGGATAAGTGAAGGTTTCAAGGGATCATCTAGATGACTACTTGTGATTGTATGAACATTGCTTGTAAAACTCTTAAGGTGATTCCATGTGGACGCCAATGTATCCACTAATTTCCTGATTGGCTATAGACAAAGTTTTGAAGCCACTTAATGTGTCCAATAACTTTTACAGAGAAGGTTACAAATCCATCGTATAATATTCTAGTACTGCTAAGTAATGCAAATAACTTTAGATGTGTGTGCCTTAATGTAGGCTTTGCCATGGGTCTAGTAATTGAGCATTAACCACATCCTAATAAAAGTGTAGGAGTACACTTGAAAGGGTTCTTGTGATGTCTAGGATGCATTGTATCATTCTCCTAAGTGGAGGAACTATGATATAGTTGGAATAATACATAATTGATACTTAGTATGGTGATACAGATCACAGTCTGTATCTAAGTAGTTACTCTTGCAAAGTGGCAAGATCATCTCTAGGAGATGAGAGTATTGGGTGAATGTATAGATTTCTACAATCAGAGCAAAGCTTGGAGCTTCTGCCTATACAATGCGAAGTTGTTTTGGTTGAGTAATTTTGGAGTGATAAGCAGTTCAGTGGGGGCATTGGCAACCATATCCCATATATGGGGCATAGCTTATAAGAGACTCCAAACATTAACCAAGTACATCACAACTTGACTTCATCTAGGATATTGTCACATAATGCGAGGTGATTATGATACTTATATACACTATGAATTGATAGTATATTCAAAAGTAAGTCGGACAAGTTGAGAATTGATTGGCTCTTTCACACGAGCAATCACCTCCAATGTCGAATGACATAGGAGATGAGTCCAACATAGAACTTATTCAGTTGAGTCTATGAGTATCGCCTTAGTACGCTACGATGAGATCGTTGTTTGGTAACATGTGATCGAATTGGATTTTTAGTATCCAATTATAGCTTATCGTATAGCTAGATGTGAGTTTTCTCGAGTTAGACGTTAACTTGAGGACATCTATGGAGAAAACTCAGGTTAGTTGCTGAAAACCATCTAGACCAAGATCTGTACAATGTTTTCAGTAAATGACATACCTCCTCTAGGGAAATGAAACATTGTAACGTGCATTTCGTACTGCATGTGCCTGTGACCAAGTGGATAATGAGAAACGGGTCCCTATATTCTCATTGTGTGAGATCCAGAGGTTTGGATTACCTCATAGTATATCCTTAAGACTTTTTCCTGTGTCTTTAGTCTTCTTCTCAGTGTTGTTACTTTAGCATGCTCCCAATTACCACGGTATTATTCGGCTACGCGGGACATATCCAGGAAAGCAGCTAGATCAAGGACTAGGAGGTATAAGGAAAAAGGAAGACCGTTACTGTCATCACACTTTAAAGATTCACTGGCGCCAATTATGTTCAAGGAATGTAATAGTGAATGTAAAACGGAGTGATGAATCTGGCATGCTTGTTTAAAATTGAAGGAACAAGAAGGCATACTGATTCTTGACATTGGGTAATGAGTCTGGGACATAGCGAGTTCGTTGTCCTTAAATTCTTGATGTCGAGCTGTTGTACACCTTAACCAATGTACAACGATATGCTCTTGAGATATTCGTGGGTCACACGATCCATTAGCCAGTATGATCTCGGTGAGTTGGAAAGATCACGAAGGGTTAGGTCTCATCCTTCATGGGCGAGTGGTGGATGTTAGTTTGACCCGGGCCATGGGCCCAATCGAAGGCTGCTCAAGTGGGCTGGCCCAATTAGTGGAAATGGGTTATTATGGGAGGCCCATCTCCCATAATAAGAGGCCCACTTCTCCCCCCTTATAAATATCATCAAGTGAACCAGGTACACTTAATGAGAGAGAAGTGAGAACAGTTTCTCACTTACGTGAGAAACAGAAAGGAAGAAATCAAAAGTGATTTCTCCCACACCCAAAAGTGTTTTTCCAAAGCCATCAGAGATGGCTTTTGAATTGTGGATCGTGGTGGATTTTTATCATGATTTCCACCCTGACCGAGAGTAAAAATCATCGAGGTGAGGTCGTGGTTCGACCCGTATACGATCCGAGGTTCAAATCCACTGCAATCAAGATACCCTGACCTAAATTCAACAATGTTAATCCTTTTATAGGGGTCGAAGACTTCAAGGGTTGTTGTGCACGGGATATTTGGACGAGCTACCACCTGGAGCGGGCTGCTTGAATCCCCTTTTTGCCATGAATGCAATTGTGTCATCGTTTAGTGGGGAAAGTTAAAAAACTTTGAAAAATATCAAGTTTTTGCTAATCTAGGCAGCTTAAAAATACAAGGTCATATTGGCAGTAATGTTGTTGTCTTCTACAAACTTCTGTCATCCACTTTTTCCAAACATTAGGGTATCGTGATCTTCCTGGTATTTGATATGCCAATTCTTTTGCGGAACCTAATCGTGGCCTCAACCTTTTTCCTCGGAAGGTTAGGCACAACGTGCCTCAGTATTTTCTGTTCAATAGTATATAACATTAAGATTTAAGTAACACAAAAAAAAAAAGGATTAGTTATACAAATGAACCTATATACTATTACCAGCAAGAAGGGGAGTGTTAGCTGGACGTACCAAATGTATACATCGAACCACATGCCATGATCACCCTAAAGCTTGTAGATCTCATCGTCACTCATTTTCTGCTTAACTGGTATTCAAGGATATGAGACGAAAGTTGCTCGAATTTAACTCTTATTTGTAGAGAGACTTAACCAACAATTAAAAATTTGAAAAACTAAATGGAGCTTCTATTTACTTTATAATTATGGGATGACTGAGTGTGTGATAGGCATGGTGTAGGCACCAGTGCTTTGTCCAATCAAAAATGTAATAGCTTGTTTGTATTAGGAAAAGTCACTACTTTTATAAAATGTCCAAATTAAATAAATCTTGTGTTTGTATCGTCCATTTAAATAGTCAAATTCAAGGAAAATGAGTAGTGTAGTTTAGGGTAGGATCACAATAAAGTCCTTGATTAGTGTGATGACCTGCCCTCGTCCAACTAAGGCAAGGGCGTGCTTCTGAAGTTTGTCATGGGCCCTCGATCAACTTCATATGTGCCCCACTACCTATAAATTTACAGTACTCATTCAGTGAATATATACCATGACAATAAACAATATCGAAGGGAAATTTTGCGTCAAACAATTATTGCCTACAAAATCAAGATTTCAAGGTTACCATGGTTGTTCCCACCAACGTCTCTCCATACATGCTTACAATTTAAAATATTTATTTCTATGGGGATACAAATCGGACTCCTAAAATGGATGATTGCCTTTCAAATAGTCTACACAGAGAGAGAGAGAAGGTTGGGGTATTAGGTTGTAGAACCACGTAACCCCAACCACATGAGCATTGTTGCAACTCATTGCATGCTACACAAGCAATTTATGTCGAAAAGAGGCTTCACCTAGGATGATGAGAGGGTGAGGATTGAAAACCTACCCAAAAGGTATAAGCTATTCCATAAGATGATCAACACAACTGACGTTGCATGGGATGAGTCAGCAAACAGAGTAGTCGCCTCGCTGAACAGTGGAAAATCTGGCTTTTTGAAGAAGGTGATCTTATATACACGTATGAGGAAAAAGGGGAGTGCAAGTATCGAGCAATGGACATGGTTTTCCGCTAAACAAATGTGTCGAATAAGTGCAACTCCACGACCACCCTCCCTATAGATTATGTGTACCCTTCTTGTCCATGTTGAATTGTGTTGTGTGGATTTAGTTGTTATTCGTATTAGCTCTGTGTAAGTAGGTCTATGCCTCGTTAGAAATGTAAGACTTGTATTAGCTTTAAGTACTTTAATTTTTTTTTTTCGAATTTCGTAGTTACCTCTCTCAACACGCAAAGTTGTTCTGTTATTATGATGAGGACGAATAAGCAATAGAAAGACAAAATACATAGACAAGACTACGTACTAACCTCAATCATTACAAAGAGTGGCTTCGAATCATCAATCCAAGGGTTTTCTTCGTCGCTACTCATTTTCCCTAGTGAGAAGTTAACAAGATTACTTATAACTAAAATGATCACAAAATATTGGGCTTAAATAACATACAAACTGTAGGCGTTGGCCAACTACACATGTTGTATCGAACACATTTAGTAAAACAATAAAATGGAATGTGGATCTTGTGAAACGATTTTGGATTGCTTATCACCCATTCCAACGCCTTGTGTATAGTAACTATTTCAGATTAATCGGTGCCTACCAAATCTCTGACTTGTAATCTCCAACAGTGTTTTTTTCCATCATGAACAAGTAATGCGGGCCCTACAAATAATAAGTGCACATATGATCGTCCATTTGAAGACGGGACACAAATGACTGACAATGAGAAGTTACATCTACTGAGTGGTCACATCTACTATCACGGGAAGCAATCCATCAAAAGATCTACTTAAACAGTGCGTGTACTATTAGGCATTGGTAAGTGAGGCCGGATAATTTAAAATAACATATAGTAATGTACACTAGCCGACACAGCTCACTTTGCGACAACCACATAATATTTGGCTATATAAGGACACTTTCACAAACCCGCTACTTATGTTATGTATGAATTCATCTGTAATGAGTGACGACATGAGCAATGATGATAGCTCTCGGAGTGAGGTTACCAAACCTTTGTTTGCTATTTCGCTTGGGAAAAAGGAGGTTGCACCGCGATACCTAATGGTAGGGTTGGAACATGGTAAATTCATAGCATATCAATACCCATGTAAATGCATTTCATTGGTTCACGTACTACAATTAATTTTATTTTTTACATGGTCGCAATTCCGATGTTAGGAAATCCCTCATTTCATTGTTCAAAGACTTCCAAGAGCGACCGTGGAGACTACCCTTCAATTTTATGCAAAGACATGGCAGGTCTACTACCACAGCAACCACATAACCCCAAACTATGATCTTAGTGGTTGGAGGAAGTTTATTCAAGACGATCACTTAAATATAGGTGCAATGCTAGTTTTCTCGGCAGAATATTATGAACTTGACTCGATTGTTTTCCAGATTACCGAATTAAAACTGCACGACTCTAACTTGTTAGTTTACGTCGCATCTTTGGTAATGGCAATGTGTAGCGTCCCAATCCCGTTAAGTCAGAACTGAAGTACTACTAAATTTTTATTTTCTTTTATTTAATAAATCTGATCAAATACAGAAGTGGGACATAAAAGGTTTATGAGACAAAGCATAGATTTTACTGACAATAGAACACTGCCGAAGCATATTTACACTAGCGGGTCTAAAGTTTCCAAGTAAATGAAAACCCCTGGATTTTAGGATTTAAAAGCTTATTTATATACATAGACGAGACAAAAACATCTTTAAGTTGTAGGTAAAGAAAGAAACCCGGTGCCCTTTTTCCGTAATAGTCCTGCCACTCCACTCAGCTAACTTGAAGATTTATAATTAAAGGACATGAGTATAAACTCAACGGGAACTCTGTAAGCAGTTATACTAAATGAAGGTGCACAATAATAAATACATCCTTGACTTAGGAACGAATCTTACGACTCAAAAGTCATTTTTCTGGACTTAGGAGCCAATCTTACGACTCCAAAGTCCTACTCAAAAGCCAATCTTACGACTTAAGAGCCTTTCTCAAAAGTCAATCTTACGACTTAAGATGTATCATACTAATAGCCTAAAGGCAAAAAAAATATCAAACTACAAGTTCAATAGTATAACAAAAATCACGTACTTACAAATACCTCAATTACCCACCTTTTATGCTTGCTTTGAAATAAGTAGATAAGTTGCGTGTGTATTGTGGCATGATTCGCACTATACCTAGCACATGTTGTTTCATAAATTTTTATTACTTATCGGGCTTATTATATTAAAAATAATTAAGTGTGGTACACTGTCCTTGAAGTATATCTATTTTATTACAATCGTTAATACAAAAGCCAAATTACTATAAATTTGAGTCGTAAACCAAAATGTCTAATTATTTGTTAACTTTAAATTACAAATAACGTTAATAAATATTTAACATTTATTACTAACATTAAATTATATGCATCTTAACTAATACCTACTTAACATACATTAAAAAAATAACTAAATTTCTAATTCAATATAAATTACAAAAGTTAAGAAAAGAAAATTATTAAAGAAGACATACCTTAAAAGAGTTTACACTAACAACAACTCCTCAAACCGCCGACCCGAACATTGTTAAAAATAAACTTAGGGGCTCCTTATTTATTGAATTCCATTATACAGTACAATGTTTTGTTTTTCTATTTCCTTATGCTTTTTAAAATATGCATCGTAACATTCTTTTATCGGTAAACTTAGAAAATTGTGAATAATTTATTTCGATGTGGGACTTGTTAAATTGAACTATGTTTTAGTTCAAAATTGAAGGCGTGAAAGGTGTTATATGCATATACCCAATTGATACTCCTAATTGTTAAGTTTACTAAATATAGTATGTTTAGGTGTTTTACGAAAAATAGTATACTATTATATTATTAACTTATTATTACATTAGCTAGGTTCTTACTTAGTTATACGGAGATATACTTACATATTTATATATATATGTGTGTGTGGATTAACTAATTAATACTTTGTATGTATCGGTGTACCATATTTACAATATAAAATTTAATAAAATAAATTAATTATGTTTCTTACTTTGTAAGCTCGATGTCAATTTTAGGTTTCTATATTATATATTTTTAATTCTTATCTTTTCGGTACTAGGAGTGCAGTCGACCTAGTACATTGCGATGATACTTATTTTATAAACAAAAGACTTTTGCACTTCAAAATGAAATAAGATTGTATAAAAATATTATAAAATGCATTGAAAATCTTTAGTACATTTAGAGGGTCGGGGTATTACATTCTCCCTTACTTTTAAAAAAAAATTCGTCCTCGAAATCGTACTTACATGGTTTAGGATATTTGGATATTTAGCTAAGATCTTATCTTCTCGTTCCTAGGTGGCCTCTTCATTTTCATGTCTAATCCATTGTACTAGTACTAAGGGAATCTCCCTATTCCTCAAAGTGTGGAGTTTTCTTCCTAGGATAGAAATGGGGTTCTCTTAATAAGTTAGGTTTTTATTGACCTCCAGATTCTCATGATGAATAATATGACTCGAATCTGGGATGTGCTTCTTAAGTACTGATATATGAATGACATTGTGGATATTTGTAAGTTCTGGCGGTAGTGCTAATCTATAGGCAACATCTCCGATTCTATCTAGGATCTCAAATGGACCAACATATCTCGGTTTCAACTTTCCTCTCTTTCCGAATCGTATTACTCCCTTGAATGGTGCCATCTTGAGGAAAACTTTATCGCCAATATTGAATTGTAGATCCTTCCTTTGCTTGTCAGCGTAAGATTTCTATCGATCTTGTGCAGCCTTGATTCTTTCTTCGGAATTTAGTTACTACTCATATGGTTCTCTCGATGATCTCAGGGCCTAGGATCTTCCATGTTCCAACTTCATCCCAGTAAATCGGCGATCTGCATCTTCTTTCACAGAATGCTTCATATGGTGCCATTTTTATAGTAGCTTGGTAACTATTATTATAGGAAAATTCTACTAGTGGTGAATACGTCTTCCACTTTCCTCTAAAATCCAGTACGCAAGCTCTAAGCATATCCTCGAGCATCTGTATTGTTCTTTCTGATTGTCCATCAGTTTGCAGATGGTATGATGTGCTGAAATTGAGCTTTGTCCCAAGGGTTGTCTGTAGACTTTTACAGAATTTTGAGGAGAAACGTGTATCCCTGTCTGAAAACTGTGGTCACTGGTACTCCATGTAATCTAGAATTTCGTCTATGTACCGTTGAGCAAGTTGATCCACGCTAATTGTCATCCTTATTGGGATAAAGTGTGCTATCTTCGTAAGTCTATTAATGATCACCCAAATAGCTTCATTCTTTTTTGTTGTTCGTGGTAGCCCAGTAAGGAAGTCCACTGCTATGTGTTGCCACTTCCACTCAGGAATCTCTAAAGGGTGTAAGAGCCTAGACGGTCGCTGGTGTTATGCTTTGACTTGTTGGCACGTGAAACATCTTTCCACGTATTGACCTATTGATTGTTTCATATTTCTCCACCAATAGATCTCTTTTAGATCCTTGAACATTTTTGTCCCTACTGGATGAGTTGTGTATGGTGTGTTATGAGCTTCTTCAAGAATTTCTTTTCTTACGTCATCATCCTTGGGCAGGCATAGTCTTCCTTTGTATGTTAAAGTCGCATCTGGTGTTACAAAGAGCCCCTTGATGTTTCCTGCGATTGCTTGGTCCTTCATTTGAGGAGGAATTTGTCAGTTTTCTGTGCTTCCTTTATTCATTCTCAAGGTAGGTTGTATGCTTAATGCTGCGAACACAGAGGTAGTATGGCCTAACTCTACAAAATCTAGATTTAATTTAGAAAATCCTATTAGTAATAGTTCTTGTTGTGTTGGGAGAGTGGCCATATGACCTCCACTTTTTCTGCTAAGTGCATCAGCTACGATGATCGCCTTGCTTGGGTGATAGTGGATGGTGCAGTCATAATCCTTTACTAGTTCCAGCCATCTTCTTTGGTGCATGTTGAGTTTCTTTTGTGTGAAAAAGTACTTTAGACTATTGTGGTCTGTGTTGATTTTGCATTTCCCACTATATGATAATGACACCATGTTTTTAATGCATGAACAACCGCAACTAGTTTAAGGTCATGTGTAGGGTAGTTTAGTTCGTGGGGCTTTTATTGTCTTGAAGCGTAGTCAATGACTTTTTCATGTTGCATCGCATCCTAATCCTAACTTTGAGGCATCTGTATAGATGACAAATCCTTCTAATTCGTCGGGGATAGTTAGAACAGGCGGAATTATAAGTCTCTATTTAAGCTCTTGAAAGTTGTTAATGTATTTGTCAGTCCAGTGGAATTGGTTGTTCTTCTTCGTCAATTGAGTCAAAGGCCTAGCAATTTTCGAGAAATCCTGAATGAACCTTCTATAGTATCCGGCTAGACCCAGAAAACTTCGTACTTCATTCACATTCTTTGGAGCTTTCCAATTCATCACTGCTTCAACTTTGGCGGGAACCACTTCGATTCTATTAGCTGTAATAATATAGCCTAGTAAAATAACTCGATCTAGCCAAAATTCACATTTGCTAAATTTAGTGTAAAGCTTCTCTCATCGTAAATTACTTAATATAATTCTAAGATGCTTCTCATGTTGTTCTTTATCTCTCGAGTACACCAAAATATTATCGATGAAAACTATGACAACTTAGTCTAGGTAAGGATGGAATATCCTACTCATCAAACCCATAAAGACTGTTGGTGCATTAGACAATCCAAAAGGCATTACTATGAACTCATAGTGTCCATATCGTGTTCTAAAGGTTGTCTTAGAAATATCACATTCCTTGACCTTAAGTTGATGGTAGCTTAATCATAGATCGATTTTTGAGAACACGCTAGCTCCCTTTAGCTGGTAAAAAAGATCTTCTATTCTAGGCAAGGGATACTTATTCTTGATAGTTTATGCACATTCTGAGAGATCCGTCTTTCTTCTTCACAAAAAAACACAGGGGCTCCCCATGGAGAGACACTTGGCTTGATGAATTTCTTGTCCAGTAACTCTTGAAGCTTTATTTTTAGTTCTTGTAATTCCTTAGGCGCCATTCAATAAGGAGCTTTAGATACAGGTGCAGCTCCTGACACTAAATCTATTGTGAATTCTACCTGTCAATCAGGAGGTACTCCTGGCAACTCATCTAGAAATACGTTCACGTAATCTCTCACCGTTGGTATGTCTGTAAGTGTAACTTCTACAATCTTATTTTCCACGATATTCACAACGTAACCTTCATTTCCCTTTTTCCGTAGAACTTTTACAGCCTTTGATGCTGACACCACACGCGGTCTGGTATTAGTTTTGGCCCCATAAAATGTGAATTTGGATCCTATTGTTCTTTCGAAATATATTTCACGTTCAAAACATTTTATTACCTTATTCTTTGTCAACCAATCTATACCTAAAATAACATCAAAATATTTCATTTCTAATACATATAGATTGCCTTCCATTTCTTGGTTACCAGTTAAAAGTTTTACACCCCTTACTATATCCTTAGTCCTAATAGTCTTTCCTGAAGGAATACTTGCTGTCAATTCATCCCCATTAGTATCACATTTCACGCCTAATTTCCCCTTAAAGTTTTCTGACATAAAAGAATGTGATGCACCAGTATCAAACAAAACATATGTTGGAACATTGAACACAAGTAGCATACCTACCATAGTTTAATTATCCTCTGTTAATTTCTTTTTGTGTTAGGGTAAAATACGTGCCTTCCCTGATTTCTTATTTGGAGCATTAACATTTTGTGGCGCCTTAGTCTGTGCAGTGGGGCATTCCCAATACCTATGTCCTGGTTGTTGACACTTATAACAAACATTCTTTCCAACCAAGCATTCTTCGTAGTGGTGTTTATTGCAGTTAGGGCATATCGGGATTGCATTTGGTCCTAATCCTCCCCTTGGGTTTGTCCTCTTCACAATATGGTTAGTCTTATTTCTATCTCTAGAATCCCACTTTCTTTTTCCATGTTGATCTTGTGGTTTCTGATTGTATTCCAAATTCTGGCTAAGGGATGCAATGTACGCTCGTTCAAATGTTTCATGATATGCAGATAAATTTAAACCCGACACGATCCCTCCAATCTCTGGACATAAACTCCTCTCAAAATGTCTTGCTTTTCTCTCATTCGTATCAACTAAGTGTGGAGCATACTTAGATAACTGATTAAGTGTCTTTCATACTCCATTACTGGAAGGGTTCCCTATTTTAGATTTACGAACTCAATTTCCTTTTGGTTGCAGATAGATTGAGGAAAGTAACGATCCATCATCATGTTTTTAAACTTGTTTCAGGTCATATTTTGCTTTTGCTCATTTTTCATTGTTCGCTCGTGTGACTTCCACCAGTGCCCAACATCTTCTACATGTTTAAATATTGCGCATGAAAACTTTTGATTTTCAGTTGACTCCATGTGGTCAAAGATTCTTTCAAGCTCAAGAATTCATTCCTCAGTGGCCTTCGGTGCTTCCTTGCCTTTGAATCTTGGCGGTGAAAAACGATGAAATTGCTCTACAATGACATTTGTTAGTGAAGAACAACTCAGAAACACACAACTCCTTTGAATTTGGAAATGTATGAAGAATAACAATCTGAATTCAAACACACAATTCGGCCAGAGTTGTGACCGAACTAGACTTGCGCAGAACAGGAAATAGAAATGAATCAAACACCAATTTAACGTGGTTCGTTCAAGATGAACTACATCCACGGAGGCAAGACACACCCCAATCCACTAAGAAATTCAACCAATTACAGAGAATACACTCAAGAAATGAAATGCCCAATTCTGTTCAGAAATTAGGGCACGAACGCTCAATCCAAAAATACTCTCTCTAATCTAAGAAACAGGGAAATTGCTCGACGTAGTGATCTTCTCCTCAATGAGAGCTTTACAATGATATAAGGATTGAAGCTCGAATGCAACTGTACAGAAAGTTCTAACTGAAAGAAGTTGAGCTCAGCTACCGGACAAATGTGACGGTTTTCTTCGTCACAATTCTGCAACTACTCCGTCACAAACGACGGTTATCTTCAACTGCCTCGAACCCGGTTTATTCTGAACAGCCTGTCTTCTTGATGCTAAAACCCGGTTCATCCTTCCGGTTCTTCACTTCCTGATTCCGGTTCCACATTCCCAACACTCCATTTTACAAAGTATAGCTCACTTGATGAAATTGAACATTACCTCACAACATTAGTATTGGCACCTTGGTTTGGTGATTTGGCGCATTATGATTAACTGGTATTTTTTGTATCAGTCCCTGTAGAGAGTTTAGGAACTTCAGTGCGAAATTCGCTCATGTACTTCAACAACAGGTGGAGGTTGCCTCTCGGCTGCTGGCCCGACAAAAGGCTCATTTTCATTTTGAACCTGTTTACGTAGTCTTCATCGTGCTGCCATACTTTAATGCAAAAAGAAATATCATTTAATTATATATATATATATATATATATATATATATATATATACCTTTTATTTAACACATCGACTAAATTAAGAGCAAGTCATATATTTAACAGATATTGAGTTTCAGAACTCATTAATATATACAATAATTATAATAGGTTTAGTACTTAACCCTTACAAGTAAAAGGTTAGGGTATTATGTATACAAAACGTCAACTAGTCTATCATGCTTTTAGATGCAAAAAGAAAAACATGAGCAAAAGATAACATATATACACTCCTAACAGCAAAAGGTCGGGGTACTAAATATCCCTATACACAATAATTAACAACTATTTCTATACATATATACATCTATTGAGTGTCCAACTATGTTAAAACCAGTTACTAGGGCCTGCCTGGTTTTCCGTTGGTGGGATACGCACATGACGGTCTTCAGCTTGTGTGCTTTCTTCAGGTGTCAATCCTACAGACTCGCTAGGTTCACTCTCTTCCGAAGGTTCCTCATCTTCTGCTATTATCCCGGTCTCCTCAAGCTGCAACCTCGCATACTCACGATAGAATTCTGCCCATTCTTTTGCATGCCTAGCAAGTTGTTCATTAGCGAGAGCCTATGAACATTTGCTAGCTGCCACTTTACTATACCACTGAGCTTTGTGTTTATGATCTTCAGCTTTTTGTTCCATTCGTTCTACCATAGCTAGACTCCTCTGTCGATTCTTCACGGCTACTATTAAGCAGAGGCCAAATCGCTTATAGTTAGTCATTGGTCCACGGGTAGGGTCTATGGTAAACATACTAGCGTAAATCTGACGAGTATATGCCCTGATGGATGGCAAAACCATTGCTTTCAAATGTATTGCAACATCATACTAGGAAATATAATGTCTCTCACATATCGCATCATTACGCCGTCTTTGTAGCATAACAATGTACTCTTCTATATCCTGGTGCACACCCTGCCTAGACCTCTCATAACTAGACATAGCACGTGATGAAACATCTCTAGGGGCAAGTACCCTACGCCTTAATGTTACTTGTTTTCTAGCTATTACTTTGGTACGATCGATCCATCCTATCATAAAGAAACAAATATTGATCAGAACTCTAATGTGGCTTCATAAATGGTGGTAAAATATCAAGGACATGTCACAAACATCTTGTTATGTTATAAATCATAAATATGAAGTAAAAAACTTTCAAATCATATAAAATTTATAGTGAAATATACATAACTTAGAGCCAGTGTGAGTCTGTTGGCAAAGTCACGGTTCCATTGATTTTATTTTTGTAAAACAAGTATACGAAAAAGTAGACCCACTCTGATACCACTCTGTAGCATCCCAATCCCGTTAAGTCAGAACTGAAGTGCTACTAAATTTTTATTTCCTTTTATTTAAATAAATCTGATCAAATATGGAAGCGAGACATAAAAGGTTTATGAGACAAAAACAGATATTTTTATTGACAATAAAACACTGCCAAAGCATATTTACACTGGCGGGTCTAAAGTTTCCAAGTAAACGAAAACCCCTGGATTTTATGACACAAAGCCTATTTATATACATAAACGAGGCAAAAACATATTTAAGTTGTAGGTAAAGAAAGAAACCCGGTGACCTATGCCGCACCAGTTCCGCCACTCCACTTAGCGAACCTTAAGATTTATAATTAAAGGGCATGAGTATAAACTCAGTGGGAACTTTGTAATCAGTTATACTAAATGAAGGTGCACAATAATAAATACATCCTTGACTTTGTTAGTGAAATCAACTCTTGAACACACAACACCAAAGAATCTGGAAATTGTACAAAGAAAACAATTCGAAATCACACATGCAATTCGGCCAGAGTTGTGACCGAACTGAGCTCGCGCAGAACAGGAAATAGAAATGGATCAAACACAGATTTAACGTGGTTCGTTCAAGATGAACTACATCCACGGAGGCAAGGCACACCTCAATCCACTAAGAACTTCAACCAATTACAGAGAATAAGCTCAAGAAATGAAATGCCCAATTCTGGATACAAATTAGGGCACGAACACTCAATCTCTAAATACTCTCTCTAATCTAAAGAACAAGGAAATTATGCAACGTAGTGATGTTCTCCTCAATGAGAGCTTTACAGTGATATATGGATTGAAGCTCGAATGCAACTGCACAGGAAGTTCTAACTGAAAGAAGTTATGCTGAGCTACCGGACAAATGTGACGGTTTTCTTCGTCACTAAACTGCAACTGCTTCGTCACAAATGACGGTTATCCCAAACTACCTCGAACCCGGTTTGTTCTGACCAGTTTGCCTTCTTGATGCTAAAACCCGGTTTAAACAGCCGGTTCTTCACTCCCTGACTCCGGTTCCACATTCCCAACACACCATATTACAAAGTATAGGCTCACTTGATGAATTGAACATTACCTCACAGACTTAGGAGCCAATCTTACGACTTACAAGCCATTTTGCTAGACAAACATACATATCCAAGTACAAGTTCAATAATATAACAAAAATCACGTACTTAGAAAACACCCCAATTACCCACCTTTTATGCTTGCTTTGAAATAAGTAGGTAAGTCGTGTGTATCCTGTGACCTGATCCGCACTATACCTAGCACACGTTGTTTCATAATTTTTTATTACTTATCGGCTTAGTATTTTAAAAATAATTAAGTGTGGTACACTATCCTTGAAGTATATCTATTTTATTACAATTTTTAATACAAAAGCCAAGTTACCATAAATTTTAGTCATAAACCAAAAGGCCTAATTATTTGTTAACTTTAAATTACAAACAATATTAATAAATATTTAACAATTATTACTAACATTAACTTATATAAATTAGTTAACATGCATAACACTAAATTTCTAAATCTATATAAATTACAAAAATTAAGAAGAGAAAATTATTAAAGAAGACATACCTTAAAAAAGTTTACACTAACTACAACACCTCAAACTTCCGACCTGAACGTTGTTAAAAATAAATTAAGGGTCTCCTTGTTAAAGGAATCACATTATATAATATAATGTTTTTTTTTCTATTTCCTTATGCTTTTTAAAATATGCATCGTAACTTTCTTTTATCGGTAAACGTAGAAATTTTCAAATAATTTCTTTCGATATGGGACTTGTCAAATTGAACTATGTTCTAGTTCAAAATTGAAGGTGTGAAAGGTGTTATATGCATACTCCCAATTGATACTCCTAATTGTTCAGTTTACTAAATATAGTATGTTTAGGTGTTTTACTAAAAATAGTATACTATTATATTATTAATCTATTATTACATTAGCTAGGTTCCTACTTAGTTCTACGGAGATATACATAAATATTATTTATATATATATATATATAGTAACTAATTATTACTTTGTATGTATAGGTGTACCATATCTACAGTATAGTATTTAATAAAATTAATTAATTTCGTTTCTTACTTTGTAAGACCTATATCAATTTTAAGTTTCTATATCATATATTTTTAATTTTTATCTTTTCGGTGCTAGGAATGCAGTCGATCTGGTACATCGCGATGATACTTATTTTATAAACAAAATACTTTTGCACTTCAAAATGAAATAAAATTGTGTAAAAATATTATAAGATGCATGGAACATCTTTAGTGCATTTAGAGGGTCGGGGTATTACACAATGAAGGACCGAGTAAGGCTTAAACTGGTGATCTGTAATAGATTGAAGAGATTCCGCTGGGGACAGGATATTAAGTTTAGTTTGACGCGGATATGTACTTTAAACCTATGTGTGCATGTAATTTGTTATTATTTTCTATTACGTGTAGTGCATGAGGTTTCAGAAGATTAATGGGTGTGACTTTGGGTGAAATTTATGCGTCGTAAAACCGACATACAATCAAATTCAACTGCCACATAAAATACTCTAAACATGCAATTTTTTATAAAATGTTGAATTCACTCGAAAATACAAATGCAGGTGCTGCTCTCACATCGATCCTATAATCCTACAAATGTATAAAATTTAGATCAATATTAGAATAATATACTCTAAACAATTAAAATTGCAACATAAAGTTTGACATGACTACACATAAGTGTGGAGATGTGTACCCAAGTTAAGCAACTTTCTGCATGTTGTAATGGTATTCAATCATTGATTTGACAAGACAACACACCTACCAACGCATAGTAAACCAAGCCTCACAATGAATTAGGTTTATCCTGACATAAAAAATAGCACATGAAAATCACATGACTAACCATTGCTCAATGATGGACCTAATAACCTCCAGGACAGTGTTCACGGGTAGTTGTGTAGCGCACAAGATTCGACTATTGAAGCTTTCAACAATGTTAGAATTCATGATATCATACCATCTCATAGGACGGATCGAGCGAGCCCACCGATGATAACCCTTATTCTTCAAGTTTGCGAATGCCTTCGCACTAATAGCTTTAATAGCGCACATATACTTATGGAATTCATCCACCCGGTATGTGTATGCTGCTCTAAGGAAAAGGCCACCACTTGTTTACTGTATATCCCAAGGTTTTGTTTCAGATGATACATACATAAACCATGGATGTTTGTAGGAAACAAATTGCTCACTGCTGTCCCTATACCTAAGTGACCATCCGAAACAATGATAAGGCCATCGGGCAGCCATAAGACTCTTTCAACTTGAGCAAATACCAACTCCATGATTCCTCAGACTCGACTCCACTAATACCAATTATAAGTGGACATATCTAGTTGTTTGCGTCCTTGGTAAAAAAAACAAATACTATGCCCTTGTAAGTACCCTTCAAGTGTGTTCCGTCAATAACGATAACGGGTAGCCCGTACCTAAAGCTAGCTCTGGAAACATCAAGGGTGTAGAAGACAGTACATAACCTCCCTTGACTGTCTACTTCTTATGCGGCAACAATTTCGGGGTTGGTTTGCACTAGCACTTCAACATAAGAGATGATCATGGGAAATGAGCCTTTCACATCACCATAAATTGAAGCATACACATGGTGCTTAGTCTTCAGTGCTAGGTCGTACTTAATATCAAATCAGTGCGCCATTTGCAGTTCATACATCATTTGCCTTGGATTTAAATTTGATCCCTCGCATCTTTGTTCCTTTTCAAAAAAAGAACCAAGCACCTTCGAAGACAGCGATCGGGTCACACTGCAGTTTTGGTCTAACCTACAGTCGTGCTCTACAAGTATGAATACTCTCCAAATCCCGCCAATTCCATTAACCTGCAGCCGGAAAGAGCAATCCTCAATTTTACATCTCACGCTGTAGCGAACCCTATCCAATTTTTCACCTGAAACCCATCCTATTTGTGTAGGTGATAAATGGCCCCTACTTGTAAACCATTATAAGAACCCATGGATGCAGAATCCTCAAGTATAGGGGAGGATTCTGCTGGCATGGCTAGTATGACCTACCTCCTATTAGTGAGCGCATATGCAGGGAGACTGTTCACATTGTTAGAAGAGTCATTCTAAGGCACACCACTATCATGTGAAGGTAATTTAATTACATCATTACGAGGTGGCCGGCTATAAAATCCACAGTAGTTGGTGAACGAGTGTTTATCCTTCCTTGTATCTACCCCATACACATTGTTCAATCCCGGCTGGTTGGTATCTTCGATGTCGACGTTATAATAAGAAGCGATCCCATCACCACCAGACTCGTCATATCTCCGATTGAGGCTGCTAAAAACTTCAACATCCCCTAAATTAACTATAAAATCTTTGGGCGTTTGTCTTTCAACCTGATTGGCCAAGCTGTCGATTGGTGGAGCTGAACTCGGGCCGCTAATGGCTCTCACTGAATTACCCAACATTTGGGAGTAGAACGGGTAGCCACCGCCATATCTAGAATGGCAAACAGATTCAACATAATTCTCGCTAGTTCCTCCACAACCAACAAAACATCTCCCGCCAGGAATTAGCTTTAATGTAACATATACTACGGGGTCCTCATTAGATAGCAACAAATACTGTAAAAATTATGCTGCCACTATCATCCAGTGAATATAGGACGTAGCATACTTCATCTGTATTTGCTAGGAATTTTATTGGATGTTTTCTAACAGGCTCATAAAACTTATACCAGTCAGGGGCAATGGAATTATTTCCCCTTTGTCGTCTTTATATTCAAGATTTTTCCAATGCCCATCGAAGCAAACAACAATCCATTTCCAACTCATCTATTTGAAAGGAAATACTTGACATGGACTAATTAGATTAGGCATTCGGAACACGAAATAAGATAAATTCTATGAAAATTAATTATAAATAAAAATTATTAAATTAAATTTTATATTTATAGATTAATACTGTTATTATTGCATTTTATGTATTACTTAATATTTTTAGAGTCAACAATTTTTTTCTTGATCTACAAAATAGTTTCTAAGTTTTTCATTACTCACACTATTTTCATATTTGCATATGATTGATTTCAATATATGTTTGGTTTTAAAAAAATAAATAAAATAAAACAAATGTAAAAAAACATAAAAAAAAAAGGAAGAAAAAAAAAAAGAGAAAAAAAGAGGATCATTCTGCATTGTCATTTAGGTATTGATCTTTGGTGAAGGTTAAGGAAGACTGATTTCATTAACTCATTAATTATGCAAAGACATGGACATCTTAGTAATCACCCACTTATTTTTTAAGGTGATCTTGTTTTGTATGGAATAGTGGGTCGTTAGTAAAATTCAAAAAATCATGTTCTTTGTCATGTGTTGGGTTGTGTATGTGTATTGATGTCAAACATTCCATCATATATTTCATACACTACACAATTTTCTTGAAATTGTGCTTACTTGAGTTAATTTGTGTGGTTATTGCTTTTGTGTAGTCATGTCTAATTTGGATGATGAAGTGACTAACACCCTTAACTCATTTATAGCATAATTTGTTTATTGAATTATATTATGACTCTTCACCTTCTCTATCAATTCCTAACATTCCATCTTCTTTTGCAGATCAAACATCAAAATCCATATCTTCTCATTCCTTTAATTTTTCGATCTGAATATGCAGGTGTAACAACTGAGGTGTGACACGAGGTGCTGCAACACCTTTTGTGACACAAACAGTTTCAGGCAAGATTTTGAGAATAAATTATATAGTCTGAAGAAGCTTCCATTCCAATTGCCTGAAGAACCTGAAACTCCATTCAATGTTGAAATTCCATCTGCTTTTGTCCAAGGAATTCATTTGGTTGATGAAAGACCAACCCATGTGAAGGAGTTTTTGAAAAAGGGCAAAGAGGAATTTCTTGATACTTAGTGAATCAGGTTATGGATAGAAGAAGGTATACAGGAGGGCATGACTTGAGCGCATTGGAGAACTAGGCTAAATCTGCAGAAAGTGACATAGAAGATGTTGTTGAAGGTGTTGGAACACTTATTCCAACACCTCATCTTGAAGTTCCAACAGGTCGTCCGCATAGTGTTACTGAAAATGTGACAATCAGCTGTTCACAATGACAACATCATTCATGATGTCACCGAACAAGGATAAGAAAATGGGGAAGAAGAATGTCTTGAAGAAAAAGAAGGAGAAGATCGAGAAGCTAAGAAGAAGAGGAACCATGTCTAGTTAATCAACAAGGTGGTTTTTCTAACAATGAGCCACTAAGGTATGATGCTTACTTCATTTTCTATTGTACTAAAATAATTGATAGAAGAGAGAGTATCTTATGAGGATATCAAGGTTTAGTTGAAAGAAACATTCATTATGTCATTTGTGCAATAAGAGTTGTTTGGCTTGTTGAGTAAGTTGTGAAGGGAAATTCCCGTGATGATGAAAATTGTGAATAGAATTTGTTCTATTAGGTTTGGTGTTATCTAAGTGAGGGGGAGAGTTTATGAAAATGTTCCATGTCATCAGTTTTTTCTATGAAGTCTCATTGGTTAATGATAAGTCTTAGACAACTCCCATATCTCATTATTAGTGTCTCAACTGGAGGTGCTATAACATAGTGTCACAAACACCAACTCCACAATTTCATCACTTACTTCTGAAAGATAGCCTCCACCAAATTATTTACTTAAATTGGTCTTCAAACACCTCCATTGCCGCTCATTAATTGATGTGTTGTTTTAGAAGATAATGGTAGTTTATTTTGTATATGTTTTGTACTCTTATTGGAAAATCTACCACTTATTTTGACTATGCAAATAACTATTGTGTTTGTAAGTGTTGATTAGCCTTGACAGGAATCTTTTGGCAAGCTTCTCATGTAGATCTGACCATTAATAAAGATGACATTTATGTACCACCATCAACCAGATCTGGTGTTCTACCACATTTCCAAATAGTGTTGCAACACCATCCTTAACACCAGTGTGTTGAACGGGATCTTTCTTTCCTTTATAAAATGAGGGAGTGTATTACATGTGCTTCCTGGACAAAAAGGGGGAGAGAGTGGTGTTGCATCGCTACTGGTGTGTCTAGAGGTGCAAAAATATAGATGGTACAGAAGTTGAGCTTTATGCTGCAGAAATGGAGTCTTTAGTTGTTTTACGTAGGGGGAGAAAATTAAGGGGGAGTGTGACTGTTTAAGTCACAACACTCTTTCCTTGTTACTTCCAATGTGTTTTCTTTAACATAGTTTTTTGCTTTGTTTTGTAGGTTTTGTCCAGTAAAGCAAAAATGGGGGAGATTGTTGGATATGGTGTGGTGCAATGTGTCTGAACACAATGCTCCAACACTTTTCCTATCTCGTTCTTTTGTAAATATGTTTGTCCTTACTTGACTTTTATGTTTGACTAATCTTTTCTTTTATTAGATGTTTGCAGGTTTTTATCAGTAAGACAAAAAAGGGGGAGATTGTTGAGGAAATAAGGTGTTATAGAAAGTGTTTCAACACTTTCTGCAACACATTATGTGTGAAGTTTATTTTTTATTTTGTCTTACTGATCTTTTTCATGTTTTATTATTTTATTTTATTATTGTTAGTTTTTTTGTTAATTTTTTACTATCTAGAATCATGGGTGATAGGTATGGCCCAGTAACTTCGGGTCGAATTGACACGCCCCTGAGCAACCGGGCACAGCCCGGAACCAAGCGGGCCCAGAAGCGCGCACGAGCCTGGCGCAGCACAGTCGCGGCATATTTGGAAAGTGAGATCCCCATGATCTCCTTCCAACTCCCATGCAGATTTGGTGGGCGCAATTGTAGGGATTTAGTTAGGGTTTTAAATTGAGTAGTATAAATAGTAGAATTGTACTCAGATTTAGGGTTCGCACTTTGTACTCCAAAACTACAACGTATAAGATTGAAAGGAAGATAGGGAAAAACACCTCGGCAGGTGATTGTTTGCGCCCGTGGACGTAGATCTCCGGATCGAACCACGTATATCTTGTGTCCTTTACTTTTCTTGCGTTTGGGAGCATTGTGAATCGTATTTTACTTAGAGTTTCGTGGGTTACCGGATTGCACTTTATCAATTGGCGCCGTCTGTGGGAACGATTCGAAAGAATACCCTAGTATACTTCAGCGTCGTCACAACCGCTATGGTGAATACTCGTCGATCTGCTAATCCTACCCGGTCCCGTCGCAATCCTCCTGTGGATCAGAATCCTCCACCTCGTCAACAGAATCAAGATCCGCCCGCGGAGCACGTTAACATGCAAAATCTCCCTCCTGCCAATGATCTGGCGCAAGTTAATCCACCACCTGCCCCCGAGTTGTCGCAGGTGCAACAAGCATTTCTTCGAGAGCATGCCGCTCTATTCCAAGAATGGAATAATTGGTGCGCCCACTCCGGTGAGCGCGCCAACAATGGCGTCGACCAGGGTGTGAGAAATCCGCCCCGCGATTTATCACGTGAATTGGATGAAGATCCACCTCATCGAGGGAGGCATGATCATCGTCGACAGCAGTCAGCCTCTCCAGCGGATAACCGCACCTCTAATAGGTCGAGACCCCATTACACCCACGAAGCCGTGGATCGCCGCAGACCTGTAGACGCACCAAAGCGTCCTCGCTTAGATAAATCCCGGGTGTTGGATCCTCTGGAACAAGAACAAGCCCAATTTGCTGTGGAGCTTGACAAGGTGTTGGGTCTCGATGCTGACGGGGAGATCATTACCCCGTTCTCCGAGGAGATTCTTGCTACCCCACTCCCTGAGGGGTTCAAGCTTCCCCCCATGTCCGTCTGCAACGGCAGCAGAGATCGAAGTAATTTTCTAAACGCCTTCAAGTATGCTATGTTCAACCGCAATTGTACACCTCACCACTTGTGTAAGGTGTTTCCTGAGTATCTCCAAGACGAAGCTAGACTTTGGTTCGATTCTTTACCCCAGGGCAGTGTTACCTCTTTTCGGGATCTCGCCGAGCAGTTTTGGGCGCGTTTTCATACGCGAGCAAAACCCATGGCCACCTTGGCCGATCTCATGAATCTGGAACAGCGAGATGGGGAGACTGTTACCCAATTTCTCGATCACTTTACCGCAGAAAGCCTTATAGTCGGCAGCCGGTCTGATGATGTTATCATCAATGCCTTTATGAATGGCCTTCGCCCCGGGCCGCTTTACACCGAGCTTGTCCGAAAACCCTCCTACTACGACCCGGGCTCTTTTCAGCATTGTATGTAGGTTCGCCAAGGCTGAAGAACAAACCCACCGCAAACGCGAGAAACATGCCATCAAATGGCAATCGGATAAAACACAAGCCGGGACCAGTACCCGGCCTAGTGCCTTCACTCGCTTAAGCAGAGGACGTTTGGAATCTCGCGGAGATATCCCTCAGCTCACTCCGCTTACAAAATCAAGGACATAAATCCTTTCTGTTCACAAGAATGATCTGCGACCGTGCCCACGGATGACTGCTCCGGCAGAGAAACGTAATCGTGACAAGTGGTGTGCGTACCACCATGATCATGGACATGAAACCGAAGAGTGTCGCGAACTTGGAAAAGAAATTGACGATTGTTTGAAGAGGGGTTTCTTCAGCCGCCGAAGACGGTGAAGGATGTCCAGCGTCTCACCGGTGGTCTCGCGGCCTTGAATCATTTTTTGTCTAAGGCCACGTAGAATCAGCTCTCATTCTTCAAAATTTTGCGTCAGGCAAAGAAATTTGAGTGGACTCCGCAGTGCACTGAAGCCTTCGAGGCTTTAAAGCAACACATTCAGCAGTTGCCAACTATGTCCGCGCCTGTCCCCGGAGAGCTCCTTTACGTATATTTAGCATCTGCCGAGGAAGCAATTAGCGCGGCCCTCGTCCACGAGGATCGTGGGAGTCAGCAACCTGTGTATTTTGTGAGCCGGGCACTTCAAGGGGCAGAGACCCGGTATTATGTGGTAGAGAAAACAGTGTTGGCCCTCGTCATGGCTGCTCGCCACCTGCGGCCCTATTTCCAAGGACGTGACATCAGGGTTCTCACTAATCACCCTATCTGTCAAATCCTTGTTATGCCCGATGTGTCAGGACGTTTGGCTATGTGGGCCATCAAACTAGGGGAATATGATATTCAATTTCTACCTCGCCGGGCATCAAAGGCCAAGCCCTTGCGGATTTTTTTGTAGAAGCACCATTCCCTGACCCCGGTTTGCCTGCATATGACACTACTCCTAATCACTCCAATCCCGAAGCTGAAGCCCGTAAGTGGCAATTGTACGTGGATGGAGCCTCTGCGGCCCGAGGTAGTGGCGCTGGGGTCCTTCTCATTAGTCCCGATGGTGTTGAAACCAAGTATGTCTTGCGATTTAAGTTCAAGGTCACCAACAATGAAGCGGAATATGAGGCAGTTCTTGCTGGGCTTCGGCTCGCCCAATCCTTTGCAGCTTTGCGTATCCAGCTTTTTACGGACTCCGAGGTGGGCTCTAGTCAAATTAAAGGTGATTATGCAGCCAAGGATGATACGTTGAAAAGGTACCTCGAATTTGACACTTAAGCTGTTGTCAACTTTTGCTTCGGTAGATATTCAGCAGGTGCCTCGCAAAGAAAATGTTCAAGCTGATGCTCTTAGCAAAATGGCCTCCGCGGTCCAGACTAACATGTCTCCGGACATAATCGTCGAAGATGCTATCCACCCTTCCATACATGAGGCAACGGTTTTCGTATTAACCGAGAGCAGTCCCAATTGGATGACTCCAATCATCCATTATCTTCGGGATGGTACACTGCCGGATGATAAATTACTCGCTCGACGGATAATTCTTAAGGCACCGAAGTATGCACTCCACGACGGAATCCTGTACCGACAGTCATACTTACGGCCGAGTCTTCGCTGCCTTGGTCCAGTCCAGGCTGCCTATATTCTTCGCAAATTTCACGAGAGGGCCTGTGCCAGCCATATTGGCTCGCGGACGTTGGCCAAGAAAGTCCTTCGATGGGGATACTACTGGCCCACGTTATTTAATGATGCCCATAATTTAGTGGCAAAGTGTGACAAGTGTCAACGACACTCCCGAGTGAAGCATTTACCACAAACCGAGCTCACTGGCATACAAAGCGCTTGGCCATTTATCCAGTGGGGAATCGACATTGTGGGCCCGTTTCCAGTCGCACCGGGAGGCTCAAAATTTCTTGTGGTTGCAGTGGATTACTTCACCAAATGGGTTGAAGCCGAGCCCCTCACTGCTATCACCGGTCAGAACATCTTGAAGTTTGTTTGGCGAAACATCATATGCCGCATCGGCATCCCGAGCGCCATTATCTCAGACAATGGCAAACAGTTCGCCAATGACCCCTTCCGATCCTGGTGCGAAGAGTTGCACATCAAACAAATTTTCACCTCGGTCGCTCTTCCTCAAGCCAATGGTCAGGTCGAAGTCACCAACCGCACCCTGCTTACTGGTTTAAAGAAGCGCTTAGATCAAGCTAAAGGTCTCTGGGCCGAGAATCTTCTGCAGGTTCTTTGGGCCTATCGTACCACGCCACACACATCAACCGGAGAAACACCATACAGCCTCACCTATGGCTCTGAGGCCGTCATCCCTACTGAGGTAGGGGTACCCAGTCCCCGCCTCGTTACTCTAGATCCCGAGGCTAACGACGATGCACTCCGTGCTAACTTGGATGACCTCGAGCACCGCCGGGATCAATCTTTCATTCAACAAGCTAAATGTAAGCAACGCGAAGCTCAGTATCACAACCTCCGGGTTAAGGGTACTCAATTTAAAGTCGGAGACCTAGTAGTCCGGTTAAACTCTGCCAGCAAAGCTGCCCCCGAGGGCAAACTGCATGCCGCCTGGGAAGGGCCTTACCGCGTCATTGTCGCGCATGCCTCCGGGTGCTATCAATCAGCACATCTAGATGATACGCCGATTCCCCGAACTTGGCATGTTACTAATCTACGGCGTTTTTATCTATGATTACCAATTGCCAAGTATCTTTTCGACCTTTACCTTCTTTGTACGTTATTTTGTTTCCGTACTATAACGTTTTCTTTTATGAGTCTCTTTGTATTTTTCAATTGTTCCGACAATTACTTTGAATAAAGTTTTCACTTTACGTATATTGTTGTACTTTCTTCTACGCTGCGGGGACGCCCTAGCCTAGACTCATTATTATCTATCTCCGGACACACTGATCTCTCGCCTGATCCGTCCGGAGAGATCAGCATTTAGTCCCCGGACCTATATTCCCTCTCGTCCATTTAACCGGAGAGGTCATTCAATCTCACCTGATCCGTCCGGAGATATCAGCATTTAGTCCCCGGACCTATATTCCCTCTCGTCCGTTTAACCGGAGAGGTCATTCAATCTCGCCTGATCCGTCCGGAGAGATCATTAACTCCCGCCCGATCCATCCAGGGAGATTTTCTGCCTTGTTTCTCTACCAGGCCTTATTTACATATAGTACTCCCGCGTACTAATTACCTCATTATTTTCGTAATGCCATGTCAAAAATCATTTAAAGCAATTGCCTCATGATCAAACATTAATCACTCTTATTTAACATACTTGTCAAACATATCAAAATATTTTCGCCATTTTGCTTCCCAAAAAGAGTTCTTTACATATATGCATGCGTTATTACAACAACTGAGCATTATCTTCGGCCTCCGAGCCAATACTCCGTGCTCCGGCGTTGGGACCCGTCCCGGGAGCTTCTTCGCGTCCTCCGGGATCTAGAGGCTCCTCGGCTTTGAGCTCCGGTTTTTGCCCTGCTTTGACCTCCTCTACGTCGAGGACTCACTCTTGGCACTGGCCTTGGAATGTCGCTCCTCACTCTGCCCCGAGGACTCGGTTGAGGCGCTGGTCTCGGAGTATTAGCCCATTCTGCGGGATCCCATTCCGCGGGGTCCATTACTTCGATCTCCTCGGCTAGCTTCTCAACCTCCTCCTCCGCAACAGCTACTGGGGCCTCCTCCCCAACGGCCACCGGGGTCGGCTCTTGGATTATGACCCCTTTGCCTTTCCCCGCCGTCCCCTTTTTACTCCTCCGCGGAGCTTTCGCGATCTTCTGGCCCCGGCTGGAGCTTGCAATATATTCTTCTGCAGTACGGCGCCACCTGTCGCAGCCTCTCAGGTCCTCGTACATATTCAGGAGTAATTCCAGTACTTCCCGCTTTCTCACAAGCTCGGAGGAGTTTGTGTGACCCACCGCCATCGACGCCGAAATTTCCTCCTGAATCTCGGTTATTCGCTCCTCGACCTCCTCAAAAGTTAGCAAGCCGTACTCCGTCAGTATTCGCTCATATTCCTTTTGGTGGATGATGACGCGGTCTAGTTCGGCGACCGTCGACAAATATTTCAGTTCCCGGTCTCTCGCCTTTTCCACAGCTTTGGCCCTTGCCTCTTCGGCCTCCTTGGACCTTCTCTCCGCTATGGCCACCCTCCTCTCCAACCGAGGAACCACTTGCTTTTGTAGATTATCCTTTTCCCTGCGGAACCAATCTAAAGACTGCATGAGTTTCTTTATTACATTATGCAGCTCCTCGGCATTCTCCTGTTTGCAGCACACAATCAGTACTCGTATGATATTCTCAAACCAACGAAAAATCAGTAACTCAGCAATTTTGACAATAATCGACTTCATATTCAAAAAAGACAAGTGTATACATCGTCTGCAGTCATTACATCATAAATATAAGTTTTTCCTATCATCTATTATATATGCAGTTCATCAAAATTGCGGGGAACGACTGACCTCCCCCTGTTCATCTCCTTCCGCTGCCTCCGGCACCTCCACCTCAAGCTCGTGCTCTCCCTCCCGCAGTTCTTGGATCACCCCCCTCATCACCTTCCGTTGCCTCCGCGGTGATCTCCATGCGCGGAGGTGGATCCTTGTCTCTGGGCTCCGAGATGAATTCACCCCTACGAAAGGCCAAGAACTCTTCATCTTGATCCACATCGCAGGCAGCGATCTCCTCGGCACTCAGAATAGTCTTCTTCTCCGCCAGAGTCTTCACCAAGGGCAACTCCGGGACACGACCCAGTGCGTTGTAATACGCCTCCTCCACAGTGCCCACAGCGTTGAAATCATATCCGAACTCTAGACAATAGACATCCACATTCGGATAGATTTCCTTGACTTTCTCCAGCAGCACTGATCGTGTGGCCGTGTCCCCGACCGCGACGAAACTTGTCTGATAGTCGAGAAATGTGCTGGTTTGCAACAGTTTCTCTACAAATGTTTTCAGCACGGCCCCCTGGCCATCCACTACGGCCGCCTCCTTGGCTTTCATCTCTGCCCGCAGTTCTGCCAGTTCGCCGCGGAGCACCCCGGCTTCTGCCTCCACCTCGCGCAGCCGCGCCACCTCATTCTCCACCAAGGAAGCTCTCTTACGCGCCTCGGACAGGTCGTGAGTTAACCTATCATTCCGGGAACGCAGCTCCCTCACCGCTTCGGCTAGCTCTTCCTTGGACTCTCTCTCACTCCTTCGGCCGAGGTCCATGATCCCCTGCGCCAGACGTAGAAGCTCCTCGGCATCGGGCCCCTCCAGACCCAGCACATTTGTGCGCCCTTGCCCCTTGAAGCACAAAACCAGTAACAAACATTAAAAAAAAAAAAAAAAAAAAAAAAAAAAAAAAAAAAGGATTCAACAGCAGTTTTTCACTCCAGCAATGGTTACAAATGCTTTACCTCGGGGATCGACTCTGTACGCAGTCTTTTGGCCACTCCCGGGGGAGTCACAGATGGCTCCAATCTCCTCTTCAACCTCGGGGTCACCTCCGCGACCACCACATCTTCTTCCGTCCCTGCTGACGGCTTTGGACTCGGCAACGCTCTACTTCTAGGTGCCACTTCAGTTGCAGTTCCCTTCTTCTTTGACGCCTCGAGCACCGCAGGGCTTCCCGAAGTCTCCTTTCTGAAGCGTCCCACTACAAAAGAAATTTTTGGTTAATCCTGTGCAAGTTGCAGTCAATTACACAAATTTAAAGTTCCTACCCTCCTCGGCTGCCCTGGCTGCCGACTCCTGCCCCCGGGTGGGATCCCCCTCTGCTCCGCCCGAGTAATACGGGCTTAACCCTGCCTCCTCCAGCTCCTCCTCGGTGCAGAGGGTCTTGAACGTACCTACAGTCCGGAATTGATTTACAACCTTCGGCTCTGGCTCTGCCACCGGGGCATTATCTAATACCTCCTCCCTCCTCCACCTCGGGAGGATCACGCATGTCTTCACATAAATAAATTTCTCCTTCCAGCCCTCCACCTTACTCGGGTTTTGCACCTTAAACCCACCTCGGGGCCTAGGGCTAAAGGAGTACCATCCCTTCGATTTCCCGAAGGCCTTCAGTTGGAAGAAAAACCTAAACAAATCAACATTTGGTTCCACCCCGGCATTCTTACATACTACTGTAAATCCGACAACCTGCCTCACGGCATTGGGTGCTAATTGACTCAGGGCAATGTTATAATACCTCAGCAACTGCACTACGAAGTCCCACAGGGGGAATCTGATTCCTATTCTCAGATGGTCTATATACACACTTATGAATCCCCTCAGCGGGCAGCAAGCTCGGTCAGGGCTTCTATTTGCACCCGCGTCATCCGCAGTGCCTCCACGGCCACCTCAAAATCCTCCTCCAAACACTCACTAAACCCTACTGCCCGGGTGCCGGATTCCATGTCGTCTGCCCTATATACCATCCTAATCACTCTTCTTTCTGGAATGATATAACACAGGGGTGGTACATCTAACGGGGTTTTATCGGTTCCTACCTCCCTAATTGAAGATGAAGACGATGAGGAAGACATACTTACTTGGTTTTGATTTGAGATGGCTCACAAATGGCACAGATGAATCTCCTTTTTTCCCGCTCTCTGTATCTTGCAAGTCGCGAATGAGAATAATGAAGTTTACTGTGCAGGCCTTTTCTATATATCCTCCTGCATCAATGGCTCAGATCTGGCCTTTTCAAAATTCGTGTCTCAAATTCGCGCGTGGACGTCACGCGCATTACAGTTACCAAGGCACGTGGGAGACACGCTTCTTGGAATTCTCAAATGCGTCACTTCACATCCCCTTTCCTAATGATGGCGCCGCCAATCACATCAACCTCAATCTTCCCCAGGAAGTTTTGGGTCTCACTCCGGTGTTCCCTTCACCTCGGGCATATTCTAGTTCGATCTCACTTAACCTTACAACCCCGGGGGTACTCTAGCTCGGCTACAGTCAACCCCCTGACCTCGGGAATACTCAAGTTCGGCTCCGATCGACCCCATGACCTCGGGGTACTTCAGTTCGATCAAGTTTGGTCCTCGTAGAGTCCTTCACTCCAGGGATGCATCATCTCAGCTCCGGTCGAACCCCTGACCCCAGGGATACTTCGGTTCGACAAAGATAGCATCCCTCCTTGCTCGCTACGTCATTACATCGCTCAATATCGGTACCTGTTACACCCTGTCCTACTTATAACCGAAGCTCCTACCTCGCTCCGGCTGGTGGGGGGGCATCTGATAGGTTAGGCCCAGTAACTTCGGGTCGGATTGACCTGCCCCGGAGCAACCGGGCACAGCCCAGAACCAAGCCGGCCCAGAAGCGCGCACGAGCCTGGCGCAGCACAGTCGCGACATATTTGGAAAGTGAGATCCCCATGATCTCCTTCCAACTCCCATGCAGATTTGGTGGGCGCAATTGTAGGGATTTAGTTAGGGTTTTGAATTGAGTAGTATAAATAGTAGAATTGTACTCAGATTTAGGGTTCGCACTTTGTACTCCAAAACTACAACGTGTAAGATTGAAAGGAAGATAGGGAAAAACACCTCGGCAGGTGATTGTTTGCGCTCGTGGACGTAGATCTCCGGATCGAACCACGTATATCTTGTGTCCTTTACTTTTCTTGCGTTTGGAAGCATTGTGAATCGTATTTTACTTAGAATTCCGTGGGTTACCGGATTGCACTTTATCAATGGGGAAGCTATTTTCTTAAATAACTTCCAATGGAAGATTTTTATCCAAAAGATAAACTTCCAAGGGAAGTTATTATCCAAAAGCAACTTCCTTCCTTGATTCTATAAGCACAAATTTGTCTCTCTCTCCCTACCCACGTTTTTGTCTCTTCTATGGGGATAAGAACATAGGGAAGTTATATTTCAAATATAACTTCCTTATCCGCTGATCTTGTTCTCTCCTTTTCTCTTTCTCTCTTTCCCACATTTTTCTCACACATTGTAACTGTTCCGCAGGGGTGGAACTCTATAAATACAAGTTCCCACGAAGATAGAAGTGAACCCTTTTGTCAAGGTTCCTACGCCCTAGAGAGTGTCTCCAACACCTTCAGCAACACCTCAAGTTGCACACACACACTCCCACTTTTTCTTTGTGGGTTGTGTGATCCTTTTATCGGATCTTTTGTGTGTGTATGTGAAAATTAGTTTTAGAAAATAGATCAGTGGTGATTTTTCTTTTCATCTTGGTCTATGTCATTTTGGGATCTATCAGCAATGTACTCTTTTGTTGAGTAATAAAGTTTGACTCAAGTTTTTGAATTGCTTGAGATTAAACTTATTTCTTCTATTCTTTGTTAGTTTTTTGTTGTGTTTGTTTGTTTCCGCTGTTGTTTGTGTGCTCTGCCATTTTATGCACAAACGAACCCAAGGTGTTGCAGAACCTGTTGCAACACCTTGCGCAACACTTCGTGTCCCGCCCGATATCAGATTCTCACAATATATATATATACATATATATATATATATACACTTATCCTTGATCTACTACTCTAACTAGTAGAGTGGTAAATAAGGGTCGATCCCACGAGCAACGGTCGAACAATTTTGCTTTATGTATTAAACTATTATGATCAAGCAATATAATATAAATAAGCTAGTAAACAACAAAGAAGTTGGGGGTGGGGGGGTGGGGGAGTTTTGATGGAATCATAACTAACACTTAAATTTATATTAAGAAACTCAAGTAACAATTACTCTAAAAGTACTTAGCAAATTAACAATTCAAGTAAACAAAGATAAGAGAATGATTTTTAGTTTTATAAATGATAAAAGGATTCAACCCTTAATCGAGCATCCCCTTGGCCCGGATAATCTATATAATTGATGTTACTACCCAATTGATTTAGCCTTAGAATCCCCACTCCAAGATTAATAACAAGCTCTATTAACCTTATTGTGTCTTAAGTATAATTAATCAAAACAAGCTCTTCAATTAATCCTACTCAACTTATCTATTCCTAGAGCAAGCTCTTTAAGAATCAATAGTCATATGCATTAAGAATCAAGAGAATGGAGTAGATACGACATAAAACTCACAAGCTTGGTTTTAGTGGTCGAACTCTATGTTATCCCCAATAGAATAAATTCATTGTTCGCTACATGGGAATCGGATTCATAACAATTACGGATTACAAACCTAATTCTAGCAACACACAAACAAATATCCAAATGGGTGATCATACCACAATTCAATTCATAAGTGTGAATCAACAATCCCAAATAACATAGAGCATTCCAAAACATAATCCAATCGGTTATAACCGTAAAAATTATATAAACATCCTAAATCCAAGGTCCAACTAATGATCAAGGGCTGAAATTAGAGTGTTGGCCACTCATATCAACTATTACAAAGATAAAACAAGTGGAAATCAAAGAAGACATGAAAATAAAATACAATGAACCAAAAGATTGAGTTGATGATCTTGATCTTTAACCCTCTTCCAATTCCTTGCTTCCTAGTGGCTGAATATGTATGAGAAATGGGTGCTTGGTTAGGCCAAATTCGAAATTGACCTTATATATGTTGGACTGAAAAATGGCCAAAAATGTGTTTCAAGATTAAAAACAGGGCATCGGATCGCGGCCGCGAACCCTTTATTCATATAGGGCAGCAATTAGGTTCACGGACTTGGTTGCGACCGTGAACGAAGGTCGTGGCTGCGAATATCTGCTGAAGCTTTTTAGCCTTTGTGTTTTGGCGGATTGCTCGCGGCCGCGTCTTTGATTCGCGATCGCAACATTTGGCACGAATCATGTTCACCATTTTTCATCCTTGGCTCGGTTCTTTGTTTCGGACTTCTTCGAGACTTGATCTTGGTCTTATATTGCCTGTGAAACGAGCTCAAACACATTAAATGGTCCAATAATACAAATATGAACAATACACGAACGAATATGCATGCAAATGTCATTAAAACGACACTTAATTCGACCTAAAATGCATGCATGAACATCGTTCGTATGTCTCTATAAATCTATCATTAAAATAAATCGGATCTCTATGTTATATATACTAATCATCTACGTATTATAACTCTATGCATCTCTCTATTATTCTAACGTCTCTCTCTGCCACTCTGATTGCTCTCACATGAAAACGAACACCTCTACTTTTTTTCTGCCAACTATTTGCAAGAAGATGAAAAAGAACTTATCATTCTCAGGTAAACAAGTGTGTTAAAATTTCTTCAAGTTTTATGAGATAAGATTATGATTTTGATATATGTTCCTTCCATGCTAATTTTTATGAGTTTGATTTGCTAGATTATAGTGTGATTTTGATTAGTGCTCCTTCAATGTCAAATCTGGTATAGTTGAGTTCTGATGGAGAAGTATAAACAACCGATAATGGTGGGGTGATGACATTCTTGATCGGAACGTAAAGAGGATCAAATGGCAGAAAGATATCTATTCCTATTTTTTTCCAATACTAAATTCAATTAATTTTCCACAAGCCTATTTGGGATTTCATTATCCAGATTCACTTCAATTTGATAGTTTAATTTATAGTCTGGGTTGTGGTCTTGTATTGTGATGGATGCAAGTGCCAATTCTTCAATATAATATCATAGCAATGTTATTAAAGACGACTCAACGGTAACGCGAACAAAAAATTTGTATTAACACTTCTTTGGGTTATTAAAATTTTTTGCTAATAATTTTGTTGTTATTCACAATTCAGAGTATGTTATTTGAAGCATTCAGAGGCAATATTGATGTGCTTCATAAGATTTTTGTAGCAATTTAAGATTGCACCCTTAGTGAAGATGTACTTCTCTTTTCTAGGAAATAGAAATAATAGTAGAAACTCTGCTTATTACATTTCTAGGAAGGTTATAGTTGATATCAATGGACAATAATATATGTTTACTTCGTATTTTCGATGATAATCTATTTTAATTTGCAGGTTGATGTGGTTGCATTATTGTTGGTTGTTTTAAAAATCCCAAGGCTACATCTATCCACAGAGAATCCAACCTAGAAATCTTGAAGGTAGGTCATTTCCCTTAATATGAAAAGGGTCCTCTCTGATAATAAAATCTCTCCTTTATCTTTTATATATAGGAAACTTGATTATACATTAGTATTGAGGCATCTTGGTGAAAACATTCACTATACTAGCTTTCTGATTTGTTAGTTACTTAAGAATCTAATGCATATTATCTTTTTCGATGAGAATATTACTTTAAATTCACTACTACAAAAAACGTAAAAGACTACGGTAAAAAATTATAGTTAAAGGCATAGAGCGACCGTGGTAGTAGATACCGTAGTGATAGACCTACCACCAATAGCTACGGTTAGTGAACCGTAGTAATTAACAAGAAATACTACGGTTGATAACCGTTGTCGTAATAGTTGCATCTACGACTACGGTATGTATGACCACGGTTGGTGACTTTCTTCGACTACGGTTTGAACAGTACTAATTCACAGTAAAGACTACGGTTGATAACCATTGTCATATTGAGCAAAGACAACAGTTAAAACCGTTGCTGTAGAGAGGGAGTGTATGACAACACCACCTCTGACAACGGTTGTATACCCTCTATGACAACAACTAAGAATCGTTGTCTTTATGTTTTCCAAACCACAGCGTATATCTTGACTTTTATAATTCTTTTTATATAATTTTTTTAGTTTTCTTTTGTAATCTTATATATGTAATAATGATTACAATAATAATATTTATGTGTATTGTTTAATCTATAATAACATATCACATAAGAAAGTAAAAAATTAGATAGAGAGAATTTATTTATTACTAAATATCATAGTTGCATTAAGCTTCAAGTCTAGAAAGAAAAAAAAGAAATACAAGTTAATTTATCTATGCTTAAATAAAAATATTTGCAAGAGTCCCGTATTTCCTTTTGAATCATCTTCCATTATCCTACATCCAAAAAAAAAGATAGAATTAAACAAAAAGAACCACTTATAATTACCTTTATTAAGTCTTTAATAGATAAGGACACAATGCTAGTTTCTCCATAAAGAAAAACAATATAAGAATATAAGAGTAGTGGTACTATTGAAATATATTGAAAAAATACATAAGATAGACAGGATTCAGAATGCCTAGACATATGTTTATCCACGTAAATAGAACGAAGCCAAAATATAGTGATAATCTTTTAAGAACCAGAGACATCACAAGTCAAATGCCTAGATGTATGTGCAAAATAATTCAGAAAAATCTGCCCATAAGATAAAGAGGACGAAAAAGTCATAACAAAATTAGAGGAAAAGACCAAGATTTACAACAAAGCTTTAATTCTAAATATCTAACATGTTCTAGAATTTCTCCTGTAAGGTTTAATAACCTGGAGGGTGAAAAGTTCAATTCCAAGTGTGAAACCAGTCAAGAGAGATAAATGCAGATAGAATTAATTCTTTTCTTTTTCACGTATATCATAAGGTTGACTCTGACAAGAACCATAGGCAGACTTACAGTTGTAGCTTTGTCATCGCCTTCACTTTCGGATCCATAACCAGCTTTACTGAGATAACTACAATTCAATCACACAAAGTATCAGTGAGAATTAAAGAAGACAAGAATATGTAGTATGTGAACAAATAAAACTAGAAGAAACACTTAAACATAATACATTAAAATATTCATGAATCATGCAAAATATGAAGGTTCAATGACTTCTACCCTAGATTCACAATATAGGTACCTAACCAGCCCCACCTCACCAGCCTTACTCTTTTTATTTATTATTTTATTTTACTTGAAAGTTGCTGCCTAACATATATTAATGGCTAACACAAGATCTCTACACCTTGAAAATATATAGAATATTTTTTCGTGGAGAGAGAGGGCAACAATATAGTTTAAATCAAAAAGTAATGTTACAATATATGATACAACTAAGAAATGGTAATTTTCTTACATGCCCGATGTTTATCCATAATGTAAAAGTTACACGAACTTATATGCCTCTAAGGCATTAATTTAGTAAAGACCAACTTTTAATAATATTTGGAGACTTGTGTTAATAATGAGCAAAGGTGGGATTGAGTAGGATTTTTTGGGTTTTGGGTCTTCCGGGGCGGGTACTCGATGCATCTGGTACACAATAAAAATACACTAACTTCAACCTCTTTTTTTAGGTACCCGTTGTCGGGTTGGGTCGAGTTTTCCTCAAAGTTACTTTTCTATAAATGAATATTTTTTGCTTCTTTAAGATTGTTGAAATATGTGTAGAGTTATGGTTGATTTTGTTAAAATAAGGTACACGAAAAAAATTCGACCAAAAAAGAGGCAACCCAGCCCGACCTAAGTCCTACACCCGATCGACTAAACGTAGGGTAAAACCTGCACTGATTGTATCGGCTACCCGAAACCCGCAGGGTAGAAAGCCCACCCCTAATAATGAGGAGGAACAATACGAAGTAAATAATAGATCAAGCAATAGGCCAAGCTTAAACAACTTTATATATTTTACCACATACTTGGTCCTCTCTATGATGATAAAAAAATTATTGTTGATCGCATAACTATTTGAGTTTACGATTTTTGATTGCATAGAGAAAAGAGATATTCTTACTGGATTACAATTATTCTTGGGAAAAGGTGTGTTTGGGAGGCAAAATTAATTTGAATATTTGGAAATTTCACATGCAGGGTGGGTATAATATGTAGTAAATGTGCACATGTGACCAACATCTAGGGATGATAACGTTTTCCAATTCCTATACCACCACACAGTAATCAAATAATTCATGTCACCTTTATACATCCTCTGAGACACAATTAGTTATGTAAATAGTAACTTAAAATAATAAGACCACTCACCATAATATGGGAAAATTGGTAAAAATGTCCCATGAGTTTGCCTAATTAAGAAAATATCCTTTAAGTTTGGCACTTTTTAAAAATGCCTTCTAACTTACAAAAATTTATAAAAATGCCCCGTGACCGGCTACTGCAGTTTACCCATCAGGTCATCCATGAGCTGCCTGTTTTTTACGTATGTGGCATGTAGATATTAGTTCAATTTCATCAAGTGGTTATGGTATAAAGTAGGAGTTTTGAGGATTCCAGAATCGGGCTTGATGTTCAAGGAACCAGATCAGAGAACCGGGTTTTAACCGAGATCAGTAAAGAGGTTAAAAGAAGAACCGGGTTTGAGGTGGTCATAACTGTCAAATACAACGGTTTTATTCTGTTGCATAATAAACCGTTGTGAGAGCCCCGCTGCAGCAGTTTGAAATAGCCTGAGTCAAAGTGGTTACAACTTCCTCAATGCCAGATTCAAGCTCCAGCACTTATATACATTGTAAACACTTGTAGTTGCGAGCTAATAGATATAATTTTCCCTCTGTAAACATTACACAATCAAGAGAATTAGATATCTAGGGTTTCCGTTCCAGATCAGGGTGTGATTTGGGGTTTTGCTAGATTTCTGGATAATTCTTGTAATTGGTTGAATAGTGGAGTAAATTGAGGTGTATAGAACCTTCGTGGATGTAGATCATCTTTGATCGAACCACGTAAAATCTCTGTGTTCATCATTTTCATTTCTGTTCTTGGTTCGTTTGTGTTTGGCCGATTTCTTGTGTGTTGTTCGTCCAAGTGTTTTCTGTCTTGTGTGAGATTTAGCTTATCCTAACAAGTGGCGCCTTCCGTGGGAAACATTCTCACGCAAGCAAAAGACAAAGATGTCAGGAATGAAGATGAATCTAGATAAATTCTCAGAGAAGAATGATTTCTACCTATGGAAGATCAAGATGAAGGCCATCCTGGTGCAAAATGGGTTGGTGAGTGCTCTCAAACCTGAAAGTGACTGGGTAGAGAATGAGAAACCCAAATATGCAGAGATAGACCAAAAGGCTTTGAGCCTAATCATCTTGTGTCTTGGTGATAAGCCTTTGAGGGAAGTTTTGAGGTGTACGAATGCAATAGAGGCCTGGACCAAACTGGAGGACCTCTATCAATCTAAATCAGTATCAAACAAGTTGTTTCTCAAGCAGAGATTGTTGGCTTTCAAAATGGTGGAGGAAAAAGACATTTATAATCAATTAGATGAGTTTACAAAACTTCTTGATGAACTGGAAGATCTTGGGGTAACAATGGAAGATGATGACAGAGCCTTGATGGTGTTGAATGTTCTACCAAGATCTATGGAAGGATTCAAAGATACTTTGATGTTTGGGAGGCAGGATAAACTGAGTTATGACTCAATTATTACTGCTTTGAAGACCAAATGTTTACAAAATCAAGGAGACAAGAAGGCAACTCAATCTGGTGAAGGATTAAATGTTAAGTTCAGAAGAAACTACCAAAAGAAGAAGGGTCAAACCCCAAAGAATCTCAAGAGTGGCAACAGTGCTCAAAAGAAATCTGGAGAATGGGTAGAAAACAGAAAATGCTTCAAGTGTAAATAAATTGGACATCTAAAGAAAGACTGCCCACAGAAGATAAAGAAGAAGCAAGGCCAGGGTGCTGAAGCTGCTACAGTTGAACATGAAGAGGACACACCAGAGGTCTTGAATGTTACTGAGTCAAAAATGGAGATGGAGTGGGTATTGGATACTGGTTGCTCTTTCCATATGTGTCCCCATGAAGAATGGTTTCAGAATCTCAAGAAAGAAGATGGAGGGTGTGTACTGCTAGGAAATGATCAATCCTGCAGAGTTCAAGGCACTGGATCAGTAAACATCAATATGTTTGATGGAGTCACAAGAAAAATCACTAATGTAAGGTATGTGCCTGGACTTAAAAGAAACCTAATCTCCCTAGGATCTCTTATTGCTACTGGGTGTGAATTCAAGTCAGTTGATGGTCAGTTACACATAACCAAAGAGAACAAACTGGTAATCAAAGGAAGACAACATAATGGCTTGTTTATTTTGGTGGGAAAACCAGTGGTTGGAGATGTGGGAAACATTCTGGGCAAAGATGAACTAACACTATGGCATAAAAGGTTAGGACACAATGGAGAAAGGGGATTAAAAGAACTATCCAAGAAAGGCATAATTGGAGAGTTTGGAAACCAGACACTTGAATTCTGTGATAAATGTGCATTAGGCAAATCACAGAAATTGCCTTATGCCAAAGGGATACACATTACCCAAGAACCTCTAGATTATGTTCACTCTGGTATCTGGGGACCATCTAGAACTGAAACTCATGGAGGAGGAAGATACTTCATGTCTGTTATTGATGACTTCAGCAGAAAAGTGTGGGTGTTTGTCTTAAAAAACAAGAGTGATGCCTTCACTATCAAGACATGGTTACTTCAGATGGAAACATTAAGGGGAAAGAAACTCAAGCATTTGAGAACCGACAATGGCTTAGAGTACCTGTCTACTGAGTTTACAACCTTCTGTAATGAGAAAGGGATTACTAGACATAGAACAGTTCCCATGAATCCTCAACAGAATGGAGTAGTAGAAAGATTCAACAGAACTATTCTTGAGAGAGTTAGGTGTATGTTAATTGATGCTAGATTGCCAAAGGTGTTCTGGGGAGAAACAATCAATACAGCATGTTACTTAATAAACAGATCACCTTCATCATCTCTAGGGTTCAAAACACCAGAAGAAGTATGGAGTGGAAGAGTTCCAAATTATACAGGTCTAAAGGTGTTTGGATGCCTGGCTTATGCTCACATGAAATCAGATAAACTTGATCCAAGAGCATACAGGTGTGTGTTTTTGGGATATCTAGAGGGAATAAAAGGTTATAGGCTATGGTGCTTGGAACCAGGAAATCAGAAACTAATGATAAGTAGAGATGTGAAATTCAATGAATCAATTATGGGATATCACTTCTCTGGAAATCAAGAAGATTCCTACTTTCTCGGTGGAGAATCTAATAGTCTAATAAAAAGGGGATTACCTCTCATACTCATTCCCGACCTTGCTTGAAGGTTCACTCTTTGATAACATCATAAAGAATCTTTAGTGACTCTGCAACAACAACAACTCTCGACGAAACTTCAAGAACTGATTAACCCGCGACTGCCTTAGCCCTTGGTGCTTCATCCTCTTCCGATGGCCAACACATGATGGCAATACTGAATCAGAAAGGTTATCAATTCAGGTGGAGACTCAGATGGATCCTGGGTCACAAAGGGTTGAAAACTTGAATGAACACTCAAGTGACAGTTCTTCAGAAGAAGAGGATGTGCCACCCAGAAATACAAACTTAAGAGACTACAGCATTGCCAGAGACATACCAAGGAGGCAAATTCAAAGACCAAACTTCTATGGACAGGCTGGAAGTATACATTATGCACTCAGTATTGCTGAAGACATAGAACACTATGAACCACAGAATTTCAAAGAAGCTCTCAGTGGTGATGAAAGTGAATATTGGGTTAGTGCAAATTGTGCAATGATGGAAGAAATGGAATCTCTGGAAAGGAATGGTACCTGGAAACTGGTGGATAAACCAAAAGGTCGGAAGCTGGTAAGTTCCAAATGGATAAACAAGAAGAAAGTTGAAGCTAGAGACTCAGAAAAGATAAGGTATAAAGCAAGATTGGTAGCTAGAGGTTTCACTCAGAGAGAAGGTATTGATTTCAATGAGGTTTTCTCTCCTGTGGTGAAACATTGCTCTATCAGACTACTTTTGTCAAAAGTAACACAAGAAGATATGGAGTTACAGCAGCTAGATGTCAAAACAACATTCTTAGATGGAGACTTGGTTGAGAACATATATATGAAGCAGCCTGAGGGGTTTGTGATTCCTGTAAATGAAGAAAAAGTATGTTTTCTCAAAAAATCATTATATGGGTTGAAACAAAGTCCAAGGCAGTGGAATAAGAAGTTCAATGAGTTTATGTTAAAAGCTGATTTTGTCAGAAGTCTGTATGATAGTTGTGTGTACTTTGATAAGAGTACTAGTGTTGATCCTGTGTATCTGTTGCTTTATGTGGATGACATGCATATTGCAAGTAAGAGTAAACATAAAATACATCTGCTAAAGAAGAAGTTGAGTTCTGAGTTTGACATGAAAGATTTAGGAGATACAAAGAAGATTCTGGGGATGAGTATAATTAGAGATAGAGTTGCTGGAAGTCTATGGTTGTCTCAGAGGAATTATCTTCAGAAGGTGGTGGAGAGGTTTCAGATGCATGAGGCTAAAGCATCGAGTATTCCAGTAAGCCAACAACTCAAATTATCAAAGGAACAGAGTCCTAAAACAACAGAAGAAGTGAGATACATGAGAAATGTGCCTTATGCAAGTGGGGTTGGAAGTTTAATGTATGGGATGATATGCAGCAGGCCAGACTTAGCATATTGTGTGTCTCTGGTTAGTAGGTATATGTCGAATCCAGGAAAAGCTCACTGGGATGCTTTGAAGCAGGTGTTAAGATACTTAAAAGGAACAGTCAATCTGGGATTGAAATTTCAGAAACAGGTAAATATATCTGTTCCATTGGAAGGTTTTGCAGATGCTGATTTTGCTGGGAATGTTGACACCAGGAGGTCAATTACAGGGTATGTGTTTACTTTATATGGTACTGCAGTGAGCTGGAGAAGTGTACAGCAATCTATAGTAGCTTTATCTACTACAGAAGCTGAGTACATAGCTTTGACAGAAGCAATTAAGGAAGCTGTGTGGCTGAAAGGAATTCTGAAGGATCTTGTAATTAAGCAGAAGTGTGTGACTATATATTGTGATAATCAGAGTGCTTTACATCTGGTAAAACATCAGGCGTTCCATGAAAGATCCAAGCATATAGATGTCAGGTTACATTTTTCAAGGGATATGATTGATGCAGGGTCAGTAGAGGTTAAGAAAGTTCACACCAGTGACAATGCTGCTGATTTCTTAACCAAAATAGTGCCTGGAAGCAAGGTAGTTCATTGCTCAAGCCTGATTAGGCTTGAACGATGTGTTTGATAGATAAAGAACAAAGCAGGTTGAGGTAAGGACATACACTTGAATTCATTGAGGTGGAGATTTGTAGATATTAGTTCAATTTCATCAAGTGGTTATGGTATGAAGTAGGAGTTTTGAGGATTCCAGAACCGGGGTTGATGTGCAAGAAACTGGATCAGAGAACCGGGTTTTAACCGAGATCAGTAAAGAGGTTAAAAGAAGAACCGGGTTTGAGGTGGTTATAACTGTCAAATACAACGGTTTTGTTCTGTTGCATAATAAACCGTTGTCAGAGCCCGGTGCAGCAGTTTGAAACAGCCTGAGTCAAAGTGGTTACAACTTTCTCAACTTCCAGATTCGAGCTCCAACACTTATACACATTGTAAACACTTGTAGTTGCGAGCTAATAGATATAATTTTCCCTTTGTAAACATTACACAATCAAGAGAATTAGATATCTAGGGTTTCTGTTCCAGATCAGGGTGTGATTTGGGGTTTTGCTAGATTTCTGGATAATTCTTGTAATTGGATGAATAGTGGAGTGAATTGAGGTGTATAGAACCTCCGTGGATGTAGATCATCTTTGATCGAACCACGTAAAATCTATGTGTTCATCATTTTCATTTTTGTTCTTGGTTCGTTTGTGTTTGGCCGATTTCTTGTGTGTTGTTCGTCCAAATTCTGTTGTGTTTTCCGTCTTGTGTGAGATTTAGCTTATCCTAACATGGCACTTAATTTTTTGACTTTTTTTTTTTTTTTTTGTGTTTTTCCTGCTTAGTCACTTATTATTAGTTTGGTAAAGAAATAATAATATATATATATATATATATATATATATATATAAATTAGTATAATATTAAAACTTAGATATAAATGATAATTAAATTTATATAGTATTAAAAATTCATAGTTTTAAATTCTAATCTGAAAAATTATTTTAATAAATCTTTAATATATTATTTTGAATTAATCTAGATTGTAAAATATATAAAATATTCAAAATAAATTATAGAATGATTTAAAAACAAAAAAATATATAGATATATGATTACTAAAATTTTTAATGTTAAATTAAATTTTTTTATTTTATCTATAAAATCAGTAAAATTATTTTCGTAAATCTTAAAGTAACTTGAAAATTTTTAAAATTAATTTATAAAAGTAAAATTTTTAGAAATGTCTTAAATCTTAAATTACATTTTAAATTTATATTAATTTATATATATATATATATATTTAATTTCTTTACCATCCTAATAAGTGACTAAGCAGGAAAAACACAAAAAAAAGTAAAAAAAACTAAGTGTCACATAAGCAAAAAACAGCCAACTCATGGATGACCTGATGGGTAACCTGTAGTAGCCGGTCACAGGGCATTTTTATCAATTTTCTATAAGTTAGAAGGCATTTTTAAAAAGTGCCAAACTTAAAGGATATTTTCTTAATTAGGGCAAACATACAAGACATTTTTACCAATTTTCCCCCATAATATTAACTCCTCCAAAATTAACTAAGGTCAGTTTGCTATGACGTGAGACGAATCCAGACAAGGTTCGGCAATACTCCTGCAACCATATGTATTCCACACTTCCCAGGTATTGGAAGAAAGTTATTCTTCTACAGTTGTACTAGTTATCAAAGGAAAATTTAGCAATTGTAAGTGTAACTCAATCAAGGGGGATACTGCCGCAATAACTTTGTCAAACGCCAAGTCATACAACAATGGCGCATGGTGAATTTCCAACTTCCTCAAATTGCATCATGAGTGTGTACTAGTGATGAAAATCCAACATCAGTAGCTTTAGAGAATGCACGAAGTCTTATCGCTTAAGGGGGTTTTCGAAATTACACTAACTTAGAAATTGAAAACACGAAAAGAACAAGTATATTCTCTTAGCTTACAGTAAAAATCATATTTGTCCACCAAGGTGAATCCATCAAAATATGAACATATTTTTATCAGCAAACTCAGTAGATTGCACCTTAGATAATGTAAAAGTAACTTCCATTTCTACCAAAAACCAGTTTTCTAATATGATGACCATGGTTTAATTTCAGCTTGTGATTTTGCTTATGACAAGTGAAACTGATCTTGATCAGTCCACCACTATCTTCAATCAGTAAAGATATTTTGTGAGTTGATTCAAAATGACAAGAAACACAGCTCGTAAATTCATACTAATAAATCTAACATGAAATTTATCCCAAAGCATTATCCAAGAATCTTACAGAAGTGTAAAAATCTCAAAACTTTAAGTATTAGTGCTTATATTTAATTTTTTATTTTTTTATAGCCACTTGCACATTATTTTTTGGTTTTTCTAGGAGTATCTTTTAGTTTTTAATAGACCATATACTTTATATTTGATTTTATTCAACCTCTTAATATAATCTTACTATCAGTAACTATATATAAACTCCAAATTTGCAAAATGTGAATGAAGGTAGGGTACTTTATATCTATAAGTAAACATAGAGGAAAATATGAAGTGCTCACTGAAAATGTTACATCTTCTCTTAGCAATCTATATTTGAGACCTTAACGTTGAAGATTGAAGCCATCAACTAACACTCAATGAGATTTCTCATTGCAACAAACTACAAATTGGAGAATTGAAACATATAAATAGCCAAAGGAATCATGATTCTATAAATAGACATTAAGAATCCAACATCAAAAAAGAAAAAGATGATCTTTTCGATTGGGAATTGGGTTGCTATTACTTGGGCTTTCTTATTTCAACCCATCTACCTTCGCACATAAATCAAACATATTATAGACTTGTTAATAAAAGTCCTCAATCAAGCACATCATGCTGAACAAATAAAACATAACAAACAATACCAATTGGAGAAATTGTTCCAGTTCAGTCCAATAAGCATTGAGGTAAACAAACTAGAGCAAAATTAAAACCTCCGAAATATTCCAAATTTGGAATAGAAATATCAACCAATATATCGAGAAATCATGATAAAATCTAAAAGAAGATTGCCAAAAATCAATTGTTACCTAGGGTTTAACGGCGAGAGAGAACCATGGACAAGAGGAAGGAGCATCCACGGTGGGGGAGAGAAGGGGTCCTTCGTGGAGAGTAGCGGTGAACGTGCGGTGCGATGAACGACGGTAAAGGAGCAGAGATTTGTGATGAGATGGACAAGGGCCGCATAATTTTAGAGTGGAGCAACATGTATTAGTGTTAGTGAATTTCAGATGGGGAAGTAGCGCGATGTACGAAGAGCAAGTTTTGCATTTTGGGGCTTGGACAAAATTTTGAATGTATATTTCTTCCAAAAGAAAACGGGTTTAAATATATTTTAGAATAATTGTACGTTTTCTCTTAATTTTTATAAAATTTATATTTAAGAATTAAAAATAAAAAGAATTGCACAATACTGAAGTGTTAACGCCAATGTAGTTATTGTCTTGCACTGGATTAAAAAAAAAAAATTGTGAGCAGATAGACAATAGTAAAACAACTACATAAGATGTTGTCTATGGGTGCAGAAATGTAAATCTGCAACACTTAAACGACAACACAGAGCTAAAACCGTGGTTGTTGAGCGAAAATTTTTGCACAAAGACCATGGTTAAGGCTACAACAATGGCTATATGTAGAAAGACAACGGTGGAAGAACCGTTGTTGTTACGGTGTTGTCTTTGAGCATTTTTTTAGTATTGATTTAAATTCTATACAGTCATTGGGTAGTCAAATAATTGTGACTTGTTACTACTAAGTTGAAAGCAAAACAGATTAAGCATTTATCTTCTAGATTGTAGAGGATAGAAACTTTGACTACCAGCATTTTTACTTGTTAGTCTATTGTAATATTCTTTGAATACCTAAGTGGTACGGTGGAAAAGAATAAGAACTACACCGATCTGCTTGTCATCGGTTGGAAATAGCCGACTAACTTTTTTATATAATTTTTATAGCCAACTTATAATGTTCATAAAGACACAACTATGAGTATTACTTGTAAGTTTATGTGGACCTGGATGAAGTGAATGTTAGTAATTTGTTGAACTCCAGTCATATGTGAATGTTGGTATGCAAGTTTTATAACGCATGTTGCTGATAATGAAGTTCAGTTCATGATGGATTGAGTTTCAATATTTGGAGCCCATTAGAAAAATTGGTCTCGTTGCATCCATATGTGATTTATTCTGCTTTTATTAACCAAAAGGTTTTATTGGCCAAGTGAGTATATTACAAGGCTAATCACTTGATTGTTTGGTGATGGTCTTCTATTTGGTGTTTAATTTTATGTCTTTGCTCCTTTTTATGTTTCCAGATTTTCTACTTTAACCTTACAGAAAGAATTGAAGTTACAATATATTCGAATACCCAAGTGGTAAAGGAAAACTGCACATTAGTTTCATGTTGTCTACATTTTATCTATCATAATAGAACTCATATCACCTCATCGGATCAGTTACGATAATGTAGGAGACGCATGGAACAGGGGTATGCTGAATAATTATAATATCAAATATTTGATGTGTTGTAGCTTATTTTATGGTCTCCAATATGAGATATGATAAAAATTGGTTATTGTGAAGAGGGTATTCATAATAATTTTTCATCTTATTATCCTTTTTTTGTTATGCTACATATGTTAATTAGATCATATGTGAAGTATTTCACACTAGCTAATCCCGTTTTTAGGCTTAAGAAACCATACTCTTTTTAAGAATAATATGATTCCAAAAATAGTTTTAGTTTGAAAAGGATGGTGGATTTTACTCAAAGATATTAGCTTGAAGTAGAAATATTTATATTTCTTGAACATGAAAGTAAATGTAACACCCGCGCCTCTCACAACTCACTGGCCAATATAATTTTTGCATTTCATGCATTCCATATTTTTATGTTCTATTTGCGTGATAGTTTTATGGTAATTAATTTGTTAGATTTATTGCGTTATTTTATATTTTGCGACTAATTTGGAGATGTTTACTTTGGTAGTCAAGAACCCCCTAGTCTAAAATATTAGGACATGCTACAAAATTTAAGACTGCGCATGACAAGTTTCAAATATAGAACATTATGTAGTACGTGGAAGTGTTAGATGTGTAAATGATTTTATTGTCGGAACAACAACAACAACAACAACAACAACAACAACAACAACAACAACAACAACAACAACAACAATAATAATAATAATAAGGACAAAAAAAAAGTATTAATTAAACTAAGGAAAAAGAAAGAGAAAGGAAGGCGGTGGGATTGTATTTGATTATTTATTATTGCATCATGGAGAAGAAAAAGGGGGTTAACATCATCATTGCACACAATTAGGGGATAAGGTTAAATGTTAACATTATGTTCTACTTCTGGGGTTAAAGCGTGGAGAAAGAAAAGAAGGGGAAACCTTACAGGTATCTATTTCTCTTAATTTGTTTATGGTTTAAGAAGATTATTAATCACTTTAAATCAGCAAAGGAGTCTCCAGCAACATTACGTGAATAGAAAAATATGCAAATAATACCTAGATGAATTAATATAGAATTACTACTCTTTATCATCATTATGAAATATATTCTCTATATCTTTTTGCCACGTAGCATATCTAGGAGTTTTATTATGTTTATTAGACTATTTCATAAACAAACTTAATGGTTAATGAGATTTTAATGAGATTATTTGTAAAATGAATAGGAGTAATTTTTATACCTTTGGATAATGTGCAATAACACCAGTTTATTTAAATTCTAATCCTAACATGTTACTATAGATTATTATTGCGGTGGCGTAAGAGATAAAAGTATTTCAGATAATTACTATTGGAAAAGAGGTAAGTAGAAATCCATCTACAACTACAATGCTTGAACATAGTATTTGTGCTTATTGTTTGTGGTAATTGATTGTTATATGTGTTGTTGTATACCTTTTTCCTTTGTATCAAGTGTTTTGGTCCGTTGCTAAAAATAAACTAATGTGCATCAATCATGAGCATTAGCATCTGCAATGTATTGCATGTGTACAAAAAGGAAGTCAAAATTGCATGATTTTGGGAGTTGAAAATGTTTTGGGGTTGGTCATCACTGGTACTTTGAGAGTCTCTATGATGTATATATGGTGTCTCTCGGGATGCTTCCAGTGACGGGTGTGCACGCGGAAGAGGTTCCCACTTCAGCACCTTTGTGATGAGGGGTACGAGAAGAGGTAGACTTCCCGGTGGACTGCGGGGGCAGGTAAGAGGTGGACCCCTGGTAGTCTCGGGAGGATAGCCACTTGGTCGTACCAATCATCACGGATATCTCGGGTGGACTGTAAGGGGGGAGGAGGGACCCTTGGTAGTCACGAGTATGACCAATGAGTGATATTTTGGGGAGGTTTGTGACAGTGACGAGAGCCAATTCCCACCAAATATGATTTCTTTTAAAAAAGAGTTGAAATAAATGGTTTTGTGAGTTGCATCTCATCATTTACGCATTTGTCATGCATGATTTCTGCTTACTGAGTTTTAGCTCACGTAATTCTTGCATTGTAGATGAGTTCGACTATGCATGAGCTCGTGGACTGATCTGGCATGTTGTTGGAGCTTTTGCAAGTTTTGAAGCCCCGTGTATATGAATGACGACCTGTGGGGCTAAACCTTGGACTCACTATGTTTTTGCTAGTGTTCTAACAATCTTTTTGGACATGTTCGAATTAAAGTACTTTAATATGTATATTTATGTAAATATATGTAGGCGAGATTTTGGTCTTGAAGGAGTATTCTAAATTGTTAATCTTGAAAAAAAAAATACAGGTTTTGGCTAAACAAATTAGTATAAAATAAGTTTTTGCAAGAGTGGGTGCGACAGAGTGGTATCAGAGCCAGCTTTGTACCCTGTAGACTGTTCGTATACATGAGCTCAGAACTTCTGAAGCACAGACATGCCAGTAAGTTTTACTTTTTCTTAATTTGCATTCATTATTTCATGAATCATATTGGCCTGTGACAGAGGGACAATAAAATTAGAAAGAAATCATGGAGGTCGTTAGAGGAGAAGGTGCTGAAGGAGATAATGAACAGGAACAAAATGCACCAGCAGTAGGTGTTGGCTTGGAAGCGATTGTGGCTCGGTTGACAGGGTTAGTCGAACAACAGTCGCAACAGATTCAGCAACTTATCCAACAAAGGGGTGTGGGTGGACAACCAGGGAATGGTGTAAATCAACAGCAACCTCGAGCTGAATACTTAGAGGTCATCGGAGAGAGGTTTAGAAAGCTTAACCCGCCAACATTTGAGAGTGCAACGGATCCCACTAATGCAGAGGATTGGCTTAGAACTATAGAGAACATGTTTTTGTATAGTAAAGTCCCTGAGGAGGAAAAGGTATTGTGTGCGTCGTTCATGTTACGTGGAAGTGCAGGACACTGGTGGGACACAATGAAAACTATTGAGGATGTGGCGACAATGACGTGGGGTAGGTTCAAATAACTTTTTAGAAACAAGTATTTCACTGCCCCAGTTCGAGTAATGAAGATGAACGAGTTCATACAGTTGAGACAAGGGGCAATGGATGTTACAGACTACATCGCCAAGTTCGAGCAACTCTCTAGGTTTGCGGAGCACATGGTCAGTACGGATGCGTTGAAAGTAGAAAGGTTCCTAGAGGGTCTGAGGCCAGAGCTATATAGGGATGTGTGTATGGCTGGTATACATGGAGTAACTTATTCACAAGTTGCCGAACGAGCGTTGATTGCCGAACAAGCTGACATGAAAATTAAGCGGGCTCAGGAGGTTAGGCGCCAGTTTATACAAAGACAAGGACCTCGTTTTGGAGGAGATGGAAAGAAAAGGCCACCACAAGTGCAAGGTCCAAGGCCGGGTTCTCAACCAAAACCAGGATAACAGTCATGGGATCAGAACAAGCGCCAAAAGGGTGAACAAGGAAAACCACCAGTTATACAACATACATGTCCCACGTGTGGAGGTTCGCATAGTGGAAAGTGCTTTGCAGAGTACCGGACTTGTTTTAAATGTGGAAAAGCAGGACACCTTTCAACGGTTTGTCCAGAGAACTCAAACTCTGGTACACAAAAGAAGACGCCAGCTAGAGTCATTACCATGACCACGGAGGAAGCGGAAGCAAATACATCTGTAGTAACAGGTAAAGTTCCCATTTGTGATACAATTGCATTTGCATTATTTGATTCTGGAGCTACACATTCATTTGCATCCACTGAGTATGTGAAGAGGCTGGGTAGGAAACCTGATGTAGCAGACGTTAGTTACAATGTAGTGATCCCCTCCGGAGAGTCAAAACAAACTAACTAGATTCTGCGAGCATGTGTTATCTCTATTGAAGGAAGAAAACTTTATGCCGATCTGATCATATTAGATATGAATGATTATGATGTGATTTTGGGAATGGACTGGCTATCGAAATATGGTGCTACAATAGATTGTCAGAACAAGACAATCACATTTCAGCCGCCTGGTGACACATCTTTTATCTTTATAGGAGTAAGAAAAAAGTTCAAATATCACACGTATCAGCGGTGAAAGCAAAACGGTTATTGGAAAGCGGTTGTGAAGGCTACCTAGTAAGTGTTATGAGTATGGAAGAGAAGCATTGTCCGACTATTGAGGAAGTAGCAGTGGTGCAAGAATACCCTGAAGTATTTCCAGACGAACTCCCAGGATTACCCCCAGATAGAGAGATAGAGTTTGTAATTGACGTATATCCAGGGACTGCTCCTATATCGAAGTCACCATACAGAATGGCGCCAACAGAGCTGAAAGAATTAAAGATTCAATTGCAAGATTTATTGGACAAAGGTTTCATTAGACCTAGCTTTTCGCCATGGGGTGCACCAGTTTTGTTTGTCAAGAAGAAAGATGGTACTATGAGGATGTGTATAGATTATAGAGAACTGAACAAGGTTACGATCAAGAACAAATACCCCTTACCCAGGATTGATGACTTGTTTGATCAACTCCTGGGAGCTGCCATATTCTCCAAGATTGACTTACGTTCAGGTTATCATCAACTGAAAATTAAAGAGGAAGATATCCCGAAAACGACATTTAGTACAAGATACGGGCACTATGAGTTTTTGGTAATGCCATTCGGTTTGACAAATGCCCCAGCAGCTTTCATGGATATGATGAATCAGGTATTCAAAGACTTTTTGGATAAGTTCGTTATCGTGTTTATTGATGACATCCTGATCTACTCCAAAAATGAAGCAGAGCATGCTGTGCATTTGAGAAAGATTTTAGATGTTCTAAAGGAAAAACAGTTGTACGCTAAGTTCAAGAAATGTGATTTCTGGTTGGATCGAGTAATATTTTTAGGGCATGTTGTGTCAGGAGAAGGAATTTCAGTTGATCCAAGTAAAGTTGAAGAAATTAACAATTGGCCACAACCTACAAGCCCTTCAGAGGTACGTAGTTTTCTCGGGTTAGCTGGGTACTATCGGAGATTTGTAGAAGGATTCTCGAAAATTGCATCTCCCTTAACACAGTTGACTAGAAAGAGTGTAACATTCAAGTGGACAGAGACTTGTGAGCAGAGTTTTCAAGAACTGAAGAAAAGGTTAAGATCTGCGCCGATCCTTTCAATACCAACGGGGACTGGAGGCTTTGTGGTATACAGTGATGCTTCGAAGAATGGTTTAGGGTGTGTGTTAATGCAGAATGGCAAAGTAATAGCATATGCATCCAGACAGTTGAAGGAGTATGAGAAGAACTACCCTACTCATGACTTGGAGCTTGCAGCAGTAGTATTTGCGCTAAAAATTTGGAGACACTATCTATATGGAGAACGATGTGAGATCTACATAGATCACAAAAGTCTGAAGTACTTTTTCACACAGAAAGAGCTGAATATGAGATAGAGAAGATGGTTAGAACTCGTGAAAGACTATGACTGTGTTATCAACTATCATCCTGGTAAAGCAAATATCGTAGCTGATGCCTTAAGCAGAAAATCGTCCCAAGGTACTACATTGATGGCTTTGATTCAGAAACCAGAGTTACTAGACTTGCAAAGAATGAATGTTGAGATTGTTCAACTGGGGATAGTGGAGGCAAGACTAGCAGCTCTAACCCTTCAACCCACCCTACTTGATAGAATTAAGCAGGGACAGAATGAAGATCAATATTTAGCTAAAGTAAAGAAGGATGCTGCTTCAGGGACGCCTTCAGACTTTCAGTTGTCAGAGAATGATATCTTAAGATTCAAAAACCGGTTATGTGTGCCAGATGTAGATAACATTCGTAGAGATATTATGGCAGAGGCGCATTCGACACCATATTCAGTACATCCAGGAGCTACAAAATGTATCGAGATTTAAAGGTGCAGTATTGGTGGCCAGGTATGAAGAAAGATATTTCTCGGTGTGTAGAACAGTGTTTGACTTGTCAGCAGGTAAAAGCTGAACATCAAAGACCGGCAGGAACCTTACAGCCCTTACTAATTCCGGAATGGAAATGGGAGAACATTACAATGGATTTTGTTAGGTGGGATTACCGAAACTGTAAAGGGTCACGACGCTATCTGGGTAATTGTGGACAGACTCACAAAATCTGCTCATTTTCTCCCAGTCTGTACTACTTACTCCATGGATCGTTATGCTCAGATATATATACAAGAAATAGTTAGACTTCACGGAGTACCGTTATCCATTGTTTCAGATAGAGACTCAAGATTCTTGTCTACCTTCTGGAAGAGTTTACACAAGGCACTGGGAACACAGTTATCTTTCAGTACTGCGTATCATCCACAAACTGACGGATAATCAGAAAGAATGATACAAACTTTAGAAGATATGCTCAGAGCTTGCGTGTTAGATTTCCAGGGTCAATGGAGCAAATCTCTACCTTTGATAGAATTTTCCTACAACAACAGTTATCAATCTACTATAGGAATGGCCCCTTATGAAGCACTATGTGGTAGGAAGTGTCGATCTCCGATACATTGGGATGAGGTTGGCGAAAGAAGACTTCTAGGTCCAAGTGTAATACAGGAAATGTCAGAAGCTGTGTCACAGATTCGGGAAAGAATGAAAACAGCTCAGAGTCGCCAGAAAAGCTATGCAGATAAGAGAAGGAGAGCACTTGAGTTTGCAGTGGGAGATCTAGTATTCCTGAAAGTTGCACCAATGAAGGGAATAATGCAGTTTGGTAAGAAAGCAAAACTTAGTCCGAGACACATTGGTCCATTTCCTATTATTGAGAGAGTTGGTGATGTTGCCTACAGACTCGATTTGCCAGCATCAATGTCTCAGATACGCAATGTGTTCCATGTGTCAGTATTGAGGAAGTATATTGCAAATCCGTCTCATGTCCTAAATAGTGAACCCGTAGAACTACAAGCAGACTTAGGGTATAAGGAAGTACCAGTACAGATTTTATTAAGGGAAGTAAAACGGCTCAGAAACAAAGAAATTCCGTTAGTCAAAGTGCTATGGAGAAATCAATCAGTCAAAGAAGCCACCTGGGAAAGAGAGGATGAAATGAGAGCCAAATATCCTGAACTCTTCAAGTAAGTAAATTTCGGGGACGAAATTTTTATAAGGGGGGGAGGATGTAATACCCGCGCCTCTTACAACTCACTGGCCAATATAATTTTTGCATTTCATGCATTTCATATTTTTTGTTCTGTTTGCGTGATAGTTTTATGGTAATTAATTTGTTAGATTTATTGCGTTATTTTATATTTTGCGACTAATTTGGAGATGTTTACTTTGGTAGTCAAGAGCCCCCTAGTCTAAAATATTAGGACATGCTACAAAATTTAAGACTGCACGTGACAAGTTTCAAATATAGAACATTATGTAGTACGTGGAAGTGTTAGATGTGTAAATGATTTTATTGTCGGAATAACAACAACAACAACAACAACAACAACAACAACAACAACAACAACAACAACAACAATAATAATAATAATAATAATAATAATAATAATAATAAGGACAAAAAAAAAAGTATTAATTAACTAAGGAAAAAGAAAGAGAAAGGAAGGCGGTGGGATTGTATTTGATTATTTATTATTGCATCATGGAGAAGAAAAAGGGGGTTAACATCATCATTGCACACAATTAGGGGATAAGGTTAAATGTTAATGGTATTACCTTAACTTCAGCCATTATGTTCTACTTCTGGGGTTAAAGCGTGGAGAAAGAAAAGAAGGGGAAACCTTACAGGTATCTATTTCTCTTAATTTGTTTATGGTTTAAGAAGATTATTAATCACTTTAAATCAGCAAAGGAGTCTCCAGCAACATTACGTGAATAGAAAAATATGCAAATAATACCTAGATGAATTAATATAGAATTACTACTCTTTATCATCATTATGAAATATATTCTCTATATCTTTTTCCCACGTAGCATATCTAGGAGTTGTATTATGTTTATTAGACAATTTCATAAACAAACTTAATGGTTAATGAGATTTTAATGAGATTATTTGTAAAATGAATAGGAGTAATTTTTATACCTTTGGATAATGTGCAATAACACCAGTTTATTTAAATTCTAATCCTAACATGTTACTATAGATTATTATTGCGGTGGCGTAAGAGATAAAAGTATTTCAGATAATTACTATTGGAAAAGAGGTAAGTAGAAATCCATCTACAACTACAATGCTTGAACATAGTATTTGTGCTTATTGTTTGTGGTAATTGATTGTTATATGTGTTGTTGTATACCTTTTTCCTTTGTATCAAGTGTTTTGGTCCGTTGCTAAAAATAAACTAATGTGCATCAATCATGAGCATTAGCATCTGCAATGTATTGCATGTGTACAAAAAGGAAGTCAAAATTGCATGATTTTGGGAGTTGAAAATGTTTTGGGGTTGGTCATCACTGGTACTTTGAGAGTCTCTATGATGTATATATGGTGTCTCTCGGGATGCTTCCAGTGACGGGTGTGCACGCGGAAGAGGTTCCCACTTCAGCACCTTTGTGATGAGGGGTACGAGAAGAGGTAGACTTCCCGGTGGACTGCGGGGGCAGGTAAGAGGTGGACCCCTGGTAGTCTCGGGAGGATAGCCACTTGGTCGTACCAATCATCACGGATATCTCGGGTGGACTGTAAGGGGGGAGGAGGGACCCTTGGTAGTCACGAGTATGACCAATGAGTGATATTTTGGGGAGGTTTGTGACAGTGACGAGAGCCAATTCCCACCAAATATGATTTCTTTTAAAAAAGAGTTGAAATAAATGGTTTTGTGAATTGCATCTCATCATTTACGCATTTGTCATGCATGATTTCTGCTTACTGAGTTTTAGCTCACGTAGTTCTTGCATTGTAGGTGAGTTCGACTATGCATGAGCTCGTGGACTGATCTGGCATGCTGTTGGAGCTTTTGCAAGTTTTGAAGCCCCGTGTATATGAATGACGACCTGTGGGGCTAAACCTTGGACTCACTATGTTTTTGCTAGTGTTCTAATAATCTTTTTGGACATGTTCGAATTAAAGTACTTTAATATGTATATTTATGTAAATATATGTAGGCGAGATTTTGGTCTTGAAGGAGTATTCTAAATTGTTAATCTTGAAAAAAAAAATACAGGTTTTGGCTAAAAAAATTAGTATAAAATAAGTTTTAACAAGAGTGAGTGCGACAGTAAAAGTCATATCAGAGCTAACATATTTTGAAACTACTAAAATCTTGCAGAAATATCCAAATTGCAGTAAAAGTATAAAATGTTTTTCATATAGCTCATGGTTTTTCTTATGAATTAAAGGTGAAACATTGGATAAGCTTGGACCTTTAAATTAACTTTTCATTTGGCTTTGAATTGTATGTTAAACTGTTGATATTTGTGGGTTGCATAGTAGTTGAATGTAGGACATCAATGAGAATGCACCCTTTAGAGATCATGTGAGGCATGATCGTACCTTTTCATAATATGTTATTATCTTTCTTTGGATTTTAATCAACATGATACTTTTTTTTTTCCAATTGTATTTTGTTTTATTTTTAGATTGTTACTTCATTCTTAGAATGCATCTAGGGAGAAAAGTGGGAAGACAACGAAGATGAGAAACTGACTTGAGTCTCGCTTTGGCAATAAACTTAAAGGTAAATGATGTATGTGGTGGATAATAATGTTCCCATTACCTATTTTTCTTACTCTTTTTTGTTTAGGAATGTTAGTTTAGGAATGAGTTCAATTTAGTCTATGCCTCTATATGTATATTTTGTCCCCATAAAAAATAGTTTCCATTAAGCGGTTTGTTATATTTTCCTTAAATTTCGTGTTTTGATCTTTATTTATGGTAATTTAACTACATTCTTTTTAAGGAAATTAAATATCCATATTAGGCTGACAACTACAGTATAATTTGATTATTTTAGTTGCTCAGACATAGAAGTCTTTCTCCCGTTTTCTTTCGCTCATTGTAACCTGTAGAAATCTATCCTTATATATGAATGCCCAATGCTTATATGAGATTTGACATTTGAACCCTAGACCAAATTTAGATGTTCTTCTTGAACCTGCGAGTCTGTCTTGGCCACAAATATGATTTTTAAGGAGAAGTTAAGATTCTTTTGTGTTATTTTAGGTGTTTTTATGATTTTAATAAGTGTTCAGTTAAGGAATTAAGTGGAAATGATGGTAATTTTTATTCGATAATTTTATCTTTAAGTTCCTTTTGAAGTACTCCCTTTACATTTTATTAATGTAACTATATTATTTTCTATATATCATTTTCTTGAAATATTAGTTTGCGACTTTGCAAGTGAAGAGGTGTCATTTAACATACATCCATATGCTTATGTTCTATGTAATATGACACTGTGTTTCTATTTTTATTTTCCTTTGGTAATATTTGTCTTCATTTGCCACTTGTATAACTCATAAGAAGCAATTAATTGATAACCTACCTTATTATGAGTCTATTTAAATGAATTCGACAATACCGTTTTTCTTTTGACAGTGACCCCTCTTTTTTTTTTTTTTTTTTTTTTTTTTGTGGTCTACTATCACAATAAATGCGCAAGCATTTTACTTAGCGGTCAACTGATCAAAATATGTCGTACATTCATGATCATCGACTCATATATAATAAATATTAGTACGAGAAACATGAGTGCACATACTTTCACATTAGGCATCTTTCAACTCTTGGATTACAATTCTTTCACATGTTATTCTTTCTTCAACTTTTGGAAGTACATGTAACATAGAGTATATTCACATTCGGAAGAGCTCATTCATTACGTTTATTTAATATAGGTTCATTTTTATGTGTCGTATTCGGTTATCGAGAAGAATTATTCTCATTTGTTGGATTAAATATGCATATAATTGTCTTAAATGAGTAAGATGCAACATAAGTTTAGAGTTTACTTATTTCATTACTGCTTTTTGTTTGTGTACAATGAAGTAATATAAAAAAGCATACACGATCTTCTATGTTTTTTCCATCTCAATCTCATCTTCAAAATATATCCAATAGGTTCTGAAAATCTTTAATTTTCTAATCACAACTCAATCTTTTAGATGTCATTTACGTGGTCCAGTTCTTAAAATTTTAAATTCAGATTTTTAAAATTTAATTTCAAACTTTCAAAAATAAAATTTCCAAAAAAAAAAAAAAAAGAAAGAAAGAAAAGAAGAAAAAATCCAAAATAAAAAATAAAAATTAAGGTTCCAAAAATTAAAATAAAAAATAAAAAATAAACTCCAATATGTAAAATTTTAGAGAAAAAATATACATAAATAAGAGAACAAAAAACTCTATACAAGTTTAGCAATTTGATATAAATACATACAAATAATTTCATAATTATTTCTAGGAGGAGAATAATTTTTTTGTAATATTAGTATTGGTACATTTACAAAAATCCATTTATATTCAGATTTTTTTTGTCCAAAGGGGGATACAAATACTTGGGTATATTTAGAGTCAATTGAGAACATATAGGACAAGCTCTAAACTTTCTTCTTACAAGCCCAATAACAAAAAAAATTAAAATTTTGGGTTCTATGATTTTCTTCTTCTTTAATTTTATGTATTTCTTCTATCTGGAGTTCCATTATCAATTTATTTATGATAGTTTTTTGAAAATTTAGTTTTTATATTAGTTTTTTATAAATCATTTTGAAAATATTCTTCTTTTTTGTCGGATTTCCTAAACACGTAAGAGAGCAAACCTGAAGTTATATACCAAATGGTATCCTATGCAAACAAACTGTTGAAAGGAAGATCCAAGATATAATAGTCATTTAATACGATTGAAATTGCTAAAAGAACTAGGGATGTTAATTTAACCTGACCCATCCTCACCTGTCCTGGCCCGAGGAGTGTGGGTCGCTCCGCCCTGTGATCCATGACGGGGCGGGGGAATATGAGTCATGCAACCGCCCCGTCATGCCCTGCCCTACCCTTCCCCGCATATACACACAAACACACACACACACACACACACACACACATACAAGATTTTGGAAATATCAAGATTCTGCGTTGTAAAATTCATCACTTACAGATTCATGTTTTCACATGTTGTGTTGGTATTTTTTCCATGACAACGTCATTCTAGGGCATACAATTGTGAGCCATATTACTAAGATCTTCAGGGAGAGATTGGATAGAAAGGGCTACACATTGAAAGATGTTTCTCAACAGACAAAAGAGTTTTACTGGTTCGAGTTTAAGGTAGAGTGACTTTTTTTAAGTAATTGTTTCTTCCATTCATATTGTTGCTAATACCTATATATTTAATATTTTATGTTATAGAAATATTTTGTATTTGATCCAATGCCCGAGTGCCTGATCAAAGCAGCTTGGAGGAAGAAGGCTTCAAAATGCTACTCTCAATTACTTTATGAGTTCAGGCGTGATGAGAAGCCAGATTGTCTTTCTCAAGAATCATGGGCTTTATGGGTATAACAGTGGAAATCTCCTTGTAAGGGAATCAAACCAATTACATGCAATCACACAAATGTTTGGCTCCAATCCAATCAAAATAATCCGAACAACTGAAACCAGTTCGAACACTTGATCCCAGATTAGCTGAACAAAGAAATGCGCAGAAAACTGAATTGAAAAGAGGAAGAACACGATTTACGTGGTTCAGTCAAGATTGACCTACATCCACGGAGGATCTATAGTCCTCAATTCACTAAGTATCAACACCAATTACAAGAATTACACCGGGAATCAAGAAGCCCTGTTTTAAACCCTAAAACATGAACATAAACCTTAACTTATCTAATTCTTGTTAATGTGTACAATTGATCAAAGGGAAATGTAAATTGATAACTCTATTAAACTGAGATGCTCCTGAGTGTGCAGTAGTTCAGCTTAAATCAGTTGTAACAAACTTGAATCAGCCAGCAGTTCCAATCGCCCAATTAACCGTTGTTAAAGCTCAGCAGATTCCGTTGTTAAAACTCTAAGAATTAAGTACTTCATAACTACCAGTTCAGGGTTGTTACCCTTATCTGGTCTTCTACCTAAATCCATTTTTCCAGCCCAGTTCCTCCACTACTGATTCCGGTTCCTAAACATACTCAAACTCTACTACAAACTCATGTCTTTGTTTGATAGAATTGACCTCCAATTTACAAATCTCCACCTCAATGAATATCAAATGTATCATTTCCTCAACTCCTGTCTTATTGCAGATTCAAATACACTTTACAAGCTTTACTAAGCTTGCACAATGACCAAACTTGACACTAGGAAGAGACTTTGTTAGAAAATCAGCTGCATTGTTGCTTGTGTGAACTTTATTTAAACTCACAGATCCATTCTCCACCACATCCCTCACAAAGTGTAACTTTATATCAATATGCTTTGATCACTCGTGAAAAACTTGATGTTTTACCAAGTGAAGAGTACTCTGATTATCACACAAAACTTCCACACACCTCTACTGAATCCCTAAATCCTTCAATATACCTTTTAACCACAAGGCTTCTTTCACTGCATCAGTAACAACAATGTACTCAGCTTCTGTGGTTGAAAGTGCAACCACAGGTGATGCACACTTTTCCAACTTACAATTGTGCCATATAATGTAAAAATAAATCCTGAAGTAGACTTTCTAGTGTCTATATTTCCTGCAAAATCTGCATCCACATACCCAAGCAGTGGATTCTTCAAACTATCACACTTTTGAAACATCAATCCCATATCCAATGATCTTTTCAAATACCTGAGTATGTGTTTCAGTGCTTCCTAGTGCTCTCTTCCTGGATTCGACATAAATCTGCTAACCAGAGATACACCATAAGCAAGATCAGGTATGCTACATACCATGCCATACATTAAGCACCCAACACCACTTGCATACAACACTGTTTCCATGTATTTACTGTCTGCATCAGTTTTTTGATACTGCTCTTTGGACAATCTAACTTGTTGAATTACAGGAACACATACTGATTTAGCTTCATGCATACTTAACCTCTAAACCACCTTTTGCAGGTAGTGTCTCTGAGATAGACATAGTTTTCCAGCTTGTTTATCTCTCAGAATGTCCATGCCTAAAATCTTCTTAGCATCACCACGGTCCTTTATTTCAAATTCTGAGCTCAGTCTTTGTTTGAGTAACTGAATTTTCAGTTTGCTTTTGCTGGCAATCGGCATGTCATCCACATACAGAAGCAAATGCACTTTATCATCCTTGGTGTACTTCTGGAAATAAACACAACTGTCATATGCACTTCTTGTGAACCCAACATTCAACATAAACTGATTAAATCTCCTATTCCACTACCTTGGGCTTTGTTTCAAACCATATAGAGACTTTCTTAGGTGACAGACTTTGTTCTCACTTCCAGGTTCAACAAAACCTTCAGGCTGTTGCATATAGATATTTTCCACCAGTTCACCATGTAGAAAGGTTGTTTTCACATCCAGTTGTTGTAGCTCTAGGTCTTCTTGTGTCACCTTTGCTAACAGTAGTCTGATTGAGCTATGCTTCACCACAAGAGAGAACACTTCATTGTAATCTATTCCTTCTCTCTATGTGAAACCCCTGGCCGCATGTCTTGCCTTTTATCTCACCCTTTCCACCTCACTAACTTCAATTTTTTTTCTTAAAAATCCATTTTGAAGAAACAAGCTTTTGATGTGGAGGCTTCTCCATAAGCTTCCAAGTCTGATTTCTCTCAAGAGATTGCATCTCCTCCATTATGGCACTCATCCACTGATCCTTCTCACTTCCACTGATAGCTTCTCTATAGTTCTGAGGTTCATTTATGCTCTAGTGCTTCTGCTATACTTAAAGCATAATAAACTATCCCAGCTTGTCCGTAGAAATTTGGTTTTTGGATTTGCCTTCTTGGCCTATCTCTGCCAATGCTGTAAGTTCTAGGATTTGGATCTGTAGGTTGAGCCACATCTTCATCTGATGAGCTAGTGCTTGATTCTTCATCTATATGTGTTGTTCCTGGTGGAATAGGTTCCTGAGGGTGCTCCACCTCAACAGACATCTTATGTGATGCTCCAGCTTTGTCAGTGTCTCCTTGATCCTCTGTTGAATTATGGCCCATCACAGTTTCATTGAATTTTACATCTCTGCTCAGAATGAGTTTTTGATGTCCCTTCTCAATACACCATAACTTGTAGCCTTTGACTCCATCAGGATATCCTAGAAATATACACCTTAAAGCCCTAGGTTCCAGTTTATCTTGTCTTATATGTGCAAAAGCCAAGCATCTAAACACCTTTAGTTCATTGTAATTTGAATGTTTGCCATACCACATTTCCTCAGGAGTTTTGAAATCAATTGCAGATGAGGGTGTTTTGTTGATTAATTAGCAAGCTGTATTGACAGCTTCACCCCATAATGTTTTTGGCAGTTTAGCATCTAGTAACGTACACCTCACCCTCTCCAGAATTGTCCTGTTCATCCTCTCTGCCAAACCATTTTGTTGAGGATTCAAGGGAACAGTTCTATGCCTTGTGATACCCCTTTCTTTACAAAAATCATTGAATTCTGATGATAGATACTCTAGTCCATTATCAGTTCTCAGGTGTTTTAGTTTCTTACCTCTTTGATTTCACCTTAAGCCGAAAGGCTTAATTATGTTCTCCATTCTTTGTACAGGCCACAAGACGGCGGTCCTTGTTTAGTGCACCTGTCCCGCGTCCCCTTTCTCCGTCAAACCAGAAAACATAGGCCAAAATCTTGATTGCAACGCATTCGTGAAAGAGTGCAGTCTTTCTTTCTCTCAGTGAATGAATAACCAACCGGTCTAACGACCCCGTAACCTAGGTTGGGGCGTCGGCGTGGTATTCATTTTCCTGGGAGAATAGGCCTCAGCCTCAATCTATGTAGTGAAAAGGTATTATAGGTGGTCTGATTCTAATTATTCTAGTAGCAAAGCCAGAAACAGCTCCCATAGAAAGTCTTTCAAAAAAAGACTACTAGCTAAGCGATCTTGTCATGTTCGAAGGCAGGGCAACTATTTCTACATCAGCAGGTCTTTCTCATTTGTACCAACCACTCCCTAAATTTAGAGAATGCTCACTTTTCTACCTTAGGATAAACACCCACACCTTCCAGCTGAAATCATCAATAATGGTCATGAAATATTTGCCTCCTCCCAGATGTCTGAATGGACATAATCTAAGGATTCCTGAGTGTTATGAACACTCTTTCCATACATCAACTTCTGAAATTTGCCTAGAGCACACTGACCACAGAATTCCAGTGTCAATTTCTCTAAATTCCCCAGCACTCCTTTCTTGGCTAATTCATTTAAGCCCTTTTCACCTATATGGCCTAGCCTTTTATGCCATATATTAGCTATGTGTTTATCCAGAACCACATTCACAGAATCACACATAGAATTTCCCATGAGAATGAACTGAACATTATGTTTCTTCCCTTTTATTACAGTTTTGTTGTGCTTTGTAATGTAAATGAATCCTTCTGATGTCTTAAACTCACAACCAGATGCATTTAATAATCCTAATGAGATCAAATTTCTTTTCAATTCAAGAACATACCTGACATTAGATAGTAGCCTTTGAACACCATCAAACATGTGGATTTTGATGGATCCAATCCCTTTGACTTTGCAGGATTGATCATTTCCAAGTAAGACTGTCCCTCCTTCAATCCTTTTGAGTTCATGAAACCAGGACTCATGTGGACACATATGAAATGAGTAGCCTGAGTCAAGAACCCATTCTGAGCCATTTGTAACTCAGAAACATTTAGCACCTGAGCAATTTCATACCCTTCATCCACAACAGCTGCATCAGCTTCTTGAAAATCCTTTTTCTTCTTCTTTTCTGGGCAATCTTTCTTTAGATGTCCATTCTGTTTACACACAAAGCATCTTCTCTTATCCACCCAATTTGTGGACTTATTGGCCCCATTGTTTGAGGAATTTCCCTTTGGCTTATTTGAGTTTTGATTCCTCTGGTTTTGGGCATGTTTCTTGAACTTGATGTCCAGTCCTTCACCTGCTGATGTAGTTTTCTTCTCACCTTGAAGTTGAAGACCTTTTATCTTCAAAGAATTCACAATAGAATCATAGATCAACTTATCATCCCTTCCAAACATCAAGGTGTCCCTGAAATTTTCCAAGGACTTAGGCAGTGAATTGAGTAGCATCAAGGACTTTTCATCATCTTCCAATTTCACCTCCAGACTTTCTAGTTCATCAATCAACCGGTTAAAATCATCTAACTGGTCAGCCAAAGGCCTTTCATCAAACATCTTGAAGGCCAGGATTAATAGTTTGAGAAACAGTTTGTTTTTAACTGTTTTGGATTGATACATGTTTTCCAATTTCTTCCATGCCTCGATTGTAGACTTGGATTTGGAGATCTCCCTCAGTGGTTTATCTTCAAGGCACAGAATGATAGAACTCAACGATCTTGCATCAACATCGGAATGTTTTGCCTTTTCTTCTTCAGGCCATTCATTCACTGGTTTGAGAGCCATTGATAATCCATTATGCACTAATACCGCATTCATCTTCACCTTCCACAGACCAAAATCATTTCTCTATGTAAACTTCTCAACCTCCAGCTTCATCCCTACCATGGCTTCAGATTTCCACAGACGGCGCCACTTGTAAGGGAATCAAACCAATTACATGCAATCACATAAATATTTGGCTCCAATCCAATCAAAACAATTTGAACAATTGAAACCAGTTCGAACACTTGATCCCAGATTAGCCGAACAAAGAAATGCACAGAAAACTGAATTGAAAAGAAGAAAACACAATTTACGTGGTTTAGTCAAGATTGACCTACATCCACGGAGGATCGATAGTCCTCAATTCACTAAGTATCAACACAAATTACAAGAATTGCACCGGGAATCAAGAAGCCCTGTTTTAAACCCTAAAACATGAACATAAATCCTAACTCATCTAATTCTTGTTAATGTGTAAAATTGATCAAAGGGAAATGTAAATTGATAACTCTATTAAACTGAGACGCTCCTGAGTGTGCAGTTATTCAGCTCAAATCAGTTGTAACAAACTTGAATCAGCCAGCAGTTCCAATCGCCCAATTAACCGTTGTTAAAGCTCAGCACAAACCGTTGTTAAAACTCTCAGAATTAAGTACTTCATAACTACCGGTTTAGGGTTGTTACCCTTATCTTATCTTCTAATTAAATCCGGTCTTCTACTTAAATCCGATTTTCCAGCCTGGTTCTTCCACTACCGATTCCGGTTCCTGAACATACTCAAACTCTACTACAAACTCATGTCTTTGTTTGATAGATTAACCTCCAATTTACACTCCTGAATTCTAGAAGAAAAGTAATCAGGCATCAACTAACCGTTGCAGCGAGGTCGATGGACCCGGATCAGGACTATCTCTGCACACTTGTGGTTCTAAATCTGCCAAGGAGCATGCCAGAGATATGGTAGTATTATTTGCTTGCTTTGTTTCTTTAATTTGATTAATCAAGGGAAATAAGTCCGAATTATACTCTTTTTTCTAATATTGTAATGGTACCCAGTATAAAAAAAAAATAGCAATGGGTTTTCTCGGCTTGAAGAAAGAAAACAAGTCTAAATTATACTCGTTTTGTTGTTCATGGGGGGCTGAATTGTTGAATGGATATCTGACTGATTCATAATTGAATTCTTTTATTTAATGTCGTCTTTCCTTGAACCAAATCGTTAGACTTATTGATATGCTTGTGTTCTGTCTCTGTGTTTTTGTAGCATCTAGATTTTTTTAAGCTTTTTTGCACTCAAGCATTATAAGAGTTGCTTTGAATATTATCACTAGACAAAAATTGTGGTCGCAGACATTATTTTGTCCATTCATACCAAGTATTCTTGAGATGACTGTTAATGTTTAGAACTAGCATTCTGTATGAGCATATATGACAGTTGCTTTTGTTGTTGCATAACCTTCACTATCAGATGGATCAAGTCTTTTATGTAGTTAGACTTGGAATATTTTACGCTTTACTCTACTTGGATATGTGAATTGTTGATTGTGATATTGGTTACTAAAATGTAAATTATTGATTGTCGTGTTTAGTACCGTTCATACTATTGCTGGTTCTAATTTTTAATTTGTATAGAAAGTGATATTGAAACGAAAACCGAACAAATACGAAGTGTTCAACTATATACATACAAAAAATGAAGGATAGAGGAAAACACGTGGATAAGCGATCTGAAAAAGTTGTTGTAAGTGACTGAAAGAAACATGCATTTTGTATTTGAATTTGTACATAGTATTCAATATATATATATATATATATATATATATATATATATATATATATATATATTTTTTTTTTTTTTTTTTCGTAGAATAAGGTAAAGAGATCTCTTGAAATATCTCCTGGGCCTTCTGTCGAGACTGATCCTGATGGGGGCAAATTACCGTATCTCTGATAAATACACTGAAGTTGTTGGAGGTGTAAAGAAACAACGACTTTATAGTACTGGAAATGATCACAACTCTTCAAAAGGCTGCCAAAATGGTGAAACCACCTCCAAATTGGGAGTGCATCTTAGACAAGGGATTGGAGCATCGCGCACCGAAGATCGGACTGAGGGACAGGATAAGATGAATGCAATGGGATAGAAGCTCTCGCTGGTGATAGAGCATTTAGGAGGCTCACGGGTATTTGGCAGAATTGATGATGATGATGATGATGATGATGATGATGGTGGTGGTGGTGGTGGTGCAGCCTGAGATCTTGATTGAGCTCCTCGGTTATCATATTTTGTAATAGTCTATAACGACATTATTTTGCATGTTTTATTTCACCCTAGCATTTAGTGACCCGTTGGATTAATATTAGACTTTTGAGTTGTTCCATTTGGATGTTGAATGACGCTCTAATGTGGGTATGATACTTGAATTAGTTGTATTGAAATGGTATTTTATTATCTTTTACATGTTTTAGTATGCTTTATTTTTTTTTGCAAAAGCAGGAAATATATATATATTTATGGGTGTGTGTGAGACAGTTACTGGTAGATTATTGATGGAATGATAAGAGGAACCGAAATCGAAATAATTATTGACGGATTTCTGATGAAATTTACAAATACAAAAAATTTTGTCTACAAGTTACTAACAGGTTTGTGACGAATTTTTTTACTAACGAATTTGTGACGGAACCATTTATTGACGCATTGGTGATGGAATTATGTTGTCGATAACTTACCGATAGAAATTGTACCGATGGTAACTAGATCCGTCGCTAGTTTGTCGTAAAGTGCACGCAACGACCAAGTCAAAACCCGTCATTAATTTGTCTCAACTGTTACTGACAGACATCAAAATCCGTCAGCAAACTTTAGCAACGAAAGATTTACCGGCAGAATGTATCCGTCAGTAATTCGCCGGTAAATGAATTTACCGACGAATTTTAATGATTATCAACGGATATTTTCAATCATTATTTAGCGATTTTTTTTAGAATCATCATTCACCAGTTCTGCAAGCGGATTCATAATCTCCTACCCATGCCACCCGTTCACCAAACTCATGCAGTCGGGTTTCCATGCAAAAAACCCTGATCCCACTTATTTTTAAAGTTGATGTAAACTATTTTGTTTCAGTTGACAGCCGAAAATTCTAGCTATTTTACTATACACATATATGTATATTCTTTTAGTAGATATTGAAAAAAAAAAAAAGATGGTACAAAATAATTATTTATCACAAAATATATGTTTACGCATAATTTTATATTTTATATATCATATCATCTGAACACACACACGTAATTGATTTCAAAACATCGTGGGTAAAGTCCGTACAGCAATATGGCCATGTTGATAGAATGTTAATTATTGAGTATTGAGTCGAATATTCTTTGGCATTTTTTAATAGAAGGAGTTTTATGTTTAGCTCATTTAACATTATCACTTAAAATATTTGGGATCTTGATGTTGAGAAACCCAAACATAAGACATACTAGTAAACACGCATTATGACAACAATAAAATCACACTCTCAAAAAATAAAATAAAAAATAGAATAAAATAAAAACCAAGTCCTGTCCAGACATGTCGTACGACCTGTTTCTCCCTCCGAACGACAGCGTTTAGTTTCTTCCCTGTGAATTAAATATAGTTTTCTGAATTAACAAATCCTTGGTCCCCCTTTCCCTCTCGCTCCTTTCCTCGCGTCACACTTCTATCTCTGCCGCGGAACTAGTAGATTTTTTCACGATTAACAAAGAATAGTATATATGTAGAGAGAGAGACAGAGACGTAGAGAGAGAGGACGAGGAAGATGAACGGGGGTTTTGTTTTCTCGTCATCTCTCTGCAAATAACTGAATGAGGGGTAGGAAATGACGGATAAAAACAAACGCCCATTGTTATTATAATTTGTCTTCTTCTCCCTTTTATTTTATTTTTCTTAAATTTTATGTTTCAGCATACGCCGAGAACATTAAATCTCTGTCAAACCCCAATTCTAAAAACCCATTTACATTTTTTTTCCCCCAGAATTCTCTGTTTTCTAATGTATCAGCACCACTAATACCTCACCGGCGCTAATACAGTAATGAAAAGATGATGGTGAAAAAAACTTTGAGTACTTCGTTAGTTACTGTTTGACTATTTAGCAATCTTCATTATAACGTAACGGCCGAAAGAATGGGCGAGCTGGGGACGGTGTTTTCTGATGGCGGCTGCGGCGACCGGCGTTCGAATTTTGGTTTAGGGTGGAGGTGTGTTACTCCTCCTGATCTGTCATCGCTCAGTGAGGAATGCTTGTCGGTGGCAGAGGAATCAGTCCAACAAGTGCTTAATTCCATTCACCCTACACTGGATACAGAGGAGAAAAGAAGAGACATCATTGATCATCTTCAGCGCCTAATAAACCGTTATCTTGATTGTGAGGTGATCTTTTTCTCTTTTTTAACAAGTTTTCATCTGCATGGCGGCGAAAGATGGTTTGATTCGGGTCGGTTTTATATCAATTTATTTTTTATATGTCCTATGGCTTTTTGGTTTTCTGGTTTCATTTGTTTCATTGATCCTTATGCGTGAGAAAATGGTGGTGTATTCTTTTGGAACAATTACTCTTGTTTTTTATCTGATGCATGATGCTACATATATGTGTTGGTCTGAAAGGATGGTGTGGGGTTGTTCCCCTACAATAAAGAAAAGTTGAGTTGAGATAGTGAAAGTGCATCTGTCGTGGAGTTAATTAAACAACTTGTGTATTTGATTCATTAAATTGGGCATTGATGCCTGTTTTAAGCTCGATTTATTCATGGTAAGTACTCTAATCTTACATTGACAATCGTGAAAGAAGCATGTCGCGACAAAAGTTGCTAAGATTTTGTGGATTTAGTTAGCAAGACAGTTTCAAAGTCCTTAAGTTGGGGATTTCCGATCCTCCCTGCTCATGCATCGGTGTCCTGCCGAATTTATGGTGCCATGCTGAGGTTTGTGTGTGATGTAGGTGTATTGGAATGCCTCTCTCCATTTGTTTGTATCAAGAGAAACTTGCCTTAGGTCTTTAATTTTCTTTTCATATCATGGAATAAAAAAAACTAACTTTTCGAGTGATGCCATAATAAATATTAAGGTGATTACCAGTTGAAAAGATCAAAATTTACTAGGAATTCTTGTATATCTTCCCCTTTTACTGAACTTTGTAAATACAGTTTGACATGTTAAGTTGTGATTTTTTGTTCTCATGGATGAGGTGAGTTTTTTTAGAATGGCCTCAAGTGTTTTTTCTGTATGTAGTCCAGATAGCCATAAGTATATTTTAAATAAGGCATTCTTTTAACCTCCATAATGCCAGTTCTTAGCTCCTTTAACGCGTGTATTATTATTACCTGTCAATTCAGAACTGTGCTGGTCAGGCAAGCCACGTATCAAGTTTTGGACCTCGTGTATTATTATATATTAATATCCTTCTCAGTATTCACTTCTGTATTTGTTGTTTCTAATCTTTCGTTTTTGAACTATTTGGTTGTTTAAAGTGTTGCTTGATTAACTTCTTGCAGGTTTTTCCGTACGGGTCGGTGCCACTTAAAACATACTTGCCTGATGGAGATATCGATTTAACTACCATTAAAGGTTCAAATACCACCGATGAATCTTTAGCCCGCAATGTTCTTTCTCTTTTACAAAGAGAAGAGAATTTTGAAAATGCTGAGTTCCAGGTTAAAGACACCCAATATATTGATGCTGAGGTAATCTTCATCACATTGTCCGTAGTACCTTATCTATGCTCAGGTGGTATCAGTGGCCATATGTACCAACGTTTATGTTTTTTGCTTTGCGTTTTGGTTAATGGGAGCACCTTTTACTTTGCCGATGCGACATAGTGAATAAATCATAGTGTGCTGTCGTTCCATTCATCACAAAATGAGAGTCCTGTTTTAAAAACACATTACGTCCCAAAATTTGAAGTCTTGTTTCAATTCAAAATGTTGTATAAGTGTGAACTGAGGGTACATCATCTTGATTGACTTTCTTCCGATTCTTTTCCAAATTTTATGCCTAACCAAAGTTTAACTTTTTAATTAAAATTTTGGAAACCTGATGCGCAGTATCAAGTTACTTCCAAAACTGACATAAATTTAATGTGGATTTCCGCGATGATGCACGTGCTGGCTTGCTTCAGATTCTTTTCCAAATTCTTTGTCCAACCAGAATTAACCCAAATGTACATACGTGTTAGACCGCCAAAACAAATGAACACGTGTGGTGAATAAATAGAATGTTGACATCGGGATCATGCTATTATTGCAAATTGGGGATGTTCCATTCTCAAGCAAGCCACGTGGTTACAGTACTAGTTTTGCTAAACGTCAACGGTTTAGTTATCTTTACTTAGCAGATGGATTGTTTATGACCATTTAATGAGTTTTATATTGCTATGTTTTTGCTTCTGATGGCGCAGGTCAAACTTGTGAAATGTCTTGTCCGGGACATAGTGATAGATATATCCTTCAATCAGTTAGGTGGACTTTCTACCTTGTGTTTCCTCGAGCAGGTAATACTGCAATATAGTAATCAGTTCTAAAACACTCAGCATGTGATTTTGGTGCTTTTTTTGGTGGTACAACAACGTACCATTGTTTGAATATTCCTGAAAAACTGCTGAGATAAGTTGTGGTTGCCAATGTAAAAAGTCCATGTATCTTAGCGTCATGGAAAAGTTTTCCCTTAAAGATTTACTCCATTCCTTTGCTTCTAGCAACTCTCCCATATATCTCTTTCATAATATCTCATTATGAGTATTATTTCTAGGTGTTGCACTTCTTAGATTTTCCTCTGCCTTTCTTAAACGTCACTCCTGAATTCATCCTATACTATAATTGCAAATTTCCCAACTTGCTTCTTAATCCAGGTTGATCGTCTTGTTGGAAGAGACCATCTGTTCAAGCGCAGCATTATCCTAGTTAAGGCCTGGTGCTACTATGAAAGTCGTATCCTTGGCGCGCACCATGGTTTAATTTCAACATATGCTTTGGAAACACTTGTCCTGTACATATTTCATCTGTTCCATTCATCCTTATGTAGCCCGTTAGCGGTAACCACTGTTACTATGCAATTTTAATGTTTAATAACATCCAAATGCGTGTGTTGGTTAATTTTTTTTATTGTTGTCATTAGGTACTCTACAGATTTTTGACGTACTATAGCCAATTTGATTGGGATAATTATTGCATCAGTCTGAAAGGACCAGTTTGTAAATCATCGCTTCCTGATATAGTGGGTAAGCAAAGTTCTTGAGTGTTATATTTAGATGGTCATTTTGTTCCACATTCCTAGTACATGCTATAGCTTTCTTCTAGTTTACCATTTTCTTTATTAATTGTATTTCCCATTGGTCATCTTTGTAGTGAAGATGCCAGAAAGTGGATTGACTGATCTGATGCTCAGCGATGAATTTCTGGAGAACTGCATGGAAATATATTCTGTTTCGTCAAGGTCACTTGAGGGAAAGCCTAAAACATTTCAAACAAAACATCTTAATATCATTGACCCACTGAAGGAAACTAATAACCTTGGGCGCAGTGTGAACATAGGTAAGGAGAACTGTTTAGATTGCATTTTTGAGAACTTTATGGCACCATGATGAGATAAATAATTGGTTGAACTACCATTTCGTAGGTGATTCCTGAACATTTATTGATCGCTCTTTGTTGAATAAATCTCTACCACCATGATGCAATAAATTATTAGGAAGAATAATTACCTGTTTGGTGGTATCAGATTATACTGGGACTGTTTTGTTGGATTTTTTTGAATAATGCCTTCCCCAGAAATAGATTTAGCTTATTTCCTTCTCAACGCTTCCACTCTTAAATGGAAGATAAGAGTAGTATTTTAATGAAAATTTGGATCCAAAATACTGAATGTCACTGAAAATTTATTTGGTGGTACACTAATTCATGGTGCAGGGTATTCTGATATGTTTCTTGTGGATAAGTCCTTCTGTTCCTCTTCTCAATTTAATTTCCAATTATTTTCATCCAGGCAATTACTACCGTATAAGGAGCGCTTTTGGCTATGGGGCTCGCAGGCTTGGTCAAGCTCTTTCAAAACCACCTGATAAAGTTGCTGATGAGATCCGTGAATTCTTCGCAAATACTATAGCAAGGCATGGAAATGAGAACAGATATAGCAGTCAACATTTGGCCCTGGGATTTGATGATGAAGACTCCTTGACAACATCATTGTCATCGCCTGTTGAATTGTTCTCCGAGGATGGTATGCTTCTGAAATCATCTCTGAAAAATCTATATAATGATTCTGGTTGGTTGGGTTCCAATAGTGACAAACAACTTTTTCCAGAGATGGAATTGGACGGCTTGTATTCTGAAGAGGGAGTCGTTTCAGGACAACACATTGCAGTGGACACTGACTACCTTGCTACATCTAATTCTAGTCTTGGAAATGGCACATCAGATTATGCATCAAGTAGCAATTACAGCACTCCCCTTTCTTCGAACGATTTTCATAAACGTTTGTTAATATCTTCCAAATTATCTGCTGAAATTGGAATTTCAGAAACTGGTAACTTGCTCCAAAGTTATTTAGTGGACACTGCGTCTCAGAAGAATGGCTTCAGCTCATGTTTGGAGGGCAGCGACGAAAATAGGGAAGTGACCGTAGACAATATATCCCTCGACTTCAGAGATGTGGAGTTAACAAGCATAGGAGGAGAGTCGGAAGATTTCAATGCTTTGGCTGACCTAAGTGGAGAGTATGACAGCCATATCAGAAGTCTTCTATATGGTCAGTTATGCCATGGATTTTCTTTATCTGGAGCACAGCATCCTAACTCAGCGCCTTCTAGAAAAAAGCCATGGGATATTGTTCGTCAATCAATGCCATTTTGGCAGAGTCAGTTCTCTCGAATGAGCTTTCACCCCAGAAAGACCCCCGCAGAACATAGTATGTGTTTTTCTGCTGATTCTGTCTCTCCTACTTATGGTTTTCAAACTGAAGGGACACAAAGGGCACGAGGACTTGGAACTTACTTCCCCCATGTGGTAGAATTTTTCTTGCAACATTTTCTCATGCTCTTGATGCTTTAGTTTCCTTGCGTATTTTGTTTGTGATCAAATTTAACTGACCACATACATATTGCAGACTGGTTTTTACAGGGAGAGACCTTCACAGTGGAGGAGTAAAAACAAGTTATCAGGCAACCATCATCAATTTCGTGGAGATGGACAAAATAGTGGGTCATACCGCCCAAAAAATAATCTTGAAAATGGCTTTCACGAAGGTCTGCCTGCAAAAAGCAAATCTCAAGGCTTAGGGAGATCGCATTCAGCTGGAAATGGGAACAAAACAAATGGCGACTTTCAAGAATTGTGCAGAATTGAATTTGGATCACTTGGAAATCTAGCAGAGGACTTTTCAGCCTCCGCTGAGGTCAGAGGCTCGACAGTTTGTGCCTCACCGGAAAAACATGGCCCAATGGTAGTTGAGAATGAAGAAAGGTATGTTCTCTTACTATCATTTGTGAATGCTAACATATATATATATATATATCCATCTCGATGCATTTGTCCTAATATTTGCTTGGACTTTTAGGGTTGCGGGGCAGTCAATCCACCTTAAAAACGAAGTCGAGTTCCCCCCCTTATGCCAGCGAATGCATTAGGATTGTACAAATAAGTGAAAAGGGATGAGGAGTTGAGATGTAGATGCTAACATACTACTAACAGGCCTTTTCAGTTAGGTACAATGGGTTCCTTAGTTTCGCAATCTCTGGACAATTTGCGTACACATTTTGGGCCTGTCCATCAAGGAGGTAGTTGTAAAATAGGGCTGACTGTATTTGGGTTTGAGTTGCTGTAATGGCTTCACAGTGGGTTTGGTGATGAGTTGTGCCAATTTCAAGGGCACCACTATACTGCTACTTTTCATGTTTGTTTTATTCCTTAAACAGATAATATGGTGATTTTATTTTATCTCAATTTTATGGTCTAATTGGTTTCGCCGTTCATTATATAAACATTATTTGGTGGGCCTATGATCATTGCCATATATAAACCTACACTTAATATTTTAAAGAAAATAAATAAATAGAATTTGGTATGTAATTGTGAATATGAGATGAAGCATTGATAGAGAGAGACGAACCACCATCGAATAAAAATTTGTTGGGAGGCGGCTGTAAAAGTTCCAGTTTATGGTATAGCACTTTCCGTTAGGAGCAGACGTGAAACCCACACACAATTATCCTTACCTCTTTCCCACCCTTAATAAATATAACACACAACCTAACCAACTGCCCCAAATCCTCTCATGAAATCAAGGATCAGATGCAATCTTCTCAAACCATGCAAGAAGATACTAAAATTCTTCAAATTCAAACTCCGGAAACCACTCTTCATTCGCTCCATCCACTGCAGGAGGGATCACAAGGGAGGGAATGACCAAGTCACGGAGCTCACGAGTTTCTCGGACGCCCTCAATCACCAGAAAGCACCACAGTCCTCACCACTCACCCCAGCATACATTACAAGAAGGGGTGGTGATGATGTGGAAGATGCATGTAGAAGCTTCGAGAAGTATTTGATCAACATGGTGGTTGACGAGGGGAAGATGAGAGATTTGGTTGATGTTGAAGAGCTTCTCTACTGTTGGAAGAATTTGAGGTCTCCTGTGTTTATTGATCTGGTCTGTAGATTTTATGGGGAGCTATGCAAAGATTTGTTTTCCAATAGCTTAGTAATGACTACTAAGCTAGAATTATAGCCTGTATCAATCAAATTCTGCAATTTAATCATTTGTCATCAATTTTATTGCAGTTGTAGTCATGTGTTGCTTTAGGGCTAAATAATTAAAAGATAAAGGATCAAATTGTGAAGTTTAATTTATATATTTGGATCACAAAATAGAACAATCTTTTAATTGTAGAACTAAACACATGGGCATAAAAATGTAAATGAAGTAGCCGAAGCCTTCACATTTATGATGACATTCTCAACATAAAATCACCTCACATATACTTAGATGTCAAAATAGGGAAGGGGTAAAATTCTCGTAACTATATTATAGAGTTTTGAAGACGAAATTTTATAGTTTTATATTAAGGGTATAAAATTACATGTAAATACTTTTTTTGAAAGTCCAAGAAGAACAAATACCATCCTGCAACCACTAAATCCATCCTCGTATATTAGATAATTGGGTAAGGTTCAGTGACGTAGAAAGCTAAATAAGTTACTAAGAGAGGCTTAGTTAACAATAATTTTTTTTCTTTTCGTTTTGGGAAATAAATTAGAACTTATAGGACAAAAAATTACTCAAGTTACAAAATGGATCTCTTTCTTTTATTTTACTACACTAAATTATATTAGAATATGAAAATAATCCTATATCTACGCATTGTCCTTCCTTTCCCGCAAATAATAAACGAAGTGTCTTTAAACCCATTGGCCACCCCCACCCCCACATAATCTTGTGCTACATAATTTATATTATAATCATGTAATATATATGAAATAATGTTTGTTTCATGGTCCATCGAGCTCTCTTTGTCATTTCAATAAAATAAAAATGGATAGAAACATTGTTCGTCTGAGTTTTTAGATTATATGGTTGTAAGCACATGAAGGTAAAATTTATTTGCATACAATGCTCTTTTTAACTGGTCTCACCAAATTATGAAATGGAACAATACCAGAACACTATATATATTTTCTTCATTCATACTGTAATTCGAGAGACGTGTGGGTTTGTATCCAACTTTCAATTGGTCTAATTTTTTAGTATGTGCACTGATTGATTATAATCTAGTATAATCCAATTATTATGGTTGTAATTTGTATATTAGTCTACATCTCATCTTCCAAATTCTCACTAATATGACAAATATGTCAACAACACGTACGTTGGTAGGCCCATAAGCATTAATATAGAGCATTAGTATTCTAAAAATGAAATATGTTGTTTAGTAATATATGGGTGCAAACCTAACTAATGGATAATGATGTACTATAAAATTATATGAATTTGTTACATGACAATGTGCATAGCTAAATATACTTTGAAAAAGAAGGGCATTAAATGTCAATTAGTCCATAAAATTTGCTACTTCAGAAATCAGATAGAATAGATTAACCTCTCATTTATGATGATAAATTCTATCTTCCAAAAAGAAAAAAGACTTTCTTTTTTATTTTTATTTTTATTTTTATTTTTTAAGTCAAATCAAGAAATCTTATAACTTAATGATAGTCCGCAAGTACAAGATTTCTAATCCAAAGAGGAACATTCTCACCCACCCAAATACACGAATGAGTAGATGCCAAAGAAAAACAAAATCTAGCTAAATTATGAGCTACACAATTACACTCCCTAAACATATGAAATAGTCTAGCCTTATCCAAGAAAGCACGAATGTCATCAATCGAATGAGCCCAATAATCTAAAGACTTCGTCGGTCCCGTGACTGCCTGCACAGCTAACATCGAATCTGAATAAATCATTAACTTCTCATACCCACTCTCCACACAAAAACGTACACTACTACATATTTATTTTGATTGATTATGTTTTAATTTATTTTATTGTAGACTCCTTTCTATGTGTTTATCTATTACACTTGTTCTTATTTTACGAATCAATTAATTTGGCCGATTGATTATATTTTATGTGGTAATTATGACTTGATCACACTCAAAAGGGATTGGAAACTGATTTGGATCAGAATTGAACTGGAAAATCAAGATTTGGAGCTGAAAGAGCAGTTACAAAGCTGTTAAGATTCTGTTTTTAACTGCCATATGCAACGGTTTACTGAAAACTGTTGTCTTTCTTAGCTGGCAGTTTTTCTGGATTTTGATTCAGTTATTTTTGGGATCTGTTTAAATAGTTTTTCCTTTGCAGTTGTAATCATATCATTGAGAGATCATTCCGGAGAGCTAATTCATCCTTGTAGAGAGAGAAGGGGCGGATTCTAGAGTGAGAAACACAAGAGAGATTGAGTTAGGTTTAGCTTGATTCTTGGGTTGGTTTTTCTCATGATTTGGTTTGGTTTTCTTCTGTAATCTTGTACAAATCTGATCATAGTAAAGATGGTGATTGTTTCTGCTCCGTGGATGTAGACCTCAAGGTCGAACCACGTAATTCTTTGGTGTTATTGTTTTTATAGTTTTGTGTTTTAAATTCTTGTGATTTTAGATAGTGTTTAGTGTTCTTGTTTTGATTCCACAACAATTGGCGCCGTCTGTGGGAAATGAGAACGTTGACTGGTGCGGATTCTGATTACAAGAAAGGAGAATCGCTGCTATGAGGTTTGACATTGAGAAGTTTGATGGCAGAAACAACTTTGGATTGTGGCAGGTAAAGATGCAGGCACTGTTGGTGCAACAAGGATTATCTGGTGCACTGAAGGGAATTAAGGGGTTCCCAGAATCAATGGATGTGGCACAGAAGACTGAACGCATGGAAAAGGCTCATTCAGCCATCATCCTCTCATTGGCAGACAAAGTACTCAAAGAAGTAGCAAAAGAAAAAAACTGCAGAAGAAATCTGGAACAAGTTGGAGGAGTTGTACAAGAAGAAATTGATGGTCAATCATTTGTATATCAAACAGAAGCTGTATTCCTTAAAAATCCAAGAAGGTAAGCTTGTTGATGATCAGTTGGAGGAGTTTAGCAAACATTTAGACGATTTGGAAGGAATAGATTCCAAGATACAGGATGAGGATAAAGCCATCATTCTGTTAAATGCCCTGCCTAAGTGCTATGAACATTTGAAGGATGCCATGATGTATGGCAGAGAAAGCAAGATTACCCTTGCTGAGGTGCAGACTGCATTAAGAGCAAAAGAAATGCAAAATTCAAATGGCTCAAAAGGAGATTCATTAGCTGAAGGTTTAAACATCAGGCCAGGAAACTTTCACAAGAAGAAGCAGGCTGGAAATGACCAAGTCAAGAAGAATCAACAGTCTAAACCCAAGACTGCAGATGGGAAGGAGACAAGGAAGTGCTTCCATTGCAAGAAGCCTGGGCATTTGAAGAAAAACTGCTATGAATTCAAGAAAAAACAAGCCCAGAAGACTCAGGGTACAAACACTGCTGATTTGGCCCCAAGCAGATGAGAATGTTGATCTCCTGAACATTATAGATGTTAAAGCTGAGGATAAATAGATTCTAGATTCTGGGTGTAGCTTCCATATGTGCCCAAATCTTGGCTGGGTTCATGGGTTCAAAGAATACAAGTCTGGAATTGTCATGCTGGGAAATGATCAAGCATGTCCAGTAGAAGGAATTGACAACATCAAGCTGAAAATGCATGATGGATCAGAAAAACTACTGACGGATGTAAGGTACATTCCACTTCTCAAAAGAAACTTGATAAGTCTTGGTACCCTTGAACATAAAGGATGTGTGTTTAAATCTGAAAATGGATTTCTGCATGTTTACAAGAATTCAAAATTGGTTATGAAAGGAGTTAGAAAATCTAGCTTATATTATCTCTTAGCAGAAACTATAATAGGAGATATGAATGTAGTTGTCAAGAATGATTCAGAATCAATCCATGTGAAATCTGCATCTTGAGCAAAAGTGTGAAGAAGCCATTTCCCACTGGAAAACATACATCAAAGCAACCCCGGGATTATGCACATTCAGATTTATGGGGGCCTTCAAAGGTTGAAACACTTGGAGGGGGAAGATTTTTCTTGAGTATAATTGATGATTACTCAAGGAAAGTGTGGATATATGTGCTCAAGAACAAATCTGATGCATTCTCAAAATTTCAAGATTGGTGTATTGAAGTTGAGACTAAGAAGGGATTGTCACTGAAATGCCTAAGGACAGACAATGGGCTTGAATTCCTTTCAGAGCAGTTTCAGGAATTCTATAGAGAAAAGGGAATGAAAAGGCATAGAACTGTTCCAGGACATTGGTAGCGTCGTTTCTTGCTACCAAATTAATGTATAAAAATATACACTTAACCTTATCCTACTACTCTAACTAGTAGAGTGGCAAGTAAGGGTCGATCCCACGAGGAACGGTCGAACAAATTTTACTTTATGTATTAAGCTATTATGACCAAGAAATATAATGTAAATAAACTAGAAAACAATAAAGAAGTGGGGGGAATTTAATGAAATAACAACTAACACCTAAATAAACAAAGACAAATAAAGAGATTTGTTTTGGTTTTTGGTTTTTAAATAGTAAAACAAGCACCCTTGATCATGCTTCCCCTTGGTCTTAGACCATTGATGCAACTATTGTTAATGCCCTATTCAATTGTGATTCTAGCCCTTATCTCAAGACTATTAACAAGCTCTAATAGCCTTGTTATCCCTTAATCTTAGTTAATCAAAACAAGCTCTTCGACTAACCCTATTCAATTTAATCGAATCCTCGAACAAGCTCTCTTAGATTCAATAACCAAATGCATTAAACACTAGGACAACGAGATAAATTCAACATAAACCTCGCAAGCTCGGTTTTAGTGGTTGAACTTTGTGTTATCACCAATAAATAAATCTATTGTTTGCTACACGGGAATCGGAAATCCTACAATTACGAATAGTAATTTCCTATTCTAGCAACACATTCACAAATCCCTTAAAGGGTGATCAATCCAATAATAAATTCATAAATGTGAGTCAATAACAGCAAATAACACGAAACACTTGAATACACAATATTTTCGGTAACATTAACCGTAATAATCACATAAATGTCTTAAACTCAAGGTTCCACAATAATCAAGGGTGAACAAAAGGGTGCTAATCACCCATTTTACCTAATACAAAGATAAAATAACAGAAAATTAAAGAAAACATGAAAATAGGATAGAAAGAACCAAAAGTTAGGGTTGAAGATCAAGATCTTCAACCCCCTTCCATTCCTTTGCTTCCAATGGAGAAAAGTGGCTGATTATGTGAGGGGGATGGGTTCTAGGTTCTGTCAAAATCGAATTAGAGGATATATATATATATATATAGGGGAGAAAGTGTTAGCTCAAATTTAGGCAAAAACGTGTTTGGGTTTTTAAAGTAGGGAACCCCGCCGCGGCCGTGGCACAAAGTTGGCCGCGGGCGTGGTGAAAACAAGAGTTTTGGGCCCAATTTGGGGCCGCGGCTGTGGTCTAGCTCCTGCCTCGGCCGTGGTCTTGCTTGGGCTGAATTTGCCTTTACTTCTGGAGGACTGGCCACGGCCGCGGCTGATTCGGACCGCGGGCGTGGGACTTGGAATGCCACGGCCGTGGCACAGGCTGCCTCGGTCGTGGCATTTGAGCTGCATTTTGGCCTTCTCTGGAGGATTTACCACGGCCGTGGTATTGGGTTGCCTCGGCCGTGGCCTTAGCCACGGGCGTGGCACCCTCACCTCGGGCATGATCCCCTGTTTTTCCTTGTTTTCTTCTTCCTTTGAGCTCGATTTGTCAATTTGAGATCTTCGAACCTATTTTTCGGCCTTAATTCACCTGTCTTGACATGAAAATGAAACAGACACGTCAAATTACCCAATGAGAAATAAACGCACAAAACACACGTGAAAATGCACACAAAAGTCCGTAAAAAGACACTTAAATTGACCTAAAAGTGTGTGCACTACCACGTGCACCAGACATCCTCAGCAAAATGGAGTTGCTGAGAGGATGAATAGGACAATAACAAAAAGGATAAGATGCCTACTTCTGAGCTCTGGCTTACAGAAAAAGTTCTGGGGAGAAGCTGCAGCAACAACAGCTTATCTAATCAACAGAAGCCCATCCAAAACAAATGAGTGTTTGACACCTGAAGAAAAATGGAGTGGAAAACCACCAAAATATTCACATCTGAAGGTTTTTGGATGCATGGCATATGCACACATAAAACAGGATAAATTAGAGGCCAGAGCTATAAGATGTGTGATGCTGGGATATCCAAAAGGAGTGAAGGGCTATAGACTATGGTGCATTGAAAATGGAATGAACAAGATTGTTATCAGCAGGGATGTGACTTTTGATGAAACCAAAATGCCCCTGAAAGTCTCAAATAAACCACAAATTGAGTTCAATGATACACAGGACAAAACACAAGCTGAGGTGGAGCATGATGACAAAGATAAAGCCTCTGACCAAGATACATCTGACAGAGAGAGTCCAGATACTGAGCATGGTGATGTAGAAGACATAAGTCAATATCAGCTTGTAAGGGATAGGCAGAGAAGAGAGATCAGGCCATCTACAAGACATGGTAGTGAATATCTCACTGCTTATGTTTTGATAGTAGCAGAGGATACTGAATACTCAGTGCCTAGAACTTACAAAGAAGCTATAGAGAGCAAGGATAAAGAGAGCTGGATTATTGCCATGAAGGAAGAATGGATTCACTGAGGATCTTGGTAAATAAACCAACAAACCAGAAACTTGTGAGCTGCAAATGGATTTACAAGAAGAAGGTGGAGTTTATTGGAGTGGAGAAAATAAGGTTCAAGGCAAGGTTAGTGGCAAGGGGTTTTACACAGAAAGAAGGGATAGATTATAATGAAATCTTTTCCCCTGTAGTTAAACATTGTTCCATAAGAATTCTACTTGCTTTAGTTGCTCACTTGGATATGAAATTAGAGCAATTGGATGTAAAAAATGATTTTTTACATGGTGAGTTAAAGGAAACAATCTTCATGGTCCAACCAGAAGGTTTTGTGCTTCCAGGAGATGCGAATAAATCTTGTTTACTAAAGAAGTCCTTGTATGGTCTTAAGCAGAGCTCAAGACAGTGGTATATCAGGTTTGATAACATGAAGAAGATAGGATATGTCAAGTCCTAGTATGATAACCGTGTGTTCATGAAGAAGGCTGGACAGAAGATTTTTAGTTACTTACTGCTTTATGTAGATGGCATGCTTGTGGCAAGTCAAGATCAAGCTGAAATAGATAAACTGAAATTTGAAATGAAGCAGCTGGGAGAAGCAAGGAGAATACTTGGCATGGACATTATCAGAGATCAGCAGAAAGGTTTATTATATTTACAGTAACGGAGTTATATCAACAAAGTATTAAAGAAATTTAATATGGATGAGTCAAGGTCAGTATCAACTCCTTTAGCTCAGCATTTTAATCTTTCTGAGCAACAGAAACTAAAGATAGAACAGGAGATGCAAGAGATGGACAATATTCCATATTCAAATGTTGTTGGAAGTATCATGTATGTGATGGTCTGTACAAGACCAGATATATCACATGCAGTAAGTGTTGTTAGCAGATACATGTCTAATCCTGAGAGGCAGCACTGGGAAGCTTTGAAGTGGATAATAGGTACTTGAAGGGTGCAGCTGAGTATGGGATTATGTTCAGAAGAAGTGATGCATCAGTAGAAGTTTTGAAGGGATATCTGGACTCTGATTATGCAACAAATTTAGACAATAGGAGATCACAATCAGGTTATGTTTTTACACTGTTTGGGGCAGCAATAAGCTGGAGATCAATGCTACAACCAGTAGTGGCATTGTTAACAACAGAGGCTGAGTTATGGCAATGAATGAAGCAGTTAAGGAAGCAATCTGGTTAAAAGGGATCTTGTCTGAGTTTGGGATAAAGCAGAAATCAGTGAAAGTATTATGTGACTCTCAAAGTGCATTACATCTGGTCAAACATCAGGTTTTTCATGACAGATCAAAACACATAGATGTGAAGCTGCATTATGTGAGGGATGTGATTGAAAGAGGAGATGTGGAAGTTCAGAAAGTAAGTACAAAGGAGAATGCAGCAGACATGCTTACTAAAGCATTATCCTCGGACAAATTTAGGTATTGCTTGGATTTAATCCAAGTGGTACAATGCAGTTGATTCATTACAGAAGTATGAGTCATGTCCTAGGTTTGGACATGAATTGAGTAGGAATGAATTCTGGTTTTTCACATGTGATTGGATGGTTGAAGTACTGTGGCTTCGTGTGCAAGTCAGGTGGAGATTTGTGGTGATTATGACTTGATCACACTCAGAAGGGATTGGAAACTGATTTGGATCAGAATTGGACTGGAAAATCAAGATTTGGAGCTGAAACTGAAGAACAGTTACAAAGCTGTTAAGATTCTATTTTTAACTGCCATATGCAATGGTTTTACTGAAAACTGTTGTCTTTCCTAGCTGGCAGTTTTTCTGGATTTTGATTCAGTTATTTTTGGGATCTGTTTCAATAGCTTTTCCTTTGCAGTTGTAATTATATCATTCTAGAGAGCTAATTCATCCTTGTAGAGAGAGAAGGGGCGGATTCTAGAGTGAGAAACACAAGAGAGATTAAGTTAGGTTTAGCTTGATTCTTGGGTTGGTTTTTCTCATGATTTGGTTTGATTTTCTTCTGTAATCTTGTAAAAATATGATCATAGTGAAGATGGTGATTGTTCCTACTCCGTGGATGTAGACCTCAAGGTCGAACCACGTAATTCTTTGGTGTTATTGTTTTTACAGTTTTGTGTTTTCAATTCTTGTGATTTAAAATAGTGTTTAGTGTTCTTGTTTTGATTCCACAACATTTTACTTGCTTAATAACTCGACGACCGAGAGGAGAGGGTTCTTCATAGGCATACGGCGTATAGCATAGGTAGAAATAGTTGTGAGAGAGGAGTGAAATATTTATGTAGGTATTGGTTTTAGAATCCCTTTGGAGTTACCGATCTGATAGTTAGCTCGAAAGGGTAATTATTCATACATAATCAATACAATAATATCGTCCAAGAGAATGGCTAATTAAGAGTAGTGTTGCCTAATAAATACTAGAATTTAGTTTAAAGGTCTAGAATAATAAGATAATCATACATCAGAGATTGTAACTAAAATCGAACCCTAGAATACTATCTTTTATCTAATTTATTTCTTCGTGACTTTTTGTTGCTTTTTTTAGAGTTGTATATATTTTATTTACTATTTTATACAATTTGGTTTAATAATAAATGCAATCATCTTATTCGAGAGTCTAGATAGGGAAGAACTATTAGGATTAGGATATAAAATTGAACATAAGTAAATAGTCTCAGTGGGATCGACCTTGTTTTCCAGTAGCTACAGTAGCATCGTACACTTGCGGTAACACTAGGGGTTAGAAATAGTGTATCACGTGTGATACCATCAACATAATCACATGTAATAATCATATCATCAACATATATAACAAGAGTAAAATATAACCTGCAGGGGACGATCTGACAAATAATGCCGAGTCATTGGTGGAACCATGTAGACTCTCTCCTTAAGATCTCCATTCAAGAAGGAACTTTTAACATCCACTTGTAAAAAATGTTAATGACGGACATAAGCTACAAAAATGAGAACCTAGACAGTGGTCATCTTAGCAATAGCAGCAAAGGTCTCCTCATAATCCACACCATATTCTTGAGCAAAGCCCTCTGAGACCAAACTAGCTTAATATCGCTCAATAGAACAATCATACCTGGTTTTAATCTTGTACACCCACTAAGAACCAACAATTTTCTTACCAAAAGGTGGAGAAACCAAGTCCCAAGTACCAATTCTATTCAAAGCAGATAATTCTTCATTCATAGCCTCTTGCTAAAGAGGATCATGAACTGCCTCAAAGTAAGGGGCGAGCTCATAAACAGAATTAATATAGAAAAAAAGAAAGCGAAACATGTAGAATACAAGAGAAATCAAAATCGAAAACCTAGGTGGATCGTCGTGCACGTCTAGGATAACAAGGTGGATCTGGATCCACAATCAGAGGTTCTTGAGCAACCGTAAGAGGGGAGGTAGTGGCAATATTATTGGACCTGCAAGAGATTTGAGGGGGAAAATATGGTATATGTGTAGGATCAGATGCACAATAAGTAGTAAAAGGATCAATCTGAAGAAGATCGGATTTCGACATGTCATGTGAGGTAGGCAGGATAGAGAAGTTAAAAACATGCTCAATAAAGGAAATATTTTGAGAAACACAAAATTCTCTAGAAACTGGATCATAACAACAATAACCTTTCTGCCCAATTTCATATCCAAGAAAAACAAAAATAACAAAACGAGATGATAACTTAGTACGTTCTACATGTGGACGAAGGACGAAATATGTAGAACAAAAAATTCTCAAATGAGAATATAGTGTGTTGTGACAAATAACCTAGCATAGGGAGAATCCCAGAACTATAAGAAGTAGGAATCCTACTAATAAGATAAATAGATGTAAGTACAGCCTCTCCCCAATATTCGCTAGGTACACTAAAAGAAAAAAACATAGATCTAGCAGTCTCCACGATGTGTATATGTATCCTCTCGGCTACTCCATTACGTTGTGGAGTATCAATACAGGAAGATTGCTTATTGTACCATCATCTTTGAAAATGCCAGAAAGATCTCCACTCGTATACTCTCCCCTCAAATCCCTAAAACATTTAATAGTAGCAACATGTTGAGTTTCACATAGACTTGAAATTTAGCATAAGTATGAACGAGATTCGAATGACGTTTTAGTAAGTAAACCCAACAATAATGAGAGTAATTATCAATAAAGGGAACATAATATTTAAAGCCTCCCTTGGTGGGAATAGGTGCTGGCCCCCAAATATCCGAATGGACTCAATCAAAAGGTGCAGAGGAAGTACAGGTACTTAGATTAAAGGGCAAAGCGCAAACTTTTTCAAGTTACATCTACTACATTCAGATATATCATCAGAAGGAAAATCACTAAGAACACCAGTAGTACACATAAAGTGTAGGCGAGAGCCCGATACATGACCAAGTATAGAGTGCCAAAAATAAATTTTTGAAGAAGAAGGTGTTAAATGAAAAGCAGACAAATTGACACATATAGTTGCTGCATGAGTAGGAACATACAGTTCATAAAAAACATAGAGACCTTTCCCCTTTCTATGCCCTATCCCAATCACTCTCTCAGATTTTAGATCCTGAACATAACAAGAAATGAGAAAAAAGACCAACAAAACGCCAGAGTTACATATTTGACCAACATAAGCAAGATTCATATGTAACTTAAGAATACAATAGATATCAGGTAGAAATATAGTGGAAGTATGAATGGTACCAATGTCTGTCAATGGCATAGGCGTGCCATTAACAGTCACAAAAGAGGTGGATGGGGATTACAAGGCATAGATATTAAACCAGGAGAATTATGAGACATATGATTTCCAGTTGTAGAGTCTCAAACCAAGAGGATGAAGTGATATCTGAACCAAGAGATGGTAGTGAGGGACATGAAACATAAAGAGCATAAGACTAGGTCGAATTTTAAAACTGTCGAAAATCTAGGAACTTACGGAATTGGTCAACAACATAGTCGATAGTAGGATTTACAGTAGCTTCTGAACTAGGGTGATCCATGGAGGTCACAAAGACAACCTCAGTAGGTGGATACGAATTATGGGGCCGACCCCTAGAGCACGGCTTCTGCAGCCCACCGTGATACTGCTGGGTATACTTCTACCCTTGATCCCTTGCCTGCGGAGGTTTCCAAAAGTCCCGAACAACAATTTCAAATTATGGATGAAGACCTATAAGTAGTTGAACAAGAGGGTCTTCATCTCTGCACTTTCCATAAGGACCACGTGCTTGTAATTCAACATATGTCATTAATGCTAATGCCCAAATTTTAGATTGTAACTGATATTTAATAACAAAATTATTTTACTCAAATAATCTCGATGAATAATCCCAAATTTGTTTTGCAATTTTGAACTTAGCCAATTGAACACCAATCCTTGGTTCAACAAAGTTATTAATCCAAGTGGTCATCTTCAAATATTTGTCTCCCAAATACGAAATAACTCATCAAATTTCTCATCTTCAAGTTTAGGACATTTAGCGTTTTCAGAAACATAATCTCAAAAACCCTTACCCTTAAAAATGATTATCATCACATAACTCTAATACGAAAAGTTATTTCTGTCTAAATGAACACCAATAGATTGCAAACGAATTATCACCTACATCCATCGTACACAATACACTATTCAATAATAGTGAAAGTAGTAGAACTTGAGCAAAGATGAAGATGTTGAACACAAACCGAACAACAGTTGGATCCACGATCGAGTTTAACATTTTAACTAGCTCCGATATCATATTAGATTTTATATAATTCTTGACTTCTCAAGAGTAAGAATAGAGACCATCAATTGTGTGCATATAAAACCTTAAGAAGGTAGGGCACTTATATCCCAATATATAGAGTATATGTTGGGTTATGGACCCTGATCGAATGCTTCACGACCCCTAGATCACAGATAAATTTTGGACCTTTAAAGCAGTATTCGAGATGAGTGGGTTTTTAGGACCACGACCCAGCTTGGGTTATAAATAACCCTCTGATTCATTGTATCTGTTATCATTGAAATTATTCGTTATCTCTTGATTTGGTAGTACCCCTAGACGTAGTAATTCTTGACGAATTGGATTACCAAATTTGTGTCTTTAATTTTTTTTTCAACCTACAAAATTTTAAATTAATTGCACCCTAATTGCTAACAGTATAATACAAAGAACCAAAAGAAAGTTTTCTTATGTGACAACATAAAAAATAAATTAAAAAACAAACAAAGACTAATATAAACAAATGTTAACATATTTAACTATACATGTCACTAAATAAGCTTAAAATCACATTAGATCTTATAATTAAATTCACGCGTTATTTTACAAACCTAACCATATAAACTTCTAAAATTACAATATACAATCTATTTTTATAATAATAAATATTTAGAAACCGGTTGGTGAGTTGACTTACAGACAGGGATGAAAAACACACAAGATTTCGGTGAAATCTCGCGAAATGGAAGTCAGCAATATAAAAAACAATTGCAGAAAGTTCTTGTCAAAATATCACGAGATCTCGCGAGATTTTTGCTATGAAAATAACTAGCGCGCAAGCTTCAGTGTTCGGCGAAATTTTAGCGATAAACTCGCCAATTTATCATTTTTTTTTTAAATTTCAGCAAAATTTTGTAAAATTTTAATCCAGACCTGGTTCCAAACCTAGGACCTATTAAATGCAGCTTCAAACTTTAACCACCAGACTAAGTCAACAACTTGTTATGATTTCTACCATTTTTTAATTTTATTTAGCCTTAGCTTTTAAATATTCCTCATTTATTTGGGCTTAACTTTTAATTAGCGTTGCTCTAGAATAAAAAATGCTATAGGTCAAGCAAGAAAAACTTTATATATTATAAATATTCTCAATGCTTTAACTTACATAATGTTGAAATAATTTTAATAAAGAATTAAATTTCTTTTATATTTTAGCCTATTTAAACTCACTGTAATTTTAAAATAGTAACTTTAATTAGTGCATAAGGAACAAGTAACAACTTAATAGCAAAGCAAAATGCAAGATAATTAATTTAGATAGTTTTTTTTCTAGTAAATGGCGGTTTAATGTGAACTACTGGTCGGTTTCTCCCATAACAGAATTTTAATTTTTTCTTTTCTGTTTTGTAATGTAATGCATACATTTAATGTGAATAATATTTTTCAAGATTTGATTGGTGTTGATTCAAGATTTTGAAGCTAAAGCCGTATACATGTCTATGTTTTAGAGTAATTGATATAATTTTATCTTTATTTGAATCATAAATAGATAATATTTTTTAAATAAAAAAAAAGAAACGATAAATCAAATTTTGTTTACAATACATTTTAGATACAAATATATAACTGCCTCAGTTATATAACTAAAAAATCATGTTAAATATTCTAAGCGAGGCCCACTTTTTAAATTAAATATTTGAATTTAAGTAGATTTGTAACGATCTATAAAATATCGTGATAAATTATATGTTTTAATACATTTTCCGGTATTTTTGAAAATATTACACCGATATTTTAGTATTAATCGAGATTACACCAAAATATATCTAAATTAGAACACCGATATTTGCATAATCGCCGATATTTTCGTCGTTGCTTACAGGTCAACCCAACCCATTTATCTTGCACGTCAGTGAGGTCGATCTTATTCTGACGGAACCCTTTTAAAATCAAGCCTATTCTTTTACATTCGGGTTTCACTGCATTTGGTCTTAGGCCTTTGTTAGTGTGTTGCTCCTGGTCCACAATCCAGACAGCCCAAGACATATAGACCAGCTTAGTGGGCTGAATTTAATTGAGCCCAATCAGGATACAAGAGCAGCAGGCGGAAACAAGAATTTGAGCTTTTCTACTTTTAGTTCTAATGTAAGAAGAAATAGGGATTCTAAAGTAGAAAATGTTGGTCCGGGTTTTAATTTGGATGTCAGAGAATGAATCCGAAAATAACTTTTAAAAACTTTTATTCTTTAAAAAATTCCTTACTCAATATTGAATCACCTCAAAAAAAAAGTTAGGCAAACTCCCTCCATTTTCTTAATTAATGTTTTAGAATTAAATGAATAAAATTAATAATTAAATATATTGATAAATCTATTCTCTAGTACTACCTTCGTTTTTTTAAGTGTTCTTTTAGCTTTGGATAAGAAATTAAGAGGTATGAAAAATGAAAAAATAAGTCCTCAATTAGATTATATAGATGTAGTAGGTTAAATAATTAGAGTTTACGAAATAATTATAGGGATACTATTAGAAAAAATGTAGAAAAAATCTAAATGAACAACTATATATAAACAAAACACAAAAGCTAAATGGACATTTTAAAAAAAACGGAAGTAGTAATCATTTTTTCTCTCATTAATCCCCAAAAACATTCTCTCAATAATTTAGCCACACACTCTCTCTCTCTCTCTCTCACTCTCACGTATGGTAGCTGAAAATAAAAAAAATATTTTAAGATTGAGACAAGGACAAAATAGAAAAAATAGTAAAAATATCTAAACCACTAATTAAGAAAATTCTTAGCCACAATCAAAATGAACTGGAGGGAGTAATTTATTTTAAATATTAATAACATATACCGGATAATTCTTCCCTAATACATATTTACTTTGTTTAATTTTAACTAAATTTTTTACACACACACATATATGTGCACGCGCGTGCATGTGATTAAAATTGACGTTCTAACTAGTTATTCTTTTTCTGATTAATTGGTGTTTTAGATATTTTCACAAATTCTACCAATTTTCTCATTGGTTCAATTCTAAAATATCTCTACTTTTTAACTTATCACATATTTGGTCAAAGCTTTATCCCCTAAAACAAATATTAATTGAGGGTATATTTATCAAGTTATTTAATTCTTAATTCTTCTCTTTCATTCTAAAACGTCAATTATTATGAAACGGAAGAAGTTTCTCGTTGTTTTTACTTATTTTTTAATTTTTTAAATGTTTCAAGATATACGTCTTTTTAGCTTTTTTATTTTTCACTTTGTTTTTATCTGTTTTTTTTTTTTTTTTTTCCAATTTTTGAATTTATCATATGTAAAAGAGTGAAAGAAAAATTAGTTATTGAAACGTATAGAGAATTTGTATAGGAAGTGTATTTTGGTAGTATATAATTCTTAAATTTGATTTAAATAGACACCTCAATCTCAAATAAGAAAGGCAAAGTAATGAATATACATAGAGTAAGGAGAGAGAGAGGTTACTACCTACTGCAATATTAAAAAGGGAAGAAGCTGTAAATGTTGGATGCAAAAACAGCACATTACAATTAAGGCAGGTTTTGTTTGGGAAGAGCCAATAAATAGGCAACACCCTGTTTTCCATAACCATGCCTCCCTAAATTTGATGTCCTCTCTCTTTCAAATCAATTATTTTTCTTCAAATTTTCTTTTAAATATTTATCCTCTCTTCTTTTTTTTTTTTTTTTTTCCTTTTTTAGGGGGAGGGATGGTAGTTTTATAAAAGTTCACTTTTATGAAATGATTGGGAGGTGACTAGTTACTTTTAAATTATTTATATGTGACATGTATGCCAAAGTTGTAGGGTTGAAATAATAATTATGATCCTACTTCATGATTTTTCTTCTTTTTTAATACAACAGACATTTATTTTGTTATAAAGTGAGTTTAGATCCTAGATCTCCCGATTTCAAGCAAAGACCGTGTTATTAATCTCCAAAGTGATATCATTCGATTAAGTGGAATGTAAAGATTAATAATCATACTACAAGAAAATGCGTTTTTAAGAACGAAAATTTTTCGCCGCAAATCAATTGTATTTCGTCGATAAAACAAGTTAGCGACAAAAAAAAAATTGACATCAGGGCTGTCGCTATTTGAGCATCGCTATGTTTGCGACGGAAGTTAGTACATCGCAGCAAATATTAGCGGCAAAAAAAAAAAAAAAAAAGTTTGTCGTTGATAATAAAACTTATAAAAAATGTGAAGAAAAAAATATATTAGCTGCAAATATTTTATTTCGCCGGCAATTTTGCGGTGCAAATATAATATTTTGTCCCTAATTAATAAAATTATAAAATACTAATATATTATTATTGGCCTCGGAAATTATATTTCATCGCTAATGTTGCAACAAAAATGTACAATTTTGTCGCTAATTATTAGCTGTGAATTATATTTCGTAGCTAAGTGTGCGGCAAAAAATTACACGTTTGTCGCTAATTAATAAAATTATGAAATAGTAATAATAAATATATTATCCGTGAAAATTATATTTCATCGCTAATGTTTGTGGCGAAAATGTAAAAGTTCGTCACTAATTATGCTGCAAAATTATCTTTTGTAACTAAGTTTGCGGCGAAAATTTAAATTTTTTTCACTATTCAATAAAATTAATAAAAGATATTAGAAAAACATTAGCTACGAAAACTATATATATTATAGCTAACTTCGCGGCAATGATTAATATTTTATTACTAATTAATAAAATTATAAAATAGTATTAAAAAAATATATTAGCTTCGAAATCTATATTTAGTAACAAATTTAGCGGAGAATATTTATTATTTTGTCGCTAACTTATGAAATTATAAAATAACACGAAAAATTGCTAGCTAATATTTTATGCACTACTAGTTTTGCAGCAAATTAATATTTTCATCCTTAGTTTGGAGAAAAATTTGCAACGCAGTTTAGTTTAGTTTAGTTTAGTTTAGTTTAGTTTAGTTTAGTTTTAGTTTAATTTAGTTTAGTTTAGTTTAGTTTAGTTCAGTTTAGTTGAGTCTAGTTCAGTTCAGTTTAGTTTAGTTTTAGTATAGTTTAGTTTAGTTTAGTTTAGTTTAATTTAGTTTTAGTTTAGTTTAGTTTAGTTTAGTTTTCAAAGAATTAACTAAATTGATATGCTCTTAAATCATTTATAAAACCATTCTAAAATAACTATTATCTTAATAGAAATTCAAATGTCAACAAATTCGGTACCACGAGTAGTGTTTCAAGTACTTAAACATGAAGTTTATTCTAAAACACACGCACAAAAAAAAAAAAAAAAAAAGGAATTACGTTCCTCATTCAAGTCCCTTCATTGACTCCATGAACCTGAAGAAAAAAATCACTACATCATGTATCCATTTAAATTTTGTTACGTATCTTAGTAAAAACAAGTTACATAAAACTATAAACTACATTTACTAGCATCAATATGTCAAAAATAATATTACAAATGCCACAATAATTTTTTCGTCAATCTTGGATGTATTCCACATTTTGTGTGACTCAATGCCAAAACAAATAAAAAAATTAGGATCAATATAAACTAGAAATTTCACAACAAAATTATTAGAGTCCATCAAACCATCAATAACTACCATTTTTTCTTAAAAACTTAGGTGTAGATTAGGAGTCCCGAAAGCTCCCTAAAATCTATATTCAAAGGTCTAGACTAAATATAATGATATGACATAATCTATAACATAATTTCGTTATTCTCCATAATCATCGCCCATCAACTAGATAATAATTTTCATACTCATATATACGTGCAGGTGACATAAGATGCTTCAAAAATGAAAGAGGGGGCACAGAGAGAAAGCGCAATATGCTTCAAAAAAAATAAAAATGAGTAGACTTACTTTAACACTAAAGTGGCGGGGTAGATGACGACATCACACCCATCAGAGACTAAACTTCAGTAGGGGCTATTTTCTAAAATATTTGCATTGTCATTCTTTGATAAGCCTCCATTTTCTCCTTAAGGCTTTTTGATATCTTCTTGTGCTAATTGCAAGGAGGTTCGAGTGCTTTCTAGCTCACCTTGAGTAGATTGAAGCTCCTGTCTAAGTTTAGAATTGGTTGTCCTTTGAGAAATGTCATCACAAGAAACTGGTATAGACTTAGGTCCATGTCTAGGTCCTGGGACATGTATCCGGACCTCTTTCTAGAACTTCATCACAAACTAGTTCAGAGATCTCTATGTCATCTGGTAGTAAGTTTTCATCATCAGTCATGCTATCAGAGAATGCTTCTTTTATCTCATTAAAACGCTGCACCAATTTATTTTAAAATATATATATATAGCGCGAGAGTTAGCAAACAACAAAAGAATACCTTAATAAATTTATAATTAAAGTGTTACAAGTTACATACATATATTGCTTTAGCACCCTCAGCCCATCCATTTTTCTCACTCCAGTGTGCTTTTTTGTACAATTCAATACGATTAACTCATTTTGGCAGTTCTCCCTTGTAAAGTACACAATAACTATTACTTGATCCAATCTTCTTTGCTTCCATGAAATTTCTTTGATATTTTCTCTACTCGCATCTCTCAAGGTAAATGCAATAGGTTCTTGTACTTATTGTGCATCTTTGTCCTATTGTCAATGTATATTTTATCCATCCATGTATCTATTTCTTTCTTAACTGAATCAGGTCATGTGCCGCATCCACGTCTAAAAAATTCTACAAAAGAAATTGCTATAGATGAAGATTCATATATCAAAATCAATATTGATATATTATGAATGGTAAAAGGATGAATATATTCCGAAATGGTGAAAAGATGAAATGTAAATTATCTTTGTGAGACAAAGAGAGTATAAATTATGTGGGAGACTCTAACTCAAACATATGATTATCATAGTATTATTTTACAGCTAGGTTACGAACAGTTCCACAATCTGGGACTTTCTTTTGATTCCGCTCAACTAATTAATCATATTAAATTTTTTCAATTACATTTCAAACTAAAAGAAGTGTCAAACAGACTAGACAACCACTATCGAACTAAAGAAAAAAGATAATATTTTTAAAAAACACTTTTTGCTAATTTCTTTAACTAACCTGTAACCGATCAAACATATATATCTTTTGTTCATCAGTTACCTTCTTCCACCGTCTTATCTGTAGGGGCACAAATATTTTGACAACAAGTCCTAGTTCAGTTGTAAACATGGCTGCATAATCTCCAACTGGCCGACCATCACATTTGTGAAAGGTGATGGGTAACTTTCCTTTTTCTTGTGTCCTACCCTACTGTCAATTTTTCCTTGCAACATGATACCGCATTTATAGGTCAGCATAAAATCGAAGTTGGAACCTTAAAGATAAACTAATACGAAAACAAAACAGTGGACAAACCATTAAAATGAACTACATTATCCATCTCCTCATCAATGATAGCATCTAGTGATGGTTGGTTTTTCATTCTCTACCTATATTTAGAAATGAAAAACAAGACATGATATATGTGTATGAAGGCATTGCGTGACGCAACTTGAGACAAACAATAACTACAAGAAATATACACATAATAAATATTGTAAACGACACAATTAAAGTAAAATTAAACACACAAATGAAGTACGTCTCACAAAGTTGCATTTTAAAGGAAAAAGAAAAGCAAATTCCATATAATTGATATGAACTCGTCACTATCTTCATCAGATTGATGTTGAGGGTCATCTTCATCACTAAAACTTCAATATGTTTTTCTTCATCATTTAAATATCTTCCGTGCAGTCAGATGTTTGCATTTGTGTATCTGCTAATTGTACATATTAAGATTCAGCATCTGTTCTTGTCAATTTTGTTGGATGAAAATCTTCAGACACAATTAAATCGTTCTCATTGGATGAAATCTCCTGATTAGGCTCATTGTTTGCACTAGATTGACAAGGTCTATCTGTATTCTCACCATCAATCTCCATTGATTCAAATATTCCATGATGTTGTACCTTTTCGACAACTTTCTAATTAGCGCCACGCTTTACATAATCCAAGTAGTACACTTAATGTGCTTGAGTTGCCAAAATAAAGGGATCATCCTCATACCATATCTTAGATGTATCGATGTATGTAACACCAAACTCTTGTACAATTGATTTCTTTTTGGGATTTCATTGGAACCAATTGAAGCAAAACAACAATGACTTGTATCCAAAATTGTAATATATTTCAACCACCTCATTTAAAACTCCAAAGAAATCTAAATTCTCTCTCTCCCCCCTCCCCCACCATCTGATGATGGTACACTAACCCCACTATTTTGAGTTGTTTGTCGAGCATCAAGACATTTGGTATGGTACCTAACACCATTTACTACGCAAGCATCATAAAGTTGAACTTCAAAATCAGGTCCAAGTGATAAAGAATATAATTCATTTGTTGCCTCAGGATTATTTATAGATTTTATTTAATCATTTTCTCTCTAAACCAAATAGTAAATTCCTTCTCTTGTGCCTGAATAATGGAATTTGAAGCAACTCTTGTGGAGAGTATTTCAAAGTGCTGACTACATAAAATATGTGAATAAATTAAAATACAAGATAACAGAAATAGAGAAATAAAGAGGTCAAAGTCACTTACTTCCTATAGCTCTCCACTTCTCTACAATTATCAAGAATATACCAATGTGTTTTCTTTTGTAAGTTCGATGACAGCATATGTTTCCTAGAAGCACTCAACATTAGACTTGTTGTGAAAAGACACTTAATGAACACTTGTTATGGTCTGTGGTCTTATAAATCTTATTCCAACCTTGTTCAGGTACATAGAGGAGAATGTTAATGCTTCATTAACAATATATGCTTCTGCAATGGAACTTTCTGGTCGTGCCTTCTTTCGAACATATTTCTTTAATATACTAGATATTGCTCAAAAGGACACATCCATCGGGATGCAAGAGGTCCAGCCAACATGACCTCGCGTGGTAGATGAACTGCCAGATGAATCATAATGTCAAAGAATGCTGGAGGAAAAATACGCTCCATCTTACATAAAATAACTATTATATCCTCTTCTATCTTTTTCAAATTTGCAACATATGAGGTTTTTATAGTGAGTTTCTTGAAGTAATTATATAGCTCGATCAATGTTGCACACATGCCCCCAGTTAAAAACTTTCGAATCGCAACTGGAAGTAATCTTTACATAAGGACATGACAGTCATGAGTCTTCAACCCATACAATTTCCCATCACTGATATTCACATTCTTTGAAATATTCACAACAGAACCTTCTGGGAACTTGACATATTTCAACGACAAAACTCACGTCGTTCACTCAATGTAAATGGGTAACTCGCGTGTGGCTTCATGATCTTGTCCCCAACCTTTGTTATATGTAGTTCGCTTCTTATTGACATGTGCTGCAAATCTAATCGAGCTTTAATTATGTCCTTTGACTTGCCTTCAATGCCCAATAATGTTCCAGTTAGAGCTTCACAAATATTTTTCTCAATGTGCATGATGTCTTAATTATGTCTTAGTGCCAAATCTTTCCAATAGGAATGTTAAAAAAAATATCGATTTCTTAACCCAATTTGAATTATTTACTAAACGCTTTCGCTTCCCGATCATTGCATTAACTTTACAAAATACCACCTCGGGTAATGCATTCAGTTGCAATAAAATCTCACCACCAGTGAAGGTTCGAGGAGGGTCTTCATCTTCAGATTTTCCATTAAAGCTCTTCTCTTTTCTCCATGGGCGATTGCGTGTAAGAACCTACGATGGCCTGTATAACATATTTTACTACGCAAGGGGTATGATATAGTATCCTCAAGGCAGACAGGACACGCTTTATAACCTTGAGAGCTCCACCCAGATATCGTACCGTAGGCTAGGAAATCATGAATCGTCCACATAATAGCAGCATGTAGTCGAAACACTTGCTTAGTCGATGTGTCATAAGTTTCCACTCCTTCATCCCAAAAATCCTTCAACTTACTTACTAAGGGAAACAAGTAAAAATCTATATCTTTTCTTAGTGCCCTAGGACCAGGAATCAAAAGAGACATCATAGTGCAGGATGATTTCATCATTTTCCACGGGGGCAAATTTTACGGTTTAAGTAGAACTGGCCACATACTATATGGTTTGACATGTTTCCAAATGGATTGAATCCATTTGTTGCCAAACTAAGATGAAATTTTCTAGGATCATCTGCGAACTTTTTATGCAATGCATCAAAGTTCTGCCATGATTTAGCATCGACCGGGTGTCTTAGTATCCCACTTGTTTGAATTATTTTCTCTTTATGACATCTCATTTTGTTTGCAGTATGCTTTGACAAAAAATAATCATTGAAGTCTTGATTTTAAAGGAAAATATCGAAGGACCTTTTGAGTATTTTTTTTCTTGTTTAACTCACTAACTTTAAATCTTAACTCTTTGCAAACAAGACATGTATCTTTGTCTTCATGTTCACACCAAAATATAATGCAATCATTTACACAAGCATGTATAGACTCGTATCCTAATCCAAGATCTCGTAACATCTTTTTAGCATCGTAGTGGGACATAGGAATTGTATTTGGTTTTGGAAATGCTACTCCTAACACTTCAAGTAACATATCAAATGACTTGTTGCTCCAACCATTCAACACCTTAACATGCATTAACTTCACTAGAAAACTAAACGCATAATATTTTGTGCATCCTGGCTACAACTCCCGTTGAGCTTCTTCAAACATTGACTTATAATTCTCATTTGGTGCCTCCCCGCTCGTATTTTAAAAATTAACAACTAATTGAACACCACGACGAATTTCAGCTTCCCTTAAATCATTAACTATGTCAAAGGTGTTGTCTTCTTCTAAATTAGTTGCATATTGTCGATCTGTAGGGTTTGTGTTATCACTCGGTCTTGCACTAACTTCACCATGAGAGGTACACACTTGGTATAGTGAATCAAACCCATATCTATAAAGGTGTCCTCGAACAAAGTTTATGTCATACATGTATAAATTCCTACGTATGCAACAAGGACATCTAATGGTGGATGAATTATTGGTCTTCATATAATTTTCAGCAATTTTCAGAAATTTATTCAGGCCATTAATTTATTCCGGAGCCACGCGATTAGGATTCATTATCCAACTTCGGTCCATAGTGTTCTACCTATATGGTGGTAAATTGAAATTTTATAAAATTTTCACGAGAAAAGAATTTAAAAGAAATAAAAATAAAATAAAATAAAATAAAACAAAATAAAAAAACATAAAATAAAATAATCGAAGAAATCGTGATATATGCGGGGGGATCGAAAAATAAACATAGGCGGTAATGATAGCTTAGCGCCGAGCATGGGTTTGAGGCGAGTGCATAAGAGTGGATCAAGAGTTTTACTAAAAATCGATTGTTTTCTGTTGTTGACTGAAAGCATTCACAGTAGATTATGGGAGGTAATGAAATTGTGGGGATTATTATCTAGAAGCAAGGAAGCTCAAGAAACCATGTGGCTTGGGCTAAATAAGAGTCATTTTATTGGAATCAACTGAGGTGGGAGAATCTCTATAACTATAAGGTTAGAACTGCCAGAGTTTCTATTATTTAATGTGTACTCAATTTCTGCATTAGGTTCCAACCAAATATGCTCAGTTTATAGGAAATACCATGTTTATGACTATTATTACCTTTTTTTTATAGGATATTATTACTGTTGGTAAAATTGACGATTATGGAATTGTATATTCCCATATGATTCCATCCATGGAGGATTGATCAACAATATTCTTTATATCGGGATGTAACAACAAATAATGTAAAAAAAATACAATGAGAATTAATATATATATATATATATATATATATATATATAAAATAGTTCTAATCATACTTAAAATCTTCCTATGATCCCTTTTATACATATATATTGTATAGATCTATATGATCTTTATGAATATTTAAATTTTAAAGTTGTCCAATAGAAACCTGTGCGTTACACGGGCTTTAATTTAGTAAACACTAATGGGAGTAAGAAGAATTTCTTAGAGAGAATAATTGGTTGGATTCTCGGTATTTAATTTGCCTAATAATTTATGAGCTTATTTTAAGTAACTACGTTGACTTTTTTCTTTGAGCCGTAGCCATGAAATACACTATTGTGGCTTTATTCACTGTTTTAAGTAACTTAAAGAGAAGCTAAATGTCTAAAGCAAAAAGTGATTGCATATTTTTCCAACTAAGGGGGTGTTTGTAATTACTTTTTCCAAGTGCGTTTCAACTTATAGCTTGAGAAAAACTATTTTGGAGTGTTTGGAAAAATAACTATAGATTAAATAAAAGTGATTTTAGGTCAAAAGCTCAAAGTAAGAAATAATTGCTTTTTCCAAATTTTCGGATTTTGGTAAATAAATAAAAGTTTTCACTCTCACTCATAAGCTAACAACTGCTTAAGTTTCAAACACTTCACCTTTCAAAGGGCGTTTGCAAACTCAATTGCAACACCAAAATCATATATCCGTGTTTGCATTCTCATATTTGGGGTCTCAAATCATTTCCCAAAAGTATTTTTGAGAATCCCTAAAGTCATAGTTTTTTTTGTAGCTTTTAGCTTCTTTTTTTTTCAAATAAATAGAACTATTGTTTATTTTATTTATTCTTTTTTATTTGATTAGAATCACTTTTTTCCCAAACAATACCAAATTCTAATTTTATCACAAAATCAATTTAAATCACATCTGTAAAAGCAATATTATTTGCAAACACCCCTTACTTTTCTCCAAAATCACTTTTATTCTCAGACACTACCAACTTTGATTTTTAAGTAATTTTACCAAATACTTCAAAATAGCTAAAACTTCTAATATAATTTAATTTACGTCATCAACATAAGAATCGGATTAACTGAAACTTTTATTACTTCTACTGAACTTTCCCCCTAAAATTTTAATGATTTAAAATCATCTTTCATTAAGAATTGGATTAACGAAACTTTTCTAGTTTCCAATATAATTCAATTAACAAACATCAACCTATGAATCGGATTAACAAAAACTTTATTGCTTCTACTGAACTTTCCCCCTAAATTTTAATATTTTAAAATCATCTTTCATTAAGAATCAGATTAAGGAAATTTTTCAGTTTCCAATATAATTCAATTAACAAACACCAACCTAAGAATTTCAATGAATACATGCAACAACAAAATGTAGGATAAGAAGAAACAACAACCCTTGAGGTAACTAAACCATTTCATCTACGTTCTTAAAATAACAGAGTCTGGTCCGTGAGGATGTTTGCCTTACTCATCCTATATATAGTCCCAGCTAATGATTGGTCGAAGCCAATTTTACCCTCTACTCCAATCATCCGAGAGAACTAAACATCCACTAAGTAATCCACGACAGTTTATTGAATCAAGTATAATTAGGGGTAACTAAAACACTCCTAGAATGAACGAAAATAAATATCCAAAATCACTACAAATCAAGAGATCGAGCGGCTAATAAGTTTCTCCTACAATCACAGCTTTGATTGCATCAACCGCTCTAGTCCTCCTAGACATAGGTACCTCGGCTTTCTTGAAATATTTGAAGATCAAACAACCTTCATAACTACCCTCTCCCTTTCTTACACTCGCCTTGCCGCCTTCGTTCTCCATTTGCCGCTTCTGTCCCCTATTGTAGATTCTGCAGGTCGGGTTTTGAGAGGAAGGGAAAAAAGATGTGTTTCTCGATCAGGAATTTTTGTCTAAGTATCGCGCTCAAAATCAAATTCTTATATTTATTGCGAGAAGATATTGCGAGAAAACTCTTTAATCGTCATTAACTATAGTTAAGAAAAAAAAGATAATTAGAGATCTAAAAATCAAAAGATCCTACTGGTACGAGTCGTTGGACCGTACCAAATTAAATTGTATATAAATTATATACTTAGCCTTAGCTTACAACTCTAACTAGTAGAGTGGCAAGTAAGGGTCGATCCCACAGAGAACGGTAGATTAGTGTTGTTCGGATATTACAAGCAACTAATGATTTATGATGGATAGAGTAATAAAGGTAAACAAGTAAACGAGGGGCGGGGGGGAGGGAGGTTGGATTGAATTAACAACTAAATGCTAACAAGTGATCAACTAAAATTCTAGATAAGCAATAAATATTTTTGGTATTTTATATCAATCAAGAAAGACAAATAACAAATGTTTTTCGGGTTTTAGAATATGATAAAAGGTCTACCCTCGATCTAGTATCCCCTTGAATCCGACTACCTAATGATTATCGTTGATGTCCCAAATTCAATGTGATTTAAATCCTTATCCCACAATCTACAAGGTCTGCTTATGTAGATTGTGTTGTCCCTTAATTGTAGATAAATTGAAGGTGCGCTTATCGATTTGTCCCTACCCAAATCAATTAGTGATCCAAACAAACTCTTTTCAGACTAATTGATATTGGGTGATCACGAGCTAGAACAACGGGATAAATAAAACATAAACCTCGATACGATCGGGTTTAGAGGCTAAAATCTATAATGCCACTAATGAAATCAAGCATTGTTCGCTACTAAAGGAGATTGAAGCTTCAACAATCACGGAAAGTGAAGTTCAATCTCTAGCAACGTACAATAAATGCCTCCCTAAGGGTGATCAATCCTAAAACAAGCATCTAGGCATGAGACAATCCAATCAAGCATTATAGAACACTTAAATTGCATAAATAAGGTAACATCAAGAGTCAGTAATCAAATTCTCATCATCAAACAAGGTTCAACATGATCAGGGGTAGAATTTAGGGTGCTAGCCACCTATTACACCTAATACAATAAAGAAATTACAGAAAATACAAGAATTCACAAAGATAAAGCGATAAAACCAAAGGATGATCAATGGGGAAGATGATGTGTCTTCTTCTTGCCCCTTCTTTCTCTCCTTGGATGTGATGGTGGCTGAATAGTGCTTCCAAAAGTATAAAAAAGATAGGTTAAATTCGAATGGGATGATATATATATAGGGGAGAAAGTGCTAGTAAAAAATAGGCAAAATCGCATTCAGGATTTTAAAACTGGGTAAGGAATCTCGGCCGAGACGTGAAAAAGGGTTCTTCAAATTAGTGGGTCGAAGGCTGATCTCGGCCGAGATTCAGCTGCATCTCAGCCAAGACGTAAAAAGGAGAAAATGGGTCTGGCTAGGGCTTGACTCATCTCTGCCGAGATTGGATTTCATCACGGCCGAGACGCGTTGCTTGTCTCGGCCGAGATCTTCAGTTTTGCAATTCTTCATGATTACCCTGGAGACTCATCTCGGCCGAGATCTTCAGTTAGCCCTTCCTTTTGTTGCCTCGATCGATCCCTCGACTCCGCGGTCATTTGATGTTCTTTTTCGACCCTTTTTCACCTGTCTTAACACAAAAACAGCACAAACACATTATTTTGTCCATGAGAGTATAAAAGCACTATATACATGTGATTATGCACATTATTGACACTAAAAGTGCCTTAAAGTGCGTGCATGGAACACGTGTACCAAATCTCCCCAAACTTAAAACTTGTTCGTCCTGAACAATAAAGAGAAAGACAAAAGAACACGTGTTTAGGGCTGAGTTTAGTGGCATTTGATTTCAGAATTTTCATGAAAAAGAGTAAGAGATCATGATAAAAGCGAGCATATGTGATAGACTAGATCCACTACTCTCGAGACATAACACTCTCAACTTACGATCCTTACATGGTGAGTGTATCTCTCGACTCTCAAGTGTATCAAATGGGTAGTGTATATGCTCACATTGAAATGCATAAAATACCTACTATAGGCTTGCCAATCATCTAAACTTCGATGTATACCCGACATGTGTGACAAAGAATCAAAAAGGTCTTTAACGGGTTGTAATATTGGCTTGGGGTAAGGTGGGGAAAATTTCTGGTATAAGTGACTATAAAATGGACTAAATGAGTCGTGCACTACCCATCTACCCCTCAAACAATGGTCACTCAACCTTACTCTTTTAGCTCTCAATCAAGTCAAACTTAAGATTCGACTTCTTCACCTTATTCCTACCTACATTTCCCATATTTATCAATCCTTTCAATAATTATGCTTCTTAAGAGTTTCCTAGACAATGAATTGTAATCACAAAATGATACCCTCTCTAAAAGAATGGTATATACACTTCCTCTTTCTTTCGTTTTCTGGTTTTTCCGATTTTTTTTTTGAAAGGTTAATAAACTCGATTATAGCCTATTTCGCGTTTTTCCTTTCATCCTTCTTTGTTTTCCCACTAGTTTACCCAATTTTAATCCCAATTTCCAAGCTAACTACCTTCCAACCGCCTCCCTCATACTCAACAGTCCATTTGGATATCAAAGGCTAAATGAAAGGTAAATTTGTTTGTGGTGTTGGGTATCAAACAAAAAAGGCTTAAGCTCAAGGGGCTCAACTAGAGACAATGTCAAATTTGGTAAAAAGGAAATATTTTCAAGCTTTTGAAATAGGTTTGATCAAGAATTGCCTAAGATCATTTTCAATGTCACGCAATGCACCGACTCATTCAAAATAGAGAATCAAGACAAGTTCTAGAGACAACCAGATACATTCAATGAATTTCACACCGAAAGAAAATTTAAACTATTCCAAAGATGGAAGTATCTTTTAAGGCTCAAAAACTCACTCGGCTGCAATTTTGATCAAAAGTTTTGAGTGTAAGTTCAATTTTGTTTCAAAAAGTCTATCATGCTCTACCATGTGCTTCTTTCAAAAATATTTGTCAAAAAATTTCATCATTAATCGATGCCACATTTTCCTTCCTAAACTCATCCAATTGCTTTCTCGAGCTGCCAATTTGTACGAATAAGTTTGTGGAAAAAGAGGAGTACAATTCGGTGCTCACCGAACTTAACCATTTTATGCACCATTTTTTTTTTTCAGCCATTAACTAATTAACTAATCTATAAAGAGTCCTATTGCTAAAAATGTGTGTGAGCAATCAACAAAGTCAAGCAAATTAGCTCAAAGGCCACCAATAAATTATCAATAGACCAAAGCATCCAAATGTATATTCAACAATATCACCTAAACCGAGACCAATAGAAAATGGCAATTAGCTCACAGGCCGACAACATTATTGATAATGCGCAATCCGGTGATCCAAGGAACCCGAAGTAAAGTCCGATTCGCAACGTAACCCAATACAAGAAAATTAAAGAACACAAGATGTACGTGGTTCGATCCGGAGATCTACGTCCACGAGCGTAAATAATCACCTGCCGAGGTGTTTTCCACTATTTTCCTTTCAATCTTACACGTTGCAGTTTAGGAGTACAAAGTGCGAATCCTAAATCTGAGTACAATTCTGCTATTTATACTACTCAATTCAAACCCTAACTAAATCCCTACAATTACGCCCACCAAATCTGCATGGGAGTTGGAAGGAGATCGTGGGGATCTCACTTTCCAAATATGCCACGATTGGGTTGTTCCAGGCTCGTGCACGCTTCTGGGTCGACTTGGTTGCTGGGCTCGTCCTTCTGGGCTCAGTTGCTCCGGGTTGGGTTGATCCGACCCGAAGTTACTGGGCCATACCTATCAGATGCCCTCCCCACCAGCCAGAGCGAGGTAGGAGCTGCGGTTATAAGTAGGGCAAGGTGTAACAGGTGCCGATGTTGAGCGATGCAATGACGTGGCGAGCAAGGAGGGATGCTGTCTTTGTCGAACCGAAGTATCCCCTGGGGTCCGAGGATCGACCGGAGCCGAGATGATGCACTCCCGGAGTGATGGACTTTGCAAAGACCAAACTTGACCGGACTAAAGTACCCCGAGGTCATGGGATCGACTTGAGCCGTACGGAAGTATCCCCGGGGTGATGGGGTTGACCGGGGCCGAACTAGAGTACCCCCGGGGTAATAAGGTTGAGCGAGATCGAACTGGAATTCGCCCGAGGTGAAGGGAACACCGGATTGAGACCCAAAACTTCCTGGGGAAGAATGAGGTTGATGTGATTGGCGGCGCCATCATTAGGAAAAGGGATGTGAAGTGACGCGTTTGAGAATTCCAAGAAGCGTGTCTCCCACGCGCCATGGTAACTGTAACGCGCGTGACCATCACGCGCGAATCTGAGACGCGAAATTTGAAAAGGCCAGATCTGAGCCGTTGATGTAGGAGTATATATAGAGAATGTTTGCACAGTAAACTTCATCTTTCTCATTTGCGATTTGCAAGATGAAGAGAGCGGGAAAAAAGGAGATTGATCTGTGCCATTTGTGAGCCACCTCAAATCAATAACCAAGTAAGTATGTCTTCCTCATCGTCTTCATCTTCAATTAGGGAGGTAGGTACCGATGAAGCCCCATTAAATGTACCACCCATACGCTTTATTATTCCAGAAAGAAGAGTGATTAGGATGGTATATAGGGCAGACGGTATGGAATTCGGCACCCGGACCGTAGGGTTTAGCGAGTGTCTGGAGGAGGACTTTGAAGTGTCCGTGGAGGCACTGCGGATGACGCGGGTGCAAATAGAAAACCTGATTCCAACTTTTTACTTCCCGTTTAACTTAGAGTACATAGTGCTAGAGCCTAGTGACCTAGCTTGTTGCCCGCCGAAGGGCTTCATAAGTGTGTATATAGACCATCTAAAAATAGGGATTAGATTCCCCCTTTGGGACTTCGTTGTACAGTTGCTGAGACATTACAACATCGCCGTGAGCCAATTAGCACCCAATGCCGTGAGGCAAGTTGTCGGGTTTACAGTGGTATGTAAAAATACCGGGGTAGAACCAAACGTAGAGTTGTTTAGGTTTTTCTTCCAACTGAAGGCCTTCGGGAAATCGAAGGGTTGGTACTCCTTTAGCCCCCGGGCCTGAGGTGGGTTTAAGGTGCAAAACCCGAGCAAGGTGGAGGAGTGGAAGGAGAAATTTATTTATGTCAAGACGGGACTGGTCCTTCCGAGGTGGAGGAGGGAGGAGGTATTAGATAATGCCCCGGTGGCCGAGCCGGAGCCGGAGATTGTAAGACACTTCTGTACGGTAGGTATGTTCAAGACCCTCTGCACCGAGGAGGAGCTGGAGGAGGTAGGATTAAACCCGTATTACTCGGGCGGAGCAGAGGGGTTTCTACCCGGGGGCAGGAATCGGAAGCCGGGGCAGCCGAGGAGGGTAGGAACCTTTAAAAATTGCGTAACATACTGCAATGTGCACAGGATTAACCAAAAATTTCTTTCGCAGTGGGACGCTTCGGAAAGGAGTCTACAGGAAGCCCCGCGGTGCCCGCGGCGTCAAAGAAGAAAGGAGCAGCGACCGAAGTAGCCCCTAGAAGTAGGGCGTCGCCCAGTCCGAGGTCGTCAGCAGGGATGGAGGAGGATGTTGTGGTGGCGGGGGCGACCCCGAGATCAAAGAGGAGGTAGGAACCATCTGTGACTCCACCGGGGACGGCCAAAAGACTCCGCACGGAGCCGAGCCCCGAGGTAAAGCATGTATAACCCTTTGCCAGAGTGAAAGACTGCGGTTGAAGCTCGTTTTATGTTTTTGATGTTTGTTTTTTGGTTTTGTGTTTTAAGGGGCAAGGGCACATAAGCGTGTTGGGCCTGGAAGGGCCGGATGCCGAGGAGCTTCTGCGGCTGGTGCAGGGGATGATGGATCTCGGTCGGAGGAGTGAGAGAGAGGCCAAGGAAGGGCTGGCTGAGGCAGTGAGGGAGCTGCGTGCTCGTAATGACAGGTTAATGCATGATCTGTCCGAGGCGCAAGAGAGCTGCCATGGTGGAGAAAGAAGTGGCGGATTGCGCGAGGTGGAGGCAGAGTCCGGGGCTCTCTGCGGCGAAACATCGGAATTGCATGCGGAGATGAAGGCCAAGGAAGCGGCTGTAGTGGACGGTCAGGGGCCGTTGTTGAAAGCATTTGCCGAAAAGCTATTTCAAACGAGCACCTTTCTCGACTACCAGACCAACTTCGTCGCAGTCGGGGACACGGCCACACGATCAGTGCTGCTGGAGAAAATCGAGGAAATCTATCCGAATGTGGATGTCTATCGTCCAGAGTTCGGATACGATTTCAACGTCGTGGGTTCCGTGGAAGAGGCGTATTACACTACACTCGCCCGTGTCCCGGAGTGGCCCTTGGGGAAGGCACTGGCAGAGAAGAAGAAAATCCTAAGTGCCGAGGAGATCACGGCCTGTGATGCGGACCAAGATCAAGAGTTCTTGGCCTTTCGCAGTGGTGAATTCATCCCAGAGCCCCAAGACAAGGATCCACCTCCGTGAATGGAGATCGCCGCAGAGGCAGCAAGAGGTGATTTGGGGGTGATCCGAGTAATGGCCTCGGCTTTTTGGTCGATGGAGGGCAGAGGATAACAATCTTTTGGGCAGTGCTTATTGAGATCAGAGAAATCGACGCACATTCTCCATGCCTCGCTGGACTTCGTCACCATCACGGGATTAGAAAGCCAGGAAGGATAGTGTACTTCAAACAGTATGTCGGCATCTAGGAGCTGTTGTACTTCGGTTCGGATGGTTGCGTTCCTCTCCGGAGCAAATTTCCTCCGATTTTGTTGTATGGACTTCATGCTGGGGTCAATGTTTAACTTATGGGTAATGAGGTCCGGAGAGAGCCTAGGCATATCCAAGGGAGACACGCGAAAACTTCAGAATATTCTCGCAAGGTCTAGATGATGGCATTATGTAGCAATGGTGTGTCTACAGCGCTGACTATAACAGTTTGCTCTGGTTTAGCCGGGTCTAGCTGCACCTTAACAGTGTTATCTCCGAGTAATGCAAACGAATCCGGTGGATACTTGAAATTGAGAGTTGGGAGGAACCTTTGTTGTCTTTTTAAGTGCCACGTACATGCACTCTTTGGAGACCCGCTGGTTGCCACGGATAGCCACCTCGCCATGGGGTGTTGGGAACTTCAGTGTGAGGTGGTATGTGGAGCAAACGGCCCTCGCCGGGGTGAGCCAGTCTCGGCCTAAAATCATGTTGTATGGAGATGGGGAATTAACCACATAAAAATCGACGAAAATGGTTTTTATTGCTGGATAAGTCCCGAGCGAAGCGGGAAGGTTGATGACTCCTTCAGATCGGACCTCACCCTGGGTGAAGGTCTATAACGGCCCGGGGGCCGGTCGGAGTTGTTTACGAGGAATGCCCATTTTTTGAAAACAGTCGGCGAATATGACGCTAATTGCGGCTCCGCTGTCGATGAAAACCCATTTTATTGTAACACTAGCTACAACCATGTCGATTACGATGGCATTAGTGTGTGGGGTGAGCTCGGGAACAGGATCTTCATCGGTGAAACTTACTGTTTCAGATTGGTGGAAGCGTTTGTGGCGCGGCTCCTCGGGAGGAGGCCTGCGCGCTTCCGCCTTCAAGGCACTTCGGGAAGCCCCGGTTGGAGTGGCCCCATAGATCACATTTATGACGTGAGTGGGCTGATTGTCTCCAGGTCCTCCGTGAGAAGGCGGTTGCGGCAGCAACTGGGGTTGTGGACGGCTTCCCTGGTCTTGCCGAGCATAGTTGTTGTATCCAGGCCTGTTATTCTGCCACTGAGGCCTGTTTTTTCGCGGACCTCGGTCATTGTAGCCTCCGCGGCTTTGTTGCAAACCTCTATTTTGGTTTGACTGAGGCCTATCCTCGGTCCGAGCGACATATTATCGTAAGAAACCCCTCTTTAAACAATCTTCAATTTCTTTTCCAAGTTCTCGACATTCCTCAGTTTCATGTCCATATCATGGTGGTACGCACACCACTTGGTACGATTACGCTTTTCTGCCGGAGCAGTCATCCGCGGGCACGGTCGCAGGTCGTTCTTGTGAACAGAAAGAATTTCTGTTCTCGATTTTGTAAGCGGAGTGAGTTGAGGGATATCTCCGCGAGGTTCCAAACATCCTCTGCTTAGACGCTTGCTGGCATGCTTCTCGCGTTTACGGCGGGTTTGCTCCTCAGCCTTGGCGAACCTGCATATAATGTTGAACAGAGCTCGGGTCATAGTAGGAGGGTTTCAGACAAGCTCGGTGTAGAGCGGCCCGGGGCGAAGGCCATTCATAAAAGCGTTGATGATAACATCATCAGACCGGCTTCCCACCTTAAGGCTCTCTGCCGTGAAGCAATCAAGAAATTGGGTAACAGTTTCCCCATCCTATTGTTCCATATTCATGAGATCGGCCAAGGTTGCCATGGGTTTTGCTTGCGTATGAAAATGCGCCCAAAACTGTTCGGCGAGATCCCGAAAAGAGGTAACGCTGCCCCGGGGTAAAGAATCGAACCAAAGTCTAGCTTCATCCTGGAGATACTCAGGAAACACCTTACACAAGTGGTGAGGTGTACGATTGCGGTTGAACATAGCGTACTTGAAGGCGTTCAAAAAATTACTGGGATCTCCGGTGTCGTTGTAGACGGACACGAGGGGAAGCTTGAACCCCTCGGGGAGCGGGGTAGCAAGAATCTCCTTGGAGAACGGGGTGATGATCTCCCCGTCAGCATCAAGACCCAACACTTTGTCAAGCTCCAATGCAAATTGGGCTTGTTCTTGTTCCAGGGGATCCAACACACGGGATTTGTCTAAGCGAGCAGGCTTTGGGGCGTCTACAGGTCTGCGGCGATTCACGCCTTCGTGGGCATAACGGGGCCTCGACCCATTGGAGTTGCGGTTATCCGCTAGAGAGGTTGTCCTCTGTCGACGACGATCATGCCTCGCTCGATGAAGTGGATCTTCATCTAATTCACGTGATAAATCGCGGGGCAGATTTCTCACAACCTGATCGACGCCATTGTTGGCGCGCTCACCGGAGTGGGCGCGCCGATTATTCCATTCTTGGAATAGAGCGGCGTGCTCCCGAAGAAAGGCTTGTTGCACCTGCGATAACTCGGGGGCAGGTGGCGGGTTAACTTGCGCCGGATCATTGGCAGGGGGATGATTCTGCATATTGGCGTGTTCCGCGGGCGGATCTTGATTCTGTTGACGGGGTGGTGGATTATGGTCCACAGGAGGATTGCGACGGGACCGGGTAGGATTTGCAGATCGACGAGTATTCACCATAGCGATTGTTACGACGCTGGAGTATATTAGGGTTCTCTTCCGAATCGTTCCCACAGACGGTGCCAATTGATAATGCGCAATCCAGTGATCCAAGGAACCCGAAGTAAAGTCTGATTCGCAACGTAACCCAATACAAGAAAATTAAAGAAAACAAGATGTACGTGGTTCGATCCGGAGATCTATGTCCACGGGCGTAAATAATCACCTGCCGGGGTGTTTTCCACTATTTTCCTTTCAATCTTACACGTTGCAGTTTAGGAGTACAAAGTGCGAATCCTAAATCTGAGTACAATTCTGCTATTTATACTACTCAATTCAAACCCTAACTAAATCCCTACAATTACGCCCACCAAAGATGCATGGGAGTTGGAAGGAGATCGTGGGGATCTCACTTTCCAAATATGCCGCGACTGGGCTGTTCCAGGCTCGTGCGCGCTTCTGGGCCGACTTGGTTGCTGGGCTCGTTCTTCTGGGCTCAGTTGCTCTGGGTCGGGTTGATCCGACCTGAAGTTACTGGGCATACCTATCAATTATCAAAAAGCAAAACAGAGTCACTTATCAAAAAGGCAATGAAAATAAACATCAATATTGGCACACAGGCCATCAAATTGAATCCGTCAAAAGCATCATACCAAATGGCTCACAGGGCAAACCAACAATAACAGTGCTAAGGGCCAGAAATGTATGCTCACAGACCAATAATAATGGTAGTAAAGGAAAATAACGAGGGGTAGGGGAGGTTCGAGCGACCGAACTTATCTTACCTCTTTGTTTTTCCCCAAACTTAGTTTTTCAACTAAGTTTGGGATGAAGAGGTAAGGCTTTTCGGTACTCTACTCACAGAGAACGAGAAGGTTGGGGGCTCGAGCCGGTGAAGCATCCCTTTATGGACTTGAAGAGGTCGAGGAGCTATTGTCTGATTTTCTTGTATCGACTCTTTGATCCCTCTCAATTCGGCCCCAATGGATATTCTCATGTCCACCAACTCGGCTCTTATGCCCTTGATTTCATCCCCCATAGCAGCCATCAGTCCCTCTTGCCGTTCCTGGAACTCGGATTGAGACAGAACGGCTGTCGATGATCTCTTCCTTGATGGTTGGTCTGGCTGGCTACTGTCTTCTCCCTCAACTCCCGTGCTCCGAACCCGTGCCACCGGACGTGGCTTCTTAGCTCTCTTGAACTTGGTTAATTCTTCACATGTTGGCTCCAAAGAGGCATTGATGTGTGCCTCAGAGCTCAGCTCCAAGTTCAACTTGCTTCCCAAATCTCTGATGTATGTTAGGCCGGGCTTAGGTAGGAGGAGGTAAGGTCCCTCATTTTGGAGGACATAAGGGACAGCCGGACCCGATATTCCTTCTTGATAGCCGAGCATGGAAATATGCATATTCTCCATCTCCTCCCAGTCTAAATAGTAATCAGTGGTGATGGGTGTGTATTTCGGGAGGGGTACATTGTAATGCTCGAGTATGGGGGTAATCAAAGCCCCACAGTAGGTCGGGTCGGGCATCTTTGTCTCTCTTTTCCATATGGTCCTCAATTCTTTTACTATTTTCTGAAAGCTTGATATCAGGTCATGCTGGAAGTTCCTCATCTTCCTATCCACAATAGCCCAGAGGATTTCCATCTCGTACAACCGGGGGGGGGGGGGGGGGGAACTAATCTCTTTCCTACCACATATTGTGGAGCTCAATAACTTCTGTAGATACTTCACGACCGGGCTTCTGATGGAGGTCAGCCTGGAGCTCCTCGGGTCGTAGGCTTGAGGCGCAACTATTCCAGGGGCGGCAGTGATTTGTCCCCAGAATTGTTGCACGTCAAACGCTCTCAACTCATGTCCATCACCAACGACTGGACTCTTGAAGCCATATATGCGTTTCAGGTCGTCGGGGCTCAGTATCTTTTCTTCATTTAGAAGTTGGAATTTGAAGTGGTGAATCGTAGTTGAGCAGGAAAGAGACTCCTCCTCGGTTTCGAGTGTGCTGAAAAACTCAAGCACGAATTTGAGGAAAATCGGGCGGGGTGCTAGGCACTGGGCTAGACCTGCTTTGTCTGACAGTTCCAGAATATTTTGCCGGATTCCCATGGCGTCCAAGATCTTGGGATCACCATAGCGGGTAGCTGACACCCCCATCCTCATCAACTTGTCAAATCTTTTCCTCTGATCATCCGTGCTCAGCACTATGTCGAAGTCAATCGGTTTTGTGGACTTGTCAGTGGTAGTTGATGGAATTTCCGGCGTGGAAGCCTCTGGAGTAGGCTTAACGGCTTTCTCCTTGCCCTTGGCTTGGCTTTTTCGAATTTTCTGTGTGACCCTCCTGCCAGAAGTGCCTTCTTGAGTGGTGCCTTTCGGGTTTTTAGGAGGTGCCATGGGTACCTAGAGCCGGTCAAAACACATCAAAATTCTCAAATTTGACAACCTTAATCCATCATTGTGCATCAGTGTCCAAGTTCATCACCAATTCAACAGTTCAAGTGCAATTTAGAGAGAATCCAATAGAAATTCAAGTGTGTTTAATCAATTTCTAGCCTTCAATCAACAAAGACTCAAAAGTGACGTATAAATTGGATTATTCAATTGACTTAGTTAAGACTTGCACAAATGTCAAACAGTTCGAATTATTAACTATTGCAACTAAAATCGATTCATACTCAACAAAAACAGGTCAAATTATGTTCAATAGAAAGCAAGAGTCTAAAATTATCTATTACTCCCCACAATGTCAACTAATAGACCTAAAAATTGAGTAGGGCAATCGAAGAAAACCACAAAAAGGTAACAATAAGGAATGCATGGCACATGTTCGATGAATTGCCACAATCAAATTCAGCTAAAACTCAAAGCTTTGCAACCTAATCATCCTCCCACATCACCCAATCATGTAAATATAAGGGCTATCACAACAAATTGAGTCCTAGAGTGCTCAAAATAAGTCAAAATTGGCAAGAAATCACAACAAAAGGGTCGTGTATAACCAAAATCAACATAAAAGCTATTCTAGTATAAAATTCATCCTTAATCTAACAAAAACGTCCATATTAATCAATGCAAGACAAAGGGAGAGAGATAGCCATACTTACCGATCGAATTTAATCGAGAAAATTTGAATTTGGATTGTTCGCACCCTTTTTGACTCGACCTCAAATCCGCTCCAAATCCGAAATTTTTCGGCGAAAAGTGTATGTGGTGATGTGGGTGAGGTGTGGTGTGAATTTGACAGGAGGAAATGGAGTGCAAAGTTGATTTTGAGAGAGTGTGTGTGCGTATGTGTGAAAATCGTGAATTGGGAGGGGGGAAGAACTGACCCAATTCTGCGTGCAAGTGTATTTATACCTGTGCGGCGTCTTGGCCAAGATTGGATTCTGGGCTCAGTGTCTCGGCCGAGATCCGTTCTTCGCTTTCAGGACCAGTTGGCTCAGCAGTGGGTCTCGGCCGAGATGCTTTAGTTTCTCGGCCGAGATAACGTTCCAGCAGTTTTATCCCCATTCTGGACAAATGGATCTCGGCCGAGATGAATGTGTGTCTCGGCCGAGATTAGCTTCCAGCAAATCAGCCCCAATTCCAGGCAAATCAATCTCGGCCGAGATGATGTAGTGTCTCGGCCGAGATAACTCTCCAGCAGTTTTGTCCCCATTCTGGACAAGTAGATCTCGGCCGAGATGAATGTGTGTCGCGGCTGAGATTAGCTTCCAGCAAATTTACTTCTTTTTGGGCCCTTCTGAATCTCGGCTGAGATGCTTCATGTTTCTCGGCCGAGATATGTTTCCAGTGGGGGTTGCCCTGTTCACCTGCATGACGTCTCGATCGAGATTTCTTCTGCGTCTCGGCCGAGATGGCCTCCCCTGCATTTTTCCTCCATTTTGGTCTTCTTCACCCCCATTCCACACCATATCTTGTCTTGATTGTTTAATAACTACAGACATCTTAACAAAAAAATGAAAAAGCACAAGATAATACTAATTACTTTAAACTACGAAAATCTAAAGATTACCATCGGGTTGCCTCCCGACAAGAGCCTTTGTTTAACGTCGTTGGCTCGACGGACCTTCCTTAGTGCAGTGGTGGGTCTTCCACGTGCTCCTCTTCTCCGAGTGTGTCTTGAAAACGCTCTAGATAAGGCTTGAGAAGATGCCTGTTGCCTTTGAATATTTTATCGATTTTGCCACTTTCAATCTCGATGGCACCATGATCGAACACCTTAGTGACAACAAAGGGTCCTATCCACCTTGAACGGAGCTTGCCCGGAAATAACTCCAACCGGGAGTGATATAATAGCACTTTCTCCCCAACCACAAACGTTTTCTGGGTAACTCTCGAGTCATGAAAAGCCTTCGTTTTCTCCTTATAGATCATGGCGTTTTCAAAAGCTTCATTTCGAACTTCTTCAAGCTCTTGCAATTGGAGCTTCCGGTGCACACCGGCTTCATCGAGGTTCATATTGCATCTCCGAATAGCCCAATAGGCTCTATGTTCAAGTTCAACCGGGAGATGGCATGGCTTTTGGTAGCGTCGTTTCCGACTACCAAATTAAATCGTGTATGAAGATACACTTAAACCTTACCGACTATCCTACCTAGTAGAATGGTAAATAAGGGTCGATCCCACAGGGAACGGCCGAACAATTTTGATTATGATGTCAAGCGGTTTATGATTAAGAATGCAAGAAATAAATACTTAAGAAAGCAATAAGGGGGGTTTGATGGGAAACTAACAATCTATTAATGATAATTAAAAGGAAATAGACACAATTAAAAGAAACAAGTAACTCAAAAACATTAGAAGAGGTCTTTTTCAGTTTTAGTTTTCAAATAGTAAAACAAGTCACCCTTGATCATGCTTCCCCTTGGTCTTGAACAATTGATGCAACTATTGTTAATGCCCCATTGAATTGTGATTTAAGCCCTTATCTCAAGACTATTAACAAGCTCTAATAGCCTTGTCGTCCCTTAATCTTAGTTAATCAAAATAAGCTCTTCGACTAACCCTATTCAGTTTAACCGAATCCTCGAACAAACTCTCTTAGATTCAATCACCAAAAGCATTAAACACTAGGACAACGAGATAAATTCAACATAAAACTCGAAAGCTCGGTTTTAGTGGTTGAACTTTATGTTATCCCCAATAAATAATTATTGTTCGCTACTCGGGAATCGGAAATCCTACAATTACGGATAGTAATTTCCTATTCTAGCAACACATTCACAAATCCCTTAAAGGGTGATCAAACCAATAATTAATTCATAAATGTGAATCAACAAAAGCAAATAACACAAAACACTTAAATACACAATAATCTCGGTAACATTAACCGTAATAATCACATCAATGTCTCGACTCAAGGTTCCACAATGATCAAGGATGAACTAAGGGTGATAGCCACCCATATTAACTAATACAATCAGAAAATAAATGGAAAAATGAAGAAACATGATACTGATTTGGATAAATCCAAAGATGTCAATTGGAGAAGATGATCCTTCAATCCCTTATCCAATCTCCTTCTTTGGTGGCTGAAATGTGCTCTCCAAGTATCAAAAGCTCTCCAAAAGTTGTCTAAAAGTTAGGTTAAATTCGAATGGGATGATATATATATAAAGGGAGAAAGTGCTAGACAAAAATAGGCAAAAACGTATTCAGGATTTTAAAACAGGGTAGTGAATCTCGGCCGAGACGGGAGTGTGTCTCGGCCGAGACGTGAAAGAGGGCTTTCAGGAATTTTGGGTCGAAGGTCAATCTCGGCCGAGATTTGGTGGTATCTCGGCCGAGACGTGAAACAGGGGAAATTAGGGCTTTTTGGGATTTGACTCATCTCGGCCGAGATTGGATTGTATCTCGGCCGAGATCTTCATTTTTGATATTCTTCAAGAATTCCCTGGAGGCTCATCTCGGCCGAGATTGACATCCTATCTCGGCCGAGATCTTCAGTCTTGCAAAACTTCACCAAAACCCTGGAGGCTCATCTCGGCCGAGATTAACATCCTGTCTCGGCCGAGATCTTCATGTGGCTCTTCCTTTCTTGCCTCGATCGATCCCTTGACTCCTCGGTCGTTTAATCTTCGATTTTGACCCTTTTTACACCTGTCTTAATACAAAAATAGCTCAAACGCATTATTTTGCCCATTAGAATATAAAAGCACTAAATACACATAATTATGCACGTTATTGACACTAAAATGACACTAAAAGTGCCCTAAAGTGCGTGCACGGAACACGTGTACCAAATCTCCCCAAACTTAAAACTTGTTCGTCCCGAACAATAAAGAGAAAGACAAAAGAACACGTGTTTAGGGCAAAGTTTAGTGGCATTTGATTTCAGAATTTTCATGAAAAAGAGTAAGAGATCATGATAAAAGTGAGCATGTGTGATTGACTAGATCCACTACTCTCGAGACAAAACACTCTAAACTTAAGATCCTCACATGGTGAGTGTAACTCTCGACTCTCAAGTGTATCAAAATGGAAGTGTATACGCTCACATTGAAATGCATAAAATGCCTACCATAAGCTTGCCAATCATCTAAATTTCGATGTACACCGGCATGTGTGACAAAGAATCAAAAAGGTCTTTAATAGGTTGTAATGTTGGCTTGGGGTAAGGTGGGATAATTTTGGGTAGAAGTGACTATAAAACGGACTAAATGAGTCGTGCACTACCCATCTACCCCTCAAACAATGGTCACTCTACCTCACTCTTTACTTCCTTAGTAAACCAATCTCAAAAATTGATTTCTTCACCTTACCACAAAGTCTACAACCTAAATACTTTCTCAATTTTCCTTTGAAGTGTATTTTCTTTTGAATTTCTACAACTTTGAGAACATCTATCAAAAGGCATTTACATTACTAGCCTCTCCAAATCAAAAGTAACAAAGGAGTATATACAACTAACTTTTTCTTTTGTTTTTCTGATTTTTCGACTTTTTCCGATTTTCGACCTTTTTTTTTTTTTTTTTTTTTTTTTATAATACACAAACAAAAATTGGAGAGGACTAGTATTCTCAATTCTTTTCCTATTGTTACAAATCCTTTCACCCTTCAATATTCCCAATAGTTCACCCTTTTCAATCCCAAATTACCCGACTACCTTCCAACCACCTCCCTCATACTCAAATAGTCCAATTAGGTTCAAAGGCTAATCGAAAGGGTTTCGGCTTGTAGAATTGGGTTGTCAAACAAAAGGCTAAAAGCTCAAGGGGCTCAACTAGAGACAATATCAAATTAGGTAAAAAGGATGTGTTTTCAAGCTTGAAAGTAGGCTCAAATCAAGGATTGCCTAAGATCATTTTCAATGTCACACAATGTACCGACTCATGCAAAATATAGAATCAAGGCAAGTTCTAGAGACAACTAAATGCACTCAATGAATTTCACACCGAAAGAAAGTTTACGTTACTCCAAAGGCGGGAGTATCTTCTAAAGCTCAAAAACTCACTCGGTTGCAATTTTTGATCAAAAGTTTTGAGTGTATGTTCAATTTTGTTTCAAAAGTCTATCATGCTCTACCATGTGCTTCTTTCAAAGATATTTGTCAAAAACTTTCATCATTAATCAATGCCACATTTTCTTGTCCTAAACTTCATCCAATTGCTTTCTCGAGCTGCCAATTTGTACGAATCCCACCCCCTCCCCAAACTTAGTTGCAAACTTAGTTTGTGGAAAAAGAGGAGTACAATTTGGTGGCTCACCGAACTTAACCATTTTATTAAACGTTTATTCACAAACATTAACTAGATGAACTATTTTATTAAGAATCCTACGCCTACAACAATAAGGGGAAAATGTGTGCGTACTTATCAACCAAACAAACAATTTGACTTTAAGGCACCCAATGATTATTCAAGAATCCGAAATGGCCAAATGCATATGTAATAATAATACCAACCAAGGCTAATAAGAATGACAATGGCTCACAGGCCGGCAATATTACCAACAATACAAATGGACAATATCACAAAAGCAATCAATATATAAATCAAATTGGCGCACAGGCCATCACAACAAATCCAACAAGCAAGTTATGTCAAATGGCTCACAGGCCAACAGTATAGATAATGAAAGATAAAAAACGGGGGGTAGGGAATTTCGAGCAACCGAAATGGTCTTATCTTTTTGTTTCCCCCAAACTTAGTTTTGCAACTAAGTTTGGGACAAAAAGGTAAGACTTCTCGGTCGCTCTACTCACAGCGAGCGGGAAGGTCGGGAACTCGAGCCAGTGAAACATCCTTTTATTGACTTGAAAAGGTCGAGAATCTTGGTCTGATTTTCTTGGATAGTGTCCTTGATTCCTCTCAGCTCAGCTCCAATAGATGCTCGTAGCTCCACCAATTCGGCTCTGACGCCTTTGATCTCGGCCCCCATGGCTGCCATTAAGCCCTCCTGCCGTTCCTGGAACTCAGATTGAGTTAGAATGGCAGTAGATGGTCATTTCCTGGATGGTTGCTCTGGTTGGCTGCTTCCTTCCCCTTCAACCCCTACGCTCCGAACCCGTGCCACCGGACGTGGCTTTTTAGCACGCTTGAATTTGGTCAGTTCTTCCCGGTTTGGCTCCAAGGAGGCATTGAGGTGTGCCTCGGAGCTCAATTCCAAATTCAGCTTGCTTGCCAGGTGAGTGATGTAAGTCAGTCCGGGGTTAGGTAGGCGGAGGTAAGGTCCCTCGTTTTGGAGAACGTAAGGGACAGCCGGACCCGATGTGCCTTCTTTGTACCCGAGCATGGCAATGCGCATGTTCTCCATCTCCTCCCAATCCAAATAATAATCAGTGGTGATCGGTGTGTACTCTGGGAGGGGAACATTGTAGTGCTCGAGTATAGGGGTTATCAACGCCCCACAATAGATCGGGTCGGGCATTTTCGTTTCTCTTTTTCTCTCCGTCCTCAATTCTTTCACTATCTTCTGAAAACATGATGCCAAATCCTTTTGGAAGTTCCTCTTTCTCCGATCCACGATGGCCCAAAGAATTTCCATCTCGTATAATCGGGGCGAGCTGATCTCTTTCCGGCCACATATGGTGGAGCTCAACAGCTTCTGTAAATACTTCACGACGGGGTTTCGAATGGCGGTGAGCCTGGAGCCCCTTGGATCATACGCTTGAGGTGCAACTATTCCGGGGGCGGCAGTGATTTGCTCCCAAAATTGTTGCACGTTGAACTCTCTCAACGCATGATTATCACCGTAGGCTCTAGGCTTGAAGCCATATATCTTTTCCAAGTTGTCGTGGCTTAGTGTCTTCTGTTCGTTAAGAAGCTGGAACTTGAAATGATGAACTGAAACGCCGGAAAGGACCTCCTCCTCGATCTCGAGTGTGCTGAAGAACTCGAGTACAAATTTGAGGAAGGTTGGTCGGGGTGCTAGGCACTGAACTAGACCTGCTTCGTCTAGCAACTCCAGAACATTTTGCCGGATGCCCATGGCGTCTAAAATCTTGGGATCGCCATATCGGGTTGCTGACACCCCCCTCTTCATCAATTTATCAAAACGTTTTCGTTGCTCCTCTGTTCCCAGCACAATATCAAAATCTATGGGCTTTGTGGATTTGTCAGTGGCAGTCGGTGGGACTTCCGGTGGAGGAACCTCCGGAGTAGGCTCAACAGCCTTCTCCTTACCCTTGGCTTGGCTTCTTCGGATTTTATGCGTGACTCTTCGGCCCGAAGTGCCTTCTTGGGTGTTGCCTTTTGTGGGTTTCGGAGGTGCCATGGGTACCTAAAATCAACAATTCAATAATCAAAAACTTGTGGCAAAATAACTAGTTCAAGTGCAAGTAAGAAGTGCCTAGGTTCATTTGAATCCAACTATATCTCTAACAAAAACAAGACAAAATATATCGATTATGCAGTGACAACCAAATCATATTCAAATAAGGTCACACATTACAATAATATCAACAAGTTGTCTCAAAAGAAACAGAGAATATAGTCGAATTCAACGCCTAGCACGTGCTTGATAATATGCCACAACGAATTTAGCCTTTTCAAAAACTCACAAGATCATACTCAACATGCCACCCACTCTATCATCAGTCAAACATACGAACTATCACTCAATTTTATCATTTACATGCATAACACTTATCACATGGCAAAAAATCAATACAAGTACTTGTATGTATAACCAAGTTCAACGAATATGCATATAAACGTGAAATTAACTTTCAATCTCAACAATGTATACACTAATACGCAACAATGAATCTAAAGGAGGAGATAGCCGTACTTACCAGTTGAGTTTAACCGAAAAAAATTTGAATTTGGGTTGCTCGCGCCCTTTTTGAATCGACCTCAAATGTGCTCCAAATCCAAATATTTTCGAGGGAGAGTTGGTGTGGTGATGTGAGTGAGGTGTGGTGTGAATTTTAGAGGTGGAAATCGAGTGCAAGGGTGATTATTGGAGTAGTGTGTGCGTGAGTGTGTGTAAATCGCAAATTTGGGGAAGAACTGACCTAATTTTCGCGCATGGGGTATTTATACCTGTTCTCCGTCTCGGCCGAGATTCTAACTTGGGCCCTTTGTCTCGGCCGAGATCCGTTCTTTGCTGTCAGGAAAAATTGACCCGGCAAATAATCTCGGCCGAGATTATGTAGTGTCTCGGCCGAGATTAAATCTCAGCACTTTTAACCCCATTCTGGACAAACCCGTCTCGGCCGAGATTGTTCTTCAGCGAATTTGCCTCCATTCTGGACAACCCCGTCTCGGCCTAGATTCGGTCCTGTCTCGGCCGAGATGCTCTTCCAGAGAATTTGGCTCAATTTCCTTTCAAACCCGTCTAGGCCGAGATAAGGTAATGTCTCGGCCGAGATTATCTTCCAGCAAATTTTCCAGATTTTTGCATCTTTTGATCTCGGCCGAGATGAGACATGTGTCTCGGCCGAGAAAGGCTTCCAGGGAAAAATTTGGCCTTTCACTCACTTGGGGTCTCGGCCGAGATTTCTTCTGTGTCTCGGCCGAGATGGTTCTCCCCTGCATTTTTCCACCCTTTTTGGTGTTCTTCACCCCCATTCTACACCATGTCTTGGCTTTGAATTTGCTTGTTTGGTACCTGCACACATTTTAACAAACAAAATTCAAAATATGTAAATAATAGTAAAACTACTAAGCTATGAATTTAAAATACGAGAAAACGAGTAAACGCCGGGTTGCCTCCCGACAAGCGCCTTTGTTTAACGTCGTTGGCTCGACGGACGCTTTTTCAGTTTGGTGTCTTCCACTCTTTCTTCTTCACCGGGGCTTTCTTGAATATGCTCTAGATAAGGCTTGAGAAGATGCCCATTGACCTTGAAGATTTTTCCGGTTTTACCACTTTCAATTTCAATGGCTCCATGATCGAAGACCTTAGTGACAACAAAGGGTCCTACCCATCTCGAACGGAGCTTGCCCGAAAATAACTTCAACCGAGAGTGATATAGTAGCACTTTCTCCCCAACCGCAAACGTTTTCCGGGTAATCCTCGAGTCATGAAAAGCCTTCGTTTTCTCCTTGTAGATCATGGCGTTTTCAAAGGCTTCATTCCGAATTTCTTCGAGCTCTTGTAATTGGAGCTTTCGGTGTACACCGGCTTCATCAAGGTTCATGTTGCATCTTCGAATAGCCCAGTAGGCTCTATGTTCAAGTTCCACCGGGAGATGGCATTGCTTTCCATAAATGAGTCGAAAGGGAGACATACCAATTGGAGTTTTATAGGCAGTCCTATACGCCCATAATGCATCATTAAGCCTCAAACTCCAATCCTTGCGATTTGGTTGCACAGTCTTCTCCAATATCGACTTGATTTCCCGATTCGAAGTTTCGGCTTGCCCATTGGTTTGTGGATGATAAGGCGTCGAAACTTTGTGCAATACAGCGTATTTCTTCAGCAATGCATCGATTGTTCGGTTGCAAAAGTGCGTGCCTCTATCACTTATAATGGCTTTTGGTATCCCAAACCGAGCAAAAATGTTGGATTGGACGAATTCGGCCACAACTTTAGAGTCATTGGTTCGGGTTGCTTTCGCCTCCACCCACTTGGACACATAGTCAACAGCCAACAATATGTACAAATTCCCATAAGACAAGGGAAACGGTCCCATGAAGTCCATACCCCAAACATCAAAAATTTCACAGACTACAATCGGGTTTTGGGGCATTTGATTTCTTTGAGAGACATTTCCCGTCTTTTGACAGTTGTCACAGGACTTGCAAAAAACAAGGGCATCTCTAAATATGGTGGGCCAAAACAATCCACTCTCAAGCACTTTGTATGCCGTCCTCTTCGGCCCGAAGTGGCCTCCACAAGCATGTGAGTGGCAAAAATTCAACACCGACTGCACTTCGTCTTCGGGAATGCATCTCCTGATTACTTGATCTTACCCATATTTCCACAGGTATGGATCATCCCAAACAAAATGCTTCGACTCACTCTTCAACCTATCCTTCTGCGGCTTACTCATCCCATTAGGAAATCTTTTGGACACCAAATAATTCACCATGTTGGCATACCAAGGGACTTTTGTGCTTGTCATGGCTAGCAATTGCTCATCTGGAAAGCTCTCCTTCAAGGGCATTTCGTCCTCCTCTTGTATCAAACGGCTTAAATGATCCGCCACCCAATTCTCCTTTCCTTTCTTGTCTTTGATTTCCAAATCAAATTCCTGAAGTAGCAAAATCCATCGGATGAGTCTTGGTTTAGCTTCCTTCTTTGATAATAGAAACCGAAGAGCTGCATGATCAGAAAAAACGATAATCTTAGTACCAAGCAGATATGACCTAAACTTTTCTAAAGCAAAAACTATGGCCAAGAGTTCTTTTTCTGTGGTGGTGTAGTTTGCTTGTGCCGGATTTAGGGTCCTTGAGGCGTAGTAGATCACATGTGCTGCTTTTTCCTTCCGTTGCCCCAATACAGCTCCCACTGCATAGTTGCTTGCATCACACATTATCTCGAACGGCAGTGTCCAGTCCGGAGGTTGGATGATGGGGGGCGATGTAAGGGCCTCCTTGAGCTGATCAAAGGCCATCTTGCATTCGGTTGACATCTCAAATTCAACGTCCTTTTGCAATAGCCGACACAGAGGGGCAGAGATCTTGGAAAAATCCTTAATGAAGCGCCTATAGAAACCTGCATGGCCAAGAAACGATCGAACTTCCCGCACAGTTGCGGGGTAAGGCAAGGCAACAATCAAATCAACTTTAGACTTATCAACCTCAATCCCTTTTGATGAAATTATATGCCCAAGAACGATGCCTTGCTCAACCATAAAATGACATTTCTCCCAATTCAAAACAAGATTTATTTCTATGCACCTTTTCAGAATTTTAGCAAGATTATCAAGGCATTTTTCGAAAGACTCACCATACACACTAAAATCATCCATGAAAACTTCAATAATATTCCCAACATATTCGGAAAAAATACTTACCATGCACCTTTGAAAGGTGGCCGGGGCATTGCATAGCCCAAATGGCATCCTCCTCCATGCAAAAGTACCGAAGGGGCATGTGAAAGTGGTCTTCTCTTGATCTTCTGGAGAGATGGCTATTTGAAAGTATCCGGAATATCCATCCAAGAAGCAGTAGAAGGAATGCCCGGCCAATCTCTCAAGCATTTGGTCAATGAATGGCAAAGGAAAATGATCTTTGCGGGTCATGGCATTTAGCTTGCGGTAATCGATGCACACTCGCCATCCGGTTTGCAAGCGGGTGGGAACCATTTCCCCGTCTTTGTTCTCCACCACCGTCACTCCCGACTTTTTGGGCACGACCTGTGTTGGGCTCACATATTTGCTATCCGATATTGGATAAATAATCCCAACATCGAGTAGCTTGATGATCTCCGTCTTTACCACCTCCATCATAGGTGGGTTAAGCCGCCTTTGCGGTTCCCGACTTGGTTTGGCATTATCCTCCAACAATATCCGGTGTATGCATAGGGATGGACTAATGCCTTTGATGTCAGCAATAGTCCAACCTATAGCTTCTTTGTTAATCTTGAGGGCCCCGATCAATGCTTGTTCTTGAGTGGATGTGAGCTTTGATGAGATAATCACCGATAAGGTTTCATCCTCCCCAAGATATGCGTATTTGAGATGGGGGGGGAAGGGCTTTGAGCTCAATGGTTGGTGCCTTGATGGTAGAAGGTAGCAGCTTTTCTTGAGGGTCAGGCAAAGGTAAGAATTTGGGAAAGGACTTGGTTCGGAAAGGCTTGGATGATTTCGATTGTTCCACTGTCCCCACAAACTCTTTCTTGGTGTCCATCGGCTCTATCCTCTCTAGATCGGCCGCCAATTCAATTGCTTCTTCGTCCCTACAATAACACTCAAACACTTCCTCCACAAGGGGATCAATAACATCAATGACATCAATAGAATAAACACTATGCAAATCCTCAGGATATTTCATTGAATCAAAAATATTGAATTGCACTACTTGGCCAGCAAATTCCATGCTAAGAGTTCCCTCTCGCACGTCAATCTTTGTTTGGGAGGTATTCAAGAACGGCCTCCCAAGCAGGATTGGAGTGGAATCGGGCGAATTTCCATGCATGTCAAGTACATAGAAATCTGCTGGAAAGATGAGGTTATCCACCTCAACTATCACGTCCTCAATCACCCCGTCCGGAAACGAGGTGCTTCAGTCCGCCAGTTGGATGACTACCCTCGTGTCTTTCAGTGGACCCAAGTTCAAGCTATTGAAAATAGAACGGGGCATCACATTGATCGATGCCCCCAAATCAAGCATGGCCTTTTCAATCAGACAATTACCGATTTTAATTGGGATGGTGAACATCCCCGGGTCCTTGCATTTCTGTGGCATCTTCTTCTGAAAAAACGCCGAGATGTTTTCTCCCATGAAGACTTTCTCATTCCCATGTAGACGCCTTTTGTTGGTGCATAAATCTTTCAAAAACTTTGCGTACCGCGGAATCTGTTTTACGGCGTCCATTAAAGGAATACTGATTTCCACCTTCCTGAATACCTCCATTATCTCCTTGTCTCTATTCTTGTCGGGAATCTTCTTCATTTGACTCGGAAACGGAAGTGGGGGTATTTCAGAATTTTTGCTGGATTTCAGGGAATCTCGGCCGAGATTTTTGTGTGTCTCGGCCGAGACAGATGGGCAGAGAATTTTGTCTGGACGAGCTGGCACATCTCGGCTGAGATCCTGATGTGTCTCGGCTGAGACAGGTGGGCAGAGAATTCTGTCTTCTGGACAATGTGAGACATCTCGGCCGAGATCCTGATATGTCTCGGCCGAGATTTCCTGTTTTGCACCCTCCCCTTCACTTTCAACTCTACTTGCTCCTTCATTTGACTTCCCCTTTTCAAGGACCTTCCCGCTTCTCAAAATCCCCACACTGACATTCTCAATTTCACTTTGTGGAGAGTATTTCATGATAGGAAAAGGCAATAGGTGGTCGGGGAAGCAAGCAGCTAATGCCTCCTTTTGCTTACGCAACTCCTTGGCAATCTTCCACTTAGGTGTCCAAACTTTACTTTCAACCACATGGGAAGTCTCTTCTTTCCTCGAACCATCATTCACGTCCACAGTCTGTCCTTGTGAAGTATACCCGGGCTTTTCAGGCTCTCCAAGTAACTCCTCACCCATAATAGCAATGGCACTCACATTTTTTGGGTTAACTTCCGGTTGAGCCGGTAATCTTCCTCCTTGTGCATTTTCTAAACGAGAAACCGCCGATGCTATTTGACTGACCTGATTTTCGATACTCTGAAACCTAGAGCTTGATTCCTTCTGTAATTGGAGCGTACTAGTGGCTAGGTTTTTCACTATATCAGATAGGGAAGGATCACAGGGTACCTGCTCGGGTTGTTGTCTCTGCTGGAACATTCCCCTAGTAAAAGGGGGTCGGTTTTGCCCACTGTGATCACCCTGTTGATTATTGCTCGGATTCTGATTGCCGTATTTGAAGTTCGGATGGTCCCTCCAACCAGGGTTGTACGATTGAGAATACGAATCATACTTCCTCCCGGATGAGTTGGGATTAAAATTGTGAACCGCGTTGGCATGAGCCTCCATTTCTTCTCCGAGAACCGGGCAAGTATCAGTAGTGTGTTCAGTGACTTGGCAAATTCTGCAAGGCTTGGAGGTGGGAGTGCCACCCGAGATTACCTTCTTCACCAAGTCGGTGAGTTGGTCTAACCTCTCTTCAACAGACGAGTCTATCACATCCTTTACCCGTCTCACTGGCTCTCTGCATCCAAATTGTTGAGTATTAGCAGCTATTTTGGATATCAGTGCTCGAGCCTCAGTAGGCGTCTTATCAGATAAAACCCCTCCACTTGCTGAATCAATCATATTTCTGTCTGCCAGGCAAAGTCCTTCATACCAATACTGAATCAGCAGTTGCGGAGTGATCTGATGTGGAGGGCAACTTCCAACCAGCCTTTTGAAACGTTCCCAATACTCATATAACGTTTCACCTTGCATCTGCCTCACCCCACTGATCTCCTTTCGAATGGTGGTGGCTCGAGAAGCTGCGAAGAATTTCTCCAAGAACTGGGTTTCCATCTGCTCCCAGGTGGTAATTGATCCGGATGGAAGGTAATATAGCCAGTCCCGAGCAAGATCCTTCAGGGAGAACGGGAATGCTCGAAGTTTTATCTGTTCTTCCGTCACCCTTGATGGCTTCATACTTGAACAGACCACATGGAACTCCTTGAGGTGCTTATAAGGGTCCTCCCCGGACAATCCATGAAAGGAAGGTAGTAGGTGGATGAGTCCGGATTTCAACTCGAAGGCCGTGTCGTTTCCTATGGCTGGGAAGGTGATGCACAAGGGCTCTTGAGCAACCCTAGTGTGAGCCAACTCCTTCATCGTTCTTTCTTGACCTTGATCCTCAGCCATTTCTTCCAAGTTAATAATATCTTCACCCCCTAAATTCAGCACTTCAATTCTTTCTCGGACTTGCTCCAAATCTCGAGCTCTCCTTCTCAATTCACGTTCACGTTCCTTAATATCCGGTTCAAATAGCAATCCTTTTTCCCCTTGCGAACGCAAGAACATTCACTACAAGCAAACAAAAGTAAGGAAACAAAGTGAGATTATAAAATTACTAATCTAAACAAGAAGATAACTATATATGTAATTAATCATAATGCTTGATCAACAAATCAACTCTATTCTAATCACCGTTCCCCGGCAACGGCGCCAAAATTTGGTAGCGTCGTTTCCGACTACCAAATTAAATCGTGTATGAAGATACACTTAAACCTTACCGACTATCCTACCTAGTAGAATGGTAAATAAGGGTCGATCCCACAGGGAACGGCCGAACAGTTTTGATTATGATGTCAAGCGGTTTATGATTAAGAATGCAAGAAATAAATACTTAAGAAAGCAATAAGGGGGGTTTGATGGGAAACTAACAATCTATTAATGATAATTAAAAGGAAATAGACACAATTAAAAGAAACAAGTAACTCAAAAACACTAGAAGAGGTCTTTTTCAGTTTTAGTTTTCAAATAGTAAAACAAGTCACCCTTGATCATGCTTCCCCTTGGTCTTGAACAATTGATGCAACTATTGTTAATGCCCGATTGAATTGGGATTTAAGCCCTTATCTCAAGACTATTAACAAGCTCTAATAGCCTTGTCGTCCCTTAATCTTAGTTAATCAAAATAAGCTCTTCGACTAACCCTATTCAGTTTAACCGAATCCTCGAACAAACTCTCTTAGATTCAATCACCAAAAGCATTAAACACTAGGACAACGAGATAAATTCAACATAAAACTCGAAAGCTCGGTTTTAGTGGTTGAACTTTGTGTTATCCCCAATAAATAATTATTGTTCGCTACTCGGGAATCGGAAATCCTACAATTACGGATAGTAATCTCCTATTCTAGCAACACATTCACAAATCCCTTAAAGGGTGATCAAACCAATAATTAATTCATAAATGTGAATCAACAAAAGCAAATAACACAAAACACTTAAATACACAATAATCTCGGTAACATTAACCGTAATAATCACATCAATGTCTCGACTCAAGGTTCCACAATGATCAAGGATGAACTAAGGGTGCTAGCCACCCATATTAACTAATACAATCAGAAAATAAATGGAAAAATGAAGAAACATGATACTGATTTGGATAAATCCAAAGATGTCAATTGGAGAAGATGATCCTTCAATCCCTTGTCCAATCTCCTTCTTTGGTGGCTGAAATGTGCTCTCCAAGTATCAAAAGCTCTCCAAAAGTTGTCTAAAAGTTAGGTTAAATTCGAATGGGATGATATATATATAAAGGGAGAAAGTGCTAGACAAAAATAGGCAAAAACGTATTCAGGATTTTAAAACAGGGTAGTGAATCTCGGCCGAGACGGGAGTGTGTCTCGGCCGAGACGTGAAAGAGGGCTTTCAGGAATTTTGGGTCGAAGGTCAATCTCGGCCGAGATTTGGTGGTATCTCGGCCGAGACGTGAAACAGGGGAAATTAGGGTTTTTTGGGATTTGACTCATCTCGGCCGAGATTGGATTGTATCTTGGCCGAGATCTTCATTTTTTATATTCTTCAAGAATTCCCTGGAGGCTCATCTCGGCCGAGATTGACATCCTGTCTCGGCTGAGATCTTCAGTCTTGCAAAACTTCACCAAAACCCTGGAGGCTCATCTCGGCCGAGATTAACATCCTGTCTCGGCCGAGATCTTCATGTGGCTCTTCCTTTCTTGCCTCGATCGATCCCTTGACTCCTCGGTCGTTTAATCTTCGATTTTGACCCTTTTACACCTGTCTTAATACAAAAATAGCTCAAACGCATTATTTTGCCCATTAGAATATAAAAGTACTAAATACACATAATTATGCACGTTATTGACACTAAAATGACACTAAAAGTGCCCTAAAGTGCGTGCACGGAACACGTGTACCAGCTTTCCATAAATAAGTCGAAAGGGAGACACACCAATTGGAGTTTTATAGGCGGTCCTATACACCCATAATGCATCATTGAGCCTCAAACTCCAATCCTTGCGATTCGGTTGAACGGTCTTCTCCAATATCGACTTGATTTCCCGATTCGAAGTTTCGGCTTGCCCATTGGTTTGTGGATGATAGGGTGTCGAAACCTTGTGCAATACAGCATATTTCTTCAGCAATGCGTCGATTGTTCGGTTGCAAAAGTGTGTGCCTCTATCACTTATAATGGCTTTTGGTATCCCATACCGAGCAAAAATGTTGGATTGGACGAATTCGGCCACAACTTTGGAGTCATTGGTTCGGGTTGCTTTCGCCTCCACCCACTTGGACACATAGTCAACGGCAAGCAAAATGTACAAATTCCCATAAGACGAAGGGAACGGTCCCATGAAGTCCATACCCCAAACATAAAAAAATTTCCTACTTTCCATTTCGGTCCGTCCCGACTTATCTTTTCACACCTTTAAAAAAGAAATTTTCCTTACAATCTCCACCCTCAAAATCCCCACATTCAATCTCCACCTTTAAAAAAGTCAAAGAAATAGCAAAATCTATTTTTTCTTAACATCCGTGCCCGATCAACTATGAAAAGTTAGCTGGGATGGAGGGAGTATATATTATGTCATGTGTTGTTTTCATCAATACCCTCACCTTTCGGTCCTATTTTGGGTCTATGATTCTGGAGTGCTAGGTTAGGTGATCAGTATATCCTAACATTAATCAATTCTCCACACATCGAATAACAACTAGAACACACAATTATAGCACATATATAAACACTCACATTCGTAATTAAAATCTACTTTCTAACCCTAAGATAAACTACTCCATAGAAGTAAATAGAATTAACTAAAGATGGGAGATTTTATAACTAACATCATTGTTCAACAATAAATAAAAAGTGAATTAAAAATAAGAGTTAGAATACTACAGTCACCGGTCAATTCCGGTGGAAGAATATCCGTCATCTTCTCTAGCTCCTTAGCAAACTACTCTGAAAATCACCGTAGACTATGAACATAATTAAAACTGCTGAAAACATAAAATAAACATGATGTTAAAACAATTCCTAAGGCTACATATTTATGGAGTACACGAAGTAGGTCCCGAATGGGATTAATTCAGATAAAATCCATAAAACGTGTCAGCCATCATGAAACACGACGTTTTGCACGACCGAACCACCAAGCTGTTCGGTCGAGCAAATTCTATTCATGTGCAAACATTCTTGAAGTGTGTAGGGTGCACGACCGAGCCACAGGTTTGTTCGATCAGGCATAGTTTTCTGTTTTAACCTCGTGCTCTCGGTAAAGCTTTGCTCAATTGAGCCATTGCTTGTTTGGTCAAGTAAATGCTACTTGCTTTTCCTCCTTTTTTAACACATCTTTTGGGCTGCTCCACTCCCACTTGGCCCTATCCAAAAGCTATTTTGGGCCCAATTCTTTAATTCCTTCATTCTATGACTTATTTTAACTTTTTAGACTTGTGATTTCACCGTTAACATTAAAAACACGTTGTTTCGTACTGAAAACACTACAAAACCAACAGACAGATGAAAATCCATCAAACATATAAAAACTAGTATAGGAAGTACTAAATTTACGCAATAATGCACCATTTTAGTTATGAATTTGTGCCTATAAATCACGTAAAATATGGAATGATCACTAGAGAACACTCCAATCTGACCTCCAGCTTTAGGCAGGTACATTTAGATATGAAAACATACATTCTCTCTAGGGGTGATTTGATATTGTACCAAATCATCCATACAGATACCACACCAATATTTTCATTATATGTGTCGGTATCGGTATATACCGTTTATTATCGTTACCGTACCAAAATTTTGGTATATTAAAATTTTTCGGTGTACCATTAGAATTTGGTATACCAATTTACCAAAATGTTTTTAGTGTACCGATAAAAACAAAATACCAAAATTACCAAAATACCAAAAAAATCGGTATACTAGTACATACCAAAATATCGAAATTTTCTTGGTATTTTTAGCATATACGAAATTACCAAATTTTTTACTTATTATACCGTTACGCACATAATTTTTTTGATACGATCATACCGTACCGAAAATTTTAGTATTTTCGTTAAAATCTATCCTTTGTAGGAACTACCCGTAGTCGACGCCATACTCCCAAGAAAAGCTCGAATGACTTTTAAACAAAAAATAAAAGGGTACATGTACCTGAAACTAGCATAAGTGGGCAGGTAGAGAATATCTAAAGGCGCTAGACAACTCTCTCTAAGGAACATGAAAAAATAGCCCTGTAACTTCTCCTTACAAAGGGGGTCACAGTGACCAGGCTCGGGCGACTGTTTACCAAAAACAAGGTCTCCGCAAAGTCGTAAGATCATGTATAGGGGTTGACGACTGCCTAGTGCCGGAAGATCAAGGAAGTTGGTGACCTAATGATAGGGGACCAGGCGACCAAAGCTCCGATGAACGACGGTTGTAACTGTAACGGTCCTAAGGTAGTGAAATTTCTATTCGGGTAAGTTTGGACCTGTTCAAAGGCGTCAGTATCTGGGAACACATCTTGGAGAGAGCTCGGTGAAATACAAATGTTTGTAAAGATGCGGACTACCTGCACCTGGATAAGAAGACCCTATAAAGCTTGATTGTTCCTTGAGATTGGATTTGGGCTTAGGCCTTTCCTGTGTAGCTTAGGTGGAAGGAAAAGAAGACCCCTTCCAAGGGGCCTGAGCCATGAGTGAGATACCATTCTGGAAGATCTAGAATCTAACCATGTTTCATGACCTACAGGCTAAGGGACAGTCTCAAGTAGATGGTTTCTATAGGGCGTAGGCCTCCCAAAAGGTATACGATCATATAGCATAGGTACCAATAATCGTCCGAGGAGTGAGGGCTTGCGAAGGCATCGGCTTAGGGGACCCTTGGGAGTCTTTTATGTGATAGTTGGCTCGAGAGGGTGACTATCCATAAGTGATCTAAACGTTAGCAGCTTCGAGAGGAGAGCTAATTAAGAGTTGCGCCGCCTAATAACAATAAGAATTGGTTTTGGAAGTCTAGCACTCTACGAAGTTTGATGGTTTTTTTATGAAGTTCAATATGGAATGTCCCGCAATGCATGTTATACGAGATGATTGTTGGAGGACGATAAAGAGTATATTGACGACATTGCACCGGCAAATTGTTATTCTCATGCGCATTGATAAGGAGTCTTTTTGTATTTTTGCTATCAGAACATTGTATGAGTCATCTGAGGTTGTTTGGGAGAAATGTTGGAAATATTTATTAGAAGATGTTCTTTAAAGATAATGTTCGTTGGCTCAAATTGAAGGTACACCTATTTATATTATATTTACTTTCAATTAGATAATATATATATAAACATCATTATTTGTTATTCTTAATGTGGTACAAGTTTTTAATATTTTATATTCGTATAGTCTTACTAAATTGTTATTTATATCAGTTACCTTTTCACAAGGATTTGTAGCTTAGTGAAGATGGAATTAAGAACTTTGCATTAATTGAGATTTAAAAGATGTTGCGCAACCTCAGCAAGAGTCTAAGCTATTATGAACCTATCCTACTACAAAGAAGGATGTGTTGAGCCAACATACCAATAACTTGATTGCTAGAGAAATGAGCTACAATAAAGATGTTTTAACCAAGGAACTTGACAATTTGTTACCAAATTTTCGTCAAAGAGAAACGAAATGTGAATTATACCATCATGACCTCGATGAATTCAAACAAGGGCAGAGTCTTTTTTGTATATGGATATGGTGGTACTAGAAAGACTTACATGTGGAAAACTCTATCTGCTTCGGTAAGAGCAAGGGGAGATATTATCTTGAATATTGCTTTGAGTGGCAGAGCATCTGTGTTACTGCCTGGTGGAAGAACAACTCATTTCCGCTTTGCTATACCATTTCGTGTAATGGAAAACACAACGTGCTACATCTTTCAAGGAATAGAGCTTGCTGAGTTGATTGTGAAGTGCAAACTAAAATATTTTGTGATGAAGCACCAATGATGCACGAATATTGTCTTGAAGCACTTGATAAATCTTTGAAGGATATCATGCAATTGAAGGATCTATGTAACAATGTAACTTCTTTTGGTGGCAAAACTGTTGTTTGTTGGTGATCCTAGACAAATATTACCAATTCCCAAAGGTACAAGACAAGATATCGTTCGTGCTCCCATTAATTCTTCTGAAATATGGGACCATTGTATTACCTTGAGATTAACAAAAATATGAGGTTTACAGTAGGGCATGACACTGATGAACTTAAAGAATTTTTAGATTGGTTTTGGGTCACAAGTATAGACGACGACATAATAGGCGGTTGAAATATTAGAAATGTTGAGATTGAGATTCCCAATGATCATTTGTTGAATTTTCACGATGACCACAAAACTATTCATAGCACATATCCTAAATTTTTCAATAGATTGAATGATACTAAATATTTGCATGAGAGAGCTATTATATGTCTAACGCTTGGCATGGTCAATGCTGTGAATGCACACATGATAGAGAAGAATGCAAAGTATGCAGGATATATTATAGCTCTGACTGTGCTTGAAGGTCCGACTCCAATTGGGATATGTGATGGGTGAGGTTCACACAACCAAATCCTTGAAAAAAATTCGATGTTCTAGAACACCAAATCATGAGTTGACTATGAAAGTCGGTATGTCAGTCATGCTTTTGAGAAATATAGATCATTCCCATCGGTTTGTACAATGGCACTAGACTGGTTATCATGAAACTAGGTTTTCATGTTCTAGAAGGAAAAGCTTTGATTGGGGATAATGTTGATAGTTTGGTATTGATTCCAATAATTTCATTGACACCATCCGATTGCACACTGCCTTTTAAATTCCAACGTAATAGTTTCCTATAATTGTCATGACAATCAATTAAAGTCAAGAGCAGTCGCTATCTCACGTTAGTTCGTACTTTAAAAAGCCAGTCTTCAGTCATGGCAAACTTTGCGTTACGGTTTTAAGGGTCACAAACTAGAAGGACTGAAGATATTGATTTGTGATCACAAGAAAATAAAAGTTCTAACAAAACAACGAATGTTGTTTACAATGAAGTGTTAGGAATTTGTAATTTTTCTATTATTGTATGCAATGTAAGGAAGCAATTTTTTTTCTAAATTATGTTATACATTTTACTTATCTAAAAACTTTCAAATTAAAAAAATTATACATTTATTTATTTTAAAATACATATAAATATTGAAATATTATATTGTTTTATCATTATATTTATTCAGTATGACCATGTATCACATGAGTGGTTTATTAGTAGTAATAATAATCATAATGATAAAAATAAAAGGTAATTCTACAATGCAACTCTTGCATTAATACAATTATTATGTAACCTACTATTGCAGATAGTAACAGGCAATATTTTTATTTTTTTATTTAATGAAGTAGGTCCCGCTGTTTACTAATTCCACTATTCATTAGATTAACACACTCCTGATTTCCTATATAAGAGTTACACACATGTTTGCCTTCACGTTGGTGGAGTCGAAATGTCTTTTTTTCAACCTTTTCTTTTTCTTCTTTTGATATGATCCAGACATATTTAATTTCTTTATTTTCACTTTACCTAATAGTTAGCTTTATTTTATTTTTTTATATATGCTATTTCTCTTATGTGATTTCAGATAGAATAATTATTTTTTGTAACTAAATAATTTAATAATATACTAAGATATTTATTTTGTTTTGATTAATTATTTTAAAAACCTCAACTACGTTGCACAGTCAATTTGTATCATTTTTATCTATGTGAACAATTATGATGGTTCAATTAATTACAATTATTCATGCCAACACATTTATCTAAATAACACAAAACATGCTAAAAATATTAATATAAATTTAAAAAAACAAAATATATTGAATAATTTTTGTTTTAAAAATAGTTTTTTTTTTCTATCACATAAACTCATATTTCTTATTTAAAATTGAGGTTTTGACTTTTTGGTTAATTATTATTTGTATCATAATTTTTCATACATAACATAGAAAAACACCATATTTTTTATTTTTCAATTCCATGCACCCAATAGTTTTTTTTTCTTCTAATTGCCAAATTGTAGTCCGAAATCGAATTTTTATTATCCCAGTTGTAGACGTGTAATCACTAATTATTTTTTAAACATCTAACTAAATAAAAACAATAACGTTTATTAATTAGATTTTTAGATCATACAATGTTGTTTCATTTTATTAGGGGTCATAAGAATTTCTACAATTATGTTTATTGACTCACACTTAATTTCTGATACTAAGCGACAACCGCGTTGCTACTATAGTACTGCGATGAGTACAGGGCCGATCCCACAAAGATCGGCGTACTAAGCTAGATGAACTACCGCTATCATAATGACTTAATTGCTACCTAGACATACGACAATTGATTTTTTGATTTTAAAGCTAAGTTAACCAATTAGACAATAAACTAGATGAAATTAAATAACAAGTAATCAAAGATAATCAAATGAAGATAAATATTATAAAAGTCGATTTTGATTATGAACAATTAATGAAATCAACTCGATTGATTAAACCTTGAAATCGAATACTAGATATTAGGGAATAATCACATTAATATCCTCTATAAAAGTGAAAAACGCATCAATTACATCCAATTGATTGCCGTCTCCGATCAATCAATTAAATGTAACTCCTAAACGAGCCTAAGATCAATGTTCCCACGATTATCTCAAATTTCAGGATTTCTATTGATTAATCATGCCAATTGTTGTGATTTAATGTTAAATCTCCCCTAACTGATATTGATTCAACAAACAACAATTGCTAAATAATTGGCGAGACCATTCAACAATCAACAATAAATAATCAATTAACTACTATAGTACGGGATTCAACCAATCAGTTCACAACCACCAATCACCCATAATCTACTTTCTAATCCTATAATACAATAAAGCCAATCATCATTGTAATAATTGCTAAACAAGAAAATATAGACATAATCATGTTTAACAAGAAATAAATGATAAAAGGATAAAATCTAATGTTTTGATCTTGATCTTCCTTGAAAATATTTTTCTCCCTTGCCTTCACTTCAAATTTGGGGACTTTCAAATGAATTATGTATTGTCGAAATGAACTAGAAAAGTTGTTTTACGGACATTAGAGACCTAAACATGATAATGAGCCAAAAATAGCTCAACATGAGCTTGGCTCATGCAGAAATTCGCTAAAGCTCGCACAGCCCGTGCAGGAGTCGTCGCACAGCCCAGCCGTGCGACTCCTTAAAATCACCAATTTACTAGAACAGCTCGCACGGCCCGGCCGTGCGCTCTACCTTCAAACTGCACTCTTCCGATCCCGGCGCACGGCCCATGCGAGGTTGCACGACCTGACTGTCCGGTCAGTCTTTTCCTTTGTTTTGTTTGGTTTCCACTTCTATGCTTTTTCGGTCCAATCTTCATCTCCTTTTCCATTCTTCGTCCATTTTGGTCATAATTATCTGCAAAAACACTCAATACCAAGTTTATCGACGAATGGAAGGAAATACGAAATAAATGATGAACTGGAGTATAAAAATAAATTTTGTGTAAAAATAATTAAATACGAAAAAGATGTACAAAATCGATTATTCAGATCAAAGAGTAAAATTTACAACTTGTGAGTTCCTATCTCTAGTTCTCCTCTAATTCTTCTCTTCGATTGATTGATGTCGGAGTTGACTTTGATTTTTCCCGGTTTTAAACTTTGACTTGAGTAACGCTAATTCAAACGCTTGTGAGCTTGATTTTGAACTAAACGATACTTTTGATTCAATATGCAAAGAATGTCTTTGAAGATCTTGACGAACGACGAAGAACACCTTGAAGTTTTGACTTGAAAACGCCGATCGGAGGGGCTTAGCACCTTGATCTCGGATCAAACGTTGAAAACCTTGAGATTGGCTTTGTAACGCCTTGAAAATCTCAAGATTAGCTTCGTAACACCGGATTGGCTTTGTAACGCTAAATTTTGGCTTTGTAACGTCGGATTTTGGCTTTGTACCGCCTTAGTCTGAAGACTGGTTTTGTACCACCTTTCTTGAGCTTGTGTTGTTGTGATTTTGGTGGAAAATGAAGCCCTATTTATAGTTGTAGGATGGGAAAATCCTAATGGGCTTGAGTATGAATGGAGCGATATGATTGGTCTTTCACAATATCATTATCCATAAGATAAGTATTAAATTAATTGTTATTAATTTAATAATTACTGTAACAACTTGACACATGGAACATTCTGATTGGTCCATCATGACTTGATGTTTATCCTCATCTTCTTGGATAATTACTAAATTAATTTAATTTAATTTAGTAATATCTGCATCATCTTGACACGTGGCGGCTTCCCATTGGTCAATAAAATATATAGTAAACCACCAATTAAATTGACTATTTAACTTAGGAATTTTATTTACCCAATTCCTAATATTAAAAATAATCAATAGTAAATTGATATTCAATACATATTTTATTAAGTGGCGCATTTTAATTGGATACGAAATTTGCGTATCAACAAATGCCCCCTCGAGACTTGTTCACGGTTGATGTGTCTTGGAGTGGATAAGTCTCGAACTGACTTTCGAAATTTTTCCGGACATATCGATACTTTTATATTCGCATCAAAGAATTCTTGAATTTGGACTTGGATTTGGACTTGTAGATAGTTTATACTCACATCAAAGAGTTCTTAATTTAAATTTGACTTGTAGACCTTTTAAGCTCGTGCCAAGGAACCTCGAACTTGAATTTGAAACTTGTTGGTAGTTTATACTCATACCAATGAGTTCTTGAATTTGAAAGTTGAATCTTCAACATAATGGGCTTTGACGGATTTGACATATTTGACTTGGAAATGTGGATTTATCTGAGGTTGAGCTTGACAACCCAACTTGACGAACTTATTCAGAGCAACTTAGGAGAGGGAAACACAATATATATTTGTATGACTGAACTTAGAATATTTCTAAGCTGCCTATGGTGAAAAGGATCAAGTCGTAATTCAATTTTTCACTTTATGTTTTGTTTTTATTTGTGGGGGGAGGGGGGGTGCCGTGCACAGTTTATACTCATGCGGGCCAGGAGTGACTATTCTTTAACCACTTTAGCCAAAGTGGGGTATGTTAGAATTTTAACCACATACTTTACCTTTGGTGGTCGTCGTGCACAGTTTATCTTCATGCGAGACAGTAGGTCTTCATTTTTTTCTCATCTTTTTTTTTTTTGTTTTTCTTTTCTTTTCTTTCCTTTTTTTTTTTTTTTTTTTTTGTTTTTTTCTTCTTCCTCTCTTTTTTTTTTTTTTTTTTTTTTTTTTGCAGCAGGCTCAAGTTAATTTCAAGAACTCCCCATTTATGGGACCGATTCGTACACCATGTTTAAGTTCAAGTAAGGCATTTTCAACATCTTCCTCTTTTACGTGTCTATCTTTGTATTTGCTCCATTGTTTGTCCGTCATGTAGCATGAGGTGTCACCACAGCCATTATCTTCCAAGATAGTTGTAAGATTTGTTGTTGCATTGCCTTCATCTAACACTATATTTCCTTGCAAAACTAGTTGCATGACCTCGTCTTTGAATACAAAGCAGTCTTCTATTGAATGCCCCACCAACTGATGATACTTGTAATACTTTGGGTTATTAGTCCACCTAGCCTCTTCGGGTCGCTTCATTTCAGGTAATTCAATGAGATTTGCTTCCATCAAGTCATCGAATATCCCGGAGACATTGGAGTCCAAGAATGGGTATTGTTTTAATTGCATCTCCTTCAAAGTGAACTTTTTTTTCCCCCGGTCTTGAGAGATGTATTTTCCTTTGCTAGTCTTATTGTCTTCTTTTTAGCCAAACTTGATGGGCATCACAGCTACCGTCATGGATTCTTGGTTTGTAGGTGTAGTAAACAGTTTGCCCTCTTTATTCCAATCTTGTCTATTGCTAAACTTGCGGGACTCTTGAATTGGCGGTCCCTCTACTCCACTTGAAGTCATGCTTAGCTCCATATCGTGGGCTCTAGTTGCTAGTTCTTCATATGTCCTTGGGCAAATTCCTTGGAGGATGTACCGAAGACCCCATTGCATTCCTTGAGTGCACATTTTAATCGCGGAAGCTTTAGACAAACAATTTTTGCAATTGAGGCTCAGATTCCTCCGTCGGTTGATGTAGTCAACTACGGCCTCCTCTTTCCATTTGGCGTGTGTTGGTCAGTTCAATCATGCTCACCGTCCTCCTGGTGCTATAAAAGCGGTTGAGGAACTCTTGCTCCATTATTGCTCCATTTGCTCCCAACTATCAATGGAGTTGGCTTCTAAGTTTATATACCAGTTGAATGCATTCTCCTGCAAAGGCGAACAAATTGCTTCGTCAAATGATCACCATATGTCCCAGCATCGTTGCATGTCTCGATGAAATGAGCGATATGTTGTTTCGGGTTGCCTTTACCATCGAAATGAGCGATGTGTCCCACTGGGCGTGCTAAAAATTTATGACAATAAATTCTTGTGAGTTCCTATCTCTAGTTCTCCTCTGATTCTTCTCTTCGATTGATTGATGTCGGAGTTGACTTTGATTTTTGCTGGTTTTGAACTTTGACTTGAGTAACGTTAATTCAAAGGCTTGTGAGCCTGATTTTGAATTACACGATACTTTTGATTCAATATGCGAAAAATGTCTTCGAAGATCTTGACAAACAACGAAGAACACCCTCGAAGTATTGACTTGAAAACGCCTATCGGAGGGGCTTAACACCTTGATCTCGGATCAAACGTTGAAAATCTTGAGATTGGAACGCCTTGAAAATCTCAAGATTGGCTTCGTAACACCAGATTGGCTTTGTAACGCCGAATTTTGGCTTTATGACGACGGATTTTGGCTTTGTACCACCTTTCTTGAGCTTGTGTTGTTGTGATTTTTGGTGGAGAATGAAGCCCTATTTATAGTTGTAGGATGGGAAAACCCTAATGGGCTTGAGTATGAATGAAGCGATATGATTGGTCTTTCACAATATCATTATCAATAAGATAAGTATTAAATTAATTGTTATTAATTTAATAATTACTGTAACAACTTGACACATGGAACATTCTGATTGGTCCATCATGACTTGATGTTTATCCTCATCTTCTTGGATAATTACTAAATTAATTTAATTTAATTTAGTAATATCTGCATCATCTTGACATGTGGTGGCTTCGTATTGCTCAATAAAATATATAGTATACCACCAATTAAATTAATTATTTAACTTAGGAATTTTAGTTACCCAATTCCTAATATTAAAAATAATCAATATAAAATTGATATTCAACACATATTTTATTACGTGGCGCATTTTAATTGGATACGAAATTTGTGTATCAACAAGGAGCTTTGAATACAATAATAAGACAATAAACCCCCTATTATAAGCGTGTTTATAAAGGTAAAATCCCCCATTTATCATGTATACAATTGGGTGTGTTATTAATTCAATTTTGGGCTCCACGTAGCAATTGGAGCCCAAAACTTGCTTGAGTGCATGGTATTGAAAAAATTATACTTTGATGTATTTTTATATTACAGTTGAAAGATAATATTGCAAATGATAATGTACCAAAATGTCATTATTTTTTGCTTAGTTAACCCGATTTTTATTGTTGGATTAGTCTTAATCTCCTTTTTCTTTTATTACCAAATCAATCAAGAAACTTTTTTTTTTCAACCTCACTTTACTTGAAATGATTAAGTTTTGACACGAACTATTCACGACCTTTTTTTTTTTTTTTTTTTTTTTCTGGTCTCAACATACTCCACTCACTAAAGTAATAAGAAAGAATATTGTTGAAAGACTAAAATACCTTTAATTTAAATAAATTAATTACACGTTAACATGAATAAATAGTTTGTTCGTGCTGATTGAACGAGTCTTTAGTCTTTAGTTTTTATAATTATCTTACATAGTTTATTATAAATAAGCTTACATTCAAATTCTCATTTTTTCAATTCTAACAGAAAATAAATTACCTAAACATGCATATCGGTGGTTAAATTCACTGGACTTAATTTGCTTTAAATAAAATAATTCTTAAAGTTTTAAATATTAACAATTTTCAGTCACACTTCAATGTATATGATAAGAGACAAATTAAAACGAAATGATGATAAGTGAAAGTATCAATAAAATGATTATATAGTAGAAGGATCTAGGAATAAATTATAAAATAGTAGAAGATTTACAGCCGCATGAAAATCCGGCAAACACGTACAGCCTCCAGTCTCGGTCTCTTTCTGAAAATAACTAAACATTAACACACGGTTACTTTCGTCTATCATCAACCCATATTCGTTCTCTCCCTGCAACTTTGCCGCTTAATTTCTCGACGTCTCTGTATTGATCAACGTCAATTAAACAACCGTCGCCGGCCGTCTCTCCCGACGGCATGGCTTTTTCATCGGAAAGTGCATTATTCCAGAAATATGAGCTCGGCAAGCTCCTAGGCTGCGGCGCCTTTGCCAAAGTTTACCTAGCTAAAGACGTCGCCACCGGCCAAGACGTCGCCATTAAAGTCATCCATAAAAGCAGGCTCAACAATGACGCCAGTCTCATGGCCAATATCAAGCGCGAGATCTCAATTATGAGCAAGCTCCGCCACCCCCACACCGTGAGGCTTTTCGAAGTCCTCGCCACCAGGAACATTATCTACATCGTTCTCGAATACGTCAAAGGCGGCGAGCTCTTCGCCAAGGTCGCCAAAGGCCGCTTCGGCGAATCCGTCAGCCGCAAATATTTCCACCAATTAATCTCCGTCGTCAGTTACTGCCATTCCAGGGGGATTTACCACCGCGATTTGAAGCCTGAGAATTTGTTGCTCGACGAAAATGAGGATTTGAAAGTTTCGGATTTCGGACTCAGCGCATTGACCGATCAAGTCCAGGCCGACGGTCTTCTGCACACGCTCTGCGGCACGCCGGCGTACGTGGCACCGGAGATTCTCTCCAAGCGAGGCTACGACGGCGCGAAGATCGACGTCTGGTCCTGCGGCGTCATTCTATTCGTTCTCACGGCAGGGTATTTGCCGTTCAACGATCGAAATCTAATGAATATGTACCGGAAAATTTACAAAGGTGAATTCAGATGCCCTAAATGGATGTCGCCGGGTCTGAAACGTTTATTATCACGGCTTTTGGATACAAATCCGAATACGAGAATCACCATGGATGAAATCAAGCGAGATCCTTGGTTCAGAAAGAGTTGCAAAAACCACAAGTATCAGGAATTTGAGGGAAATGGTGATCTGGGGTTTTTTGTAGAGGAGGAGAGAAAACCGGTGGATTTGAATGCATTCGACATTATTTCTTTCTCGGCGGGGCTGGATCTCTCTGGGTTGTTCCATGATAATAACAAAGCATGTGAAGATGTGGAGAGGCTGATAGTGCAGGATTCGCCGGAGAAAGTTATGGAGACGGTGGTGACGGTGGCGAAAGCGGAGGAGGGGCGGGTGAAATTGAAGAGAAAGAGAGAATGTGGAGTGGAGCTAGAGGGGCAGAACGGTACTTTTGTAGTGGAAGTGGAGGTTTACCGGCTAACTGACATAATTGTGGTAGTTGAGGTGAAGCGGAAGGCTGGGAAGTCCAGCGTGTACAGTTGCTTGTGGAAGGACAAAATTAGACCGCTAATTTTACAGCAACACGACCTGCCGGTTGCCACTATATAACTATTTTCTTCATTAAATTGTATATAACAAATTATAATGTTAGCCCAGACTAGCTATTATATTTATAGTCTAGTTGCACAGTTAGGGAAGCAAGTTATTATCCCTGCATGTAAATATTTTTGTTGTATTGGGGAAGCAAGTCATTATCCCTTTCGTCTAATTATTTTGCATGTTGTGTGCAGTTCCATTACAGAAACTCCTTATGGTTTAGATTTTTTTCTCTTTCTCCTTTTTCCTTTTCTCAATTCTCGTTTACAAATTTTCACTTCTGTTAGTAGAATGATACTATTAATTGTTTTATTTTTTTATCTTATACTTTTAGTAATGGTGAAACCATATTGTAATTATTTAGTTTTTTTCTCTCCATTAGGTGTTGTATTTGTTAGGTTTCAATATATAGAGTTAACAAAATCAGCCTCATGCAGTTTATACACATCTATCTCAATTAACAGTTGATCCTAGTTGTTCCACCTCATCTGCTAACACAACACCAATCCTTATGTGGCAATGCACATCAGCAGACTTGGAAAACAAGATATATTGACCAACGGCTTTCTGGAGATACAAGACAAGCATTAATTAAAAGATGGTACAAACTTGGAGAGGACTCCAAGTTTGTAGGAAATGGACAAAGAAAACACTGCTGCCTTTGGATAAAGCTGCATTGAAGAAGAGATCCAATGGCCAAGATGACTCGGACAAAATAGGAAAGTTGACTGCATTAAATGATGTATAACTGTTAGTCTTGCAAAGCATTGAAAAATCCCTTGTATAAATAGTTGACACTGTAGATGAGAAACACATCAAGAAATCAGAAAAATATTGCAGCATATCTCTTCTACTTTACTTGCTTTATTTATATTTCCAACTATGCCTTTCTTAGCTAGATTAGTGTTACTTTTGATATAGTATCAGAGCAGGTCCTAGGACCTTTTTCTGACCCTATCCCCTTATTTTCTCTGCTTAATCCTTTAATCTTCATTCATGGCCACACCAACACATGAGGAAGTGATTGATACAACCACTGCTCAAACTGCTGCTCTTCCAACTATGTCTAGTCACCCCGTCTTACCTACTATACAACTCCAAATCCAACTCATCCCATTGAAGCTTGATGAAGCAAACTATCTGATATGGAAACAATAAATACACACTGCAATCAGGGGTTATGGCCTAGAAGGTTACATAACTGGAGAGGAAATCAAACCACCAAAGACCATCACAATTAATGCTATTGGACAAGAAGAAATCAATCCAAAATATAGTGTTTGGATTAAACAAGACCAACTTCTAGGCTCCTAGATACTGTCATCTCTTTCTGACACGATTCTCACCTTAATAGTTGGTCTTAGTACATCTCACGAAATATAGGAAACCCTGCAGACAATTATTTCAAGCCAGAATAAGGCTAAAATTTTGCAGCAGAAACTTCAGTTGCGCGTACAATTTGAAGAAATCTGGAATTCCCATGAGGGAATTTTTCGCAAAGATGAAAGCATGCTTTGACATACTAGCATCTGCTGGACAAGCCATCTCAGAACAGGACCAAATCCCGTATATCCTGGGAGGACTGGGCTCAGAATATGACTCTGTAATGGTAAGCATAACTTCTAGAGTTGATCCTATCAATGTTACCGAGTTGCAAGCTTTGCTACTTAGTTTTGAATCAAGGCTGGAAAACACACAACCCTCACTTTCTAACATAGAAGGGTCACAGATGAGTGTTAATACTGCCACTTAATCTACCAAAGGAAGATTTCCCACCAACACCAACAACTTTCAAGAAGGAAGAAGAAACAACTATAATAATGGAGGAAGAAATGTTGGAAGAAATAATAGGGGAGGTGCAAGAGGTGGAAGAGGAGGCAGATACACTCAGAACAAGCCAACTTGCCAATTCTGTTATGTCCAAGGACATATTGCAGATAAATGTTGGTACATAAATGATGCTTCATACCCTGGGCAGAGAAACAATCAGCAGAATCACAACTTTCACAATCAGAGGAATCCCTCACTCAACATGGCTCAAATCCCCACTTATGGAAGTGAAATAGGTGTTGATAGCAGCTGGTATCCAGACACAAGAGCCTCAAATCGTGTAAAAAATGGTTTCCCCAGCCTCAACCTCAACAACATGAATGATTATCTTGGTAACTCAAAAATACAAATGGGAAATGGAGCTGGTGAGTCTATCACTGACATTGGTAACACTTTTCTTACTAATAATCATTCTAGAGTCTTTCTTATAAGAAAATTACTGTTTGTGCCTAACATCACTAAAAGACTTCTGAGTGTCTCTCAATTTTGCCATGATAATGCTGTTTTCTTTGAATTTCACCCCTCATTTTGTGTTGTTAAGGACCAAGCAACACAGGATGTGGTACTCTGAGGGATTCTTAAGAATGGGCCCTACAACTTCACTCTCAAGCCTCACACTACTCCACTTCTACTCAAGCTTCAAGCCTCGGATTTCCTAGTATTAAGTCTTCTCATTTCAATGTATTTTTTGTTTCCCTAAGAAAAGTTCCTAATCTAAGTCTCTAGCATCAAAGATTAGGTCACAGTAGCTATGATATTATAAAAAAGGCTTTGCACAGTTGTAATTTACCTTTTCCAATCAAAGAATAGCCAGATTCCCTTTGGCAATCTTGTTTTCTTGTTAAAAGTCGCAGATCACCCTTTTCTAACTCCACTTCTATTTATAGTTCACCTTTCCAACTTGTACATAGTGATTTATGGGGCCCCGCACCAACTAAGTCCAGAAATGGCTTTGCATACTACATCAGTTTTATTGATCATCATACCAAGTTCCCTTGGATTTACTCGTTGAAAATGAAAAGTGAGGCTTCTACAGCATTTCTTAATTTTAAAAGTTTGATTAAAACTCAATTTGGGGCCAAGCTAAAATGTTTACAGAGTGATGGAGGTGGTGAATTTTTAGGATATGCAGATTTTGTAGTAACATGGTATTGATCATAGTATATCTTGTCCTTACACACCTCAGCAAAATGGTGTTGCTGAGAGGAAGCACAGATATATCGTGGAAATGGGCTTATCATTTCTGGCCCATTCTCATCTTTCCATCCACTTTTGGGATGATCCATTCATTTCTGCTGTCTATACAATCAACAGATTACCCATGAAATCTCTCAAATTCAAAAGTCCACTTGAAATTCTGTACAAACATAAACCAGATTACACCAGACTCAGAGTTTTTGGATGCTTGTGCTATCCCTATACCAGACCCTTCAATAAACACAAGCTAGAATTCCGATCAGCCCCATCTACTTTCATTGGTTATAGCAACCAATACAAAGGATATAAGGTGTTTCTTCCATGCAAAAAGGTCATCATCAATTGAGATGTTGTGTTCAATGAACATATGTTACTTATGCCAAATTAAATCCACTTCCTACACCCACCATATTCCAAGGAATATTACCAACTCCACCTATACCACCAATTTATCCTACAAATATCCAACCTATACACCATTCTGATGATAATTCCTCCTCTCACAGTACTTCTCCACCAAAGCTTCAGTCTGAAAATGAGCATTCTTCCTCCAGCTCTCCAATAACTTCCTCACACTCAACTCAATCTCCTGATCCACCCTCAGCTCAGTCAAATGCTCCACCACCAGCCCCTACCCCTCCACCACTTCATCATATGATTATAAGATCAAAAGCTGGTATTTTCAAACTCAAATCATATTCTGCTATTTTATTTGACACCACTGAGCCCAAAACCTTCAAACAAGCTATCTCAAATTCTCACTGGGAATCTGCCATGCAACCTGAATATAATGCTCTCCTCAAGAACAACACCTGGACTCTTACTCCACTTCCTCCGGGTAAAAATTTGGTTGGCAACAAATGGATCTTTAAGATCAATAAAAACACCCTTGTAGCTATCTCAAAATACAAAGTTAGACTTGTTGCTCAAGGCCTTTCTCAAGCTATAGGCCTTGACTTTTCTGAAACCTTCAGCCCAGTTGTTAAACTAACTACCATCAAAGTTGTTTTCTCTATTGTTGTATCTAAAGGTTGGCCCACTAAGCACCTTGATGTAAACAATACATTGCTGCATGGAGATCTCAAAGAAGAAATATACATGAGGCAACCCCCAGGTTTTGAAATTTCATCTCCTAATGGTGTTGAATTAATCTGCAAACTTTCCAAAGAAATTTATGGTCTCAAACAGGCTTCCAGAAGTTGGTACTCAAAGTTAAAGGGCTTTGCCTCAGTTTTGGATTCACGGCCTCTAAAGCTGACAACTCTTTATTCTTTAAATTTTCAGCTCATTCAGTTACCTACATTCTAATTTATGTTGCTGACATTTTAATAACAGCCAATGATCCCACAGCTATTCATATTGTCATCCATCAACTTAGCACAAGCATTTCTCTTAAAGATTTAGGTGATGTTCACTATTTCCCTAGCATTTAAGTTACAAAAACAGCCTAAGGATTACATCTCAGTCAGCAAAAGTACATCACTGAGCTTCTTCAACGAGCTGATATGCATGAGGCAAAGGGCTTGACCACTCCCATGATAACATCTCCTCCACTCTCCAAACGTGATGGCAATCCTTGTCCAAATGGTTTTCTTTTCCGCAACATTGTCAGAGGATTACAATATGTCATAATCACTCGTCCTAAAATCTCATTTTCTGTCACTAAAGCCAGTCAATACCTCTCAGCTCCTCTTGATACTCACTAGAAAGCTACTAAATGGATACTTTTCTCTACTTGGCTAGCACCTTAGACTATGGTTTACATATTCAACATTCCTCTCTTCCTTATTTAACTAGCTTTAGTGATTTTGATTGGCTACTGATATTGATGACAGAAAATCTTTCACTGGCTTCTGTGTATTTCTTGGTAGTAATCTCATTTCCTGGAAATCCAAGAAACAGCAGAGTGTCTCCCGCTCCAACACTGGGGTAGAATATCGAAGTCTGGTCTATCTCACAGCTGAACTTCTATGATTAAAGTCTCTTCTGCATGAGCTCTCCTTTCCTCTAGCTAAACCACCTACATCATGGGTAGATAACATCAGCACAATCACCCTTACTTCTAACCATGTCCTTCATGCTCACACTAAGCATGTTGAAATTGATCTTCATTTCGTTCGAGAAGAAGTTGCTAATGGTAGATTACAAGTTCTTTATGTTCCCTTTCATGAGTACATTGCTGATCTATTTACCAAACCTATCAACAAACAATTCTTCACACGACTTCGAAGCAGACTCCACATTGCTTCTCTCTCCTAGCTCGAATTGAGGGGGGATGTTAACCAACAAAACTAGCTTCATGCAGTTCATGCACATCTATCTGAATTAACAGTTGATCCTAATTGTTATCGACCTCATCATATGCCAACACAACACCAATCCTTATGTGGCAATGCACATCAGGGGACTTGGAAAGCAAGATATATTGACCAACGACTTTTTGGAGATACAAGACAAGCATTAATTAAAAGATGGTACAAACTTGGAGTCTCTCCAAGTTTGTAGGAAATGGTCAAAAAAATTGTTGCTGCCTATGGATAAAGTTGCATTGAAGAATAGATCTAATGGCTCAGATGACTCGGACAAAATAGTAAAGTTGACTAGATTAAATGATGTATAGCTGTTAGTCTTGCAAAGTAATGGAAAATCCCTTGTGTAAATAGTTTAGACTGTAGATAAGAATCACATCAAGAAATCAGAAAAATATTGCAGCATATCTCTTCTACTTTACTTGCTTTATTTTTATTTCCAGCGATGCCTTTCTTAGCTAGATTAGTGTTACTTCTGATAAGTTTGATAAATATTTTACATTTATTGTATGTTTGATACGGTATCATTAATTATTTGTTACTCTCTATTTTCTTCATCTTAAAAATATTTTTTATAAAAAAATAGAGTTTTAGAAAATAACTATTTGTTTGAAATCTTAAAAAGAATACTTTTATTATAGAATGAGGTTACCTCAGGGGCTGCTTTCCAAGCACTCACCCCACATTTTTCAGACTGTTTTTGTAGGTCAAATGGCTTACGCAAAGATTTGGAGTTTAACGTGGAAAAGCGATGATGGATGTGGGGGCCCAAATTCGTTATGAGTTTAGTCTATATTACTTAGTTTCAAAGTCTTATTATAATTTTAGATAGTTACTTTACTTTTATTACCAAACTCTTTTGTGAGTGAAAATTATGTCTTTGTTGTGACTCTAGGTCTGTTTATTAATATGTATTTCAAAAAAGTTTTGGCTTGATTATTCAAAGTTGATCGTTTTCGTTGTGCTAAAGATGTCTAGTCAATTTGTATCACATTATTTTACCTAACGTATCTTTTTATTATAAGTAATGGGTTAAATCATAGGTCATTTCATATCTATATATTTGGAAAAAAATTATAACGCCTTAAGTTTTAGATATTTTGGCAACAGTTTTGTAAATTGTATTTTTTAAAAATAGGGCGTTACAGTTGATCTCTGAGCAAGGTCTGCTTTTCTGTGGACGTGCTCGTTAAGTTAAGTTAGAATATTTTCTTATAAATTGTCAACTATAGGGCCCACATCCAAGATTGATCTTCCACGCCAGTCTCAGTAAAAGTTATGTGATAAGCTCATGATTATAGAGTTAAAGGCATAATGTAATGAAATGATGATGCCAAATGAGGCATGAAGTTATCTGTGATGTACCCTACATGCTACCGACACAAGAATTAATGTGTTATAAAGATACATGATGCATCTTATGTGCTATGGATGAGAGATATATTTTATGTGCTATGAATAAGTGATGCACTTTATGTGCTATGATTAACCAATATGGTAAACATTTCATGGTGCATGCATACCTAATTTGATGGAAAATGATTTTTCACCTTAAGTAAGAGATAAACAATAAATAATAAGACTATCCCATCTTAGAAAATACTTTTTTTGCCGACATGCTACATTATTGAATCATTGAACCACGACAACGTCTCAAGGGAGTGTACAACGTCTCAAGTGTGTTTACAAAGCGCAAGTCTGATGGCTAGGGTTTGAGATTTTGACTTTTGAGAGTTAGATGAGTAAGAAAAAAAAGTGAAAGATGAATGAGACTTTTAAAAAATATAGTTCTGAGATTATGATTTATCCGTTTACTCTTCCCAAAGTTGTTTATAAATTTATCCATCAGATTTTCTTAAGGGTTTCAAGCATCTCTTTATAAATCATGTCCCCGAGAATTGCTAGAGATTGTTGTTCTTGAAATTTTGGATATTAGTTGATGTTGATTAAGTCGGATCTGAGTAAAGCCACAGGAGTAGACTAAGGACTTTGTTTTTTGCCACGTATTATGATGACCTATATATCAACAAGGATATGTCCTATAGGAATCAAACAAGTCCAAATAGATTTCTAATGGTTGAAATGTCTAGACCGATGAGTAGCGCTAAGCTGAAACCATGAAAACCATATCGTGGTTGGAGTATTTTAAAGAAAATGAGGCATTGTAAAGAATTGAGATTAGAATGCAATAGTAATTTAAATTTGAAAGTTAGAGTACCTTCAGTAGATTACCTAAGGATTTCAAGGTTACTAAGAAATATTAAGATGAACCTAAGTCTGCACAAATTCAAGGTCGGCTAACCAGATTCACCACGTTGTTTTACATTCACTATTACTTTCCTCGAACATAATCGGCACCAGTGAATCTCTAAACTGTGATGGCAGTAATGGTCTTCCTTTTTCCTTATACCTCATGGTCCTTCATCCAGTTCTTTCCTAGACATGTCCCGCATAGCCAAATAATTTTGTGGTTATTGGGAGCATGCTAAAGTAGCAACACTGAGAAGAAGACTAAAGACACAGGAAAAAGTCTTTAAGGACATACTATGAGGTCATCCAAACTCTTGATCTCACACAATGAGAGAATAGGGACTCATTTCTCATAATCCATTTTGGTCACAAGCACATGCGTATGAAACAAACATTATAATGTGTCATTTCCCTAAAGGAAGCGTATGTCATTTACAGAACACATTGTATAGATCTTCGTCTAGATGCTTTTCAGCAGCTAACCTGAGTTTTCTTCATAGATGTCCTCAAGTTAACATCTAACTCGAGAAAAATCACATCTGCGTATACAACAAGTTATAATTGGATAACCAAATATCCAATTTGATCACATGTTACCAAACATCGATCTCATCTTAGTGTACCAGGGTGACACTCACAGAACCAACTGAATAAATTCTATATTGGTCTCATCTCCCATGTCATTCGACATTGGAGGTGATTGCTCGTGTGAGTGAGCCAATCAATTCTCAACTTGTCCGACATACTTTTGAAGGAACCGTCAATTTATAAATGTACATAAGTATCATAATCACCTCGCATTATGTGACAATATCTCTTATAAGATAAGCACCATCTATGGGTTGTGGGTTGCCAATGCCCCCACTGAACTGCTTATCACTCCAAAATTACTCAACCAAAACAACTTTGCATTGTATAGGCAGAAGCTCCAAGCTTTGCTCTGATTGTAGAAATCTATGCATCCACCCAATAATCTTATCTTCCCGAGATGATCTTGCCACTTTGCAAGAATAACTATTAAGATACAATCTCTTATATGTATCACTGTACTGAGTATCAGCTATGTATTATTCCAATTAGATCATAGTTCCTCCACTTAGGGGAATGATATAATGCGTCCTAGACATTACAAGAACCCCTTCAAGTGACTCCTACACTTTTCCTAGGATTTAATTAGTGCTCAATTACTAGATGCATAGCATACACTAAGGCACACACGCCTTAAAGTTATTTGCAGCTCTTAGCAATACTAGAATATTGTACGATCGTTGTAAGCTTCTCTTTAGAAGTTATTAGACACATTAAGTGGCTTCAAAACTTCATCTTTAGCCAATAAGAGTATTATTGGATGCATGGGCGTCCACTTGGAATTACTTTAAGACTTTTCCAAGTGATGCTTATACAATCAGAAGTAGTCATCTAGATGATCCCTTGGAACCTTCACTTATCCCATAAGTAACGTTGTCCACATCCTTCAACTTCTAGTTGGATGATAACCCATCTTTCAATGGTCATAATACTTAATATCTTTGCTCACTTGTAAAATTTAGGTTACAAATCTCCTTGTGGTGTTACATGAGATTAATACGTTCGTAAAATCTCATATACCATTGACTTGAGTACTATACCAGGCCATAGACTTGATTTCTTGGCCTTTGACCACAAACCTCCTTGGTAAATCAATTTGTTTATCGGTCAAGTTCTCCACTGAGAAGTACAGTCACTTAACCACCTCAAAAATTGCAAATCAAATTCTAAGTTGCCTAACTAAGGAAGAACCATGGTAAAACTCAACAGTGGTAGGAAATGTCCCCATGGGCAGGCCTTAAACTCAAGATGTAACTTTCCAACCAAATTGAGATCCATACCCCCCGGCAGTTTTAACAGTCTTTTGAGAACTATTAGTTCATAATCTCTCAGTGTCCAACAGAATATCAACCAGTTCCCGGACCTGGTTTCAGCTAAACTTATTAGAGAACTATTCCTTTGCTTTCATCTATCCAAGGATGATATAGAGTCCAACTCTTTCTCAAATTCTAGAGATCCCTAGTTAAACATGCCTTGTAATCTCATAGATTCAATCATGCATTTTCCTAGCATTGTTCCAAAGAAAGATTCAAATAGATTCTATTTTCACTGAAAGTTGACCCCCACTGAAATCTTATTTTAGGATATCCTTTTGAACTGCTTATAGTTCAGTTGGATGTAGGTCTTCATTTGAACATTTCATAGAAATATCTCCAAAATACTAGTTTCTGTTATTCTACTTCAGTAACAAACTTATCAACTGTTTATCTTTGAACATATAACCTTTGGACTGATAGAGTATCCCTTAAGGATACATTTCCTCTATTGAGGTTTTTAGCTTTTCAAACTTAATTGGAAAAAGTCATTCTTTTGTGCAATTGATCCCTAGGACCTTCATTTGCTCAGGTCTGACTATGCATAAGTCCAAAAGTTACGAGATATTTAAATTACTGGTTCAATGAATACCTTGATACAAAGTATGTATCACAATCAACTTTCTTTTCTAATGAAAAAACTATTTGAATTGCACCCTCATGGACCTAAATATTTATCTAGCAACATCTTCCCCCCCCCCCCCCCCTCACCATACAATTTTGTTAAAAAATGTGTGTGAAGACTGGATGATTGCTTGATAATGGCTCTGTTACATTGATCATAAGATGAACATGAGATCTTTCACACTTCTACTTAGTCTGAGGGCACTTATGCCTTTATTCATTTGATCGTTGTCTTAAACACTCCAGTGTCTAGACTTTCAACGAATCAAATGAATTTGACCAATTCATGTGAGGAATCCTCATATGTATCGGGATATTAGACTCCATGATCAACCATTATACATCATTGAATCAAAAAACATCACAATGGATTAATTGTAAAAGAAAAATTATCCTAATTGTCTAAAACCGTTTCAAGTGTTGATGATGAAGCGGAAAAAAAATCCCCATTGGGATTAATAATTCTAGAAAAATTACTCCTTGAGTGCATTTTCCCTTAATTGAAGCATCATGTTATGCCTAACGCAAACTAGTCTAGTGCACCTTTGCACTAATCAGTCCACTTTCAAAGTCATACACATATGTTTACTTCATCCAACAACACAAAACAGTTTCGACATGTCCATCTCCAATATTGTCTTAATGTTTATCAACCAATCAACCTCTCATTATCTCAAGTCGAGTCCAGATCTTTAGAAGAAATCCAACTGAAACCAAAATTTGTCCTATTCCAAGATTCTTGAGGATAACATACAGAAAAAACTTTAGATCATCATGCAATTCCAAATTGCAAAGGATCAAGCCTAATCATCAACTTCAGCATGTTACAAATCCAATTTGCTGCGATAAATGCCTAAGTTATTAATTATGGCATAAATTCCTATTTTCATCCTTATAATCCTATTGAAATAGATAAAAATTATCCCTGAAATTTCTAGCTCTGACATTTAATGCCTTAAATCCTTTTACCTAAAGTAAAGGAATTAATTGACAAGTTTGACATTGTCTAGCATTTGCAATCATTCATGTTAAGTGTGCACTATTAAGTGCTCCTCAATAAGTGTTCATGTATCTACTACCACACCTAATGAATAATGATATATGCTTAACCCTCATTGTCAACTCATTTGGTAGGTGTGTCAAGAACTAAGAAATATACTTTAGATTAGCACGACTAAGTACCTTTCCAATTGGTTTCAATACAGGTGTTGAGTCAGACACACTACACTGCATTTACTGGGAGACGTTCTTCTAAAATACACTGTTAGTATTCAATTCTTAACTGGGAACTTGTAATTGACTAATTAGCAGACTTTTTCCACTTATAATCACTATTATGAGCACCATCCAAAAAATCCGAGCCACCCCGATGGGCATAATCGGTTTTTAGATGCCCCCACTCAACATGAAGATACTAGACTCTAACTTAAGTCTTAATATATTGTTCACAGAGAAGACTTTGAGTAATAACCTCTGACTGGTGGCGGGAGAGAAACCAAACTTTTACTCTGATATACCCTAATATCTTGAGTTAAAGTATTATTCTCATCAAATGAGAATTATTACCAGGTACAATGTTTGTTGATCAACCAATGTTTCGTCGGTAGAGGAATCACCTTTAATTCCATCCTAATAAAACTGTTTCCAGTTTGTTATTTGTTCCAACACTAACACCCTCCTAGGGTTCATATGATTCGGTTATAACAATTCAAGATTATCTCTAAGTCTAGTACATATCTAATTGTTATGACCTCCTAGTCATAAGCATCTCATTATTTACGTATCACTAAAGACAAGGTTAACTTACAGAAACTAACCAATTGTGTTCTATGCCATGGTCTAGGTGTAAGGCAGGTGAATGCACACGTATGTGATTACTAAAACTAAATGTACATAATTTTGTTCTTAGAATTGACATTATGGTAACTTAACGGAAGATATAACCTCGAAAAAATTCACTATGTTCCTAATCACGACCCATATCCAACCGTTACACTACCATAACTCAATCCTAAATGGAAAATAAAATCTTCAACTGTTACGAGTGAGAATGCAAAGATTCTTCCAACCCATAATCCCCACTCAACTAACCAATCATGTCCTCAACACGATTTTACTATGTTGATCATATTCCAGTTGTGTACAGACAACAAGTTGGTCACACATAAAGTCGGATTCAACACAAAATTGAATATCAAGGATCATAATACATGAACCGTCCATATGATTGTGAATTGAGTTTGAATGAAAATTAATGCTCTTAACTATATCCCATTTATGACAAATGACCTTCCCATTACATGCTTACGAAGCATCTGTGAAGATGCTTGTATCAGCATTGTAATAAGGTCCATCTTCATCTACCAACAGATCTAAGATCTATCCGAATGTTGACTTAACCTTGTAATCAATTTTGTTCTAAGCCTAACACTTAGTCAGGTTAAAGGAAAGTCAACCAACTCGACAATATCGAACGATAGGGGTAGGGGTTAGATTAGACATATTCAATTAATACACATACACACAAAACACGTGCCTCACGCACTCGTATCATCAAAACATGAACATATGCATAAACACGAGACCCAAAACCACCCCACGCGCGGAAAACACGCTTCTACTCGCCCTAGACGCTCACACACCCACACGTGCCTTCATGCATTGAAAAAGTTCTGATGGCGGCGCTATGGCAGCGAAGTGGTGGTCAGCGGCGGTGATTGACGGCGTTGCAGCGGCAGCCTGGTAATTGGATCATAGCGGTGAGTAGCGCCGAATCGGCAGTTGTCCGATCGGACCGATGACGGACCGACAGCTGAACCGGCTCCATCCGAATTGGCTGACGCGGCTCTTCTGCCACATGTCAGCCGGCCATTGGTTGTTTGTGCATGGCGTGCCACCACGTGTCCTGCCACGTAGTTTTTGTTGGTCATTAGCCTTGCGTACATGGCACAATGTGATTCGTCCACATGTGCTGACGTGTCCAATGTGTCGGCTGATGCTGATGATGATTGTGTGATGAGTGGCACACGGCACGATTTCATTCGTCCACGGTGCTGACTAGGCACTAGTGTGCCATCCTTTTGATAACGCAAGGCCCACTCTCACTCATTACTCAACGAAAATGCGCATAATACGTCTATGAAAAGCTCATTCAACATAGAACATAAACATATCAATTACATGGAAAATAAAGAACTATAACTGGACGAAAATCGCATCTGGAATAGACTGAAAAATCATTTTTGCAAGCAATTTTCAGATTTACAGTTCCAACTTAAAAAATTCATATAAAACCCGCTTCTTAACGGAATCATGTAATTCAAGTTGGAGAATCAAGCTATTACTGAGTATTATAACATCATGTCAATAGCATGCTAAATCTCGAAAATTAAAATGACAAAAATGGACAGATTGGAACAACGCACTTTTTCAATAACATTCAAATATCACCGAAAATCATCGAGAGCCGTTAAGGACCGAATTTTAACCTTTTCTCTCTGATACCAATGTTGGATTTAGGGTTGGGATACCTTGATTGTAGCAAATTTGAATCTAGGATCGTATACGAACTGAACCACGTCCTCTCCTTGATGATCTGTATTCTTGGTCGGGGTGGAAATCACAATAGAAAATTCACCACAATTCACAATTTAAGAGCCATCTCCGGTGCTTGGAAAAAGTACTTTTGGGTTTGGGAGAAATCACTTTTGATTTCTCTACTTTCCGTTTCTCACGTAAGTGAGAAACAGTTCTCTCATTTCTACAACTTAAAGTACCCGGTACACTTGGTTGTATATATAAAGGGGGAAGGACTGGGCCTTAATTATGGGAGATGGGCCTCCCATAATTATCCACTTCCAATAATTGGGCCAGCCCACTTAGACGGTCTTGGACCGAGCCCATGGCCCGGGTTAAACTAATAAAAACCTACAACAACCACTTTATATATCTGGCTAGTAAAAGCAAATATCAAGGAAGAATTTTTTAAAAGGAGGGGAGATTGTAACACCCCAAAATCAAAAGCAGGCTAAGCAGCAGACTTCTATGCTTGTTTTCTTTAATTAATTTTCTAGAAAAAAAAATTGAAGTTTACTTTATTTTAAAGATTTTCAAGTCAAATTCTTTATCCAAATGTGGAGACTAACGAATTTTCAAGAGAGAAAATGTTTCACTTCATTTTATGGAGGAGCTATCAAGGGACCGAGCCTACTCGTACACTATTCCGAATGAAAAAAGAAATGTACAAAAGATATGAGAAATTAAAAGGTATTCTACATTTATTTGGTATGCGAGTAGAATATATAATAGGAATTACGGATATAATTTTAATAAAAATAATAGTCAATTATTTATATAAGTTTTTTTAGAATCTTTATATACGTATAATGTAATTAAATACTTTTCGAATCTTTACCGTAATTTTAATAGCCAATTAGATTTCATTGTAATCTTGGTAAATAAGTAAATAGTATCCATTTCCTAATTTAAAGTGATGTCAACATTATTTATAGGTGTATAAATATACAATTTGGTTTAATTTATATCTACTAACTACATAATACACTTTCACGTGGTGATCTTTAATCAATTGACAGTTAGACTTTAGACCAATTGTTCTTTAAATATTTCCTCTCAAAATCTCATTACTCATTTTCTTGCCTCATTTAAATAACCAAAGTATATTGATGTCTTCTCTCTCAATATTTGAGGTGTCGAACTGTTGTTTAATGTGGCAAGAAGCATGTGACTCACCTTAAAGATACATCATTACAATAGATATTGTTTCTATTCCAAAAACATTAAAATACAGCAATTAAGCCACATAGTTGCCACACTACTTCAAGCTAATCCTCCCACGTCAGAGTTACATGCATCCAATCATATGTGCTTAGATATTTTATCTAACCAGTATAAATAGGTTATAGGAAATAGAGTATCATTTTTACTCCACTCTTAGAGCTCTCTTTCATCGTAAATGAACACATATACATATGCCTATACCCCTGCACACTTGGTTTAGTTCCTCTAATCTTCTGTTATATGTACATAGTGATGTTAAAACCTTCAATCTTCACAAAGATGATCTTGGGAGTACAAGAGGATAAAATATACTCCCTCCGTCCCGGCCTACTTTCCCTTTTGTTTGTCCCTACTTAATTGACCTAACTCATAAATGGCAAATTTCTCTCACAATCTCCACCCTCAAAATCTCTACTCTTAATCTCCACCTTTGAAAAAGTCAAAGATTTCACAAAATCTGCTTTTTCTTAATCTCCGTGTCCGGCCAAGGTAGGCCAATTAGGCCGGGACGGAGGGAGTATAAGTTTTCCATCTCTCGCTTATTCTCGATAACAATGATGAAGATAAGGTAAAATTATGTAACCTTTAACTAGTAAATTATATGTATGTTTAGGGTCTAATTTATTATAATATTTGACAAATTAAGGATGGTTGTCTTTGATTTCAGGTTTGTGATTATTATTTTTCGGTAGTATACATGTCTTAGGAGTTAAGAGTCTTATATGGTTGATCGTCAATCTACCGATTTTACTACGTGATGTAAAATCGGTACAAGCATGTTCATTAAATGTGTTTTATACTTTTAGATATATTTATTTTATATGTTATATGTGTTACAAAAGTAAAGATAATATTTTCTAAATGTGTGAACTTTACTTGAATACGTTGTTTGTTAAAATTCATATTCTACATGCAACTTCGGAAAACATTATATAAAATTATCTGCTATAAATTCCTCAAACCTGTTTTAGTATGATGTACAATATGGTGTTAGGAGTCTTTGGTCAAAATTTTAGGATGTTTCGTTAATTTTATGATTTTTGATGACAAGAGAGCTGATTTTAGGTAAAATTATATCAATTCTAATTTTAGAAAATATTTTTTTATAAATTTATTCACTTTGAATTTTGTAAACCTATTTTATTATATTAATATATATGAAGTTAGAAGTCTATAGTTAAATTTTTAGAGGCTTTTATGAAAAATATGATTTATAGTGAAGTTTACAAGACAGGCTAGTCAGAGACCTAAAATTATCAATTTTCAACTCTAATAAAAGATTTTTTATAAAATAATACACTTGAAATTTTAATAAGCTATTTGGTATATCAAAACTAAAGCATATGATGTATATTTATATAAATTTTCATAAATTTTAGATGATTATATAAATTATGTGAAATTATTTTGTGTATAATTGTTTGATTACTTACAATGTCATTTTGTCCAACTTTAGAAGTTATATTTTCATAAAGAATGAATTTACCCTATATGAATGTAACTTTTATGAATATGAATATAGTAATAGTTTATCTAAGCTACACATATGTTACTATGTTATTGTTATTAATATTTATAACATGTTATGTTCTACATATACTATATTAATGTATTCCAAATGTGATTAAATGTGTAAATATAAGTGTACATGTGCACTAGTTATACATACAAGCTAAGATTATGTGAGACATAATAATTTATGACAATAAGAGGAATTATAATGAACGTTATAAGATTAAGGGTTTCAAGTTGGCAAGTGTAGTACGAGTTGGACCGGACAACCTACGGGCTTCTCCAAAGCAATCCAATTAAAGAACTTCCACATTATTCAAAGAAAGTCTGCAGGAAGGTGAGTTAACTTCCACTCTCTTTTATGAGTTTAAACATTCCCATGTTATGACTGCTACGGTTAAAATGTATTTATATGATTTACATGTGATGTGATAGATATCATAGTATGTTACAGATATTCAAGCAACTTGTGTTCTATCATGACGGGCATGTTTTGCTCTGTGTTGGAAAAATATTCCCGTTCTGGGTTCGCTCACTCGTGTTGAGTTTATTCTACCCCAGCTCAAATACATGCACCACCCTATCATGACAGGTATAAAATTTCGGATATGCACCGCCCTATCATGACGGGTGAGCTCTCTCCTCGACCAGGAATAGATATGCAAGTCAGAACGAATCCCAATTATGTTAGATTTATCCTATCTTAGGCCAGATGTACACACCACCCTATCATGACGGGTATGATCCACGGACATACACCGCCCTATATTGACGGGTGTACTCTATTATGGGTCTTGTCAAACTTACCATATAGGTATAGCACCTTCCTGTGTTAGGTTTGTCTTGCCCTATGGTGGATATGCTTCACCATATTATCGGGTTCGGCCAAATATACGATACCTACGTTGATTTTATCCGGGGGTATCACCCTACTATGGATATGGTCGGGTTCGCCCAAAAATACGGTGCCCACGTTAATTTTATCCGGGGAGGGGGGAGGAGGGGGGGTACCACACATGTTTGATGCTATGGATTAGATTCTACGTGTTATATGTCATGCTATGATGAGTTACATGAAGCTTTTTAACTTGCAATCATGAGGTTACCCCACGGGGTGCTTTCCAAGCACTAACCCCACTATTTTCAGATTGTTTTGTATGTCAAATGACTTACGCAAAGATTTGGAGTTTGACGTGGAAAATGGATGATGGATGTGGGGGGCCCTCATCTGTTATGGGTTTAGTCAATATTAATTAGTCTCAAGGTCTTATTATAATTTTGAGATAGTTACTTTACTTTTACTACCAAACCTTTTGTAAGCGGGAATTATGTCCTTGTTGTAACTTTAGGTCTATTTATTAATATGTACTTCAAAATAGTTTTGGCTTGGCTATTCAAAGTTTATCGCTTTCGTTTTGCTAAAGATATTTTTGTTCAGTTTGTATCACATTATTTTACCTAACGTATCTTTTTTATCGTAAGTGATGGGTTAAATCATAGGTCATTTTAGATCTATATATTCAAAAAAAAAAAAATAATAAACACCTTAAGTTTAACATATTTTGGCAACAATTTTGCAAATTATATTTTTGAAAAACGGGGTGTTACAGAAGTATTGTTAAAAGTCACTATACCAAAAAGAATTTGGTAAAATGTTTTTTTCTATTGATGAGATTATACCGGGAATATACATGGAGTTTGAACTTATCTTTGTGTTTGACATTTCTTTGTGTTTTAATTCTTCTTTGTTTTAATTTACTAATCTTTGTTTTGTGTGGAATATGTTTTTTCTATTGGTAGAATGTTGGACATTTCTTTGTATTGTTTTAATTTACTAGGCTCTTTTTTTTTTTTTTTTTTTGGTGGAATATGTTTTTTTCCTTTTATTTTAATTTAATAATCTCTTTAATTTTTTCAGGTAAAAGAATATCTCAAAATTCAAAATTTCAGAGGTGCTCTATGAGTCGATTCAAGTTTGGAGAAAAAAATTGTGAGAACTGTTATGCTAAACTTGTAATTAGAGTAGTTGGTCAAAATAGTGAGAATTTGGAAGAAATTTATTATTCTTGTTCTTTTACTAATTTCATTTGTTGGGAAAATCCTATTAATGAACACGAACTTAGCTTGCGTGAGGAAATTATGGTGAAAATCGGAAGCTATAGAGATGTTAAGATCAAAAGGAAGCTTGAGAAGATTTATAACTTGGCTATTTTGACACTTGTGTTTGTAATTCTGTAAATTTTTTATGCTTGTAATTGTTGTAATGAAATAACTATAATTTAAAGTTTTAAATTATTTTAAAGTGTTTCATTTTCATTTGCATTAGGTTAATATTCTATTGCTATATTTCCACATTTGCATCAAGTTTCAAGGAAAAGAGCAAATGCATAATGAGACACTGATATACTTCTATTATAAGTGTCTCTTTCTTATTAACATGAATTTGCAAAGGCAAAAGGCAAAAGCATAAATGAGCCAATAATCATCACATAGGAACATAACAGGTTTGATTATTTAGAATCATGACCAAAGTTATCAATTCCGTTCCGGGCGTCATTTCGGATTTGTTATTGAAACGAGATATTTTTGTTCTGGAGCATTTCGACATTCTGTTTCGCACTGTTTCGAAATTATATATATATATATATATATATATATATATATATATATTCTTATGTAATTAAATAATCTCATTATCAAAAATTTATTTTATGTTATACAATTATAAGGTCTAAAATACCTCATTACAAGACAAACTGTAATAATTCATGAATTATCTCAAAATATTAAATTGAAATCAAATATCAAATCCAACTTCCAACAACTCAATTTAAAACTTCAAATTTTCAAAATATACAAAGAGTTCATCAGATTGAAATGTCCAAAACATACTAAGATTTCATCATATAACATATTAGTAATCCCTAGTCTCATACAACATTATTAAATTATCATCTTCAAGGTCATTCAAACCAAGTGTAGCTTCTTCAACATGAACAACAACATCTACATCAGCTTCATCAAGAACTTAGTTGGTTTCTCCATCCTCTAAAGTCAATAGCCCAAGTGGTTCTGCACCAACCAATATCATCTCCAGTAAGAAGGCTAGGCTCTTTAGAAACCAATTCATCCAACAAGTCATTATGATCCAAGCTTATAGGATTCAAATTCATTTTTTCCTTTCATCATAATTCTGCAAAAGAATAGATGTAGTATTATTAAACTACCAGTCATCGATGTTTTACATCTAATTATCGACTTTGTAGGCGGACAACGGTAAGTAAATAATTCACCACATTCTAAATATTACTTTGTATATATAATATATACTTATTTTTAGTTTGGTGTTCTGCATGTAATTGTCAAACGGGTTTTGTAAACATCTTTTTGTAACCGATGAGATTTGTAAATATTACATGAATTGTGTTTTTAACATATTTCTAACGCTTTTGATGGTATTTTCGGCCTTGAGAAGCACATCATGTAAAGTATATCTTCCCAACTCTTTGGTTGTTGTTGACATGTGGGAGCTAGAGAATCCTTCAAATGTGTCAATGCTTGAGACATGCAATCCAAATTTTATATAAATAGATTTTATCATCCTGTAGCTTTATTAAATAATCTCATTATTTCTTACCTTTCTCTAAGCTTGAAAATGTACCGCACAAAAACTAGATAGTTTAGTCTTTTATGTTCAATCATATTCCTCCTTTGAGAATGTATGAATTTGAAAATGCTCCAATTCCTTTCACATACAGTTGCACTACAACACTAACTAAGCACTCGAATGGCAATTTTTGAAATTCTGGAGTGTCATATCCATATTGCTCCCACCATGCAACTAGAAAGAATAATCAAACTAATTAGTAATGGAAATTTATCTTCAATAAATAGCAATGTTTAATATATTACCATGATTTAACTTTTCACGTTGTGGAATAGCTAAAGACATTCCAAAGTAACCTGCTGATTTCTTTTAATCAAGTTGGCCACCAATCTTATCTTGCACATCAAAGTTAGGGACCAATCTAGTAATTGTAGTGAGTAATCCTCTGTCTTTTTTGTTTAGTAAAAGAGGGCATAAAGTAAATTGAAGGATTAAGAAAACAACCAACTGCTTGTAAAGGGCTATGAAGTTGTTTGGCCCATCTAGCATCAATCACTCTAGCATATGGTCCATATAATGTCACTTTCCTATTTATACTTGTGATTATGGCTTCCTTTCCCTTATACATTTCTTCATACAAGTGGTCCATAGCTGGTCTTTCTTCACCATCAACAAGTCTAAGTACTCCTATCAAAGGTTCACTAACCACAACAAAGTGTTGACAACTCGCCCAAAATCTCATGTCTTGCAAAATAATTTCATTTACATATTTCCTTGCACTAATTTTGTGATAATTTGACTCCAACCATTTATTTGAAGTAAACACTTGTCTAACCTCATTCTTGAATTTAAGCAAACACTGAAGATTTAGAAAAATGAGTAGCGAATCTCGTAATGGCAGGCTGACACAAATCTCTACCATTTGTGAATTTTTTTCCTCATTCAAAGACAACCCAAGCATGATTATACATTAATTTTGTGATGTTTCTCGCTTTCTTAATGGTTGCATCAATCATAGGAAAGTATCTATGATCAGATAAATTCTCTAGAGACCAAAAGAAAGTAGCATACCTTTGTTGTAAAGCTTCCCCAACAACTTTGTAGCTAGCATCATTATCGGTTATGAATTGTACAATATTTTCTAATCCTACTTCTTTAACAACTTGGTCAAAAAGTTAGAGCAGAGTTTTCTTATCTTTTCTTAGGCCCGTTGTATCAACGGACTTGAGAAACATTATGCCACCGGGTCTACGAGATAGAAATTTAATGATTGGTTCATATCTTTGATTAGTCCAACCATCAACCATACTAGAACACCCATATATTTTCCAATCAGCCTTGTTTTCTGATAGATAGCAATTAATATCATAAAATTCTCTCAAAAGAGGCCTCCTAAAATCATGAAAAGAAATCCTTTCAAAACCAGAACCACATTCTGATACAGTATCCACCATTGGGTAGTAGTAGATTGAAATTCGCTCCATTGAATGATAAATTTACATCATACCACCATCTTGCTACAGACATCCGAGCATTACCAACTTTTTATTTTGAAGCCATTACATTTTTAATGCTAGGTTGTGATCCAGAAGTATGACGTGGAAGAAAGAAACTTTACATTCCTTTATTTAGCCGTGCATTTTGCTTTCCCACGTTTTTCTTTCCTTTTGGATTTTGCATCTCGTTTGTGGAATTCAGCACAACACATTCATCGTATTCACCGTCTTCCATGGTTGACTCACCAAAGAAACTCCCAATTGTAAATCATTGTCTCTTCTTATTTTTCTTGTTCTTTTACCAAGTCGTCCACCAGTTGTTTCATTTTCCGCTTAATGTGGAACCTTCTTACAAGCTTCAACTTGACATTCAATTCCAGAAATATGGTATTTAAATCGAGTAATTCCCCCAACATTCATTCTTTTGTTACAATCACGGTTGTCAAACTCGCGATTTTAAGAAAAGTCGGTGGATTGTCCGTAAAATTGGATTGTAAAATTGTAAGATTCTGCAACCTATACAAAATAACCATATATAAAAATTATTGTATATATATATATATATATATATATATATATATATATATCTTAATCCAAGAAGTTCTGAATTGATATACATATAAAAATTACACATATTATATACGCAAATAATAAAAAATAGAAAACAATTACAGTTATGGAGAAATATTTTTGGCATCATGGTTCATACATACATTTAGTAAGGCATTCATAAATTAGAATTAAGAATATTCTAAATTTCAAGAGAAAATAAAAAAATGATGTAAAAATTAAGTATTAACTTAAAAAGATATATTTTATGAAGATTAGATTATAGTTTAGAACTTGATAATTAGAAATGGAAAATGATTTTCAATAAAATTAGCTCTCTGTGTATAATTTGCTCAGAAATTTAAAAAGCCCTAATTTTAAGCTTGTATAAATGCTACAATTTTTATTAGATGTTCTTATTGTTAAAATAGAATAAAAATTATTATTTTATAAAACTGTTAAATTCATACACAAAATCATAAAATAGTAAAACTCGTAATATCGCATAAGCAAACTCGAGAGTTAACTCCGATTTTATCATGAGTTCACTCACTCAAGGAGAAATAACTTGTAAACTCGTAGAATCGTTAGAGTTCACTCGAGATTTTGACAACATTGGTTACAATGAAGACATATAGTACTACTTTTTTAACTAGCTACCGCTTGACCATGAGACCATGCCGAATCATCTGATCAAGTCAGGATAGGAGCCATAGATGATGCAGAAGCAGCACTTGATGAACTGACAGTCATGTTTTTAGTTTAATGCTGCAAGAAATTAAATTTAGTTCAATAATTTACTTGCGAAATTGAAAGATGCAAGGAATTCACATAGGTATCGTCAATAATAATATAAAGGAAGAATTATCAACCAATTCAATTAACAAATTCTTATTGGTAGTTTCTTGCACATCCTACAAAGCACTAAGCATAATTTCAAAGGCTTAAATACTTGTATGCATCCAATGTTTTCTTCTTACATCAGTGACATAATGATCAATTGAAAGAATGATTTTCGTGTTTTTAAATCATAATCACCTAATACATATTTTCTGCACATTTTTCAATTAGTACACTTTAATTTATGAAGTTTGCCTCAAACAATAATATGTTATACAGATTATAGTTGCAACAAGGAAATATAACATACACAATTACAAGTACAATCTTTTTCCTTTTGAATTCGAACTTGCGAGTTCCACTTCCAACTTCGAGCTTCAACCGTAGATGATGATAGAATAATGGTCGTCGAGTTTAAAACTTTAAGTTTCTAGGATCAGAAAGTTGAAAATTACTAGATCTAGAGTTTTTTAAATTTCAGGTTTTGAGCTTCAGTAAGAAAGAAAATGGAGTATTTTGCGTTCTAAGGCTCTAAGTTTGTTCGCAAGAGGAATAGTTAGTAATTAGTAAAAGAAAATTTTAACACATGACATTTGAATGATATTTTAGTTATTGAATTATTCATTTCCATTATTAGATAAATCTGAATTATTATGGACTAAGTCTCGTAGTTGATAAGTCCAATTCATATTTTTTATTAAGTCTTTAATGTTTTTTTAATAGCCCAAATATTAAGCGGAAGATTTATTTTCGACTTTAAGTCAATTAATACAGATGGCCTAATCTTATTTTACAATCTATAAGCCCAATCCAATATTTTTCTAAAGAGCTAATTAATTATAATTATTTAAAAAGCCCAATACATTTTTTTATGCAAGCCTAATTATCGGGTAGTCTGGACAAGAGAGTCAATGAAGGACATTACATTTGTTCTTCTTATCATTCCTGTCAATTTCATAAATTGAAAGTAAAAAAAAGTGAGCCAATTTTGCCTCAGTATTTGGTCTACAAATCCACCATTTCCCAGCTAACACCAGCAATTGTGTTCTAAATGTTGCATATTTTATCCATCAAATACACACAGCAAAATCCAAAACATATTCAAATTATTTTGGTTGTTGATACCAACTAGTTACCTCAATATCCATTGATCACCGCTACCTTTTGTTTTTAGCGAGTCTCCGACATCGTTCTCTTCCCTCACCGTCCCGGTGAAATAAACAAATATATATATATACACACACACACACACCCTTAACATATCAGTTGTGCAACCAGATAGAAAGAGAGAGAGAGGGAGACGGACAGAGAAATAATGGAGAAGCAGTAGCACCGAGAATTGCTACCCAACCGACATCGTGTAGTTGGTGAACCACCGGAATAAGGTGCTGCCGTCCGCCATTAACAAGTCACACCGCCAACCTTCATCTCAGTGCGATAACAACATGCTGTCACATCTCTGGTCTGCCGTCGAAATTCTCCTGTGTAGATGTTTGCTCTAAGAAAGAAAGAAGAGAGGTGTGAAGGGGGAGAGCCTTCGAGGTCTTGCGGGATTGAGGGAAAAGGCTCATGCTTGACCAAAAAGAAAAAGAATGGGATTTGGTAGTTTACTCCCAAATTCCATGGATTTGCATTTTATCCCTAAATTTCTGGTTTTTAATAAATAAATATGATTTTGCCCCGATTTTTCCTATAAATCTCAATGCTCTACCTTTCACTTCCATTAAATTCTTTAGAACACCCCAGATTCCGGAGTCAAAAGCTAGTTTATTTCCAACTCAATTAAAATCTTCTTTTAAATTTCCAAATCATCTATTTGACATTATTTATTTAATCTTTACCACTTCTATTGAACTTAAATATTTATAAATGTAGGTCTTGGAAATTCAAGAATACGAGACTTAGGACTATTAAACTCTTCTTACACATTATCAACTCGAGCTAAAATCTAAGGTGGGTTTTTTCTATCTTTCATGTTTACCTTAATTAAGTATGTACTTGTTTGTTATAATGTGCATATTGTGAAAAATATTTTTTTATGAAAATAAGCCTAAGTGGCAGCAGGGTGATACGATTGATGACGATCAATTTATGGTGATAAAAATTATGGCGATACAATTGATGGTGATACATTTTATTGTGATTTGTAAAAATTATGCTTACTTGCTTGTAATTAATTTTTGGTAGACTAAAACGCACGAGTTGGATGTAGCTCACCACGTCTATCAAAACCCCTTTTAGGTTGACAGAGCTTTGAGCATAGTGGAGGCATATTATTTAATTAATTTACTGCTTATGATTTTTAATTTGATTGTTCACAAAAAATGTTTTATTTAATCTATATATTTTCTGACAATATATACATGATGACCTGCTTCCGCCCATTTTAAGGAATATTAGTTGTAAATGTTATAAGTAATTGGTGTGTTACTTTTAAAATTTTATATAAATGACAATTAGTCTACAAAAGTTCTTTATGAAAATTTAAATATTGAGCGATTAGTGTTATAAAAATAGTTATGAGATTAGATGATATTTTTAAGATGAATTATTAAAATAAATGAACGATGTTAATGAGATTTTATTACGTAATGTTAAAATTTGTTGTTCAAAGTTGACCCTTCGATTGGCTAAGACGATCTTAGCTCGCTTCAATTGATCACAGTACAGTGTAGGTAAGGGGGGCCTTCAAACGGAGTCATAGAGACTCACACCCAAGCTCGAACCCAGTAACACCCTCTAGCACTCTCACACTCAACTCAGATTTTAGGCTATCTCTAAGATAATCACTGTCAGGAGAAGAGAAGACACTCTTTCTAGCAGGCTTCTCGTTTATGCATTCTAAGGAGAATGGGACAGCCACCTGTAATAGACAGACTCTAGGAAGCCAAGAGGTAGAAGATGAAAAGCCATAGAGAGAGAGGGAAGCTGCCGAGAAGGTTGGGCTTGGGTAAGTGGGCCTTAGGGTAAAATAATTATTGGGCCAAAAAAACCCAACAATCTTCACCTTTGGCCCATCCACATCTACACTGATTGATCATATCGAAATGCAAGAATCATCAATGCCAAATTCTACCTGCAACATAAACACAAAGTTATTACAGGTCTATCGAGCACCAAGCAAGACAAATCACAAAGAAAGACACAAGTCAAGAGTAGAGAAACAAAGTCATGTATATAACACAAAGTCATAGATGAGAGGAACACATGAAGACATGATCTAATTATACTAAACAAAGTCCAAAGTTTTCATGCAAGACTGGAATTTTTCTACAGACAAGTATTTAATCCCCATATCTGCAAGATTGAACTGAGAAGGAATTTTCTCCAAGCTTACTAATCCTTTCGCAAAAATATCACGAATGAAATGAAATTTTACATCGATGTGTTTAGTCATATCATGAAAGAATAGGTTTTTACACAACTGTATACGAGATTGACTATCAGAATACGCAACAACTTTATCATCCAATATACCAATTTAAGACAACAAGCCTTTCAACCAAACTGCCTCTTTCAAGGCTTCAATTATAGCAATGTATTCAGATCCAGTCGTAGATAATAAAATAACATGCTGAAGTTGAGACTTCCAACTTATGCAAGAGCCACACAAAGTGAACACATATGAGGTGATGGATTTTCTGTTATCCGTATCATTTGCATAAGTAGAGTCAACATAGCCAACCAAATTCACACCTTGAGCACATTTAAGAAATTTTAGGCCAACATCCAAAGATCTTTTTAGGTACCTAAGCAACCATTTCATAGCTTCCCAATGTGGCATTCCCCGGTTAGACATGTTCTTACTTAACCAACTTACCGAATATGCAATATCAGGTCTAGTGCTTGTTAGGAATTGTGCCTCGAATCAGTTCTGTTTGGTTCGTCGCTCGTTTCAAAGTTGGAGGCTTGGATTTGAAGTGCGTTGGAAGAAATAAGACTGTGTCAAAAGGTAATGTGGCCGCGATAAATTGTGGCGAGAAAGTGATGCGACAGTATAAGGCAACGCGGTCGCGTCATTTGTTGAACGTGTTGTGTCGCTTGTTGGACGCGGTCGCATCAGTTAAGGCGGCGCAGAAGATAAATGTGTGTTTAGGTCCAGTTTGATCTATTTTGTGTCTAGGTTAGGTTTGGGGACCTGTAAATAGTCCTATTGTCTTTAGGATTTGTACAAACAGAGAGGGGTTGTCAGTTTGGGACATTCTAGAGCTAGTATTTATTGAGTACTTGATACTCGTTTGGTCTAGAATATTCAGTTTGTTTGGGGACTCTATTTTTGAGTTTAGAGTCATTTGATCAATAGAGTGGAGAATTTATTTTGGATGAGTGTCCATTGATTTGGTACTCAATTTGTCTCTGTTTGTTAGGATGGACAGTTTGATAGTTGATCGAGGGTCAAGTTTTTCTTTGTCCTATATTGTAACACTCTTTGATATTGAATTTGATTCATCTCGTTTGGCCGTGGACGTAGCTAACAAGTTGTTAGCAAACAACGTTAAATTTGGTGTGTTTTGCGTTGTCGGTCTTCTCGTTTATCGTTTTGTTGTGTTTATTCTTTCCCAACAAGTGGTATCAGAGCTTGGTTCGAGTTTCTGCAGTTTGGTGGGAAAGATATCTGGAGTAAACATGAAGATCGACAAATTTGTGAGTGGATTTGGAACTGAGGTGGAGCTTTGTGCAAAGAAGTCGTATCGTTTGTGGATTCAAGTCAAGGTGGAGACTTTCAGGAATTATGCCTTGAATCGGTTTGGTTTGGTGTCAAAGTTGGAGGCTTGGATTTGAAGTGCATTGGAAGAAATGCGACCGCATCAGAAGGCAATGCAATCGCGTTAAATTATGGCTAGAAACTAATGCTACAGGATAATGTGACGTGGTCACATCAGTAGTTGACGCGGTCGCATCATTTGTTGAATGCGGTCGCATCGCTTGTTGGACGTGGTCGCGTCAGTTGAAGCGGCGCAGAAGATGGGCTAACATGTGTTTAGGCCCAGTTTGATCTGTTTTGTCTGTAGGTTAGGTTTGGGGCTTATAAATAGTCCTATTGTCTTTGGGATTTGTACAGACAGAGAGGGGTTGTCAGTTTGGGATATTCTAGAGTTAGTATTTTTTGAGTACTTGGTACTCGTTTGGTCTAAAATATTCAGATTTTTTTGGGACTCTATTTTCGGGTTTAGAGTTGTTTGATCAATAGAGTGCGGAGAATTTGTTTTGGTTGAGTGTCCATCGATTTAGTACTTAGTTTGTCTTTATTTGTTAGGATGGAGAGTTTAACAGTTGACCTAGGGTCAACTTTGTCTTTGTCCTATATTGTAACACTCTTTGATATTGAATTTGGTTCCTCTAGTTTGGCCGTGGATGTAGCTAAAAGTTGTTAGCGAACAACGTTAAATTCAGTGTGTTTTGCGTTGTCGATCTTCTAGTTTATCGTTTCATTGTGTTTATTCTTTCCCAACAGTGTTAATTATATGGCACATAACCGATCCAATTGCATTGGAATAGGGAACCTTAGCCATTTCATCAATTTCAGAATCAGTCTTTGGAGACTAATCCTTACTTAACACAAAGTGGGCAGCAAGAGTTACATTAGCAGATTTAGCAGCAGACATAGAGAATTTACTCAAAATCATCTCCACATAGAAAAAATCTGATTAAGAAGTATAATTTAATTCTTCCTATCTCTTTCTATGTTCATCCCTAAGAACTTTTAGCATCACCAAGATATTTCATATCAATGTTTTCACTAAGGCATTTTTTAAAATGATCAATTGATTTTATACATGGACTCACTAAAAGCATATCATCAACATATCTGAGCAAGAGGATAATCACATATGCATTTTCTTTAAAGTACAAGCAATGGTCATAAGAGCTTCTTTTAAACTTTAAAGACAACATGCACATGTCAAACTTTTTGGTCCATTGTCAAGGTGATTGTTTCAAACCATACAAGGACTTTTTCAGCAAGCATACATGATTAGACTTTTTAAGGTCTACAAAACCATCAGGTTGTCTCATGTAAATTTTCTTGTCAAGTTCACCATGCAAGAAAGCAGTTTTCACATTCAACTATTTTAATTCCCAATCAAAATAAGCAACTAATGCAAGCATAATATGCACAGTGATAAACTTAACAACAAGAGCCAAGATCTCTTAATAATCAATCCCCTCTTTTTGAGTAAATCCTTTAGCCACAAGTCTAGCCTTAAACCTATCCTTTTCACCCTCATCTTTAACCTTATAAAGCGCTTGCAGTCCACAACAGAACAATGATCATAACTCCCCCAAACTTAGAATGTTGTACGTCTCGAACAACGAAAACAACAAACAGGCAAAGATACGAGTGATTAGGCATGTGATTAGGGCGATTAAACGACGATTCTTGTTTTAGATATATTTATTTTTCAAAGACTAAGCAACATAGTAAACTTGAGCATTTATGATTAAGCATAATCGACTACTTTCGAGATTTAACACTTTCAAACTATTTTGATCCTCACCAAGTGTTTCTCTCATCTCTCAAGTGTTTAGATTTTTGGACAATTTACGCTCAAACTAAAATACACACATTGTCTACCATATGCTTGACAATCATCTAAGCTAGACTCGTACTCGATATGCATGACAAAGAATAAAAAAGGTCTTACTTTTTGTTGTAATGTAGGCTTAAGGTATGGTGAGATATATTTGGATGAAAAGTGACTAACATTAGACTATCCAAGTTACGTCTAACCCGAATACCCCTCAATACAACCACTCAACCTCACTCTTCAAATCTCAGCAAATCATCCCAAAAGAAATGAGTTCTTCACCCCTAAAAAAGTACTAACAACCAAGTGCTTTTTCACTATTTTTCGAGTACCACAAATATGGGACTACTCGACTTTTCTAACCAATTCATGCGTCATAAGAACTTTTCCAAGTCTTAACCTCTCCTCAACAAAAACAATTGAAAAAACGTATATACAACGAACTCTTTCTTTTCTTTTCTTTTTTTTTTCTTTTTTTTAACATACGCAAAAACTTTTTATAACGTATGCAAAAATTATTTTTTTTCTCTTTTCATAATTAGAAAATAATAACTAAAAACTAGGGAAGGTTTTTCTCGACTTCTCGCATATCACTTCTCATTCCTTTCATACTCTTCGAATATCTACTAATTTTACCACTTTATTCCCAAGATCTTTTTCCAAATTTATCTTCCAATCTTCCTCCCTCTTACTCAATTAGTCCAAATGAGGTCAAATGCTTAAATCGAAAGGTACTTGGCTTGTAATGTATCGCTATGAAGAATAAGGCTATAAAGCTCAAGCGGGCTAACTAGGGACAAATTTTCAATTTTCTGTTTTTTTTTTTTTTTTTTATAAAAGGGTATAACTTTTAAGGCAAAAAAATAGGATAAATTCAAAAATTTCTTAAGATCTTTTCCTAAGTCGCGACATATACTTGACATATTGTTAATAGAGAATCAAGGCAAGTTCTAGAAACACATGCATGTATCCAATCAATTCACACCAAAAGAATAAATATATTACTCCGAAAATGGGAGTACAAGTTAGGCTCAAAATTCTCACACGGTTGGCAAGCTCAATTTTGTCTCAAAATACCTATCGTGTTCTACTATGTGCTAATTTTGCAAATTTTATAGCTCAAAAATCATCTCAGCATTAACACATCGCCATCTATCTTTCCCCATTTTTTGTTCTTTTTTCTAAATCACTTTTTAACGAACCAAAATCTCAGACGTTTTCCAAAACTCCTAGACTCCAATAAATTTAAAACATAAAGCAATAAAAGTACCTATAACCAACACAAATACAAATTTAACTAGCAATGGGCACACAGGCTCGACTCAAGATCAACTTCACGCAAGTGGGCTCACATACCCAAAATAAACATATCACATAAAATAGAAGCAATCAATCAAGAAAATTACAGACATAGATACAAATAGCAGCCAAGACATACCACCCCCCTTCCCCAAACTTGGTCAAAGACCAATGTTTGTGGGAAAAGAGTGATATATCTTGGTGCTAACTTACAGATTATGGCTTAAAACGTGGTTGGAAGCTATGTTTGCTCCAATGTTTAGCCTATCGCGCCCCACCAGATGTCTTGCTATTATCTTTCTCACTATTGTCATTGCTTCATTAATTTTGTGTTATGACAATTCATAAAACACAAAAACAACTAAAAACACATGTGAAATTATAAATAGAAAAACGAACCCAAAAATAATAAATATCGAGTTGCCTCCCGACAAGCGCTAAGTTTTTCGTCTTCAGCAAGACGACCTCCTCGGTTTCTATACTAACCAAAGCCCAACCAAGTTTACTTGCGCTCTGATTAGTTAAGACTCTATTTAGCAACTCTGGACTCTTCACAGCAGTATAAACGACATAGAATGTGTCCTTTTCTTTTAGGCTTGCCCTATTATAAATGGAGCATGTGACTACCTCGTTTTGAATACGAAAAGTTAATTTTCCTTTTGGCATGTCTATCACAGCTTGACTTATTGCCAAGAATTGTCGACCTACATTGAAAGGGACATCCATGCTCCCTTGCATGTCAACAACTACATTATGGTCATTTGAGGATAGAATGAGAAATAGTATATTTCGGATAATCAATTTATTACCATAAAAACTCGGACATGCTCCAGTATTTCACTTGAAAAATGTCAAATTCACTTTTATTTCTTTTTTCAAAATAAAACACCCCTTTTGATTTCATTAAAATTTTCATAAGTAAAAAAAGTAGTTTTGAAATTGAAATACTACCCCTTTTATAAATAAAAGAGTTCTTGCTTTCAAATCATTTTAGTTTATGCCGTTTTTAAGAAAATTTGGTTTTTGATAAACTCGGGGCGTAAAATTATAAATTAGGGCTTTTGCGTATTTTTTATAACTTTAGACCATTCAATCATTGTCTAAATAATTTGTGGAAATTTTAGCTAAAGCAAAATTCATGTAATCCTGTTAATCATAATTTTGTTTAAAAGATCTCCTGATTCATTGAAAATTTGTCTTTCAAATAAATGCATAAAATAGATATTGCATATTTGCTTTTTTATTTTAATTATCCGAGAAAATCGGGCGTAATTCTACATTGGAAACATGCAAGGATTACATTTGGATGATCAATGTAGCAAGTTGTGGAAATAAATTTTGAATAAGTGGGTACTTGAGGCGTTGAATTAAGAAATGCCATGCATCAGCGTGAGATGAACAGACATATACTTCTTTTGCAAAAACTCTACTAATGGGAGCCAATATGAAGATTTACACAAGATATGATATTTATTTACCACTTAAACTACATATTATCAATCATAAACAACATATGTGAACATAAGACATAGTACATACTGATCTTGTTGTGGCAGAATGACGTCGGATGTTGGCCCATTATCGTAAAAATTAGTTTTATCTTTCCTTATTTTGTAAAAAAAAAAGGTTTTTGACTCAAAAATAATCTTTTCCAAAATTTTATAATGCACAAGTCTACAGAAAGGTATACATGCTTCAATTAAAAACTACCTTTCCCAAAGCTTTAGAATGCGCAAGTCTATAGAAAGGTAGACCTTGCTCTGATACCACACTGTTGCGTCCCATTTTCTGGAAAGAAGAAATTTTGGGAAAAGAGACGCTACAAACTTTTTTTGAGGATTTATTTTCGTTTTTCTATTGCACATAATAATATGTAAATAGAAATTCGACTTATAAAAATAACTTCATATCATTGGATAAATATCAACTACAAAACATACTTTGGTGTTGAAGCTCTTTTCTTAAGAAACATATGTTCACTTTCAAATATTAGAGGACAATCCTCAATTACTTTTACATCAACTAAATATATCTTTGTTCAGATAAAGAAACAGTTCAAATATCACCTTTTTGAAACTATTATGAATAAAGATAAATTTTTACTTTGAAATTCAGTTAGTTGGAGTGGTGTAGGGCCATGCTATCCATGTCAGTCCTTCACATCGGCTTTGGTACTTGAAATGTTAGAGGGTGAGTGTTTGAGAGTAACACTCTGTGGGTTCACTCGGTTGCGCACTTAGATGTCATACAAAGAATTGCAATAACGGATAGTTACATAAATAATGCATATACCATCAACACATAAAACACATCCGGAAACATGTTGCAATCTAAATTAAAATAAATATACACATATATACATACGATATAGGTACACATGGGAGCACATAGGTGGGGCACGTATTGCCCCGCTCGAGTAGCATAGCATATTCGGGAGCGACCCGAGGGTGATCTTTCGATCCACAACATGTACAGTGTTACCTGTAGAGCATTACCATATACGGTTTTACCAGTAAGCATAATCATATACGGTTTTACCGATAAGCATAATCTCATATAGTTTTACCCATAAGCAAAATCATAAACGGTTTTACCCGTAAGCATAATCGTGTACGGCTTTACCCGTAAAGCATAGCATATACGATTTTACCCGTAAGGTTTTTTAAAAGCATAGCATGTACAGTTTTACTCGAAAGGTTTTTGAAAAGCATAGCATGTACGGTTTTATCCGTAAGGTTTTTTTAAAAGCATATCATGTAAGGTTTTACTCATAAGCATAATCGTATATGGTTTTACCCATAAAGCATAGCATATACGGTTTTACCTGTGAGGTTTTTTAAATGCATAGCATGTGTGATTTTACTCGTAAGATTTTTGAAAAGCATAGCAAGTAGGGTTTTACCTGTAAGGGTTTTTTGAAAATCATAGCATGTACGGTTTAACTCTTAAGCATAATCGTGTACGATTTTACCCGTAAAGCATAGCATATATGGTTTTACCTGTAAGGCTTTTGAAAAGCATAGCATGTACAGTTTTACCCGTAAGGTTTTTGAAAAGCATAACATGTACGGTTTTACCCGTAAGGTTTTTTTGAAAACCATAGTATGTACGGTTTTACCCGTAAGCGTAATCGCGTACAGTTTTACCCGTAAAGCATAGCATATACGATTTTACTCATAAGGTTTTTGAAAAGCATAGCTTGTATGATTTTACCCGTAAGGTTTTCGAAAAGCATAGCATGTACGATTTTACCCGTAAGGTATCTCTGAAAAGCATAGCATGTATGATTTTACCCGTAAAGCATAGCATATACGGTTTTACCCGTAAGATTTTTAAAAAGCATATATGGGAGCGATCCGAGGATTTTGTACAATGTTACCCGCATTCCTAACATATATTAGTACGGTATTACCAATATACAATACACATAATATGGTTTCACCCATACTTCATTTAAATTTCATACAAGTTACACATAAACTTCACATATTTGTCACTTAAAAATTGGCGTAAGCAACATTCATGTAAAAGCCATTATAAAAATAATTTGCATGAAAACAAGTAGACAACAAAATTGCCATATAGAGTTACCCCACCTAGAAGTGCGTACGGCTAGTTGGTTGTATAGTCCTTCTCTAGACACGAGTCCTCTTCTACTTCAACTTCTTTGAGTCCAGCTATGCTTTGTGGGAGAAGAAAGGAAGACTTTCATGCTATGTTTTGGTGGGAGGGGATGATGGAATGAAAGCTCCCCACATCTCTATTTATAGTTATACCAAGCACAAAGCCGTGGGAATAAAACCGTGATATCGGCTACTAGTTTAGGTTATCTTGTGGGCATAAAACCGTGGGATTGAGCCATTGATTTTGGGCAATATTATGGGAATGAATCATGGTTTTCGGTCATTGGCTTTGGACAATCTTGTGGGAATAAACCCATGGTTTTCGGCCATTGGTTTTAGGTCAGTAATCCTATGGAGATGGCTTACCATAAAAATATAGGTTTGTCCTATATCATTGGGTAATATCATGTCTAAGTGATGTCTAATTAACCTCCCGTTTTCCCTACCCATTTATACCATTAATTATGAAAAATGATAATTTATGCAGGTGGAAGAAAAATAATTAAAACAAGTAAAAATCACACAAAAATAACGCAACCCATGTAGTTTCACATAAATTGAATAAAATGATGCAACTAGAAAATCTGGGTTGGTACACCCTCCCCCCCCCCTTAAAAGAAAATTTTGTCCTCGAAATTTGGTTAGGCCAATAACTATAAACACAAGGATGTAATTGAAGAAAGGAATCGAATCAAGGTTTGGCGGGTTTCCAAAATAATCCAACAAGGTGTGTTGAAAATTTAATGGATAACATAAATATATATATATATATATATATATATATATATATATGTATATATGTGTATATATATATATATATATCTTTTTTTTTTGGAGACGCTATGAATTTTCAAAAGAGTCTTAACAGAAGCATTATTGGCATACCTTATATGAGTGTGTGTGTGTGTGTGTGTGTGTGTGTGTGTGTGTGTGTGTGTGTGTGTGTGTGTGTGTGTGTGTGTGTGTGAATCAATCTCATGAAAAAAACTTGAGGGATGAGATGAAATATCAGAGAATACATTTTAAATCTTAGTGAGGCTAAATTGGTATTTATTTATTAAATTGAAAACTAGGAATCAAGATTTTTTTATCAAAATATAATTTTTGGCTTAGTTGACTTGGAATTGATTCAAATGTGAAAAATGTCAAATCTTCTGAGATAAATTTTAGGAAATCACGAGGCACTTTAATATACATTGAGAATAACCAATTCTTCGGGTAAGATGTAAATCTGAAAAGATTAAGTGAAACTAAGAAAAGTGGTGGAAATAAGAAGCGGAGTTTATGCACTGGTCCTTCCAATTAAAACTAGAGGCCTTGAAATTGGGGGTTGAAAGTTGTAGTAAAATTTATGATGATGACTTAAAAAAAGAGTAATAGTAGTTGGACCAAGTGAAATTAATAAATATAAATAATTTAACAGGAGAGTGTTTGGACAAATAGGTGTTTTTTGAAAATTCAGTACTTTTTAAAGATATCATGAATTTTGGAAAGAAATCAGGGACAAAAACATTTACGAGATGCTTTATATAAGTGTAAAATGATATCACATTTTCATGGATAATTTCAAGAATATATTGAAAATATCAGGATTTTTTTTAATAGATAAAAGGAGAGTAGGATGAATTTTGACATTTAATGAAAATGTACTACTTCAATACCATTACACTTGGAATCAAGGATTTTCATCAAGGAAAATATGAACATTTGGCATTTGACTCAAATGGGGAGTAGATCGAATTTGGACAATGCCATTTTTGTTTTGAGATAAATTTTAAAAACACAGGCTACTTTAAAATACATTGGAAAGAACCATTCTTTTCCAGTTAAAATTAGGGGCCAAAACTTTGGGCTTCAAAGTTGTAGTGGCATGAAATTCAAGATAATGGGTCAATTAGACTTTAATAGTTGTGGGATCAAGTAAAATTAATACATACATATATATATATACAAGTAAATGAATATAAGGTAGAAAATGACTAAGAATGAATTAGTTTATACTAATATGTTTAGATCAAATTTAATGAAATGCTTTGGGGTTGAAAAATGTAGTCTTACCAGAAAATAGTTGAAATAAGGATAGCATTTAGTTCAAGATCTAAAAATTGAAGTTTTGGAAATGAGGGTGTAAGGCCGATGATGGCTCAAGAAGGTACAAGCCCTTTCAATAAGGATGAGGATTTGTTGTAGGGCAATTTGGCACTTAAGGATCATCTTGTGAATGGATGGAGTAGGCAGACCTAAGTTTTTCAGGTCAGCATTCAAAATCAACTTCATCTTCAGTGTTGTGTTGATTCTCAACATTCTTGTATCGTATGATTTGAATCATGACCGTCAGGAAAATTCGTCATCAAGGCTCAACTTGGAGTGTGACGTGAGAAAACAAAATAATGGCATACATCAAACACGCTTATAGGTTATACTCAAACATACTGCATAATTTATATCCCTATCAATTATAAAGCATAAGCTTAAACGCTTTGATGCCTCAAATACCTAGCTCATACTAATACCAACAAACAAAGACCTTTCATGCAGGTGCACGAGAACTCATTGCGGCCATCAGCGGTCAAGTGATGACAATATGGCCTAGTATGTTTGTATGCAGTGCTGCTACGAAGTAGTGAGGTAACCTCTAGCAATAAGTAAATTCCTCTAAATTCATCATGCATTCCGTACACAAACCAATGTAGGTAAAACATCAAATGGGTGAATCATGTTCACTAGTGCACACTGCTGCAAACAGTGGTCTGTGACAGTTTTGAGCCTAAATAGCACACAATGTGGGTAAGACAAGTACACTACCACACTGTTGCGGACAGCTGCTAGTGGCATCATCAAAATCCAACATACACATAGGCATGTAGTTCACATAAAAATCTAGTCATATGCATCTTTGTAAATCACATAAGTCTTGCATGATAAATAAAATTTGGAGGAGTACTTCTTGTCATGACAACTTATCTTGTGCAACAATTTCATATGAACTCGTGAAACAACTATGTGTCATAACCTTAGATTGATAAGGATGTCTATTTAAAATTGGAAACTTTCTTTTCACCTTTCTTACTATTCTAGAATCTAAGGGTACATCTTGAGAATGAAAACATGCTATGAAATCACTTGAGGACTTCACTAAGTAAAAAATAAGACTCTAGAGACGAACCTAATTTTATGAACATTTTTTATCCATATTAAAACTGGCAAATGTGATTGAGCTTGGTTATAACTCCAAAAGGTGGGAATGGTATTAGAAAATCGAATAGTTTTAAAAAAAAAAAATCATGGGCCGATTTGGAGAAAATGTGAAGACATTATGGTCATTTGAGGATAGAATGAAAAATAGTAAATTTCGGATAATCAACTTATTGTCATAAAAACTCAGACATGCTCCAGTATTTCACTTTAAAAATGTCGAATTCGCTTTTATTTCTTTTCTCAAAACAAAACACCCCTTTTGATTTCATTAAAATTTTCAAAAAGTACAAAAAGTAGTTCTGAAATTGGAATATTATCCCTTTTATAAATAAAAGAGGTCTTGCTTTCAAATCACTTTGGTTTATGCCGTTTTTAAGAAAATTTAGTTTTTGATGAATTCGGGGTGTAAAATTATAAATTAGGGCTTTTGCGAATCTTTAGACCATTCAATCATTGTCTAAATATTTTTTGTAAATTTTAGCTAAAGCAAAATTCATGTAATTTGGTTAATCATAATTTTGTTTTAATGATCTCCTGATTCGTTGAAAATTTGGCTTTCAAATAAATGCATAAAATAGATATTGCATAGTTTTTCTAATTGTCCGAGAAAATCGGGCGTAATTCTACATTGGAAACATGCAAGGATTTCATTTGATCAATGTACCAAGTTGTGGAAAGAAATTTTGTATAAGTGGGTACTTGAGGTGTTGATTTATGAAATATCATGCACCAGCGTGAGATGAACAGACATATACTTCTTTTGCATAAACACTACAAATGGGGGCCAATATGAAGATTTACACAAGATATGATATTCATTTACCACTTAAACTACACATTATCAATCATAAACAACAGATGTAAACATAAGACATAGTACATACTAGTTTTGATGTGGCAGAATGACGTCGGATGCTGGCCTACTATCGTAATAAATTAGTTTAATCTTTCCTCATTTTTGTTAAAAAATGGTTTTTGACCCAAAAATAATCTTTTCCAAAAATTTATAATGCACAAGTCTACAGAAATGTATATGTGTTTCAATTAAAAACTAATTTTCCCAAAGCTTTAGAATGCACAAGTCTATAGAAAGGTAGACCTTGCTTTGATACCATACTGTTGCGTCCCATTTTCTAGAAAGAAGAAATTTTGGGAAAAGGGACGCTACAAACTTTATCTGAGAATTCATTTTCGTTTTTCTTTTATACATAATAATTTGTAAATAGAAATTCGAGTTATAAAAATAACTTCATATCGTTGGATAAATATCAACAACCAAACATATTTTGGTGCAGAAGCTCTTTTCATAAGAAACACATATTCACTTTCAAACTTTAGAGGGGAATCCTCAAGTACTTTTACATCAACTAAATATATCTTCGTTCAGATAAATAAATAGTTGAAATATCACCTTTTTTAAACTATTATGAATGAAAATAAATTTTTACTTTCAAATTCTGTGAGTTGGAGTGGTGCAGGGTCATGTTATCCGTGTCATTCCTCTACATCGGCTTTGGTACCTGAAACGTTAGGGGGTGAGTGTTCGGGAGAAATAATCTGTGTGTTCACTCGGTTGCCCACTTAGATGTCATACAAAGAATTGCAATAACGAATAGTTACATAAATAATGCATATACCATCAACACATAAAACACATCTGAAAACATGTTGGAATCTAAACTAAAATAAATATACATATATATACATACTATATAGATACACATGTGAGCAGATAGGTGGGGCACGTGTTGCCCCGCTCGAGCAGCATAGTATACTCGGGAGTGACCCGAGGGTAATCTTTCGATCCATAACACGTACGGTATTACCCGTAGAGCATTATCATATACAGTTTTACCCATAAGCATAATCATATACGGTTTTACCCGTAGTCGTGTATGGTTTTACCCGTAAAGCATAGCATATGCTATTTTACCTGTAAGGTTTTTGAAAAGCATAGCATGTACGATTTTACCCGTAAGGTTTTTTTGAAAAGCATAGCATGTAAGGTTTTACCCGTAAGCATAATCGTGTATGGTTTTACCCGTAAAGCATAACATATACGGTTTTACCCGTAAGGTTTTTTAAAAGCATAGCATGCACGATTTTACCCATAAGGTTTTGAAAAGCATAGTAAGTATGGTTTTACCCGTAAGGCTTTTTTGAAAAGCATAGCATGTACAGTTTTACCCATAAGCATAATCATATATGATTTTACCCGTAAAGCACAGCATATACTGTTTTACCCACAAGGTTTTTGAAAAGCATAGCATGTACGGTTTTACCCGTAAGGTTTTTGAAAAGCATAGCATGTATGGTTTTACCCGTAAGGTTTTTTTGAAAAGCATAGCATGTACAGTTTTACCTGTAACCATAATCATGTACGGTTTTACCCGTAAAGCATAGAATCTACGATTTTACCCGTAAGGTTTTTAAAAAGCATAGCATGTACGATTTTACCCGTAAGGTTTTTGAAAAGCATAGCATGTCCGGTTTTACCCGTAAGGTTTCTTTGAAAAGCATAGCATGTATGGTTTTACTCGTAAGCATAATCGTGTACGATTTTTACCCGTAAAGCATAGCATATACGGTTTTACCTGTAAGATTTTTTAATAGCATATTTGGGAGCGATCCGAGGATTTCTTACGGTGTTACCCGCATTCCTAACATATAGTAGTACGGTATTACCAGTATACAATACACATAATATGGCTTTACCCATAACTTCACATAAATTTCACACAAGTTACACATAAACTTCACATATTTGTCACATAAAGATTGGCGTAAGCAACATTCATGTAAAATTCATTATAATAATAATTTGCATGAAAACAAATAGGCAACATAAAATAGCCACATAGAGTTACCCCACCTAGAAGTGCGTACGGCTAGTTGATCGGATAGTCCTTCTCTAGACAGAAGTCCTCTTCTACTTCAACTTCTTTTAGTCCAGATATGCTTTGTGGGAGAAGAAAGGAAGACTTTCAAGCTATGTTTTTGTGGGAGGAGATGATGGAATGAAAGCTCCCCGACATCTCTATTTATAGTTATACCAAGTACAAAACCGTGGGAACAAAATCGTGGTATCGGCTACTAGTTTAGCTGATCTTGTGGGCATAAAATCGTGGGATTTAGCCATTGATTTTGGGCAATATTGTGGGAATGAAACCATGGTTTTCGGCCATTGGTTTTGGACAGTCTTGTGGAAATAAAACAATGGTTTCTGGCCATTGGTTTTGGGTTAGTAATCCTATGGAGATGGCTTACCATAAAAATATAGGTTTCTCCTATATCATTGGGTAATATCACGTCTAAGTGTTGTCTAATTAAACTCCCATTTTCCCGACCCATTTTATGAAAAATGATAATTTATGCAGGTGGAAGAAAAATAATTAAAACAAGTAAAAATAACACAAAAATAATGCAACCCATATAGATAGAAAATCTGGGTTGTTACAGATATTATCATGTAACCCTAATTTAGATGAATTATCAATAGAAGAAAGTAACATTTTCTTATCTTTGTCATCGCTGCCTTCTTTCTTTTGCTTTTCAACTTTCTCTCTCGCTAATCTCTTCCTTGCTGCCCGTTCCTCTTTTGCCAACTTCTTCTTAGCTTCACGTTCCTCCAAGAGCTTAGCATGTTTGATGCAGAGTTGCTCATTCCTCCTTTTAATGAGTGCTAGAGAAAATGGGATGGGAGGTATGTATTCGAGGCCATCTTCGATTATTATCCTTTTTGGTGGTTCAAACTCGTACTCGACCACCTCCTCTTGGTTTTGTTCAATCCTCTTTTTAGCTTCCATTGGCACTTAACTCTCTTGTTCAGTCTCGCCCCTTGAGTAGATAGCATTACACTTCTCCCACGGGTTGATGACGGTCTCACTAGGAAATTATCCCTGCTTGTGTTGAGCCCCAACAATCTCCGCTCCTTGACTAGTCACTTGCCTGTTTAGCTCAATAAATTTTCCATCCATCTTCTTCTCCAGTTGAGCTAATTTTTCATTATATTTGGTGAACTGTGACTGTATTAACTCCTCTTACGTCGGGCCCTGTCCATTATGAATTATTCCATTTGTAACGAAAAAACCCGGTGGTGGATTAAGATAGTTCTGAGGATTGCCATATGAGAAGTCGGGTTGATTCCTATTCGGTTGGTACTGATTGTACCGCTGTTGGTTTCCTTGGAAATTGTTGAAGTTCCTCTGATTTACAAAATTCACCTCTTCAACATCTTCCTGTCCAAATTGTTGTTGTGATGAGGTATCAGTGTGCTAAGCTAGAGTCAAACTTGCTAACAAACTCACTTGTTTTGTAAGTGTAGCCAACTGAGAGGTACTAATATCGCTCGGTTCAGTATCAGTCACGTCACGCTAGCCACTCTTCTTTGCTGATTCTTCTCGTTTGGCCACTGATAACTCATTCTGGCCATCGCATCCACTACTGAGAATGCATCCTTACGTTCTTTTCCATCAGACTACCACATGTTGTTGCATCTACTTGGTTCCGTGATAGAGCGAGCAATCCATTGTCGAACTTGCACACCTGCTAATTCTTTGAAACCCATGCTGGGGACAACTCCGGATGAGATCCCAGAATCGCTCCCAAGCTTCATCGAATGGTTCTTGGTCCATCTGTCTGAATGGATTGATCTTATTTTGCAGATCTAACATTTTGCTCAGCGGGAAGTACTTTAATAGAATTCTCATGCTTAAGTCCTCCCATTCAGAGACATCATCTAGCGAGCTATACCATTGGAGTGCTTTGTCCTTCAGTGAGAATGGGAACAACCTCATTTTTACTTGCTCGTGTGGCACATGATTCATCTTGATTGTTTCAGCTAACCTGCGGAACTTATTCAGATGCGCATTCGGGTCTTGTTGCGCACTACCACCAAACTGGTTCTGTTGCACAATATTTATAGGCGCTGGCTTCAACTCGAAGCTATTGGCATTTAATGGCGGTAGATGCACTCCTCCAACTGGTTGATTTAGCATGGGACGAAGATAATCACTTATGGGTGTGATGTCCTCGTCTAAGTCATTTTGTGTAATATGAGCTTGTCTCTACTAGACTGGTAGATGTTGTTGTTGTGGTGGTGGTTGTTGTTGCTGTAGATTAGTTACTTTGTCGTCCAAATGTGCTAAGGCCTCTAATATCCAATTCAGCATATCCTCTTTATTCTGATTTTGTGGAGCGTTCTCCATCTCGAATGTGGAATTTTTTCTCGTTCAGTATCTTTGGGCAGTTGCCTCAATCTCAGGATCAAAAGGAACAAGTTGTTCTTTCCCTTTTGTTCTAGTTTGCATGGGAAAACCTGAAAACACCAATAAAAAGAATACCACGTAACACGAAAATAAATAAAACGGCACTAAAACACAAAAATTAAATTGCAACAAAATAAAATCTAGTCTAGTATCCTCCTATTACTCAGGATAAAAACTAAGACGCTAAACATATTCCCCAGTAACGGCGCCAAAAACTTGACAGGATCTAATCATAACCCTTAATTACCGCAAGTGTACGGGTGTAGGTATATATAGTGGAAGTCAAGGTCGATCCACAGGGAATGAGTTTAGGTAGTTTGATACCCTAATTGTCTAGGATTATCCTAACTAGACACTGATTTTGAGAAGGTTTTGTATTTTCTAAGCTAATTTGCATATATAAAATTACTAAGGAGCTACGTTAGAAAAATACTAGATCAATTATCAAAGAACGATTTCTAATCGAAGAGAATGTATTATAGGGCGTTGATTTTAGATATTACTTTGATGAATGGTTAACCTAAAAACTATAGACTTTTAAACCAGTTTTATATTTATTATACGGCACTAATTTAACCTAATCCTTCTCCCAAATCGACTAACCGGTGGATCTATTCAGACTAATTACTCTCCTAAGTCAATTAATCTGAAAGACTACTAATAGCACCTAAACATGTGCCTACACGATCATAGACAATTGTGCTATGTGTTACCGTGTATTAACAATTCCCTTCTCTCGAAGCGGAATTTTTTAAACAAGTAAATTAAACCTAATTGGCCAAATCAAATTCAATCGTAAGGATGAAAACAAACGCATAGATAAATATATTAAAATGGAGTCTATAATTTAAAAGCAAAATCAAAACATCAGTAAAATCCTACTTTTTAACCCTAGAACACGAGTACTTTTTCATAACTAATGTTGAATTCATACAACATTCAGAAACGAAACATTATATAAAAATAAACTAGAAACAAATTGATAAAACCCAATTTCGTCGCTCTTGATCTTCGTTGTTTCTTCCTCGATCTTTAATCCGCCATTTCCAAGCGTTTCTAAGTGTTTAGAATATGAAACCTTATCCCATCCTCCCTAAAACTTGAGTTTGGGATCCTTTTTATAGAGTTGAGGTCATATCTTGAGAAGATAGGGTCAAAATCCTAATAAAATTAGGAAATCTTGGTAAGTCTGACCTTCTGTCATGGCTGTGTGCAAGCTATGTCATGACCGCGGAAATTTTTACAAAAAAACACCTTAAAACGGCCAATTTTGTCGCGGCCGCGAAGGGTTTATTGCGACCGCGCGCAGGATGCCCAGGCGAGTTTTCAGGTCTCACTTCCAAGCCATTTTTTAGGGTCTTACTATCATTTTTGGGTTTCGTCTCTTTGCGGAAAATTGTAGCACTTTCAATCAGCTTTCCATCACCACTAATTTTACCTTAATCGGAGTTGTAGATCTCAAGATATGGCCAAAATACTAGAGGTATGTCAAGCTGACATAAAACTTCACTTTCGGGAGGCTTTTTGTCGCGACCGCGATGGTTAGGCAGCATGTGTTGCACTTTCTAAGCCACTTTTTACGCAACCGCGACCTTGGACACGATCATGGTCGACCCTTTTCCTCTTTTGACTCGTTTTCGTCCGGTGTTGACCTATTTGACTTATTTCTTCTCCGAACTTCATCCAACTGGACTTTTTTTTGCATAAAATCACCTAAATAACTTCAAAACAAGTCGAAACATGTCAAATGGCCCAATATGATAAATATAAACAAATCCTGGCTAAATATGCACATAAATTATATAAAATATGATAAATCGACCTAAATACATGCATAATTAACGTGTATCAATCAGGCTTAGGTACAAGAGTCCAGGTTTGGTTAACATGCAAAGAATTCATGTCATCATTCATAGCATTTAACCATTCTTTATAGTTCTTAGATTTTAAGGCTTCATTATATTACTTAGGTTCACAATCATTTGGATATTCAAAGACATTGAAGGCATGATATGCGAAAGTCATTAAACCTAGTGGGCTGCTTAATGTTTCTTCTAGGTCTGTCCCTAGCAAGCTGGTAGTTCTCTAACTCACCATTTTCGGGCACCTCATCCACATTCTCATGCACATCAAACAACTCATTTTTTGTTTCAATTTCAAGCATATCAGATACAGGCAAAAAAGTTTGCTCCACCTTAATTGGAGTTGTGTCAGAAGTAGGCAAAGGCATAGAAGAAGATGAACATGGAAAGTCAGATTCATTAAAAATGACATCCCTACTTATTACCACTTTAATTAAAACTAGGTTCATCATTAAGTCAAAGCCTATAACCCTTCACACCATCAGGGTAACCTAGGAACACACATTTTCTAGACCTAGATTCAAGTTTATCAATCTTTAAATGTCACTAGTTGTCCACCCGTGCGATGCACGTGTTAGAATAATTTTTGGACGTAATATATAACAATATTATAAGAAATAATCAGATATGAAATTAAGGCGTTGAATTTATGTAATAAGGTAATCAACAATTACTTCAAGATAATATAATAATATAGCACAATGTTAGTTTTATAGATTATGCATAAATAAAAGGGAGTTTTTAACGTGTACGGGGTGACAATTCATAACTCGACCTCACAAATCTGTTCTAATTTGACATGAACTAATTGAGAAAAATTCGAAATTATACCAGCATGAATTGATTAACTTGATTTTGACTCGAAACAACCCGAATCAACAATTTATCATAAAATATAATAATTGTATATTTTAAATAATTTTTAATATATAACCTGAATTAATCCAAACTCTAACACAAAACCGACCCAATAATTCAAATTGCTACGCCTGCTAATGTGAATGGCAAACCTTTTTTATTCCTTTTTGTCAAATGTTAAAATGTATGGGGAAAAAAAACAAAGCCAAAATGCTGGCAAAACTTGAAAGAGCCACATGTGCTCTTGATGAATTATGGCGTTTAAAAAACTAATAAAACGAAAATCAAATAGTGGTGGAATGTCTAAAAGCAACAGTTTCTTTTCCCTATTTATCAGGAAATTATAATAAGATAATAAAGAAAAGATAATAAAAGAAAAGATAGATGAAATGTGTAGAGTTGACGCGTGTTTTTCCCTCCTTTTCCGGAATGTCTCTTCTTTAGTAGACTAGATGTCCACCGTGCAATGCACGGGTTAGCTATTTAATTAGACTATATAGACAATATACTAATATTAATGCAAAATATTATAACAATTGATACATAAGCAGAAGTCGTAAGTTACAATCTACAAATTGTACACAATATTCACAGTAATATTAATATGTTCTTCTCCTTGTTACATACCTTAGGTTGACGAACATTTCTCAAATGAACAATTGGTATTAAATTTGAATAACTTGTACATTTTTTAAAATGTGAAAAATGATTAATTAATTAAAAAATATAAATATAAATATTAAATAAAAAACCTATAAATATAACTGAGTATCTACTTGCCATTAATTTGTGAAGAAGAATTTTGTTTTTAATATGCATAGAACTTGGGAATCCTTGTTCGTAGATCGAGAAATATTAGTGAAAGGCATTTTTTGGAGTACATTAATGACATGCATTATTGCCATATCATTAAATAATAATTAAATAATAAGGCATAAACATTAAAGGGTGCTTGGTAAGGCGATTGAATGTGGATAATGAGAATAAAAATGGTAAATTTATATTCTTATGGTTAGTGCACATAAATGAGAATTAAATTTAGTTAATTATTAACCTCATTTGATTAACTAATAACTATTTCTTTAAATTATTTCATAGTGTGGTTGACCCCTCATTCATACCCATTACCGCTACAATTCCTCATCTTGAACTAAGCAACCATTAAATCAGTATAAATACAAAAAGATAAAAAAAAATGTAAAAAATGTACGATTTAAAAAGAACAGAATCAAAAATTATTAACTCATAAAGGTTGATAGCCTTTCTCCTTTTTGTTTTTTTTGTTTATATGCAAAGTATACTATAGTTAAATTAAAACAAAATTACAATTTTATATTAAATAAAAATAAAAATTGTAAGAATTTATGATATTCAAACATAAATCTGTTAGCCCTTTTTTAACTATTCAACATATTCTTTTTATATAAAAAATAAATGAATTTTTAAAATAAGATGTATTAAAAATTATAATACATTAATATATTATTTGATAAATTTTTAATGTGAAACCCAAATAATAATTTTTTTCTGATTGGGTAACAAACAACAATTTTTTATAATTAAAACGCCGAAAAGCCAATAATATACTGTCCTATTTTTAAGTATGTAAAGTTAAATAATAAAATTATTTAAAGGTTAGAAACGAGCCAGAGGCCCATTACACAACAAAAATAAAATCATAAATTTAGAAAAATCAAAACGGCCCAACAACACAACTTATTATATTTTGTTTCTAAATCAATATAACAAATTTTCTTATATTTCATTATGAATTTGTTGCGGATACAATTTATAGCCCGTAACCCGTTGTCTTTAGAGAAGTTGAGTACTCTCGTCTCTTTTGTTCAACCTTCCATTCAGGTGCTTTAAGGTGACCCTACTTCTCTCTTTCTCTTAATCCTAAACTCTATCTCCTTGCAGATATTATTTGGGTCTCGCTGCAGCTTCGATTTTTCTCTCTCTATTCATTGGAGATGAAAAATTCGTTTATGTGACGACCAATCGGGGTTATCATCGTCTAGCCTTTCACGATGATGAGCTATTAAAATTAAAATATCAGATGATACTTCAGAGGAGATTTGGAAAAAAAAGAAGGTAAAATCAATTTGAAATTTACATGCAATACATAAAAAAAACTGTATTACCTACATCTTCAATCTCGTCCTAATATTTCTTTTTCTTTTATGTTATACATCTGTTGCAGATCTGAGTCCTGAAGAGGATTCCAAAACAAAAAGGTAAAATCTATAACTTTCATTCCTAATTTTTGTTCTGCTTAAAAAGGGATTATAATCTTAGAAAAAAATACCCCATGAAATCATGCATAAATGAAATCAAACCTTTTGATCGATTTCCTATTATCTAATATATCTATTGTGTGGCTGCTACTACTGATGTTTGTTGTTTTTCTATGTTCAGAGTGTTTTTTTTCTTACAGTGTTTTGATTTCCTTGCTCAGTGTTTCCAAAACGTAAGAAATATATATATTTAAACTTAAGACAATACATAGATAATTTTTTTCTAGCAGTTAAATTTTTTAAAACTACATCGATGAGATTTAACAATTAAGAAAGTATCAAATAAAAAATAGTTGACATAGAATGATAAAACTGATGATATATTACAAAGTAGGAAATTAATGAATTTACATGAAAGCAAATTGAACTCAATGTCCTGGATGTTGAAATCCATCCTTCGCTTTCTATAAGAGTTCAAAAAAAGGCTTCTTGTAGCTAGGACACAACCTTCCTCATAACATCTGTGAAAAAGGAAATTTAAAATGATGGTTAAGTTTATTCTTATGTCCACATTGTATAAAAAATACAACTTTTGTAATAACTACCTTTTAAAAGCAGTTCATCGATATCTTTGTTGGGATGAAATAAGTGAATTGTTTGATTGCATATGCATGACCCTCTTTAATCTTATAGTTAATCGATTTTCAAGGCAACCCCTTATCCGGTGCATGAATGTCTTGTCCCTGCAAATGAACATGTTTTCATCCATATTAGTAAATGTATACATGTTAAAACAGTTATGAGAAGTTGTTTACATGTGGAGAAATAAATTTCAGAACAAATGCTTACTTTCTTATCATGGACAATATATTACAGGCTGCATGATTCATGTGGACGTCCCACAATACTGGTACCTCGTATCCACAATTACATCTCAGTCTGATAACCCATGATGTTTTGGAGGGATCCAACTCCGAATATGAGGCTGAAGAGAAGGGGGCACATTACAAACTGTGGGCTAGATAAACAGAAATACGCCAATGATGGGGGTATGAGGTTTATCAGAGATAATTGTGAGAATTATAAAGGTAAAAAACTGATGGAATCTTTTGCAGCTTCTTTTTTGAACATGAGTGGCGTGAAGGATATGTGAATTGATCTTGATGTGGGCTTGGTAACCGCATGGACAGATGTCCAACCTGCGGATGATTAGTCATTGAGGAAAACCGTTTACTTGCCTTATTTTTTCGTTTAATGATTATCTGAATCTGAATGTATAATGTTTAAAATTATGTAACCGCCGATATGTATTGATAAGTGATGGTGACCATTTATTTGTATGTAATGTTATTTGTAACCCTAAAAGAAAATTTAAGTTTATTTGAAATTTTATTTCATAAATAAAAAGTTATTTAACGTGAGGCATTTTAGATGTGTGTAAACCTTATCAAAACCAAGTACATGGATTATCAGAAGTTTAAAATATTTTCTGAGGTGTTTTATATTTTTCCGTAACAAACGTAAATTTAGCTATTAAAACAGAGATTTAATTTTTTGACCTTTTTTCGGATTGGATTGTATATATATTGGTAAGTAACCAACAAAGAGAGGGAAAACAATAAAATAAATAGTAAGTAACCAATGAAAAGGGAGAAAACAAATAACCGTTGTTTAAAGAAAAAGAAAAATGCAAAATACGAAATTTAAGCAAGAAGCCGAGAAGAGTTAAAAAAATCCTAAAATTGCTCTTGTGATGACACATCAGCGAGATATCCTGCTTTTATATTAAAGGATGATATGCAGCACAACCAAATATTCTCAAATTGGACAAGTCAATTTATTTTCTAGACCAAACAGCCTCAGGGCATTTTCCATTCAATGACATAGAGGGTGAGCTATTGATTAGATAGGCAGTAGTACAAACTGTTTCACCCCAGAACTTCTTTGAAAGTCCAGAAGAAGCTAACATGCTTCTCACTCTTTCTAGCAAAGTTTTGTTCATCTTTTCTGCCAAACCATTCTCTTTTTTTTTTTTTTTTTTTTTTTTTTTGTGCTGTGTAAGGAACAATTTTATGTCTTTGAATTCCAGATTCCGCACACAATTTATCCAATAAGTTCTTGCAGAATTTAAGCCCATTATCAGTTCTCAGATTTTTAATTTTTTTAGTTGTTGATTCTCAATTAACACTTCCCAATTTTTTTAAATTCTCATAGACATCATATTTATGTTTTAGCAATAAAAGCCACACTGTTCTAGAGACATCATCAAGGATTGATAGGAAATACAATTTTCCACCATGTGTAGAGACACTGGCAGGTCCCCACTCATCAACATGCACATATTCAAGTATGCTAGAACATTTAGATCTATTGGGGGAGGGGGAAATAGGGAAGCTGACTTTATGTTTGCCTGTCACACAAGATTCACAAAAGGGCATGCATGAAAGCTTATCATTACCAAACAAACCAGCTTTATGCAAAATTTTCAATTCTTTACTACTCATGTAACCAAGTTTGTTATGCCACAATTCAGTTTTATCTTCTTTAACAACATTCACAGAATTGGCATGAGACTTGGCAATAACATACAAGTTATTTTCTTTTTAGCTTTTAGAACAACTAATGATCCTCTCATAATTTTCATCATACTATTTTCCCACCTTCCTTCAAGCCCATCATCTTCTAATGCAACACATGAAATCAAGTTATTGCACAAATCAGGCACATGTCTAACATTTTTCAATGTCAAAGCAAAGGCAGACTCACAGATAAAAGAAACATCCCCAGCACCCATGATTTTGCACTTCTTATCATTGACCCAGGAGACAAATCCACAATTTACTTCACTATAAGAGCTAAAAGGTTTTTAAATGGTGACATGTGAAAAGTACATCCAGAATCAAAAAGCCATTCATTTTCACACAAAGAGGCAAAATGCACAAAATTCACAGAAGACACATCATAAGTTTCAGTTACCATAAAGACATCACCATTGCTCTCACTACCAGAAGTTCTATTTGTTTGTTCCTTTTGTTTCTTATGGGATGATTAGTGTCACCACAATGGTAACACTTTCTATTTCGTGGTCTTGATTTGGACATTCTGGGGTTTTTACCCTTCTTAGGCTCTTGGCCAACTTAGTTGTTGGGAGGCTTTTGATACCTGTTCTTAGTCCTCCCTCGAAAAAACATGACTTCACCTTGATTCTTAGTACTCGGATTTGTTTTTAAATAAATTTTCTTGCTTTTTAAACCATTTACCATAGTTTCAAGGGTTACCTGATCTCTACCATATTTTGTAGCAGATTTTACATCATTATATGAATCAGGTATAGTGTTCAAAAGCACAATCAGAGTGTAGTCATCAATATTTTTATCTCTTGTTTCTTAATATCTTGAACAAGTTCGGTGAACACATCAAGATTTTCTTCTATATCTTTATTCAAATCAAGTTTAAACCAAAATTTGTTTTCAAGCAAGAACATCATACTAAGTAACAAAGTCTCAGTATATAATTCCTGCAATTTTTCCCACAAATCTTTAGCCAATTTCTGATCTCACACCTTTCTCAACACACAGTCAAATAGGTTAGGATAATGGATGAGTATGCAAGCTCATCCATTTCTTCCCTTTTCCCAGCAGTATCAGAATTAGAAAATAAAACGGTGATACATTTAAATACATATTTTATTATTAGAATTCCTTTCATCTTCTATTGCCATATTCCAAAGTCTGAACGTCCATCAAAAGGGCTAGACTATGTCCAAACATAGAGCCCATCACAAAGAATTATGGTAACAAATAAGAGAGATTCACATCGACTACAAACACCACAGAGACAGAAGGAATCCGAGAATTTCCCAGTTCACAACACTGATTTATTAGTGGTGCAGGGGTTTACTCGAATCCTTATAGCACCTATTTTACAAACGTTCAACAAATGTTAACAAGTTCATAAAGAGAACAAATACGCACGAAGAGTATCAGATACACAATGGAAGCAAGAAGAACAATTACACATATAGCCCTAAGTCTACCAGCACATCATCCCAAGCCTAACCGTTTCAAAAGAAATCTACGAAAGCGTAAATTCGGTTTCAGCCAATTTACGTGAGTGAGCCAAAAAAGTATGGAACCCGGCTTATCTTTCGGTCCTTGATTCGGCTCACATCGAGCAAAGGCAAGATGGGAGGGTTGTCAAGGGACAGTGGTAGAATTGTTGCAACGAGAGCAATCACACAAAGTGACTGTTGTGACTTTCGAACAAGAGAGTAGCTAGATGGACGCCGGCTAGACAACAGGTAACAACTGTGGCTTTGATACCACTGTTGGGTATCGCTTGTTGTCCCTTCAATTAGTTCAGACAACCTGAGCTCGCTTCGATTGATCACGGTAATACTGTAGGTAAGGGAAGGGCCTTCAAAAGGACGCATAAAGCCTCACACCCAAGCCGAACTCCCACACCCTCTCTAGCACTCTCACACTCAACCAAAATTATGGATTATCACTAAGATAATCACTATCAGGAGAAGAGAAGACACTCTTTCTAATTGGTTTCTTGTTTCTGCAATCTGAGGAGAATGGGCCAGCCACCTTTAATAGGCAGACTCTAGGAACCCAAGGGGCAGAAGATGAGAAAACATAGAGAGAGAGAGAGAGATGAGCTGCCGAGAAGGTTAGGCTTGGGTAAGTGGGCCTTAGGGTAAAATAATTATTGGGCCAAAAAAAAGACCCAACAATAAATAATTATCTTTCTCAAGAAAAATGATTTGAATATTAATATATTAAAGCTTTAATTTGTATTTATGTTGACAATTAAGTTTATCTATATTGTTTATGCATTTGATAATGGTAGGACATTATTTATGTCAAATAGAAAAATATTACTTTAGACTTATAATTATTTAGTTTTTATAAAAAGTTATAACAGCCTTGAAGTGTTACACTATATTATATTTTTCTGTTTCAATTAATTTTAACTTAGTTAAAAAAAAGGTTCTAAAAATACTTCTAAAAGTTGAGTTGTTACAAAAATTCAATAGAAAAATAGAATAAAAAATATAAAAATAAAATGGGGGTCATGCGTTTTGGTCGAACAACCATATCAGCCCATTCCAGCCAAAATTTAGCGAATTTCCCGGAATTTGAGGCGAGACAGAATTAGAGGCTAGCTGTTATTTTGTTTAGTGGAACAAGATATTCTGACCGGAACGAAACGAGATTAATAATTTTGAACATGACTATAACTCAACTAAAAATTGGCTCAAAATAGAAGTCTCACTGTGATGCAATATTTAAGAAAAATTCATATTATCTAGTTTTATATAAATCTATCAAAATTAACCCAAAAGCTATAGAAATGTTAAATTACGTCTAGAAGGTCCAGATATATAACCAAATAAATTATTGGATCAATTGAACATTTATTTCCACTAGCTTGAGAAGACCATTGGTCGACATGATTTTGTGATGAACATTGAGGCATAAACTGATACTGTAGCAGGTGGGAAAGCGGATTGTTAAATAATGTCTCGTGTTATCTAAGAAGAAGGGCACACCGGTGGAGTAACATAATTTGGTGGTTCTGTACGTGTGTATCATCTTATGAGCTTTTCACCTTTCATTTGGATCCTCTTGGACCTGAAACTGGTGTATAATGACAAACATTAGTAGCCTAGCTTACGAGAGAAAATGATTCACTAAACATACAACTTTCCCCTTACCCTTTTCCCTTCCTTTACTTTTCTGCTATTATCATCCCAATATTGTGTCAAACGAGGCCTCTTGCTTTAGGGGTTAGTGGATTACATATATTTTCTCTAGTAGCCAGCTCATTACCAATATGAACATTAGCATCATCACACCGATCAATTGTACTCAAATGCTCAAACGAAGTTGTTAGTTCATTTGTTACCTTATCAAACATTTCGATCAACTTGATTCTTGCACCTAATGAGATTTGCATAAATGAGCCAAGTCATATGAAGTCCTTGATGTCTGATTCACAAATACCAAATTAGATTCATAATCACCTCCAAATCCACCATTTTCGACCTCACTAACACCTCTTACTCCGACTATTTTTAACCATCTCGGTAGAATACATGACTGAGGCAAAACAATAACATTCATAAGATTAAAAACTATCAGTGCATGTCTGCACAATATTTCAATAGTCTCAAAGTGATGACAACTACATTTCACCTCATACATTTCTGTATCAAACAAAACACGCCTTATCTTTGAGTTTTCATCTTGAGATGTTATACTGAAACCAAATTGACCATTCCTAAGATCTGATTGTCCAACAAATACAATATTCAAACAATGAAGAAATTTATTTTCGAACTTCTCTTATACATTTAACGTATACACATTTGTAGCACAAGACAACAACAGATTACACTGTAGAATCTACCCAGCTATCCCCTGACAACGAGTATTTTCATCTTCCTCATTACTACGCCATCTTTTTTAATGTTTTCATAATTTTCAACAAATTCAAATATGCATGATCAGTAAGATTATGTTCAAGAATCATGTATTCCCATGTCTCCTCAAATTCACTTTCAGAAATTACATTTATTTATGTACTTTTTCCACATTGATTTAAATGATGAATTGCCATTGAAACTACCAAAATTTGATGGGGATAATTGATGTGTCATTGACATACACGGGGATATGAATGTGGAAAAACGGATTCTATTACATTCATCATAGCTTGACAATGGTCAGAGAAAATAATTTGAGGTTGTTTCCCATTCATGGAATCAAGAAAAGTTTAAACCATTCAAAAGAACTTTCAGTTTCATTTGACATAAAAGTTAATCCAAACATCACGTTTTCAATATGGTGATTTACGCCAAGTTATACATATTTGTCTTGAAAGTGGTATCAATAGACAAGACATCACCCAAACACTCATAAACAGTAAAAGGTTTGTAATCCCTGAAGAAAAAAATCATGATCCAATCATCATTATCTAATTGCTTGCTCCAGTAAAAACTAGCACTCCTGTTTGATTTTCTTGTATAATACTGCACCAAAGAATTAGCATCTCCATTATCAACTTTAGTATGCCTTTTCAAAAAAAAAAAAGATGTGGATATAGCATCCTTTCTAATGGAACCCAAATTTCCAGCCCCATGTACTTCATTTTGCATGAAGATTATAACATTACCCACGTAAATTTCGATTTTTTTAATGTAGATTTTTTTTGCATGCGACATATGACGTTTTGCTCTTAGTATATGACGTTAAGCAGCTGAAAGGATAGTAATCTTTAATAAATCTACTTACTTTCCATGCCCCTTAACTCTTTTGAAATCCTAACTCTTGCTTTGCGGTTGATTCTAATTGTTGGTTTTTTGTAAACAAGCAATTTTTCCTTAGAAGCCTTAATGATATTTTTTACAAGAACATTCAAATTCCTTTTATTGTAGTTCATAAGTGTGGGGAAAGTAACAGTTATCACCTTTTTTAACACTAAAGCCCTTAACATGTGCATATTCACAATAAATCACATATGCATCTTCAAGACTACTCATATTTGTGTCCGCTTCTAATTTACTCTCCAATTCATCAGTGAATGAAAAAACTTCTATCTCATCAATTTGGACTTGATTCTTTTCCTCACACATATTACCTACATCATTAAAATTCACTTGCTTACACATGAAGAGATGATCGATTATTTCTTCGGTATCTCCATCAAAATCAGAGGATGATAGTGAATAGCAACTATCTATTTTATTATAATTACCTAAGGCCCCATTTGGATTGAGGGATTTGATTTGCTAAGAGATTTAAAATGAATAGATTTCAAAATCCTTAGATTTGAAATCCATGGACTTGAAGTCCTTTGTTTGGATTTATGGTGGATTTCTAAAAGAAATTTTAAATCCAATTATCAAATCCGTTGTTTGGCAAAAAACGGATACAATATTTGTAAAATTCATTTTTTTTCTTTAAAGTTTAAACTAACAATTTATATTTTTTATTAAATAAAATACTCCCTCTGTCCCTGCCTAATTGGTCTACCTTCCGTTTTTGTTTGTCCCAATCTAATTGACCAGTCAATAAATGACATATTTCTCTCACAATCTCCACCTTCAAAATCTCCACCTTTGAAAAAGTCAAAGATTCCACAAAATCTTCTATTTTCTTAGTCTCCGTGTCCGACCAAGATAGATCAATTAGGTCGGGACGGAGGGAGTAATATTTATCTACATCTAAATTAATCGAACAAATTTTTTTTCAATTATATATATACACACATATAAACATTTTATATCTCAAAAAATTATTGGGAGCATTTCATTGGAGATAAAAGAAAAAAAAAATAATAAAAGAATTAAAAAAATACTGGGAGCATTTCATTGGAAACCGAGAGGGAGAGATAACGATAGAGAGAAGAGAAGAAGAGAGAGGACGATAGAGAGGACGAGAGAGAGACCGCGGGGGGGGGGGGGGGAGGAGGGGGGAGGAGAGAGAGGGAGGGAGAGAGAGAAGTGTGAGTGGGGAGGGATTTGTAAATGACTACCTTTGTCAAAAGATTTGAAATCCACCCAAATAAAGTGTAAAATGGTGAATCTCAAATCTTGGATTTCTAATTGGGTGGATTTAAAAATCTGAATTTACAAATCCACTCATTTAGTATTTTATCCAAACACATGAAGTAGATTTGACAATGGATTTATAAATCCATAGCACAAATCCCTCCATCCAAATGGGCCTAAATGAAAATAAAAATAATAATTGATCTAACATGTAAAAATGCATAAGACAAATAAGATCTTACTACTCTGACTTACTGCATAAGCACAAAACACATACGACAAAATTATATCTTAAGACAAAAATACTGAAAAATATATAACCCAGAAACACATATTTGCAAGTTTACATTATATCTTACTACTCAATATTTTAGAAAAAAAAAAAAATTAAGAATATCTCATAAGGCTCTATCTTTACAAATATGCACAACACACATAACACAAAAATTTCTTTACAATGAATTTGAAGCAATAAAACACAAAATTTACATAAGACAAAAAATATAACACAATACTTGGAGCAATTCTTACAAAATGCAGCAATAACCTTGAAATATATGAACTATTGTAGTTACTCTGATTCGAATCATGTGTGGCGAAAAAAAAAATAGACGAACTGAGAGGAGAAAAATTTCAAAAACGAGGGGATGAACTTTAATTTAATTGGAAGCTATAGAAAATCTCTTTTGAGAGCTTTCCTACTTTACTTATGGATTTAATTTGGAAGTCGGGTCAACAAAAAGAATTAATAAAAAAGTAGACTACTGTTTAATTGGTGGGTTTTGCTACATTAAATGGAAAACAAAGAAAGTCCAATTTATGAAGCAACCAGAAGCTACATCAAGTGCAAAACAGACTTTACCTCTCTTACCTGCTGCAGCGTCCATGTGTCACCCACTGGCCAACTTAGGCACTACCCGATCGACCAGCATAGAATTAGCCCAAAATACATATAACAAAATAAAATGTTGTCTTTGGTAAAACTTTCACTTGAATGGCAAATAACTTGAAATTGCACAGCTGATGTGAGGCGTAGACCACAAAAGAAATCCACTAAATTTTCAAGCTCAAACAAATACATTTTGTACAACAACTCTCTAATTTATTAATTGAATCAGAAACAAAACAACAAAAAAAAAAAAAAAAAAAAAAAAAAAAAAAAAAATCACTCGGGAAAGCTTCCTCTATGTGATTTCATAAGAAATTATGGCTTCTCGAGGACTTGATTGGTGATTGAATGGTTCTTTGTATGTGGCTACAATGGAGACTTGAATTTGATTGCAATTTAACTGCGTCACAATTAAGACCATTTTTCTTTAAGTCATGCTTTCATCCAAATTTTCCTTTCGAAACTTTAAACACTCCCGGCCCCGGGCAACTTGGCCAGTTTTTGTTCTCTTATTATTACTAGATGAGAGCTCGTGCAATGCATGGGCATTATAATTTATTATTCTATTTTGGAGATGATTTACATTTGTTTGTCTTTATTCCTTCCAGTTTTATGGATTCCTTGTCCATGATAACAATGTGTATTCTTATTATATTATTATTATCAAATCAATTTTACCACTCAGAAATTCTTCTGGTGACATCATAAGTTGCAATCTATATAAACTAACTATTACGAACGAATAGGCACTCTATTGTCATTTCAATCAATGTTGGACCGATTAACAAACCAATAATAAATTGTCAAGTCAACAGTGTAATACACTGCACCAATGTTGGAGCATAAGTCGTCTGGTCTATACATTAATATAGCTATTAGAAATACCAACATCTTCATCCAGAAAAAAAAATAAAAAAAAAAAAAAAAATGAGCTAATGCATAAGTAAGACATCATTGAGCATGTACTTGATCAAACACAAATCCACACTCAAGTGAGATTGGAGGACATATAAAACATTTTTTTTATTTTTTTAGTTTTCCTGAATGAAGGTTGAGTGAGTATTTGCATCAATAAACCTCAACGTCTCATTAAGCTTCGCAGTGACTCCACTACTTTCACGATAATTTCTCTATCCGTTTTTTCCTGAACCGTGTTCTCTCAAAGTTGATGTCCCTCTTGAGTCTCATCTATTCTCAACCATCCTCACTTTTTTCCAGTTTTTTTGGGAGAGAAAGTAGCAATTTGAGAACTGAGATATATTAGAATGAAATAAAAAAAAAATATTATCCAAAAATTATCAATTTAGCATGATAACTCACTGTACTTTTTATTTTAAATTAATTAATACTTCAAATTATTGAACATTTTCATGAGTCAGTTAGAATAAATCACGTAAAAAATCTAGAGCCACCGTTAATCATGTTTCTATATTCATGTTACCAATCTTCAATGGAATATTTTAATCTTCAGTAATCCTCCAATGGCCCTTTATACCCTACAGTCTATACACACTGTAAAACAACAACAAAAAACATCAAACACTATTTATGAATTTAATGCTCTTTATACTAAAATTTCAATGCCTTGGTCACAATTTTCCTTCTTGTCACCTTTCTCTTTGGAGTATGATGCCCTGCAATAACGATAACATGTATGTGCTGATTAAAATCCTAAAGAGACTGGACAACCGCTCGCTTGGTGTTGGCGTCTGTCCGGTGTGCGTTTACTTGGAATGACGCACTCTAGCAGCACCTCTGTTCTCGCCACACCTTTCACCTGCGCTGAAAGGTATCAAGATGATTGTCGTCAATCTCAGTGGGTACTAGAGGCTCTAATACCACTTCAACGCCACGTTATTTTAATGTCATCCTCCCCAACAACAGACAACCAAATCAGTGAAAGAAATCACTAAAATTTATAATAATGGATCTAGATAAGCAAACAGAGACATGCGATTAGTCGGAGGCTGGTGTTAGGCATGGGTAAAATAATTTAAAACTCTTCCAGAGACTGAGAGGGAGAGGAAATAATCGGCTGATAATAATTGGAGGTGCTGGGAAAGAGACATTTTCGTTCGAAGGACGAAAAAAGATAGAAGAGCACAAATCTGATACTATAAACCTTAGGACAACACAATGACATTCGTGAAATCACTGCATCTTTATATTCTAGGTGAAGAGACTTTTGGACTTCCAAAAAAAAAAAGATAAAGAGACAGCTAAAGGGAGACGATTCATTGGTGTATGCAATGGAGCGTGTGAAAGTTATTGGAGTTATTCACTTAGATAGAGGACTGAACCCCTGTCTTTTTTAATATATAGATTTGGGGACACGTGGCGCCTTCGGGAAGTGTACAAAAACTGATGTGGCAAGCCTTGAGAGTGTTCACTCTCCTTTTTAATATATAAATTTTTAATACATATGACTAAATTAACAAACATATATTTATATTACATCGCCGCCTCTTTTTAAATGTTATTTTGCCCATACACAAACATATATTTATAAATTAATAATAATTTATTATTTATATTTTGCCCAAACCATACCATGCTTGAGTAAAATATTATGATGTATTCATTGTATCTTAAAAAATACTCAATTTTTTTACCGCATAAAAAGCCATGTCTCATCTTATTAGTTAAAGTAAAAGAAATTATAATTATAATTATAATTATAAGATAATGTGATTGAATAAGCCAAATTGATATATCAACCTTTAATACTAAAATAATGTTGCATAAAAATAGGGAAAACACGTGTCACTCCCACAATTTTCTCACTTATTCCTAAATGATGCCCTCCACACTAATGTTTGCTTCAACATCTCTTCAAACAATTCCATTATCACTCATGAATAGATGTGTTGTTGTAGAAGATAAGGGTAGTTTAGTTTGCATATGTTGTGTACTCTTATTGAAATTCTACCACTTATATTGCCTATGACAACTAACAATTTTAATTGTGAGAAAATGTTGATCAGCCTTGCCATGAATCTTTCAGCAAGCTTCTCTTGTAGATCTGACCATTAATGAAGATAGAATTTCTGTACCACACCAGATCTGGTGTACTATGACACGCTCCAGATAGTGGTGCAACACCATCCTCAACACCAGTGTGTTGAACTGGATCTTTCTTTCCTTTATAAAATGGGGGAGTGCACTGAATATGCTTCATGGACAAAAAGGGGGAGAAAGTGGTGTTGTGTTTTTGTTGGTGTGTCTAGAGGTGCATGAATTCAGATGGTACAGAAGTTGAAAATGATGCTGCAGAAGATGGAGTCTTTAAGTTGTTTTACGCAGGGGGAGTGTGACTGTATGAGTCTCAACACTCTTTCCTTGTTACTTCTATTGTATTCTCTAACATCTTACATTTTTGCTTTGTTTTGTAGGTTTTGTCCAGTAAGGAAAAAAATGGGGAGATTGTTGGAAATGGTGTGGTGCAATGTGTCCTAACACAATGCTCCAACTCTATTTCTATCTCGTTCTTTTGTAAATATATATTTGTCTTACTTGACCTTCATGTTTGACTAATCTTTCTCTTTTGTTAGATGTTTGTAGATTTTTATCAATAAGACAAAAAGGGGGAGATTGTTGAGAAAATAAGGTGTTATAGAAAGTATTTCAACACTTTCTGCAACACATTAATTATGTATATTATTTTTTACTTTGTCTTACTGATCCCTTTCGTGTTTTATTATTTTATGTTTGTAACTTTATAACTATATATATATATATATATATATATATATATATATATTATCAATTTTCATTATATAGAATCATGGAGAAGTTATTTTTCTTAAGTAACTTCCAAGGAAAGTTTCTATCCAAAAGATAACTTTCAAGGGAAGTTATTATCCTTAGATAACTTCCAATCTTTGATCCTATAAGTACAAATTCGTCTCTCTTTCCCTTACCACGTTTTTGTCTCTCTCCTAAGGGGATAAGATCATGGGGAAGTTATATTTGAAATATAACTTCCTTATCCATTGATTTTTTCCCCTCCATTTCTCTTTCTCTCTCTTTCCCACGTTTTTCTCACTCATTGTAACTGTTCTGCAAGTGTGGACCTCTATATATACAAGTTCTCACGAAGATAGAAGGTGAACCACTCCGTCAAGGTTCCTGCGTCATATCAAAGTGTTACAACACCTGCAGCAACACCTCAAGTTGCACACAGACAGTCCCACTTTTTCTTTGTGGGTAGTGTGATCCATGTGTTAGGATCTTTTGTGTCTGTGTGTAAATTAGTTTTAGGATTTAGATCAGTGGTGATTTTTTCTTTTCATTTTGATCTATGTAATTTTGGAATGTATTGTCAATATACTCTTTTGTTGAGTCATAAAGTTTGACTCAAGCTTTTGAATTGCTTGAGATTAAACTTATTTCGTATGTTCTTTGTTTGTCTTTTTGTTGTGTTTGTTTGATTCCGAAGTTGTTTGTTTTTCTCTGTTGTTTTTGCTCACATGAACCAAAAGGTTTTGCAGCTGTAACACCTTGCGCAACACATCGTGTTCTGCCCCGGATCAGATTCCTTTCTTATATGAGATAAAAAAAAAAAAAAAAAAGGAAGAAGAAGAAAAAAAAAACCATATACATATTTTCAAATTCTGCAATTCGAGAGCCTTAGAAAAAAAATCATCATTAGCATACTCTCTCTATAAAAAACCTGCTTCACTCCAGAAGTCTGTAGAAATTAATTATGGCACGTATTTCAACTCTCAAATGTTGAATTTCTGGTTGTAAAGTAATAATAATCTGAAATCATGCATGCCACAAGGTGCAACCCTGTGCATCTATGGGGAATTGATGTTTATAGAAATGTATTTAACACATGTTCAACTTATTTAAAAGACTGTAGGAAATCTTAAAAAACAAAATGTATATGATGACATGAATCCTTACTTTTCTTACATCAATTTAGTTTCTAAGTATAAACTAAGTTTGTTTTGGTTTTTAACTTTTTACAATTTCCTACGGTTTATGATATGTAGTTTGATCATTTGAAGAAGACGTATTCAAAATCGGGTAAAATATTCATCATTTAGTAGTGCATAGGCAGTTTACTTAAATTTAGTATTGTATATTAATTATTCCTAGATACTTTGCAGGAGTCTTAAGAATTTATCAAACATGGAGAACAAAAAAATTGATATAAATGAAAAGGAACTACTGTTATTCCATAAAAACAAACAAACATACATATGGATTGTTCTTGAGGAGGACCCTAAGTAAAGACTTTCAGATTTTGAAAGCACCAAAGATTGATGATGACTATGGTAAAGAAGGCAAAATAATGTTGTAAGTTTACTGTTTTCATATGTTTTAACTTGCTTTTCAAGATGGACAATTTCTATTGTTGTAGTAGGGAGAAACTTTCCATAATATTTTTAATAGTATGTTGGGTACACCATTTATCTATTTTTATTCCAAGCAATGCAACTTAATATTTGTACATACCTCAAACATATCATACTACGATGATATATATGTACTATGATTGGTATGTTTATATCCACAACCTTATCTCAATTAAAAAAAGGATTATCATAATCTTATTCAAACACAACATATATAGAACAATTACAATTAAAACACACGTAATTATAAATAGTTAGAAACACATGCATTTTACATAGATTTGTTTTTCAACATAAATAGGATCAATTAGCCTTAACTAATATCCAACAAATTCACCTTCTTGATGACGTGAGGAATAATCGAAACACACTAAATGCATTTACATCTTAAAATAGAGCATATTACTAACAAACCCATCCTAATCCATTATCCAAATTTCACAAGTCTAAAAACAATTACTTAGATTTTATCCTTTAGCCAATGAATTCATGGTGTTATTATCCTTTGCTCTTTGGTTTTGTGTTATTTAAGTTTTCAAAATATATTAAGAACTCGTTTGGTACATGGTATGAGGCCTTGATTGATGCACTATCCCTTATTTTCCTATCTTTGTTTTACAATATGGATAATACCTAAAGCCCTATAAAAGGTAAAAGTCTGATCTCTATTTTTCCATCTACCCCTAATTACAAATCTCACCTCATAGGTGGGATCCATTTTTCCACTGTTTATCACTCGTCTAATTGGAACGTGAAATTACTAAATAGCCCAATAAAAAAAAAACATGGGGTAAAATGTTCTCTTCTTCTTTCCCACTATTCCAATATTTCTTCTCCATTAGCGTGACTCTCTCTCCCTCCATAACTCTTCCCTTTCTTTATCTACTGTTAGTTCATTGCCACTTCTTCAATTATTTGGTGATTCCAATGAAGATTCATTTGGCTGCGGTCATCAATTTGAAGTAAAAGTTGAGGTTAGTTTTCGAAATTCAACCTAATTCTCCTACAGTTTGAATTGATTTTTCTGCACTGCTGCAAATTATTCGAACTGTCATTGAAGGTTCGCTCGAGTCGCATTCAAAATTAAGAGAGAATTCAGGTTTGTGCAATTCCATCTATTTGGACGCCACTCATAATTTTTGTTTCGATGTTATTGGTTGATTTACTTTGTGCTCTTTCTTATTTGGCATTTGAGAAATTGCAGCTTAATTTATTGCTACTGCTTGGGGCTTCTTTTACTTTTTCATCCAAAGTTTATTTCGCCCTTTCACAATTCGACGTGCGAGTTTCTAGTACTTAAGTTGGTTGCTGCAAATTTTTTATTACCTTCTTACTCATCTTTGTCACTTAAAAAACAAAATATAAATGAGACAGAGAGTGATAGAGGGAGATCTGTGGGGGAGTATTTAATTTTTATCTCATTAGTTGTAAGAAATTAAGTCAACAGAAATAGGAAAACAATGATATGAAAATTTTAAAAGAAAACTGTAGTAGTTTCCTTTGTATTTACAAGAAAGAGATCCAAAGTAATATTTAGGCAAATTTCCTGGTCTGCTGTATCACCGACTGATGCTTTTCCCCATTTTTTTTCTCCTTAAGTAATTTGTTTCTGTCTGGAACTATTTGTGAAATGAAGAAACAAAATTCTTTTAACAAAACAAAAAGAATGAATTCTACATACTGATAAGATTCCTTATGTTTCAATGGAGAAAATAGTGCAGAAAGATCAAAGAAGGAAAACAAACTAATGCTTTGTACTTCTGGTCATGGTCACCGTGTTGTGTAGCTCTTGTCTGATTTTAATAACAATGATGATAGACAATTTACAGCTCAAATTTTAGGAATTTTGCAGAAATTACACTTCACCTACTTTCTCAGTTGTTTAATACTTTCACTTCCTCATAAATGTAAACTGAAATGATAGTTTTATAATTTCTCTTCCACCTTCTTCTTAGATTCTGCATTAATTTGTGTTTGCTTCGAAAGATTATGCTCGCCATTTTAATTTCACCAACTACCAATTAGTTTAATTTTGCATGTTGCTTCGAATTATGTTTCTCATTATACTTTGCGAAATTTAGGATCATGAATCGACCAATATCAAAGAAAAATACTGAAATTTTCTTGGCTATAGAAGAAATCATGTGTCAAACAGTTAAGAATTATACATGTGAATGTTGTGCACAACATTCCCGAAGCGTTCATAAAGGTAATAAGTGTTAATTATATGTGTACATAAACATATAATCATGTCTTGTTTAATATTTTCCTATAACTTTTTTTTACACAAATTATTTTATTCATTCTAATGCGGTAAATATGTTTGAAGGAAAATCGGCTAACAAAAGCATACACATATCAAGGAGAGCCTTCGTATCCCCCACTTTCTATTTTATTTCGAAGAAATGGAGGAAATAGTTTTTACGCTGGGCAAGAGGTAATAATAATTGATGATGACAACGATGATGGTGCAGATGCACCACGAGTAGTGGTAAAAAAAAAGTCTTGTGAAGTAATTGAAATTGAAGACGACGAAGATGATGAGGCAACACCACCAGACTCTATACAAAATTACTGTGGAATCATACAAATTCACGGTGATGAAAGTGAGGATGAGCAAGGCTCACCACTTAATGGACCCAAATAATTAGATTGCTTCTTTTTCTTTTTTTTTTAAAAAAAAAATTCTTAAAATTTGACTTTTAGTTTGATTCGACGTATTTATCACTGTCATTTCTAAGTTGTCCTTTAATTTAAACTCGTTATTTATTGTAGCCTTTTTAATGAATAATGTTTATTAGTTCAATCTTTCTTGTTAATGTTAGAAGTAATGTAAAGTTTGGACGACTGTCATATTACTCACCAACTTTGGTAAAATTTTTAACAACAACGTTAAGAATCAACTCATTTTGATGATCTAATATATCGAATATTACTAAAATAAATTATATTTAACAAAAAACGTAAATAATCTTAGCGATAAAAGTAATTTATTATTTCTTTCATGATTCTAATTTTAATAAAGTTACTCAAAAAATTTATCAAACTTGTTATATACTGCGAAAATTTGATTATATAATTTGTTTTAAATTTTAATGCAAGAAAAAGTATTTTTTTATCTCCATAAAAAAGGATCCCGATAAAAATTGTAAATACTTGGAATGTTAAGAGTAAACTAGTCAAAATCTAAATTAATCTATATTTTAATATTTTGAAGCAAACACTATACTGCATATCAGCATGGTATATCATAGAATATATTATTGCATACCAAACACGAGATCGATACGTAATATGTATACCAGATCCTAGGTTTACATATCACATATTATCCCATCAAGTGAAGCAAACGAGCTCTAAAAGTAATCATTTTTACATATAAGTGTGAGTTTTGAGATGATATTTAAGTGTTAAACTCTTTAAAACATATAATGCGGAGGTTGATTGTTAAATTATTTAGCTTTCTTGAATGATGTTAGGCATACATTTTAATATAATTAAAATAACTAATATAATATTATATTATGTTATATATTCTGTTTGATAAAAATATGCACACTATTTAAACATAACTTTTTGTTGGGGACTGGGAGAGTTAAAGTGAGTATCTTCTCCTAACTGCTTATCATATTTGACATTGGACCCCTCACCAATGAAGTCAAATGTACCCAACTAAAGTTCCGCTAAGCCCAATGTAGGCTCAACTGGAAACCTAGCTTTATTGGGCCGAACTCGGGTTGTTCTATTCTATCAAACAACGACGTCGTCTCACTCGTGAATTTGCCGCCTGAGATGATTTAACACATACACGCGCTCTCCAGCAGAAGCAATTAAGCAACCACCTTATGTGCCTTCTTTCCAATCAATTTTCGACGGAAACACTAGCCAATACCGTATAATATCATCCAGATTAAGGTATCATACTCTGACTTTGCTTTTCCTACTCTTCCTTATTCATTTTCGTATCAATGTGAGCAAATGGAGAATAATTAGTTCAGTTCATATGTTTTAAGGAATTGATTGTCTCTTCATGTGTTTGTTAATCTGGTCTGAATTGTTTCTTGCTGTTCCAGAATGCGAAAAATGTTAATGTAGTGGTGCGTAGCTGCTTATCAGCTGGATTCTGTTGTTTGACGTTTATTGTGGTGGATACTGAGTATTTCCGACAATGCCTGTACGAAGAAGTTTAGGTAATAATGGTGCTGATACGGCTGGTAGAAAAGTGAGAGGGAGTCCGAAAGGGTCGGGTGGTGATGTTAGAACCCCACGGTCCAAGAGTACCAATGTTGATAAATCCCGTAGGAAAGTCAGAGCTGCTATTGAGGGGTCGAATGGTGGTGGTAGAACTGCAGTGGACGAGCAGAAAGGCAGTAGGAAGGTACAAAGAAGAGGAAATGGTGATGATGTTGCTTCATATCTTGGTGTTAGTAAAACTTCGAGTGAAGGTCGTAGTGGGAGGAAAACGGATTTCAAAATGAAAACTGGTAGCGAAGGGTTTGAAGCGGTTACTGATGGGAGCTCAGGTCGGAAGAGAAAGAGGATCCATGCTGATCCTGGAATGCTTGATGATAGGACGTCTGATGGTATTGGTAGAAAGTTTACGTCTAAATCTAAAGAAAATGTGGCTGGATCATATATGGATAAAGCCAAGAAGGTGCCAAGAAGAAAAGATGGTGAATTTAAGGACACTGACAGAAACAGGTTTGTAAAAGAAATGACTAAATTCAGGGAAATTGATTCACGAGATAAAAAAGTTAGGAGGGGTAAGACCGAGGGTGATGATAATAAAAAATTTGTCCAAGACAATGGCTTAGGGAATGGAAGAAAGATAAGCAGTAAGAAGAAAGCTCCTTTGGCAACACAAAAGGAGGGCCTGAACCAAAGAAGAAATGAAGTTGATTCTGTTGAGAAATCACGCAAGAAAAAGACTCAGGGCAAGAAGAGCTTGGGCGCTGATTCAGATTTAACTGAGGGGCGACCTAAGAAGAAAAAACGAGTTATTCGGATAGATCCTTATGATATATCCAACAAGAGATTGGATGACGGCATAGCTGATGATGGTCAGTATAGTTTCTCTTCTGATAACTAGCCTATTTTTTGTATCATTACATTGTTCATTGTTATATAAAAGGTAGTGTTCCTCCATCAGTTTCGTACGTTTTCTTTTTACCTGTTGCATTGGTTTAAATTCCCAGAATATGACAAATTGGAAGATTACCTCAATGAACGTCTGAATTGCATTCTCTTAAGCTTTTATTGTTTAATATCTTTTCATTGGCAGAACAATGCTAACTTTGGTTTCATTAAACTTTTAAAATAGATGTAACACTCGTGCTGCTCCTATCGTCCAAAGTTTTAAGTGTACAGTTCTTTTGAGGCCTCCTAACTTGATTTAAGGTTGTAATAACATTATAAGAGGAAAAACCCAGTCAGAACATTATAAGAGGAAAAAACCTTTTCATCACAAGAACCACCGCACAGGCATAAACCTACAAAAAACAAAATTTTGATAGACTGAAGCTAATAACAAATTGGTATATGTATGCAACTTGTCAAAGGTACCATACAATACCTTTTACCGAAAGGAATAACTAACTTGCTCTTTACTTTTTTAGTTTTAATATACTTTTGAGTTTAATGTAGTCATACTTACCCATGTAAAAGGTAAGGCTTCAGATTTCTTCTCCTTCAACTTTAGTATCAAGCTTCTTCTCCTTCTACATGTTGTTTTAAATTTTCTTCATCAGACAGATCATGTCCTCCTGCTTTTAGCTTCAAGCATTCTTCTACTACTGTATTCAACTCGCCATTCACCATGTAACTCCGTTAAATCTAATTTAGCCACTACTAATTAACTAAGGCATGGGGTGGCCTCCATCAAGCCACCATTGATATTCTACCACTTTCTCGCTGAGACAGCTTCAACTCTGCAAAGGAACCACATTCAGTGCACTAGCCACTAGGCATTTGATTCTGTCTTTATACGACTGTAAGGATTAGAAGAAGTGGGTCATAGTTTTCCCTTTTTCCAGAAATTGCTAACAAATTCCAGAATTATTTTTTAATATTGATTGAGGGGTCTAATATTCCTTCAGGCTTTAGAAGTTGATGATCAATTCTTTCGGTTTCTGCGACCCAAAGAATACACATATCTTGTTTGAAAGAATAGCTTACTGAACTGCAGAAGCAACTATTGCTGAAAATATTTCGGTAATTATGGAACCGAACCATTTGTTTGTTGGTTTAGTATTTCCTGGAAAAATATTGTACTAAAATCTGATTTACTGATTTTTTGGTTCCAGTCAGTATGGTTTAACAAGCCACATACCCTTAATGAGGGCAATTTGACTGTTATCATGACAGCTGCTTGTGAGTAAGGTAACAACTTGTGGTTCTCACACTGATGTTCATTAAGGAATATTAGCTAGCAGGTCTCCTATTTTAGGTAATGATGGATTGTTGAATACTCAACAGGAGTTGAGTAATGGACATCAGATTCTTGAGTTTATTGTTGAGACCCCTCGAAAGTCTGATATTACTTTCCTTTTGATGAATGTCTTTAGTCGCCCTTAGATCCTCTGGGCTAGTGATTTCTGTTTCTGTCGTCCACCTTCACTGATATTAGTAAACATTATGAGTCATCAGCTAGATACACAAACTAGGTGATTAATAGAACAAGGCTTCTAAGGAAGTCAGACACTAGATCAAGATCTTCTGGTCCTTTACTATCCAAGCATTTTGAATCTATTTATGAAATGGAATATTGATGGCATGTAGGGGTGAGCACGGGTCGGAGCGGACCGGAGATCTGGGTTGCTCCGGAACCGATCCGAAATTCGGAGATCTCCGAATTTCTGGCTCCGAAACCGAACCGAAAAAATAAATATCCGGGAACCGAACCGAAAATCGGGTCGGTTTGGTTTGGAGATTCGGGTCTAATGGAGCGGATCAGTTCGGTTCGGAGATTTCGGAGATTCGGAGTTTTTCACTCAAAATAATAGTATTTCCCCAAAAGCTGCAGGAAACTAAGCTCGGCTGAGCTAGTAAGTCTCGGCCGAGCTAGAAGGTCAGAAACTTCGGATTTCTGGCTGTAGAAGAGTCTCAGCCGAGAAACTCATTCTCGGCCGAGACAGATTGACACACCTCTAGTATTTTGGCCATATCTTGAGATCTACAACTCTGATTGATGTGCAATTGGTGGCGTTGGAAAACTGATTCAAAGAGCTACAACTTTGTGTGAAAGAAGAAAAACCCAAAAAAGATCATAAGACTCTCAAAAACAGCTTTGAAGTTGGAAAAGGAATGCAGTGTCGGCCCATTACTTGGCCCACAAGCTAAAAAACGAGTTTTAGACTTATTTTCCTATTCCAATGAGCGAGTCTTGTGTGTGAACGGTCACACGTGTGACGGAATGCACTTTTACAAAAAAACATTGATACTTTTACAGGAAAAAGTGATACTTTTACAGGAAAAATTGATATTTTTACTACATTGACCCTAACTTGCTCTAGCTACTGTTAGGAGAGTTAGGTAATAGACAAAAATAAATCTAATTTGACTGCACCCGACAGAGTGGTCCTTTATTTATATACAGATTTCGGTTCTACTCGGTTCTGATTTCGGTTCCTCGGTTCGGAACGGTTCGGTTTTGTCAAAAAAAATGTCGGATTGGTTCGGTTCGGATAAAGTCAAAAAGTCAACGGTTCTTTTCGATCCGGAGTGCTTTCGGTCCGGGTTTCGATGCGAACCAGATAATCTCCGAGACCCGTGCTCACCCCTAATGGCATGGATATGAAGAAAATTGTTTACATCTATTATTATGACCATCTTGTTTTAATTTTTCCCCTTTTCTTTTTCTTTTATGTGAGCTTGTTTTACTTTCAATAGATTGAGCTCATGAACTTTTAGCCATACCTTGGATTGCAATATCACTAGCCTCCTGAGATTTGCCTGATATTAATTCCAGTCTATTCCTTGGTTCAATAAGTGATCTTTTAAATGTTTGAAACAAATTATCTTAATTCGTCATTTCTTATCTTTTTGACTTGCATCTACGTCCTATAGCTGCAATACTACCAACCACATTGAGAAAGACCCAAAATGTATCTGCCAATAATTTTCAAGAAGCAAATTTACACGTACACTATGTTTTGAATCTCATATGTAATATAAAAAAATATAAAATTTATCGTTTGTTTTGGATTTTTATCCCCTTATATCTGAAATCCATTTATGCTCTCCAGGTAATAGTAAAGCGCAGATGGATCTGACAGAAAGCACTGGTGGTGAAATATCAAAGAATGCACAGTTTCGTGCCATATGTCCTAGCTCCTCTATCCTTGCCTTTGTAGAAGACAATGTAAGTTTGTAGTCTATATATCATATTTCAACTGAGAACTGTTTGATGATTTTTCATTTTGCCCCAGTTATTAGGACGTAGACGTGAAATTGAATTTAGGAGGGCCGGCTACAACATTGAGCTTTCTGCCCCTTTAGACAACATACCATCCTCAACAAGTTCAGAAAGGGAACGCATCGAAGTACCGGTATGTAATTACATGCTTCCACAGCTGAACATCTCCCCATTTATGATTTACGTGCAGAAGTTGGTTCTAAGGATTAAGGGAGATTCCCAAAAATGGTGCATCATGTGAAGTTTCAAGCTTAAATATCACCTGGACCTAATTCTTTTTATTATTGTTGATCCCTAGCATGGTCCATTAATGTAATTGGGACTTATATTGCTAGACAAATTATGAAATACACGTGTACAGTTATGCCTTTACCGCAGTGTTCTCTTCCTTTTCTCTTTGGTATTATAAGCAAGATAAAATAAGTTATATGATGCAGCTGTATAACATTCTAATAGAGCACTCTAAGATTTGCATTGGGTGTGAGATAAATCACCTACATGATATCTATCATTTCTACTTATTATTGTTTATGACAATTATAATACAGGCATTCAGGAACAAATTAGAATTCTTTGCTGCTGCAAAGATTTCGTCATCATTTCCCCCACCTGATCTTCCAGAGATTGCATTTGCAGGTGATTAATTAATGTTATTCATCAACCTAAAAGAAGTGAACGTGTGGATCTGGTTGTGTACAGTGTTCAGTGTTTATTTTTTGTTTTATTTTTTCTGCATCTAAAGATTGCTTTCCTAATATTATTTTCTTTTTATTTATTTATTTGACATGGATTAAAACTATATTTCCACTGTAGTAGAACAATCTTTTTAATTCCCGTCTTTCCGTTAGGGTTTTGCACTTGTGTCAATTCATGTAATATAAAATAACAATTAAAAAATAAAAATAAAGGATGAATGGACCAAGGAGAATCAGTTCTTAAGCACCAAAGTACATAAGTAAAGATAAATAGCAAATTTGAATTAGGGTTCTTATATACGTGTCTTTCTCATGTGCTGATTTCAGATTTTTATGTTATGGTACTTATGTCCTGACCCCTGTGGGGAAGATAATTTAGCTGCATTCCAGGATAAGCTTCACAATTTGAGTTCTTTGGTTAGGGCGGTCAAATGTGGGAAAGTCATCTCTGCTTAATGCACTGACCAGGCAATGGGGTGTTGCAAGGACATCAGACAAGCCAGGCCTCACTCAGGTGCTGCATGCAGCGTGATAGCTGAACCCGGAATACATAGGGCATGCACACTAGCAACAACTTATCAGTTATCATCCTTTTGCAGACTATCAACTTCTTTAAGCTAGGACAAAAGCTGTGTTTAGTGGATTTGCCAGGATATGGATTTGCTTATGCTAAAGAAGAAGCGAAGGAAGCTTGGGAGGACCTTGTGAGTATTCGAACAAGCACCACAACTCTTGCTTTTCCGCATCATCTTTACCTACCAGTATTTTCAGATACTTTTGAGTTTTCATTATTTTGGCAGCAAATACTAAGCCAGGCCTTCACTTCTAAACACTGTAAAACTCTTTTTTCCATTTCATCGAAAAGGTTAAGTCACCCACCCCTTATAGAATTAATTCAAATGGGAATTTGGGGCGACTAAAGCTACTAGTGGTGGCTTGCCACTTTTATCTATAGAAGGCATCTTCCGTTCACTGTTAAAGTACATACATGCCAGTGGTCCTAGAATGACGTGAAGTCCTTTTAGAATTTATGAGGCATGGGGTGATTTAGATGTAGCACAAGAAGCAAAGAGAACTCTAACCTATCACGTAGTCATCTGATACGTTGAGCCAAAGACGTCTTCTCTTTGCTGAAATTTTTAACTAAGTACAATCTGTTAATTGGTAAGTCCTCTACTGCACCTTCACGACAGTATTGGATACCAATGTGGCTAAAGTTGCTTACATTTGATCATTTATGCAATGAGTTTTACATTGTTAAGGTGGAAACTGATTACATCCAATGCTCAAAAAAATCATTTTAGACAAAGATGTAAATAATATGCAATGTGGACATTTCTAGTCTGAGTATTTGAATATCAATTAACAAACATCAAGCTAACAACAATTCTTCTATACTACATTTAACTACTTCCTGTTACTTATGAATGTGATTAAGCTTTTGGGAGTTATCTAAAGGGGCCCATCTTTCTTCTTTGCGGATGCTTATATATATTCTTACTAAGTCGGATTAGGTTTCAGTTCCATTGTCATTACTGTTGTTTGTTCACACCCCAATTATACACCTTTTGCAGGTGAAGGAGTATGTCACCACACGTGCTGGTCTAAAGCGAGTATGCCTTCTTGTCGACACAAAATGGGGTATGAAGCCAAGGGATCATGAACTTATTGATTTGATGGAAAGGTACCTAAAGATTTTGCACATCCTGCTTTAATGAGTGCTCATGTTGTTTTAGCTCCTCCAATCTGTGATTCCACTAATTTCCAGAGTACTTCTTCAGCCACCCACCCCCCCACCACCATACGTTATAATGGTAGAAATTCTGCGCAGAGATGTTTGAGAATCAATTGTTCTTTATATTTGCCTTGTGTGCCAGATGCTTGAATCTATTGAGAATTGTTCATGATATCTTTATATTCGGGGATGTTTCTTAAGCAGTGGGATGATGCTTAGCACATCCTGTTCCATCCATACGTTGTTCAGTCTCAATCCCTTCCACCACTGATTGCATAGAGTTCAACAAAAAAATGTTGTCCACTTCACCAATATAGGAAAAGAATCCATATAGATGTTTTTGTGAATTTAATTACTGTTTGGGAACACATGACATGCATAATGGAAAGGTGCGTTGTTGAGAGCACACATTGGATAAGTGGAAGACAACACCCCGTACTTAACAGCTTCCTTTCCCCATCATCGGATTCAGGAATATGAAATGTCTTTCTGGAAAAATATATTCGTTACTTCCCTTGAAACAGAAACATTAAGATAATCTCAAAATTCACTATTAAATTAATATATTAACATAATTTTTAAAAAATTCATTATTGCAAGAAATAATTCGGCTGTTGATAATGATGTAACTTGTGCCCAGTTGATTTTTGACGTCTCATGTCTACTTGTTAAAATCATTTTTGTCATCTTTATCTGTTCTTGGGTTTATATGCACTATCTGTGAGCTTTATTCTGGATTAATTATGTATAACTTTGTATGTCTTGGTTTTTCAATTGTACTTCCTTTTATTAGTTACTTGGATCTTCTTCCTCCCATTTTTTTAGCAATAACTTATTCCAGCTTCTCCGGAAATAGCTAAATTACTTTTCCTCCTGTTTATAAATTACCAAACACTCTCAAATTATCTCCATTATAAAACTTAAAGGGAGTTGATGGGGTTTTTACTCACTTTGAAAACTTATTTCAAATAAACATAGAAAATTTTTGGAGTGCAACCAAAGTTGTTAAAGGAGTGCACTTGAGACGCACGGAGTGCCGGCACTACACTTTGTGCTTTAAACAAAGGCGCACACCTCTCATGCAGAGGCAACACATGCCTTCTTAACTTTCTTGTGTGATTGTAATTTTTTTTTTTTAAAAAAGAAGAAAAGAAAATAAATAAATAAATAAATAAATTAGCGAACCCGATTAAGAGTATTTGGGTATGTACAAGATACCTTTCGAGTTGGGATGCTCTGATTTGACGAGCAGAGAAAGTAGAGGACCATCAACTTAAATTAAAAGGGGGAGGGGAAGTACTAAAGAAGGCATGGAAATAGACTGTTAAAATGAATATGTTGCATTGAAATGTAGATGAGAACGTGTTCTTCACCGAGCATGGTAGAAAGATTTGATCTCTATAGCCGACCTTACATAGTGGGATAGAGGCTTTGTTTGTTGTTTGCATGCATGTACATAAGCTTCTGGACCATTTATCCTCTATTTGTGGCTTGTGGCTGTAATAAACTAATAACTATTAATCTAGTAACATTTGCTCACACCTAGTCATATATTGATGGCTTGAAATTAATACTCCATAGTTCTTATGATATGTAATAGCATCAAATTTAACACTCCGCCGTTACTAGTTTATCACCAATCCCACTACAAAATTCTTGTGATAATCAATTGCATCCTGGATGTGCAGGTCTCAGACAAAATATCAAGTTGTTTTAACAAAAACTGATTTGGTTTTCCCAATTGATGTGGCCCGAAGAGCAATGCAAATTGAAGAGGTAAGAATTGACCCATTTGTATCTGTACTGAAATCATGATCCCTACTTCTTTGACTGGAGCAACATCTTTTGATCTTACAGAACCTCAAAGCAAAAAAGTCTGCAGTTCAACCTGTGGTATGTACAAAAATAACTGGTTTGTTTACATAGCTTTCTCTGCCACAATAAGAATCAAGATTATAATGAGTTAGTCACAAACCACAGATGATGGTAAGCTCGAAAACGGGGGCTGGTATCAGAACTCTGAGGACAGTACTTGCTAATGTTTCTCGGTTGATCAGGCACTAGAAGGCACTTTTGTTAAAGGTAATTTCTGCAAATTGGACTGGGTTAAATTAACAAGATAAGTAGAATCTATGAGTCTATAACAGTAAAATATTCTCACTCATGCTTTCATGATCAATTTAGTTTCCATATTCTTGTCGGTATTCGAGGATTCAACTTTTACTTTATGCATGCAAGGTTTTTCTTAACTTATCGTGTGCCACTGGATCTAAATATTTATGTTTATTATTTTCATTTTGCATCTTTTCAGTCAGTAGGGTGGAGTGTGAAGTCTAAAGGAGTCGAACAAGCGTTGAAATTAGTATGTTTGCATGGTTTCATTTTGTCATATTTTGAGATATCGAAGGATTCACTTGTGAATTGAATCGGAGCGGATAAGGTTTGGTCTGATCATTTGAAATGTTGGAATTGGTCTAAACGATTGAATGCTTATGTTATTTTCTTCCCATAATCAAATGATCTCTGTTGTTCAGAAAAGTTCTATTTCAAATTGTGTTTCAAACTTGTATTCTAGAGCATCCACTACATGCCATGTATATAGGATGACATCATAATTACACGTGATAGTTAGTGGAGGTTATAGAATGCAAGATGGAACATGATTTGGAATAGAGGATCCTAACTACCCAAACATCCCCTTTAATTTCAAGGTTTCGTGTTTGATTGGAAAGTGTACACTATATTTATTTCGATAGATTTTTCTTTTCGAATCCTATCTTGTCTTAGATGTGTATGCAATTAATTGTTCTTTTGAAGAAGTGACTCAATTTTTTCTAGGAAAATTAAGTGTTTTTTTTCTTAAAAAATCAAAAGTAGATTGTGTTTGAAAATAGAAGTGTTTTTTAAACAATTTTTTGAGTTTGTTAAATAATCACTTTTCTTTCACAGAAAAGAAAAAGGGTGTATCCTAGAATAAAGTTTAAGGGTGCTTGTATTTGCCTTTTCAAGGCACTTTTGAGCATTTAGCTAGATTGAATTTATTTTGGGTTTATATTACGCAGTTGTTTTTCGTCGCTTTCTTTAAGTGCTTTCTAGTTTTTGACTAGGAAAAGTTTTTTTTTTTTTTACTTTTTAGTGCGGCTAGGAAAAGTTTTGCTTGAGTGTTTTCTAAAGTACAACTTAGGCCTTTAAAAAATATTCCCTCCGTTTTAAAAAAATGTCACTTTCGCTTTTTTGGAAAAATAAAGGATTGGTAAAAATGAACATATATCCATGAAGAATTTATTTAATCAGGATGTATTTTGTGGAATAAGAAAATAGTACATTAAATTAAGTAGTTTTGGGTAAGATGAAAATATTTTTTGGAGTTTTTGCTAAAGCGATACTTCTTTCGAATTTTATATATATATATATTTGAAATGCAGGGAGTAATAGTTTAAGATAAAAGATAAATGTAGGATAATGGTTTTTTTCCCTCGTTAGACTGTATTGTAGTATATAGTTCAATTTTTTCTCCTCTAAAAGCTACTAAATCAACAAACACCCTATATTGAAATTTTATCAATAACACTTATATTCTGAAATGCTACTTAGTTTCGATTATAATTGGTTTTACCATACTATTTATTCTTAATTACTTCTTCAATACTTGTGATTGCAGAAAAATAATTGTAAGCCTAAAGCAGCACGTAGGTATTAGGTGGTTTCAACTACTTGGGTTAAAATAAAATGGAGTTTTTAACTCTAGAAAAGTTTAACTGAATTAAATAATAGAGGTTGTTATTTGTCTGAAATTTTAAGGAGACTTTGAATGAAGAGGGGAAACATTGGTGGAGAATAACCCAAATTGCAAAATATTTTAGTGGATCCATGATTGTCCTCTTTGACTATACAAAATTGTATATTATAATGTTCTATCCAGCTAATAAATAAAAGTCAAAATTTAGATCGAAATGAGACATTAGGGTGGACATTTTAGTAAAATTGCTTAGAATTAACAAAGAACTCATACATGTAAATTTAAAATACCTAAAATCAGTTTTGTTTGGGGAAAAACTGAAACTGATGTAAGTCTGAAATTTGCAGTACTGTGGTAAGGGGTTGTAGAGCAAGGTTCAATTTAGGGAATTTGTTTTCCAAGTAAAAACACAAATGGATGTGAAAAACATGACGTTCCTCTTCCCTTGAATTTTCAATTATTTATCTCCCTATGATGGGATAAGAAAAAGAAACAATAATGGAGTGCCACCCGCTTTGTATCATGTCAATATCTATCAAAATTATTTGTTGCATACACGTATCACCATTACCTATACTTTTCAACAATTCATTACTTTACATAAATCGATTTTCTTTTGTAACAAAGTTACATATTTTATTTATAATTTTTGTAAAAGTCTTGGCATGAATTGCCTTTGACTTCCTACCGACCAATATATGTTGGTTTTCTTGTCCTAAATTGTATTAAAATCATTATTATTGGTAGCAGTAACTAATTAAAATGTGCACTAATTATGCTAATAAATCGGGACATCAATATAATTACACTGAATCAAATTACTCCATTATTCTTTAAAAGAGAGCTCCTATGTGAATATATATATGGAAAAGCTAGAGAGTTTTTTTGTCACTTTAATCTTTTCGCCTAGTGATTTTTAACATTAATTTGATAAGTTTAGTCAATTTTGCTAAGTTCGTAAGTTTCTTTTATTTTTTTAAAATGCAAGTAGCTTCTTTTTTCGAAATTATTTCTTATAATGCAAATTATTCATTTTTTCATGATGATTAATTTGACATCTATATCACATATATTATAATGAGATATTTAATTTGAAAAAATAAATTATTTAGGCTAGATTTAAGTGTTTATTGTGAATTGATCTATAGTCCTAAGTCTAGGCTGAATAAAAAATTAGTAAAATAGTTTCCTTATAAAAAATATCTTTTGTTTTTTAAAGTACAACAAATAGATTTATTTATTTGCCATGAATTTTCAAATATTTTCTTTACTTAAGTTATTGAGATAATTTATATTTATATGCCATAATAAGTATTGAGATTATTTTTTACTACTTATTCGTATTTTGATATATTGTATATTTTGTTAAAATTATTATATTAGGTAAGTTTACACTTTGCAACATAAATTATGACATTCGTTACACTTTTCTTTCTTTACATGCACAAATTTCAACTATGTATTTTTTACACCTTGTAACCTGAAATACACTTTGTTGCACTAATTTCAACTATGCCTTTTTTTACTCTTCGCAACCTAAGCAATTTGTTTGCATTAATTTTCTTTTATATTTAAATAAATAAAATATTTACAACAAACATATAAGATTTATTTGAATAAAATTAAAATACCAAATAAGATATAAAAATATTTAAATGTTTTGAAGAAGTTGCATACTTTAAATTGTCGTTCAAATTATTGAACTTTTGGGTTTTGTTTTGTTAATCTTCAGATTTAACTAAAAATAAGACGTACTTGAGTATCTAAAATTGAATGTTAAAAGTTGTAAATAAGTAGAAAGAAACAATGAAATATTCATAGTTAGAGGTTGGAAATTTATTTAAATACTAGTAGTATCCCCGTGCGATGCACGGTTTGTAAGTGCAAATGAATAAATTAATATTTTTTTATATTTTTATATAATTTTAATATAATAAAATATTACAATCAATAAATAATAAGATATGAAAAATTATATGTTAATGAAAACGGGTGCAGTGAAAAGTATTAAAGGCTAAAATATATATTAGAATGAATATTTATTTTTCTTAATGTATGAATATCTCTAGCATCCTTACATAGAAGTCATGTTGATGATTGGGGCTGAAATTGCAATATGCGGTTGACAGAGGATATATTTGTAATGTTAAAAATTAGTTACCGTCTTCATAAATAATTTTTCATTAATAATAGTCAATAAATTTATAAAAAGAAAATAATTTTAAGAAAATATGTTTTTTCCGGCCTAGACAAAATCAGCCCAAATAACTTTATCATATTTATTTAGGCTAATATATGACAAGTTATTGCCAATAATTATGTTTTATATTTGGTTGAATTTTATATACCAAAAATTGTAATTTCCAGAATTGGTAATAGATTTTGGGCGGGAAAACTTCAAAGATTTCAGTGGATTTTGTTATTATATTAAGTATAAATAGTTGTTTCCAAATTCTAACCATAAGACCTCCAAATATGACGACATTGAAGTTGGAGAAGAATGCAGCTTTGGGTCACCCAGCCCATTACACGGCCCATGCGATATGAGTTGAGTCTTACATGCGTTTTTCCTAATTTTTTGAGGATTTTCACCCTTCAACTCATATCTTAATTCTCCAACTATAAAGGGGGGACCTAAAGATAAATTTTATACATCTTCTGTCATAATTTGGAGAGTCAAGCAAAGGATTCAAGGAAGAGTTCAAGAATTCAAGAGCAAGAAACATTCAGTTATATCTTTTTAATTGTTTTGTTCTGAGCTACTTATGATATTTTTTAGGATTAATTTTTTTACTACCGAGAGGTTTATTATTAAACCCCGACACTCAAAACTACACACATTGAAATACAATGGTTCCTGGAGAAAAATCAATAGTTCCTCAATATATAAACACATTCATGGAGAAAAATCAATTGGGCTTCATTACCGAGCCCAGAATATGAATACTTATCAATCACAATCTTTAATAATTATAATATGATATAGTACCTTGAGTTTGAGTTGAAAATTTTATGTTGCGAGATTTGTGTAAATCAATTGTAACTTATTACCAACTTTAAATATAATTCCGGAATTAAATGGTTTGAATGCTTTAACATATATAAGGTAATATCCATTAATGCAGCCAATTATACCATATATAAGGCTTAACCAATTAATGCAACTAATATTGAAATTTTCCAGAATTAGCAGTGTTGTTTTGGGCGGAAAAATATTAATATTACTATTCTTGGCGGATTTTGTTATATTATATAGTATAGATATTGAAAAATCTACATCTACATGTATATAAAAGGTATAAGAGGGTTAAAATTTTAAGTTGCATTTTATAACCAAAGTATTTTGTGTTATTTCTGGTTATTTCTATAAGTACCAACTTTTAATTTGTTTGTTCTCCTCCCCCTCCGCCCCCCCCCCCCCCTCCCCACCCCTTCTTCCTAAAAAAATTCCTTTTCTTTTAAATACAAAATAATATTTTTGTCTCTTAACCATTTTTATGTATTATGTATCGAACTATCATCTCTTCATGATCTTTAACTTGAAATCATATTTCATATACAAAAGTTTGATATTATATTAAATAAAATATAGTTATTTATTAGTTGGTCATTTGGTTAGATCTATGTACTTATTGTGGATGTTTATTGGTTCTATGTTTAGGCTGCAAATAAGAATTGGTTAAATAAGTTTTGTAAGAATATATTTAATTTTTTTAAACTAATTTAATTAATTAATTTATTGTATTTGCCTTTTTATCTTAATTTTATTATAATAGTTTTTATATCTACACTAATATACATATAAACATGTGTGAGTTTGTGTGTGTGTTTGCGCGCGCGCATGCATAATTAAATAAAATGTAGCCAAATATGTAAAATAATAAAAGAAAATCTCGCCCAATCGCATATTGTACATTGTCAAGGATTTTATTCATGTATACATCATATAGTGTCACCATTCTGTTAGTTTTTTTCTTTGTCAACAACTTTTTTGTTTTTTAGTTTTTTTTTTTTTTTTTGGTTGGATTAGACTATTTATATTGTAAATAAAATCATATAAAAATGAACCGACTAAATATGAAATTATTTAAATAGAAAATATAGTTTTTCTTATAAATTATTCACTTATTTTATTATTATATTATTGTACATTTTTAATAAGTTGCATATTATTATAATTGATTTGTTTTAACATATGTAATTAATTGAACAATTTGTTGTTATTCGCATAAGTTAAGAAGGGTACATACTGCTGTTGATACGCAAATTTCGCATCAAATTAAAATGCGACACGTAATAAAATATATGTTGAGAATCAATTTTATATTGATTATTTTAATGTAAGGAATTAATTAAATATAATTCCTATATTAAATAGTAAATTTAGTTGATGAGTTGTTATATATTTTATTGATCAATGGAAAGCTGCCACGTATTAAAGTGAAGCAGATATTACTAAATTAAATTAATTTAATAATTATCCAAAAAGATCATGACGAATATCAAATTATACGGAGAAATCAGAAGACTTCGTATATAGAATGATGCATGGATATTATCCTCGTTGAAATGGGAAAAGAAAAAAAGTGGCACACCCCAACGTGAATCGGTGCTCAAATTAGATGGATAAGGCTCGAATGATGTTGAAGAGAATTATAATGAATTTGGTTAATCACAATGCCTTTGATTAATTAGAATCACTATCCCAAGATCTTTATCAACGTTTATTAAATTAATTATATTAATTTAATAATAAATCTCAACAAGATATTAGATAGATTTGATATTTTAGAGGACCGATCAAATTGCTCTATTTGGATCCTAGGCCCATTAGAATTCTTCATCCTACCACTATATATAGGGCTTCATTCTCCACCAAAATCATCAACAACACAAGCCAAGGAGCAAGTGAAGAATTCCAGAGCAAAGTTCTTCGGCATTCTTCAAGCAACTTCAAGCGTTCTTCAAGAAATCCATCCAAAAAGAGCATCTGATCCGAGATTAAGGTGCTGAACCTCTCAGATCGGCGTAAATCAAGTCAATGTCCAACAGTGTTCTTCGTGAATCTAATGACATTCAAGGCGATTTTCACGCAGTTCCCAATTAATAACATTTAATTCGAAATTAAGGCGTTGAGCCCTCGAATTAACGTTATTAAGTCAAATATCCAAATCCGGAGAAGATCTAAGTGAAGCTCTACTCCAAATTCCAAGTGATAAAAGTTGAAGAGAGAATCAGAGGAAATTTAGGGATTGTCCCGCAAAGTTGTTTTGATCCAATATATTCAATTTGTACGATTTTTTTTGTGTTTATTTATTTATACGCAAAATTTGTTGCTACAAATTTTCGGCACGCCCAGTGGGACCGTCTCTACTTCTCATCTCTCTCTATTTATGAAGACCCTCGTAGCTTTGCAATGGCGACTCAAAAGGCTCCGACGGTCAAGATAAATTCCTCCAAGTCTTCAAGTGCTCCAAGTACTAGTGTCGGGGTCATCACAAGAAGCATGTCCAAAGCACTACAATCACAATCGTCATCTCTTGAAGCTGCCGAGAAGGATCCAAATCAGCTCACCGCTAACACCGCGAATGAGGAAGACGACTCTGCGTGCTCTACTCCTCGTTCTTCATCAAGTTCAGAAGTAGCTCAAGTCATGACAACAAACGCTTCAAATCTTAAAGAACAACTTGCAAGTTTGACTAAGGCCATTGGAGAACTTACAAAACATGTCTAAGAACAAGATTCTAAGATTGAAAAGTTGACGAGCAAAGTTGACCATGCTGATACAAGTCGTGCTCCTAGGAAAGAACCAGCTGAAGATGAAGGCGAAGTCGAAACATCTGAAAGACGGAATTCTACTCACAAAGAAAAGTCTCTAAAAGAGATCCAAGTGGCTGCTGAAGGTTTGATCCCCATTGACCAACTGAAGGAGCTCATTAGGGGAACGATCGGAGAAGTTAGATGGAAACTCAAAGTCCTCTTTTATTTATACAAAGCCATATACGCAACAAATTGACAATTTGAAGATGCCGATGGGTTACCAGTCACCTAAGTTCCAACAGTTTAATGGCAAGAGCAATCCCAAACAACATGTGGCGCACTTTATTGAGACGTGCAATGATGCTGAAACTTATGGTGACCACTTGGTGAAGCAGTTTGTTAGATCACTTAAAGGCAACGCATTTGATTGGTACACTGATCTGGATGCAAGCTCAATTGATAGTTGGGATCAACTAGATCAAGAGTTCTTCAATCGCTTCTACAGCACTCGGAGGACCGTCAGCATGATTGAACTGACCAATACGCGCCAATGGAAAGAGGAGGCTATAGTTGACTACATTAACCGATGGAGGAATCTGAGCCTCAATTGCAAAGATCGTCTGTCTGAAGCTTCCGCGATTGAGATGTGCATACAAGGGATGCAATGGGTCTTCGTTATATTCTCCAAGGAATTTGACCGCACACATTCGAAGAGTTAGCTACTCGAGCCCACGATATGGAGTTAAGCATGGCTGCAAGTGGAGTAGAAGAACCGCCTATTCAAGAGCCACATAAATTCAACAATAAACAAGATTGGATCAAAGGGGGCACACCTTCTACTAGACCTGCAAACTAAGAATCCATGGCAGTAGCTGCGATGCCCATCAAGTTTAGCCGAAAAGAAGAAGATAAGACTGGCAAAGGAAACATCTCTCAAGACCGGGGGCAAAGAAGGTTGACTCTAAAAGAGATGCGACAAAAACAATACCCATTCTTAAACTCTGATGTCTCTGGGATATTCGATGACTTGATGGAAGCGAATCTCATCGAATTGCCTGAAATGAAGCGACCAGAAGAAGCTGGACGTATCAATGACCCAAAATATTGCAAGTATCATCAATTAGTAGGGCACTCGATAGAAGATTGCTTCGTATTTAAAGACAAAGCCATGCAACTGGCCCAACAAGGAAAAATAGTATTAGATGAAGGGAATGCAGCTACACATCTCATCGGTACCTCGGAACATAACGTTGGAAGTAATGACTCGTGTTATACGACAAACGAACAAGAAAAAGAAGAAGGTCAGTCCAAAGCTGAAGTTCTTGTTGACTGCACCAATCGCAATAACCTTTACAGATGAAAATTTGCTGCTTGGGTCACAATCCCACAATCGACCATTGTTTGTGGCTGGTTACACTCGCGAGTGAAAGGTTAATCGAATTCTGATCGATGGAGGCTCCGCTGTGAATATCCTTCCTTTGCAGGTGATGAAAAAGTTAGAGATCTCAATGGAAGAACTTTCAGGCAGTTGATTGATGATCCAAGGATTCAACCAAGAAGGGCAGAGGGCACTTGGCATCATAAACTTGGACCTATTGATAGATGACATGACCTCGAATGTGTTGTTCTATGTAATAGACGCCAAAACATCGTGTAACATGCTCTTGGGTCAACCATGGCTACATCATAATGGAGTGATTCCTTCTACTTTACACCAATGTTTCAAGTATTGTCATCAAGGCATTGTCAAAAGAGTGTTTGGTGACGACAAGCCTTTTATTGAAGCAAAAGCTCACTTTGCCGATGTGAAATACTTCTTTCAAGATAAGAAGGTGGTAAAGATCAAGGAAAGCGAAGTAGGCAAGAAACCCAAAGGCGATCAAGAAGACGAGAAGGGTACGTCGGTGGCTCAAGTTGAGGAAGGCACTGGAGTTGAACCATTGAAAGATCTCACACTCCCTTTGACTCAACTCGATGCAAGAAAACCATGTCCTCTACCGTTTGAGGGGTTTGTCCATCTAGTCAATGGACCCAAGATTGAACACGGAGGATTCCTAGTAGCTGAAGTTGCTAGGTGTTATGACCTTAAAGCATTCAAGCTTCTTGTTAAGGCCGGACTTGATCCGCAAGAAGACTCCGCATCAAGGGAGCCTATCATACCTACCGAACATCAAGAACATGTGCTCACTGCTACGCAAATGATGCTTAGGAAGAGTGGCTATGCTATCAAAACCACCAAAACAGGTGTCGGATTCACACCAACAAGCCCTATCTATATTACCATCAAAAGAGCCAAAAGCAATTATGTTATTGAAGAAGAAGTCTCGTTAACGGATGATGCAACTGATGAACATGGAAAGACGGTATGGAGAGTCTCTGTCTTTGATAGACTTGGCCCTCTTCGGAGGAGTAAAAAAAGTAAAATGAATGGATCTCCATACACATAGAGGCTTCGTAGCTTAATTCCATCTCGTATGAAGCACCAAACCACCTTGACCATATCATGTGGAGAAGTTCTTAAGGTTAAGATGCGGACCATTATTATCACTCGAACTCCGAATAGTGATGAAGATGATAAAGAGAGTGTGACTTCATCCAATTACGTCATTGATGGTGCTCAGCATACCCCCCAGCATGCTCCTCAAAGCGTTCAAGAAAATCTAAGAAGAAAAATCATTCAATTAATCAGAGGTGGCTATGTCAACAAACGAGATGGTGCAATGGGCACAATCCAAATAAGGCAAATGAATGGAAAAATGAGAACATGTGTGGAGTTTAAGAAATTCGAAGAAGCAAAAGAGGACATGGCCTCAACAAATCACATCATCCTGTGTGCAGATGGACATGTAGAAGAGGAAGAAGCTGAAAAGACCCCACTTACACTTGAAGATGGGGAAAAAGTTGGTCCCATAAATGGGAAGTCCTTGAAGTGCTACTAGGTCTGAGCATGCTATAAAAAAAAAAGAAAAAAAAAAAAAAAAAAAAAAAAAGAAGAAATAAAAAACCTTCTGGCCCCCATGAGGATAAACTGTGCACGACGACTACCAAAGGTAAAGTATGTGGTTAAAATGTTAACTTACCCCACTTTGACTAAAGTGGTTAAAGAATAGTCACTCCTGGCCCGCATGAGTATAAACTGTACACGACACCCCCCTCCCCCAAAAAACAAATCGCAAAGTGAAAATTTGAACTACGTTATGACTTGATCCCTCTCACCGAAGTACGTAGGCAGCTTAGAAATATTCTAAGTTTAGTCATACATATATTGTGTTTCCCTCTCCTAAGTTGCTCTGAGTTTAGGGATCCAAGCTCCAAGGGTATCAAGTTATCTGATTTTGTCAAATTGGATTGTCAAACTCAACTTCAGATAAATCCACTCTTCCAAGTCAATTATGTTAAATCCGTCCAAATCTACAATGTTGAAGATTCAACTTCCAAATTCAAGAAATCATTGGCATGAGTATAAACTACCAACAAATTTCAAGTTCAAGTTCAAGTTCAAGGCTCCTTGACACGAGTTTAAAAGGTCTTCAAAATTCAAGTCCAAATTTAAGAATTCCTTGATACGAGTATAAACTATCGTCAAATTCAAATCCAAATGAAGTACTCCTTGATACAAGTATAAACTATCTACACATCCAAAAGTACTCCTCGATACGAGTATAAACCATCTACAAATTCAAATTCAAGTTCAAATGAAGAACTCCTTGGTACGATTATAAAAATATCAATAAGTCCAGAGGTATTCCGAAAGTCACTTCGAGACTTATCCACTCCAAGACACATCGTCCGTGAACAAGTCTCGATGGGGCATTTGTTGATATGCAAATTCGTATCAAACTAAAATGCGTCACTTAATAAAATATATGTTGAGAATCAATTTTATATTGATTATTTTAATGTTAGGAATTAATTAAATATAATTCCTATATTAAATAGTCAATTTAGTTGATGATTTGTTATATATTTTATTAATCAATGGAAAGCCGCCATGTATCAAAGTGAAACAAATATTACTAAATTAAATTAATTTAGTAATTATCCAAAAAGATCATGACGAATATCAAATTATACGGATCAATCAGAAGACTTCGTATATAGAATGGTGCATGGATATCATCCTCGTTGAAATGGGAAAGAAAAAAAGTGGCACACCCCAACGTGAATTGGTGCTCAAAGTAGATGGATAAGGCTCGAATGATGTTTAAGAGAATTATAATGAATTTGGTTAATCACAACGTCTTTCAATAATTAGAATCACTATTCCAAGATCTTTATCAACGTAAAAGTTGAGAGATTTATTATTAAATTAATAATAAATCTCAACAAGATATTAGATAGATTTGATATTTTAGAGGATCAATCAAATTGCTTCGTTTGGATCCTAGGCTCATTAGGATTCTTCATCCTACCACTATAAATAGGGCTTTATTCTCCACAAAAATCATCAACAACACAAGTCAAGAAGCAAGTGAAGAATTTCAGAGCAAAGTTCTTCGGCATTCTTCAAGCAACTTCAAGCGTTCTTCAAGAAATCCATCCAAAAATGGCGTCTGATCCGAGATTAAGGTGTTGAACTCCTCAGATCGGCATAAATCAAGTCAATGTCCAGCGGTGTTCTTCGTGAGTCTAATGACATTCAAGCCGATTTTCACGCAGTTCCCCAATTAATAACATTTAATTCGAAATTAAGGTGTTGAGCCCTCGAATTAACGTTATTAAGTCAAATATCCAAATGCGGAGAAGATCTAAGTGAAGCTCTACTCCAAATTCCAAGTGATAAAAGTTGAAGAGAGAATCAGAGAAAATTTAGGGATTGTACTCACAAAGTTGTTTTGATCCATTATATTCAATTTGTACGATTTTGTTTTGTGTTTATTTATTTATACGCAAAATTTGTTGCTACAACTGCCTATATCTATGTTTGATTTTGAAAAATCAATTTTAAAATATATGTTTTTTTGTTATATTTAGTATTTTTTTTTATTCAATAAAAATAATATAGTTATAAATTATAAGTAATGAGTATTTACGCTTTTAGACATTTTACTATATATAATTTAAAATTTTAAAATATTTTATCAAGTATTTAAAGTTCATATTTTTAAATAATAGAAGCATACTACCTCTCTTTTTTTTAGTTGTCTTCTAGCTTTGGATAAGAAAATTAAGAGATTTAAGGAGTTGACAAATCAATCATCAACTAATTTTCTTAAATTCCTTGATTTTTTTAATCATTTCTATATATTGTTAACACTTTCCGTAACTATAAGGTTAGTGTTTTAAAAAAAAAGTGGTATAAAAACTAGAATGACAACTATTTACAAATAAAACAAATAAGCTAGAATGACAACTTAAAAAAAAATGGAGGAAGTATACGATTTAGTTTAGTTAAAGTCTATATCTATATAATATATATTATAATAACAAAATCCATAAATAGTAATCTATAAATTTTTTCGTCCAAATCTCTTTGTCATTTCTGGGAAGCCTTTTATTTTTGGCATAAAGCATTTTATTTGAAGATAATTAATCTACATATATTTGCCTCAAATATATTTAGGCCCCATATCTCAAATCAAAAGTAAATCCCTCCACAATCAACTTAGTTTGTCCAAATCTATAAAAGGAGACACTCACGTAATCTTTCAAAAAAGATCTGAACTCATATCTCACAGAATCTGTTCCGCGCAATTAATTTATTTTTTAATTGAAATCGAGATTAATCAAGCCGTTGATTCAACCAATTTTTTTGTCAACTTCCAAATTTTATTCTTCTTTGAATAATTTTATTTGTTGTGAAGAATAACTAAGGGAGAAGGAAGGTGACATAACCATCACCAAAGTAACAAAGAGAAGCATACATTTTGATTGAGTGTAACCAAAATTGTGTGAGAGAAATCAACATAATTATCTATAATTTAAAATGGGAGGAGAGGGGCGAAAATGTAGGGAAGGGGTGGGGAGGGAGTAAGTTTGTCGGCAAAAGTAAAATTAATTATACTTCTTTCAGAAATTCTATGTATTATATATGTTCATTGTAACAATCTTCTTCTATTTAATTTTATTTTTACTTAATGTGTCCTTAGTATCATTTATGTGTTTAAAAAAAAATTATTGTCAAGTATATTCATATCTAGAAAGAGAAAAAAATAATAACAAATAAAAATTAAATAATAAAATAGATTTAATACGATTTTATCAAATAAACTTTTAATGGTCTTTTTTATATATAATATTGATTTAAAATTCGTTTTAATTTTTTTATTAATTATTTTTCTTATGAATTTTTCAATCACATAAAATATAAAAATTGAAGTATTTAATAAATATTTTATAATTTCAGTTTATAATTTCAATATTTTATTTTTTTCAGAATAATAATGTAATATTTTGAATTTTTTTTTTTTTTCATTTCTAATGTGTTTTTCCTGTATAATAAGATTAAATTAGTCATTTATTATCGATCTATAGGTTGACACCATATTGTATAAATGAATTTAAAGTAAATTAAAGACAAATAATTGTTTCTTGGTTAATTATGAGGGTTAATTATTAGTGTGTTTGTGTTACAAATAAAAATTAATAAAATTAGAATGTAATATTATTGGTACTCACTAAAAGCTTTTGAAAATTTCTTGAACATTATGGTTGAAAAAATAAATAATTTATATACTTTGGATAAATATAAACGTTTATCATAAAATTATAGATATACACATATACACTCATTTGTACAAGACGATCAATGTGACCTCCATACAAGGATACTAAATTTTGAATCTTGTTGTAGATTTTGCTGAACACGGTCAAACGGATGTTGTCGGGTTTGAATCTAGTTGTAGATTTTTGCTAAACTCGCCTCTATATATTATTTATTTTAATATTTTATATTTTTTTATTTATTACAGTAATATAATCCACTTACTACTATTTTTTATTATCAATATATTCACATTTCTATTATTTTTGCATGTTTGATTTAATTTGAAAACTTATCTAGTTATTTTCGTAAACATATTTTTTAAGCAAAACGTACATTTATGTTATCTTTCAATTATAGAATCATTATATTGAGAAAATAATATTGTAGGGTCAGGGTGGGTAAACCCGCTGGGTTAGCGAAGCGAAGTAGGGCGGGGTCGGGTTCTCTGAGAAGGCGGGGTGAAACGGGTTACAAATCTAATTTTTTCCATGTGGGACGGATCTTGAGAAAAGTCAAACCCGCCCCATTGTCATCCTTACTAGAGATATTCATACATTAAGAAAAATAAATATGAAAATTCTATAACTTACTCAAATTTATATATTCTTATTGTTTTTAATACTTTTCATTGACTCTTTTTTCATTACATATAATTTTTTATTATATATTGATTGTAATATCTTATTATATGAAAATTATATAAACATATATTTTTTTTATTATTTATTCATTTATATTTACAAACTGTGCATCGCACAGGAATACTACTTGTATTACTTTAATAATAGTAGCTAGTGTGTTGACTATGGTGTAACACCACTATCTTTTTAGTACATTAGAAAATTTGGGGTAGGGAATGGACCTAGAATCCTCAACCTTTTAATTACAAGATCCAAAGTAATGTAATCGAACTACAAGGTTCTTGGTAGTGACACCACTAATTAATACTCTATTCGTTCCATAATAATTGATGTTTTAGAATGAAAGAAAAAATTAAGAATCAAATAACTTCACAAATCTACCCTCAGATAATATTTGTTTTGGGGGATAAGATTTGACCAAATTTGTGATAGGTTAAAACAGTAATTAATTGAAAAAAGAATAAGTAGTTAGAATGTCAATTATTATGAAATGAAGAGAGCAAATAACATGTGTAAAAAAAATAAAGATTTACTTGTATTGGAATGTAGTTGTATGTGCAACGACTGCTGTGACACATCCTTAGATGGTACATTCACTTAAATAATGAAAATGTATTTTTGTTTAAGAAATTTATAGATTATGATGTGTATTGAAAATTGTAAAAAGTGTATTGAAAATTATAAAATGTGTATTGATAATTAAAAAAGATAATGTAAATAATATAATATGAATATTAAGCAGTAAGTGATTCAATTTTAAAATAAAATACGTTGGGAATATTATGGGGATGGAGACATGTTTGATGTAAAAAACATACCACTAATAAAGAGCGGAGTTGGTGAAAACGCGGAAAAGTTTGTTTGGTGAGAGAAGAAGTGGTTCGTTTGAATTTTCAAAGTTAAAGTTGTCAAAAATGTCCGAACCCCCTACGCTTTGACTTTTATTTCCTCTCTTATAATAATAATATCCACTTGCTTCCAACTTTGTGACAACCAACACGACTAAATCCACTAAATATAATCCTAAGAAACTTTCATATAATTGTACTTAAATTTTACCACTCCATAAGTGATAATCTACATGTCAACCACTTCTCATAATTATATTTAAAATACTTCAAGCGCCACGTTTTTTTCCAGCCCGCCTTCCTTAAAGCATTATTACGCCTATTTCATTTTTATATTTAATTTTGGGGACAAAAGAATTTAAAAAGAAAAGTACTATAACACAAGATGAAGTCATAGGAGCATGCAATAGTGATTTTGGCTACACAATTTTTGGATTATATTTAATTCGTTTCGAAATGCACGGTGAAATAATCCAGGACCTCGATTATTGAGGGGATTATGGGTAACAGGATAAAATAATCACCTCAATCCAGTTACAACTTTGAAAGTTGTCTTTTCCGAGCTATACCCATGCCCGGGTCAAATTTTGAAAAAGAGGGACTAAACTAATGACTCCCATCCCTCCTCCTTAGGAGGGATACATCTAATTCCCTTTACTATAGCATTTTTTAAACCTGAAATGCCCTTATGCTCGAAAATTCTCCGCAATCGGTATTTTGGCAACATCGTCTACATCTGCTGAAGGTCGTTCAATCGTAGGTTGTTACACGCAACTATTGGAGATCTCTCAGGTATCGTAAGGTTTCTCTTACAAACTATATTCCCGATTTTTGCTCGATCCAATAGAACAATTGAGCTTGAATTTCAATTCTATTCTTTTTTCTCTTAACCTAGTTTACAAGAAATATTTTATTAAATCGGGCCAAATGGGTGAGGAAGATCATTTTCGTCCAATATTTGGGAGTCAGATGAGAAGTGCCTTTGTTTGGTGTGAAAAGGGATTCTAAAAACAGGGGGCCATATGTATTACCTTTTTTGTTTTTGCTAATTCAGTCCCACAATATATCCTTTGAAGTAGTCAAAGGATTCTATATTCTTAAGGATGCGTTTACATTGGGAGATTCAGGTGGATTGTGCCCCTTAATCCGCCTTAGTCCAGTGTTTACTTTTCAGAATTAGCTAAGTCGGGCATTCCCAGGCAATCCCATTGACTCGAAACTATTCACCACATTTGGGACTATTGGTTGGATTATTGGTCCCTCCATCCCCCCCCCCCCCCAAATCAAATTAGTTCATGGGATTGAGTTTAAAACACTACAACATAAATGACTTTATGTAACATTTCGTTTGTAACACTTTTAAAATTTTAACTTTTATGTAACACTTTTGTAACACTTATGAATATGTAACGCTTTTATGTAACACTTTTGTAATATCTGCGAATATGTAACACTTTCGTGTAACACTTTTAGAATATGTAACGCTTTGAACGTAACACTTTTAAATTGTAACACATTTAGGTAGCACTTTTAAATAAGTAACACTTTTTACGCAACACTTTTGAATAAGTAACACTTTTATGTAACACTTATAAATAAGTAACAATTGTAAATAATAAAATTATTTATTTTATTTCAAACTAATTAAATATTTGTGGATTATTTTTCTTATGTGACTTTTATTTTATTTGTCTCATGTGTTACATCTTAATTATCACAACAGAATACCTGTAACATAAGTGGTGAAAATGATCGACTCATACTTACAAAAATAACAATCTATTAGAGCACCTAAAGATTTACTTATTCGTTAAGAATAAATTAAATTTTATTTGTGACTTATTTGTGATTTTACTAAACAATTACAAAATAGACTTGTAGTTTTAAGAATTTGAATACATTTCTTAAGTGTGAGAACCTATATTTGGGACATTTGGTCATGTATCTTCATGTTTGTAAGTTTATTTTTTTATTTAAAATCTATAAAAAACAACAATGAAGGTGTCTTAATACATAAAATTATGGTAATTAAAATTAATGATAATGTCTTAAGATTTATATACAATAACTAGATGTATAAAATTAATGTGATATAAAATAAGTTATATATATATATATATATATATATATATATAAGTGGGTGAAAATGAAAAAAAAAATGGAAATATTGTGTCAAATTGATATGAATAATCTAAATAAAATTAAGTTAGATTGTAGTTTGATGAAAACTTAATTTTTAGTGTATTTTATTGATGTTACAATAAAATCTTGTGTATATATTGTTTTTCTTACAAAAAAAACTAAAATGTTATTGTAGTCTAGTGGTTAAGGCTTTGCACTTAAGCTCCTGCAATCTAGCAACCTGGGTTCGAAACCCAGTAATGACAATTTTTTTATTTTTTTCTTCAATTTAAAGTGTTACATAAAGGGGGTTATGTGTAACATTTTTTTAGTGTTACCGTAAAGTGTTACAATTTAAAATCTAATGTAACACTTATTAAAAGTGTTACTAAAGATCATCAAAAGTGTTACATTAGACTTTAGGTAGCACCGGCAAATGTAACACCAATAAAGTGTTACATAAAGTCTATAGTAACATATTTTGGTATATATGTAACAATTTTTGGGTGTTACATTAGCTCATTTATGTTGTAGTGAAATAATTACAATTTTATCACTCAAAATTATGTTACAACATCCACTATTCGCGATTTATTCGGCTGTACCAATTATTCGCGATTCGGGTTTATACGAAAATATAACAGATCAAATAAGAAAAATAACCTCGGATCGACCAAATTCAAGAAATTTCTCGTGGATAAATCGAGTTTAATACTTTAAACTAAAATTTTAATAATCATTGCAATTTTTTTTTTTATTAATTATCTCATGTATAATTATTTTTGTTAGTTCTTTTATATTATCAAGCAAGCACTACACAGTATATATGTTATTTTAGATTGCTTATTATTTAAAAATACTAATTATCTATTTCTTTTAAAAAAATAGTTTGAGTCAAGTAACCACATAAGTTTCTTACCAATTCACAAATATTACTATTAACTATTCAACTTTGCTCCTCCATAGAGATTATTCGGTGTCAAGACAATGTAGATGAATTGTGAACTCGGGTGTCTTCACACCATATAGATGGATCGATGAAGATGTTTGAATAACTTGTATGCTAATGGTTATAGGTCCCTTTTGTGTTTGAATTGCAGAGAAAGGAAATGTTAGATGAGAAACATATAGGTGGGGCAAATATATAAACTGGGGGAGGAGGGGGGGGGGGGAATAGTGGTAAAGTTATCTATAATCCCATTGAAATCAGTATTATTAAACATGAGTATAAATTGATTAGTCAAATATTTTATAACAAGTAAACATATGATTAGGCAGGACTAACTTGTCCAATCCCACAAGTGAATCTACCTACAAAGGATACAGAGGGATTGTGATACTCCCAATGTAAACGCACCCTAAAGGGCCAGTCCCAGCTGGTGTGATTTGGACCATGGATTGGTCTATTTGTTCCTCTTTATACTCATGTTTACTTGCAAAGCTAACTTGTGACCAATTAGTATAATTTAGTCCAATCAAATGTTACTTTCCAGTACATAGTCAATTATATATTTTTGCAATCTCGATTTTCGGTATGGGATAGTTCAGGACAACTCGGTGAAGCTAGGTACAATTGTCGATACAGATATCTACTCAATATTAACCTACCATGTTTTCTTGGGGGACAATTTTGTTCGACGAAAGTAAAAATTAACAGTATTTTCGATTTGGTGCACCTTTAGTACTATTTAGTCGTGACTAGACCCATGAGGTTTGATCAAAATATATCTGAGTTTGTCGTGTCTTTATGGTTTAGGGAGTTTTACGATTGCTTCCGCTTTATAATAATTAATTCTATTAAATGATCGTGGAAGAAATATTTTTAAGTAAAAGTAGATCGTATTTGTATACAAAGATTAGAAGTTGTATTTGTATACCTGCTTCCAGTCCGCTTAAAATAAACTATTTTATATCATTGTTGAAGCAAAAGTAGATATTTAAAAACACAAATCTACTTTTCTTAAGCCAAAGTCAAATTATTTCTTTAAATCATTGACAAACATTGCCTAAGTGGCTAAGTGTAATTTTCACAAACCTTAGAATTTGCTAGATAAATTAAGGGTTAGTTATGTGAAAATTCATGAAATTTAGTAAATTATCATTTTGCAGTAGGACCTTTTAATCGTAACGTAGAAATGCACCACCTTTATAATTTTTTCAAGTTAATGCACACGAGCAAGTTTTTAGCTCCAATTGCTAATATGAAGCCCGAAATCGGGATTTTAAACTGTTCAATTGCATAGGTAGTGTGAATCTTCTAACTCCTAATTAAATGAAAAAATATAGTATTTTATCGTCGAACCTAATTATTAATCGTCATTTTTATTTAATTATGAGTTTATAAATATTGTATGAGTACACATCTGTAATTAGGATAGCCAAAATCTCGATTTTAGACCCCGCATCAGCAATTGGAGCAAAACACTTACTCAGTGTATTGAATTGACAAATTCATAAAGGTGGTGTATTTTATGTTACATTTGAAAAGTCATGTTACAAATGATGAAACACCAAAAAGTCGTGAATTTTCATGTAATTAACTCATAAATTAATGAAATGTTTAATATGGGTCATTCTGCAATACAACTGGTGTATTAATATGCATGAAGTTTTATATACTTTAATAAGTTATCAACCAACAACTTTTTACTTGTTGTTCAGGTCATCGCTTCACATCTATTATATTTTCCACTTCTAATCAGTTCCTTTATATGAAATCGTTTTTATATATTCTATTCTATTATCTTATGTTTATCCTTAGACATGTAACTAAAATTAGGAAATAATAAGAATCTTACAAAGATGGTAAATTGTAATATAGGACTCGGTCACATTCTCATCGATAGAAAAAATAAAAAATCCATCATCACTGAACAACTCATGAGAATATATATATATATATTATATGGCTCTTTTTTTTTTTTTTTTTTTTTTTTTTTTTTTTTTTTTCTCTCTTTTGGAGCCAAAAGCCATCAGTGTGGTGGAGGGTTAAGGTAAGGACTCCAACCTATATATTAATCAACTTCAAGTGATTTACAAAGAAAGGGAGAATTGGCAAAAACACAAGTAGCCTATCTAAAATTGGGATATCCTCAAACATATGATTTCTTTTTCACGCCAAATTGGCCAAGTGATCTACTGCAGCATTTCCTTCTCTATGTATATGTGAAACTTTCAGCTCCATCCCCCTTGTAAGTTTCCAAAAGGCAGCAACATTGGCTTGATAGTTCCAGCGCCTTATTGTTCCACTTCTTAACATATGGTTTATCGAAAGAGAGTCTATTACAAGCCAAATTTTGTTCAATCCCTTTCTAACACATATTTTAAGTGCATCAACAATGGCACTCAATTCAGAAGACATAGAATCCATATTGCCCAAAAATTTATAAAAAGCACAAACCAACGGTGATTCAGAGTTTCTAATAATTCCACCAGACCCGGCCAAGCCGGAAATTTCTTTAGACACCCCATTAGTATTTATTTTGAAAAATCCATCATCTGGGGATTTCCACCGGACCAAAAAAGGTTTCTTTTATCATTTCTTATCATGACTGGAATTCTGCAAGTTTCAGCTAAGTACCTAAAGCCTCTCCAAAACCCAACATGGAGTAAATTTGCATTATATAAGTCTCTAAGCTTATTCACTACCTGTTGCTGGATATGAGAAGCAGATGGCACTTTATCTTGAAACTTGGAGTTATTCCTAGCACACCATAAGTACCAAAACACAAGAAAGGGTATAGAGATGCAAATGTGCTCAATACTCTATTTTTTGGAAAACCATAGAGTTATTAGGTTGGCAACAGACGTATCAGAAGGCACAACAATGTGAAAACCATAGAGTTTCAAGTACTTGTTATGTAAATATTGACACCATAGGGCCTTTGTTCTTCTCAGTTTCCACCAAGGAAAAACAACAAAGACTCTATTAGTGTCATATAAATTTCTGACCCCAAGACCACCCTCCTTCTTGGGGAAGCAAAACTTATCCCAAGAAAGTGTGTTCGTTTATCTTCAGAATTGGAGCCCCCATAGAAACCCCATTAAACAACCTGTGAAACCTATCAATGACAGACTTAGTGACTCCAATTACTCTAAGAGTATACATAGGAATAGAATTTATAACACTTTTAATGAGTTTTAATCTCCCCTCTATGTTTAAAAACATCTTGTCCCAACCTCTAAGTCTATCATTGATTTTTTAAAAAAAGTTCTTGAAAAAGAACATTCTTCACTCCGCCTTTAAAAAAAAAGGAGCCCCAAAATACTTAACAAATAGTTTTTCTTCAACAAACTGACACAGAGTCGAAATTCTGCTTTTATTATAACTTGAAACATGCTTGCCAAAGATAACAGTGCTTTTAGAATAATTGATCTTCTGTCCAGAGGCTTTTTCAAAACAACCAAGAAATTTCAAGAGTTTTTTTAAAGCAGAGGAAAAAACAATAATAGCATCAGCAAAAGACAAAGATGGAATAGACATGCCTCTTTTATTGAATCTTAACTCAGGACAAAGTTAAAAAAAATCCATAAATTCATAAGACGGAATATTAGAGAAAATAGCAAACAGGCTAGGTGAGAGGGGGTCCCCTTGCCTAATACCTCTACTGGATTTGAATAATCCTGTATGAGATCCGTTAATCACAAGAGAAAACTATGAATTATTAGTAGCATTAACAATATAAGAGACAAAAAGCTCAGGAAAACCCATTAATCTCAGAATCTTATACAAAGCAGACCATTCAATTCTATCATAAGCTTTCTGGAAGTCAATCTTAAGAATCATCTTACCATTTTTGCTCTAAAAATTAAGCTCATGAACCATCTCCTAAGTAATTATAATGTTATCAGCAATATCTCTAGTGGGGACAAAGCCACTTTGAGCATTAGGAATCAATATAGGGAGGAGAGTGACTAACCTATTATTGACCACTTTAGTTACTATTTTATTAATAACATTACACAGGCTTATAGGTCTAAAATCTGCCCAGCTAGAAGGGTGATTTTTCTTAGGGATGAGTGCTATTGAGGCGGAAGTGAAGATTCTAGGCATTGGCACACCTAGAAAAACTCTTGAACAACCTCAAGCACATCATCCTTTATAATATCCCAACAACACTGATAAAATACTGAAAACCCATCAGGGCCAGCCATCCTGTCCTTATCAATGATGTTGACAACATCATACACCTCAACCAAACTAGGGGGCCAACAAAGCTTGTCAGAGTTAGGATCATTTACCACAGGTTTTATAGTACCAAAAATAACACCATTCAAATCACAAGGTTCAGTGGTAAACATTTTTTAAAAAAAATCACAAGCAGTTTTACATATCTGATCAGGTTCCTTAATAAACACATCATCCACCTTGATTTCATTAATCTTATTTTTAAACCTGTTTTTCTTAACTAAAGCATGAAAATAAGCAATATTCTTCTCTCCCTTCCTAAGACATTTACAGACAGATTTTTGTTTCCAGAATGATTCCTCTAAAGCAAGAGCAAATGACAACTCAACTTGCTTTTGCTTAAGAGAGATCAGTTGGGTATCAGAAGTATCACCCAAGAAGGCAGCTTCATGATCCATCAGTTACTGCTCTGCTTGGGCAACCCTATCAAAGATATTCCCAAACACCTCTTTATTCCAACCTGTGAGACATTGTTTAAGTCTAAAATGTTTTTTTTGGCTGGATTCTAATCATACCTTTTTTATTTAGGGGAAGATTCCAAGAGTCTTCCCCTGTTTCAAAAAAAGTATGATGTTTAGTCCAAGCATAAAGGAATCTAAAGGAAGACTTAACACTCTGACTCACAAAAGAAATGGCCATAAGCAAAGGGCAATGATCTGAAGGTCCTTTAGAACAAAATTAACCTCAAATTTGTTAAAAAGATCACACCACTTAGAGGAGACCAAGGGTCTATCAAGTCTCTCAAACACATGGTTGGCATGCCATGTATAAGGGAAAACTGTGAAGCCAGCATCCTCAAGTCTACAGTCAACTAAAGCCTTATTAAATCCATCTGTAGATTTGAGTTTGAGAACCCTACCTCCCTTTTTTTCATCACCAGTTAAAATAATTTTAAAGTCACCACTAACAATCCAAGGCTCATTACCATGCCCACAAGATCTCAAATTATCCCAAAGACTTAATCTAACAGACCTAGAGCAAGAAGCATGATAAAATGAACAGAAAAATTTACAATCAAGCACAGAGTTACACACCAGAACATCAATCGGATGATCAGAAGAGAATTTCAAATTAACTTAAACAGGGTTATTCCACATCATCCAAATTTTCCCATTGGTATTGGAAATCACATTTCTGAAGCCCTGAGTATACACCAAAAAATGGTTAATCTGAGCAGCTTTAGTTTCAAGAATAACACAAATATCAAACTTTTTCTTCCTAATTAAATTCTTTAAATTAGTTCTAGTTTTTTTCTATTCCCAAGCCCTCACATTCCATGTAAGCACAATCATGACAAATTAGGAAGATTACCTTTGGTAAATAAAGTTTCCCTTCTTGTTTGCATAATAAGAGGAGCACATATCTTCTTTTTTCTTTTCTTATTTCTCCTTACCATATTTTTTTCTTCTGCTCTATGTTGAGCCCCCCCATCGCAGAAGATAGACTCCATTTCTGCCCCCATCATCCTCATCAATTAGCTCATGTATAGGAGGCATATGAACACAAGAATTCGTTTCATTAGCAATAATAACATGATCATTTAGCATTAAATCATCATCCTAAGTGTGTATAGACAACTTTGAGAAAGAGTTCTCATGCACCTGAAAATCATCTAAGGCATAAAAGTAGATCCTCTTTGACCCCTCAGTTGTGTCCTTAATCACAACACCAGCTCCTTTGGAGGTGCCAACAAGGCCAACACACACTTGGGGAAGATTGCTATGATTATAGGGCCAATAGGAGTGGAGGCAACTCATTTTCCCTTGTCTATAGATTTGTTGTTGAGAGTATTTCCTTTATCCGGAGGCCTCTCAACAGGCAAATCCTTTCCCAGCCTATCCATAGGGCTGCTAATATCTACTCCTACCCCCTCATTTAAACCCCCAAAATCAGTCTTTCGTATGCTAGTATTATTCACTATCATTGGGGACATTTGATTCTGTATTACTAGCTTTAGGAACCCAATGCTTCTTATGAGGTTTAGTAGAGGGAACATTTTTCACAAAAATCGTTTTCCAAAGCAATTTTCCGCTTGTATTCTTCATTGAAGCAATCTAGAGCAATATGACCCAAATGCTTACACTTGGAACAATAGTGAGGTGTTTTTATCAAAAACCACTTTCTGGGTAATCAAACTATCACCACATCCTATAAAAATTCTGTCAGCCCTAGGTTTGGTGAGGTCCAGCTCAACGCATACTTTGGCCACATTAGGCCTAGTGCAGTCAGCAGTAGGGTTGTAAACAAATCAAATATTTTTAATTTGATTCGGGATTTGAATTCGATCAAGGTGATTCGGATTCGAAAAAATTGAAATTCGAATTCAAATAGGAATTAATTATAAAATTCGAATAATTAGAATATTCGATTCGTTTATACATAATATGTTTAAAAATTAAATAATACATATAATACTAAATATATGTATGTAATATATTTAGATAACTTTATATTTAAATAAATTTATGTATAGTATATATTATTAAAATTTGTAATTGGAAAAAAATAAAAAAAAAAATAATATTTGAACATTTAAAAAATAAAATATATCTATATAAAAAAATAAAAAAGAACTTCTGGAATCTCAAATCGAATCGAATAGTTCGAATATTTCTCACGAATCGAATTCGAATCACCTATTTAATTCGATTAATATTCGATTCAAATTCGAATTCGAGTTTATATTTTCGAATTCGAATCGAATTTCTTAATATTCGGTTCAATTCGATTCGTTTATATCCCTAGTCAGCAGTAGCTTCGTCAATTCTCAAGGATTTTCCGAGAAGTGATGCAATTTTAAACGAGGCTTCTTTTTTTTTTTTTTATATAAAAAAGATGTGTAGACAATTCAGGAAAGGAAACCCATGGAGGGACAACAGGAGATTTAGATTTGGTATCAAAATCTTTAGATCATTTGAAAACCCTCATAGGATAGCCCCCAACGTGAACAATTTGTTTCACCCAAGACATTTGATAGTCATCTTCACTACTAAATTTTAACATAATATGTTTGATATTAATAGCGCCTATGAAGATAGATCCCACGAATCCAAAACCTGACAAATTAGATCTGATATTCTTAAAAGAAGGACTACCTTGCGAAAATTTCCCGATCATGACAAAAAGACACTGTCTCGCAAGCAAATCTATTTTTGATTCTGAGAACTGAACAATCAGAGTGGCTCTGTAAGTTCCGGTACAGCCAAAATCGTCTGCCGCCACCGGATCGAAAAGTTTCTTCGCAGCTCGACCTTCCAACTTCTCCACCGCCGATTTGGCCTGCGCCACCGACAAAAATGAAGTTGGTTGCATGGACGGGGTAGGGTTTTTGGGAACAACCGATTCATTTTGGGGAAGATTGGGGAAATCCTCCCTCTCCCCCTCGACGACAGATGCAAGCAAGAAGCTCGTCGTCGCCGCCATGAGAGGAACGGCGGGAAGGGTCGCACGCTGCTAGAGTTTGGATTGTTTTAGAGAGAGAAAGTAGAGAGAAGGAGGAGCGATATTATGTTTATAAGTTACATATATATGTATAGGTCTTTTTTTTTTTTTTAATATGTAAAGTGAATTATTTAATGAGATTTTAATTATTTGTTAAATTAAGAAAGATAAAATTTCGCATACAAAAAGCACCAAGTTAAATGATAATTTTCAGGAGACATTTTTTTGGAAAAGTATATTTTTTAGAAAATTTAATAATTTATGTAATTTATTTTAATAAATTATGTGTTCTTATCAAGTTTACATAAATTTTCAATATCAAGATTTATATAAGTTGTCTATTTATAACCCATAAATTGTATTAAATTATTATTTTTGGATTACTTTAAAAGTATTGCTTTCATTAAAAAAAATACATTTAACTCGAAAAAAATATTATGTTTTTAGGAAAAAATATTTGTTACTTTTACTTCCAATAGTAATAATTTTTTTTCTAGAAATTGTAATTCTTTTTTTAGTAAATCGTAACATTTTTTCTTACTAAAATTAATAATTTTTGTTTATGTGCCCGCATCAAGTTTTATATAAGTTTTCACCATCAAATTTATATACAACTACATTGTTTCATAATCTCATTTTGATATCTCATCATTTACTTTTAAATTTTACAACATTTTCTCGAAAAATGTATTAGCTTTTCTAGATAAAGTATTATTTCTTCTAAAAAAATATTAATCACAGGAAGTTGCTGGTGCGAAACGCCAACATTTAACTTTTGATTGAGCGCATTTTTCAAGTCCATTGATACTTTTATATATATATAAAAAAAGGATAATACCTTTTGTCACGTAAATATACTTTATGACAGAAAAGTCATACTTCTAGAATAATGAACACTAGTTAAGGTCGTGTTGGGTTGTACATAGGAAAATTCACTGAACTGGTGTATATAATTAAGTTTTTGTCATTTTTAATATATATATGTGTGTGTGTGTGTGTGTGTGTGTGTGTGTGTTCTCTCTTTTGATATTTTAACACTAAACTAAAAATTGATAGTACACCGGATTGAAAAATAAAAGTACGAGGAATTAATAAATTCATAATTCGACAAGTTTCTCCATCATAATTTTCATTTATTTATTAGTATCTTTTGTAATTTCTGCTCACGTATTTGTAACCAAAGCCAATGTGTTTAGCAAAATTGCCAACGTGTCTTGCTCACAACTGAATAGTTGCTTTTATAAAATAAAAGAAAACAAAGTGTTATACAAGAAAAGAAGCAAGCCCAAAAAGGCTCTAAAAATAGCTAGAATAGCTAAATAATCACAATGCTATGCAGAGCGCATGAAACACAAATAAAGCCGAAACTACCACAAGCCGTAGCAAACTGAAAAGTCTATCAAGATCTACGGCGCAAACATGCAGAGGGGGACACGTATGTGAAAGTCAGGTCCAACGGTGCAGAAAAGTGCGAGGCAACATTTAAGAGAGAGATCATGAATATCCGGAGCAGGGCCCACCGAGGATATCGACCAAGCGTGGGGCAAGCGGACTGGAAATGCAAGTCTAGTGTGAGAGCAATAGAGCAATGAAATGCTAGGATGGACCAATTCGAGCGGATAGAACTACTGGGCGTGTCAACATCATCATACGCCAAGGGACAAAGTCCCAAATGCTCAAAAGCATCAATGGGCGCTCCCAGAGTGGAAGGAACCCTGTTGGCCTCGTTAAAACCCCCTAATGAAAAAAACCCCGTGGGAAAAAGTCAATAGGAGAAAAAAGAGTACCAACAAATTGCCAAAGGCGAAAATACCGTTAAATACCACCGTCAATATAAAGGATAAGCCCAAAAGGCCCAGACCTGCAATAGGCAACACAGGGGAGGGTGGGTAAGTATATAACACTGCTCCTAGCGTCCATGTAATTAGCAATCCTGCAAAAACAACTAGGGAGGGGGGTCATAAGAAGCTCAATGAATGCGATAATACGTAGAATAGAAATCCCGAAGGGATAGATCCAACACATAGGGGAAAAGGGGATTCCACTAAGTGAACTCAGTCTGTAGGCTCTATAAATATGAGAAACTTGAACGGACATGCCAGATAAATAATGAAGAACACGAATCCAACGAGGCTGAAATCTCCATTGGAATGTCCATGGTCTGTGATTGGAAAGCATGCATCACATACATGGAGTCAGAGTCAAGCCATAACTTGTTCCAATCCCGCTCCTTAGCCAATTCTACCGCCATGATATCAGCTTAAATTTCTGCCTCAAAAGCAAAACCACGTCCAAATGAGGCTGATAAGCCACCTAAGGAGAGCCCACGACAATTCATAAAGATGCCAACACCAAAGGAACTCTCAAGCATACCCTCTGCACTACCGTCTGTATTCACTTTAATCCAACCAAGAGGGGGTGGCTTCCAAGAAATAGTAATCACCGTCTGAGGGTTAATAGGTACACCCTGTACCCCAAACCTATTCAGAATGGCAAGTTCTCTGACTGTATTATGCATATGACCCAAATTCGAACTTCTAGCTTCTCTGATGCAAGAAAGAATGATGGAGATTACTTGAGTGTTGGAAGGAGTCTTATCATCAAAGTTACAACCATTGCGCGTAGTCCAAATAGCCCAGATGGTAGAGACCAAGGCCACACGCCATAGCGAAGTAATCTGAGGACTAAAAGTGACCTACATAGCCCAACGTGTCTTGCTTACACTGAGTGCTAAAAATTTCTAGCATAATTTTGTCCTTCTTTCATCTTCTTATCGAAGAAGAGTAGTAAGTGTTAACCAATAGATGTTATATAGTCTGTGACTCTCGGGAGGAAAGACTGAGAGAGGCTCTTTAATCTAATCAGACATTAGTTGTTTATTGATATGTAGATTGTAAGTTTAATTGTTTGGGAGTTGGTGACCTGTTGGCCATTAGCAACTTACTTTAACTTTTTTTTATCTAATGATTACCTTTTAATGTAGTAAAATCTGACGGTTTAAATTTGAAATGTATTAATACAATGTTGTATCGTAGAATGACTGAATATAATTAAGCATTAATTAATAAGACTTTTGTTGCCAAAACTTATTATCATTAACTTAAACCGGCATGATTAGAGACCCTAGCACATGTAGATGCAGCTGTAATTTAATGAATACGCACTACTAGGTTTTCTCAAAAAAAAGAAAAAGGAAAAAAACAATGCGCACTACTAGGTCAATAACTACGTAACAGATATATTGTTTATTTATTTACTAATACTAATATATAATGTTCTGTATGGTTGAATTATTCTCCAATGGCAATTTTAGAAATAGAAATGGGAAGAACATTATAGCTGAAATTAGAACATCATCCATTGACAAAATCCAACTACCGCCACCATAAAAGTCATTATATTCGTTTCGTTTCCCACAATCATACAGACATCTTTCTCTCTCTAGAACTCCAAGGGAGAGAGTTCGGAATGTGTCCGCTCAGAATAATCTTGGTCTTCCTTTCGGCAACCCTCGCTGGATTCTTCGTTCTCAGAAACCTCAACTCCTCGCCGGAACCCCTAAAGAACGACGACGTCAAAGGGGAACCTGAATCTACCAACTCCATTCCTCTTTCTTCCAAGGTATTCCTGTTTTTCCTTTCTTCAATTTAAATGTTTTGATGTTGAATTATTTTGTGAGACATTAATGATGTACTTACTGTACAAATGTAATTATGGAGCTACTAAAATGGGTTACTATATGCACAATGGAAATGCCATGGGAATTAAGCTAAATTTCAATTTTTCTTCTTTCCCCTATCTTGGTGGCAAAATTGCAATCAACTGAACCCATATGCGATATCAGGTCTGCACGGCTGTTGGGAAGGGATTTTGGGCATTCGTCGACATGGCAAGCGGCAAATATCTCTGGAGAAATTTGATTTCTTCACCCTCTTCTTCTAAGGAAAAACTTTGTGCCGATTAACCTATCGGTAATGTTTTATTTGTCAATTGAGGTTATCTCAATTTCTATTTGCATTTGTTCTGGTTGTATAATCATGTGTTGATGCCAGATTCTCCAAAATGCAAATAATTTCAGTTTTAGCCTTTTAGGGTTCTATACATGCTGTTACACGTGTTTGTGAACTGCGGTTGAGGTATTTGTAATGAGATTATTCCGTGTATAGAAAAAAAGGGTTGTACAATAAAATGTTGTATTCCTCCCTCCCTTTCTGTTTCTGGCCACAAAACTGACATTATACTTCAAAATGTTAAAAATTTCTTGGTATACTGAATTGAAACTTTGTATCATATTCTATTAGATTGCTTGTTCCATCCCGCCTCCCAGTGTTCGTTCCAATTGGCAACTTTTTCGCTCTCGTCATATTAAATTTTCCATATTCTCTTATTTTGATATGCTCGTTATTCCCATCATACGGTTTATTCACTGAATGAGATATGATGACTTTTAATTACAATAAAGTTGGAGGGATATGCAGGATGAGAAATGCTTTCATTGGGGCATGGTTTATCCTAAAGAATGTACTTAATGCAGTCAGTTGCTGGGTGGAAATAGTATTTGGCAATGGGTGATCACTTGTCGATAAATTGTCAAGCAAAGTTTTGATATATTTAACAAGATAATTTTTGGGCATACTTTGTTTTTGCTCATGCTTGTGAAGACAATTTAGTTAGAGTTTAATCAGTTCTGTTACTTTCTCTAGTAAAGCAGGAGTAAGAAGTCCTTTAAACAGGCTGGATATTAGTGGTGGGTGTTTATTTTGGCAACAATTCTTTTAGCATTGGTTAAGGCAAACAGGTTGTATGATCCTTCCCACAAAGCACTGGGTTTGTGGTCTTTCATAGGTATGCATTGCAATTCATGTGTTACTTAGAAAGATGCTTCTTAGGAACTATATGTACATTTGTGTCAAATTTACTTAAAAGCACTATATAACTTTGCATTTGTTGGATTGGGCTTGGACAAACAGTGTAATGAAACATGATTTAGATTTGGGAGCCCCCTGGCTGCTTTACTTGATGTTTGTATTCTCTGCTGGTATGTACACGCTTCTTGCTGATGTTATTAGCACCCCAAAAGTAGACTATGGAAATGTGTTTTCTTTTTCAGAGCTAATTTTTCTCAACATCACTGATTCTAACCATCCTGGTGTTGTATATTACGGTGATGGTTGTAGTTTTCCTGCAAATTTCTCTCCTCTTTTTTTTGGAAAAACATGGTTGATTTGATTGATGCACTTGTAGGCATGCTCAGAATTATGATTGTGTATTCTCTGTTGAAGTATTCTTGGTTAGAAGATTAGGCTAACATGAACAACTTTGGCATGAGAATGATATGGGTTGGTTGTATTATTGTAGTTGGGACATATGTTAGGTATGATAAGATGACAAGACTGTAGTGTGCATTAGTTGAGAACCATGGTAGTGTGGAGGAGGCACAGGGGTAAACCCCAAATGTACAAACATCAATCTTTAGGTTTTGAGGGGCCTCCGTCCTTCCCACCCCCTAAAAAATAAAAGCAAAACAAAAGGTCTGGTTGGCATGTGGTTCCATTGTCTGATATATCAAATTAGAACGTTAATTTTAGTAAATTGGTCAAATTTGAGGAGTAGATAAACTTTGATTTTTTATTATCGTATTCAGTAAATATTGGGATGACTGTCTTGTATTGAAATAAATCTTTGTTCTCAGATAAAATTTCATTTGTATTTAGATTTTTTATTTTATTTACATTATTACTTGTAGATAAAAAAGCAAAATATAATATGGTGTCCTATTATTTCAGATTCCAGGACTACGTGGCGGTACTTTGATCTTGTACGTATGTAAATTCCAAATTGGGAAGAGAGGAGTTTCCCTACGTAATTTCATCAAATGTGTGGATATTTACCTATATAAATTAATAGCTACATGGTGGCATTTTATTACGAGTTCAATTTTTCTTCGTGTATCCCTTAACGTAATTAGCATTCTTTTGCCTCCATTATTATTGTATTGGTCTAATGAAAACTACGACAAGTATTTTGGCGTAAAAGTGCTATTCTATTAGGGCATCTTCAATGGTATAACTCAAAAGTAGGTATATATTTTGGAGTAAGTCTTGTGTGTGACAATTTTACGTGTGACGAAATACATTTTTATAGGAATCATTGATATTTTTACAGAAAAAAATGATACTTTTACAGGTAAAAGTGATACTTTTACTACACTGATATTTTTACAGATAAAAGTACTTTTAATACTTTTTTTAGTTAAAAAATAAATGATATTTTTATAGATAAACGTGATACTTTTACTACAAAAAATAATATTTTTTTTTCGTAACACCGTGTGACGGTCTCATATAAAATTTTGCCTATCTTTTGTCACATCAGTACCACCTCAAAAGTAAAAATATCTATACCTCAAAACAAAACTCCTCACCAACAATATACCCAAAAAGCAGGAATGTGTGGGGGGTCCACTTCAATATCTTATTTATCTTTTTTATTTATTAATCTATCAACTAAATTAATTATTTAATTTTTGGATAAATAATAAATAATTAATATTAGGACTATTTTAGTTTTTTATATTTTATTATAATTCGAAAAGAATTCTCAATTTTTTTTTTTTATTCATACAAAACAAAAGCACACACGGTACATTAAAAAATCCGAAGTCAACAAAATAAATTTCGAGGGCTAACTTAATATTTAGCTAATTATTGTCAGATCGGGTACAAATTTGCTCAATTAAATCCTGTCGAAGCTGGTGGTGTTTCTGCTTATCCCGTTATTGAACACCTCTCCTGATGTAGTCATTGAATGCTCCGGTTGATCTTTGATTTACTTGTGGAGGTAGCGTGGCGTAATTGGGATCGTCGGACCAATCGACTGCTGCATTTCTTTCATTTTCAATTATCTTGTTGTGCAATATAATGTAAGCTCACGTTATATCCTTCAAGTTATTCTTGTACAAAAAACGACTTGAACCTTTAATCATTGCCCAACGATCTTGAACCACGCCAAATACACGTTCGACATCCTTTATAGCAACCTCTTGCAATTCCTTGAAATGCTTTCACTTCGGATCTTGTGGACATGGAAAGCTTTTCACAAAAGTAGCTCACTCTGGATAGATTCCATCTGTAAGATAGTATCCTTGATTTTATTGCTTGCCATTGATTGTAAAACTAACTGATGGAGCGCGACCTTACAAAGTATCTGTGAATAAAGGAGACTGGTTGAGCACGTTTATGTCGTTGTTAGATCCTGCAACTCCAAAGTATGCATGTCATATCCACAAATCTGCAGACTCCACCGCTTCGAGCATGATTGGTGGGACGCCATGATCATCGCGTGTGAATTAGCTTTTCCAAGCAACTGGACAATTCTTCCAGTCCCAATGCATACAATCAAGGCTCCCCAACATTCCGGGAAATTCGTGCATTTCTTCATGCATTTGTAACAACCGTTGACAATCCAGGGCATTGGGTTTCCTCAAGTAGTGTTCGCCGAATAGTTCAATAACACCGCGACAAAAGTTAAAGAGACATTCTATGGCGGTTGTTTCGGCAACACGAAGGTACTCATCATAATAGTCGGCAGGTCCACCATACGCCAATTGACGAATAGCCACCGTGCACTTTTGTAGTGGGGAGAACCCTTTTTTACCAGCTGCATCGATCCTCCACCAAAAATAGTCATAGTGGGACTCCAACGCATTCACTTTTGGCAAGAACAACTTTCTGGACATACGAAAACGTAGGCGAAATACATCACTTCCGTATATCGGATCTTCAATGAAGTAATCAAGATAGAGTCTTGCGTGTCCAGCCTCACGATCTCGTTCCACATATGTTCTTCGCTTTCTGACTCTGCCAGCAGAACTCCCAGCACCGCCAAGTAACTATTGTTTTGTTTGATGCAACGACTGTATCTCTATCTCAGTCGTGTCATCAATTAAGAATTCAAGAAGACTCTCACTATCACTTCCCTGGATAACGAGTGAGAAGACGAAGACATGTTTTAGAGATGGATAGAAACTCAAGGGCAAACTAATAGTGATGTGTAATGGTTTGAGATGAGAGATGCTACAATCCGATTGGATTCTATTAATTGAAAACGAATGCACACAACAACTAGTTTTACAAAGGCTAGTTTTATAACGGCTAGTTTTACAACGGATAGTTTTACAACGGCTACTTTTACAACGTATTTTATAACGGCCAGTTTAACAATGAAAGCAAACAACGGCTAGTTTAACAACGAAAGCACACAAAGGCTAGTTTAACAAAGAAAGCAGACAACGGCTAGTTTAACGACGACTAGGCACACAACGGCTAATTTTCAAACCTACAGCCCCCAACTGTTCTTGATTTTATCACACATGTGGAGATGGATACGAAGTTGTTCTTCTATCATTTTCGAGGTATCCTTCATGAGTATTTTATACTCACGCGAGGCGGCAAGACTGAGTAAGTCTTCAAGTTTTTTCTTGTTTTGATCTTCCAAGACCTGAAGTCTTTGCTCAATCCCGTCTCTGTTATCTTCGAAAGACGTTCTTGCTTTTTCTTTACCCTTACCTATTCGCTTTGTCGCTTTCTAGCCGATGGGACGGGTGCGTACTAACCTGACTTCCTCCCCAATGCTTGAATCAGTGTTGAAAGATGTTACATACTCTCCAGATGCAGAGATTTTTGTTTTTTTGGGTCCGCGAACATCATCGTCTGGATCGGCAAACTTCGAACTGTCTTTCAAAATATTCCAAGCACCCATATGCTTAAAAGCAGTGCCATCGTGTTTTGGTTTGTATTGAGCCTTCGCCTTCTCTATAAACTACAACCACTTCCCCAAGACTTCTTCTCCTGATTAAAACAACAACAATTCCATTTCACTTGTTTCTGGAGTGTATAGTAATGTGTCTTCAACACATCATGATGCCTAAACGACGTGTTGCTTGGACGATACCGGTTGTATGCCTCACCGATTCGAACCCATATTTGTTCCAACTTTTGCGAGTTGCCGACCACAGAGTATGTGCTAATATCAAGCCAACAACTTGCAAGAAGAATGTTTTCTGCGTCAGAGTAAGTTTTCTTTTGTATAGCTGGAACCTTGGTGGATCATCCGCGATTTCAAAGTTGGCAACGAGATTTATCCGCTCAAGTCCTACTGGAGAGAATTGAGACGAGAGAGGAGACGAATGCTGAGAACTTGGAGTTGGAGTGTCTCTGTCTGTACCTGAACCATCAGTACTGGGTCTTCTTGATGAATTTGTGCCCATTGCCGGACGAAATCCGTATTGAAGAGCTGGCATGTAGGGAATTTGAGTTGGATACATGTAGAATGATGCTCCAGATAAATTAAGCGGATTGGATTGCGTGTTACTACCTTTCAAAAAATTTGAAAAATGAGTTGAAAAATTAGGATTTTCAGGATGGAAGTTGGTAATCGGTGGATGAAAATTGATATTTGGAGGCGATGCATTTTCTCCACAATTTGAAGAATTATACCATTGCATCCATGGATCTTTATCCATTTTTTCAGATGAGAAATGTGAAATTTGGCTAGAAAATTGAAATTTTAGATTAGTAGAGAAAGTAGAAAATGGTGAATTGAGAATCTATATTTATAGTGAAAATTTAAATATAAAAAAAAAAAATATAGCCGTTGAAAGATGGTAATTAAAAAAAAAGGAAGAGAAAGCCGTTGCAAACGGCTATTTTGTTCCAAAAGTATACTAAATAGTGTTCAAATAATAAGAGGAAAAAAAATTAAGAAGGGGAGGAAGGGGGTGGGAGGCCGGCCTGCAGGCGCGGGTCCCATGCCGTGCGCCGGCCACGCGCCTGGGCTGCCTCCCTTTCCGCACGTCATCGCGAACCCTGCCCCATCCCCACTCTCCCTTCCCCCTAAATACCCAGGTAGCAGAAATGCTACCTCAAACAAATATCCATCCCCAACCCCTTTTCCCCAATGACAAAATACCTCATGTTGGATATTTCTAAAATTCCATGTCATCATATCCCATCCCATTGGGGATGCTCTTACAACTATTGACAGAACATCTTGGTACATCATGAATTAAGCTTTTTGATATACAACATAATCTTTTTGCAGTTTGTAAAACTTCTTGACATTTTGGTCAATGTTGCTACTTTTTAAAGCTTTTCCAATTTGATGCAAGCAAACCAGTTCTCAATTACTAACGTGGACGTCGATACATGAATTTTGGCCTTTGTAAACATGAGATTATGCAATTTTTAACACTTAATTAAATTAAAACTGTTGGAAATGGTAAATGTGTACCTAAAAAATGATTCAATAAAACAGGATTAGTAAAGTCGAGGCAAGAATTGATTTTTTGTTTGCAAGACGATATTGGCCCATATTATAGCGCTCACTGTTCTCGACAATCGTCCCAAGATACAACGACTTTGAATTTTGGGAATGCAACACAACAAAATCAAAATTATCAGCGAACTACTAAATACTCAGAATTCCTTAGACTCAAACTTTGGGATGAGAACAAATGCAGAATATGTGAATGTAGATTGTAGTGAAATGCTTTGAAATGCCAACTCCGAGGTTAATTTATAGAATTTAAAGAGTGTCGCGTCTATTCGGAAAGAAACCTTTTGACCATTGGTGGCACCAATTCGACCAAGCTCAAACTAGTTCGAGTCCATATACACCCGTTGCGAACTTGTACCCTCTCGCCGAGCCGTGTCGCACCAGGTCGCGGACTCTCACCCATCCGCTGAGCGGTGCTCCGGTTCGCTGACCATACATGCTCCGAACACTCGCCGGTTGGTCTGACCCATTTATGTGTACTCGGTATTCCCCGCGACGACTTGCCATGTGTGCCATGTCACTGCACCCAACCCACAATGCTTCGAGCCCATCGAGCCACCTGTCCGGACCAAATTGTCAAAACTTAAGGCTCCTCATGGTGACACGTATGTGCGCCTTTAAAGCGCCCAACGCGGCTTGGGCTCAAATGGTTCTAAAGAGCCTAATGCGATAAGTGCGCGTGTGCACCCAACTCGCTCCTCGAGTCAATTTAGCGAAAGACTAAAACCTCACTAGGATGCACCCTAGGAGAACACACTTGATTACTCCTTATCAGAGTGCTCCTCATAATAAGGTGTTCTAATTCTCCTCAAATTTTCTATATGGGACAATTTCCCATATCATCTTCAACTATTCTATTATTTTCATGTTTAAGTTGCTCACTTCGAGTCAATTTAGCGAAAGACTAAAACCCCACTAAGATGCACCCTAGGAGAACACACTTGATTACTCCTTATCAGAGTGCTCCTCATAATAAGGTGTTCTAATTCTCCTCAAATTTTCTATATGGGACAATTTCCCATATCATCTTCAAATCTTCTATTATTTTCATGTTTAAGTTGCTCACTTTAGGATATAAAGATGATACTTAAGGAATATCTGAACCTCAAGCTAATATAAACAAGAGTTTCTCTATACAGTAGCCTAGGATTTCTAGTGAGAAATCATGGAGAAATAAAAAGAGGAAACCCAAGATTGGAGATCAACTACAAAGGGATTAATAACATCTTGAAATCCAACGGGGATTATATTTCGAGCACAGAATACTTGGTGAACTGCATCAATAATGTAAAAGTATTCTCTAAATTCGATTGTAAATTTAGATTTTATCAGATCAAGATGGAAGATGCTAGCAAGAAGTTTACGTCGTTTTCTACACCACAAAGATTATATCCGGAACATCATGCCGATGGGATTAATAGATTCACCCAAAATATATCAGATAATGATGGATAATCTTTTTAAAGATGATTTTAAATTCATGTTAATCTATGTCGATGATATACTCATTGCTTCGAAAAATATGAAGGAACATCTGGATCAGAAGTTTGACAACGAAGGATTAGCGCTATCGGAGAAGAAAATAATAATCGCTACAAGCAGATCGAGATTGATGAATCCAAAATCATCCTTTAAAACCATATTATGGAGAATGTATAAGGATTTCTAGAAGACCTTAAAGACAAGAAACAACTTCAGAGTTTTCTTGGAGTTGTTAATTTTGCTGGAATTTTCGTAAAGAATCTGGTAAAATATAAAAAGGTGTTCAACCCATTACTCAAGAAGGATTCAGATTTCAAATGGGAAAAGGAATATAGAGAATCGGTGTTGCAGCTTAAAGAAATTTGTAAGGAACTTCCAAAGCTAGCAATACCCAATGACGAGAATGAACTTGTTTGTTATACAGATGCTAGTGGTTATTAGTGGGCAGCTGTGTTAACCAAAACCTACACCAATTAGAGAGGTGACATGTCGATATTGCATCAGTGACATATCAATAAGAATGAATTATTTGTAGCCCGTAAAGCTTTCAGAAAATGGCATTTATTTCTACTGTCTAAGAAGTTCATTCTTAAAATTGATAATACAAGTGTCAAGGCTTTCTTAACAAATAAAATTGAATCTAAACTAGAAAAGCTAGATTACTTAGTTGCCAAGTTGATTGTCAATATTTTAAAACGATGTTATCATGATTAAGTCTCATGAAGATGTTCTTGTAGACTTCTTGACGAGAGAGAGTAAAATGAATCAAACTCTATCCTAAATAGATCTAGGCATTTCCAAAATAATTTGGAGGATCTAGATAAGATGATCAACAACCTAGAGATTAATTCCACAGTCGCAAGTCGAGGTCCACATGAGGACTTGTTAAAATATGAAACGCGCTGAAGGCTACCTGATATGCTATGTCATGTCTCTGGGACAACCTAATCATTTCTATCTGACGTGAAGCTTCTTCAATGGAACAAAAGGTTGAGTTTCGGGAACGAGTCTTTAACTCGGTCGCCACATATTCATATATTGTGAGCACGAGTTCTAGCTTGTATCCCAATATGGATCTAGCTGAGCAAACGAAAGGAACTACTTTTGCTGCCTCAAGCCAACCCAACACCTCTGGGGTAAAAAATAGATGGATCAGTTTTAGGCCGATAACGGTACTTTTAAGACTGATACTAACAAGCTTATAGTTTCTCCTTTTTAGGTTTATCAAATCTCATGGGAGAAGATTGTTATAGGAGCTGGCATTAATCAGATTGATCAATCTAGTAACTATCCAAGGATGTGAATGTTCCCAGGAGCTAATCCACAAGATGTAAAAGAATGACATGATTTTGGAACCTTTAGCTTCGATTTATACTGAATTATCAGGTTTCCCAGAAATTTTAAAACTTATGGGATGTATTGACAATACCGTGAGTGAGACGTGGAAAAACAACGTCCGCCTCAAATGCAGAGATATTCTAAAGCTAAAGTTCATTTCAGCAGTCCCAAAACCAAACTAGAACGGGACTCAGCCAACTTTCCATTTCATAAAGCTAAAGAGGCTCGATAAGAGAATGAGAAACAAAAGTATGCCTGTCCCAGAACACAAGTTTCGTTGGTATCAACCTTTACTGAGGATGATACCGCTTCAAGAAGAGTTTGGGGCCTATGGGTTTGCCTCATCGAGAAGAGAAAGGTTAAGGAAAATTTTAAAGTCTTTCAGAAGACGGTGAACATAACAATTTTGATTAATACCATGAGCTTAAAGATTTCTTCCTATGCAGAATCTATCTTTGGGAAAAAGAGAGAACTGCTATGGAAAAAAGGAGAAATCGACAAGTGCTGAGATTGCCTGAATTATTGCAACATGACGCATGTCGCAAGATGGACGAAACAGATTTGCCAAAAGTGCCTGACCAGAAAAAGGGACAATTTTGACCAGGATTCCCTGTCATAAAAGACAAGGGGAAAGAAGAAATGGAGCCATCAAGAAAACAACCAAGAGGACCACCAAGAAAAAATATCAAACGCGACCATCATCTATCGAAAAAGGCAGAAGATGGTGGATAGAAGATAAGGCATTGAGGGACCATATGATCTTCAGGCCTGTGAATGAAGGACCACAACCATTTGATCCGGATAAGAGGGGCATCCAATGATCTGTAACGATCAACAAAGGAAAGACATCTCGATGCAAAGACATAGGATATTACACCTCTATAAATTCAGGACAGAAGGAAGCAATAGAGGTCGCCCATCCTGCTCTATTTTCTTACGAAATAAACATTGTAATAGTTTGTTTGCAGTTTTCTTTCATTTGTTGTTTCTTTCGTGTGTATGAGTGTTGAGTGTATAGCTACCATTAGTAGCTAAACAAGTAGTCTCCTCCCAAAATGTGATGTGCTAATGTAATATATAAGTTTATGATTTCTAAATAAAGTTTGGATTTCTGTTTATCATTATCCCAGTTTATATATTTCTGATAATTATCAAGTAGATGGTTTACGACTCGAGGTAGGAAATGAAACGAAGCTATGCCGATTGCTACTGAAGGAGACTAACTCTGGAGCCATCAATTGAGATTGATTGGTTAGCAACATCTGTAGATATGAGTAGCTGTATAGGTAAAGAAGTATGAAACTTAGTTTATGTTTAAAAAGTTTATAAATTATAGAAGTGTGATGAACTTGATATGATCTAATGGATGATTTCTACAGGAAGAATGACTCGTAATTTGGGCATTAAAAAAGAAAAAAAAAAAAAAGGATAAGGATAATAATAATTATAATAATAGATAAAATTTGTAGGCATAGTTGGTACAAATAAATAAAGACGAGAAGAAAACACTTGGAAGAATGCTAAACGACAAAGGTAAGATTGTTGGGTTTTAAGGAAATTGAATCCAGATGAGGCGACCCAAATTATAACCACAAAGCCCAAGCTCCAAATTCAAAAACTTGGCCCGTTGCGTAAATACAGAAACCCAGGAATCGCAACGGTCAAATTTCTGCCAACTACAAATAAGGGATCGATTCCGATTGGCAGTGAAGGAGGAGATGGGTAAAAGAAAGGGGCGAAAAGTGACTCAAGAATCCCAAATTCCTTCTTATGAAATTGCCGATGAAGAAGGGGGAAAAGGAACAGGATTCTTCGCGTGTTATCTGCTAACTTCACTCTGCCCCAGATTCAAAGGCCATACCTACATCGGGTTCGGTTCGATTTTGAGTTCTATTTCCATTGATATTCAATTATCGATTCATGATACTGAAATATTGATTATGTTTTCAATTTTCCTGTTACAGGTATACTTTGAATCCACGGCGGAGAATAAGACAGCACAACGGCGAAATAGGGAGTGGTGCGTGGCGGACAAAGAGGAAGCGCCCTTGGGAAATGGTGCTGTGCATTTACGGCTTCCCTACTAATATTGCAGCTCTACAGGTTGCTTTCTCTCTTCTTCCTTTCTAATGAGGTGAAAATGATAAAGTAAAAAGACTAGTTTCTTTCATTTTTCTTTAATTTTTATTTTTATAATTGCATACTTGATTTCAGCTTCAATACTATACTTTCTATGCATAACAACATAATCAAGTATTCTTTTGAAGATAAAATATAAGGGGGTATAAGAGTGGAGTGCGTGTGTGTGTTTGCGTGTTTGCTTTTTCTTTTGGAGTGATGAATTGTTGATTGTGTGCACTATTGAACATAGATTTTCTGATTGGTTTATGCTTGAAAATGGCATTATATGGTGTAAATATTTTCCTCGCCAGTATCCTTTCAAGTGCAATTTCTAATAGAGAAGCAACTCAAACTTTTGTTTTATTTATGATTAAAAATAGCTTAAACCTCAGAGGATTAAGTATCACAGATATGTATATCTGCAGACAGTAACTTTTAGTAGAGATTATATTGTTATAGACGTGTGTCATGTTAATGCAGAGTGTGATTGAACACCATCTGAAGTAGATAATGCTAGGAGAGGTGAATAAGGAGTGTCTATGAAACAGTATACAAAACATACAAATACAAAATTTGTGCAGAAAATATGATTTCCGGTTCACTTAGTCTGAATTTGCAATATAGTTCGTTAATCTCGTTCATGCTCATTTTTTACTTGAGAATGATGGTATCACATGATTTGCAAATTTCATGTTAATAAATCAATATGTGAATATTTGAATAAACAAGTGGTTAGTAATGTAATTTACGTGCAGTTTGAGTGGGCATGGCAACACCCTGTAGAATCTCTAGCGGTAAGGAATGCAGCCACAAGTTTCAAATCGCTATCTGGCCTTGCCAACAAGATTAAACTGGCCTATACAATGCTAACTCTTCCTGCCTGGCAAAGGTGTGAAGTGATTTCGATTGTGTGTGTGTATGTGTATGTGTTTGTGTAGTCTTTATCTCACTGCTTTCTTTTTCTCTTTTTGTTTCATTTTATCAGTTTGAACCTAACAGTGAATCTGTTCTCGACAAAATACCAAAAGTACACATGTGCCTGTCCAGCATTGCCTGAACAGATGCGAACCCAATTTTGCTCCATGGATGATTTGCCCTGTTACAATGAGGGCGCATGTGTAAATGACGAATGGGATGACAATGAATTCAAATGCAATTTCCAGTGTGCAAAAGAAAAGGAACCAACTGGGGCAGGAAGGGAAATCCAAAATTCTCCTAGCTACAATACCAGTGGACAGTGGAAAGGCTCGTCGCTGATTAACAACTCCCCTGCTAAAACATTGTTTTCAGATGCTAGCTCCTCCTATGTTATTAAAGATCTGCAGAGCCCTAGATTGGTTGGCCCGAGTAATGATTTTGACGAGTTATTTACAACAGCCTTTGTTGGTGATGAAGATCAACCGTTGATCAAGAGTCCAGTTATGAGCAGTCGTGAAGTTGAGATCATTGATGTTTTTACTCCTTCGCCCTGTTACAGGATAAATTCAGGCAGAAAGAAGAGAAGGCAAACCTCTTTGTATCCTGAAATAATCGACTTGACCAACTCTCCCGTGTTTGTATAATCAGCACTAACATGTAAATCAAGAATAAGGGGGAGTATCACATAATAATGAGGAATGCATTTTCTGTGCGGGTTGTCTGCAATAACTTAATTTACTTTTCCATATCTCTATTGTAATATGCAAAGATGATTTCTAAGTTCTAACTTCTCAATTCTTGATATACAATTTAATATATGTTGAAGGAAAAACACAATTAATGTGCTCAAAAGAAATTGATGAAGGACAATTTAGGTATTCACTAAATATTATGTAACTGTGGAATCCTTGTATTTGACAATTTATATAGAGAGAATCTGATGAATAAGAGAACCTCGATTATTTTGTGTCTTCTTCCTTATTTTTCTACTTTTCCTACAACACATGAGGACAATGTTCAACCAAAATAACTATTGGCCGCGTCTCACAAAATAGAAAGCGGAATAGACTGTGGCTATATGGAGGTCCCGGAAGTTGGTGTTCCAATTCAAATCGGTAACCAACGAGATATGATTTTCTTTTTGTTTAATCTACGTAATATGCCTTTTTCTTTAAAATAAATGAAAGATTTTAAGTAATATTGTATTTGGATGAAATATGTTGGGGTTGTAATTTTTTGGTGTATCTTTGCAATTTCAACCACGAAATTGGAACTCGGGCATCTATGAGTGTGTGCGTGCAATTTCATGATTTCTCATCCACCGAATTTTATTCTACCGCAAAGTAATTGAATCTGCTAATAGTTAGACAAATATGATGGCAACTCCGATTACTTTACATCAGTATCAGGTGATTTATTTCAAAATATGCTTTATATTATTTAATTAATAGTAATCAATATTGTTAAGGACGTGAAAAATTTAATCAAATATAGCTTATTAATTTGTGTACATGATGTTAGACTTGGAAATATAAATTGAATCATGCATTATATAGATTTTGAAAATCTGTGTTTAGATGTCGTGATCAGAATTTTAGTATGTCTAAATTTGTAAGATATCAATTTGTATCTAATTGTTTTGGTGAATCTATGATTTCATTATTTTCTTTATGAGTGAGTATTTAATAATAGCTTTTTTTCCTTGTATGAATCCGATGGAAATATCCGCGCATTTGTTGATTCTTATCGGTGGAGAGATAGGACAGAACATAAATTCCTTCTTTTTGTAGTTTGAGAAGTGATAATGCGCAATCCGGTAATCACCCAATCGAACAGTAATCAACAAGAACAGAATATAAAAACACAGAATTTACGTGGTTCGATCCGGAGATCTACGTCCACGGGGAGAAAACGGCAATCGCCGAGGTGTTTCTTTCACTCCAATGTTGAGTTTACAGTGCGTGTTACAGAAAACAAAGTCCGAACCCTAATTCAGAGTTCTTTTCATCTATTTATACTACTAAACTCAAACCCTAACTAAATCCCTATAATCTTGCCCCCCAAATCTGCATGGCAGTTGGGAAAAGATCATGGGCCTTGATTCACGGAACCGATTTGATTCGCTGAATCGAATGCGCGTTGCTGGGCCTGTTGGGCCTGGGCCTTCGCGCTTGCTGGCGCGTTCGCTGAGCTGGTAAATGGGCTCAGGGTTAACCTGGCCCGAAGTAACCGGGTCATCCCTATCAGATGCCCCCCCCCCCCAGCCGAAGTGAGGAGGGAGCTTCGGTTGTCACCGGGGTGGAATCGTAAGTAGGAGGAACCGTGGTCGCTGGCGGGTCGAAGTGTTCATGGAGGACTAAGTCTATCCGCGTCCCTGGGCACTCCGCGGAGCAGTCTGTAGACTCGGAGTCGAGCTGAGCCGAAGTGCACGGGGCATTTGTCGAGAGATCGAGTTTCCCAGAAGCAAGAAACGCGTTGGGAGTTTATAACAACCTGGCCGAGGTGAAGGTACGCCGGAGCGAGTTGTTTGGCCAAAATGGAGGGATCACCGGAGTGTGGCAGTATAACCGAGGTGGAGAATACACCGGAGTATAGGATTATGACCGAGGTAAAGAGGACACCGGAGTGCGGTAAGCTGGCCGAAATGAAAGGAACACCGGAGTGTGATTTTAATCTTCCTGGCGAAGAGTAAGGCTGATGTGATTGGCGGCGCCATAATGAGAGAGAGAGACGTGAAGTGACACGCTCTGCGAGTTCCAAGACAGCTGTTCCCCACGCGCCTTGGTAACTGTAAAGCGCGTGAGAATCACGCATGAATCTCCATCACTGAATTTGAATAGGCTGCATCTGAGCCGTCGGTTTTTTGCATTTATATTAGGAATAACTGCACAGTAACTTTTCATCTTCTCCATTGTGATTCATCTGTTATAGAAAGCGGGAAAAAGAGGAACTTTGCGCTTGTGATTCATCAGAGATCAAAAATTTCTCAAATCCGTCCTTTCGAATTCAAATCAAGTAAGTATGTCATCCTCTTCATCTTCTTCATCTTCTGCCCCATCTTCGGTCTCGATCAAAGTAGTAGGAGGTTCGGATAAACCGTTGGATGTCCCCCCCCATCATATATCCTTCCGGAGAAGGATGTGATTAGAACCATAGACAGAGTCGATGGTTTAGAGTGTAATACCATGATGGTATCGTTTTACGAATGTCCGGCGGTTGATCTGGAGGTATCCTCCATAGGTTTACGGATGTCACGGGGGCAACTTGAGAGGGAACTCCCATCATTTTATCTTCCTTTCGACCTTGATTACATAATTCCTACCCCCGAGGATAGGGCCTGTTGCCCCCCGCAGGGGTTTATGACCGTATATATTGACCCCCTCAGAGTAGGGTTGAGACTGCCGCTGTGGGGCATAGTTGTAGAGTTGTTAAGATACTACGGCATTGCCCTCTGCCAGTTAGCGCCGAACGCGGTGAGGCAGTTGGTAGGATTCACAGTAGTTAGTAAGCAGGCCGGGATAGAGCCAACTGTAGAGCTTTTTAGGTTTTTCTACCAGCTGAAGAACTTCGGGAAGTCCAAGGGGTGGTATTCTTTTAGTCCCCGAGCCCGAGGAGGGTTTAAGGTCCAAAACCCGAGCAAAGTAGAGGGGTGGAAGGAGAGGTTCATATTTGTCAGGAATAAGATAGCTCTCCCGAAGTGGAGGAGTGACGAGGTGCAGGATTCCGCCCCTGTAGAGAATCCGGGGGCCGAAGTGAGGCACATATTCCTGCAAGTGGGGACTTTCCAAACCCTCTGTTCCGAGGAGGAACTGGAGAAGGCTGGGCTTAGCCCATATTATTCTGGAAACGGAGATGCCGAAGAGGGTAGGAGTTCTTTCGTCCTGTTTTTTAATTTTGCCGTTTTGCGCAGAACTGACCTTAGATATATATTTGCAGTGGGACGCTTCGGAAAGCAACCGGCATCGGGGAGCCCCGCCAACGCTGAAGCGGCCAAGAAGAAGGGGAAAGCTGCGGAAGTATCTTCCCGGGGGAAGATACAAACCGGTGCGCGTCCGTCGACGGGGTCGGAGGAAAGAGTGACGCCGGCGGGGTCTCCGGCGTTGTCAAAGAAGAGGCCGGAGCCTACTGGGATGCCACAGGCCCCATCCAAGAGGCCCCGGACGGGGGAGAGCTCGCAGGTAACACCCAAAAACGCTGCTCATTACGTGAACTTACGCGAGGTGTATAACCGAGGTCTAATCCCTGTGCCGCGTTGTGTTTAAATTACCCAGGGAGAGCAGGCGATCCCCAGTATGTTGGGGTTTGACAGCACGGATGCTGAGAAAATTCTTCGGCTGGCCAAAGGGATTATAGAGGTCGGCCTGAAGAGCGAAGTGGAGGCCAGGGAGGAGCTAGCCGCGACGGCGCGGGACCTTCGCGCCCGAAATGACAAATTGTCATACGACTTGACCCAGGCACGCAAGAGGGCTGCCTTGGTTGAGTCCGAGATCGCGCGTCTGCGCGGTGTGGAGACGGAGAACCATGGTCTCCGGGGTGAGCTGATGCAGCTGCGAGCGGAGATGGAGGCGAGGGAAGCAGCCGTGGTTGGAGGGCAGGGAGCTCTGCTGAAGACCTTCGCTGAGAAGCTGTTCAAGACCACGACCTTCCTCGACTTTCAGACGAAGTTCGTGGCAATAGGGGACAAAGCCACCCGAGCCATGGTGCTGGAGGAGGTGAAAGAGGCATACCCGGATGTGGACATTACCCGTCCAGAATTCGGGTATGACCCTGAGGCAGCGGCCGAGGTGGAAAAGGCGTACTATGCCTCTCTAACGGAGCTGCCGGAGTGGCCGTTGGTGGATGCACTCGGGGAGAAGAAGCAGCTCCTAACTGCCGCAGAAGTCGCGAACTGCGAAGTGGACCAGGACGCTGAATTCCTGGCCTTCTGCAGGGGTGAACTGGTCCCAGCCCCCCAAAACACCGAGCCCCTCCCACCGATGGAAGCCGAAGTCCCCGCTGAAACCGAGGCCGTCGTAGTAGCCGATGGGGGAAATGCCGAAGTGCCTGAGGGCCAGCAAGAAGAGTTGCCCGAGGAGACTGAGGCAATTGAGCGGGAGGTCAGTAGATCCCCGCAAATTTAAACTTGTAAATTTGTAGAAATGTTAGGGATGATGTAATTGAACAATTGTACTTTTGCAACTTGAAATACAATTCCCTCTTCTTGGACTCTTGTCATTTGTTTATTTACGCCATCCATTATGTTGTTGCCGAACTGTATTCCACTATAATATGTTGGTGAGTAATCGTTCTGGTTGACTCTTATCATGTGTCTAGAACACCGCGGAGCTGCACGAGACAATAAAGAAGTTAATGAAATCACTTGAGTGGTTCCGCGGAGAGAAGAACCGTCTGGAAATGCACGTAGTGCCTAAGCTGAAGAAGCAGATAGCCTCGGCAGAGGAGAAGGTGGTCGAGGCCAATGAAAGAGCCAAAGACTTCAAGATGAAGTATCGAACCACAGCTGCCGAGATGAGCCGCGTCCGCGTTCACCACAAGGAATATGAACGGATTTTGTCTGAGTTCGGTCTCCTAACTTTTGAAGAAGTAGAAGAGCGGACTGTTGAAATCCAGAGTGACATCGCGGCGTTGATGTCGAGGAGCTCGGTCGAGTCCGCGGAGCTGGTGAGAAAAAGAGAAGTCCTGGAATTGCTGCTTAGTATGTACGAAGGGCTAAAGGGCCGAATCAGGCGGAGGCCCGCTGCTGAAGAGTTCATTGCGAGCACAAGCCAGGACCGAAATACGCAAAAAGCTCCTCGGAAGGAAAAGAAGACCAAAGGCAAGAAAAAGCCCTCTGAGCGGAGCAAAGGCATAGTCATCCAAGAGCCAACTCCGGTGACTATAACTGAAGAGGAGCCCGTGACGATTGCCGAACAGGTAGTCGATGAGCTGACTCAAGAGATTGAGGCGATGGTCCCGGAGGAGTGGGACCCTGAGCAATGGGCTCAAACCCCGAGGTCCACGTCACAACGAACCAGCCGAGAGCGGACCAGAGATGAAGCTCCTAGGCCAGCGCCTAGAGAAAGTCCTCGGCGAAGGGAACCGCGAAGGGATGACCGAGCCAGAGCCCAAGAGGGTAATAGAGCCGGAGCCCGAGGTCAAAGATCTTCAAGATCCCGAAGGACTCAACACAGACCGAGGAGCGGGTCCCAGCGCCGGAGCGCGCAGTATTGGCTCGGGGGCCATAGACAGTAGGTTTATCTGTTGCCTTGTTGTTATTTGTTTTTTTTTTTTTTTTTGAGTTTTATGTAAAAAACCATTTGATATGTAATATTCAAAAGATGATAACTGTTGTAATGTGTACAAGCTGGTGTAATGAAAGTAACTCGTTACAAATCATTTTAATCGGGTGTTCGGGAACATAATAGAGAACTTGTTAACTGTTTTAAATAGGTGTTCGGGAACACGGTATGGATAAATCCAATCTCCCCGGACGGATCAGGCGGGAGTAAAAATACCTCCCCGGACGGATCAGGCGGGAGTAAAAATACCTCCCCGGACGGATCAGGCGGGAGTAGATATTTCTCCGATTAAACAGACGAGAAAGGGGTGTAAGTCCGGGGACTGATATGCAAACCTCCTCGGACGGACCGAGAGAGAGACTTACTTGTCCGGAGACTAATAATGATAGTGTAATTGTGTTAGGGCGTCCCCGTAACATAAAGAATAACACAGTAAGTTATGCAAGCAAAGAATTTTTATTCAATGATAAGTGCCGGAGCAAACTCGAAAGTACAAAGCGAAATAACAACTATAAAGGAAATGAAAGGAAAGATGGTACTTGCAATGTAGCCTTCACAAATAGAAACACCTCAAATTTGTGACGTGCCAACTTCGGGGGATCGGGGTCCCGTTGATTTGTTCAAGCTGATAAGATCCGGAGTCATGTACAGCAACGACTCGGTAGGGGCCTTCCCAAGAAGCATGCAGTTTGCCCTCGGGGGCAGCTTTGCTGGCCGAGTTAAGTCGAAGGACTAAGTCCCCGTAAATTGAACTGTGTACCTCGAACCCGGAGGTTGTAATACTGAGCAGCTCTCTGTTTGTACTTAGCCTGCTGAATGAACGATTGTTCTCGGCGATTCTCGAGCTCATCCAGATTTGCGCGAAGAGCCTCGTCATTATCATCTGGAACTAATGTGAGGAGGCGAGGACTCGGCACACTGATCTCAGCGGGGATAACGGCTTCGGAGCCGTAAGTAAGGCTGTAAGGAGTCTCCCCGGTGGAGGTGTGCGGCGTTGTCCGAATAGCCCATAAGACTTGTGGAAGGTTTTCAGCCCAAAGACCTTTGGCATTATCCAGGCGCTTTTTTATTCCCGTGAGAAGGGTCCGGTTGGTGACCTCAACCTGCCCGTTTGCTTGAGGGTGAGCCACCGAAGTGAAAATCTGTTTGATGTGGAGTTCTTCACACCATGAGCGGAATGGATCGTTGGCAAACTGTTTACCGTTGTCCGAGATGATAGTGCTCGGGATACCGAAGCGACAAACAATATTGCGTCATATAAACTTTAAAATGTTCTGTCCGGTGATAGCCGTAAGTGGTTCGGCTTCGACCCACTTAGTGAAGTAGTCTACGGCGACGACCAGGAATTTCAACCCTCCCGGAGCGACAGGGAAAGGCCCAACAATATCAATGCCCCATTGGATGAACGGCCATGCTCCTTGGATTCCGGTGAGCTCGGTCTGTGGCAAATGCTTCACCCTGGAGTGTAGCTGACACTTGCTGCATCTAGTCACTAAATCGTGAGCATCGTTGAATAGGGTAGGCCAATAGTATCCCCAACGGAGAACTTTTTTTGCTAGAGTCCGGGAACCGATATGGCTTGCACAGGCCCCTTCATGAACCTCTCGCAGAACTTGAATAGCCTCGGCAGGGGCGAGGCACCGAAGATTCGGTTGTAGGTACGATTGTCGGTATAGAACTCCATTATGAAGGGAGTATTTGGGGGCTTTGAGCACAACTTGCCGAGCTCGTAGCTTGTCAGTGGGTAGAATCCCATCTTGGAGATACTGAATGATCGGAGTCATCCAGTTCGGATCACTGTCGGTCAGTACCGAGACTGTAGCCTCATGAATTGCTGGATGGGAAAGGTCTTCAACCTTGATATCCGGAGATATATTAGTTTGGACCGCGGAGGCCAACTTGCTGAGTGTGTCTGCCCTGGAATTTTGAGCACGCGGGATTTTCCGGATAATAACTGTATCAAAAGTTGATATGAATTTGAGTGCTAGAGCGCGGTACCTGACCATTGTTTCTTCTTTGGCGACATAAGTCCCCTAAATTTGCTTAGACACGATCTCGGAGTCCGTGAAAAGCTCTAAGTGACGAACACCTAAAGATTGAGCGAGCCGGAGCCCGGCGAGGACTGCCTCGTATTCTGCTACATTGTTAGTCACCTTAAATTTGAATCGGATGACATATTTGACCTCGACCTCCTCGGGGTCGATGAGAAGCAGCCCGGCACCACTTCCTCGGACTGTGGATGCTCCATCTACAAATAGTTGCCACATCCGTGGTGGAGGAGCGGGTGTGACGCGGTGTGTTGTATCATTGTCTGCGGGGGACTCATGATTATCTGCCGGGGTTTCGGCCAGGAAGTCAGCAAGTGCTTGACCTTTAATTGCTCGGCGGGGGAGGAACTGGATATCATATTCACCTAACTCAATTGCCCACTTAGCGAGGCGCCCGGACACCTCGGGTTTCACAAGGATCTGGCGTATAGGGTGATTGGTTAGGACTCGTATTTCACGCCCCTGGAAGTATGGCCGAAGACGCCGAGCTGCCATAACAAGAGCCAAAGCGGTTTTTTCAAGTTCTGAATATCGCGTCTCGGCTCCATGGAGCACCCGGCTTGCAAAATATACGGGATGTTGAACCCCCTCCACTTCGCGCACAAGAGCGGCGCTGACAGCTTCTTCGGCGGATGCCAGATATAAGTACAGTGGCTCTCCGGGGAGAGGAACTGACAAAGTAGGCAGCTGCTGTATATGACGTTTCAAGGCTTCAAAAGCCTCGGTGCACTCTGGAGTCCACTCAAAGGACTTCGCTTGCCTCAGGATCTTGAAAAATGGGAGCTGGCGCTCCGCTGCTTTCGATAAGAATCTGTTTAAAGCCGCTAGGCCACCTGTAAGGCGTTGAACTTCCCTGAATGTTTTTGGGGGCTGCAAATCTAATACATCACGGAGTTTAGCTGGATTGGCTTGCAAGCCGTTTTGTGAAACCATGTATCCGAGGAACTTCCCGGAGCCAACGCCGAAAGTGCATTTTGCCGGATTGAGTCGCAAGTTATAGCGCCGCAGGGTGTGCAATGTTTCGGCGATATCCTGCACACATGAAGGATGGGAGGAGCTTTTGATGACCAAGTCATCGACGTAAACCTCAACATTGCGACCTATCTGGTCGTGGAAGACAAAGTCCATTAGACGCTGATAGGTGGCCCCAGCATTCTTGAGCCCGAAGGGCAGTTTCTTGAAAGCGTAGCATCCAAAGGCAGTGATAAACGCCGTTTTGATAGCATCCTGTGGATCCATAAAGATCTGATGATAGCCTTTGTACAGGTCTAAGAAACAAAGTGCCACGTACCCCGTAATGGCTTCGGCCTTTTGATCGATGGAGGGCAGAGGATAGCAGTCCTTGGGACAGTGCTTATTGAGATCGGAAAAATCAACACACATCCGCCATGCCCCATTGCTTTTTGTTACCATTACTGGGTTGGACAACCAGGAGGGGTAGAATACCTCGAACAAGATGTCCGCATCTAGGAGTTGCTTCACCTCAATTCGAATGGCTTCATTTCGCTCTGGAGCGAATTTACTCTGCTTCTGTTGGATTGGCTTGACACTAGGATCGATATTCAGCTTGTGGGTAATCACCTCGGGAGAGACTCCGGGCATGTCCAGAGGAGACCATGCGAAAACATCGGAATATTCTCGCAGGGTCTGGATAATGGCCTGATGTAGCCATGGCACATCCACGGCCCCTACTGTTACTGTCTGCTCCGGCTTAGACGGATCTAGCGGGATTTGAGCAGTGGCATCCCCCAATGGGGTACGGTCCCGAGGTTCTAGAACCTGTGATGTTACCTGAAGCTGCTGTTTGGGAGAGACCTTAGCAGTCTTCTTGAGCGCCACATACATGCACTCTTTTGAGACCCGTTGACTGCCACGGATGGTCACTTCACCATGCGAAGTGGGAAACTTTAGCGCGAGGTGATACGTGGAGCATATGGCTTTTGCCGGGGTGAGCCAGTCTCGGCCCAATATCATGTTATATGGTGAGGGAGAATTCACCACATAAAAGTCCACGAAGATAGTTTTTATCTTCGGATAAGTCCCCAAAGACGCTGGGAGAGTAATGATACCTTCCGGCCGGACTTCACCCTGGGTGAATGTCTGTAATGGCCCGGGGGCCGGTCGAAGTTGGTCTCGGGAGATCCCCATCCTCTCGAAACAGTCCGCAAATATGATGCTTACTGCAGCACCATTTTCCACGAAGACCCGCCGTATTGTTATATTGGCTACAGTCATGTCAATGACAATAGCGTCAGTGTGGGGTGTTATCTCTGGAACCGGATCCCTATCCGTGAAGCTGACAGTTTCGGACTGATGGAGGCGTTTGTGGCGTGGCTCCTCGGGAGGAGGACGTCGAGCCTCTGCCTTCAAGGCATGTCGTGAAGCCCCGGTAGGTAGGGCTCCATATATCACGTTTATCACGTGAGGGGGTGCGTTGTCCCCGGGTCCTCCCGGAGGAGGAGGTGGAAGTGGGAGACGTGACGGCTGGCGATTGCCAGAATCTTGTCGCGCGTAGTTATTGGGCCCCTGCCGATTATTCTGCCAATGTGGCCGATTTTGTTGATTATCTCGATCATGGTAACCTCCGCGGTGATGAGACGAGCCCCCATTGTGGTTTGCCCGAGGTTGGTCTCCGGTTCGCGCAACGTATTGCCGCAAAAACCCTTTCTTGAGGCATTCCTCAATCTCCTTGCCGAGTTCTCGGCACTCCTCTGTCTCATGTCCGTGATCTCGGTGGTATGCGCACCACTTTCCACGGTTCCTCTTTTCAGGAGGCGCTGTCATCCGCGGACAAGGTCGGAAATCGTTTTTGTGGAGTGAAAGAATTTCAGCCCGTGACTTCGTCAGTGGAGTCAATTGCGGAATTGCACTTCGGGATTCTGAATGCCCCGTTGTCAAGCGTGAAAATGCGCTAGTTCGCGTACTAGGACCAGTTTGTGCTTTGTCGGCCTGTCGCTTGATTGCGTGCTTCTCACGCTTCTGCCGTGTCTGTTCCTCGGCCTTAGCAAATTTGCTCACTGTTTTGAACAGTGCTCGAGTTGTGACCGGGGTGTTCCGAGCTAACTCGGTGTGGAGTGCTCCAGGGCGGAGTCCATTCATGAAGGCGTTGATGGCCACATCGTCGGGGCAATTTCCCACCTTGAGACTTACCGCCGTGAAACGGTCCAGAAATTGAGTAACAGTTTCACCGTCCCGTTGTTCCATACTCATGACGTCGGCCAGAGTGGCCATGGGCTTCGCTCGGGCTTCGAACCTTGCCCAGAAGTGCTCGGCGAGTTCTCTGAATGAGGATATGCTGTCTCGCGGGAGAGAATCAAACCAGACCCGAGCTTCATCCTGTAAGTACTCCGGGAAAATCCTACAGTACTGAAGGGATGTGATGTTATCATGACTAAGCATACTGTGCCTAAAAGCGCCAAGAAAATTGGCCGGATCTCCCGTGCCGTTGTAAGGTGATATAGCTGGCCGTTTGAACCCTTCGGGAAGGGTGATGGCCATGATTTCGGAGGAGAACGGCGTGATAATCTCTCCATTGGCATCAAGGCCTAGGATTCTGTCCAGTTCAACGTTGCGTTGAACCCGCTCATACTCTTGGAGATCCTGAGCATGAGAGTCAGCGTAGCGAACTTTTTTAACCGCATTAAGTGGACGACGGCGATCCACATCAGCTGGTTCCTCATTGCGAGGTCGTGATCCGTTTGAACTCCCAAGGTCCTCGGAAGAACCAGGTCGTTCCCGTCGTCGATCCTGACGCCCGCGATAGCCCGGTTCCCGCTGTCCGCGCGGGCGAGGTGGAGGCACCCCAGGATTATCATTATGGCTAACAGGTTCTGCGGCAGGCCCCGCTGGGCGTAGGCGATTAAGTGCCCAATCTTGTAGGACATGCGCATGCTCCTGTAAGAAATCTTGGAGCAGTTCTGGGGTGATTTGAATGTTCACCGGTGGCTGAGCAACAGCAATATTAGGGTCTTGCTGATCTTGAGGGGGTGGAGGGTTTTGATTACCCTGATGATTGGATGCACTCGCTTCCGGCAATTGCCTCGACGGTGCAACTTGATCCACGGGTGGATCTTGATCGGAATGGTCTCCACGGCGGGCTTGATTCAAACGAGTCGTCACCATGATTCTTGAATGCAATGTGAACGTCAAAGATTACCGGTTAATGCGTTCAAAAAACTGCCTTGTCGTTCCCACAGACGGCGCCAATTTGATAATGCGCAATCCGGTAATCACCCAATCGAACAGTAATCAACAAGAACAGAATATAAAAACACAGAATTTACGTGGTTCGATCCGGAGATCTACGTCCACGGGGAGAAAACGGCAATCGCCGAGGTGTTTCTTTCACTCCAATGTTGAGTTTACAGTGCGTGTTACAGAAAACAAAGTCCGAACCCTAATTCAGAGTTCTTTTCATCTATTTATACTACTAAACTCAAACCCTAACTAAATCCCTATAATCTTGCCCCCCAAATCTGCATGGCAGTTGGGAAAAGATCATGGGCCTTGATTCACGGAACCGATTTGATTCGCTGAATCGAATGCGCGTTGCTGGGCCTGTTGGGCCTGGGCCTTCGCGCTTGCTGGCGCGTTCGCTGAGCTGGTAAATGGGCTCAGGGTTAACCCGGCCCGAAGTAACCGGGTCATCCCTATCAAGAAGTGTCAAAGAAAAGAATCGTGTCTTTTCTGAAAGGTAATTTAAATCACCATATTCAGCGAAGTAAACGTAAATATATTCTAATGATAACATGATGTGTTTGTTTAAATATTTTGTGAGTGTGCATGAGTAATATCATGCTTATATGTCTCTCCTGAAGTGTGTGTGTGTGTGTGTGTATATATATATATATATATATATATATAGCTTTGGGCAAGTTGAGAATTAATGAATTTATATGTGCATTTAATGTTATTATGTACGATTTTGGCAATAATGAACTTTTACTTGATCTTAAATTTAAATGATATTCTTGGAGTCCAATATGTTCAATCTGTTTTGATACATTCTCATGAAATATAAAGTTATCTAGTCAATAAAGTTGTCTTTAATGCTTCTGTATTTTGGTTGTTCGTCTTTGTTATGAAGAACATCTGCATTAAACTGGTTTAAACTATTTAATTTTAGGTTTAGGGTTGTCTTCTTAAATGTACTACTAAAATGAACTCTTGACGTGGCATGAAAGGTGGCAAGAATTGTATTAGCAAAGACACCATTTAACAAACAAATTGCATTTACCATCATTGAACCAATGTATGTACTGGTGGTTGCTATAAAGGTACGATCTGCTGTACGATAGCAACCACCATGTGTTTGCCATAAGGCATGAATACTTCATTTACGATTTCTTCTAGGTATATTGAGAGTCTTTATTTTCCTTAGCATAATATTATTAGACGTCGTGTACAGAATGGCACGAACATACTGATTACACGACATGAAGATCGACAATAGTACAAGTAACTAACCAACATGTCGATAATGTGAGAGTGAAGACAAATATGCACTCAACCTATAGGCAAACTTAAATTTTCATGACAGTAGCTACGACATGAAAGTGGAAATATGCATCAAAGACGAAGTTATTGCTACAAAGTCTGTCATAAGCAGCCAATGCCAACAAGGGAGACTCTTAAAGAGAAATATCCATAACGTTGTAAATTTTAGTGCTGGTAATTGATGGTAAGAAATTGCATTACAAACATGACTATGAAAATTATACATAACATAATCATAAAAACATAACTTCGTCATCACCAGTTTCCCATCCAGCTACTGCATTATCCCCAGCCTCGGTGCCCTCCTCAACATCATCCTCCTCGCACTACTTCTGGTTCCTCGTTCAGGTTAAAAACTACTCTGTTGTGGCTTGTCCAATCCTCAGTCCCCTCATTGGAATCCATACTATGGTTCCCTTCGTTTCCTTACAAAGCTTGTTCAGCAACTCATTCCCTTGGTTGCCCGTGTTTCACCACTGGTGGTGCCCCCCTTCAGATTTCATCAACCCCAACCATTACATCTGGACCCGAACACTTGTTAGCTCTATTCCCAACTTACAACACACACTACAATTATGTTTGGTCTTCTTTTTCTAAGGAACGAGATTGTTTCCAGTCCAACTAGCACTTTACTGTTCTGCAACTCTGAAAGTTGTGGCCTATCTCACCACACCTACTGCATTGATCACTTAGACTGCTCACTAGCTTTAGATTGCTTCTAAGCCGGATTCGCTACACGGGCTGTTTTAGGTCTACCTACTTGTTTTGGGCAATCATGTGGTTTTATTACTTTCTTGAAGACATCTTCAGGCTTTGGTATTAGTGTTATTTCGCCAGAGTACTGTTTTTGTAATGTTGACACCTTTTAGTAGTCCGCAACGTAATTTATACATTTTCTCATGCCACTCTACAAGAATATAATGTAAAAGAATTTGGTCATCGTCTGTACAAAATAATAAAGACATGAAATACCGGGATTATGTGTTAATGTAACATACCTAATGCATGCGCACTCATGAGCCCAGGGTACGAGGTCTATCTGGAACTCTTGGCAGGAACAAGTCCAAGTGGATAAATCGACAATGTATAATTTTGGAGGGTCTTCGACCTAAATTTTTTTCTCAATTAGGTTTTTCACAATAATGTCTCGCCTTCTATTAATCGACTCTACAATCTTCTTCGAAACTACGTCTATTAAATCATTGTCCCTTGTCTGATAATATGCCCAATGCTTACTGAACCATCCTTCTATTATGCTATTGTATGCTCTCTTGCAAGGAACAAATTAGCAAATGCCTAGCCCATCTTAGTCTTCGATTCTGGGTCTTGGCTGCGTTAGACGTCATGAAGTTGTACCGTCTCACAGGACAGCATACCCGTGCCCAATTTTGAAAGGTTACATCCTTGAGTGTCTTGTACGCCTCAAACAACGATTTGGCCTTAAGTAAGTTGATGTATTTTCATCAAACTCTTTTCTGACATACGTGAATGATGCATTATAGAATATCGCAGCTAGATGCTTCCCATGGCAGGCAACAACCTTCTTCAGGTGGTAGTAGCACAGTCCATGTGGTACCAAGAAATTCAACATCTACACAATTTTCTATGATTGCGTGCTTGTCAGAAATAACTAGCAAATCCTTTGGAACCCTAAGCATTCTTCTAGTTTTCTAAGAAACCATCCCCATGAGTGATTGTTCTCTAAGTGCCCAACACCAAATGCTATCAGCCAAATTTGCTCATTCCCGTCTTTTGACACGACAACGATAAAACGCCCTTGTATCTCCTCCTTAGGTGTGTTCTGTTTATGACAATAATCGGCAGATTATAATTAAGAAATCCATCAATACATGAACGTAGTGCAAAAAGGTAGTTCTCGAAGTGTGTTGTGATTGTATCGGGGTTCATCATCTGCAACATGTGCAGATAAGCTGGAATCTTCTCGTACTCCCTGTAGCCCATCTCGTGTGCAAGTTTTCTTGCACGAAGTGGGGTCTAGTAGTCGATGTTGAATTTGTGGTCAACCTCCATGTCCCTCTGCATATCCTTAGCATTCAGGGACCGACCTTCTATCAGTTTTGGGGTGTATAACGTTGCAACTGTATGGGCCGGCACTCGGTGACCTACAATACTGGAGTGGTCAAAATCACAAGTGTGCTCAGTTAGTGCAACTATCTGCCAGAATGCATTTTCCCTATTTGTGTTCTGGAATGAGCAAGAATCAAATTTACATATGCTATAGTAGTGTGTCTAGCTTGATGTTTTTGTATGGAACTGAACCTTGTTTGCAATATGATACAGCCAAGCAACACATATAAAGTCTCCCTTCGTATTAACCATACCTAGAGTAACCTTCAAATCACACGAGTGTATAACTTGTGTTGGTTCGGATCCCTCATCTTCCTTGTGGAACTCGGTCCCTAGAATGTGCCATCTAGACCACTCGGTTGGGGTTTTGGGATGTGTACCGTCACTTGCAGTTGGGGGTACTTGGTGTTTATTTCTCCTGTATGTGGGGTTGTATTAGGACTTCAGACCCAACTGAAGTACTCCGTTTTGTCCATATCCCTTGCACATTGGTTTTTTCCTCTTCCACCTCATCTTCCTCTTTGTCGTTTTTGTTCCCATCAACATCTTCATCACGTGCTTCAAAACCCATTTTTGGTGGGGAGAGTCTCTCAATGGAGCCAAATATATTTGATGGTTCTTCAACTAGTTGAGTCTGACCAATGCCCCTCCTAGTGTTTTTCATTGTATCTCTTGAACCGTCCATTTCATTGCAATATGCTTGGCACAATACATCAGGGAATTAATGACAATCTCCTTGATCAACTTGGTGTAGCCTACTTCGATCATCCCCCTTTGATCTAGCTGACAGAAATTGTGCCTGGAAATTAAGTGGCGATGTGTATGCAATACCGCATGGATTGTTACTAGGAAGTAACTGTGGACACTGTAGCAACCGACCGAAGAAAATAAATTGAATCCATGAGTTGGGCCGGATTGTATGTTATAGCGAGCGGGTGCCGCGAGGCGAGCTATGCATCCGTGGCCTAATAGACACATAAATAGGTGGATTCAGACAAGAATATAGTATGTATTTAACATCACTATCATTCCAAATCCTTATTTTCATTCTTCGCCCATCGTCGAGTATTATTATGGAGTGCAATGTGTAGTCGATCTCCTCAATGTTTGCTTGTACAGTATCATGTAAAATCCCAAGTAATTCAAATTTGGTCATATCTTTGCCATGGATTGAATAATACTCATCCTCACTGCGCTCGTAAACATATCCCTTCCATGTACCCCAAACGCAATCACAATATGACTAGTACCCATCTGCAACAATTACAAAGCCAAACCAATTAATGCCACATCCTTCTAATTGATTACTTCAATTTCGTCCATTTATCTAATTTTATTTATGCGAGACTCCTAATAATTAACAATTCGTGTGCATGAATAAATCTCAGCTGATATATATGATGCTATAAATTAACACCCCCAAATTACTTAAAGTAGTCCGTAACTGTTTTTTTTATAGATGGGCTACTTATAACTACTGCTAGTTAAGCTCATATAAAACCAGATAGCAATTGTTACATCTAGTTTTGTAATAAATATATGATATTTAAATTACTTAATTAATTGTAGTGTGGATAATATGTTACCTTGATTCAGCCATAGGATTGCTTGACAAACGAAATAGCCGACAACATTTAAAGCGAATCTGAGAAATGAGTTATGTAGTTCAAAATGAAATGTGCGAAGTTAGCATTCTTCAAGTCTCTGGAGTGGGCATATGGCGGGAGTAGCGGTGATATTTGGGGGTGTCGGCTATGAACACCACATAGAAATAGGGAAAATGTTGGTGGGTTTCATTAAAGTTGGGCATTCATGCCTTTTCACCATGGCATGAAAAAATGGTGTCGCACTGGATGGGTCTACAGCTCTTGTGCCAACCACGAAATGTGGTTGTGTAACTAGTTGGGAAATTACTTGGTACCTGTCGTCTGGCATGAAACTAAGAATTTCTTATTGAGCATTTATTTATTTTTATTCCATGACTTTCCCCGTGGCAATATAAAAGTTTTCCATATTATATGGTGACGACACTCTTGTGCCAAACACAAAATTAAGGGATCAGTTCATGCACATTGGTTTCAATGTTTTAGTGCCATTCCATTTTGGCTCGTCATGATTCGTGCCACCGGTTAGTAGGCATGAAATGGAATTACCACAAAAGTTCAAGTATGATACCTTCGCAACCTTCATCGTGTCATCCACACTATCGCTAAAATCACCTCTCCCAAACCTCTGGCTAAGGTTGTTCATAAGCACGGGATAGGGGCCAAGCTTCCTCACGAAAATACTCTCGACTAGCGGATCGGTGTCATCAATGTCTGATAAATTTTGTTCACCAAATCTTTATCCAGTGATGAGGGTGATCTCCCTTGTTGAAATTCATATAGGACGAGAACCAACCTGGAACCAAAGTTCATCCAAGTGCAGCCGGTCAAAAAAAATTTCCTGGGATAAGATGACATCCATTGCACTACTGGGGAAGATAATATTATCGCCGGCAAAATCTAGTAGAGGGCTGAAACTGCCAGTATGTCTCAACAGCCTCGGCCGCGACAAGTGCTAGTTGTGCCCTTATTGTATTAACATCCTTGTACCAACAGTAGGGGTCGGGGAAATTCCACCTCCAAATGTGCTGCAACATAAAATACGAACAGTTTAAAAATTAAATGAATAATATACTATGACATAGAGAGAGTATGATGAAAAAAATTCGTTCTAGTTTAATCGTGCCACTTTCAAATGTTTTGTGACATAGATAGCATGATGAACAAATTTTAGTTCTAGTTTTAATCTTGCCAGTTTCAAATGTTTCATGACTTAAGTTTCGTGACATAGAGAGAGCATGATGAAAAAAAATTGTTCCAATTTAATCATACCAGTTTCAAACGTTGTCACTTAGAGAGAGCATGATGAAAAATAACTCGTTCTAGTTTAATCGTGCCAATTTCAAATGTTTCGTGCCCCAAATTTCTCAGAGACAGATAAGCTTCCATGATGATATATAACCTGTCACATTTAGACATTTTCATACACAATATATGCTCACAATAAAATACTTCATGCATGTTTAAACAATCATGCAGAGGTTGTGCGAGAAGACCCTAAACACAGAATAGCTAATGAGAGGAAACAATCGTGCACATTCTAAAGTTTTGTGCTGTTAAATAATCGTTTACAGTTAAATATTCAAAGCAACATATAGTTCAACATATTGTTTCGTGCAAGATCCAAGATCTCGTGTACCAACAAGATATCAGGTAGAAACCAATTTTAAAATCAACAAGTAAAACCCCATGTTTGATACTGCTACATGTTTGGGAACAGAACCCAATATTCAAATCGAAAGTAAGATTGCAAAAAACTTATTAATGCTGGTAAATTATTGGAGACAATCCAATATTAAATTCAACAAGCAAAACCCCACAACTTTTTTATTAGTGCTGATAAATATTGGTGATATACCAATACTAAAAACAACTAGTCATTTTTCGTGATATTTTTCTAGTAACAAGCAATTCTCATTTTATAAACAACATCCTCAGGAAATTATAGCAAATAAGCAGAAGTAAAGATGTGAAATTTTCATGCATATATTTACACACCTCCTCTGCTATATTGTTTGCCAGCATTATAGATGAATCGGGCAGCCTTGATGTTGGACATGCTTGCAACCTGTCCGGACCTTCTGCAGTCGCATCTGGGCCGGAGTGGCCATTTGTATGTGCAGCAGCGGCCGTCGCCTGCCCCCACCTTCATGTATGTTTTGGATTAGGACGGGGACAGCCAGACCTGCCATCGAAGAAGTATTCCCGCCTCCGACAACCGCTGAAATCGCCGCCGACCTCAGAATAACCTCACCTTGGTTGGACCCACCACGCCGAGCCTCCTCTTGTGGTTGGGCTCCACCGTAGCAGCTTGCGTTTCTACAGCCGCCGACGAAGACGCAGCAAAGCGAACCCTAACACCAGCCTTAACCATATTAAAAAAAATCATTGGCACGAATCTTTGGCAGATAAGAGCACGAAAGTACTCTTGTGAATATTATAGTGTAAGCTTTCTGTAAAAATGGAGGAGGTGAAAATGGGGTTTTTTTGGGATGTAGTAATGGGAGGACTTTTGGAAAGAGAAAAGTGATCTTGAATTAGGCGGTGGGATAGTGAAGAGGCTGGGGTAATTTTTAGGAGGGTGGGTAGTAAGTAATTTTACTGACATGATATGAGAGGTTTTTGGGGTAGGCAGTGGCGTATCCAAGATTTTAAAATTGGGGATACGATAAACTATTTAATAAAACGGTGGTAAAATTGTGTAGTTTTGTTTTCTTTATTTTGAAGGTTCTATTATAGAAAGAATTATTATTTAATCATATAAAAGAAATCTAAAAATGATAATTTAGAAAAAAAAAAAAAAAAGAATTACTTTAATCATAATTTGTCAATAATTGACTTTTTCACGAAAAAGTAAAGCATTAAAAATGATAAAATGCTCAAATTGAGATTTGAACACTGATGGATAGTAACAAATTTGAAAAATAAACCACTGCACCACCTTTGTCTTTAAGCCCTCTAAGCTTACATACAAATACTACATATATTTCTTGGGGATTTGGGGGTACAGCTGTACCCCCTTGTTCCCAAGTAGTTCTGCCACTAGGGGTAGGGGGCTTGACGAGGAGGCTGGTTGGTTGGGGGAGGAGTTAATAAAGTGGCCAAGTACTACTTTTTATGGCAAAGTCTCACGTGCAACAGTTGCACAGTGCAATTCAAGATATGTATCATGATTTATGCTTAAAGTTATTACTTGTTATGGGTAAAGGTGATGTTTATTACATTTACCCATAACAAGTAATACCTTTAAGTATAACCATTAATACATTTTCATCATGACCCATTTACCCAGAACATATAATACATTTAGACATAAATGCTAATTTTTTTTTCCATGATCCGAATTACACGAATGTAAACTTTGTGTAATTGGTGCACAAGAAATAACCCCACTTTCGATATGTATTTTAGTATTTGTTACTTTCTATATAAAACTTACATATAGTGATATATGTAATTTTTTCTCTTACCCTAATTATCAGATATCTTGTGCCACTATTATCCTTAATTGCACCTAGTTCACTTGCGTTACGGATTGTCCGCAATTGCAATATTTCGCCTTTTGCAACTATTTTCTGAAAAGAGTTTACAACTTGTACCTATATATATATAAAAGTAAAATGGAAGTTAGTTTAGTAATTTTAGTTTTCCCGCCTAAATTTTAAGATCATAGTTGAAAAGTTTTTATCAGTTTTGGCAAGTTCATAATTTTTTTATGATATTTTAAATACAAATAGTTTTTTTCATTATTAATCAGTTTTTTATGCATAATATATCAAATTATTCATGATTTCACGATCTTTAATTTGTTATACATATCACATATATTATACAGAGATACTTGATGTAAACAATAGATTGTTTATTGAACATAATTGTTTAGGTTAGAATTGCATGTTTATTATGAATTAGACTATAATATTGAAGTTAAGTTGCAATACAAAAATAGTAAAATAATTCCTTTATAAGAAAATATTGATGGACTTTTTTTATACACATACAAATAATCAATTTATTTTATTTGCTATGAACTTTAAAATATTTTCTTTATTTAAATTACTCCCAGGAGAAAAATAATTGTTTAAATAATGAAACTCCTAATTTATTAAATTAAAGGTAAAAAGTTAATATTTTATTTTTATAATCAGTTTATTGAAATATTATATATGCTTATATATATATTTTTTTAAATTACAATGTTTGTTTGATTAGTCGGGTAAATACGGGAGCTTTGAGCATGTATTTTTTATATAACAATGTTTTTCATAATTATAATGAAAATATATTTTTAGTACTTATTCATATTTTAATATAATGTAAAAACTTAAGGAAATTTACACTTTGCAATTTAAATTATGACATTTGTTAGAATTTATAATTTTTTCTTTTAAATAAAGAACCTCAATTATATATTTACACTTTGCAACCAATATAATAGTTTGTTGCATTATGTATTTTTTAACCTAATCATTTTTTTTTTCCATAAATATACCATTTAATAAAAGTATAAAATCTATGTGAATAAGTTACAATATTAAATAAAATTAAAAAAGTATTCAAATATTTTACAGAACACACATAATTTAATTTTTTTTTATCATATTTATGGAATACCATTTGGATTGCCTTTTTTTATGTTGGAATTTATTTTAAAATAAGTATTTCAGTATATCTAAATCACCAAGTGAAATGTTAAAAGTTGCGAATGAGAATCTATGTTAGGTTTTCGTTTAAATAAATTTAATATTATATATATATATATATGTGTGTGTGTGTGTGTGTGTGTGTGTGTATGTATGTGAGCCACAAGAAGGTTAATTTTGTAATTTTAATTTTGTTGGCTAAATTTTGGACTATAATTTGGGAATTAAGTTGTTGTAACTTTGGAAAGTTTTAAACTATTTTCAAAAAAATTAAACTAATAATCTTTTCGTTTCTAATCCGTTTTTATGTAACATATATATCATTTTAATGGTCTTTTAACGATCTTTAATTAATATTCATTTCATACATATTATAATGAAACATTCAATATGAAAAGTCATATTATTTTTGGCCTGATTATTTGTATTAAATATCAATGTCTATTGACCTGTAAACTAAAATTAGTTAAATAGTTTTTTAAAAATAGATTAATTAATTTATTCATAAAAATATAATTAATCGATATGTTTCATTTTACATAAAATAAATTAATATTTATTTATCTGCTTCATTTATATAAATAAAAGTAATAAAGAGAATATTTATGTAAATATATTTTTTCACTAATTTTTTTTATAGAAGGTTTGTCAATTTTTCATTTATTTTATGTTTTGAAGAGTCCTCTCCAAAATTTTACAATTTCAAATAGTCTTTTGTTTCCAATTCATTTTCACGTATAACGTATCAAATTAATCATTTTCTTATGATTTTTAATTGAATATACATATAAGATATATAAACTAAGATATTATATGTAAAAAAGAAATTGGCTATTGTTAGCTATTTCGGGTTAAATTTGAGTTTATTTATTGTGGTTGAATTATTTGTATTGAATTTAGATTACAAATCAAAGAAATTAGTTAAGAAAAACTTATAGATAAATATATTATATTATTAAAAAAGTATGATTGATAATTTTTTTTAATCTCAATTTTGTTGAAAAAATAAAGGGAAACTATTCCAAGCAACCCCATCAACATAAAAGAACTGGCTATATAGGTTGGACTTAAACCCGTATTTTATATTCAATTACAAAAATGAATAGATGTTAAGAATTTCTATAAGTATATTTTATTACTATCTTTTGAATCTGGACATCACTTGACTTTTTATTCATGTATGGATTCTAAAACAAAGTTTATGATGTTACCATTCTATTAGTTTTTTTTTAAAAAAAAAATATTTTTTCTAATTTTTTACGATCTTTAATTTGAACCTTGGATTGAATATATTAAAAGTAATATGGACCACTTGTGTGAATTTCAAACAAGACTAAAAATTATAAAATTAGATTTTATATTATACAAAATGATTTATCTATAAATCATGTATATTCAATCCATGCATTGCATGAAAATAGTTAATATTTTATAATGCTTACGATTTATCATATGTCCAATCCAAAATGTTCAAATAATTATTTTGTTAAAAAATTGTTACAATTTAAATAATTGGATCACATAATATATATAAATAGGCTTCCGTACATCGCACGGGATAAATACTAGTTATATTCAATATCACTTGAAACTTTGTCTATAAATTCTAGTGTTGATGAAAAAATGTTTTTGAAGTCTTATTTATACAACTACAATGAAATTAAAAAAAATATTGTATACAAACTTTTACATCCTATCTGACCCAATAACTAATTTTTTAAAATATCACTGTTGTAAAAGGTGGTGTCGCTATTTTTTTTTTACACCTATCTTACTTATTGAGGTGGTTTACAATGTAGGAAAAAATGGTAAAATTATCCCGTAAGTTTATCGTATTTACGAAAATATTCTCTAAGTTTGGCCAATTTTAAAAATATTCTGTGTAACGCCCGAAAAATTTTCGCCTATTTATTTTACCAATTTGTGTGATTTTATTTTCAATCATCATTTATTTTATTCATAAGCCAACCCATTTCATGTGATTAATAATTTATATTTGGGCTGTCTAGTCCAAATATATAATTAATGGACCATCAATTTTTAGTTATATTTTTTAAGTCCGCATTTTAAGGTCCATTTGCTTAAACATATTTTCTACTCATCATCACATACATCTGTATTATCAGCCCAAAGTATAGGCCCAACCACTAGTTTGACTCAATTTGAGCCCAAAGAATTAAGGATATTACCGTAGATGGAGATATATCATATCAGTTACAGGAATTTTCTTAGTGGGTGTAAGGTGTGAGAACGTGGGTGAAAGGTGGGAGTAGTGGAGTGGTGAAAACTGGAAGCTGTAACCATACGTATTTACTTCTTATAAATACAAGAATCTTTTCTTCCCTTTTACTGTCTACTGCAAATAAGCAAAGAAGGTAAGGAATTCTTCAAATTCTGGTTATTGAATTTCTTAAGCCAACTCGTCCTTACCCAAAACTTTTCCGGCAAATTCTGCCGGCAAATTCGACCCCAATCCTTGAACCCAATTTCGACCCACCACCGCCACTTATCCGACCGACTACGGTACTTTTCCGCAGTCTCCGGCCGCCGTCGATAAAGAGAAGAGAAAATAGAACTCTAAGGGTGTAGCTGTGCATTTGACGAAGAGGAGGAAAATGGACAATGGTGGTGGAGGGCGTGTAACAGTCCGTATGGACAATGGCGGTGGAGGGCGTGTATCAGTCCGTATGGAAAGGTGGAGGGCGTGTATCAGTCCGTATGGAAAGGAGGAGGGAGACTATCTAAATCCCAAATTCCATCTTTCTGTTTCCAGCCCACATACTCATCTAAACCCAACTTTCAACACGTTATCTTCAAATTGGGCCAAAATTTTTTTACCAAGTCCACTGCTTCCAAAAAGAAAATCACAACATTCAATATATATTCATGTTTCCTCAACCATACCATTTGTAGCCTTTTCTCACAATCTGATGATGATGTTATTATTATATTATTATTTTCAATCTTTCTTTAATTCTCATTTCCTTACTTACGTTTTCTTGTTGGGATGAGTTATATACTCATTATTAAAATATTCCTCCTTTTTCATTAATTGTAGATATTGAGAAGCATGAGTACGGGCCTAGGACTTTGGACTAATTCAAGCATTTGCATATCACACATCACACTTTTTCAGGTGGGGGTTTATTGTTTATCGCTTTAATTATATTTACTTGACTGCCTACGTGTGCTATTATTTTCAAGTTGTTACTTGCCAATACAAATAATTATTCAATTTGCTACTTGCCAATACAAGTTTAGCTTATTGCCATTATGCTACTTGCCAATACAAGTTTAGCTCATTACCATTATGCTACTTGCCAGTACAAGTTAGCTCTATGTGTCTTGCCAATACAAGCGCATCATTATGATAATTGTTGCATTGTATGCCTCTTTGTATTTATAATTAATGTGATAAACTGTGACTCCCACGAGGTGAAGGAAGCTTACCCCAACCCATTATTGAACCTCAGGTAGAAATGGAATGAGCAATGGAAGCAGAGGTGGAGCCGGAAAGCATATTGTGGTATAAAGTTATAAATTATTTTTATTTGGACTTAATAATTAAATGTGTGCAATATGGTGTTTATGATTTAGGATTTATATTATTTCAAAAGTATGGTGAAGTTTTGGACTTGTAGTATGTGGTAGTTGAGATCTTATGAAATTATGGTATGCTAGGAGTTTAAGGTGATTTATATAGTTCGTAATTATAATTGAGTACTTGATAAAATTATTATGGTGAATTGATGTGTTAGAGTCATAATTGAGAAATATTTTAATAAGTTTTTACATTTTCTAGACACTTAACAAATTATCAGTGATTTATACTAGAAGGTCAATTTGATTGAAGGAATGTTTAAGATGTGCGTGGTTTGAACAAATTATATTTTCCGCTGCCAATTACTTAATACTATCATCAAAATTCTTAAAATATTTAAAATATTTCGTATATTTTCAATATTGATTTTAATATACTTTATTTTGTAAAATATGGTGACTTTATATATGATTATGTTAAATTACTATTTTCGTAATGGCTTGATTTTAAAATATGGTATTTAATTAAATAAATTAAATATCATGGATTGATTTTGGGGTTTATAATTACTTAAAATTAGTCCAGAAAATCGGGCTGTTACATCCTGTATGTTGCACAAAATTGTTAAAAATGTCCTGTGACCGACTATAGCAGGTAAGTCAATCGGTCAACGGCCGATGTGGCGTTTAAAGGGTGATGTAGTGACTTTTTTTCTTATGTGTTATTAATACATTATTTTAAATTATAATCAAAATTATAAAATAGATAGAAAAATTCGAAAATAAATTCTAAAATGTTATTCATATAAAATTTTAAAATATTTAATATTAATATTTATAAATAAATATATTAATATAAGAATATATAATATTATTAAAAAAAAAATTTAACCAATCCCCAAACCCCAGCCCCCGCACCACTCCCTACCCCCAACCCAAATCCTTAACCCAAACCCTTAACCATTTCCCCAGCCCCCCTGCACTGATCCCCACCCCCAACCCAAATTCTTAACCCCTCCCCCAGCCATCCCTTTTCCCAGCCACACCCCCCATCCCTCCTTCATCCTACATATATATATAGGTATATATATATATATACACACACACACATATATACACAATTCGATTTTCTTTTCGTTGATTTCCTCCAACCAATCCAGATTTGATGAGTTTAGTGCTTGGAATCTCAATTATATTAGATAATTCAAAGTCAGTGGAAAGAAATGACAAATTTAGGTAAAAAATCTGTATGTGTGTACATATATGAATGTGTATGTATCTGTATATATGTATCAGGTCGGCGGTCGATGGTGGCGGGGAAGCCGGCGGTCATCCATCGGCGTCTGAGATTTAAATGGAGCAGGGACATACAAGTTGATTCTGAGCTCGAATTCACGCGACCATATTCTTTCAATAGATAAGGAGAAAAAATAGACAGAGGGTGGGGTGAAGATGGGAGGTGGGGAAGAAGATGAAGTTCAGGGGGAGTTTCCTTTTTCTTTTCCTAGTTTTTATTTATTAAGCCAAATCAGCAATAAAAACAAAATATTTAAAGTCACGTCAAAAAAAAAAAAAAAAAAAAAAAGCCACATAAGCAGAAACGTAGAATTTTCGTTGCCAAATCAGTGTTTTTGTGACACATAAGCCTGTCACCGGAAGAGCCACTGGCTATACCCGGTTGCAGGATATTTTTACCAATTTTTTTTAAAGTTAGGAGGCATTTTTGAAAATGGTCAAACTTAGAGGATATTTTCGTAAATACGGTAAACTTTCGGGATATTTTTACCAATTTTCCCTTCCAATGTATTTCATTTTACTCGGTAAAATAAGAGATCTTCAATTTTAGTTTCAGCGAAATAAACTAGTCCAACGTAGAGGACATCAGGGGGTTGTGTTTTGTTTTTCAACTCACTTTTTATAGGATTCTTCTACGATATAATCATTAAATTAATACAACTATATGTAATAATTATTGAATCTTCTCCTTTTAATCTTAGTCGTTAAATTAAGTTACCAGCAATATGCTAAAGTGGTTGTTAAACTCAAACTAATAAACTTTGACGTATAATTAATTGATATAACTTCAATCATGTTCAACTATTTGACCTTTTGACCTTTTTAACTTTTGACTTTTGTTTTTTCCCTTACCTGATGTCCCCCCATACGTGGGGAGCTCCATTTCATCAGTTAATTTCATGTTCTTTTTTTTTGTTTTAAACTCTTCCGTTTCCTTATATTTTTTTTTTGTATCAAACTTCCGTTTCCTTATAAATATATATAAACACAGCTTAATATCGTATATGTATATATAAATATAAATTGTAAAGAGATTAATGTTAAAATAAACAATTCACAATTTGTATACATACAATAATATTTACACAATTTATAGTGAATCTAATATTTCTTGGAAACTTTTTAAAGCAAATAAAAAGTTCCAAAAACTAAATACAGAAGTTCCGGAAAGAAAAAGAAAGAAAAATTGAGAAGAACAACCCTAATTTGAAGAAAGAAGAAGCAAAAAATAACTAGCAATTTTTGTGTAATTTCTATTCTTTTTCTTCAGGAATTTTCCTTTTATTTTCTAAAACTTTTTCCGTTCCAAATTTTCTGATTTTTCCTTTCAGTTTTCTGAATTTCCCCTTTCTTATATACTGCCGTAAGATTGAAAAAATGGGATTTTTTTTCTAATTTTTCTTTCTTTTGTTTGGAATTTTATCTGTCTGGGTAATTTTTTTATCTAAAAAAGTTATTTTTTTCTTCTTAATTCTTCGTTTTTTTGTATCTTCCAATGTATTTTTGAATCATTGTTCTTTTCAAATTTTATTGAAGAATTACAGAATCACTATGACAATAAGGTAGAGAGAAAACTGAAATTAATCTTTATGGGAGAAGTCGGTAGTGGGAAGTGTGGAGGAGGTAGGTTGTGAATGAAAAATAAAATAGCGAGTGGGCGGGCCAGGCCACAAAAACTCAGCAAAGGCCACCTATTATGACAGCGCCACAATTCAATAAACATAAAAAAAGGGAAATTCGATATAAGTGTTTTGACTATTTCACTTTCTAACCCTTCCCGTTATTAAACTCGTACAACACCAAGGATATGATGCTGACCATTGGAGACACTCATGTGGTTGAGACTTTATTGACATGTGAAGAAGCCAAGATCAACCAACTACCACACCACCCTTTACACCTGGGATGATTACACCATTAAAAGCTGCCAACAAATACAATGGATAAAATTTTTAAAAAAGAAAAATTGTTTTAAGCAGTATTGATGACAGATTTCGCAAACAAAATTGTAAGTTATACGATGATAGGCAGCTACGAACAAGGAAACGATGTCAATCATTTGAAGGTTTATAACTACGGAGGACAAAAAGAAAAGCCACACGCTTAATGCACATTATAACTCGAAGAATATACAGAAATCTAACCGACACGAAAACTTTCCAATCTCAGATGATCAAGGTAGTCATTCTTGCAACAGCAGATGCTGTCGTAGAGGATCTTGATCTTGCTGCAGATTCAGATGTTGCGATTGTTCACCTAGTTGCTGTTTGGGCTGCAGTTCCCCTTGCCAAGCCCAAACGATGTCCTGAAGGCCCGGTCTTATACCCTCATCGTAGATCTTCTGATACTCCAATGTATCTCCACTCGTTTTCTTGACTTCCACCATATGAATGGCCGGTGTCAGCACGAATATCTCTGCGTCAATGGACAAATATCCTTTCCTACCTTCCTCTGTTCCTTCAAACTTGAAAAGCCCTGCATCTTTTTTATTTACCTTTAGTTTCATACGCTTTGCCAGTTCTTCCAATTTGGAGATTATGATAGAAGCGGGCTTCCAAGAAATGAATCGGGCTTCTTTCTTTGAAGAGGGCTCCTCAAACAATCTGGACAGATCGAACCCAGCTGATAGGGAAATGATATCAAACGCGTTTAAGTTTGACAGTCTAGAAACATCCTCACTTGATTCTGCGGCTGCTGAACAACTTGTGCTGCTTTCAGGATCATGTGCTTCTGACTTCGGGCTTATTCCCTGTTTGAACCATGGGCTTTCTTTAATTCTAGCAATTGAGATTCTACTACTTGGATTTGGGTCCAACATTCTTGAAAGCAGCCTCCGAACTTCAAAAGGAAACCATTTAGGACATTTGTAATCAGCTTTTCCAATCTTTCTATACAACTCCATCAAATTCGAGCTATGAAATGGAAGATAACCAGACATCAAAACAAAAAGAATCACCCCACAAGACCAGATATCAGCTTTGGCTCCATCGTAGCCTTTCCTGTTTATCACTTCAGGTGCCACGTAGGCGGGGGTCCCACATGTCGTGTGGAGGAGTCCGTCTTGGCGCTTTGACTCTGCAAGGGCACTCAAACCGAAATCCGAAACCTTCAGATTCTCATTATCATCCAACAATATATTTTCTGGTTTTAAATCACGGTGATACACACCCCTGCTATGGCAGAAATCGACTGCATTTATCAATTGCTGAAAATATTTCCGCGCAACATCTTCCTTTAACTTGCCTCTAGCCACCTTGTTAAAAAGCTCGCCTCCTTTCGCATACTCCATCACGAAATAGATCTTCGTTTTCGTAGCCATAACCTCGTAAAGATGAACTATATAAGGGTGTCTGACTAGCCTCATAACAGAGATTTCCCTCTTGATTTGGTTTATGATACCAACCTTCATGATTTTGCTTTTGTCTATTACTTTAATGGCCACACTCTGCCCTGTTTGGAGACTCCTTGCATAATAAACTTTAGCAAATGTCCCCTGTCCTAGTAACCTTCCTAATTCGTATTTTTGCATTAATATGCTACTGTTATTATCCATACTGAAAATACAGAAAAACACTACCAAACTGGTCCTTGTTTGCCTATGATTAGTGATTTACGTGTCCACGAAAGGCTCAACCATCATCACACAAGATTCTCATCAAATTAGCACTCGCTTTCCTATGTGACAAGAATCCTGAACCGTAGACTATATCTCTGCTCTCATCCACAGAAATGAAAGGTGACTCAATTAAGGATAAGACACTGTGATCCTCAGAATAAGAATTCCTTTGCAAGAACATTTTCAGCATTCCCAGGGCTTCGGTCTCTTGAAGACCATGGAAAATGCTGAAAAAGTTTGGTAGAACTCAATCAACTTCAGCACTGTTTGAAGAGAATATTTCACAAAGTTAATCGACCACAAACAGTGATTTTTCCAAATACAAGAACATGAAAATAACATACAGAAAAACAGCAAGGAGAGAATATTAATAACTATACAGCATACATAATCTCGCAATTAAAGAATTATAATATAACAATGCAACATAAATTTCTATGTATAAATTGTGCAAATCATGCTTAGAGATTGTGAAGTTTAATTATATGCAAGCCATGCTAAAGTTACGTCTAACAGGACTATTTGATAAAAATATCCAGAATCTAATCTGAAGATTTTGCAAGTTTCTACAAATTGGGTTCTAAAATAAAAATCATGTAAAAGTGGTGCACTATTAATCAACTTTGGAAAACCACATCCTCTTTTGGACATCAATTAACTGGTAGGATGCTGCTGCCTGAAGCTTCAAATGCAGTAACTACAAAAGGCCCTCAAATTTGTGAAAAAAACCTAATTCCAAATTTCCCGCAATGATGTTTCATTTTCATTTCTCTCCTTAGAAATGAACAAGACATGCCTAAATCATCATACCTCTGCAAAATTGCATATTTAAAAAAGAATTTAATTTAAAATAATTCAACAAAAGCACTCAGATTCAATCCCCTTTTCCAGTATTTAGAAAAAGAGACAACTTTTGACATTAACACGAATAATCCATGCCCAAAAGTTGATGCCCAAGTTAGGACAAGAAAATAAACAAACAGAATACGGAATCCATATCTTCGAAATACAGAAAAAATGATGACAAAACATCGTTCAGGAACCCCAGAAGAACACGAAACGATTGGAACTGTTCAGAAAAAAAGAAAATCACAGAGACACAAACATATACACATAGACACGAGAAGAAGCTAACGAAAACTAATTTATTTCAGAGAATAAAGAATGATCCATCCCATTAGGATTAATGAGGGCAAAACATTCTAGAGATTGGAGTGGAAGAAATGAAAGAGTTACCTGAAAGGGGAGAGACGTGTGCGTGAGATGTTGGCTTAAAGCTATTTTGAGCTGTGATGCTACTTAACTATTTTGGTGAATTTGCGATAATAAATCCCCCTCCCCACCTTCCCCTCCTTTTTCCTTTTTCTATCTAATTTAATTTTTCTTTTTGGATTTTTTAGTAAAGTAAAATATTCTAAGTCAGATACAATATTTTGCACATGCTAAATCTCAATTGGTCATTTCGTCCTCGTCCGCAGAATGTATTCTGCCGAGACGTAGCCAATTTTGAGGGAACGAGACGTAGTCATTTCTTTCTCTTTCTTGTTTCATCTTTAGACACATGCTTTTCCATCAATTTTGAATAACTTGTTCTTCTCATCTTAAATTTTTATTGACAAATTTAGACAAAAACACTTGTAATAATAATAAATAGATAAATTAATAATAATGATGAAGTTGGACAATCTAAGTGACAGAGCATCCGCTATCTACATTTTTTTATCCTGAGTTCGAGTCACCTTGGAGAAATTGGATGTTTTTTTCTTTATTCGTATATTAGGAGAAAACAAATAAGTTGTATATTTTATCTTTCTTGTTTCTTATTTCAGTTTCTCACGCCATTTATTGTTTCTCAAAGTTAAAAAATAAAAAAACTCCAATTTTTTTTTCAACTTTTCAATTCATTAGATTTTTTTTTTTCTCTATTTTACTTTTTTCTAGTTTTCATTTTTTCACACTCTTAAAGGGAGACAATCTCACAAGTAAAGCTGGTAAAATTGATCCGGTCCGATGGGCCAACGCACATAACCTGAAATATAGGGCGGGTTGGGCCGAAAAATTAGAGGCCCAAAAGAATTTGGGCATATGTAGCCCGGCCCAATTGGGCTTTTTCTTATGGGCCGCCGGGGGGGCTGCCCCCATGGTTTGTCAAAATTATGATTTTTTATTTTTATTTTATTTTTTTAAGTGGGAGGAGACTTCTCCTGTAAAAAAAAGTATAAATTTTGAAGAACATGTTGGAATAAGCAAAATGAGGTAGCAGAGCAACGACAACTGAGTTTATTTAACATTTCGTGCAAGGAGCCGAGTTTCCTCTGCATGAAAAGAATGTCTTTTCCTAATTGGTTTGATAAGTTCAAGGATCACTTTGTTTTACACTAAGCTCATCATCATTTGCTACATGTTTGGGTTATAAACTTTAGATAATCGGTCTCGTATAAGGGAATATGCTTTATCTTGAAACTTAACATATTGCATAATTCATCAAATATGATGGCACTGTAGGCACAATACTTGGGCAACGCCAAACATTTTAAAAATTAAAAAAAAAAGAACAACAGATTTAAGTGATGCAATATTACATATTATGTGTGTTGTCCTACTTGGTTCCATATACTAATCTAAATTAAGCTTGAATAAAGAAAACATGGGTCATTCTACAATACCCGTGCACCAATATTTGGTAAATTTTTTGTGGGCCCAGGTTTGAATAAGAGATTATATTGTACATTTAGTGCATTGCTCCATATGAGGAATTCTCATTGGCAAAAACTCTTGTGCACAAGGTGCACAATACCCTTATTGTGCATCAGTCTGATTCGGGTTTTTTTTTTTTGACTGAACCGGAGTATAAATACAATTTTATATCATTTTTTCACCATTTCAGACCCCCCCCTCCCCATTTCTCTCTCTTCGCTCTCGTCATCTTCGCCTTCTCCGCCGATGCTACCGACTCCGCCCTCGCCGACACTGACGCCATAGCCGACTGCCAATCGGCTGTACATTGTTCTTTCCTTTTCTTATGGTTATTGATGTTGACTACTTTGTTCTGTTCCCAAATCAAGATTTAGGGTTATATCTGAGTGTTTATGCAAAAGCTGTATCAGTAGTATTAAACGTCTTTCGTACTTCAAGCATATTCAAATTGTATTCTGAATTGTAGGGGTGTGCAGTTTTCGGTCAAAACCGATATAACCGACCGAACCGAACTGATAACTGAATTTCGGTTCGGTTATATCGGTTTGGTTTCGGTTTTGAGTCTTAAAAATTATCGGTTATCGGTTTCGGTTAGGTTTTCATTTGAAAAATCCGATATGGAACCGAACCGAACCAATAACTAAAGAGTTGTTACAAATTTTATTTTATTTATAAAATGGTACCTTTAATTCCTAAAATTATGTTTCTACCCCACTGCCCACGTCTCCCCTTCCAACTAATTTTGTGTGTTTTATTTTTAATGGTTCTTTATTGGAAAAAAAAAAAAAAAAAAAAAATTTAAAATTCAAAAAAGTTATCGGTTATCGGTTATAACCGAAACCGAACTGATTTTTTCGGTTCGGTTTGACGTCGGTTTTCATTTCTATTATGTCGGCTTCGGTTTCCAATTTTGAAGAGTTATCGGTTATCGGTTATGCCTTATCGGTTCGATTTTCGACCGATGCACACCCCTACTGAATTGTACATGAGATAAGGAATCAATCTTTATTAAATCAACAAACAGACATAATCTTTCTCAACTACTTGGCTTATATATGAAAACAAAATCCTTAGAATACTGAATTCTTGTAACATGACAGGAACGCATAAATACTTTGGTGTTTCCTATGTATGAACATTACGAATTTGGAAATTCCACTTTCCCAACCAATTTTTCATGTTTTACCAAGAAAAATAAAGAACAAATTTACGTTGATATGCCATTCCTTGACCTTGAGATCTCCGCTCCATGAAAACTTTTCAATATGTCTAAGACTATTATCTCAACCTGCAGAATCTGTTTGCAAGTTTTTCGAGTTTGGCAGTCCCATCATGTACTGAGAACAATTGAAAAGAAACACTTGCCATAACTTCTATAGGATTCAAGGTGCATCTATGGAACTGTTAGCATTCCGGATGCATTCAGACTGTACATTCCCTAGACATTTGAAACCAAGCTTTGTGGGGTTGTTTACTGCATATAATGATCTTTTCTATTAATGAGCTTTTTGCCGAGTATGTCCTTTTGAGCTAGTTGTTCATCATTCAAGTGAACTGTGAAGCTGCTTAGCAAATGTCCTGTGTGCATATAGCAGCTATAAATTCCCCGAAATGTCTCGACAAAATCTCTTAATATAAGGATTTTCTAAAACAGCAGTAACAGGTGCAAGTGATAGTCTAGCTGGCACATTCAGACATTTCCTTAGCTAGTATGTGTATAAGAAAATAGTTTATATTTGTAGCAAATCTGAAAATGATTAGAATAGGCAGAAGAAGTCCTTTTATATCCAGAAAACTTTGTTGTCTCGACTTCATGAATTTCTAGATGGAAGTTATCATATAAAGAACGTATACCAAACTTGGGAAAAAAAAAATGAAGAGGCGATAGCTAAAAACCCAAAACTTTTCCAAATTAAATATTGTTCAAGCCTTGAATGTGTGTTAAAAAAAGGTAATGGATTTTAACTAATTCCCGTACTGTATCCTTTTCTTTTTCTTCTTTTGTGTGCGTGTGAGTGTTTCTTTTGTTGTTGTTTGGGCACAGGGTTTATACTTTTAAAAGAGGAGAAGAAGAACATACTGATCCACACCACAGAGTTTGTTAAAGTTTGCAGAAATCTCATTTATTGAAATTTACAAGAATGTCTTTTACATCAAAATGGATATTCTCGAATTGTATTTGCATATATTATTGATATTCAAGTGATTCCCCATCTAATGTATAGACAATATTTTTAGTGTGTTTTGTGTATAATATTTGTTCTACTTGGCAAGTTTGTTGACAGAAGATTTCAAATTTCAGATTTACATGGCTGATAAGAGTGAGCAAGTTTTGAAGAAAACGGGTGGAACAGTTCGGTTTAAACAACCAATTGCTAAGCCTAAGAGGGTGCCGAGGGCTGAAGCTGAAAAAACTTGATGTCTTCTGCTGGAAAAACATGTTCCAAAGATGTTGTTCCAAAATCATCTAAAGCGACTACTTTTAAAGCTTTGAAAACTTCCACTAAAGATGTGCTTGCAAAGTACTCCAAGCCATCTCACAAGAAAAGGAAGGACGTAACACATGATGGGCATAATAAATTGAAGAAGGCTAGAAAACTTGATGAAGGCGAGGGAGATGAAACGGAAAGGTATGATGTCTGTTATCTTAAAGTATTTTACTAGTTATGTTATTGTTTGCATCTAGAGTATAGTGTTTTTCTAGTAAAATTTTATTCGCTTATAGCATGTTCTATATCTTTTAAAAGTATCTTTTTCCATATAGTATGTTGTATCTGTGTTCAAAGTACTTTATGTAAATATCAAACATACTTGCAAATATCAAACATACTTTATGAAATTGTCAAACATACTTTATATAAATATCAAACATACTTTATGCAGATATCAACAATAATGTATATGTTATGTTCAAAGTACTTTATGAAATTGTCAAACATACTTTATGTAAATATCAAACATACTTTATGTAAATATCAACCATACTACTTTATGAAATTGAAAAACATACATTATGCAAATATCAAACATATTTTATGCAAATTGTCAAACATACTTTATGAAATTGTCAAACATACTTTATGCAAATATCAACAATAATGTATATGTTATGTTCAAAGTACTTTATGAAATTGTCAAATATACTTTATGTAAATATCAAACATACTTTATGTAAATATCAAACATACTTTATGCAAATATCAACAATAATGTATATGTTATGTTCAAAGTACTTTATGAAAACATACTTTATGTAAATATCAAACATACTTTATGCAAAATTCAAACATACTTTATGTTCTCTAAAAATACTATGCAATTTTGTCATTATTTGTTTTTATTGATTATTCATAATTGTTGTCTCTTGTAATATGCATGCCTTTCTACAATCAGTGTTCTCCTTACTCTATTTACCACCATTCAAAATTTGAATGATGTTCAAAAAAAGGATATTGAGAGTATTGGTTTCGGTGGTCTTTTGCATCTATCTTTTAAAAAGAATTTTGACAATGGATTGTTACGTTGGTTGGTTGCTAACTTCAACCCTAGCAGTAGGATGTTAACAATAGACAACTTTCGTAGGATAGTAATTACCGCAGATGATGTCTTTATGATTCCTCGGAATGAGGGTGTTTCTGTGCCAACTTATAATAGTTCGGATGATATTTCATATCTTCTTGATAGGTTTAGTTCTGATTATGGTATAGTGTCCGGTGCAAAGGTTTCTATTTTACAACCTTTGATTACTAGTCGGCTGAAGGATGAGGGTGATGACTTTAAGAGGGTATTTTTATTGCTTGTTGTTTTTTCATTCCTTAACCCTCCTTCAAATCATTGTCTTACTACTGGGATAATGAAGGCAATGAAGGATGTTACCCTTATCTCTTCATATGATTGGTGTACTTTTGTTCTAGAAAAATTATGTAATAGGGTAGAAAATTATTGGGGAAAAAAAGTGGGTATATGTGTAGCTGTACAGTGTTTCTTCAAGTTCTTTATTTTCATAAGATTAAATGGCAAGTAGTGGCTGAACCATCTGTTCTCCCTCTAATACGTCATTGGACTGATAGCAAAGTGTCCAAGAGATGTCAGGAAGAGGCTGATGCAGAGGTGTACGGGCATGGGGACTTGGTGTTGGATACATATCCAGTATCTAGGAACGGTAGTGTTAGGGTTGAAGCCGAGGAAGGTATTGTTCGTGAAAAAGTTTCTAGGAAAGATCAAGAAGAAGATCGGAGTCTTGATGATGATTTGGATTTCATCAAGTTTAATTTGTCAAATGGGGATATGAAGAACTCACAGGTTCGGAAGGTAGCACGTGATGTAAGTGTAGGTTCTTGTATTCTGCATTTTATAGTATGCTTATTGTACTCTTATTGTATGATGTCTGTTATCTTAAAGTATACTAGTAATAATCTTATAGTATTTTTGTTTTGCATTTCGAGTATAATGATCTTCTAATAACAATTTTCTTTTCAATTGTTGTAGCCTTTGCATGAGTTGTTACTATTTTTAAAGAGGGATATCTCTATTGTATCTAATTTCTATATGAAGAAATGTCTGGAGATGATTAGATATTCTTCTCAAGAAACCAGAGTGATGTCAGCCTCTACCCCTGAGATGTCAGAATCATAGAGTTTTTTTGCGGATCCTAAAGTTCATTCAATCATTGATGATATGGTGAAAAACTATCTATGATTCAAGAATATGGATTTCGAGGGTCCGACATTTAACATTCTGACTCCATCTCCCATTGTTGAGAAAGAGGCTGAGGTCGTAGAGGATGTGAATCAGGTTGTTGGTAATGAGGAACTTTGTGATGCACTGAAGTCATGCAGTGCAAAAAGGAAAGATTCATTTGTGGAGGATGGTAGTTGTTTGCCTGTTGATGAGACTGTAGGATATGTGTCTTGTTTTATGGATAAATGCAAAGATTTGCTGGTTGTGATGGATCCAAGGCATAGGGAAATTTTAGATTACTGCATGTTTGAGGATCCATCGACTAATATGTAAGTAATATATTGTTTTCTTATAGTATGAGTAGCTTACATACACATCTACATTTTGATTATATATACATACATATATATATATATATTTTTTTTTTTTTTTTTTTAAGTGTTGAGGTGTTTAGGTTTGGTCATCTGCACATTGTGCCGAAGGAGGATATTATATCATTAACTCCAGGTCAGCAAATATTCAAGTCTGTTGTTGACACATGGATCTTAATGATTAACCGTGGTGAAGATGCACTGGGTAAACGGAGCCGTTATGTTTTTAATGTGGAGCACAGTGTAAGTGTTATTTTCTTTATTTATATATCTTTTACTATAACTTTTGATATTTAATTATACATGTTGCTTGTTCCTAGGATTTGTTAAGGAGGATGTTGCATGATGCGGGAGATAAATAGGAGAATTTGGATGACATGATAAGTTCGTGGGATTTATGGCTTCATGGAGACATAAATTTACTACTTTCTGCTGATTTGGTTTTTTTTTTTTTTTTTAATACTATTATCTTTATATTTTGATTGTTTGTTTTACCTTGCATGTAAAAGTGTTGTCCATTTTTATTGTTATCTTTAGGTACCGAGAAGGAACGCAAAAACAGAGCATTTCCTCTGTTATCATTCATCCATTGTTCACCACAACAAGATCATTTTTATTTTTTGTCTATCGTTTGATGACAACGAGGGGTAAGTTTTTCTTTTATTAGTTTAGTTTATTAGCTTGCTGATAAAGAAGGATTTGTGTTTTCCTCCAATGGTCTCTTATTACTGTATTTTTTTTAGTATTATGACCTGGCCTCCTTTAATATTTATTATTTGTTTTGCCCATTGGATTATCTGGTTGAATAATTAATTTGTTAATACTGGTCTATTGATAAACTAGGGTTTGTGGTTTTGTTCAGTTTGTTGATAAATTAAGGTTTATTTAGTTTGTTGAAGAATTACTTTTTGTTTATTGAGAAAGTAGGTTTGTGTTATACTCATGATTTTTGGCCTCGTTGACCACTAAGTTATGTCAGTATTTAATTTTTTCCTTCTTCTTGATAAACTAAGGCTTGTGTTTCTTTTTTTTTTTTTTTTTTTTTTACATATAAACGATAACATACCTAGTTTATTAAAAAAGTAAAAATATCAAATTAATGGATAAGTGTGGTAATTAGTGTTGGGATACACACAAGTTCAAATTATTGAATTGTAAGCAATATTAATATGCTTGAATATTTCACATTTCAGCAGATGGGGATAGAGAAGCAAGTAGTGGCTCTGGCAATTGTGAAAGCTCAGAAGAAAAGGGGTGATGTAGCATTTTAGTATCGCCCCTTATTGGGATATACATGGGCATCGCTCAACAAAAAATGGTTGACAACGAGCTCAAAGTTGGAGGTATATTTGCAAAGAAAATGGAAATCTTGACCACTTAAGAAAGTGTAACTTAATGTCTTTTTAACCGAACAAGATCTACTGAAAATGGGTCAGCTGAAAAAATAGTTGTTTGGCCTGAAATGAGGGGACCTTGCTTTTCTAGTGAACTAAGGACTCTTTAAGCAAAATGTTCTAATTAGAGTATTTTTCTGCTAGTCACCTTGCACAATGCATAAAGTAGTGGTCCGAATTGCTGCGAAAGCTCTATACTAGAGGAAAGCTATTGCCTTGCGTGTAAATTTTATCCTACTGACTTAGGTAGTACTCCACTTGTGTGATCCACCACACACCCAAAAAGTGTATGGAGATCAAAATGAAGTTAGCCATTAAATCTCCATACACTTTCCAAGTGTATGATGGATCACCCACTTTAAAGTATAGCACTTGAAAAGTGTATGAGGATATAATGACTAACTTCATTTTGATCTCCATACACTTTTCGGATGTGTGGTGGACCACCCAAGTGGGATACTATCTAAGTTGATAGGATATAATTTACTCTCGCCTTGTTTAATAAATTGTGTACTGATTCGATAAATGCAGTTGAGGTACCCCTTCACAGGATCAGGTGCTGAGGAGTTTAATCAACTCTAGATTCTTAAGAAATTGATTCATCAACATTGTTTTTCTTTTTAATACTACAATTTTATGAGACAGTGCAACGTCATTCCTTAGGACTACAATGCTTCAATGTCATTCTTTGCTCTACATCATGCTTGTGCAAGGCACTATGTCTCTACTACCTGACAGAGATAATGCACCAACTTCTTCAGATTGAGAAGTAATCGCAATGAGTCCTTAGTTTACTCGAAAGGCAAGCCCAACCAGCAATTCATTCAGTTATCCGTTTTTTGTAGCACGTGTTAAGTTAAAAGGTCATTAGGCTATACTTCCTTAAGTGGGTCAAGGTTTTCCATTTTCTTTGCAAATTTTCCCTCTATGGAACTAAGATTGTTGTCAACCTTTTTATGTTGAGTCTTGACGACTAATATACCAATAAGGGCCACTACACACAATATACTAGAGTTTTCAAAATGGTCTCTTCAAAATCCGAAATGAAAAAATGAAACCTTGTCGGAGTTGGAGCCCACTTCGCTCCAAACCATCTTGTGAAGTATCTGGTCGTCAACAACGAAGGCCATGTTCTGTATTGTATTTGTATGGCCTGAAAGAAAATCCGTCCAAGGGCCTGCGATCACGTCAAGTAGTTGATGATGAAAAGGTGTAAATTTTGTTTGTTTAAGATATATGTTGCTTTTATATTGCATTAATAATTGATTTTTAAGTCTATTTTTCGTTTACATATACGATACATATATTCCTTTTCGTTTGTTATATATATATATATATATATATATAATTATCTTTATCCAAAAACATTTGTTTTAATTATCTTTACAAACTTGTGTATTAGATTTCTACAAAGTTGCACTGCAACAAGTGCATCTGCAAAGAATCAACCTAAATTATAAGAATATATAATAACTTAAAACCTAGAAATTTAAAATTACTAAATATATATCAAGTAAAAAAAAAAAAAAAACACTTACACAATTAAATCATTAGTTGCTGTAGCCTAGTGCCTATTAACCAATAAATCATTTCCCTTGCAGCTGACGCTTTTTGAGAATTACGTTGTGCCTGCATATAATTTTAATTGCTGTTTTACAAAATAGGTTTATGAATACTACAATCGACTCCAAATTTTCATTTATTATCTATTATCAAATTAACACTATTTTGGTTACTGTAATTTCACATTTAAAATTTTGAGATTTTTTTTTGTTAGAATAAGCTACGCTCTTTATATTTTTTTGACTGCAGAAACATCTCAATAATTTAATTCTCTATTTTTTTTTTCATCTTTGCGTGAAATAGAATATGTAGTTTATTTGTAACCTAGTTAGGAAAATATTTGTTAAAAATTCCGGTCAAAAGTTGTATTTTATTCGATTTCTGCAAAGTTGCACTGTAGCAATTACATCTACAAAAATCAACCTAAACAATAAGAAAATATACTAACTTAAAACCTAGAAATTTAAAATTATTAAATATATATCAAGTGCAAAAAAAAAAAAAGGCACTTGCACAAATAAATCATTAGTTGTCGTTGCCACTATTAACCAATAAATCATTTCCCTTGATCATTTCCCTTGAATTTAAAATCCAGATTACAGAACCCGATCAATAAAAAAAATCTAACATAAGAAAACCCTTATCTTAGCACTGATAATCTAAACAACTCATTCAATCTATCAAAAGGTTAGCCTTGCAATCTAACAAAACCTTATTTACAACCCTAGACATCCAAAGGCTCTATTCAAAAGAAAAATCTATTCTCAATTAACAGAATCTACCGCAATTATTCCATTCCTTGAAAAATAAGATCTTGGGAAAATCAAAGCATGAAGAACGATACATGTTTCTTGCCCTTCCAAATTTTCAAGGAATGACAATTATTACCGTGTGAAGTGTGCTTGGAATTAACTACAGAACACCCATCCATCACATCTCAAACGTCACACCACATTAAAATAAGGTTAGGGGAGTTGATCATATCACTTCACACTGTATTTAAATAGGATTGCATAAGAGGAGTTGATCATATCACTTTTGTCAAAATACTGTAGAACTATAGTTATTCTCCAACACTACAACCAAACCACTCCATGGATCCTGTTGAAATGTCGCCATTATATGGGAGGAAGCAGTTGATCAAGAAAACTCCACCTCTACTTCAAGATAGTCTTGATGAGAGATATGGAGAAATACATTAGAGAACTTGAAAATTTACTGGCTATGGGCCATTCTTTGGGAGGTTACCGGGGAAAGCAGCCCTGAGATGCGATAATTTTCTGCCTCCTTGACCGAGGCCAGGGAAAACTTGAAGGTTTTCAGATCTTTGTACAAACAAGTTGTTAAGGAAGTTCTCTATTAGGTGATGTTGTTATTTTTTAGTTGTATGATATTTCTATGTTGTTGTGGTTCTGACTGGAGTTCTGGTAATGCTATATGTTTTTGTGTGTTTGATGACTTATCTTCATGTATATCCTAGCTTGCAATTTTAGTGCCCTGTGGTTGATGAGGGTTTTGCTGAAACAATTTTAGTTTTAGTTTGTTTGTTTGTTTCTTTTTTTTTTTTTTTTTGACATAACTAATTATATTTGTAACAATCAAATTCTAAATTAACTCTAATCTTCATGAAAAATAGTTTCTACTATATTCCAGTATGGTTATTTCTTAGATACTCCCTCCTTTCAAAATAAGCGTCTTTTTTTCTTTTTTGGGAAAAATTAAGAATGGATATAAAAATCAAATATTCCCATCGAATAAAGAAATAATCAATAAATTAGGTAGATTGTTTATGATAAAATTGGAAGAATTATGATTTTGTTTTGGCTAAAAAGATATTTATTTCTTGATTTTCATATAAACCATGATGCCAAAAAATAATTCTCCGTAATTGTATTTTTTTTATTTTTTTAATATTTATTTACGTGTATAATTTATATGTCAGAACTCGTTGCAATTAAAAAATATATACAATAATTAAGGTTATATTTGGATGGATGCATTTCATGCTGAATTTAGAAATTGCATATTATATTTTGCTTATATATTTTTCGTGAATAATATATTGATTAATCTTCTTTTGTGATCTATAGTATGTTCACTAATAATGCAATTATGTTAGATTAAGACTACCTTGATATGGTTAGTATATTTGTATATATGGCTGTATATTTTGTTGTGATTCTTGTATTTAGGATCCTTGTATTTCTCTTATAATATTCGTTAACATAACTCACGATTCTTTAATATGAATCAAATATTATCTTGTCACATATACATATATTTAACTTATTAGACATAATTAATATTTATGAAGTACGAACTATAGCATTTCTCGTAGTGGTGATTTTAATTTAAAATGGGCGAATATTAAATTTCAATATTGTACAACACATTAAAAGAAAATATATATTTATAAACTTCCGCGCCTCAAATTTATTTTACCTCCCAATAGATAACCCATAAAGTGTAAGGAAACCAATATTTTGTTGATCCACATAATGACGCTTTCAACAAAAACAAATTATAGTCTAATTTGAAACGTACACCTAAGTGAAATTTTGTCTCGCATTTGGTGAGGCCAACAATCACTTTTGATCCTATTAGTATTTGCCTTTCCATTTTCTCCCACAATTATTTATTTTTTAAATTTATTCCCATAAGTGCTGAAATTGCCCAATTTTTAATTAAATTTTAGCCGAAAATCTTAAAAGTTTGCCCTATTTTTACAAATATCTGGCCGGATAATTTTCGTCAGAGAATTACTAATTTATGCCACGTCACTCAGCGTTCCCGGATTTCACCAAATACTTGGGACACGCGAGTGTTTTCCGTGAAAATTATCCTCAAATTGGGCATTTTCAGCACTTACAGGACTAAATTGAATAAGAAAATATTTTTGTGACTAAAATCGATTTGGCATTTTCAGCACTTACAGGACTAAATTGAATAAAAAAATAATTTTGTGACTAAAATCGAAATGACAAATACTTAGGGACCAAAAATGTTTTTTGGGCGGTGACGTGTCCCGGCTAATTTTGTACATATGAAAGGGCAATATATTAAGAAAAAACTGTCTTAGGCTTTTTAGTTGACTTTTTCGAAGGTGGAGATTGAGGGTGCAGATTTTGAAGATGAAGATTGTGAGATAAATTTCTTTTTTTAAGGGTGTGCAAAATTAGGCAGGACGGAGGTAGTATTAGTTAACTACTTACAGAAAAGAAGAATATTTAGACACACTAAAATTTAATATATATACACCTTAATTAGATAGTTATGTCCTATGATCTACACACAACGCTTGCATTATATAATAAAACTTTAATCCATATTTTTTTATGTGTACTGGAACTCCGCCATCGCATTATTTTTTGCAATTACAGGTCTCTACAATTTTTTATTAGATCTATGTTAATTGAGTTTTCTGATTTCGTAATTTCTTCTAATTTGTATTCAAGTTGAGTTCTTCTAGTTTTATATTAAAAAGTATTTAGCTTGCTAAACATTATAATTTACATGTTATTTAAATATCAAGGCGCATTATCGCATTATATATTGCAATTGTAGACAATGGCCAAACCACAAGTTCAAAATAAAATAATTTTTTTTATTGTACATAGGTAAATAAATGTATTTCATGTAGCATATTTACTCAATTATCCTTGCAAGCAACAAAGAAAGGAGTGAAGTTTGGCTTAGTAAGTTTTCGTTAAATCTACATGAAAGAGAATAGAATTGTTCTTGTCCTTAACTTAACTTAAGTATTTTTTTTCTTTTTTTTTTCTTCAGTTGAAATTGGACTATTGCATTGAAATTCCAAGTGCAAAGCAAATTTATCAGCTTTGGCTCTGTGCTTGTCAAAGTAGTTACGCCATTATTATTGTAGACGAGAAATTTGTAAGATAGAATATTGACTATGGAACAACGTTGAATAGTATAATGTTAAATCTTGGTCGTACAAATGTTGACATTGAATATAGTATAATTAGGGATTTTCCTCGAAGCATTCGAAGTTTGAATACTTTCTGGTGCTGATCTGTGATGGTCCGGGAGAGGAAAACAAAGCAACCAAAAGAAAAATAAAAACTCATATGCCGAATCCAACTAGGAAAACGTAATTGAAATCACTCAAATCCAATTTATGCAGACCGTAAGAAAATTCAATCACAAACCTAAACCTGCTTCAAGCAGTTTCCACTATACACCCTGTTTTTCACATGTCATACTGTCACTTGCCTTCTTGCTCTGACATGAATCTAAGGTTTGCACCAACTCCTCTGTAGCGCCAGCAGCCCGTAACACCTTCTGGTGTTCAATCACAATTTCGTCCCACAAATGAAGGCATCTAAGTTTACACTCGCGTTAAAAATTGTCGGAATTTAAATATTCCTAAGTGGCAGATGTTCTTGCAATTTTCTCCAATATCTCGAGATATGTTCGGCCAGCATCATTGCCAATATATGTTTTGCCTGTGGTGCACTCATCTGCTAGCTCCTCCGAGCATTCTTCCTTCTCTAATTGGACCTTTCGCAGATCATCCCTCAGAAGTTGAATCTGTTGTGCGGCATCATCATTAATTTTGAGTAGGGCCTCCGCCCTCTTATGCATATTAAGGATGTAATGGACCATCTGAAAGTGCAACATACAACACACATATATATATAAAAGTAAAATGGAGGTTACATTTGTAATTTCAACTTTCCCGCCTAAACTTTACACTATAATTTGGTAAGTTGTATCTTTGGTAAGTTTTAAATTTTGTTCTAATTTTTTTGAATACTAATAATGTAACCGCCCGATTTTCTAAACTAATTTAGGGAATAGTAAAGTGTCAATAATATTAAATTCGTTCATTTAAAATAATTTATTTTTTTAAAACTTAGTCAAGTCGTTACTAAAGGTCTATATTTACAAAACCTTCAATTTTACCAAGATCAAATTATTTTACCAATCAAGGTACACCGTGATAGCTTTGGAAATATACATTCATTTAAGAGATTTAAAAATATTTATAATAATATTAAGTATGTGCAACGGAAAATAATTGAAATATTCGAACTAACACAACCTAGACATATAATTCTATTTATTTAGGAATCTAGCATAATTCTCAATATATTTTAAATAAATTTTAAACAAGTAATCATTTAATTAAATTCATTTTCGAGCTAAACACCTAGCATGTGAATATAATGTTAAAAATCCCACCACCTAATCAAATTAACTAGACAACATAATAATTAATAACATCAAACATACTAACAGTCCATGAAGTATCTCAATCAAACACCTATTTTAAATCTAAACATACCAAAATAAAATAAACTGCATCAAACAGTATTGTCCAAAATTCAAGTATTAATCCCAAACAAAACCAATTGCAATTAATACACCAAATGCAATCCGACTCCGTCTCCACTTCAATCACACTTTCCATTTTTACCTGAGGATCAATAATGGGCTGGGGTGAGCTTCTTTTTGCTCGTGGGAGTCACAATTTATTACAATAACCATAAAGACAAAGAGGCATACAATGTAACATTTATTGATGCGCTTGTATTGACAAGATACATAGAACTAACTTGTATTGGCAAGTAGTATATTGATAATGAGCTAAACTTGTATTGACAAGTAGCATAATGACAACAAGCAAAAATTGTATTGGCAAGTAGCGAATTGTAAATCACTTGTATTGGCAAGTAATAATAAAAATAAAAGTACATGTATACAGTCAAGTAATTATAATTAAAGCAATAAACAGTTAGGACCTCCACCTGAAAGTGAGATGATTGAAAATGCAAATGCACGAATTAGTCCAAAGTCCTAGGCCCGTACTCACACTCCTCGATTACTACAACTAATAAAAGGAAAAGATATTTTAATAATTATAGATATAACGTGTATATATATAAATTTTATATGTTTATGTAGAATGGATAAAGAAAGAATAAAAAAAGAATTTGAAATCATTTTATTGTATAAACGAAGACTTGAAACCATAATTAGTTTTGACTGATATTCTTGTGGGTTAATTACAAAGAATAGAAAAATGGCTACTGGGCTTGGGTTGGAAAATTTGGAAATCATAGTTGGGCTTTTGAGAACTATTTCCCATTTCGACGCTGACCCCATTGCTTCTCATACGTTAAAAAAAAAAAAAAAATCATCTCTCTTCCCTCCTATACATTTCGCTGCCGACATCCACGCCTCGGTCCTTCCTCCAGTCTGATTTCCGGTGGATAAATCAGTGAACGACGGAGCATTCCCGCTTGATCCGATCGAACGGCGGCTCAGATGTAACTTATAAGGGGTGTGGTGTCGTCGGACTGAGAGACGGCCCGGTTGATGTCGCAGCGGCGTGAATGGCTCCGGAGCAGGTGGTTTCTGGCGGCCCGCAGAGCAACAATTTCAATTTTTTTTTTTTTTTACAGAGTTGGTGCCCCTCGGGTTTGAAGAAGAGAGAAGATGTTGGGATCGTCGAAATAGGTGATTGTTTATAAGAGGTTAAGTTTGTGTGGGCTGGGAGAAACAATGGTCGCCAGAAACTGGAATAAATTGTTACAGAAGAGCTGGAGAGAATTTTACCTTTCTTTGTATTCTGATTAGTGCGTAAAAAAATGTCTAAAAGTAAAGTTAGCCTATTTATACAGACTAATTTGTAGTTGTTAACTCCTTCTCCCTCACTCCACGATTTCATTCCCACCATCTCACACACCTACACATGTTCTCAACAGTTCAGGCTTAGAAAAACTTCCGTCTTTAACTCTATCTGTACCTATACAGGTTTGGGCTCAAGTTATGACCCTATGGCTATTTATTGGGCCTAATGTATTGGACCAATGATGCAATTTAAATGAGATGTATGAGAATGGGCCTGAAATTAAGCAAATAGACCCTAAAATGTCTTAACTAATAATATAAATAAAATTAATGGGTCACTAATAATATATTTGGACTAGGAAATCCAAATATTAATGGTTAATTACATGAAATGGGTTATGAGAAATTACGATAAAATCGCGCAAAATAATTAAATAATATACGAAAAATTTTCTCAGGTGTTACATCCCACCCCCATTGGAAAAAATTTCATCCTCGAAAATTAATAACATACTATGATTATAAAAATTAGAATATCTGGCACGCAACTCTTCCTCACTTTCCCAAGTAGCCTCCTCAGCACTATGATTTCGCCACTGAACTTTGACAAGAACTGTTTCTCGATTTCTCAATTTCTGAACCTTCCAATCGAGTATCACTTGAGGTTACTCAACATACGTCAAATCTTCATTCACTTCCACTGTTGAGTAGTTGATGATGTGACTCGGATCGTGTACATACTTTCTAAGCAAAGAGACGTGAAAAACATTGTACACACCCGAAAGTGCTGGCGGCAAAGCTAAATGATATGCTAGGTTTCCAACTCGGTCAAGAATCTCAAACCGCCCTACGTATCTTGGCCTCAACTTGCCTCTCTTACCAAAACGAATAACACCCTTGGTCGGCGCTACTTTGAGAAATACTTTCTCTCCAACACTGAACTCAAGATCTTTCCTACGCATATCCACATAAGACTTTTGGCGATCTTGAGCTATCTTAATCCTTTCCCAGATCTTCTCTATCACTCTTATCGTCTCTTCCAACATTACCGGGGCCTCAAATCTTCTCTCGCCAACTTCATCCTAGTAAACTGGAGACCCACACTTTCTTCCGTATAACGCTTCATATGGAGTCATTCCAATCGTTCCATGAAAACTGTTGTTGTAAGCAAACTCCACCAAAGGCAAAAGTCATTCCAAATTATTTTCGATGTCCAAAACACAGGCTCTCAACATGTCCTCGAGAGTTTGTATTGTCCTTTCTAAATGGCCATCAGTTTGTGGATGATACGCCGTACTAAAATTCAACTTAGTTCCCAAAGCTTCTTGCAGACTGCTCAAAAAACGTGATGTGAAGCGAGTATCTCTGTCTAAGACGATGGAAACAGGCACTCCATGTAACTTCACAATCTCTTGGATATATAGTTGAGCATATTGGTGCATCTTGAAACTCATCTTTACTGGGATAAAGTGAGCTGACTTCGTGAGTCGATCAACTACAACCCAAATTGCATGATTTCCTCTTTCCGATCGTGGTAAACCCACCACAAAGTCCATAGTGATTTGTTCCCACTTCCACTCCGGAATCTCAAGAGACTTCAACAATCCTAATGGACGTTGATGTTCAGCTTTCACTTGCTGACAAATGATACACTTTCTGACAAAATCGGCAACATCTCTGTTCATACCGTCCTACCAAAACATTCCTCTCAAGTCTTGGTACATCTTTGTAATGCCTGGGTGAGCAGTATATGGAGTATTGTGTGCTTCTTCCAATATTATTCTCTTCAACTCTGTAATATCGGGCACACAAATTCTCCCTTCAAAATACAATGTATCATCCTTAGACAATTCAAACCCTTTGCCTTCTCCGGCAAGAACATGCTTTCTCATCTTGAGTAGAAATGCATCTTGAGTTTGATCTTCCTTAATTCTCTCCTTTAGAGTCGGTTGTACCACTAAAGCTGCTAAGACTAAATTCATTGACTTTGGTGGTGTAACTATCTGAAGGTTCATCTTTGAGAATTCCTTGACTAATTTCTCCTCCCTAGTCAAGATACAGGTCAATTCTCCTCTTGCTTTATGGCTAAGTGTGTCTGCTACCACTTTAGCCTTTCCCGGATGGTAGTGAATAGTATAATCATAGTCTTTCACTAACTCTAACCATCTCCCTTGACTCATATTTAGCTCTTTCTGTGTGAAAAGATATTTTAGGCTCTTGTGATCCATATATATTTCACACTTAGCTCCGTACAGTAATGTCGCCAAATCTTCAAGGCATGAACTACTGCAGCAAGTTCCAAGTCGTGAGATGGATAGTTCAACTCATGTGGCTTTAGTTGCCTTAAGGCATAAGCAACTACCTTGCCATTTTGCATCAAAACACATCCCAAACCTTGCTTGTATGCATCACTGTAGATCACGAACTCCTTCTTTGGATCAGGGATGGTCAAAATTGGTGCAGTAATGAGTTTGTGCTTCAGTTTTTGGAAACTATTCTCACATTTCTCGTTCCACATGAATCTTTCTCCTTTCCTTGTCAATCGAGTCATTGGAGTAGATACCTTCAAAAATCCTTCCATAAACCTTCGGTAGTAACCGACGAGTCCTAGAAAGCTACGCACTTCGTTAGCATTGGTTAGTGTCTTCCAATCATTGGTAGCCTCAACCTTCGCCGGATCAACCTCAATTCCTCGAGCCATGATTACATGACCAAGAAACGCAACTCGATTGAGCCAAAATTCACACTTACTGAACTTCGCATACAACTTCTCCTTGCGAAGTGTCTCAAGAACAATCCTCAAATATTGTTCATGCTCGGTTTCATTCTTCGAGTACACTAGTATGTCATCTATAAGCACAATGACAAATTAATCCAAATAGGGATGAAAGACTCAGTTCATTAGATCCATGAAAATCGTAGGCGCATTACTCAAACCAAAAGGCATTACGACAAACTCGTAATGACCATACCTCGTTCAAAACGCCATTTTTGGGATATCGCTGTCTTTGATCTTTAACTGGTGATAGCTAGACCTCAGATCAATCTTAGAGAATACCCCATAACCTCTAAGCTGGTCAAACAAGTCTTCTATCACTGGAAGAGGATACTTATTCTTTATCGTGAGTCGGTTAAGCTCGCGATAGTCGATACACATCCTCATCGAACCATCCTTCTTCTTCACGAACAATACTGGCGCATCCCATGGTGACACGCTCAGTCGAGCAAAGCCCAAATCAAGCAACTCTTGAATTTTCACCTTCAACTCTTGCAATTCCTTTGGCACCATTCTATAAGGGGCTTTTGATATTGGTGTTGCTCTAGGCACCAAATCAATTGTGAACTCCACTTGTCTATCCAATGGAATTACTGGCAAGGTCTCGGGAAAAACATCAGGATATTCCTTGTCAACGATTATGTCAGCTACTGTCTTCTTTGAGGTCTCTACTCCCATTATATTCACCAAAAATCCTTGACACTCTTCTTTCCTTAACATCTTCACCACCTTCATAGCTGATATAACACGTGGACTTGCGTCACGCTTTGCTCCTTGGAAGGTGATCTCCACGTTGTTTGGCGAAAGTAATGTTACTCTTTTCTTCGAACAATCTATGTCGGCCTTATGCTTACTTAACCAATCCATACCCAAAATCACATTAAAGTCATTCATAGCTAGCAGGTAAGGGTCAACTAAGAGTGTATGTTCATTTATCTCTACAGTTATACTATTAGCTATTGAATCAACAGTAACCGCTTTACCCAAAGGTATGCTGATCTCAAGTGGTTCAGAAACTTTAACACATTTATAGCTAGTCATAGTATAAAACTTCTTAGAGATAAAACTATGGGAAGCACCGGTATCAAATAGTACAAAAGTAGGAATACCAGCAATTGTTAACATACCTGACATAGTTCCGATTTCCCTCTTCACTTCCACCTCTGGTAGTCCGAACATACGAGCTCTTCCACCCGATCCTTGATTCTGACCCCTTCTATCAGGTAGATTCTTCTTTGGGCAGTTCCATATCATGTGGCCTTTCTCATGGCATCCAAAACATCTATTTTGTCCTTGCAGACACACTCCACTGTGCTTCTTTCCACACTTGGAAAAAGTGGGGGTTTCACCTTGCCCTCTTGGCCTAGGCGGCAGCTCTGCCCTACCTTTCTTCCCACTAATATCACCACTCTAGCCCTGAAACTTCCTCTTGTTCGAATTCTCAGTAGGTGACACACGTGGCCTTTCCATCTCAAAACTAGCGGATATGTCCTCTACCCTGATCACGGCCTCCGCATATGTCATATTCCCATGTCTAGAAAGGTGATGACGAATCTGGTGTCTTAAGCCTTGATGGAACCTTCGTGATTTCTTCTCAGATGTATCCACCAGGGTGGGAGTGGTACACGTGGTAGTGCACACACTTTTAGGTCAATTTAGGTGTCGTTTTACGGACTTTTGTGTGCATATTCACGTGTGTTTGTTGCGTTTATTTCTTATTGGGCAATTTGTTTGTGCTATTTCTGTGTTAAGACAGGTGAAAAGGATCGAAAAAAGAAATTCAAACGATCACAAGTCGGTGGATCGGTCGAGGCAACAAAAGGAAGGGGCTAACTGAAGATCTCGGCCGAGACAGGATTGAAATCTCGGCCGAGACGAGTCTCCAGGGCAAACATGAAGAATTTGCAGAACTGAAGACCTCGGCCCAGACAAGAAATGCATCTCGGCCGAGATGAGCCTCCAGAGATTTCAGGATTTTCAAAGGACCAAGATCTCGGCCGAGATGTTTTGCATGCTGAAAATGCAATCTCGGCCGAGATGAGTCAAACCCTAGCCAACACAATTTCCCCTTTTTCACGTCTCGACCGAGATGCAAGTTGAATCTCGGCCGAGATCAGCTTTCGGACCAACTTTCTTTCACGTCTCGGCCGAGACACACTTGCATCTCGGCCGAGATTCCTTACCTTGTTTTAAAATCCTAAATGCGATTTTGCCTATTTTTTACTAGCACTTTCTTCCCTTATATATATATCATCCCATTCGATTTTTGACCTAACTTTTTGACCTAACCTAGAACCCATCCCCCACACATATTCAGCCACTATTCTCCATTGGAAGCAAGAGAATGGAAGGGGGTTGAAGATCTTGATCTTCAACCCTAACCTTTGGTTCTTTCTATCTTATTTTCATGTTTTCTTTAATTTTCTGTTATTTTATCTTTGTAATAGTTGTAATGGGTGACTAGCACCCTAGAATTCACTCTTGATCATTAGTTGAACCTTGAGTTTAATACATTTATGTGATTATTGCGGTTAATATTACCGATTGGATTATGCTTTGTGAATATTCTATGTTATTTGGGATTGTTGATTCACACTTATGAATTGAATTGTGGTTTGATCACCCATTTGGATATTTGTTTGTATGTTGCTAGAATAGGAAATTACTATCCATAATTGTAGGATTTCTGATTCCCGTGTAGCAAACAATAGATTTATTTTATTGGGGATAACATAGAGTTCGACCACTAGAACCGAACTTACGAGTTTTATGTTGAATCTACTCCGTTGTCTTAAATCTTAATGCACTCGACTATTGATTCTTAAAGAGCTTGTTTTAGGATTTGATAAGTTGAGTAGGATTAATTGAAGAGTTTATTTTGATTAATCATACTTAAGAGACAACAAGATTGGTAGAGCTTGTTATCAATCTTGGAGGAGTAGGAGTTCTAAGGCTAACTAATTGGGTATTAACAATAGTTGCATAAATCGTCCAAGACCAAGGTGAAACATGATCAACGGTGAATCGTTTTATTATTTGAAAACCAAAAAAACCAAAAAAAAAATCTCTTTATTAAAATCCCCCCACTTCTTTATTGTTTTTTCTAGCTTATTTACATTATATTTCTTGAACATAATAGTTTAACACATAAAGTAGAACTGTTCGACCGTTCTCCGTGGGATCGACCCTTACTTGCCACTCTACTAGTTAGAGTTGTAAGCTAAGGTTAAGTATATATTTTATATGCAAATTAATTTGGTATGGTCCAACGACTCGTACAAAATTTTGGCGCTGTTGCCGGGGAACGATTTAGAACGATTTTGTTTTATGTGTTAAGCGTTAGTTTTATTTACATAAATAGTTGTTTGTTTTGTTTATTTAAAGAACATCCGTCGAGCCAACGATGTTAAACAAAGGCGCTTGTCGGGAGGCAACCCGACATTTATTGCTTTCGTATATTCAATTTCGTGGTTTAGGTTGTTTACTTATATTTAGATATTGTATTATTATCTTCTTTTAGAGTGCAGAGATTATGATGATGAGGAACCGACCAATCCGTGAAATTCAAGGAGATAACACCAAATGGGATTGAAGAAGCCCAAAAACCACTGTGAGTTAGGACACCAATTCATACCCTTTCTTCCTCACAAACTTTGGTTTTCAACCAAGTTTGGGGAAGTCTTGGTAGGTGTATGTATTGGCAGCCCAAGAGTTTAACTTTCCGTATGCTACTCTATTGTCTTTTTGATTTGTTTAGACTTGAAATGGTTTGGTATCTTTGTATGGATTAGTCTGTTGCATTTTTAATAATCTGTAAAGTGGTGAATAAATGGTTGAGTTCATTAAGCACCAATCCGTACACTTTCTTTCCACAAACTTTGATTTTCAATCAAGCTTGGGGAGGGGGTGGTAGGTGTACGGATTTGGCCGCTTGGAAAAGTTGATTGGACCAAATTAGAATGAAAATGTGGCAAACGGTTAATGATGACAAAATTTTTCATCAAAATTTAAAATTTGGCTCATGGTAGAGCATGATAGGCTATGAGACGAAATTGAGCTTACATTCAAAACTTTTGATCAAATTGTTGCCTAGTGAGTTTTTGAGCCTTAAAAGATACTCCCACAATTGGAGTGATTTAAACTTTCTTTCGGTGTGAAATTCATTGAGTGCATCTAGTTGTCTCTAGAACTTGCCCTGATTCTCTATTTTGAATGATTCGGTGCGTGACATTGAAAATGGTCTTAGGAAATTCTTGACTTAAGCCTATTTCAAACTTGAAAATACACCCTTTTTCACCAAAAGATCGAAAATTTGCCTCTAGTTAACCCCTTGAGCTTTTAGCCTCTTGTTTGATAGCCCAACTATACAAGACAAGTACCTTTCGATTTAGCCTCTGACCTTAATTGGACTATTTGAGTATGAGGGAGGCGGTTGGAAGGTAGTCGGGTAAATTTAGGATTGAAAGGGGTAAACTATTGGGAATATTGAAGGGTGAAAGGAATTGAAACAATAGGCAAAGAATTGAGAAAACTAGTCTCTCCTAGTGTTTGAAAATAGTTTGTAAAAAAAAAAAAAAAGATCGAAAATCAGGAAAAGATTAAAAAGTCGATTGTATATATTTAGCCGACTGCTTTTGATTAGGAGAGACTAGTAATATAAATGTTTTTTTACCGGTGTTCTCAAAGTTGGAAACAAAATTCGAAAGAAAACACACTAAAGGGAGAAATGGAAAAGAAGTATTTAGGTTGTAAGTTTGTAATAGGGTGAAGAAATCCATTTGTGATTGGTTTACTAAGGAAGTAAATAGTGAGGTAGAGTGATTGTTGTTTGAGCGGTAGATGAGATTAGCTAACTTATTTAGTCCATTTTATAGTCACTTCTCTACCCAGATTATCCCACCGTACCCCAAACCAACATTACAACCCGTTAAAGACCTTTTTGATTCTTTGTCACACATGCCGAGTATACATTGAAGTTTAGATGATTGGCAAACCTATGGTAGACATTATTTGCATTTCAATGTGAGCGTATATACTACCTATTCAATACACTTGAAAGTCTAGAGATACACTCATCCGGTAAGGATTTCAAGTTGAGAGTGCCAAGTCTTGAAAGTAGTTGATATGGCTCTATCTCTTATGCTCAATGTTATCATGATTGCCTAACTTTTGGAAATTCCTTCTGAAATCGATTTCGCCACTTAAATATGCCCTAACAAGTGTCCTTTCTTCTTTTTCTTTATTTGTTCGGGACGAACAAAGGTCTAAGTTTGGGGAGATTTGGTACACGTGGTAGTGCACACACTTTTATGTCAATTTAAGTGTCGTTTTACGGACTTTTGTGTGCATATTCAGGTCTGTTTTGTGCGTTTATTTATCATTGGGCAATTTGATGCGTTTGTTCTATTTCTGTGTTAAGATAGGTGAAAAGGATCGAAAAAAGAAAGTCAAACGATCAGAAGTCGGTATCGATCGAGGCAACAAAAGGAAGGGGATAACTGAAGATCTCGGCCGAGACAGGATGGAAATCTCAGCCGAGATGAGTCTCCAGGGACACCATGAAGAATTTGCAGAACTGAAGATCTTGGCCTAGACAAGAAATGCATCTCGGCCGAGATGAGCCTCTAGAGATTTCAGGATTTTCAAAGGACCAAGATCTCGGCCGAGATGTTTTGCATGCTGAAAATGCAATCTCGGCCGAGATGACTCAAGCCCTAGCTAGCCTAATTTCCCCTTTTTCACGTCTCGGCCAAGATGCAAGTTGAATCTTGGCCGAGATCAACTTTCGGACCAACTTTCTTTCACGTCTCGGCCGAGACACACTTACATCTCGGCCGAGATTTCTTACCCTGTTTTAAAATCGTGAATGCGATTTTGCCTATTTTTTACTAGCACTTTCTCCCCTTATATATATATATCATCCCATTCAATTTTTTACCTAACCTAGAACCCATGCCCCACACATATTCAACCACTATTCTCCATTGGAAGCAAGAGAATGGAAGGGGGTTGCAGATCTTGATCTTCAACCCTAACCTTTGGTTCTTTCTATCTTATTTTCATGTTTTCTTTAATTTTCTGTTATTTTGTCTTTGTAATAGTCGTAATGGGTGGCTAGCACCCAAGAATTCACTCTTGATCATTAGTTGAACCTTGAGTTTAAGACATTTATGTAATTATTGCGGTTAATATTACCGATTGGATTATGCTTTGTGAATGTTGTATGTTATTTGGGATTGTTGATTCACACTTACGAATTGAAATGTGGTTTGATCACCCATTTGGATATTTGTTTGTGTGTTGCTAGAATATGAAATTACTATCCGTAATTGTAGGATTTCCGATTCCCGTGTAGCAAACAATAGATTTATTTTATTGGGGATAACATAGAGTTTGACCACTAGAACCGAACTTACGAGTTTTATGTTGAATCTACTCCGTTGTCTTAAATCTTAATGCACTCGACTATTGATTCTTAAAGAGCTTGTTTTAGGATTTGATAAGTTGAGTAGGATTAATTGAAGAGTTTATTTTGATTAATCATACTTAAGAGACAACAAGATTGGTAGAGCTTGTTATCAATCTTGGAGTAGGAGTTATAAGGGTAACTAATTGGGTATTAACAATAGTTGCATAAATCGTCCAAGACCAAGGTGAAACATGATCAAGGGTGAATCGTTTTATTATTTGAAAACCAAAAAATCGGAAAAAAATCTCTTTATTTGTCTTTGTTTATTTAGGTGATAGTTGTTATTTCATTAAAATTCCCCCTTCTTTATTATTTTTTCTTTATTTACATTATATTTCTTGATCATAATAGTTTAACACATAAAGCAGAACTGTTCGACCGTTCTCCGTGGGATCGACCCTTACTTACCACTCTACTAGTTAGAGTTGTAAGCTAAGGTTAAGTATATATTTTATATACAAATTAATTTGGTACGGTCCAACGACTCGTGTGGGAGCAAAACGGCACATCTTATTGAACTTTCTCTCATACTTAGTTACCGTCATTCCTCCCTGAGTCAAATCCATACTTTCTGCATCCGGTCCTTATAGATGCGTGGATAGTACTTCTCCATCACCACCTCCTTAAACATAGCCCAAGTAAGGGCATTCCTCTCCTCCACCGTCCTTTTTTTGCAATAGTCATTCCACCATACTCTTGCATCTTCCTTGAGTTGGAAAACAACATATGAAATCTTCTGAGCATCCAAACAGGCCATATACTCAAATATGTCCTCCAAAGTCCTGATCTATTCTTTAAGTACCTCGGGGCCCTCGAAACCATGAAATGTAGGGGCCTTGAACTGGTTGAACTGGTTTATCACCCTAGACTGCACTTGTCCAGGCATTGCAGCAGTAGTGATGGTTGCTCCTTGAAGGAGAGCAGCTATCCCAGTGAGTAGTTGTTCGGGATTGGGGTTTGCAGCTTGAGGGGCAGCTTCTTGGTTTGCATTTTGAGCACCTTGGATGGGGTCACATGGAGCAGTGTTCGGGTTATCAGTTCGATGAGGCATTGTCCTGCCAATGGTTCACTGATTTGATAAGTTATAGGGATGCGAGAAATGGGATAAGATAGTGATAACGTATAATAATATTAATAATAAAACAACACATAAAGGATAAGTAATGAGATGAGATGAAATGAAATAAAATGAAGTGAAATGAAATGATTAATTCAAATTGCTAATGATCATAACCCATGTGTGAAAATGTCAATGTCTACAACGGAAAAGAAATCCAGAAATAACAAAATACAACTAAAGGAAATAAGGAAATGCAATACTATCTAAATCAAAGTGAAATAATGATCATCACTGCTCATGATCTCAATGACTGGCATGGGTGGTGGAATTTCAATCCACGAAAACTCGGGCTCAGGCACGGGCTCAAGCACAGGCTCGGACTCAGGCATGGGTAAAGGTGCATGTAGAAGATCCTCATCCTCGTCTGTCTCATCATCATCATCATCGTACGGAATCATGTCCCAAGCAAAACTCGTCAAAAGTTCACTCGCCATGTATTGAAATCCATCTATCACTGCTTTTGCCTCTGGGCTCCTAGCTTGCGGTTGGTGCCAACAGTCAAGAATGGTATCGTTCTAATTCTCAGGTAAAGCATTTATCAGGTGGATGACCTGCTCTACAACAGATCCTTCTCTTCTAGAAGCATTCCACTTCTCAAGTCGATTAACTATGTAATGGGGTGCGTTCTCAGGAAGTCTGGGATCGTCCCACCAGTCGGCTCGTGCCAAGGGGAGAGGGTGAACATGAATGGCGGTGCTCTTACGTATTGTCTGTCATTTGCGTGCCATGCTAACAATAATATATATATATATATATATATATATATATATATATATTAAGGTTATGAATACAACTATAATGAAACATGTATACAATAATACAATGACTAGATAGTGTATTGATTGATAATGGATTGAGTAATTGTATTGTAATATGATGTGAATGATTGAATGCATTAAAATGAATAATTGAACGGGTACCTTAGAACTGGGCAATGAAGTAGAGACGACCGGACGCATATGGTACTTGTGATCAAGATTTAATTTTTAATTCAATCTATTTAACAAAAATAAATAAATTACAAGAGACGGGTCTACAGAAAAGTAAACTGGGCTTTGATACCACACTATAACAACCCGATTTTCTAAACTAATTTAGAGAATAGTAAAGTGTCAATAATATTAAATTCGTTCATTTAAAATAATTTTTTTTTTCTTTCTTATTAGACTTAGTCAAGCCGTTACTAAAGGTCTATATTTACAAAACCTTCAATTTTACCAAGATCAAATTATTTTACCAATCAAGGTATACAGAGATAACTTTGGAAATATACGTTCATTTAAGAAATTTAAGAATGATTTATAATAATATTAAGTATGTGCAACGAAAAATAATTGAAATATTCGAACTAAGAAAACCTAGTCATATAATTCTATTTATTTAGGAATCTAGCATAAGTCTCAAATATTTTGAATAAATTTTAAACAAGTAATCATTTAATTAAATTCATTTTCGAGCTAAACCCCTAGCATGTGAATATAATGTTAAAAATCTCACTCCCTAATCAAATTAACTAGACAACATAATAATTAATAACATCAAACATACTAACAGTCCATGAAGTATCTCAATCAAACACCTATTTTAAATCTAAACATACCAAAATAAAATAAACTGCATCAAACAATATTGTCCAAAATTCAAGTATTAATCCCAATAAAATCAATTGCAATTTATACACCAAATGCAATTCGGCTCCGTCTCCACTTCAATCACACTTTTCATTTCTACCTGAGGATCAATAATGGGCTGGGGTGAGCTTCTTTTAACTCGTGGGAGTCACAGTTTATTACAATAACCATAAAGACAAAGAGGCATACAATGTAACATTTATTAAAATGATGCGCTTGTATTGGCAAGACACATAGAACTAACTTATATTGGCAAGTAGTATATTGATAATGGGCTAAACTTGTATTGGCAAATAGCATAATGACAATAAGCAAAACTTGTATTGGCAAGTAGCGAATTGTAAATCACTTGTATTGGCAAGTAATAATAAAAATAAAAGTTCATGTATACAGTCAAGTAATTATAATTAAAGCAACAAATAGTTAGGACCCCCACCTGAAAATGAGATAATTGAAAATGCAAATGCTCGATTCAGTCCAAAGTCCTAGGCCCGACACTTTTCGATTCCTACAATTAATAAAAGGAAAAGATATTTTAATAATTATAGATATAATGTATATATATTAATATATAAACTTTATATGTATATGTAGAATGGATAAAGAAAAAAAATAAGAATTTGAAATCATTTTATTGTATAAACGAAGACTTGAAACCATAATTAGTTTTGACTGATATTCTTGTGGGTTAATTACTAAGAATAGAAAAATGACTGCTGGGCTTGGGTTGGAAAATTTGGAAATCATAGTTGGGCTTTTAAGAACTTGAATTAAGCCCTTGAAATTGGCTTTATTTCTTATTTCGACGCTGACCCATTGCTTCTCATCCTTAACAAAAAAAAAAAAAAAAAAAAAAAATCATCTCTCTTCCCTCCTATACATTCGCCGCCGACATCCATGCCTCGGTCCTTCCTCCAGTCTGATTTCCGGCGGATAAATCAGTGAATGACGGAGTATTCGCGCTTAATCTGATCGAACGGCGACTCAGATGCGACTTAGTACGCTTAAGGGGTGTGGTGTCGTCGGACTGACAGACGGCCCGGTCGATATCGCAATGGCGTGAACGGCTCCAGAGCAGGTGGTTTCTGGCGGCCCGTAGAGCAACAATTTCAATAATATTTTTTTTTTACAGAGCTGGTGCCCCTTGGGTTTGAAGAAGAGAGAAGACGATGGGGTCGTCGAAATTGGTGATTGTTTATAAGAGGTTAGATTTGTGTGGGCTGGGAGAAACAATGGTCGCCGGAAACTGGAATAAATTGTTATAGAAGAGCTGGAGAGAATTTTAACTTTTTTTGTATTCTGATTAGTGCGTAAAAAAATGTCTAAAAGTAAAGTTGGCCTATTTATACATACTAATCTGTAGTTGTTAACTCCTTCTCCCTCACTCCACGATTTCATTCCCACCATCTCACACACCTACACATGTTCTCAGCAGTTCAGGCTTAGAAAAACTTCCGTCTTTAACTCTATTTGTATCTATATAGGTTTGGGCTCAAGTTCTGAGCCTATGGCTATTTATTGGGCCTAATGTATTGGACCAATGATGCAATTCAAATGCGATGTATGAGAATAGGCCTGAAATTAAGCAAATAGATCCCAAAATGTCTTAACTAATAATATAAATAAAATAAATGGGTCATTAATAATATATTTGGACTAGGAAGTCCAAATATAAAAGGTTAATTACATGAAATGGGTTATGAGAAATGACGATAAAATCGCGCAAAATAATTAAATAATAGACGAAAATTTTTCTCAGGTGTTACAAATAACTTTTTCATTTCTTAATCCATTTTTATGCAAGATATATCATTTCAATGATCTTTTTACGAGCTTTAATGTAACATCCATATCATATATATATATATATATAATAATCAATTGAAAATTATATTATTTTTTGGCTAATAATATGTATTAAATATTGTGTACTGGCCTGCAAAATTAAATTAGTTAAACAAGTTTTATGTAAAACATATATAAATTGATTTATTTATAAAAGACAATTAGTTTATTTTATTTTACATTATATATTTTTTAAATATGAGATTCTACTGCACACACACACACATATATATATATATATATATATATATATATATATATATATATATATACCACAGTGAGAGTAATAATTTATTTTTATACTTTTCCGTCAAAACATTTAGACCATAATTGGTACTGTCCCCATTTTTATTAGATTGTAGATTTAGTTTTTGTGAATTGTTTTTAAATAGATGTCCTTTTAGTTTTTTTTTTTTCCAAATATTTTCAATACTATCTCTAAAAATCTCTAATTTGATAACTTATCATATCTAGTATCATATATAAGTGGAAAGAAAGATAATATAAATAAAATGTGAGGATAAATTGAGTTTTTTCGCTAGAAGGCCTAAATTTTTAGAAAATGGCTCAATTGGAGGCATGAATTTTAGGAGTTTTCAATTAGGGACCTGAATCTAGAGTGTAGATCTTGAATTTTATTCTCAAGTTAGGGCTTACATATTAAAAAATAAGACATGTTATCTGATATATGGAAGGTTCAATAGTATATATAAAAAAATTCAATATACTCTGTACTGAAAGTTTTAATCTTCTCCATAGTGAATCTTACATCGAATAATATTTTATGTTTTTTCAAGATGTAAGACCTAAATTAAGAATAAATTTAAAATCTAGCCATCTAATTGAGAAAGACTCAAAACTCAGGCCATGAATTAAGAACCTCCAATATTCAGGCCCCTAATTGAGACACTTTTCCAAAATTCAAACCTTCAACTGAAATTCAGCTAAAATAAATTAAGGGTTTTGTAGGAAGAAGGGGAATTCGTTTTAGGGCTATTTTTTTGTCATTTTCCCCTGTTATCTAATTCTCTTATCCAAAACTAAGAGTACATATAAAACAAATAGTATGTTACTATCACATCTATATATATAAAAGTAAAATGGAGGTTACATTTGTAATTTAAATTTTCCCGACTAAGTTTTACACTATAATTTGGTGAGTTGTATCTTTGGTAAGTTTTAAATTTCGTTTTACATTTTTTAAATACTAATAACTTTTTCATTTATAATCCATTTTTATGCAAGATATATCATTTCAATGATCCATTCACGAGCTTTAATGTAACATCCATATGATATATAGAATAATCAATTGAAAATTATATTATTTTTTGGCTAATTATATGTATTAAATATTGTGTATTAGCCTGCAAAATTAAATTAGTTAAACAAGTTTTATGTAATAAATATATAAATTGATTTATTTATAAACTACAATTAGTTTATTTTATTTTACATTATATATTTTTTTAATATGGGATCTCCTACTGTATCTATTTATATACACCACAATGAGAGCAATATTTTATTTTTATATGTTTCCGTCAAAAAGTTTGGACCATAATTGGTATTGTCCCCATTTTTATTAGATTGTAGATTTAGTTTTTGTGAAATATTTTTGAATAGATGTCCTGTTATTATTATTTTTTTCAAATTTTTTCAATACTATCCGAATTACTATCTCTAAAAATCTCTAATTTTCTAACTTATCATATCCAGTATCATATATAAATGGAAAGAAAGATAATATAAATAAAATGTGAGGATAAATTGGGAAATTCCACTTGAAGGCCTAAATTTTTAGAAAATGTCTCAATTGGAGGCATGAATTTTAGGAGTTTTCAATTCGGGGCCTGAATCTAGAGTCTAGATCTTGAATTTTATTCTCAAGTTAGGGCTTACGTCTTGAAAAATAAGACATGTTATCTGATAAATACATGGAAGGTTCAGTAATATATATAAAAAAATTCAATATACTCTGTACTGAAAGTTTCAATCTACTCCTTACTGAATCTTACATCGAATAATATTTTATATTTTTTCAAGATGTAAGACCTGAATTAAGAATAAAATTTAAAATCTAGCCATCTAATTGAGAAAAACTCAAAACTCAGGCCATGAATTGAGAACCTCCAATATTCAGGCCCCTAATTGAGACACTTTTCCTCTAAATAGGTAGTATTATAAATAAAGAAAAGAAAACAAAGGAACGAGAAATGTGGAGACCACAGGGCGATCACTCACAAAAAAGTCGAACGAAAAACTTTTTCATGCCATAAGCCGGCAGATAAAGGTATTCTAAATAAAACTAAAATTGACTAATGAAGATAAAGCAATTACAAGACAGTCAATTTAGAGCAAATGAAAACTGAAACTGGCCGGTTCGGTTGGAGAGAATAACTGATTTGGAATTATCGTCGAACAAAATACATAGGTCGAGCTCCCAAACATGTTGCTCTATGTCACGAAACCCGAGCGTGGGGGATTAGCAACGCTCCTCACATCCGTGTGAGTCTAAAAATCCCTCTGATGATTTCAATGCCTTAGCTCAGAGCTATCAAACCTATGAGTATGACCCGACAACAAATTCCAAAACGAGAAAAATCCTCACCAATGAAAACAAAGCAGCCCATGATCATATCGTCGAAACCAGAAAATCAGCAGGAAGCAAAATAAATAATCAGAACAACCCAATAAACGGCCTCCTCTAACTGAAACCAGAAAATCAGCAAGAAGCAAAATAAATAATTAGAACAACCCAATAGACGGCCTCCTGTAAACAGACCCGGTTCACCGGCGAACCGATCCGGTTCACCGTGTGACAGTCATATATAAGTTTTTACTTTTCAAAAATTCAAGCCTTCAACTGAAATTCAGCTAGAATAAGTTAAGGAATTTCAGTTGAACTATCAAATAAATAGTATGTTACTGTGACATATACTAAAAATCAAACCTTATTTTAATCTTTTTTACCGCAAATAAATTTTTATTTTTAATCTATTTTTTATGTATAATATATCAAATTAAAGCTCTTTTGAAGATCTTTAATTTCACATGTATTACACATATATTATAATTAGATATTTAATTTGAAATATTATCTTGTTTGTTTGTTGATTATTTGAATAAGATTTGAGCATTAAGTGTGGGTTGTACTATAGCCTGAGGTAAGAATACAACTAAAATTTGTTAAATAGTGTGCTGATTATCTTATCAATAGCAAAACTAATAAATTTATTTTATTGACCTAAAATTTTCTTCATTTATCGTGTCGAGATAAAATTCATTAGCCAAATAATTAAATATGTACTTTATTAAATTAAAAATAAAATTTAATGTATAATTTAATAATCGACTTATTAAAGTATTATATTTGTAAATATTAAGTTTTTGTAATAATATTTTTTGCTTGGTTTATCACAGGACTACAACTTTCACATATTTATATATAATAGTTAATGTATTTATAAAGCATATGTTCTATTAAATCCATATATCACATGGAAGAAACTTATAGTTACAGCACTTATATTTTTTTATATATTTAATCAAATTATTCAAATATTTATTTGGTTTAGAATACATCAGCACCATTTTCAATATTAAATTATATAATATTTTGTTTAATTAAATTATTATTATTTGAAAAACTTTCTGTGCATCGCACATGAGTGATACTAGTAATATCTAATAACAAGATCAACAGGAATGTGCTTGCCATGTAAGTTAGCCGACCTTTAAAAGTAAGTTAGATCTTAAATTGTAACATGCAAACAATGTGACACCAAGTGAAATATAAAATTATAACCTGCAAACAATTGGCTGTTTCTCCCTAGTCGCGGGAGTTCAAAAGACAAAGTGTTCTAGCCCAGGCTACACCACCAGCTCCATCATCCCCGTAAGAGAGTATCTCCTGATAGCCCATCCCACATTCAGAGCCAGTTGATAGCTCATCTATATTCTCATAAGATCCCTTCAAGGCACTGTTAACCTCTTTGCAACTAAATTCACCACCAGCCACCCTGTCCTGATGGTGGTCGTCCCTACAGAGAGGGGGAGGAGTTGGCTCCTTGTGTGACAATACTTGGCTCATTTCCTTGTCCAGTACCATTGCATCAGAACCACCTGCCACCCTATTATCCGAAAGACTTTCTCTGAAGGCCCGCAATTGTTGAAAGGTTAATCGTCGGTCTGCCATGTTTACAAAATATTGTTACTGGATGTCAAGGTAGGAGTTACAAGAGCAAGACTAAATGAAGTGTGATGATGGCATCGTTGCACTGAAATTATACCAGCATCTAGAGGTTTTTGGAATAGTTTCCATTCAAAACACAAACTCTGGATGAACCGTCCTTCCATACAAATGTTGATCTGGCTCAGAGTTCTACTCCATCCTCTTCTTACACCCCAACCCATATCCTTAACATAAAAAAATTGGTCTCTCCAGTTGGGTGGGTTCCTGGGAATCTTCTTCAAAACCTTCTCACCCTTACGCCCGCTAAACGTAATGAATTGAGTTTGCTTAACGAGAGTCAAAGTAAAGAGGGAATTGAAACTTATGAAATCAAATTTAATGTTGATTTGCAGCAATATTCTACAAAAAACATTCTAAGTTAAGAGAATATTGGGTGCTAGCTGGCTCAGAGAAAACCCATATTTCAGGTAAATTTCATTCAACAAAGGGCTGGGAGGAATTGTAAGTCCGTTGCGGAACTGATCGAGAAACACGGTGAAGTAACTAGTTGGAGGATCCGTCATTATGTCACTCCACCTAAGCACTTTATACGGATACTTACTGAGGGACAATCCCGAGATGCCCCAAAGATCACTTATGTCGGAATGGGTAAGGGTCGCCGACACTGAAATCTTAGACCGCTTGTTGTTGGGGTCGTTACAGTCCACCATGTTATCTTCTTCTATTTCCAATGCCTTATTAGTGGTGCCGGCTGATCCAAAGCCAAACACATCGCAACCACGCTTACCAAAAGCATGAACGCCACCAGAGGAACATGCAAATTGTAGGAAATCTTGTACCATGTTTCTCCCTTGTCCACCTACAATCGTTTGACCGTCCATCCACATCACATTTACCAGAAAGACTTTGATACTAGCATATTCAAATTGACGACGGAAACTAATAATGTAATTGTTTAAATTTAACTGAAAAGAAGTCTACACAATGCTACAGGAAAATTGTTCTTTCACACAACAAAGCACGGTCTCAAATAGTGAGTATTTATCACACCTGTATCATTAGAGGCAACATCTTGTCACTAGTTAGTTAGATTTGCACCGAATTTGGTGCCAAATTCGTCTCAAAAGTTTCTTGCAACAACAAGTTGCGTTAAAAAGTTGACTCAAAATATATTAAAATATTTGGTATTGAGAGTTTTCTTACCAATAGAACTCACACGCAACCTATTAGTAGTAACCCATTTTTTGTCTCAAAGAGACCTCTTTTGTTGCAGATTGGATCCTCTATTCCAAAGACTAGTGCTTTAACACCATTAGATGTATGACATAAGGTAAAATAGTTAAAATGAAGAAAATTGTCTCTATTGATTTTTAGTTATATGAGATGTGGCACACATCAAGTTAATTAATGCACTACCTCATGAGGTAGCACATAACTTCCCCAAAGGGTATTCCACCTTATATTCTAACTATATCAATACACTCCACGTGTCTAACATGATATTATTGTGACATCATAAACAAGAAGGTGACATATATTAGTTGAGTTGGAACAGGTCATGGAGTACTATTTGGAATAGAGGATCTTGTTTGCTTTTGTTGTATTGATAAGGTTGTGGTAAACAATATTGCCATGGAAAACTGTCAAAAAAATAAAACACCGAACAAATATGCACGTTTCCATGGCATACGCGTTAATAAAAACCAACCATTAATATTTCAAAAAATAAGGCATTAATAAATAGCAAGGAATAATATTTCTAAAAATAAGGTTAATTATGATTTATAATATCATAATCCCGACAATAAATCGTAAGATAATTTCAGGACCGTTTTCCTGTTTTAGATTTTGCAAGATATACAAGATTAATAACTTAGGTCAATAAATTAAGGCCATTATTCTTGGTCCTTAGACTGTGAAAATGTATAATTGGGTTGATCCCTCAAATCATAATTTTGGAAAGTTACAGATCAACATTGATATTTCTAGTAAAATATTATTGTGCATATATGCCTAGGTAGCTTTGCAAGGGAAATTTATTTGTGTCGATTTGTAAAGCGTGCATTGCAAACAATAGAAAGTAACAACAATATGTACCCAACAATAGTGTTTCCATTTTTTCACTATGCCTTGCAAGTTGAAGCACATCCAATATCCATTGCAAAACATCAAATCTTTTATGTCTTGCAAAATCAAACCAAATCTTGAGTTAGGAATTAAAAACAAATTATAAATAATATATATATATATATATATATATATATATATATATTTATTTAATATACCTTGTTTGAACCTTAGAATTCCACATTCAAATAAATTTAAAATTATAATAAAGATTTCTTCATAGAGATATGAATCTACCTGTGTAGAAAAGAACATAACTTGCATTGCAATGCATCCAAACTATGCAAACCAAAATAAAGTCTTTTATTGTTTGCAACCATCTTTTGCAAAGAAAAATATAATATACACATAATAAAAAGTAAAATATATAAATAAATGTGTTCATCTAAGTCTAAACCTAAATATACATTATTTTCCAACATGAATTAAAATAAACAAAAATATTAACTTGTATATCTAACAATAACATCTTCGTCTTTCTCATTTCATAGTCAAATTTAAATATTTTATTTAAAATATAATATATTAAAAATTTACATTTCATCCAGAATCTCATTACTAATAAAATACAATCAACTAAACCACAACATTCTCTGTGACCGTTGATGAACAAGATATGTTGGTCACTTAGCAATGATTTTCCTGCACCATCTATCCAGTGATCTGTTTATGTTTTTAAGGCAATATACTTTGAAATTGGATCGGTACACTTTTCGAATAATGAATTTCTAGCACGAAACATTATCAACCAAATAAAAAGAATCAATATGAAACAGGATCTACAATTATAATATAGAAAAGGATAAAACTAAAAAACATTCCAAAAAAGAATAATCAGTTAAAGAAGCTACAAGAAAAATATCGTGATGAAAAAAAATCGGAGATGCTCGTATAACAAGAACCATTAGGCAAAATACGGATCTTAAGACTTGTGACTTCAATGGTAGGATAAATTATAATGGTCAACAATATTATCTAGCTATATATTTTTTTTCATTTTTTCATACTGACTTATCTTATAACTCATCCATCTAATCCTCTTTATCTTCTCTTTGTCTTCATGTCAAAAAATACAAAAACTCATTCATCGGCGTCCAAAAATACTCAATTTACTTATTCATCGGCATCTTTGGGTCCAAAAATATCGAATTTGGATCTTAGGATGTGTAATTTTACATGTTGACTTAATTTATGGACAGAAATTTGATTTTCTCTGACTGAATTTTCGATGCTTCTAATGCAATCCCGATCATCGCTCAAATTAGATCTTAAATTGTGTGATTTTAGATATAGAATTAATTGAAAATGTTAAAAATCATAATTGAATGTTTCGGTGGCTAGAGATGTGATTTTTTCAGACTCTGAGTATTCAAAGAACTTTTTCATCTTCAAAACCAAGTGCTTTCTAATGGCGGAATCTCGGATCCTTTTCAAATAATACCCAAATTGGATCTTAAAATGTGTCTTTTTTGGTGTAGAATTAATTGGAATAGTTAAACTCAACGTTTGATCAATTCTACAATCTCATATTTGTGTTTTGAGAATGAAGGGAATTCTCTTGTTGTAGGTACACCACTGTAGTATTTTTATGGATGAGAGAGATAAAGATTTTGGTCATTTTTTTTTTTTTTCGAAGCAGTTAAAAATGAAGGGTAAAAGTAGCGCGTAATAAAATGAAGGGCCAGGATTTAGCAGGTAAACATCCAACGATCAATTTCTAGTGCGCATTAATAATGCACGGGCATTAGGCTGGGCATTTTTTGCCCGAATTGCCAGCTCTACTTACAAGAGATGCAAACGTTTGCATATGCATACGATATATAAATGTTTATACGATCTCATAGTTTTTTACTGTTTACTATCTATTTTGATTTTCATATATATTACTTTTGTTAGACATCATCGCCTTATTATTATGCCACGCGTTTTATGGACTCCATGTTATGGCGTCTTTCATACCTTTGGAAAAAGTAATATTGGTGGTATATTTGAAATTAACTCAAATAACAACGAAACTGGTAAAGTCGAGGCACGAGTTTGACTTGTTGTCCGTAAGATGATATTGTCCTGCATCCAAATGCTCACAGTCTTCGGCAATTGTCCACAAGATACAACGACTTTTAACTTTAGGATCGCAGTATAACGAAACAAAAGTTTTTGGTAAACTACTGATACTCAGGACTTTCTTGATGACTCAAAAGACTCAAAGACCACAATTTACAAAAATATGATAAACACAGACTGTAGTGATTGTTGTTGTATTGGTAAGTGGTTCGAGTAATTATGGTTGATTGAAGATGCAAATGATAATGCCTATTTATAGACTTCTAGGCGTTATTTTGTGAATAGTTGCACCATTTCAACTTGATCAAACACATCCCTTAGATATTACCTCTTCACCGAAGGATACAATCTAATAGTTAGATCACACCATTTTTTAAACGCTCACGACCTTTCGTTTGCACCTATTTCACTTGAATAGTCAAAACTTTTCTAAATACCCTTTCGTTTAATAGACACTTCTTCATTCACACTCCGAAATTCAATCAATTCCCCACGTGAATGGAAGAAGTTGTTTCAATGTTAGAACTGCTCAGAGATTGATCAACACCAACCTTCCAAATCCAACTTATAATACAACTCCAACATGAATGACAACTAAAGCATGTACTCTAAATTGACACACACAAGAAAGTCCTGATGGCCGCCATTGCATCGAGATAGGTAGCTTTTGCCTTAAAACTTCCCTAGTGAGATGCTATCGGTTATACTCGTGGCTCAGTGAACGCGATGAATTGAACTGACAACTTTTTGTATACACCAAAATAATATCATTCATACAATGACAATTCTGATATCATTCGATTCTCACATTATGCCGTTATGAGCCGTGGGCCATATCTTGGATTTGTAAGTGTTTAACTTGAAGCGACCTAACTTGTTACATATATAGGTGACCTCCTTTAAAGACTTAATCAAGGGGTGGCCTAAAATACCTCACCACATTTGGTAGATGAGTCATTAAAGGGTAATCGCTTAAACTTACCACATGTCATCAGATCAGTACTTGGCATCTCTAGGAACGAGTTTGAATGAGTTGCAATTTTTAGACTGAACACATTTGAGTTCCAAATGCCCGAATGCACCGTTCATAACTTAGTTGTCTCATTGCACCAAGTTTGTGGGATCTCCACCCATCATGGTTGAGTTATCGCTATTCACTGTCTTGGAATGTGGGTTTTTGAACTCATCCCTTAGACATGCAACGTAATTGATCTCCCTTTAATATTTTCATTCATGGATCTGTATTATATTAGAGATAAGTTGCCTTATGGCCTTCAATTCTAGCTTGACACCCCCCACATTTGAACACTTATGTAGGAAGATCATATCTCCCACAATTAAACACTTATGAAAAGACTTCATCTCTTCACAGTTTGACAATTATATAGAAACTTAATTCCCATATTGGGGTGTGTAGGCCATATATTAAGTAATCAATCTACAGATTAAACTACTTGAATTGTAGTTTGGAAACTACGTAACTATTTCTTCAACTACCACTGATTTAGCCCATTTGACTTGTATCTAATTTCTGTTAGGCTCAAATCCTTTATTCGATTTAATTTATGTCCACGATTTAGCCCAATGGACTTACACCCATCTAGTTGAGAAGATGTCTTATTCAAAGACAATACCACTTTTGGACTCCTTGAGTCCATCAAATTGGACATGCTTCCTCTTTGGGCTTCTCTGAGGCCATACAATTATGCAAGTTGGGCTTGACCCAAATCGCCTCACACAACCACCCATTTGTCTCACTGATGTGGGATTTTGGTTTTCCATCTCAACAAACATTCGCTCTTAAAATAAAGTCTCACCAAAATTCCAACTCTTGTGGCCTGCTCAGTCTTTATTTAAGCGAGAATTCCCACCATCCAATTGAATTAGGTGTCTATCTGCGCCCTAGCAGATTCGTGTCTCACTTTATTAAGATACCATAATATGAGTCCCAGAACTAATTAGGCCCTCATACTTCAGTTAAACCGAGTCCCAAAATTTATTTAGGCCCTCAATGCTGAATTAAGCCTAATTTTTTTAATTGGCTTTCTTTGTTTGAAATTCTTCAAACTTCTACATGCCCCTTGCACATGTCAGACTGTTCTTTGCTGACTAATTTGGTCAAATCCAAAGACCAAATAATTGAATTAGGCCCAAAAATTATAGTAACAAAATACTAAACAAGGCCTTAGTTAAATTATATTTAACTTGGGTTGAATGCATCTTGGGCCCCCACAACGCAGACTTGCGATTGGGCTTAAAAATGGGCTCACAACGTTATGACCCAAATTAATGTCAAACACCAGTCCTCATTAAGTCCATTAGGCCCATTTCATGTTTGTAATCAGACTTCAGGCCTGAAGGAAAATGTTACCAATTAAACACTTAAGAATACACAACAATTTCACTCACACTTTATCAAACAAATGGCGAACTCTCTCAAATTAAACTCAAGAATTAAAACAGAAAAACAATCAAAACAAGAGAATTACGTGGTTCGGCAATTGCCTACATCCACGGGCTAGGAGGAGATTCACTAATCACTGAAAAATGAGTTACAATCAAGAGTTTGAGCTCAAAATACCTATGTCTCTTCTTCCTCTCTTTATCTCTCTTCTTTCTCTCTCTAGAATGACAAATGAATGGAAATGAGATATAACAAATTAACTTCCTCAACTAATAACCCAGCTGGAATTAGAATTGGAACAAAAACCGAGCTAAAATCCCAAAACTGCCACCAACTAACTACTGCAGAAATGAAACAACAACAGAAACCTCATAGAACGACAATGGTTTCTGACAGTTAATTCTGTTACAAACCATTGTCTTTCTCCTTTTCCAGAATTTGTATATCTGAACTGCTTTTCTTCATCTGCTTTCTTTAAGCACTTTTCTTCCCGCTTTAAATCTTTATTGTGAACAGATTTGATGCTCAATGTTTAGACAATCACCTCATATCAACATTCTACACCTTGGCTAAACATATATCCACAAAACCAGCAACTCAAACTTTGTTCATAGCAATCCTCCACCTGAACCTCACAGCTCTTATTTCAAGAGTTGTCCTTCTAATTCATTTGTGATATTTGAACTAGTTGCATACAGTGTCTGAACTTGTTTGCAGCTAATGATTTTGTTAGCATGTCTGAAGTATTATCTTCAGTTCCAATTTCCTCCAATGTAACAGTCCCCTTTTCAGCTATATCTCTCACAAAATGAAGTCTAACATCTATGTGCTTACTCCTTTCATGAAATACCTGGTGTTTTTCCAGATGTAATGCACTCTGGGAATCACAGAACACTCTCACTGATTTCTGAACAACTCCAAAATCTTCCAAGATGCCTCATAACCAGATTGCCTCTTTTACTGCCTCTGCAACAACAATATATTCAGCTTCTGTGGTTGACAAAGCAACCACAGACTGCAACATTGATCTCCAACTTATTGCTGCTTCAAACAAAGTAAAAATATATCCAGACTGAGATCCTTGAGTCTAGATTTGTTGCATAATCTGAGTCACTACATCCCTGCAAAACATCACATCCATCATCATCAGCTGATTTCTTGAACAAAATACTTGATCCCCTTAAGTATCTGAGTACCCAATTCAATGCTTCCCAGTGAGCTCTTCCTGGATCAGCCATATATCTGCTAGTTACACTTATTGCATGTGCAACATCAGGCCTGGTACAAATTATTGTGTACATTATGCTGCCTATTGCATTTGCATAAGGAATTTTCCCCATTTCATCTGCCCCCTGCTTTGTCTTTGGTTTTTGTAACTCAGACAACTTAAAATGTTGTCCTAGTGGCACCGACACACTCCTGGCTTCCTGCATGTTGAACCTCTGCAATATTTTCTATATGTAATCTTTCTGATGTAGACACAAAACTCCACTAGTCTTGTTCCTTTCTATGTCCATTCCAAGTATCCTCTTTGCATTGCCAAGGACCTTCATCAAATACACTCTGTAACTCACCCTTTAGGTATCTGATTTCATCTTTACTCTTACTTGCAACCAGCATGTCATCCACATAAAGTAGCTAAAAAACTAATACACCTTTTCCCAACAAATTTTAAGTACACACAACTATCATACCTGGACCTAACATATCCGATTCTTCTCATGTGTGTATCAAATTTGATGTACCATTGTCTTGCTCTTTGCTTCTGTCCATACAGTGATTTTTTCAGAAGACAGACTTTGTTTTCACTTCCTGGCATAACAAATCCTTCTGGTTGAAACATATAAATTTTTTCCTTTAAATCTCCATGTAAAAATGTTGATTTTACATCTAACTGTTCAAGCCCCAGGTTAAATTATGTTACCAAGGCTAGTAATATTCTGATAGAGCAGTGTTTGACAACAGGGGAGAAGATTTCATTGTAATCTATTCCCTATCTCTGAGTAAAACCTCTGGCTACTAGTCTAGCTTTAAACCTATTAGATTCAGTATGAGTTACCTCTACTTTCCTCTTGAAAATCCATTTATAGCTAACCAATTTTTGCTTGTATGGTCTGTCAACTAGAGTCCAGGTGTTGTTCTTCTCCAGTGAGTCAACCTCTTCTCTCATAGCTAACATCCACTTATCTCTGTCACTACTCATCATTGCCTCTTTATAATCCCTTGGATCATTACAATCAATCTCCTCAGCTGCTACAAGAGCATATGCTGTAAGATAATCATCAGCATACCTTGTAGATTGCTTCACAGTCCTTTTTTCCCTGTCCCTCACCAGCTGATAGTTCTTCAAACTATCATTTGGGCTTGTTTGTTATTCTTCCTCAGAATCTTCTGATGATTCCAGTTTATCTTCTGACAATGGTTCCACCTTAGCTGGTAACTTGTCTTCTACTGATTCTGAAACCACCTTCACCCTCTGATTTTTTGTGAGGGGCATAATGTCTTCTCTGAAAACCACATCGCTGCGGATCATTATTCTTCCAGCACCAGACTCTGTACTCCATAATCTGTATCCCTTCACCCCAGGAGGATATCCAAGCATCACACATTTTATTGCTCTTGCTTCTAATTTGTCCTATTTAACATGTGCATATGCCCTACATCCAAATGTTCTGAGATGTGAGTAGGATGGTGATTTTCCTGTCCATTTCTCTTCAGGTGTTAACTGATCATTTGCTGATGCTAGACATCTGTTAATTAGATAAGCAGCAGTAGAAACTGCTTCTCCCCAAAACCTTTTATCCAGTCTAGAACTGGACAACATACACCTTATCCTTTCCAGTATTGTTCTATTCATTCTCTCCACTACACCATTTTGTTGTGGATTTGCTGGTACAATTCTGTGCCTTTTATGCCTCTGTCACTGCAGAATTTACTGAATTCTTCTGATAAGAATTCTAATCCATTGTTAGTTCTTAAGCACCTGACCTTGACATTCTTCTCATTTTCTACCTCATTGCACCAGCTTTTGAATTTGTCAAAAGCTTTAGCTTTGTTCTTTAACACATAGATCCAGAGCTTTCTTGAGAAATCATCAATCAAACTTAAGAAATACTTTCCTCCTCCAAGAGTTTGAACTCTTGAAGGACCCCACAGATCAGCATGGATGTATTCCAAAACCAGAGTTGAGTTGTGTTTTCCCACTGGATAAGGCTGCTTCTTGTTTTTACCCAGTATACAGTCTTCACACACAATTTTTTGAGCCACTATCTTCTTTGTAGTCAATCATGTTTTGTTTTGCAAGCTGAGTTAGTCCACTTACACTGACATGTCCCAATCTGGCATGCCAAAGCTTATTACTATCCTTGACTACATTCTCAGATTCACCAATTACTAGAGTGCCAACTAGATAATAGAGACTGGCTCTTCTTATCCCTTTCATAACCACTTTGGAATCCTTTATTAAATCTAACTGGCCATTTTCAGACTTGAAACTGCACTCTCTTTTTTCCAAAGTCCCCAAACTAACAAGATTTCTCTTAAGCTGGGGTGTATATATCTAACATCTTTCAAGATTTTAACAGAACCATCATGCACTTTGGCCATGATATCACCTATTCCTTTAACTGAACATGATTGATCATTTCCAAGCATGACTATTCCAGTTTCTTGTTCCTTAAATTCTTTGAACCATTCTAGATTAGGACTCATATGGAAACTGCATCCAGAATCTAAAATCCAGTGTTGTTCAGTCTTATATTCAGAGATATTAAGTCCCTGAGGTTCTTCTTCTGCAGCTTCAACTACCTCTGCAGAACTTGAGGCTTGGGTTCCCTTTTGAGCTTGTTTCTTCTTCCACCCAAAGCAATCCTTCTTCAGATGGTCAGGCTTCTTGCAAAAGTAGCACTTCCTTGTCTCCTTTTGATCCAATTGCTTTCCCTTATTGTCTTTTGTCTGGTTTTGCTTCGACTTGAAGTTCTTGCCCTTCTTTATACTTAACGCTTCTCCTGCCCCATCTATCTTGTCTTGACTGAGCCTTTGAATTTCTTTTGCTCTCAAGGCTGTTTGAACTTCTGTTAATGTAATGTTGGTCTCCCTTTCATACAACATTGCATCCCTCAAATGATCATAAGATTGTGGCAGAGAATTTATCAGCAAGATGACCTTGTCTTCATCGTTCATTTTAACATCAATGGCCTCTAAATCATCAAGTGTTTTATTAAATTCATCCAATTGATCCTCCACTGATTTTTCTTCAGAAAACTTATAAGAGAACAGTTATGTTTTAGATATAACCTGTTTGCCATGGATTTGGCCATGTACAGTTTATCCAGTTTCTGTATCACCTAGTAGCACTCTTCTCTTTGGAGACTTCCCTCAATAATTTTTCAGACAAACAGAGAATCAGTAGGTTGTGAGCCTTCTTCAAGATATCCAGCTTTTGATTCTCCTCCATCTTTTCTGAAAATGCTTTCTCCCCCTTCAATGCAGCACCAAGTCCTTGTTGAACTAACAGTGCTTTTACCTTGATCTTCCATAATCCGTAGTCATTATTCCCATTGAACTTTTATGTCTTAATCTTTGAAATGGACATTGTTGTTGATCAAGAATTGACCTCTTCTATGGAAATTCCCACAGACGGCGCCACTTTTTACCAATTAAACACTCAAGAACACACAACAATTTCACTCACACACTTTATCAAACAAGTGGTGAACTCTCACAAATTAAACTCAAGAATTAAAACAAAAAAACAATCAAAACCAGAGAATTACGTGGTTTGGCAATTACCTACATCCACGGGCCAGGAGGAGATTCACTAATCACTGAAAAATGAGTTACAACGAGTTACAATCAAGAGTTTGAGCTCAAAATACCTATGGCTCTTCTCCCTCTCTTGATCTCTCTTCTTTCTCTCTCTAGAATGACAAATGAATGGAAATGAGATATAATAAATTAACTTCCTCAACTAATAACCCAGCTGGAATTAGAATTGGAACAAAAAAAAAAGCTAAAATCCCAAAACTACCACTAACTAACTGCTGCAAAAAATTGTTCCAAAACGGCAACAAAAACCTCATAAAACGACAGTGAATTCTAACAGTTAATTTTGTTAGAAACCGTTGTCTTTTTCCTTTTCTAGAATCTGTATTTCCGAACTGCTTTTCTTCATCTGCTTTCTTTAAGCACTTTTCTTCCAGCTTTAAGTCTTTACTGTGAACATATTTGATGCTCAATGTTTAGACAATCACCTCATATCAACAAAAAAAATGTCAATCATTGTCCACACGACCATATTAGACATATAATTCCCTTCAACAGATTTATTCCACTTGGCTAAAGCTTAATGTGACCAAATCAGACTTATTGAATTTAGGTTCAATAAAGCTTAACTAGGCGATGCTAGCAAATAAGAGGTGATGATTAATAACGACGAGAGCTTTCTTCTATCCAAATTTCTCAAGGTGAGGTATTATCCAAGTTCAATGTTCCAAGATGCTAATTTAGGCTATAATCCAAGTTTCAAATGGAGAAGCATTTTGGTGGGTAGGAATGTTATCAATATGGCCTCATTTAGTGAATTGGGTTAGACTCCAATGTTGATGTAAAGCGTGACCCCTGGATTCCAAATCAGCCGGCATTTCGAGTCACCATTGAGCGACCGCAAGGATGTTTTGTCCCCAAGATACAGGACTTGATGAAAGTAGGGTAAGAGGGGTGGAATGCCAAACAGTTTATATGTATTTTGGGTCCATGGAGGTGGAAAATATACTAAGGATACCATTACACATGCACTTGGGCCTGGATACACTAATCTGGGTTTACACAAAAGATGGTAAATATTCGGTCAAGTCGAGTTATCAGGTTGCTTGATGTTCCACATAAGGTTTAGGTCTTCTTGTGGAAAGTGGCACACAAGATTTTGTTGGTTTTAAGTGGTCTTGTTCGGAGGGGAATGGATATAGACCTCGATTGTAAAAGATGTGGTGAAAAGACGGAGATGGTAACTCATGCTCTTCTGGATTTTATGTGGTGTGACATCTATTGGCGAGCTTCATCAATTCGTCTCCTACCTAATTGTTTGCTGCCAAAAGCCTCCATGGTCGACTAGTTCAAACAAATCGAGACGACTCCGGAGGTTGAGACACAACAGATATTTGCAATGTTGTTATCGATGTGTTGGAGGGCCCGTAACATCTTGTATTTTGAGGGGAAGGAGATGAATGCACAGGGGTGTTATTGGTCTGCTACTTAAACTCTACGCGACTTTGCTACAGCAAGCCGACCACCATTTTCCAGTCTGCAACGACAGGTGACGGAGGTCTGGCCAGATGAGGGTGTTTACAAGATTAATACTGATGCTAGTATTAAGGCTGATCAAGGGACGAGGTTTGGTATGGTCATATGGATTAGGTTCGGAGATGTCCAACAGTGCTGCATAGCGATGTCGTGGGAGTGGAGGAAGCTGAGGCTTTGGCTTGTAAGGAAGGTGTGAGGTTGGCGGTGGAGTTGGGTGTGCAGCGGGTTATTATTGAAATGAATAACTCTAAGTTATTCCACAAGCTCCGACGATAATATGAAGATTCCACTTATATTGGTACCATTGTTTCGAGTATTTTGGCTATGTTTAAATCTTTCTTATCTGTTGAATTTTCCATTTAGGGTGACCGGTGATGTCTCGGAATCACTCACGTACATTATCATTCCAAATGCTCTGGCTCTTTAAGTTGTTATGAATGGGTTTTTGCTAAAAAAAAACTTTTGCAATAAAATTTCCCAATTAAATGAACCTTTGAATTTAGGCTAATAAACGTACTATGTTAACCATTTTTTAGGGAACTATGTTAAGCAATTAGCCCAAACTTCAATTAGGTTCTCAAAATAGGTGGGCCTTGCTGTCTCAGAACAACGACCTATTAAATTGGGATGCAAAATACTTCACCAGATATTGGCGGCCTGCTTTCGGATAAGTCGCAACGGCAACCGCCAGTTAAAGAGCTTTCTTGAAGAGACGCTTATGCCGCCACCCATATATGCCTTCGTCTCTGAACTGCAACCATCAATTGAAATCACAATATACAAGACTCGGTAATATTGCGATTTATTTACAGTGACTCAAACAACCACCATGGTTCAATCAATAGCAACCTACTGAGGTTGATTGTCTTCTTTGACGACACCACCGCCTGGGGAAGGACGTAATCGATGACGATACTGCTGTCTTTCTGGAAGAAGTTCTAATCGGTAGTGAAGAGGTGCGACCACCCGATTGTGTCACCAATTGCTAACCCCCTTCCAGCAACGATATAATAACGGAATCACATATCTTTTGGTACTTCTGCAACCAAAAAAAAAAACTAGAAGATGTGGAAGCCACTGCCTTCTCTTGCGACTCGAGATTTGTTCCGCGCGATTCCGATTCTTTGGATAGGAATTACCTCTGTCAAATGTCTACTCCAAATATTCATGTTTCTGCTTGTATCATTTTGTTGGATCATTATCTAGTTCCAGTTTCTTTATGTCGTAATTTTCCTTGCAAATATCCCAGTGTTATCAATAAGAAAGAAAAATAAATTAGGAAGACATAATCAAATCTCGACAAAAAAGGAAAAATTAATGAAAACATCAGAACGTCGACCGTTAGTTATATTACACGACATATGGTGTTGGTAGTCATTTTCAGAGTCACAAAATATCCGCTTACGATTGTTGGAAAAATTAATATTGTTGGTTATTTAAAATTGACTCTAAAAACGACGGGACTAGTAAAGTCGAGGCATGAGTTTGACTCCCTGCTCGTAATACGATATTGCCGCGTATCCAAGTGCTCGCAATCTTCGGCACTTCGGCAATCATCCTCAAGATACAACGACTTTTAACTTTAGGATCGCAACACAACGAAACTAAAGTTTTTGGCGAACTACTTGATATTCATTACTTTCTTGATTCAAAAGACTCAAAGACCACAATTTCTAAAAATATGATAAAACCAGACTGTAGTGATTGTCGTTGTATTGGTAAGTGATTCGAGTGATTATGGTAGATTGGAGATGCAAATGATAAGGCCTATTTATACACTTCTAAGCGTCATTTCGTGAATAGTTTCACCCTTGCAACTTGATCAAACACAACCGTTAGATCGTACCTCTTCATCGAAGGTCACGATCTAATGGTTAGATCGCATCATTTTTCGAATGTTAACAACCTTTCGTTCGCACCTATTCCACATGAATAGTCGCAACTTTTCAAGACACCCTTTCTTCTAATAGACACTTCTCCATTCACGCTCCGAAACTCCAACATCTGCGTCTCAATTTTCCGGTCTATGGTCGGTACTTCTGAGCTAATGTTGTTTGAACCTCCCTAATTTTTCTAGTAGCTATGCAAGTGATACACGATATGTATGCATGCATTTAGGTCGATGTAGAAGAGAATTTTGTATCATTTGTATGTGTAATTGGCCGAATTATGCTTATCATTATATTATGCTGTTTGACGTGTTTTGTGCTTGTTTTGAGGTTATTTAGGTGATTTTATGCCAAAAAGTCCTTCTGGACGATGTTTGGAGAAAAAACGAGTAAAGATTAGCGGGAAGAAACGAAGGAAAATAAGGAGAAGACATGAAGGTTGAACTTGGTCGAGTCCATATTTCGACTCGGCCGAGTTAATACTTTGTAAAAAATGAAGAAATTGACTCGAGGAAGACAACTCAGTCGAGTTGCATTTGTGACTCGGTCGGGTCAATGTTTCGTGTTTTTTAACGTGTTGGAGTTGAAGATCAACTCGATCGAGTGCAGGAAGTAACTTGGTCGAGTCCTGGAGAAGCCCTTGTCAACTTGGTCGAGTCAATATAATGACTTGGTCAAGTCAGTGCTTCGGGGTTTTTGTGTGTTTAAGAAACTCGACCAACTTGGTTGAGTCAGATTAAGTGAGTTGGTCAAGTCACATAAGTCGGTTTGTGACTTCCTTACGTGATTAGGCCTATTTTTGGCCCGTTTCAATCCCAATCCATCCCACACTATCAATATAAGGTCCCAAGTCCTAGAAAGACACATTGAGCAAGACTTTTATCATTGGGAAGCACTCGGAAGCTTGGATTGAAGAGCGAGGAACGCGAGATACGAAGATCAAGATTCAAGATCGGGGTTGTGAGTATTTTCATCTTATTTTTATTTTTACAAGAGTTTTGTCTATGAATCATCTTGTCCTTTAGTTATGATTATGGGTAACTAATCCTATTGTGTTCTAGGGTTAGATAGTAGATTTTTATTGACTATGTTTTAATTTTATTCGTTTAATTCTAGACTCTAGTTTATTCGTTTATCTATATGCTTGTTCTTGTTCATATGATTATTTCAAATTGATCATTTGCTATTTGTCTACAAGGTCAAAAATTTGACGTCCGAGAGGAGAGTTTTCTTAATAGATTTACGGCATATAGAGTAAACATCGATAATCGTCCGAGATGAGTGAGGTGTTTATGTAGGCACTAGTCTAGGGTCTTTTGGGAGCTATTATGTGGTAGTTAGCCCGAGAGGGTAATTATTCATAACTGATCTACATGTTAGTATCGTTCGAGAGGATGGAAAAACAATAATCGTGCCGCCTAATAAGCAATAGATCTGGTTTAAAAGTCTAGAACAATAGGGTAATCAAGCATATGAGATAATAACTGAAATCGAATCCCTAGAGCGCGTCTTTTATTTGATTGAACTTTTCGTGGTTACTTGTTTCCTTGAGATTTTTTTTTTTATTTCCTTTCGTTGAATTATTTTCTGCAGTTTAGGTTTTAGATTAAACAAACAAATTCTTTTATTCAAGAGTCTAGATTGAGTTGAATTATTAAAATTAGGGTATTAAACTAAACATAGGGTACAGTCTCTATGGGATCGACCTTGTCTGAGTTTATTTTTTATTTTTATTAAATTTTAGATTTTATAAACCACTACATACTTGGTTTTAAAAGTGACTATAAGGTGTCTTGAAATTATTTACAACACGTAGATACAAAAAAAATTGTTGTTATAGAAATTAATGATAGTGTCTTAAACTTTATATATTATTTATGAAATGAATTAGTGTGATATAAAAATAATGTATATTGATATTAAAAGTAAACTAAAAAAAATCAATTCTTTAATTTGATGGAAATTTAATATTGTGAATAGTTTATTGATAATGTCTTGTAAAATAAGACATTATAGTTAGTGTAGCCTAGAGAATCTGTCTTTGTAGTTAAGGTCTTGCAACCTATGTTTGAAACCTAACAATAACCGACATTCAGTTTAGTTTTTCTTTCTCCAATAATGAAACGATTATGAAAAGTGTTATTAAAAATCCATCCATCCAAGTGTCACTTTAAAGTTTTATTTAGTACAAATCCTAGTTGGGATGGGGTTGGTGGGAATTGAATCATATATGATTGCCTGAGTTACAAGATGCTCCACCAACTGAGCTACAATTAATTTTCCACTTTAAACTTTAGTAACTTCAGAAAATGTAACAGTATTAAAGTGTTACATAAAACTATATAGTAGTTCTTTTATATTTCATGACATTTTTGGTGTATACATAAGCTCAGTTACATTATAGTATTAACACGTAGATCACGAACTTTGTGGCTTTTTCATCCGCTCACCACCTATATATATGTGTGTGTGTGTATGTATATATATTTAGAGAGGCAAAAAGCGAAAAAAATGTCATTCGCCACCATCTTCGTCATTCTATTGCAAGGCTACCTTTATATAGATCTTGAGTTCAGTGTTGGAGAGAAAGTATTTTTCAAGGTAGCCCCGACCAACGGTGTTATTCGTTTTGGTAAGAGAGGCAAGTTGAGACCAAGATACGTAGGCCCGTTTGAGATTCTTGACCGAGTTGGAAACTTGGCATGTCGTTTAGCTCTACCGCCAGCACTTTCGGGTGTGCACAATGTTTTTCACGTATCTTTGCTTAGAAAATATGTGCACGATCCAAGTCACATCATCAACTACTCGACAGTGGAAGTGAATGAGGATTTGACATATGTTGAGTACCCTCAAGCGATACTCAATAAAAAGGTTCAGAAGTTGAGGAATCGAGAAATGGTTCTCGTCAAGGTCCAATGGCGAACTCATAGTGTTGAAGAAACTACTAGGGAACGCGAGGAAGAGTTGGGTGCGCGATATCCTGATTTTTATAATCATGGTATGTTATTAATTTTCGAGGACGAAATTTTTTCCAACGGAGGTGGAATGTAACGCCCGAGAAATTTTTCGTCTATTTATTTATATATTTTGTGAATTTTAATTATCATTTCATTTATATAGGCCGATCCATTTTACATTATTAATATTTTATATTTGGACTGTCTAGTCCAAATAAATTATTTAAGGCCCATTCATTTTTATTATTGTGAGCCCATTTACATACATTACATCTATATCCATATCTGGCCCAATAAATTTATACCCATATGTCAATAGACGACCCAATCAATTGAGCCCAAATCCAATTGAGCCAAACCCAATAGAGAACAGATAGATTTTTAGGGAAACCGGAAGTTTTCATTACCTCTGTGCGTGAGTACGTGAATGAGGGAGTGGGAGATCATGGAGTAGGGGAGATAGATTAGAAAACCGCTAGTAATATTTTTCTTATAAATACATCATTCTGCACTAAGGAAAGTTTTTTACACTGCTATTATTTTCCACCGCAAGGTAAAGAATCCTACTGTGTTTCTTTTTATTTTTTGGTTGCTGCCTCCGCCGGATTCCTCCGAGAAAATCATCAAAATACCCAATTTCTACAGCCAAACCACCGGAAAAGGAATCCTTATTTCCCTTCAGATTAATTTTTCCAAAATTCTAAAGATACCACAAATTAAAATCGCTCCTCACCTGACTCCACCGCTGTTAAACTCGCCGCCACGCGTACCACACCACGACCCCCCTGCCCGGATCGGCTCGTGAGGACAGCGGCGGCCGCTCAGCCAAGTTACAGTTTGATTCTGGTCCCGCCGCCGCCCTGATGTTGTTGCTTCCGCTGAGATGAGGGAGAGTGGAAGAAAAGAAAAAAAAAAATTGCAGGTCAAATAATCAGATGGAAGATGGAAACGAAGAAGGAAGCAGAATAAAAGAATGAGGGGGAAGGGGGAGATGTGCTGTGTACTGGAGGAAGAGGACAAATCCAAATCCCCATGCCTTTAGCCAAATATCAACCCATTCCCAAACTTTAATTCCTATTTAATTCCTAGTGTATCTCGGGAAACCAAGCAACATTCATATTCTGCCCTTTTTACTTCTTTTTCTATTTTATCATTATTATTATTTTGTTTCTTCTTCAAATTCTTTCTTTCTAAGTTAGGCTATAAATTCCATTTATATTGAGATTTTCTTTTATTTATTAATTGTAGGAATCGAGGACTGTGAGTACGAGCCTAGGACTTTGGACTAATTTGTCAGCATTTGCATTTTCAATCATCTCATTTCCAGGTGGGGGTCCTAACTGTTTATTGCTTTGATTATAATTACTTGATTGTATACGTGTGCTTTTATTTTTATTATTACTTGCCAATACAAGTTATTTACAATTCGCTACTTGCCAATACAAGTTTTGCTTATTGTCATTATGCTACTTGCCAATACAAGTTTAGCCATTATTAGTATGCTACTTGCCAATACAAGCGCATCACTTTAATAAATGTTACATTGTATGCCTTTTTGTCTTTATAATTATTGTAATAAACTGTGACTCCCACGAGCTAAAGGAAGCTCACCCCAGCCCATTATTGATCCTCAGGTAGAAATGGAGAGAGTGATTGAAGCTGAGACGGAGCCGGGGAAGCATATGGTGGTATCGTTTTAGTCATGAAATTTTAGTTAAATTTGATATTGGACTATTTGAACTGGATTGTTTATGTTTCTGGAAGTCAATTTATTCTCGTTTATTTGAAACAATTGATAGGTGAATGTTAGAATATTTTGTAGGTTGTTTGTATAAATGGAGTTATTAAAATCTTAAATATATTTGATTGCATAACATGATTTTCAATTATGATTTTCCATAATAAGTGTATACTTAGGAAATAAATTTTAATTAAGTAATTTCATGTTTTAGATTTAAAAAAATAATAATAATAAAATAATAATAATAATAATAATAATAATAATAATAATAATAATAATAATAATAATAATAATAATAATAATAATAATAATAATAATAATAATAATAATAATAATAATAATAATAATAATAATAATAATAATAATAATAATAATAATAATAAAAAAAAAAAAAGTATATTAGTGATTTATGTTAGGTCTAATTAAATTAAATCGCATGTTTAAGTTGTTTTAGTTCAAATTGCTTTATTTTAATTCCGCTGCAAATAATTGATATTATGCTTTAAATGATCAAAGATTTCAAAGTAATGCATATATACAATTAATTTTTTTATGTACCTAAATATATTATATTACGATATGGCAAAAGTGGAAACTTTATACGAATAGTAATTTAGTAATGGCCTGATTGAACAAAATAATTATTTCTAGATAAATAAAATAAACATTTTTCTATTCTACAATTTCTTAAATTAGACTCGAAAATCGGGCTGTTACAGTTATGTTAGAAAGTTCCAAATATCTGAGTTCGTTTGCCGATAACTTTCGATTCGTAGTGCAATGGTCTGAAGTTTTAAAGTCATTGTATCTTGGAGGCGATTGCTTTTATACGTATTACACCCGTGTACGTGGCAATTTCGTCTTACGGATATAAATTCAAACTCTAGCCTCGACTTTGTCTGCATAAAATACATCTTCAGCTATACACCTCTATAAGCAATTTATAATAGCGTAAGATGAAATTTCTGTATATTCGAGATGTCTTCTTCTGTTTCTACTCCTTCAATTCCTGCTGCTCATGCTGAAAAATCGACAAAATTTGCCAGAAATGATTTTAAGAGATGGCAGCAGAAAATGTTGTTCTACTTTACAACACTCAGTCTTGCTCGTTTCTTGAGAGAAGATCCTCCTACCGTTGAAGTGGGCGATAAAGAGGGGATAAATGCTTTGGACGCATGGAACCATAGTGATTTCCTGAGTTGCAATTACATTCTGAATGGGCTAGACGGCTCACTTTAAAATGTCTACTCTATTTTTAAAACCACAAAGGAGTTGTGGTTATCTTTTGATAAAAAGTACAAAACGAAGGATGCCGGAATGAAGAAATTCATTGTCGGACGGTTCCTCGACTTCAAAATGGTGGACTCGAAGACAATCATGGACCAAGTTCGAGTTGCAATTGATCCTCCATGAGATTCATGCCGAAGGTATGCAACTATTTGAATCATGTCAAGTTGCTGCGTTAATAGAGAAGCTACCGCCTCAATGGAAGGAGTTCGAGAATCATCTCAAGCACAAACAAAAGGAAATGGGGCTTGAGGACTTGGTCGTGAGACTAAGAATCGAGGAAGACAACCGAAAATCTGAAGTCAAGAGTGACAAGAACCGTGGAGAGGCACGAGTAAATTTGGCTAAGTCCGGAAGTGGCAAGAAGAGGAAGCGCGGTGCTAGCTCTAATAAGCAACAAAAGACCTCGAACAAAAGGTTCAAAGGCAACTGTTGCAATTGTGATAAACCCGGACACAAGTCAGTGAATGTCGATAGCCAAAAAAGGCAGATCATGGCCCTAAGAATTAAGCCAACCTTGTCGAGCACAAATCCTTGCCATAAGAGATGTCTGAAATGGATCTGTCTGCCGTCATGTTCGAGGCAAACTTGGTAGATAATCCAAGGGAATTGGTGGATTGACACAGGGACTACCCATCATATCTGTTCAGACATGGAACTATTCTCCACTTACCAAGTGATCAATAGCAGAAAGCTCTTCATGGGAAACTTTGCAACGTCTCCGGTGGTAGGATTGGGGAAAGTTGTGTTAAAGATGACGTTGGGAAAAGAACTAATTCTCGTGGATGTGCTGCATGTCCCAAACATTTGCAAGAATTTAGTCTCCGATTCTTTATTGAGTAAGGCCGGATTCAGGCTTGTGTTTGAAGCAAATAACTTTGTACTTACCAAATGTGATCACTTTATTGGGAAAGGTTATCTTGAAAAGATCCTTTTCAAGATGGATGTATTGACTCTAAAGCGTGACATTAAGCGAAATATTAATATAAGTGAAGTTAACTACTTGCTTGAGTGTTCTAATTTATGGCATGGTAGATTAGGACATGTAATTCAAAATACACTTCGACATTTAGTGAATTTAGATTTACTTCCTAGAATGGAATTTGCTTCACAAAAAGTGTGAGATCTGCGTGGAGGCAAAATTTGGCCACAACGGCATTCCATTCAGTGGATAAAAGTACTTCACCTCTAGAACTTGTACATACTGATGTATGTGATTTGAAGTTTGTGCAAACTAGAGGTGGTAAGAATTACTTCATAACTTCTATTGATGATTGCACAAGATACTGTTATGTATATCTTTTGAAAAGTAAAGATGAAGCCATTGAGGCGTTCAAAAATTGTAAGAATGAAGTTGAAAATCAACTTAGCAAAATAATCAAAGTGATAGAGGTGGAGAATATGTTGCTCCATTTGAAGAGTTTTTCCAACAAAACAACATTATTCATCAAACTACAGCTCCATACTCACCTCAATCAAATGGCATTGCAGAATGCAAGAATCGAACTCTAAAAGAGATGATGAATGCTATGTTGATAAGTTCGGGCTTACTCCAGAACTTGTAGGGGGAAGCAATCTTGTCGGCCAAATACATTCTTAACAAATTGCCACATAAGAAGAGGGGCAAAACTCCGTACGAGTTGTGAAAAGGAAGAAAACCTTCCTACCATTACCTCAAAGTGTGGGGGTGTCTAGCTAAGGTTGAAGTACCTAGGCCAAAACAAGTGAAAATAGGACCCAAAACTGTCGATTACAGTTTCATTGGATATGCGCATAAAAATAGTGCATATCAATTATTGGTGCACAAATCAGACGTTCCTGAAATAAACGTGGGAATGACTATTGAATCAAGGAACGTGGTGTTCTTTGAGATCATATTTCCTAAGAAGGAAAACATAGAAGTAAGTTCTCGTAAAGGAACTTATGAAATTGCAAATGGTTCACCTGTTGAGGTTAATGAGGAACCTAAGGTTAATGATGAACCTAGATGCAGTAAGAGGGCCAGAAAGGAAAAGTCCTTTAGGCCGAATATTCTATCATACATGATGGAGAGTGAACTCATGACAATACATGAGGCATTGTCCAGTACTGATGCTCCTATGTGGAAAGAAGCAACAAACAATAAAATTGAGTCCATCATGCAAAATCACACATGTGAGATTGTAGATCTACCACCAGGTTGTAAACCTCTTGGATGCAAGTGGATCCTAAAGAGGAAGTATAAAGCTGATGGATAAATTGATAAGTATAAGGCTAGATTGGTAGCTAAAGGGTTCAAACAAAGAGAAGGTCTCGACTTCTTTGATACATATCCCCCTGTTACGAGGATCACTTCCATTAGAGTTCTCTTTGCTATTGCAGCATATTATAACCTTGAGATACATCAATTGGATGTGAAAATGACCTTCCTAAATGGGGAATTGGATGAGGAGATTATATGGAACAACCTGAAGGGTTTGTTTTGTTTGGCCAAGAAAAGAAGGCGTGTAAACTTGTTAGATCATTGTATGAACTCAAACAAGCACCTCTTAAATGGCATGAAAAATTTGACAATGTAATGCTCTCAAATAGTTTAAAAATCAATGAGTGTGATAAGTGTGTCTATATAAAGGGCACTCAAGAAGATTATGTGATAGTGTGTCTATACGTAGATGACATGCTTATTACAGGGAGTAATCATGATTCGATTATGAATACTAAAAACATGTTAAAATGGAATTTTTACATGAAGGACATGGGTCTGGCTGACGTCATCCTAGGGATGAAAATCTCTAGAACTCCTGATGGAATTTTCCTAATCTCAAGCTCATTACGTTGAGAATGTCTTGAGGAAACTTGATGATTATGACGTACCCCCGGCTAACACTGCAGTAAATGTTAATCTACACTTAGTAAAAAATATAGGAGACCTAGTGCTCCAACTAAAATATGCAAGAATTATGGGAAGCTTGATGCACTTGACAAATGGTACGCATCCTGATATAGCATATTCAGTTAGCAAACTTAGTAGATTTACAAGAAATCTTAACAAGGATCCCTAGAAAGCTCTGATGAGAGTTTTAAGGTATTTAAAACATATTATGAGTCATGGGATTTTGTATACAAGATATCCAGCCATATTAAAAGGATACACAGATGCAAATTGGATATCTGATACAAAAGATTAAAAATCCATCAGTGGTTATGAATTCACTATAGGTGGAGGAGCTGTGGCTTGGAAATCCTCTAAACAAACTTGCATAGCTCATTGCACAATGGAATCGGAGTTCATTGCATTAGACAAAGCTGGTGAAGAAGCAGGATGACTTCAAAAATTTCCTAGATGATATTCTCGGTTGGTGTAAACCGGTGCCTCCCGTTTTGATACACTGTGATAGCATGTCTGCTATAGGGAGGGCACAAAGCCACATGTATAATGGTAAGTCTCGACTCATATGAATAAGGCACAATATTGTTAGACATTTGATCTCAAGTGGGGTAATCTCCATTGACTACGTAAAGTCAAAAGAAAACATTGCGGATCCGCTAACTAAAGGCATCAGTCGAGATCAAATGTATAGCGCGGTAAGGGGAATGGGGCTAAAATCCACACACTAAAGGGTGTTCATAGTGGTAGGTCGTCCATGATGACTGGAGGATCCCAAGAACTTGGTTCAATGAGATAACTAAGTTTTGAAACACTCATTATTGCACATGAAATTTAAATTTCAAGCTCATTTTCGATTCTGCTCAAGTGCTAATTATACCTATTTTATGCAAAACATGATGACATGTGGTGAGGGTAACGTTAACAGCTTTTAATGATTCCTATACCTTCATGGTGGGGTCTTTCAGGGCACCCTTAATAGGAGATCACCTATGTAAGTGTGAAGTGGGGCCGCTTCAAACTGACAAATATAATATTTTCAGTACACACTTATGAATCCGAGATAAGGTCCATGGCCATAATGGATAACAAAGTGAGAACCAAAAGGATATTAGAGTCATCACTTTGTGGTTGTCATTGTAGTAAATTTACACAAAACTGACCAGTTCAAGACATCGTGTTCACTGAGCAGCGAGTAAATCCGATGGCATCTCACTAGGGAAGGTTCAAAGCCTGAAGCTACCTATCCTAATGAAGGGACGGCTTGTTGGGACTTGCTTAGGTTTGCATTGCGTTAATATCATTCATGTGGGGGATTGTTGGAAATTGGTTTGGAATTTTGGATTTGACCCAAAATTGATCAATTTAATTATTTTAATCCATTTGTTAAAAATAAAAATAAGTTGCAAATTTATAATCTACGTTTCGCGTAGATGAATTTAATGTATTAATATGCTCAAAACCAATTTCGGGTGAATGAGATATTAATTATCAAAGTTAGCAACTTATTGATTCAAAGTTGAAGAGAAAATAGGGGGGGTGGGGGGGGGGGGGGTGTGGGGGGAAATATCATTTCCCTTGCCCCACATAGGAAAGTAGGAGTATGTTGATGCTCCTTATTTAGTAGAGCACTTGATAAAGAGTTATCAAATGTGCCCCCCGACACACGTTTTGTATGCATGCATTTAGGTCGATTTTAAGTGTGTATTTATAGCATTTGCATATGTATATGGTCGATAATTACTTATATTGTATAGATTGGACTATTTGATGTGTTTTGTGGAGTTTTATTGATTTTAGACCAAAATATCGAGTATATGGCGGACTAGAGACGACGTGGACCAAGAATAGGCGAAATGGGCCAAGCTGGGCCCAAAAGACAGAAAATCACATTATGAAGCAAAAATTGGCGCGGCCGCGTCATTGCCATTCAATGCCGCATCAATATGTGCTCACAACAACTGAAGACAGTGTTGTTGACGCCGGCCGCGTTGATAGCCATTCAAGGCCGTGTCAAAAGCCTTATGGAAAGCAAAACCGAGTTAAATTGTGCTTTTTGTCCTAATCCTTTGAGGATTTTAACCCATAACTATAAATATGTCCCCAAACTCTTGATTTAAAGGTTAGACACTCTATATTCTCAGAGATAGATAGAAAAAGAGTTAGAAAGCTTGAAGAACGAAGAAGACAAAGATCAAGCAAGACAATTCATTCGGGTTTGGTTTACTTTTCTAGTTTTAAATTCTTGCAATGTTTTTCTCAGAATTTTGTAATGAATTTATGCTAGGCATGAGTAGCTAAGCTATTTGTGTCCTAGGGTTAGAAATTAGGGATTTTTACAACAATGTATTGGTTTATGTTTTGATTTATTGATTTCGTTCTTAAAGTGTTTATCTTTATGTTGGTTAGTATAACTGAATTTAGACTGGTCATCTATGTTTAGTAATCCCGTTTATCAAATTCGCTTCGAGAGAAGGGGTTTGTTATCAGACGTACGACATAGAGCGTAGTTGTCTGTGACTGTGTAAGCATAGGTTCATGAGCTTCTGGGAGTTACTAGGATTAATTAAGTCGAGAGGATAATTATTCTAGTTAATCAACGATTTAATCACTTAGAGAGAAGGGTTAGGTTATTAAAGCACCGCTTAATAAACACTAGATCGGTTTAAAAATCAATAAGTTGAACATAATCGTCATTGAAGTAATATCCTGAAATCGAAACCCTAGGATACCTTTTCTTCTTGATTATTGTTCCTTTTTAAGTTGTTTGCCCAGTGTTGAGTCATAATTCATTAAGTAATTTAGTTAATTAGTTAAATTCTTTAGTTTTTACTAAAATCAACCTTTGCAACTTAGTACCTAGTTAGGAAAATCCTAGAGTATCGAGGTATCGAACTACCTAAAACTCTATTCCTTGTGGGATCGACCTTGACTGCTGCTACTACACCTATAACCGTACACTTGCCGAACACTAGGTTAGAAAACCGACGTGTCAAGTTTTTGGCGCCGTTGCCGGGGAATAGGATTTAGCGCTGAGTTTTTATCTTGAAAAATAGGAGGAAACTAGACTAGATTTTATTTTTCGTAATTTTAATTTAATTTTTGTTTAATTTTTTTGTGTTACACGGTATTTCTTGTTTTTGGTGTTTCCAGGCTCTGCATGCAAAGCAGATCGAAAGGGAAAGAAAATCTTCTTCCATTTGATCCTGAAATTGAAGCAACAGTCCGTAGATACCGAACTAGAAAGAACCCAATTTTCGAGATGGAGAATCCACCTCAGCCAATAAACCAAGATGAAGCCTTAAACAGAGTACTGACAGCTTTGACACGCCTGGATGACTGGGTAACCAACATTCAGCAATAGTTACCTCCACAACAGCCACAGCTACCTCAGCAGCCAGAACAGGTTCACGAGGAACCTGAGGAAGTAGATGAAGATGACACTCCCATAAGTGACTGCTTGATGGGATTTTCGCCTTTGGCTAAATGAACTCGAGGATGGTGCTAAACACCATCCGAGCATGAGCCCGAGCCCGCACGTCGCACATGTCGTATTGAGTCGCTTTAGAGGTGCACTTTGCACGTACGCATCGTCGCGAGGAGCTGGAGGAGCCTTAAAGTGTTTTAGCCAGATGGTCTGGATGGGTGGCTCACGGGTTCGCAACGGTTCGAGTCAGGTGCAGGGACGTGGCATGCCAACGTGGATCAGGATAGGAATGTACGGTTGGATCGACCAACACGGATCGGGCGGTCCGAGCCGCACTAGGTCGGACCGACCCGCCACCGACCACGCGGATCAGGTGGATGTGAACCTAGATCCATGAACCGGTGCGACCCGTCACCCGACGGGGCTCGAGTCAGCCTGCGGGTGCGACCACTCAGCGAACTGATGGGTCCAAGTCTGAACCAGTTCGAGCCCAGCCAAAGGGGTGCCACCAAGGGTGAAGAGGTGCTTTTCCAGAAAGGCAACACAACTCTTCAATATATATAAATAGACCCCTCCTATTTGCATTTCACTTCACTTGAAAATCAACAAAGCAAAATACTTTCAAAAGCATTCCAATTCTGCATTAGTTGTGTCAGAAAGTTCTGAATATCTGAGTACGTTCGCCGATAACTTTCGATTCATAATGCAACGGTCTGAAGTTTTAAAGTCATTGTATCTTGGAGGCGATTGCTTTTATACGTGTTGCACATGGTTAGGTGACAATTGCGTTTTATGGATATAGAGTCAAACTCTAGTCTCGACTTTGTCTGCATAAAATACAGCTTCGTCTATACACCTCTATAAATGATATATAACATACCTAACATCTAATAGGTAAAAAAATGAATCTATAAATATATGTATTAAATTACAAGTAACAGCTCTAATAAACAAAAGAATTGAATATTATAAATGTGACATCTAGCCTAAAACACTTCCAATTGTTTAATTTTTCTGCAGATTTAGGCCTGAGCAAATAATTCACTTGGCCTAACCGCACTATGTTTACCACATGATTCCCCCATGTTAAAACAGTTTGAGGAACATTTCTTTAAGTTTTGGTTAATTATTTAGTCCAAATGTCTGAAAATGGATAAGACCCACAAAAGAGCAGCTCTGCAATTGAAATGAGGCTTCAGATGATATCATCACCGGCCACAACCGTCTAGGTGTATTGTACAAATATTTGAATAAGTAAAAAAGACACATCATACTTATAAATGTTTTCAACCATGACTATTACTATTGAGATAAACATAAAATCTTTATCAAATATGCCAAAAAAATTAAATTTTTAAATTTTGAATCAGTTTAAACCTCAGACCCTAATTTCAATTTAAATCAATGTATATGAGTGGCGTATAACACAACATATTTTAAATACATGGGGAATTCTAACTAATGATATAAATACAATGTGCAAGTGATATGATCAAGCCCTCTTCGACTGAGGGTGGACTCCGATAATGAAGAACGGGAGTGGGAAGCTCAGAGATTTGAGGAAGAAGAAACAAAGGGATTTTCAGAATTGATTGCTTGAGTTTTACATCCATCTTCTCATCACTATTTATATATCCCATTTTGGATATCTTATCCCACAAGACTACTAACAGAATTAAAGTTGAAAGAAAATGCAAAGGATAAAGTTTGTTGCCCTTCCAGGACTATACTGCCGGATCATCTGGTGTCGTACACTGATGGTGTCCTTCTCTTGGAGTTTTCTGCCAGACATAGTCACCCAGGTGTGCAGGTGGTTTAACAACCCTCTTAGGCCAATAGCCTTGGCCCGTGGTTATCTCTTTCAGAGCAACATTTGGATTATCTTCGGTGTGGGCTTTAAGTTTGGGTTCAGCAGTATCAACTGTATCACTCCCTCCCCCTTGGACAGTCACCTTGTCCTCAAGGTGAGACTGCACTGATGACGGGAACTGGATATCCTAGAGGGGTTCCCAAGTGGATTTTTCTGGGTGGAAGCCTTCCTATTGAACTAAGACCTGTTGAATGGGTCGTCCATTGACAAGTGTTGTATGTTCATCGATGATTGCGAGAGGGCGGAGCACGGGGTGGTTATCCTGACTGAGTGGTGGTAAGGTGGGCGTGGGGACTTCAGTAGGGCCAATATAAGGTTTAAGAAGGGAAACGTGAAACACCCAGGTGGATGCGGCTCTCTGCTGGTAGGTGAAGCTTGTACGCAACGGGTCCGATTTTCTGGAGGATCTTGAAAGGCCCAAAACAGTGAGGCGAGAGTTTGTGGAAACTACAACGGGAAATGGACATCTGCTGGTACGGTTGGAGTTCAAGCCACACTTGGTCTCCTTCTTGGAAAGAAATGTCGCGGCGGTGTTGGTTAGCTTGACGAGTCATCCAGTCTTAAGCAATCTTCAAATTCGCTTTGAGACAAGCGAGCAGTACATCACGTTTCAACAAGAGTTCTTCTAAGGGCTGGATTTTGGTGGTCGTTGGCTAAAAGGACGGAATGAACAGCGGTTGACGACCGAACAATGCTTGGTAGGGAGACATCTTGATACTTTGGTGGTAGGATGAATTATACGAGAACTTTGCCCATGGTAGCAAAGAGACCCATTTGTGAGGCTTTTCGAGAGTGAAGGCACGCAGATAGAGCTCGAGGCATCGATTAACCACTTCAGTTTGGCCATCGATTTGCGGGTGGTAGGCGGAGCTGTGATGGAGTGAGGTACCTCTAAGTTCGAAAAGTTAGATCCAAAACTTGCTCAGGAAAATAAGATCTCGGTCCGAGATGATTGTACTAGGAAAATCGTGGATTTTAACAACGAGGTCCACAAAAAGGTTGACCACTGTAGCTGCTGTAAATCCCTGCAGGAGCGGTCCGAAATGCACAAACTTCAATAACATGTCAACAACAACAAAAATAACAGAAAATATTTTAGAGGTAGGCAAACCAGTTATGAAATCCATCGAAATGGAATCCCAGACAAGAGAAGGAATGGGGAGGGGCTGGAGGGGCTGAGAGGAGGTTCTGTGGAGTATTTGACTTGTTGGCAGATTGAGAAAGATGAGATAAAGTTGACCACATCTTGGCTAATGGCTGGCCAATAGAATAAAGATGCGAGACAGACAAGAATACGTTTGATTCCGGTATGGCCTGAGATCGGAGTGGAATGAAATTCGAAAAGGAGTTGTGTTTTGAGAGGGGAGTCGGGGTTGATGACGAATTGATTGCGATAGAGGAGGAGTTCATTGTTTCTTGTGCAATGGGGGGATTAGAATTGGTGTCGAATTGATGATGGAGTTTGGTAAAGTATGGATGTGCTTGGTTTTCAGATTGTAATTGGGTGAGGATTTGAGAAAAAGGACTACTAAGCAAGGAGTATTGGGTTGGGATTGTGTGAGAGGGGTCAATGTGGATTCGTGGAGACATTATAGGTTGTCAGCGGCCATATTGGTGGCTCCAGGTTTGTATTCCACTAAGAAGTGATATCCCAAAAGTTTTCGAATATAGATTTGTTGTTCGGCGGTGTAGATGACTTGGTGGAAAAGCTCTTTAATGCTTTGGTGGTCGGTACGAATGATAAAGTAATGATCCAATAAGTATTGCCTCCATTTTTTAACAAGTTCCACTATGGCGTGAAGCTCCTTTAAGTAGGTCGAAGCCGAAAGAAGTCAGGGTCCGATCTTCTTGCTAAAGAAAGAAATGGGGTGACCCGCTTGCATGAGGACAGCTCCAAGCCCATACTTATAACCATCAGCTTCGATGATAAAGTCGGTAGAGAAGTCAGGTAGGTGAAGAACAGGGGCTGAAGACATGGCCTCCTTTAAATTGGTGAAAGCCTTGTCGGCATGAGGGGTCCATTTGAACGCTTCATTGCACAACAAGTCCGTTAACAGAGCAACGATAGCGGCATAGCCCCCCAATAAAATGCCTATAATAACCTGTGTGGCCTAAAAACCCACGAAGCTGCTTCTGAGTTTGTAGCTCTGGCCAGGTGATCATGGCCTCTATATTTGTTGGGTCGGCTTTCACAATCCTTGCAGAGATAATATGCCCAAGATATTCAATAGTATATTGGCAGAAGGAGCATTTCGACAGTTTAATAAAGAAGTGGGCGCGATGCAGGCAGTCCAAAACATCAGTTAAGTGCCGCACATGGTCATTGATTGAAGAGCTGTAGACAAGTATATCGTCGAAGAAAACGATAACGAACCTACGAAGGTGGGGTCGGAGTATATCATTCATTGCTGATTGAAAAGTATATGGGGCGTTGGTGAGGCCGAAAGGCATTACTAGGAATTCGTAGTGCCCTTCATGCGTCCAGAATGCTGTTTTATAAATGTCACCGTTGGCCATTCAAATTTGGTGATAACCCGCCAGAAGATCCAGCTTGGTGAATATGGAGGCTGCTCCAAGTTCAACCAACAACTCATCCACAGTGGGTATTGGGTATTTATCTTTGATGGTTACTGCATTGAGGGCCCGATAGTCCACGAAAAATGATATGACCCGTCGTTTTTTCGGGCCAAGAGGACTGGTGAGGAATAAGGACGACGACTGGGTCGGATTATGCCCTGCTGTAACATATGTCTTTTAATGGCAGATTTTTGAAAATATGAATAGCGATATGGGCAAACGTTGACTGGTTTACTGTTGGGATGGAGATGTATGCGATGATCGACAAGTCGATGAGGAGGGCCGGTAGGTGGCGCGAATAGAGGTTGGAATTTAATTAGTGTAGCAAGGATCGCGGGAGGAAGGTCGAGAGGGAAGCTGATATCAGAGGGTGATGCAGGGTCGGTGGGTTGGTGAATTTATATTTCATGGATAGAATGTATTTCAGCACTATTGGCAAGGAATTGGAGTTGATTATGTGTGGAAATGTCGCCTTGGATAGTAACTGGTTTGGCATTCTACGTAAAATCCATGGTAAGAGTGGCATAATCATGGGTAACCTTGCCCAAGGATTGTAAGCATTGGATGCCCAACACAACATCGGGTCCCTCAATAGGTAAAATATAAAGATCAATAGCGAAGGATGTCCCCTGTAACTGCAAGATGATGTTGCGACAAATATATTTGGCAGACGAGATGGGCGTCGCTGCCCACAATCACCCGAAATGATGAAATCGCATGCAACAAAAGTCTGAGACGCTCGACAACGACCGGCTGAATGAAATTATAAGTGGAGCCATTATCAATCAATACATGAACTCACGTGTTGTCTATCTGGCCCCAAATATCCAGAGAGCGTAGGTACTTTGGTACATCTAGACGAATGGAAAAGAGATATGGGGCCGGGTCTGGTGGGGGAAGCTGGACAGGATCCGGTGGTGTGGGATTTGGTGGCGGACGTTGAGGAGGGTCAGGGGAGATTTGACGGCGAAGGTCGTCGAAGCGGGTGTCAATAGACGCCATGTACTGGTGGAATAATTGGTTCATGGAGATAGTGTGTTTTTCCATTTGGTCTTGAAGGGATTTAATGGCAGGGTAGAGTTCGGATTCAGGCATGGTGGAATAGGAAGCGATGAAGATTCAATGAAAGCACAATTGATATGATCAAGCCCTCTTCGAGTGAGGGTGGACTCCGATAATGAAGAACAGGGGTGGGAGGAAGAAGAAACAGAGGGATTTTTCATAACTGATTGCTTGAGTTTTACATCCATGTTCTCAATACTATTTATATCTCCCATTTAGGGTAACCTATCCCACAAGACTACTAACTGAATTAAAGCTGAAAGAAAATGAAAAGGATAAAGTTTGTTGCCGTTCCAGGACTGTACTGCCGGATCATCTGGTGTCGTTCACTGGTGGTGTCCTCCTCTTGGAGTTCTGTGCCAGACATAGTCACCCATTTATGCAGGTGGTTTAACAACCCTCTTGGGCCTATTGCCTGGGCCTGTGGTTATCTCTTTCAGAGCAACATTTGGATTATCTTCGGTATGGGCTTCGGTGTGGGCTTTAAGTTTAGGTTCAGAAGTATCAGCTGTATCAGCAAGGATTAATAAGAATTGTACAATGTACTTATCTTTAAAAGCAGTTTTTATCGGTCCTTCGTATTCCAATTTAAGTGCTACTTTTGTTGAAATAATCCAAAGATACTGTAGCAATGTTAAGATTAATATTCAGGATTAATTTGCTATCATGCACATTGTGGGAGGAATACATAAACAAATTTGATCACTTTATATTTTACTTTATTTTTAGACATATATTCGTAGCTAAAACAATGCAGAAATATGTGACATAATACTTCCTAATCCTTATTTCGTATATTTTGCGGATTTTACTTGTTGATTTTGTAGTGATTTCAGTACAAAATAATGCATGTTTGGAGCAATGGTGAAATCCGGTGCAAAACGTGTAAAATGAGGGCTTGAATGGAAGAAAACAAGCAATTATTGGATCGACCCAAAGTAGAGTTGGATTAGTATAAAATTGTTGACAAAAAAATGATAAATGGTAGGAGCGTTTCCACGGTCGGGCAAGAGTTTTTCCAGTCGAGCAATGTCTTAGAGGGTTTTTTATGCTGCCATGGAACAATTCAACGACCGAGAAGAATCCTTGCCTGGACGAGAAAAATGCCATCGCCAGGCTTGGAAGGGGACAAGAAAAAGGTATTTCATGATTTGATTGCTACTTTAACCTAATGTTGAGTATTCCTATATATATGTATCACAGAAACCCAATATACTTTAGTTTTACGATACATTATAGAGTACTTTTGCGAGGTTCTAAAAAGTAGTGTAATATAGAGAGCCGATGAAGAAGGAGTAGATTAGCAGTCGTCTATCTAGAGCACGCGGTCATACGTTTGTCTCTCTAGTCATTTGTAATATTTCCACTTTAATTCTTATTTTACTACTATGAACAATGATTTTATTTATGAATATTGCTTTTAAAATTTCTATTATAGAGTAGTTGTTTTATATCTTAGGGTTTAAAAAGTATGTTTCAATTGCAACGTAAATGTAAATATTTTTATCTGTAATTTAAAAATGTGTTCAATTGTTATTTGATGCTTTACATTACGATTGATGTTAGGGTAGCCTAATCACCTATAGCACCCACAAATAAATATTCAATATACCGAGAGGATATTGATGGCCAAATATCACATGAGATAATATGTCCGATAAACTAAAAGGGTCAGGAGATATTGTGGGGTAATGCTTAGGCACTCACTATTAGAAGTCATATGGGCGGGCTTAACTAGGAGGTTGGTCTATTGTATATGAACTACACCTCAGCGCTCTAGGATGGGGTTTGAGATATCAAATCGCGAAGTCTCATAATAATAGAAACATATGAAATAGGGTTAGGCATCCATATCTGCATGTGCAATTGTTTGTGATTGCTCAGTAATTGATTCTGAAATCGAACATCCAAAGATAACTTTCTTATTATTGAATTTCGTGTTATTATTTACTTGCTTTATTTTTAGTTATTCGTTGTCTTCTTGTTATAATTTTAGGGTCTTAATTATAGGGCCATCAACAAACAACTACTATTCGTTCCACCTAGATATTCGAGCATTAGGAAGACTGTAGTACTGTGATTAGGTCATCTTCACTAGTCTCTATGGCATACGACCTTGTCTGTCTCTAAGCAACTACTACACCGTGCACTAGTGGTTTAGATGGTAGAAAATAGAGCGATCAAGTTTTTTGCGCCGTTGCCAGGGATTAGTTATTAGGTGCTAAACTGATATTACGGTATCTTAGTCGTGCGTAATCTAGGTATTTATTGCTTTATATTTATTTTTCTTTATATGAAAACCGAAAATTTGAAAAAAAATTCAAAATATAAACTTTTCAGATGATTTTTAAAATTTTTGAAAAAATAATAATTTTATCTACTTAGTTCATCTGTCCTGTATTCAGAAGTTGACCATATGCTTATATTATTTTGATTTTTACTTTTATTTGGTCTTTGTTGGTGTTTTTTAGCGCAGTGCATGAAAACAAGATCTAGTGTAGGAGAAATCATATTTATAGACTTGCCGGAAGCAAAATTTTAGTCACTCCAGACAAAATTTATTTCCAATGGAAGAAAACTAGAACAGACAACCACAGAATGAGCAACATGCAGAACCATAACAACAAGTTCAGCCTCCGATTCGCCAATTATTCAGGCAATAGTTAACCGAAACTTAGGTGGGATCCAACGCCCAATAGTTCAAACAAATATGTTTGAGCTGAAGCCTACTCTGATCTCAATGGTTCAGCAGAATCAATCTGGTGGAGGAGATACTGACGAACTAAATGGGCACTTGGGTGAAGTTCTTGAGATCTGTGACACTATAAAGATTAATGGAGCCCCCCATGATTCTATTCATCTGCGCATGTCCATTCTCACTAAGGGATCAACTGGTCCGATTTTTGTAAAAAAGTCCTGCTCAAGCACTTTCCACCAAGTAAAACCCTGAAGTTAAAAAGCAAAATCACTCAGTTTTTCCTAATGATGGAGAATTATTTTACGAAGTATTGGAGAGATTCAGGGAACTTCTTCGGATGTGCCCACATTATGGGTTTTCAGAAGACCATCAAGTTTACTATTTCTACAATGACCTTTCTGGTCATACAAATTCGATAGCAGATACCTCGTCTGGAGGTGCAAATTTGGCTAAATCTGAAAAAGACACATTAGCAGCACTGACTGAAAAGGTCGCGAATTTGACAGAGCAAGTGAGCTGCTAACGAAGCCTACTCAGGAAGTAATGATGAATCTTGGAATGCATGATATGGATGTTGGACTAAAAGAAGCATGTTATATGGATAACATGGGAAACATTTCAATCCTAACTTCCAACCAAATTAAATGGGGAATAAATATCACCCGAAGATGAGAAATCATCCAAATTTACCATATGCACCACGTGATAATTATTAAAACCATTCATTTGGTATTGGAGGATATACTTGGAGGAAATAAAGCAGAAGAAACCTGATCTAGAAGAACTGGTCATTATACTTATATTTGAAATGAGAACCAATAACAAGAAAATTGACACAAGAATAATAAAGAAGGAGGAAAGAGTCTCTAGTTTAGCAGAGACCACTGAAACTATGGGTACCCAGTTGAAATCACTTGAAGAGCAAATGGAACTCAAAGAACAACATTAATCTTGATTATAAGTAAAAAAATCTGTACTAATGATGATTTCAATGTCCAAAATTTGGAGAAAAAAAATAATCAACAAATTTATATATATCCTGATTATAAGAAGACATTAATCTTGATTATAAGTAAAAAAAATATCTACTAATGAAAACTTCAATGTCCAAAATCTGAATATATATATATATATATATATATATATATAATAATTATAAACAACAAATCTATATATATACTGATTATAAGAAGATATTATTCTTGATTATAAGTCAAGAAACCTTTACTAATGAAAATTTCAATATCCAAATTTTGGAAAAGAGAAAAACATAAAAAACCATAAACATCATATCCATACATATTGAACAATATCAACTTAATATTTAAAACTTGAATCGGTGGTTTTACTTAATACCAAAAAATAAATTCAAAAAAAAATAAAATAATAATAATAATAATAATAATAATAATAATAATAATAATAATAATAATAATAATAATAATAATAATAATAATAAAAATAATAATAATAATAAAAAAAAATAAATAAATAAATAAACATAATAATCACCAAAATTTTAGCAATGTAAAAAATAAGGTCATTATTATTGATTATAAGTCAAGAAACCTTTACTAATGAAAACTTAAAAGTCCAAAATCTGAAAAAATTAAAAACATAAAAATATAATAAACAATTAATCTATATATATATATATCATGATTATAAGAAGACATTATTCTTGATTATAAGTAAAAAAAAAAAAACCTTTACTAATGAAAACTTAAATGTCCAAAAAATGGAAAACTAAAAAATATAACAAAATAATAATCAACAAATCTATATATATTATGATTGTAAGATAACATTATTCTTGATTATAAGTCAAGAAACCTTAACTGATGAAAACTTCAAATACAAAATCTGGAAAAATAAAAAAAATAAAAACATAAAAAACCATAAACAATAAATATATACATATTGACCAATATCAACACAAGATTTAAAAGTTGATTCACTGCTTTTACTTAATAATAATAATAATAATAATAATAATAATAATAATAATAATAATAATAATAATAATAATAATAATAATAATAATAATAATAATAATAATAATAATAATCACTAAAAGTTTAGGAATGTAAAAAATAAGGTCATTATTCTTGATTATAAGTCAAGAAACCTTAACTAATAAAAACTTCAGAATCCGAATTCTGGAAAAATAATTAAAAAAACATAAAAAAACCATAAACAACAAATCTATACATATTGACTAATATCTATAAAACTTGATTCGGTGTTTTTACTTCATACACAAAAAAAAACAATAATCATCAAAAGTTTAGGAATGCAAAAAATAAGAAGGCCATTATTCTTGATTATAAGTCAATAAAATTTTATTAATGAAAACTTCAATGTCAAAATCTGGAAAAGTTAAAAAAATAATAAACAACCAATCTATATATATCTTGATTACATGAAGACATTATTATTGATTATAAGTGTAAAAAAAAAAAAAAAAAAACAAACATTTACTAATGAAAATTTCAATGTCCAAAATCTGAAAAAATAAAAAACATAAACAAATAATAATCAACAAATCTATGTATATCTTGATTATATGATGAAAACTTCAATATCCAAATTCTTGAGGAAAAAAAAAAAAAAACATAAAAACCATAAACAACATATGTATACATATTGAATAATATCAACTCAATATTTAAAACTTGAATTGATGCTTTTACTTAATACACAAAAAACAATGATCACCCTAAACATGAACACAATATTAACTTTAAACATAGAAGATTGGAAAAATTGAAAACCTAACTACAATTTGTTCTTCAATTAATAAACAAAAAAAATAACCAATTTAAACCAAAAGTGAAGATCATGTATGAAATACCTTTAATAATGTAAGATTAACTTGTACAACCTGGAAAACAACAAAAAACAAACAAACTATATCAAATACCATTTACATTAATCTAGCAACTCAATAATCTAACAATGTAAAAGTCGAAACACAAACATGAACAAAATATTAAGATTACCAAACCAACATTATCTAACAAAAACGAAAAAAAAAAAAAAAAAAAAACTAACTAATATATGCTATTCTAAATAATAAACAAAAAGACCATAACCAATTATAAATTGAACAAAAGTCACGATGCATGAAATATATAACCTGCAAAAAAAAAAAAAAAGACAAAAACGAATAAAAATAAATCAAAGAAAAATATAAATTAATAACTACGACAATAAATTGTTTATTACTACAAATTAATAATGTAGCAATGTAAAAGTGGAGAAAAAAACCATTACCTGGAGAGGATGATAAGTAAGAAGATGAGAGAGAGAGAGAGAAAAAAATAATAATAACATGTGGGGGCCAAAATTAAATGTTTGTGTATATGATTTATTTGTTGTTGGAGAGTATTAAATATTTAGAGTTGTAAATTAGGTATATTTGACTAAAATTAAAAGATGGTCCATTATCTTCCAAATTTAAAAAACTAATTAACGTGATGAGTATGCAAAAATGGTATAATTTGATCTTTGTATCACTAATTATCCGCCTAATTGATATGTAATAATAATTAGACATTATTTTATTAATTATTAATAATAATGAACGAATTATCTTGCGACACGTGTCATTCCCGATTGGATAATGTAAAATGGGCGGAAAAATGCAAAGATTGCCAATAGTGGCAAGGATTGTATTATATATATATATATATATATATATATACACACACACAACATAATTTTCCCTTAAGTAGCGAAGTAGTAAAAGTGGGTATTCTAAATGGCTGGGCCGAAAAATTAGTGTCCGAAAAAGTCAATCCCCTAAAGTTGGGCAAAAATGTAAGACTGTACGTATTTGTTTTGGATTATCCTTAATTCATTGAGAAAGTCCAATCCTAATAAAATATCGTTTTATATACTTTCTTAATCAAGAGTAATTCAGCACTCTCAATCTTAAGCAAACACAATCTAAGTTTCCCTGCATTTGTTGGCATTATATTGACATTTACCACTTAGATATTGTTCATGATGACTTTAAAATGAAAAGTGAAAGCTTATTCAGCCAGCAAAATAGCAATATAGATACAAATTTATCACTTATGCAATTTTCTTATTTATCTCAATTTATTTCTAAATATTACTTAATCATATTTAATCACATTTGTTTTACTCATTTTTAACTTGATCATCATTCTTTAACTTAATTTCACATTTTTTTATAGATTTCAGTTGAAAAAGTAGATGATGAACAATATAGTTTTTTATTTTATTTATGAAATAATTTTTTGAGAATGTATTTATGAAACATTTTAGTTTGATTTTAATTATTGATTTTTGAGAATGTTCTTTGTGATTTGTCAATAAACATCTAGTGTGGAATAATATTTAAAGTAAGAAAACTAAAAAAATAAATTCCACCTCAGAATTTCGATGTCACGTAAGAAAAAATTCCTAATTTTGATCAGCACTTGATTTTCCGACGAAATTTTGAAATTTGAAACTGAAATTGGACAAATTTAAGAGATATGAGACTAAATTAAAAAAGCAGAATGTTTTGGAATATGAATTTGGTGCCACATAGGAAAAAGCCACAATTCTTTGCCCAGACGTGCATTTTTCGATGATAATTTGAATTTTGGGATTAAAATTGGATATATAATTTCAAGATATATATGAGATCAAATTGAAAATAAAATAATCACAAGATATGACAATAATTATGAGACGATAAATGATTTTTCCTTGTGCATGTATGACTGTAATTTTGGGAAGTCAACTTTACATTCATTAATGCAAATCAAGATTCTACATTTGATGATGTAGTTAATAATTAGTCACTGAATTTACCAGGAAATTAAATTGAATCACATGAGCACGTGAGCATGCGAGCAGCACGTGAAATTTCCTTCAAATTTGGGCGTCATTTCCTTTCGATTAATTATTTATCATCTCCGTTTGGTTTTACTTCTTATTTTAAAAGTTAATGCAATATTTCAAAATATATCTATTTAGCTTTTGTTCGACTTTCTACAACATTACATTTGTTGTCCAAAAAGAAACACCTCGTAGGAGAAAAGAGATGCAAAAAAGAGAGATAATATACTTTTAAGGAAAAGAGAAATGAGGGAAAGAGAGATGAATGAAGGAAAAAAACTTCTTTAGGGGTTACATTGTACAAACTATAGGAGTTTTATCGCTAAACTTATTTTTCAATTTTTTTTAGAAATTTTACACATGATTTGCAACTGATAAATTTTTAGGAGCTTTTTTTGGTTCAAACAACATTTTTAGTAGGTAGAGGAGCTACTCATCTTCAACAATGGAGATTCTAGATTTCGGGAAAAAATCTATTGGTGATTTAAGGAATTGTTAAAAACAAAAGTGTGATGAATTATACACTTTTGGTCTACTAAAAAAATTATTTGAACCAAAATAAGCCTTAAAAGTTTATCATGCGCAAGTCACGCAAAGGAACTTGCTAGAAATTATGCCTTGAATCGGGTACGATTTGATTCGTCTTCATGTCAAGGTGGAGACTTGGATTTGAAGTGCGTTGAAAAGTAACACGGTCGCGTCAAATTAAGCTAGAAGGCGACACGACATATTAAGGTGATGCGTTCGCGTCAGGTATTGACGCGGTCGCACCGGTTGTTGGACGTGGTCACGTCAGTTGAAGCGGTCGTGGTCGTGTCTGGTTAGGCGGTGCAACAGATGGACTTAAGCTGTTTAGGTTCAAATTGATTCCTTTTGTGTCTATGATTATGTTTCGGGGGCTTATAAATAGTCCTATTGTCTTTGGAATTCGTATTGGTCAATTGGTTGATTTGATCAATCATTGAATTTGATTAGACAGACAAAAGAGAAGTTGTCAGCTTGAGATATTCTAGAATTGGTATTTTATTGAGTATTTGGTACTCTTTTGGTCTAGAATATCCAGTTTGATTTTGAGACTCTATTTTCGGGTTTAGAGTCGTTTGGTGCATAGAGTGTGGAGAGTTTGTTTTGGTCGAGTATCAATTGATTGATACTCGAGTTTGTCTCCATTTGTTAGGATGAAGAGTTTGATAGTTGACCTAGGGTCAAGTTTATCTTTGTCCTATGTTGTAACACTCATTGATATATTGATTGGTTCCTCTAGTTTGGTCGTGAACGCAAGTGAACCATGTTATATTTGGTGTGTTTGTTTTGACATTGTCGATCTTTCCCGTTTATCGTTTGTTATTCGTTGTGTTCGTAATTTCTCAATAGAAATCCCGCAAAAAAATACTTGAAAAATAAGTTTAGTGGTTTATCAGTCAAAACCCGTAGAGTTTGTATGTATCGGTGCCTAGAAAAAGAATTCGTGGTTTATACGCAAAAACGATGATAGTTTAGTGGGGTTGCTACATTAATAGGTGAACTTGTGGTGGTCAACCCGGTGCTGCCGGTCAGGGCCTCCGATTTTTTTTTTTTTTTTTATGAATATATACACAATTATATATACAAAAGTTAACAGAAAATTTATAATTAGGTGAGTTGCTTAAGTGGGTTGTAAGTAGTTCATATTATTATATTTTCAATATGTAAAAAATTGTATTATGATATGAAATTATATATATATATATATATAATTTATTTTAGAGTTTTATGTTTATTTTTCATTAGGAAATTTTTTTGTATTATGAAATGAAAGTTAATGGCATTTACAACTTATTCTTTTATGACTACTATTTATTTTATCTTTAGATTTTTGTTATATTACTTTTATCAAGAAAAATTATGTATTATAATATGAGAATTTGCACTTTCACCTAGGTACAATATCAATTTGTTATATTGGAATACTGTCTTCTAGATTTTTTTTTATTTTCAATAGTAGAAATTGTGTATATCCTGATATAAAAATTTATGTTTCCATGTGAGATTCTATTTTCTCAACTATGTATAAAATTAATATTATGTGTATATTCCTTTTTCTGTTTGCACAAGACCCCTTAGGCTGCAGTTAACCCTTTTTACAATTGTTTGAATAATTTGCAAGCTACCCAGACGCCATTAATCATTTTTGGGGCGAAAGGATGCTGACTTTAATAGATGTTTTTCAGGGTTTAACCGAAACTACATCGACATTTCTAAAGCCACTTAACGAAATTATGTTATCACAAGGAGACGTGTTGTAATCTAAATTAAGGAAAGGGAAAATGAGAGTCACCTAAATAATTTATAATGGTTTTCCCTAAAAGAAAAGATATTATAAAAAATTAATTTGATTACGAAATTGAATTCGTAGTTAATTAGCTTAATTTCAAGCTTTATATTATGCTCAACCTTTTGTATTGTATCTATTATAAGAAACTTCTCACCCAATGCTCTGCTTCATTTTATATTATTCTTTAGGGAAATCACTTTAATAATCAAGTTGACTTCATACTCTTTTTTAATAAAAATAATATACTATATACTACCAATATTCTGATTTAACTTATTTTTTAAAACTATACTACTCTGCCAATAAATAAATGATTTTCGTTTTACTATTTTTCGTGGAAACCCCTATATATATACTTAATTAGCCACCTAAAAATTAAAAGTTGGTTTCTAGCTCCCAACTTAGATTTCATATATACATTTTTAGCCCATTTTGCAACTATACCCTTGATTTTGTTGATACTACACTATGATAAAAAATACTTTTTTTTTCTACGATTTTTTGACATAATAAATATTGTCTATAATAATAATTGTATGCGGCGACTTATCGTCAGAGAATTTGTATAAGTAATTTAAGGTTATATTTAGACTTTTTTGGAACAACTAATTGTTAAAACTTATATTTTCTTTGACTATTGGTTAAAAGATCCATGAACAAGAATAGCCAACAACACAGAAACGAAGAGAGTAGCCACAACAATATAGAGGCACACGCCCAATTCATAATTGAATGAACTTTTGTTCTCCTAAAAAAAAAAAAAGAATAGCCACAAAAATAATAAATTCACTGTCGCAAAGATATAACTTTTTATTTGACCAATTTAATAAAAACACATAATACAAAAAATTAATCCACAATTGATTTTTTATTATAATCATATGTTTCGTAATTTAAAATGTAAATGTTAATGTTAATTTTAATTTTAATTTTAACTAATAAAATGAGACATTAATTTCTAAAACGAGATTCATTGTTTAGGACAAAAAAATAATTTTGAATATAAGTATTTTTATAGAATACAAAAAGTTGTACTAAACACCTTTAATGCACTAATAATAGACAAAATGTATAAAGTGGCGTAAATTAAGTTTTGAAATCTCCAATCTATATATGGAGTAGTAGTAGAATGAAATGTGTCTCCCACGCGAAAGAAATAATTAATTAATTTAATATAAAATATATGAGAGTGAAATGTGAGTATGGAAGTCGTATTTGAGATGTTAGGCTCTCTCTTTCAACTCAACCACCCTAAAGTCTGTTAAAAGGCAGCCTCTCAACAAATTGTTGACACAATGGCAGAGAAAGTAGCGTTACAACCCATCAAAACCAAGGCTTCCGAAGAATTAAGATTCTACTCGAGGCGGGTTTCGCAGGAAGACACTTCATCAGATGCTTATTACCGAGAGAAATCAGTTGGGGTTCCATTTCTATGGGAATCTCAACCTGGAACTCCTAAAATGAGAACAAGGGAATTCCAACTCCCACCACTCACACCTCCACCTTCATTCCATGCATCCCCAATTTCCAGAAAGCCCACAACCAAACTGCGCCTAATGTTTCTGCCCAAGAAGCACGCCCAATTCGACTACTCCTCCGCCTCGTCAACTGATTCCACCCCTCCGAGGTTGTCTTATGATTCCAGGGTTGAAGACGATGATTGCGACTCGCCTCTTTCCACTTTGTGCTTCCGCGCCCGCGCTCGCCGGAGGCCACGCCCACGGGGATGCTCCTCCAGAATTATCAGCATCTTGCTCGGAGAATCCTGACATCTTCATTTATTGATTATGTGCTGCAATTCAAAATTGGTTTTTATTGAATATCCAAATCTGCATGAGTTATAACTTCAGCTTTTCCTGGTATATGTATACACACATGTATATTGCTCAAGTTGAAGGTTTAGGACACAGGGGGTTCAATTTTCGGTACTAGGATATATATTTTGATTGATGATTTCACAATTCATAATTTATAGATTGTGGTTTATACATGATTCATTGTTAGTCGGTGGTCTGTGGTTTATGATCGCTGTGTTCATGGATCATGTGATTTCTGTTTTTTTTTCTGGGATACGGTAAAACTGAAATAGATATTAATACACACCGGATCGCTAAGTACAGAGTAATACTTAATAGTTAATTAAACCTAGGTTTACCTAAACACATTACTTGTTCTCATCAACACTGAAAAATCATACTATCACCACTACTATCTTAAATAGAGTTACATTCACTTTTTGTTCTCTTGAGCTGCTTGATTCTCGTTATCTTCTCCTCCTTTTCATCTTGATTATGCTTTCGCTCTCATTCTTCAGGGTCAGATGGAAATCTTTTATTTTAAATCCATTAGACTAAACAAATACATCACTAAAATATGTCATGTCACTAATTCCAACGGAAAGCCCCCCAAACTAATAGCTCATGTGACCGATTCCGGCCAACTATCCAATTTTTGGGGAAGATTGACTATAAATTGAATAATTTTTAATATACGTGATTAAATTGAGAAAAGGTAAAAAATTGTAAGACCATTACTATGAGAATAGAAAATTATGGGGCAAAACTGGTTTTAACTGCTGATCGTATTCAAAAAGTTACTACATAACCGTGGTTTGGTAATGAAGTATGATGACAAGATTGATTCCAAAGTAAACCCAACTTATATTAAAATGTAAGCCCTGACGTGATTTTGTGAGAATTATATAAGCATTGTACGACGGCATGCGATTAGCAAGGTTTTATCGATCCAAAATAAGACTTATACTTTAAAATGAATGATCTCAAATATACATGTCTGGAGTTGACTACCTTCAATGCTTCTGGGAATAATAGCATATGCCATATGAATTCTCATATGGGATTTTTTATATTTTATCTTGTAACAATTAATTATAAGGGAAATTAATTTGGTTATATATGTTACACAATTGAAACTGACAAACGAACCTCATCAAATTCACACTCACACTCCAACGTTTTGATTGTAAAACTACGAAACAATCACTACAAGAAAAACTGCTTTTAATCAGAGGAAAATATGTAGTTAAAAGTTCAAAAAGTGTCACAAAAGATATTTAGTGATGGGAAATATACTGTCACCGACCCTGACTACAGCTTCCGCCACTAAAGGCAAATAGTGACGGGACAGTGGTCCGTCACTAAAAGTATTTGGTGACCCGTCACTAAAAATATTTATAATGACAGTCAATTCCAATCACTAATTGCACTAATCCCCGTCACTAATATCTTAATTATAGACTAACTTAATAATTGAGTAACCCGTCACTAATAACACTAGTCATAGTAATATACCGTCGCTATAGAGTTTATATAGTGATTGTCAATTCCCGTCACTAATAACACTAATAGACTCTCATTATAGAATAATATAGTAAATAACTAACCCATCACTAAAGGTAACTTTTCCGTCGTTATATCCAATATTTCCCGTCATTAGTGGTATGTTTTACTGAGAAAGTACTCCCCTCACTAAATAAATAACTACCCCGTCACTAAACGTAATTACTATTTCGCCATAAATATATATATATATATATATATGTATATATATATATATATGGCCCCCTATAACATACTATACATTTTTCATTTATATACACAACAAGATACAATTGTAAAAGGATCTACAAAATGCAAAGGCATCATCACTAATAAAATTTAAATACAAAATAATATATAAGAATTTGATTTAAAATTCATGTACAAAATGGACATTTCCGATCAAACTAATACAACCAAAAGTTGTCATAATACAGTGAAAATTTGCTTTCTGAAGTAAGTTAATCTAGGAATTTTCGCTTTGTGAAACCCCTACGCAAAACTTACATTTTCAGTGTAAATAATACAATCAAAAAGCAAATTAATTCATCTTCAAAATATATTTTTCAAAATTAGTTCAAGATCAACACAACTGGAAATGAGTCAAAAGTTCTTCAAAATATGCTTTTTAGAATTAGTTCAATAATACTTGAATTGCACAAGAGTCAAAGATCCATCAAATTAGAAAGAAAGATAGGCCATCAATCCAATTTAAAGATGACTAGCTATACAACACCTAAAGCTTCAATGGTCACCTTGACCAAGCCCCAATTATCACCTCCTTTCTCATCAATCCTGTCCAATTGCAAACAGAAATCCATTACCATCAACTAGTGACTGGACAATGAGAAACTATGGAGCTAACATTTAGCATAATTAGCTGATAAGGCTCTAATAAAAAAAAAAAAAAAAACTAGAATAAAAATAAAATCAACTAACTAAGAAATGTAGCTCATGGAAAATAAGACGCTAAGTGAAAATTGTATTAAATATGCAATCCACCTTTAACTATTATATGGTCCACGTTTTTCCTTCCTAGGATGTGCAAAGAAGAAAAAGTAATAATAGCATATCAAACAACTTTACACACAAGAGTTTGAAGCTTGTCAACTTCGCTCCAGGAGCAACAAAAGTCATAAAATACAAGAAATAAAGCAGACGACATATTCGCATACATCCAGATTTTTAACACGTACGAAACTAGAGACAGAAAAGTATTGTCTTGCAACCGAAAATCATTCAACAATTTAACTAAATTCTATCCTCACATCCATCTATCAATTGAAGTCATGAACAAGGAGATTACCAGATCGCAGTTATTGCACTCAAAGTCGAGAATTTTGATGGCGACAACCTCATTGAGAGGGTCGCAGAGCGCATGATGAACAAAAGCGCTGACTCCTGTACTAACCTCCTAATACAATGTATATTACTCCGCTCCAATAGGGTACTTTTTTCTCTCCTCCATCTCAATCTACTCCCAATGTACCCTTTCTAGACACTCAAATCTCAACATAAGTGTGCATACGCAAATAAAATATTCGAAAGATCTCCCACTAATCAACGAATATAACTCCACCCCAGAGATCAGAACAATAAACAAATTATTCAAAAAACCAGAAAAGAAAATATCAATTAACAAAAAATCCATCAACTTTATATGTTTTGCTGCATGTGATGTCACGATATCCAATTAGAATGGGGAATTAATCTGAAATCAGTAAACTAGCCACTTCTTACCTCAGTAGGTGAAAGAAGAAAAGCTCTTGGTTTTTTGTGAGTTCTCTATGGTCATACTCCTTAGCTTCTTCCAACATGGACAAATATTCCTACCAGGATTACCATAAACAGTCATCGACAATGTTAAAAAACGTATGTCAACTACCTACAACTCCCTATATGCGAGGCACATGATGAAATGAATAATAGCAAGAATGCATGTAGAGCATGAAACCAAGTACGCTGTAACATTCAATAACATTAAATTTTAGAAATAAAAATGCGTCTTACATCAACAGCTTTCTTGGCAGCAACTAATATGCATAAAGTTGGTTTAACTTTATGCACCTAATGTTATTAAACAAAAAATAGCATTATTGTGACTGCATATTTGTTTATCTCCACAAAATAGGTAATTAGAAGAGATCAATTACAAAAATCATCTTTAATACTAAATTAATATGTAATGTGCAATCTCAAAAACTTCAAATACTAGCAGCATTACAATGTGAGAAATCACATTAGAATATGAGAAATATAATAGCTGACTAAAACTATTGTTGCCTGAAAATGTGAAAATGTAGACTATGCATGTGAGAAAGGGAAAATGAATCAAGTAGCTTATCTAGTTCAACAAGAAGCTCGTAGCTTTCAATTATCAGATAAAGTGAATCTGCATCCTTCAGAATATAAAAAATGGCCCCACCTTACACATTTTTCTGTCCAGTGATATAAACTACATATATAGGCCAATTTAACTCATACATACATACATGTATATTAGAGTCATATATTATGATTCAAAAGAATCACACAATGTTGGTTATTCGGTTTGAATGGTAATTCAATTAGTTAACCATACTAGGAGACTGCGAAAAAATTCCAGCAATTATATTAGTTTTTAATGGTATTATAATTTTTTGGGGTAGATTTATCACAACTTTTGCCCGAAATGAAAATGTGAGCAAGATTAACAGAAATAGCAGTTTGAGAAACATGAGGAGTTGTTGCATTAAAATAGAAATTGGCAGAAAGCAAAGGACATTGAACTACAATATAATTAGAACTCAGATAAAAATATTAAATAGTTAGTGGGATACAAGAATATTGAAGTGAAGGTAGTAAGACCTCTACCTTTCTTTCATTTTTTCCAGATCATGTTCAGATATTAAGATTGATAATTAACAGCATTTTGCATAATTTTTCTATCTCTTTCCTTATCATAACCATAATCTTCATAGATTTAAGTCTTGATTCAGAAAACTGACAACAATAGTCAAAACAAAAATGATGTAACTTCTACAGTATAGCAAATATATAAACTACTTTAGCTTGTTTTCATGAAAAGGATAAAAGACGAGCAAAGATTTATGAATTCGTCTAAAAATCAGTTTCATGGCACTGAGATGGGAATGGAGGCATCTCTATAATCATGAACTCCAAGTGAATTAAGTTAACCAAAAACACGAATATCATATGCTAAAAAGAATGGACACTACTATGTGACACAAAGTTAACCTGCATATTAAATCGATAAGAGAGGAGCAGTATCATATTATCTTATACACTTTCTCTAAATCATAAACCAAATAACAAACACGTACTTTACAAGAAATAATTTTCCATTTTATCCACAAATAATATCAAAATTAAAATCCACAAGAAGTACCTCTTCAATAATACATTCCACGGAAATTATTCCAAAAAGAGAACCAGAGAAAACTGATAAGTAAGGCAACTCTAGAATGATAAACTTAAAGAAAAGTATGCATATGTATAGACAAGGTATTGGTCATCTTACAAGGCAAAATAAAATGATAAAGGCATAAACAGAGAAATCAGGATAAACATAATAGTGTACAAGTACCTTGTGCCAAGGATGAGCTTTGATTTGAGGGAACTTGAACTCGATATAATTATGATTCATGCACTTTATTTTCTGCCGGGTTAGAGTACCCAACACCTGAGGCAATCATTTTGTTACATGAGTGAAAACAAAATAGTAATGCATAATTCTAGATTATGACAAATCCTGTTGGAATAACACTTACGAATCAACTTTAGGCAAATTAAAAACAAGTTTATCAAAATTACAAAAAGTTAAATTTTGGTCAATTCACTGAGCTCTAGACAGAGATGGCCTAACATGAACCTTTAACATCTATAGAAGACACAAGTGCTTAAAAGTTCCCCAGTATTCGGAAGATCTCTTCTTCTTATCATAAGTATTTGAAATATGAAGTAACAAAAAGAGAATATAGTTGTTTTGCCCCAAGAGACAAAAAAGTAAGAGCCCAGAAGAGAGAAGATAGTTCAAGATTCATTTAACAACCCCTCAAAAAATGCTCAAGGTTATAGGGTGTTTAACAATTTGGGATTAACAAAATAAAAGTTAAAACACGATAACCAAAAGATGACTGCACAACAGGGAAGTGAAATAAATTTATTTTTTCTTTTAATTCTTCACGTCTAATATGTGTGTGTGTGTGATACTAAGAGAGAGAGGGAGGGAGAGAGAGAGAGAGGCAGAGAGACAGAACCTTGATGATCTGAACAAGATGGTCTACTGATAGCGCGATGTCGTGTGTCGCTTTACCAAATTAATTGTGTACAAAGGATACACTATACCTTATCCTACTACTCTAACTAGTAGAGTGGCAAGTAAGGGTCGATCCCACGAGGAACGGTCGAACAATTTTACTTTATGTATTAAGCTACTATGATCAAGAAATATAATGTAAATAAGCGAGAAAACAATAAAGAAGTGGGGGGAATTTAATGAAATAACAACTAACATCTAAATAAACAAAGACAAATAAAGAGATTTGTTTTGGTTTTTGATTTTTAAATAATAAAACGATTCACCATTGATCATGTTTCACCTTGGTCTTGGACGATTTATGCAACTATTGTTAATGCCCTATTAAATTGTGATTCTAGCCCTTATCTCAAGGCTATTAACAAGCTCTAATAGCCTTGTTGTCCCTTAATCTTAGTTAATCAAAATAAGCTCTTCGACTAACCCTATTCAATTTAATCGAATCCTCGAACAAGCTCTCTTAGATCCAATAACCAAATGCATTAAACACTAGGACAACGAGATAAATTCAACATAAAACTCGCAAGCTCAGTTTTAGTGGTTGAACTTTGTGTTATCACCAATAAATAAATCTATTGTTTGCTACACGGAAATCGGAAATCCTACAATTATGGATAGTAATTTCCTATTCTAGAAACACATTCACAAATCCCTTAAAGGGTGATCAATCCAATAATTAATTCATAAATGTGGCTCAATAACAACAAATAACACAAAACACTTGAATACACAATATTTTCGGTAACAATAACCGCAATAATCACATAAACGTCTTAAACTCAAGGTTCCACAATAATCAAGAGTGAATTCAAGGGTGCTAGTCACCCATTACATCTATTACAAAGATAAAATAACAGAAAATTAAAGAAAACATGAAAATAGGATAGAAAGAACCAAAAGTTAGGGTTGAAGATGAAGATCTTCAACCCCCTTCTATTCCTTTGCTTCCAATGGAGAAAAGTGGCTGATTATGTGTGAAGGATGGGTTCTAGGTTAGGTCAAATTCGAAAATGACCTTATATATATAGAAGAGAAAGTGTTGGGCTGAAAAATTAGGCAAAAACGTGTTTCAGGATTGAAAACAGGGTATTGGGTCGCGGCCGCGAACCTTTCATTTTACTTTATTAGGAATTTTGGTTCGTGGGCACAGTCGCGGGCGTGAACCTGAGTCACGGGCGCGAACCGTGCCCTTTCTCTTTGATTGGTCGCGGTCGTGACTTGTATTCGCGGGCGCGACTAGTCGTGCGAACCTCAACCCTTGTTCCATCTTTGGCTCGTTCTTCGTTTCGGACTTCTTCGATACTTATTTTTCGGTCTTAATTCACCTGTTTTGTCCTAAAACGAGCTCAACACATTAAATGGCCCAATAATACAAATATGCAAGATACACGATCAAATGTTCATTAAAATATCATTAAAACGACACTTAAAGCAACCTAAAATGCATGCATTTTCACGTGTACCAAATCTCCCCAAACTTAAACATCTGTTCGTCCCGAACAGAGCAAAGCAAAGAGAAAGAAGGTAGGACACGTGTTAGGGAAGATTAAAGTGGCGAATTCAGTTTCAGACGACTTTTTCAAAAACAAGGCAATCATGATAAGATGAGCATATATGATATAACAACTTCAGCTACTTTTGAGACTTGAAAAACTCTCACCAAAAGATCCTCACCGGGTGAGTGTATCTCTCGATTCTTAAGTGTATCAAATGGGTAGTGTATACTCTCATATTGAAATGCATAAAATGCCTTCCATAGGCTTGCCAATCATCTAAACTTCGATGTATACCCGACATGTGTGACAAAGAATCAAAAAGGTCTTTAACGGGTTGTAATGTTGGCTTGGGGCAAGGTGGAAAAATCTCTGGTATAAGTGACTATAAAACGGACTAAATGAGTCGTGCACTACCCATCTACCCCTCAAACAATGGTCACTCAATCTCACTCTTTACTTCCTTATTAAACCAATCCCAAAAATTGATTTCTTCTCCTTACCACAAAGTCTACAACCTAAATGCTTTCTCAATTCTCCCTTGAAGTGTATTTTCTTTTGAATTTTTACAACTTTGAGAACATCTATTAAAAGGCATTTACATTACTAGCCTCTCCAAATCAAAAGCAACAATTGAGGATATACAATTAACTTTTTCTTTTGTTTTTCTGATTTTTCGACTTTTTTCGATTTACGATTTTTTTTATAACAAATACTCCCTCCGTCCCAGGTTAATTTGCAGCCCTCTCCGGGCACGTGGAATAAGAAAAAATTGCTTTTTGCTTTTTGAGTTGAAAAGTCAACAAAATTATTAGTGATTAAGGAGAATGCTTAATTATTAATCATTCCAACTATGTTAAGGACCTGAAAATAAAAAAAAAAAATCTGTAAACACAAGATTTGTGAATAAAAATTCCAAACAACCTTCAAAATCGAAATTTTCGAAAAAATCGAAATTTTCGGAAAAATCGAAATTTTCCAGAAAACACGAAATTTTCCAGATGTTCAAGGTTTACTGCAGAATATGAAATTTCCCTGAATTTTTACAGAAACATGAAAAATTTACCAAAAAACAACCATATTCAACTTTGAACAAGAATAACAAGAAAAATCTCCTGAAAAGCTAAAAATTTCACTTCCCTCCAGTTTTTACAGCAAATTACAAACAATTGTTACAACTACAAATCTGAAATCTTTCAAATTTCCCTCCTAAAAATTTCAGAATTCAAACAGCCTCAAAGTCTCTATAAATGCTTAAGATTACAGCATTAAATTTTACCATAAATTCAACAACAACCAAAATATTGCTACAGAAAAATGACAAACAATCGAAAGGAGTCGAACTTGGCTCCATCAGACCGGAATCGGATTGCGCAGTATCTGTTGGCAAACAGCACCGACGGGGTGGTTCACAATGGCAAGATCCGATCGACGGCTACATCATTTGGAGTCAGCCCCCGGACGGTCCACTACATTTGGGCAGCTGCAAAGAAACAGATCGAACAAGGGTTACCGGTGGTATTTTTGCAGCAAACACGAACAATAAGACCAAAAAAGGCAGAATTGGATACAACAAATTTCAAGGCAATACCATTTTGCAGACGGGGCAGCATACGCAGATTGGCAAAGGAATTAGAGGTAAGTAAAAGTTCAGTGGGGAGATGGGTTAAGAATGGGGTTATAAAACCACATACAAAAGCAATTAAGCCCACATTGACGGATGCAAACAAGGTGCAAAGGTTGAAATACAGCTTGAGTCAACTGAACATCGACACAACAGAAAATAAAATCAAGTTTGCAACTATGCATAATGTGGTACACATAGATGAGAAGTGGTTTTACATGCAAAGGGCGACGGAAAGGGCTTATAAGTTAGACGAAGAGGATGATGTGTATCGGTCTTGCAAGAGCAAACGATTCATAACAAAAGTTATGTTCATGTGTGCTGTTGCTCGTCCGCAATATTCAGCCGAGGGTCAGCTTCTGTTCGATGGAAAAATAGGTATATTTCCATTTACGAAACAAGAACCAGCCCTACGTAACAGCGTTAATCGGGCAAGAGGCACTATGGTTACAAAACCCATTGAAACGATCAACAAGCAAGTCATAAAGGACTGCATCATTAACCAGGTTTTGTCCATTAATTTTCAGTGCATTTTTTTTTTTTAATTTTATTAGTAGTAATGGCTATCAGCAAAAACTCATCATATAGCCATAAAAAATACACAAGCCACCCGGATGCCTCGCCAAGCCAAAACTGACTGCATCGGTGACATTGCTTGCATTTTTTTTTTCATGAAAAAAACATGATTTTAATTCTGCCATAATCATTCAGAAACTGTTTTTGTTCGCAAACACATTAAAGTTTCAATTTCAGATAATACCGGCAATCAAGGAAAAGTAACCAGCAACAGCAACAGCTCTCACAGGAGCAAGAAAATCACATACAGGGGCAAATTAACGAGCAACAGCAACAGCAACAGCTCTCACAGGAGCAAACAATCAGAAATACAAAACCCAAAACGTAAAACCCACTTCTTGGCACAAATAATTTTTCCAAAGGAAAGGGGATAGAAAACATGGACCTTATTTAGGGCTGGAACCCAAATCGCAAGATACTCATGGCACCACGCTCTCATCTTTGGACTCATCGCGAGCTCGCTACCGGTAACCGCTGCACAAGCCTCAGATCCGATCACCATGGGCTTTTCACCGTCATACGTCTCCTCATCGGCCACGAAAGCTACCGGCTCCGGCAACTGAGTGTCGGCGACGAAGCTGTCCTCGGAATCGTAAGCGATTTCATCTATCTCGGGGGAATCATCAAAAAAATCACCCAAATCGGCCATGGATGGAAGACCAAGCTAAAACCAGAAAACCCTAGAAAATCGCCACTAAGGGATGCCAATCGACGGATCTACGAGAGGGGAAGTCACCGCCGAGACACCGCCTACGGGAAAGCAAGAAGATAAGGTAAGAACTCAAGATCTGATCTCGAGTTCTGTAAGAACAGGAAGAACAACGGCGAGGAAATGAGGAGACGAGATAGAGAGATTTCTGGAAATGGTGTTAGGGTTAGAAGGAAATATGGGCTGGGTATATGAATTTGGGCTGGGTAGTTAATAGGGCTGATCTGCATTTTTAGTTTTAATTAGCGTGGGCTAATTAGTTTAGCAATGGCAGATTTGTAATTGTTGTAACATTATTAGGACAATTTGGTAAAAAATACTTTCCTTTTCGGGGGTGTGCAAATTAACTCGGGACACCCCGAAAAGGAAAGTGTGCAAATTAACCTGGGACTGAGGGAGTATAAACAAAAATTGGAGAGGACTAGTATTCTCGATTCTTTTCCTATTGTTTCAATTCCTTTCACCCTTTAATATTCCTAATAGTTCACCCCTTTCAATCCCAAATTTATCCGATTACCTTCCAACCGCCTCCCTCATACTCAAATAGTCCAATTAAGGTCAAAGGCTAAATTGAAAGGTACTTGACTTGTAGAGTTGGGCTATCAAACAAGAGGCTAAAAGCTCAAGGGGGTAACTAAGGGCAATTTTCCAATTTTTGGTGAAAATGTGTGACATTTTCAAGTTTACAAATAGGCTAAAAAAATTCAAGAATTGCCTAAGATCATTTCTAAGTCACACACCGAATCATTCAAAATAGAGAATCAAAAGTTTAAATTACTCCAAAATTGGGAGTACAATTGAAGCTCAAACACTCACAAGGCAAAATTTTCTTGATCAAAAGTTTTGAGTACAAGCTCAATTTCACCTCAAGTGCCTATCATGCTCTACCACTTGCCATTTTTTCAAAATTTATGCAAAAATCGCCTCATCATTAACCAATGCCATATCTTCTTCCTACACGGTCAAATCACTTTTCTCTCGAGCGACCAACTTGTACGCCTACCACCCCCTCCCCAAACTTAGTTTGAAACTAAGTTTGTGGAAAAGAGGAGTACGAGTTGGTGCTCATCGAATTTAACCATTTTATTCACCACTTTACAGTTCATTAAAAATGCAACAGACTAATCCATACAAAGATACCAAACCATTTCAAGTCTAATAAGTCCAAAAGACAATAGAGTAGCATATGGAAAGTTAAACTCTTGGGCTGCCAATACGTACACCTACCAAGACTTCCCGAAACTTGGTTAAAAACCAAAGTTGTGAGGAAGAAAGGGTACGTATTGGTGTCCTAACTCACAGTGATTTTTGGGCTTCTTCAATCCCATTTGGTGCTGTCTCCTTGAATTTCACAGATTGATCGGTTCCTCATCATCATAGTCTCTTCACTCTAAAAGAAGATAATAAGACAATATCTAAATATAAGTAAACAACCTAAACTACGAAATTGAATATACGAAAAGCAATAAACGTCGGGTTGCCTCCCGACAAGCGCCTTTGTTTAACGTCGTTGGCTCGACGGATGCTCTTTAAATAAACAAAACAAACAACTATCTATGTAAATATATACTAACGCTTAAGACATAAAACAAAATCGTTCCAAACCGTTCCCCGGCAACGGCGCCAAAATTTGATAGCGCGATGTCTTGTGTCGCTTTACCAAATTAATTATGTACAAAGAATACACTATACCTTCTCCTACTACTCTAACTAGTAGAGTGGCAAGTAAGGGTCGATCCCACGAGGAACGGTCGAACAATTTTACTTTATGTATTAAGCTACTATGATCAAGAAATATAATGTAAATAAGCTCGAAAACAATAAAGAAGTGGGGGAAATTTAATGAAATAACAACTAACATCTAAATAAACAAAGACAAATAAAGAGATTTGTTTTGATTTTTTATTTTTAAATAATAAAACGATTCACCCTTGATCTTGTTTCACCTTGGTCTTGGACGATTTATGCAACTATTGTTAATCCCTATTAAATTGTGATTCTAGCCCTTATCTCAAGGCTATTAACAAGCTCTAATAGCCTTGGTGTCCCTTAATCTTAGTTGATCAAAATAAGCTCTTCGACTAACCCTATTTAATTTAATCGAATCCTCGAACAAGCTCTCTTAGATCCAATAACCAAATGCATTAAACACTAGGACAACGAGATAAATTCCACATAAAACTCGCAAGCTCAGTTTTAGTGGTTGAACTTTGTGTTATCATCAATAAATAAATCTATTATTTGCTACACGGGAATCGGAAATCCTACAATTACGGATAGTAATTTCCTATTCTAGCAACAAATTAACAAATCCCTTAAAGGGTGATCAATCCAATAATTAATTCATAAATGTGGCTCAATAACAGCAAATAACACAAAATACTTGAATACACAATATTTTCGGTAACATTAACTGCAATAATCACATAAACGTCTTAAACTCAAAGTTCCACAATAATCAAGAGTGAATTCAAGGGTGCTAGTCACCCATTACATCTATTACAAAGATAAAATAACAGAAAATTAAAGAAAATATGAAAATAGGATAGAAAGAACCAAAAGTTAGGGTTGAAGATGAAGATCTTCAACCCCCTTCCATTCCTTTGCTTCCAATGGAGAAAACTGGCTGATTATGTGTCGGGGATGGGTTCTAGGTTAGGTCAAATTCGAAAATGACCTTATATATATAGAAGAGAAAGTGTTGGGCTGAAAAATTGGGCAAAAACGTGTTTCAGGATTGAAAACAGGGTATTGGGTCACGGCCGTGAACCAAAGTCGTGGCCGCGAACCTTTCATTTTACTTCAGTAGGAATTTGGTTCGTGGGCACAGTCGCGGGCGTGAACCTGAGTCACGGGCGCGAACCGTGCCCTTTCTCTTTGATTGGTCGCGGCCGTTACTTATATTCGCGAGCGCGACTAGTCGTGCGAACCTCAACCCTTGTTCCATCCTTGGCTCGTTCTTCGTTCCGGACTTCTTCGATACTCATTTTTCGGCCTTAATTCACCTATTTTGTCCTGAAACGAGCTTAACACATTAAATGACCCAATAATAAAAATATGCAAGATACACGATCAAATGTGCATTAAAATATCATTAAAACGACACTTAAAGCGACCTAAAATGCATGCATTTTCACGTGTACCATCTACTCCACTCTCACTAGGAAACAAAGGCTGAAAAACCAAAGGCAATAGTAATGAATATGAGGTTAAAATTAAGGTTCCTATTTGTGCAGAAACCAGGAGATCAAATATATTATGAAACAAATGACCTGAAAAAGGCGCATCTACATGCCAAGTCAAACCTGTCACTTCAAGTTATACTGCTTAGAGAAAAAATAAGGAAAACCAGGGAAGAGTATATCGTGAGCAACAAAGTTGTCATAAACATAAAATGTGTAGACACACATACCCATAAAATTCCAGAACAAAATATACCTTAGAATTATAGCTCTCCTCTTGTCATCTCTGATGTATTAGTGAGATCTTTGTGGAACAGAGAATACAAAAGTTAATGAAGTTCATTGAAACTATAATATGATATAAATTCCATAATCAGCTAAAATATTGGACAACAAAATCAAACATATATTGCTACGTAATAGTTCACAAAATTGTCGGCTCCTCACACATTTATGTTTATGACAACTCTGTTGCTCACAGGAAAACTAGTTATTTGATAATAAATACGACCCTATAAGTTGAGAAATAGAATAAAATAAACAAACAAATAAAGCAATGAGCATGTAATAAACACCAATAACTATTGTTGGATTTTGACTACCTTTTCATGAATCATTTCTCTATGCAGCATGCTTCCAGTAAGATGAGATAGCTTATTGTTAATAATGAGAATTATCATTACCAACATGCCACTTAGTATAAGGCAACCTATGATTCTTGCCTTTATTGTTTTTTTCTTCTCTCACTTGATCTGCAGAAGATAGAACTAGAAATACTTAATACAACAAATGAATATATGCACATTTCACCAAAAGTAATCAAAGACAAAAAATGAAAAAACATAAGGAGAAATTAGCAAATACTCCCATGCCAATATTATAACAGCTTAATCTAATAAATATATTGTGAGGAAGTGTTCAATATAATCAAGTGAGCTATATTTTGAAATAGGATGTGTCTAGAATGTGGAACCGGGATCATGAAGTGAAGAACCGGGTAGATAGACCGGGTTTTAGCGTGAAGAAGTAAGTCTGTACAGAATAAACCGGGTTCAGGGTTGTTGTAGGATAACCGTCAGTTGTGACGAGTTTGTTACAGTTTGTGACGGAATAAACCGTCACATTTGTCCGGTAGCAGCAGTCGTCTTCAATCAGTTAGAACTTCTTGGTTGGTTACATTCGAGCTACAAGACCTATATCATTGGAAAGCTCTCTTCCTGAAGAACAACACTACGTCGAGCAATTTCCAGTTTTCATAGATTACAGAGAGAATTTGAGAGATATAGTTTTCTGCCCTAATTTTGTTCCAGAATTGGGCATATTCATTTCTGAGTGTAATTTCTGTAATTGATTGGATATCTTAGTGGATTGAGGTGTGTCTTGCCTCCGTGGATGTAGTTCATCTTGAACGAACCACGTAAAATTGATTGTGTGATTCATTTATTTTTCAGTTCTGCGCGAAGCTCGCTTCGGCCACAACTCTGGCCGAACAGTTGTGTATTTTTCAAACTGATAATCTTCGAGCTCATTTCAGATTCTTAGTGTTGTGTGATTAGGAGTTGATTTGTCTAACAAGTGGCGCCGTCTGTGGGAATCAACTCGCACAGCTTGAAATAAGAGGAGGAATGGCTGGTATGAAGATGGATTTTGAGAAGTTCACTGGAAGGAATGACTTCACATTGTGGAAAATCAAGATGAACGCAGTCCTGGTTCACAATGGCCTTGATCTTGCACTGTTACCTCTGGAATCATGGGAAGAAACAGAGAAACCTAAGTTTGCATGAGTGGATAAGAAGGCCCTAAGTCTTATCTTCTTGTGTTTAGGTGATAAACCGTTGAGGGAGGTTTCAAGATGCAAGAGTTCCTTAGAAGCATGGAGGAGATTGGAAGAACTGTATCAATCAAAGTCAGTATCCAACAAACTGTTCCTGAAGCAGAAGATGTTGGCCTTCAAGATCACAGAAGACAAGGTAATTTCTGATCAACTTGATGAGTTCATTAAGATATTTGAAGAATTGGAAGATCTGGATGTGAAACTGGAGGAGGATGACAAGGCATTGATGGTGTTAAATATCCTTCCAAAATCCATGGAAAGCTTTAAGGATGCCTTGATGTATGGGAGAGATGAGCAGCTGTCCTATGATGGAATAATGAAGGCTCTGAGATCAAAATGCTTCCAGACTCAAGGAGACAAAGGCATGGTGCAATCTGGAGAAAGTCTGAATGTCAAATTCAAGAAACCGTGGCAAGGCAAGAAGGGTCAGAATGCTAAGGATCCAAAATCAGGGGATTCAAATCCTAAGAAGGGGAGTGACTGGGTTGAAAAGAGGAAATGCTTCAAGTGTAAACAGCCAGGTCACCTGAAGAAGGACTGTCCTAAGAAGAATAAGAAAGCTGGAAATCAAGGGGCAGAAGCTGCTGCCATTGATCATCAACAAGACCCTCCAGAAGTATTAAATGTTACTGATTCAAGAATGGTGATGGAATGGGTCCTGGACACAGGGTGTTCTTTTCATATGTGTCCTCATCAGTCATGGTTTAATGAACTGAAGAAAGAAGATGGTGGAAATGTTCTCCTGGGGAATGACCAATCATGCAAGGTCAAAGGGGTTGGATCAGTGAGCATAAGAATGTTTGATGGAGTGATCAGAATCATCTCAAATGTTAGGTATGTTCCTGGCCTTAAAAGGAATCTTCTATCTCTTGGCTCATTGGTAACCAGTGGATGTCAGTTTAGCTCAGTAGAGGGATTCTTGCATATCACAAAACATGGAAAAATGGTGATAAAAGGAAGACAGCATAATGGACTATTTATCCTGATTGGTTCACCTATTGTTGGAAGTGTAGATGTGGTCTTGAACAATACTGAGATTGCTAAATGGCATAAGAGACTTGGACACATAGGAGAAAAAGGACTGAAGGAATTGGCAAGGAGTGGAGTAATTGGAAATCTGGGAAATCAAGAACTGGAGTTCTGTGATCAGTGTGCTCTGGGCAAATCCAAGAAGTTGCCCTATGGAAAGGGAGTTCATACAACTCAAGAACCATTAGATTATGTTCACTCTGACATATGGGGCCCTGCAAGAACAGAATCCCATGGTGGTGCCAGATATTTCATGTCCCTGATTGATGATTACAGCAGAAAGGTATGGATCATGTTGCTGAAGAACAAGAGTGATGCCTTTCATAAGTTCAAAACATGGTTGATCCAACTGGAAAATGTCAAAGGGAAGAAGCTGAAGCACTTGAGGACTGATAATGGACTGGAGTACCTCTCTACATAGTTTACAAACTTCTGTGAAGAAAGAGGAATCAAGAGACACAGGACTGTGCCAATGAATCCTCAACAGAATGGAGTTGCAGAAAGGTTTAACAGGACTCTCCTTGAAAGAGTGAGGTGTATGCTGTTGGATGCTGGGTTGCCAAAGGTGTTTTGGGGAGAAACCATTGCTACAGCATGCTATCTTATTAACAGGTCACCCTCATCAGTGATTGGGTTCAAAACACCTGAAGAGGTGTGGAGTGGACAGAAACCAAGTTATGAAGGATTAAGGGTGTTTGGGTGTCTTGCTTATGCCCACATCAAGCAAGACAAATTAGATGCGAGGGCTCTCAGATGTGTGTTTCTTGGATATCCGGATGGGATCAAGGGTTACAGACTGTGGTGCCTAGAACAAGGAAATCAGAAGATAATCACAAGTAGAGATGTGAAGTTTAATGAGAATGTGATGGCTTATACTTCTACAGGTTCTAAAGAAGAATTTGATGCTGCTAAAGAGACAGAGGAGATATCAATTCAGGTGGAGCAACCTGCAGAAGATAATCACACACCTCAACCACAAGCAGATGAACAAGACAGTGACTCATCATCTGAAGAAGAAGAAGCACAAACTGGACCTGCACAAAATATCAGGGAATACAGCATTGGAAGAGATAGGCCTAGAAGAACAATCAACAGACCTGATTTCTATGGCCAAGCAGGGAGTGTATATTATGCCTTAAGTGTTGCTGAAGACCTGGAATCACAAGAGCCTAGCAGTTTTCAAGAAGCATTAGATTGTGAAGAAGGTGAACACTGGATACAGGCAATGACTGAAGAAATGGAGTCTCTAGAAAAGAATAAGACCTGGGTACTGGTGGAGAAACCAAAAGGTCAGAAACTGGTAAGCTCCAAGTGGATATACAAGAAGAAACTTGAAACTGCAGGGTCCAAACAGGTGAGGTTTAAAGCAAGGTTGGTAGCCAGGGGCTTTACACAAAGAGAAGGAATTGATTACAATGAGGTCTTCTCTCCTGTAGTAAAGCACTGCTCAATCAGGTTGCTTTTATCAAAAGTCACACAGGAGGATATGGAACTACAGCAACTGGATGTAAAGACAGCTTTCTTACATGGAGAACTCAATGAGGAAATATATATGAAACAGCCAGAAGGCTTTGTTGTTCCTGGGAAAGAAGACAAAGTATGTTTACTGAAAAAGTCACTATATGGACTTAAACAAAGTCCTAGACAATGGAACAAGAGGTTCAATGACTTCATGATCAGTGCTGGCTTTGTAAGAAGCCTTTATGACAGTTGTGTTTACTTCAACAAAGTTTCAAAGCAAGATAAAGTTTTTCTTCTATTGTATGACATGCTAATTGCCAGCAGAAACAAGGAGAGAGTACAATGGTTGAAGGATAGACTTAATGCTGAGTTTGACATGAAGGACCTGGGAGAAGCAAAGAAGATATTGGGAATGAACATTCTAAGAGACAGAGAAGCTGGAGTACTTTGGTTATCTCAGAGACAATACCTACAGAAAGTATTGGAGAGGTTTCATATGCATGAAGCCAAACCTCTCTCCACTCCAGTTAATCTACAGAAGAAACTTTCCAAAGAACAATGCCCAAATACTGAAGAGGAGATCATACAGATGAGCAATATTCCCTATGCAAGTGGAGTTGGAAGTCTTATGTATGGAATGATCTGTAGCAGGCCTGACTTGGCATATGCTGTATCTTTGGTAAGCAGGTTCATGTCAAATCCAGGAGTTGAACACTGGGAAGCTTTGAAACATGTGATGAGGTATCTAAAAGGATCAGTGAACATGTCACTGAAATTTGAGAAGAAAGCAGATGGAAGTACTGTTGCATTGGAGGGGTTTGCTGATTCTGATTTTGCAGCAAACGTGGACACAAGGAAGTCAATTTCTGGATTTGTGTTTACCTTATATGGGACAGCCATCAGCTGGAGGAGTGCACAACAATCTGTTGTGGCACTATCAACTACAGAAGCAGAATATATCTCTTTAACTGAAGCTATCAAGGAGTCAATCTGGTTGAAAGGGGTGTTGAGAGATTTGGATATCAAGCGAAAGTGTGTGGTAATCTACTGTGATAATCAAAGTGCTTTACACCTTGTGAAACACCAAGCATTTCATGAAAGGTCAAAACACATTGATGTGAGGTTACATTTTGCTAGAGATGTCATAGATTCTGGGTCTGTGGAGGTGAAGAAGGTGCATACTTTGCATAATCCTGCTGATTTTCTTACAAAGGGTGTACCTGGAAACAAAGTGGAGCATTGCTCGAGCTTGCTGCAGCTTGAGCAGTGTCATGAAGAGCAGTGACAGATAAGCAGTGAAGAGGCAGGATGAGGCATACTTGATTCATTGAGGTGGAGATTTGTGAGGAAGTGTTCAATATAATCAAGTGAGCTATATTTTGAAATAGGATGTGTCTAGAATGTGGAACCGGGATCATGAAGTGAAGAACCGGGTAGATAGACCGGGTTTTAGCGTGAAGAAGTAAGTCTGTACAGAATAAACCGGGTTCAGGGTTGTTGTAGGATAACCGTCAGTTGTGACGAGTTTGTTACAGTTTGTGACGGAATAAACCGTCACATTTGTCCGGTAGCAGCAGTCGTCTTCAATCAGTTAGAACTTCTTGGTTGGTTACATTCGAGCTACAAGACCTATATCATTGGAAAGCTCTCTTCCTGAAGAACAACACTACGTCGAGCAATTTCCAGTTTTCATAGATTACAGAGAGAATTTGAGAGATATAGTTTTCTGCCCTAATTTTGTTCCAGAATTGGGCATATTCATTTCTGAGTGTAATTTCTGTAATTGATTGGATATCTTAGTGGATTGAGGTGTGTCTTGCCTCCGTGGATGTAGTTCATCTTGAACGAACCACGTAAAATCGATTGTGTGATTCATTTATTTTTCAGTTCTGCGCGAAGCTCGCTTCGGCCACAACTCTGGCCGAACAGTTGTGTATTTTTCAAACTGATAATCTTCGAGCTCATTTCAGATTCTTAGTGTTGTGTGATTAGGAGTTGATTTGTCTAACATATATTGACTACAAATTTATGGAAATATGAAATGAAATAATCAAGTTCATAATATTCATTGTTCACATCACTAGTTGTAAAGAGTTTTATACATTTAATCTCCCCTTAGCCACAAAACAATAAGTCACATATAAAGGTATATTAGAGAGTAATTCCTAGTGAGTTACATTGGGAAAAGGTAGATCACATAAACAAATCCAACAAAATAATCGAACAGAGAGAAAATTAAGATGCAATAGAAGTTGAATCTATATGTTGGAAATGTGCAAATTTTGAATCCAATGAGGTGATTTCTAGTATCATGCATGGTTATCTACATAATTGATCCACGGAGATATGCAAATGCTGAAAGTGAGTCCATGGGATATTAGAGTGAAGGGCATTTATTTAAACATTACTAAGGTGGCTAGGCGTATGTGAAATGTTTCAAGTGGAAATGAAAGTTGAAACTTCTTTTGCATCCTATCACAATAATTTCCATCAGCCTTGGTTTAGTCTGAACTCTATCATGGTAACCCCCACCTCATTTACATTCTAATGCTCATGAAATATAATTTCTTTTTCTAAATTTATATTGGGTATTCCATCTGGCACATACTCTTTCTTTGAAATTATCTCATTTATATATATCATCTTCAACCCGTCTTTTACTTGTCTTCACAAATATCGAAGCAAATAATGTCATTCTAATATTACCAAAAAGCAAATATACAAGCCTCCTAGGATTTTCCAAGTCATACCTTGACTACTAAAAAAGAAGAATAACCCCATTTCTCACAAAAACTAAACACTCCTAAGTTTTTCATTTTCAAGCATGTATTAGGGTTTCAATACATACTAACAAACCCATCGCTATGAAACCAACAATGATGGTTAGATTACAAATGGGAGAATAGAGAGACCTGAATGGAAGATAAAATTGCATCCTAAACTCTAGGGTTAGTTCAGAATATAAGTAAGGGGCCGAGGAATTCAAAATTCTGGTCACCTGTTAACTCCATGGCCGGTGGCGGTGGAGAAACACCGACTGATTACCGAGGACGAGACAGTCTGCAAATTACAATAAACTAATCTAGGGTTAACTAAGAGAAACAATAAAGAGAGAAAGGGGTTCAAGATTCTCCTTACCAGTTGATTTTAGGGTGACAGCGGCGGAGAGACTCTAACGAATGGTAAAGGGATGAAGATATCCAGAGAAGGGAAGGGCGATGGATTCAGAGACGATTCCACATCTTCTTCTGTATGGGTATGTTTTGGTAAAAAAATTTCTTATTACGATTTACATTTATTCTTTTATTTGTTATTGTATTTTAGTGAAAATCATCAATCTATGGTGGGAAAAGTTACCGCCCACTTTTTTCACAAGAAATAGTGACGGTACCTGTAATTATATTTGGCTTCTCTCACCATAATAAAATTTCTAGTGAGAGTATTACTTTTCCCGTCACTAAAACTATGAATTTTGCACATTTAGTGAGAGTCTTTCTATACTCTCACTAACATTTTGTCACTAAAAGTAACTTTTCTTGTAGTGAATTTACGTGGTTCAGTCAAGGAGGCCTACGTCCACGGAGATGATTCAGAACTTTTCTTATTAATCCAAGACATACCAAATCGAGGCTGCCCATGTAGAGTCACAGTACATACACACACAAGAACTTCTCTCAAGAACTACTCTATCTTGAACAAGAACTAAACTTTTGGTGTGTAAACGAGAAAATTGCATTTTTGGTCCCATAGGATATGAGACTGTTTCATTTTGGTCCCAGGCCTCGCAAAAATGACCTCAAAATTTTTTTTTTTTGTTGTTGCACATTTGGTCCCACTCTGTCAAGTGTTAACATTTTGAGGCACCAGCGTCACGTGGCAGTTTGCTAACGTAATAATGAGCATTTATAATTAAAAAAAAAAAGGGAATTAACCTTAACCCTATCGCGTTTTCCCCTAATTTCACTAAACAAACCATAATTAAACACGAAGAAGCCAATTTCAATCATGAGATCGAATTTGTCTTAATAATTCTTGATTCTTAGCAAATATTCACCCTAGAGATCCGAAAATGGTGATGAGAAGAAAATGGATAGCGAAATACCCCGATTTGGATGACAACATCACTCGTAAATTACCCCAGTCTTACTTCTTCGAATTTTATTTTAGTTTTTGAAGCACTATACATATAGAATGTGTTTTATTTGTGTTTTATTGATGTTTTCTGCTAGTGTAGCTTAATAATAGCTGGCATGTTCTATTTAGCGGATGAGTTGTACTGATTTGTGTTGATACCATCAAATATTTAGCTATTGTTTTGTCTTTATGCCTTTGCATAGCTGTAAATTCTTATTTTTTTTGTTTAGTTTAGTTGTCTGGTAGGACTTATGGATTTATGCTGTTGGAATTGGGGCTGGTAGTGGGTGGGCATTCAACACTAGTCAATTTTTTATTCTGAACATCTATCATTTTAGTTTGTGGTCCAAAATTGTCCCCCAAGTTCCCAACCCCCAATCCTAACCCCACTGTCCCTATTAAAGACTAACTCCTTGGTAATTTCTTATTCAAGCATATTTGATATATTTGACCTTTCCCTTGCCTTTCTCTCTGTTTTTAGCCAAACTATAATTGATGAATTGGTTTTTTTTTTTTTTTTCCTTTTAATTCTCAGGTGGTAAGGAATGGTGGTATACATTGAAGTTGCACCATGGTGGCCTAGTACTGAAGGATGTCAATTGCTTGACATGGGTGGAAGGGACTACTTCTACTTTTGATTGTGTGGACAGTAAGAGGCTGGATTTGAGGTATTTAGCTAGTTTGGTTGAACAGTTAGGTTATATGGGTGATAAAAAATTCTATGAGTTGGTTGAGGGGAGTGGATTGAAAAGGGTAGAATATGAGTATGATATTTGAATGATAATCACAAATGCTAAAAACAGAGAGTGTCGCTTGTTCTTGGAAGGCAATAGGACTTGTGTTCCTGTAGTTGATGATGAACATGAGGGAGAGATTGTATGGTTGGATGACACTGAGGTGGAGCAAAGAGAAGTGGCAGACGCCTTAAAGAGAGTTGTAATAGGGGCAAATGCACCTCCTCATGGTGACATTCCAGCATAGAACACTGACTATGGGAATCAGATGAATGCTATGGATGCCAACAATGATTTGGTAGTTACAACTGTAGATGAGAGGATTGAATTAGATGAGGAGATAACTGATGAAAGTGACAAGGATTATGTTGGGCATATTGATAGTTGTGATGAATTATTGGATGATATAATTTTTTATGAAAATATAGACGTAGATGTGGAGTGGGTTGGTCCAACACTGCAAAAGAAGGTGAATGATGATGTAAGCTCATATACTGATAGTGAAGATGGAGGGTAAATTCACTCAAACGAGAGTGACTTTTGAAAATGTAGAGTCTGATGAAGAGGCAGAAGAACAAAGAGACAATATAGTATTTAGGGCCTCAACTGCTCGAAATCCAGATTTCAGATTGGAGCAGATTTTTAGCACAAAGCAACTGTTCAAGCAAGCTGTGAATTCATATTCTGTGAAGCATGGACACTCTTCAAGATTCACAAAGAACGATGGCAGAAGGATCTATGCAAGGTGCAAACAAGATGGGTGTAACTGGCATATTAATGCTTTGAAGGTGAAAGGTGAAGAGAGTTTCCAGATTAGGAAAATTGACCTTCACCATAACTGTGCCAAAACCTACTATGTGGACAATGCTAACAGCGAGTGGCTTGCAGAGAAGCATGACAAATCTTTCAGAACTGACCCCAAGAAAAGTGTTAGAGGATGGAGAGCTGAAGCAATTGAACAGCTTGGGGTGTATATTTCTCCTTTTCAAGCATATAGAGCTAAGCAAAAAGCTCTAAAGATGATTAAAGGTGATAGCACTGATCACTATGCTAAGTTATGGAATTATGCTGACACACTTCTAGCAAAGAATCCAGGATCAACTGTTATCCTTGAACTGGATACAACTCCACAAGGGAATAAATTCAAAAGAATATATATATGTTTGCATGTCTTGAAACTGGGATTCAAAAGTGGGTGCAGACCTTGGATTGGAGTTTATGGATGCTATCTTAGAGGGAGCACTCCAGGTGTCTTATTGACAACAATTTGCATGGATCCCAACAATGATCCATATCCACTAGCATATGCTGTAGCTGGGACTGAAAATAAGGAGAATTGGATTTGGTTCTTAACACTACTTAAGGAGGATCTAATAGGGAAGAGGGAGGATGTGTATACATTCATGTCTGATAAACAATAGGGACTTATTGGTGCATTTCAGATTGTGATACCAGGGAGTGAGAACAGGTTTTGTGTAAGGCATCTCCATGGGAATATGAAGAGGATTGGGTTTAGAGGAGATGCCTTTAAGAAACTGTTGTGGAAGGCTGCTAAGGCTACCACTGTACCAGCCTTCAACAAAGTCATGTCCCAAATAGAGGAATTGGATCCCAGACGTGTTGAGTGGCTGTCTGACAAACACCCTACAACCTGGAGCAGGTCACACTTCAACACATTTGGTAAGTGTGATACCCTTGTAAACAATATGTGTCAGCAGTGGAATAGTGCCCTTCCAGATGCAAGGGAAAAATCCATTCTAACCATGTTAGAGTGGATTATAGAATACTGCATGTCCAAGTTGTAGAAGAATAGGGATAGGTGTGAGAGGAAATGGGAAGGAAGAAAAATCTGTTCGAGAATTAGAAGGATAGTAGCAAAAGCAATCGAAGATTCAGCTAACTGTATACCAATCAAGTCAAATAGTGGAATTATGAAATTTTCAGCTCTGATGGGGGGAGGTATGTGGTTGACTTACTTGTGAAGACATGTGCTTGCAGAAAATGGGAGATTTATGGAATTCCATGTAAGCATGCCATTAGTGCTATATATGCTGAAAACAAGGACCCTGAGGACTTTGACCACCAATGTTATTCAGTGGATACATATAATTAAGTGTATGCCAACCTCATCTTCCTAATGAATGGTGAAGAATTTTGGAACAAAACTGAATATATTCAACCTCTTCCACCTGATTTTGGAAAAAGAAAGAAACAAGGGAGACCTCAAAAAGCTAGGAGGTTTGATGCTAGCACTAAAGTCTAAAAGGTAAGAAGAAGGCAAAGGAGTTTCCAGTTCAGAAGATGAAGAAACAAAAATTCAAAGTTACTTGTGGATATTGTGGTGAAGTAGGACACAACTCTATGGGTTGTGCATATAAGATGCTTGAGGATGAGAAAGGAGCACCTGCTGCTGGACAGGCTGGTGGATCCAGTCATATGCCTAAGGTAAGTGCCCAAGTTAGATTTACTTGCCTATTTGATAATATGAAATCATTAATAGCCTACCAGTTACACTTATTATGTGTTTGTGTGTGTAGGAGACTAATGTAGAACAACAGGAGGATGGAGGCCAACTTCAGGAGGAGATGACTCAACCTGATGATGCCCCACACCCCACTCAAGAGGTAGAAATGGCTCCTCTTATTGATAGGCCATCCACTAGGTTGGGCAGGGAAAGATTGGAACTGATGATGTATTTCATGTAACTTTCATGTCTCTAACAATATGTTCTTATATAATCTAACTTTGTTATCTATATTTGTTTTGGTATCTTTTTTCCAATTAAAAACAGACAACTAGAAGAGCTAAAACTGCATTGAGTGAAAGGGCTCTATATGTTGGAGAATGCAGAAAACACTAAAGTTGGCCCCTACACAGTATCCAATGCCATTCTTAATCCACCCCCAACATAGCATGGAGTTAACATGAGAGCCCCTCCTCGAATAAGTTTCAATCCTCATTCATTCATTGGAAGGGCTTCTCCTTCAGAGCCTCAAAACAGAGAGTCCGGATTGAGAATCTTCAACCAGGGAGGTAAGAAGTTTGCTAGCCTTAGAGCTCTTAAACCGTTGGTTAGTGGTGGGAAAAAGTGAAAAAGGAAGAAAAAAGACTGATATGCGCATTTGGATGGATGTTTTTGTGATTTTTGTTAAAATTGGTGCAGTATCACAAACTTTCTGCCATTTTAATTTTTTGTTGATGTTAGTTGCTGCCAATCTTTCTTAAAAGGAAGAACTCTTTGGTGAATAATGTTTTTTGTGTTTTGTGGCAGAACTGAAATGATTGGTACTGGTGATGTATGCCTTTTTTTTTTTAACACCATTTCTCAACTCCGTGGATTAAGAAGTATAATTCATTATGCTATTTATTATATCGGATTGTGAGCTGCTGTTGCACTTATTTATTATTCAATTTATTAGATATATTTATGTTGGTGTTGTTTATGCATTAAATTTATTAGGAGTAGAGCGGGCTGCACATTAGGATTAAGAGATTAATCTAGATCATAAATTTAGGATAGATACACTACAAAAAAATCACCGACTGCGACGGAAATTTTCGTCACTAAACTGAAAAATTCTGTCACAATGAAGGAGTAGTGACAGATTATTGACGAAAATATTTTGTAACAAAAACCTTTGTCACTAAATCGATAATGACAAAATTTCATTCCGTCACTAGTTTTGTGACGGAAATGCTGTCACAATTCTAAAAAAATATGTCGTAAAGTTGTGACGGAATATTTCCGTCACTACATAGCAACAACTAAAATTTTGTCACTAATTCGTCAATACAAGATTAATGACGGAATATTTCCGTCACAAATTAGTGATATTTACCGTCACTATCTTGCCTATATTAGTAATAGGATTATTCCGTTACCAAAAAAAGTCCATCTCTATTCCGTCATTATATTAGTAAAATTATTTGCTATGAAGCTTAGCAACATAAAATTTCCGTCACTATACTATCTAGTTTTTTTCTATAATTTTATTTATATTTTAACGCAGAACCTGTGAGGGAAAATTAATTGACATTTAATAAAATTAAAAATCCGTAGCAAACACTATAAAATACGATAAAACGTACATGTCAATATACCAAAGATTTTATGCTCTCTAAACAATAAACATGACAACTTAAATGAACAGAAGTAGCAAGGCAAAAAAAAAGTGAGTATTGTTCATGGACAAGTTTGATTTCATGTTTCCCGGACAAACACATACATGTCATATTTGCCTCTGCTCAGAATCATCGAAATTAGCATCACATACATTCAAACTTCACAAGCCTCTGCCGGCTGAAACTTGTTTCAATAACTTGGCAAGATCAAACGTCTTGAAATCTTTTCCGTAGCATATGCTAACATCCAGAGCTGTATTCCCATCCTGTACCAAATGCCAATCAATTGAATCGTGAAATAAATTGAAAAGACGAATTTTCAGCAGTTCCTCTAATAAAAATTAAAATTTTCTCTCGTAAACAAGGTAACAATATATTATAGAATTTGCTTACAGACTAAACTTTTATCATTAGTATAAAATTGGATATAGAGCTTCATACCAAAATAGGTATTGAATTTATGTAATTTCATCTCTGATGGTTCCATCTAGAACTTCATTCTAATACCGAACAATTGCTTTAGACTCTCAGTTTTATAAACTTCTATTACCAATTGGGTTATTTGAGTCGAAATTGGTTTTAAACTTTGAGATGTATATGAATATGACTTTGTTCATTTCAAATTGATCTTCATCCTCGAATGGAAATCAATTCTTGGTAGAAAATTTATGTTAAGTATCCATTTGATTCAAAAGTAAAAGTTTAAACCGCATTTTGATAACGTAATATCCAATGTAATACAAGTGGCATAGTTTTGTAACACTTCGAGCAGTTAACCTAACAATGTAGCTAAAGCTTCAAGTTGATGTCAGCTTCTCCCTAACCTAAATATTAAAGGTTATTAACATAATTATTTTCTCACTAAACTGTCCCGTTAAATTACAGAACTTTTTCTGCCAACTTTTCTAAGCAAGTAAAAATATGAGAGAGAAAAAGTACAACAAATACATAGTTACCTCATTTCTCCTTGTTGTGTCAGCCCCACTTACTAACGAAATCTTCACCATATCTCTGTTTCTTGTTTGCATGGCCACATGCAATGGTGTCCACCCATCCTATAGAAACACAAGATATGAACAAGTCACTGCTCAAAGTCCATACTTGAACAATCACGTCCATCATATGTCCATAAAAAAATAAAATCAAATTCTCACATTATCAGCAGTATTCACATCAACATTGTATTTTATCAATAATTTGACTGTTTTCATGACCCCTACTTGAGCAGCGTAATGAAGGGGGTAGCGTCATCCTGTAAAATGACAGAGGAACCTCTATTTAGATACTATAAATTGATGGCGAACGACCTGATAGCAGAAAGCACATAGTAAATGGTATACCTGATCCTTTATTTGAGGATTTGCATCTTTCCGTAAGAGATGACTATTAAAAGCTTCCCTTTTATCAATGACTGCTAGATGCAGGGCTGTCAACCCATCCTACTTCAGCAAGTTTATAATTTATTTTAGTGTTCCAGACCAGAAAAAATGCATTAGTTGTATGACAATATAAACTCTACAGAAACAGGCGTACCTTATCAACCAGTTCGATATTATATTCTTTCTCAAGCGGCCCATCCATGAACTTTTGACCTGCTAATGCATAAGTATAAAGAGGCTTCATTTTTTCTATGACATATAAAATAATGTAATGACTAACTTTTTTATGATATCTCATTGATAGAATTATTGGATAAAAGGTCACATAATTGCAAAAGGATAATATACATGAATCGTATAATTGAAAAATTAGAGACTTTAACAGAATGAATCTCATTAGAACAGAATGGATCTCAATCGTCCCTTACATTAATTCCATATTTCTGCATCTCATTCGAGAAGAAATACAATTACCAATCACCTACCTTAGCAGAACCAGGAGCAATCCCAATCAACACCAACCACTTTTCAGATGGATCACATTTATAATTGATGATTTGGTTGTTCACTAACTTGGCAGCTCTATCGAACATATTTACAGGTTCAGAATCACCTAGTCAAGAAAAGCGGAATATCTTTAATATAAAAGACAGCACGTAGATAATAGATGAAACCATAACTAAATGTAGAATCAAAAGAGAAAATGCAATCATCTTCTATTGACCAATGATATACTACAAATTGTGTAACTAAACCCAACGTCTTAGGGGTTATCCACTGCCAGAATACAACCTGTCCAAAAGCCGAATATTATAATAAACCTCCTTCAAGAATATCAAGCCACAATTGAATTGACACAAATTCTACACAAAACAGCAATAGATTTAAGGAAAATCAAATCTTGCCTGCTCAGGCATTTGATGTGACTTCAGTTTTTCCTTTTGCGTCAATGTTAAATATTTGCAAGTGATCTTGAGTGGTTCCAGGAAGTTGGGCTTCATTATGGAAAGAAAAAAAAAATTAATGTCTAGACCAATTGTAAACAGAGAATGCTAAATTATATTACATACATAAAACATTTAATTTCATCCACACCTGTACGGTTCTTGAGCACATGCACCACTAAGTGTAACATACATCAGCTTGTGAGCTAGTTTGGAAAAAGTAAACTTATATAGTGACCATTTATTTATGATTTTTTCAGGATTCTTATCTCTAATTGGATTTCCTTTTCTAACTTATCACAATTTAAGTTATTCTTTTCTAAACAGTAGAAACTTATGTTTGGTCTTCTTCAACTGGAAACCAGTCCGTATCATCAAACCAAGTTGTTCCAACCCCATAGAATCTAATTTGAACAATAAATCAACATAATAGACTAGCAAATATTATAGTACAAGATCACCTTTAAAGCTCGTAATCAAACATAACCAAAGATGAAGGACCAATAGCATAGAGAACGAGGCTATATAATTTGGACTTATCAATTTGATTACGAGCATTGTAAGTCATCTTACGTATGACATATTATGATAACAAAAATTCCACTATGGTTCCAACAGCTCCAAAGCAGCAGTTTATTGTGTAGAAAGAGATTTCATAGTGATTTACTTTGGAACTGGTAGACCACCAAAAGTTATCTATCTTGTCTAAGAAAGAAAGAAGCTTCAATTGTCTGGAAAACATATTATATTTAAGCCATATGTATGTATACCTGAACATCAGAAAATCAGAGAACTTGATGTAAAACCGGGACCTCTGAATAGAGAGCTTCGTTTGAAGAATCTCTGCTATAGCTGCACTAAGTTTGGTGTTGACGCTTGGTCCTAGACCCCTATCGAGATTAATTCACCGTAAGCAGTTGCTTCTTCTGTCCCCCCCAAATGAGATCGGCACCCCTTAGTTTACTAGTATCATCACATACTGCACAACCAACTAATCTTCCACTGATTACCCACATACAAAACAATTAACACCACCAAAATAAGGCTAGATATAATTTATGATAAGTAAATTCAAACATGAAGAAATAACAGCCTAGTAAAAGCAACTGAAACCATTATATAACTAGTCAAAGTAACTTAAACCAATTGCATTCCATTTATCAGGATTCTGTTGCAATCTGAATGAAATGTTTTCTAAATTAATCAAGTTTATAATTTATTGCTTTCCAAAAGTTATACATCAATGAAGCAAAAACCTAATGCTCACATAAATTAACTGAAAACCACAGTATTGTTTATTACAGTTGGAGCTAATTACAGATATCCTAATGTCAAAGTAATAAATAATTCTTGCTGGCAAATTGATATCTATTGCCAACATAATCAAACAGAGAATTAGGGCAAACACCAAAGTAAAAAAAAAACTAAAACACTAAGGGGGTAGAAATAGAGAATTAGGGCAAACTTTCCAACTAAATGCAAGACGTGAAGTAGTGATATTAGAATCCAGTACCTGCAGAGGTCATCGAGTAACTTTTAAGGAGGAATGTGTAAACTTTCCACCTGAATCCGAGAATGAAAGAGAATCGAGCGACACAGTATAGTTTTTTTGCTTCTGAAGGAGGAACAAAATTTGATGAGGCAAACGAGAATTTTGATGATGGAGAAAGGGCCAGAGTTGAAGCGAATTGGGAAATGAATCTTCAAGGGAATTGAAATTGAAAATTTTAATGAAAATTGGGTGAATCTAGAACTTAAATAATTGAATATACAAAAGCAACTATTTTACAAAAAGGAAAGAAAATCTTTAGAATAATATTAGGTGTCTTGGAGGTATGTAACAAATTGAGATTTCCACTTGGTTTTAGGTTCAAATCTTTTGCTCGCACTATTTTTTAACTTTTTCTATTTTTAATGACGGAATATTTCTATCACTACTTAGCGACGGATAAGATTTCGTTACTAATCCGTCCATGCGACTTTAGTGACGAATTATTTTCGTCACAACCTTAAAGTGTTTTATTCTCATGAAATTGGTGCTGGTAATGATGGAATATTTTCATCACTATTTAGCTACGGATAAAATTCCGTCACTAACCCGTCACTAAAAGATGAATGGTGAAAACGGAAGAGAGAGAGACAAAAAGGAAATGGAAGAAAAATTAAACTCACATTAGTGTTAGACGATTTTTTACTGACACTTTTTCTACTTAGGTATTTTTTTAATTGGGTATAATGAGAGACGAAAATTCCATCATTAAACATAGAGCGTTATTTTTCTAACTAGGTATGTTTTTTATTGGGTATAGTGACAAAAATTTTCGTCATTAAACATAGAGTGTTATTTTTCTAATTGGGTATTCTTTTTATTGGATATAGTGACGAAAATTACCATCATTAGCTAGTGACGGAAATTTTTGTCATTAAACATAGAGTACTATTTTTCTAATTGGGTATTTTCTTAATTGGGTATAGTGACAAAAATTTCCATCATTAGTTATTGATGGAAATTTCTGTCATTAAACATAGAGTGCTATTTTTCTAATTGAGTATTTTTTTAATTGGGTATAGTGACAGAAATTTCCATCACTAATCCATCAATACAAGATTGATGACGGAATATGTTTGTCACTAAATAGCGACATCTAAAATTTGTTACTAATTCGTCAATGTAAGATTAAAATTTTAATCCACATTCTTAGCGCCTTTAGTAACTACGATTTAATGACGAAATTTTTCCCGTCTCTAAATTGCATCATATTTTCGTCACTAAATCGTACTAATATTCAAACAATCTTATAGTCCCTATCCGTGGGTATTCAGTCACTAGTCCGTTATTAGATTGTGACGAAAATTGTCCATCACTAAAATCAGTCACTATCCGTAGTATTTCTTGTAGTGATATAGAACAACCCAATACATGCTTACATCCCAAACGAACAGGGGTTAACTCATAGAAACTAAAATTACATAACCACTAGCTAAATGTAACTGAACTAGTAATTTAACAACTCCCAAGACTAGGACACTGATGACCACACAGGTGAGGAGCTTCTGCATCTTCCTTATCCCTCTAATTTCTTGCACAAGATCTTGCACCTCCTCGGCTAGGACCCCCAAAATTGTTTGCATTCGATCATTAAACTATCTCCAACTAGCACCATCATTTTCAGTTTGCCTAGCCCTAGGAGCATTCCTTAAGCTTTCTACTTCATCGGCCCAAACAAAATAGAGACATCCACCATCGTAACAGTGGGGGGGACTCGAGTAGAAAATTCGTCCCCTGCTGCTCTACCTCGACGACCCCTAAGTTCGAGTTCCTTTCACGCAATGGCAGATTATGCCCGGACGCGGGGACGGGTATGGCCTGCCACAGTTGGAGGAAGAAGAAGATGCCATTTTTATTACTTGTAGATATGTTTTTTTTTTCGTGATTTTTTTGTGTAATTTGAGCTCAACGTGAATCTAATTTTATAGTTAAGGTACATTCAGTTTTGTTACAGTACTTGGCTCCAAAAAGGGCGAATTTTCCCTCCAAAAAATATGTTTCCCCCCAACTGTTAAGGAAGAATATGGGACTAAAAGTGAAAAATATATTTGGGACTAAAACTGCAAAATATTTAATGGAAGCTGTAACAGTAGCACCAATTGTGCAAAAAAAAAAAAAAAAAAATTGGGGTCACTTTTGCTAGGCTTGGGACCAAAATAAAACAGTCCCGTGTCCTGTGGGACCAAAAGTGCAATTTTCTCGTGTGTAAACCCTCAACCTCTATTGCTCTCACATTTCTCTCTCTAGACCCTTAGTAAGTCTCTAGAGTAGAAAACGAAACTAAACAATAGTGAACATAACTGTTTTTATCCCTCAGCTGAAAGACAATGGTTTCAGAATCGTTGCATATGGCAGTTGTCATTTTAGACTTTCAGGTGAATTTAAGAGATTATAGAATGGACAACAACACCCCTCCATTTTTCTCTCCATCCATTTTTTATTACCATAAATTCCTCCATCAATACGGTTGAAGTTGGACCACGTTAGCAATTTCAGACCTTAGAGCTCCAAGATAGCGAGCTATGGCTTGTTCCTCTGGCTCCTGAACTTCACATCTCATCATGAGGTGTTGAAATTCAGCTATTAAATATTCCACACTCTGTTCTCTTTGCTTATAATTGTAAAATTTTAGAAAATTATCTCGGCGATAATTATTTGGCAAGAACTTTTTCTTGAGTATTTTCTTGATTTTTTCCCACGTCCCAATCCGACTTTTCCCCTCTCGAGCACGTTGTTTCTTGATATACTCCCACCAAAGTGATGCATACTTGGTCAATTTAATGGCCACCAACTTCACCTTGCGTTCTTCGGGAGCATCGTGATATTAAAAAATTCTTTCCACAGTATGCATCCAATCAACAAATTCTTCGGGTTTCAATCTTTCTTCAAATTCCGAGACATCATTTTCAGCATTGCAGCTTGGTCGAAATGCACGATGTTGACGAATACTAAATCTCGAATGAGACTCACTACTTGACCCTTGGGTTTGATGAAAAGGAATGCGGTCTTCATCATTAGTTTGTTCATCAGCTGAATCATGACGTGACTCATCCCCTTCCACAGGTTCGCGGCACTCATACGCTGTTGGAGCTACTGTACTTGTCTCCTCAAATCGTCCAATTAGATATCTCGAAGGTCTCGCTCACGCTTTGGATTTTCAGTAGGATTATTCCTTTAGCAAGGTGGCATCCTGAACCTTGGCTCTGGTACCACTTCGATACCAGAAAGATAGATTTAGGAGGTATCACAAGTAAACGCTCAAATACGACTCCTAACTTAATGGAATCCACCACAACTTTGGAGCAACTCGTCGCTTTAAGGAATCCACCAAAAAGGCTAAGAGCAAAGATAGAAGAACTCCTTCTTCTAAACAAGTCAATAGACTTTCACATATAGTTTATATATTCTGACTTTTCTCCCCAAATACAAAAGAGAAGGTTCTATTTATAGGAGCCATACATGATTCTAGATAATGTAGTAATGACTTGACTTCACAACTTACTAGATTCAAGAATCAAATAATGGCATTTTGACCAACTCAGGTACATGAATAAGACTCTAAAATCTGATAATGTTCAATGGATTTCTAAATGAATGCCAAAAGATAGTTGGAAGGACATAAAAGCTTAAGATTCATGAACTTGACAGATTCCCGCCACCAACTGTCAAACTTTAGTAAAAAAACAATGATTCATTCTAGAAAAGTCTAATTGCTTCACTGTTTTAGCTGTTAGAAACTAGACTCGGAGGGCTTCGTCGAATCCATATGTACCAATCAGCCCAAATCTGCCTGAAAAAGGAGCAGTTTATTGCTCAAACTTGGCCCAAGTGTTGGACTGTTTTGTAGAAATTCTCTTTTATTGTGCCTTTTCTTTCGACATCATTCGCTTTTGCTGCGTGCATACACGTCCTCAAGTTACCTTCAACTTCATCAGCACAATCATCATGATAAGGAGATAAGTTACCAAATTAAAAGTGGCAGAGACGCCATAGTTTTCGGGAAGTTCAATTTTGTAAGCATTTTCTCCTATGCGTTGAAGAACTTTAAATAGTCCATCAGCTCGCAGACTGAGTTTCCCATGCTTCCCTCTAGGGAATCTTTCCTTTCTCAAGTGGATCTAAACCAAATCTTCTTCTTTGAATGCAGCGGCCTTGCGATTTTTATCCGCGTTCCTTTTGTACCTTCCATTTTTCTTGACAATCCGATCGTGTGTTTCTTGATGCATCTTTTTTATGAACCTGACTCTATCTTCTGCATCTCCACTAAAAGAATGAGTGGTCATGATAGGAATCAAATCCAGTGGACTATTTGGATTGCCACCATAAACAACTTCAAAAGGACTAGTTCCCGTGGTTTGGTTCCGTTATCGGTTGATATCCCATTGGTAAGTGTTAGGACGCACGAGGCTCCTCAAGAGATTTCTCCTGCTCCTATTGACAACTTCAGTTTGACCATTCGTTTGGGGATGATGAGAGATGCTAAATTGCAAAGCATTCCTCATTTTTTTCCAAAGTGCGCCAAAAGTGACTCATGAATTTTGGATCTCGGTAAGAAGTCATAGTTTTAGGAACTCCATGGAATTTCACAATCTCTCAAAAATAAATATCAGCTATGTTGGAAGCATCCATCATTTTGTTACATGGCACAAAATGAGCCATCTTGGATAATCGATCTACCACCACCATAATCGAGTCTTTGTTCCTCTGAGTCCGCGGTAATCCCACCATGAAATCGAGACTTACATTCTCCCATGGGGCTTTTGGAGTGGGTAACGGAGTGATAAACCAGTATTTTGAGCCTTTGATTTTGCCAAGTGACAAATTTGGCAACACTCCACATATCGAGTAACATCACTGTCTATCCGCAGCCAATAAAAAATTCCTTAGACAAGTGATAAAGTTTTGTCTCTTCCAAAGTGCCAAGCAAGCCTTCCTCCATGAGCTTCCTTGATGATAGATTCTCTAAGGGAACCCTGCGGGATACATAGTTGGTTTTGTTTGAAAGAAAACCATCTTACAACAAGAAATGATTCGAAGGGCCATTCGAAAAATCCTCCCATATCTTATGGAAGTGAGGATCATCCTTGTACTACTCCTTAAGATTTTCAAAGCCCAAAACTTCTACTTCCAATGTGGAGAGTAGGAAATGTCTTCGACTCAAAGCATCCACTTGGTTTTGCATTCCCGATTTATGCTTGATGTGGAAGGTAAATGATTGAAGAAACTCCACCCATTTAGCATTCGGACTGCTGAGCTTATGTTGACCATTGATATATTTCACAGCCTCATGGTCAGAAAATAGGATGAATTCCTTGCATATAAGATAGTGACTCCAATGATCCAAGGCTCGAATAATTGCATAGAATTCTTTGTCATATGTAGAATAATTCACCCGACTTTCGTTGAGCTTTTCACTAAAGAAGGAAATAGGTCTTCCCTCTTGGCTAAGCACCACACCGATACCCATGTTTGAAGCATCACAATCTACTTCAAGTAATTTTTCAAAATCTGGAAGTGCAAGAATGGGTGTTGTTGTTATCTGCAGCTTGATGAGATCAAAACTCTTTTGCGCTTCCTTTGACCATTGAATTTTTTCTCCCTTCAAGCACTCGGTGATCGGGGCCACAATAGTGCTAAAACTCTTGTTGAATCGCCGATAAAATGAAGCAAGGCCATGAAAACTTCGGACATCACGTATAGTTGTTGGGATCGGCCAATTCACAATTGCCTCCACTTTGTTAGGATCAACCTTATTGCCTTCGTCAGAAATGATAAAGCCTAGAAAAACAAGGCATTTGGAGAATAACTCGCATCAAATTAGCATAAAGTTTTTTCCTCCCTTAAAGTATTGAAAACTTTATGAAGATGCTCTAAATGTTGCTCACCATTTTTACTAAATATCAGAATATCGTCGAAATAAACAATGACGAACTTACCAATATAAGGTTTGAAGACTTGGTTCATCAACCTCATAAAGGTGCTTGGAGCACTTGAAAGGCCAAACGGCATCACCATCCATTCATAAAGTCCATCTCTTGTCTTAAAGGTCATCTTCCATTCATCACCAAGCCTCATTCGGATTTGATGGTAGCCACTTCGAAGATCAATCTTCATAAATATTAATGCACCGTGCAATTGGTCAAGAAGATCATCCAGGAGAGGAATAGGAAAGCGGTACTTGATTGTTATTTTGTTCACCTCCCTACTATCAGTACACATGCGACAAGTACCATCTTTCTTCAGGACAAGAAGGGTCGGGACTGCACATGGACTCATACTTTCTCTTAGCAAGTCTTTATCCATATACTCTTGCACTTGCCTTTGTAATTCGTCATGCTCATTCGGGTTCATCTGGTACGCTTCCTTGTTAGGAATTGAAGCACTTGGTGCAAAATCAATACAATGCTGAATGTCTCTCATAGGTGGAAGTCTTGGGGGAATTTCACTATGGACTACATCTTGGAATTCTTGAAGAAGGGGTATCATTATAGGTGGGATCTCCATTTTTGTTTCACTCTCTTCAATCATTACAAGAGAATAGGCATCATTACATTCCTCTAAGGCTGCCTCAAATTGTGATTTAGAGAGCAAAAGACTTCCCTCTCCTTTAGAAGGTTTAGGAATACTTTCCAGCTTAGAAGGCCCCAACACAATCTTCACCCCATCCTTATCAGACGAGTATGTATTTTTATGTCCATTATGAGTAACTTTCCTATCGTACTTCCATGGCCTTCCAAGAAGTAGATGACAAGCATCCATTGGTACTACATCACACCAAATGTCATCTTGATAATTCTTACCAATAGCGAAGTGAACCAAGCATCTCTTATCAACTCTTAATTTATTTCCTTTGGACAACCACAAGAGTTTAAAAGGATAAGGATGTACCTCCTTCTTGAGTTTGAGTTTTTTCACCATATCATTAGATACCATGTTTTCACAACTTCCCCCGTCAGTAATAACATTACACTTCCTTGCAACAATACTCTCTCCTTGATCAGCATACATAACCTCTTCTTCACCTTCAACTTCATCATATTTCGGCTCCTGCTCTTCTATGGGTTCATCTTCTTCCAATAGTTAGACAATTATTCTATTTGGACAATCAGAAGATATATGTCCAAATCCTTGGTGATGAATGTGAAAAATACCGTTTTTCTTGTACTTCTCACGTTAATATTTTATGAAGAATTAAGTGTAATTATTTTTTTTATGTGGTATCATGTTTTATTGTGTTTCCGGGTTGATTTTCCTTTTTAACATGATTTGATGCGCTTTTGGGTGTTATTGAGTCGTATTTTTAAGGTTAGGAAACTCGGAAGAATTTAGAAGATCGTTTGCATCCATTTTCATACTCCAGCCCGTATCCTGCGGCTCGTATGGGGCCAAAATAGGATGGGGCTAGGCCCAAACTGAATATCATCACGTCAAGAGTAAAAGTTGTGAAGGAGTCGGGCCGAGCAAATGGATGAAAAGGCCTCAAATTGGAGAAAGAAAAAAGAAGAGGTCGATCGCACATATGCCACGTTCAAGCCCAAAAATCGAGGTCCAAACGAACCTAAATTGGGCCCAAACAAGAGCTTGAATTGATGTTCATCGAGTCGCGAACAAAAGCCGTGAAGGGATCGGGTTGAGAAAATAAGAGAAAGGGCTCCGAGACGGCTACAGAAGACGGAGGTGCAAAACTGGAAACTGAACCGCACCAACAGCCGGACCACCTACCGGATCAGCTGGACCACCAGCGATCAGTCCAGAAGCAACCCAGGGACCACCTTCCGGACAACCTACCAGTCCGGCAGCGGTCCCGGAAGTTTGGGCGCGCGTACCCTGTTTCGTGCAGTTTTTGTATTTCGGCCGTAATTTCCTTACTCGAGCTCCAATTCAAGTGATTCAAGTTGCCACGTGTAGCCGAGACAAAGATCTAAAACTTTATAGTTGAAGTCAAAGGCTGATTTCGGATGGATGTTTCCCAAAAATTACGAGAAGGATGAGTCAAGCGCGCACAAGGGGCTCGACTCAACAACGTAAAGGACCAAGCACTCCCTTTTATTTGTTTACACTTTTTCCCTTACTAGGGCTTATTTTCAGCTGATTTTGAGGGTTGGGGGGATCTATATACATCCCTTCCACTCTCATTTGTAGGGAACCAATTATCCAACAACATTAGCCTCCATTTAAAAGCTTTTTCTACACATTTCTTTTTCCTTTTTCATTTCAGATTTTTTAGCTTAGAAACTAGGGTTTGTCTTCCTCCTCTTCAAGGAGGAAGCCATCTTTGGTGGAGAACTCAAAGGCTAGTCATGGGCTTGTGACACCCGTCAAGATTGTCAGAGTATTTCAAGGATTCATCAAATTATTGAGCATTTCTCTTTCCTTCTCATTATTTTCAGTTTTTATTGTTTTTATTGCTTGATATTGATGGTTCTTGTACATGCCTTGATGATTTGTGAGTAGTTTTCGTATTTTCTGAAGCCCGGGAGTAACCTAAGCTTCGGGGTTGATGATTAGTTGATTAATTATTGGATTATTGTGGGTTGTGGTAAACTAGGTTAGGATTTAATTGATTTATTATGATTTTCATATGAAATTAGGGCTTGATTATAGGCTTGTCTCGGTGGCTTGAACTTTCGATAATTTAGTTCTATTTTGTATGATTGTGCATTTGAGAGAGGATAATCGGAACCTAGGCTAAGGTTTGCCACCCTTTCGAGAAAGTTCGATTTGATCTTAAATGAGCTTAGGATTGAATTTTATGCCTTAGATTATTTGGGAAGAGGAATTTAATCCGAGAACGTGAATCAATCGAAACCCAATTGGTAGGAGGGAGACCTATGGAGGAGAACACCTACCGAAAGGGGAAGTAGAGCCTACGGGGTCTTGGCTAGGACGAAGGAAATTAGGTTTAATCACGTGTGTAGGAACTACACCGCTACGCAGGTCTTTAGTGTAGAAGAAGTTGGGTTATCCTCTTCTAGTCTCCCATAGTTGGTAACCCGGGGCCCGTGGTTGAGTTTGTAAATCTCATTCGTGAAGGTAGTCTACATCGAACCCCGATTACTTATCTATCCTAGGGGAATACGGCACCTCAACCGTATTCCAGAATTATCACCCAATTAGGATATCGATTGGGTTGAGAATTCAATCACATATAGCTCGCACTAGTTTCCTTTAATCATCTACAAATTGTTAATTCCATTCTGCTTGTGTGAAACCGCGCTTCGAGAATATCTCGCCATCGATCGGTTCCCTCCTTGCCTTTCTTAGATTTGTCCCCAACTCTCATTTTCCATTTGACCTAACTAATTTGAAAGTGCTTAAGCTGATTCTCATTGATAATCATCCTTGTGGGTTCGATACTCTTTATACTACCTCTGTCACAAACCGTACGCTTGCGGTTTGAGAAGGTCGTTCTAATCACATCGATTTGGAGCTATTTTTGCGATAATTTCATGGCGCCGTTGCCGGTAAGGATTTTCTTCCCCTGGATTTAGTCTAGGCACGATTAGAGTTAGATTAGGTCGTTTTTATTTTTCTTATTAATAAAAATAAAAAAAATCTAAAAAAATGAACCCCGATCACTATCCATATTTGCTTGAGAGTCATGCTCTCAATCCTTCTTAAATGAATGCATTGCCCTTTGTGCATGATGATGGTTCTTATTTTTCTCCCAATTTTGAAAATATGGAAGTAGTGCATTGTGAAGTTTGTGGGAGTGAAGGTCACATATCTTTGGATTATGACTCTCGTTTCCACCATTTTTCTTCACAAATGCAATATCCTACCCACCCACCCATCTCAATTCATGGATTACAATTCTTTTTCAAACAATCATGAAATGGGATGGGAGGTCGATCACAATCTTCCCTCCTCAAGTCATCAAACTTTTGAATCATCCGAATCTTATCAAATTTCTTCAATCAACGCATTGAAAGAAGAAATGAAGAAAGACAAGGATGAGTTCAATCAAAAGTTTGATGAAGTTTTTGGCACACACTAAGGTTATGGAAGCTCATCTCTCCAAATATGTTTTGGAGAGAAATGGAGACATAAGTGTGCACTTGAGGGAAGAGGAGAAAGAAGAGGAGAGTGAAAACCTCCTCTCTCATGAGCCACCATTGGAGAATAGTGACAATTCTTCCAATAAAGACAATGCATTGCCTTTGGAAGAGCAATCTCAATGTCTCAACAAAGTGTGTGAATATGATCATATTCTTGTTAGCAATCTATTTGTTGAGGCATCATTTAGTGGTCGGGATGCAGGTTTCGATTTGTCAATTCTTTCATGTTTTGAAAAACTTGCATCTATTATGGACATTGGGCGTATCTTCTTGCATAAATCATATGTCCATAATGTTATTCGTGATCCATCGTGCCATGTCTATGTTGGTGGATCAATTCTATTTCTTGAACAACCAAAAGCATGGCACGATAGACATTTGTTTTTAGATCCACGATAACACTTGTGAAAGTCAAGCCATCGACTCTAAACCAAATGCTTCTTTGGAGGCAACCCAAGCATTAAATTTTTTATTGCTTTCTTAGGATTTTATTTCTAGTTGTTTAGTTTTTCTCTTTCAGATTTGATGAATTCTTGAGTTATGTGATTAGGTACATTTAGGACACGAACCTAAAATTTTGAAGAAAAGTCCCCAAGCAATGGTGATACAAGTCAAGATGAGTGATCATTGGAGAAATGTAAAAAGGAAATAAAGGGATTTGACACCTCAATTGAGTTTGTCTACTTTATCTCTATTATTATTCTTTTTACATGTGCATAATTTGTAATCAGATTGGTGTCATTTTTGCTTGTCCTTGGTTTCCATGATTGGGGTTATTGTGGATTTGAGTATATGCCTCCTTGTCTTTCCTTGCACTTGATTCATATGCCTACTTAAATGACATGCTTGCATTTAAGTTTGTGGGGAGGAGAGACATTCTTTGCATTAATTGAGGTTCTCTCCTCAAATTTGCATAACCAATCATGAAATCTTGTACATACATAACTCGTGAAACCTTTGAATCTTTGTTTAAATAAATGGTTGGCTTGAAAATGTGAATAGTTATGAGCTTTTGATTGATGATCTTTGGGAAATACATGAATTCCACCTCCTTTGCTACTTGGGCATGAGAATTTAGCCCAAGTTTGTGAGGAGGATGGAAGGATTGTTATCTTTGTGCGCTTGAAGAGGATTTTCCTCATTATTGGCTGAATTGCTCGTAGTTATGATCTATGCCATTCTATCATACTTTGTTTCTAGGTCTTTATTGCTTTGATTGAATAATGTGCTTGGTCGAATAATTGTTGAGTTGGCTTATTGTGTTATTGATCAGGAAGGAGTATTGGAAGTGTCCCGATATTTGAAATTTCAAAATTGAAATCTCTAATAATTGAGCATAAAACACTAGAGGATTCCTTGCCTAAAAATCGATGAGGTTAATTGGTTGATGTGATTTAAGGGTAAATGAATATTTGGGCATCGTTTAGAGGATTCCATGTGTAAATAAAATAACTTAGCCAGAAGTTGTGATGCTTGTGAGCATTACTATAATTCCAAAACACACACGACATGATTAAGGACTAACTTGTGAAAAATAAAATGAATTGGCTTTAGGTGGTAAAAAAATAAAGGAGATGTAGGAGGAGCTATAAGGTGGATTAGGTCGCCGGGCAAAGTCATTGTTTTTCAGTGATTTTAAGAAATACTAGTAACATTTGTGTACTTTAAGTATTGAGATGAGCATAAAAAGAAAATACGTTGTATGAAACGTAGGAAAAAAATAGAGAGCTCAATAAAAAAATTGAGTGTGAAATATTTGAAATTCTTTTGTAACTAAAAAAGAGTATTATGCTGTAAACGAACAAAAACTAGAATAGTATTTTTATTTCTTTCGACTAAGCCAGGTGGAAAAGGGAGTAATTAAAAAGCAAATAAAAAAATTACATATATTGAAAATCAATTGGCTCGAGGGAGAAAAGAGTCGCATCGCCCACACCGGGTGAGTGCGTGGCATCTTTCTAAAAAAGAACCGAGTCGAACCACCTAGAGTCGAGAATTTTGAAAAATAATGAGTCGTCCAAGGTCACTTCACATATGCACGTTTTGGGATTGGAGTGAGAGCTCTTAGTGCATGGCTAGGGTACTAAGTGAAATAAAAAGACTACGTGCCTTTCCAAATTCCTATGCCTTTATATTCCTCTACTCGTCTATCAAATTCCTTGAAAGAAAATGATTAAGGCAAGTGTGGTGAATCAAGAAGTGGAAAGTGCTCAATAAAAAGAGAAATTCATAACTAACGGGCTTCCAATAATTTTCCAACCTCGTTTTCTTTTGTGCTTTAATGTTTAATTTCCTCGGGGACGAGCAAAGCTTAATTTGCTACGTGTCTTCCTCGTCCGAGCTCCAATTCAAGTGATTCAAGTAACCACGTGTACCCGAGAAAAAAGATCTAAAACTTCGTAGTTGAAGTCGAAGGCTGATTCCGGACGGATGTTTCCTAGAAATCACGAGAAGGACGAGTCAAGCGCGCACAAGGGGCTCGACTCAACAACTTAAAGGACCATGCACTCCTTTTTGTTTTTTTACATTTTTGCCCTTACTAGGGCTTATTTTCAACTGATTTTGAGGGTTGAGGGGACCTATATATATCCCTTCGACTCTCATTTGTAGGGAACCAATTATCCAACAATATTAGCCTCCATTTAAAAGCTTTCTCTACACATTTCTTTTTCCTTCTTCATTTCAGATTTTTTTAGCTTAGAAACTAGGGTTTTTCTTCCTCCTCTTCAAGGAGGAAGCCATCTTTGGTGGAGAACTCGAAGGCTAGTCATGGGCTTGTGACACCCATCAAGATTGTCAGAGTATTTCAAGGATTCATCAAATTATTGAGCATTTCTCTTCCCTTCTCTTTATTTTCAGTTTTATTGCTTGATATTGATAATTCTTGTATATGCCTTGATGATTTGTGAATAGTTTTCGTAGTTTTCGTAGTTTTCGAAGCCCGGGAGTAGCCCAAGCTTCGGGGCTGATGATTAGTTGATTGATTGTTGGATTGTTGTGGGTTATGGTAACCTTGGTTAGGATTTAATTGATTTATTATGATTTTAGGCTTGATTATAGGCTTGTCTCGGTGGCTTGAGCTTTCAATAATTTAGGTCTATTTTGTATGATTATGCATTTGAGAGAGGATAATCGGAACCTAGGCTAGGGTTTTCCACCCTTTTGAGAAAGTTCGATTTGATCTAAAATGAGTTTAGGATTGAATTTTTAAGCCTTAGATTGTTTGGGAAGAGGAATTTAATCCGAGAACGTGAATCAATCAAAATCCAATTGGTAGGAAGGAGAGCTATGGAGGAGAACACCTACCGAAAGGGGAAGTAGAGCCTAGGTCTTCGCTTGGATGGACAAAATTAGGTTTAGTCACGTGTGTAGGAACTACACACCTACGCCGGTCTTTAGCGTAGGAGAAGTCGGGCAATCCTCTTCTAGTCTCCCATAGTTTGTAACCCGGGCCCCGGGGTTGAGTTTGTAAATCTCATTCGCGTAGGTAGTCTACATAGAACCCCGATTACTTACCTATCCTAGGGGAATATGGCACCTCAACTGTATTCTGAAATTATCACCAAATTAGGATATCGATTGGGTTGAGAATTCAATCACATAGAGCTCACACTAGTTTCCTTTAATCGTCTTCGAATTGTTAATTCTATTTTGCTTGTGTGAAACCGAGCTTCGGGAATATCTCTCCATCGATCGGTTCCCTCCTTGCCTTTATTTATTGCTTTATGTTCTTAGATTAGTCTCCATCTCCCATTTTCCATTTGACCAAACTAATTTGAAAGTGCTTAAGTTGATTCTCACGGATAATCCTTCCTGTGGATTCGATACTCTTTATACTAACTTTGTCACTAACCGTACGCTTGGGGTTTAAGAAGATCGTTCCAATCACATCGATTTGGAGCAATTTTTGCGACAAGTTCACTTGGTATTCAAAGAATCGGCGAGAATTAGGAGTCAAGGTATTAGGATGATTTGACTTTGGTGCTTCGTCTTTTTTGGGGGAGGAGGGGAACCTTTGAAGGACCTAATTTATTAGAATAGGGAGGCCTCGAAAGAGGAGCATTGCCTTTGTTGGAAAAGACGTCCTTGTTCCATGACCGATTATCATTGCAAGCTTCATGTAAGACCAATATGGTTTAAGTTGGACCATGTTAGCAATTTCAATCTTTAGAGCTCAACGATAGCGAGCTATGATTTGTTCCTCCAGCTCATTAACTTCACATCTCATCAGGAAGTGTTCAAATCCAGGTGGTGAAATCTTCCACACTCTATTCTCTTTGCTTAAAGCTGTGAAATTTTAGAAAATTATCTCAGCGATAATTATTTGGCAAGAACTTTTTCTTGAGTATTTTCCTCATTTTTCCCGACGTCACTATCCGACTTTTCCCCACTCGAACATTGTTTCTTGATATACTCCCACCAAAATGATGCATACCTTGGTCAATTTAATGGTGACCAACTTCACCTTCCGTCCTTTGGGAACTTTGTGATATTAAAAAATTCTTTCCACGGTATGCGCCCAATTATACAAATTCTTCGGGTTGCATTCTTCCTTCAAATTTCGGGACTTCAACCTTATCATTAAAGCTTGGTTGAAATGCACGATGTTGACGAATATTGAATCTTGAATGAGACTCACTACTCAACCCTTGGCTTTGATGAAAAGGAATGTGGTCTTCATCATCCGTTTGTTCATCCTCTGAATCATGATGTGACTCATCACTTTCCACAGGTTCGCAACATTCATTACGCTGCTGGAGCTGTTGTACTTGTCTCCTCAAATTGCCCAATTCAATATTTCGAAGGTCTCGCTCACCCTGGGATTTTCAGTAGGATTATTCCTTTGGCGAGGCGGCATCCGGAACCTTGGCTCTGGTACCAATTTGATACTGGAAAGGGAGATTAGAAGGTATCATAAGTAAACACTCAAATACGATCCCTCACTTAATGGAATCCACCATAAATTTGGAGCAATTCGTCACCTTGAGGAATCCACCAAAAAGGCTAAGAGCAAAGATATAAGAACTCCTTCTTATAAACAAGTCAAGAGACTCTCAATATAGTTTATATATTCTGAATTTCCTCCCCATATACAAAAGAGAAGGCTCTATTTATAGGAGCCATTACATGATTCTAGACAATGCAGTAATTAATGACTTGACTTCACAACTTACTAGACTCAAGACTCATTAATATTGGCACTTTGACGAACTTAGATACATGAATACGACTATAAAATCTAATAATGTTAAATGAATTTCGAAATGAATGCCAAAAGATTGTTGGAAGGACACAAAAACTTAAGATTCATGAACTTGACAGATTCCCGCCACCACCTGTCACACTTTAGTAAAAAATCTGCAACTCCTTCTAGAAAAGTCCAATTGCTTCACCGTTTGGGCCGTCAGAAACCAGACTCGAAGAACTTCGAATCTATATGTGCCAATCAGCCCAAATCTGTTCGAAAAGAAGCAGTTTATTCCTCAAACTTGGCCCAAGTGTTGTAGAGTTATGTAGAAATAGCATTCTCTTTTATTGGGCCTTTTCTATCCGCATCAAATACACACCAATCATTGAACCAATTTTCAACTTTGCTTAATTAAATCCACAATACAATGAGAGAATTATTACACTTGATCGAATGACAAGCAAACAAAAGAAATGAATACAAAAGCCAATGGGCAACTTCTTGGACTTAAAACTATATGAAAAGATTAAACATGTTGATCATATTGATAAGTTTGTTCTTAATTGGGTCTCCTGCAATTGTTCCTAACCTCGCCGTTGGATCCGGTAAGAGGGGTAATGTCAGCCATCTTAATCATGGCTGTAACAAAATCGTCGGCGAAGGCCTTAGGGTTGTTGTTGTAGGACTCGACAAGCGAATCGGTTTGTCCGCCGTTGTGGAGTATCTGATCGGAGTGCAACAGTCCCTTCTGGTTAATCAGGTTTCTGTAGTAACTGTTGTCGAAAAAGACAGGAGATTTGTGGTCCAGAGGAGCTATGTTGTTGTCTCTTACGCCACTGCTTCTAGGGCAGTTGCTCTGTCTTTTACGTGCGAAAGAAGCGTCAATGTTGGTCTCGTTGTATATCCGATTTTTGAAGGTGGTACATCTTGCTTGTCCTATGGTGTGTGCTCCTGTATATAGTTATATACATAACAATGTTAGGATTAACCCATCAGGAATTACAAAATACGAAAGAGGCTCTTAGACATTCTAATTTAATAGCATTCATATTTCATATGGCAAATTCATTGTTAATCCATTTTTAGGCCTATAATGATAAAAGCCCTTTTTTAAAAATATTACACATTACACATGACATCAGTTAATATATTTTGAATATATGTTATTATGTGGAAAAAAAAGTACCTGATATTTACTTCAGCTAGTAGCCATTAATATAGCTAAAATGTCTCAAAAAATAGATCGACTATATTCAAACTATAAAACACAATATTTTTTTCATTTTCTTGAAAAACAGAATTCAATTTGACTTGTTCCCCTTCTTTCAGGCTACAAATTCCCTATTACACAACGGTGTCACATCTTCTATTACATTACTTAAATTTATGGCACATGCAAATCCATCAATTTTTTTAATGTAAGATATAACACCATAACATAATCTTCCGAAAATTATGTGAGATATTCCTGGAGAAGATCTGTTTATTTAAATAGTCAATTCCATATGTTGCAATAGAAAAATAAACATCAATGTTTCTCTAAATCTCAGAGATAAAATATTAAAAGTAATACGAACCAAGTAACCGAATTAAACTCAAATAGACCCGAAATCAATAATTTATTTTAAAATCTGATAATTATACGTTTTGAATATTTTTAAATTTATACTCAAATCGACCTAAAATCGAATTCAGCCCGACGGACCAGACGAACCCGATCCAACCCGACACAAATTTACTGAGAGAAATCCGCAAATAACCCAACACGAACCGATTAACCCGGATCGACCAGAATCAATACTTTATCTAAAAATGTGATAATTACATGTTTCAAATAATTTTTAACATATAACCCAAATCGAATTGAAATTGAGCACGAACCCAACCCAGCCTGACACGAATTTACTGAGAGAAATCTGCAACCAACTCGACATGAACCGATTAACCCGAACCGATTCGAAATCAATAATTTACCTAAAAATGTGATAATTATATGTTTCAAGTCATTTTTAATATATCACTCAAATCGAAATTGAGCACGAAACCAACCCGATGATGCAAATTGCAGCCCCGCATCTCTCATTTTCTTTTTTCCTTTTTTCTTAATTTCTTTTATTTTTCTCTTGAAATCTTCAACACACTACAACAAAAGAGGTCTTTTGCACAAGACTTTTTGACTCCACAATTGTGGTCACTAATAATAAGTTATTTGTGACCACTTGTTGTCAAAAATCTCTCTACAAATTATTTGAGACAACTTTAAGACTACTTTTAGAGACAACTAATTGTTGCAAAAAATATTTGAGATGCATTTGAGACCACTTTTGTGGTCACAAATATATTATTTGCGACCTAGTTATTGAGACGACAATAAAGTTGTGACAAATACTCATAAGTTGTGGCAAATACTCATTATTTGAGACCACTTTGCTAAAGTTGTGACAAATACTCATTAGTTGAGACCACTTTTTGGGGTCTCAAAAGACCCTTTTCCTTGTAGTGACATCATCCCTCGAAAATTCATCAGGAATTTGGAATTTGGGGATGTGATTTTCCTGAAAGATATCATTGTATAATTTGGGGATGTGATTTTCCTAAAAGATATTATTGGATATGCTATCGTATTGCTTTACTTATTTTAAATTTTAGTGGATGTATATGTGAAATCTAAGTGTTGTAATAGAAGATGTAACATCATTTTGTAACAAGGAATTTGTGGCCCTTCTTTCATGGCTACCGCCGGCAACTCTAAATAGGCGCCACTTTTGGCATTGTTACACTACATGTTTCATCATCTGTTACATAATTTTCAATACGCGACACGTGTCAATATGTCGTGGGTAAATGAAACACAGTTAAGATAAAACACAAAATGAAATACATAATAAAACATGTGATCATGGAAAATTTTAGTCCTTCAATGGTTTTGCCTTTATTAGGCAAAGGGAGAGAATTTGTTTATAAGAAAATTTGTATACCCGTTACCTTTAATTCATGCATGGGCTTCTAAAAATATCTTATAATTTGTCCAATAATGTTTGATTTCAAAAACTTGTTTCAATTCATGCTATTTATGTGGCAAGTGAAATTAGCAGCAATTTTCTGAGGGCTTTTGTTTTCCAAATTCCGATAAAATTGGGAGCGATTCAGCATTTCTGTTAACGGATATAAATTAAGCTGCCACAAAGGATTCTGAAGATGATATCTTGATATATATTAAAAACAATTTGTAGGCAAAGGTGGAATCCCAAAGTACCTGATAATGCAACCATATCCTTAGTGGAAAGGCCCCTGGCTTGGAACCTGTTGATGAGGTTGCTTAGACTGGAAGTTGGTGCTGGAATTACGCCACCATTCGCACTAGAAAAGCTCGCGCTTCTTGAGTCCTTTCTGCCCAACTTTACATCCCATTTTGGTCCTCCAACCTGCAACTTTTATAAATCAAATACTCCTCCAAATTATGTATGTATGTATGTATGTATTCCCCCCAAAAAAAGAAAAAGAAAAAACTGACAAGGACGACGGAATCGCGAGCAGCAATGGTCAAAATGTCGGCGCAGGAGACGACACCGGGACAGACGGACTCCACCCTGCTCTTGATATTGTCAACTACGTCGAAGCCCCTCACCGAGTTATTGTTGGGCCCTGCAGTCTTCTCTCCTCTAAATGAAGAAGTATCATCCAGTAGAATTGATCCATCGCAACCCTAACCAAATTCAAACAACACATATGTAATCGCATGCATTCCATGTTTTAGGTTAATTACAATCTTCTATTCCATCACTTGCCCGCCATGTCAGCGGAAGTTGTGGACGAAACACAATTAATTTGGAATAAAATATTGTTAAGTGTAGTGAAATTCACAAGGAAGTAAGAGATTTTGTATTTTTAGTTGGAATCTTTAGAAAGTATGTTAGTGTTTTGTAGCTATGACGTGGACTTATTGGGTAAAATAAATAAGTTTTAGTGAAAGCAGTTAGGATAGGAAAAAGTACTTGAACAAAACAATCATGGAAGTGGAGGCGGAGGAGGGAGGCGGCCATGCGCTTCTCCTTGTCAACCGCTGACTTCACCACCGATCTCACAGTATCAAACACCTTCGGACATGTTTTCTTGTAGTAATCAGTCGTCAGCTGAGCATTTCCAAAACACGTCATCACTACCAACAAACTAAATATTAACCAACAAGAAGAAGCTGCCATTTTAAGCTGTGAAGAAATGAATTTGTCAATCTGTATGTATGCATGCGTGCGTATATATAGTATTATGGGGGTTGCATATATCTGTATTCGGTTACGACAGGTTACCTAATGATGCAGACATATAAGCCATTTTGACCAATTAATTTGCAAACGAGAATATGTCAACATTTATGTTAAGGACAAGATTTGACGGGGTTGGGTTAGGGCAGGTGAATTGAAGAAGTAGTCAAAATTTGCTTCATGCGCACGTATAATAACAGAATAAGAATGCAAGGATGTAACTTATTAGCGCCTACATTGTTCTATCTTTATTGTAATTCATTTTGCGGTTCACTGCTTCAGATATAATACTATACACCAGTGATTGTGGAAAAAATATGAGTATTATACAGAACATGCATTTTGAGTAGTATTGGTAGTCTCAAGTCCGTCTATATATATATATATTCATCCTTTTCTACCATATTTTGATATGTCAGTACAGCAACAAAAATTTCTAAGTATATCTGTTGTTTATATACTTTGACAGATAAGTAGCATTCAAACAACAAAAAGAAAGGACTATTATGGTCTTACATAAATTATTTGCAATGTTATTTCCATTTGTAGTGACTATATCATTTTAAATAATGTATATGTGACCACTTATTATTCTATGAGACGATTGTTCTTTCCTGTTAAAAAGACTAGCTTGTAGTGTGTGATTTCTCGTGCATATTGTATGACAAATAGGGGTGAACATGTTACTTTAGATTTACCAAACTGTTCCAAAAATGAAATAAACATATATTAATTAGCAATAAACTTTGAAAGATCTTATTCATTTCACCTTACACGTTATAACCTTGTTACCATGTTTTGCATGTGAGTTTTCTATTATTATTATTATTATTTTTATTATTATTATTATTATTATTATTATTATTATTATTATTATTATTATTATTATTATTATTATTATTTTGTGGAGTGAAAAATATTTAAATTTCTTTTAATTATGAAAATTTGATAAAGATGCCCAGTGACTTTTATTTATTAGAAAAATAATAAATAAGTGCAAGATTTTAGAAAATGCCTTTTGATTTCGAAAATTTTGGTAAATGCCCCGTGTCTAGCAATAACAGGTACATCAACTGATCCATGAATGATTAGGCACTCAGAGATTGACGTGGCGTGGATTTTTCTAATGTGTCATTATCAAGAAAATTTACTTTTGGTCCCAAAAGGCACGGGGCTGTTTCATTTTGGTCCAAGTCCTAGCAGAAGTGACTCCAAACAAAAAAAAAAAAAAAAATTAGTTACATTTTTTTTCCCAAATCCAATATTCATTGCAAGATTAGTTCCATGTACTACCAACTTTAGTCTCATACCGTAAAAAACTAACATTTTTTGTGGGGATTGGTATATTTGGAAGTGTGGGTTTTTTGTTGAAAATGATGCATGATTGGGTTGGTGGTTCTCTTATTTTGTGTTTTATGACAGCTTTGAAAATCTTTGTGACGATGTAAACATTTTTTCCATTTGAATTTGAAATGCATTATTGATTCTATTATATATTGTGGATTCTGTTAGTTTTTGTATTATTTAGGGGGTGTTTGCATTTGCTTTTCCTAAGTGATTTTCAGCTTATAGCTTGAGAAAAGCTATTTTGTAGTGTTTGCAAAGCCAACTTCTGCTTTAAAAGAAGTGCTTCCAATGTAAAAGCTAAAAGCAGAAATTTAATGCTTTTCTCCACTCAATGGCAATTCTGTAAATAATATGATATTTTTTAAAAGACATAAGTGATTTTATAGCAAACACTCCAACTTCTACTTTTATTGGAAATCACTTTTTTTGCAAACACTACCTACTTTTTACATAAGTGATTTTCATAAAATCTCTAATTTTAATCACTTTTTCAAAAGTAAAAGCAATCGCAAACACTCCCTTAGAATGACATGTATTGTGGATTACGTTTTTTTTTAATTGTCTTGCATTATTTATTTAGAGTTTAGAGAGATTGTTGTGTGTATGAAGTGCACTGTTGTTTTTTTGCTGATTCATTTTATTTGTTTTGTCTGCATTTAAATAATGTAGTCTGCTAGAAATTAAGATGCATTTGTTGGAATTTATTAATAATTAAAGTGTTGATTAGGCACTTTAATGATATAATTAAGTGGTCGGAAGTTTAGTTTTCTAGGAATTAAATTTTACACGATTAATCTACGCAAGGAGTAGATAATCGTAGGATTTTGAATTTCTCAAAATCGACTTTTGGTGAGTGAGAAATTAATACATAAAGTTGCCATTTGATTATGTATTAAATGTAGGATTAATAACTAAGAAGAGTTATTATCCCACATTGATTTAAGAGCTCCTTAAATTAGTGTATATATATATATATGTATATATATATACACGAAAGCTCATTATTAAGGTGTATCAAGTACACAAGTGACAGAGTTCAATAGGAAGCCCACACGCATGCGGGCTCGCTCGGCACGGCACGACCACGGCCACGCCCCACCTCGGGCTTTGGCTTTGGCTTTGGCTTTGGGTCTTTGGGAATGCCTTGGTCGAGGCCTAGTTATCTTTTTGGCAGCCCAAAATTAATGGGCTTGCTGGATGAGCTTCAGAAGTCCACGATAGGCTTGTTGGATGAGCCCAACAGTGGATGGGTTTGAATTTAAAATTCAAACGTGTAACATCCAACTTAAAGGGCTGATTAAGGAGTGATTAATGGGCCGTTACTAAGCCTGTAACAGCCAAACATAAATGACAGAATTAATTAATTTAATTCTGATGTTCCCCTAGGAGGCCTATAAATAGGTTGTCTCCTGCATGCATACAACAACAAGTTTTCACCTGAATTTTCATCATTCTCTCATTCTCTGCATTCCAGCTCCAATTTTTGGACGAACGCCCTTAGTTCGCCGGTGCCTTTTCTGTTAGTGGTGCTACTACAGAAAAGGATAAAATCGTTTATCATTGGGGTAATTTACTTCGTTCCGAGAGCACTAGCCGGGAAGTAAATTTTCCTAAGGATAGTGAATTTTTCCACGACTCAATTTGTTGTTGTTTCAGTTTCTTTTACTCTTTTCTTGTGTTGTTTGTATTTCCAGAAGCATTGTAATAACAATCTTAGGAAAATTTATCTTTTTGAATTTCTGGAAAATGTCTACTGTAGCAAGAACAATCCCGACTCCTCCTGCCAACACTGTGGAGAAGCCGGAAAAATTCTCCGGTGAGAATTTCAAGAGATGGCAGCAAAAGATGTTGTTTTACATTACCACCCTTGGCTTCGCTTCATTTCTCAAAGAAGACCCTCCGACTACCCCTGCAGAAACCGATACAGATGAACAAAGGCGAATAGCCTTTGATTCTTGATCACATGGCGATTATCTGTGTAGGAACTATGTTCTGAACGGACTGGTTGGTATGTTATATAATGTTTATCAGGACATCAAGTAAACCAAAGAACTTTGGGAAGCATTAGAAAAGAAATACAAGACGGATGATGCCGGCACAAAGAAATTTGTGGTGGCTCAATTTTTGGACTTTAAAATGGTTGACAACCGCTCGGTTGTGGAGCAAGCTCAAGAGCTTCAGATCATAGTTCATGATGCTTTAGCGGAAGACATGAAGCTTCCGGTGTCATTCGTGGCAAGCTTGATCGAGAAGCTGCCTCCAGCTTGGGGTGACTTCAAGAATTACTTGAAGCACAAGCGAAAGGAAATGACAGTTGAAGACTTGATCTTTAAGTTGAGGATTGAAGAAGATAACCGGAAGAATGAGTCCCAGTTTAGGGCTCATGTTGATGTGAAGGCTAACCTGTTGGAAAGGGGATCCTCAAGTAATAAGAGGAAATGCAACAACAATCGGGGAAACGATCAGCTGAACAACATTGGCAAAGGTAAACAACCTGCAAATTTTACAAAGTTTGCAGGAAATTGTTACAATTGTGGTAAGCCAAACCACATGGCTGAAAATTGTAATATGCCTAAGAAGAAGAAGAAAATGAATGCCAATGTTGTTGAAAATGATTTGGACCTCACTGCTGTGATTTTAGAGGCCAATGTTGTGGAAAACCCAAGAGAATGGTTTGTTGATACAGGAGCTTCTTTTCATGTATGTTCTGACAGGGAAGTATTTTCAACTTACAAGGCTTCTTCCTGGAGGAAGTTGCATATGGGAAACCAAGCCTCATCTGAGGTAGCTGAAGTGGGTAATGTGGTTCTAAAGTTAACTTTTGGCAAAGAACTCTCTCTGAAGGATGTGCAGCATGTCCCAGACATCTGAAAAATCTTGGCTTCTGGATCTTTGCTGGTGAAGCAAGGGTTTTGACTAGTTTTCAAAGCCGACAAGTTCATAATGAGCAAGCAAGGAGTTTTTATAGGGAAGGGCTTTGTAGTTAATGGCGTATTCAAAATGAATGTAATGGCTAAATGCCAAGTGAATAATGTAACTTCCAATATGAATGAAAAAACATCTGCTTCTTCTTACTTGCTTGAGTGTTCCTCTTTATGATATTCTAGATTAGGACATGAAAATCTTAATGCTATAAAACGTTTAGTAAATTTAGATTTGCTAAAACTGAATGAAGTAAAATCACATGAAAAATGTGAAGTGTGTGTTGAAGCTAAAATGGCTAAATTACCTTTTCATTCAGTAGAAAGGAGCACAATACCTCTAGAATTGATACACACTGATGTGTGTGACTTAAAATTTGTGCAGACTAGAGGTGGGAAAAAGTTTTTTATAACTTTTATAGATGATTGCACAAGATATTGCTATCTTTATCTTCCAAGAAGTAAAGATGAAAGCAATAGAAGCGTTTAAAAACTACAAAGTTGAAGCTGAAAATCAACTAGGCACCCGAATTAAAATAATTCGAAGTGATCGAGGTGGTGAGTATGTAGCTCCGTTTGAGGAATTGTGCTCTCAAAGTGGTATAATTCATCAAACTACAGCTCCTTACTCTCCTCAATCAAACGGCGTTACAGAACGCAAGAATCATACTCTGAAAGAGATGATGAATGCCTTGTTGATTAGTTCAGGATTACCCCAAAACATGTGGGGGGAAGCTGTACTTACAGCCAACTATATATTGAATAAGATTCCACTAAAAAGAGTTGACAAAACTCCTTACGAGTTGTGGAAAGGACGCAAGCCGTCATACAAATACCTCAAAGTGTAGGGGTGTTTGGCGAAAGTTGAGGTGTCATTACCTAAACAAGTTAGAATTGGCCCTAAAACGGTTGATTGTATATTTGTTGGGTATGTGCTCAACAGCAGTGCATATCGGTTTCAGATCCATAAGACTGAAATTCTAGAAATGACTGTGGGTACATTTATAGAATCAAAGAACGCGGTGTTCTTTGAAACTATCTTTCCATGTAGAAAAAGATTGTTAGAAAGCTTAAATCAAGGAATTACTCTTGAGAAAGGAAGTAGTTCATACTTAAAAAGAACTGTTGAAGATAAAGTAGTTCTCGGACCTTAGAAGAGGAGGAAGCGAGACGTAGCAAAAGAGCTAAGACTGCTAAGTCATTCGGTCCTGATTTTATCATATATATGCTAGATGATGAACCGAAGTCAATTAATGAAGCTCTGTCTAGTCCAGATGCACCATTCTGGAAGGAAGCAATCAACAGTGAAATTGAATCGATCATGCAAAACCACACGTGGGAGTTAACTGATCTTCCACCAGGTTGTAAACCTTTAGGATGCAAATGGATCCTAAAGAGGAAATACAAAGCTGATGGTTCAATAGATAAATACAAAGCTCGTTTGGTAGCCAAAGGCTTCAAACAGAAAGAAGGTGATGACTTCTTTGATACTTACTCTCCTGTGACCGGGAATTCACCAAATGGATGTAAATACTGCGTTCTTAAATGGAGAGTTAGAAGAGAAGATCTATATGAATCAACCCGGAGGGTTTGTAGTACCTGGGCAAGAAAAGAAGGTATGCAGACTAGTAAAATCGTTATATGGTCTCAAACAAGCGCCAAAATAGTGCCACTTGAAATTTGACACCACCATGTTGTCAAATGGTTTCAGAAATAATGAATGTGACAAATGTGTGTACGTGAAAGGTACATTAGAAGCATATGTCATAGTATGTCTATACGTAGACGATATGTTAATCATTGGAAGTAGCCATGAAATTATCATGGATACGAAGAGGATGTTGAAAAGAAATTTTGACATGAAAGATATGGGATTGGCTGATGTGATTCTAGGAATCAAGATAATTAGGATATCAGAGGGAATTGTTCTGATTCAATCTCACTATTTAGGGAAAGTGCTCAGAATTTAAAACCTTTGATGATCCACCTGCAAAAACTCCATTAGAACTTAATGTACATCTGAAAAAGAACATGGGTGAACTTATAGCTCAAGTGAAATATGCAAAATTAATAGGGAATCTTATGTACATAACAAATTGTACTAGACTTGATCTTGCATGTTCGGTTAACATAATGAGCAGGTTTACAAGTAATCCAATTCAAGAACATTGGAAAGCTTTGACAAGAATTCTAGGACACTTAAAATATACTCTAAATCATGGGCTACATTACACGAGATATCCTCCAGTTACTGAAGGATATGGTGATGCAAATTGGATTTCGGACACTAAAGACTCATTTTCCACAAATGGATACGTTTTCACTATTGGAGGTGGAGCAGTGTCATGGAAATCGAACAAAGCAAACGTGTATAGCCAGATCCACCATGGAATCGAAATTCATCGCTTTGGATAAAGCTGGTGAGGAAGCAGAATGGCTTCGTACTTTTTTAGAAGATATTCCATGTTGGAGTAAGCCAGTACCGGCTATTATGGTTTATTGTGACTGTCAAGCCACAATAGGAAGAGCACTAAATAATATGTATAATGGTAAGTCCAGGTATATACGCCGTAGACATAACACCGTGAGACAATTGATCTCTAATGGGGTTATCACAATAGACTATATAAAGTCTAAGGATAACTTAGCGGATTCTTTAACCAAAGGTTTAAACCAAGATCAGTTGGTTAAGTTGCGTGAGGGAATGAGAGTAAAACCCACCAACTAAAGAATGATCAAAATGGACACTCAACCATGATGAGTGGAGATCCCACAAACATGGTTCAATAGGAAAACTAAGTTTTGAAAGTTCAGGAGAAGCACTTGAAAGACAATGTCTTCAAAATTCCATCCCTAGAATGCAAGATAAGTGCATAAGACCTGTAATGGTGATATAGGTTAAGTCTTATAACTTTTAATGACTTCGAGATACATAAAGGAAGGTGGAGTAGTACAGGATACTCGATACAGAAGTCACTTATATAAAATGTGAAGTAAAGGCCGCTTCTAAATGAAACACTTATGAATCCATAGAGGGTTCATGGCCGAAACAGACCAAAACCTGAGAACAAGGATGTTCTGATCAGTATTGTGTAAACATTGTTGACTAAGTGCACACTAAGGAGGATTGGTTCAAAGATTAGAAATCTACCAAACCACCGGTGTATCCGACAATGGGTTGCTATGGAAGGCTCAAAGTCACAAACTACCTTTCCTTAGGCAGTATTGATCATTAAGAGTCTAGACTGGAGATTGCATTCATGCATGCATTAATTTTCACTCATGTGGGGGAACTGTTGGAATTTATTAATAATTAAGGTGTGGATTAGACACTTTAATGATATAATTAAGTGGTCGAAAGTTTTATTTTGTAGGAAATCTACGCAAGGAGTAGATAATCGTAGGATTTTGAATTTCTCATAACCGACTTTTGGTGAGTGAGAAATTAATACATAAAGTTGTCACTTGATTATGTACTAAATGTAGGATTAATAACTTAGAAGAGTTATTATCCCACATTGATTTAAGAGCTCCTTAAATTAGTATATATATATATGAAAGCTCATTATTAAGGTGTATCAAGTACACATGTGAGGGAGTCCAATAGGAATCCCACACGCTCGCTCGGCTCGGCTCGGCACGGCACGGTCACGCCACGCTACGCCACGCCCCGTCCCGCCTCAGGCTCGGACCGGGCATTGGCTTTGGCTTTGGGAATGCCTCGGCCGAGGCCCAGTTATCTTTTTGGCAGCCCAAAATTAATGGGCTTGCCGGATGAGCTTCAGAAGTCCACGATGGCTTGTTGGATGTGCCCAACAGTAGATGGATTTGAATTTAAAATTCAAACCTGTAACATCCAACTTAAAGGACTGATTAAGGAGTGATTAAATGGGCCGTTCTAAGCCTGTAACGGCCAAACATAAATGACAGAATTAATTAATTTAATTCCGATGTTCCCCTCGGAGTCCTATAAATAGGTTTTCTCCTGCATGCATACAACAACAAGTTTTCACCTGAATTTTCATCAGTCTCTCTTTCTCTGCATTCCAGCTTTAGTTTTCAGACGAACGTTCTTAGTTCGCTGATGTCTTTTCTGTTAGTGGTGCTACTACAGAAAATGACGAAATCGTTTTATCTTTGGGGTAATTTACTTCGTTCCAAGAGCACTAGCCGGGAAGTAAATTTTTCTAAGGCCAGTAAGTTTTTCCACGACTCGATTTGCTGCTATTTCAGTTTTATTTTCCTCTTTTCTTGTGCCGTTTGTATTTCCAGAAGCATTGTAATAATAGCATTGAAATGGAAAAACAACCTTACATTAGCGCCAAATACATATGCCAAAAAACACGGGGTACAAGATAACAAATAAATGCAAATAGATAAAACACCTTCTACCAAATAAAGGTAAATTAGATGTTTAACTACCCCAATAGCTAGGGTAATGATAAGCAAACAACTAAGCATTGTATCTTTCTTAGCCTACTTATATCTCTTCCAAGGTTTTGAACTTCTTCAGCTAGGACCCCAACTGCTGCCACTACCCTTTATCATTTTGGTTTCTATTTGGAGCCTCATTTTCAGTTTGCCTAGGTCTAGAAACAACCCTTATGGCTTCAACTTCTTTAGCCCAAATAAAGTATTGGTACCCACAGCCAAGCCAATGGGGGCATAAGTAGAAAAGATGCCTCTGTTGGTCGGCCATGATGACACGTAGGTTCGGGTACCTTTCCCACAATGGTAAATTATGCCCGGTTGTGGGGTGGGTAGGGCCTACCCCCATTAGAAGAAGAAGACATTGTGCTACTTTTTCCTTTGTGTTTTGAGAGTATTGGATTGAATTGTTCAATTTTATATTTATTAGTCTGTTGTGGTGAGTAGAACAAGAGGTTTTGGCTCCAAAATAGGCATCTTTCCCTCCAAGAATGTTTTTTCCCTCCAAACTGTTAATACAGAATGTGGGACCAAAAGTGTAAATTTGTGTGGGACAAAAAATGCAAAAAGATTAATGGAAAACATGACGTTGGGACAAAAATGCAACTAAATTTTTTTTAGGTCACTTTTGTCAGGGCTGCGACAAAAAAGAAGCAACTCATGTCGTGTGTAACCAAAAGTGCAATTTTCTCTATTATTATCATTCATTTTAAACAGCTAATTTTAGAATATAAAATATTAAATATTCATACATAAGTATTAATTAAATCTAAAAGTTATTATAAAACTCAGTAAGGTACTTTTAAAATCCATTCATTACTTTTCCATAAATATATGGTGATTATTCGTAAAGTTATTAATAAAATTGTGATCATGATATATGCAATAGCTTCTCAAGATATTTTTCTCCTTTTTTAAAACAATTTTAAAATTTGAATTTGTTATTTTACATTTCCAAAATAATTTATGGATTATAAATTATTGGGAATTTCATATATTATTCGAAATAATGAGTTTAAAGTAAAATTAGCAAATGAGAAAAAGATGGTGCCCCACCTCAACGCTTTTAGCAAGCTTTGGAAAGCTAAAAGAAAATGTAAATCCAAGGCAAAAACTTGGGTGCATAAGATGCACCATAGTGTTATTGTACACCTTGTGGGCCCCACCTGTATTTTTTACCCACCAATTTTACCTCCGTTTCTTTTTTTACCTGTTTTACGTTTATTTTTAAAAAATTTACCGTCATATATATGGCGGTTCTCTCTCTCTCTATCTTCGTTTCTCTCTCTAACCTCTTGTGATTTCGCGAGTTTGGCTGTGGAATTTCGTCTGTGAATTTTCTATCAGTAATCTTCTGCGTTTTGCTGCTGCTCGAGTTCGTAAGGTATTTTTATGGTGGTTTTTCGAGTTTGTTTTTTCTGGATTCTTCTTCTCTGTTCTTCTATGTCTCTGTTCTAAAAATCCCCGACTAGCTCCGATTAATCCCCGTCTAAGCGCTAGGCTCTCATTGACCGCCTACATTTATTTTTCGTCTCCTCCCCGCCTAACTACGTCTATGCCCCGATTAGTCCCGCCCAAACCCCGACTAGTCGCTAGGCCCCAGTCCACCGCCTAACTAGCGCCTAGCGACTTTTAGAACCTTGTTGTGTGTTGATAATTTGTTATTTTCGAACATGCTCCGTTGATATGATTTAATGTACACAATAATGTTAATAAACGGCACAGTATATGTTAATAAACGGTACAGTATACATAGTTGTTTGATGCAGTATATGTTTTTTATACATCAATCTGTTTTACAGTTACAATATATATTTGTAAACTATACAATATATATATGTATGTGATGTAGTATGTGTTGATAATTTGTTATTTTCGAACATGCTCTGTTGATATGATTTAATATACACAGTACATGTTAATAAACGCTACAGTATATGTGAATAAACGGTACAGTATACATAGTTGTTTGATGCAGTATATGTTTTTATACAACAATTGAAGTATATTGTTAGGTAAATAAATGTGTACTGTCATATAGAATAACATGTAGTATCGGATTTTTATATTTCTGATGTTCTTGCACTGTTCTATCATTATAAACTTCAGTATCCATATCTACGAGAAATCATAAAACAAACCTCTTCAAAATATTTTCGAATTTGTAATGAAAACAAAATTGTAATGTTCAAATACTGAAATCAAAATCATTAATAGCTCATGTTCATGATTTTTTCGAAGCCAATTGATAATTACTATGATTGATTTTTTGCAGATTTTGGTTGAAATCTCTTTCTGCAAAAATTGACAGAGGATCAATGACAGTATGTTGATGAAGATCGACGAAATCGGCTTGAGAAATCGACCTGAGGAACTGGTTGATGAAGATAGCGCTGATAATCGCGCTGTTTAATGAAGAAGATGAGGGTTTTGCCTTTGACTTAAATTAGGAATTTACTTATTTATTTTTACGTGGTGGGTAAAGAACTATATATAAGTGGGGCCACAAAATGTACAATAACACTAATGTGTATTTTATGCACATGAGTGTCACTCTAAACCCATTCATTGATTGGCTGTTTCATAACTTCTCAACACGAATCTTATCAAGTATCAACCTCAACTCCAAAACAATTAAATGCAAAGAAAAGAAGCGGTGGTAAGTGAATACCAAACATGGTTATATTATCTCCATTCTCGCTTTCCACTGCAAAATTGTCAACACCTAATTCCTAATCCATCTTTGTCTTTTATCCACTTTCAAACATCTAATCTAACTAAATAAATAGTCTAATTCAACTTTTCAACATCTAAGCCCGCCACTAATCATATCACTACCGTTTTCACAGTCATTTCAAATTCATCATTAAAATGAAGCATTGCGGCACTCTATTTATATTAAATATGTCTAATTAAGCATACTTTAAAATATTATTAAATTAAATAGCATATATATCTTTAAATATTACATGTTAATTTGCAATGTTAAAGTTTAGAATAAACTAAATTCAACAGAAACAAATCCGGATAAATCATCCAAAAAAATCGCTACATGTGGTCTATTATAATATATTCGGTATTTTATGTATTATTTATAGTAATTTATAGATTTTTTAAAGTAATACAAAGATTTCTAGGATTTTTTTAATGATTTTCAAATTATTTTTTTGAATTATTTAGTATTATTTTAAGTTTTTAGAAATAAATGCTAAATCTAGTCAAAATTTTCCCACAAAGAAATAATCAATTTTAAATTTTTTAAGATATTGAAAAATTATTTACAGATTGCACATAATATTTCATGATTAAATAGAATTATTTTATTATATTTTGCACAATTTAAGTTGTTTTTGAGTTTTATTTATTCTTTTTAGAGAAAAAATTTCAGATTCTAAAATAATTTTTACAATTTCCTAAAGAATTGCCAGATTTTTAATAAAATGTTTTTTTTAAATATTTAACATGAATTTTTAGATTTTTTAAAATTATTTATGGGATTTAAAAAATGATTCTCAGTTTTTTTAAATTTCTTTCAAATTTTTAAATTTAACATTCAGATTTAAAAGTAATTTTATGAAAATGACATAAATATCTTCAAATTTGATTTTTTGCCGGAAAAATATGTTGAATGTTGCAAACGGACAATTTCATATACTTTAGGGTGCATATGGGACAAAAACATAATATTAAGTAATTAAGTGAAAAATATGTACACTTTAGGATGTAAAATCACATTAACCCTCAAAACAATTGGGTATAGTCAATATTTTTCTTTAAACATCGTGTACATCAAAGATACAAAAATAAGCAATTTGTTAAACTTCTGCACTGGGGTGAGCATGGAACTTGAAATTTATCGAATTGTACTAAATACGAATCGAAAACATATCGAATCGAAAAAGAATCGTACTAAACTATATTGAACTGGCCTGAACCGTTCCATACTAAAAACCGAGACTACAAAAATGTATAAATATATTAATAATTTCAGACATAGAGTAGTTTACAATTTTTTGGCATAATTTTCATACATTATTACTTTTAGACAACCTTACATGACAAATTTATTTATTACAGATGTTTATGCCAACATAAATTTTGATTTTAGTTGTAACCGTGAAGAGAGTATCTTAATTTTTTTTTCCACTTTTTAACTTTGATATTAAATTTAAAAAAAAAAAAAAAAAAAAAAAAACTCTAAATGACCGGGTATGTCGTATTGGACCTAATCGTCTCACTAGATCCGTTAGATCCAAAATATTGTGCCGAATTGTTCTGAACTTTGGAACGGTTCGGTACGGATCTTTATATGTTTTGGTTCGATTTGAGTTCTTAAATATTGAAAGAATCTAACTTTAAAACGGTACTGAATTTTTCAAATTCCCAAAGTACAGTGTCCCGGGTCCGTTAAACTGAAAAGAAAAGTAAAAGAATTATAAGTTAAGCATGAAAGAAGAAAAAAGTTTATGATTCCGGTTCTCCGAGTTGAATTGCATGATTAATTACGAGTAACTAATTGATGATGCTTACTAGCTAACTAATTAGCTTACTTGAGAGAATGTCGACACCGCTATTTAAGGTCAACAAAAAAGTAGGGTCTACGGAAGTTGGATAAGATGTCGATTCAAACTTACGTTGCATTTTCTTGTATCAAAATTTACTGGTTTATTATTTTTGGTTTTTTGGTTTTTTTTTTTTTTGTAAAAATATATTTTATTAGAGCACAAGAAAATTACAAATCGCTCCAATTGAAAGGCCTTCGGATACTCCAATATTATGAGAATCATTAATTCAAATTTACAGTACACTGAAAATTAAGGATTTATATAAATAAATTACAAATATTCTAACACAAGATATTTAACGGAACGCGAAAATATAATATGATGATTTATATAGCCGAACCTACATTCTGGATAGAGAGAGAGAGAAGATTTATTATTGTATCTGTACCTTATTTATTACTCATAACAAGATTAAACAAAGAGGGAATCAAGAGACCACAAAGGCATATTTAAATTAAGGAAAAAATTTGTATGTGACCGTCACACGATCGTCACACCATGTGACGGGAAAAAGTTTTATTTTTTATGGTAAAATATCACGTTTATCTATAAAAGTATCACTTTATGTAGCAAAAGTAGCACCTTTATCTGTAAAAGTATCATTTTTTCCTGTAAAAGTATCAATATTTCTGTAAGAGTGTATTTCGTCACACGTGTGACCGTTCACACACAAGACTCAATCTTAAATTAATTAGTGAAATTTAAAAAATAAAATAAAAAGTCAACATGATGATAATATCCTAAAAAATTATTAACAGGTATTATATATTTTTTCTACTATATTATCCTTGGCAAAGTGCTCAATAACCAGAGTCGATCCAATATTTTAAAGAGCGTGAAGGAACCAAAAAGAGACCCCTTGAAATCAGTAATAATGATATTATTTTCACAAAGATGATTCTCATCGTTTGAATATTGTAAAAGATATTAATTTTGGGCTCATTATTAAAGATATATTGTAAGTTATTTATTATTTTTATTATTATTAAGTGCATAAAATATGGAGATTTGATGGTTGAATAATATCAAGAAGATATGTTGTTACCTGGAGAAGAAGTTGATCTCATCCATATTGAAGATTATATATACGGATTCTTCTCATATCAGAAAAAGCATCGAATACGTGATTATATTCTAGAGAGGCAGATCTGTATCTAAGTATTCGAAGAACTTTATTTTTATTGAGTCAAAAGATAATTTTTAGTGTGTTATAACATATTTTGCAAGTCGTAATAGTTAGTGAGTCTTAGGGTGTCACATAGAAGTATCTTCGAGAGGAGCTGCTTCGAGGTGGGCTCGCGAGAGATCGTCCGACCTTCGGTGGTGTGTCGTGTCAGTGTCGAAGAAGTCGACGCGAGTCGCTAGACGATATTGGAGATACAATAGGTTAAGTATTAAAGAGTGAAGTCTTCTTGTAAAACATAATCTATTTGGTAATATTATCAATAACATAAAGTCCGAGAGGTCTGAGGGATTCAACCCCACGTTTATATCATGGTATTTCGTATCCTACTTTATTATTCTATTTTTTAGTGCTATAATACTGAAGTGCAGTTCAGAGGAATTTCAAATATAAATAGAGTGGGTCTTGCATACACCCAACACACAATCAGCTAATTGTACACAGTCCACTTTTAATGGGCGGACTCCAAAGAGTAGCTCAATTACAGCGAATTGAAAATTCATGTCCGCAGAAATGGGCTGCTCCGCGACCCGCGAGCAAGTTTCCTTTTTTTTTTTTTTTTTTTTTTTCTAATACAACTTTGTTTGATATATAAATTAAGGGTGAGTTTGATAGAAGAGTGGATGGTGCGGTGCAGTGGTCACCAAACAAATATATTGTTTTAATGTTGTTATATTGTTTTTTCTTTGATTTATTTTAGATTATATAAATAAATTATATGTTAAATTGTATATAAATGGTTTATGGCATGGTTTGTTATGCAATGCAAATATTTGTTTTATTAATCATTTTCTTTATATTCTAATTTATATTTTATTAATATTTTTTTATATATTAATTTATAAATTTAATATTAACAACTACTAATAAATGTTATTTAATTAAATAATAAAAATAAAATTACCATTTTTTTAAATTTATTTTTAAAGTTGGATTTGTAAGTATTTTTTTTTTCTTTTTAACTTACAATATTTTATGTATTTATAATTTATTAATGATTTTTATTACTTAACATAACATATACTACTAGACAATATAATATATACTATTAGACAAAACAATATATTATTCAAAAAATGTATACTTGTAACTAGTAAACTTATATTACTAGAAAACATAATATATTCTATTAGGCAACATAATATGTACTATTAGACAACATAATATATACTATTAGACAACATAATATATTATTAAAAAAATGTGTACCTGTAACTAGTAAACTTATATTATTAGAAAACATAATATATTCTATTAGGCAATATAATATGTACTATTATGCAACATAATATATACTATTAGGCAACATAATATATTATTAAAAAAATGTGTACCTGTAATTAGTAAACTTATACTATTAGGAACATAATATATACTGTTAGAAAAAATAATATGTATTATTATGCAACATAATATATATTGTTACTCAACATAATATATTATTAAAATATATATATATATATTGTACCCGTTACTAATAAACATATACTATTAGGCAACATAATATATACTATTAGGACACAAAATATATACTATTAGGCAACATAATAGGTTATTGAATTAACTAATAATTAATTATATAAATTAAATTAAATAATAAATGAAATATAATCATAATTAAAAATAATAAGTGGAGAGTGGGGTTCGAACCCACTCCCACACAAAACCCTGAAGCGCTTCAGCTCACGCACGTCACCACTTTGGACAACAAACTAATAATACAAATGTTGCCTTAAAATATATTAACATATTCGCTGAGTTTAAAAAATTAAAAAAAAAAAAAGCATGAAATAAATAAGTGGAGAGTGGGGTTCGAACCTATTCCCTCGCGAAAGCCTGAAGTGTTTCAGCACGCCCAAATCACCACTTTGGACAACTCATTTATAGAGATTCAAACACTGCATTAAGTATATAACATATCCACTGAGTTTGAAAAAGAAAAAAATTAAAAGGAAAAACTGACCTGTCGGGTCAGGCGCGACCCGCGCGGAAAAATCTGGATCCAAGTACACAATAACCCTATTGTGTATTGGGTGCACACAAGTTTTTGCCATATAAATAATATGTAAATAATTATTGAAAGGAAGATATTTCAATAAGTAAACAATAAGGTTAGGAAAAAAAAAAACTATCAAAAAGTATATGCACCCTCTGTCCCGACCTAATTTGCACACCTGCTCATGTGTATATTAAAAAAAAAAAATTACTTTTTACTTTTTGTGTTGTCTAGTCAACTAAGATTAAGGTGAACCCTGCTAAATAAATGTGTGCTTTCAGAAAATAAAACCTGCTAAAATAAATGTGTGATTTAAATAACACAAATTAATCATATCACAATAATCCAAATACACCAACAAAAAGAATTTGGGCAAAAATTTCAAATTTCATTAAAATAAGTCTGGGAAAAAATTCTCTCCAACAAATGCAAATTCAGGAACACATTAAATTTCCCCACAAAAAGATAAAAAAGACACCATTAATGATCATCAAGAATTTGAAAAGAACTATGCCTAACAATCGAAAACAACCTCACATTGCTCCATCAGACCGGACCATGATCGCACAATATTTGTTGGCCAACAACACGGACGGGGTCATGAACTATGGCAAGATCAGGTCAGCGGCGACATCATATGGAGTTAGTCGTCGGACGATTCATTACATATGAGAATCTGCAAAGAAACAAATAGCCGAAGGGTCACCAGTTGCATTTTTAGATAAAAAAACGGATTGTTGGTCCGAAAGTAGCAAAACCGGATATCGAGGAATTCAAAGGAATCGCATTCTGTATAAGGGGTAGTATTAGAAGACTAGCAAATGAATTGCAAGAAAGTAAAAGTCAAGTTGGAAGATGGATCAAGTTAGGGGTGATAAAGCCCATACAGACGCAATCAAGCCAACACTAACCGAAGCAAACATGTTATAGAGGCTAAGATTCAGCTTAAGCTATTTGTATCTAGATACATGACTGAATAAAATCAGGTACGAGTCGATGCACAATATTGTTCATACAGATGAAAAATGGTTCTACATGCAAAGAGCAACTGAGAGAGCATATAAATTAGAGGAAGAAGAGGATACATATAGGTCATGTAAAAGCAAATAGTTTATCACCAAGGTAATGTTCATGTGTTCCGTTGCTAGACCTCAATATTCATCCGAGGGAGATTTATTGATCGATGGAAAAATTGATTTTTTTCCATTCACAACAACTAAACTTGCTCTTCGCAACAACAGAAATCGAGTCTGAGGCACTTTAATTACTAAACCAATTGATACAATCAACAAGCAATTAATCAAAGGCTGCCTATTACAACAGGTATGATTTGCTCTCACAAATTTTTCATCTTTTACCAAAATTTTCTTTGTAAGTCTCCTAAAGGCAATTTAACAATGTTGTTAGTAGCATTGGTGACTTTACAAGAGGCTGTATTTTTTCAACATTTACTGCCAACATGCCATACTATTTCAGATTATCCCAGCTATTAAGGTAAAATGGCCCACAAATGAGAGCAGACAAATTTTAATTCAACAGGATAATGTGAAGCCACATATAAGCAATTTCGACCCCGAATTTACACAGGCAGCATCAACATATGGGTTTGACATTCAACTAATGTTTCAACCCCCTAACTCACCAGACACAAATATCCTAAACTTAGATTTTTTCAGAGTCATTCAACCACTGCAGATTGAAACAACTTCATATAATGTGGAAGATCTGGTGAGGAATGTCACAACAACTTATGAATAGCTAGAAGTAAACAAACTGAACAATGTGTTCTTAAGCCTACAAGCATGCTTGACAGAAACCATGATACAGAAAGGTCACAACAACTACAAGCTGCCACATTTGGGCAAGAGCCATTTAAGGAGGGGATACTCCCAACATCCCTGGGGGTTGAAGAAGTAGTCAGACAAGCAATTGATCGTTTAGTTGAGAAAGAGCAATCTGGTTGAAGTTATGACATTGGTGGATTAATGTGTGCTTTGGGTTATCATTAGAATAGGGACTATGGCATTTTGGATATGATCTTATGTTTATGGCATAATCATCATATCGATGTAGACATTTTGCTTAGGCAAAAAATATAGGTATCAATTTAATGAATTTCAGTTTTCAAGCATTATTCACAACTTCTAACATAATTGATCCCAACATTTAACCCTCAAAAAAATTTCCCAGGGTAACAATTAAGCACTCCACATGTTTAAAAGGTAACCTTAAACTAGCTTAAATCAAGTTCAGTAGCTAGTTTAAGCTGCCAGCTTCAATAAAACAAATTCAACACACCATACCAACTTATCAACAAAGGCAACATTAATACATCATAAAATAATCACACCATTTATTTTAAGCTACCATTTGTTTGATTGTATCACCCGTAAAATGCACAAACATCATGTAGTTGAACTGACACCAATATATGCACAACATTAGGTAAATTAACCCACACAGGGGCATTTCTAGATCAATCAAAACCCACACAGGGATATAATCATGCAGAAACTCATATCAGGTTAACCAAACAGACAAATCAAAACCCACATAGAGGCATTTTCAGATCAATCAAAACCCACACATGAGTATAATCATGTCGAAACTCAGAGCAGATTAACCAAAAAGATCTTTCAAAACCCACACAGGTTTATAATCTTGCAGAAACTCAGATCAGATTAACCAAACAAACCAATCAAAACCCACATAGGGGCATTTTCAGCAAAACCAAACAGAAAATCAGAGCAGATTCAGGAAAACCCACTCAGGGGCATATTAAGATTAGCAAAACCCAGATTTGGGCTAAAATGAACCACAAAGGAGAGAATAGTTTCATCGACCTTTAAAATGGCAGGAACCCATATTGCAAGGCACATCTGGTAATGATCTCGGAGTTCCTTGGTATTGAGGCACTCGCTACAAGGAGCCGGGAGATCTAGAACCGAAACTCACTTTGAACACCCCTTTCGTCCGAAATCGTAGCCGCTTCAGTTTCTAGCTTCAACGCCAGCTCCGAAAACTGAGTATCAGTGACGAACGGATCTTCCGAATCATATGAGATTTCGTCAAATTCAGGAGAATCATCCATGAAATTATAGAAATGAACAGATCCAAAACTCTGGAAAATAATCCAGAACTACCAAATCTAGTAGGAGAGAAGAACATCAATACTCAAACGACCATCATATAGGTAGACCGGCGAGAGAGATGAAGGAGATTAAATGAAATCAAACTAGAATTTGATTCCTACAGCTAAGAAGACGATATAGGGTTTCGAAGAGAGGGGGAGAGGATAGAGAGAGTATGATCCAGAAAATAGGTTTGCATATGAGCTGCGTCTGGGAAAAATGGGTTGGGTTTGGGGTAGTTTGATTAAGTTAGGATTAGTCTTAATGAAAATTAGTTAGTTTAATTAATAAATTTCAGATTTTTTTAAATTGAATAAGTGATGACATTACTGTAAATAAGTGTGTTATGAGAGCATTTTGGAAAATATTTCTTTCCATTTTGAGGGTGGTGGGATGGTAAAAAAAGAAAAATGTGCAAATTAGGACGGGACGGAGGGAGTACTATTTTATTTATATTTTGAAATGAAAGACAAGGAACTTAAGATTAACCAAAATTTGAAAAATATAGGAGTAAAAAAATCTAACATTAGTAAAGATATTTTGATTTTATAGCCAAAAAAAAAAAAAAAAAATAGTGGTTGGTGTAAAGAAGAAAAAAGAAACAATTTTCTATAGTTATTTTTTTCCTTTTTCTAGGAAAATAATTATATAGATTTAATATTAAAATATTATGGTAAATGTTGTCCACGTTTTCTATTTTTCGTCAAGGGCCCAAGCCCATGTAATAGGTAAAATAACAAGAAAGTTGAGTTATATTTTAAAAGTCGAATTAATAACAATGGATGTTAGGGTAAAAATGAGAAAATTGCATTTTGGTCTCAATTTATTTACTTCATCTCATAAATTCAAATTTAGCATTTTTGGCATTTTCTGTTAATTTTTTTAGCACTTTTAGTACCACATAAAATACCAGTTCCGGTCACACCCATAATCCGAAAAAAATATGTTTTTTTAAGAGAAAAATCCTCTTTTTGAAACCAAAAAGAGCAAACTCTACCTACTACAACTGATTTATATGCCAAGGATTCTCGTTCGAGGCGATTGTGCCACATATTTGGGTCAGTAAGCGTCTCTTCACGCCATTGGCTATCGGGTGTAGATCTTGTCTCAACTAGCCATATTTAAAACTGACTTAAACCTCAGTAATCCTTCTTGTTGGTTGTCGATTGTGTTGTTTGATCTACGACTTATGTACTCCTTACAGTGAGTCGTGCTAACATCTGGCTATTGTATGCATTATGTCGTCGCTGGTTGTAACCATTGTCTTCTTAGTGTTACTAGACCTATCTTCCTACGACAGATGACCTTGTTACTTGCTATTGACGATTTATTGTATCTTCATACAGTGACTTGTCTTCATGTACCGAACTAGTCCTAATTAGTACAATTAAGTACAACACTTGGGGCGTCTAGTTCCTACTATGAGTCAATTTTGCTTCATTAAGATTTAGACATAAATTTTCTAACGCAATTCATTATTTTATAGATTACAAAATTGAACAAAAATAGTATATTTATATCAAATCGTGACAGCTCATCATAAGTTCTAATCATAAATATATTTTTATGTGACCATAACTAATCAATAACATTTTGTGATAGTAAGAACTAGATGTCTACCCATGCGATTCACGAGATAAATTTATTTTATTATGTTAATAATACGTAATTAATGTCCTATATATTATTTGAGAGCACGAAATCGTACATGTATCAATCAATTAGCATATCAATATTATTATTATCCAAACATGCATTTTTCCTTTCCCTTAATTCCATGTCATATCCTACATGTATTTTTATTTTACTTTTTACTTTTTATACCTTGTATTGTCATATTTCAAACTATTAATTCAAGTTTCATAAATTTCGTTAATTCAATTATTTGAATGAAAAATTTGATAGGTTGAAATTAAAATAATATTATAATTTGATTCATCTCTCTCTCTATTATTTCATAAGTGTCTTGCAGGGGTTGTAATAATATCTTTCTATAATTATATATTTGTATAAAGACGAAATAAGTCAACTGTTTCTATTAATTATTGTTTGGAAATCTCATATATTAAATTAAATTGAATCATATTAGCTAGAGAATACAAACAATCATATTAGTTGCTTAAGCATAGGGGTGTGTGGTAAAAGGTATTATGGTGTCGTATTCAAATAAAAGATCGGCTTACCATTCTTGTAGTAAAAAAAAGAAAAAAACAAACAAACAAACAAACAAACAAACAAACAAACCACTTTAACAAATATTTTTAAGTTTTCCCTCCTCCTAAAAAAATAAATTGTTCTAATGTAAGGTATAAACCTAATAAAATTTTTATTTTGTAAATCAACTTTGCTTTTAAATGAAATAATTGGAGCAATCCAAAATTATTAATGTACAACAGACAAAACTAAAGTAAATAATTTTAAACTTCTAAAAGGTAAATAAGTTTTAATGCTTTATATTTTTATTATTTGGAATATTGGCATTTAATTTGTAATTTTACATGCAAAAAAACTTATTGTCAAAATATATTACAATAATCATAAAAATGTATTTTGCATTTTATAAAATATATATATATATATATATATATATATATATATATATATATATATATATGGATCATGGACGTCAAATCGACGATCGTAAAATAAGATTAATTTTGTATATTTCTCATGAAACACAGAGTTGATACGAACATATTATAACACTTTTAAATTTCGAGAGGAAAAGATAAAACTTTTTTTTATTAGTGACAAAAGACAAAATAGAGGAGATTGATACATAAGCAAGATTGTCCTCCTATATTAAAGGGGATTCTCACTAAAGCATTGTGTTGTGACAAAACCAATGTTCTAAAAATCGCTAGTCGCTAGTCAGTCGGTCGACTGGGGCCTAGCGCCTAGGCGGCACCACCTTAGACGAATAATATAATTATTTATAAATATTCAATAAGTAAATAATATATAAAAAAAATTGAAAATAATAGCAATTTATCCTAAACAAACTATATTTTGCCTGTTAGCTAACATAATCAAGGATAGTGCAATATTTACATGTACAAAAAACAAAGAATATGCAAAATTCAATAGTCGATACTGAATAAAGCAATACGTGAAGCATTAATCCATAAGTCAAAAATCAAAATATGTCATCCAAATCAATTAAGTGATTCAAATATATATATATATATAACTTAAAAAAAAAATTTAAAAAAAAAAAAAAAAAAAAAAAAAAAAAAAAAAAAAAACAACTGGCTAGGCGCCTAGGCGGGTTAGGCGCCGCCTAATCGGCCTCGGCGGCGCCAAACTCGCCCAGCGCCGAAAATGACCGCATAGCTAAAAAACGGGTTGGGCAGGCGCTAGGCGGCCGCCTAGCCCCTTTTTGAGAACACTGGACAAAACTAGGGGTATACGCGGTGCAGTGTAGATCAAATATTTGAAAATATCTAGATTTATACCACACTTCAATTATTTAAAAAATGAGTATCCAATACAATTCCAGAAAATGGGGATGGTAAGGTACGTTTACTTTATTTTTTTGGGACAGTTCAGTTTAGAATTTCGGATCTAACGAAGTGGTTCAACTCGGTTCGGTTCGGTTCAGTTTAGTTCGAATTACTGGAGATTTTTTATTTTTTTAATAACAGATTTAATTTGAACAAGACATCTAACTAATATAAATAAATTTATTAAATTAAATTTGTTTCCCACACACTAATATAAGGTACTTTAATTATTTATATTTAGTATAACTAACTAATGTATTATGAATAATTTAATTTTCAATTCTTATTTAATTTAATCTTTTAGTGGTAATATATGTTTATATTTATATTTGTTATTTTATTCGGTTCAATACAGTTCGGTATAATTTGGTACATTTCGCTACGATTTTCGATTTTGAAAATTGAGAAATGTCCAAATCCGTGCCAAAAAAATAATCGATTCAGTTTGGTTCATAAAAAGCCAAATGATCAACCGATTTTTACGATTCGGAACTAATTCGATCCAAATTTTGGTCCGATTTTAATAATCTTCAAGCTCCATACACAACTCTAGACAAAACTAAATGTAATACAACATTGTATTTGAGTAATAATAGTTTGGTGTCACTAATTCAAATTTAGATCCACTACAAGAAAACTGCCAAATTCCAACGAAAAAATTCCAGCGGCATAAAAACTGTTGGAATTTTTAAAAATTCCAACGGTAATTTCAACAGCAAATGAGTCGTTGGCATTTTGGAAAAATTCCAATGGCAAAAGGCCGTAGAAATTGCTGTTGGAAAAAAATTCCAACGGCAGAAGCCGTTGGAATAACTGTTGGAAAAAAAATTCCAACGGTAAGAGGCTCCGTTGGAATTGCTGTTGGAATTATTTTTCCATTGGAATTTAATTGTTGGAGCAAAAAAATTCCAATAGCCACTTTTCCAACGGCATAAAAACCGTTGGAATTGCCGTTGGAATTAAAATTCCAATGATAATTTATCAAAAACCGTTGAAATATGGTAATCTCCGTTGGAATTTTAATTCCAACGGCAATTCCAACGGTTTTTATGCCGTTGGAAAAGTGTTTGTTGGAATTTTTTGGTCCAACAATTAAATTTCAACGGAAAAATGATTCCAACAGCCATTTTAACGTTGGAATTTTTTTTCCAAGGGCTTCTGCCGTTGGAATTTTTTTCTAACAGCTATTTCAACAGCCTTTTGCCGTTGGAATTACCATTGAAATTTTTAAAAATTCCAACGACTTTTATGCTATTGGAAATTTTTCGTTGAAATTTGACAGTTTTTTTTGTAGTGGGAGACAAGGATGGTATGTGCCTAGAAATATTAGTGATGAATGTTGTATGTGACTATACAGCCAAGCTCTATTTTTACATATGTTGCTATAGTTGATCGTTGCAGTGATAACAACCTCTTGTGACTAATTTATCAAATATGTGAAAATTATTCTATGACTAATAATTGGGTTTTGGGGATAAAAGTTGCATGCCACTAAACGTGGAAGTTACAGTGACAACAATGTCATAATCATTCTTATAGTGCCAGACTCAATTTTGTGATCATTGTCACAAAATATATAATAGTGACAATATTAGTACTAGTGTAGATATTTTGGTACGATTAAATTTGGGAAACTTTAGATATTTTAGTTTAAAACTTATTTTGTTTATGTTCGGTTCGATTTCAATAATCTAAGGGGTCACGCACAATCTTAATTATGATCTGAAAAATACTTATAAAAACAATCAAATTATTATAATAGAGATACGAAATACAAATTTAGAATAACAGTTGAAGTCACCGAAAGTAGTTGTAAACTACATGGGAAGAAATAATCGTTTGTGAGTTGAGTATAAATATTGGTAGGATTACAAGTCAAAATAAAAAAGCAAGAAAATGTTATCTTGCTACCAAATCCAGCAACCACTCTCACATAATGCAATATTGTCAATACCTAATTCCTAATCCGATTAAATCTTATTGAAAAATAAGTAAATAAATTAAAAAAAAAAAAAAACTTGAAAAACTTATCCGATTGGAATATTTGGATTTTCCATATCGTGGATTTAATTATATAAATTAATCAAATTAAATATATTAATTATCGATGTGCAACACAAAATTCATGATAACATAGATTTGAACGATGATGAAGAAGAAAAGCAACCACAACAGTTTTTATCTTTATTTTTAATTGCAGTTAGCATCATCGTGGGTCTGATTTCGCATCGGTCCTGGCCCAAGGACTCCATTGAGGTTAAAGAGTGACAGCCCAACCCAATTTATCTTGGGCTCCAAGTAGAGGATCTAACCCATCAAAAATAACTAACTGAAATAAAAAAGGAAAAAGCTACAAATTTGTCTTATATTTATACTCGATATTTAGGACCATAAATTATATTTTTCTTAAAATAAATATTTGAATTTTTAAATAAGCCAAACACAAATAGAACCCACATAAATAAATATTAAAATACCTTAATACTGTTAGAACCACGATTCTTATCTGATCCACAATATGTAATATTGTAAATCGGATACATCGTTGTAGGATCGACCGATTTATCATATGTTCAACTATTAATTAATTTACGCTAGAAGGATTAAATTTAATACCTTTGTAGCGTGTGACTTCAAACCTCCAATTAAATTTAATACCTTTGTAGCGTGTGACTTCAAACCTCCAAGTCTTCTCCGGTGTTCTCACGAACTGCACTGCAATACACGATGTGTGGACAACTCCTTGGATATATTGTATGCGTGATTATGTGTAGGAGAATGAAAAATAACCGTGACTTTTTATATATAATGTCACATTATATTCTTTCTTTCCAAGTAACATATCCTGATAGATATAGGAGATGCTGGATATCTCCATCTTCTATATCTATCAATATCCAATATATTTATTGTATTGCAATAATAAATTATAATATTTATAATTTATTATAGTTCATATTGAGCCACCGAAGGGACCCGATCGGACCCAATTAAATCAAGCTCCAATAAATTAATTATGACCCGATCAACTCTTGACTTATCATATCAATTTATTAATTATATTCTATTCCACTAAAAGAATATAATTGCACTCTTAATTTAATCGGAATTATTGAAGCAATATATCAACAATTATTATCCTCTGATTGATCGATCCAACAAATACATGTTGTAAATTTTTTAACAAACTAAAAGCTATAAACTAAGTAAATAAAATACAAAATCATCAAGAAAATGATTAAAACTATAAAATAAAGAAAAAATTTGTGACGAATCCTTAAGTTATAAAAACTGTATAAAATTTGCTAAATGATTTTAAATATGTTTTAAGTTACTAAATAATTTATAAAGCTCACGTTCTTAATTTCTTGAATTTTTAAATATATTTTTTATTTAATTTGTTATTTATTGAATTTGTTAAATATTTTAGAAATCTATTAGGCAATTTTTGATATTTCAGTGGGTTATTAGTCATGAATTTAAAAATTCAATGGCATATTCAGCCTATTTAAGAATTTCAGGTATCTACCTGAACGAGAAAAAAGTTCAGAATTTAATTTAAACATGTGGTAACAATTAAAGGAAAATTTGTATCTTCTCCAAAAAAAAAAAAAAACGAATAGATATCTGAACGAACTCATTAATTCTTTTGAAAAAACAAAAAACACACTCATTGATATTCGACTTAAATATTTCTATTAAATATTATAAAGAAGTTATAATATACTAGACCATATATGGAGAATCTCATCTTTATAAATATATAACTGATGGAATAATATAAACATAAGGAATTTTATGTCAAGGGTGTACGTGGGCTGGAGACTAACCTTCAAAAAGTAGAGTAAGTCTTTCTTACACAAGTTCCACAAATTTTACATCCGTGCATTCTGAGTTATCGATAAAAGGTTATTAATGTTTATGAACGCCTAAAGGTATTACATGTTTTAAATAAATGTATCACGGTAAAAGTATATTAATATTTATGCTTATATGCATTACTTGTTCTGGGTAAAGGTATTATAATACGGCCCAGAACAAGTAATACATTTAAACATAAATCGTTATATCAAACCCAAATTACATCGTACACCTGTGTACAGGAGACTTTGTTCACAAAGTAGTTATATATATAAAATAAAGTACAAGAAAAAATCATGTGTCACGCACGCGAGTCACTATTTCCTTAAAAAATAATTTGATCATCTAATAGTTTCTTTAAATATCTAAAGATAATTGTATTTTGTAAATTATAATAACCAATTGTTCAATTAACTATTTTAAGATGTGATTTATTATATATTTTGAAGAATAAAACTAATAAAAATATTTAGAACTTAAGGATAGTATAAGTATATAGCTGATTGAATATTTATATATTTAAATCTTAATAATTTGTTATGAGAATTTTTAATTATGTTTGATTATAATTCTAGATTTTTTTTAAATGCATTATCAAACGTAGTAACTCTAAATCACATTGAGCTATATTAATAGAAAAATATCTAAATTAAACCATAGTAAAATTGTAACAGCCCGATTTTCTAGACTATTTTTAAGTAATTATAAAGCCAAAAAAACAAGCCATGATATTTAATTTATTTAATTAAATACTATATTTAAAAATCAAGCCATTACGAAAAAAAAACATAATCATATATAATGTCACAATATTTTATGAAATAAAGTATATTAAAATCATTATTGAAAATATACGAAATATTCTAAAAACTTTAAGAATTTTGATGATGGTATTAAGTAATTGGCAGCGGAAAATATAATTTGTTCAAACTGGCACATCTTAAACATCTCGTCAATCAAATTAACGTTCTCGTATAAATCACTGATAATTTGTTAAGTATCTAGAACATGTAAAAACTTATTAAAATATTTCTCAATTATGACTCTAACACATCAATTCACCATAATAATTTCATCAAGTACTCAATTATAATTACGAACTATATAAATCACCTTAAACTCCTAACATACCATAATTTCATAAGATCTCAACTACCACATACTACAAGTTCAAAACTTCACCATACTTTTGAAATAATGTAATCCTAAAGCATAAACACTATATTGCACACATTTAATTATTAAATCCAAATAAAGTTTTATTTATTTTATTTTAATTTTTTTTAAAAAAAATAAACTATAACAATTAATAACATAATCAAAATTAAATCCTAAGTATGCACCTATTATGAAAATTCATTAGTGAAATTCAAACATGCCAACAACTATATTTTAAAATTTTAGTAACTCCTAAATCACTCACATTATTCACCTATTAATTGTTTCAAATAAACAAGAATAAATTAACTTCCAGAAACATGAATAATTCAGTTCAAATAGTCCAATATCAAATTTAACTAAAATTTTGTGACTAAAATGATACCACCATATGCTTCCCCGGCTCCATCTCAGCTTCAATCACTCTCTCCATTTCTACCTGAGGATCAATAATAGGCTGGGGTGAGCTTCTTTTAGCTCGTGGGAGTCACAGTTTATTACAATAATCATAAAGACAAAGAAGCATACAATGTAACATTTATTTAAATGATGCGCTTGTATTGGCAAGGCACATAGAACTAACTTGTATTGGCAAGTAGTATATTGATAATGAGCTAAACTTGTATTGGCAAGTAGCGAATTGTAATCACTTGTATTGGCAAGTAATAATAAAATAAAAGCACATGTAAACAATCAAGTAATCATAATTAAAGCAATAAACAGTTAGGACCCCCACCTGGAAATGAGATGATTGAAAATGTAAATGCTGGCAAATTAGTCCAATCCTAGGCCCGTACTCTCGCTCTTCGGAATCTAATACAATTAATAGAAAGTGAAAACTATTAGGTAACTATAATATTCTAATTAAATAGAAAGCAAACTAAAGAAACTGATTACATAATTATATATTAATAAAATGAAAACATAATATAATAAGGAGACAAAACTTAAGCTTGGAAAAAACAAGAAGCCGTGACTTTAATTGCAAGGAGAAAATGGCTATTTTGGTGGGTGAGATAATGGGCTTTTGTATAAAGGGATTTATGGTTGATTTGGAGTGAGGCCCAAAAATGGTTCAGTAGGGTATATGAATTAATTGGAGTTAATACTCCTTTTCCCCTCTATGCCTAACACGCAACCCATCTCCCCCTCTTCTTCATCCCGTCTTCTTCTTCTCCACTGGTTCAACACCATAAGGCACGGGCGAACTTCATAATGGCGGTACATTGTGTTTTTATCCTCCAGAACAGTAAGGTAAGCAACGACCAACACCTTCTCGATTGGCGCCGCCACGGGCTGTGCACGCTGCTAAACTGGAACAGTGAGGCAGCACCGGAGCAGCGGCAGTGGTGGTGCAGAACTGGATAGCGATGGCAACCTCAAACGGAAATGGTTCTAGTCTACATAAAAAAAATTATCTCCCTCTCTCTCTCTGATCCCTGCTTCGGACGAGGGGAAACATGATGAATTTGGCTAAAGTTCATCTCGGATCAGTGGAGTAGTGAATGCCGGTAATAGGAGTTTGTGAAATAGTGATGAATTTTCCGGTGGGAATTGGCTGGTTCTGGGAGGGAAAAGCTGGGTTGACATACATAAACGTGAATACATAAGATTTATTACCTTCTCTGTTGGTTGCAAAAGACAATAAAAAGAAAATGATCAGAAGGTTCTTGTATTTATAAGAAAATATTGCTAGCGGTTTTTAATCCATCTCCACTACCTCTCCATGATCTCCCACTCCCACAGTCACGTATTCACGCTTAAAACTACCGGTTCTAAAATTCTATCCATCCTCAAATGGATTTGGGCTTAGTAGACTGGGCCATGTATTGTCATATGGATATAAATTATTGGGCCAGACATGAATATGGATGTAATGTATGTAAATGAGCTCATAATAATAAAAATAAATGGGCCTTTAAATAATTTATTTGGTCTAGACAGTCCAAATATAAAATATTTAATCATATAAAATGGATCGGCCTATATAAATGGAATGATAATTAAAATTCACAAATTATATAAATAAATAGACGAAAAAAATTTCCCGGGCGTTACAAAAACTCTATATTTTTACAATATTTACATAAATAGATAATATAAACATCAAATATGTTTAATATCCTTGTTCCAACCCAAAACCCCCCCCCCCCTCCTTATTATAACCATATAGACATAGATAAGGTTTGTGCAATATTGAAACAGTTCCTTCACTTACTAATAATCTAAAGAAAATTTATTCAAGTGTTTCACAACCTGAGGGAACTCATAACCATAACTATGTTCAAATAAAGGAGGGGGGAAGCGTTTGGGTTTTTCATGTCAAATAAACTGCAAATTACTATTGAATTTCAATCAAATTCTTATATAAAGCTAGAATTTCATATTTATTTCAATTTTATACAATATAATACTAATTTACATCATAAGTGTTAAAGCGCAATCCGTTTATCAGAGGAATTCGGGGTAAAACTTGATCAACGACACTATCAAACGCAAGAATGCAAAGAACACAAGATATACGTGGTTCGATCCGGAGATCTACGTCCACGGGCGGAGGTAATCACCTACCGAGGTGTTTTTCACTATATTTCTTTCAATCTTACAAGTTGTAGTTCTCGAGTACAAAGTGCCAACCCTCAATCTGAGTACAATTCTCCTATTTATGCTATTACAAACAAAACCCTAACTGAATCCCTATAATTACGCCCACCAAATCTGCATGGGAGTTGGGAAGCGATCATGGGGATCTCAATATCCAAATATGCAGCGACTGGGCTCAGCCGTGTTGGGCTCGCGAGTTCGCATAACTGGGCCCGTGCTTTTGGGCCCAGTGGGTCCGGCTGCCGTCTTAGCTCGACCCGGAGTTGCTGGTCCATACCTATCAATAAGAAAATATCAATAATAATGAACAAAATTGATCTCCAAGTTGTATGTCACCAAGTTAAGACATACAACTTGGATATTCAATCTCCTATTGAAGTCCTTACTTTCTTCATGGTTTTGGGTGGCGATGAATTCACACTAAAGACTGCAATTCCAAGTGTAGAATTATTTCCTGCATCATTTGATCTGGTGGAGGATCATCACGGTTGGTTTAAAGCACCCATCTGCTTCTTGCATTTCTGTTCTATAGACTCAATATCCTAGCATTAATGTATCCCCACACCACAGATATAACACCGACAACACCAATCCGTATAATATGGGAGTCCAAATTCTCATTCACCCAACTACGAAATTAATCTTCCTATGCAATATGAGCAATAGTCTATGTAACCATAATAATTAAAGCTATACTTCCAACAAATGAAAGAAATAGAGAAGATCATAAGCAACACAAATAGGGGACCAGGTGATGATAGATTTGGACAAAAAGCTTAGAACAGATTCTCTGTGTATATATGATATTCAATAATAGATTAGTCATCACCAATGTCTCATTTATATTTGTTGCAAAAGCCAATACTCACCCTTGGTAAATTATAATTAGAGAATTTGTCGATTTATGACTTTTTCCCACTTTCGAATTACTGTAATTCTAACATATCTATAGAAAATACCATCATTGACGACTAAGTTCTCTTTCAACCTCTTGATCAACTTTCACTTCAGTCACTAAATAAATAATAAGTAATATAAATATAAACTACATGATTTAAAATATATATATATATATATATATATATATATATATATGTATTCCAAAGATACATGAAGACGATTGGCAGAACAAAAAACCATCTCATTTACTTTGATTGATAATTTTGTTTAGCAAAAGAACCCGGAAAATGAACATCTTGAAAAAGCCAAGTCACATAACCATATTAGATTAGATAATTAAGACTGTGGAAGCAGACTATGTCAATTGAAATAGATGTACATCAATAAAAATAAACCATATATCATGCATCATCACTATTACATTAGAACACAATATTCTCAAAGATGGAATTTGACTCCAATAAAATCTATGATTCTTAAATAAATATACAAAAACTGGGTCTCCAAATTTAGAGTTGCCAATCTGAAAACCTTACTTCTTCATATGAAATACTAAGACATTCATAAAATGAGAATACACATGTCAGCGCAAAATCCAGGTTTATGTATGTTTGCAACTGCATAAGTAACATAAGGGTGGCAAATCCTAACAAGTCAGCCTTGGTAGATTTGATTCCCTTTTTTCTATTCAGGATTTTTGCCCTACTTTTCTCAAGCTACTTTAAGTGTTTGAAATTTATTTACCTGCTTACTATTAGTTTTTTTTTTATAATGATTATATAATTTTTCATCTCACTTCTAACCTAAAAATTACTTAAATACCAAACACTTAGGTTTGCTAAAATTATTTTTATTCTCAAACACTACCTACGTTTTAATAAAGCAATTTTATTACAATCTCTACAATAAATCAATTAATGAAAAATTAAAGCAAAGAAAAACACCCATAACACAGTGCGTCTAACACAATGTCAGATAAAAGTATAAATGCAAATAATATATTATTCTTCCGTTTACCTCAATACATATCCCTACATACGTGTGTGAAATAGGAGTAAGATGTGTTATGCAGGGCCTTAAATTCAGGAGGTGAAATATTCTAGCAATAACTTGACTTCTATTGGTTTATACGGCAAATACCCTTCGCTATTTAACATAAAATACAACGTACACATATTGAGCTCGTTATTGTGATGCTCATGCAATACAAGAAAACGATGTAAATCACTAATTTAAACAAAAGCGCGAACTTGATGAATACATAATATTTCATAAAGACGTTAATGCTCCAATTAAAACTAAATTAGTTGATCTTCCTGCAGTTGGTTCTGATCTCACCACTGCTTCCTGTAAGGGGGCTAAGGCCCCCCATCTTAATCATCGCAGTGGCGAAATCCGAGAAGAATGCTGCCGGATTGCGGGTGTAGGCAGTGACTAGAGGATCCGTAGAAGCGCCGCCGAAGAGCTGCTGGTCGGAGTGCAGTAGGCCTTTGTTGTTGAGCAGGTTTCTGTAATAAGCATTGTCGAATGAGTTAGGAGTGGCGGCGTCGAGCGGTGAGAGGGCGTCGTCGCTGCCGTTGAGGGGGCAGTTGGATTGCAGGGATGTTGCGAATGAGTCCAGAATGTTGGTCTCGTTGTAGATACGGTTGCGGAATACTGTGCACCTTGCTTGGCCTATTGTATGAGCTCCTGTGCACCAACATGCATGCTCATTAGTTTCAATAATTATAGTATTGAAATTGTTATTTTGCTGTAGTTATTAATAATAAAAAACAAAGTCTTAGATCTTTTAGCTTCAAAGTTGGAATGCCCCCAACCGCGGGCACATCACAAATTAACCACACTTTCCTTGTGCTCCCAACCTACCGCAGTCTTCCACCCTTAATTATACCTGAAAGAGCAACCAGTTCTTTAGAGGAGAAGCCTTTGTTGGCGAAGGCAGAAAGGAGGTCGCCAAGGTCCAATGATGGCGACGGAATGTCTGTGTTTGCAGCCTCCAAACTTGCGGTGGTTGAGTCCCTTCTTCCTAACTCAGCCACCCAAAAAGGTCCCCCCATGGCAACAACAGAATCGCGAGCAGCAACAGCGAGGATATCAGCACAAGAGACAACACCAGGGCACGAGCTTTCCAGATCAGATTTAATGGAGTCCACCACTTCGAAGCCCCTCAGGGAGTTGACATTTGGCGCAGCCGTTTTCTCTCCGGTGAAGCTGGCAGTGTCGTCTAGAAGAACTGATGCATCACACCCCTGTTAACAGCAACACCATCATCAATTAATTAATGATGCATGCATGTTTACATGTTTTTCCAGAGAAAGAGAGAGTACATTTACGAAGCAATCATGGAAATGAAGGCGGAGCAAGGAAGCCCCCATGCGGCGGTCTTTGAGCACAGCTTTAAAGACTGCAGCTTTGATGGTGAAAAGTGCTTTGGGGCAAGATGTGGCGTACGGGTTATTTCTCGCCAGTTGGCCTTCGCTTATTATCATATTTTGGAGGCATAATAGCATCACCATTACTGACAATAATTTCACTGCCATGCTTGCAGATCTTATATTAATATTGGTGGAGTTGAACCACCCATTGCACTTGCTATTTATATACGAATTTAGGCTACATATATGGTCCACGTTTTGACATTGTGCCCGTAGTCGTCCTCAAATTTATTTATTTATTTATTTTACTTTAATGCAAAACTAAAAGGACTCTTCAATCTCCCATTTCATTTTATAACACAAAATCTTAATACAAATAAAGAATTTGTACAGGCCACCAAACATACTATTCACAACATTTTTGGCTCGTCTTTGAATTGCTATCCATATCTTCTAGTGCATTGAGGATGAATTTCATAAGGATCTGGAATTTATCACAATTATTTTAGGAGCTTCAATGAAGTTGAAATCTATGGGGCTGCTTGGTTAGGGGGAGTCCGGATTAATGAAAGTAAATCATATGGGTAAGCTAATCATTTGCCTCTCATTTTATTAACTCCTACGTATCATTTCATTGTATGATTGACCCCTCATTCATTTTCCTTATTATTATCATTTTCGATTTTAAATCAAGCGGTCGTTATCGGAATACCAACTTAACCCTAAATAATTGATTAATTACGCTATATAGTTGTTGAAAATTACTCTGCCATATATATAGTATGTGCTCGTTTGATGCACTGTTTTCGGGAAAAAAGTTGATTTGGTCCCGTAACTTTTTAACTTTTCTGATTTGGTCCCATATTTAACTACTTTTTCAATTTAGTCCCGTATCTCTATCAATTGCTCTATTTTGGAACAATTTTGACCAAATTTTGACCAACTCGCCGGAAAAGGCCACGTGCCTCCCACGTGCCGACGACTTATGCCACGTGGCGGGGAAAAATAGTTGATTTTGTCCCATAACTTTTTAACTTTTCTGATTTGGTCCCATATTTAACTACTTTTTCAATTTAGTCATGTACCTCTATCAATTACTCAATTTTTACCCAATTTTCACCCAATTTTCACCAATTCACCGGGAAAGATCACGTGCCTCCCACTTGCCGGCACCAATTAAAGAGTTCCGACGACTTATGCCACGTGGCGCCTCATTTCTGAGGTGGCTTTTGTCTTTTTCTTTCTTTTCTTTTATACATCAATTTACACCTCAGGTGAGAAAATTTCCAACTCAACAAATCATTTAATAAAATAAAAAATAAAAATCCAAAATCTAGGGTACAAACGAAAGGAAAAATTTAATCAAACAAATCCTAAAAGAATAAAAAATTATTTCTCTTCAATGCCTACTACACCGCTACTCTAATCCCTCTCCGAAAAGAATCGCATAAGCTCCCACATGAAAGAGACGCATGGCAGCAACAAACCAAAATGAAAATAAATATGATGACGAGAAGCGTTGAAAGTGAGAAGGGAAAAGAAATTCGATTCTTTTAGGATTTGTTTGATTTAATTTTTCTTTTTGTGTTGTAACACAGGTTTTGAGTATTTGTTGTTTATTTTATTAAATCATTTGTTGATGTAAAAATTTTCTAACATGAAGAAAAAGACAAAAATCACCTCACAAATGCGGTGCCACGTGGCATAAGTCGCCAAAACTCTTAATTAGTGCCGATACGTGGGAGGCACGTGACCTTTCCTGGTGAATTGGTGAAAAATTGAGTCAAAATTAGTCCAAAATTGAGCAATTGATAGAGGTACATGACTAAATTGAAAAAATAGTTAAATATGGGACCAAATCATAAAAGTTAAAAAGTTATGGGACTAAATCAACTATCCCCCCCCCCCCCCCCACAACCACGTGGATCGCCGGAACTCCCTGAAGGCCGCCGACACGCGGGAGGCACGTGGCATTTTCCGGCGAGTTGGTCAAAATTGGGTTAAAATTGGTCCAAAATGGAGCAATTAATAGAGATACGGGACTAAATTGAAAAAATAGTTAAATATGGGACCAAATCAGAAAAATTAAAAAGTTATGGGACCAAATCAACTTTTTCCCCACTGTTTTCAAATGTAACATGACTAAAAATCATTTAACTTTTATGATGAAAAATATAATTATAAAATCAACACATTATAAAGATGTAAGCAATTTTCATGAAAAGTATTTCTATCTGGTTAGGAACATAATAATGTAGAAATCTATATAAGGTTTGTTAATAATATAATTAGAAAGTACCTAACGAAATTCCAAACTCATAAATTTCGATCCCCACTTGATTTACCACCATTATTTATCTATACTATATAATATAACAAAATCCGTCAATAATAGAAATACCAACAATTTTCCGCCCAAACCATTTTACTAAAACTGGAAATCTCTATTTTTGTTTTTGTTTTTTTTTTTTTTTTTGGTTAGATTGAGTAAATTGTGATCATGATATATGGTAAATATTTAGCTGCCTTTATTGGTCTGAAAATTAGCCAATAATGTCGTATTTTTATGCTTTGTTTTGTTTTGTTTTTTTCTTTTTCAGTCAAGTTTGAGTATAAATGGTAGTTTTGTTCAATACATGGCAAGTATTTAAATTGATTAACATTCTGATACAATCAAACATGTTCGAATGGAAATCAGTGGAGAAAATTACGCCACTGTTTTTGCGCTTTTATGTAATTTTCCTTACATGAAGATCAATCTGAATTTTTTATTACAAATACATATTAATTTGTGACCTCATATCATATACGTGTCGATTGGTGAATGTAGTGAGACATAGGTGTAACATCAAATGTAACAGGTGATCTCATGGAATATGAAGATATGTTGTTGACTTTTTGTTACGGCTACCTTTTTTAATTTGGGAAATTCATCAATAGTTAGTGGGAAGAAATCATTTTTTGGGTATTTGAAAAAATCATCAAATAATAAGTGGAAAATATTCATTTATTCAAAAATTTCATTTCATGTGTAAGACACGTTGTAGTCGGAGTAAATATCTACTCTCTTTATAATTGCACCATTTCTAGCAATTTGCTCTATAATGATTCATGAAATACACATACTTACACATGCCTAAATTCCCAAACAAAAATACACATAGCTAATGGGAAATTTTTTTTAAGTCCTGTAACTCAAGGTGAGTTCAGAAAAAATCATATATCTTGCGTAATTGTAAATACAGTCCTGTAAGTTTTGAAAAATATCCAATTTAAGGACAAATCCTGCCGGAAGTCACTAATTTTGCCTGAATTGCTGATGTGGGCCGGACGTCGCGTAAAAGACTAGAGGTTTCCGGCGAAGTTGCAGATGTGGCAATTGGTAGTCCAGTTGAACATGCCACGTCAAAATTAAAAAAAATAAAAATTAAAAAGAATAAATAGTAGAAGACTTCTTTTAGACTCTCCCTAAATTACAGGACTAAAAAAGAAATTTCCCCATACCTAATATTACTTAATATAATAATAATAAAAAAAACGTTTACAAGTAGCAACCGTTGTGTTTTCCTACCCCGAAATTATTACTAAATCTAGAAATATCAAATTTATGGTAAGATATTTTATAACTGAGGAAAAATCTCCAATCATATATTAGCTACATTTATAATGATATTCTGCCATAATCCGCCTACATTTACAATGATATTCTTCGATAATCTACCAAAAATTACTCTCAGTTTAAGTAAAAATCTTCAATCATATATTTGTTATATTTGTAATGCTATTATACCAATACTTACTCGGCCATATTGAGGAAAGATCTTCGATCATATAAAAGTGTCGCCATCATCTACCAAAATCTACTCTCATATTGAAGGAAAAATCTACAATCATCATTAAATAAGATTTGTAATGATATTCTGCCAAAGTCTAATGGTACATGTTGTTGGCATTTATCTTTGGAGAGTTCAAACCATACATGTTAATAAAGTTTTTTTTTTTTTTTTCGTCTGTATACATCCAATCATATGGTACCTATAAATGAAAAACTCCAAATTCTGCCATTTATTTTGGGAGAGTTCAAAACGTATATAATTATTCGGTCAGAAAATTGAGGAAAATGACGAACTTTCCATCTATAAACATCGTCTTACTTCTCAACGTTGGGTTTATCAGTCAACATTTATCTTAAGGAAAAATGAATCTCACTTTTATCCAATAAGTTTTGTTAAGCAAATAAAAACATAACTAATTACATTGTTTAAATTTATAGTAGTTTTAGTCAGATCTCACAATACACATCAACTTCATATATATATATAAACGAAAATAACTATTCTTAGAAAATTGACAATATAATCTTTTTTTTTTCAATATTTATAGTTATGTTTTGACGACTAACAAAATAGACCGAATAATGAAAAGATTAGTAACTTACTTGCATATCTATATCTATGTTCTATTTTTTTCTAAAAAGAACATCCTATAAATATCCCAAGAAATTTTAGTTTCTAAATCCATAGAATTTATTTCGAAATTTCTCAAAAAAAGAAAAACAAGAACCAATAGAAAAAACATACTACATAATAAAGGAAAATCGTTCCAAAATATAGAATAGATTTTTCGCCCATGAATTATTCTATTAATGGGAATATAAAGGAAAAAAATTATAGGGCACGTCCAAAACATGCACCATGTGAACTGGATGTGCATTACACATGTGCTAGGGAAAGCACACAATATATTGGGAAAAAGCTGGCAGTTGCATTTTGTCGTTAGTTTATAATTTGACAATATTTTATTTCTTTTTTCAAAAGAATAGTCTAATTTTTAAAATACAAATAATTTGTTTTTTTCATTTCTACTGTATTTTTCACATATTATTAATCAAATTAGTCCTCTTTGACGACCTTTAGTTTTACACCATATTGTAATGTATGAAAGTCAAATATTAAATTAAACACAAAAATGATTTGCTGGTTGATTGTGTGGGTTAATTATTAATGTCTATTGTGAGTTGAAATATTCGTATTGAGTTTGTACCACAGATGAAAACTAATTATTAAGTTCACATACATTCTTAATAAAATTAGAATGTAGTGATAAATTTAGTTCACGTGAAAATTTCTTGAACGTTATATTTGAAATATTAAAAAACTTTGGATAAATATAAGCATTTATCATAAAATAATATATATATATATATACACGCACACACTCAACCTTAAGAAACTTTGATTTTACAAGATGATCAACATGACCTCTATTCAATTATGCTAGAGATATTCATCCATTAAGAAAAGCAAATACGATTATTATAACTTACTAAACTTTATATGTTTTTAATTTTTAATACTTTTCACTGCAATTTTCTTACATTAACATATATTTTTTCATCTTTTATTATATATTGATTGTAATATTTTATTATAGTAAAATTATATAAATATATAAAAAAATTCTTTTTATTTATTTATATTTACAAACCGTGCATCGCACGGGGATACTAGTTAATAATAAAAAACTAATTCAGATTGCAAATATTTGGTTTAATAGGTATGACCCAATCTCTCTAGACGGATCAACACACCAGTCGGGTCAATTGGGCCCAAGAGCACAAGCCCAACACAGCTAAGCTCAGTCGCGGTATCTTTGGAAGTTGGGAAAAGATCCCCATGATCTTTTCCCAACTGACATGCACATTTGGCTGGCGGAATTATAGGGATTTAGTTAGGGTTTCGATTGTATAGTATGTATAGGAGAATTGTGGATGGATTTAGGGTTCCGACTTTGTATTCTAAAGTTTCAGCTTGTAAGATTGTACTCGAATATTGAAAGGAAAAGAGTGAAAGCACCACGGAAGGTTATTGCCTTCTCCCGTGGACGTAGATCTCCGGATCGAACCACGTAAATCTTCGTGTTATCTTAATTCTCTCATATTGTGATTGTTTGGGATTGTCTATGTGGTCGCGATTCGTTTGTTATTCGGGTTTCCGCATTATCAGTTAGCATTTCTCCTTTTAATTGGTTAGTGATTACTTGATTCAGATTTTATGTCTTTTTTCTTGTTCATATTTTTATGTTTCATAAAATGAAGGGGAAAAAATCATTTTTAGTCTTGTATATTAAGCCTTGTCCAATAAAAATCCTGTATGTTAGAAAATTTCAATTTTAGTCCTGTATGTTTCAAAAGCTGTCCAATTTAAGGACACTGACCATCAGAAATGGCCAATTTGGTCATAATTAATCACGTGCAATGCATGTGACTAATAAATTTGAGAAAAATGAAGAAAGAAAGAAAAATAAAATGAAATGTACCTCATACGAAAATTAGGGTTTACCTTTTTCTTTTCTTTTTTGGGCAAGCTACTAAAGTAATTTAATGATTTGACATGTTATCTGGACAAATACTTAACACATAAGCATTAACACTCAAAACCCCTAAATTTATTAGCCTAATTCCGGCTAAATTGGACGTTGGTGATGGTTAGTGTTCTTAAATTGGACAACTTTTGGAATATACAGGACTAAAATTAAATTTTTCTAACATACAGGACTTTTACTGGACAAGGCCTAACATACTGAACTAAAAATGAAATTTTCCGTAAAATGAAGTCAGAAGATTGTATATGGAAGCGAATATATAGTTATATCACAGACGAACACGTACTGCTTTTTTTTGGAAAACTAATTGATCTTTTAATATTTATTTTAAATAAAGGAAAGTAGAAAAATCTTCAAATACATAAAACTCTAACTAACAATTCTCAACTCAATCGTAAGGAAAGGAGATGGACGAAGAAGAAAATCATGCTGATTGCAGTAATAAAGAGATTTTTATACTTTTGGTTCCATAGGACATCTGAGTTTTTCATTTTGGTCCCAAAAATTGCAAAATGACCACATTCAACTGGCCAGTTGCAAGAATAGTCCTTTTATGCAAATATAGTCCAAAAAAAAATGCAAAAATAGTCCCAAACCGTTTCCACCTAACGTTTAAGCCACGTGTGTGACACGTGCTCGTTTGCTGACGTCATAATCATTTTAAAAATATTAAAAATGACGTCATAATTTTAAAAAATTTGCAGCTTTGGTCACATTGGACACGCTTTATTTTTTGTCCTAACTCTCTCACTTTTGACCCCATTAGACTTAATAAATATTTAAAATTATAAAAAAAATCTAAAAAATCTGATTTTAATGTAAAAATAAAAATAAATTTATTCTAAAATTTATTTAAAATATCACAACAGTAACCGTAAATATTAAATTTAGAAAATTAGTTTTCGAAAAATTGAATTTATATAAAATTTTAAAAAAATAAAAATTTTAAGTTGTCTTAAAAGGATTTTAAAATTTTAAATTTTCTGAATCATAAAAAAAAAAATCAACTTGTTTTATAAAATTAGATTTTCTTAAAACTTTATTTTCTAAATTCTAAATAATTTTATATGTTTCATAAATTATTTTAAACTCTTTTAAGAAAATTAATTTCTTCGTAAAAATACTTCCAACATTTCATAGATACTTTTTCATATCTTAAATAAATTTTTTTAGATTTCAAACTATTTCCTATTAATTATTTATCAATCTATTGTTCGAACAGGGGGAAAAATCTCAAGTTGACGATAGGTTAATTATTTACAAATGCTATTAATTATTTGTGACATACGCACTTTAATAAGCAACTACTCCTGGGGTACAACTTTAACCCGTTTTATTTGAATTATTATTATGTAAATTTTCCAAAATCAAGAACAATGCATAGCATTTTAGGGACTTATAATGAGATTATCCAAATAGGGTTGATAAATCTGTAAATTATTTTGAAATCTAAAAACAAATTATTTAAAATATGTAAAAATATTTATGTAATGTCGGAAGTATTTTTTTTTTAAAGTGAATTATCTTAAAATAATTTAGAATAATTTATGAAATATACATAAAAATTATTTAGAAATTAGAAAATATTTTTTTAAGAAAATCTAATTTTGATTGATCCAGCACGTTATTTCCAACCAATCACATATTCCGAAATTCGAAGCCATGATGATACTAATAATAAAATGACAACAAGATTAACACGTGAAAGAGATCAAAATGCAGACCATTGATTTTAATTCATATAAAATCAAAAAGCAGATCATTGATTTTAATTCACATAAAATAAAAAAACGCAGATTTATAATCTCACCTACCGAATTGAAATCTTGGGATTTTGATGTATGAATCTCAACAGCTAAATCGTAATGTCATTTTTCTTATATATAAAGTTATATTTATTGGGAAAATAAAAAAATCCATTTGGGTAATTTAGAATAATTTTTAGTAATTTTGTAATTTTATATAATTTTAACATTTTTTTTTATTATAACTATAAGCCTTTTTGATTTATTTGTTTTTTCCACAGTCGTGATAGTTGTGGCACATTCGTAGAGGTGAGGGGGGTTTGGGGCTTGGGTGGTTGGGAGGGAGTTGTATAAGTAAAACAATTTTTTTTTTTTTTACATAAGTTTTAGATTTTTTGAAATACATTTATGAATGTTAAATATTTTTTTAATTTGCTCTCTGGAATTTTTCGTTGGAGTAGAGTATTAGATATGACACACAGTAGAATTAAAATTAAATATTACATAATTTAAAATACTTATATTTTCTAATATTTTAAATGAATTTTAGAATTTAAAATATTTTTCTAGTTTTTACATAATTTTCAGATTTGGTACCAAAAGTTAGGGGTGAGCACGGGTCTCGGAGATTATCCGGTCCGCATCGAAATCCGAACCGAAAGCACTCCGAACCGAAAAGAACCGTTGACTTTTTGACTTTATCCGAACCGAACCAATTCGACATTTTTTTTTACAAAACCGAACCGTTCCGAACCGAAATCAGAACCGAGTAGAACCGAAATCTGTATATAAATAAACATATTTAATATTTTTTCATTATAATTATATAATTGAATTGTATAAAATATATATATTATATATATATATATATATATATATATATATATATATTTATAAATTTTCTTTTAATAACTTCAAGAAACCCTAATCGACAAATCCCGCATCACTCTCTTGCCCCGCTCACTCTCTCGCTCTATCACCCACACTCGCGCCTCACTCTCTCGCCTCACTGTGATAATATTTTTCTATGTTGATACACGTTTGCTTTGTTTATATATATTGGAGAGTGAAACTGATCCACTAGAGGTAATTTTGGTTTAATTGCTTTGTTATTTAATAGTTTAAATATAAGTTTACATGATTGCTTTGTTTCTGTTGTCATACTAGCAAGTTGTAAATGTAACTTATTAAACTTATTTAATAGTTTGGTTTGATTGCTAGTTCTATGTTGATACAGTTGGATTGATTGCTTTGTTGCAAATGATTAAACTTATTTAATAGTTTTTTGAATTTCTGTAAATGTAAGTTTGACTTTGAAAAGTGTGCATTGGGTTTGTCTCACTAATAGTTGATGTAAACTTAGAGAGGTATATGAAATAATATTTGTGTATTTTGTTGTCATACTAGCATTATTTATGGGATCACGTAATTTCTGTGCATATTTATTTCCGTAGCATAATGACTTAAACAATTATTCCTCTTGCTTTTGTTAGGCGTCAATGGGATCACGGACCGGAAGAATAAGTTGAGGATGAAAGTTGAAGACGAAAGTTGAAGATGAAAGTTAATGAAAAGGTTTTGATTAAGAAGTGGAAATATTGAGACGTTAATGGTTATTGTTTTTGAGCTATTATGTAATATGTGAAGTTTATTTTGCTTAATTTGACTCCTAGACTTGTATTCACATATGAACTATGTTATGTTGGTCAATTTTGATATATTTTATTGAACTATATGTTGTTTTATCATTTGATATGATAGTCATGTTTTAGGGAAATACTATTATTTTGAGTGAAAAACTCCGAATCTCCGAAATCTCCGAACCGAACTGATCCGCTCCATTAGACCTGAATCTCCGAACCAAACCAACCCGATTTTCGGTTCGGTTCGGTCCCGGATATTTATTTTTTTGGTTCGGTTCCGGAGCCAGAAATTCGGAGATCTCCGAATTTCGGATCGGTTCCGGAGCAACCCAGATCTCTGGTCCGCTCCGACCCGTGCTCACCCCTACCAAAAGTGCCAATTTTTGGGGACTATATTTGCAAATAATTGTGGGATTAACATTGCTAAAACGACTGGGACCACGTCTGCCAAGAATTTAACGGAAATCGTAACAGAAGGATCAGTTCTGCAACCTTTGAGTCTAATGGGGTCAAAAGTGCAACTGTTGGGACCAAAATGAAAAAAATCAGATATCCTATGGGACCAAAAGTGCAAAAATCTCCAGTAATAAACATATGAACACCACGGAGAAATCATAATGAAGTAGTTGCAAACCATTACTCTGTGCTTAATGAATTAGCTGCAAACTATTATTTTGTGCTCAAATTAATCAAATTTCTCCTGCAAAAAGTGATTGCACGTACAACTACTAGAGAAAACAAGGTAACTTGAACACCAACAAAATGAAGCTAGCTGGCAGATTTATTAGAAATCAAAGATCGGAGGCTGCACAAGGCGTGGAAGGCCCAAAAGGTCCACCGGAAAGAAAATTAGAGATTGCACAAGACGTGGAAGGTGCACAAGACGGAAGACGTGGAAGGTGCACAAGACGGAAGGCGTGGACGCACAACAAGGCAATAAAAAATCTCAGAATGACAAATCTAAGAGGAAAGAACAAATAAAGTAAAACAAGATAAAAACAATGAAATAAATAATAAGTAATTAATATATTAGAAATATTCTCATCCTCCTATTTACATGGACGGAGAGAGAGGGGGCCCAAATCATCATAATTTCATATGGGTATTTTCGTAATTTAATTTTTATTTTATTTCATATAGATATAAAAAAAAAAAAACATCCTAAATAAAAAACTAGGTTTTATATTAGATTAAATTAATATGTCTTATTTGAATTTAACTACTTTAGTATTTATATACAATTTACGCGCACAATTACCAAATACATAGACATATAGCTTCTAGAAACTAGAATTACTTATTTTTAAGTAATTTTTATGAGCATTTCCACTAAAAACACATAAATGAAATATAATAAACTTAGAGGGAAAAGTACCCGAAAAATAATTTAGAATTTTTCTTTATACTTAATGTTTCATTACTTATCTTTCCATATTTAGTTTTTACATCTTTCTTAATCAGTAACCACATTTAAATCCATGGAGTAATGATTTCTTATTTTTACCTAAGGCTAAAAGATGAGTGAGAATTATTCATTTCAATCTTCCATTTATATAGTTGATTATCTAGGTAATGTAATAAACTATATTTAATTTTATTACCTCTATACATTTAATATTTTTTTTATATTTTAAATTTTAGAATTGATATATATTATTTTATTTTAATAATATAGTTGGGGTCCCTGACTAAAAATCCTGGCTCCGTCAATACCTATACACCTCATATTTTGTTTCCAGATGGGTTTACCCTCGGAACGCCAAAATATTATCCTCCTATGATTGGAGAATAGGGAAAGAAGGGAAAGAGACTAGAATTTCAGGAAATGGTCATAATACATTGGGTTTATTAAAAGATTTGGAGGAGAAGATGAAACGCTAATTTTAGTAGAAGGTTTTATTTTTATCAAACACTAGTCGCTCCCGTGCGATGCACGAAAATTTATTTAGAAAGTAATGATTTAATTTAATCAAATATTATATAATCTAATATAAAAAAATAGATTTATTATATTTGAACTAAATAAATATTTGAATAAGTTTTTTTTTCTTTTTTTACGATCACAATCTGAACTTTGCGTTTTTCCACCTTCGGTAGCAATTCTGGGAGAGAAAATAAACTATTAAAAAATAATAAAAATATTTAGAAAATATAATATTTGTTATTCAATTCTAAAAATTTATTTAAAATACCATAAACTTAATTGAAGAAATGTAGAAATTATTTTAATAAAAAAAATCAATTTTCATATTAAAAATATTGAATAATTGATATAATTTTAAATAATTTTAAACATTTTAAAAGGATTTTTTTTAAAATAATTAAATAAAATACTTATGTCATAAAATTAGACTTTCATAGTTGCTTCCACATATCTTAAAGGTAATTCTAGAGATTTTAAAATAATTTTTCAAGGTTATTTTCAAATAGTATAAATAAATTTTTAGAGTTTAAAAGATAATTTTCAGAAATTTATAATAGTTTTATGATTTTTCAAAAAAATTAATAAATTTTTATTTTTGTTGCTGAAAATGATTGGATTTTAACTTTTTTGTAAAAAAAAAACTCAAAATTTTAATATATTTTCAACATGTTTAAGCTAATTTTCTGATATTTTAAAGGAAGTTTCGAATTTAAAAAATATTTTTTAGATTTTGAAATAATTTTATGTTATTTAAATTGTTTTAATATTCTTTTGTTTTCCGCTCTTAAATTGCTGGCACAGGTTGCAAACGTGAAAAAAACATATAATTCAGGTTGTGATTGAAAAAAAAAAAAAAAAACTGAAAAACGCGCATACTACATGTTGCAAAATGATATAAACTCAAAATATAAATAATATAGATATCAATTTCTCCCACGTGATATATTGATTTAATATAACTTACTTTTTATAGATGTATTATTTTATAAGCTTGCATTAAGATAAAATATTAAATGTAAAAAATAAATTATATCTACTTTTCAGAATGAATATCTCTTAATATTGAAACCTAAACATATATTTAGGTGCGTGTATCCACCTTAACCTACGTGAACACCGCAATAGCTTAATTGAAAATGAATATTAAAACAAACACAAATATATAAATATCACACAACACACCAAAATATATTAAATAAAATAAATTGAATTGTATTATAAGAAAATTAATGTTTTCTTTTCTTTTATTCATTTTTCTTAAATATTTTAATTTATCCAGATAATTTTCAAATTTTAACTCTAACTATTTAAATTATTTTAAAAATAGTTATGCTTTAAGTTTTAATATTTTACATGGTGGTTTAATATACTCAAATACTTTTTAGGCTTTAAATAAATCTTGATATTAATAAAATAAAATTCAATGATTATTCTATAGTTGGACTAACGAAATAAAGCATATGATTTCTTCAATATATCTGAATAATATTATGTATACATTGAAATTTATTTAAAACAATTCTACATTTTTATTATGAATATTAGATTTATGTAAAGATACAATTAATACATATATATATTATATATGTGTATATTTTGCTTAGGTTGCAAAATATGAAAAAATGCTACAAAATATTGTTTATATTGAGAACTCTAAAAAAGCTATAAAGCTCAAGCATGTTAATTTTATTTTTTTAATTAAAATATAGATCGTAGCACATGTAAAATCTCATAGTTTAAATTGCGAAGTGTAATTATTATTTATAAAGAAACAATATTAATAAATAGAAAATATGAATATGTAATAAAAATAATTTCAAGATTAATTATCATATATAAATATATGTGAAAGCCGTAGTCCCATAATTAATTATAACAAATTAATATTTTTAAATACAACAATTTAATAAGTCAATCATTAAATTATACATTAATTTTTACTTTTAATTTAATAAAGTATAAATTCATTTATTAAGGAAGGTAATATTGAAAATTGTAATAATTTGAAAAAAAAATATAATTAGTGTCTTAAAAGAAATTAAGAATACATTAAAGATATATTTTAGACGGGAAATAGTAAGTTACAGAAAAATCCCTCATTTGACTTATATATAGATAGATAGATAGATAGATAGATAGATAGATTGATTTCTAACTTCAACATAGAGTTTTATATATTTATTATACGCTATTTAAGATCCATTAATATGGAAAACTTTATTTTCCTAACTTTACACATTTATTTTATATAATTAAACTCCTAAACGTTCATATTTTATGTTATAGAACTCTACGACAAAAGCACTAATAATAACATATGTAGGGGGTGTTCGCAATTGTTTTTTTTAAGTGATTTTAGCTTGAGTGAGTCTCGTGTGTGATGGTCACACGTGTGACGAAATACACCTTTTTACAGAAAAAAATTGATACTTTTACAAGAAATAGTGACACTTTTACAGATAAAGTGATACTTTTACTATATTGATACTTTTACGATAAAAGTGATACTTTTGCTACAAAAAAGTGATACTTTTACAGATAAACGTGATACTTTTACCACAAAAAAGTGATATTTTTTCCCATCATACCGTGTGACGGTCATATGTGAGTTTTTGCCTTTCAGCTTATACCTTGAGAAAAGTTATTTTGTAGTCTTTGCAAAGTCAATTTCTGCTTTAAAAGTAGTGTTTCCAATGTAAAAGTTAAAAACTTATATTTAATGATTTTCTCTACTCAATGGTAATTCTGTAAATAATGTGATATTTTTTTAAAAGACATAATTGATTTTATAGCAAATATTCTGACTTTTATTTTTATTGGAAATTATTTTTTTTACAAATACTACTTACTTTTTACATAAATGATTTTCAAAGAATAATTTTAATTACTTTTTCAAAAGTAAAAGTAATCACAAACACCACGGTAATAAATAAAAAAACTCATGGTCATTCATCATCAGGACAGTCCACATTGTCCTGTGGACCAGCCTTTTTGGTGCTTTTTATCAGTATTGTTATTCGTTATAACTGAACCTTGTTATAACCGAATTGATCATGCTATCAATTGGTGATTCAATCAGTAGAACCGATTCAATCGATGATTCAACTATTTTAGGAAAAAAATAATTTATTTTTTATTTTCTGTTATATTACGTAATAAATATTATTATATGTGATTATTAATCATTGACATGATATAATTGATAAAAGAAAAAAGTTTAGAATACGATTTAATTTAATAGAATTTAAAAAAAAAAAACTAGAAGTCTGATCATGTTGATCAAATTTCTCATGAAGACAAGAACAAAACAAAACCCATTAAATATGATAAACCCTAAAAAGAATGAAAAAAGACAAAATGTTTCTTGAGTTTTGTTTTCAAACCCGATTCCCTGTTTATGTCTTCTCCAACGACCCACCTTCCGCCCTTTCCTGCCCCTCCCTTAGAGATGACAATAAATCGGCTATAGAGTGGATTTGGCTAAATTCATAATCCGTCCTATAAAAGAAATCATAAATTCATAATCCGCTCCGCTACACCGGATTTATCCGCTGGGTTACCCAACCTGCCCCCAAAGTGCAATGGAATTAAATAAAATACCAAATATTTTAAAGATAAGTGTTAAAAACTGTAACACAAAAGCACACAAATAATTACGTGGTTCGAATTTGAATATCATATTCTACATCCATGGAGAACCAACAAAAATCTATTTCTTTTCACCAGAAAATCTGTTACAAGAAGATTACGAGAAGAACAAGCATTTTCATGAGAATTCTACAACTCCAAATGTATCACAACCTCACTCTTGTTTTCATCTCTCTTCTACAGTTTCTCAGGCTCAATCTTGATTGATCAACTATGCAGCATCCACTTGTCTTCGTACAACTGATTTTGGCCACAGAAAAACGGCTCTGAAACTTGCCCATTGCCAGCCTCTTTTTTCTGCCTAAATGAGAAGCAGTTTGTTTCTAATAAGAAATTTGCTTTTCAAAATTTAACTACCAATCTAATCAGAATATGGCAACTTTGCCCTTCAGTTGATTAATAAGATAATTGGGATCATTTTTAAGTTAATTACTTTACAATAAGACATACATAAAAATATATATTAACATCATATGAATTATACAAAATATCCTTTAAGAAAAATTAATATTAAAAGAAAAGATTATCACCGAGGTGGGAGGAGTGTGGACTATTTTAGAATAGCTTAATTATTTTGTGTGATGTCTTTATAAAATTGTAAAATATTTAGATATTTAATATACTGGGTCGGATTTAGCAAAACCCTTTACCCTCTTCAAATCAGCTAAAACCCATTTGACCGAGTTTTTAACGGGTTTGACCGAAGCGGGTTTCATGTGGGTTCGGATTTGAACCCACCTTATTGTCATCTCTACTCTTCCTCACTAAAATACACGGGCAAGGGGTTTCTAATTTTGCAGCAGGTCCTATGCACGCTACTTGGCTTAAGCAACTATGATACATGCTACTACGTTCTTTAATATTCATTTCACGGATAATGTTGCTCTTCTATGTCGTGCATCATATTTTATACATATTGTTTATCTTCATCATCCCTTTACATGTCGATATGTGACATGGAAAGGGTTTAGTCATTTTTAGGCCTATTCTATCTTGTGAATGATCGGCTTGTGGTCTCCATAATTTTCGGAATTCCCTTACTTTTCTTTTTTATTTTTATTAATATATGCACTTATTTAATCTTTTGTGTGTAGTATGTGTAATTTGAATGTGTATGACTTATAAGATCTTGAAAATATAGGATTGAATGGTACTTTTTTTACCATATAAATTCTAATCTTTAATATTTTACTTTATCAAACATATTTTAGAAGTTTATAAATTCTTTCGCATCTTATAAGATATGATAGATTTGTCTTTAACTGTAACCCGTTTTTCTTTTTTTCTTTTTTTTTTTTTTTAAGAATCAGAGGTTCACTTTTATCGGTTGTTGCTTTGTTTCTATTACATTTGCATTACTTATTTCTTGAAACTAAAAAATTAAAATTTTGTTAGACAAAAATGTTCTTGAATTATAGCTTTTTTAGGAGTATTAATATACATAACCAAAAGGTGTTGGTGAGAACTTCACATGACTATAGGTTTATCTTATGTGGAGGGACATAAAATATATTTTATATATATTAAACTATTACACCAGAAATTAATAAAGAAATAGATAATAAGTATTGCAAGTGGAGTTAGTGGAGTAACTAGTATTTTCATTACTATTTATGAAACTTCAAAGTTCACCGATTAACCCTACCAAATTGTAGAGATGTGGTTTTTTTCTTTTTTTTTGGATATTGACTTTCTCTTCTATCAATACATATAGATGATGCTCTATTGGGTAGCTTATGATGTGTATAACATCATTAAAATGGTAACCCACAAGTATTAATTACATCTGTCCAACCTTGAGGAAAAAGTATAGGAGATAATTATCAATATATTAATGCAGTGGAATTCTAGAGTGCACTTGGGGCATCGGTGCACCTGGAGAATTCACTTACCATAATAAGTTAGTTATTTACCAGAGTTATTTAATTTTTGGCGTTAATATTTAAATTTTGGGCTTCTAACATTTTCGATATTAGACTTTTAATATTTTGGATTTGAAATATATTTTGGGTCAATTTTTAAAATAGTTGAAATTTTGAAGTAAATAAACAATACTCCCTCCGTCCCGGCCTAATTGTCCTACTTGCCTTATTTGTTTGTCCCAAGCTAATTGTCCTACCCCATAAATGACAAATTCTCCCACAATCTTCACCATCAAAATCTCCACATTCAATCTCCACCTTTGAAAAAGTCAAAGATTCCACAAAATCTGTTTTTTCTTAATCTCCGTGCCAAGTCAATGTAGGACAATTAGCTTGGGACGGAGGGAGTAGTTATTTTGTGAATGAAAAATACATGAAATTACTATTATACCTTTTTCTACTATTATATCTTAACGATCTAGGACTTAATAAAATAAAATATGTGCAAAACATTTATTCCTCCTTATCAATAAATAATTAATTAAATTTATATAGTTCTTCTCATGGAAAATATCTTGGCTATTGAAATATTAATACATGCAAATTCAAATTTATGCAAGATTCCTAATTATACGTGCTATAGTTTTTGTTCTAAAACTACTTTTTTATGTTTGTTCATTTATAAGTTACATTATATTTTATTTTAATTAAGTTATAAAAGAATACAATTTGTCGATATTATTGAACTTAATTGTACTTCTAATGTAAAATGTCTCCCTCAGTCTTATAATGATAGTCCCGTTTAAAAAACAAAAAAATCCTAAAATAAAAGTTTTGTTTCAAACGTCGATGTCTCGTTTTATTAATCTAAGTAAAAGAATTAAAAAAATATATTTAATGAATTAGAAACATATAATTGAATAAATTAAATAAAAAAATAAAACAAGTCGTGTAAGTGATAATTGATGATTTTTAGAGAGTTGTACATTTACGAATAAATAACTTTAATTATATAATTCTATATTTATGATAATTATAATTATAATTATAAAACTTATGAATTATCTGTTAATACATTGTCTAATTTTTACGAACTAACTCGGTAGCTCATGAGCCCACTAACAAACTTGCTCCCGAGCTAATGAACCGAATAATATCAATCTTGAGTTTGATTTACTTATTTTAACGAGTCGTATTAAGCGAGCTCAATTGAACTTTTGATGAATCGAGATTCGAATAATTCACGATCGGCTGGATTTGATTATATCCCTATGACTATTTAATGAACCAATAAACATAAATTTATGATCCACAATAAAAATTATCAGGAAAATAATTATAAAGGAACTCATACCATCATCTTTATTATTATTATCATTACTTCTTTTTTTATTAAAATAATATTTTAATTAAAAAAATAAAAAATAAAAGATACTACTTTATTAAAAACAAAAAAAGAATATTGTTGCAAAAGGAAAGAGGAAAAAAAAAAAAGAAACGATAAAAAAAGAAAAGGAAAATGGTAAATGACGAAAAAAACCTAAAACCAAAATAAAATTAAAAAAAAAATGAAATGAAAAAACAATGAAATCATAACTATTAAGTGTCAAGTTTTGGATTTATCATTTAAATGTTTAAATCATTATTTTATATGGACAACCTACTATTCAGGTAGCAGGTTGTAAAATCTAAAAACTATAATTAAAATATGAAAATTTAATGGTAAGAATTTATTGGGGTACCGATACACGTGCTGCACCTTAGAAGCCCTCATTCATTCATGATCATTAATGAGCATCAGGTGTATGCATACACATAACAAGTGCTCGATTGGTTTGGTTAAATGTGAACAAAAAATTTTGGAATAATTGACAACTCTCTACTTTCAAAATTAATTGTTTTGTGGAAAGAAATCCACTTACTAGACTATAAAAGGGTCAATGACTTTAATAACAACATGTTTTGTCTAAAAATAAAATTCTCTTTATGTGTAAAGAAATCACAGAAGATGATATGATATATAAAATCTCTTTACTTTCCTACTTTAATGCTTATACTAGCGAACCTGTATAGGTTAGAGTATGAAATAAAAGAATTATAATATTCAATTAGCTAATCAACTAATGCAAGTAGTTGAGAGACATGATCAGTTTCTTCTAAAAAGTAACACCAAACGCGCTGGGATAACGAAAATTCTCTAGCCTAACTATGATAGACTAAATAGTGAAAATAACCCCAAAGTAAAGGGAACAAATGTGTTTGTCTCTACACTTGTGGTAATGATACACCACAAAGTAAGGGACATAGAAGCCCTGGAGGCCTTCCGATGTGCCTACCCCAAATGGACATGGTGGTTATAGAAACAATGTGTAAAAGACACATCGGAACCCTCTAAACAAAAGGGATAGAGCTGGTAATGAACTTTTAAATAAGTGTGGAAATATTATACTTTTGTATAAAAACTTCTCTAGAACAGTTAACTGTAAGGGATACAAGAAGTCCAAAGAATAGAGACTCACTGCATCACTACACAATAACCATCATTGAATCACAAGTACTAAAAGGGCGAAGAATCGTCGAATTCTCTAGATGCCTAATGACATAACAATTATAGTCACAAAACGCTCTATATGCACCAAGAGCTATTACAATGTTATTAAGTAAAGATAATCGTGTTAAAGACTATCATTTCAAAACTACATGTGATAATGGAATTGAATAATTTATGATATCTATAATGAATGTGAGGAAGCACATCTTAGAGAAATAAATGAGTTAATCTAGTGGCATGTACTCCACTACAACTCTGATCGTTGGATCAAACACTATCACCAAAATGAACTTTCGAAGACAGAACCATATGTTACCCAAAATGAACTTTGAGACATTAATTCATATAGGTTTTGGTACTACTTTCTTAGACATCCAAGTCATAACATGATGATCCATATTTAAGAAATTATATGGACATTCTTTCTTTCAAGTAAAATACAAAAGGGATGAAAATCTAATACAATGTACAGTGTCAGTACTAATTTTATTATAACATAGTTAATGCTTTCTAAAGTACTAAAAGCACGACCAACATCCCATTCTACCTCATTAACTGTTTTAGGGCATATCACTCATTCTACCAAGCCTACTATTTAGTAATAAGTAGGATCGATGTCTTCCTATGCCTGATATATAAGTAATACATTCCACTCTTACAAAAGAACATAATATAATATATGTGGACCTATCAAACCAGAAAGCGGGCCATTAAAGTATCTATGGTTCTGGTAAACGCTTTGGCACACTAATTGATCATCACATTATTGTCCACAAGAAATGTTGCGTTTGAAACACTCCTAGAAAATATTATATAAGGGCTCACCACCTCACTTCATAGAGGCTATAAGACTTATCAACTCTAGAGAGTTCTCATCATAAGGACTTGATGATTATTGCATATTTGTCAAGATCAATGTATAGTATCCTTTAACCCATGTGCATATACAAAAATGGTCTCACATATGCCACTATCAAAAGAATATAGATGGAGGATTAGGTCATACGAAATGCACACTTAAATACCTATCTGCCATGGGATTATGCAATATAGTTGTAACTTTACTTTATTCGTCTTAGACCCAATGATAATCAACAATTGATGCGTACCAGTTGGTAACTGGATTTAGCCTGATATTTTATATTTTACGCATATTTGGTTACACAATATATGTGCCTAATGCGCCCCACAGTGCATCAAAACAGGTTTTTAAAGACAATTAAGTATTTATGTTGGATATGGATTCCCATCTATTACCCGCTGTTTGAAACCTTTAACATGCGACATCTAATTACCGCAAGATTGGCGGATTGTCACTTTAATGAGACAGTCTTCCCGTCGTTAGGTTGAAATAAGAAAAAAAAAATTCTAAGGGAACGACAAGAAGTGTTTCCCAGAATGTCTCATTAGGATCCCCACACTTCATAATGTAAAGTGAAGTAAAGCAAATTATCGATCATCAAAGTATGGAAGATTTGATTGTTGATGCATTTGCTAAAATCGCTAACGTGACAAGATCATATATACTAGCTGCAAATGTGCCTGTAAGGTTAAAAGTCCCTAGTAAGGGGCACAACACCGCAGATAAAGGTGTTGCAACCACACCTAGTGGAGGTGTGGTTGAGGCCGTGGCTCCCAAAAGAAAATGGAGGATGCCACGTGGTTTGATGAACACCTGCTCAAGGAAGGTGGCAAGTATGGCACAGTTCGAATCATCAATAAAAAGAATTACTCTCAAATTATCTCTGATTAATTATGTCCATGAATCATCACTAGAGGACGCTACGAAGTTTAATATGATTCTAGAGATGATGAGAGTGTATGTGAGTTAATGAAAAAACATTTCACGTGCATTGATGATGTATACATTGTTGCTCAATGAATTATAGAGCACAATAATATACTCGATTCTATAACAAAACGACAGGTATTTGGTTTGGTAGTGCTAGCCTCACCAAGTGTAAAGCCTGTAGGACATAAAATATGTTTTGTCAGTAAGCGTAGTAAGAAGAATAAAGTCCTGAGATACAAAACTTACCTTAAAGAACAAGGTTTTCTCACAAAGCCCTGGAATTGACTATGAGGAGACATATTCTCCCGCAATGGACGTCTTAATGTCTTATTGATAAGTTTCCAAAGGATTGGAAATGCAGCATATTAATGTGGTTACAACATATCACTTTGGGGATCTTGTTATTGAGATATGTGAAAGTGTCAGATAGACTTGCATTACCCAACTCAAGTGACTCTAAACCACGGAGTGCATTTACACAAATATTAGACTGAAATGCTCACTTTGATTGAAATAAATCTGGACGGAAATGCCATACCTGTCTGAGTGACTACTTGATTGGGAAGGGAAAGAACAAGTAGTATTACCCCTATGCATTTATAAAGAAAACGATTTCTATATTTGCAACTATAGCAGCTTATGTCGATGTTAAGGACATAATGGATACTTAAAGAAATAAGAGATACTGTGATGTATTTGAAATCTAAATTGAGATAAAGGATCATGGGAAAACTCACCAAGTTTTTGGAATATTAATTCCTCAATTTACATATATTCAAAAGATTATTAGGCGATTTCACATGGATAAAGTGCAATTTGTTAGTACTCCTATGATTGGTTGAAGTGTGGACATAAGGAAAGATCCATTTGAGTCAAAAGGAAATGACTAAAGAGTTATCGGGAGATGAAATTCCCTATTTAATTCAAATGTGCGCATTATTGTACAAAAAGCTCAATACACTCAACCATGTATTACTTTCTCAAAGAACATGTTAATTATATTTTACTCAAGACAACACAATATCAGTGGAATAATATCAAAAAGTATTTTGACATCTGAAAGAAACCATTAACATGACTTTTTTCTTCCCCATATTTGAGACAAGAGAGATTACAAATGAAATTGTAAACTCTAAAGGAAATGTCTAATGTTTTCATATAGAGAGACAAAAGGATTACAAAAGAATATGTAACTCCTAAGTAAATGTTGAAGCTACCCCCTACTACAAAATTCTAAATACTACTTTGGTTGGTTTAGATGTTAGTTATCTTAGTGACCAATGTAAAGGTCATTATCAAACCGATTATGTATTACCATGAGGAACACGACGAAAACTTGAAGATCAACCAATTACAACTACTCAAGCTACCTCATCACATCACTCATGGATGATATGTCAAGAAGTTGTTTGACCTATATGGTCAAAGTATTAGTGACTTGAGTTGTACCACTGAAGAGCCTACCCGAAGTTATGAAGATGAAGTTATTTGCAACAAAAGGATGGATTATGATACACAACAAAGGTGAGAACAAGAATGTATCGCCAACGCTTTTCTATAACCGCAACCACGTAATATCCTCATGATTTATGTAAAATTGAGGATGAAGAGATTTTCAAAACTCTCTTGATAGATGTACGTATCAAGAGAGAGATGTGGACTTCAGGGGGAGTCTCAACAAAGGTGCGTTGCACTCTTTTTCCCTTTGACCAAGATTTATTTTTTCCCACTGGATTTTGTTACTTGGCAAGGTTTTTAACGAGGCAACAAGTTATGCACCAATTCTCCTTTGACTTGGCACAAGGGGGAGTGTTGAAGGAAAAACACAATTAGTGTGCCTTCGTCAAAAGTAATTGATGAAGGGCAATTTAGGTAGTCACTAAATAATATGTAACTGTGAAATCTTTGTATTTGACACCCTATATAATGGGATCTGATGAATAAGAGAACCCTAATTATTCCGTGTCTTTTCTTTCTTCTCTATTTCCTGTTTATTATTTCTGTTTCTCCTAAAACAATTTTTACCTTTTTAGTTGAATTTACCCGAACACATCATTTTAGACGGAGATAATTAAATTGATTTTTTTCAGTTTAAAATAAGTAATAATTTAATATTAAAAAATGGTGTTGATGTATTCTAAACCAACTGAATATTTGAATAATTTTGACTAAATATAAAATATATAAGTAATGTAATTATTAGTTTCTTCCATGTGATATATGGATTTAATATAACGTATATTTTATAAATATATTAACTATCATCTATAAATATGTGAAAATCGTAGTCCTGTGATAAATCAAATAAAAAATATTACTACAAAAAAAATAATACTTACAAATATAATAATTTAATAAGCCAATTATTAAATTATACACTAAATTTTATTTTTAATTTAACAAAGTGAATATTTAATTATTTCAATAATGAATTTTATCTAGACACGATAAATGAAGAAACCTTTAGGTCAATAAAAAAATTCATTAGTTTTGCTTTTGATAAAACAATCAAGACAATTATTTTTTAATTAGAGAACTATTTAACTAATTTTAGTTGTATTCTTACCCCAGACTATAGTACAACCACACTAAATGCTCAAATCTTAAATAATCAACAAATAAACCATATAATATTTCAAATTAAATATATAATTATAATATATGTGTAACAGATGTCAAATTAAAGATCTTTAAAAGAGCTTTAATTTGATATATTATACATAAAAAATTGATTAGAAATAAAAAAAAAAAAATATTTGGGGTTTAAAAGATTAAAATAAAGTTTGATTATTACTAAATGTGACAGTAACATACTACCTCGTTGTTTTTTATATGCAGTCTTAGTTTTGGATAAGAGAATTTGATAACGGGGGGAAATGACAAAATAAACCTAAATCAAATTCCCCTTCTCCCTACAAATCCCTTAATTTATCCTAGCTGAATTTCAGGTGAAGCCTTGAATTTGGAAAAGTGCCTCAATAAGGGGTTTGAATATTGGAGGTTCTCAATTCATGGCCTGAGTTTTGAGTTTTCCCTAATTCGGTGCCTAGATTTTAAATTTTAGTCTTAATTCAGGTCTTCTGTCTTGAAAAAATATAAAATATTATTCGATGTAAGATTCAATATGGAGTAGATTGAAACATTCTATATGGAGTATAATGAAATTTTCGATATATACTAATGAACCTTCCATGTATCAGATAACATGTCTTATTTTTCAAGACGAAAACCCTAACTTAAGAATAAAATTCAAGATCTAGACCTCTAGATTCAGGCCCTAAATTGAAAACTTCTAAATTCAGGCCTCGAATTGAGACATTTTTTAAAAATTTAAGCCTTCTGGTGAAATTTCACAATTTATCCTCACATTTTCTTAATATTATCTTTCTTTCCATTTATATATGATAAGTTAGAAAATTAGAGATTTTTAGAGATAGTAATACGGATAGTATATATTAGAAAAATTAGGGAAAAAAAAAACTAAAAAGACATCTATTACTAAACAATTCACAAAACCTAAACTTGCATCTAATAAAAATGGAGACAATACTAATTATGGTCCAAAATTTTGACGAAAAAGTATTAATAGAATTATTGCTATCACTGCTATAAATATGTATGTATGTATGTATGTATGTATGTATGTATGTATGTATATTAAGATGTTGTAGGAGATCAAATATTAAAAAAAAAATTAATGTAAAATGAAATAAACTAATTGTATTATATAAATAAATCAATTTATATTTTTTTTACATAAAACTTGTTTAACTAATTTAATTTTGCAGGCCAATACACAATATTTAATATATATAATTGGCCAACAAATAATATTACTTTTCAACTGATTATTATATACTCCCTCCGCCCCGGCCTAATTGTCCAACCTTGGCTGGGCACGGAGACTATGAAAAAGCAGATTTGTGGAATCTTTGACTTTTTCAAAGGTGGGGATTAAAAGTAGAGATTTTGAGGGTGGAGATTGTGAGAGAATTTACCATTTATGGGCTTGGACAATTAACTTGGGACAAACAAATATGGCAAGTTGGACAATTAGGTCGGGACAGAGGGAGTATATAATATGGATGTCAAATTAAAGCTCGTGAAAAGACCATTGAAATGATATATCTTGAATAAAAAACGGATTAGAAATGAAAAGGTTATTAGCATTTTAAAAAATTAAAACACAATTTAAAAATTAGCAAATTATAGTGTAAAAATTAGGCGGGAAAGTTAAAATTACAAAAATAACCTCCATTTTACTTATATATATATATATATATATATATATATATATATATATATATATATACAGATTTATTAGCGATTTCCATTACATTTTTCTCAAAATTGACAGATTAAGTAAGAGACCAAAATATAGGCAGATTACTTAATTTTTATGTATGTTTCAATGTAAATATATCAATTCAATCAAAATATAATCTATATTCTATAAATAAGTGAAAAAATATTTAAAAAAAATGATTTTTAAATCGAGAATCTCATTAATCAATCTTAATTACAAAACTCTCAACCCAATAAGAAAAATCAGGATCAATCCACACAACCGGATCAACTGAAGAAAAGAAAAAAACGAGCAAGTCTATGAACAGTTACATTAAATAATTCGTCAAAAGCATACGCTAAATATTATCCACAAGAAGCCCAATAACCATAAGACATAATTCGTGCCTTGTGACTGCATGCACAACAAGCAACAAATTGAAAAAAAACACGAACAACTACCTTCGACTCTGAATCAAGATCATCAATCTCCATCAAACTTCGTCTCGGATGCTTGTTAATCACAACAACCTTCAAAGGCAAAAGATTCATAGGAGACCGGAGATCGAAGGCCGCACAAGACATGGAAAGACGCACAAATGCACGGGGAAATCTCACAAAGTCAAACACGATGAGAGGGAAAAACAAACAAGAAAACAAGACGAAACAAAACAAAATAGATAATCAATAATACAATAGAATTATTCCCCTCATCCTTCTATAATTGGAGGATGGGGGAAGAAAAGAAGGAGATCTAAACTTTCAGGAGATGGAGGAGGCTAGGATTTTTGGGATGTTTCGGCGTGTTCTAAAAAGAAAAGGAAAATGATTATTTTGATTTTCGCTAACTGAATTTTCTAATATTAAAAATCGAACCGAACTGAATAAATTGTAAATTATTTCTATTTTTATAACCGAATCAAATTTCTATACGAAATTGGATTAAACCTAACAAAATCGCTTGATACGAGTCATTTTTTCAACTCCAATTGGACCGTGCTCAATTCTGGTGATAAATACGAGATTAACAGATAATACCTAATCAAATTTCTGTGCACTTATAGCTGAAACATGTTTTATTTGTTTTTATTGAGAGAATAGCAGAAACATTATTAGTAGCTAAACCGTAAATTGGTGAAGAAAATATTATTAGTGATTAATATCAAATAGCAAACCGAAGTATGCGTATTTTTTAAATTTAATATTTTTTTTAATTTCTCGCTAGAAATAAGAAAAATAACTTTAGGAACAATAGTCATACTTCAGGCGACAAATTAATATTGATCATATTATTTAAAACACAATATTAATTACATATAAAATCCAAATTAGCTAAATCTATATATATATAAAAGTAAAATGGGGGGTATTGATGTCATTTTACCTTTCCCTCCTGATAGGGATAACCCGGTCAGCTCGGGTCGGGCTAATACTAAAGACCGCTGATTGGCCCAGCAAGCACGTGAAGGCCCACCACGCGTAGGCCCAGCAGGCCCAGGAACGCGCGTTGGCCCGCGGGCAGTTTGTTCCGCGAATCAAGGCTAAAGATCCGTTCATAACCGCCATGCAGCGGGAAGTGGGCGTAAAGATAGGAAGTTTGTTAGGGTTCAGTTAGGGTTTAGGAAAAGCTGAGTATAAATATGAGAAAAGGACTCTGAATTAGGGTTCGGACTTTTTATTCTGTAATACGTTCTGTAAACTGAAGATTCTAGTGAAAATAACACCTTGGCAAGAGTGATTTTCTGCCCGTGGACGTAGATCTCCGGATCGAACCACGTAAATCCTGTGTGCTTTTGTATTGTTTGTGTAATTTTCTGTTAAGGTTTCTTGGATACCGGATTGCGCTTTATCACCTCCAAAATTTTTATACCATATAATTGGTAACTTTTTCTTATTTTTGGTAATTCATAACTTTTTTTTTTAAATGCAAATAGCTTTTTCATTTTTAATCCGATTTTTATGCATAATATACCAAATTATTCATCTTTTCACGATCTTCGATTTGACATCTATATCACATGTATTATAGTGAGATATTTGATTTGAATAAACGGATTGTTTGTTGGTTAATTATATATGTTAAAGTCGATGTCTATGTGAACCGGAATAATATTTTGGTTTGAGTTGCAATTAAAATTACTAAAATAATTTCTTTAATAAAAAATATGAGTATTTTTTTATAAAAATAAAACTAATCAATTTATTTTAATTTACGTGAATTTTCAAATATTTTTGTTATTTAAATTATGCGGGGAGGAAAACCATTATTTAAATAATGAAGCCCTTCTTTATTAAATTAAAGGCAAAAAAAATAATATCTATTTTATAGTCAACTTATTAAATCATCAAATTGGATAATTTATTTTTGTATCATGAAAGTACATAAGCTTTGAGTATATATATATAATTATATTTTAAATTTTTATTATTGAAATTATTTTTAATTACCTTATATATTTTTAATAATGTGTATTTGGTTAAAATGACTTTTTTTAAGAAAATTTATTCTTTGCAACCTAAATTATGACATTTGTTACATTTTGAAATCTTTTTTAATTTTTTGCTATTACTAGAATTTCAGTTATATGTTTTTACACTTTGTAAGCTAAATTATACTTTGACGTACTAATCAACATCAAATGTCTTTTTTACTCTTAACAATTTAAATTACTTATCAATTTCTATCTTCAATAAATAACTACTTATAAGGAAAATATAACATTTATACAAAGAATTTACAATACCAAATTAAATAAGAAAATATTCAAATTTTGAAGAACTCACATAATTTAATTTGTTATTCAAATTATTAAATAACTTTTGAATTTATTTTGTTAAAATAAGAATTTATTAAATGAAAAATATTTAAATATATTTGAAATTACCAAATGAAATGTTAAAAGTTGCAAATGAAAATTTAACTTTACAAAGAGAAATATATATATATATATATATATATATATAATTAGAACTTGAAAGTTTATTTAGATAAATTAAAAACATATAAAATAAAAGCAGAGACATAAAGAAAAAAATATTAAGTTTTAAATTACATATGAAATATCCAAATAAAATATCATTTTACCTTTTATTATATATTTCATGGTTTTTTTAATTACTTATAGTTAGAATTTAAAAATTATTTTAAAAATAAAAAAATCTATATATTTATATATTTACATATAAGCCACAGTATGTATAACTCCGTAAGTTACACTTTGTAGCCTAAAATTTTAGACTATTATTGGTAAGTTGTCACAGGTAAGAATCAAAATTTATTTTACTTTTTAAAGTTGCAAATATGTTTTTTTTTTCATTTCTAATCTATTTATTATGTACTACCTCCATTTTTTTAAATGTTCTTTTAACTTTTGTGTTTTGTTTATAATTAAATGTTCTTTTAGTTTTTTTTTTTTTTTTTTTTTTTTCACAATTTTTCCTATACTACTCCTATTATTATCCCTAAAAATTCTCACATTATGTAACCTACCATATAATTAGATAAAAACAGTAAGGAAATATGGAGAAAATTAAGGGATTTAAGGGAAGAGAGAAAAATCTAAAAGGAGTTTATTTGTCCACTCCCTCTACTCCATAATTTTTTTATCCAAGTCTAAAAAATGGAGGTAGTATACTCTATCAAATTAATCATCTTTTGACAATGTATGATTTGAAATCCATATGATATATATATATATATATATATATATATATATATATATATATATATATATGATAAGATATTCTATTTAAAATATTATATTATTTGTTCATTGATTATTTAAGTAAGATTTTAGTGTTTATTGTGGGTTGTACATTAAATATAGAATTGGTTCGCAATACAATAAAAAATTATTCAAATAATTATCTTTTTAGTATAATTTTACTTAATTATTTCATGAAAACAAAAACTAATCAATTTGTTTTATCTGACAGGAATTGTCTCAAGTTCTCTTCATTTATTACATTGAGAGAAAGATCAATGTATATATAATTGAACACATAATTTATCGAATTGAAAGCGATAGTTAATATTTGATTTATAATCAGCGTATTAAATTATTAAATTGGCCAATGTTTATTTGTTATAATAATTATTTTTGTTGATAAATCACAAAACTATGACTTTTGCTCATATATATATATATATATATATATATTAACTTTATATATAACAATTACTCTTAATTTTTTTACTACTTTTTTTTTACATGTATTATTCTTATTTGTCTATAAATAATTACAATTTGCATCCTAAACTATGATATTATACAAGTTGCAATTAAATTTCTTTTAATAAGCAAAATTAACCAACTTGATTATGTCTTTTTTTTTTCACATTATCCAATTTCAATTATATCTTTTTTTTCATATTTTGCAACCTAAATAATTTTTTTTACATTAACCAATGTGTATCTTTAAATAAATCTATTATTTACAATATAAATGTATGATTTAATTGAAACTTTTCAACATATATATGAAAGTATTAAGAAATATCGAAGAACTCATATGTTTTATTTTATTATCCAACTATTGAATAACTTTTGAATTTTATTTTGTTATTCTTCGTATATCTAAAATACCAAGTAAAGTATTAAAACTTGCAAATAAGATTTTTAAAAGTAAATAGTTATAGTTAGAATTTAAAACTTTATTTAGATAAATTTAAACATTTAAAGTAAAATGAAAAAAAAAATAAAGAAAATAAAATTTCTTATAACATTATTCAATTTATTTTATTTAATAATATGAGTTTCTATTTAGATATTTATGTTAGTTTTAACACTCATAATTAAGATATTATGCATATAGGTGGAGAATGATGCGGACACACTAAAAGTGTGCTTGGATTTCAAAGATAAGAAATAATCATTTTGAAAAAGATTTTTTTTTTTATATTTGATATTAATCTATTATATATATTTATATATACATATATATATATACACGTACACACACCTATATATAAGCAAGTTATATTAAATTAACATATAACGTGCGAGAAACTTATATTTACATTACTTATAATTTTATTTATGCATTTAAAAAAAAATATTTTATTAGGATAAAACGATCACATATTTAAATATTACATTATATCATATTTAAGGGTATTACTTTTTTAAATAAACTTCCGTGCATCGCACGGGAGTATTACTAGTTTCAGTGAATAGCTAAACAAAAAATAAGATGATCGTCAGTAATTGATTCATATATAATTCAATATTCTATCTCATATTTCAAATTATTAAATATAAATATTTAGATTTCTTAAATATAAAAATACACCCACAGGGATTCCTTGAAAATTGATAATGCCTACTAAGGGCTCGTTTGGTTGCAAATCATCAATGACAATGACAATGAGTATGAATGAGGAGTCAGTCATATTGTGGAATGAAATGGGAAAAATTGTTAATAAAAATGGATAATGATTAACTTATTTATTATGTATCAGACACTATAAATAAGAATGAGTCTTCATTTATGGCAAAAACTTGGGTGCATAAGATGTACCATAGTGTGATTGTACACCTTGTGGGCCCCACTAGTTCAGCCCAAATAAACTGAACCGGTCTGAACCGGCCAATTATTACTTCCTCCGTCCCGCTCTAATTTGCCTACTTTCCTTTTTGGTTTGTCCCAATCTAATTTGCCAACCCATAAATAGCATATTTCTCTCACAATCTCCACCTTCAAAATCTCCACATTCAATCTCCTCCTTTGAAAAAGTCAAAGATTCCACAAAATCTATTTTTTCTTAACCTCCGTGCCCAGCCAAGGTAGGCAAATTGGGTCGGGACGGAGGGAGTATTATATTAATATTTTTTGCGCTCGCATTTTATATAATTAATGGCCTGTTTGTTGAACACTGAAAGCAAGTGGTCTGGTGGTATTTAATGTAGTTTTAAATATCTCAACCTTGAGGTAAGGGTTAAATTCCGTTTGCATCTTTTTTCCTTCTTCCATAATTTTTTTTTTTCCTTTTCCTTCTTCTTTCTTTTTTTTTTTTTTTTTTTTTTTTGCCCTTTAATTTTTTTATCTTTTAGCCTGTGAGTCTGGAAAAAATTATAAATTGTATTATTAAATTTTTTTATAATGCAATAATAATTGTATTGTAAGTTCGAAACATAAATATTGTACAATATACAAGAAAAATTAATCTAACAAAACATATACTGTCAGACATCATAATATACACCGTATCGAAATATTAAATATAATGTGAGAATTGTAAGTTGGAAAAAATAAATATTTCGCAGTATGAAACAAAAATTAACTAAAACAACATATACTGTATCGAAATATTAAATATACTGTGGGTATTGTAAGTTGGAAAAAAAAAAATTCGCAGTATAAATAAAAAATTAACTAAAACAACGTATACTGTCAGGCATCATAACTTATACTGTATCGAAATATCTAATATACTGTGAGTATTGTAAGTTGGAATAAATAAATATTTCGCAATATAAAACAAAACTTAACTAAAACAACGTATACTATCATGCAACATAACGTATACTACATCGAAATATTAAATATACTGTTAGATATCATAACATATACTATGCTCGAAATTTAAATATACTGCTGGTGAAAAATAAAAAGGAACAACGTATACTGTCATGCAACATATCGTATACTACATTGAAATATTAAATATACTGTTAGGCATCATAACATATACTATGCTCGAAATTTGAATATACTGTTGGTGAAAAATAAAAAGGTGTTGTTCATATACTTTCAGGCTTTATAACATATACTATGCTCGAAATTTGAATATAATGTTGGTGAAAAATAAAAAAGTGATGTTAAGATTCGAACCCGCGCACTGAAGGGTAAAATGCCGCGCATTTACCTACTAAGCTAGCGCCTATTTTGTGATTCTAAACACACCTTAATATATATAGATCGCGCGCGCAAAAATTATAAGTGAGCCCCACAGAGTGTACATTAACACTAATGTGCATCTTATGCACATGAGTGTCACTCTTCATTCATTCTCATTCCCTATCCCCTAAACTTCCCAACCAAGGGACCCTAAATGTGGGTCACTAATGAGAAATAACTAACGATTTTAAAAAATAGCCTGAAGTATGATATTTAAATCACTTCTCGACCAATTTTTTTTGGTTATTGTTATACTTAAAGTACATATTTTTTTCAGTTTGAAAACTTCCGTTTACTTTGACGGTCGAAATTAAAAATATTCAGGGGTATTTCTGCCATAATTTATAAAATAGTTTGAAAATAATAAAATAGTTTTAGTCAAATAAAGATATTCAGGTTTTATAAAAAAATAGGTTGAGACCTAAAAATTATTTATTCAATGAAAGATTAAGAAAACGTCTGTAAATTTTATAATTTTGAAATAAGGTTTTTGAAAATAAAAGATATTAAAAGCCTTCAAAATAATTCACACTTTAAATAGAACTTTGAAACGTGAAAATTATTTTTAAATTTAGAGATTGTTTTTAAATCTAAAATATTATAAGATGCTAAAACTAATTTTTTATGTATTTGTCAAATTTCAAAATAATATTCAAATAAAAATTTGAAATTTGAAATCTGATTTTTTTCCTTAAAATCATTTAATTGATTTAACTAGACATTCCAATGTTACTCTTGTTTTTGGTGATTCTCGTTGTACCTTACGGGAAAACAACACCAAGAAGGTGATTGATTTTGCTGAGCAAAAAGGTGGTTTATATCTGCTGAAAAATGAAACAGTTGTCAATGCTACTACTGCTGAGAATATTTTTGATTTTAGTATATGGCATGCTAGGCTAGGATATATTGCACATAAGAATCTTGTATTTTTTTAATAACATCAATGTAAAACCTCCTGATATAAATAAGATCTGTGATGTTCGTCCTTTGGCCAAACAAAAGAATCTTTCTTTTCCATTAAGTGTCTTTGTTTCTTCTAATGCATTTGAAGTGATTCATTATGATGTTTGGGGTCCAATCTCTATTGAATCTTACAATCGTTATAAATATTTTTTAACTATTGTTGATTATTTTAGTAGATGCACTGGGATATATTTGCTTAAAACCAAATCTGATGTTAAGCTATATATAGAAAAAAATTATAACATGGTTTGTACACAATTTAATGCCAAAGTCAAATGCTTAAGAAGTGATAATGGAACTGAATTCTTTCTTTATGATTTTTATCATAAAACTGGTATAATACACCAAACTTCTTGTGTGTAAACACCACAACAAAATGGTGTTGTTGAGAGGAAGCATCAACATCTTTTGCAAGTAGCAAGAGCTTTAGTGTTTCAGTCTTCACTTCCTCTAAAATTTTGGTCTGATTGGATACAAACAACAACTTATCTTATAAATAGAACTCCTACACATGTTTTACAAAATAAAATTCAATTTGAAAAACTATATAACATGGAACCTGATCTATCTTATTTAAGGTATTTTGGTTGTTTTTGTTTTGCCAGTACCATCACTGCTCATCAGCATAAATTTTAGCCTAGGACTGTAAAATGTATTTTAATTAGATATCCGTTTGAAACAAAGGGTTATAAACTATATGAATTAGCTACTGGTAAGGTTTTTATTTCAAGGAATGTTAGATTTCATGAAACCATACACCCTTTTTCAAAAGATTATGATTCTATTAGCATTGATAAGCTATTTCTAATTTATCAAATTTCTAATTTAGAGACACATAGATGCTTTATTGTTGCAATCACTGAAACAAATGGACCAAAGTATTACAAGCAAGCTAAAGATAATCAAAATTGGATAACATCTATGAATTCTGAAATAGCAGCTTTAGAAAGAACAAGTACTTGGACCTTAAATGATTTGCCTATAGGTAAGCATTGTATTGGTTGCAAGTGGGTATAAAAAAAAACACAAATCTGATGGTATAATAGAGGCATACAAAGCTAGACTAGTAGCAAAATGATACACTCAACACGAAGGAGTGCTTATTTTGATATTTTTCTCTTGTAGCCAAAATTACTTCTGTCAGAATTATGTTGTCAATTGTTGTTGCTAACAATTGGTTAATTCATCAATGTGATGTTAATAATGCTTTCTTGCATGGTGATCTTATTGAGGAATTTTACATGTTGCCTCCTCCTATTCATTGTAAAGATGGTGACAAGAGAGTTTGCAAACTAAATAGAAGTATATATGGTCTAAAACAAGCCTCTAGGCCATGGTTTAACAAACTTTCTGAATCCCTCTCTATGATAGGTTATATTCAGTCTAAAGCTGATTCATCTTTGTTTGCCAAGAAGACTACTACATCTTTTAGCACTATATTATGTTATGTAGATCATATTGGAAACAGTATAACCGAAATTCAGCTTGTTAAAAATTATTTGCACAATCAGTTTACTATAAAAGATTTGGGTATCTTAAAATACATACTTGATGTAGAAGTTGCTAGAAATAATGATGGTATTTAATTATGTCAAGAAAATATGCTCTTGACCTACTTGATAGTGTTGGTTATTTGGGTAGTAGACCATGTTATACTCCTATGGATGAAAAACAAGTATTCAATTCCAAAGATAGTCCCCCTTTAAAAGATCCTGCAGCTTACAGAAGACTAATAGGAAAGATGTTGTATTTGACTATTACTAGACCTGATCTTGCATTTTCAATACAAACACTAACCCAATATATGAGTAATCCTCTAGAAATTCATCGTATTGATACACACATGTTATTAACATACATCAAGGCTACACTAGGATAGGATTTTTTTACTCTTCTAACAATGACTTCAAGTTGCAGGGTTTCTGTGATTCAGATTGGGCTAGATGCCCTCAGACAAGAAGGAGTGTAACTGGCTACACAATATATCTTGGACACTCCCTAATCTCTTGGAAATCCAAGAAACAAACAATAGTTAGTAAAAGTTCAGCTGAAGCTAAATACAGAGCCATGGGGTACACTTCTGCGGAGTTGCAGTGGATCAAGTACATACTCCAAGATCTGCAGATCAGCCACTCACAGCCTACTATCTTATACACTGATAACAAGGCAGCCTTCTCAATAGCCCACAATCATGTTGTACATGAGAAGACTAAGCACATACAAGTCGATTTCCACTACACAAGGGAAAAAAATTAAAGAAGGTTTACTCAAGATCATACAAATACCAACAGAGGCAAATTTAGCTGACATTATGACCAAGCCTTTGGCTCCTGCAGCTTATCAAACCTTCAAAAAATAAAAGGGAATGATAAATATCCATTCACATTTTGAGGGGGTAATGAGATCTAATAAAGCATTTTATTAGACTCAATATAAATACATTAATAGAGAGTTAGTTAGTAAAAGTTAGTTTTAGTCAGCTAAAGTTAGTTTAGCCAATTAAGCTAAAGCAGTTAGCTCGTTAGATAAAGAGAGTAATATAAATCTCTCAACCAATACACAATTGATTCCTTAAGCTGATATGTAAACATTTTTTCTTCTCTTAGATTTCAAATGGAAATTTTCATGTTCTTCTATACATCCTATTAATATGATTTAAAATCCAAAAATTTTAAGATACTCTAAATAATATTCAAGTTGTAAACAAAATAAATTTACATTCTATACAAATATAATTTTATGTAAAAGTAAGTTTAGGTTTTGTAGTTGCATTTTTAAGACTTTAAGCGCATTTTTTAGAAATATTCTTTTATTAATAAGTTATTTTCTGATTTTTTAATACTTTTACTTTTATAAATGACCGAAATACCCTTGAATATTGTAATTTTAGCCGGAAAAGTGATCTAAGGGTTCCAACCTAAAAAAATGTGTACGTCAAGTATGAACAAGATAAAAAAAGTTTAGGTTGTGAAGTGATAATACTTCAGGCTATAAATTTTTTTTAACTATGTAATTAAATTGTATAGGGATTCGTTTTCCCTATTTAAGACTAACTAATATGTGGTCCATTTACTAATACACATTCTCTAGCCATTCCGATGAAATTATATATATGTCGTATGTAATTATCCTAAAACTTAGCTAAATTAATAATGTTAAAAGAAGTAATAATTTATTAATTTATGGAGTGATTAATTAATATATACTAATTTGAATATTTGTAGTAATTATTTTTTGTGAGTTGTCTCCAATCTTACTCTCTTACTATATAATACAAGAGAACCCTTTATTAAATAAAATTAGTCATATTTTTCTACTCATTCCACCTTCTAAAATGAGATAGGTATCATTACTCTTAATAAAGATATGTATATCTCTCCTCATCTCCGCTAGGGTTTGCTATTGTGAGATGCCACTACGCTGTCGTGCGATTTTCCGGAATTTATGGTATGTTTCTCTACTAGATTTTCTGGTTTTTCCCTTATTATTCTGCTCGCTGTGTACTAGGCCAGTGTTTAACAGAGCTTTTTGTGAGAAAATCCAATGGCATCGGATTGGGGTTGCTTCTTTGGAGTCCTATGGGACTCCTTGCAGTTATTGCCGACTAAGTCCGATGATGTTTTCGTCGATGGGAATATTGTCAAGCCAAATGATGTTGAGGTTCTGAGGACAAGCGAGAGAGTAGGAGCCATTGGAGGATGATGTTCATGAACCAGAGATGGTGACTAGTGATGACCAGCACTGCCTATCGCAATGAGTTGCATAGTGTGCAACGCGCGAGGGCTTGGGAACTAGCGACCGCTCGGGATTTAAGCCATTTAATAGCGATAAGGACATGTTTTTTTTTTTTTTTTTTTATTTCAGTGCGGCGGCAGTCTTTTAATTTTTCAGTGTATCTGGTGTGCAGTCACAGAGCAAGAATTGTCTCTGATATTTGCTTGTTGTGTATTTAGTCATGGAGCAAGAATTTTCTTTTAATTATGCTGGTATTTTTGCAGATGCTATTCGGCAGTTATTGTTATCTGGTTGTTGCCATTTTGTTGTGGCGCATAGACTTGCCTAGTTTTCTTTTTCGTCGACCAATTTGTTGGGGTGGATGGGTCCCTATATTCCCATTTGGGTGGAGAGTCTTGTACTTGATGATTTAAATTAAGTTATAAGTCTTCTTTTATTCGAAAAAATAATAACAATAAAAGATATCACTACATGAAAAATAACAATGCTCCTAAGACAACGGTTTTATATTAAAACCGTTGTTGTTTTGCAAATTACTGTTGTTGTAAATGTAACCCTTGTTGTTTAGCCAGAACGTGATGAACCACAATGGTTATTCAGTAGCATCGGTTTATTTCCGTTGTTGATTCCCTACCACATTTTTTTCTTTTTGGTATTTAATATTAAAGTTGTGTTAATTAAGAGTATTGCCTGTTATTTTTCTTATTACCCAACAACGTTTCACATGACTTTCGAATTTCATCATACAAACTTCCCCAAATTGTGATCTCGTCTAAGAAACACTCACCACCCATCCACTCTGTTGCCGCCCGACTGCTCTATTATTGTCGATCTGTATCGTCGCCATCTAGTGGTCACCTCGCTTCCCAGTCGGTTCCCTTCCCACGCCCTCCCCTAGGTACCATAAGGCTTTCAATTTAATTTGTCCTAGTCGCAGCCCTCCTCATGCCCTCGCCCTCCCCGAGCGATGGTTACATAGTTGCTTTGTAATCTAATAGGTAAAACTCCACACATGATCAGTTGTTCAGTGCTTTGAATTACGTTATCTTTTCCGATTTGTTTAGATTCATTTTTTTTTTTCAAATTTTGCTTCAATTGTTATCATGCTGAACTTGTTTTAATCAACTACAGTCGAACATTATGGAGCACAAACTAAATCTTGATCTTCTAGAAGTTTTAGGCTTAAGAATGCCTTCAGTTGTCTTAATAAGATAGTGAACTTTGATAGATATATGTTGCTAGAACTAATCTAGATTAATTTTCTCATGTTAGACTCCGATCATTTCTTCTCTAAAGGTATGAGGTTATTAGGTGATGTTGAACTAATCATTCTTTTATGTGGAACTGTGAATCTACAGGATTTGGTTAGGTCAGAGATTAGAACGGTGAATCTACAGGGTAAAGTGGTTGTTCATGGATTAATCGATTCATATGTCCACTTAATTTCCGGAGGGCTACAGGTTCTGGATATGCTTGCGTTTCTTTTCTGTTACTTCGTACTTAGATATGAAAATGTAATCAGGATTTCATAAGTTTGGTGAAGATAAGATCTAGTGAAGAACATCCATCATTTATCCATTTCTTTTTATTATAGTGTTTCTGAGCATAAACAAGAAGATTCTCTTTGCTCAGACCTCTTTTAATGCATTAAAACTTATACAATAATGGACGTCTAAAACTTGACCTGAGGGAACTTCCAAGATTTCGGGTGTTATGGTTTGTAATTTTGTTACCTTATGTTGTTTTGTTGGTTTTGACTAGTTTGAAGATTTTGTGTTGTATTCAAACTCAAATAAATAACCATTTCATCATTATTATTTGAGTCTATAGTGTTGTGTTTGGAAATGAGTGAGCATGACAAGGAATTAAGTGTATATTTAAATAGCATTGGTGGTTCCTAAATGGGGTGAAAAATTGCAGGCCTTGTGAATTTCTTGGGACAATTCTGAAATGATGTCTATTGTACCATGTTCACTTGCTATATTTTCTTTTCTAGAGGAAAAAAGAGAGGGTAAGTGTATACCTAGAAAGAATTCAGTTTGTTGATATTAGTGGCTGGACAAGTGCTCTTACCGACAATTGTATAATAATATGTTGAAAGATGAGAATAAATCTAGAAATTTATTGCACTTCGGAATTAAAGTGTATGTGGACTAGCATTATTTAGCTAATTCTAGATGTGATCTAGTGTGCTTCAGGATGATATACATGTCTGGCCAATTTTCAGAGCTGAAAATGATTTTATCTACTTCATCCAACTCAATTCCAGCTTCAAAATTCATTGCTAAGGAATGTCGTTTGACATAATAGGCTTTATCTTTACACTGTCACTTTCTTTAGTCAAGATTTTTTCATATCCTAGTTCACTTTGAAGAGAACACTCTAATGGATGCTAAATACTAGAATTTTGTATATGTCGTTTCTTGCACCAGTCGAAGCTAGTGGCAGTGTCAAATATAGTTGCGTTTGCGAATCTGAGTGCACCTCTATACCCATGTTTAGCACAAGGAAAGTCATGGAATGAAATGAGTGCATATCTCCAAATACTAATTTTCCCCTCTTTTTCTTTTTTTGAAGATAAATAATTTATTGATGTTTAAAATTCGGTACTTAGATCGTTGTAACCTGGACCAGTGGTTAAGATATTGATGTAGCACAGCTAAACTAAACTAATTTATACCCCGAATTTTATAGAATGCATTCAATTTGGTTGTTAAAGCAAAAAGAAAAAAATAAGAAATTCTTATGTGATCATTTCACTTCTTGCAGCTTGCTGAGTTTGCAAAGGCCAGTTTTATGCTCGTTACTTCAGTGACCATCTTGCTCTCGTCGGGCTTATGATGGTTAGAAAAATTCTGAAAGCCAGAAGTCCAGCTATGATTGTTATTGGAGATATTTCCTTTCTATACAAACTCCAAAAGCAATAATTATCATTATTACGCCAAGTTTTCAATCTCTGTCTTCAATTTTTTTTTTTTACCATAATATACGTATGTCGTGGAATTAATGGCTACCTTGAACTTTGCCATCAGGCGTGCACAATATTGAAGTCTTCTTCTGCTTTACACTACAAGAAAACTACTTTTAGTGAGAGGAAAATATGTGGTTAAAACTGCAAAAACCGTCAAAAAAGACATTTAGTGACGGGATATATCCAGTCACCACCCCTGGCTACATCTTTCCGCTACTAAAAGTAAATAATGATGGGATATGATTCTGTCACTAATAAGTATATAGCGAGAGTTAGTTTACCGTCATTAAAGAATGTCTTTAATGATAGAAAATCTTGTCACTAATTCTACAATTTTTCCCTTATTAAAACTCTAACAATACATTACTACTAGAAAAATAGCCAAGGAAAATGGTTTTTACCGTTGTCTTTGAGCAGACAACTATTTTTTACCGTTGTCTTTGACCAATACGACAACTGTTCTCAACAAAGTCACAATCGTTGTCATTTATAGTTCCGTCATTCTTTCCTATTTTTTTTTAAAGTTTTACACAACATGCATATTTCAAACTATTATCAGTCCTCAAATTGATAATATTAGTAACATTAAAGGAGTTCAAGGAAAAAAAAACTTCCTAATCGTAAATAGGTAAATGTTTTGATAATTTAATACCTTGTCAAAATTTTCAAATTTATCAGCTTTTCTGGGGATCCAACTTCTGATTGTTGTGTCTAGGTCTTTTTCAGCAAGCTATTGCAATCCCAGAGGCATAATAGTGATTCAATTCAGATTAACAACAATCAATAATATAATTAAATACCTGCAATAATTGTCGAACATAACCACCCTCCATAATTCTAGCAAAAGAAGATGCATGAGAATATTTATTTCCCTCAAAAGAATGATAAATATCAGGCTGGGCGTAGGTATTGTATATCAACAGGCCCTCCAAGCTTCTCAGAAACTTCTCTCTCCATAGGAAATGAAATAGAGTGGTGAACCCCTAGCACCAAAGGCAACAATGGGTCCTAAAAAGCATTATACAAAATAACTACAATTTACGTGATTTTATTTTATGGTGGGGTGGTGGAGGGAGAGAGACAAAGATACCCACAATCTTGTAGCTCCTCAACAGGCACATAACCAATATCAGTTAGGATCCGTGGATCACTATGGTCCTTACCTGCATAATATCAGGATTATTATGAAAGAGAAAATGTATTGTAAACTCAAGTTATTATTACAAGTATCCAACAAAAATGAAAAGTAGCAATAACTCTGCAGTCTTAGTTTGGGAATGCTTTGGAGTGGAATTAATGAATAATAATGTTTAATGAAGATTAAGCACATAATGCTCATTATCAAACGAACAAGCTCTTGTGTAACATAGTATCATACCTAACTATAAAAGGCATGACCATCGAATCCATGTGGTTACCTTCTTCAGTGGAAAAGTTTTTGCTTCCACATCAAATAGCCTTTCTTATATAAGCAGGTATAAATGCAGGCCCCCGGAGAAATAAAGTGTTATGTCCTAAAGAAACTCCAGGAAGAGATGTTGATGCCACTACACCTCCTAAAAGCTCATAATAGCTCCACTGTTATATATAAAATAAATCCAAATATCAAAATCATACAATAACCTATCACACCATTGGAAAAATTAAAATTAAGTGGGATACCCAGTAGAAAGATCCTGCAAGGTGCTACGATTGAGAATGAATAGCGGCAGCTTTATGCAAGAATTGCATTTCTATGCTTCAGTAGTAATTGCATTCCTATTTTCATATTAATGTTTCCTTAGAAAGGAAATATATAGGTTTCCTATGCCAATGCAAACACTGAGCCCATATATGACATTATTTTCTCGTGATCTTGATAGTGTTACTTGCATTTCATATAAAAGAAGGGGTATAGTAGCTCATTTCTTATTTTCCACCCTAAACCCTGATAGTTCCATAAGTTCCTTATGCCCAACCCAACAAACCCACTTGAAAGCAATCAATCAAGAGATTAGAAAATAAAAAATGATATCGGAGTTGCTCATGAATCTCACCGATCATCAATGAGCTCGAGAACAACATCAGATGCACCTCCTCCACCATTGCAGATTCCAGCAACCCCAAACTTCCCATTTGTGTGCCTTAGCACCTAAGACACCACCAATTAGGAGTAACACAATGTGAATACTTCAACTGAGTATTATGATATCTTGAAGAAACCACAACAATACTATCAATCATATTAAAAGGCAGCAAGCATACCCCTAAAAGTGTAACCAAGATGCGAGCTCCACTACAGCCTAATGGATGTCCTAAGAACACAACACCACTATGCACATTCAATTTTCCTTATTAAAACAACATATTGTATGATGAGAAGAAGGTAAAAGTGTCTAACACCAATTGAAGTGAAAGAAGTGGAATTTCTCATAAACTCTCATCATATTCATATCCAAGAGAATTAACAATTAACAATATACACACCATCATTTTAAAATAAATTAATTAATTAAATAACATATAAAGTATCACGATTTCACCAAAATGTATTCACAAGTCCAAATACAAGATCAAATTTCTCAAAGGAACTTAAAGTGCAATACTTATCCAAATAAGCATTTAGACACATACATAAATATAAGGGCTATCATAGCCACACCAACCAATTAAAATGAGCGAAGTAAGGTTGTAAACAAAAATAAAATAAAATAAAATAAAATAAAATAAAATAAAATAAAATAAAATAAAGGGAATGACCACTTCTTATTTCTGGTATACTTTTGGGTCCTAAATTAGAAAAAACTCCATGAGCACAAGAGAAAAATCACATTTCCCTGAGCTCCAGCAAGCCCTAGGCATCTTCTCCAAAGTCTTTTCGCATGCAACTTTTCTTCATCACTTCTCAAACGGAAACAAAGTGTTGCTTAATTTGATTATTAGAAGAAATCATACAATATCATGTAAAATACTTATATTCCTTCTAAGACCTCTAGAGCAAGAAGAGTAAACCACTGAAGAAAACCGTCAAATGTCTTATGTGTAGGAAAATCTATAAATTTCTAAGAATGAATGATCCCTCCGAGTTTCTGCATCCAGTCAAAAGTTATTGAATGAAGTATTGAAGTTATTGCTATAACTGCAGATTCTAATAATGAAATATAAGTGTAATTCCATGAACAACACAAGCAACACATAGTGCAAAGTAAAACCTGGTATTGGACAAAATATATTTCAAAGCTTGAACATGTAAAAAGATTATCAATAGAGAAGGAAAAATAATGTTTTCAGTGAACATAAGAATCAATATAGACTTGAAGTGGATTATCTACCAGAGGAAATGTATAAACTACAAGAATATATAAGAAATAAAAAACCAGTAGATAAATAGTTACAACTAAGAAAAGCAAGTGAGAGATACACCATAGGGAATTAATTTTATACCAGTCAAACAAGCGAGAATATTAAGTCTTAGCTAATACACCCCTACTAACAACTGCAGCTTCAGGATCAGGACATATATAGATAATTTCTTCATAACAGAAGGATAAGAGAAACATGATTTAGATCGATGGTGTACATAGACCAAATTGGAGATATCCTTTGTCAATTAGAAAAAAAAAAAATTATAGGTTTAATTCATATATAGAAATCGTGAAAGGGGAAAATTGTTTGAATATCTCTTTGCTTGTTAGCTGCAAGATCGGCAGCGGGGGCAGAAGCATCGGCACATGACAACGTCAGGGAAATGGCAGCAGGGGAGAGGCATCGACGCAGAACGAAGAGGGAATAAGTAGCTGTAAAATCCTAAGAAAGATAACCTAGGATTTAATTCATAGAGATAGCAAAGGAGAGAATTTTTTGAAGTTCTCTCACATGTTAACTACAAGATCAGCGGGCATCGACGTATTTCGAAGGGGGAGTGAGTAGCCATGGAGTTTCAATAGAGATGAGATGATGATTTATATTTCATATAATAAATTTCAATTTTAGTAGCATTTAGTGGGGAGTTGTTCCTCTATTTTTTCCTACAACAAATAGTGATGGTAATAAAGTATTTTGAAATAAATTCAACGTTTCCTCACCAATTAGTCCATTTTTTAATGAGAGTAATATTTTACTCTCACTAAAGCCATATTTGTCTCACATTTAGTGAGAGTATTTTTTTACCTCACTAATTTTTTGTCACTTAAAGTTATTTTTCTTGTAGTGTTAGTTGAGGAATTCAGTTCTCCAGCCTGTACTCTTGAGCAAGCTATTCGAAGTATCATAATGCTTCGCGGAGAGAGCTTTTCTTGCATGGCAATTAACCTTGTTTTGTCCATAGTGGAGGTATGGTTCTTCAACTACATTAGTTTATTGTTGCATCTCTGTTATCATCATCTCATTTATTAACTTTTTATGATTGACAACAATTGAAAATTGTTTAAATACCTCATGAAGTTATTAAAAATTACTCTAATTACTTATGCAATAGTTGGGAACTCTAGACTCACACATAAGCAACTAACCAGATCACTTGTGATTCTTTCTCATTCAAATACATAAAATTTGGTGATAAAGGGTTATCTAATAGTGCAGTGTTTTCTTCGAGATATATTTTCGTCATATGTTCTGGACCCACACATGAGGTACTAATTGCTTCTTTCTTCTTTTATCTTTTGTTAATGATTTCCTTGCAGACAAATGTAGATGAATCTGGAAACAAAACTCAAGAACTATACGATGAAAACACAATAAAGGTAATAAGAAGAAAGAAACCCTCTTTTGTTGCCAATTCATATCCTAGCTCACTTCATCTAAATTCTTCGAATAAAATTTTCATTTCACCGTCCACATGAAATACACTAATTTGGATTCACTTATGATAGTTTGCTCACCAACACTTAATGTTTTCTATAGAAAGTTGTTTGTGTGTTGTCATTAATAGAACAAAATCTGATGATCTTGTCACCAATCCTAACACTAAGAAATAAGAGGATCTGGTTGCTGCAAGAGGTAGATATGTTGGCTAATTACTTGTTATTAACTGTCGTGGTTATGCTCCTAGATTTATGTGCTCGAGCTAGTAATCATATTCTCACCATCCTAACCTGTCTATTCAATCTGATGTTAACTAAGTCTTGCACTTGATAGCACCAAACATAAAAGTTATGGTAATGATTCTTTTGCTCCAGATAATGTAAGTATATTATAGTTTTTTGTTTGAACAATCTTTCTCTTACTCGTTGATATCTTTATTTAATATCTCATGTTGATCATGTTTAAATGGCAAGCATGCTGAACAACCAGCAGATGGTGCATGCTCTACCTTTGTTTATTGCTAATTTGGGTCAGAATTGTACCAAGGAGGAACTGAAGCAAGCTCTGCCTCAGTAAGTTCACTTACCCTTTTATTCATGAGAAACAAATAAATTACACACACACACACAAAAACATAATATTGTTTTTAAATGTGTAAGCCCCTAGAGCTCTTTCTGTTTTATTTGTCAAATGTGATTTTTCATCTGCTCTGTTGCAAAAAAAAAAAAAAAAAATGGCTTGCACAAGAATCACAACGTAGAAATGTTATTCATTCCATCCTTTTGGTTTCAGCTACAAAGGATTTAACAGCCTTGATGTTCATGCCAGAGGTGGAATGCCAGTGGCATTTGCCGATTTGAGGTGTGGGCCTTGTTGCCGATTTTTGTACTATTCCTATCCCATTATAAAATTTATGTTATTTAGTTGAGATAAATTATATTTCTCAAAGTTTAATTAGTTTTACCAAATACAAAACGTCATCAACATAAGTTTTATGTTTCTCAGATTTTAGCAATGCTGCTGGAGGTGTCCTCTGAGTTTAATTTTGTTTTTCCAGTTAGAACTTGATGAATAAGCCCATTCTACACTACAATTACATCTTCTGCATGTAAGTTTAGTTTCTTTATTTTCGGGTTTTGCGGGGTAGATAAAATATGCTCACTTGATCTGCGTGGATGGGACTGTCCCAATTTTTATTTATATATTTTTTGTAGTAATGTCCTATTTACTTGATACAGTTTCTGTGTCACATTGTCCCTTAGCCTTGCCAATTTAGCACCAAGTGTCCTGCATGCTAACAACAATTTTCAGATAAAGGAACGTTTAACTACCCAATTTCTTTTCAGAATATTTGTTTAGTATGAAGGATGGTTCCAAGCTATTTGTTTAGGGTGATTGGAGAATTGTTGATACACTTTGCAGAAATCATACCAGCTTCTTATATGCACAATACCATAGCCATTTACAAGAGTTTGGTGCTACATTTCACCATGTTATCTTGTCATTTTTATCCACATGCAAATATATGCTTATTGCAGATCCTAGTAGTGCGGTCTCAACACAAAGAAACATGGTGAAATATCATCTACAGCGAAAAATAATCAAATTGGTACGTTGTAAATTGACAATGGTACAAATAGGATGCAGTTAACTAGGTGCTTCATGTTAGAGAGCCAGATGTGAATCATGTCCTGGAAATGTCACATGGCAGCAATACTTCCTCTGTAGGTGAATAAGGTCACAATAGCAACTCACGTGATAGAAATGGGGTAAGATTCAAAAGCTTGATGTTTGGGATCGAATCTTTGCTCGGATGGGTATGGTGAAGAGAAAATGAGTTAGATGACTACGATTGGGGATTTTTTCTTTTTCTATTTAGAGATTATATGAATGGTCTATTTATATTACTAGTATGACATTACTTTATTGAAGTTAGAGTTGTTAATAAATTATATTGTTGTATTTGTTATACAATTTTTTTATTTTTATTTATGATGTCATTTAGAGACTAATGTGGCTTATTTCATATAATTATATCAGAAAATAAAATTTAAAATTAAAATATAATTAATTTTGGTTTTTTACAATGACAATGGGTAATATCCTTTGTCTTTTAAGTAAGAAAATAGGTTGTCGTAGACAGCATTGTGGTTTACCTTCTACGACAATGGGTATATATTGTTGTAAAAAATGTGAAAAACAACGCATAAAAACCGTTGTGTCAATCGTTGTGATGCACCTGAATGACAACGTCCATAAATTGTTGTCGTAGAAGGGGTCTACTACACCGCCATCTACGACAACGGTTATTTTTCTTAAAAGACAACAATTTATAACCTTGGTTATTTAACAAATTTCTTATAGTGTATGTATATATAGTAAAATCATGCCAAAGTTGATTCCAAATTTATACTTTTTTGACAATTTTCTATATAATTTTTTTTTATAGATGACAACTTATGATTGGCATAAAAAAAATAAAAAACGCAAATAATTCTTTTGGTTCTTTCCATCTTATGCGAAATATGTGAAGTTAATGTTTCTTTCATAGCCTTTAGTTTCTATATTGCATATTTTACAATAAGGTATATTAAGAAAGTTGAAATTGTTTGTCGATTATTTAGGTTAGATTTGTGTCACTACATTTTGCTAATAGACAACAAATTTTATCCATTGTCTATCAAGAAAAAAAAATATGTTATTAATAGATGTGTTGTTAAAGCCACCCTTTTAAAAACAACCTTTAACTATTGTTGATTCCTTAATAGGCAATAGCAACAACAATTAATAAATGTTGTCTTTTATGTAATAATCGACAGTTTTGACTTGTTGAATGTTTCATAACACTTATATACCGTTGATTATTACTTTATATATGTTGTTTATTCATCTATATACAACTGTCCATACAACAGTAAATATTCGTTGTCTATTCATTAATAAATGACGGTGTTTAACCGTTGTTATAGTTGTTACACTTGGTAAATATTACAATAGTTTTAGGTTGTTGTCCTTTATGAAAAAACATTGTATTTACCTTTAAAGACAACAATTAAAATTGTTGCCTTTTCTTGCAAAATATGCAAAAAAAATCGTTGTCTTTCACAACAATTTTTCACATTGGTTTTGTTGCAATTTACAAATTAGTTAGAATTCGAATAGATGCAATGAAACTCATGTTCATAAACATCTACGTTCATCTTCAACTTCTCTATACCTCTATGTTACCGCTGCACTCGCCACCACACCGCTACCTTCGGCCACCGTCGTTGTTGCCGCCGACAGTCGCTATTAAACCATTTTTTTATTTCTGAGGGTAATGCCATGTCCTTAGCCCCTTAGGCTGACTCGTTATTCTACGGTTATAGTCATCGAAAACTGAAAAATATTTGCAAAGTTGAAGGATAATAATCTAAGGTAAACTTGCAGTTTTAAATTAAGATGTACCTATGTGTATTATGCAGTTGTTGTTTTGGACACTTATCAATATTTGTACTTGTACAACTAACAGGATACCCACAATAATACTCGTTGGAAATGTAATTTTTTACAGATATCTCGATGCACGCAAGTATATTGATGAATAATGCATCGATATATAGATATTTATCGATGTTAACTTGCATAGAGAAACTTAGTTTTACCCATCGGTATACGTACGTCGATATGCATAAGAACATAAATTTTGATAAAAAAAAAAAAAAGCATTTATTGACATGAACTTGTTTATCGACATCAACATACATCGATAAACGGGTTTCTCGATATATGTTGTATATGAGTGTTGATAAACTGGTTCATGACAATAAAGTTGTAGGCGGTTATATATATCGATGTCCAATAACTTAGTGGTCTATATATATGCCAATAAAGTAACCTACATTGATATTCTTAAATTAGGGTTAGGGTTTTTCGAAATTTGACTCCCTTTATTGATACTAGGTGTTTATCGACATAATTTTAAATTTATCGATCTAAACTTGTGCATTGATAAAGGTAGGTTTTTTGGAAACTCTTAATCCTAAATTTTTTATTGTTTTATTGAAAAATTCCCTTTGTTATTTTTTCCTATAGACCGCAATACATCTTCCCTAAAAAATGGGAATGTTTACAAGAAAGGCATAGAAGATATGCTACTTTTTAATCTCGAGAAGCTATCGTTCTTTGAAAGAAGGTCCATAATGTGGTTATAGAAAATCGACGATTTTGTGTGAATATGTTGTCCGATGTATATTACCAAGTAAACACGGTGGTGATAAGAGATACGTGATAGTGTCGAACCGTAATTTGCAATGTGCCACCCGATATATGTCAGTCCCAAAAATTCTACATTTCCCTTAAGCCAAAAATCCACTTTGATGAGGTTGTATCTATGCTCAGTGTCCAGGGCAACAATCAGCAAGAAACCTTAAAGCAGTTGATCGCTTTGCAAGAACAACTTATAAACTTGCAATACTCCGTCGAAAACATGATTCCAACTATTTGTGATGACCCAACCAAAGTTTGTGGTGCCTGTCGACCCTTCATTCCAAGGTCCCTATAAAATTCCCCATTTGAGGCTAACGAATTACAACAGATACACCAAATCATTCAAACTACTGTTGTGGATACGCGCATTATGTTGCACAGCTCAGTGCCTAATCACGACCCAGACTGATATTCGTTCTTGGTGCATGTCATTGGATGGTTCGTTCTTTTTAACTTGCTTTAGTATACCAATAATTTTTTTTATCCTTTCTTTTAACAGTTATTGGTACTCGTGTTCTTGCATGCATTCTAGGTCGAATTAAGTGTCGGTTTAATGACATTTGCATGCATATTTGACCGTGTATTGTTCATATTTGTATTATTGGACCATTTAATGTGTTTGAGCTCGTTTCAGGATAATACAAGCAATATAGGACCAAGAACAAGTCTCGAAGAAGTTCAGAATGAAGAACGAACCAAGGATGAAACAAGGAGAGGAGTTTCGATCCAGAAGTCGCACCCGCGACTTATGGTTGAACTGCAACCAATCCAGCAAAATCCAGAGACAAAAATCCAAGTTATGGTTTATGGCTGCGACCAGTCCAGCGAACCAAAACTTGGCTTGAGCTGAATAAATGGTTCACGGCCGCGACTCAGCTTCGCGGCCATGATCCGGTACCCTATTTTTTTATCCTGAAACACGTTTTTGGCCCATTTTTCAGCCCAACATTATATCCTCTATATATGTAAGGTCCAATTCGAATTTGACCTAACCAATCACCCATTTTACACATACCTTTAGCCACTATTCACCATGGGAAGGAAGGAATTGGAAGAGGGTTGTACATCAAGATCATCAACTCAATCTTTTGGCTCATTCTATCTTATTTTAATGTCTTCTTTGATTTTCACTTTTTTTATCCTTGTAATAGTTGACATGAGTCGCTAGCACTCTATTTTCAGCCCTTGATCATTAGTTGAACCTTGGATTTAGAATGTTTATGTAATTTTTACGGTTATTAACCGATTGGATTATGTTTTGGAATGCCCTATGTTATTTAGGATTGTTGATTCACACTTATGAATTGAATTGTGGTTTGATCACACATTTAGATATTTGTTTGTGTGTTTCTAGAATTGGGTTTGTAATCCATAATTGTTATGAATCTGATTCCCGTGTAGCGAACAATGGTTTTATTCTATTGGGACTAACATAGATTTCGGCCACTAAAATCGAGCTTGTGAGTTTTATGTCGTATCTACTCTGTTGTCTTGATTCTTAATGCATTTGGCTATTGATTCTTATAGAGCTTGTTCTAGGAATTGATAAGTTGAGTAGAATTAATTGAAGAACTTGTTTTGATTCAGGTTTGAGCCATGTTTGATAGAAAGTACATGTGCAGTGTGTTGTGGGCTTTTATAATGTATGATGTAAGGCTTAATATGAAACAACGCGATCATCTAAGTCCCAATACACCGTAGTTTGCACCACTCACACGTGTAATTTCATGTTCAAGGCAAACAGAAAGAGTGGGACATGGCAGGTTAAGAACTTTGTGCCGGACCATGCGTGCAAGCTAATTCAAGAGAATCCTCGTCCCAAGTAGCTTTCTTCGAGAATAGTGGCATCAATTATTGCACTGGAGCTTCATAGAGAGGGTCATGTCATGAAGTCAAGGGACATAATGGATGATCTTCATCGTAATACATGTCATGGGATTAATTATGATAAGACACTCATAGCACAACACCAAGCTAGGAGAATGATTTACGGGGACTATCAACAATCTTGGGGTGTGTTCCTAATGAACTTATACCATCTGAGGATGACTAATCACGAAACTTCTATTGCTCATGAGAAAACCCTTGACGATAAGTTCAAGTACGTGTTCGTAGCCCAGGTCCTTATCTCGGAGCATACACAGAATGTTGCAGGCCGGTTATTGTGGTCAACAGTGCTCACTTGAAAAGCTCATACAAAGACATTTTGTTCATAGCAGCCACCACAGATAGAAATAGACAGATTTACCCGTTGGCAAATGGTATTGGGGGCAAGGAGAAAGGAGACTCTTGGATATGGTTTCTGGGGAAACTAAGAGAGGCGTACGGTCAACCCGAAGACCTCATCATTGTATCAGGTACATCCCACCCCGAACATCTATTTTCCTTATATTTATATCATTAAAAGAGAAGTTCATTTTTTTTTTCTTTTTGTGATTGTATTACAATAGATAAAGACCGAAGCATAGGAAAGGCCATTAGAGAGCTGTTTCCTAGAGCTAGACAATGCCTATACTCATTTCATCTGAGATTAAAGCTTGGGAGATACAGCAGTAGGGTGGTCACTTTGTACAGAAAGATAACATACACGTACAGTTGTGTAATGTACCGTAAGTACATGCGAGTTAAAACTGATTAGTCATGTCGCTTTCGACTACCTTGGGAAAACTGGTCAGGAGAGGTGGGTCAAAGCATACTGCCCAGTCCGACGGTATGTGTTCATGACTTCCAACACCACAGAGTTGATTAATGCAAGAGTGGTGTGGGCTCGAGACTTCCAATGTTCCAAAAATGGTATGGAGAGCGACGTACGTTCTGGGAAACATATGACAATCTGATGGAACAGAAAGTTGCCGATAGGATACGCCTGGCTCAGGATCGTGCTCAACAGATGATTATTGAGACTATTAGGGGGATTGTGTATAATGTGAAGATCAGCCGTCACAACCATGTGGTTGAGCTTGCCAAAAGAACCTGCATGTGTCTCATATTCCAGAACGATTTGATAGCGTGTCATCATGCTTTGAAGGCATTGAGGTAGGGTTTAGAATGAAATTTACTTTTCACATATCAACGTACCTTATTATAACAAATAACCTAAATGATTTTAATTCGTATATACTATCAACTGCAGCAAGGCCTGCTACAATGTTTTGCGCTTCGTCAGTGATGCTTACAAGACTAAGACAATGCGAAAGATGTATTCTTTTCTGATCATGCCACTACCCCATCCGTCGGATTGGAGTACACCGGTCGAGCTGGTCCCAGTTGTTGTGGAGCCTCCCGATGATGTTAGGCAGGCTCAAAGACCTAAAGGGTGAAGACACATTTCTGGAAGAGAGGTTCATATCTGAGGTAGTGCAGAAAAGTACCATCAGTGCGGACAAACAAGGCATACCCGGTTAGGTGTACTACGTAAGCAACCGGTTATTCCACCCCTACCTTTAGCAATCACTGACATAGGTGAACACAGACCGAATGATTCTACAACCTCCATCAACCCTACAACTGACGAAAATAGACTTATAAAGTGTAGCATATGTTACGAGTCAACCCACACCAGGCGAACATGCCCTACCACGGGTCAATCACAACCCGACTCAGCATGGGGTCAATCCCCCCGGAAGTACCACTTTAGGTCATCATGCTGGAATTCCCTCCTCATGATCACTCATCATCTCAGTGTTGCTATCTGGTATACGTGTTTATTTATGCACTTTAAGTCTATCTGGTACACATTTATCTCGGGGTAGGAGTTTTGAGGTTGAAATTGGTTAATAATTGCATCTGTCACAGGGTAGTAATAACTAGGGGGAGAAAACATTAAGGGTTGGGATTCGTTAATTCATAAGTAGAATATTTTCATAGTTAAGTGTTTAATTTCTGTTTTAGCTCATTAGTTAATTAAGAGTCAGATTACAAACTCCCCATTACTTATATACTTATTACTATATTGCTAGTATTCGGTTTTATATTAACACCATAAATCTTCCTGCTCCCTATGGGATCGACCCTACTTATCGCTTCTACAACCTAGAAGGTTAGCTAGGTATTATTAATTTTACCGCATCGCGATAGTGCGGTCAAATTTTGGCGCCGTTTCCGAGGAGTGGTGCAGGATTTTAAGTGTTTAGTTTTATTAATGTCATATTTAGTGTAGTAATTTTTACTTTTCCTTATATAATTGCTATAAACTTGAACTCACTTAATCTGAATTTGTTTTAGAAGTGAATGATCACCCGTTCACGCTTAAGCAAAGAATTGCTTTTCGACCCAGAGATAACTCGTAGAGACCGTCTTTTGAGAAGACAAGCAAGAGAAAATAGAGAGAAATTCGAAGCTCTGCCTTTCGCAACCGAGAACTCTTCCGATTATGAACCTAAGCTAGAATTAATGGCAGCCGAAAGAACTATGAGGGAATTGGCTAACATTGGTACTACTCACCAGCCTCTCTGCATCACCTTCCCTGATCTAGGGGAGGACACTACTTTTGAACTCCGCTCAGGGTTGATCCATCTATTACCCTCCTTCCATGGGTTAGCCGGAGAAGACCCGCACAAGCACCTGAAGGAGTTCCATATTGTCTGTTCAAGCATGAAGCCCACCAAAGTTACAGAAGAACAGATATAGCTGCGCGCGTTTCCTTTTTCTCTGAAGGATTTGGCCAAGGATTGACTCTATTACCTTCCCTCTGCATCTATAAACACTTGGGGGGAAATGGAGGCCCAATTCTTGGAAAAATATTTTTCCGCATCCAAGGCTACTAACATCCAGAAAGAAATCAGTGGAATAGTACAACTGCCCGGAGAAACCTTATATGAATATTGGGAACGTTTCGAAAAGCTTGTGGCCAGATGTCCGCAACATCAGATCACTGATCAGCTGCTAATCCAATATTTCTATGAAGGTTTGGCGCAGCCGAAAAGGAACATGTTGGACTCCGCCAGTGGGGGCGACTTATGTGACAAGACCCCGACAGCAGCCAGAGCACTTATTTCGAAAATGGCTGCTAAGAGACAGCAGTTTGGGAACAAGGATGCATCTACGCGGATAGTAAGAGAGGTAAACGATTCTCAAATGGATGCCAAGATTGATCAGCTTACTAAAATGGTTCAGAAAGCTGTTATGGGGCGAAATTCATCTGTTCGACCTTGTCGAATATGTGAAACCACGAATCACACAATTGATAACTGCGAAGTTCTGGGAAATGAGCTCGAAGCACATGCCAATGATTTCGGAACTAGCAACTTTCAAGGACGGAAGTATGATCCCTACTCTCTTCCTATAACCCAGGGTGGAGGGATCATCCAAATTTTAGCTATGGTAATCAGCAAGCACAACAGAATGGGCAAAACCGACCTCCACCACCGAGAGGTATGTATTACACGAAGCAGCCAGCCGAGCAAGCACCTGACTCATCATTGGCTGATATCGTCAAGACTTTGGCCACGAATACTGTGCAATTTCAGAAAGATGCAACATCGAGCATCAAGAATCTAGAGAAGCAAGTGAGCCAGATGGCGACTGCTATCAGCCGACTGGAAAATATGCAGAGTGAAAAACTGCCAGCACAACTGGAAATAAATCCAAGAAATGTCAGTGCCATCACATTAAGGAGTGGAAATCAACTTGGAGAGCTTAAGAAGCCCGGGCAAACATTAGAATATGGTAAAAACGAAAATCTGGAAGAAACTGCAGAAGATCGAGCCGCGGCCGTGACCAACTTGCGCGACCGCGCCCTGCTCGTGGATCCGAAAGATGAAGTTTCTGTACAAGTGGCGCGACCGCGGCCTCCGAGTGCGGCCGCGGCCTTTGTTCCGCAGAAATCACTATTCTGGTTCCGAGTCCGTCTCAGTCGCTTCCTTTTCCTAGTCGCATGATTAGAACCGTATGAGTCGACAAGGAGAAAAACATTCTGGATGTATTCCGCAAGGTTGACATCAACGTCCCTTTCATCGATGCTATTAAGCAAATTCCCAGATACGCTAAGTTTTTAAAAGAGCTATGTACCAACAAGCGTAAACTCAAGGGGGATGAAAAGGTCCTTATGGGGGAAAACGTTTCAGCAATCTTCCAAAAGAAGATTCCACCTAAATGTAAGGAACCAAGTATGTTTTCATTCCATGTAGAACAGAAAACACGAACATTGAACGAGCCATGCTAGACCAAGGAGCTTCCATTAATATAATGCCAAGAACAATATTTCATGCATTAAACCTAGGACCACTGAAAGTAACTAGGATAGTAATTCAGTTAGCAGATCGTAGTAACACATACCTCGATGGCTTAATTGAAGATGTCTTAGTTGAAGTAGGCGAACTCGTATTCCCAGTTGACTTTTATGTTCTAGACATGCAAGGAGATTCTTCTACATCTCCTCCAATTTTGTTAGGGCGGCCGTTCTTAAATACCGCTAAAAAAAAAATAGATGTCAGTGAGGGGACTTTAACTATGGATTTTGCTGGGCAACTTGTTAATTTTCATATTTACGATGCTATGAGACACCCGGAGGATGTGAATTATGTTTTTTTTTTCTGTAAGTGTAATTAACCCTCTCGTAGAGGAAGTTTTTCAGTTGACATGCAGGGAACCCTTGGAGATTATGCTCACGCAGAATTTGGAGAAGGATACCTTTGAACTTTCGAAAAACCAACAAAGAGTTGGTCGAGCTTGTGGCTTCCCTCCAATTTCCACAAACAGCCAAACCAAGGTATGAGCAAAAATTCATTGACTTACCTGAAACTGATTAAAAGCTACTTCCCTCTACAGTTGAAGCACCTGAATTAGAACTCAAGTCCCTGCCCGAGCATCTAAAACACGCCTACTTGGGAAAGAGTGAAACACTGCTTGTAATCATTTCATCAAGATTGACCCCACCACAAGAAGTGGCGCTGATAGAAGTCCTAAAAGAACATAAGAGAGCAATTGGATGGACAATAGCCGATATCCATGGGATCAGCCCCTTACTTTATATGCACAGGATAGAAGAAGACTCTAAACCGCGTAGAGAACCACAAAGGCAATTGAATCCGCCAATGATGGAAGTGGTCAAGAAGGACGTAATTAAGCTATTGAACGTAGGCATCATCCATCCAATCTCCGACAGTAAGTACATCAGCCGCACACAGGTAGTGCCGAAGAAATCAGGGGTAACAGTCGTAGAAAATAAAGAGGGTGCGTTGGTCCCTACTCGATTACAAACTGGGTGGCGAGTTTGCATAGAGTACCGCAAGTTGAATTTAATGACTCGAAAGGACCATTTCCCTTTACCGTTTATTGATCAAATGCTAGAAAGATTAGCAGGGCATTCATTTTACTGTTTTCTAGATGGTTTTTCAGGATACTTCCAAACCGCCATTGCACTGGAGGATCAAGAAAAGACCACTTTCACGTGCCCCTTTGGGACGTTTGCTTGGAGAAGAATGCCATTCGGGTTGCGTAATGCCCCAGCGACATTCCAATGTTGTATGGTAAGTATATTTTCTGAGTATGTGGGTCACATTATAGAAGTCTTTATAGACGACTTTAGTGTGTATGGGGAAACATTTGATAAAAGCCTTAAAAATCTGGTACTTATTTTGAAAAGGTGTGTCGAAACTAACCTTGTTTTGAATTGGGAGAAATGTCATTTCATGGTCGAACAAGGAATAGTTTTAGGTCATATTGTCTCATCGAGGGTATAGAAGTTGATAAGTCGATGATTGATATTATTACCTCTTTGCCTTACCCCGCCAGTGTGCGGGAGATTCGTTCTTTCCTTGGTCATGCAGGTTTTTACCGAAGGTTCATCAAGGATTTTTCCAAGATCTCAGCACCTTTGTGCAAGCTGTTACAAAAAGATGTGGAATTCGAGATGACCGACGATTGTAAGGCCGCCTTTAACCAACTAAAAGAAGCACTTACCACACCACCTATCATACAACCACCGAATTGGGACCTGTCCTTTGAAATCATGTGCGATGCGAGCGATTACGCGATAGGAGCGGTGTTGGGACAAAAGACGGGGAAAGTGTCACACATGATTTATTACGCTTCCCGAACACTAAACCCAGCCCAATCGAACTACACCACAACGGAGAAAGAGCTTTTAGCAATTGTTTTTGCTCTAGAGAAATTTCGTTCGTATTTATTGGGCACTAAAATCATTGTCTATTCTGATCATGCAGCTCTGAGATTTTTACTATCAAAGAAGGAGGTAAAGTCGAGGCTAATACGGTGGATCCTCTTCCTGCAAGAGTTCGATATAGAAATAAGAGACAAGAAGGGAGCTGAGAATTCAGTGAAGGACCACTTGAGTCGTTTATCCTTACAAGAAAGTGCACACTCACTACGAGAGGAATTTCCCGTTGAGCAATTACTCGAGGTTACCCATATCCCTTACCTCACAACATTTCTCAATGCACCATGGTATGCTGATTTAGTTAACTTTCTTGCATCCCGTTATTTGTGCACTGACCTTACTAAGGCAAGAAAAGATAAATTTAAAAGCGATGCTAAGTATTTTTTTTAGGATGATCCATATCTATGGAAACATTGTGCGGATCAAGTCATTAGACGTTGTGTGCCAGAAGAAGAACATCATTCCATTTTATCTTTTTGTCATACATATGCATGTGGGGGACACTTTGGCTCTAGGAGGACCACACATAAGGTTTTAGAAAGTGGGTTTTATTGGCCTTCACTATTTAGATATGCATATCTTTTCTGTAAAACCTGTGATAATTGTCAACGAACCGGGAACAACTCCCAAAAGGAATGAAATGCCCCAAAACCCAATCATGATTTGTGAAATATTTGATACTTGGGGCATGGACTTTATGGGACCTTTCCCGTCCTCTTTTGGAAATACATATATCTTGTTAGCTGTCAATTATGTTTCCAAATGGGTGGAGGCTAAAGCCACCCGGACTAACGATTCTAAAGTTGTCGCAGATTTTGTGAAGGCTAACATTTTTTCTAGGTTTGGAGTTCCAAAAGCCATAATCAGCGACAGGGGGTCGCATTTCTGCAATCGAACCATTGAAGCTTTACTGAGAAAGTATTGTGTTTTACACAAAGTTTCCACAGCATATCACCTCCAAACGAGTGGTCAAGCGGAACATCTAACCGAGAAATTAGAACCATCTTGGAGAAAACTGTGCAACCCAACAGAAAAGATTGGAGTCTACGCCTCGATGATGCACTGTGGGCATACCGAACGGCGTAAAAAACTCCCATAGGCATGTCCCCCTATAGTCTCGTCTATGGGAAGCCATGTCACTTGCCGATCGAACTTGAGCATCGGGCCTATTAGGCTATTAAAAGATGCAACATGGACTTTGACACTGCCGGCACGCATCGGAAAATGCAACTACAAGAGCTCGAGGAAATAAGGAATGAGGCGTTTGAGAATGCACTTATTTACAAAGAAAAGACAAAAGTTTTCCACGACTCTCGCATCACGTGAAAGAAGTTCGTTGTGGGGGAAAAAGTGCTCTTGTACCATTCACATTTAAAATTGTTTCCTGGTAAATTAAGCTCTCATTGGGTCGGTCCATTTATTATTGCTAATGTTTTTTCTCATAGTGCAGTCGAAATCAAAAGTGAGAAAATAGGAAAAACATTTAAGGTTAATGGACATCTGCTGAAACCATACTTTGAGAATTTCCAGCAAGTTCCCGAAGAGTTGACTCATGTTGAAGACCCTCCTTCAATCTAACTAGGGCGACCGTTGAGCTAACGACGTTAAACAATAGCGCTTGTCGGGAGGCAACCCGATGTTTACGGTGATTTATTTCTTTCATTTTTTTTATTTTTCCGTACTTGATTAGTTGTTATTATTATGTGTTGTTTTTTTTTCGAAGTTTTCATGACCAGGAATATCATGAAAGACGAGGTGGGGGTCAAGAAAAGGAGAAAACAAGCTTAAAGCTCGAAACAGGGGCCCGCGATCGCGTCCAAGATGCGCGGCCGCGAAAAAGTGCTCCAGAAACTCACGTTTCACGCTGGACACTTAGCGCGACCGCGTCCAATCCGCGCGGCTGCGGCGTGACAGTCGATCACGGCCGCGGCATATTTTCGCGGTCGCGGCCTGTTGGATAGCAGAACAAAACCCTGGCCGCGGCCAGGTTCGTCTTTTTCATCCCCCCCCCCCCCTCCCTTTCATGAAAAAGACACATTTTGCACACACACACTCACTCGTCCACCTAGAATCACTCCAAATCCGGCCTAATTCACAACACACACACTTATAAGCACAAACTACTCCGATTAATTTCGGATTTTCACCAAGTTTGGGCAAGTCGATTTGGGCGCGAAACGCAAACATTTGAATTCTCCTCGACTAAACTCATCCGGTACGTGAAGCTATCCCTTCCCCTTCAATTTTTATCTTTAATTTCAAATTATTGTGAATGCTAGGGGATGAATTCCGTTTTTATCACTAGTTGGAGTTGAATAGTTAGGTTTATGCATTGTGTTTATCAAATTGCTCCAATTGATGATTATAGACGAGATATGCATAGGGTTAGTCGTGGAATTGGTGTGCCATTATTGTGTGCTAATTGATTTTGGTAGAAATAATGTAATGCGGAGTGTTATTTCTTTGTGACAATTTGTCGAACACCTTACATGCATCACACTATATAGCTTATTACACATCAATTTTGAAGTCTTATACCGAATAATGTATTAATTAGGATAGTGCATCATATGCCTACGGTTACATCGTATTTTTAGTATGTCTTCCTAGTTGTATCATATTTGTGCATGCCACATTGATTCAAAATTGTAGAATGAATGGCTATAGTCAGTTTTTTTTAGGTGTTTTTCATACCACGTGGATCCTCATTGTGTTTCTGGTGTAGGTACATTATCATGCCTCCCCGTGCTAGTCGTAGACAATCCAAGGGCAAGCAGCCAATGATCGAGGAGCCACCTGTGGAAGCCCCAGCCCTAGTACTACCTTCTGACCCCACTGACAGCCGACACTTAGGCTTTGTATTGACGAAGGAATCACACAAACAGCGATTCCAGAAATTGTGCAACCGACCAATCATGGCTACTCGTTACGGTCGAGACCAGCTCCTCAAGGACATGGAGATATATGAGAATGTGAACTTCCTTTTGGATTCAGCCGGGCTTCGGGGGGTCATAAAACCCCAACTGACATACAAGGGGCTGACCCTCGAATTTTTAAGCACTCTCAAGCTCATCATGGACCCCCAACAAGTGCGGTAATGTGCCCGAAAGCATCACATTTCAACTAGGGGGGCAGTCCTTCACTAAGACCATTATAGCACTCTCCAAGATTTATGATATGCCATAGCCGAGGTCCCCAATTGCCACGCTAAGTTTGATGTGCAAGCTTTTTTGGGGCAACTCATAGTTACCCCAGGACTTGTTGACGCTCAACCCTTTTCTGCCAAGAACTCAAAGAACTCTTGGATTCGTAGCCCGTGATCCGGTACATTCAGAAGCTCCTCAGCCTTACTATCTTTGCGAGGAAAGAAACAGGGGCAGCTCGCTACAATGAGTTGAAGTTGTTGTGGAATATGTTGAACAAGACGAAGGTGGAGGTAGCCGAGTTGATGCTTGAGCATTTTGAGCAAGTGCTTCTCAAATAGAGGGAGAACATATACGTGGGAGGTCTTATTACTCCGATCGCAGTTGATTGTGGCATTCCATTGGTTGACTTGACACCAGTGACCACTCAGTTCCTCCTCACTTGGGAGGATTTGGAGAAAATGAGAGTAGTAACATTGGGCTATAAAGAAGGGTTAGCCCGAACACCGTCCAACAAGACCGTCCCATATGTCATACAAAATGTGGTGACCATTCCTCCGCCTACCAAATCCGAGGCTCACTGAGGTGATGAATATCTACAGTACTCAGAACTTATCTTTGGCTTCATCAGCCCACTTGGCTGCCTCTCGACAGCCTGACGGCACTGAACTGCAGCGGTACCAAATGGGTCGAGTCCCGACGATACCTCAGCCGGACAATGACACCACTCCGGGTCAAGAGGAACCTGTTGAAGGAAGCAATCACCACCGCCAGCCTAGGCAGAAGAGGCCCTATGTTGCCATACAATCACAGTGGGAATTTCAAGAGCATATGGAAGGGCTCATTACCTCACTTCGGGATGACTTGGCTCTTTACAGAGGAGAGTCCCAATCGGGCTATCAGGATATCATGACGGCCTTTCAAGCTGGCCAAGAACGTGAGACTACATGGCACCATACTATGGAGCAGCGTTGGCAGTTGGAGGATGATCGTTGGACGGCAATGGAGAATCGTTGGGCAGTGGAAGATACCCATTGGGATCAAATGCAAATGTGGCAGCAGCAGCACCAGACATTTCAGGAGCAGCAGCAGGAATGGCAGAGATAGCAAGAGGCTCAATGGACGCATATGCAGTCCTTTTAGGGACAAGGGGGTCATTCACCTCCGCCGCCGCCTCAGTAGAGCACTGTAAGTACGCACCAAGCCGCACCACTCTTTTTTCCCTCAAACTTTGGTTTTCAACCAAGTTTGGGGGAGGGGAGGTGTGAAGTGGGGCGACTTAGCAGTGTTTTTTTGTATGTTGTCCGTTCTTTATTTTATTATGCATTTGTATTGGGCCTGTTAGCCATTATTTGAGAATTGGGCTTGTGTGCCATTGTTAGCGTGTTGGGCCTGTGAGCCGTAGTTTATCTTTGGTTATGTTTTATCGTTTTGTTTTGTTGAGTCTTATGATTTATTGTTCTTATAATTAAAGAAGATTTGCACATTAAGGTGATAACAAGTTGGCAATATGTTAATGATGAATTCTTGTGGAAAATTTGTTTTAAAATAGCACATGATAGAGCATGACGTGTAATGGAGATGAAATTAAGTTGTGAATTGAAACATTGATCATAAATTACCCTGTGAGGAATTTGAGCCTATAATTGTTCTCCCATTCTTGGAATGATTTGTATGAATTCTTTCGGTGTGTTTACCATTGGTTATATGCAATAGACTCTAGAACGCCTTGCATGTCTGTCGTGAATAAGTCGGTATGTGTTGTGGCTTATAAGATGATCTCAGGCAATTTTTGTGATTTAGCCTATTTCGAAGCCTTGAATTAATTACCCTTTTTTACCAAATTGTTGAAGAAGGAATCTCCTCTAGTTAGCCCAATTGAGTCGTGAGCCTGTTTTTGTTAGGTGAATATTACAAGCCGAACATCTTTCAAATTGGCATTTGACCTTATTGGACTAATCTAGTTAAGAGGGAGGCGAAATGAGAGGTAGTCGGGGATGTTATTCGGGATTATTATGGGCTGAAAAAGGGGATAAAAGTAGAAGATGAAAAGAGAATATGTGATAGAAAGATCAAGAAGGTTTCCCCTCGCATGTGCTGAAATTTTTAGACTCTTTGAGTTGTGCAATGCAAAAGAAAAAAAAACAAAAAAAACAAATATTGATTCAAGTTGACATGAAACATGAGTTGAGGAGGGGAGTAAGGAAAGTGCTAAGTAAAGAAGAAAAAGAAAGATGAAATCCGGGTAGTCCCAGAAAAATGTGGTACCCAAAAGAGAAAAAAATAGTGAGAAAAGAAAAGCACTTGGTTGAAAAAAAGAAAAAAAGAAAAAAAGGAAAAAAAAAAGATAAAAAAAAAAACTTTTGTGGGGAGAAGAAATTATTCTTTGGAGTGATTTACTGAAATTTGGAGAGGGAGGTATGAGTGATTATTTTGAGGGGTGGTTGAGTTAGGAATAACTCGGTTAGTCCACTTGTTAGTCACTTTCACCCAAAATTTATCCCACCCTACCTAAGCCTACATTACAACCGAATTAAAGACCTTTTTTATTCTTTGCCACGCATGTCGAGTACTAGATCCGGCTTTAATAATTGGCAAGCATATGGTGGTCGTTGCATATAAGTCAGTGTGAGTGAAATACTTTGCATACCTTAAATACTTGAGAGACAAGTGATACACATTTCCGGTGATGATCAATTGTTGAAAATCGTAAGTGTTGAAAGTAGTTGAAGTTGCTCTGTCAAATATGCTCGTTTACATCATGCTGCTGTGCTTTTGATAAACTTTTCTGAAACTCATACTTGCCACTTAAAGTGCCTTAAACCCGTGTCTTGATTGTTTGTTTAAATTTAGATTTATTGGGGACGAATAAAAGGGTAAGTTTGGGGGATTTTAGTACACGCATTTATTTATGCACTTTTAAGTCTGTTAAAGTGATGATTTGTAATGTTTGCGTGTATAAGTGATCGTGTTTACCTTGTTTTTATGTCTTTGGATCATTTGACATCTTTGGTTTCGTTTTGAGCTAAATAGGTAATTTAAGGCTAAGTATTTATACACGGCTGAATGTTCAACGAAGGAATGGAGTCCGAGACGTCAAATAGAGAAAAAACGCAAGAAAACAAGGAATAGAACACTGCGACCGCAACCTAAGTGCGCGGCCGCGGTCAAACTAAAGAAAACAAGTCACAAACACTGAAGAAGTGGCGCGGCCACAGCGTGATGTTGGATGAGAAGCGGGCACGGCCCATCTGCGAGGTCACGGCCCAATAAGGCGGCTATTTAATCCTTGGGCCACAAGACCTCTGATTTTGAGCCCAAAATCAACCCAACTTGACTTCTTTTATAAAAAGGGACTCTTATGCTCGGAAATTGGACACTTTTACATTACGAGAGAGCAAGATTGAGAGGAGACTGAAGGAGACGAGCAATCAAGATCGATAGTATTCGGGTTTTTCATTCCTTAGTTATTTAAATTATGCACTTTCATTTAATTTATCTTTTGTCACCGCCATGAGCGGCTAGTAGGTTATTTCAGTCCTTAGTCGAGTCGAACCCTAGTTGTACTATCATGTGATTTTTACAGTGATTGTTAAACAATTGATTACCTTGTAACGTTGTTATGCTATTTGATTATCTTTCAATGCTTATGTGTTACTGTGCTAGATTGATCACCTAGAATTATAATTTCATAAGTAATGCTAGGTTATAATCGTAATCCGTAATCCGTAATTGTTACGAACCTATAGCCACTTAGTAGCGAATAGCGAGTGATATCACTAAGGTAGTATATAGCTCGGTCTGAATGGATCCGAGCTTACAAGGTCCACACCGTGTCTATTCCGTTATCCTAGTGCTCTAGGCGTCCGGTTAATGAGATCCAAAGAGCTTGTTCTGAGATCACTCAACTGGATAGACTAACCAAAGAGCTTGTTTTGGTTAGTTAATCATACGGGATAACAAGGTTAGCGAGCTTGTTGCTAATCTCAGGGTAGGAGTTTTGAGGTTGAAATTGGTTAATAATTGCATCTATCATAGGGTAGTAATAACTAGGGAGAGATAAGATTAAGGGTTGGGATTCGTTAATTCATAAGTAGAATATTTTCATAGTTAAGTGTTTAATTTCTATTTTAGCTCATTAGTTAATTAAGAATCAGATTACAAACTCCCCATACTTATATACTTATTACTATATTGCTAGTATTCGGTTTTATATTAACACCATAAGTCTTCCTGCTCCCTGTGGGATTGACCCTACTTATCGCTTCTACAAGCTAGAAGATTAGCTAGGTATTACTAATTTTACCGCATCGCGATAGTGCGGTCACTATCAGCTAAATCTACACCGAGCAACGTCCATGGCATCGGGGACCTAGGAGCCTTGTTATCTATGGTCCTCTCGAGATGCTAATACAACACCCATGTTGAGCTGGGCAAGTCCATGCCGCTCATGTAGGGTTGTCTTTTCTCTTCAGTTGTTGGAGGTATCGGCGTGTATTGAACCTACATTTAACATTACAAAAGGTTTTAGTTAGCCAGGCAGAACAAGCAAAACGTTATGAATTCACATTCACTATGATTGGACGAAAATGAAAAATTCAACTTTCGATTTACATTTACAAAAAATAAACCCGTTTCTGAAGAGTCTTATCTAATGAATATCAATGGAAAACGAGAAAATCAAGATTCAAAATATTTGATGAAAAAACGAAAAGTGATAAACTAATTTAAAGTTGATACACACAAGAAATAAAAGAAAAGATGAGAAAAGATATGTCCAACCCTGACATATTTTAGACCTTCTCCTACAAGGAAAGTATAACTAACCTAATTGAGTCGATTTTGATAAATTCTCCTTGTATGTTAATTCTCATTGTCATTTCATTACATTATTAACGTATATGATGATAGGAACCATATAAGTATAAAAGGCTTTTTTAAGAAGTTATTTTCTTATTGTTTTATTAAAATATTAATTAACACTTTAGCCTCCTAAGTTGAGACTAGAGAAGTATTATGTTAAAGGTAGTGTTAACTAATCGAGAATTAATTAAGGAGGTTCTTCTGTAGATAATATTTATAGTTTACTTTTTAAAAGAATACAAATTAATGTTGTCAGTATCTGGCCGGATCAGTCTTTTTATTGAATCGAAAATGGGTGCTTGGTTCAGTCCGAGAAATTCTATAAAATCATTTTTTTCTAGTTCGACCAGGAAAAATCTAACTGAACTAGAAAAAATTAAGAATGCTAGAAGAACCAATTAGTTGCACTTTTTTTTTTTTTTTGATTTTTTTCTTACTTCAGTTATATATGGATTTCTTTTACTTTCAGTTTATGAGTTTATAAAATTATAATAAGATACTCATATTTGTTTGGAAACAGATTATCAAGAGAGAAAAAAAAAAGAAAAAAAAACTATAAAACATCATATTTTTTTTTTTAAATATCCATATTTTTAAGTAATATATTGAGTTTTGATTATCTTTATTTAAATTTAAGTTTTAATAGACGATTTTTTATGTAATTATTTATTTGTTGTGGATGTTAGTAACTTAGTATACATGATTCCATTACAAAAACAAATGGTGACTATCAGTTTTCAGTTAAACTACCAAACTCGTCTGATCTAACTGGTTGAACCGAGTTCATCGATGGTGAGATCGATTTTGAACTCCGATCCGATTATAACAGCACTGATATAAATAATGCGCATAGGTAATATATACATACATATACATATTTATAAAAAAAGGAACAGAAGATAAAATATATTTTCGTAGGACATCCACGTACCCTTTAAATATTTTTATATACGCATGAAATATATCATATAAAGGTTGTGAATCGGTAATGGTCTTAAAAAATTTGTAATAGCAAGTCATTTGGTGATTGTTTGGTATAATATTTATTAATGGGTTAATTTTACAATGCAACCTGAACTATGTGGATTGTGTTCATTTCTTATCTAAATTGAATATTTCCTGTATAATGCGTCGTTGTTGCAATTTACAACTTCGGGCATATTTTTTAGCTATATATGACATGTGCCATGTATATGACCTTATTTTTCTGCTTTTTCATTTTTTTTATTGACTTAATATATTATACTACCTTCGTTTTTTTTAGATGTCTTTTTAACTTTAGTGTTTTGTTTATAAATAGTTGTTCTTTTAGGATTTTTTTCTATATTTTTTTCAATAGTACCCCTATAATTATTCCTAAAAAAACTCTAATTATTTAACCTACCATATCTATATAATCTAAGTGAGTTATTTGTCCACTTTGCATACCTCTTAATTTTCTTATCCAAACCTACAAGAACATCTAAAAAAAACGGAGGTAGTATTATACATTCAAAATTATTTTTATTTTTTATTCAAAAAAACTTAAAGTAATTATTTTTTTTTTTAAATTCTAAAATTCATATAAGATTCAAAAAAATAAAAAGATAAAAAAAATTATTTCCCAAAATTATTTTAAATATTTTTAAATTCATTTAAAATTCAGAAAAATAAAAATAATAAATTTTTTAAATTCTGAAATTCATTTAATTTTAGAAAATAAAAATTTATTATAAAAATTCCAAAAATCCTGAAAAATTTAAAAAAAAAAAGTTTACTTCTGAAAAGTATTTTAAAAATTCTAAAATTCGGTTAAAATCCAGAAAAAAAAAAACATTTCTGAAAATTATTTTAAAAATTTTAAAATTCACAAAAGTAAAAGATTTATTTTTTAAAATCAGTTTGAAAAATGTTGTCTCCTTTGAAAAATGTTGTTTTGTTTTCTGATATCTTATCAAAAGTTTACATAATCAATTAAACCAATGAATATTAAATTACACCATCCCTTGCACACCAACTTAATCCGAAAATTAAAAATGAAAATTAGTTAATCAATTTAACCAACTTCCCATCTCTTGCACCCCAATCAATTTGGTTAATGTTGTTTTGTTTCTGAAATCTTATAAAAAAAATTAGCAACAGTGCATCAGGAAGCAAGGAGGTGAAATTGGTTACCGAGAGCAGGTTAGGGTTCGACGAATTTGAATCGGCAGTTGATTCGTGTTAAGCAGTGGTTGACCCAAAATGCGAATACAGATATGGGGGCATTTTGAGAAATGCATTCTTCAATGGTTCGGATCGAAACTAGGTTGGGGTTCGACGAATCAGAATCGGGTTCTAATTCTGAGTGAGTGGTTGACCCAGAATGGGACATACGGGGGCAGTGTATTTTGATTTGTATGCTTCAATGACTTACCCGAGTTAAATCATATGTTCGATAACGGACTGGACTCGAATTCATATTCTTGTTGAAGATTGGCATTTTTAGGAATTAGGCTTCGGTGCCGCAAAAACCCAAGTTTCATCGGCGCAGCTTTTTTCTAGCTCGTTCTAGAAAGCAGCACGACATCGTCACTATTGCACTCTACTTATACATACATATGCCAAATTTTGAATTTTAGATCTTTTAGAATAATTTTCAATAATAATTTTTATTTTTCTGAACTTTAAATGAATTTTAAGAAATTTAAATCATTTTCAGAAATATTTTTTTCATTTATGGATTTTAACTGAGTTTCATAATTGTTAATTCATATTTCACAAATAATTGTTTTAATATTCTTTATTATAAATGATTTTTTTTATTTTTTAAAAAATTTCTAAGATAATTTTTATTTTTATTTTTCTGAAATTAAATGAATTTCATAATTTATAAAATAAATTTTTAAAATTTATTATTTTTTCTGAATTTTAAATGAATTTCAGAATATTTAAATTTTTTTATTTTTTGAATTTTAAATAAATTTTAGAATTTCTTAGAAAAATTAATAATTATCTTAAGTTTTTTAAGAAAAAAAAAATTGAAATATATAATATAACATTAATAAGTCAATAAAAAATGAAAAATTATAAAATGAAGTCATGTGCGTGGCACTAGCACATGACATACATAGCCAGAAAATATGGCCGGAGTTACAAATTGCAAGAATAATACATTATACAAATTGTGATCGGAAAATTATCTAGTTTAGGCAAGTAATGGAAAAAATCCACATAGTTCAGACTGGATTCTAAAAGTAATCCCTTATTAATTTGAGTAAGAAATTTTAGACCTACTGCCATACAAGTTAATATATCCATCATTATATGTCAAAATCTTGTCAAATGAGTTAGATTCCCACTCTAAATAAAATTGTTGAGTAGTTCTGTCGTATATTAGTTGCACAGAGTTTAGATCGTTGCAATTCAGGTTGAGGGGAATCTGCGGATTGTGTGCAATTTTTTTATGAAAATGTAGTATTAATGTTAATGTTGAACGGTAATACTTATTCTAAAAAATTATATTATGTTAAAAAAGTAGTGTTTGTCCTGGAAATTATTAATTACTTTTTTTGAATAAATATATTATACTATAAGATAGTATCTTTCTTCAGAACAAATAAGACATTATAATATTATATGGTCATGAAAAACTCCAAACATTAATTCCACAGATCTGGCAATATGAAATTTGTGTACAAAAGAATATGTGTGAAATTGGGTAGACGTGTATTTGAAATTCATTTGTATTTTATTCTAAAATGAATTTTGAATAATTTAGTTGGTTTGAGTGAGTGTGAGAGTCAAAGGTTAGTGGAGCACTTTGCAAGTCATGGGAGGTAGTGTGTTTGACAATTTGATGTAACAATGTCAACAAAGCAGCTTCCACACGAATCTCATTAACTTGCAAACTCCCCCAACTTATGGAACTTACACCCGCCTGCCGATTAATGTACATCATAAGTATTAATATGAAATAGTAAATACATAAAATTGATAATGTTATTACAAAGTGGATTAAAAAAATTTATATTTTCAAACTGAAAAAACATGGGAAAAAATCTATAAAATAGAGAGAATACAATAGATCGCATTTAGAAAGTATATGGATGTAAGTCAAGAAAATGTCTAGACTAACAATTAGTCATGAAGGATAAAAAAATACTCCCACATCCTATTATTAGAGTCATGTTTCTGGTACACGTGATTATGCATTGATTTTAAGTCGCTTTAAGTGTCGTTTTAATGACATTTACATGCATATTCGACCGTGTAGTGTTCATATAGTATTATTGGATCATTTAATATGTTTGAGCTCGTTTCAGGACAATACAGATAATATAAAACCACGATCATGTCTCAAAGAAGTCCGTAATAAAGAAACGAGCCAAGGATGAAAAATGGTGACCATGCTTCGAACGAACTGTCACCACCGCGACCAATCTACCGAAATCCAGCCAAAGAGCCAAGTCACGGTTCGCGCCCGCGACCTCTATTTGCGGTCGCGACCACGACTCGGATTCGCGGCCGCGACCCGATACCCTATTTTTAATCTTGAAACATGTTTTTGGCCATTTTTTCAGCCCAACACTTTCTCCTATATATATATAAGGTCAATTTCGAATTTGACCTTACCTATCGCCCATTTCTCACACATATTCAGCCACCATTCACCTTTAGAAGAAGGAAATTGAAAGAGGGTTGAAGATTAAGATTATCAACTCAATCTTTTAGTTCATTCTATCTTATTTTCATGTCTTCTTTGATTTTCACTTGTTTTATCTTTGAAATAGTTAATATGGGTGGCTAGCACCCTTTTATTCACCTTGATCAATGTGGAACTTTGAGTCGAAGATATTTATGTGATTATTGTGGTTAATGTTACCAAATGGATTGTGTATTCAAGTGTTTTATGTTATTTGTTGTTATTGAGTCACATTTATGAGTTGATTATTGGATTGATCACCCTTTAGGAGATTGATGAATGTGTTTCTAATAGTCGGGATTAGTATCCGTGATTCTAGTGCTTTCGACTCTTTTGTAGCAAACAATGAATATTCATTAGTGATAACATAAAGTTCGACCTCTAAAACTGAGCGTATGAGTTTTATGTCATATTTATCTCGTTGTCTTAGTGCCTAATGCATTTGACTATTGAATCTAAGAGAGTTTGTTCGAGGATTTGGTTAAATCGAATAGGGTTAGTCGAAGAGCTTGTTTTGATTAACTAAAATTAAGAGACAACAAGGCTACTAGAGCTTGTTAATAGTCTTGAGATAAGGGCTTGAATCACAATTAATTGAGCATTAACAATAGTTGCATAAATTATCTAGACTAAAGGGAAGCACGGTCAAGGGTGGATCGTTTTTAATACTTGAAAAATAAAAATCAAAAAATCTATTATATTGTCTTTGACCAATTCCTTACTTGAATTCTAGTATTAATTGCTTTCAATTTCGTTTAATTCCTTTTTACTGCTAATAGTATGTTGTTAGTTGATCATTAAACCCCATCCCCCCCCCCCCCACCCTTTATTGCTTTCTTAAGTTGTTTATTTCCTACATATTTAATTTTAATTGCTTGATATTGAAATCGAAACTAATCAGTTCTTCCCTATGGGTTCGACCCTTGCTTGCCACTCTACTTAGTAGGTAGTTTGTAAGGTTAGTATTGTTTCTACAATACGATATTAATTTGGTAGCGTATTCGACGCGTGCACCAAATTTTGGCGCCGTTTTCGGGGAACGGAGTTGATTAGTGTTGTTTTCAATATTCAAGCACTATTTTTAGTTTTATAGATAGTTGTTTATTTGTTAGTGATCTTGATACTTACTATATTTTTTCTTGCTTGTTGCATATTAGTGGATGTTCACGTGCTCACAAGGAGAGAAAGGGATGTTATTTGAACCGGATATTGTTGAGCGTGAGCGAGTTTTGAGGAGAGGAGCCCGGTTATTTGAGCAAATCAGAGGAGAATTTGAAGGATTAAATCGTGCACTTGAAGAAGAACCGAGACAAGAAATGGAGAATGAAAGGGTACCTGAGAGGACCATGAAGGAGTTAACAAACACGGGGGTTACACATCAACCCTTATGTATTACCTTCCCCGAGTTTGAACAAGACATGATTTTCGAATTGAATTCGGTTCTTATACACTTGCTATCATCTTTCCACGATCTTTTGGGAGAAGGCCCACATAAAATCTCAAGGAGTTTCATATTGTGTGTTCAAGTATGAAGCCTACAAAGGTGATAGAAGAGCAAATTAAGTTAAGGGTCCCCTTTTCTTTGAAAGATCTAGCCAAAGATTGGCTATACTACCATCCACTGGCTTCTATTACAACGTGGGAACAACTAGAGAGACAATTCCTTGAGAAGTACTTTCCGGCCTCTTGGGCCACAAATATTCGGAAGCAAATCAGCGGTATTAGACAATGCCAAGGAGAGACATTATACGAGTATTGGGAAAGGTTTAATAAGTTAGTTGCTAGTTGCCCACAACACCAGATCACGGATCAACTTCTTATAAAGTACTTCTATGAAGGCATGTCCTTGATCGATCGAAACATGATTGACTCGGCAAGTGGAGGAGCATTGGTTGACAAGACTCCAATAGCCGTTCGTTCGTTAATTACCAAGATGGCTGCAAATACCTAACAATTTGGGTGTCGTGAGCCACCAAGGACGGTTAGGGAGGCACATGATTCGACCATGGATGACAAATTGAAGCAGCTTACTAACTTGGTAAAAAAGGTGTCATCGGGCAACACTCAAGCCCCTAGGCCATGTAGGATTTTCCAAACAACCAACCATAATACCGACACATGCCCAATCATGGGTGAAGAGATCGAAGCTCACGCAAATGTTGTTGGAAACTTCAACAGGGGAAGGAGGTATGATCCTTATTCTCAAAGTTACAATCCCGGGTGGAGAGATCATCCAAACTTTCGGTATGGTAACCAAGGTAGCCAACAAAGTGACCAAGGCCAAGGTCGAGCACCTCAACCGAGAGGAATGTACCAACAAAAGCAATCAACCGAATCATCATCCGGTCCATCATTAGAAGACATTGTGAAGAGCCTAGCAACCAACACAGTCCAGTTTCAGGACCCTCAATCGAGCATCAAGAACCTTGAAACGCAAGTTAGCCAACTTGCAACCTCAGTGTCTCGACTCGAAAGTGCAAACAGTGACAAACTACCGGCTCAACCAGAAATCAATCCTAAAAACGCCAGTGCCATCACCCTCAGAAGCAGAGTGATGCTCAGAGAGCCTAACAAGCCCGGGCATCCTTTGGAGGATGGAATTCAGGGGGAAACTGAAGGAGAAAGTGAAGTTGATGGTTGTTTCGAGGAGAAGGTTGTGCCCCCGAACCCTTGTCGCGGCCACGACCAGGTCAGCGGCACACATCCTCCAACTGTTGTTAACTCGTCCCGGTGAAATTTGAAGTTTCACCTCCTATCCCAACTCAACCACTCTCGTTTCCAAGCCGAGTCATAAAAGCAGTGGATAAGAACAAAGATATGGAGATGCTAGAAGTTTTTCGGAAGGTGGAGATAAACATCCCTTTGATTGATGTCATAAAGCAAATCCCGAGGTATGCTAAGTTCCTCAAGGACTTGTGCACCAACAAGAGAAAGCTAAAGGGGAATGAAAAAGTGATTATGGGAGAGAATGTAACCGCAATCTTCCAAAAGAAACTTCCACCGAAGTGTAAAGATCCCAGAATGTTCGTAATTCCATGCAAGATAGGTAACTGTAAGATTGAACGTGCAAGGCTCGACTTAGGAACTTCAATTAATGTTATGCCACACTCAATTTTTCATTCTTTAAATTTGGGGCCACTCAAGGAAACAAGAGTCATCATTCAACTAGCCGACAGAAGCACTTCGTATCCCGATGGGGTGATCGAGGACGTGCTAGTTGAAGTCGATGAACTCGTGCTCCCGACTGATTTTTATGTTTTGGACATGCAAGGCGATTCATAAATATCCACACCGATCTTGTTGGAAAGAACATTTCTAAACACTTCCCAAACCAAGATTGATGTTTGTGAGGGCATCCTCACGATCGAATTTGATGGTAGAACTGTCAAGTTCAATATCTTTGATGCAATGCAGTTCCCGGAGGATGTTCATTCCGTATCTTTCATTGATGTTATTGATCCACTTGTGGAAGAGTTGTTTGAGTTGTCATGTAGGGATTCAATGGAAGTTGCACTCACCACTCACTTAGAGAAGGGAAAAGAAGAGGTTTGGGAGACTAATGAGGCATTGGTGGACAGTGGCACAAATGCATGCACCTAAGCCATCCCTACCAAGATATGAGCAAAAGTTCATTCCGTTGCCGGATTCACAAAGATGTTACCTTCTGCGGTCGAAGCTCCGACCCTTGAGCTCAAGTATCTTCCTAACCACTTGAAGTATGCTTACCTGGAGCAAATGCGACACTACCAGTGATCATCTCATCCAAGTTGTCTCCAAACCAAGAAGCATTCTTGATAGAGGTCCTTAAAGAACACAAGGGGAAAATTGGTTGTACTATTGCCGACATCAATGGCATTAGTCCATCTCTTTATATGCATCACATTCTACTAGAGGAGGATTCAAAACTAAGTCGGGAACCACAAAGGAGACTTAACCCACCTATGATGGAGGTGGTGAAGAAGGAAGTCATCAAGCTACTCGACGTTGGGATTATCTACCCTATTTCGGATAGTAAGTATATAAGCCCGACATAAGTCGTGCCTAAAAAGTCGGGAGTGACGGAAGTGGAGAATAAAGAGGGGGAATTGGTTCCCACCTGTTTGCAAACCGGGTGGAGGGTGTGTATAGATTACCGCAAGTTGAACGTCGTGACCCGCAAAGATCACTTCCCCTTGTCATTCATTGACCAAATCTTAGAAAGATTGGCTGGACATTCATTTTATTGCTTCTTGGATGGATACGCTGGTTATTTCCAAATAGGCATTGCACCCGAAGATCAAGAGAAGACCACCTTTACATGTCCCTTCGGTACTTTTGCATGGAGAAGAATGTCATTTGGGCTATGCAACGCCCCGGCCACTTTTCAAAGGTGCATGGTAAGTATCTTTTCTGAATATGTTGAGCATATTATAGAGGTCTTCATGGACGATTTTAGCGTCTATGGTGAGTCTTTTGAAAAATGTCTTTATAAATATTGTTAAAATCTTGAAAAAAGGTGCATGGAAACTAATATTGTGTTGAATTGGGAAAAATGTCATTTTATGGTTGAACAAGGCATAGTTCTTGGGCATATCATTTCATCAAAGGGCATTGAAGTTGATAAATCCAAAGTTGATCTTATTACTGCCTTGCCTTACCCCGCAACTGTGCGAGAAGTGCGATCATTTCTTGGCCATGCAGGTTCTACAGGCGATTTATCAGGGATTTCTCAAAGATTTCAGCCCCTCTATGTAGGCTATTGCAAAAGGATGTCGAATTTTAGATGTCGAATGATTGCAAGATCTCCTTTGATCAGTTGAAAGAGGCCCTTACATCACCTCCCATTATCCAACCACCGGAGTGGACACTATCGTTCCAGGTAATGTGCGACGCTAGTGACTATGTAGTAGGAGCTGTCTTGGGGCAACGAAAAGGAAAAGCGGCTCATGTGATCTACTATGTCTCAAGGACCCTAAATCCGGCACAAGAAAACTATACTACCACAAAAAAAGAACTTTTGGCTATAGTTTTCGCTTTAGAGAAGTTTAGATCATACTTACTTGGTACTAAGATTATCATTTTTTCTGATCATGTAGCTCTTCGGTTTCTATTATCAAAGAAGAAAGCTAAACCAAAGACTCATAATATGGATTTTGCTACTTCAAGAATTTGATTTGGAAATCAAGGATAAGAAAGGGGAGGAGAATTCGGTGGCTGACCAGTTGAGCCGATTGACACAAGAGGAGAACGAAATGCCTTTGAAGGAGAGCTTCCCCAATGAAAAGTTATTTATAGCCTCTGATGATGTGATACCGTGGTATACATATTTGGTAAATTACCTTGTTGCTAAAGTATTTCCTACCGGGATGACTAAGGCTCAAAGAGACAAGTTAAGGAGTGACGCCAAACATTAAGTGTGGGATAATCCATACTTGTGGAAGCATGGATCCCACCAAGTTATTCAGAGGTGTATCCCGGAGTCTGAATTCCACTCCATACTTGCTTTTTGCCACTCTTACGCTTGTGGCGGGCATTTCGGTTCAAAGAGGACTGCACACAAGGTCCTAGAGAGTGGATTCTTTTGGCCATAGCACACACATTTTGCAAACCATGCCTCAATTGCCAAAAGACCGGTAATAATTCCTAAAGGAATGAGATGCCCCAATACCCCACTATGATTTGTGAGATTTTTTATACTTGGGGCATGGACTTTATGGGACCTTTCCCTTCATCATATGAAAATCTTTACATCTTACTTGCTATTGATTACGCTTCCAAATGGGTGGAGGCCAAGGCCACTTGGACTAACGATTCTCGAGTTGTTGTAGATTTTGTGAAGTCTAACATTTTTTCTAGGTTCGAGATCCCGAAAACCATCATCAGTGACAGGGGGACACATTTTTGCAATCGCACTGTCGAAGCATTGTTAGAGAAATACCATGTTCTGCACAAGGTCTCCATAGCGTATCATCCCCAAACAAATGGTCAAGCCGAGACATCCAACTGGGAGATCAAATCTATTTTGGAGAAGACGGTTCAGCCAAACCGGAAAGATTGGAGTTTGAGACTTGAAGATGCTTTATGGGTGTACCGAACTGCGTACAAAACTCCCATTGGCATGTTACCGTATCGATTGGTTTATGGGAAGCCGTGTCACCTACCGATCGAGCTTGAACACCGTGCTTATTGGACAACCAAACGGTGTAACATGGACCATGATGCAGCCGGCACACACCGCAAACTGCAATTGCAAGTGCTTGAAGAGATCCGGAACAAGGCATTTGAGAATGCACTAATCCACAAAGAAAAGACAAAGGCCTTCAATGACTCTCATATCAGTCGGAAGACTTTTGTTGTTGGCGAAAAAGTGCTTCTTTAATCTCTCACCTCAAGGTGTTTCCTGGTAAGTTGTGTTCCCGTTGGATAGGTCCATTTGTTGTGTTTAATGTATTTCTTCATGGCGCAGTTGAGATTAAAAGTGAGAAAACGGGGAAGATATTTAAGGTAAATGGGCATCTGCTCAAACCTTTCTTCGAGACGTTCCAACAGTTGCCCGAGTACAACACACAATTCGAGGACCCTCCAACCAACTAAGTGATGCATCAGTCGAGCCAACGACGTTAAACAAAAGCGTTTGTCAGGAGGCAACCTGACGTTTATTGCTTTCGTTTGTTAAATTTCGTAGTTTAGATTGTTCACTTGTCTATTTTTAATTGTGTCTTAGCATTTTGGTTTTAAATGTGTAGCGATTAAACACCACAACCAACCCCTAGCCTTTCAAATGCAAGAAAATAGCACAAAATGGGGGTGAGGAAGGCAAAAAACAGGGCATTTTTTCGCGCCCAAAATTGTGCTCGAGAGCCTAAGCCACAACCGCGACCAGATTTTCACCCTCAGTTTTTCGAAAAACTTTTCGCGCCCGCAAACATATGTCATGGCCGCGACTTTAGGGATAGGTATTATCTTCAGACAACTGGTTGCACCTGCGAAAGATTGTCGCGCCCGCGAACTGTTCAGCGCTATAAACCCCAATACGCAAAAAAAAGGTCATTTATCCCCTCTCTTCGAAATCTTGCGAGGAACACACACAAATCTCCCGAAATTTCTCAATTTTTCACTTCTAAAACTCATTCAAAACACACACCACTCACTACCCACTATATTGCACACACATTCATCTGATTAATTTTTTATTTGGAGCATAAATTCCAGTCGGATCACAAAAGGGCGCGAAAAATCACCAATTCAAATTTCTACGTCTAAACTCGATCGATAAGTACGGTTATCCCCCTCTTTTGATCCATTATAGCATATTATTGAATCCATTGTTTAGATTGAGGGTTAATTTCATGTTTGCTTGCGTTTTCATTGAATTTGGTTATACATACAATTAATTGTATTGAATTTTTTTACCAATTGATATGTATTTATGCATTCTATGAAACTTGATTTGATAGTTCGTATAATTGCTTGTTGATTGAGTGAGTAAATTATTTGAGTAAAGATTTGTGAGTTTCGGAATGAAAAATTCATTGTGGCAATTCATCGAACATGTGATGAGCGTCAAATTGTTATGCCTATTTTAGCTAATTTTGACTATCTTTCCTAGTTTTTTAGTCCAATTTTTTATATTATCATAATGTATAACCTTATCTAATTGTGAATTGGTTGTCATTGCATAGTTAACACACTTTGACTTGTTTATGTTGGACATATAGTCGAATTTAGGTATACTTAGGTACTTTATATGTGAATTTTGATTCGTTGTATTGTCCCTAGTTTTAAAGATTGGGTGTGTTGATTGTAGAATTCAATGGCACCTCCAAAAGCCACCACAAGCAAACACAAATGAAAGGGGAAGGCGCCCATACAAGAGCCCGAGATTGAGCCACCTCAAGTCCCGGCATCTACTCTCCCTTTTGTTCATAGTCGGTTATTCGATATTATGTTGGAGAACCCCACACATCAGGACCGGTTCACAAAGCTCTTTCATTGACCCATCACGTCCACCCGATATGGCCAGAATGACATCCTTGAGGCCATGGGCATCCTCCGAAATGTGAATACCCTGTTGACTCTTGTAAAACCCTGGAATTTATGGAACCGAAGCCAACATACAAGCACCTCGTGTGGGAATTCTTTAGCACACTTGAGATTCTGGCCGACTCCGAAAAGTGTGATGCCAGACCGTACAGCATAACGTTTCAGTTGATGGGCACTACAAAGACCCTCATAATGAGGGAATTGGCCACCATATACGGTTTCCCCGAGCGCATTACCTCATCCGAGGTAGCTAAGGCCTGAGCCTTTGATATCTAGACTTCTTGGGGGCAAAACACTGCCACCCCTGGTCTAGTCGAGCCTCAGGTTTTCTCGGCTAAGAATTCGAAAGTGACCTGGATTCGGAATCCAGTGGTCAAGTACATCCAGCGGCTTCTTGCACTAAACACTGTTTGGAAGATCATAAACAGGAGATTGTTGTGTCAACGAATTGGATGTGCTATGGTCCATACTGAAAGGCATTCCAAGGAATTATGAAGACATTCTCGTTGCTCAGTTCGAGAGGGTACTAAATCGTCAGCACAAGCAAATCTTCATTGAGGGCCTAATCACTCACATAGTCGAACATCTCGGTATCCCGCTGACAGATTTTTCTCCAGTATCCACATCGTACCATCTCACTTGGGAGTATATGGAGAACATGCGCATTGTCGCATTGGGATATAGAGATGGGGTACCCCGGAGAGAACAAGACGGTGCCCTACGTGATCTAAAACAGGGGCCCGTTCCTCCGGTTGCCCAACCATAGTTGACATGGATTGTTGACCTTCGGAGCACTGCAAACCTGAGCATGAGCTCCCCGGCGCACATGGCAGCTTCTAGGGATTCGGATGCCACAGAGCTAAGAAATTACCAAACAGGAAGGGTTCCGGTTCCCCAGGAAGAAGGAGAGGAAACAGAGCAGAGGCAGGAGGAAGCAGGCAGACGAGCAGACCACAGAGGAAGAGGTCCACTGCAGCTATCCAATCCCAATGGGACTTCCAGACGGATGTGGATAGCCGATTCACTTTAGTGGAGGACCGCCTCACTTCCAGAGAGGAGCAGCAGCAGACCATTCTTGCTGCTCTAGCTACTCGGAGTGAGACAGAGGACCCACGTTGGGCCCAAATAGAGACCTTCATGGCACAATTGCATTCGCATTGGGGCCTCAACGACCCTCAGCATCCACCACAGTAGCCTCTGTGAGTCAGAGTACCAAGTCTTCCCGCTTCCTTTCCCACAAACTTTGGTTTTCAACCAAGTTTGGGGAAGGGGGTGGTAGTGGGACGTCTTAGCCGCTTGGTGTTTCATTTCTTCATTTCCATTTTGTTGCTACTTTTTTATTTGATTTGCTTTGGATGTTGGCCTGTGTGCCCTTATGATGGTGAACTTGGATGGTGAATTTGAATTAATTGTTTATTTGGATGTTGGCCTGTGTGCCCCATTTTCTTTTTCTTTGCTTCAATCTGTTCGGGACGAATAGAGGTTTAAGTTTGGGGAGATTTGATACACGTGACCATGCATGCAATTTAGGTCGCTTTAAGTATCATTTTAATGACATTTGCATGCATATTCGATCGTGTATTGTTCATATTTGTATTATTGGATCATTTAATATGTTTGAGCTCATTTCAGGACAATACAGGTAATATAAAACCAAGATCATGTCTCGAAGAAGTCCGAAATGAAAAAACGAGCCAAGGACGAAAAAGGGTGACCATGCTTCGAATGAACTGTCACGCCCTCGACTTATGGTCACGGCCACGGCCACGACCAATCTACCGAAATCCAGCCAAAGTGCCAAGTCACGGTTTGCGCCCATGACCAATCCCTAGCTGAATAAAGGGTTCGCGACTCGGGTTCGCAGTCGCAACCTGGTACCCTGTTTTTAATCCTGAAACACGTTTTTTGCCCTTTTTCAGCCCAACACTTTCTCCTATATAAATAAGGTTAATTTCGAATTTGACCTCACCTATCACCCATTTCTCACACATATTCAGCCACCATTGACCTTTGGAAGCAAGAAATTGAAAGAGGGTTGAAGATCAAATCATCAACTCAATCTTTTGGTTCATTCTATCTTATTTTCATGTCTACTTTGATTTTCACTTGTCTTATCTTTGTAATAGTTAATATGGGTGGCTAGCACCCTTTTATTCACCCTTGATCAATGTGGAACTTTGAGTCGAAGATATTTATGCGATTATTGTGGTTAATGTTACCAAATGGATTGTGTATTCAAGTGTTTTATGTTATTTGATGTTGTTGATTCACATTTATGAGTTGATTATTGGATTGATCACCCTTTAGGGAGATTTATGAATGTGTTTCTAGTAGTTGGGATTTCTATCCGTAATTGTAGCGCTTTCGACTCTTTTCTAGCAAACAATGAATGGTCATTGGTAATAACATAAAGTTCGACCTCTAAAATCGAGCTTATGAGTTTTATGTCGTATTTATCTCGTTGTCTTGGTGCCTAATGCATTTGATTATTAAATCTAAGAGAGCTTGTTCGAGAATTTGGTTAAATCGATTAGGGTTAGTCGAAGAGCTTGTTTTGATTAACTAAAATTAAGAGACAACAAGGCTACTAGAGCTTGTTAATAGTCTTGAGATAAGGGCTTGAATCACAATTAATTGGGCATTAACAATAGTTGCATAAATTATCTAGACCAAAGGGAAGCACGATCAAGGGTGGATCATTTTTAATACTTGAAAAACAAAAATCGAAAAAATCTATTCTACTGCCTTTGACCATTTGCTTACTTGAATTCTAGTATTAATTGCTTTCAATTTCATTTAACTGTTTTTTATTGCTAATAGTAGGTTGTTAATTGATCATTAAACACCTCCCCCCCTCCCCCCCCCCCCCCAATCTTTATTGCTTTCTTAAGTTGTTTATTTCCTATATATTTAATTTTAATTGCTTGATATTGAAATCGAAACTAATCGGCCATTTCCTGTGGGATCGACCCTTGCTTTTCACTCTACTTAGTGGGGTGGTTTGTAAGGTTAGCATTGTTTTTACAATACGATATTAATTTGGTAGCGTTTTCAACGTGCGCACCAGTTTCATAAAAAAATTCATGTCCCTAATAGAGTTATGTTTCAGAAATTAATATTACCTCCCTCCCGAATGAACTTACACTGCTAAGGGTTCACGTATATAAAGAAATCTGCTTTTTTGCTTTTTCAGTTGACTTTTCAAATGTGGATTAAGGGTGGAGATTGAGGAGAGAGATTTTGAGGGTGGAGATTGTGAGATAAGTTTCTTTTTTTAGGGTGTGCAATGTTTTGAGACGGACGAAAAAGGAAAGTGTGTAAGTTCATTGAGGACGTAAGGAGTACCTCGTTATCTTCTTTTATATAAAAATAAAATCATTTATAAATAGAAATTGCAGCATTTTTCCACTCATTGTAGATATCTAAATTTGGATGTACCAATTATGGTCACATAAAATTGGCAGCACAATTAATGGAGTATGGATGAACTATATCTTATTCCTATTTTTTTGCAGGATTACCTCTTTCCATTTGATTTACCATACATTGCACTTTAATTTATGTTTTATGACATGGTTAGCTTTTTCATTTAATTTACCATATATATTGCCCCAAGGTTTATGTTTTATGGGAGGAATACCATTTCCATTCTTGGAATTAAAATATAAATCCCGAAATATCTATAATTTCCATACGTGGATTAATTTTCAAAATTAGCTCAATATTTCCGTAAATATAAAAGGATACACTTGATCAATCCGTTAATTCAGCAAGTTTCAAAAAAGATTCAATCAATCAGCATTCAATCTGGCTAAATACTAATTCCTCTGTCCCGAATGAACTTGCTCATTTTTCGTTTCGTCCGTCCAGAATGAACTTGCACACCGTTAAAAAGGAAAGTTATAACACAATCTCCATCCTCAAAATCCCCACCCTCAATCTCCCCCCTCAATCAACCTTTGAAAAGTTAACAAAATCCCAAAAAAATATTTTTTCTTAATATATGTGTCGACCCCCCTGTGCAAGTTCATTCAGGACGGAGGGAGTAGTATTTAAGAAATATACACATTCAACAACCTATAAATTGAATCAGCTTATAATATAAACATTAAGATAATTAACAATAAAGATGATTTACCAGAGTTTCATCAAAATCGAGAAAAATGAGCATTGGAATAGACTGGGAGGGTGGCAGGGTCTAGTTGTATTGATCTGGAGTCGATGTCGGAGATGATGGTGTCAGCAGTTAATGAGACAGCGACGGACAGGTGAACAGAGCGGTAAATCCACAGCTTTCTTAACCGACGGTGGCTTGTGGGGTCTAACGGATGTAGGATGAAGATTTCGGATGGCTACGTCGGTGGCGATTTTTGAGCGATGTCGTGCCTGAGATATTTGGGGAGAGTTTTGGTGTTACGACTTCCCAAAATGTGACTTTCGGTTTACTGTTAGCATCGAACTTTATTTGTCCGCTTATCAATTGATGTGCAATTTCTGTTTTAGCTTAGTTACTATGTTTGGGAGTCTTATTATGATGTTGAAATTTTTTAAAATTTCGAGTTTTGAGTTTCACTAATAAAAATCGTCTTGTTTATGTTATAGCACCATATTTTTTTCAACAAAAATAACACACGTATATACTCAATTTTATTAAATATGAATATTTTATAACTTTACTCAAATTTATATATTTTTTATTTTTAATATTTTTCACTAACATACAATTTTTCATATCTTATTATATATTGATTGTAATTTTTAATTATATTCAAATTATATTAATATATACAAAATTATTTTTTATTCAATAACATTTACAAACCGTGCATCGCACGGCGATTGTAGTAGTACTAGTTAAACTCAAACACAAAAATAATTGATAAATTAGTTAAATTTGATTGAATATGTTAAATAAAAAAATAAAGTTAGTAATATGAGTGTATATTGATGATTTTTGAAGAATTGTACCTTCATCACATTAACCAAAAATAAAAAAGTTGTAGATTTTTAAACATGGACTCTTACTATGGGAGAGGGAGTAAATTTTACAGATTAAGCTTCTATTTTACGTGTATGCTTGTGTGCGCATATATATACTGATATACAATAATATAGATAAAGATTACTTATAGAATAGCAGATTAGAAAATTAGATTTATTAAGTTCACAAATTTTAATCCTTTTAAAACGTTTAATAATTTTTCAAGAAATTAATTAATTAAGATTTGTTACACCCAAAATACAATACAAATAGTTCAAGCACAACAAATACTTAAATCTAAATAATAACCAACTAATATACAATTAAATATATTATATGTGATACGTGTGTCAATTTCAAATTCGTGAAGAGATGATAACTAAATATATCTACGTAGAAAATCAGAATATAAACGAAAAAGTTACTTGTTACTAAAAATTTAGAGTTATTTTTTCAAAATGAAAAGGAAAAAATAAAACAAAAAATTACACCAGGTTCTAGAGGGAAATGCATTTTACAACTGTAACCCTCTTATTCTTTTTAAAGAAAAGGAACCAAAACTAAATAATCGGAATGAAATGAATATGCCACACAACATTTGGGTGCACAACTTTATGAAGGTTGACAAACTTAGGTAAATATAATAACATTGCTAATAACAAGGTCAAAATATTAAATTATAGAATTACCTCTAGTGTGGCATATTTGTGGTTCAACACTTTGGTAAAATATGATATTTGTAAATTTGAATACCAATAATATCATTCTATATTGTCATGTGCATTGATAATTTGAGAATACGAGATAAATACTATATTGACAATTCTTCTTGTGTGATAATGAGTTTAAAAATATGAATTGAGGTGGTTGGCATTTGAAAATAATGTGGTAATAAATGAGTCAAAAAAATTTAAATTAATGTTAGTGGAAAGATGAACAAAGTCCAAAAAGTTCACACTGATACCAAATTAGTTGAAGAGGAACTAATTGTATTGACAAGCAAGCTGTTGTAATCTACACCAAAACAAAAGAGACAACCAAGGAATCCACATAAACTTAGTCAAAACAACCTCCATATACCTACCAATTTTGCATCTCAAACATGTTATAGTGCTGCTACCAAATATTTATATACTCTCTTCTATGAAAAATGATAGGCCCATAGATGTAGGATTAAATGAAGTGTGATAATGCATTGTAGGGTATTATCAAACTGTTACAAATATTACCTCAACACAGTAATTTTATTCAGTGGCGTTTACTGCTACAAAAATAATCTATGAAATACAAGAATTTCACTCACCCCTGATAACATGAGACAAAATTGGTAAACATCAATCAGGATTCTAACATCAAACCATGGATTGCCAAACTATTCAAAGCTAAAAACTGAAATTATCAGATCAAAATACAAACTCTTCCTCATTAGTTGCTCCATTTGGCAATTCTTTGTCTTTCATACCTCGTAGAGCTTCCGCTTTCGACTCACTGATGTTGAGTAGATACTGTACTCTCTCTACTTTTTCGGGTGCTGCATCACTTTTTAGGTATACGAGGAAGAGATCGTCCAGTTCCTCTGGTACCTCCCACGATAATGGGGTCGACGGTACGGCCTTGTCACATGCTAATAAGTCGTTGAGGGAATTAACCTACAAAAAGCATAAAATACAAATTAGCGACATTAATTTTCGGGAAAATCACAAAACATACCCCCGAGTTTTAGCCCTTCTTACATCTTACAAAAAAATCTCTTCCAACTAAAATTTAATGCAACCCTTGACATCTACCTGTTCTTTTTCTTTTTTCTTGGCAAGTAGGAATTTGTATCTTCATAACTTTCGGTTGACATGGTACTGTTTGTTTCGAAAATTGTCATATTTTGGCCATGCAACTCCAAATTAGCCTCTAGTTCAGTACAATTTTTTGGTCATATCTTTCAAAAGATTGATCCTCAAATTGCACGACATTCAGGACCGAAAATTGCTAATTTCAGAGTACTATGACTACAAATGCAGCACAATATTGTAAACATATGAGACTGAGAACGCCACTCCTTTTTACGAGACAAAAAATACCACCTCCCAAAAGTTACCAGACGAAATTGCACTTCCCCTTTCCCTTTTCTTGTTTTTTGGACAAAATACATCTGTTGAGGGGTTGGGTTATTTGTAAGATAAATATAAACCTAAAAGGGGTGACTGTAATAACTCAAGGGGAGGGGGTTTGTTGTTTCAATTTGGTTGAACCTTAAGGGAAGTTTTGCCCATTATTTCCCGACTCTTAGTAAACAGTATCCAAGTAACTAGTATAGTAGCACTTACCACCCCTTGATGATTTTTCTGCCGTAGAAGAGCCACTGCCTGAACTAATGAGTTTGACAATCTAGTACGAGCAAGCTCATGAACGACCCTTTTCGCCTTGTCTGCATTGATGTTCAGATCTTTTGGGATTTTTTCAAACACTTCCTCTTGATCGAACTCTCCAGTACCTGACGAGAAAATATTATCAACGGTCTTTTTGAAGAGGTTCTGTCGTAAACTTTCTGAGATCATGTTGTCCACATCGACCCCATTTTCTTTCAGTTCCCGAATTTCCTTTATGCTAAGCCTCCCCTGACCACTAGCAGTTTCAAGGGCTGCTGCCAATTTCGAAGTGGTGATGCTTTTTATAATGTTCTGGGCATACTGAGGAGGCAGGCCAACATTCTTCTGCAACTCACCCAGTTTCTCAATCCTACTTTTCGTCAACTGTCCATCAGCCAAAATAACCTCGGCTTCCTTCCTGAAGGCCTGTTCGGCTAAACTCCTATGAACTTCAACAATCTCTTTGTCATCCATACCGAGAATCCCACCAAGCTGGTTCAACAAAACATACTCTGAATCGTCCTTCTTTGTGGTAATTTGGGCCCCAAAGGGTATCCTTGTCACTTCACCTGTCAGACAGAACATCAAGTATCTCTTGTAAAGATCAGCTCTGTCTCTTTGAGGAAGGTCATCCTTGAGATTAATCTCCTTCTGGCCTGGTTTTCCAATACTGCCCTTGGTTGGTTTTACCTTGCGGAGTGACTGCAGGGATTCCCATTCATCCTCCTCTGTTTGTGGTTCTTCTTCCTTTTCGGTTGGCTCTTCGGGTGTAGGAGTATCAGAAGATTCACCTTTGATATCTGCAATGAGTTCAGTCACAACCAAGCTATTGAAAGCTATCATCTTTTTGAGTTCTCTTGCAGACTCAGTTTGGCTGCCCGCTGCCCTTGCACGTTGAATGTAGTTAACGAATATCTTACGGACCTGATCGCACCCAATTAATGTGAGAGAGTATACCAAACAAAACTAGAAGAAACTGTCAAATGTATCAACTTGGAGAATTTTTGGTACACAGTATACCCTGATTTATTAATACTTACTGCTTTACTAGCAATAGACATTGCAACCTCCCTTGTTAAGCGCAAACCAAAAGCAGCCTTTCTAACAGCCTTCTTAGTCTCCGCATCATACCCATCCACACCAGCAGCAATCGCTTCCTTCACAATCTGTCAAACAATGATGCAACCATGAGAATAATTGGACAGTTGATTATCACATCTGAAAGCTATCCTAAGTATCACGAAACTTGTTCTAGCACATGAATTAGTTACAACTCTAGGATAAGCTTTTAGTCACAACTAGTTTGCGCCATAGATTATCAGAGGATCTATCCTATCCCAATTCAGAAAAACCGAACATGTTTGTGCTATAAGTTATCCATGGAGGCTTTGGAAAATGTGATCTCTACCAAGAAGTGGCATATCCAACCCAGACAAAACAAATTTAAAGCCATGAAGTATCACAAATCACAAAATAGTTAATAATTACAATGGGCAAATACTCCTGAAAGATCCACATGGATTATATCTTTTGCTTAAGAAGTACTGAAAATCCCAGCAGCAATGAACACTCAGAGAAAAAGCTACAAAGATTCCTTGACGAATGAAGATCAACCTCATGAAGAAGTGTGATGCCTCATACAGAAATTTTATAGCTACTTTTAACCCTTTTACTATTCCCACTTTCATTAAAGTACACGACAATGCACGTTACTATACATTGAAAGGGAGGTTGCATATGATCTTGAGGCTTTAACCAAAATAATTTCTTAAGCCCTACTTACACTATAAATTCTATTAAAATCTGCCACATCCTAAGCTTCCTCCGTCGCCCTCAAAAAACAAAAGAAAAAGGAAAAGAAGAAACTGTTTTGAAGAAAGAAATGAACAGCAATTACCTTTTCAAACAAACTGCCACAGATATCTGCATGAGCAGTTTCAACAGTTTGCTTGGGAATGCAGAACATAATCTGTATCTGTTCCAAAGTATTTACATCCTCATCACTGAGTTCACCTTTATCAGCTACCAACTGCTGAAGCTTTCTCCGGTAAATGTCTAGAGATAAAGAAAGAAACATTCTTTCAGAAACAGATTGTTAACCACGAGAGATAAAGAAATAAAGAAAAATGATGCACTGCTGTACACTAAAATATGAGTTATGAATTTGCATGTTTAAAGTAGTATCAGACAAAAAGAAATTGGATAATTTACCAAAAAGGAATTCTCGAGATCTGACCTACCTCTTAAGAAATCCCATTATATCCTCAAAATTACAAATACCTCTTAAGGCGCCAATGTTTGTATTTATCTTATAAATAACCCATCTCAATAGATGCTAGTCGGAAATCAAAAACTGTCAAGGGTGGTGGTATCTATAAACTTCATTGGGTTTTCCAGTAAAAAGGTCAACCCTCAAGGGTAGTTTTTGTGATCATTCCAAAACATAATGCCTTTTATGAGATAAAACTTATGTAATTAGATTAAACCTTCATGAATCTCTATGGCCTTCTCTGGATCGAAGTGCAACTCTTCGCAAAGGTTTTGAAGATAAGCGGCTTTACTATCTGCTTTTTGCAAATCACCACTAGATACAGCCTGCTGAAGACGTCTACGATATACTTGAGATGTGACTTCCAGTCCAATTGACTCTGCTTCTCGTCTTCCTAAACCAAATATATTCCTCAACTGATTTAGAGCAGCAAGCTACAATAAGAGCGAAAGGTAAAGTAAATAGCTAGGAACATTTACGAAAAAACAAAAAATTACAATAAGTATGATAGATCTATCGATTCAGTTCAGCAAGCTGGCTGCAATAAAAAGTAAATAGCAGGAGATTTGTGGTAAAAATGAAATTACAACTATGATAGATATATACTTGGAACATCTCATAAAATAAAAATTTCTAAACAGCATATTTATCGGTAGCCAGCACCGCAGGCAAAAAACATATGGTTGTGAATCCAGGACAATTATGATTGGTAAATATTGATGCGTATAATCTTATAAACGTTACCTAGCTACAAAGGTTTTATCTGAATAACTAAATTACAGCAGGTAGCCTTTTAAATACTTTTGAAGGCAAGAGAAAGGCTGTTCTAGTGCCTGAGGGCACGCATTTAGAACACAGGGAACAAAAACTAAAAAATAAAATGTAGCTAAAAAAATGAAACTTTTCATCATTAGGCCAAATTAAGCATCAAAACAAGTTCATAATAAATAGCTAAAAGAGTTAGGTAACATTCGATAACTGAAAATTCAAGCACCAAACACACATGTGACATAAGATTTAAACAAATTCAACATTCAAATCTAAACATAGTTAAAAATTCAAATCCAAACATAATTAACAACTCCATAAGCCAACACGATATGAGGCAAAAGATCATGCTGTGGTTGTCACTAGAGGGTGCCGGAATCTGGAAGCTGGAGGAGTCCAGCGGTGTTCGTCCGGCGGCGGTGAAGCAGGTACAACTATGTTACAGAGCAGCAGCAACCTCTCCCTCCTTTTCTTTTCTGATTTCCTTTACAACTCTAACCCTAGTTCTATAAGCTATTTGGCTGAATATTATTGTTGGGCTTTGGCAAAACACTTGGAAAAAAGTGTTTCATTTGTTTATGAGGAAGGATACCTACAAGCATTTTAAAATTGGGTTGTCTGTGTTCAAGACGTCAAGAAGCGCGCCTGAGCGCCCCTCAGACACACAATGAGAAGCGCAGAGGGGCACCAAGGGTGGGCCTTTGAGACAGCGCCTGCCTCTGACATATAGAGGCGCATAACCTCAAAACCCATGTGCCTGCTGGCTCGTGCCTCGGGCGCACTAACAACTATGGCTCTTTATCATGCGTACACATTCTTTTTCAAATCATGAACTATTAGGAGACTTGCACATTGAGGCAGGTGAGCAAGTGTGAATAGGAGAAACAGTGTCTTGATTAAAATATATTATGTATGCTCTGTCTATGCAAAGTTAAGAAAGTGGTCCAAGTGATCTAGGTATGATTTATCCAACAAAGCTATGCTGCCCAGAAACAAAGTCTAGATTCAAACTTTTTAATTGCAAACTAGAGGTAAAAGAGAACAATGCGTAAGTGAACTGAGGGAGATCCCAAAACTCCGAATTAACAAGGATTTCACCGTGGCTGTGACAGGGAATCCATCTACCATCGCAATAGCACAAGTTTCTCAAAAGATTCTGCAGTGCTTTATTTGCTTGGTGTGGTGGCTTGGGGATGGGGAGAAGCAATGGACTACACATTTGATTCCTCATTTTTAGGTTCATACCCCTCCGAAAATGTGGGGTATGAACCCATTACCCTATCATTCCATCTTACATTCTTTCCTTTAATTAAATTGTTCCCTTACCACCACTGGTCACCATCTCCATCCTCTTAAAGATGGGTCACCTCCAATACCTACTGGATTGATAAAGATATGTTTCTGCATGATCACAATGTAGCATAGGATCACAAGTTCATAAAATATGGAGCTCCCTAAAGCAATACCCCACTGTTACGTCAAGAGATTACACTCCAATTGTAAGTTATGTGACAGGGAAAGATAGAATCCAACAGCCCAAACTAATTTGCATAATCTCTGATCATGGAAACAAGAAAGACACTTCCTGGGCAGCTAATGTGTTCAATCAAAATACAGTTCAAGATGCTTTAATAGAATTTAAATAAAGTTTTCATGTGCACCTTGTCTTCTTCCATTTGGCCCCCTGATAAAGCATCTGACAGATATGCTTTGTACAGAAGCTTCAAGTCATCCATCTTTCTGTCACCATCATACTCCCCATCTGTACCAAATTACATTAGTCGTGACAAGAATGTAGATAGAGAAGGCCAATATGAAAAAAGAAAATCTATTAAAAAAAACTCCTGGTAGAGCATACAAAGTAACTGAAAGAGAGACAGATGGAAGCAAAAACAACGTCCTCAGAAAACAAGACTGTGAATTCACTCAGCAAACTAACCTACTAAAGATACAGCGCCAACCCCCTGAGCAAAGCGACTAGCATCAGGATGGTTCTTAAATGAGACCAGCTTATTATTAAATGCCAGTATCTTATCAAGTTCCTCAATCACAGATTGCCTGTTAAAAACACAAACACATATCAACACATATCCAAAATGTTTAGGTGAAAGACAAATGTACAAAAATTCAGCTATTAGAAAGTTAAATATCTAAAGGATTATATACACAGCGGCAGCCAACATAATAACTAGCTAAAGCAATCATGTAATCATTATATCAGCAAAATATAACAGTACACCGGGACAAGTCACTTATCAGAAATGGATGTTTAACAAGACTAAACTAAGTCTAAAATCTGAAGCTACTTAGTTTTGGGCATAAGAAGCTTTGCTTTTCATCTCATAAATTAAGCTTGGGCAGGAAAAATCATCAGCCAAGACAATATTAAGAGCTAACTACATAAGTTTCTCAAAAACCATACTTATTATATAACCCTAAAGTTCCAAAATATATAATATTGTTCATACATGGCTCTAGTTCTGGACTTCAATACACTGAGAGCTGCTGATATACTATGCTCCACAAGCTTTCTTGTATGCTCCCTAAACATGTCTTCAGCAAGCTGAAATAGAGAAGATCGCTTGTAGTGAAACAAACATGTAATATTGAATAATCACGTGCATCATCAGGAAATGAAACTTAAAAAAGAAAAATAATAATTGATGATGACTCGGAGAAGAAAATACCTCATCAGATAGTCGATAAAGAAGTTGTGCTTCCCTAAGACTGATCAGCTGACTCACGTCAACATCTGGAATCCAATGAAAGCCATGTTAAGGATGGATTCCTACCCAGTTATTACTTGATTGTCAAGCACATATATGGTAACAAAAATTACCCAAATATAACCCGATAAAGTCATAAGCGAAAATGTAAACAAAAGTGCACTAATGGGTAAATCAGGGCAATGGGCTAAAGGTGGTAACTTATTTGTAGTACTATAGTAGATAATAGCATTTACATCACATCTCACGCTTGGAATGCTTAAAAGGTAGAACCTGATAAAGCCATGCATGCTTTTAGGATGTTTTTCACGGGCAATCTTTACTTAGGAAGAGGAATGAAAACTAAACAACAGCTTTTAGGAACAAAAAAGACCAAAATATAGGAGAAATTGGAGAAGCTTTCTCCAGACAGAAAATGACACTTTTTGACATTTATTCAACGAATCAAATAGTGTGCTACCTTGGGAAATTGGTTTGAGCTTGAAAGCATATAACCGTTGGGCATTGTCCCTGATCGCAACCTCTACCTGGTAGACAGAAAGCAATCAAAGGCTAAACAAAAGCAACAGTGGATCAAGTTTACACAACCATGGTTAATCTGATTCTCAGCAATTTATAAAATCGCCAAACTATTTGGGGAAGTAGTTACAGTTCAAATATTGCACTGCTGAATTACCTGAGAGTCAGTGACCTTGAACACACGTTTCCAAGGTAACAAGAAACCAGATGCTTCTCCAAACACAAGATTTGAGACATATACCAACTTCTGAAATGCCTGCACTGAAAACATTACAAATGATCAAGTTCCATATCCTTTCAAATTAAGGAGTATCAAAATTGATTGAAGAGACTAAATACATTACCCGCCGTTGTTCCATGTCAGCATCACGATCCCCAGTTTCAAGTCTTTGCCTGAAAATTCGCCTACCAATCTGAGAAATTGTGGATTAAAACCTTGAAACAACTAATCTCCATTTACTCAATTAACCCGGAACTAAGTTATTTGTGCTGTAAGAGAAAATTATAAATACAACACTACCTCCATGTGAACGGTCGCTGCATCAGGGTCATCGATTCCCAAAGAGTTCTTGAATTTGATAATGGTTTCAACTTCACCACCGTTTAGGTCTTCATTTCCAGGGGGAATGACGGCAGATACAAATCTAAAATGCCAAACAGCAATAAGTTTTTAATATAACGGTCTTTAAGCATCATTATTGGTGAGAATTCTTGCTTACCGGGAATAAATATCACAAAGTTCCGCATTGAATGCCTCATTCTGTTTGCTAACACCATATCTGGAAGATTTTACAAGTATAATATTACAGAAAGGAGTAAGGCTCAGAGCGCCAAGTAGCAGTTTTTCAGTACACATGATAAGAGTAGTGAAAGAAGAGAGCTAACAAGAAAAGAGCAAAAAATATGAAAGAATATCAACATGGACTGAAGTGATTAGGAATGGTGAAATAATGGACATCATCCCCCCACAGCCAAGCTAGAAATAAGTGAATCCCTGATAGAATTTTTCGTTGAAATGAAGTCCCATCACCCGCAGTTTGTCTAGTGCTAGATACCACAGAGAGTTATTTAAGGACACCTGCATCATCCTAATCTTGGATCCTTCTAATATACAATTGAATAAGGAAACCAAACAATCCTTCATCATCATTAAGTTGCCGTGCTCTCATCTCACACCAATTCAAAGCAACTTCCTTTGTTTCATTGCAGAAAGGATGTTCTAGTCATGTTCCTCCTGGGTCAAACTTCTATTAAATATGTGCACCTTGCAAGTATTTCGAGACTTGATTCATCTGTATTTCCTTCTAGGAAATAGGAAAGGAACAAAGCTTATTATCCCACTTCCATGTCTATAACTCTGGTTTTCACTCATATGGGATGCCCAAACTATATAAAAACAGGAATTAGGTCTAAAGTATTACTGAAGATTATACTGCATGATGGCTATGTCACACTTCTTAACAAGATATATAACAGATAGCATTAGCCCCATTACAATTACAACAATTAATGTCTATACTCTATTTATCATCTAAATGCAAATGATAATTTTTAATATTTCCAATTACCACATAAAATGGTCCAGGCAAGTAATGAAGTAATTCTAGACCAAAATTACATAATCAAGTAATCAACGACCAAAGAACCAACAGAACAAAACAATGCAGATAGAAATGTAATTACTTATTAGCAATGGCTTCAATATCTTCCTTCTTCACAGACCCAGGATCACTGCATCCCACCACATAGTTGTGCAAGTTAGCTGCAGCTACGTCCGGAACACAAGAATTCAGCGCATAGGCCACTCCAGCACCGGCAGCGCCAACCACCACGGCCCCACCCAGGCCGACATTTCGCGACCCACCAAAGCGTGACCCAAGTCCGTATCCAGCAGCGGCGGCAGCAGCGGCAATTAAAACGGAGCTGGCAATTCGTACTGGCGGAGACATGGCATCAACGAGGGACTGGACGCCAGTGAGCTCCCTTTTCTCTCCAAACACATCAGGTTTGACCGCAGACGTCAAGGATTGGTCCGACTGAGAACGGACAGTAGAGATTCTGTAACGATGGCGGCGAAGATTGATTGAAGAATGGCGAAATTGAGGGTTGGGTGATAGAAAGGGGGCTAGCAATGGAGTTTTGGGGTGGGGAGAGGAAGGTGTGGTTGAAAGAAGAATTGATGTGTTCATTGTGAATATCTGAAAATTTGCCTCTCTACCTCTCTATATCCCCTCTAATGGTAAAGAATGGATACTGTTGACAGAGGAGGAGAGAGAGAGAGAGGATAGAAGGGGCGTTGGAGATAGATTGAGAGAGAGAGAGAGAGTTTACCTCATAGGGTTTTAGATTATAGAGAGAGCAGTGAAGACTGAGTGTTAGAGATAGCGTGGGGAGAAGAAGATAAACTGAAACCACCGACCCGACCCGACCCTTTTCGACTTATGGGGCGTCGCGTTAGCTCCAAAATACAATTTGCCGGAGAGAGGCAAGTCCAATAGAATCTTTTTTTCTTTTGTGGTAATAGTCAAGTACGGCTTACTCCCAAAAAAAAAAAAAAAAATAGTTAAGTATGGCCTGTTTACTCAACCAATTATAAAAAAAGCCCTTCTTAAGTTTGACCCCAATAAAAAAGGAAATGAGAAATAGAAAATAAAATAATAAAAAAAACTCTCGTATTAAACGAAATAGAAAAGAGAAATTAAATTTTAAATCCTCCCGAACCCACCTATTCTCTTCGGCTCCATCTTCTCTTTCAAATTTTGGACTCCATTCCTTCAATCCACCATTGTCGTTTGATACCCGAAACCTTGTCGAGCTCTGAGGTCCGAAGTCCAGTCCCGATTTAGAGCCTATGGAATGGCAGAAAATAGGCACTGTCACTGCCATCAATGGCAGAGTTCAAGGATCCTTCTTCTATTAGTTCTGCTTTGAACAATTGAAGTCTCTTTTTAGCTCCATCAAGTGAGAGCAAGTGGTGTGTCTCGTTTGGATCATCTACAGGTTATAACAACACATCATATTTTATTTCTGTTTTTTAAATTATGGACTCTCTTCTCGAATCAGAAAATCAACCTCTAAACTAAACATTATTTGCTGGTTTCAGGATTTCCTCCAATTCTCCTTCCCTCTCTTCCGGTTGCACTACTCTCTTCAAGACAATTAGACTAGACGTGCCCAACCAGTTCTTGGAACCGGGGAATCGAACCGGTGGTCAACGCTTCTGTAACCTTTGACCACGGTTCCCGGTTCCGAACCGGAATCGGAACCGGCCAGCACGAATCGAATAAGGTTCTCGCTATATATATATATATATTAGATTTAAAATCAACGGCCTAGATTAATTGGTCGTTGGATCCAAATTAAATGTCCGTTGAGAGAGGCTCTGAACCGGAACCGGAACCGGAACCGACGGTTCCAACGTCATTTTTTTTTTTTTTTTGAATTTCGACGATCGAGATCAAGTGGCAGTTTAAAATCAACGACCACGATCTCAAGAACGTTATAATAAAAAAATGGCGGCTATTTTACCCTTTTTTTTTAGTTTTATTATTATTATTATTTTACCCCCAAAATCACCTATAAATACCCCTTCTCCATCTACATTTTTCCTACACCTCTCAATCTCATTTATTTCTCTATAATCTCTATTATTGCCTCATTCTCTTGCAAAATTGCAATTTTAGTTTGATTGTTCAATTCCATCATATTTATATTTCTATTCAAGTTCAAAAAAAAATGAAGAATATTCTCAATTTACATTTCTAGTTCATTCTATTTCTCTACTAATATTTAAATTTCCACTTCTACTTCAACTCCACAAAAAAATCAATATGTCTAGTGGTCGAGGATCATCAACATCATCCGGCCGATTTTCCAACAAAGGGGTCCCATCATCCTCTTCATGCCCACCACCACCACCTCAACTTCTCCACAACCTTGATGAGAAGGATCACATCGATTTGGCGACATCCAAATTGATCTCGACATTGGCGATACTCTAGGTAAATGTTTATCTCCATTTTATTTATTTTTTCATTTTTTTTTTTGTTATTTCCACTTTTTTTCTTTATTTTTTTTCCATTATTAAGAATTATCTTTTGGAAAAGATTACTTACAATTTACTTTTTTGAATTTGAAGGAGATAACGTCGCCGCCCACTTTGCCGCTTTTGAAGAAGAACTTCCGAACATTCCTTCTCAAGAAAGTGGAGGACCAAACGCAAATCCAAGTAGAGCTCCGACTTCCTCTACCTAAAGGCGTGGAGGTGGAGCTCCGAAACCAACAAAAGAGTCAAAGAGTGCACTTTTCGTCTATCATATGACTAGGATCAAATTCCCAAAGACGACGGAATGCCCAAAATGTACTCGGTGCCATGCAACTATTGCCCAAAAGAGTACATTATGAAGTCCGGTGGAGGATACGGTTCATACAACAAGCATCTCGAAGGTCACCACCCCGACAAACTCGGCATTGATCCAGCACAAACTCAAATTCGAGCTACAACCGGTAGCTCGCAAGGTACGAAATCTACCCCTCCCCCCTCCTCTTTCGTTATAGTGAAGCAAACGCCCGGTGCCACTTGGCAAAATATGTTTGTGCAACACACCAACCCTTCAACTTTGTCGATAATAAATTTTATGAGGATTTTCAAAAATTGCGGCTAGAAAAGTTGCACGAACCACACTTACACGTGATATTGCAAAAGTTGTTAGAGAGTATAAACTTGTTTTAATAAACACGTTTGCTTCAGTACAAGAAAAAGTTTCAATATGTGCGAACATTTGGACCGATAACTACAGAACCAATTCTTATATGGGTGTTACTTCGCATTGGATTGATGATACGTGGACAATGCAAAAACGTTTGATTGCATATAGGGATTTCCTTCCACCACATTCCGCACAAGGCATTGCACTTAAAATTATGATGATTCTTCAAGATTATAATTTGCAACAAAAAAAAATTCTCAATTTCGTTTGATAATGCTAGTGCCAAGACGGCATCCTTGCCCACTTTGATCAACTATTGTCAACCAACTTGTGGAAGAAGATTTCTTCATGTCCAGTGCCTATGTTATTGTCTAAATCTTTGTGTTCAAGATGGTTTAGAATGTTTTAGTGATCACATCAACCCTATTCAGATGGGCGTGAAAATGATTATGAAGCACCAAACTTTGATAAAAAAAAAAAAAAAAATGGTTCAAATTTTGCAAAAATCGAGGACTGTATCCGAAAAAATTTGTTTGGGATGTCCCCCACTGTTGGAACTCTACTTACAAAACGTTGCGTGATTCTTATGAATACAAAGAGGCTTTATGTGATTTTTTTGTGCAAAACCCAATGAACAATATTCATTTGTTTCCACAAGCTTGGGATATTTGTTCAAACTTGATTACACTTTTAAAAAAATTCGAAGAGGTAACAAAAGAACTTCGGGTTGCTATTACCCCAATTCACCTCTTGTAGTTGATCATTGTGTCGCGATTGCACTAGCATTTTTTTATTACAAAAATGACCCAATTTTAAGTGAACATATTTCTAAAATGAGAAGAAAATGAGTCAAATATTTTTTCGAAATCCCGGACGTATTTTTAATTGCTAAAATGTTAGATCCTAGAATTAAAGAGGAGAGTTTAATTGAACTTTTAAAAATGTATTATGAAGCATTGTTCTCGGGTCATCCTCCAAGTGCCACACATGTTGTCGCTAAGGTGAAAGAGGTTTTTTATACAACATTTCGAGATTATAGAATTCAATACGGTAGCGATGACTCTAGTGAGTCTAGTGATTTTGTTCCCTCTAACCCAACTGCTTCTTCCCAAAGTATTTATGTTAACCCTAGCCAGGAAAGATTACGACGTTTGTACGAGGAGCGGTCCTTAAAAAAGACACGTGGGTCTTTGGCAAGCAACCCATATGGCGAGATAGATTGATATTTCCACACCACCTTTGAAGAAATGAATTTCAGTAATACCAACTCTCTTTTGAAGTGGTGGCATAGGAAATCCAAGGCGTTTCCAATCCTTTCCCTCATTGCAAAGGAGATTCTTGCCACACCGGCATCAACCGTCTTCGTCGAGTTAGCTTTTAGTACCGGAGGCAACATTTTGGACGATTGAAGAACAAAATTGACGAAATGTTGAAAATCAATATTTTCTTGAAGATTGGACAAAGGCCGAAAAAAGACAACAAGCAGAAGACTTCGACTTTGACGAAGAGGAAGATTACGTCCCGTGGGAAACTTCAACCGGTTCATCCGAGGAAGGAGGCAATGCTTGATCTTCAACCTACCACAACCAAGATCATGTTCGAAAGGTAAGCAAGGTAAGAAGAACCATGTAGGCTTTGATTCATTCACTAAATGCCGAACAGTGAATGATACGTAGGCAATTTTATTCGAACCTGAGACCTCTTGAATGAGGCTCCAAGCTTTAACCACCAGGCCAAGTCAACAACATGTTATATCTAATCTACATAACATTTATATAACCTATCTAGTAAAATTCTACTTACAATAATATATACCATAAATTATGAAAATGAAAATTATAAATAATTGGGCATTTTTGGTCTATAATTAGTTATCAAAATGAAAATAATTTGTCCATAATTAGTTATCAAAATGAAAATTTAAAATTTAAAAACTAAGTATAAAATAATAATTGGACATTTTTGTAAATCTTTTGTTTTGTTTATAATTTTAAGATGAATTTATGTATTAAAGTTGGTTATAATATTTTTAAAATATTTTGTTAAACTTTTGAATTTTTAATATAATATTTTTGTACTAGTAATTAGTAATGTTGTATGAAAAAACGTCAAAAAGTGTTTTATATTGCCACTCATTGTTTATATTATTTTATATTTATGAGTTAGTTGTAAATAAATCTATTTCTATCAAATTTAAGATGCGTATAAGTATTGGGGTTTGTTATAATAATTGTAAAAATATCATGTTAAATTTTTAGATTTTTAATATATTTTTTAATATTTTTCAGAAAATTGCACCGATATTTCGATATTAATCGATATCTCACTGAAATCTCCGTAAATTGAAACACCGATATCTCCGTAAAAACCGATATTTTCGTCCTTGGTTACTAAGCACATGCACTTAAGAAAATTTCTACTGATGAGTGCTTGGAAGCTTTGAATTTGAAAACTCGAAGATGTTAATGCTTAGTAGTTTCAATAATTTTTGTAGTGTTTGCTCGTCCTCCATCTTCTCTTTTTTTATAGCAGTTGGGATTCCCTCTTATTGAAGAGTGAGAAGTTTCTCATTGACATTTAATATGCTTTTTACGGTTTTCGTTGTCCTTTTGCATAAAGTGGTTCAGAGTTGGTGCACCTTGATGTTAGTGATGTAGTGTTGCTTTACCTTTTGTCAGTCCATGTGTTACATATTTGAATACTCAGTACAAGAATTGCTTCTTGTTTCTACTGGCCATATTTTTTAATCTTTGACTATGTGTCTTTGACTTGTCTTTATCAATGCTAACATGGTTGCTGCATGCGTGATGCAGGATCCTGATTTAGCAACATGTTGGATTTTCCTTACAACAAGCATTAATGTATGCTACGAAAGCATAAGCTCCTTGTCATGCGCTTTACATCCTCTGTTCTTTGCTTCTTGCTGCGGACTCCCTGCTGCATGCGTCCTTGATGATTTTGTTGCATGCTTGTTGGACTGTACCTAAGTAGAACCTTTTCTATTACAAAGATTACAAAGTGTATGGGGACACTAGTTCTGACCTTACATCATGGTTTTGTCATTATCAAAACTATAAATAAATGTCCTTACAGTGATGATGACATATTATCTAAGCCAAGGTTCGCCATGTAGCTCATCTCAGGCGAGGCACTGACGAGGGGCCTTAGTTGCATCACATAGGACACCTCGAGTGAATAATGAGCACGAAGAGTTGCGTTGCGGGCGTGTGAGCGAACCTTGGCGCCGAGGTGAAGCACACATGCTTCCATGCCATCACGAATGGGCCGAACTAGAGATGGTCGTCAACGTGTAGCTTTTTGGGGGAAAAGGTCGAGACACACAAAACCTACTATATGGGAGCCCCTGACGAAGGTGATCATTAAGGATAGGCGAGTGCTTGTGCAAGGCGCGATGCACTGATGCATTTTAATGCTTATGCTAGTGTGTTCGGTGTACGGAATCGAGGAACGGATCATCATGAGACTATCAATGTAGAATGTCATACAGAGACTGTGAGAGTCTTTGTTGCTACATGGGAAATGTTCTTGTGCGTGAAAATATGACACGACCCTAACAATGGAAGGCCATGTATCGTGACGAGGGATGTTAAATATTAGTTAAAGTTATCTTCCTCTCTCCCTAATCTGTCGCTCCATAATTTAATTATTATTTTATTACGGTTAGTTGATTGATTCTTTTACGTTTCCATAATTGGCTGTAGTTAGTAGCATATATATATTTGTATCATTACAATTATAATTCAATAGAAACGTGTTGTCTCCTTCATCTCCAAACTTCAACAGCATGATAGCCAACTATAAGGTCTTCAACCCACGTCACTTGGCCAATCAAAGAAAAATTGGAACAGGAAAAATATGACTAGTTGAGAGGATATGATACTTGAAAGTAGAATGTGTTTGAACTAAAAATTGAGTTCTTAGTTGAGGAAAATGCCTCGCAAGTCGCAAACAGTGAAGTAATGGGAGTTATATAAAATGGGTAGACTAGAAATATGGTTGTCGTCTTTAGCGATATGGAGATATAAGTGAGATTAACTTCAATTGCCAATGGAAAAATGATCATTTTCACATTAAAACATTCCCCGGAACCACCACCTCAGCCACACCAATATTCCACTGCGCCTTCAACTCAACTCAGTTCACTACCACCACAACAATTCAATTTTGCATCTGCTGCTCTGGTAATGCTCCAAGAAAGTAGATGATACCATTATACGACATGGAAGTATATTTATGTTTAATTACAAGATATTTTCAAAATTAAAATATCTAAAACATTCTTAGATTAACATAAACAAGATGTCGATTTGTACCAGCATACCATGTTTAATAAACTCACATAGTTAGGAGCAATTTGACATAGGTTTTCAACTTACACATAAAAGCTCTGCTATTGATACGACTAATATCAAATAAATTTGACTATACTTTTACATCTGATATAATCCAAAGTTCGGCTCTAGCTTCCTAAGTTTTGTTAAAATACCCATCAAAATATCAAACTACTCCACGTCCCATGTTTCCCTTGATTTCAAGTTCCACGTGATCAAATTTCTTTGTTATTTTTATTTTTTCTATTCTTGTACATCTTACAACTCTGAGTATAAGAAAATTTCATTTTGCTACCTGATAACTGATTTTGGCCCCTTCTTATTAGAATAAAATCAGATGCTGAATCTCACTTGCAGTATAAAGAATGGGGCAGCATCTCCTTGGTCTATCTTCTCTCCTTATCACATCTTTGACATTGTATAGTCCATCACATCAACAAGAAAATCTACACGAAAGGAAAGAAAGCGCAATAATGTCAGGCCACTCTCAGAGAGAGAGAGAGAGAGAGAGAGAGAGAGAGAGCGAGATAGGGAGAGGAGACAAACCAACATCCTCTTTGGTGAAGCAGAGAGGTGGAGTTATCCTGAATACATTGCCAAATAACCCTCCTTTCCCTATCAGTAGTCCCATTTCTGAATAAACACAGCCACTTACATCTGTAAGAATTTGGTTAATAAGTACAATGAAAATGGACTTCTGCAAAGGAAAAGAATGCCACACCTTTCATCCGTTCCATCAGATGAAGAGTCTCATCCTTGGCAGGAGTTTTCAGCTCTCGATCCGTCACGAGCTCCACTCCGAGCAAAAGACCTCTCCCCCTCACATCTCCAATAACTGCATAACCACATCACAAGATTTATACAGTCAATATTTGGACTAATTTTTTTTTTTTTTTTTTTTTTAAGGTTAAGTGATCATAATATAGTAATAAGACATACGCTCGTATTTGTCCTTCAAAGTAGTAAGACGCTGCTTCATATATGAGCCGACGGTAAAGGCATTTTGCTGAAGCTTTTCTTTTTCTATGACATCAAGAACTGCAAGCCCGGCAGCTGAACACACGGGATTGCCTCCGAAGGTATTGAAGTAAGTTCGCTCAGCCAAGACCTTGGCAATATCAGGAGTGGTGATCGCTGCACCAAGTGGCATTCCGTTTCCAATGCCCTGAAGATGAAGTAGTATAACATGAGTCTAGAAGAGCTTTTAAGCCACTAATTTCAGTAACTGTTAGTAGAGGATGTTGTATGATTTTCTTTCTCATAATTGTTTTGGTAGGGGATTATCCGAGAAATACATTCTTGTGCCACAATATTCATGAACAGAAATAAATGAAGATTACAGAACGAGAATGTTGTAAATTTGGTCCTGTAACTTGTGTGGTGTTATTGCTCCATCACATTCATGCAATTTAGTACCAGCAATTCTTGATTTTCCAACATAATGGGACAAATATCGTAAGACTGCAAATTCCGGGATTAGGTTCCAGCAAAATTACTTAATTAAATAATACCATCCACTTAGTTACAGGACCAATTCAACAAGACGGAATGGTGAAAACTATAGAAGAAAGCTGACCTTTGCCATGGTTACAATATCAGGCACAACACCGTGAATCTCGTATCCCCAGAAATGACTGCCCATACGAGCAAAACCTGCTTGAACTTCATCGGCTATGCAGAGCCCCCCTGCCTTTCTAACAATACTATAAACCTCTGGCAAATAACCAGGAGCCAACTCTAAAACCCCACCAACCCCCTATAAAGATTTCAACGTTTGAAATTAGAGAAGAGGCAAACATAAAACTGTCCACAAATAGGTCATATTACAACCTGTATTGCTTCAGCAATAAAGCCAGCCACTTGGCCAGATGTTCCATAAGTAATTATTTCATCAACATCTCTTGCATACTTCAATCCATCAGACCCAAATACGCCTCTGTACGGATCGGGATTCTGTGCATGGTGCACTGCAAGCTGTCGTATAACAAAGAGAGTCAAATATATAGAATCTTGGCTGTCTTTATGAAAAAGAAAGGCCAAAGAAACCAATCTTATGGTAACATTTTTGCCAGATATTTCTCCCAATGCCGCCTTGCTTTTACTCGAAAACAAAGTGTCCACAGTGCAGAAAAGTCCTAGTGAGCAAGAATTAGCATAAACCACAAGTATAATTACATACCTGAGCAAGATTGTATTTATAGCTTCTTTGAGCAGTGGCAGCCATTGTACCAGCTGCATTGCCATGATATCCGTTCCTAATAGAGATGATGTCATGGCAGCCTGTATACAGTCGCGCCATCATCAAAGCAAGCTCATTTGCCTCTGTTCCCGAATTTGTAAAGTACACAACCTAAAACAAAGACGAAACAATTAGGTTAGTTTATTATGATCTCTCTGTCTGTTTATTTTGTTGTTTTACGTATAAACCTTGAGATCACCAGGAAACTTGGAGGCCAGAGCCTCGGCGAAATCGGCGAGAGCAGGGTTTAGATGGACGATGGTGGAATGCTGCAAACGCTTAGTTTGATTAACAATGGCGTCAACCACTTGAGGGTGGCAGTGGCCGCAAGCAATGGTGGCAATTCCCCCAAACGCATCCACGTATCTCCGGCCCTTGTCGTCAAACAAATACTGCATCCTCCCATCTACAACATTCAACTTCACAAAAAAAAAAAAAACCAATGACATCAACAAAAACATCAAAAACAATAATAAAACAAAACGAGCTAAAATATTACAGGCTTCTGGAAAAAATGGAAGATGGCAGGGTTGAGAAATTTGCGGCGTTTGTGGAGGATCTGTTCTGCAGAGGGGCCGGTGTAGGGCGGAGGAGTGTAGTCGAATGGGGGCAATTTTGGACGAGGTGAATCATTGTTTGGAGGTCGAGCTGTAAATGCCCTTTGGAGGATTCTGTTAATTATCCTCACCATCAAGGAAATGGGGGCAGAAGAGGGTGATAGATTAGTTGGTGAAGAAGACGTATACACGACATCAAACTTCACACCGTCTTTGTTATATTAGATCCAATTCTCATTTTTTATCGATTCAACTTCAAACTAGAATTACTTTAATTAGTTTTTGTATTCACGGTTTGTGTTTAACTTCAAATTTTATGGTCTACAGTTATTTTTTTGGGAGTATAGTATTTATACTCAATCATATTTCAAAATTATTTTTTACTTTAAAATAAAAGGTCAACCACACTGATTAATATTTCATTTTATTAGTTAAAATAACAGTTCATACGAATAAGTTATATGTAATTGAATAATTTATAAACAAATAAAAATGGTACATTTAGGAATTTATAGTGTTTAAAAGGCTATTAAGAAAACAGTGTGTCTTCTAGTGCATATAAGACTTATTGCGTGTCTTTTTAAAATTAACTCACTTGGTAAAAAAAAAGGAAACAGTCAAAATAAGAAATTAAAATTCGCTTACAATCAAAATTCGCATGCTCCCTCCTCTTTCAAAAGCCAGTTAAAAGAGTTTTTTCGACGGTTTATAGTAAATCATAGCAGATACAGTATACTAGGATTCTTCTTGTTCGTAGGTCATTTGTGGCACGTGGGAAGCAGCTGCAGCAGGATTTGAAAAAGGAATTGGTCGTGATTTTGAACCTGTTCTTTCGATGACCCCTCTTAATTGAGATGAGACGGGAGATCCAATGCTTGAATTGAAGTAGGAATCACTCGATTCCTTATAAAAGATTTGATCCCATCAAACATATGGGGATCGGGGTTATACTTGAAAAGTTTTTTCAGCCTAAGAGTATAGTTTACTACGCCTAACAGTATAATATTATAACTAGAGTTTATTTCGACCGTTTACAATGATACAATATAGTTTGTTCAGCTTAATAATATAGTTTACTACGACCAACAATATAATATTATAACTAGAACTACATCATAAATTTTATTTTATGGATAAACTATACTATGCCTAACAGTATAATATTATAATCAGAGTTACAGTGTAACTTTTTTTGTGAATAAATAATTCTATTGTAAATTGTAAACTACTGTACATTTATTTTTCTGGCTTGCAATGTAATTATTGTTCCTGTATAGTATACATTAGCTTGCTCAAAAGTATAAGTTCATTTAGTGATACACTGTTTACAATTTACAGTATATCTATTTATTCTTTGTATATTACTCTATAATTATTTTTTCAGGTTACAGTATATTTTTTGTTTTTCTTATAGTATGTATTTTTGTTGTATGCTACTCTATATTATTTTTTCAGCTTAAAGTATAATTATTGTATACTAATGTATATTTATTTTCCAAACGCATGGCATAAATTAAACAAGGAGCCATTTGAATTGGAGATTTTGATTCCATTTGGGAAAATGGGCGCAATGTATTGGCCTTCGGAAGCAGAGGTAAATCTTGCCACGTTGCTGCTACAATGGTGTATTAAGGCATTAAGAAGACTTCAATTTCGCCATGACTACACAAGAATTTAAGGCGGCTCCTTAGCAAACCAGGGGGCGGACAATGGCTCCTTGTTCTTACCTTCCGTTGGCCCCATCAACCGCTCACTCCTCGAAGCACTCAAGAAATCCCAACAAAACAGGATTGTGACCCTCAACCTCAACACCCTAAAAAAGCTTGCTCTCCCGTTGCAACGCCGCCTTAACTCCAACATCGCCGTTCGCCTGAAGTACCTCGATAACCCCGAGAAGTTCGCCGACTCTGAACTCGAGCTCCACGATGAGCTGCAAAAGCTCAAAATACTTGTTGGCACACTAGAGCTCTACCCTGACCTCGTTAGCCTTGGCACCATCAATTCTATTACTAGACTTCTCAACCACGACAATAGTGATATTGCCGTTGATGTTGTCACCCTCTTGAAGGACCTCACGGATGGTGATGTTGTTGAGGATAATAAAGAGTCTGCTCTGGTTCTTTTCGATGCACTCATAGAAAATAATCCTTTCTCTCATTTTAAACCTATTTTATCAGGGGAAGAAAGAGTAAAAAAACTTAAAGAAAAACGATGAAAAAAATAACAGGGTAAGGGGTTAAATTTGGCCTAATGCACAATAAAGCTTGTGTGCATGTGGTGCACACAAGTTTTTGCCTTGTCCCTTTATAAAATACGGCTTTTTATTGAAGGAGAAGTCTTTGTTTCCCGTTCCCTAAATTTGATCGTGAATAAATTTTCCATCTATTATTTTTGTGTTTTGCACCATCTCATTTTTATGGTGCCCAAGTTATTACCCTTTCCTTCTTGTCTTTTTCTGGTTGAGACAATTTGTACTTCTTCCATAGTTTTTCTGGTATTCCATAATCGATATTGCTTTTGTTAGATGCTCTTATAGATTGCAACTAGCCTTTTCTTTTTTTTAAACTATGGGTTTTTACCACCCTTATTTCCCCAAATTACAATCTCTATAAAGTGTCTGTTTATTTTGATTGAACAACAAATAATCTTATTCAGTTATACCGGCTGAGCATATTTTGGGATGTATGGCTGAATCATCGAACACCATATAGATCTTCGTGTCTCTGTTACTGGAGGAGTGCACTTTGACCTTGTAAAACGTGTTTTGAGAGACATTCAACGTGCTGGACTAGAGCCTGAAGAGATCATTCATCAGATATCTGAAACGGTGTACCTATGTCGTTGTTCATATCTTTCCATTATATATATATTCATGAATTTATCTGTTGTAACAAATTTTTTGTTCAGTGATGACACACAAAGTCTAATAGTATCTCTATACAGATATATCCCATGTACAAAGCTTTTATTGAGCCAGATCTGCAAACAACACTTATAAAAATTATTAACAAATTTAATCCATTCTCTGGATTTCAAAATCCTACATATATATTAAAGGTGGACATCTGTTTCTGGTTACAATTATTCTGATCAGTGTTGCACCTGTATATCTCACATTCTGACAGCTTGTTTTTTTGGCTTAAGTCAACAAGAACCGTGACTGTGGATCAAATAAAGGCTGTTCTTTCTGAAGATTACAAAGAAACTACAGAGGAAAGTTACGATATCTATCTTCTACCCCCTGGTGAAGATCCTGAAGCATGCCAATCGTACTTGAGGATGAGTAAGCAAGGTAAGAGAACTACGTGGGTTTTGATTCATTCACCTCAACACCGAAAAGGTGAATGATACATAGGTAATTTTGTTCTAAGTTAAAAATTAATTCCTAATTTTTAACTTAGAATAAAACTCAAGCCCTTTCATTTTTCCTCTTTTCCATTTCCAAACTGCATGAATTATTTAGATGTTGAAAAATATAAGTTTGTAACTTCTTGTACATTTTAATTTTTGATAGATTATAGGTCCGTTTGCTTTAGACTTGGCTCAGTAGATTTAGAGGACCGAATCCCAATAAAGCACACTCATTAACTCCCTCAGTCAGATTTGGCCCAGCACTCCCCAGTCTTAAACAAACGGACCCTATGATTTAGTATTAATGTATTTTAATTTCGAAGTTAAAGTTATAGTAGTGTAATTTGTATGAAGTAAATTGTAACATTTAAATTTGATAATAAATGAAGGTTCATCTTTTTCATTTTTTTAAATGCTAAATCTGATTTTTTATATAATAATAATAATAATAATAATAATAATAATAATAATAATAATAATAATAATAATAATAATAATAATAATAATAATAATAATAATAATAATAATAATAATAATAATAATAATACAAGACCGGCTGAAAACCAGCGGTTTGGAACCCGGCCGCCGATTTTTTCTCGGTTCCAAACTGTAACTGAAACCGCCTATAGGGCGGTTCGGTTCCGGTTCCTACCCCCAACGGTTCCGGAACCGGCGGTTCCTAATCGAGAACCAAAACCGGTTAGGCACGTCCAGGTGCAGTGCTCCTCCTGGACGCTTCACTGTTACTCATTTGCTCCCCTAGCTCTGGTCTCTACTTCTTTCTCATGCTCTTGGTGGACTCTTAAACTCTATTTTACTGATGCATGAAATTCTCTATGTATCAGAGTCTAGGATATTTATAGGAGTGCATGGGATAGGTTAAGTGAGAGAAAATCATATTTATGGTCCAAAAAATATGTAGGAGAATGGGGACTCCGATTTCGCCGCGCCGGAGCTTCGCTCGATCGAACGCCTGAATATGTGCCATGGCTTGGCCGAGCCTGAGCAAGGCTCGATCAAGTGACGACACTTCATCCCGTTTGCAAACTTCCTTATTCATTTTAGGTCGGTCCAAGTTGATACTCGAGTCCAATTACTTAAATGCCTAGACTACACCTAACTAAATAAATAAAATTAGATGCCTACATAACACCTAACTAACTATTGTAATATTTGACTAGTGCCTAGGAACTAGTTCCCGACAACAACGCAGAAAACTTTATCGCTATTTTCTTTAATAGTTATACTGCAAGTGCACGGTGTAATTGCAAGTGTAGTGATGAGGAAGGTCGTATCTCATAGAGACTGTGAAGACGTCATAAAAGTAATATAATGGTTTTAATACTGATATATGTAGGCCTAACGAAGATATGGTTGTTGTTGTTCTTAACTAATCTAATCTGACCGCTAACTAAAGCAATAAGAACAATTAAATGCAAATAACAAATAAAACAATTAATAACATACAGACAAGTTTATAGATTCAACTAATTATTTCAGAGTCAATCACGCATGCAAACAAAGATAATCATCCTAATTTATATCATTTAAATTATTATGAGGTCTTACTATGTGTATTTCAATGCCCATCTCCAAGTGATTGCGGTGCTGATCATATACAAAAGATCAATCTCCCGGTTAAGCCCATGTATATATACTAATAACTGCACTTAAAAAATTAACCCCATAATTATTCTCCATCTCTCGGTCCATTGAATAATTGTGTTGTGTGTTGTTTGACCATCCATATCCTCATCTCCCAAGTTTTCTATATTGATTCGTGTGTGCTAAATGTAGGTGATTAGTTTAATATAGCAACAATCATAATTCTACACATCGAAGATCAAACAACAATATATTGATTATAAATAAATTAAGAATAAAAATATCGATGTCTATATCGTAACTGTAACCTATAATATAAGACGACTACTCCATAATCGAATTAACAAAAAAGTTGTATAAAAGTAAACATTTAATGTAAAACAATAATATAAATACCCCATAAACCAAAGAGATGTTGGTATTGTAGTGTGCTCCTCCCGAACGCTTCACTACTATTCCTTCGTTCCTCCCAACTATGCCCTCTTCTTCTCTCTCACACTCACACGAACTCTAAAACTCTATTTACTTATGTATTTATAGGAGAACAAGTCTCCAATTCAGCCAAGCCGAAGCATGGGTTCATCGAGCGCCGGAACATAGCCATGTCTTAGCTAAGCCTGAGCACAACTCAGTAGAGCGATGGCACTTTATCCTGCTTGTGAACTCCCTTCATTATTAAGGGTTGGTTCAACTCCCATTTGGGCCAGTAGAACTCCATTCTTGAGCCCAATCAATTTAATTCTCCTTGTTGGACCTTTTTCTTCACTTAATTCTCCAATGGAACTTCAATTTAGTCCAAATAGGTCTAATTTTGTACCTGAAATACTAAAAAATCCACAAATACGTGAAACCCATACAACATATAAAATATGAGGCCAACAAGTGTAATTTCGCATGCTTTTATCTTATTTTTGCTATGATTTTATGCCTAAAAATAATGTAAAATTAGCTATGATCAGTAAAATATTATCTTAATTTGTGATGATCAAATTTTCAATCTTAAAAGAGTCGTTAAACTATAATGATCATATGATGATTCAAGATCGTGAGAATTTCAATGAAATTTACTTAATGAGTGTCAAATGATCAAAATATTTTTTGTGCTTCAAAGAACGTAAGTATGGTAGAGAGTAGGGTTGTATCCATGGGAAACAGATGATTTATTTCTTTTGAGAACAAAAGTAAATTGGCAGCTTTTCAGAGTTTTACTAGACTAATAAAACATAAGTAAATAAGTTAAACTAGATTAAATATGCAATTTTCAAGAGCACAAAGATAGTTAAGTGAGTTATAAATCAAAATAAGATAAGCTCTAGTTAAAGGAATCATATTCACCGAGTCTATCATGATTCACAGTGTGAAAGAATTATTTTGAAATTCTGCTTCATTTTTTGTTTCTTTTTAATTCTTCATCAAATGTTTCTTATTTTCTATTGTAAACCAGAAATGTGTTTTATAAGTGACTTGCGACTTCAAGTCACGTAAGGAGAGGGAGAGTAAGTGGTTGTAGCTTTAGTAGTTAGAGCAGCTAAGCTAATACAAGTGCGATGTTGAATGAAGATGCACAATTACCATTATGTAAATCATCTTGTTGAAATCAAATTCAGTTCCAAACTTTTAGTTTTACCTTGTGCACAAGGTTTCGATATTGCACACACAATCACTCAGATTGGATGAAATCCTAGGACAGTTGATCAGTTGTATATGGTGTGGAGTAGTTTTGATTAGGAATTGTGTAGTAGGTGAACACCAGCTGGAGTTGTGTTATTGGAAAGAAAAAATTAGGTGCCAGACTTAGAGACGTGGATGAGTACACCCAACAACATTTATGGTAGCCGCTAACAATAACTTGACTGAATAATATTTTGTAGCGAGTAATCTTAGTGGGTTGAGGGCTGAAATAGGAGTAATAGATATTTTAAATCAGGCCGCCCAGTTAGCTAAACAACGGGAACATCTGATTTCTGTATTATGGCATACACCAAAAGCATAAAATTTCTCAAGTGACAATAATTGGAACAAGAACAAACAAGAGACCAGTTCTAGAGTTAAGAATCAGGTTAGTACAAATACGGATCCAACATTCAAGAATGTAACAGGACATCACCTTAAAAATGTTGACTGAAAAAAACATTTTAAGAGAGCTTATAGAAAATGTTGGTTTTGGGGCATTACTACTGACCAGGAGATATAAGCTAGTAAACCAGCAGAAAAGTTGAAATCCCTTATTAAAAAATATATTCCTACAGGTTTACCTCCACACAGGTCTCATGATCACCATATACCCATAAAACCAGGGACAGTTCCTTTTAACTATAGATCAGAGACAGAAAAGTTAGACTCTAGAATAATATAGAATTCACCAGCCCTATTTGTTAAGGAAAAAGATGGCACTTGGAGATTTTGCATTGAGTGTAGAAATTTGAGTTCTTTCACTGTGAAGGATAGATATCCCATCCCGTTGGTAGATGATGAAAGATATAGACTAGATTAGGATATGTGGGCTTTATTAATTAATAAGTCAGACTAATTAATTAATTAAGTGGACATGGATATTAGGCCCATAAACCTAGGGTTATATGGTACTATATATACATATTCTCTATAGTAGAGAATCAAGGGTTTTATCAGATAAAAATTTAAGGCACTATAGAATTTGATAAGTGATTTCCTAGCGATCACTTATCGAATAATTGTACCGAGGATAGTTCCTGCGGCGGACGATATACGCGTGGATACCTGAAGTGGTGAATCAATCGCATAATTCGGTCCGATCAATTACGCTACAAGTAAGTATTCGATCTTTTGCGTAGTTATTGCTCAATGTTTAATTCAGTTATAAATCACGATCAATATTCTCGATCTATTATTCCGCTGCGTACATTAGATGTAGTCGAGAATTACTAACAGTGGTATCAGAGCCCGGAGCTCGATTTATAATTGATTTAAAATTTCAGATTAATTGTGGATTAAAATTGTGATATTAAAATTATACAATATTTATTTGAAATTTAGTTTTGTTAATTTTAAAACTGTAGGTTGTCCATTAGTTACGCACAAGTTTAAAACTTGTCGTCTTGGTCAACCTCATGATGTTTTTTTAAAAATTAGCAAACTGCTTCTTCTGCAACAAATTGAAACAAAACTGATTCTTCTTAAATTGATTAAACGAAAAGGTAGAGGTTTTGACATCTGGTTTTTGGAAATCTTTTAAGAAGAAATCCTGCCACCCACCGTCTGCCGGATTGACGGCGGCAGCACCGGCGTGCTGCACTGCTACTGTTGTTGCGTCGCTTGACGGGGGTGACTGCTACTGTTACTCCTTCGCGACGGCGGCGACAGCGGCGACGTTTCGATGTTGCTGTTTCCCCTGCGCGTCGTTGGCTTAGGCGGCGGCGATGCTCGGGGATGGTGACGATGGTGGCCGGAAGGCGGTGCTGGGTTTCTGCCGCTGTTGTTCCGACGGAACGGCGGCGGCGCGGCGGCTGGGTTAAGGACGGCTGATGCCCAGTCCAAACCCTAATGGGTTTTGGGCTGGGTTGGGCTAATTTTAGTTTTGGGCTGGTTGGAAGTTGGGCCTGATACACTGGGCCACTGCAGATTTAATTTGGGCCGGACTACTTAAATTCTGGACTGAATTAACTAAGCTGGGCCCGTTCTTGTGTTGGACCATTTAGGCTGGGCCCATTTTGGAAAAGCTGGACCTGCTGCATTTATTTGATAAATTGGGCCTACTAATTATATTAAACTGGGCCTATAAAAAATTAATTCAACTTGGACAGACTTAATTTTGGGGTGGGCCTGTTTCAATTAAATATGGGACTAATTGATTTTATTTAATTAATCAAATTAGATTTATTAATTAGATTAATTCTTAAGTCTGAATTACATATTAATTGGTTAATTAGATTAATATCATATTATTATTATTTTGAAATAATAATAATAAACCTATACATTTATGTTAATTTTGAATTAACATTAAAAGTATACTTATATTAATTTGGAATTTATATATTAATCTAATAGACTAATATTAATTTATTAATTAGATTAATAAATTATAATAGTATTATTATTTTTGAAAGAATAATACTAGACTTATATATTAATTTAGAATTAATATTAAAAGTATATGTATATATTAATTTGGATTTAATATATTTATTTTAATCCACATTTAATTGAAGAATAAAATTTTAATTGGATTAATAATTTTATTCGTTGAGCATTTATTTGATATATGTGATAAGCTATTATTTGATTTTATGCTTATTCAATTTAAATTATAGTAATTTAAGACCGTTTTATGTTTGGGTAGGCGGCGCCCAATACATGTAGTCCGCGACATTATGTATGGGTAGGCGGCGCCCAATATGTGTGGTCCGCATTTCTTATGCCTGGGTAGGCGGCACTCAGTAATTGCGTTTAATTTAATATTAGATATTAAATTTGACAATTAGTATCACATATAAAATCCCCACTAAAACCAAGTCTTGTTTAGAAACAAAATGCGTCGTCCATCATAATTGTTTGAGATTCCTAATCTTTTCGACCACGAGTTTTACACCAAAGTGTTTACTCTAAATCGACAAGACTCGGACTCATTCATAGATGTATGGTTGACATCGTGTGATGGAATTGACTTGCTTAAATTATTTTGAGACGCCAAAGCGACCAAAATAGTTTGAGGACGCAATATTAATTGGATTAATAAACCAAGAATTGCAAATTGTTGTTGCAATTGGCTTAGAGGCCTACCTAGTGATATTATTGTAGTCATCAGCCAAAGCAGAGGCTGCAGTAATATAAACTTGGATCTTGGACCACTAAGATTTATAATTGTTATAAATCCGTATTTTGTGTTTGGGGGCGCAAAATATGTTAAAATTAGTGGGAGCTAATCATTGCAATAAACTCTTGTTTTGATTAGTGATACGAATGTGATCTTTGTTTACTTTATTCTAATTTATTTTTCCATTTATTATTTTCTCGTCAGATGAAATGTCGTTTTGACTTATAAATGTTTCATGGAAACAAACAAGTTGACTGTGTCAAATTTTACGGATTGACTCCGTTAATTGCGATTGGTGCTAAGGCAAGACGAGATTGAGTATGTCTTGGACAAACCAATCAGTGTCATCCCTGACAAGAATTCTCCTGAGTACGCTACGTTAGACGAAGAAGCTCATAAGAAACATGTTGAGGATGCCATTTCGGCTCAATGCTTAATGTTGTCCTCTATGAGTATTGAACTGCATAGGCAACATTGGAGCATGTTCCCTTATGAGATGCTGAAACACTTGGAGAGTCTGTACGCTTCAGAAGCTCAGACCATGGAGTATGAGATACTCAGAGATCTCTTCAAGTGTAAGCTTCATGATGGGAGCCAGGTTTTTGAACATATATTGAAGATGATCGGATTGATTGAGAGGTTGGAATCGATTGGAACGAAGCTACCCTCAAGTGTCTCAATAAATCTGATTTTGCAGTCTCTTCCAAGTTCATTTGAAAACTTCATAGTGAATTTCAACGTGAGCAACACGAAGGCAACACTGCCAGAGCTTCACGACATGCTCAAGACCTACGAATCATCTACTTCTAAAGGCAACTCTGTGCTCATGGTGAGCTCTTCTGCGAGATCTTCCAAACAGAAGAATAAGCAGAAGAAGAGGAAGAAAGCATCTAAGGATGCGGCCTTGATGCCTAAGAGTGGAGGGGTTCAAAAGAAGCCGAGAATACCAAAGGATGAGTGCCTGTTCTGCAATGAGAAGGGGCACTGGAAGAGAGACTGCCCGAAGTTCAAAGCACATGGTGCATTGGATGAGAGCTTAAGTAGTTTATTTTGTACGTTGAAAATAGATTAGATTAGATCTTCCTTCGGGATATAAATTAGATTTATATAATTGATATTTTGTTCTTTAGATTTCAAAGAATATTATTTCCATTCGAATATTAGACATTTATGACCTTTTCTTTCTATTTTGCAAACAGTAAATGCTTGTTTCGCTTAATGGATTGTTTTAAGGAAGTGTCTTTCTTTTGAATGGAATATATATCCTTGAATGTGAACAAAATATTCTCAATGTACAAGAACAAACGACCTAAGCTATGTAATACGGATAATAAACCCTACCTGTGGCACTGTAGACTTGGTCATATCAATGAGAAAAGAAAAGCAAGATTGAGAAAGTTATACTATCTCACATCATTTGATTTCACATCATATGGTGCTTGCGAATCTTATCTCAAAGGAAAGATGACAAGTTAACCGCTTTCTGAGAAAAAGGGTTAAGTGCCAAGGTTGTGCTCGAGTTGGTCCGCACAGTGGTGTGCGGACCGTTCCAACTTAAGCAATAGGCGAATATTCGTACTTCATAACTTTCACTGATGATTTTTAAGGTATGGATATGTGTATCTCATGAAACACAAATCTGAGGCCTTCGAGAAATTTAAGGAGTTTAAGTTAGAAGTTGAGAAACAACTTGGAAAAGTATTAAGACTCTCCGATCAGATCGAGGAGGGGAATACTTAAGCCTAGATTTTCTTAATTACTTGAAATCACATGGAATCCGGTCAGACTGGACACCTCCGAGTACACCACAGATGAATGGAGTATCCGAAAGGAGAAATCGAACTTCATTAGATATGGTTCGATCCATGATGAGTTTCACCAGTCTTTCCTTGTTCCTTTGGGGTTATGTCTTACTAACCGATGGTTATATTCTGAATAGAGTTCCTCTTGAATCGGTCACGCAAATACCATAAAAGTTATGGCGTGGCAAGAAGTCGAGTCTTAACCATATGCGGACCTGGGGTTGTCCTATTTTGTTAAGAAGATGACGACTGATAAATTGGAGACTAACAGTGAGAAATGCTATTTTGTGGATATCCTTAGGAAACTAAGGATATGAATTCTACTGCCCTGGAGATCACCAGGTGATAGTTCCAAGAATGTGGCGTTTCTTGAAGATATTTATATCTCCGAGGAACAAGGTCACAACAAGGTAGATCTTGAAAAGATTCAAGAACCACAAAAATAACATAGAGGATGAGGTCTTGTCAAAGCAATGGACAAGAACTAAGTGGGAGTTTTCGATGATCTATTGGGAGGGGAAATGACTCTTAGAGGGTCACCTCAAGACAATGAGATGCATCAAAACAAGATATTGTATCAAACCCGCAAGATAACATAGAGGATGAGGTCTTGTCCAATGGAATGGACAAGAACTCAGTGGGAGTTATGATGATCTATTGGGAGGGGAAACAACTATTAGAGGGTCACTTCAAGACAATAAGATGCATCAAAGACAAGATATTGTATCAGTCCCACCTCAAGAGAATCATAGTGAAATTCTTGAGAATATTCTAAAATGTTGAAAACCAACTCACGATCAGAATAAACCGAATGAACCAACGCAAAACCAACTCAATAGGCCTCAAAGGAATCGTCGTGCACCTGAAAGACTAAATCTATTGGTTGAGAACCAAGATGATGAATTGATTCAGAAGATGACGAATTTAAGACCTATATCTAAGCGGTGTCGGGCACTGTTTCGAAGATGTGGCTGGCTGCCTTAACATCTAAAATGGACTCGATGTACCTCAACTAGTGCGGGAACTAGTTGATTTGCCAGTTGGGACTCGTCCCATAGACTGCAAATGGATCTTCAAGAAGAAGAGAGATGCAGGTGGCAAGGTACAAACCTACAAGGCTAGGTTGGTGGCAAAGGGTTATAGTCAGCGCAAGAGCATTGACTATGATGAAACCTTTTCGCCAGTCACTAACATCAAGTCCATTAGGATATTACTTGCAATAGCTGCATACTATGACTTTGACATTTGGCAAATGGATGTTAAAACCGCGTTTCTCATTGGAGAATCGAAGGCACTGTGTATATGTCACAGCCTGAAGGTTTTGTATCCAAAGAAAAATCGAATGGAGTATGCAAGTTAAAGAAGTTCATTTGTGGACTCAAGCAAGCATCTAGGAGTTGGAATATTTGTTTTGACAAAGCTATCAAATTGTTTGATTTTGTCAGAAGCAAATAGGATCTATGCGTTTATAGTAAACGTAAGAATGAAATGTTGCCTTCCTTATCATATATGTCGACGATATACTGATAACGGGGAGCAAACATTCCATGTTACAATCCGTGAAAGAGAAGATTTCAGCAAAATCTCGGTAAGGAATACTTGAGAACTGTCAAGGCTATTCTTAAGTGCCTTAGAAGGACTAAAGAATATTTCTTAAAGTCTATGGTGGGCAGCTAGAGTCATCAGTTACTGGGTATACTGATGTTGGCTTCCAACGGACCATGATGACTTCAAGTCTTTGTCTGGATATGTTTTTGTTCTAAGTGGTGGTGCAGTGAATCGGAATAGTTCCAAACAAAGTAGAACTGTCGATTCCAGCACTAAAGCCGAGTATATTGCTAAATCTAAAGCTGCCAAAAAGGGATTGTTGCTTTGTTAAAGTTCGTAAAGGAACTAGGTGTCGTTCCAAGTGCCAGCAGTGCAATACCGTTGTATTGTGACAACGGTAAGTGCGGTTGCTCTAGCAAAAGGAACCGAGAGCCACGAACAGAAATAAACATATTCCCAGTAGATATAATCTGATTGGAGAATAATAGATAGGGAGATGTGAAGTTAGATAGAGTATCCACTGATGATAACTTGGTTAATCCTTCAACCAAACAGTTGTGTATAGCAAGGCACAACAAGCACTTTGAGAGCTTGTCACATTGGTAGTTGGCTTTGATTCAGTGGGAGTTTATAGTTTGCATTTCTTAGAAACCTTACGTTTGAGACATTCATTCTCGATCACATTCTATGACATTTTAATTGTCTTTTGAGTTTATGCATTTATTAGAATAATTATTTTGATGGTTTGTTATTATTCTTATAATTGTTTCCCTTGAATCATGACTGTCACTTATGGTGTGAGACATAAATGATATAGTATGATTCTAAAATTGCCATAACCAATGGTCATCAAGAATGGGATATTGATGACACGCGATAGGTTAGCATGTGGTCTGCATCACATTCTCAGAGAATGTAGTAGGTCTCACGACTACGAGATATTAGATATCCGTGATGGACACATGGGTACTTTGGAGAGTATTGGTATACCCTACTATTAAACCGTTTGTTTTCAGTGTCTACGGTTTATTAGTGTGTGGAGTATGTAATGATCCTTTGACTTGAGGTCAATACTCATTTTGTTTGTTAAGTGATGAACTTTGACCAAGTACAACGCTTGCCTCCCAAAGGAGGATAAGACACGTCTTGTGTTGGGTTCATCATGAGGCAAATGGAAATGGTAGTTGAGCCAAGAATGGGATTCATTCCTCGATTGAAACTCGAGAGAACACTCATATTTCTCTATATTATTTGACAATAAAGTCATTGGCCAATGCAAAAGATATATTCAATTAAAGTAATTGAATATGATCGAATGCGTCATATAATAAAGATGAGAAAAATGATTGAGCTATTTGGATAGACACATGGCAGATCCTAGGCTTAATCGGGTGGGTCGTGAATGAAGGGATATTACATAAACTTCATATAAAGGTTGTTTTACGAATTCACGTAAACGTCCTTCATATATCGAGTTCGCTACACAACGCAGTCTAGGAGTTTTGTGCAGACTTTAATTAGATTATCGTCGATAATGGGGGCCTGAAGGGTCACACTTTATGTGTATTGTTGTTCCGCTCAAGGGTACAAGGTTAGTGCTTCGAATTATATCTAATGCTAGTCCAAGTGGGAGATTGAAAGATATAGACTAGATTAGGATATGTGGGCTTTATTAATTAATAAGTCAGACTAATTAATTAATTAAGTGGACATGGATATTAGGCCCATAAACCTAGGGTTATATGGTACTATATATACATATTCTCTATAGTAGAGAATCAAGGGTTTTATCAGATAAAAATTTAAGGCACTATAGAATTTGATAAGTGATTTCCTAGCGATCACTTATCGAATAATTGTACCGAGGATAGTTCCTGCGGCGGACGATATACGCGTGGATACCTGAAGTGGTGAATCAATCGCATAATTCGGTCCGATCAATTACGCTACAAGTAAGTATTCGATCTTTTGCGTAGTTATTGCTCAATGTTTAATTCAGTTATAAATCACGATCAATATTCTCGATCTATTATTCCGCTGCGTACATTAGATGTAGTCGAGAATTACTAACAGATGACCCAAATGATGAACTAAGAAATGCTAAGGTGTTTTCAGAGACAGATCTTAGGGCAGGGTATCACCAGATCAGAGTGACGACCTTTATGAGTTCAACTACGTGTCATGCCATTTAGGCTTAGAAGTGCCTTTACTACTTTTGAATATCTAATCAACTGTTTTCCAGCCTTTACTAAAAATATGTCTATGTCTTCTTTGATGGTATCCTTGTTTACATTCCTGTGTCCTTTTTATGTCCTTTAAAACAACTAGCTCTTTGCTAAAGCCTCAAAGTATACCTTTGGACAAAACCAAGTTGAGTATCTGGGTTATGTGATAAGTGACATCTAGGTACATGCAGATTTAGTAAAAGAAAATCAATAAATGGTGAGAGGATTTTCTGGGCCTGATAGGTTAAACTGATATGTTCCTAAGGCACTGTGGCATCATGGCCAAACCATTGACTAAGAGAACCAAAAATGGTCATTTCTTATGAATATAAGAGGTTGTAGCTGCATTTGAAAATCTTAACAAGGCCATGAACACAACACATATATTGCAACTACCTGACTTTAGGACTTCCTTTGGCTCAAATGAGCTTGTGCCTTTCAATATATGTGGAGGAATTTCTTGCTATCATTCAAGTTGTGGAGAAGTGAAGCCCCTATTTGATGTTATAACCATCATTTCTTTGCGATTCACAATATTATATATTAAAAATTAGATACATCGTTGTAAGATCGATGTATTGTTATATATTTTATTGATTAATTAATCTATACAAGATGGATAGATTATATACCTTTGTAGCGTGTTTTAACTATACTTCTATATTTTCCACGCTCCAAACCCCCAAGTCTTCTTCGGTGTTCTCACCAATTGTACAACAATACATGATGTGTGGGCATATATATATATATATATATATATATATATATATATATATTCTTTCTATCGAAGTAACATATCCTGATAGATCTAGAATATCACGAAATCTCCATCTTTCTTATTATCATAATTCAATTTTTTTATTTAGTTGCAGTAATAAATTATATCATTATAATTTATTCCAGTTCACATCGAGCCACCGAAAAGACACATCGGATCCAATCAAAATAAGCTCCAAAAAATATGTTATGACCCGGCCAACTCTTGACTTATCATATACCCAACTAAAGTATTTGGAACAGACTACGGCGAACAATAAGTCTATAAATACTTGTCACTCTCAATACTCATTTTCTGTCCGACAGTCATGTGTGACAACGTCACATAATATAATTCAACAACTAATTTCGAATACTCATCTTAGATTTACTATTTATAGTGACATCATGATCATACCTATTAAATAGGTCAAAGATTCAAATATTGTAAATGTAGGTTCTTTATCACTTCATAACTCCCAAAACATCGAGGTATTAATTAATATAATAATCTCACTCATTGACGTTCCAAATAATGTCCATGGTAATAAAGTGATAAGTGTGTAATAATTAATATTTTATTATCATATTTCCTATTATTTTCTTCCTTTTAGTAGGTTTACCGAACTAATTATATATATTTCTGGTGTAGGTGGTGAATGGGCCTGAATAAAAATGAACTTTAATATATATATATATATATATATATGTGTGTGTGTGTGTGTGTGTGTGTGTGTGTGTGTATATTTGATGGCCGAATATTAGACCCATAAATTTGAATTTAGAAAAATATGATATGATGCATTTTTACACAATTAGCCCACAATTTTGAGAAAATTAAAACCTTGTAGTCGAAGGAAACTTGTCTTTAATCTATAAAGGGGCTTGAAAATTATGATTAATGGAAGAAAGATTCATAAGCTTGGAATTCAGAAAATAAATTGAATTGATTGTAGTGACAACGAGAATTAAAAGAAGACAAGTCTCAAGTTTCCAGACGTGAACGGTAGCAGGGGAGAAGTTTGTTTGACATTTTATTTCCTTTCTATAAAAGGGATTAATTAGTTAAAAGTTATTGAAACTGATAGCATTTATTGTTTAGTCTGGTAAGTTAACTAACTAATCTGTTAGCATTAGTTAATCAGTTAAAAAAGCCGTAAGTTACAATTTATAAAAGCAGAATACCCTCTCTCTTGTAAAAACTTGATTTTCTATTCTGTAAACTTCCAAAAGATTGAATATTGATTCCATCAGTTTTCTACTGTAAAATTCTATATGGTATCAGTTAGAAATTTTTCCGCTGATTTCTTGTTCTGATTGAGACGTTCTTCCTCAATCTTTTCTGTTCTGGGACGATTTTCCCCAAATTTCTTTCTCCTTGATTCTTGTCTGCGAATTGTTTGCCTTCTGATGGGTATTGAATTGAATCCATCTCTTAATCTGTTGTCCTCACTTGCTTTAAACCCTAATGACAATCCAGCTCTTGCGATTGTTCTTGATCCTTTCATCGGATCAAATTTTTTGTCCTGGAGCCATGCAGTAAAACGAGCGTTGAGCGTCAAGAACAAATTGTCTCTCATTGATGGGAGTCTCCCATCACCGTTTGTTTCGGATGATCCAGTTGTTGTTACATCTTGGACGCGCGCGAATGATCTTGTTCTGATGTGGATTCTTGATTCCATCCATGTTGATATCAAAAAGTCTCTGGAATTCTTCACTGTTGCAAAGGATCTATGGGATGAGCTGCATCTCAGGTATACTCGCTCCGATGGTACCCGTGTCTATCATTTGGATAAATCACTTAGTTCTATCACTAAAGGTTCAAACTCTTTGGTTGTAAATGTGGATGAATTTGTTAACTACAGACCTATATTGAGCTGTAAATGTGGCCATTGTACTTGTGATTTGTTAAAAATTGCTAATCAGCTGCAAGAAAAATATTGTGCTATGAAGTTTTTGTCGGGGCTAGATGACTCATATTCTGTTGTTCGAAGTCAGCTATTAATGCAAGATCCTCTTCCTTCTTTGACAAAAAATTATTCAATTCTGCTTCAAGAGGAGTCTCAAAGAGAGTTGAACAACTTTTTACCTTCTTCAGACACTGATTCAGTCGCTATGCTAGCCAAGAACACTAGGTTCTATAAGGATAAAAAGAAACCCATGGTTTGTTCTCATTGTGAGCAGCCTGGTCACACCATAGATAGGTGTTTTCAGATAATTGGATATCCTCCTGGTTGGAGGGGCCCTAAAGGCAAGAGAGGAAAGAATGATGCCACTTCCACAAATGCTAATTCCACGAGAATTGTGAATCCTGCTAATACTGAGGCCAATTCTACTGATAATTCCATGGCTACTAATCCCTTGTTTTCACAAGATTTGTTCGAACAATTTTTTACTTTTGCTAAGAATCAGAAGCATTCTGAAACATCACATTTGGTTGCTGGAGCTTTTGTTCAGAATTCAGTTCCCACTACAACAGGTAAACTTGAAGGTAACAACTCTTGCTTTGCTTCCATATCATGTTCTTCTTCTGTTTGGATTCTTGATACTGGAGCCACATACCACATGATTTATGATAAGACTTTGTTTACTTCTATGCCAAAACCTGTAAATATAACTGTAAAATTACCTAATAATGCTGTAACCACAACCACACTTAGTGGGGATGTCAATTTGAATAATGATTTAACATTGCATGATGTGTTGTATGTTCCTAAGTTTACATATAATTTGTTTTCAATCTCTCACCTCACTAAAAATTCTGATTGCACTGTTAGTTTCTTCTCTTCACACTGCATTTTGCAGGACAACCTCTCAAAGAAGACGATTGGTTTTGCTGAACAAGATGGAGGATTGTATTACTTGAAATCTTCATTACTTATGATATTTGGCATAGTAGGCTTGGGCACATTTCAGCCAAAAATATGTCTCTTATATCAAATTTAGATGTAAAGAACAATGCTATCAATAAGACAGATTGTTTCATTTGTCCCTTGGCCAAACAAAAGAAAAGTTCCTTTCTTGTTTCTACTTCTGTTTCTGATTCCATATTTAATCTTATTCATGTGGATGTCTGGGGGCCTTTTAGTATTACTTCTGTTGAAGGTGCGAAATATTTTTTGACCATTGTTGATGATTTCAGTAGATGCACCTGAATTTACATGGTAAAGGCTAAATCTGATGTAAAAATATCCTTAGAATTTTTTTATAAAATGGTTCAAACTCAATTTCAAAAGAACATCAAAATAATAAGAAGTGATAATTGAACAAAATTCATCCCACCTGATTTTTATCATAAGTATGGCATCTTGCATAAAAAATCTTGTATTGAAACACCTCAACAGAACGGTGTTGTTGAAAGAAAACACAAACACTTATTACAAGTAGCTAGATCTCTTCTTTTTCAGTCTTCTTTACCTTTAAAGTATTGGAGCTTTTGTATAATGACTACTGCTCATTTAATCAATAGAATTCCATCTTCTAACCTTCGTAATCTTACTCCATTTGAGAAACTTTATAATAGACAACCTACTTATAACCATTTAAGGGTGTTTGGTTGTTTATGTTTTGGAAGTACTCTTACTGCTCAAAGACAGAAATTTGTTCCAAGAGCCACCAAATGTATATTTCTTGGTTATCCCTTAGGAACAAAGGGTTATAGGTTGTTAGATCTTAACACTGGTAAGGTATTTATTTCCAGAAATGTTAAGTTTTTTGAACATGTTTTCCCATACTCTGACAAAGCTATTGTAAATAATAAGGTACACCAATTGGCTGTTGAAAATTCTGCATATGATCCTGATGCTGACAGCTTTATAGATAATGGTTTCCCTTCACACCATATGGACAATTGGTTCTTCTATAAATGAGATTATACATGCAGATCTTGAGCAGGAGATTATTGAATCAGCAGCTGAGAGTTTTCCTCAAAAGTCTGCTGCTGAAACTGCTACTGAGCAGATTACTGTCACAGCTATCCCTCCTCAGGATTCATCAACTGATGATTCCACACCTAATGGTCAATTGCTTGCTTCATCACCATAACCTGATCCTGTTGCAATTGGTAGAAAGTCATCCAGACAAAAAGCTCCTCCTGCATATCTCAGTTTGTATCATACAACTTTACCCTCTTCACTTAAACATTCATCTTCTAACTCTGCAAATTTGACTGTTAGATACCCTATAAGTAAATATCTATCTACTGATCACTTATCTGATGCACATAGGGCATTCACATCATCTATATCTACACTAGTGGAGCCTAAGACTTATAACCAACCTAAAAATGATATAAATTGGCAGAATGCCATGCAACTAGAAGTCAGTGCTCTTGAGAGAACTAACACATGGACTCTAGTTCCATTGCCTCCTAATAAACACACAATTGGTTGTAAATGGGTGTACAGGATAAAATATAAACCAGATGGTACCATTGACAGGTACAAAGCTAGGTTAGTAGCCAAAGGCTACACACAACAAGAGGGATTAGACTATTTTGACACTTTTTCCCCTGTTGCTAAAATCACCACAGTAAGAATGTTACTTTCTGTTGCTGCTAAACAAAATTGGCACATACACCAGTGTGATGTCAATAACGCTTTCTTACATGGTGACTTAATTGAAGAAGTCTATATGACACCTCCTCCTGGTTATTGCCAAACAGGAGATAACAGGGTTTGCAAACTTAACAAATCATTGTATGGCCTCAAACAGGCTTGAAAACAATGGTTTGATAAGCTGTCACAAACTTTAATCAGTTTTGGATATACTCAGTCCAAAGCTGATACTTCTCTTTTTACAAAAACAGCAAGTAACACTTTCACTGTTCTTTTATGTTATGTGGACGACATCATTCTGTCAGGAAACATCTTAGATGAAATAAACAAAGTAAAAGACTTCTTGCATGACAAATTCACAATAAAAGATTTAGGAACCCTCAAATACATACTTGGCATTGAAGTAGCCAGATCTAAAACTGGACTTCATTTATGTCAAAGAAAATATATCTTAGACCTTTTAAATAACACTGGTTACTTAAATAGTAAACCATGTCATACACCCATGGATTCAAAACAAAACTTTACACATTCTGATACAACACCTCTTACAGATGCTTCTATATACAGGAAACTTGTTGGCAAGTTACTCTATCTTACTGTTACAAGGCCAGACATCTCTTATGCTATACAAACCTTGTCCCAGTTCATGAGCAAGCCAACTAATGCTCATTTATCAGCTATACATAGAGTTTTAAGATACCTTAAAACTACTGTTGGATAAGGAATTTTCTATTCCTCAAACACTAATTACAAATTACAAGCCTTTTCAGATTCAGACTGGGCCAGGTGTGAAGAAAGCAGAAGGAGCATCACCGGCTATGCAATCTACTTGGGTGACTCTCTCATTTCATGGAAATAAAAAAAGCAGTCAATTGTGAGCAAGTCTTTAGCAGAGGCTGAATATAGAGCTATGGGCTCAACAACTTCAGAAGTCCAGTGGGTAGCATACATACTCAAAGACCTCAACATCCAGCTCAACAAACTTGCTCTAATGTACACCGACAGCAAGGCCGCATTCAGCATTGCCCATAATCCTGTTCTGCATGAGAAAACAAAACATATCCAGATCGACTACCATTACACAAGGGAAAAGATACAAGAAGGCTTACTCCGTATCATACAAATTCCAACAGACAAAAACCTGGCAGACATTCTTACAAAACCCCTACCAACAGCTTCTTATAACACTTTGAAGTCCAAAATGAGACTCTTAAACATTCACTCCCATTTTGAAGGGGGGAGGGGGGGGGGGTATAAAAGGGATTAATTAGCTAAAAGTTATTAAAACGGATAGCATTTATTGTTTAGTCTGGTAAGTTAACTACCTAATCTGTTAGCATTAATTAAAGCTGTTAGCATTAGTTAAGTAGTTAAAAAGTTGTAAGTTATAGCTTATAAAAGCAGAATACCCTCTCTTTTGTAAAAACTTGATTTTCTATTCTGTAAACTTCCAAAAGATTGAATATTGATTCCATCAGTTTTCTACTGTAAAATTCTACACTTTTTTTTTTCATATTATTTGTAATTATATTATAATTTCGTGTTCTTATTTAGTTATATTTAGCAACTAATTTCCATTTCTAGTTAAAGGTTATTGAACCATTGATTTCATGGTATTGTGAGATTTATTTGTTCTTATTACCTTTTAGTTTATTTATTACTTGTGTTTGATGCTTATGATTATTTTAGGTTATATTGAATAGAGGCCGATATTTTATGAGAATAGTTAATTGCCAATTACAAATTGCAAATATGTACTTGTCTGTGGAATTTAATTAGGGCACTGCATAAGTTAATTGCTTGCTTGTTATTTATTTATGTTATAGAAATAGATTATCTAATTTAAATAAACCCTGCTTGTGTGTTTGTTAATTAGAATTGAGTCTCCCTCATTATCAATGCTAACAACATATTAAATATTATAAAGCTTTTCTAAGATTGTATTTTGATAAGGGAAGTAATTTATGAGGCTTCTAACACCTCAACTCTGCAAGCCGGTGAAAGGTTGCCACTAAAACATGCTTTTTCTACCAAAACATTTATCAGCTGAAGACTTTTTACTAAAATACGAATTATATTTTTTTCTAATAAATGGTCTATTCTTCATGCAAAGCTAACTCGTATGAAATCACATCTTTAAGTTAAGGGTCCTAATATATTTTTACAATATCATAATTAGTAGAAACTTCTAATCTAAAAGCACTTTAAAGATAAAACACTTGCAACTCTAAATTATCTAACATAAACTTGGCACTTGTTCTACTCTGATGCTTATACTTTAAAAAAACATTTATTTTACTCTCTTAATTCTTATTGGGAACTTGATCACGCCAGCTAGATCCACTATCCATCAATTATACCTGAAAACGTTTAAGTATATCATCATGAGATTTGCGAACCCAGTTGATAACACTTATTTAATATCCTATAAGACTGTATAATTTCTAGTGAATTTTACAAAACATTTAACAAACATGTGTATACCGATTTTGCCTCACGTAGCAAAATCAGTAAATTGACGATCAACCATATAAGTAAGGGTGGATCTATAGCCGACCAACGTCGGGCTCCAACCAGTGCAAGATTTGCGCAACCCTATTTTTAGTCATATCATTTTTATTATTTTAGTAGTTATTCACTCTAAATTTTAACTAAGCTTACCGATATTTTTAATTTATTGTTCACACTCTAGCATGTAAAGTGCATATTAATAAATAATTCATAATAAAAAATTAATACTCAAAATCATGCCCAATAATTTTATTTCAAACTCTTCTATTAATTGTTCTAGTAAATTTTATGTTGATAAAAAGAAAAAATAAAACTTCTATGTAGATTCCATTACTAATATTTGTTTTTCTTCCTACCATTGAACCCTTTAGTAAGATGCTACTTCATTGAGGTGCAACAACTTCTAAATATATATGATTTTTTTAAGTCAGCCCACCCTATAACTAAAGGTTAAATCTTCCTCATATATAAGACCCCTAAATCGCATGTACTATTAGAAATATCCTCCAGCCTGAAAGTAAAGGAAATCACCCTTGATCAATATATCAAATTAAGCTCTAAACATGGTTATAATTTACAAGTAAAGGATTATGCCATTTTTCGTAAGATGGATCCCTTTTGAAACATCCTTGTTTTTTAATGAGGTTTGAATATCATCTAATATGTGTATAAAAGTTTTGGATTGAATCATGAAGATTAAACTTGAAGCAATTATAAAATGTGTGCATATATATGGACAAAGACTCTGAAAGTTGAGACTTTTGTCTCATTTTCTTTCAATGATTAGGCCAGTTAAAAACACATTTAGACTGATGTGCATGTACTAATTGAATTAGTAAAAAACGTGATGCCATGCGGTATCTCCCAAGTGCAAAGGATTAGTTTTCATGGTTGCATGACCCCTTGAAGTGGCATTAAATTAGAAGCTCTACGTGTTCTCATTTTAGCCATGATTATTTTTATTATTTTATGTATATAAGGTGTTTTCTTGCACCTTATGTGGTATACGTACATGCTCTTTATTGGGTTTCAAGAAATAATAAAGCTAGGGGTTGACGAACAACCGTCTCAAGTGGAGTTGTATGAATGTCCATTCTGGATTCGGGTTTATGATTTGCGATTGGTAGCTCGAGCTGAAAAATACCTTCAACTAATTGCGAATCGTTGTGGTCGATTTATGGAAGTGGATAAGAAGTCATTGGATGGGGTTAGTCAATGTGTACGAGTGAAGGTTTTGGTGGACGTCAGAACACCTCTTAAGGTGAACACCGAGATTCTAATAAATGATGACCGATGTTTCACAATACCACTTAAATGCAAGAGATTGGCAGCCTTTTGCTTCGTATGCGGGATGATAGAGCATATGAAGTGTGAATGCGACGTTGTGGAAAATCCGAGTAAGTTGACCAATATACCCGATAGTAAAATGCCATTTGGAGACGAGATCAAGGCTTCACCACTTAAACATATCTCTGTAAAGGTTGAAGAAAATGTAACAGAGAGATCAAATCTTGATAGACGACGGAAACTATTCGCTGAGTTTCTGCGAGGAGAGAGGGAACACATTAGTGGCCAATCAGACATAGATGAAAAAATCGATGCACATGTTGCTACAGACTTAGTTGATATTGTGCAGGGCCTCCAGCGGTTGTCCGCTAAGGAATACTTGAACGAAGTTGGATCACACATGGATCCGACCAGTTGATGGCAAAAAATAAGATTGATGATTTGTCTTTAAACAATGGAACCTTTAGACCAAAAATACCACCCACTGATACCCAAAAGACACATACTCAACCCACTTCATACTCCCAAAAAACTGAACCTACACATCTCCCTACGAATGCACAAAATAATAACCCATCCTGCTCCTCAAGTCATACACCCAGCACCCATAAAGCACATAATTAATACATCCCACCCCAAAAGTCCATGCACCTTCCCTCACTCCATAATAACCACACCACCATGCACACACTGCTACACACATAAACAAACCCCATCCCTCACCAAGTACCACACCCCAGAACCATAAGCCACACGCCACATATATCCCACCCCCAATATCCATGCAACACCACTCATTATACTCTAGCTGCACTACCACACCACACCACCCATACACCACTAATACTCCATCTACCCTCAACACTATGAACAAACCACCCAAAACAAAGATCCAACATAATAGCTCATCTCATGATACTGAAAAAGATTGATGCTTTTACATTGGACAAAATGGCCAACACCTACAGGTAGGAAGGTTTTATACGTCTTGATGAACTGAAATAACTTGTTCGATCCATGACTAATACCCATCAAATAACCCATATTATATCCCCTAACGAACCATAATTGAACTTCACCGCATCATCCTGCTCACCTACTCACTGGCAAACCATACTATAGAACCCACATCTACCATAAATAGCCCACCATCCACAGTACCGAAACAATTTGAGCTCTTTTGGAGAACGTATGCATCAATTTGTGGGTACCTTGCAAAAATTTTGACACCAATGATTTTGGTAATATCCTTGAGGGTGTTAAAGAAACTCCAGTAAAAGCTAGAAAATCTACAAAAAAGGCAGTCAAGTGCCTTTGTCATCAGAGAGATTAGGAGAGTGGAAGGGAAACTTGAGGCAAAAATGAAGCTTGAAGAAATCATGTGGTTCCAAAGGTCCAGAGCTCTATGGTTCCGCAATAGCGACAAAAAAACTAAAGTTTTCCACTCAAATGAATCCAACAAGAATAAAAGGAACCAAATTGAAGGAATTAAAGGTGCGAATGGACAATGGGTAGGAGGAAAAGAGGAAATCAGTAGCGTGATCAGGAGCTTCTTTATCGATTTATTCACGTCGTGCAGGCAAACCAATATGATTAAAGTACTGGATTGTATAAAGCTAAAGGTTACACATGTGTTGAACGCTCTTCTAACATCACCCTATTCTAAAAAAGAAATATAGAAGGCACTGAAACAGATGCACCCTGCCAAGCCCCCGGACCCGATGGTATGCCTCATTTATTCTTTCAGAAATTTCGGCATACTGTTGGTAATTTCGTCGTTTCTACTTGTCTTGATGTCCTTAATAACTCACATGATCCAAGTTCTCTTAATCGTACTTTCATTGTGCTTATCCTTAAGGTTAAAAAACCTAAATTCCCCCAAATATTTTCGACCTATTAGCTTGTGTAATGTAATTGTTCACATCATAACTAAAGTTATTGCCGATAGGATGAAATTTGTTCTATCTATAGTCATTTTTATACCACAGAGTGCTTTTATTCCAAGGAGACTAATCACCGATAATGGTATGATTACCTTTGAATTGTTCCATTATATGAAAAAGAGGAAGAAAGGTAGAAAGGGTTTTTAGCACTAAAATTAGATATGAGCAAAGCCTATGACCATGTTGCAGGATGCTGAAACCCAAGGCCATATTTTGGGGCTCAGAGTGGCCAAACGGGCACCTTCAGTGTCCCACTTGTTTTCTCGCGGACGACAGTGTGCTCTTCTTCCAATCAGCCCCTTACGAATGTGCAAAAATCAAGGAGGTGATTTCTAATTATGGAGAAACCGGAATTAGTTGGGAGCTCTAATATTGATAATAACAGGATGAAAGACTTTTGGGATCTTCTAGGGGTGAAACCAGTGAATTCATACTCTAAGTATTTTGGGCTACCTTCTTTGATTACTCGTTCAAAGAAAAAAGTGTTTGGAATGATTCTAGGTCGTGTCATTGGCCGCTTCAAGGGATAGAAGGAGAAGTGCCTTAAGATAGCTAGTTGGGAGGTGATGTTCAAGACGATTATTCAAGCGATACCTACTTACATGATGAGCTGCTTTATGTTACCATTGACAATATGCCAACAAATCGAGAAAACAATTGCCCGTATTTGATTGGGGATCCACCACTGAGGCTCAGAAACAACATTAGGTGAGTTGTAGTAAAATGGTTTGACGAAAAAACAATGGAGACCTAGGATTAAGAGAATTTCACTTCTTCAACATGGCAATGCATGGAAAGAAATTTTGGAGATTATTGAACAATCCATCATCTCTTGTGGGGCAAATTCTGAAGGCGCGATATTACCCGCGGTCCGACATTGATACCACATGTATCAGCTATCAACCGAGTTACTTATGGAGACGCATATTATCCTCATGAGAATTAATACGACATGGAATGGCATAGAGGATTGGGGATGGCAGCTCTGTGCATTTGATGGGGGATAGCTGGGTCCGTGGCAAAGGGTACCAAATGATTGAGAGATCAAGCAGTAGGTTGATCCTGATACTTTAGTGTCCAACCTCATTGACCAAGATAGTGGCACATGGAACGTGGACCTGCTGCATTGTTATTTTGATGATGAGATGGTGATGAGAATAATTAGAATCTCGATCAATGAGCGGCTTCCAAGAGATCGACGAATATGGCGTTTTGCGAAGAATGGACACTTTAGTGTGAGAAAAGCATATCATTATGTTATGGCATCATTCTCACATGAAACTGAGCCTACTATCAACAAGTTACACAGACCAGTCTTGGAGTAAACTTTGGCTGATTAACTCGATGTTGTAAGTTAAAAATCTTTTGTGGCAGTCTTGCTAGAAGGCTCTACTTACCTGACCCAACTTATACAAAAAAGGATTAGTGCCTGAACCAATTTGTGTACTTTGTGGACTTTGGAAGGAAACAACTGCACATTTGTGTGTGGAATGTCCGAGGACCCGAGAGGTTTGGTTGCAATCTTCGGTTCGAGTCAGTTTGAACACAACCACTGAGCTGAATTTGCGTAACTGGATATGGACTACTGTGGACCAATTGAGAGATGAAGGGGCTCAAATGTTTACCATGATAATGTGGTCCATTTGGATAGGCCGAAATAGATTCTACATGGAAGGGCACCCTTTCCAACCCATGGAAAGAGCCAAAGTTGTTGTGGCGGCAACCAAATGGCACACAACAAGCTTGCAAAAGGTTGAGATTGTGGAACATGTAAATAGAAATGGTAAATGGAGTCGACCGACTTCGGGCCTGAATAAACTTAATGTAGACGAGGCATGTTACACTGATGGCACTGTCGGGTTTAGTTGTATGGTTTGAGATGCAGAAGGACACATATTGCTGGGAGCATGTGAAGGGTTCGGGGAATCAAAGATGTGGGAGTTACGGGCCTTGGCAATGAGGTTTGATTTGCAAGTTGTGAAGGCGAAGGGCACATGGGAAGTTGTTGTTTAGAGTGACTACCTACAGGTTATCAATATGATAAATAATGGTACGATGGATGGATCCTATACATCGCTGATTGTTGAAGACATTCTACTCGAGAAAAGAATCGAGTTGCACATACACTCGCACATTATTGCACAAACACTAGTGATGATCTTGTGTGGCTAGATGATTATCCCAGTGTAATTGAAAAAACTTGTACTCTTGGAAAATGGGCGATTTGCCCTTGTGTCGTTTAATGAAGTTCATTCCACCCTAAAACAAATAGAGACTAGGTGTACACCTTTTGACCACATATTCTTAGTAATACTCTAAAACTTGGGGCTCATATATATGTAGGTTTACACATATTATTAATATGTAATATTAATATTATCATGCAATTATTTAGTGTAACTAATAGATGTATCAAGTAGAATGGTATCTAATTGGTATAATCGTTTCCTATGTGTTCCGGATATTACACTAAACATCAGGCAAAGAGTTTTGAAAATGTCTGATTACCTTATTGCACTTATTCAAAGATTCACGTAAACTCATCTAAATAATTGACACCTAAGTCTATTAAAATTCTCCTTATAATTCCTAACACAAATTCTTCGCTTGAAAATACCTTTTAGATATATTTTATCTTTTGTACCTTTGTTTCATACGTGGGATAGTGATACGACTAGACTTGGCCACCTTGAAAACTCCTCCTGTAAAACTAAGTAAAAACATTGTTCTCCTTGAAAATTTATTATCCTCAACATTTGAATAAATAACTTGACTTTAAATATTTTTAAAACTGAAATAAATTTAAATAACTCTTTCTGGAAACTTAATTAAAATCCAATACAAAAAATCTATTGCTTTTGATTTTTGATGTTACAATGCTTCTCTTGATTATCGAGGTGATTTATCGTTTGACGCTTGTTGACAGCTATAACCAATTTACCCATGAATTGTTGGGTAATTATTGCATCAATGATCAATTGAATGAACCAATGTGGATATGATTCCTTTAACTAGAGTTTTCATTATATTAATTTTTAATTCACTTAATTATCTTTGTTCTCTTGAAAATTGCATATTTAATCTACTTTAATTTATTTTCTTTTATTTTCATTAGACTATTCAAACTCCGGAAAAAAAATCATCAATTTACTTCTAATTTCAAAAGAAATTCGTCGCTGTTTCCCTGTGGATACGATCCTACTATACTTATGTCCTTTAAACTAGGTTTTGACATTCATCAAAATTAGCGAGTTTTCAAGGAACGACTTATGTAGTTTAATTCTTTTGAGTAGTTATATATATATATATATATATATGCACACACACACACATGTGTGTGTGTATGTATGTGTGTGTATGTATAAAGATATATAAAATTTCCTTATTTTAGGTTATTTTTATTTTTAATTTTATTTTATCCTACTTGTCTTGGTTTATGTCTAGCTCTTCCCGTACAAGTGGATTAGTTTATGCTCTTGAAGTGGAAAAAACTACAAAGGCATTGAGAAAAGAAGGACGATTCTGAGCACAACAAACATCATATTCTTCTCATTATCTGCACCTAGCTTTAGATTTAACTGACTATGAAGGCGAGACTGATTACACCTCTGAAGGAATCGAAATTAAAGAAATAAGAATGGCAGTTGAAGCCACACGAACACTTTAGAAGTTTGAGAATCCTTATGTAAACCAGTATCCATTATGCATCCAAATCCCTGACACTTAATGCAACTTTTGAACTAAAATTCGGCCTTATCCACCTGTTGCAGACTTTCCATGGTCTATCCAGTGAAGATCCACACAAACATCTAAAGAAGTCCCATGTTGTGTGCACTGTGATGAAACCACTAGGACTTACAAAGGAATAGATCTCTCTATGAGCTTTTTTATGCCCTTTAACAGACAAAGCCAAGGACTGGCTTTGTTATCACTCATCCGGATCTATAACTACTTGGAATGAGATGAAAAAATAGTTCTTGGAGAAATTCTTCCCAGCTTCACAAGCAACCAATATCAGAACTGATATTTATGGTATTACATAACAAAATGGCGAGACCTTATATAATTATCAGGAGAGGTACAAATTTATGTGTGCTAGTTGCCCGCAACATCAAATTCCAGAGCAACCACTTGTCTAGTAATTCTACACCTCTCAATTTTCAACATAAATATGATTGATGCTTCAAGTGAAGGTGCTTTGGTTAGTAAGTCACCTGTAGAAGCCAAAAATCTCATCTCTAGTATGGCTGGCAATGCATAACAATTTGGAACCAAATATGATAGCATTCCACACGGCGCTCCCACGGTTCGCGAAAAGGAAAAAGGACTCATCCTTTGTTGCATCTGGCACGAGATGATAAAGAGAGAACCAATAAGGTAAGTTCAATTAAAATAATATTGGATGCTTTGACTTCTCTTATGGAGAAAACGGTTTTGGTCCAAGCGCAACAAGTGAAGGTATGTGACTTATGCTCGATTATTAGACATTATATAGACTTGTCTCCAACGTTGCAAGAAGATACTGTACAACAAGCTAACGTTGAAGGAGGATTCCCTGGTCAACCACAAAGGTGATATGATGATCCATTTTCTAACAACTATGATTCCGGTTGGAATGATCATCACAATTTGAGCTATGGGAATAGAGGTGAGGGATACCAACAATAGTCGCAAACTTAGCTACAGTTTTAGAAATCGCAAACGTCTTCTTCTCAATCTTTAGAAGATACTGTGAAAAGTTTGGTTACTAGCACTCAAGTTCTCCAACAGGAACCACAAAGGTTCCAACAAGAGACAAGAACTAGTTTTCAGAATTTGGGTAATCACGTGTCACAGTTGGAAAATGCAATTTAGTAAACTTGAAAATAACAATGGTAAGTTACCGGATCAAGTGGAGATCAATCTGAAGGAAAATGCTAGTGTTATGGTTCGTAGAAATAGAGTGGAGGTGCAAAGTATGCTAGCTAAGGGAGAAGCGTCCAAAGAACTTCAAATAAAGAAAAGTCTACAATTTTGGATGCTCATGCACAAGAGGTAAGAAAAGAACCAATTTATTATAAAATTATGATTCCTGTACCTTTTCCTAGTAGGTTGAAAAATCAAAGAAGGTAACAAAGAATAAGGAGATTTGAATATGTTCCAGAAGGTAGAGATCGATATCCTGCTCATAGAAGTAATTCGGCATGTGCCACGGTATGCCAAGTTCCTTAAAGAATTGTGCAATAAGAAAATGAAACTAAGAAGTGTGATCTCACAATTGGATCCTCCCAAGCAATCAAAACAAAACAATGCAGTAGTAATACACAAAACAACTATACAATCTGTTATCAACCATTAGCTTATGCAGAATTCGAATGGTATGAAAATGAGACAAAGAATTTAGCGTAGTTCGGCTGAGCCTACATCCACGGGAAGATCAAGAAAGTTTCCACTATCAAAACAATCCCGAAAACTTACAGATCGAAGCTAACATCAGCTGGAAACACCTTCAAGAACCTATCCAATTTTATGTGTTTCTAGCACACTTTTCTCTTGTTTCTGTTATGCTCATATCTTGATTTTCCCTCTAGATTCCTCACACTTCTAGATGGTTTCACTAGATACAAGATACAAAATAAATTACGCAGCTAAAATGAGAGAACAAGTTGTTATACCAACTCAGTTTCCCTCCAAAGAAAAAACTGCCTAAACTAACTGCATTAAATGAAACTAATAATAGAAAATAACTGCTTCAGCTGTTAAGCTCCATACTGTCACTTTTAATAAGCACTTTTCTTTAGCTGCTGAGTTGTTATCCATTCTTCATATTAACAGTCTCTACCTTGGCTATCAACGAAGCCAAGCTAAACCATGATAGTAAGAAAAACTCCATCATCTCTTCCATGCCCCTCAGCAGGAGCTCTTCACCTCGAAGTCACTTGAACTAATTCAAGACAATGCCTAAACTTGTCCAAAGGCAGTGTCTTGGTTAACATATCAGCTACATTTTCCTTGGTATCAACTTTCTCCAATCTAACAGTCCCTTTATCCACAACACCCTTCACAAAGTGATGTCTCACATCAATGTGTTTACTTCGTTCATGAAACACTTGTGATTAGCTAGGTGTAGAGCACTTTGTGAGTCACGGTATACAGTCGCAACATCTTGCATAAGACCAAACTCTCCCACAATTCCTCTTAGCCAAATTGCTTCCTTTACTGCTTCAGTTACTGCAAGATATTTTGCTTCTGTAGTTGAGAGAGCAACTACTTATTGTAACATGGATCTCCAACTAACAGCTAATCCAAACAATGTGAAGATGTATCCAGTTTGAGACTTCCTAGAATCCAGATTGGCTGCATAATCTGAATCTACAAAACCACTTATTACATTTCCATAAAACTTTTCCTTTCTGCTGTACATAATTCCACACTTAGTGTTTCCTCTCAAATACCTGAGCATCCACTTTATTGCTTCCCAGTGATTCTTTCCTAGATCAGACATGAACCTATTAACCACATTAATTGCATGAGCTACATCAGGCCTAGTGCAAATCATTGTATACATTATACTCCCTACTGCATTGGAATAAGGAACAGTACTCATTTCTGCTCTTTCTTCATCATTATGTGGTTTTTGTAGTTCTGTCTACTTGAATTATTGTCCTAGTGGAACTGAAACCTTTCTACACTCATTCATATTAAACCTTTTGAGTATCTTCTCAACATAGTCCTGCTGATGCAACCATATTGTTCCTTCTGCTCTGTTTCTCATAAAATCCATGCCTAGTATCCTTTTGCAATTTCCAAGAACTTTCATTTCAAACATAGATTGTAAATCATCCTTGAGCATCTGAATTTCTTTATGACTTCTGCTGGCAACCAGCATGTCATCAACATACAGTAATAAGTATGAGACAACCTCTTTCCTAACTCTCTTCAGATAAACACAATTGTCCTATCTGCATCTGTCATATCCAATTGATCTAATGTGGCATCAAACTTGATATACCACTGTCTGGAACTCTGCTTCAGACCATATGTGACGTTTTAAGCAAACATGCCTTTCCTTCATTTCCTGGAGGGATAAAGCCCTCTGGTTGTGACATATATATATATAGTCTCCTTGAGATCACCATGAAGAAAGCCTGTTTTTACATCCAGCTATTCCAACTCCATATCAAACTGAGTCACAAGTGCCAACAATAGTGTTATTGAACAGTGTTTAACAACAGGTGAAAAAATCTCATTAAAGTCCACTTCTTCCTTTTGAGTGAATCCTCTTGCCATTAACCTTGCCTGAAATCTGACCTTTTCTATTTCACCAACCTCAATTTTCTTCTTAAAAATCCATTTGCAACTTACAAGTTTTTGGTGAGCAGGCTTGTTTACTAATATCCAAGTCTTGTTCTTCTCAAGTGATTCTATCTCTTCTTACATAGCAGTTTGCCACTGATCATTCCCACTACTCTTAATGGCTTCATTAAAAGTCCTTGGCTCTGCATAACATATTTCTTCAGCAACAATTAAAGCATAAGCCATGAGGTATTCATCCACATATCTTGTTGAAGGCTTGATCACCCTTCTAGTTATGTCCCTTTTTAACTGATAATCAGTAACATCTTGTTGCTCATCTTCATCTGTCCTTGCTTCATTAGTATCATCAGTTGAATTTTCCAGATTATCCCCATCAAGCTCCACCTTGAGTGGTATTCCATTGTCTGGCGCATCTGTGATAGTTTCATGAGATTTCTTTTCTTTGAAAGGTTTCTCAGTCTCACAAAAAATAACATCCCTACTAACCGGTATCTTGTTCATTCCTGGTTCAATGCACCACAATTTGTATCCTTTTATGCCTTTTGGATATCCAAGCATAACACACTTAAGTGCTTTAGCATCCAACTTATCTTGTTTCACATGCACATATGCTTTACATCCAAAAGTCCTTAGATGAGAATAACTTGGAGGTTTCCCTGACCATCTTTCTTCTGGTGTGACAAAATTAGTGGTAGAGCATGAACACCTATTAATCAAGTATGTTGTTGTTGAAGCAGCTTCTGCCTAAAATCTATTATGCATTCCTGAATCCAATAACATACATCTGATTCTTTCTAAAATGGTTCTATTCATACTCTCTGCCACCCCATTCTGTTGTGGATTTCTAGGCACTGTTATGTGTCTTTTAGTTCCTTTATCCTTGCACGAATCCAAACCATTGTCAGTCCTTAGACATTTCAATGTGCAACCTTTTTCAGTCTCAACCTCATTATGCCATTCCTTGAATTTCTCAAAAGCATCTGATTCGGATTTGAGCAAAAACAACCATAGCTTTCTTGAGAAATCATCAACAATGCTTAAGAAATATTTGCCACTCCAAGAGAAGCCACTCTTGAAGGACCCCATAAATCTGAATGTGCATATTCAAGAGGTGTAGTTGGAAGATGTTTTCCAACAAGATACATTTGTTTCTTACTCTTGCCCAGAATACAAGTCTCACAATCCTTAACTTCAAATTTCTCTGAATATTTTAGAAGATTCTGTTTCTGAAGCTAATTCAAGCCTCCTTGACTAACATGACCCAACCTTTTGTGCCATTTGAGGGATTCATCTTCAACAGTTGACTCTGATTGTCCAATAACAACTTCTCCTTCAAGGTAATACAGACTGGACTTCCTTATTCCCCTCATTAAGTTTTGGACTCTTTGATGACAAGGAGATATCCATCCTTAGATTTGAAACTACATCCCCTATTTCCCAAGGTGCCAAGGCTTATCAAATTCCTTCTCAATTGAGGAATGTACCTTACATTACCCAATATCTTCACAGATACATCATATACCTTGATTCTTATGCTCTCAATGCCTTTGACTTGGCATAGCTGATCATTTCCTAACATAATAGATCCTGATGCTTGTTCTGTGTAAGTGTAAAACAAGCTCAAATTTGGACACATGTGGAAGCTACTTCCACTGTCCAATATCCACTGATCCTCTGGCTTAGATTCTGCTATATTCAGAACCTTATCATCATCCTCAGCTTCAGCAAAATCCACTGTATTTGTCTTATGTACTTTGGCAGAATGTTTCCTCTTCCAATCAAAACAGTTTTTCTTCAGATGTCCAAGTTTCTTACAATCAAAACATTTCCTAGTTTCCTTTCCATCAGTGTTTCTTTTCTTGTTCTGTGATTCCTTCTTGTTTGAATCATTTTGTTGTTGTTTCTTGAACTTAAATGGCCTTGCCTTCTTGATGTTCAAACCATCACCAACACTGCCTATTTTGGACTCATTTTCCCTCTGCAGTTCTTTGGCTTTGAGTGCTGTTTGAACCTCCTTCAATGTAATTGTTGTATTTCTTCCATACAACATTATGTCTCTTAAATGGTCAAAAGACTTTGGCAAAGCATTGAGTAGGAGTATGGCTTTGTCTTCATCTTCAATTTTGAAATCCAAACTCTCTAGATCATCAATGTATTTACTAAATTCATCCAACTATTCATCAAGATTTTTTTCTTCTGCAAACTTGTATGAATACAACCTGTGTTTTGTGTATAAACGATTGGCAAGGGATTTAGCCATAGATAGGCTATCTAGCTTCTTCCAAACACCTTCAGCTGACTTTTCTTTGGACACTTCCCTCAACACTTTGACTGACAAACATAGGATCAAAGTGATGTGTGCTTTGTCCAATATATCCTGTTTCTGTGTAGCTTCCAATTTTTCTAGTAGACCCTTCTCTCCCAACAAAGCCCCAGCCAGACCTTGCTGTGTCATCAAGGCTTTCACCTTAAATTTCCAGAGACCACAATCATTCTTACCCATAAATTTCTTTGCATCAAACTTTGCAGCTGCCATGATTCAAGATTGCATAAAGAATTATATTAACTGTTGTTACTATTTCCAAAAGTAATGTAATCCAACTATGATTCTGTCAAACTATCAAACAGTATGTGGGAAATAACCTTCACACAGATAACGCCAATTGTGAATCTCATAATTGGATCCTCCCAATCAATCAAAACAAAACAATGTAGCACTAATCACACAAAACAACTATACAATTTGTTATCAACTAGTAGCTTATGCAAAATTCGAATGGTATGAAAATGAGATAAGGAATTCAACGAGGTTCGGCTGAGCCTACGTCCACGAGAAGATCAAGAAAGTTTCCACTATCAAAATAATCAAGAAAACTTACAGATCGAAGCTAACATCAGCTTGAAACACCTCCAAGAAACTATTCATTTCTGTTGTGTTCCTATCTTACTTTTCCCTCTAGATTCCTCACACTTCTAGGTGGTTTCACTGGATACAAGATAAAAAATGAATTACGCAGCTAAAATGGGAGAACAAGCTGTTATACCAACTCAGTTTCCCTCCAAATAAACTGCCTAAACTAATTGCACTAAATGAAACTAATAACATAAAATAACTGCTTCTGTTGTTAAGCTCCTAACTGCTGCTTTTAATAAGCAATTTTCTTCAGCTGCTGAGTTGTTAACCATTCTTCATATTAATAAGAAGTGATGGGAATGTTTTAGTTGGTAAGAATGTATCGACAATCATTCGAAGAAAGTTGCCCCGAAAATGTAAGGATACAGGTTTGTTTACTCTACCTGCATTATAGGCAATCATAGGCTAGATAAAGCTATGCTTACTTTAGGAGCATCCATTAATGTCATGCTATTATCTGTCTATAAAGAATTGAACTTGGGCCCATTAAAGAAAACTAGAAATTTAGCTAGCGGATATGTCTAATTCAAATCATGAAGGCATGATTGATGATGTTTTGATAAATGTGAATGAGTTTGTCTTTCCAGTTGATTTTTATGTCATTGATATGGATTATGCATGTTCACCTCAACCTATATTTTTTTGTTGGGTAGACCATTCATGAAGACAACAAAAGCTAAGATTGAGGTTGATTCATGTACTTTGACAATTGAATATGATGGTGATGTTGATATTTTTTTTCTATGAAGTACCCATATGATTTTGAATCTATTTTTCATATTAGTCTAATTGATCAAATTGTGCAAGATAATTGAGAGTATTATTTTATGCTTAAGAATAGTTTGACAGATGGGGATGCACATTGGATTAGCAATATGGAGATTAAATATGTTATTATAGCACCTTACTCTACACCATAGCAACCTTCCATGTCACTTAGGATACTTTTACCCTTACCAACTTCTTATGAAAATATTTTACCTTCTATTGTGCAAGCTCTCGTGTTGGAACTAAAGTCATTGCCTCGGCAACTGTGTATTTGGAGGAGAATGAGACCTTACCTGTCATAATTGCAAATGATTTGACAGAGCTTCAAGAACATAGTATGTTGTGGTTTTTAAGGGCAGATAAAACTACAATATGTTGGACCTTAGCTGACATAAAACGTATTGGTCCTTCATTATGCATGCATAGATTTTTGCTTCAGACTAATGCTAATTGGGTAAGAGATCCTTAACGCAATTTAAATCCTACCATGAAAGAGGTTGTTCTTAAGAAAATTTTAAAGTTGCTAGAATTAGGAACTATTTTTTCTATTTTTATGATAGCAAATGGGTAATCCATATGCATGTAGTTCCTAAGAAAGTTGGTTTCCAATTGGTTTAAAATGAGAGAAATAAACTAATTCCAATAAGGTTGCAGACGGGGTGGAGAATGTGTATTGATTTTCGTAAGTTGAATGTTTCTACAAGGAAAGATTATTTTCCACTCCTTTTATTAGTGAAATGCATGAAAGATTAGCTGGTAAGCCATTTTTTTTTTTCTTTTTGGATGGCTATTCAGGTTATTTTCAAATAGATGTAGCCAAAGAAGATCTATAAAATGCTTTTACTTGTCCGTTGGAACTTCTGCTTGGCGTCGTATGCCTTTCAAATTATGTAATGCTCCTAAGACATTCAAAGATGCATGATGAGCCTATCTTCTGACATGCTTGAAAGTTGCAATGGATGTCTCATGGATGACTTTATTGTGTATGGTGATTATTTTGATCAGGGTCAAGATAAATTGTCTAAGGTTTTGCATCGATGCATTGATACAAATCTAGTCCTTAATCATGAAAAATGTCATTTCATGGCTAAAGAAGGAATAGTTTTAGGTCATGTAGTTTCATCTAGGGGCATTTAAGTCAATAAAGGTAAGGTTGATTTGATTACTAACTTACCTTATCCTACTAATGTCCAAGAAGTCCGGAGTTTTATGGTCATGCAAGTTTTTCCAGACGTTTCATCAAGGACTTTCCGAAGATTGCACTCCCATTGTCAAGGTTGTTGCAACATTGATAACACATGGTTAGTGCATCAAGATTAGTCATTACCTATTACTGGAGCATTCCCCGACGAGAATTATTTCATTTTGGAGGTAAGGGGGTAAGGAACCATAGTTTGCTGATATTCATAATTATACTGTCTCCAAAATTCTTCCACATGATTTGAGTACTGCACAGAAAAATAAAATTAGGAGTAACTCGAAGAATTATATTTGGGATGAACCCTATTTGTGGAAAATAGGTTCTGATCAAATCATTTGTAGATGTGTGTCTAATGAAAAGACTCATTCAATTCTTTCTCATTATCATTCTTATACATGTAGTGGGAATTTTGGTCTTAAGAGGACTGGTAGGAAGATTTTAGATAGTGAGTTCAGATGGGAAACTATATTTAAAGATGCTTACCAATTTGTAAAAATTATGAAATATGTCAAAGAGTTGGTAATATATCTTTGAGAGATGAAATGCCTCAAACTGATCCTATATTGTTCTATGAAGTTTTTTATGTATGGGGAATGGATTTAATGGGACATTTTCCTAGTTCTTTTAATTGTTTGTACATTTTTCTTGTTGTTAATTATGTTTCAAAGTGGGTGGAAGCAAAAGCTAGTCGAACTAATGATTCGTGTGTTGTTGTAGGATTTCTCAAAACTAACATCTTTAGTAGGTTTAGAGTTCCTAACAAATCATTATTGATCAAGGTACTCATTTTTGCAATATAACAATGCGAGCATCGATGTCAATGTATGGAGTCCATCATAGTCTAGCCACAACATATCACCCATAGACTAATGGACAAATTGAATTTTCTAATCAAAAGATTAAGAGTATATTGAAGAAAATGGTCAATCCAAACCGTAAAGATTGGATTTTATGATCAAATTACGCAAGTTGGGCATATCGAACTACTTAGAAAACTCCAATTGGAATGTCATTGTATTGGCCAGTCTTTGGCAAGTTATGTTATTTACTTGTTGAAATTAAGCATCTTATTCTTTGGGTTGTGTGCAATTTGGACGTAAAAGAAGTCGGCGTTCAAAGAAAGCTTCAACATCGAGAATTAGAAGAGATATGTTTAGAAGCTTATGAAAATGCAAGATTGTATAAGGAGAAAATAAAATATCTTCATGACAAGCTCTTGTGTGGTAAACAATTTAAAATTGATCAGAAGGTATTGTTATTTAATTCTTGACTCAAACTCATGCAAGGTAAGCTTCATTCCCATTGGCTTGGACCATTTATTGTTACTAGTGTTTCTTTATGGTTCAGTGGAGATCAAGAGCTTGGACACTGATAAAATTTCCAAAGTTAATGGGTAGAAATTGAAGTTATTTCATGAGGGTAAAAATCTTTCCTTCACGGAAGAAATTAATTTGGCAATTCCTCATTATTAGAGTGATCGGTGCAGAACAACGAGCATACCGACGTTAAACATTTATGTTACTGGGAGGCAACCCAAATATATTTGATTTTTTTTTTATTTTCTTCTTCCGTTATTGTGTAGCAAAAAAGAAAAAAAAAGGAAAAAACAAACAAACAAACAAACTGATCCCTTCTCCTTTACGCTCACTGTTTCTTTTCCCTTCTACATGATCGCACAAAGATCTGCATTAAGCAACCTATTAACAACTCGTTCCCTCCACCCAAGTAGCCACACCACACTTTTCTTGTTTCTTTTATCTTGTATTTAATTTTTTTATTCTTGTTGGCTTGACCCGGTTCATGGGCACGGTCCACCTGGGCCATTGGGCCCGATCCAAGGCCGTCCAAGTGGGCTAGCCCAATTATAGGAAGTGGGTTATTATGGAAGGCTCATCTCTCATAATAATAGGCACACTCCTCCCCCTTATAAACACCATCAAGTATACTGAGTACATAAATGAGAATAGTTTCTCTCTTACGTGAGAAACAGAAAAGGAGAAATCAAAAGTGATTTTCCTCACACCCAAAAAGTGCTTTTCTAGAACCGCCGGAGATGGCTTTTGGATTATGGATCGTGGATCGTGGTGCACTTCCGATCGTGATTCCCACCCCGACCGAAAGTACGGATCATCGAGGTGAGGTCGTGGTTCAACCCGTATACGATTCGGGATTCAAATCCACTGCAATCAAGGTACCCTGACCTAAATCCAACATTGGTATCAGAGCCAAAAGGTTAAAATTCGGTTCTCGATGATTTTTGGTTATGAACGAAAACATGCAGTCCTGTTTCTGCCCGATTTTGTCAGAATTTTTTTCGATTCTTTGTGTGCTATTAATTTGATGTTATATTAATCGTTAATAGCTACGTTTTTCAACTTGAATCACTCAATTTCGTTAAGAAATGAATTTTATATGAATTTTTTAAGCTAGATCTGTGAATCTGGAAATTAATTCCGAAAATAAAATTTTCAATCTGTTCGGTGCGATTTTCGTCCAATTACAGTTCTGATGCTTGTGTGCAATTGCCATTTTCATGTTCTATGTTGAATGAGCTTTCTATAGACGTATTATGCGCCTTATTTTGTTGAGAAACGAATGAGATATGGACTTTTAAAGTTTGGACAAAAAACATGTGTTTCTGAAAATTTTCAGAAAACTTGAAGATGTTCTTGTTTCTTAAAAACTTGATTTGAGCATATTAATGTTCGATTTAACGCATGTATGTGGTATGTATGTGTATTTTATCAAATGAGCTTCGATTTGATATACAATTTGTGTTAATCGGACCTGTATACCATTAGATCACGTGCCTAGAAAATTAGAATCGGATCAAATGTGTTCTTGAATTGTTCTTGATGAAGAACATGAAGAACAAGGTTCTTCACTCTCCAAGTACACGTCTTTTGATCCAAAAACGTGGTTAGGATTGTCGGATCGAGAAACTGATTGCACCGTTGAACTCAAAATGGCCGAGATCGGGGGGGAGGGGGGGGATAGTCGGAGCGCCGCCGTTCGAAAACGCTGTGTAGCCCACTCTCCAGTCAGTGAGAGTGGGTCTCGCTTGGTCAAAGGGGTGACACACCAGTGCCTAGTCAGCCATCATGGACGGATGAAATCGTGCCACGTGTGCCACATCATCGCACACTCAGCGTCAGCTTTCAGCAGCCACGTAAGAGAAACGTTAGCACGCATGGACAAATCACATCACGCCACGTGTACAAGACATAGCCACATCAGCAGCCACGTGGCGACATGTCATACAGATGGCACCAACGGTGGGACGACACGTGGCATAGGTGCCACGTCAGTTGACCAGACCGAGCTTTCAGCAACCGGTTCACCGTCAGCCGAACCGGACCGCTGTGTCTCCGGCACAACTCCACCGCCGACCACCACTGGCACCCTGCTGGCGCATGGTGGCGCGTGACGGTGCATGAGACGCGTGTGTGATGCGCCTGGGGTACGTGAGGCTCACCTGCACAATGTATTAGTGCGTATATTCATGTTTTGTGCTTATGTATACGTGTGTGTGTGCGTGTACGGGTGCATATGCGTGCATGTGAACGTGTGATGGATGCAACGAAAGCGTGGTGATGCGTGACGGAATGTGTACTGGTTATGAACATGCGTCAGGGGCCATGTTCATGGAATTTTTCTCTTGAAAACCTCTGTGACGTTGTTTTTCACACCCTATTTTCTGTGATTTCAATTATCCTCTATGGATTTCAAATTTTAGAAATTTGAATCCATCTAAGAGTTTAATCATCATCTAGATATTGGGTTGGGGTGTGAGAATGATACACATATGTTTCGGGAGAAATCATTGAAGTGTGTCCTTAAACTTAAACTTGTTAGTACATTCACCAGGAACTGATGAGCAATCAATCACATTAAGATTATTGGCCATGTTTCTTAGTGAGTGTTCTGAATAAGTTTACAATGGCTATTTATTGGATATGTCTAATCTAACCCTACCCTTATCATTGGATATTTTCGAGTGGGTTGACTTGCATCTAAGCTGACTAAGTGTTAGGCTCAGATCAAAAGTGATCACAGGGCTAAGTCAATATTCGGATAGATGTTACATCTGCCGATGAATGAAGATGGACTTTATTACGATGCTGATGCGAGTGCCTTTACAGATGCTTCGTAAGCATGTAATGGGAAAGTCATCTGTCATAAATAGGATATAGTTAAGAGCATTAACTTGCTTTCCAACTTAATTCCGGATCATATGGTGCATATTTTATGATCTTTGACATTCAACTGTGTGTTGAACCCCACGTTATGTGTGATCAACTTGTTGTCTGTACAACTTGAGTGTGATTAACATAGTAAAATCGTGTTGAGAACATGATTGGTTAGTTGAGTGGGGGTTATGGGTTGGAAGAATCCTTGCATTCTCACCCATAACAACTGTAAAAAAAAAATTTCCTTTAGGATTGAGTTGTGGTAATACGAAAATTGGATATGGGTGATGATTAGGAACATAGTGAACTTTCAAGGTCATACCTTCCGTTAAGTTACCACAATGTCAATTCTAAGAACAAAATCCTATGTACATTTTGTTTAGTAAGCACATGCGTATGCATTCACCTCCCTTACACCTAGACCATGACGTAGAACACATTAGTTAGTTGTTTCTTAGTTAACCTTGCCTAGAGTGATAAGTAGATTATGACTAGGAGGTCATAACAATTAGATATGTACTAGACTTAGAGATAGTCTTGAATGGTTTCAACCGAATCATATGAACCTTAGGAGGGTGCTAGTGTTGAAACAGAGAAGAAACTAGAAACGATTCTAGTAGGATGGAATTAAAGGAGATTTCTATACCGACGAAACGTTGGATTATCAACAGACACCGAACCTAGTAATAATTCTCATTTAATGAGAATAATACTTTAACTCAAGATATCAGGGTATATCGAGTAAAAGTTTGGTAACTTTACCGCCACCAGTCAGAGGTTGTTACTCTAAGTCTTCTCTGTAAATAATAGATTAAGACTTAAGTTAGAGTCTAGTATCTTCCCGTTGAGTGGGGGCATCTAAAATTGATTATGCCCATTGGGGTGGCTCCGATTTTTAGGATGTCGCTCATAATAGTGATAAGTGGCTATAGGCTGCTAATTAGTCAGTTACAAGTTCCATGTTAAGAATTAGATTCTAAACATAAGAGGAACATGGTAAAGACGAAAGATATTGACAGTGAGTTTTTAGAAGAACGTCTCCCAATAAAGACAAATGGGTTTTTTTGGAACACAAAATTCTGAGCAAATGCAGTATAATGTGTTTGACTCAATACATTTACTGAAACCAATTGGAAAGACACTTAATCGTGCTAATCCAAAGTATATTTCTTAGTTCTTGACACGCCTGCCACATCATTCAACAGGGTTAAGCATATAACATTATTCATTAAGTGCGGTCGTAGATACCTGAACACTTCTTGAGAAGCACTTGATAGTGCGCACTAGACTTGAATGATTGCAAATGGTAGACAGTGTCAGACTTCTCAATCAATTCCTTTACTTCGGGTAAAAGGATTTAAGGCGTTGAATGTTAGAATTGGAAATTTTTGGGACATTTTTTGTCTACTTCAATAGGATGATGAGGATGAACAACAGGAATTTATGCCATAATTGATAACTTAGGCATTTATCACTACAAATTGGATTTGCAGCATGCTGAAGTTAATGATTTGGCTTGATCCCTTGCGATTCGGAATTGCATAATGATCTAAAGTTTTTCTGTCTATTATCCATAAGAATCTTGAAATAGGCCAAATTTTGGTTTTAGTTGGTGTTCTTCTAAAGATCTGGACTCGACTTGAGATAACGAGAGATTGACTGGTTGATAAAAATTAAGACAACATTGTAGATGGACATGATGAGAATGTTTTGTGTTGTTGGACAAAGTAAACATATGTGTATGCTTTTGAAAGTGGATTGATTAGTGCAAAGGTATAATAGACTAGTTTACGTTAGGCATAACATGATACTTCAATTAAGGAAAAATGCACTCGAGGAGTAATTTTTCCGGAATTGTTAATCTGAGGGAGGATTTTTGTTTCGCTTTATCATCAATACTTGAAACATCTTTTAAGGCAATTAGGATAATTTTTCTATTACGATTAATCCACTGTGACGTTTTTGTGATTTAACGATGTAATAGTTAATCATGGAGCCTAATCCCCTGATACATATGGGGACTGCTGATATGAATCAGTCAAACTCATTTGATGCACTGAAAGTCTATACACTAGAGTGTTTAACACAACGATCAAATGAATAGGGCATAAGTTCTCTTAGACTAATTGCAAGTGTGAAAGATCTCATGATCACTTTGTGATCAATGTATCAGAGACATTATCAAGCAATCATCCGGTCTTCACACACATTTTTTGATAAAATTGTGTAGTGAATAGGGGGGAAAGAGATGTTGCTAGATAAATATTAAGGTCCACGAGGGTTCAAGTCAAGTAGTTTATTTCATTGGAAAAGAACATTGATTGCAACACATACCTTCAGTCAAAGTATTCATTGAATCAATAACTTAAATATCTCGTAATTTTTTTTGACTTATAGATAGACAGACCGGAGCAAATGAAGGTTCTAGGGGTCAATGGGGATCCTAGGAATCAATTGCTTAGGCGAGTAACATTTTCCAATTAAGTTTGGAAAGATAAAACCTCACTAGAGGAAATGTATCCTTAAGGGATACTCAGTCAGTCCAAAGGTTATATGTTCAAAGATGAAAAGTTGATAAGTTTGTTATTAAAGTAGAATCACAAAACCTCCTATTTTGGAGATATTTCTATGAAATGTTCAAATGAAGATCTGTATCCAACCGAATTATAAGTAGTTCAAAAGGATATCCTGAAATAAGATTCCAGTGGGGGTAAACTTTCAGTGAAAATAGAATCTATTTGAATCTTTTGTTGGGACAAAACTAGGAAAATGCATGCTTGAATCTATGAGATTGCAAGGCATGTTTTAACTTAGAATCTCCAGAATTTTAGAAAGAGTTGGACTCTATATCATCCTTCGATAGATGAATGGATGAAAGCAAAAGAATAGTTATCTAATTGGTGTAGTTGAGACCAGGTCCGAGAACTGGTTGATATTCTGTTGGACATAGAGAGATAGTGAACTAACGGTTCTCAAAAGGTTGTTAGAACTACTAGATGTAAGGATCTCAAATTAGCTGGAAAGTTACACTTTGAGTGAAAGGTTTGTCCAGAGAGACATTTCCTACCGATGCTAAGTTTTACCATGATTCGTCCTTAGTTAGCCAACCAAGAATTTGATTTGGAATTATTTGAGGTGGTTGAGTGACTATATTTCTCAGTGGAGAACTTGATCGATAAATAAATTGGTTTACCAAGGAGGTTTATGGTCAAAGGCGAAGAATGTCCATGGCCTGGCACAGATTTCGAGTGAATGTCATATGATATTTTAAGAAGATATTAATTATATGTAACACCACAAGGAAACTTCCAATCTAAATTTTGCTAGTGAGCAAAAATATTGAGTATTATGACCTTTGATAAATAGGTTGTCTTGGAGTTGAAGGATGTGGATGGGGTCACTTATAGGATAAGTGAAGGTTCCAAGTGATCATCTAGATGACTACTGGTGATTGTATGAACATCACTTGCAAATGTCTTAAAGTGATTCCATGTGCACGCCCATGTATCCACAAATACTCTTATTGGCTAAAGACGGAGTTTTGAAGCCACTTAATGTGTCCAACAACTTCTATAGAGAAGTTTATTAATCGATCATACTATATTCTAGTACTACTAAGAGCTGCAAATAACTTTAAGATGTGTGCGCCTTAGTGTAGGCTTTGCCATGGATATAGTAATTGAGCATTAATCAAATCCCAGTAAAAGTGTAGGAGTACACTTGAAAGGGTTCTTGTGATGTCTAGGAAACTCATTGTATCATTCCTCTAAGTGGAAGAACTATGATATAGTTGGAATAATACATAGTTGATACTCAGTACGTTGATACAGATCAGAGACCGTATCTAAGTAGTTACTCTTGCAAAGTAGCAAGATCATCTCGAGGAGATGAGAGTATTGGGTAAATGTATAGATTTATACAATCAGAGCAAAGCTTGGAGCTTTTGCCTATACAATGCGAAGCTGTTTTGGTTGAGTAATTTTGGAGTGATAAGCAACTCAGTGGGGGCACTGACAAGCCACAACCTATAGACCGGGATGTAGCTTATAAGAGACTCCAAATACTAACCAAGTACATCACAACTTGACTTTATCTAGGATATTATCACATAATGCAAGGTGATTATGATACTTATGTATACTTATCAATTGACGGTATATTTAAAAGTATGTTGGACAAGTTGAAAATTGATTGGCTCTCTCACACGAGCAATCACCTCCAATGTCGTATGACATAGGATATGAGACCAGTATAGAATTTCTTCAGTTGATTCTATGAGTGTTGCCTCAGAACGCTAAGATGAGATTGATGTTTAGTAACATGTGATCGAATTGGATATTTGGTTATTCAATTATAACTTTTCGTACAGCCAGATATGAGTTTTCTTGAGTTAGACGTTAACTTGAGGACATCTAAGAAAAAACTCAGGTTAGTTGCTGAAAAGCATCTAGGCTAAGATCTGTACAATGTGTTCAGTAAATGACATACGCTTCCTTTAGAGAAATGACACATTGTAACGTGTGTTTCATAAAGCATGTGCTTGTGATCAAAATGGACGATGAGAAATGAGTCTCTATTCTCTCATTTTGTCATATCCAAAGGTTAGGATTACCTCATAGTATATCTTTAAGACTTTTTCCTGTGTCTTTAGTCTTCTTCTCACTATTGCTACTTTAGCATACTCCCAATAACCATGATATTATTCGGCTATGCGGGACATGTCTAGGAAAGCAGCTAGATGAAGGGCTAGGAGGTATAAGGAAAAAAGAAGACCATTACTGCCACCACAGTTTAAAGATTCATTGGCGCCAATTATGTTCAAGGACTGTAATAATGAATGTAAAACAGAGTGATGAATCTTGTATGCTCCTTCATTAATGAAGGGACAATGAGGTATATTGATTCTTGGCATTGGGTAATGAGTCTGGGATATAGCGAGTTCGTTGTCCTCAAATTCTTGATGTCGAGCTATTGTACACCTTAAATAGTGTATAGCTATATGCTCTTGAGATACTCGTGGGTCACACGATTCATTAGCCAGTATGATCTCGGTGAGTTGGAAAGATCACAAAGGGTTAGGTCTCAGCCCTCATGGGTGAGTGGGGGATGTTGGTTTGACCCGAGCCATGGGCCCGGTCCAAGGCCGCCCAAGTGTGTTGGCCCAATTATAGGAAGTGGGTTATTATGGGAGGTTCATCTCTCATAATAATATGCCCACTTCTCCCCCTCATCAAGTGTACCAGGTACACTTAATGGTAGAAATATGCCCACTTCTCCATCAAGTGTACCGGGTATACTTAACGGTAGAAATGAGAACAGTTTCTCAGTTACGTGAGAAACAGAAAGGGAGAAATCAAAAGTGATTTCTCCCACACCTAAAAAGTGCTTTTTCAGAGCCGCCGGAGATGGCTTTTGGATTGTGAATAGTGGTGGAATTTCGATCGTGATTTTCACCCCGATCGAGAGTATAAATCATCGAGGTGAGACCGTGGTTCAATCCGTATACGATTCGGGGTTCAAATCCTGCTGCAATCAAGGTACCCCAACCTAAATCCAACAATTATTATTATTATTATTTTCTTCCCATTATGTGATTGTATTTGGCTACATTTAGGACAATATAGAAGATAGCATGGGGGATTAGAGATCGCTTAAAGTGCTTAATTAGGTGTTCTAAACTAAAGTTTTAAAAAAAATTCAGAATTGGGGACATTCTTGTTGGTAGATTGTTAGGTTAAGCATGATGACATATAAAAAGAGACAAGTGTGATTGAGTATTTTTTTTTTTTTTTTTGTACTTAAAAAGGATGTATCTCATTGATCTTGATAGTGGATAGAATGATGGTCTGCAAGATTTAATACACAGTAGCCATTTTTGTGAGTTTCTTAGCCTAAGAGCAATATATCATATATTTGTGATTTATTTTTCTTGTTGTGTGTGAATCAAGCACATCATGCACATTCTAGACCTTGTCTTTTTGTTAGGGATGTCAATGGGTTGGGTTCAAATTTGAACCCGCATGAAACTCACTTCAGTCAAACCCGTTAAAAACCTGAATAAAAGAATTTTAGCGGATTTGAAGCGGGTAAAGACTTTTGCTAAACCCGACCTAGATATTTTAAATATATAAATATATTATAATTTTATAAATACATAAACAAAACAAGTTATTCTAAAATAGTCCACACCCCCTCCCATGTGGGTGATAGTGTTTTATTTTAATATTAATTTTTAAGGAAATTTTGTATTATTCATATCATATTAAAGATTTTATGTATGCCTTTATGCTTATTTCTGTTGAATGAGTAATTGAGGTAACTCCTTTAGATTTATTCGGCAATTTGTGTCTTTATTTATCTATTAAGTTGTTTGTTTGATATTTGAATGAAGAGTTATCTTTAAAATATTTAAAAAAATTGTTTAATTTCATTGCACTTCGGGGTGGGGTTGGTAACCCGGCGGTTAAACTCGATGGGTAGAAGCGGTTTATGGGTTTAGAATTTCTTTTACGGGACGAGTTATGAATTTAGCCAAACCCTCCCTATACCCGACCCATTGTCATTAATATTTGTTATACTTTTTGGGACCACTTTAATAGAGTTGTATATTTAAATGATAATGGCATTTAGGTTTAACCAGTTGATGGCCATTCTTTTAGAATAATCTACCTTAACATGTTTCCCTGGTTGAACACGCCGAGCTTATAGCATTTTTTACCATTATCACCAAAAGTCTATTCCACTTTTGTTCAAATCTGTCTACCTTGTTGAACCTTCTTGTCAAAGAGTGCGAGAATAAAATGCATGTCAAGAGTGAGTTTGTGGTTGAATTGTAGACACAAAAGGGTTTGGAAAATGAATTAAAAAAGATATGGTGGCAATGTTTGAAAAATAAAAAAATAAAAATATTGCCACACCGAAGAAAATGGGGGAGGGGATTAAGAAGTTGTCAATACTGTGTGACTCTCGCTTCATGTGAAAAAGTTGACATTATATTGGTATTTGAGAGTCCATAATTGTAAGTTGTGACTTGGTTATCTCTTAAATTTGCTTTAAATATTTTTTATGATGTAATTGAGGATTGCCAAGAGAAAAGTAGTAGGAAATACTTCGAATTGGAAGTGAATGTGTGTATTTGTCATCAGAGACAACGTGCATATGATTTCTCATATCTTCTTGATTTGTTACACCTCATTTTTATCCTTTTTATCCTGTTAGACAAATCAACTCCCAAACACACAACACCAAGAATCTGGAATGAGTTCGAAGACAATCAGTTTGAAAAACACACAACAGTTCGGCCAGAGTTGTGGCCGAAGAGTACTTTGCGCAGAACTGAAAATAAAATGAATCACACAATCGTTTTACGTGGTTCGTTCAAGATGAACTACATCCACGGAGGCCAGGCACACCTCAATTCACTAAGATATTCAGTCAATTACAGAAATCATACTCAGAAATGAATATGCCCAATTCTGGAACAAATTAGGGCAGAAATACTATCACTCTCAAATTCTCTCTGTAATCTAAGAAAACTGGAAATTGCTCGACGTAGTGTTGTTCTTCAGGAAGAGAGCGTTCCAATGATATAGGTCTTGTAGCTCGAATGTAAATACCCAGGAAGTTCTAACTGATTGAAGACGACTGCTGCTACCGGACAAATGTGACGGTTTATTCCGTCACAAAGCTGAAACCACCTCGTCACAACTGACGGTTATGCTCAACAACCCCGAACCCGGTTTTCCTGTACAGACTTACTTCTTCACGTTAAAACCCGGTTTATCCAACCGGTTCTTCACCCCCTGATCCCGGTTCCACATTCTAGACACATCCTATTTCAAAATATAGCTCACTTGATGACATTGAACACTGCCTCACAAATCTCCACCTCAATGAATCAAGTACACCTGTTTTCTGCCTCATCACTGCACTTCAGTTATTGCTCTTCATGACACTGCTCAAGCTGCAGCAAGCTCGAGCAATGCTCCACTTTGTTACCAGGTACACCCTTTGTAAGAAAATCAGCAGGATTATGCAAAGTATGCACCTTCTTCACCTCCACAGACCCAGAATCTATGACATCTCTAGCAAAATGTAACCTCACATCAATGTGTTTTGACCTTTCATGAAATGCTTGATGTTTCACAAGGTGTAATGCACTTTGATTATCACAGTAGATTACTACACACTTCTGCTTGATGTCCAAGTCTCTTAACACCCCTTTCAACCAGATTGACTCCTTAATAGCTTCAGTTAAAGAGATATATTCTGCTTCTGTAGTTGATAGTGCCACAACAGATTGTTGTGCACTCCTCCAGCTAATGGCTGTCCCATATAAGGTAAACACAAATCCAGAAATTGACTTCCTTGTGTCCACGTTTGCTGCAAAGTCAGAATCAGCAAACCCCTCCAATGCAACAGTACCTCCATCTGCTTTCTTCTCAAATTTCAGTGACAGGTTCACTGATCCTTTTAGATACCTCATCACATGTTTCAAGGCTTCCCAGTGTTCAGCTCCTGGATTTGACATGAATCTACTTACCAAAGATACAGCATATGCCAAATCAGGCCTGCTGCAGATCATTCCATACATAAGACTTCCAACCCCACTTGCATATGGGATATTGCTCATCTGTATAATCTCCTCTTCAGTATTTGGACATTGATCTTTGGAAAGTTTCTTCTGTAAGTTGACTGGAGTAGAGAGAGGTTTAGCTTCATGCATATGAAACCTCTCCAACACTTTCTAAAGGTATTGTCTCTGAGATAACCACAGCACTCCAGCTTCTCTGTCTCTTAGAATGTTCATTCCCAATATCTTCTTTGCCTCTCCCAGGTCCTTCATGTCAAACTCAGCATTAAGTCTATCCTTCAACCATTGTACTCTCTCCTTGTTTCTGCTAGCAATTAGCATGTCATCCACATACAATAGAAGAAAAACTTTATCTTGCTTTGAAACTTTGTTGAAGTAAACACAACTGTCATAAAGGCTTCTCACAAAACCAGCACTGATCATGAAGTCATTGAACCTCTTGTTCCATTGTCTAGGACTTTGTTTAAGTCCATATAGTGACTTCTTTAACAAACACACTTCGTCTTCTTTCCCAGGAATGACAAAGCCTTCTGGCTGTTTCATATAGATTTCCTCATTGAGTTCTCCATGTAAGAATGCTGTCTTTACATCCAGTTGTTGCAGTTCCATGTCCTCCTGTGTGACCTTTGATAGAAGCAATCTGATTGAGCAATGCTTTACCACAGGGGAGAAGACCTCATTGTAATCAATTCCTTCTCTTTGTGTAAAGCCCCTGGCTACCAACCTTGCTTTAAACCTCACCTGTTTGGACCCTGCAGTTTCTAGTTTCTTCTTGTATATCCACTTGGAGCTCACAAGTTTCTGACCTTTTGGTTTCTCCACCAGTATCCAGGTCTTATTCTTTTCCAGAGACTCAATTTCTTCAGTCATTGCCTGTATCCAGTGTTCACCTTCCTCACAATCTAATGCTTCTTGAAAGCTGCTAGGCTCTTGTGATTCCAGGTCTTCAGCAACACTTAAGGCATAATATACACTCCCTGCTTGGCCATAGAAATCAGGTCTGTTGATTTGTCTTCTAGGCCTATCCCTTCCAATGCTGTATTCCCTGATATTTTGAGCTGGTCCAATTTGTGTTTCTTCTTCAGATGATGAATCACTGTCTTGTACTACTGTGTGTGGTTGAGGTGTGTGATTGTCTTCTGCAGGTTGCTCCACCTGAATTGATATCTCCTCTGCTTCTTTTGCAGCATCAAATTCTTCCTTAGAGCCTGTAGAAGTATAGGCCATCACATTCTCATTAAACTTCACATCTCTACTTGTGATTATCTTCTGATTTCCTTGTTCCAGGCACCACAATCTGTAACCCTTAATCCCATCCGGATATCCAAGAAACACACATCTGAGAGCCCTTGCATCTAATTTGTCTTGCTTGATGTGGGCATAAGCAAGACACCCAAACACCCTTAATCCTTCATAACTTGGTTTCTGTCCACTCCACACCTCTTCAGGTGTTTTGAACCCAATCACTGATGAGGGTGATCTGTTAATAAGATAGCATGCTGTAGCAATAGTTTCTCCCCAAAACACCTTTGGCAACCCAGCATCCAACAGCATACACCTTACTCTTTCAAGAAGAGTCCTGTTAAATCTTTCTGCAACTCCATTCTGTTGAGGATTCATTGGCACAGTCCTGTGTCTCTTGATTCCTCTTTCTTCACAGAAGTTTGTAAAGTCTGTAGAGAGGTACTCCAGTCCATTATCAGTCCTCAAGTGCTTCAGCTTCTTCCCTTTGACATTTTCCAGTTGGATCAACCATGTTTTGAACTTATGAAAGGCATCACTCTTGTTCTTCAGCAACATGATCCATACCTTTCTGCTGTAGTCATCAATCAAGGACATGAAATATCTGGCACCACCATGAGATTCTGTTCTGGCAGGACCCCATATGTCAGAGTGAACATAATCTAATGGTTCTTGAGTTGTATGAACTCCCTTTCCATAGGGCAACTTCTTGGACTTGCCCAGAGCACACTGATCACAGAACTCCAGTTCTTGATTTCCCAGCTTTCCAATAACTCCACTCCTTTCCAATTCTTTCAGTCCCTTTACTCCTATGTGCCCAAGTCTCTTATGCCATTTAGCAATCTCAGTATTGTTCAAGACCACATCTACACTTCCAACAATAGGTGACCCAATCAGAATAAATAGTCCATTATGCTGTCTTCCTTTTATCACCATTTTTCCATGTTTTGTGATATGCAAGAATCCCTCTACTGAGCTAAACTGACATCCACTGGTTACCAATGAGCCAAGAGATAGACGATTCCTTTTAAGGCCAGGAACATACCTAACATTTGAGATGATTCTGATCACTCCATCAAACATTCTTATGCTCACTGATCCAACTCCTTTGACCTTGCATGATTGGTCATTCCCCAGGAGAACATTTCCACCATCTTCTTTCTTTAGTTCATTAAACCATGACTGATGAGGACACATATGAAAAGAACACCCTGTGTCCAGGACCCATTCCTTCACTATTCTTGAATCAGTAACATTTAATACTTCTGGAGGGTCTTGTTGATGATCAATGGCAGCAGCTTCTGCCCCTTGACTTCCAGCTTTCTTATTCTTCTTAGGACAATCCTTCTTCAGGTGACCTGGCTGTTTACACTTGAAGCATTTCCTCTTTTCAACCCAGTCATTCCCCTTCTTAGGATTTGAATCCCCTGACTTTGGATCCTTAGCATTCTGACCCTTCTTGCCTTGCCACGGTTTCTTGAATTTAACATTCAAACCTTCTCCAGATTGCACCATGCCTTTGTCTCCTTGAGTCTGGAAGCATTTTGATCTCAGAGCCTTCACTATTCCATCATAGGACAGCTGCTCATCCCTCCCATACATCAAGGCATCCTTAAAGCTTTCCATGGATTTTGGAAGAATATTTAATACCATCAATGCCTTGTCATCCTCCTCCAGCTTCACATCCAGATCTTCCAATTCTTCAATCATCTTAATGAACTCATCAAGTTGATCAGATATTACCTTGTCTTCTGTGATTTTGAAGGCTAACATCTTCTGCTTCAGGAACAGTTTGTTAGATACTGACTTGGATTGATACAGTTCTTCCAATCTCCTCCATGCTTCTAAGGAACTCTTGCATCTTGAAACCTCCCTCAACGGTTTATCACCCAAGCACAAGAAGATAAGACTTAGGGCCTTCTTATCCACTGCTGCAAACTTAGGTTTCTCAGTTTCTTTCCATGATTCCAGAGGTAACAATGCAAGATCAAGGCCATTGTGAACCAGGACTGCATTCATCTTGATCTTCCACAATGTGAAGTCATTTCTTCCAGTAAACTTCTCAAAATCCATCTTCATACCAGCCATTCCTCCTCTTCTTTGACTTGTGCGAGTTGTTTCTCACAGACGGCGCCACTTGTTAGACAAATCAACTCCCAAACACACAACACCAAGAATCTGGAATGAGTTCGAAGACAATCAGTTTGAAAAACACACAACAGTTCGGCCAGAGTTGTGGCCGAAGAGTACTTTGCGCAGAACTGAAAATAAAATGAATCACACAATCGTTTTACGTGGTTCGTTCAAGATGAACTACATCCACGGAGGCCAGGCACACCTCAATTCACTAAGATATTCAGTCAATTACAGAAATCATACTCAGAAATGAATATGCCCAATTCTGGAACAAATTAGGGCAGAAATACTATCACTCTCAAATTCTCTCTGTAATCTAAGAAAACTGGAAATTGCTCGACGTAGTGTTGTTCTTCAGGAAGAGAGCGTTCCAATGATATAGGTCTTGTAGCTCGAATGTAACTACCCAGGAAGTTCTAACTGATTGAAGACGACTGCTGCTACCGGACAATTGTGACGGTTTATTCCGTCACAAAGCTGAAACCACCTCGTCACAACTGACGGTTATGCTCAACAACCCCGAACCCGGTTTTCCTGTACAGACTTACTTCTTCACGTTAAAACCCGGTTTATCCAACCGGTTCTTCACCCCCTGATCCCGGTTCCACATTCTAGACACATCCTATTTCAAAATATAGCTCACTTGATGACATTGAACACTGCCTCACATATCCTACTATTACCCAAGGCGATATTACAACCAATGAAAAAAGCCCTTTAATTGATGTAAAAGTTCATATCTGTAGTGGTGGAGATTTGATATATTTGCAAGCCTATGGTAATGGCATGTTATGTTTTGATATTGAGTGTCTCTATGTGTATATCTTTTCCATACACTAAAGAGTAAAAAGAGTAATATCCTTGGCGTGATGTTTAATCTTGTCATGTTGGATCATATTTAAGTTGTTAGACATTTGTGAGATGCAATCATTTTCTTAAAGTTAAATGGAAACTTGCTCTCAGAAAGAGTTGGATGCTTAATTTCTTCATTGAAGGTGATTTAAATTGAAGGGAGAGAAGAAATTATTCTTTTGAGTCGTGTTTTTTTGTCTAGTATATGTTTAAGGACAAGCATAGTTTAAGTATGAAATAATTTGATAAGTGTATAATAGTTAATATTTTATTATCATATTCCCTATTATTTTATGTCTTTTGTTGGGCGTAATGGACTAATTATATGTATTTAGGAGCAGGTGGTGAATTAAATGAGCTTGGATAAAAAAGAGCATCAAAAAGTATAATTGATGACCACATCTTGGACCCATAAATTTATAGGGGTGGCAAAACTTGACATGAGTCGATAGCACAACATAGACCATTACGATAATTTTAGGTTTGCACCAAGGTATATCGGGTTCGGATCGTTATCAAGTCAACTCAATAAGCCATGATAAAATTCAGTTCATATCGGCCAATCCGTTAATGATCCGGTAACTTTCTTAATTATTACTTATTAGTAATAATATTGCATCATTCTTTGAATACAAGATTTTCAATAAAAGTGGGGGCTTTAGTGCTAAAAACTCTCAGTTGGAGCTTTACTTGGATGGAGCTGAATACATGTAGCACTTCTATGACTTCATTAGGGAAAATAAATATCCAAATCATGATACTTAGGGAAAAAAAAATAACTAATGATATTTGTTTGTTAAGATAGGAGGTGATTGACCTAGTGGAAAAGAGTTTGAAAACATGAGCCAACCTAGTTGAGGTGAGGGAATGTTGATTTGTGAACAAAAATTGGTTAATGACTACGTCTTATGTTATAGACCTCTGTTATAACGTCCTTTTTTTATATTTTTAATCATTTATTATATAAATGGAGATTAACTATAAATTATGTATGCTATTTTATTTGAATGTCTAAATTTAATTTTACAAAATTAATAATAGCAATATATTTAATGAGCGTGAACAAAATAATAAAACATAAATATGTATGTAAATTAACAGACTTATCAAGTTGGATTGGGTTATCAGGTTTTTATTGATTCAGATTTCGATTGAGAACCTCAACCTAATAGGCTTAATAAGTGGATTCAAGTTAGCCCTTATCGATTTGGGCCTTATCGGGTTGGTTCGATAACGGCCCAACCTGCACGATTTGCCATCTCTAAAAGTCAGGTTTTTAAAAAATACGATGTGATGAGTCCTTTTACATAATGGGAGCACAAGTTTGAGGAAATTATAACCTTGTGATCGAAGGAATCTTCTATTTAATCAATAAAAGGGGCTCGAAACTTGTGAATAATAGAAGAATGATTTCGTAAGCTTGGAATTCGAGAAAAGAATTAAATTGGTCGCACAAGGGTGAAGACTGAATTATAAGAATCACATAAGTCTCAAATTCGAAAACGTGAATAGTAGCAGAAAAGAGGTTTGTTTAATATTTTCTCTCATTTTCATATTATTTGCAACCAATTTAAATAAGTTCCGCTTGTGTATTTGTTAATTAAAATTGGGCATTCCTCGTTATTAATGCTATAAAATATTAAATCTTATAAAGTTTTCAAGGATTTTATTTTAAATAGAGAAGTAACTAATGATGTTTTTCTTGATTACTGAGAAATATAGGAGAGATTCGTTGTGTGATACTTATTGGCAATTATAACCAATTTACCTATGAATTGTTGAGTATATTGCATCAATTATCAATTGAATAAATCAAGGTGGATATATTAATCATTTGATTATAGCTTTCCTTATTTGATTTTTAATTCATTTAATTATCCTTGTTCTCTTGGAAATTGCATATTTAATATAGTTCAATTTATTTTCTTTTCTTTTTATTAGACTAGGAAAAACTTAAAAAATACCAATTTACTTTTAATCTCAAAAGAAATTAATCCCCCGCTCCCTATGTATACAATCCTACTCTCCGCTATACTTATATCTTTTGAAGTAGAATTATATTATTTTGGTGATTTGACAGTCATTATAAATGTACACTATTCACTCAGGATTAAGGTAATACATACGTCAATCAATGAATTTGAATTGTATGGTCAAATCGTAATTTAAATTTCATGTGGTCATGTCCAATGCATCAAACATATATCCCCAATTTCATTACCAAGTCAAAGATAAACTTCAATGAAATTTAGACGATCTTACCAAAAATAAACTGGCAAAACTTATTCACTGATCGAGGACAAATTTTCTTTATAGATTGAAAGTAAATTGAATCTTTTGGTGCTTCACAACTGAAGCAATCGACTTAAATATATCTACCATTCATGGACATATGCAAGCTCATGAAGAATTAATTAAAAGAACAACTCATAAATTCATTTCAGAAAGTCAAATAACAAAATAAAGCTTACTCATGGCAATCTAGGTGTAAACAAGGGTATCAATACTTTCAAACATTTTCTCCTACTTGCCTCGAGCAAATGAGACATGTCTAGTATGCCCATACTTTTAATATGACCCTAAAAGATTTCCGATACACCCTTTGTAAAGGGGTTAACTAGATTATGTGCAAATGCAATCTTGCATACTGTCACATCTCTTTGAATAATATCCCTTATGAGGTGATACTTTCACGATGTGTTTCCCGTATTGATGATTTTTAGGCTCTTTCATATTCGCCAAAGCCCTACCATTGTCACAGAATAAAGGAATACTCTTGGGCGTAGAAAGAACCACCTCTAACCTCTACAAAAAATTCATTGAGTCATACCATTTCACAAGCTACCACATACTCGGCTTCCATTGTGGAATCAGCAATACAAGAGTGTTTTTGCTCCTCCAAACAACGACACCACCAAGTGTAAATACTGCCATGATGTAGACTTCCGTGAGCTTCTATCAACTTGAAATTTAGAATCAGTATATCGTACATGCACTAAATCTAATGCTAAAGAAACTAACATATAATCTCTAGTTTTATGAAGATACATAAGAATAGTTCAACAACAATCTAGTGTTCTGGCCCTGGGTTCAACTGACATCTACTGGCCATCCCAAGAGAAAAACAGATATCCTGTCGAGTACACAGCATAGCATACATGAGACTTCCTAATGCCAAAGTGTAAGGAACTCGTTTCACATACTCCACTACATCAGAGTTTTTGGTGATTAATCTTGTGATAAATGGATTCCATGTCTGAAAGGTGTTTGGCCTTTCTTGGAATTTTACATAACAAATCACACAAATATATAGTCAATGTACGAAGCTTGGGATAGTGTAACCCTTCTATTTTTCCTATCTCGTAAGATTCGGATCCCCAAAGCATAGTTTGTTTCTCTCAAGTACTTCATGTCCAACAATAGCGCCAACAGTATTTTGATGTTAACATTCTCACATGATTTCTAATCAATAGGATGTCATTCCACGTATAGCACAAGAAAAACTACTATTTTGTCTTTTATCTTTTTATTAACACAAGAGTCATTGAGATTCTGACCAAAACCATAAGTTTTTACATGTTGACTGAATATGATGTACCAAGATCTAGACGTTTGCTCAAGTCCACAAACCATCCAGTCGCATCATGTCGATGCTCTCGTCAAGATTTCCATTAAGGAAAGCAGTTTTGACATCCCTTTGCCATATCTCATAGTTGAAATGTGCCGTAATAGATAAGATAGTTCGAATAGACTTGAGCATAGTTATCAGTAAAAAGTTTCTTCATAATCGATCCCTTCTCTCTGGGTATAACCATTGACAACCGATCTTACTTTAAAAGTCTCTACCTTTCCATATGTTCCTCTATTTCTCTTGCAAACCCATTTGCACACAATAAGTTTTACCCCATTAAACTTGTCTATGAAACCCCAGTTCGTGTTACTGTACATGGAATTCATTTCTCAATCCATAATACTCCTACAATTATCAGCATTTTTATCTACTATATCCTTCCTAAACAAAGCACAATCTCCCTCATATTCAACAGACACCGCCTCTAGAGACTCTTCACAAAGAACATGTCTGGAAGGTGGCTGAATGGCCCTCCTCACACATCTAGTTGTCATAGGTTCATTTTTTATCGAAGACAATTCTCGTTTTTATGTTCCACAATAACCATTTCACCACTAAAGGAAGATTGAACATTAGGAGCATGATTTTCCACTATTTCTGGTGTTGATTCTCCAATAGACAGTTTTTGTGGTATCACCATATGTCTCCCACTACGTTCAACAACAAATAGTAAATACGTAAATTTAGTCTTAATAGGTTCAGTGCGGATCTCTGGGATAGATGATCTAGGAATTTTTTTCCTTTATCTCCTCCAAAATAACCTTGTTCTTGAATTCATGTTCTTCTATATATTGGTCCTCTAAAAAAGTTGCACTCGTGCTTACAAATGTCTTATTATCCTGAGGACTATAAAATAGTACCCTCTCATTCCTTTAGAATATTCTACAAAAATACAACATGCTGGCCTTGATTCCATCTTTTCCGTCTTATTTTTTAGTAAATGTGATGGACAACCTCATGTCTGAAGATGTATTACATTAGGCTTACGCCCATTCAATAACCTAATGGGTGTCTTAAGTATAGACTTAGAAGGAACCATATTCAGTAAGTACATTGTTGTTTGTGCTGCATATCCAAAAAAGAGTGCAAAAGCTTAACAAAGACCTGATCATATCCAATGGGGCTCTGTTTCTCCTTTTCCAGACACTATTTTGTTATGGGGTCCTTGGTGCACTCAATTGAGATAAAATCTCATTCTTTGTCAAGTATGTTCTAAAGTAAGTGGATAGATACTCCTTACTTCGATCTGATCAAAATATTTTTATGTTCTTACCTAATTGTTTTTCCACTTTCAATCTGAATTTCTACAACTTTTCAAATGCCTAAGATTTATGGACCATTAAGTAAATATAACCGTATTCATAGTAACAAAGTTCTCCGAATTTTTCAATTTCTCCCGTATTTATCGCGCATTTTTAATTAAAAGTTAAATACACGATTAAAACTCAAGATTTCAAATATAGCAATATATAAGATTATATCGGGAATAATACATGTATAATTCCTGTAACATTGTCTTCACTACTTTTACTTTTATTCTTTATATTATTGTGTTTTAGGCCTTCCCCAATAGAAGGTATTTTGATGAGGTGGAAAATGGTGAAATACCCAAAAATGGGGTATTCACCATTGGGGAGGGATTTAGGGGTATGGAGGGTGAAACCCGGGTAGTAAAATCGCTACCCTGGTTTTTTGGGTGAAATGAGAGTGGGGAAGGGGAGGGGGGGAGACGCGCACAAAATAAAGGGACAGGGCAGGCGCGTGCAGGCGTGGGCCCCTAAAATTATTTCGTTAGATGGACTTAAAATTAATCCATAAAATCATGGTAATAAATAACTTAAAAGAATTAACGAAAATAATAGTTAAACATGATATTATTATTATGAAAATTTAGATTTAACGTATTAAACATGATTTATTCACCATAAATTTGCTGAATTTTGTCTATCGAACGTTTTTTTTTTTTTTTCAAATTTTATCTATTTTATTCCCGAACTACGAATATTTGCAGAGCCGATTAATGCCGGTACCTGAATTTTCTTACTATGACCGTATCTTGAATAATCTTCTGTGAATATGTTGAAATATGCATATTCACCTCTAGCTGGAACATTTATTGGTCTACATCCTTCAGAGTGTACTAATTCCAACACTTCTTTGGCCCTAAGACCCTTAGATTTAAAAGACCTCTTTTTGCCACCTAAACAGAATTCACATACATGCAAGGATTCCACCTTCCAAGTTATTCAAAGAACCATCATTTACTAATCTTTAAATCACATTAAGATTAATATAACCAAGTCTCAAGTGTCACAAGTAAGTTTCATTAAATGAGACGATTTTATGTGTTTAGCTGTGTGGTGCAGTGACTTGTCAATTGGTTTTAAGAGATGCAAAACATTATCGAAATGCCCCTTACAAACAATTGATTTATTAAAATAAATATCATTGCCATGAATGAAAAATGAACACAATATCCTTGTTTAAATAATAAAACAAAAATCAAATTCCTAGTAATATCTGGGACATAATAACAACCACTTAATTGGAAATCATATTATTTAGAAAATATTCTCAGTGACACGATTTACATTCCAATAGTAAGTATATAATAAATGTCATGTGCACATTAGCTCTAGTAGTGTAGTACATAGATTGTTTGGAAGATAATTCTGTATATATTTTTTACAAGCATGCATAGAGGTTGTGCATTTGCTATAACTTACTAAGTTAGTTAATCTGTTTCAACATAATTCCTTTGAGTACTAATTAGGTTTAATTTTTTTTGAGTAATTTCAGATTCTGTACATTCCTTACAAGGTAATACACCAAAATTCTAGATAGAATCGCCAAAAGCATTCATGGGCATTTCTTGTCCTTCAAAATTCTTTCTGGTAATGGAGAGAATATTAGCAATTAAGTTATGAAATTCTGGCTCAGAGGCTTTAATTATTTTCTATGGAGCTAGGCTTCACCCAATTACTTTGCTAATTGTATTCCATCAAACTAGGAAGTATAGGACACCAAGAGTAAATGTCTTGTTGCTTATAATAATACCATGGAAAATTACAAAATTGGACTCACGGGTGCATACAGACCTGGATGACAAGCTTATTGGTGATACTGGGACATGAAAATGATACCAATAATTCAATTGGATGAAACCTACCCAAACACCCTAGTCTGTCAACAATCCAGCACAAAAATGTACCATGTCTCCTAACACTATAACCTCAGAATGACAATACCGGAAAAAGTAAAAGCAATCATTTTTCCAGTCGCCCAAAACCCTCATCGTCTCATTTGAAGATCAGATACCTTGAAAAAAAAGGTGAGATTAATAGTCCCATACCAGAAACTGTGCTAACTTCATTGAGTAGGGTTGGACCGTCATCGCATGGAAGGAACCAACTGTCTTATCTCTGTTCCATTTCCATTACACAAGTAGAAAATCTTCTTCCAGCTTTCATCCGAAAACACTTCCCGTTTCACTAGTCTTTGCCTGCAAAGTTTGGTGGTAACATCTGTAACTATTTTGGGCCATGATATGGAACTTAGCAATCAACAAAATATAATGGAATGTAATTTATAATTATTTTCTTTCCAAACGTAAACAGCAATGCATCTAGGCCAATGAAATACACATTAATTGTCATTCTTAGTTTCAATCAAATTTACACAAACAAAGACTTCAAGATAACTATTTCTGAACCGAGATAGAGCAATTTCACAGGTATAGGTTTTCACTTTCAAGGAGACAAGCTGTTTAAGCTCTCCCTGGAAATAAGTGAAACCTCCATAACCAATTTCCTACATTGATCACCAGAAAAATGAAAGCAAACAGGATTATGCAGTTAGAACTATACTAGAATAGTAAAATGTCAAACAAAGTATATAACCAGAAGATGGGGATCCTGATAACCTTATGTCACATACACGATATTTCTATATATGATGATGTACGGTCAACAGATTCTTGACGGTTCTAGGAGGAAGCCAAGTACATATACTCATACTTACCAATTGAGCTAGACAACTACGAATAAGAGACCCCTCGGTCTAGTTACACAAAATCATATTTGTCTATTTGAGCTCTCAATTTCTCAAGAATGGGATTTTCACAAATTCAGTGTTTTTCACAATTCACAATATTATCTCAAGCTAGAAAACTCTTATGAGGAGAACACAAATACACTATGTACTGGGATCTCATGGGAGGCTTGTGAGCTTTCACTTCATCTTATTTAGAAGACTAAAATTAGAAAACCAACTACTAAGACCCATCTCATGTCAATTCCTCTGGCTTTTGATTCACTCTTCAGAAAGAAATGTCTTCTCCCTAAAGAATGTAGCTTCCCCCACCCGCCACCCAAAAAAACATATGAAAATAAATAAACAATATAACATCACACCTTTCACAAATTGTGATAATTAAGGGGGATAGGTGTTGGACACTTGACCTTTTACTGTATATGTGCTCTTGCTGTCTCACCTTCCAATACATGTAGATTTGTATTGTACTACTGATTGACAATTATGTAATTCTCTAATTTGCAACTTGTAGGATATGAACCCTTTTGTTTTTTGAAAGTTAAGGAATCTTATTTACTGTTTTTCCCGACATTTTCCTTTTGCTGCTTCAATTTCTGCAACATGCATAAGGTCCACCATACAGCATTCTAATTACAACTTATAGGAATTGACCTCTTTGTTGTTAGTCAAGGATATACTTGTCAATGTAGAAGAGAGGAAGAAAAAATATAATGCAGATAAGTATGAGATGAGGATTTGTCCATGAGACGAAGTTTACAAATTCCATGACTACCTAACTTAAATAAGACTATCATATATGACCTTGTTAAAAAGCCACAACCTAAGATAATGTGGAAGCTATCTTACTCAGCTATGATTAAGCAAATTTGTCAACTTACAAGTTAATAGAAGCATACCTGAGATAGTAGTGGCAGGCAGTAGCAGCTTCATCCAAATTGTACCGAGGGAGAAAGATTCGAGCATCCCTAGGAACATCAGGCAATTCTAGACGCAACTTCCCTACAGCGGTTGAATGGGAAAAAGCACCCACCATCATGTCATTGTGCATCATTGACCTAAATGCATTGACCTACAAAATTTAAAGGTTGAATAAGATTACCCAAAGTTTAAAGTAATGATATCGCCAATATCTAAAGTATATGACACCAAAAGGCATGCATATGTCGAGTAGAACCATAAGGTAGTTTTCGTGAGGATATTCACATTTGGAATAAGAGACAATCCGGATCAAATGTCTTTTGGGGCACACAAGCATACGAAAATCAATAAGGGGTCAGTAGTTTTTAGATAATGTCCAGTTTTTACTGGGATTGACCCAAAATCGAAATTGATATAAGGAATTACCAGATACGTACCCTCAGACAATAAATGAGCAAAAGCTATCAAGTTCTGCATTAGGTTACAAAGATTTTATTTTTAACTTCTGAGAACAGAACAAAACACACATACTCAATGAAGACCAAAACCATAGCTGTCTAAGGCGCGAGGCGCGCACCTTTTGGACACAGTGGCCAACAAATTCAAAAAACGAGTACCAATTGCAAAATAATCAATTCTACTCACTATTAGGCTAACATAAACATTAAACAAGTAAATAATTGCACAAACACACAAAAACAAACAAAATTGTTGAAAATTTAAATATCAAAACATGCAAGTGACAAAACATAAGATTCAAACAAGTTCATTAGTTCAACATGCAAATTTAACATGGTCGGCGGCGGTTGGCAGCAGGCGGGAGTGGTCGGCTAGCACTGGGCAGTGGCGTGGGTGGAGTCATAGGCCGTCTTGTTTTTATTGTTTCTCTACTTCTAATTTTTTTATTTTTTCTTTTGAAACCCTAGTTTCGAAGAGCCTAAAGAAGTGTTGAACAACTCAAACATTAAAGAAGGGTCAAAATTAACTTAAAAAAAAACGTTTTTAAAAACAAAATAGGCAGTGCCCGAAAGGCGCGCCCGAGGCGCCAATCATGAGACGCACGAGGCGCGCGCCTCCTGAACTGCGCCCACCTTTGATGTACAGAGCCATAGACTCCAAAATCTAGTGCGCGACCAAAACCTAGCAGCATGCGTCCAATCCAGAATATATTCCATCATTATAGTCGTTTCATCAAATCAGGTATAAATAGTCGCCAGATACTGTTGATATTCTAAAGTTTAAAAGTGTCTAATTCTAAGATGAAGCATCAATACAGGTCAGCCAGGAGACTTTTATTACCAATGTCTTGTATTTTAACTGAACCCTAGGAAACCAGCAATATTGAATAAACCAACTTGATATGGCAGGCATTCGAGTAATATTATATCGAACGGCCTGATGCATAAATAGACCCTGAGAAAATTATGAGCAGACTAACGCTATTAGCCTCGTTCAAGTGATCTAACTCTGGACAGCTGAGTCCATTGACTTGACCAACTAAAAACACAAATTAAGTAATAAAGTGCGGATTTCCATCTACTTATCTCATCTTGCAGAAATGTGCGAAGTCAAAGTAATAATGACTCATCTTAATAATATGGAGAAAAATCCAATAATTTGACATTTTTTATAAGCCAAATATGGCCCAACTTTGGGATGAAATTAGCATGTCAATTCCCATCGCACCACTTCGTGATAACAAAGCTCATTCAATTCATTACTCGCATTGAGATTCAATACAACACAATTTTTAAAGTATTGTGGTACAATGTATATCTACCTATTTCAAGCAAGACACTTCAAGCTTGATCAGTCACAAAATCCCGACGAGTTAATTTTCCTGATCCACTTAATTGAATTATGTAAATAGCTAATACTCTGAAAATGAGATAAAATTATGCAAAATGATAGATTTGTAACGCTTAATTATGGGTAAAGATATCACGACTTACAGTAGCTAGTTCTCTAGCATGAATCGGTCGGCACGAACGAATTGTCACTGGCTCCTCAAAATTAGTAAATGTAAACCAACTGTTATACTGTTCAGATACAACAGTTAGTTACCGCAATGCATTCAAATGAATTTCAGAAGAATAGTCCAGCTTAGGAGAGAAATATAAGCTGTTCGTAAAAATCCTCACTTGATCAATTGCAATAAGGACAGGAACACTTGTCACAAGTGATAACTCCTTCCTTAATCGAACTACTACTCCAACAGCAGCATATGCATCCTTGATCCCAGCGTCAACAAGCTCCGCAAGAGTCATGTCTTCTGAAATTTGCATTTTATCGCGACCTTTTGGCCACCCAACACCAGGACCCTCTCCCAGTGGAACAGGATCGAGTATCTTACATTTTAAACCTTCCAAGCAAGATTTATTGTACTTCAAGAAATCCTGATGTAACCAACGAAGACATCAGAATTCAAAAGCATTTATTGAAAAAAAAAAACATGCATGCATAATGATTATGTAGCTTCTACAAATGCCAATAGTTTAACAAAAATTCCATTATTTGAAAGAAGAGAAAAATTAAAAGCTGGCCTATCTTTGAATCATCACATATCCTAATCCAACCATAAATAAAGTAACAGATACTTAGATCCTAGGAACAACAGTTTTTCATAGTTTCAACTAGGGGTGGACGGGCACCAACGTTATGAAAATTGCCTGTTTAAGCAAATATCAAATCCTCAAGCATTATAGAAACTATTAAAGACGATTCATGACAGAAAGGCCGTCTTCTACACTAAGTCGCTGGCATTTGATGAGACAGTAAAGTAATATAAGAAGAGGTACAGTTGTTTCATACGATCTTATTAAAATGTCAATAAATTGATAATTCTTACCTGCAAAATGTTTGCTGCCTGCAAAGGGGTATCCCATAGACCAGTCTCAGGATTTTTATAGAATAGTCCATCGTGCGTCCAGTATCGACCACTGGGAACATAGAACACAAGCCAACCTTCCTGACGGGCCCAATGAACAAGCATGGCAAGTGCAATACTCTTTCCACAACTCACGGGGCCATCTAGTACAATTTGCTTCCTAACTTTGGGACCTGATATTAGAAACCATTGCAAATTACTCGGTTTCGGAGAAATTATAGTGTCTGGGATGTCGATTTTCTTTTTCACTTTCTTTCTTTCTTTCTTTCTTTTTTTCTTTCCTTTTTAGTTTCAGAGGAAGATTGAACTAAACAGGTATAAACTCATAACTAGAGAAGACTTCTTTCACGGTAAAACACCTAATTGTTGAAGACAAGATATAATACTCATACATAGAAATAACATCGTGCGGACAAATCTCCAGATTATAGAAGACCAGACATATGACATACATCAAGGGATAGAAGGTAACAAATGAATTAGATAAAGAATCATGATACGTCAAAAATAACTCAATATATGTCATTGTCATGTACGTAAAAAATAACCCAATATCAAAAGATGTCATTCGCCAGGATGAATCATGTATATTCGATCTAAAGCAGCCACTAGAGTTTCACTCATTTGTCTCTCCATATGAATACATTGTAAAGTTTGGGATTTTTATTTGATTTAAAACAGCCAGTTGAGTTTCAATCCTTAATAAAGTAAACCCTTCAGTTTATTATTGTTATAGGTTATCTTGGATCCTTTGGTACATTATACACAACTCCTTTCCGTATTACCAGGTGTTGGCACAATTGGTGAAACATCCCACATCCCAAAAAAAAGAACTGAAAAAATAAACAAATAATTGGGGGTACCTTTATGCTTAGCCACCAAAGAAGGGTCAACAACCTGCCTGAAATTATCACGGAGATCAATAAAGCACTGCCGCACCATCAACGCACTCCTCAATGATTCATCAAATTCCTTCACCATCCCCAACGGCAATCCCTCCGGCAAAACCTCTTTTAATTCCTTCATGCTACAAAACAAATAAAATGCAATTGCATCCACTAATCAAAGATTGCTACTCCACATCCACATACGCACAGTGTAGTAGTCAAAATGAATGGCAAAACCCTTATCTCCCTTTTTAAATCAACCAGTCATTCTACCAACAACCATTCGGTAGCTATCAGCTTGATATTAGAATTTTAGCAAATTAGCATTCTAGTCATCTCGTAGCTCAGGCCGACATGGTGGAGCCCAGAAGCCAGACCAGCAAAGAGGTTCCATTACAACTATTCCCCATTCCTGGCTTTGCGACAGTTTACCAAAAGAGTTTATTGTACCCCACCTATAAATCATTCCAATTACATATGCCATATGATGTGGAAACGTCATATAGAAGAATTAAATAATTGTTGTTTAACATTCACCTGATTCATTTACAATTATACCAAACACCATAAGAAATCAGCATAAACATCTAGTCAAATGCAGCACAAAACGTAAGTATCAGCTAAAAATGGGACTAAAATCGAGCAAGCACCCACAGCATTCATTTAAAGATAGCATATAAAAAGGCCCAAGTGATTTACTGCAAAAATCATTTCAGGCTAATCATCTTACAACTAATAAATTAAAATTGATAAAAAGAAAGAATGTGGCACCTGAAGTCAAAGTAAGTATTAGTATCGTCCTTGGCGAGCAAAGAGAGAGAAGGTTTGGAAGTGAACAGAGCGCGGCCACCGGGGCCCACGTCAAGAGCAGGGTTCTTATTGTCCTCCGCCAGCTGGCGGCGGCGGAGCTCAGCCGCTTCTCTGGAAAAAGATTCAGGGCTTGCCACCGGCACCTCTTCAGGCTTGACAAATCTCTGGTGGGGCTTCTTCCCCTTGGTTTGCTCAACTTTGGTTTGGTCACCTTTGTTTTGCTTACCTTGTTTAGGGGCTTTCGTAGCCAGGCTCCGGCAAATGGCGACCTGCCTGTCCGATTGTCTGAGCGGCGCGGACACGGTTGCTCGGAGGAGCGATCGGAGCAGCATCTTTTTTCAGTTATTTTACACTTTTCTTTTACTGGGGTTTTAGCTTTTTCTGGGTTTTAATTTTGAGGATTTGGTGATTGGGGTGAATGAAAGTGTTAGGTGGTATGGTATGATATGGTAACGAGGACTCGATAAGTTAGGGGTTTAATAGTCTTTGACACGTATAAAAAAAGACAATGGGAAAAGATGCAAATGGTGTGTTTGTTAGGGGTGAGCACAGTTAGCAGAAATTCGGAGATATCAAAATCTTCGAAATTGAATCATTGCTCGGAGATATTTGGTGATTTTTAAAATAAAATCTTTTTTTTGATTAGTTCAGTTTCTTTCGGCAATCAGATTTATTCGGTTCGGTTATTTAGAATTGTTCGGAATTTTTCCTTTAATATTATTAGTAAAATACGCGAAAAAATTATAGCGTTGTCTTTATAATATACCATATTGTTAAAAAAATGTAATATTATACAAGTTACAGGTATATATTAAGGCAAAAACTTCAGTTTATAAGATGCACCATAGTGTTATTGTACACTTTGTGGGCCCCACCTGTATTTTTTTCCCACCAATTTTACCTCCGTTTTTTTTTTAACATTTTTACGTTTGTTTTTAAAAAATTTACCGTCATATATATGACGGTTCTCTCTCTCTCTATCTTCGTTTTCTCTCTTTAATCTCTTGTAATTTCGCGAGTTTGGCTGTGGAATTTCGTCTTTGGATTTTCTATCAGTAATCTTCTGCGTTTTGCTACTACTCGAGTTCGTAAGGTATTTTTTATGGTAGTTTTTCGAGTTTTTTTTTTCTGGATTCTTCTTCTCTGTTCTTCTGTGTTGATAATTTGTTATTTTCAAACATGCTCTATTGATATGATTTAATGTACACAGTACATGTTAATAAACGGCACAGTATATGTTAATAAACGGTACAATATATATAGTTGGTTGATGCAGTATATGTTTTTTATACATCAATTTGTTTTACAGTTACAGTATATATTTGTAAACAGTACAGTATATATATGTATGTGATGTAGTATGTGTTGATAATTTGTTATTTTCGAACATGCTCTATTGATATGATTTAATATACACAGTACATGTTAATAAACGGCACAATATATGTTAATAAACGGTATAGTATACATAGTTGTTTGATGCAGTATATGTTTTTTATACATCAATATGTTTTACAGTTAAAGTATATATTTGTAAATAGTACAGTATATATATGTATGTGATGTAGTATGTGTTGATAATTTGTTATTTTCGAACATGCTCTGTTGATATGATTTAATATACACAGTACATGTTAATAAACGCTACAGTATATGTGAATAAACGGTACATTATACATAGTTGTTTGATGCAGTATATGTTTTTTATACAACAATTGAAGTAAACTGTTAGGTAAATAAATGTGTACTGTCATATAAAATAACATGTACTATCGGGTTTTTACCTTTCTAATGTTCTTGCACAGTTCTATCATTATAAACTTCAGTATCCATATCTACGAGAAATCATAAAATAAACCTCTTCAAAATATTTTCGAATTTGTAATGAAAACAGAATTGTAATGTTCAAATAATGAAATCAAAATCATTAATAGCTCATGTTCATGATTTTTTCGAAGCCAATTGATAATTACTATGATTAATTTTTTGCAGATTTTGGCTGAAATCTCTTTCTACTAAAATTGACAGAGGATCAATGACAGTATGTTGATGAAGATAGCGCTGATAATCGCGCTGTTTGATGAAGAAGATGAGGTTTTGCCTTTGACTTAAAACAAGAATTTACTTATTTATTTTTACCTTGTGAGTAAAGAATTATAAGTGGAGCCCACAAGGTGTACAATAACACTAATGTGCATCTTATGCACATAAGTGTCACTCATATATTAAGACAAGTTTTAAACCATAATTTATAACTAGTTACTAAAGTAGGTATCTCATCTTAAAAAGATAAACACTAAATTATAAAGTTATCAGCTATGAATAACCTCTTTGCACATTTTATTGATTATTTTTCAGCGATAAAGCTCTAGTCGTATACAATGTCTATAACTTTTGTCTTATACACATGTTTCTTTGTTCTTTCTTTTGTTAAAAATAATTGCAAATAATATGGAGAAGAATATGCTATAAAAGTAAAAAAGTAAGCTTAATATGGACTAACTACAGTAAAATCAAAATTGACTTCAAGAGAAAAATGTGAGTGCACAAGAAAGATGGAGAGTCAAAGAATAAGGGAACGAGCATCGAACCACTACTAATATTTGTCTACGGTAGAAATCGGGAGTACGATAATAACTATGTACAGGGAGTTCGGGTCAAGAATTTTGGCCTTTATATATGGAAGTAATCGAATATTAGATATAATTAAAAAAAATTAGTGGTTGAATTAAAGAAATGTAGAATTGAATTTAAACATATCATGTAATGTATTTCTTTACATAAACTATAAACATAGTAACTGTTCATATATCCATAGTTAATAGATATATCTTTGTTATGAAAATTATATATTATAAATATTTTACTCTATTATTAATTACTAAAATCTTTTATGAAATTTTAAAATAGTACTAATATTACTGTTATAATTTACTAAAATTCATAATGATTCAATATCATAATATAAAAAAATGAATTAAATTATATATAAAAAAGCCCTTTATAGTTAATTACTTAGAATCGGTTCTACTTCGATTTTTCGGTTCGGAGGGGTTCCGATTTACTACAAAAAAATTCAGGTTGGTTCGGTTCTGGTAAAGTCAAATAGTCCACAAATATTATGGGTACGGGGTGCTTTTGCTCCGGGACTCGATGTAGAGCGGATTATCTCCGAGACCGATGCTTACCCTAGTGTGTTGTATACACAATTTAAATCATTAACTCATTTACTAATTATTGGTCCCAAGTGGTAGAAGTTTATAGGAGTGAATAAACCTTCAAAGTTTCTCTTTTTGAAATACTTTGAGCACAAAATTGATGCTTACTATAAGAAACTTGTTCTTGCAGTAAATATCTAATACATTAAGCTTACTTAGGCAGTATGCACAAAGCAAACTGGGCTTAAGTAACTTACCGTAATTTACTGAGAAGTTTACACACATTACACATTAGCTACTCCAAAATCTAAGTCCAACTTAGCTCCTTACAATAGTTTTTGCCTATCCTCGGAAGGCTACCTCTATTGTACACATGTTCCTCGGAACACAAGTCAGTTTTAAATCACTAATTCAAACTAATACTCCTTGTTTCAAAAATATTTCGTGAGATTGGTTTAATGAACGTTTTTCTTTAACTTCTGGTAGCTATCACTAAATTTGAATACAGTTGAGATGTGGGTAAGCTTCCTGGTTTGAAAAGGATTAGGACCGAAGTAAAGTTTGAGAGCTAGCTTGACTTAAGAGTTAGTGCAACTTTAGATCTTCACTTGTGTGCTTGCTGCTTGCTTTTGACAGGCTCTAATTCTAACCCGAAAATACTGCAAATGTACGAATGTAGATGTATATAGAGGAAGTCAAGGTCGATCCACAGGGAATAAGCTAACGTAATTTGATACCCTAATTATCTAGGATTACTCTAACTAGACATTGGAATTGGTGAATGATTTTATTAAACTAGATTGCATATTAAACTGAATTAATGAACAAACGGGTATTTCCAATCAACGAGAATGTATCCTAGGATTTCGATTTCAGGAATTACTCTAATGATGATTAATCACTAATTTTATAAACTTTTAAACCAGTTAATTATCTAATAGGCGGCACTTAATTAACCTAACCCTTCTCTCGAAGCGACTAAGTCATGGATTGATAAGAATAATTACTCTCTCAAGTCAATTAATCCTAATAACTCCTAATAACCCCTTAACCTTTACCTACATGATCATAGACAATCGTGCTATGTGTTATCGTCCATTAACAATTCATTTCTCTCGAGGCGGAACTATTTAACAAGTAAATTAAACCTAATTGGCCAGATTAAATTCAATTATAGGATGAAACCGAGCACATAGATATATAGAAACAACTGGAGTCTATAAATTAAATAATTAAATCAACATTGTTATAAAATTCTACTTTCTAATCTTAGGACACGAGTAGTTTAGCTACTCATGTCTACTAACAACTCAAAACAAGATTCAAAGAAAACATTGTCAAAAACTTGAAAGTAAACAAAGAATAATTAAACCCGATTGTCAGCTCGTCGATCTTCGTCTTCTCGCTCTCACACCTTCTACTCCAAGGTAAAACTATGAGAAATTCTAATGTAATGTTTTTCTCCTCGAAAAACGAGTTTTTATGTCGTTTTATAGGCTGCGGGATGAGTCATGGAGTCTCTAGGCTTCGGTTCCTTCTTGGAACAAGAATCCTCTTCAAAATAGGCTTTTTAGCAGTCGCGACACTTTGTGCTAAAAACTGCTCTAAAACGGAACATCTCATTGCGGCCGTGATGCATGTGTCTCGCGGTCGCGATCCTCTCATAGTGTCGATTCACTTTCTAGGCATTTTTTATCGTGGCCGCGCACCTTTATGTGTCACGGTCCCGTCGGTTCAACTCTAGATCAGTTCGGACCGGTTTAGACCGGTTCAAGCCGGTTTAGACCAGTTTTTCCTTTCCTCTGACTTGTCTTTTCGTCCAATGTTCGTAAAGTACGACTTTTGTCCATAAAATGCTCAAAATACCTTGAAAACAGGTCAAACACGTTAAATGGTCCAAATATAACAAATCTACACAACTCTCGACTGAATATGCATGTAAGTGCTATCAAATATAATCCGAAATTGACCTAAATACATGCATAATTAACGTGCATAAAAAATCCCTAAACTTAAACTATTGTTAGTACTGAACAACAAACAAAAGACATAAAGAATAAATAATTATGCAATGATTTAGGGTGATTAGATGATGAGTTCAGTTTCAGAATGATTTTTCTTCAAAAAGCTAGGCAGCATAATACAAGTGAACATATGTGATAACGCAAAAATCAACTACTTTCGAGACTTTGAACTTTCGAATTATTCAATCCTCACCAAGTAAGTGTTTCACTCATCTCTCAAGTGTTTAGGCTAAAACATATTTCCGCTCAAATTGAACTACATGCAAAGTCTACCATATGCTTGTCAATCGTCTAAATTAGACCTCATACTCGATATGTGTGACAAAGGATAAAAAAGGTATTTCTTTTTGGTTGTAATGTGGGTTTAAGATAAGGTAGAATATATTTGAATAAAAGTGACTACTTTTGGACTACAAGTATTCCTAACCCGACTACCCCTCAATAAAATCACTCAATCTCACTCTCAAATTTCAGCAAATCACTCCATAAAATGACTTCTTCACCTTCAAAAAATCTTTACAACTTAAGTGTTTTTCACTATATGGGTACCACATCTTGAGACTACCCAACTTCTTTATTCAAACAATCAATTAATCACTTTATTTACTAGCATCTCCTCAAAAGTGTTAAACAACTTTTATGCACAAACTCTTTCTTTTTCCTTTTCAAGTTTTTTTTTTTCTTTTTCTTTTTCTTTTTATTTTTCTTTTCATACTAGGAGAGGCTATTATCCTCAAATTTTCACCTATCATTTTGTTCTTCCCTTCATCTTTTTAACTATCCACTAGTGTTTTTGTTTCTTCCCAAACTTTTTACCCAACTACCTTCCAATCCTCCTCCCTCTTATTTGATTAATCCTTAAGACCAAAAGCTTAAATCAAAAGGTTTTCATCTTGTTGACAAGCGGGGTTTTTGGTTATGCAAACACGCTTAGAATAGAGATTTTATCATATATTTGTGTATTCTAAGCTCTCATTTGTCATATAATTCGTATTTTCTTTCTTTCGTCGGAAAAATTAGTTTTTTAGTATTTTGTAGGTAAAAGAGGCTAAAAGTACAATGAAAATAAAGTAGTGGAAGAAACGAGGGTGAAAGATCAAGGGACAAGAATGTCAGGCGAAAAGAGACGAAAGTGAAAAAGTCCAAACTGACACACCTTCGGTATTTTGGGCATATCTTGAGATACACATATCCAATGGAGGTAAAATTAGTGAAATTATAAAGCTAACTCAAAGGGCTATAACTTTTTCATAGAGAGGAAAATCCAAATTCGGACCCGAAGACCTTGAAAATTGGCTTTGAAATTGAACTACAGGTGCAGTTTTGGCCTTGCACGACCATGGCCGTGCAAGGTTGCACGGCCCGTGCAATAGACCAGAAAATCCACTAATTTTGGGGTCTTGCATGGTCATGACCGTGAACCCTTGCATGGACCGTGCAAGACCTCCGGGATTTGATGGGCTTTAGCTCATTTATGTGTTTTTTGAGCCCAATACCTTAAAAAAGCCCCCAAATGTGTATAGAAACCCTACCAATTCAGTTTTTGAGGATTCATTCATCATTTGTATAGTTTCTAGAGAGAGAAATTAGAGAGCAAAGAAGGGGAATTGAACTTGAAGATCAAGATCAACATGAAAATATGTTTTATCTTTTCATTTTCATTTAATATTTGTATGAACATGATTATGTCTATATATTTGTGTTTATCTCTTATTATGATCATGGTTGGCTAAATTTCCTTAATCTAAGTTTAGAAAGTATATTATGGGTGTTAGTGATTTTTACTCGATTAATTTAATCCCGTGTTATGCTATTAGTTGATTAATGGTTTATTATGCTTGTTAAATGATTTGGCCAATTGTTTAGCAATTTATTGGGGATTAAATTGGAACCGAGAGGGGAGATTTGATTCGAGATCACATTAATTGACATGATTAAACAATAGAATCGAGAGGTTTGAGCTAATTGTGAGAACTTTGGTCTTAGGATCGATTGGGAGTTGTATTTGATTAATCGACCGGAGACGGCGATAAATCCTATACAATCAACACGTAATTCGCTCCGAGAGGGGGTCTTGCATATAATTGTGATCGTTTCCTAATACATAGCATTCGGTTTAAAGGTTGAATTGATCGGGATAATAATTGTTAACTACCCTTAATTAAAATCTAATCCTAGATTATCTTTAGTAATTGTTTAATCCCTATAATTTGTTCTCTAGTCTATCTTATTAGCTTTAATTACTTGTTTATTTTAACTATTTCTTAAAATATAAAAAACACCCAACCACTCAATCGTCTAGTTAGCCATTAAAATGCTTATTTCGATTTGTCTATTCGATATCGAGCCGATTTCTCGTGGGATCGACCTTGTACTCGTTTAATACTACTATTGACGTCGTACCCTTGCGGTTGCTCAATTTTAGTTGCAAAACTAAGTTCGTGTCACTTGTAATGTCGGGCTTATGAAATAACAGGCTATTCAGCTCAAATGAGCTAACTAGGGATAAATTATGAACTTTTAGTACAAAGGGCAACTTTTCAAGGCTAAAAAATAGAAACTGCCTAAGATCACTTCCTAAGTCACAACACATACTTGACACATTCATAGTAAAGACTCAAGGCAAGTTCTAGAGACTAATACACATATCCAATCAAATTTCACACCGAAAGAAGTCATATTACTCCGAAAATAGGAGTGCAATTAGGCTCAAATTCTCACAAGGTTAGTTTTTGATCAAATATTCTAAGTTCAAGCTCAATTTCGTCTCAAATTACCTCTCATGCCCTATTACGTGTCAATTTTGCAACAAATTCCCAAAATCTTTTCATCATTAACTTTTCATCATCCATCTTCTCCTATTTTTTATTTTCTTCTTAATCACTTGTTACCACTAACGACTCGGGTTTTTCTTATTCTTATAGACTCCAACTAACATACAAAATAGAACTGAACTACTAAGACACTCAAAATAAAATAATTAAACTAGTACTACGACCCAACATGGCAAACAATTCACACGAATAGGCTCACAGACTCAACAACTCCAATAAAATAATAAAATGGGCACACAGACCTAATACTCCAACTTGAACAACAAAAATAAGCAAGTAAATGAGCATACAGACCCAAAATCAACCCAAAATTAAGAACAAACGGCAGCAAATAGCACAACAAACGAACAAGCAATAAGAAACAGCAGCAAATATAAATAGCGGCCACCCCCTCCCCCAAACTTGGCTGAAAGCCAGTGGTTAGAGGGAAAAGAGTGGTACGCCTTGGTGCTAACTTACAATCATTGTGGCGGCCGGGGTGGTTGGAACCCATGTTGGCTCCAAAACTGAGCTAATGCATCCCACCAAAGATCCTGTTGTTGCCTCCACGGGTGTTTCCTCGTTGCTTCGGTTGAGGAGGATATTCAGAGTAGCTTTCTGATCATGCAATTCTCTTTTGATGGTTTGCACAGCCCTTCGAACCTCTGTTCGATGCCTCTCCATATGGGTGCCAATCGACTGCACATCTTGGTGATAGAGCTGGACATCGTATATGTCCTTCCACGTCCTCAGTTAGGTCGGACGTGGATGCAACTATTGTTGTTGCTCTCTTCTTCCTAGACGGTATAGGAACTCTGTTGCTACCTTCGGCTGCTTGCCCTGATTGAAAGACATCGGAGTCCAACCTCTGGGAAAGCTTAAGATGTTCGGTAGTGGATACGGAAAAATTATTTGTATCATTGACACTTGTTATGGCCGTTCCTATCTCGAAGGGGAGTCGAAGGTAGGGTCTCATATTTTATTAACATACGGGAACTTCCCGTCTTCTCCTATCACCACCACTTGCATATTTTCTAGCAACTCCCATGTGAATTGAACCTCACCCTTAACCGGTATCAAATCATCTAAACCAATATCATCAAAAGTTGCGGTTATAGGTATGATCAGTCCTCGATCATGATGCTGTCATTTTGCTTCCGGATTACATTCTCGAAATGCTCAATCAATAACTTGACAATATCAACTTTATGTCGAGGAAGCATATTCCAGATCATCTGCAACTCAGCCTGTCTCATAGCCCCTGTTTATCTTCTTGCAAACAAAGTATAGACTAACATCTTCTGGATATACCAGATGACAGGATTACTAATCTAAGAAACTTTAGCAACATTGACAACATACCTTCGGGGTTCTACAAGAGGTGGAGCAGTTGTAATAGATACCAAAACTCTTGCACATTGAACAACTCCGGTAGGTCCTCGTTGGTGGCCTTAGGGAAGCCATAAATCTGATCCAGCTGAGCATAAGTCAATGAATGTTATTTTCCCGTCAGCTGGAATGTAATGTCGTCTGGTCGGCGAGAATGCAATGCACTTGTCACTGTGATGGCAAATGTACTCAGAAACTCCAGTGTGAGTCTCGTGTAGGTACGATGTGCTTGCATGAATTTGAGCAAGCCTCCCTAAGCCAGTAGAGCCCTGAAATTGTCATACATACCCATCGCCCGAGTCAATTCATCATTGTTGAGCCTTGTTACCATAACCCGACGGTGGCGGAGCTGATCAAACTGAACCTTGTGCTTGGCCTTCTCTAATGTGAACCGATATAAGCTTTGGCTATCATTTGGATTCTGTTTTGTCGGTTCTTCAACCATAACTTGCTTGCCTTTGCTGCAACTAGAGCTTGTCTTTTTAGGAGCCATCTTAGTGAACCTACACACACTCAATCGAACAAACGAGCAATCAACAATCATTAAAGTTCAATAAGTGAGAACTACCTTCTAACAATCAATTCCTTCTAGTTAAACAATACGGTTTTCCTAGTCCTAATTGATTCTTAAAGTATAATTCAATCTTATTTATGAACTTAATTCCATTATAGCAACAAGTTAACCAAATTTCTTAATTTGCTCACCCTATTTTGTACTTAATCTCTAAGTTCATCAATTTAACCCGGCTTATGGTGAAATTTGAATCATACGAACATAATTCATGTAAACTAAATGCGATTCATCAATGTATCACACATAGGAACACAAAAGGGAATACAAAATCAAGCAAAAAACTAATTCCAATTTACGCCCATAACATGCTCAATAAAAGTCCTCCATGAACAAAACATGTTAAATTTGATATCGTTGTTGTTCAACCATTCTAAACACAATGTATAACACAAATTCAACAATAATTAGCACCAACTGTATCAGTAGTTCATGACCCAATCGATTTTTCAACGAAATTGCATTACAAGTGCTAGTACTACTCAACTATGAACGTACACCTGTTCAAACTAAAATATTGACAAAGACTTCAACAATAATTGAGCATAAATAATAGGTTAGAGCAACTAAAAGCTTGGGTTAGCTATACTTACCGAATAAATTTAGTCATAAAAGTTGAACTTGGAAGTGCCCTAGGTTCGTCCAATCGGGTCAAGCAATCTGAAATTCGTGGTGCAAGGAGTGAATCTTCGTGTGTGCTTGTGTTTGTGAGTGTTTTAGTGTGATTTTGTGGTGTTTTAGCACGATTTTGTGATGTGTGTGAGTGTGTGTGTGTGTTTCGCGTAGATGAAGAGAAGAGAGGAAGTGAGGTAAACCTGTTGTGATTTCAAATTTTAACCTATTTTGAACTTGTCGTGGCCGAGCATCTTACCTGTCGCGGTCGCGACAGCCCTAACCCAAAAGTGGATGTTTAGGCATTGAAATCATCGCGGCCGTGAGCCTTGCTCATCGCGGTCGCGATGATACATCAGTACTTAATCCTTATCCAGGCCATTTTTATCGCGGCAGCGAGGAATGTCCCTCGCAGTCGCTTTGCTTCAACAGGTTATTTTCTTTATTACGATGCTTTTGTCGCGGTTGCGAGAGGTGTGCCTCGCGGTCGTGGTGCCTCTGCTTTGCCCCAGCTCAATTTTCTTCGTCTTTCAAACCCCGTTTCTTGCTACGCTCGTCCATGTTGGTTCCTAAGACATCAAAAACACTAATTACACATGTAAGATATAAAGTTAATTAAAACAATAAAAATAAAAAAAATACAGAAAAACAGTAACGGGTTACCTCTCGACAAGCGTTAAATTTTACGTCTTCAGGGACGACCCCCATTTCTTTATTAACCAAATCCCAACCAAATATCTTTACTTACCCATGGATTAATTAAGACTTTATTTAGCAACTTAGAACTCTTATGAGCAGTATAAATGACACAACATTTGTCTGTTTCTTTGAAGCTCCACCTATTATAAATGGGGAGTGTGACTACTTCATTTTGGATACGAAACGTCAACTTCCCTTTAGGCATGTCTATCATAGCTTGACTTGTTGCCAAGAATGGTCAACCTAAAATGAAAGGGACATCCATATTCCCTTGCATGTCCACAACTAGGAAGTCACTAGGGAATTCAAAATGTTCAACTCGAACAAGCACGTCCTCGACTACCTCTAGTCCTAATTGTGCATACAATTTAAGAGGCATTAAATTGACACATGATCCTAAATCACACAACATACTTTTATACACTTGACTACCAATAGAACAAGATATGGAAAAACTCCCTGGATCTTTCTTTTTGGTTGCCCATTTTGTGTGAGTGGTTGTGTTCTTTGGGGAACTCGTGTCCTCCTTCGTAGTTGCTACTTTCTCAGTGTGCATTGTCTTCGAGTCCTTTAGCACACAATCGGCTTTCGTGACAATTCTAACCGGGGACTCTTTCATGACCCCCTTATTCTCAATTTCTTCCTCGGGTTTGTCCTACACTACAAAAAACGTAATAGAACATTCTAAATAAACTTGATTAGTAGAGATATTATCATGTAAATCACATTCAGATGAATCATTAAAGAAGAAAGTAGTATTTTCTTATATTTGTCGTCGCTGCTTTCTTTCTTTTGACGTTCCGCTTTCTCTCATGCTAATCTCTTCCTTTTGCCCATTCCTCCTTTGCCAACTTCTTCTTAGCTTCATGTTCTTCCAAAAGCTTAGCATGTTCGATGTGGAGTTGTTCATTCCTTTTTTCAATGGCTGCTAGAGGGAATGGAATGGGAGGTATGTATTCGGGGACTTCTTTTCTTTTCGGCAGTGCAAACTCAGATTCGACCACCTCCTCTTTATTTTGTTTAATCCCCTTTTCAGCTTTCTTCGGCTCTTGACTCTCTTATTCAGTCTCGTCCCTTGAGTAGACAGCATTATACTTCTCCCTTGGGTTGATGACAGTGTCGCTGAGAAATTGTCCCTGCTTGTGTTGAGCCCCAACAATCTTTATCAATTGACTTAGGTTGTTGTACATTTCTTTCATATTCTCTCCCAATTGTATGATCTCCGCTCCTTGACTAGTCACTTACTTGTTTAGCTCAATAAATATTCCATCCATCTTTCTCTCCAATTGAGCTAATTTTACATCATACTTTGCAAACTGTGACTGTACTATCTCTTTTTGTGTCGGCTTTTGGCCATCATGGATCATACCATTTGTGATTGCAAAACCTGGCGGTGGATTAAGCAAATTCTTTGTGTTGCCATAAGAGAAGTTTTGGTGGTTTTGGTTAGGTGGATACTGATTGTGCCTCGGCTAGTTATTCTAGAAGTTATTGGAGTTTCTCCGATTTATGAAGTTAACCTCTTCAACATCTTTCTGTCCCGATGACTACTGTGATGAAGTATTAGTGTGTTATGCTAACGTCAGATTAGTTAGCATACTTACTTGGTTTGTCAGAGTGGTCAACTGAGATGTAAGAGCATGAATCGACTCATTCTTGATGGGCTCTACTTTTACAACACTAGCCACTCTTCTTGGTTGATTTCTCTCATTCGGCCATTGATAGCTGGTTCTGGCCATTGCATCCAACACTGAGAACGCATCCTTGACATTCTTTTCCATCAGGCTACCCCCTACTGATGCATTGCCTGGTTCCTTACTAGAGCAAGCAATCCATTGTAGAACTTACACACCTGCTGCTTCTTTGAAAACCTGTGCTAGGGACAACTCCGGATAAGATCCCGAAATAGCTCCCAAGCTTCGCCGAGTGGTTCTTGATCCATCTGCCTAAACTGATTGATCCTATTATGCAAATCTAACATCTCGTTCGGCAAAAAGTATTTCAATAGAAATCGTGTGCTTAAATCTTCCCATTCTGTTACATCATCTAGCGAGTTAAACCACTAAATTGCTTTGTCTTTCAATGAGAACGGGAACATCCTCATCTTTACTTGCTCGTGTGGCACATGATTTATCTTCATCATTTCAGCCAACCTGCGAAACATATTCAGATGCACATTCGGGTCTTCTTGTGCGCTCCCACCAAACTGATTATGCTAAACAATATTTATTAGAGCGGGCTTCAACTCGAAGCTATTGGCATTTAGTGGCGTTGGTTGTACTCCTCCGAACTGCTGATTTGGCATAGGGCAAAGACAATCACTTATGGGTGTGATGCCCTCATCTTCATCATCTTGCACGACCTGAGCATGTCTCTGCTGCTGTGGTGGAGGTGTTGTTGCTGCAAATTCGTTACTCTATCATCCAGATGGGCTAAGGCCTCCAATATTTGATTCAGTACCTCCTCTTAGTTCGAATTTTGTGGAGAATTCTCCATCTCTATTGTGGAATTTCTTCTCATTCGGTGCCGGCAGTTGCCTCAATCTCAGGATCGAAAGGAACAAGTTGTTCTTTCTCTTTTGACCTAGTTTGCATGAGAAACCTGAAAACACCACCAAAACGAAATACCACGTAATACAAAAATTAATTAAATAAAAAAAACAAAAATTAAATAAAAAGAATTAAATTGCAAAAAAAAAAAAAAAAAAATTAGTCTAGTATCCTCCTATTACTCAGGATAAAACCTAAGACGTTATACCTATTCCCTGACAACGATGCAAAAAACTTGAAAGACTCTAATTCTAACCCGAAAATACCGCAAGTGTATGGGTGTAGATGTATATAGTGGAAGTCAAGGTCGATCCGCAGGGAATAAGCTAACGTAGTTTGATACTCTAATTATCTAGGATTACCCTAACTAGACACTGGAATTGGTGAATGATTTTAGTAAACTAGATTGCATGTACTAATAAATTAAATTAATGAACAAACGGGAATTTTCAATCAACAAGAATGTATCCTAGGATTTCAATTTATGGAATTACTCTAATGATGATTAATCTCTAATTTGTAAACTTTTAAACCAATTATTATCTATTAGGCGGCACTTAATTAACCAAACCCTTCTCTCAAAGCGATTAAATCGTGGATTGATTAGAATAATTACTCTCTCGAGTCAAATAATCCTAACAAATTGTAACAGCTCCTTAACCTTTGCCTACACGGTCATAGACAATCGTGCTATGTGTTATTGTTTACTTACAATTCTCTTATCTCGAAGTGGAACTATTAAACAAGTAAATTAAACCTAATTGGCCAGATTAGATTCAATTATAGGATAAAACCAAACACATAGATAGATAGAAATAACTGGAGTCTATAAATTAAACAATTAAATCAACATTGTTGTAAAACCCTACTTTCTAACTCTAGGACACGAGTAGTTTAGCTACTCATGTCTACTAACTACTCAAAATAAGAATTCAAGGAAAACATTGTAAAAAACATGAAAGTAAACAAAGAATAATTAAACCCGATTGTCAGCTCGTCGATCTTCCTCTTCTCGCTCTCACGCCTTCTACTACAAGGTAAAAGTATGAGAAATTCTGATGTAATGTGTTCCTCCTCGAAAAACGAGCTTCTGTGTCTTTGTATAGGCTTCGAGACAAGTCCTGGAGTCTCTAAGTTTCGATTCCTACTTGGAACAAGAATCCTCTTCAAAATAAGCCTTTTGTCGCAGCCGTGCACTATGCTTCTCGCGGTCGTGACACTTTGTGCTAAAAACTGCTTTAAAACAGAACGTTTCGTCATGGCCACGATGCATGTGTGTCGCGGTCGCGATCCTCTCATTGTGCCGATTCACTTTCTAGGCATTTTCCTTCGTGGTCGCGTGCCTTTATGTGTCGCGGTCATGTCGGTTCAACTTCAGACTGGTTCAGACCGGTTCAGGCCGGTTTTTCATTTCCTTTGACTTGTCTTTTTGTCTGATGGTCGTAAACTGCGACTTTTGTCCCTGAAATGCTCAAAATACCTTAAAAATAAGTCAAACATGTTAAATGGTCCAAATATAACCAATCTACACAACTCTTGACTGAATATGCATGTAAATGCTGTCAAATATAATCCTAAATTGACCAAAATACATGCATAATTAACGTGTATCTGCTTTCTTGCTCTTGTATACTTTGCATAAACACCGGTATGATTATCAGAGTGTATGCTTTGAAGCTTTGAATTAGAGTACTGAGTGCTTGATGCGAAGTAAGTTTGAATGCTTGAGTTTCGGTAGCCTCTACTTCGTCTTCCATCTCGTTCTATTTATCGTAGCTGGGATTCCTTCTCGTTGAAGACAGAGAAATAATCCTGTTGATATTTGATGCTCCTTGTACAACAAAGAGTCATTTTTTCTTTCTTGTAGGGAGTTGGTCAGAGTGGTTGCGGCTTAGTATCAGTGTCCGATGTTGCTTTTGCTTTTTGTCGGGTAATGTGTCCCCACGTTATTGGATAATCAATATAAGGTTTTAAACTTGTCTCCATTGGCTACATATTTGAATTCGAATACCCTAACTTTTGACCTTAACTTTGACAATGTGAACATGACTCCGGCTTGCTTGTTGATTGTACCTTCCTTGCTGCAAGCAATGTTGTATGTTGGATGGGCATAAGCAACCGTGTTGTGTATTCAATGCAGTCTTTGTTCCTTGCAGTGATAGCAAACTTGTTGCTTCAATTAACTTTGATGATCTTGCTGCTTTCTTGTTGTGACTACTGCTTAAGTAGAACTAGTCTTATATATTACAAAGACTTACAAAATCTCTGGGGCCATTAATTTCTACCTTACAGGAGGTTTTGTCATCATAAAAACTAAGTATAAATTTCCAAAAAATTTCCCCATTTTTTATGATGTCAAAACTCTACGTAAAACGTACTTAAAGTTACAAACAAAAATCTGTGACAATAAATAATTATTCATCAAAAGGTACTTAAAATGCAACACGCATGATGTAAGATACAAGCTGTAATCATTTAGCAAGAATGATAATTGTTTTCATTAGATATGCCCATCTATTACAGTTACAGTAAGCATGTGTCAAATTAAAGCAGTCTTACATCCAGAGCTATAAACAAAAAAAATTTACCCAGCAGTAATTCATAGTCTGTTCTTCATCCAGTGACGCTTTGTGAAGTGTTGCTTAGCATACTGTCTGCCTCTGTGCCTTACTATGTCTTCTTCTTTCATATCGCTACCCTTCCTCTATCTGTCAAGACACCATTTTCAGTATACCTCCACATTCACTGTACATCTCCTTTTCCAAGTTCATGTATTCAAGCTTCACCTAAGGAGTGATTTCTTCCATCAGCCACCATTCATCAGAAGGGGAGATCTTGTATCTTTCCCGCTTCAAACCTTTGAGCTCAATCTCGAATGGAAGTACTCATACTTGTAATTGTTTCCCAGATTCTCTCAGCTTGTCTCCATTGGAACCTTCGACATTGTTGTATGTGCCTTCACTTAGTAGGTACTCGAAGTATCTGAGAATTTTAGCCATCCTTCAATGATCAGTTTCCTCTTTTTTAGGCATTATCTTTGTTGGAATTTGATATGTATGAAGATCATCTAATTGCTCATCTGTGCAGTCATGTGGCAACCAATATTCATACTTAGAGAAGATTGATAAATTGGGAGCATCCTGCTTTTTCACTTGAGGTAGGAGGTTGCTTTTTGTGAAAAGGTGGTCATGAACTATCCCAGTAGCTAGATAGGTCTCATGGAATTCAGCCTTTTCCTTTTCAAGGATATGATGCACTCTTGCTTCTGACTCCTGCAAGATCTTTCAAAATCTTGTTGTTCGCGAGTTTTCTATTGTTTGTTCTCTCACTTTTGTTCCCTGTTCTTATCTTCTTTGTGCACCATTGAACCTCTCATGATGTTCCCTTTGTTGTTGCTCAATACGTCTTTCCCTTGCCTCTCTTCCCTCTTTTTGACATCATCAATATTGATTCCAGTATATGCTTCTAGTATGTTTAGGATATAGACCATTAAGATTCTATCATCGGCTTTCTCTTGCCACAATAGGGAGAATTCATCCTTCAAGAATTGTAGACCATCCTTTTGCTATTTCAATTTGTCCTTTGGTGTACGCGTCGAATAAGCTACCAAATTAATATATCTCATATTGTAATAACAACACTTAGCCTTACAAACTACCCTTCTAAGTAGAGTGGCAAGCAAGAGTCGATCCCACGAGGAACGGTCGAACAATTTTACTTTATGTATTAAGCTATTATAATCAAGCAAGATAATATAAATGAGCTAGTAAACAATAAATAAATGGAGGGGAGGGGGAGAGTTTTGATGGAATCACAACTAACACCTAAATTTATATTAAGTAACTCAAAGAACAATTACTCTAAAAGTACTTAGCAAATTGACAATTTAAGTAAACAAAGATAAGAGAATGGTTTTTGATTTAATAAATGATAAAAATGAACCACCCTTGATCGTGCTTCCCCTTGGTCTAGATAATTTATGCAACTATTGTTAATGCCCAATTAATTTTGATTCAAGCCCTTATCTTAAGACTATTAACAAGATCTAGTAGCCTTGTTGTCTCTTAATTTTAGTTAATCAAAATAAACTCTTCGACTAACCCTATTCGATTTTACTAACTCCTCGAACAAACTCTCTTAGATTCAATAATCAAATGCATTAGGCACCAAGACAACGAGATAAGTACGACATAAAACTCATAAGCTCAATTTTAGTGGTTGAACTTTATATTATCACCAATGAACTGCACTACAATTACGGATAGCAATCCCGACTACTAGCAACACATTCATAAATCTCCTAAAGGGTGATCAATCCAATAATCAACTCATAAATGTGAATCAATAACAATAAATAACATAAAACGATTGAATACACAATCCAATCGGTAACATTAACAACAATAATCACATAAATATCTTTGACTCAAAGTTCCACATTGATCATGAGTGAACTCAAAGGGTGCTAGTCACCCATATTAACTATTACGAAGATAAAACGAGTGAAAATCAAAGAAGATGTGAAAATAAAATAGAATGAACCAAAAGGTTGAGTTAATGATCTTGATCTTCAACCCACTTCCAATTCCTTGCTCCCTAAGGTGAATGGTGGCTGAAAATGTGTGAGAAATCGGTGCTTAGGTTGGTCAAATTCGAAATTGACCTTGTATATATAGAGGAGAAAATGTTAGGCTGAAAAATTTCTAAAAACATGTTTCAGGTTTAAAAACAGGGTACCGAGTATAAATTCGCAGCCGTGAACCCATTATTTTGCTTGAGGTAGGGTTGGGTTAGAGGACTCGGTCGCGTGCGCGAATACTGTCTTGGCTTTTTGCCTAGATTTTGGTGGATTGGTCGCGGCCTCGACCATAAGTCGCGGTCATGACAATTCGTTCAAAGCATGTTCACCCCTTTTTTATCCTTGACTCGTTCTTCGTTCTGGACTTCTTCGAGACTAGTTTTTGGTCCTATATTGCCTATATTGTCATGAAACGAGCTCAAACACATTAAATGGTCCGATAATACAAATGTGAACAATACACAGTCAATTATGCACACAAATGTCATTAAAACGACACTTAATTCGACCTAAAATGCATACATGAACACATGTACCAAATCCACCCAAACTTACACCTCTGTTCACCCCGAACAGATTGAAGCAAAGAAAAAGAAGAAAAGGACACGTGCCAGGGAAGATTTAAGTGGTGAATTCAGTTTCAGACGAAATTTTCAAATATAAGGCAATCATGATAAGATGAGCATATATGATATAACAACTTCAACTACTTTTGAGACTTGAAAACCCTAAACTAAAGATCCTCACCGGGTGAGTGTATCTCTCGACTCTCAAGTGTATCAAGTAGGTAGTTTTTTTTGCTCATATTGAAATGCTTGTAACGACTACCATATGCTTGCCAATCTTCTAAATTTGAATTTGTACTCGACATGTGTGACAAAGAATAAAAAAGGTTTTATTTTAGGTTGTAATGTTGGCTTGAGGTAAGGTGGGATAGATATGGGCACAAGTGACTAATTCTTGGACTAATTGAGTTAGCTACTCTCAATCACCCCTCAAACATTCACTCTTCCTCACTCTCTCACATCCCTAGTAAACCAATCCCTAATTGATTTCTTCACCTTGCTACAAACTCACAACCTAAATGCTTCTTTTTCAATTTTCCTTTGGATGTGTTTTCTTTTGAATTTTTCAACTTTGAGAACATTGGTTAAAAACTATTTATATCACTAGTCTCTCCTAATCAAAATCAATGAACTAAATATATACATTCGACTTTTTCTTCCCTTTTCTGATTTTTGAATTTTTCGGTTTTTTTTCCAACTATTTACAAAATAGGGGAGACTAGTTTTCCCAATTCTTTGCCTATTGTTTCAATTCTCTCCGCCTTTAATATTCCCAATAGTTTTACCCTTTTAATCCCAAATTTTACCCGACTACCTCTCAACCACCTCCCTCATACTCAAATAGTCCAATGAGGGGTCAAAGACTAAATCAAAGGTACTCAGCTTGTATAGCTGGGCTATCAAACAATAAGCTAAAAGCTCAAGAGGCTAACTAGAGGCACTTTTTCAATTTTTGGTGAAAAGGTGTAACATTTTCAAGTTTTACAAATAGGCTAAAAGTCAAGAATTGCCTAAGATCATTTTCTAAGTCACACAATGTACCGACTTATTCAAAATAGAGAATCAAGGCAAGTTCTAGAGACAATCACATTCAATCAATGAAATACACACCGAAAGAAGGTATAAGTAACTCCAAAATTGGGAGTACAATTGAAGCTAAAAAACTCACAAGGCAAAATTTTCTTGATCAAAAGTTTTGAGTACAAGCTCAATTTCACCTCAATTGCCTATCATGCTCTATCATTTGCCATTTTTCAAAAAAATTGCAAAAATAATTATCCCATCATTAACTATTTACCAGTTATCAATCCCCATCACTATCCATAATCAAATCGAGAGCGGCCAATACGTACACCTACCATCCCCTCCCCCAGACTTGGCTGCAAAACCAAAGTTTATGGGAAAGAAAGGGGTACAGATTGGTGCTCTACAAAAGGCAATCAATCAATCAACACTATCGATTGATTCTTATTAACTCAAATTAACAATGCAAAAGACTAATCCATATAAAGATACCAAATCCAATCCAAGTCTAATCAATCCCAAAGGCAATAGAGTAGCATACAAAAATAAAGCTCGCGAGCGGCCAATACGTACATCTACCACCCCCTCCCCCGAACTTGGTTGAAAACTTTGTGGGATAGAAAGGGTACGAATTGGTGCTCCAACTCACAGTGGATTTTAGGCTTCGTCACCCCATTTGTGCTATCTCTTTGAATTTCAGGGCTTGGTCGGTTTCTCATCATCATAGTCCCTGCTCACTAAAAGAAAACAATAAGACAATATCTAAATATATAAATAATCTAAACTATGAATTGAACACAAAAAAAATAATAAACATCGGGTTGCCTCCCGACAAGCGCCTTTGTTTAACGTCGTTGGCTCGACGGAAGCTCTTTCCCTCAGCGATTATTCCAAGGTGGTTTCCATATTGGCCCGGGCCAGTTCAAGCACTTTACTTCATGTAGCTTCTCACATTCCTCTTTATGATGCTTTAAAGATGTGGAAATGTTCAACTTATTCCTGCACCTTATCTCAAATTCTTTCTCAACAGGAGGGTTAACAACATCATGAGGAAAAACAAGATGGAAATCTTCGAGAAACTGCTCGGCATGAAAAATATTGAATTGCACGGTTCTTCCATCAAACTCCATTGTGAGTGTGCCTTCACGAACGTCTATCTTAGTTCGGGAGGTGTTTAGAAACGGCCTCCCCAATAAGATAGGTGTAGGGATTGATGAATTGCCTTGCATCTCCAAGATATGAAAATCAGCCGGAAATACTAAGTTATCAACTTCAACTAGCACATCTTCAATCACTCCATCGGGGGATGGAGTGCTTCGATCGACTAGTTGAATGATGACTCGTGTTTTCTTGAGTGGCCCCAAATTCAAAGAATAAAAAATTGAGCGTGGAATAATGTTAATTGAAGCTCCTAAGCCGAGTATTGCACGTTTAGTCATACAGTTACATATCTTGCATGGGATTGCGAATATTCCGAGATCCTTGCATTTCGGTGGAATTTTTTTTGGAAGATTGCAGAGACATTTTCCCCCTTGATTACCTTTTCATTGCCCTTATGCTTTCTCTTGTTAGTGCACAAGTCCTTGAGGACCTTAGCATACCTTAGGATTTGCTTCACGACATCAATCAAGGGGATGTTTATCTCCACCTTTCGAAACACTTCTAGCATCTCCTTATCTTTGTTCTTATCCACTACTCTTGCGACTCAACTTGGAATCGGAAGTGGTTGAATCAGGATAGGAGGTGAAACTTCAAATTTCTGGGCAGTAGGGATCGCGGGCGTGACGAGTCAACAACAGCTGGAGGGTGTGTTTCGCTGACCTGGTCGCGGCCATGACAGTGGTTCGCGGGCACGACCTTCTCCTCGAAACAACCCTCATTTTCATTTTCTCCATCAATTTGCCCCTGAATTCCATCTTCCAAAGGATGCCCGGGCTTGTTAAGCTCTCCAAGCACCACTCCACTTCTGAGGGTGATGGCACTGACGTTTTTAGGGTTGATTTCCAATTGAGCTGGCAGTTTGCCACTGTTTGCACTTTCGAGTCGAGACATTAAGGCTGCGAGTTAGCTTACTTGCGTTTGAAGGTTCTTGATGCTCGATTGAGTTTCCTTCTAAAATTGGACTATGTTGGTTGCTAGGCTCTTCACAATGTCTTCTAATAATGGACTAGATGATGATTCAGTCGATTGCTGTTGTTGGTATATCCCTCACGGTTCAGGTGCTCAACCTTAACCTTGGTCACTTTGTTAGCCACCTTGGTTACCATACCGAAAGTTTGGATGATCTCTCCACCCGGGGTTGTAACTTTGAGAATAAGGGTCATACCTCCTTCCCCCGTTGAAGTTGCCAATGGCGTTTGGATGAGCTTCAATCTCTTCATCTAGGATTGGGCATGTTTTAGTATTATGCGCGTTGGTTTGACAAATCCTACATGGCCTAGGGGCTTGAGTGTTACCCAAGGCTACCCTTTTGACCAAATTAGTGAGCTACTCCAATTTGTCATCAATGGTCGAATCATGTGCCTCCCTAACCATCCTTATTAGCTCACGACACCCAAATTGTTGAGTATTTGTAGCCCTCTTGGAAATTAACGAACGAGTGGCTGTTGGAGTCTTGTCAACCAATGCTCCTCCACTTGCCAAGTCGATCATGTTCCGGCCAGTTAAGGACAGGCCTTCATAGATGTACTGTATAAGAAGCTGATCAGTGATCTGGTGCTGTGGGCAACTAGCACCTACTTATTAAACCTTTTCCTATATTTGTGTAGTGTCTCTTCTTGGTATTGTCGAATACCGTTGATTTGCTTCCAAATATTTGTAGAGGCCGGAAAGTACTTCTCAAGGAATTTTCTCTCCATTTGTTCCCACGTTGTAATAGAAGCCGGTGGAAGGTAATATAGTCAATCTTTGGCTAGATCTTTCAAAGAAAAGGGGAATGCCCTTAGCTTTATCTGCTCTTTCGTTACCTTTGCAGGCTTCATACTTGAACATACAATATGAAACTCCTTGAGATGCTTATGTGGGTCCTCTCCCAAAAGACCGTGGAATGATGGTAGCAAGTGTATACGACTCGACTTTAATTCTCAAACCGTGTCCATTTCAAACTCGGGGAAGGTAATACATAGGGGTTGGTGTGCAACCCCCGTGTTTTCTAACTCCTTCATGGTCCTCTCGGGTACCCTTACCTTCTCCATTTCTTCTCTCGGTTCTTCTTCGTGTTCAAGATTTAATCCTTCGAATTCTCCACAAAATTGCCCAATTGCTCGTTCTTGAAGAACTATATCGGGTTCAAACAATAGCTCCTTGCGCCCTTGAGCACGTGTGAACATCCACTGTATCAAGACAAAAACAATAGCAAATGATTTTCAAAATAACAAAAGTAACAAAAAAAATTAACTAGAATGATAAAAATAGTGTTTAACACTAAAAACAAAACCGTTCTAACACAATTTTTGGTTTTATAAATGATAAAAATGATGCACCCTTGATCGTGCTTCCCCTTGATCTAGATAATTTATGCAACTATTTTTAATGCCCAATTAATTGTGATTCAAACCCTTATCTCAAGACTATTAACAAGCTCTAATAGTCTTGTTGTCTCTTAATTTTAGTTAATCAAAATAAGCTCTTCGACTAACCATATTTGATTTAACCAAATCCTCGAACAACTCTTAGATTCAATAATCAAATGCATTAGGTACCAAGACAACGAGATAAATATGACATAAAACTCATGAGCTCGGTTTTAGGGGTAGAATTTTATGTTATCACCCATGAACATTCATTGTTTTCTACAAATGAGTCAAAAGCACTACAATTATGGATAGCAATCCCGACTACTAGCAACACATTCATAAATCTCCTAAAGGGTGATCAATCCAGTAATCAACTCATAAATGTGAATCAATAACAGCAAATAACATAAAACACTTGAATACACAATCAATCGGTAACATAAACCGCAATAATCACATAAATATCTTCGACTCAAAGTTCCACATTGATCAAGGGCGAATTCAAAGGGTGCTAGCCACTCATATTAACTATTACAAAGATAAAACAAGTGAAAATCAAAGAAGACATGAAAATAAAATAGAATGAACCAAAAGGTTAAGTTGATGATCTTAATCTTCAACCCACTTCCAATTCCTTGCTCCCTAAGGTGAATGGTGGCTGAAAATGTGTGAGAAATGGGTTCTTAGGTTAGGTCAAATTCGAAATTAACCTTATATATATAGAGGAGAAAGTGTTGGGCTGAAAAATAGCCAAAAACGTGTTTCAGGATTAAAAACAGGGCACTGGGTCGCGGCCGCGAACCTAATTCGTGGCCGCAAATCGTTTATTTTGCTTGAGGTAGGGTTTGGTTTGCGAACTCGGTCGCGGGTGCGAACCGAGGTCGCAAGCGCGAACCCTGTCTTAGCTTTGGCTAGATTTCAGTCGATTGGTCGCGGCAGCGATAATAAGTCGCGGTCGCGATAGTTCACTCGAAGCATGTTCACCCTTTTTCATCCTTGGCTCGTTCTTCGTTTCGGACTTCTTTGAGACTTGTTTTTGGTCCTAAATTGCCTATATTATCCTGAAACGAGCTAAAATAAATTAAATGGTCCAATAATATAAATATGAACAATACACGGTCAATTATGCACACAAATGTCATTAAAATGACACTTAATTCGACCTAAAATGCATGCATGAACACGTGTACGATCCTTCATGATGGAAGCGAGACTAGTAACTTGTCTATTGATGTAGCTGTTAAACTTTTTGACAAGTTCGTCCATCCATTTGCTTCATGCTCGTGCTTCATTCACGAACTGGAACTTTAGGTCTTGCATGCTCTTTGGAACCAAGGATACTACTTCACAAACAGATCCAAGAGCTTTGAGTACCCCAGAAGCGTCATTGGTCATTAATTTCCGCACCTGCTGTATCGAGAACTTAGTTGTTATCAGTGTACGATCAATTCTTTCTAGAACTTCTTGCATAGAAGCACTTGTTTGCATAATTAACTCTACATGGGATTGCCTAATTTCCACTAGGGTTTCATTGTCATGCTCAAGACTTCTCAGTCAAGGTTGCTGGAGTTGGAGTTGGTGGTCTCGTTATTTCTTCCACATGTGATCTTCCAGCTACAACTTCTTTTGTTGCTCCATGAGATTGTCCAGTAGGCTCACCATCAATAGTGGCCTTCTCATGTTGTACGAATTTAGTTAGCTGCATTTCCCCCTCAACTGGTCTTGCATGTTGGTCAGTAGCTTGAGTAGGTAACTCAACTTCTACTCGAGCATCTGATTTGCCTTGAGTCTTAGCTTCATTTGTAGGGTTTGCATCAGTACAAACTACATTAGCGGACTCCTATGATAAACCTTGTTCAACATCTTTTGGCTGAGCTACTGCATTGTATATTGATCCTAAGTTAGTACAGGTAGTATCTGCTTGCTCCTTAGCCAAATTTCCTTCTATGGCTTGAGTTGTTGCTTCATTTGCTTCAGTACAAGCTGCACCAGCCTTCTCATTTGCTATTAGCATGACAGAAACATCATCAATAGATGGATCATTTTCCACATCCTCATCCTCCAACATATAATCTTCCTCCTCATCTGCATTGTTCTGGGAAGGCGTATCATTGTAATCCAATAGTTGTTCTTCTTCATGTTGTTCAATTGTCTGTGAGTCTGGAGTATCTTCAAGTATGATTACCTCCGCAGCAGTATGAACCGGATCTTTAGCAAAAGGTGTTGCAATTTCAGCAAGGTTGTTGGGTGTGTGAAGCTGCTCCTCACTTGTTTCAGTTGCCTGTTGTTGCGAAGTAGTTCTACATCTCCTACTATTTCTGAGATCCCACCTTGTGTAGTCCTTGGCACCTGTACACTTAGTATATGAAAGATGGGCACTGCCTTGTCTACTGCAATCCCTCCTACAATAGGTTCATCAACGAACTGTACAGTGCTTGTTGCCTTGTCTGCTACCACTTCATCAATAACAGATTCATTGGCGCTTGTAACATCGGCCTCAGCTACTTGTTTTGCGTGTTGGTCGCTTCATGGGCATTCTTAGTGTTGTTGTTACCTTACCTACTATGTCCTCCCTTACAACAAATTTATTAAGATTTCCCTACCTAGCTCTGGAAATAGCAGATAGTGGAATTTGATCTTTCTAAAAGCTTTCTGCAGTAGTTGGTTGTGTTGTTGTAGAATCATCATCAGGTTGTTGCTTTGTTGTTCCTTTTCTTTAGTTAATTATTCCAAACATTTCTATTTACGGATGTATTTGGTTTTTGACATTGATTATGAGTAGCTAAGCACATATTGCATCCTAGGGTTAGAGAGTAGATTATGAATACATAAGTTTTGATATTTTCTGTTTAATTCTAGACTCCAAGTTTATGTTTGTTTATCTGTGCTTCGTTGTTATTTTATGAACTGCTTAATTTGACCAATTTAGTAATTCTATTTGCTTAACAAACATAGGGGTACACGCATATACCGTAATTGTCTATGATTGGCATAGGCATTGGCTTAGGGGACCCTTGGGAGTCTTTTAGGTTTGGTGGACTTGAGAGGGTGGCTATTCTTGATTGATCTACGAGTTAGCCTCTTCAAGAGGAGAGTTAATTTTGAGTAGTGCTGCCTAATAAACAACATAGTTGGTTTAAAAGTCTAGAGTTTTAGGTTAATCTTGCATAGGAGTTCAACTTACAAATTAATTCTCTGCTTGCAAGTTCATCTGTATTAATTGTTTATTTTATGCATTTTATCTTAAGTCTACAAACAACCTTCACCAATGTAGAGTCTAGTTACGAGAGTCTTAGAATATTCGCAGTATCGAACTACACTTATCGTCAGTCTTTGTGGGATCGACCTTGACTACCGCTACCTACACCTACACCGTACACTTGCAAAATACTAGGGGTTAGGAAAACCATTATCAGCAGTACCTTCAACAGCAATTTCCTCCTTTACAGTGGTTCTTCAACAATCAGAGTTGGTTGCTAGATCTCCACATAAGGAACATGTTTTTTTATTCTTTTCCAACCTAATCTTTTCTACCCTTGTTGTAATCCCTTCAATTCCGTCTGGGGTACAGTAGGGTTCACCAAAGACTATTTATGGTGAGTCTTCCACCACAAGTGTTCTCTTGTTGAACATTTTAAATGATTTGCTTACCAAGGAGTATCTTAAAAATACTCATTCATCAGATTTAGCATCGAAAGCAGATGTTATTTCCCATTGTTAAGCACAAAACATCTACAACCAAATATATGAAAGTATGATATGTTGGGCGTTGTCCCAGTCTACAGCTCGTATGGTGTCTTATCTAGATCTTTGTTGATAAGGACTGAGTATATCATGTTCTGTTGGTTGACACTGCCAATAATCTCTAAGGCAGTTGTGCTTCGACAATCATGGTCCTTGCATTTCAATGTTATGTTTCTCCTTTCTGCTACACCATTTTGCTGAGGATTTTTGGCAGTTGAATACTCATGATGAATCTCATTGCTACCGTAGAAAACTCTCCATGAACTTGTTAGTGAATTCAGTACCTCAATCTAATATGATCTTGACAATGTTGAGGCCTTTCTCATTCTAAATTCCCTTCATAAGGTCTGAGAGTTTTTTCTAAGTATATGATTTCTTGGTTAGAAACACAGCCAGAGTATATCTGGAGAAGTCATCCACTACTACAAGGGAGTACTTCATCCCACTTAAACTTACTGGTTCAATTGGTTCAAAGAGGTCAATATGCAGCAAGTATCGAAGCTTGTGAGATGACCTTACAGGTTTGTCTTTGAAGGACTTCCTGATCTGCTTGCCTTTCAAGCATGCATCACACACACTTGTCTTCCTGCATGCTACATCTGGTAGTCCTCTTACCAACCCTTTGCATGCCAGTGTGTTGATAGTCTTGAAATTTAGATGACTCATTATCTTGTGCCACAACCAGCTGAGTTCAAGAGGTGATTTTGGCTATAAAGAAAGAGAGCTGTCCTCCAGTAGTTTCTCAGTCAGCTAGATAGATGTTACCCTTTCTAGTGTCTATGACCTTTATTTGGTTGGACTTGGTATCTCTTATTAAGCATTTTCCCTGGGTGAACTCTACAGAGTGTCCCTTGTCACAAAATTGGCTTATGCTCAGAAGATTATACTGTAAGCCCTCGACGAAGTAGACATTTGCTATGCTGACCTTGACTTTAGAGAAAGTTCCGACACCTTTGGTGATGCCTTTGGCATTATCACAAAACACCACCTTGGGTCCTTCACAGTATTTGAAATCCTTTAAAGACTTCTTGTTGCCGGTCATATGCTTAGCACATCCGCTGTCGACGTATAGATATCACTATGTCCAGTAGGCAACTTGACCTATAAAGTAAACAAGTAGACTTAGGTATCCATTGCTTAATGGGTCCTTGGGAATTAGTCTTTCTTGTAACCTGTCTACAACTAAAACTTTGAGCAGCATGCTATTCTCTAGGCCAGCTTGGTTAGTGCACAGCTTGAAAGATTTCCCTTTTTTAGATGTACCAAGAGCAGGTTGTTTCCTGGATTGGAGTGACCTAAGATGGTTCCTCTTAGCCTTACGTGGAAGCCTCTGAGCATCGAGCCTAGTCTTCTGGTGGTTCCTCTTAAGCTGCTGCAGGGAGTTACTACACTCAGTAGCCAAGGCTTGCTGCATGTTATTACTTGCTACTGCATCTGTTCTCGGTGTGCTTTCAGCAGTTGACTTCCGCTTGTCATGTTTACAGCCTGACTCGAGTCTAGGTTTACTAGTAGGATATTCTCCATCCTTCTAGACTTACCTTTACACTTTTTGGGGAGCATGTGTGTAACTCAAAAGCACTTACTGTTGGAACATCAGTAGAAGTACTAGTTGCTTGACATATAGAAACTGTTTCAAAGAATCCTATCCCTGTTATGTCAGATAAGTTTCTCTGTGCATCCAGTATTTCATTCGGATTCCTGGATGATCTACCGAAAGATATGATGGTTGACATTAGTTTATTTTCCTTCTCAGCCTAAAGGGCAAGACACATCTTCAGCTTACTTTCTTCCTCTCGAAGAAAACAAGTTAATTGCTTCAGTTGTAAGTTTCTTAACTTCAACCGTAAGCACTACAATTTCTCCAAGAAGCTTCATTTTCAGCTCTTCATATGACTGATTGACCATGTCAAAGTCAGCCATAATTTGTCTGAACGAAATGAGTAAGCTTTAAGAGTCGAAATTCTCTAATCTTAAAGAGGTACTTGGAGAACTTACCTCATCATGATCGTTAATCTCTTTTGCCATAAGACAAACAGGTGCTTCGCTGCTAGAGGATAAAGAGTCACTGTCAAAGTCTGAGTCTTCATATGTTGTAGGTTCCCTTGAAGAAAGTGGAACAACTTTGATGGCTTCTGCTCCACTCAAGAGAGCCTTTAGCTAAGCTTTATCCAGCATTTCTCTGTCACGTCCTTGCTTGCGAATTTCCTCAAGATACTGGTGCACTTTGAGATATGGGCATTCCCTTGCAAAGTCACCAATCTTCCTGTAGTTGTAGCAACGATCTACAGCTTCCTTGCTCATCCTTAGGGATTCTGAGGGCCTGGTGTATTGAGGCTTGGATGGATTTCCCTTTGGATGCTTCTTCATAAAATGTGCGAAACATTTCATGAGTAAAGCCATCTCTTCTGGTGCTTGCTTCTCTTCAGCCATAACATGAGGTTTTTGTTTTGGCATGATGATGGTTACTGGAACCATTTGGAGTTTCTATGAGGGGCTGCTTGCTAGTAGGGCTTTGGTGATGGCAGCTTTCTCTTGTTCTTCTCTCATTCTCCAATAAATGTTATATTCACAGGATTTGAGGTCAGAGAATAGTTCGTCAATGCTCTTCTTACATAGCTTCTTTGAGCTTCTCATCGGTATAGTCTTTACATCCTAGTCTGATGTGAGAGCTCGCAGTAGCTTAGTGTTTATCTCCTACTGAGTACACTCTTTCCCAGCAGACACCAACTCATCCAGGCTTGTAGTGTATCTCGTGTCTGAATCATTTAGAATCTCTCTAGTGTTAGCCACTCTATTTTCTCGAAGTAGAGCTGAGCCAACACAATTTTTTCTCAACAAATCCCAAATGTCCTTGGCAGTTTTGGATGCCTTGACTTTAATGAAGGTTCCCTTGTCCAATGTAGTGAAACGTACATTTTGACTAAATTTTCCAAGTTTGACCTTTTCCTATCATTAGCAGTCCATTCATTACGTGCCTTTTCCACCATGGGAGGAGGTGCATGTTCTTCATCCACTTGCACAACAGTGTTGATCTTCATGATTATTGGTGGACCTTTAGTGATGATTATCTATATTTTATCATACATAGAGGCGATGTATGCTTGCATCCTTATAGCCCAGTTGTTGAAGAAGTTTCCATTATTGTGGTTTTTTTATTAAAAAACCTTTTACTTTAAAAAATATGCTTTTTTTGGCTAGAAAATTGATGGACGTGGTTTAGCTACCAAAGACAATTGATGTGTGAAACCAACCGCTCTGATACCACCTGTTGGTCCCAAGTGGTAGGGGTTTAGAGGGGGGTGCGTGAACCTCTAACTCGATTTTCCCTTTTTAAAATACTTTGAGCACAAGATTGTTGCTTACTACAAAAAAACTTGGCTAATACAGTAAGCTTACTTACACAGTAGGCATAAAAACAGACTAGGGTTAAGTAACCTACAGTAAGCAAAGCTCAAGGAAGTTTTATGTGCAGCGGAATATGCTTAAACCGTTTTCTTACAAGTCTATGCAGTAGATAAATAATATGCTAGCAACAAAAAAAAAGGCAGTATAAAAATAGAGAAAATATTTATAGTAGTTCGAAGGTTGGGGTAATCCTTCTACGCCCACTCTTCCCTCACACAGTGGGAAAATTCACTAAGAAGTTTACACACAGTACAACTTAGCTACTCTGAAGTCTAAGTCCAACTTAGCTCCTTGTAATAGTTTTTGCCTATCCTCGGAAAGGTACCTCCATTGTACACGCGTTCCTCGAAACACAAGTCAGTTTTAAACCACTAATTCAAACTAATACTCCCTGTTTCAAAAATCTTTCGTGAGATTGGTTTAATGAAAGTTTTTCTTCAACTTCTGGTAGCTACCACTAAATTTGAATGCAGTTGAGATGTGGGCAAGCTTCCTGGTTTGAAAAGGATTAGGACTGAAGTAAAGCTTGAGAGCTAGCTTGACTTAAGAGTTGGTGCAGCTTTAGATCTTCACTTGTGTGCTTGCTTCTTGCTATCTTACTTTTGTATACTTTGCATAAACACTGGTATGATTATCAGAGTGTAGTCTTTGAAGCTTTGAATAAGAGCATTGAGTGCTTGATGCAAAGTAACTTTGAATGCTTGAGTTTCGGTGGTCTCTACTTCTTCCTCCATCTCGTCCTATTTACAGCAGTTGGGATTCTTTCTTATTAAAGAGAGAGAAATAATCCCGTTGAAATTTAATGCTCCTTGTACGATAAAGAGCCGTTTGTCCTTTCTCACAAGGAGTTGGTCAGAGTTGTTGCATCTTGGTATCAGTGTCCAGTGTTGCTTCATGCATAATAGATCGATTTAAGTGATCATTTAATGACATTTGTATGCATAATTGACCGTGTGTTGCTCATATTTGCATTATTGGAAAATTTGATGTTATGTGACTTGTTTTGAATCTATTTGGGCAAATCCAGACCATAAAGTCGAACTCGACTAAGGATGGATGTAGAAAACAAGTCTCGCAAGTCCAAAAAGAAAGCAAAAATAGAGCCATGCCTAAGTAATCAGGCTCGGCCGAAACAAAGAAGCAGTGGACACCATATTTTGGCTATGGAATTGGCTCGACTGAGACACTGATTCTAGACCGAGAATTTGGTACATAACGCTCGGTCGAGACAGTCATTCTTGGCCGAGACTCAAGTCGGTTTAAGGAAGGATTTGCTCAGAGATTGCCCTTTTCAAGCCGAAATTAAGCTTAATTCATCCCCATCTATAAAAGGAAGACCCCAAGTCCGAAAATAGGACTTTTACATTAATTTTAAAACGCGGACTTGGGAATTTTGAAGAACACGAAGAATCAAGAATCGGTGTCTCGGGTTTTTATAGTTTCATGTTTATTTCTTTCATTAGTAGTTTGTTTTTAGCCATCGCTATGATCGACTAAAGTCTCTTTATTTCCGATTTGAACCTTAGAACGATGTTTTTTGTAATTCTTATGGTAATTTTTGATTAAACTATGTTATGAGAATATTTATGTTATTTGAATTCTTAATATCTTTTATGTGTGTTTTATTTTGATTGATCACCCGGGTATTAGGCATATAATTGTTGTTAGGTCGTAGTTCATAATCTATAATTGTTATGTACTTGTGTCTAAGAGTAGCAAATAGTGAATTTATTTGCTAGGATACATAAATTGTGGACACTTGTTACTTTGCATCTTATTATAGTTGTGAATGATCATTTGTTCACACGGTAACAAAGATCTACAATTCGACTCGGAGATTACTCAAAGAGATCGAGTTTTGAGGAAACAAGAGAGAGAGACTCGAGAGCAGTTCGAAGCATTACCATTCACTACTAAATCCATCCTATTTGACTCGGAAAGGAATAGACAAACATGACAGCAGAGAAGTCTATGAAAGAATTGGCTAACACTGACGCCACTCACCAACCCTTATGCATCACTTTCCCTAACTTGGGAGAAAATACAACATTTGAATTGAAATCCGGGTTAATCCATCTGTTGCCCTCATTCCATGGCCTCTCGGACGAGGATCCCCACAAACATCTGAAGGTGTTCTACACTATCTGCTCCAGTATGAAGCCCACTACTGTAAGTGAAGAGGCGATCAAATTATGGGCTTTCCCCTTCTCTTTGATGAATTTGGCCAAGGATTGGCTCTACTATCTTCCCCCATCTTCAATCACTACGTGGGAGGAGATGGAGAGGCTCTTTTTGAAAAAATATTTTCCTGCATCTGGAGTAATGAACCTCCGAAAAGAGATAAGTGGAGCTAGAAAAATGCACAGTGAGAATTTGTATGGATATTGGGAGCGGTTCAAGAAACTGGTGGCGAGCTGTCCACAACATTAGATAACCGATCAATTACGAATCCAGTATTTCTATGAGGGATTATCACTGGCAGACTGAACATGATAGATTCAGCTAGTGGAGGAGTGCTAGTGGATAAAACTCCAACTGCAGCCAAAGAACTGATATCGAAGATGGCTGCTAATTTACAACAATTTGGGTGTAGGGATGCACCGATCAAGCTAGTAAGAGTGGCAACCGACTCATCTATAGATGACAAGAATGAGGCATTAATGAATCTGGTAAGAAAGTTTGCTTCAAGGGGCAAGGCAGTTATCAAGCCATAATGTATTTGTGAGACGATGGAGCACTTGACAGACGAGTGCCAAGTTCTAGAAATGACATGGAAGCCCATGATAATGCAGTTGGCACAAATAATTTCCGACAAAGGAAGTATAACCCCTACTCCCAATCCTATAATCCGAGATGGAGGGGTCATCCAAATTTGAGGTATGGATATCAGCCACAGCAATTGGGAGACCAAAATCTCTTTCCAAGGGCATGTACCAATAGAAGCAACCAACTAAGCAAGCTCCCAGTTCATCTTTAGAGGACATTGTGAAGACTTTGGCAACTAATACTGTTCAGTTCCAGAAAGATACACAGTCAAGCATTAGGAATCTTGAGACTCAAATGAGTCAATTAGCTACTATTGTGAGTCGTTTGGAGAATGCAAACAGTGGAAAATTACCAGCCCAACTTGAGACTAACCCAAGAAACGTGAGTGCTATAACACGGAGGAGTGGGACAACGCTTGAAGAGCCTAAACATCCTGGGCAAAGTTCGGAAGAGGAAGTTGATAGAAGAATCGAGAAAATTAAAGGGGGGAGGGGGGGTCGAGCAATCGATCTCAGCTGAGTCACCTGGACTCGGCCAAGACCAAGTCCCTCTGCCAAACCCTCTCGGCCAAGACCAAGTCCATCTGCCAAACCCTCTCAGTCGAGAATCATCTGTCTCGGTCGAGCTACTCCGCCATAGAAAACAACTCACTTCGCCACCTGTCCCGACTCAACCACTTCCATTTCCTAGTCGACTTGCGAAGACAATGAAAGATAATAAGGAAAAGGAAATCTTGTAGGTATTTATAAAGGTCGAGATAAACATTCCATTAATCGATGCGATCGGACAAATCCCAAGGTATGCTAAATTCCATAAAGATTTATGTACTAACAAACGCAAGTTGAATGAGGATGAAACTAATTATGGGAGAGAATGTGTCAGCCATCTTCCAAAAGAAGATCCCTCCAAAGTACAAGGGCCCAGGTATGTTCGTAATACCTTGTACGATAGGTAAGCACACCATAGAGCGAGTTATGCTAGATCTAGGTGCAACCATAAACGTCATGCCTTGTTCTATCTTTCATGCACTAAATCTTGGGCCATTAAAAGAAACTAGGATATTTATTCAATTAGGTGATTTTAGTACTTCATACCCTAATGGGGTCACGGAAGATGTGTTAGTGGGGGTAGGCGACTTAGTGTTTCCTGTGGATTTCTATGTGTTAGATATGAATGGTGATACATCAACTTCTACGCCTATATTGTTTGGGAGGCCATTCTTGAACAACTCCCAAACAAAGTTAGACGTTTGTGTGGGAACCCTCGCAATGGAGGTTTGATGGCTGCACCGTTAAGTTTAATATATATGACACTAAGAAATTCCCTGAGGATGTTCACTCTATTTTCTCTGTTAGTGTCATTGACCCTCATGTCGTGGAAGTTTTTCAGTTGTGCAGGGACCCATTGGAGATATTCCTTACTACATGATTGGAAAATGGACCAAATGAGATTTAGGAGACCCACAAAGTTTTGGTTGAGTTAGTGGCAACCCTTCAAACGCCACAATTTGCATAGTCGAGGCATGATAAGAAATTCATTCCACTACCATACTCTCATACAAAGATGCTTCCATCCACGGTCCAAGCTCCCACTCTCGAGCTAAAATCTCTACCTGAACACTTGATGTACGCTTACTTGGGGACAAGTGACACTGCCGGTCATCATTTCATCAAAGTTGTCCTCACGTCAAGAGCGTTCATTGATAGCTGTGCTCAAGGAACACAAGAAAGCAATTGGGTGGACCATAACCGACATTGAGGGAATCAGTCCCTCACTCTGCATGCATAGATCCACCTTGACGACGATGCCAAAACCCAGTAGAGAGCCTCAAAGGCGACTGAATCCACCAATGACGGAGGTTGTGAAAAAGGAGGTAATTAAACTACTAGCTTTCGACATCATCTACCCCATCTTGAACAATACGTATGTTAGCCCCACTAAAGTCGTTCCAAGAAAATCGGGGGTCACAGTTGTGGAGAACCAAGTAGGTGAGTTGGTCCCCACCTGTCTTCAAACTGGGTGGCGAGTTTGCATGGACTACCACAAGTTAAATGCAATGACTTGCAAGGACCATTTTCCTTTACCTTTTATTGATTAGATGCTTGAGCGTTTAGCGGGACATTCTTTTCATTGCTTTCTAGATGGTTTTTCAGGCTATTTTCAGATTGCCATAGCACTAGAGGATTAAGAGAAGACGACATTCACTTGTCCCTTTGGAACATTTGCCTGGCGAAGGATGCTGTTCGAACTGTGCAATGCTCCAGCAACTTTCCAAAGGTGTATGGTAATCATTTCTCTGAATACGTAGGTCATATCATAGAGGTCTTTATGGATGATTTTAGTGTGTATGGAGAATCATTTGAAAAATTCCTAGACAATCTAGTCTTAATTCTATAAAGTTGTGCTGAAACTAACCTTGTGCTTAATTGGGAAAAATGCCATTTTATGGTTGAACAGAGAATAGTCTTAGGACATATTGTTTCGTCTAAAGGGATAGAGGTTAATAAATCAAAAGTTGATATCATTACTGCTTTGCCTTACCCCGCAAGTGTGCAGGAAGTTCATTCTTTTCTTGGTCATGCAGGTTTTTACTGAAGATTCATCAAGGATTTCTCCAAGATTTCAGCCCCTTTGTGCAATCTTTGGCAAAAGGATGTGGAGTTCGAGATGACCACCGAGTGCAAAGCTGCCTTTGACACACTCAAGGAAAGGCCCACAACACCACCCATCATTCAGCCACCGGTTTGGAACTTGTCCTTCGAGATTATGTGCGACGCAAGTGATTATGTAGTGGGGGCTGTTTTGGGCCAACAAAAAGGGCATGTAACACATGTTATATACTATGCATCGAGAACCTTGAACCTAGCTCAAGCAAACTACACCACGATTGAGAATGAGCTTTTAGATATTGTTTTTGCTTTGAAAAAAATTTGCTCTTATTTATTGGGTACTAAATTTCTTGTTTATTCTTACCATGCAACAATTTGGTATCTTTTGTCAAAGAAAGAGGCGAAACCGAGGTTAATATGGTGGATCCTCCTTCTCCAAGAGTTCAACTTAGAGATAAAAGACAAAAAGGGAGCCGAGAACTCTGTCGCCGACCACTTGAGCCGGTTGACCCTTGAAGAAAGCAAAACACCACTAAATGAGATCTTCCCCGACAAGCAACTGCTTGAGGTAACACAACACTTGGACCCAGTTCCACCTACTGAGGTACCATGGTACGCCAATTTAGTCAATTTCATTGTTGCACGTCTTTTTCCTAAGGGAATGTCTAAGGCACAGAGAGATAGACTTAAGAGTGAGGCAAGATATTATGTATGGGATGACCCCTATTTGTGGAAACATTGCACGGACCAAATGATTAGAAGATGTGTAGCTGAGCCTGAATTCCATTCTATCTTATTGTCTTGTCATTTATATGCATGCGGGGGTCATTTTGGGTCTAAGAGAACCACACACAAAGTTCTAGAGAGTGGATTTTACTGGCCAACTTTGTTTCGAGAGGCACATTTATTTTGTAAAACTTGTGATAACTGCCAAAGAACCGGTAATAACTCCCAAAGGAATGAGATGCCCCAAAACCCCATTATGATTTGTGAAATTTTTTATACTTAGGGCATGGACTTTATGGGACCTTTTCCTTCATCATGTGGAAATCTTTACATATTACTTGATGTTGATTATGTTTTCAAATGGATGGAGGCCAAGGCCACTCGGACTAACGATTCTCGAGTTGTTGCAGATTTTGTAAAATCTAACATTTTGGCTAGGTTCGGGATTCCGAAAGCCATCATCAGTGATAAGGGGACACATTTTTGCAATCGCACTGTCGAGGCATTGTTGTGGAAATACCATGTTCTGCACAAGGTTTCCACAACTTATCATCCCCAAACCAGGGGTCAAGCCGAACTTAGAAAAAGTGAGCCACCGGTTCAGGTACAAGATACTATCGTTACTGCCTTGACAATTAAACCGAGAGATCAAATCCATTTTGGCAAAGACGGTTTAGCCGAACCGGAAGGATTGGAGCTTGAGACTTGAAGATGCTTTATGGGTGTACCGAACTGCGTATAAAATGCCCATTGGTATGTCCCCGCATCGATTGGTTTATGGGAAGCCATGTCACCTATCGGTCGAGCTCGAGCACCATGCCTATTGGGCAATCAAATGGTGTTACATGGATTATGATGCAGCAGGCACACACCACAAACTGCAATTGCAAGAGCTCGAAGAAAACCAAAATGACGCATTTGAGAATATACTAATATACAAAGAAAAGACGAAAGTCTTCCATGACTCTCGTATAAATAGGAAGACTTTTGTTGTTGGCAAAAAACTGTTTCTCTATCACTCTCGCCTTAAGCTATTTCTTGGTATGTTGCGTTCCCGTTGGATATGTATTTGTTGTATTTAATGTATTTCATCATGGAGCAGTGAGATTAAGAGCGAGAAAACAGGGAAGATACTTAAGGTCAATGGGCATCTGCTCAAACCTTTTTTTAAGACGTTCCAAGAGCTGCCCGAGTACAATATACAACTCGAGGATCCTCCAACCAACTGAGCACCGTATCAGTCGAGCCAACAACGTAAAACAAAGGAGTTTGTCGGGAGGCAACCCGATATTTACCTTTTGTGTTTTTTTCAAGTTTTTTATTATGTTTATTTTTTTTTATTTTTTTTTGTGCATTTTTCATATTGTTTACTAAGTATGTAGGAAGTAGCATAACCAGATACCACCTAGCTATGAATTTCGAAGTGTAGAGCGAAGAACATTGGCTGAGAATTTTATACACAACTCTCGACCGAGACATGTCTTCGCGGCTGAGACACAAATACCATCCTATTTTCACAATTACACTGATTAAACAACCCGGTCGAGACGCTTGGCTCGACCAAGAATTCTATACACAACTCTTGGCCGAGACTTGGCTTCTCGGCCGAGACTTATAGGCGGTCTTAAGATTGAGATTGCATTGTTAAACCCGCTACGTGTCTCGGCTGAGAATTTTATACATGGTTCTCGGCCGAGACAAAGTGTCTCAGCCGAGACACTAGGCATTTCAGTTTAAAAACAAGGGTTATAACATCAGTCCCCATTCTCTTTCCCCTTTCGATTTTTACGCGACACACACACACCACCAAATATTCAAAAATTCTTCTTCCTATTCCACAAAAACACACACAATTAGTCATATACACGTTTGGGCACACTTGGTATCGATTAAAATTCAAGTTTGGAGCGAATTTTGGACGAACTAGAAAAGGGCATGAACCGAGCCCATTCAAATTTTGTTCGTCTAAACTCATTTGGTACGTGAAGCTCATCCCTATCCCCATTATTTTACTAGTTAATTTCGATATTATGTTGAAGTTTGGGAAATATCGTTGCTTGTTCAGTCTTAATTTTTTATACTCTTTCTGTTGGGTTTATGATAAAATGTTCTAATTGAGTGCATTCTTTACATGAAATTGATAGGGTAGATATGATAGTTTGTTAATTTTGTTTTAGGCGAGCTAATTTTAGGGGACATTATTGAAATTACGAGTTATAGTTCATTGAGGCATTCTGTCGAACACCTTGTATGCATTACCTTGTTCATGTAGAATAGCTAGTTAGTTTGATTGCTTTTAATCATTTTAAGGAAATTCATTCATATTGGAGATATATTGATTCATACTGAAGTGAATCATACTGATTTGTCACTATATACAAATTACTCAAAAGTGCAGGAGGAATTAATCACAACTAGTTGCTATTGAATGTGTATATGGTGTTTTAAGTCCTCATTTAAACTCGTACTTTGTTTTGTGTTGTGTGTTTAGGCTAGCACAATGACATCCAAGAGAGGTTCTTCGAGTAGGGGGGCAAAGCGTCCATGGTTGAGGAGCTAGCACCCGAGCCTCAAGTATTTTCGATTACTGATAGTCGTTGGCTTTGTTCTTGAGAAGGACTCTCATCGGGCTCGTTTCAATGACCTGTGCAAATGCCCAGTTATGCCAACTCGGTTTGGCACGATGACATCCTTCGTAGCTTAGGCCTGTTCGACAATGTCCATACCCTATTGAACTACACCAGGATTCTTGGTTTCATGAAAGCCCAAGCCACATACGTGGGCCTTACCCTCGAGTTCCTCAGCTCTCTCAAGTTCACACCTGACCCAGACAAATGTGGAAAAAAACCTGGCAGCCTCTCGTTCCAACTTAATAGCGAGTCGCAAGTATTATAAATGGACGAGTTTGCCAAAATATTCAGCTAGTATCATGATGATCTCACTCTCCCCAACAATAGGGCTATTTTAGACATTTGAGTTCTGGGGGCAGCTCACTATTGCTCTCGGGCTCGTCGAGCCCCAGCACTACACCAAGAACTTGAAGACTTCTTGGATTCGAAGCCCAGTGGTGAGATGCATACAGAAGCTTCTCGCACTCACCATATTTGCGAGAAAAGAGATAGGGGTTGTCCAAACCCAAGAGATGGAACTGTTATACTCCATCATGAAGGGCTACACAGTGGATGTTGCTGAGATCTTGGTTGAACAGTTCGAGCACGTGGTCACTAAAAGGAAGGATCTGATTTATATTGGTGGTCTCATTACACCGATCGCCGAGCATTTTGGGGTCCCACTGCCTAATTTGACCCCGATTTTCATTCACTATTAGCTCGATTGGGATGACTTTGGGAGAATGAGTATGGTGGTCCGATATTTCCTTTATGGTGTTGCTCGCACAAAGGCTAACCGGACAGTCCCCTTCGTGATTACGACTAATGGCCCATTTCTGATACTGCCAAACCCACATTGACAGTGGTCAACAGCCTCCGAGATGCTCGGAATCTAGCCTTGTCGTCTCTGACAAATATAGCAGCATCTCGAGTGCCGGATATTGCTGAGTCCCGCAAATACCAAGTGGCCCAAGTTCCCACTATAGAGGCCCAAGATGAAGAAGAAGAGGCAGACGAGGAAGAGGTTGAGGTAGCAGCCGAAGGGAGTAGTCGACAGACCCAACCAAGAAAGAAGAGACCTGCTACTGTCCTCCATTCTGGGACGGAGTACCACGAGCATTTGGAGGCTTTAATCACCTTCCTACAGCACGATGTCACTCTTCTTCATGAAGAGATTCAGTCCAGGCATCAGTTGGAGGACGAACATTAGACGTAACAGCAGGCTTGGCATCAACAGCAGTTGGACTGGCAGAAGTTGCAAGAGGAGCGTTGAGCACAGCTGCCTCCCTATTGGGGCAAAGGCTACCCGCCTCACCCACTACATCAGTAGGTGCACTATGAGTCATTACCAATTCGAACCACTCTCGTCCCCACACACTTTGGTTTTCAACCAAGTTTTGGGGGGGGGGGGGGTGTAAATGGGTCTGATTGGATGTATTTTCTTTTTCTTGCCTTTTGCTTTGTCCTTTGTTTTTGCTAGGTTGTGTAGTTGTTTCTACTATTTTTGTTTGTTCTCTTATGTGGTTGATCGTCTGGCCTGTGAGCCAAGTATTTATTGATCGTCTGGCCTGTGAGCCACTATTTGTATCAGTTAGGTCATATTTAGTTACTATGTATTTTGTTCTGTAATTGAGTCTAGGATTGAGTCAACCGAGATTGTAATTTGATAACAATGCGTGTTTAAAGACAAGATATTGGAAAATGATAAGTATGCAATGAGTTAATGATGATCGTGATTCTTGCTTAAAAATTGAAAATTTAACATATGATAGAGCATGATATGTGATTGAGATAAAATTGAGTTTGTACTTGAGACTGGTGATCAACTATGGCCTTGTGAATTTTTAAGCCAATTTTTGTACTCCCATCTTTGGAGTAATATATGCATTTTTTTCGGTGTGAATTCTTTGGTTATATGTGGCCGTCTCTAGAACATGCCCTGTTTCTCTATTGTGAATATGTCAGTCAGAATCCATCGGAAGACTCTTATATATATATATATATATATATATATATATATATATATATATATGTTGGAGAACAAAAACAATTTAAAGAAACCAATCAATTCAGTGAAACTTAAAGAGGAACTAGAAGCCAATTAATTCAAGGAGACGTCAAACAAATTGAAGAAAAGGAAGCAGAAGCACAAGTAAAAAAGAGAAAGAGTGATAGGATATCGGGAAGAGATTAGTTTTCTTTTCTTTTTCTTTTCACTTTTATTTTCTTTAATATATTTTCTTTATTTTTTCGTTAGTTTTTTTTTATTGATTTGAATATTATGATGCGTGACTAGGTTAGTTGGATCTTTGAACTCTACTACATGATTGCTTTGGATTAATTTAGTGACATTTTCTTTAATCTTTTTCTAGAATTATTTGTGTTATTTAATTTTATTGTTTAGGGTGTGTGGATATTTAATTTAGACTGATCACCAAGGTTATTTGTCCATATATCTATTGCATGGAATTTCATTTGCAATCCGTAATTGTTGTGAATTAATATCCAGTGCTAGCAACTAATGAATAGGTTCATTAGAAATATCATAAATCTGGATTAAGTGGATCGAGCTTGTGAACTCAAACCCTGTCTGGACTATTGTCCGACTTCTTAATGTGTTTAACAAATTAAACCCAACGAGACTATTTTGGGTTGTTCAGTTAGATAGATCAATTAAAGAGCTTATTTTAATTAATTAAACTTAAGGGACAATTCAGATTGACATAGCTTGCAGTTAGTCTAGGGGCAGAAATTCTAGAACTAGGTTTGAGAAACGTTGCATTGATTCCATAATCAAGGGTAGAGGAGTAACTGAATTGAGAATTAGAACTAGAACTTTAATATATTATTTGAAACTAATTTGAGATAGTTTTATTTAATTCTTGCTATTAGATTAGTTATTCATTAGTTAAATTGTCAACCAAAAACCTCATTTTATTTATTGTTTATTTGTCTAAATTAGTACTTAAGCCTAATAATCTAATTGCTTTTTGTGGGATCGACCCTTACTTGTTACAACCACTAGTTAGTAGAGGTTAAGGAAAGGTAATTTAATTTTGTGTGCCTCGACAACACGGTTAAGCAGCACCGAGCTCATGGCCATATCTCCTACCGAGAAGTACATGTACAAGACCTCCCCCGGTACTGACTTAGTAAGCGAAGGAAAATTGGAATGGTGGTCCTTCAACTCCTGAAAGGCCTTTTCACATTCTCTTGTTCGTTTGAACTTCGACCCCTTACTCAATACCTTGAAGAAGGGGATACTTCTTTCTGTTGGCCTAGATATGAACCTGCTTAGGGCTGTTATGTGGCGGTTTAGCCTCTAAATTTTTTAATAATCCTTGGAGCCTACATCTCCATCACAACCTAGGCCTTTGAAGGGTTAACCTCAATCTCATTGAGGATCATCATATACCCTAGGAATTTTCCTGCTTACAACCTGAAGGCATATTTAGCTGGATTGAGCCTCATTCTATATCAGCGGATCAACATAAAGACCTCCTCTGGATCACAAGAGATCCACGACCCTTGAGCTCTTCACCATTATATCATCGACATATGCCTCCATGTTCCAGTCTGTTATGAAAAGATCAGAATCACCAAAAACAATTAAGAACAATGTTCAGCCACAAGAAAACATATAATGGCCGAACAGTGCTTCAACGCAGAAATCAGAAATAAAATGAACATAATGGGATAAAACCTGGAAAAAGGTAACAAGTGAAAAGAAAAATAAAAAAAGAACAATAGGGAAAGATGGATGATGAATAGTTAATGATGAGATGATTTTGAGAAGTAGATGAAAAAATGGCACATAATAGAGCATAAGAGGTGTTTTGAGACGAAATTGAGCTTGAACTTAGAATATTCAATCAAAATTAACCTTGTGAGAATTTGAGCCTAATTATACTCCAATTTTTCGGAGTAATATACTTTCTTTCGGTGTGAATTTGATTGAATATATGTACTAGTCTCTAGAACTTGCCTTGAGTCTTTACTGTGAATGTGTCAAGTATATGTTGTGATTTAGGAAATGATCTTAGGCGTTGTTGTTTAAACCTATTTTGAGCCGTAAAAATTACCCTTTGTACCAAAAGTTCACGTTTTGTCCCTAGTTAGCCCACTTGAGCCTTATAGCCTTATTTATTCATAACCTAACAATGTCAGCCGAAACCTTTTGATTTATCTCTTTTAGCCCTAATTGGATTAATCAAGTTAGAGGGAGGAAAATTGGAAGGAATTTTGGGTGAACAATTTGTGGGAACTAGTGGATATTCCAAAGATGAAGGGAAAAAAAAAAAAAAGGATAGGTGAAAAACAAGGAAGAATAACCTCTTCTAATCGGAAAAAAAAAAGAAAAAAAAAAGAAAAAGAAAGAAAGAAAAGAAAAAGTTTGTGTTTGGTAGTATTTTTGAGAAGAGGCTATAAAATAAAGTGCTTAAATTGTGAATTTGATTAGAATTTGAAGGTGAAGAAGTCGCTTTGCAGGGTGATTTGCTGAGATTTGAAGAGCGAGGCTGAATAATTATATTGAGGGGTAGTCGGGTTAGACGTAACTTGATTAGTCCAATGAATAGTCACTTATATCCAAATGTATCCCACCTTACCTTAAGCCCACATTACAACCAAAAGAAAGACCTTTTTGATCCTTTGTCACACGTATCAAGTACGAGGTCTAGTTTAGACGATTGGCAAGCATATGGTAGGCTTTGCATATAATTCAATATGAGTGGAAATTATTTTAGCCTAAACACTTGAGGGATGAGTGAAACACTTACCCGGTGAGGGTTGAATAATTCGAAAGTTCAAAGTCTTGAGATTAGTTGATTTTCGCTTTATCGCATACACTCAAGTGAATTGTGTTGCCTAGTTGTTTTAAGAAAAATCAGACTGAAACTGAATTCATCGTCTAGATCGCCCTAAACAAATGCATAATCACTTGTATTCTTTGTGTCTTTTGTTATGTTGTTCGGGACGAACAACAGTTTAAGTTTGGGGGATTTTGATAACAAGTTATTTATGCATGTATTTAGGTCGATTTAGGATCATATTTTATATCATTTACGTGCATATTTGACCGGCATTTATTTATATTAATAATATTTGGGTCATTTGACGTGTTTCGACTTGTTTTGGAGTTAATTAGGTATTTTTATTCCATTTGGATGAAGTTCGAAGAAGAAACAAGGCAAATAAGGTTAAAACGGATGAAAAAGGGAGTTAAAGGAGTCAAAGGGCCAACACGGCCGCGTTAAATATGAACACGGCCATGTCAAAAGTGGCCTAGAACATGTAAAAATGCACTGCCAACCAACACGGCCGCGTCAATAAACAACACGGCCGCATCATAATGTGTCCCGAAAGTGAAGTTTTCTGTCAGCTTGACACACCTCTAGTATTTTAGCCATATCTTGAGATTTAAAACTCCGATTGAGGTGGAATTGGTGGCGTTAGAAAGCTGATTCAAAGGGATACAATTTTGCCTGAAATAGACAAATCCCAAAAACGACCGGAAGACCCTAAAAATGGCTTCGAAGTCAGACCTAAAAATCTGCCCGGGAAAAGCGAACGCGGCCGCGTCGCAAGGCCAACACGGCCGTGTCAGAAGGGTTTTTCTGCGAGAATTTCCTAATTTTAATAGGATTTTGATCCTATCTTCCTCAAGATTCGTCCCCAACTCTATAAAAAGGACCCCAAGCTCTAGGACCAGGGAGAAAACATCTGAGAAAAACATCAAAGAACATTAATTACATTATTCTACCTAGAAGAAATCTTGGAGGACAAGGAAGACGAAGATCATCGAGACGGATTCATCCGGGTTTAATTATTCTTTTCTTAGTTTTAATTCTTTACAATGTTTTTATTAAAATTTTGTATTGGATTATTACTAGGCATGAGTAGCTAAGCTATTCGTGTCCTAGGGTTAGAAAGTAGGGATTTTTATGACAATGGTTTGATTATGATTTAATCTATTTATTCCTTTCTTTATGTGTTTATCTCTATGTTTGTGCTTACAACTAAATTTAGCTTGATCACCTAGATTTAGTAATTTAGTTTAACAATTCCGCTTCGAGAGGAGGGAATCGTTATCAGACCTAGAACATAGAGCGCAGTTGTCTATGACTGTGTAGGCCGTGGCTTAGGATCGGTTGGGAGTTATTAGGTTTAATTGACTCGAGAGGGTAATTAGCTTAATTAATCAACGGTTTAATCGCTTCGAGAGAAGGATTAGATTATTGTCGTGCCGCCTAATAAACATTAGAATTGGTACATTTATAGGTGAATTATATTCAACACTGAATTAATATCCTGAAATCGAAGCCCTAGGATACCCTTTCTCATTGATTGTTAGTTCTCTTTGTTTGCCAGTTATTAGTTAAATTCCTTAATTCTTGTTAAAATCAACCTTTGAAACTTAGTATCTAGTTAGGACATTCCTAGAGTATTAAGGTATCAAACTACCTAAAACTATTCCTTGTGGGATCGACCTTGACAATAGTACTACACCTACATCCGTACACTTGCGGAACACTAGGTAAGAAACCGACGTGTCATTTAACCCATACAGTGACTTCTTGAGAAAGCATACTTTTTCTTCACTTCCTGGAATCACGAAGCCTTCAGGTTGTTTCATATATATGTTCTCAATCAAGTCTCCATGCAGAAATGCAGTTTTAACATCTAGTTGCTGTAACTCCATGTCCTCTTGTGTCACCTTTGATAATAGAAGTCTAATAGAGCAGTGCTTCACCACAGGAGAGAAAGCCTCATTAAAATCAATACCCTCTCTCTGAGTAAAACCCCTTGCAACAAGCCTTGCCTTGTATCTTACCCTTTCTGTGTCTCTAGCTTCAATCTTTTTCTTATAAATCCACTTGGAACTCACCAGCTTCTGCCCTTTAGGCATACCATTTCTTTCCAGAGATTCCATTTCTTCCATCATTGCATTGATCAAGTGCTCACTTTCACTACCACTAACTGCTTCTTTGAAGTTCTGTGGTTCCTAATGTTCTATGTCTTCAGCAATGGTAAGTGCACAATGCACACTTCCAGCCTGCCCATAGAAGTCTGGTCTTTGGATTTTCCTTCTTGGTCTATCTCTGGCAATACTATAATTTCTCAAGTTTTGATTAATAGTTTGCACATCCTCTTCTTCTGATGAGCTGTCACTTGAGTGTTCTTCTAAATCCTCAACCCTTTGAGGATTATTATCCATCTGAGGCTCCACCTGAACTGATACCTTTTCTGCTTCAATAGCCCCATCAAGTTCTTCTTGACTTCCAGTGGAGTGATATCCCATAACTGATTCATTGAACTTAACATCCCTGCTTATCATGAGCTTCTGATTCCCTTTTTCCAAACACCATAGCCTGTAGCCTTTGATTCCTTCTAGATACCCCAAGAACACACATCTTTGTGCTCTTGGGTCAAGTTTGTCTTGCTTAATATGTGCATAAGCCAGACATCTAAACACGCTCAAATCTGTATAGCTTGGAATTTTGCCACTCCACACTGCTTTTGGTGTTTTGAACCCAAAAGATGATCAAGGTGATCTGTTGATTAAGTAACATGTTGTATTAATTGTTTCTCCCCAGAAAACCTTTGGCAGTCCAGCATCAATCAACACACACCTCACTCTTTCAAGTATTGTCCTGTTGAATCTTTCTGCAACACCATTCTGTTGAGGGTTCATTGGGACTGTTTTGTGTCTGGTAATTCCTCTTTCATCACAGAAGTCAGTAAACTCAGTAGATAGGTACTCTAATCCATTGTCTATTCTTAAATGCTTGACCTTCTTGCCTCTTAAATTCTCCATCTGAATCAGCTGTGTTCTGAATTTGGTGAAGGCATCACTCTTGTTTCTTAAAACAAACACCCACACTTTCCTACTGAAATCATCAATCACAGACATGAAGTATCTTCCTCCTCCATGAGTTTCAGTTCTAGCTGGTCCCCAAATGTCTGAGTGGACATAATCTAAAGGTGCTTGAGTAGTGTGAGCCCCCTTAGCATAAGGCAATTTCTGTGATTTGCCTAATGCACATTTATCACAAAATTCAAGTGTTTGATTTCCAACCTCTCCAATTATGCCTCTCTTGGATAATTCCTTTAATCTCATTTCCCCAATGTGCCCTAACCTCTTATGCCACAGTATTAGTTCATTCTTGCCCAGAATGTTGCCCACACAACCAACCACAGGCTTTCCAAAATAAAAAAACAGACCATTATGTTGTTTTCCCTTGATCACCAATTTGTTTCCTTTAGTTATGTGCAATTGACCATCAACAGACTTGAATTCACATTCAGTAGCAATAAGAGATCCTAGGGAGAGTAATTTTCTCTTGAGACCAGGTACATACCTCACATTGGTGATAGTTCTTGTAACACCATCAAACATGTTAATTTTTACTGAGCCAGTGCCTTGAACCCTGCATCATTGATCATTTCCTAGCAAAACACACCCTCCATCTATTTTCTTGATATTCTGAAACCAGTCTTCATGAGGACACATATGGAAGGAGCATCCAGTGTCAAAAACCCACTCCTTCTCCATCTTTGACTCAATAACATTCAAAACTTCTGGTGTGTCTTCTTCATGTTCAACAACAGTAGCTTCACCACCTTGGCCTTCCTTCTTCTTCTTCTTCTTCTTCTTCTTCTTCTTCTTTTGTGGACAGTCTTTCTTCAGGTGTCCAACTTGTTTGCATTTGAAACACTTCCTGTTTTCTACCCACTCTCTAGATTTCTTCTGAGTATCATTTCCATTCTTTGAATCTTTTGAAGTTTGGCCCTTCTTCTTCTGATTGTTTCTTTTGAACTTAATGTTCAAATCTTCACCAGATTGAGTTACTTTCATGTCTCCTTGATTCTGCAAACATTTGGTCTTCGGAGCAGTAATAATTGAGTCATAACTCAACTTATCTTGCCTTCCAAACATCAGAGTGTCCTTGAAACTCTCCATAGATCTTGGCAATGCATTCAGTACCATCAAAGCTTTGTCATCATCTTCAATTTTAACCCCAAGATCTTTCAGTTCATCAAGAAGCTTTGTAAACTCATCTAATTGATCAGAAATTACCTTTTCATCCACCATCTTGAAAGCCAGTAATCTCTGCTTGAGGAATAGTTTATTAGAAACTGACTTGGACTGGTACAGCTCCTCCAGCCTGGTCCATGCCTCAATTGCAGTCTTCCATCTGGATATTTCCCTCAAAGGCTTATCCCCAAGACATAGGATGATCAGGCTCAATGCCTTCTGATCCATATCACCATATTTAGGTTTCTCAGCCTCCACCCATTCACCTTCAAGTTTGAGAGAATTTGATAACCCTTCTATTCCAAGATGGCCATCATCTTGATCTTCCATAGATAGAAATCGTTTTTCCCTGAAAATTTGTCCAGATCCAGATCCATCTTCATTCCTGCCATTCTCTTCTTCTTCTTCTTGTGTGAGAGACCTTCCCACAGACGACACCACTTGTTATGAGAAGATCAGGATCACCAAAAATAATTAAGAACAATGTTCGGCCACAAGAAACTAGAAACTGGCCGAACAATGCTTCAACGCAGAAAATCAAAAATAAAATGAACACAACGGGATTTATGTGGTTCAATCAAAGTTGATCTACATCTACGGAGGCTCTATGCACCTCAATTCACTCCACTACACAAGTAATTACAAGAATTTATCAGAAACTAGTAAATCCCCTATTCACAAGCCGAATTGGAACATAAACCCTAGAATTCTAATTCTCTCACTTGTGTAATATTTACAGAGGGAAAACTCTACCATCTACCTCGCATTTACAAGTGATTTAAATGTGTGTAGGTGTTGTAGCTCGAATCCTAGAGATGTGGCAGTTGTAACAGATTTTAACTCAACTGCTGCAAGTTGCAGGAACAGGGCTTCCACAACGGTTTTTATGCAACAAAATGAAACCATTGTAAACAGCAGTTATAACTAACCTAAACCCGATTTCCTCCTAACCTCTTCCACTAATTTGAGTTTAAACCCGATTTTCTGATCCGGTTCTTCTAATTCCCACTCCGGTTCTGGATTCCTAACAACTCATACTCCATACAATAAACCACTTGATGAAATTGAACTAATATTCACATGGTCAAATTGCTCCCTAAACTTAAATTCACCATTTGTTGATAGGTTGCACCTGCATTTTTAGCTTGAAGGGCATCTTCACAGAGCCATAGGTTACGCATGAGAACAAAAATATACTTTCAGGAAGTCTCTTAAATTAAGTTGTATTTGGTGGTAGCCTTGATATGCATCAATCACTGAAAACTACTCGCATCCTGATGTGGAGTTGACGCACTAGTTTATGTGAGGTAGGGGTAGTGATCTTTAGGGCACGTTTTTATTCAAGTCCCTAAAGTCTATGCTCATTCGCCAAGACCCTGAGCCTTTTAGACCATAACAACATTAGATAGCCACTCATGGAACTACACTTTGACCATATGCCCTACCTACAAGAGCTTGGTTACCTCCTCCTTTATGAACCTGTATTTCTTAGACACAAACTTTCTCGATTTCTGTTTCATGGATCTCACTACTTGGTCTATATTCAAGTGGTGCATAGACATATCTAGATCAATTCTATTCATATCGCTTGACTGCAAGGCAAAGAGGTTAGCATTCCTTCAAAGACAATGTTCCATTCCTTCTAGCATTCCTTCAAAGACAATGTGCCACAAAAGTAGGTTTTCTTCTAGACGCATACACAGTTTTTGCTCCACCTCCCTTGGCTTTGATGTTTTAGTATTTTTTCGGGAAAGCCCTCTCTCCTCTCAAGAACTTCATAGACCAAGTGTGTTTTCTTCACTGTGTTTGCGTACACTTTCTGGCCATGAGTTGGTCTCCCACGACCTCCCCAACTTCCTTTCCTACTGGGAATTTCAACTTCATATGGTATGTAGATACGATAGCCTGGAATAGAGTGAGCATAGGTCTTCAAAAGATTACATTGTATGCTGAGGATGCAACTGTCATAAGAAAATTGACCATCTTCACCTTCTAGAGAGGCAGTTCTCCCACATCTACCTGTAATGTCACTTGCAGAGGGGGGGGGGGGGGGGGGGGGAAGGGCTGCAATACTCTACCTATGAAGCTATACAGGGTTGTATTGACTGGATCCATTTTCATATTAAATTCCATCTTTTGGAAACAACTTTTAAACAATATGTTTGTCGAGCCGTGTCGATAAAACTCAGGCTACCGTGCTTCCCCATATACCAGTTGTGAAGATGAAGGCATTATCGTGTGGGTATTTTGTTGAACCAACATCCCCTGGCCCGAACCTTATTTACGGTGAGTTACTCTCCGACCAACTCACCTCCGTTACTTCGCTCCTTAAAGCAGGCTCTAATAGAGTGTATCAAAGCCTTCATAGCTCTTTTGGAGCCACCATCCTCCGAGCCTCCAACTATCATCTGTATGCAAGCCTTTTTTGCCCTCCAACATCTCTCATGGGCTGAATTTCAGGCTCCTTGCTGTAATGACCCGATTTTCGTAAAACTATTTTAAAGCATTTTAAAAAGACAAACAATCATATCAATGAAAATCCTTCAGTTTAATATAAGACAAATCCTAAATTAGCCTATAAAAAATTACTTGTACATGAATAATTTCCATGATAAATATAATAATAAATAATTTTTTTACACGTAAACTATATCAAGTAATCTAAATTCATGTACATAAATCTCAAATAGTTGCATTGAAAAATAATTTAACTTAATTAGATTCTAATCATTTTTCTAACAAAATTGACTTCACAAACTTTAACTAAAGTCCAGTTATCACAAAACGGAATAAATGACTTGAATTTCTTGAAGCATATTCTTTAGCCTAAATAATAGAAATTACCAAAACATATCATATGATAGCAATAAAGTATCATAGTAACTCGTAATTAAAATATTAAAATAAAAAGACTTATATTTGGATCATATACTTTCACTGCACCGCCCTCTCCTCAGCGTCCAACTCCTTGACCTGAAATGTTAAAACTAGTGGGGAATAAGCTACCACCAGCCTCTTGCAAGTCCATATTAGGAATATATGGTTGAAACATAAACATGAATAACAGTCATCCTACAACTTATCATAACATACGTGTGCACAGATTGGCCCGAACCATACCACTTAGGGATCGTTTACTTGCTAGATAGAGATTACCAACATGGGCTTTTTGAGTGATATTTTTGGGTGAATGATTAAGATAACTCTTCATTTTTGTGTTTACTTGCACTGAAGACTGCATCAATTAGAGAGGGTATATCTTATCAATGGTAACATACTTGGGGTGAGAAGTTTCAAAACTAATGTAATTTTCATGGGCCCCACTACCTCAAATGACCACCCTAAGCCCATTTAATTCTCACTTTAACTATAGAACACCCTACCCCATTTAATTTCCACTTTATCTAATATGTAGGATATACCAATCACACATCTCTTTGGAGGGATACCAATCATGCAAATAGAGTCCAAATAGTGCATTAATCTCGGGCCCCGTGATTAAACAGTCTGAATCTTCATGGGTAGTAAACAGGAGACTGCGTGTGATAGTTTGGTCCTATCCAGGCTAATTGAGGTAGGTAAACAAGCCCTTAGAGGATTGATCAATCAAATATATAATGCAATTTAGGTCTTGCATTTCATAGACTTATAAATGCAACTAGGTCTTGTATTTCTTAAGATAACAACTATATCACATAAATGAGACAAACTAATATAATTAATAAGACAAGTAAGAACCCGGCCCACATGAATTGTGATGCGTAATGCACTTCAAGAATCTCAGATGAATAGGTCCATGCATAGTATGTTCCTAATCTTTTGTGCCTCGATTCCATCCTCACATAAGTATAATATATTTTGATAGGGTTGGACTTGAGAATACATAAATAGGAATTTTAGGGCTTGGACACGATCTTTGAAAAGATGTGAAAATTTTGAAAGAAAGTAGAAGGTTCTATACTTATAAATATACTGCGTCGTTGTTACTATACATTTAATAACTCATAAAAATATATAGAGAGGAAAAATTTAAAATTTTGAATGTAAATACTTAACTCATATATGAATACCATATGTAAATTTCATAAATTTATAAGAATTAAAAATATGAATGTTGAACTTTTTAAATTGGAATAGTTGCCGCAGTAAATTCTGCGCCGCCGTGAGAAAATATTCATAACTCAAAAGTGCTTGATGGATTCTTTTGAAATTTGTACATTAAATAAAAGTCATATTGGGGAACAACATATCCAATGATAATAATATTTGAAGCAATATAACTATATATTTCTAATTTTGAAAACAGAAGCAAGGGATATTTTGAATCTGGATTAGCTATAAAAGAAAATTCATATAAATAAAATACAACTTAGATATGGCTGAATTTTAACTAAAACTTTAACACATATTATTGTAAAACACACTAAAAGTTTAGAAAAATCTAATATGTACAGATAGTGTTTTGAAAATTTTAAAGTAGATACTTGAAGTTAGAGTGAAAGAGGAAAAACAGGTTCGGACGATGATGTCGGCTCTCCGAAGGACCACTAGGGCTTATGGACGAAAATTAATGTTGAATATAGTGAAAATATTATATCTTATGATTTATGTGTAATTATTCAATTATGAGGTCATGTATTTATAGGTATCAATCCTAGGTATCCTAAATCTAGTAGGATTTTGTGTGTACTTATTCTTCAAGACTTCATACAATAATATTAATATGTGAACAAGAATTAGAGTCCATGAGCTTGGGCTTGGCTAGTTCTTTGTGCTCATGTCCAAATTAATTAAAAGTCTAGTGATGTACTCTTAGCTATAAGTTGAAATAATAATTTACACATGTTATTTAAAAAAAAAGAACAATTCTAGTAAGATCGAAATAAATAATTAAACATGGTAAATGATTAAATAATTTACAGGGTGTTGTACTTGCTCTTATCCTATCTTCCGTTCCGTTTGTTATATTTATCCTTTTTCTTTAATCACATACTCCACGAGATGTCCATCTCTGATGAGTTGTTCAATCATATCTTTCAAGAAGGTACTTGTTCGTATCATGTCCGTAATCATTTTGATAAGAACAGTAAGTATCCAACTTAGAGTTCTTAGCCTTATCAGCAGAAGAGGGATATCTAAAGTCAGGATGTTCTGCAGTAATTTCCAACAGCTCCGACGGTCTGACTATTGTCGGGATTGTACTTTTTGAGTGCTTCTCTTGTTACGGTTTACGAGCCTTGTCCGAGGACTCTTTCTTCTTTTCATTAGTTTTTTCTTCCCTTTTCCTCCCACTCCAAGCCTCTTCTTGGTTGATATACTTATCAGCCCTTTCTAATAGTTTGTCAAAGGTCCATGGTAATTGCTTAGCCAACGACCTGAATAAATCTCCATCTAAGGGCCTCTGCACCAAGGCATCAATTTTCACCTCTGTCATCACCAAAGGCACCTCCATCGCGGAAGCATTGAACCTACTGACATACTTCCACAAGCTCTTAGACTGCCCCTGCATGAAACTCATTAATGACAGGGCCGATTTCTGCGGACACCTAGGACTGGTAAACAAGTGAACAAACAAGGATCTAAACTGCGAAAATGATGTAATATGACCTAGTGGGAGCTGCTTGAACCACTGCTGGGAAGACTTCGTTAGAATGGTTAGAAAGACACGATACTTCAAACCCTCTGTATATTGATAGAGCAGAAATCAGCCCTGTCAATCCCGCCATACTGTGTGATAATGCTCAAAATTTGACGGGTAGAGGGTTTGAAAAAATCTCCTCCGAGAAAGGGGAATTAACAGTTCAGAACATTTAACGACCGGTGTACTCCCACGATCTTTGCATTTCTTCTATTTCCCTATAAAGGGCTGAGAGCTATTGGTTTACCCTATCTATCGTAGCCATATAGCTGGAATCGAATTCTGTTGTTGCAACCTCCTCCCCTAGGGTGGGAACTACCCGGCCATGAGCCTGATCATGTCCATTACCTCTCCCCTCACGGGGAGCATTCCTATCTCCAACTCCTTCTTGACCCCTGTGTATAGGCAAAACAACACGTTGTGGGGAATTAAACTTAGTCTTAGTCACTTGATCCACCTAAACCCTAAACCCTAAACCCTAAACCCTACTTTGCACCCTGTCTTTGAGGCTACCCTGCATTCTCTCAATGCACGAATCTCGGGAGAGTTTGGATAAACCACCTCTATTGGTCAAATACCTATCCACCACCATCTTTATGATGAGATTGAGTTGGTCTAAAGTCAACACAATGGTGGAGCCACTCACCAACGAACTGACTGGTTCCGCTCCTGCCTTTAGTGGTGGGGGTAGCGCCCATAGGTCTTCGGGAACCGCAACCTTAGTGGCCCTAGGAGGTGGGCCATCAGTGATATTTACAAACATTGAGGACATGTCATGGGGTAAGCTTTTATCCGTCATACTATTAGAGGATTTAAGCAAGAGTTTTTAGTAAAGCAAAGATTCACCCTTCCTATTGACTTCCTCAACCTTTTCATGAAAATATTAAAGAGCATATAGATGCGTGAGATCAATGAAATAGGGTTAAGGGGAACACCTTGCACCTTTAAGCTCATGAAGTTCCCATAGATGGCACCAGTTGATATGGCCGATGTGAGATTGGCCCTCAACAAGTTAGTGTATAAACTGTATTGAGTTGTACCTATTAAAGAGTTCCAAGTTTGCTGCTGATCTAAATCAAACTCCAATTTTGATCACGTGGTTTTTACCTACAAAACATAGCCAAGGGTGGCCCCGGCATAGACCTTCCGACGCTCAAGTCAATATTCTACTCTTAAGAGTGAGAATGAAAGTAATGTACCAATGAGAATAGTAAGAGTGTGTAGAGTCTTAGATAATTTAATAGTGTGCTATTTATACTTACTAATAAGTAGGGAAAACGGTAAAGTAGTATTTATCTTAGGATACTGACTCTGACATGTCTATAGTACGACTCTATTACCATTGTTTTTTGGTAGATAGTACCCTTCTTTTAAGGGAAAGGAGATGGTTGTCGTTTACTTTATGTTAGTGAGAGAAAGAGAGAATGTGTGGAGGGTCACACATTATCTAACGGTAACATGAATTCAGCCATGGCTTGCTAGAGCTTGATTCCTTTCTTCTTTATAGGCCATCAACTCTACCCGGGGACCCATGCCTGGTTCTAGACGGAATCTAGATGGATACTACTCATTAGTTGTAATGCCTCAGGGCTGGTGAGTCAAAGGGATTCGAGACCCTGGTATGCTTAGCTACTCAGAGGCTTAAGATAAATACAAGTCCTTGGGGATTTAATAGAGGACCTGGCCTCCTACCTATGGTTTGTTCTTAGCATAAGTTAGATATGCTCCCTTATTAGAGCTAAGATAAAATCTAGTGCTAAGGATGCCTAGTTATCCCCTATCACTTGAAAATTGCCATTTGTAAGATCTAACCATGAATCAATGATCACTAGTACATAAAAGAACTTTAAACTTAAAAGATGCAATCATGTGTCTTTATCCATCCCTGAGATACTGAGTTAAACAATCTCTATAGACAAATCGTGAAAACTTTAGGGTTGTGAGGTTCGAAAGCCCATCAAACTAAACCTTAGAGATGCATTGAGAAAAGAGTTTTATCATTTAAAAGAAAATCAGATCTAAAGACAAGAGGAAGCTTTTGAGAAGATATCCCGACCATAAAACATAATTATTGGAAGTTTTAAGAAATTGAATAATTTGGAAGTTGAAAGTTAATTAACCTGCACCCATATAAGGCATAACAATACAACTTACCATAGCAAATTAAATTTGCAAACAGTTGGGAAAAGATACTTGTAAATTATATGGGGGTAATATCTCACTGTACCTAAGCCGAAAGTTGAAAATTCTTTATTGACACTATTACATTTTTATATCAATATATATCCATATTTGTCTCTATTTTTTCCTTGGGTATATAAAAAAACATGTAATCTTCTTATATTAATTCAAGATTTATAATTTAGATTTCAAACGAATCCTATAATTCATAAAATATCCAATTCTCGTCCTATTAATTTTCACTATGCACAAAATTGGTCATCTAAATTAGAATTTATGCAAGACCGGATCCCACGCACGAAGATGGTATCAGTATTTAGAAATCATAAATTATTTATTTTATTACCTACTATCCTAATGGAGGAGACGTCACAAGAGATTTATGGATCCGAATGAAATTTTGAGAGAGAAAACTCTATAGGATTACTAGAGCAATGGCTCAAGTAATAACAAAAGAGAATATTTCCAAATTCTGGAAAGATAAAACCAAGATATCTTTGAAGAATTATTCCAAAGATGTGACAAATTCTTGAAAGAAGTAATGAGCTCAGCCACAAGCTACATCAACCTTTCAAGATGCCAAGTTTGGATGAAAGGACATGAGAAATCAGTCGAAAGACCCTTATACTATAGATACTTGTAGAAGGGAATACAACCGATTTGAATAACTTTACCAACATCCATGGAAGATTTCCTACAAAGGAGATCTGGAGAAGACGACCCAACCAGCCCCTATCAGAACTCCAGAAACTTCATTTACATTTTTGGGAGAAAATATAATGGGACCTAATTGGGAAGAAATCAGTGAAGAAAAATCAAAGATTTCTGATCTTAAAGAAATCTAGAAGACCTTCCAGAGTTATGGAGAGATCATCCTCAACCACTAGAAGGAGATCATCGAAACACTCAAGGAGGTCTAAAAGAGATTGACCATTCTGTAAAACAAGTTAAATACATTAAAAAGAAGAGAAGGAGGATGGCTACCATCGTCTTTCGGTACAGAACCTCTGTTATATCAAAATGGGAAAGCTACCGAAGTAAAAAGGAGCCAAAAGATAGAGAAATATGATTGCTTTTCTAAATTGGAAGAATATATCCTAATATATGCAGTTATAATAAATATGGAGGATTTACACGACCTTGCACAATCCTTTGCAAAATTAGGTCGTGTAGATTTAAAAATGCAGGAGAATGCATTGTTGAGGCAACGATTGATCCCCCGAATTACACCTCAATATCCAACCAATGCGACAGAAAGTACGAGATCCCATAATCCACCACCAGATGTCAATATGCCACATGTTGGAGATTTCACTGTAGGTGACAACACAGGTCATCCCGCAGGAACAAGAAGGAGAAGGCCAAGACCAAACTTCACTCAGATGCCTTACGAAAAATTCCAGCTAGATCCAATTCATCCATATAGGTTTGCACTAGATCTGGATATGTTGGACTTCAAGAATAGAGAACTACTCATCGATGAGTGGCCATCCACAATGCGAAGTGCAGTTGGAACACTTGATTTGAACAAAGAATGTTTCATCTCACTTATGAAGATGAGCCTTGGAGGATCAGTGAAAAACTTGGAATAATACTGATCTAGGGATTAGAGAGGAGGTTTGGGCAGTTGAATCATTAGTTGATATCCTCAAAAAATGGGCTACATATTTAAAATTGGTTTTATCGTAATTGGCTACTATGACGGAGCTGAAGAAGAAAATGCCAGACGATACAAGTAAGCATTTCACATTTTAGAGTTACGTGATATTTGTCACACAGACGAGTTCATCAAACTCTTCATCGAGTACATATGGAAGTCAAAGATAGAGGAGAATGAGGTTATTCCCTATTCTTTCATAAGATTCCAAGTCCATCGAGGGCAATACTTCTTAGAGAATATCAACTACCCCCAGAGAATCTACCTGATAACACGACAAGGACAATGTCATTTCTTAAAATAAAGCTTGCGGAGTGGTGTTATCAAGCGGTGCTCAGGAAGAATTGTAAGAGGCTAAGAGGAATAAACAAAGGTCTTCCTCTATGTTGTGTTGAAAATGACATCCCTATGTCGTGGGAGGACAACCATTCAGTGATAAAAGGGAGAAGTTATCCTTATGCAAGAAGAGATGATAGCAAGAGATCTGGATCTTCGTGGAGACCCAGAAAGTTCTTATCCAAATAGAATGGCTGAAGTTACAAAACAAGGAAGAGGTTAGGACCAAAAGCAAAGCTTCTTCCTCAGGCTCAAAACCAAAGGAGCACTGGAAGATCATCATCAACAAGAACTTTTGGAAGATCTCATACAAGGGCTCATGTAATTTTCGAAGATTGCAATTACTGGACATGTGGTTCTCAAGGCCACATATCAACCGATTGTTCAGACAATGAAAAACGAGGAGACAACTCCAGAAATGGAGGAATCTAAGAGGAAGAGGAAGAAGATTATAGTGAAGATGAGTCTTTAGAATCAGAATCAAGCTGAAGAAGAAGACGTGTTCCAATAAGAGACACACGAAGATCTCTTTGGATTCTTCACACATATGTCAATTTCTCATAGGACTCTTATGAAAATTAAGAGGGAAGACCCAAAACTCCAAATCTATGACGAGTTTTCAGTTGGGAGATTAGACAAGACTTTGGGACATTTCCTAAAGAAGAGAATGCATCATATCATTTACAAAGTCACAGCTAGGTAAATTGTGATTCGAATGGAGCTGACAAGTAATGTGATGGAGATGCAACTAAATCCTATGACAGAAATCAGAGGAACTCAACAAAATTAATAAAGAGATTGTTCATAAGAGGAAGAGGAAGAGGAAGAGGAAGAGGAAGAGGAAGAGGAAGAGGAAGAGGAAGAGCAAGAAGATTATAGCGAAGAAGAGTCTTCAGAATCAGAATCAAGCTGAAGAAGAAGACGTGTTCCAACAAGAGACACACGAAGATCTCTCTGGATTCTTCGCACATATGTCAATTTCTCATAAGACTCTTATGAAAATTAAGAGATAAGACCCAAAACTCCAAATCTATGATGGGTATTTTGTTGGGAGATTGGACAAGACTTTGGGACATATCCTAAATAAGAGAATGCATCATATCATTTACAAAGTCACAGCTGGAAAAATTGTAATTCGAATGGAGCTAACAAGTAATGTGATGGAGATGCAACTAAATCCTATGACAAAAATCAGAGGAACTCAGCAGAATAATAAAGAGATTGTTCATAATATGCAATTGATACATATCGGAGCCATCAAAATTCTGATCTAATCAACATTCAAGGAAGTAATTGATTCTCCAATTGATATCGGTATCTTCAACAAGAGATCAAGAATCTTTGAGATGGAAGTTTGTGAGGAATCTAAACCAATCTTTATGTCGGGAAGTTGGCGTCCTACATTTATGCAAGGGTTGGTATAGCTTTCCAGATCGAGATTTTAATAGAGTTATAACCCTTCATCAAGATTTCAAGAATAAGGGATTGATGAAATAAGGGAATAGACCACACTCTATTACCTATAGTATTTCATATGCACTTTCAATACCCATCACTCAGAATTAATCGTGCGATTTTTTATTTATTAAAATACAAGTTATCTTCGAGCAGTTTGCACGTGCAGTCCGTCCGGAGATTGTGGAGTCATCGTCAATCCACAAAATGGATATGCGAATTGTGGATCAACATATCATGACAAGAGCATCAAATCAGAGGTTCAAACCAAGAAGAGTCTATTTTCATGTTAGTAGAATCATGAGTCAAAGCTAGGAAAGAGACCCATCTCATAAGACAAGATGGAACCAGAAAAATTCATGACCAAAGGTGAATTAAAATTTCCAGAAGGTTGGAGGCAAGTAAAAATAGTGTTTGATATCACTCAAAAGGAAAATATGGCAATGTTTGGTTGGGGCTGGAGTGGCTGGGCTGGGGGAAGTGGCTGGAGTTAGTAGCTGGGGGTGTTAGAGAGTGATGTTTGGTTGGGTGGCTGGGGTTGTGGTTGGAGAGTGAGATTTAATTATTAATTGTAAAATGTGATGTGATATGTGTAAGAGGTAGTTATTAATGATAGGGAGAATGATTAAAGTAGTGTTGGGATTTGTGATTGATGTCCCCCCACCAAACCCTAATACCTCGGCTTGGCCAAACCAGCCCAAAGAAACATGAGGTTAGGTTGGCCCAACTGATGAGAGGTTGGGCCAACCCCAACCAAACATGCCCTATATTCCCTTGTGATATAATATGAAGCAGCAAGATGGCATATCAATGATAAGGAATTCTTTGCAGTCCAAAATGCTTTTAGCAAATAGACTTTATTCATAGTGCCTAAGAAATTCATTCTTAAAATTTATAATACGAGTGGTAAAGCTTTCTTAACAAAAAGGATTAAATCTAAACCTGAGAAAGCTAGATTACTGAGATGGCAACTCTGATTGTCAATATTTTGATTATGAGGTTGTCATTACAAAATGTTTTTCCAGACTTTCTGACAAGAGATGGAGTACCGTGAAGCAAACTCCATCCTAATAGGATACAAGCATCTCTAGAATCATCTGGAGGAGCTTGACAAGAGGACCAACGACCTGGAGATTAGTGCCACAGTTGCAGATCGAGCTCAACATGAGGACTTGTGAAACATCCGTAACATGCTGAAGGCTACCAGACTTGCTAGTTCATGTCTCTGGGATAGCCTGATTATTCCTATCCGATAGGAAGCTTCTTCATCAAAGAAAAAGACGAGTTTTGGGAATAGGTCCCTGACCCGATCGCCATAGATTCAAGTACTGTAAGCACAAGTTATAAGTTGGATCCTTATATAGATCTAGTTGAAGAAAATATTGAGCAAATGCAGGATACTACTTCTGTTGTCTCAAGCCAACCCAACACATCTAGGGTAAAACAGGGAGAGATCAATCTTAGGTTAATGGTTGACACTTATAAGACTAGTATTGACTAGCTTATTGTTTCTCCTTTTTAGGTTTATCAATTCAGATGGGAGAAAATTTACACATGAGCTAGTGTAAACCCAGCAAGACGTCAGATTGATCGATCTGGTAAATATCCAAGGATGTGGATGTTCCCAGGAATCAATCCATAAGACATTAAGAAATTATATGATTTCAAAGCTCTACCTTCGGTGCATACCGAATCACCAGGATTCTCGAAAATCTTATAACTTTCGGAATGGATTCAAGATGCAGTGAGCCAGACGTGGAAAAATAATGACCACCTGGAACACAGAGATATTCTAGAATTGAAGTTCCTTTCAGCTACTCCAGAACCATACAAGAACGGGTCTCATCCAACTTTCCATTTTATAAAGTTGTAGAGGCTAGATAAGAGATCACAAACAACAATATGTATGCCCCAGTACACAAGATGCCCTTGGTGTCAACCTTTAATGAGGATGATATCTCTACAGCTGGAGCTTGGGGATTATGGGTTTGCCTCACTGAGATGAGAAAGGTCAAGGATAGTTTCAACATCTATCAATCTTGATCAACTCTATGACATCCAAGACTTCTTGGTACCTAGAACATCTTTGAACAAAAGAGAGATATTCTATGGAAAAATGAGCTACCAGCAAGTTCAGAAATCGTCCAAAAATATTACAACATGGCACATGTTGGAAGATGGACGAAACAGATTTATCCGAAGTGCCTTGAACATGACAAGGCACTGTTTGGAACTAATTTTCATGTCATGAAAGACGAGGGAAGAAAACAATACAGAATCATCTAGAAAATAGCTAGCCAAGGGGACCACCAAGAAAAATATTAAAGAATTCCTCGATATGCCTTGATGTGCTGAGTCACGAGATCATTTCCACCAAAAATGATAAAGGGTGGAAAAATAAAAGAGACATCCAAAGCAGAATAAATGAAGACGGCATGCAATGTAATAACAGAAGGGTCCTTATCCACGTGAAGATAAAAGGTGCACTCATAAAAAATGAAGACATCTGTGTGCCAACAATTCAAGAATAGATGGCTTCAGACCTCTATAATTCAAGGTAGAAGGAAGAAGAAGAAGGCATCGACCGACCCCCTCTGTTTTCTTAAACAAAAACATTGAGAGTGTCTAATATATGTATGATAGAAGAGAGTGTAGCTGCAATATGTAGCTAAACAATTAGTCACCTGCCAAAAGGAGATGTGCTAATGTAGTAATTACGTTTATGATTTGTTAATATAAGTTTGACTTTAGTTCATTATCTTCCTGAAAGTTTACTATTTTATTCATCAACCAAGTGAATACAATACGCCTTAGGGTATAAAACGAAACAAGCTTGTGCTGGTTGCTGCTGGAGGAGTTTGGGTCTAGAATCATCGGTTGCGATTGGTGGTTGCGCTATGAGGAGTAGCTTGTAAAATTCGGTAGATACGACCCGACTGTAATTTGGTCAAAAGGTATGGAACTTGGTTTATGTTTCAAGAAGTTACATTTGATGGAAGCATGATGGACTTGATATGGTTGTAATGGACTATTCCCAAAATTATGTTAAATATCAATTTTGCATGAGAAATTTAATTGTGAGGGCATGTTGGATTGCCTTGAACCCTGCTGCGAGCTGGTCGGGGTCTCGTTGCCTGGTCAGTGAGTCGGGGGTCTAGGGGCGACGCGCTCCTGGTCTGGGACAACGCCCCGATCTTTCTGCGAATATTAAGTTTGGGCTAATTTTATGTTTTTGGCCTATTTTGAGGCCCGGTAGGAGGTTATAAATAGATCTATTGTTTAACCTATGATCATTTTGTACTCTGTAAATATCTTGATCATATAATATACGTTTCCTCTCTTCTGCCCGTGGACGTAGATAATACATTGTTAGTGAACCACATAAATTCTGCGTACGTTTATTCTTATTTTTATATCTTTCTCGCATCATGTATAACAAGGCAGTTTATAATTAAGAAAATACATGAGAGGAAATTTTAATTGGAGAAAACAGAAAAGATAATATTTAGGAACTAAATTTTAAAAGAAAGAATTTTGTTCGATTGAAATTCATACATCTGTTGGGAAATAAAGAAGTAGGAAAGATAAATACGAACAAAAGTAAACGATCGATCGATAATCAAAGAACGCCGAATTTAATGTGGTTCGCCAACAACTTGTTAGCTACGTCCATGGTCAAACGAGAGGAAACAAATTCAATATATCAGAGAGTGTTTACAATATAGGATGTCATTATCCTAACAAACAGAGTCAAATTGAGTACCAAATCAATGGATACTCGATCAAAACTAATTCTCCACACTCTAATGATTAAAATCAAATCGAATACTAATCAATACTAATCTTATGACCTAAAAGTTCCAATGGGACTATTTATAAGGCCCCAAACCGACATAGACACAAAACAGACCAAATTGGACTTAAAACACGTAAGCCCAGATTTTGACCGCCTAAGACTTGTCGCGGTCGCGACCAGATGTCGCGCCCACGCTGACTCCCCAGCACCAAATTCACTTTATGACCATGATTTTTTGCGTCCGCGTTGCGTCCACCGCGTCCAAAATTTATATCCACCTCGACACGAACGACGAACCAAACCGAATCAGATTTAAGGCACAATTCCTAACAATCTCCTATTTAAATTGAATCCACAAACGACATGACTTCTCCAGACAAAGTTCCACCTCCATTTTGAATCCTCACACAGATTCAAACAGAATGTACTGAATGTATCCAAACAATCTAAATGCGCCAGATGTATCCAATGTACCAGATGCGCCATAAATACCCAAACATACGAGTGACTCCTCATACCCAAATTATTCCAAACAATGGGACACTAACAGCTTTAACAACACCAGAACCAAAGAAAGTTGAACCTTGCATTAAATACAAAGTTCCTCTTTGAACGACCTTCAAAATCACGTTCGAACCCTTACAGACGTTCAAAACTCCACCTTTACCTTTGAAACTTAGGAAAATTAGATTCCTCGTCATAAGTGGAACATGCTTGACATCGTTCAACGTGCACAGTCTAGCATCATGTGTCCTAACCTTGATTGAGCCTATTTCAACCGTCTTGCATTTGGAACCAGTGGCCAAAAAGATATTACCACCTTTCACTTGCTTATAGGTTGCGAACCACTCCCTACACGGACATATATGGTAAGACACCCCAAAGTCGAGAACTCACGCATCAGATTTATTTGTTTGTTTCTCAGCAACTAGGACCAAATCATCATCGGAGTCGGTGCCAACTCCTTCAACAGCATCAACAATACTTTCCTGCTTCTGCTTCAACTTTGGACATGCAAGCTTCCAATGCCCTGTCTCCCTACAATAGTTGCAAATATCTCCTAGTTTAGGACCTTTGGGGCCTGAATTCTTCTTGAACTTCTTTTTCTCCAAATTTCCCCCGATTACCACTGACTCCCAGCATAGTAGCCTGATCTCCTGTAATTGTAATAGTCGCCTGGTGGCGCAACTCTCTAGAATGCAGCGATGATCTCACCTCTTACAGAGATACATAATCTTCTCCAATAACAAATGACTGCACAAAATTCTCATACGACGGCGGCAAAGAAACCAAAAAAAGCAAAGCAGCATCCTCATCTTCTATTTTAACATCAATGTTACACAATTCTAATAGGATTATGTTCAATTGATCTAAGTATTCGCGAAGAGACTGACCTTCTTGCATACGCAGCTCGAACAAATGTTACTTCAAAAGCAACTTATTGGTAAGTGACTTTGTCATGTACAACTTCTCTAATTTCGACCATGACGCTTGTGCAGTTTCCTCCCCTGCTACCTCAGTAATAATGTCGTTTTCGAGACACATCATGATCATTGAGTGCGCTTTCTCCTCAAGAACAGCCATCTCGGCAAACACCGGTACCTCGGCCTCTCCCTGTGAATTTTTTCGATCTTCACGTTCATCCCAAACATCTTTCCCACCAAATTGTGAAAACTCGAACCAAGCTCTTGATACCAGTTGCTGGGAAATAACGCAGCAGGAAAGATAAATACGAATAAAAGTAAATGATAGATCGACAATCAAAGAACACCGAATTTAACTTTGTTCGCTAACAACTTGTTAACTACGTCAATGACCAAATGAGAGGAAACAAATTCAATATATCAAAGTGTTTACAATATAGGACGTCACTATCCTAACAAACAGAGACAAATTGAGTATCAAATCAATGGATACTCGACCAAAATTAATTCTCCACACTCTAATGACCAAAACCAAATTGAATACTAATCAATACTAATCTTATGACCTAAAACCACCAATTAGACTATTTATAAGCCCCCAAACCGACCTAAACACAAAATAAATTAAATTGGGCCTAAATCATGTAAGCCCAGATTTTGACCACCTAAGACTTGTCGCGGCTGCGACCAGATGTCGCGCCCACGCTGACTCCTTAGTTCCAAATTCACTTTACAACCATGATTTGTTGCGGCCGCGTCAAAAATTTATCTCCACTTTGATACGAACGACGAACCAAATCGAATCATATACAAGACATAATTTTTAACAATATCAGGATAAACAACGAGCATTTTGGAAAGAGGTTCATTAAGAGCAGACTGATTATTTTAATTATAATTATATATGAAAATTAAGCGTCATGAAAGTTTTTATATCCTAGAAATGGGCGTAACTGCATTTGCCTCTATTAACATATGTCTTGTATCGTATTAAAAAGTAGAAATATAGTAGTCGTATGTAATATTATTAGTCAAACATTTCCAACCAAATTACAAAACTTGGAATATGCGCATCCCCCAACCCACACCACACCCAGAGAAATAAAGAAAATTCGTAAACATTTTCACATTGGTCATCTCTATCATTACAAATCAAGGTTCCCACTCTCCACTTTTAGCACTATTACATTAATGACCGGTTCTTCAAGGACCCCAGAAACCTCGGCAAACCCACACCCGCTCGCCACTTCATTTGCCACCTCATTCATGTCTCTCCTTAACTCCCCCGCCGCCGAACTTGCTGATCGCCTTCCCAAATTCAAGTCCCTACCTCCGCCCTCCCTCCCCATATCTCCGCCCTCCGCTGCCTGGTTCGCTATCCCTCCGGGCCTCAGCCCCGCTGATCTTCTCGATTCTCCTATTCTTCTCTCCTCTTCTCACGTATGTTCTTTAAAAACTCACTCTTCATTCAAATTTATTTGATCCAGATTGGTCTTTACCGAACTTTAAGGATACTACTGTTTTGTTTTGGAAATACAGATTTTGCCATCTCCCACTACAGGGACTTTTCCGATTCAGGGCTTCAACGGGAACAACAATTCCGACGAAGATATCAAGATTGAAAAAAACATCTCTGATTTCTCTTTCCGTCCCCAAAAAGTATGTGCAGATTCCTGATCCAATAGTATTCTTGTCCATTTTTTATTTGTTTAAATCATCTCAAAATCGTTGAAATTCAGGGAGATGAACAAACATGCGGCTACCAAGAGAACAGCATATCACTATCAGACAAATCGAATATGAAATCTGATGATATTGATCAAACACAGAGCGTTTCCCCAGAATCAAACGATCAATTTGTAAAGGACAAGAGAAAGTCAGACGATGGATATAACTGGAGAAAATACGGTCAGAAACAAGTGAAGGGGAGCGAAAATCCAAGAAGCTACTACAAATGTACATATCCCAATTGCCCCACTAAAAAGAAGGTGGAAAGATCTTTCGATGGACAGATTACTGAAATTGTGTACAGAAGCAACCATAACCACCCAAAACCTCAGTCGTCATCTTCATCATCTTCTTCTGCAGTAGTCAACCCCGAGCAGTCTTATGGTTCGAACTCTTCGGTATCTGTGGGGGACGATGAGTTTGAGCAGAGCTCTCAGAAGAGGGTATTTGTTGGAGATGAGGTTGATGAGGAAGAGCCTCATGATCTTAAGAGATGGTGAGTTTTGATTCATTTTAGTATTATGCTGTTATGAGTAGTAAAATTGTTTTCTTGGACTCCTGTGTCAATTAATCATGTGCTAATTTAGTAGTGGTATGATTTTAGGAAAGTTGAAGGTGAAAGTGAAGGTGTTTCGGCAATAGGGAACAGGGCTGTAAGAGAACCAAGAGTTGTAGTTCAAACAACAAGCGACATAGATATACTTGATGATGGTTACAGATGGAGAAAGTATGGTCAGAAAGTGGTTAAGGGTAATCCAAATCCCAGGTAAGAAGCTATTTCTGTTAGCAAACTTGATGTCTTCAACCAGACTGATGTGTTCATTGTTGGTGATGCTAGGAGCTATTACAAGTGCACTACAGCAGGATGTCCTGTAAGAAAACACGTGGAACGAGCGTCTCACGATTTACGGTCAGTGATCACAACATATGAGGGAAAACACAACCACGACGTCCCAGCTCCTCGCAGAGCAACATCTAACAACAGCAGAGCTATGGCATTGCAGACTAACTCAAACTACCTACTCCCACCGACGATGGAAGCTCAACCACCCTATTCCGTAGAGCTGGGGATGCAACAGACTCAACCAAGCTTTGAATATTCATCTTTTTCTGGAGATAAGGATGATACGTTCTTAACTATTGAATTGAGTACTGCATAATATTTTCCTTTGAGCCACTTAAAAAAATTTCATGGTTTGGTAACTTCGGGTTTTGGATAAAAGAAATACTTTTTATTAGGAGTTGAATAGTGTAGGATTCGATTTGTTTATTGTTGATTTGTATTACTGATATGTTTTGTATATCTTAAGGAATACAGTATAGGAGATTTTGAGCTTATCTAAGCTTTGTATACGATTCTTTGGTATTATTCGAGTATTTCCTTTTTCCAAAGCATTTCAATTTTCCTTTCCTTTATGGCCTTGTAAAAAATCAAATTTCATACTCCCTCCGTCTCAACTAACTTGTCACACTTTCCATTTTAATCTGTTTCACTTAACTTTTCACACTCTTATTCTCTCACAATTTCTACCCTCAAAATCTCCACACCAAATTTTCACCTTTAAAAAGTCAAAGAAAAAGCAAAATCTGTTTATTCTTGACATCCGTGTCCGGTCAACTGCAACAAGTTAGTACATCTGCAACAAGTTGCTGGGACTCCCTCCGTTTCAAAATAAGTGGTGATTTAACATTTTTTTGTAAAAATTAAGGATTCATAAAAATGACAAATATATCTATACAAAATCCATTTAATTTGGTATGTTTTGTGAAATAAGGAAATAATCAACTACATTAAGTAGGTTCTTTAGGGTAAAATTGAAAGAATTGTGATTTTTTTTGTTAAAACGACGCTTATTTTGAAATTCTTTAGCTTCTCTTAAACAATATTTAATTTGAAACGGGGGAGTACTTTATTTATAATCTTAATAAGTTATTGGGAAAATTGGTAAAAATATCCTTTATGTTTTCCATAATTATAAAATCATCATGTATGTTTACCACTTTACAAAATTGCTCTGTAATTTAACAAAAAATTGTAATAATGCCCCGTCACCGGCAATTCCCTGTAACCCATCCGGTTACAGGTTGACGTGGCACAAGAAAACTGATGTGTAATCGGATTTTAAACACGTGTTACACCAGAGAATTATATTAACTAAATAAAAAGCACAAAATTACCACATCATCATCTTCCTCCCCCTCCCCCCACCATTTTCGCTCCACCTGCAACTGCCAACACCGCCCCCGCCCCCCACCCCACCCCTCCCCACCCCACCATTTTCACTCCACTTGAAACATCATCTTCCCTTTATTGATTCCTCCACCTCCACCAACCTCAGCCCCTAGTTTCTCAGATTCCGTCATTATTGTATTCTTACTCTGAAATTATCTATTTTCATATCCCTACTATATTATTTTTCTTGAAAAGAATTAGAATATCTGGCGAATATTCTCACATATCCAGTTGTCAAAATTGAGCTTTTGTCTACCCATTTGCTCAAAATGAAATCTTGAGTGCAGAAGGTTGTAGATTTCTTCTGGAAAATCTTGAGTGGTAATATGAAAGGAGAAAAATAGGAAATAACGAAAATGAGGGCCTCAAATTGCCATATGCAGACTTGCTGGTGAAGTATGTTTCATCGTCTGACGGGATTTAAGAATCTGGAAGAAAAGGATTTGGTGGATAAGAAGAAGGAAAATCCTTCATTAAGAAGGCAGATTAGTGGCGGAATTGCAGTGGCCACTTCGAGGACTGCAATGGCTCCACTAGAGACGATTAGGACTCACTTGATAGTGGGTAGCAATGGCCATTCAAGTACAAATGTTGCAGGTGGAGTGAAAAGGGGGGTGGTGACAGTTGTAGGTTTTTGAGTGAAAATGGTGGGGGAAGGGGGAGGAAGATGATGATGTGAAAAATAGTTAGTTTAATTTAATATAAAAGTATTTAGAATGCCAACTAAGTCATACCAAAACCAAAATCGATTACACATCAGTTTTCTTGTGCCACGTGAACCTGTAACAGGATGGGTTACATGGAATTGCCGGTGACAGGGCATTATTACCAATTTTTGTTAAATTACAGGGCAATTTTGTAAAGTGGTAAACATACAGGATGATTTTATAATTATGAAAAACCTAAAGGACATTTTTACCAATTTTTCCTAAGTTATTTATGGTCACTTATTGTTATAAAATTCTTTATAAATTATTTGAAATCATTTTTAGATTATTTTTAATAACAACTGATTGTTGTAGAAAAAAATCAAACGCATTTGAGATAACTTTTTGTCGTCTCAAATATATTATTTCTGACCGAGTTATTGAGACGACTAATGAGAACAGCTAGATTGAATGACTGCCTTTTTCTAGAGAGAGACTCTCCTCCTCTCCAGAAACCCTAGAAATTTCAGAAACTCTTTTCACCTTCACCGCCTCCTTTATGGCGGCGAGGTGAGCACCTCGCTCCCGTTAGCCACTGGGGGGGGGGGGGTTGAGGAGATTTCCCACCTTTACCATCGAAAGTACCAGATCTAGCCCCAAACCAAGTGAAGAATGCTCCCCCGAGATCTTTTCTGCGAGTTGCTGGATCCTCAATCGCGGAGAAGCTGGAGAGCAGATCTGCTAAAAAGTTGTTCGATCTGCGAGCGGTGGAGTCTTTTTGCTCTACGGGGGTCTACAGAGGAACACCTATTGTCCAGTTCTCCGAGTAGGAGATTGATGAGTTAGCTATACAATGCAAATTCGTCTTGATCGGTAACTTTTTGCATGGATGCCCTCCGTTTAAAAGATTACAGGCGAGTTTATCTGATTTTAGATTCGTTGGATCACTATTCATAGGGGCCATTAACAGTAAACATATTATGCTTAGACTGACTAATGAGGATGATTTTTAGAGGTTGTGGGCTAAGCAATTAGTCCATGTTTCTGGATATCCGATGTGCATGTTTAAATGGACGAAGGAATTTGATATCAAATCGGAGTCCCCAGTGGTTCCGTGGGTATCTTTCCCGGAAGTTCCTCTGCATCATTTTTATAAGAAGGCCTTGTATAAAATTGCTTCCTTGGTTGGATCGCCTTTGAGAATTGATGAGGCAACAACTGATAGATCTAGACCTAGTGTGGCTAGAGTCTATATTAAGTTTGATTTGTCTTTACCTAAAATTGAGGAAATTTTTATAGGATGTGGGGAAAACTTGATAACACAAAAAATTATTTACGAAAAAACTGCCTAGCTACTATTCAAAATGTAAACATCTTGGTCACTTAGAAATAGATTACTTTAGTGAGGAATATAAAAAGAAGCTAGCTGCTAAAGCTATGCAAGAACCAGAAACATAGAGAACTGGAAAACAATGGGTTCCAAGAGAGTCTGGACCAAGAGCTAATGACTCTCAAGTAACTGATCCCAATGATGATGTAGTGATTGTAGAAGCGAATAATAATACCGCGTCAAGAGTGGCTAGCAAAGAGGAGGTGGCTTCTCCTAATAGAGTTGAAGTTGCCCCTATAACTAAGGAGATGGGTGGGCAGAGTATTGGTAACACCAATCCCCTAGATAAGGGGAAAGGCATTGCCTACTCACCCCCAGTCTCAGCTGAGCATCAAAATGGGGTAGAATCTGATAAAGGGTCTTGCAGTGATGTTGTTAAAAAAACTTGAGGGTCAGGATCTATAAGATTTGATCCCTTGGAACAAATTTAAGTGCATGCAAATTCTTTTGCTAAACCGGATATATCTATTGATGATGATGCTTGCATTTTTTAGAATAATTCCAATATTAACCAACCTGTTCACATGTCTCCATTGCATGAGATGATTGAGGACAAGGAGGAAGAAAAACAGTGGGATGAGGAATGGGAATTGGACACAAGGAAGCTGGGAGAAATGAAGAGGCTAAAAAATATGAAGAAAAAGAACACTGGCCCTCTTGTTATGCATACAAGAAGAGGGACAATTTTCACAAAAGGTAATACTTCTACTTCTAAAAGATGATAGTAATAACTTGGGATCTGAGAGGGATTGATAATAAAATAAAATTAAACCTATTTGAAAAACCTTATAAAAAGAAAAACACCTGATATTCTTGTTGTGCTTGAGGCAAAGTGTGATAAACCTGAACCTTTCTTGCTACAATATTTTGGATTTCAATATGTGTTAGTCAATAAAAATGCTAAAATTTGGTTGATATTGAAAGATCCAGTGAAGATTAATTTGTTGTTTGCTTCTGATCAATGTCTGGATGTTGAAATTTGCAATGATGTGGTTGGTGTTAAATTCTATGCTACCTTTGTTTATGCTTCTTGTAAGAGCAAAAACAGAGTTCTTCTATGGGATGAACTTAGGATGGCCTCACATTTTTCTTACCCTTGGATTATGAGTAGGGATTTCAACATTATACTCACTACTGAGGAAAAGAAGGGTGGGGGACCACTTAAGATCAAATCTATGGATGAATTTGGGAGTATGATTTTGGATTGTGGGTTAGAGGATGCTGGTTTTTCTGGTAATCCTTTTACTTGGCATACAAATCATGAATTTGTTAGACTAGATAGAGTCCTGATTTCTCGTAAATGGTTGGACCATTTTACCAAATTCGAAGTCAAGCACCTGGTCAAAGGCCCTTCAGACCATTGCCCTCTCTTAATGTCATTTTCTTCTGATAAGCTGGTCCATAAATCCTCCTTTAGATTTTTAAATGCTTGGACAAAACATCATGATTTTTATAGGAATGTGGAAGAGTCCTGGAATCATCCTACTGGCCAATTGGGCATGGTCAATGTTCAACAAAAAATGTTTAGACTAAAAGCATGTCTTAAACACCGGAATAAAGCTGTTTTTGGAAACATTTTGGACAAAGTTAAATCTGCTGAGGCTAATCTTCTTGAACAAGAAAAATATTATCTTAATAATCTAAGTGATTCCGAGCTTCTAGTGCTTAAGCAAAAACAAGCAGAAGTAACTCATTGCTTAGAAGAATCCTTTTGGCAACAGAAATTTGCTTGCAAATGACTCAAGGAAGGAGAAAAAATACTGCCTATTACCATGCTTTAGTAAGAAAAAAGAGATTTAGAAATAAAATTAAAGAGATTAAGGTGAATGATGTACCTGTTGCCGACCCCTCTCTTATTCTATCTTCAGCTTGTGAATTTTTTGAAAAAAAATGTTCACTACTGAGGGATGTAATTTGAGCAGCCCTATTTTTAGCATTATTAAACCACTCCTCAACAATGATGATGCACTTGGGCTAATTGCTAGCCTAGAGCTAAATGAGGTTAAGGAGGCAGTATTTAATGTTGACAAACATAGCATGGCAGGGTCAGATGGTTTTTCAGCGTTGTTCTTTCAATACTGTTGGGATATTGTTAAAACTGGTTTACTTACTGCTGCAAAAGAATTTCTTCTTGGGGATTCCCATGCCAAGAAGTTTCACTTGCGCTTCCATTTCACTTATCCCAAAGAAATAACATTCTGATAAATGGTCTGATTTCTAGCCTATCAGTCTTTGTAATGTGGTTAATAAGATATTTACTAAGATGGTAAATAATAGGCTGGCTCATCTTCTTCCTACATTAATCCCCCCACTGCAGAGTGGTTTTGTCCCTACTAGGAATATATCAGATAACATCATCTTAGCTCAAGAAATGGTTCATGATCTTAATAATAAAACAAAAAATGGGAGAATGATTTTAAAAATAGACCTTCAGAAGGCATATGACATATTGAATGGGAGGGGGGGGGGGGGCATTATATAAGGTGCTTGAATTACTGGGATTTCCTGCTTTGTTTATAGCTTATGTGAGAAATAGCATAGAGAATTCTTGGTTTTCTTTGATCATTAATGGTGAGCTAACTAGTTTCTTCAAGAAAGTCTAATAGGGGAATTAGGCAAGGAGATCCATTATCTCCTAGTCTATTTGCTCTATTCTCTACACTGCTCACTAATGGTTTAACTGAACTATTTGACATTTACTCTGGACTGAGATTTTATAAGAAAGGTTTGTTAATACCCTCCCTCTCTTTTGCTGATGATAGTGTTGTATTTACCTCCACTGATATATCTTGTTTAAAAGAATTGTTGCACTTTCTAAACTGTTTTGAGTCTGCCTCTAGACAAAAAGTGAACTATACTGAGAGTTCTGTCATTTTTGGGAAAACAGTCACTACTTATAAAAAGAGGAAGATTTTGGAACTTTCAAATTTTGTAGAAGAGGATTTGCCTTTTAAATATCTTGGTGTTCCTTTATACAAAGGGAGAGTAAAAAACAGTTTTTTTCAAGAGCTTCTTAAGAAAATTAAATCCAGACTTTCAGGTTGGGATAAATTGTTTTTAAGCATGGGGGGTGGGATGGAACTCATAAAAGTGTACTTGCTTCAATTCCTCTCTACACCTTACGGGTTGTAGGACCTACAAAAACTGTTGTCAATAGACTCCATAGACTATTCAACAATTTTTTATGGGGATCGAAATCTGATGAGAGGAAGATACACTGGTCCTCCTGGGACAAGGTGTGTTTTCCTAAAGAAGAGGGTGGACTTGGCTTAAGAAATCTGAATGAGCCATTTGCAGTGCATGCTTGGTGTCAGTTCTTACAGAAATACCTTAAGCTCACTCACCCCTTCAATGCAGATGTGGAGAGGAATCAGTCTCATTTTTGGAGAAGATTACTTAAAATTCAGGAGTTTAATGAAAGAAATGTTTTTTGGAGATTGAGAAGGGGTGATCTTTCCTTTTGGTTTGATAATTGGATTAGTGATTCTCCCTTGTGTAGATTTGTTGGGGTGTTTAATTGTAATGAACTTGTTAAGGATTATTGGAACAATAATGGATGGAAACTTGATACTTTGTCTATTGTATTACCTGCTCAAGCGGTTGAGAAAATTACTTTGTTGTTTGTGGACCCTAATAGCCCCGATAAACCAGTCTAGAAACTTACCACCAATGACCTCTTCACTTTCTCTTCGGCCTAGAATGCCCTGAGAGTGCATAAGCCCTTAATAGCTTGGCACTCAATAATGTGGCATAAATCTGTTTTGAATACTCATAAAAAAATTGTTTGGAGGTTAGTCAATTCCTTTATTCTCTTTGATGATAACCTGAGAAAGCGCGGATTTGAGCTTGTCTCTGTTTGTCCTTTCTGTTATAAGTTTTGTGAAGAGGTTAATCATACCTGGATAAACTGCTAATACTCTATTTCAATCTGACAACATTTTGCAACTCTTTTTCAGATCGAAATACCCAATAATTGCTCTATCAGGAGAATGCTTGAAATTTGGTTTAAAAACAGCTATACTGCAGAGCATATCAAAGCTTCCTTGCCTTTCCTTGTATTCTGGTTCATTTGGTATGCTTGAAATCTGACCAAATTTCAGGGCCAAGTCCTGCCAGCCAACCAAATCCAACGTTTGGTGGTGGACAAGCTAAGAGTTGCCTCGATGGCTTGTTTATTGGGATTTTGGAAGAGCAGCTGGAACTTGGCAGTTGTTTGGCAGATTCCTTTGAGAATCAGAGAAGCAAAAAATCGTTTTTGATTCATTGGTATCCCCCAAATGATGATAATTTTAAACTAAATATTGATGGGGCTAGTAAGGGTATCCCTGGCTTGGCCGCTGCTGGTGGATTAATACGTGATTAGCACAACAATTTTGTTGCTAGTTTCTGGAAGTTTTTGCAAATTACAGATAATTTTATAGCTGAGTTAACAACAATTGTAGAAAGAATCCAGCTATGTAGAAAGCTGAGGATAGCCAAAATTTGGCTTGAAGTGGATGCCATGCCGGTGTTGAGAATGCTCAAAATTAATGGTGTCGGGGGCTGGCAACATGAGGGGTTGTATGCAGATTTTCTGCGACTCACAAGAGGGATGGAAATACGAGTCTCGCACATCCATAGAGAAGGAAACAATGCAGCTGATCACTTGGCCAACAAAGCCGTCCAAGAAGCAATCATCTTTGAATTCTTTGAGATTGATAAATGTAATAGTTTAAAGGGTTACATCATGTTAGATGCTTTAGCTTTGCCAAATTTTAGGTTTCCTTGATTTTCATTACTAAAATGGTTCATGCTCCTTCTACGTATGTAAACTTCCAAGAGATTATTAATATACAGGTTTGAGGATGTGCTTAATCCCTCCATCATGCTGATGGTTTACCAAAATAAAAAATAAAAAAAATTGAGACGACTAATTAGTGACGGTATATTATCTCTAACAATAACATTATAACAAATAATTATTATTTGAGATCGCCTTTTTATTATACCAAAAGACTATTTTTGCTGTAGTATTAGTTAAAAGGAAACAAAAAAGTAGATCTATAGATATGGATGCAACCTCAAAAGTATAATCTATCTACATAGAAGAGGGAACTTCAAATTTCCACTCAAATTAGCTTCCGCCAACTTGACCTGGAAAAATATTTGCAGGTCAGTTTTTTGTTTTCTCCCTTTTCGCTGTCAATTAACAGCTATAATATATATTAAACGAATTAGAGAATTGCAAAACTAGGCGAGGGCCTAGCAGAGTGATTGCTAACGGGAAAGCACTGAAAATTCGGAGGTGGCGCTTTCGACACTTAGCGACCTTTGCTCTAGTTTAATTATTTTATGGAAAACGTAGTATTTGTTAAATGTATTAGAAAAATTACAAACACATGTGATGGGCTAGTGGTGTTGTATTTGAAAACTTACAAAAGCACGCCATGGCCTAGTGATGTGACGGAGATAGAAGAAGAATTTTAAAGATATTATCATTATAGTTATAAATTGTTTTTAATTTGATAGAATTTATTTTTTAGAATAATTCTTTGATTTATTTTCTATTTAGATTAGGATTTATTTTTTAAGGACCAAGTATTTAATTAGTATAAGTATGGATATTCTACATTAGTATTTCATTATATCATGCGAATCCTTCTCGGATGAGATTGGTGATGGTAGTTCTGATGACCCACCAATTAATGACAAGGAGATTAATGATGCAAATTTCTCACGAGGAATACGCCAATCGATTATTGGATGTGACTCGGATGAGATTGGTGATGGTAGTTCTGATGACCCACCAATTAATGACAAGGAGATAAATGATGCAAATTTCTCACGAGGAATACGCCAATCGATTTTGGGATGTGTTTGTCTTCAAGGCTAAAAAATTTCGAGCACTGCCATGGTTGTGGTTGATGCATTTGTTTTTTATGTTTTTGCTCACATGGTCAACAAGTTTGTGAATTTTATTGTTGCTCCCTGGATACATGAGTATTAATATATTTTGTCCCATCTTCGCACGTATGCAACCTAAGCAACCTGCACTAGACGAATCCTCATCAGGGAGAGGAGAATAATGGACATAAAGAAGAATTATTAGGATATTATCTTTATAGTTATAGAATATATTTAAACTTGCATTGTTAGAATTTATCTTTTAGAATATTTCTTTTGATTTATTTCTTATTTAAATTAGGATTTGTTTCTTAGGGACCAATTATTTTGCTATTATAAGCAGGGATATCGTACATTGTATTAAATAGTTGATTTGATATTTTGATAATTGAAAACGAGTTTTTATTCCCGTTTATATCTCTTTCCGAGTATTCTCATAATCAACTAATTTAGACGCGCATATTATTGTTTCTTTCATGCTTCTCCCTGCATCATGATGTTTAGCTGATGGGAAGAGTTTGGCAATGCAGTCCCTACCACATATCGTTTTAAAATAGTTTGTGTATCATGATGTTTAGCTGACGGGAAGAGTTTGGCAATGCAGTCCCTACCACATATCGTTTTAAAATAGTTTGTGTATTTATTTAATAATAAATAATAAATTAATTTTTAATAGTTATTAGTAATAAATATTAATTAATTCAATCCCCTTAAAGATATCAATTAGTTCAACAATAATTAATTCATGATTAACTATACTTCTTTATTTTTTTTAATTATTTCTATTTTTTTAGATTTTTTATTTTATTTTTATTATTTTTATTTGTTTCATTTTTTGTTTCATTAATTATTACTTTTTATTTAAAGAAAGAAAACTAATATCTACAAGTAATACTATTAGGATAAACAAGTAATACATTTTAGATAAACAATCAATACCATTACTCGTAATCTTGTCGCTACTAATTTAACTAATACATATCTCTTTAAACGTAATATTTTATATATATCATTACGTATAGTATAGATTGTTTAACTACGAACTATTACTTTAAATGCTTTATAATATTCATTTTTTTGGGAAGAAATACTAATAAAACTAATATCTACAAGTAATATTATTAGAATAAACAAGTAGCTCCTTTTAGTTAAACCGTCTATTTTATTACGTACTTGTAATCTTGTTTTTACCAGTTTAACTAATACATATTTTTTTAAAGTAATATTTTATCTATATCGTAAGATATAGTATAGTTGTTTAACTAAAAATGATTAGTTTAATATGTTAACGTATTAACTTTATTAGGAAGAAATATTAATTTATATTTGTGCTAATTTTGTTGGGAAGTATAATATTGAAAAACTAAAACTAATATCTACAAGTAATACTGTTAAGACTAATTTAGTTTTGAGTTGGGATGTGAAAGGTAGATAATGTGGGGTAGAATTGCACTGTTCATTATTATTAGTAACTGGTATACTTGTTTGTTTGTTATGAAGTATTAATCTTTATTAATTTCCAAAAATTTACTGTAGTTGGTGTTTGACATTTGTGATAGATGCAACTAAGTACATTCCCGGAAATGCCCATATAGAGATACTTTATTTCAACGAATTACTTTTCTCCACAGGACAAACAAGCTTCTTCTTCTCACAACATTCGATCCAAAACACTGTTCAAGTTCTCAATTCATCCCCTATTCACTAATTTGTGTGTTAACATTTCTTATATACTTTTGAGTTTCTTTCCTTATGTTTTGGGGTAATGTTTGTTTGTTAGTTTTTTTTTTTCTTTTTTGTTTGTACTTCCTTTTCCATTAGCTTTCTTGTAGGCTAGGGCTTACCATTGCAGTTGATGGTCCGATCTTAAATAAACCCCCTTTCTACTGAAGTAAATCATAAAAAGCATGGTTTAATTTTCCCTCTAGATTATGTTGTCTTTTTCTCAGATGAGAAGTATCATTGTCATTTTATCACCATCCAGTACATTTGTTGGATTCATTGAGCAAATACACCCGAGTATTCCGAACATTATTTTTGAGGAATCAATCATCTAATGACTATTGCACCTAACTAGGGTGCTGAGAAAGTTAATCAGTTCTATCTCATAGAGTGAAATGAAATTGTTAAAAGCAGATGAGTTTGGTGATAGCAATGTACTGATATGAATTAAAAATAAGAGAGCATCTACTAAAGGCAAATTTAGCCAAAGTTGTCTAAACAAAATTATGTGATGCAACAAAGTGACATGGACAAAAAATGCTAACTTCATTCACTGTACTAGTATTAATTTTTTTATTTAGTTGATTCTCCATGACCAAACGTATGCATCTCGTTAGCATTTCCATTTTTATTTTTATTGTGATGTGAAAACACGGGATAAACAGGTTGCTAGTATTCCACTTTTGTTTTCTTGTTGCATAATTTCTTCTTGAAATTGTTAATAACTGCAACATGTCGATTGAGGTTTTAAAGTATTGAGATATGGATAGGCTCGTTTAATATTGCTCAACATATCTTAATATTTGGTTTTCCAAATAACAACCAAGCATTTACGTAACATGAAGCACGATTCTGATGAACAAGGGTATCAAGTTTGTATTTGTATGTTGTACTTTAGCAATCACAAATTTGTCATTGATTTGTTTTCAAACATGTTGGCATAATTTTACATGCTATCATTGTCCTATAATTGATCCCAGGCAGCTTACCTATGTATAAAAATCATGTGTCAAATGTGTTATCGTATATTTCAATATCATTACGATATGTACTTAAAAATCCTCTTTTCTTTAAAGATGGACACTCGTGGTAGTAATCAGAGAAGGGAAAGCAATGTATCTTCGCGTTTTAGAATTCCTCAAATGACGATGGGTTGTGGTTTGGTTGAAGCTACAAGATGAGGATACATACATGTAATAAGGCCGCAACCTCGGACGTCGTTTCATGTCTTGCCCGATCCGAGGGGTAAGAGCTTTACAAAATTTGCACTTGATTCAGATAAAAAAAACAACGTATACTTTAAATTTTGTGGTTCATCGGATAATACTTGTACTTATTTTATTGGTGCAACACGGAGACGCCCGGCCACTCGATGGAAGTTGTTCACATGTTAGAAAAGATTGAAAGCCTACGAGAACGAAATCACTCTATACAAGCTTCCGCAGAAAAGGTTGAAGACTATTGCTTTTGCATGTTTGATTTGTACTTTGCCATGTTTTGTAATACTTGTAACTCAACTTTGATTGGAGAATCTTTGTTTTAATTTTATTTTATTTTATTTATGTCTTTTGAATTGAATGTTTTAAACCTGCTACACTTATTAATTGCTACTAGGTTATTTAGTATGTACTCCTTCAATGTAAAAAATTACTACCAAAATTCTTGCATATGTAAAATAAATGCTATGAAATGTTCCATCACTAAAAATCGAAAAAGATAGCAAAAGAAAAAATAGCTAGCAATGTGAAGTCATGGAAGCACACTACCTCCAACAATGGAGATTCTTCACGATTGGAGATTTTTTGTCCATTTATTCACTACCTACCCGTATGAGACAAGTCCTTTATAATTGATTGACCTCTCACTGTTTGCAACTATTTCATATCTTTTCTCCGCTATAGAAAGCAATCTTTTTGGGAGACATATGTCCGTGTGCATCTTAGAGCTCTATAAATTGAGGCAACCTAATGACATTATGCAGCGCAAGACATTTACTCACATCGCATTTCACCTATAGTATTCTTAAGTACCCTATCCCTGCTAGAATGATTGATGCCACTCCGGGAAGTCCCTCCCAATATGCTTTTTTCTACAACAATAAGTGGAGTGAGGAGATGGATGAGGTTTTCATTTACAAAATTCTTGATCAACGAAGGTATGGCAATTAAAATCCCAACATGGGAACCTTTCATGCGCTTCTAATTGCTCAAGGGATGGTCGCCATTTGGTATTCTGACGACCTAAATTGGGATGACATTGTTATCCAAACCATCGAGCTTTGAAAATGCTATGAGACATTCAAGGCGATATTCGAGCACAATAATGTTCGGTGGGATAGATCGTACAACAAAGAGTGGGTTTAGCGCCCTACTTGGAAGTATATCATCCAAGTACTCCAATGTTAGATTGCAAACTTAAAATTTTATCTTTATTTGTTCATTAGTAAGATTTTTTAAATACATAAATATTTCAGAGTTACCCATTTTCTAAGGCATATTATTACGAAGGTGAGCCCCAATATGATAACCTCCAGAAGTTATTTAATAGAACCTGCTCCGCCCAATGATATCGAAGTTATGATCATTAGCGATGGAACCATCCCAGTTGAGGGAGTGGAGAGTAACCCCGGTGCACTGTTTGTGGCATCGGATGACGAAGATGAGCTGGTGTCTCCCGTTTTCGATGAGAAATAAAAAGCTCTTAAGAAGCTATTTAGTGAACTTATCATGCCGAATTTATACTCTTTTTTTTATGTCGATGAGAACAACTCTTTGGGCTCCTCGAACTCAACACTGGACAAAGACAATAAATTCCCCGTCAGGCACAAGTTCACAAAAAACGATACGTCCAAAACAGGTGGGTCGAGCTCTTGTGTTTCTTCGAGTTTGGTTAAGTGGTTCCATTTCTCAGGGGGTAATAAATGAGAAAAGCTCTAATTTTGTAAGGCTTGGTCATGAGGTTATCTTCTATTATTTCAGCATATGTTTGTATTTATGTCCTGTAGATGTCAGTTCAATATCATCAAGTGATCATAGTATGTAATAGAGGATTTGAGGAGTCAGAAACCGGGTTCAGTATGTGGAAAACCGGCCTAGAAAATCGGGTTTTAGCCGGATCAGTTATAAGGGTTAAAAAGGAACCGGAGTCAAGGTGGTTATAACTGTCATGTGCAACGGATTAGAACCGTTGCAGGTAAAACCGTTGTTGAAAGCCCGTCTAACAGTTTTGTGCAGTTGAGAATATAATTGGTTGCAACTGCTGCTACTTCCTGATTCGAGCTCTATCCTTTATATACATTAAAACCACTTGAAGTTGCGAGTTGATACACATTATTCTCCCTCTGTAAACACTACTCAATCATTAGAATTAGTTAGCTAGGGTTCTTGAGCTCAATTCGGTCTGTGAATTGGGGGTTTCTAGTTTTCTGGATTAATTCTTGTAATTGATTGATCAGTGGAGTGAATTGAGGTGTATAGAGCCTCCGTGTATGTAGATCACATTGATTGAACCACGTAAAATCCTTTAAGTTCTTCATTTTATGTTCCTTAACTGTGTTCGGTTTCATTTGGCCGAATTCTTTGTTGTTTTTTCATTCTCTCTTGGTTCGAGTGTTGTTTGTGTGTGTGATAAGAGTGATTACCTAACAAGTGGCGCCGTCTGTGGGAAGCTTGCGCATACACTCGAAGAGGAAAGGAAAATGGCTGGAGTGAAGATGGATGTGGAGAAGTTTTCAGGTAAAAATGACTTCTCACTTTGGAAAATCAAAATGAATGCTGTATTGGTTCAAAATGGTTTAGACTCTGCACTTCTTCCTGTTGATCAATGGTTTGATGCTGAGAAACCGAAGTTTCCAGAAGTGGACAAGAAGGCTTTAAGCCTGATATTTCTGTGTTTGGGTGATAAACCCCTGAGGGAGATATCAAGGTGCAAGAATGCAGTAGAGGCATGGGGAAAATTGGAAGAACTTTATCAATCCAAGTCAATATCAAACAAACTATTTCTGAAGCAGAAATTGATGTCTTTCAAGATTACTAATGATAAGGCCATTTCTGATCAACTTGATAAATTTGTCAAGATGATTGAAGAACTAGAAGACCTGGGTGTGAACTTGGAGGATGATGATAAGGCTTTGATGGTGTTGAATGTTCTTCCAAAGTCTATGGAAAGCTTCAAGGATGCATTGATGTTTGGGAGGGATAGAAAGGTCAGTTATGAGTCTATCCTCTCAGCTTTGAAGACAAAGTGTTTTCAAACTCAAGAAGATAAGGGCTCCACACAGGCTAGAGAAGGCTTGAGCATAAAGTTCAAAAAGAACTACCAAAAGAAGAAGTTCCAGGGATTCAAGGATAACAAAGCTGGAACTCAGAATTCAAAGAAGAATGAAGACTGGGTTGAAAATAGAAAGTGTTTCAAGTGCAAGCAAACTGGACATTTGAAGAAGGATTGCCCACAGAAGAAGAAGAAACAGGAAAATCAGAGGGCAGAAGTGGCTGTGACTGAACATCAAGATGACACCCCTGAAGTTTTAAACATCACAGACATAAAGATGGAAAAGGAATGGGTTCTTGATACATGTTGTTCATTCCACATGTGCCCTAATGAATCCTGGTTCAAGGACTTAAAGAAAGAAGATGGTGGATGTGTACTACTGGGAAATGACCACTCCTGCAGAGTTAAAGGCACAGGATCAGTTTAGATCAAGATGTATGATGGAGTCATTAGGACCATTTCACAAGTGAGGTATGTTCCTGGTCTTAAAAGAAACCTCCTATCTCTTGGTTCTCTTGTAGCAAATGGCTGTCAGTTCAACTCCATATATGGGTATCTTCATATCACTAAACACAACAAGCTGGTAATCAAGGGAAGGCAACACAATGTCCTGTTTATTTTGATTGGATCTCCTGTGATAGGTTGTGTTGAATCTGTGATAAGTAGAGAGGACTTCATGAAGTGGCATAAAAGACTGGGTCATATTGGAGAGAAAGAGTTGAAGGAGCTATCCAAGAGGGGTATAATTGGTGAAATAGGAAATCAAACACTTGAGTTCTGTGATAAATGTGCTTTAGGAAAGGACAATAAACTGCCTTATGCTAAAGGGATACATTCTACTCAAGAACCACTCGATTATCTACACTCTGACATATGGGGGCCTTCAAGGACAGAGACACATGGAGGAGGAAGGTATTTCATATCCATCATTGATGATTACAGTAGAAAAATATGGGTATATGTCTTGAGGAACAAAAGTGATGCATTCCTTAAGTTTAAAACATGGTTGAGCCAGGTGGAGAATCTAAGAGGGAAGAAATTGAAACATCTTAGGACTGATAATGGCTTGGAATATCTATCTACTGAGTTCACAAGGTTTTGTGAAGATAAAGGCATCATAAGGCACAGAACTGTCCCATTGAACCCTCAACAAAATAGGGTTGCTGAAAGGTTTAACAGGACCGTGCTTGAGAAAGTTAGATGTATGCTGATTGATGCTGGATTACCCAAATCCTTCTGGGGAGAAACACTGAACACTGCATGTTATTTGATAAATAGATCACCATCATCAACTCTAGGATTTAAGACTCCAGAAGAAGTTTGGAGTGGAAAGGTACCAAACTATAATGGCTTGAGAGTGTTTGGTTGTCTGGCCTATGCTCACATCAGGCAAGACAAACTTGATGCAAGGGCACAGAGGTGTGTGTTCCTAGGATATCCTGAGGGCATCAAAGGCTACAAGTTATGGTGTTTGGACCAAGGAAACCAGAAACTCTTGATAAGTAGAGATGTAAGATTTAATGAGGCTGTGATGGGATACAACTCTACTGGAAGTCAAGAAGAAGCTGATGGTGCTGTAGAATCTGAAAGAATTTCCATTCAGGTGGAGCCTACTGATGAAGAAAAGACACCAGAGAAAAATGCTCAAGCTCAACCAGGAAATGACAGTTCATCAGAAGAGGATGAAGATCAACTTCTGAGATTTGAAATCTCAGGTTGAAATCTTAGAACTTATAGCATTGGTAGAGATAGACCAAGAAGGCAAATCCACAGGCCTGATTTCTATGGACAAGCTAGGAGTGTCTACTATGCATTGAGTGTAGCAGAAGACCTGGAGTTTCAAGAGCCAAGCAGTTTCAAGGAAACAATCAACTGCAGTGAAAGTGAACACTGGATAGGGGCCATGATGGAGGAAATGGAATCTCTGGAGAGAAACCAAACTTGGAAACTTGTAGACAAACCAAAAGGGCAGAAGTTAGTCAGCTCAAAGTGGATCTACAAGAAGAAGGTGGAGGCTGGAAAGGCTGATAAAATCAGATACAAGGCAAGGCTTGTAGCAAGGGGCTTTACACAAAGGGAAGGCATTGATTATAATGAGGTAGTCTCTCCTGTTGTGAAGCATTGCTCTATTAGGCTACTTTTATCTAAAGTTACACAAGAAGACATGGAACTACAATAGTTAGATGTTAAGACAGCATTCCTGCATGGTGATCTCATTGAAAGAATATACATGAAGCAACCTGAGGGCTTTGTGATTCCAGGAGATGAAGAGAAGGTCTGTTTTCTCAGAAAATCACTTTATGGTTTGAAGCAGAGCCCAAGGCAGTGGAACAAGAAGTTCAATGAGTTTATGATTAATGCAGGTATCATTAGAAGCTTGTATGACAGTTGTGTATACTTTAATAAGGGTTCAAGGCTTGAACAAGTATTTCTGTTATTGTATGTGGATGATATGCTCATTGCTAGCATGAGTATGCACAAAATACAATAGTTAAAGGGAAGATTGAGCTCAGAATTTGACATGAAGGATCTTGGAGAAGCAAGGAAGATTCTGGGGATGGATATCATCAGAAGAAGGAATTCTGGCACACTTTGGCTCTCACAGAAGCAGTATTTGCAGAAGGTTGTGGAGAGATTTCACATGCATGAGTCAAGGCCAATAAGTATTCCAGTTAACCAACAAACCAAGCTATCCAAAGAACAATGTCCAAAGACAGAAGCATAGGAGATTCACATGAGGAATGTTCCATATGCCAGTGGTGTTGGCAGCTTGATGTATGGAATGATATGCAGCAGGCCAGATTTGGCCTATAGTGTTTCTCTGGTAAGCAGGTACATGTCAAATCCTGGAGAGGCTCATTGGAAAGTTTTGAAGCAAGTCTTGAGATATTTGAAAGGTTCAGTCAGTGTAGGTCTGAAGTTTCAGAAACAAGAAGCTGGTGTTGTACCTCTTGTTGGATATGCTGATGCAGATTTTGCTGGGAACCTAGATACAGGGAAATCTGTTACAGGATATGTTTGTACCTTGTATGGGAAAAGCTGTAAGCTGTAAAAGTGTGCAACAACCTGTGGTTGCTTTATCAACAACTGAGGCAAAATACATTGCCTTAACTGAGGCAATCAAGGAAGCTTTGTGGCTCAAAGGAATTCTTAAAGACTTAGGGATCAGACAAGGGTGTGTTACCATTCAATGTGATAATCAGAGTGCTCTTCACTTGGTAAAACACCAAGCATTTCATCAGAGGTCTAAGCATATTGATTTTAGACTTCACTTTGCAAGAGAGTTAATTGAAGCAGGATCTGTTGAGGTGAAGAAGGTTCATACTATGGATAATGCAGCTGATTTTCTAACCAAAGCAGTTGCTGGGAGTAAGATGGTTCATTGCTCAAGCCTAATAAGGCTTGAACAGTGTGATTAGACCTGGAAGACAAGGCAGAATGAGGTGATGAAGTACACTTGAATTCATTGAGGTGGAGATTTGTAGATGTCAGTTCAATATCATCAAGTGATCATAGTTTGTAGTAGAGCATTTGAGGAGTCAGGAACCGGGTTCAGTATGTGGAAAACCGGGCTAGAAAACTGGGTTTTAGCCTGATCAGTTATAAGGGTTAAAAAGAAACCGGAGTCAAGGCGGTTATAACTGCCATGTGCAACGGATTAGAACCGTTGCAGGTAAAACCGTTGTTGAAAGCCCGTCTAACAGTTTTGTGCAGTTGAGAATAGAATTGGTTGCAGCTGCTGCTACTTCCTGATTCGAGCTCTATCCTTTATATACATTGAAACCACTTGAAGTTGCGAGCCGATACATGTTATTCTCCCTCTGTAAACACTACTCAATCATTAGAATTAGTTAGCTAGGGTTCTTGAGCTCAATTCGGTCTGTGAATTAGGGGTTTCTAGTTTTCTGGATTAATTCTTGTAATTGATTGATCAGTGGAGTGTATTGAGGTGTATAGAGCCTCCGTGTATGTAGATCACATTAATCGAACCATGTAAAATCCTTTCAGTTCTTCATTTTATGTTCCTGTTCTGTGTTCGGTTTCATTTGGCCGAATTCTTTGTTGTTTTTTCATTCTCTCTTGGATCGAGTGTTGTTTGTGTGTGTGATAAGAGTGATTACCTAACACGTCTTTATGAGTTTGTAATTCATAAGAAACCTTGGGTTTCAGTAGGTTGTATCTGGTACATAATCAATATGCATCTCCGGTAATAAAGATAAAGTTGTGTTTCTTTTCGGTTGGTATTTTAATATTCTAGTGAGTGTAATTAAGTTTTATATTTTTTGAATCATCATGTTTTCATTAAAAATGAGCCACAAACATCCCTTGTATAATGGACTGAACCATGGCAGCCTTTCCCTAGTCTGACATACTGAAAAAATAGGTATAGTTCTTTCGAGTTGTTGCAAATTGGGCTACCTGAACTTGAGATTCAAGCGTGAGACTTATCATACTTCGTCCCATCTGTTGGGCAAGATCTCCCATATATTCTGCTATCTCCCCATCCTTATTTTTGTCTTATAACAAAATGAAATCATTGTCGTGATAAAATTCCTACATGCCATCATCCATCTTTCGTTTCTTTTCTTTGCTGCTACTTTAGTTGTAGTTACATTCCTTTTGATTCATTTCGCTGATTCCATGTCATTGAAAAGGATTAGTCTAACCAAAAAAGACTAGAGTGTTGCCATTGTTGTTGAGAAGGTCCTGCACCACATCTGCGAAAGCCTCGGCCTATTCCCCCAGTGCTAGGTCCTTACTGAAATTATGCCCCACTCGGTATAGAAAGGGAAGTTTTTCTTTTGCATTGTAGGAGCATATACATCACATTAATTACATAAAGCAAGCAACTAATAATTTCTACTAGTTTCACATTCCAATTGAAAATGTCAAATTATTATTATCTCCCAGTAAAAATGAATAGCTAACCTTGATTGCTTGTTGCCAGATTTCGCCATTTGCATCGACTTCGTGGCTCTCATTCAATGTAGCCCCACTCTTGCCTAAAATTAATTAAATGATTTCGTATTAGCTTTTCCACACGTGGATCTTGGAATTAATATGTGGATCAACCTTTAAATAAGGTATTGGGAAAGCCTGTTGCATCCACTTCTCACACGTACTGAGGTACCGACTCTTAAATTCGTTGTTAGTCTTCCGGCCTCTGGCCACGAGGTCTCTCAAGGTGAAAATTAGTTGTTTCTCTTCCTAAATACTCCATGTCCTTCGACTCTTATCATTCTTTGTCTTTGAGGCACGAGGAGCTCGAGAACATGAGCCACTGTCCATAACCTGACAAAACTCACAAAGCATCATCGTGCCTCGATAAAAAGTGCATACCAAACAACATAGAGCCTCAACTTAATCAAGCCATTCAAATAAAATTTATAGAATACTTAATAAGAAACAATGGGCATATCTAAGATATATAAATAAAACTAGAATAACTCCAACAACATTGCATTCAACGAAGTATTACATGAAGTTCGCTCAGTCAATATCAGAATGATAATAAATAAAAAGTAAACAATAAGTAAAGCAAAACCACATTAGTAAGCCAACTGAGATTGCAATCATGAGCACAACAAGACAAGATTAACAAGTATCACAAGTTCAACAAGGTAGGTCTTGCAACTTGAACATTAGTAAACCGGAATAAGGTAATGTCTTCACAAATAAAGTCTACAAAAAAGTCTCAAATAGTTAAAAATGTAAACCACAAATAACATGCATAAAGTAGGTTATTGTTATACATGTGTTAACACATTAAAATTAGAATGAAATACAGATAGCATCAATTATCATTTCGTATCTCTAGTGCAAGTTTTCCCTCCAATCTCACCACACTTGAGACAGTTCGACTTCTTAATGAAGTCATCTAGCTCGACATTATCTTCAGTAAAGAGGTCGGGCACCTCAACTGCCATCGGATCTATAGCCATGTTAGCTCGTATGAAATTATATTTGAGACAATTAAGTGTAATCCAGATTCAAACCTTTGTAGGGTAGAAAGAATTGCTCCTAAGGATACTCAACCTTCCGCAAGTATCGAAAATGATCGCTCAATCATATTACACACCTTCAAATATTTTTGAACAATTCATGGGAATTTGCAGGACCATGTGGTGCTACATCCCACTCTTTTAAATGGTTATCTTACACCTTGATAAGGTGCAAGAAAACCATGTCCATTAATGTAGCCACCATCAACTAAGTAATAATTTCCTGTAACTTTTGAATAAAATATTAAAGGATCTAGTTCAACTTTACAAGGAATGTTTCATTTGAAATTAGTTTAATACCATTTGGGATTTTTAGTCCACTTGGTTGTGAGATAGCATTGCAACCCTACTATAGGCAGTAGACACTTTCCAACCGGTCCGCACATGTATGAAATTCATATTCCGATCACATCCAAGCAACACGTTTACCGAAATGTTTCATTTTCTACTCCTATAATTGGGTATGTCCTGTGTGCTAACCTTAACTGGAATGTATGTTCCATCTAATGCACCAACATAGCCGTACATGCATGCAAAGTGCATATTTTTACACATATTTATTCATATAAATATAAAGAAATTCAATGTTTTTATATTTATTTTACCTTAAATTATTCCAACGCTCATCAATGCAGTCATCGAATACAAGTTCCAGGTTTACAAGTATAATGGTGGGCAATTTAAGAAATGTGGCAAGGACCTGGTGAAGTGTTTCATTAATGTGTATCACGATCTCTTAGAAACTGACCTCAACAACATAATTCTAATTGTGATGTGGAAGAACATTATGAACATTGCTATTTGATTACCCACTAAATAATTTCGGGTGCGAGAAATGCCTCTTATATTCTCTAGGAGATAACTAAGGTGGCGGAAACAATCCATACTCACATGTAGGTGAGTTTTACAAGTCTCGTCACTAGAGGGTGTGATAAATTTAACTTGTTCTAAGTGATTGGTAATCTTATGTTTTATCTACAGTGAATTACTCTATTATTACTTCTTTGACTCCGACGTTGCAGTTATAGGTAATAAAGGTCATAAACATGACAAATAAGTTAACATCTATCATTAGCTCCTCAACGACAACACATAGTTCCTCGAGGACAATACAAACATCCATTTCTTTGGAAAGAAAAGAAAACAAAATAAGGTCCCATGAGTTGTTTGAAGGCAACATTATCTACATTTATAAAGATAGAAATTCTAATATTCATCTTATCACTGATGAACTAAATTTGCGATTTCAATTAAAATAAACATGTAATTAGGTAAGTGAAAATATTTCCCAAAGTTTCTCCATTTTTTAAACTTTCATCAAACATAAATATATACTCCCTCCGTCCCAAATAAACTTGTACTGGCTCCTTAACACACACATTAAGAAAAGTTACTTTTTGATATTTGTTGACTTTGTCAAATCTGCTTTTGCCTTTATTAGCAGAAAAATGAGGGAAGGATTAGGATATTAATCCTTCCCTCCTATTTTTAGGAACTCAAACCTGCTGGACCTGATTCCTCACAACAGTGCTGGAAAAGTGCAAATCATAAAGAAATTTCAAACATACTTTAAATTTAAGATGAACAGTGAAGTGGGAAAAAAGATCCTATCAGAATTTTTTTATAGAAAACCTATTTTACAAGTCCAAACAAAAATGTTCAAATTTACAATTCCCTCCTAAAAATTTGAGTTCCTAACTAAATGGCTATAAATACAACATTAAATGAGCCAAAAATCACACTTCATCTTCAACTTTCAGCAAGAGTAGTTCTTCAAAAAAATTCAAACCAAAATGACTTGCATCAAAATTGGGAAAAAGTTAGCTCCATTAGACCGGATCCTAATTGCTCAGTTCTTAATGGCTAACAACACATCTAGTGTTGAACATCATGGAAAAATCAAGGAAGGTTACATCATTTGAAGTTAATCGTCGAACAGTTCAATACATATGAGAGGCTGCAAGAAAACAAATGTTAGAAGGTCTAGCTATTACATTGAAGCCCAAAAAAGAAAGTATTATGGTGATTAAAACTGAGTTAGATGTGGAGATGATGAAAAAAATACCATTTTCAAATAGACGCACCATAAAAAGACTAGCCAAAGGTTTAAATGTGAGCAAAAGCAAGGTGGGCAGATGGGTGAAAGTCGGTGTGTTCAAACCTCACACAAATGCCATCAAACCTGCTTTAACAGAAGCAACCATGCTGCAAAGGCTGAAGTACAGCCTCAGCTCATTGCACTTTAACCGGCAAACAAGTAAAATCAGGTATGAATCAATGCACAATGTCATTCACATTGACGAGAAATGGTTTTACATGCAAAACTGCACCGAAAGAGCGTACAAATTGGCAGATGAAGATGACCCGTATAGATCATGCAAAAGCAAGCGATATATCCCTAAAGTGATGTTATATATGCTGTGGCAAGACCACAATACTCAAGCCAAGGTGATCTTTTGTTTGGTGGAAAGATTAGAATCTTTCCATTCACAACCCAAGAACCGGCTCAAAGAAACAGTAAAAACAGATCAAGAGGGACATTAGTCACAAAGCTAATTTACTCAATAATCAAAAAAGTCATCCAAGAATGCATTTTGCAACATGTATGTGTTTTAGCTATCTGAAATCCAATCATTATTCAACTAATTTATAGAGTAAGCCTCCTAATTGTGTTCCAACTGCATTAATGCCTTTAGAACACAATGGTGACTTTACTTTCATATTTGGTCACATTTCAACAGATCATACCAGCAATTAAAGCCAAATGGCCACCAACAGTAAGTGAGAATATCATAATCTAGCAAGATAATGCCAAGCCACATATAAGCAACTTTTATGAAGATTTTAGAATGGCTGCAACAACATATGATTAGAATATTCAATTAGTATGTCAGCTACCTAATTCACCGGATACCAATGTGTTGGATTTGGGGTTTTTCAGAGTAGTTCAATCGCTCCAAGTGGAAACTTCATCACACACTATTTAACAACTAGTCAGAAATGTGATTAAATCTTTTGAAGATTTTTTAGGTAAGCAAGCTTAACAACATTTTCCTAAGCTTACAGGCTTGTTGATCGAAGTTATGAAGTTAAAGGGACACAATGGTTACAAGCTGCCCCATTTCAGAAAATCAGCCTTAGTTAGAGAGGGAACACTGGCTATAACTCTAGAGGTTGATGAAGCACTAGTGAGGGAAGAGATAGAACATTTGATAGCTCATGAACAAGCAGCTGGTTAGTATGATATTGGTGGAATGATGACTGATCTAGGATATGCTTGGGGACTGTTTTCACTTTATTTTTCATTTTGGGAATATGTTTACAGTTTAAACACATCGAATGTGTGCATTTCGGTTAAGCTGTAAACACTCAGATTTCAAATATTTAATCTTCAGTAAATATTGACTCATTTATTTACAAATTATCATTTTATTTAAACAACTGAACCCTCAGAAAAGTATAATCACAGGGTTATTTAAGCAACAAAGACCCTAATTCCAGGTAAATTGAGTATGCAAGTTCATTTAGGACGGGAAAAGTATCCAACATATCAAAAAAATCGGACAACAAAGTAGGATACCACCAACAGTTTTTTTTTTTTTTTTTTTTTTTTTTTTTTTTTTTTTTAAAAGTGTCACAAATTTAAACTATCAGTACCCAAAATGGACATAATCTAGTTTAAACAACTCACAACCGATCAATAATTAGCAAAGAAACATGCCACCGATAAAGTTTTTTTTTCGTCACAAATTTAAACTATCAGCAGCCAAAATGGACATCATCTAGTTTAAACAACTCACAACCCAATCAATAATCAGCAAGAAAAATGGACAGCAAAGCAACATGCCACCAACATTTTCCTATCAACACAGCATCACATATTTAAACTATCAGCAGTCAAAATCCAAATCATCAATTTAAACTATTAACAACCTAATCAATTACCAGCACAAAAAATAAATAGCAAAGAAGCAAGCCACCAACATTTTTCTATCAAAATCGTCTCACTCTTTCTAACTATTAGACACAAACGTCCACATTATCTAATTTAAAGATTTTTTCCACTCAGTACTGTAGAAAGATCATACAAGCATAGATCAGTTCGTAGGAAACAAGAGAGTCACATGCCCATTAAACGCGAAACTATAGCATATCGCATAAAATAAATCTCGAGATTGTGTCACAAACACCAAGAAAGGAAGGGTTAAAGAAAAATAACCTTCACAAAACCCGGAAACCACAGAGTCAAAGACTCAAGGAAAAACCTCATTTTCTCCTTCGACTCAAGCCATTCGTTCACCACCTTAATCCCAGAATCCAAACCTTCGCTTTCTCGAACAAACTGACACACTTGCACAGAGGCAGAACATGATAACACGTTATTTATGCATGTATTTATGTCGATTTAGGATCATATTCTATATCATTTACGTGCATATTTGACCGGCATTTAGTTATATTAATAATATTTGGGTTATTTGACGTGTTTTGACTTGTTTTAAGGTATTTTGAGCATTTTCAGGCTACCGGACGAGGAAACAAGTTGGAAAAGAGTGAAAACCGGGCCAAAAGAGTGAAAACCGTCGAAGAACCGGTCCAAACCGGTCCGAACCGGTCTGAACCGGTCCAGGAGCAAAACCGGGCAAGAAACGACACGGCCGCGTCACAAAGCAACACGGCCGTGTCAAAAGTGGCCTGCAACGCGTTGTGAGTTCTGGAATAGAACACGGCCGTGTCACTCAAGCAACACGGCCGTGTCAAATTGTTGCTGGAAAAGTGGATTGTGCAATGCAACACGGCCGTGTCACTTAAGCAACACGGCCGTGTCAGAAGGGTTTTTATGCGAAGATTTCATATTTTTAATAGGATTTTGAGCCTATCTTTCCCAAGATTCGTCCCTAACTCTATAAAAAGGACCCCAAGCTCTAGGAAAAAGGGGATCAATCATCAAGAACATAAATTACATCACCTTGGAAGACAAGGAAGACGAAGATCATCGAGACGGAGTCATCCGGGTTTATTTATTCTTTTCTAGTTTAATTCTTTACAATGTTTTTATTAAGATTTTGTATTGGATTATTGCTAGGCATGAGTAGCTAAGCTATTCGTGTCCTAGGGTTAGAAAGTAGGGATTTTTATAACAATGTTTTGATTTATGATTTAATCTATTAATTCCGTTCTTTATGTGTTTTATCCCTATGTTTATGCTTAAACTGAATTTAGCTTGATCACCTAGATTTAGTAATTTAGTTTAACAATTCCGCTTCGAGAGGAGGGAATTGCTATCAGACTTAGAACATAGAGCGCAGTTGTCTATGACTGTGTAGGCCGTGGCTTAAGATCGTTTGGGAGTTATTAGGTTTAATTGACTCGAGAGGGTAATTAGCTTAATTAATCAACGGTTTAATCGCTTCGAGAGAAGGATTAGATTATTGTCGTGCCGCCTAATAAACACTAGAATTGGTAAATTAATAGGTTAATCATATTCCACATTGAAATAATATCCTGAAATCGAAGCCCTAGGATACCTTTTCTCTTTGATTGTTAGTTTTCGTGTTTCCTAAGTTTGAAGTTATATTTAATTGAGTAGTTTAATTAGTAAAATCAACCTTTAAAACTTAGTATCTAGTTAGGACATTCCTAGAGTATTAGGGTATCAAACTACCTAAAACTATTCCTTGTGGGATCGACCTTGACAATAGTACTACACCTACATCCGTACACTTGCGGAACACTAGGTTAGAAACCGACGTGTCAAGTTTTGGCGCCGTTGCCGGGGAATATGATTTAGCGCTTAGTTTTTATCTTGAAAAATAGGAGGAAACTAGACTAGATTTTATTTTTTTCGTATTTTTAATTTTAATTTTCGTTTTTATTTTTGGGTCAATTTTTGTATTACGCGGTAGTTCTTGTTTTTTGTGTTCGCAGGCTTCGTATGCTCACCAGATCAAAAGGGAAAGAAACCCTTCTTCCTTTCGATCCGGAAATTGAAGCGACAGCTCGCAGACACCGAACTAGAAGAAACGCCGCATCTGAGATGGAGAACCCACCACAGCATCCGAATCAAGATGACGCACTTAACAGAGTACTGACAGCTCTGGCACGGTTGGATGATCAAGTCACGAACATACAGCAGCAGCTACCTCCACAAGGGCCACAGCTACAACAGCAATACGGCCCAATTCAGATAGACCCAGCTGCAGGCGATGAAGATGACACGCCTATTAGCGACTGCTTGAAGCCCAGTCCAAATCAGCATGCAGGAGGAGTACAACCTCCACCACTCAATGCCAACAATTTCGAGCTGAAGCCTGCACTAATCAATATAGTGCAGCAAAATCAGTATGGGGGAAGTGCGTTGGAGGATCCGAATGCACATCTGATCAAGTTTCGCAGACTGGCCGACACAATCAAGATCAATCATGTGCCGCACGAGCAAGTCAAGATGAGACTGTTCCCTTTCTCATTGAAGGACAGAGCATTACAGTGGTTCAATTCACTAGAAGACATCAGAGATTGGGAAGACTTGAGTACTTCTTTCCTGTTGAAGTACTTTCCACCAAGCAAGATGCTCGACCTGCAGAACCAGATCAATCAGTTCAAACAGCTGGACCAAGAGCCATTCGGAGAGGCTTGGGAGCGATTCCGGGATCTTATCCGGAGTTGCCCTCAACATGGGTTCACCAAGAAGCAGCAAGTATGCAAGTTCTACAATGGTCTACTTGCTCCGACTAGAAACCAAGTGGATGCAGCTGCGGGTGGAAGTTTGATGGAGAAGTCAGTGAGGATGGCATTCTCAATCCTGGACGCGATGGCCAGAACGAGCTACCAATGGTCGAATGAGAGAAACATGCCAAGGAGGGTAGCCAGTGTCCAAAAAGTCGAGCCCGTCAATAATGAGCCAATTGAAAAGCTCACAGCACAAGTAACAGCATTGACGAGCCAGGTGAATCTGCTAACTAATCTGACGTTAGCACAACAGCCAGGGGGTCCGGAAGAAGTTGAAGAAGTAAAATTTGTGAATCAACGAAACTTCAACAACTTCCAGAACAATCAGCCTCGGTACAATCAGTACCCTCAGAATCATCAGAACTTTTCATATGGGAACGCGCAAAATACACTTAATCCGCCACCCGGATTTGCTGTTACAAATGGCATGATCCATGACGGTAAGAAGCCATCACAAGAAGAGATCGCGATGTCACAATTCGAAAAGTATGATGAAAAGTTAGCTCAGTTGGAGAAGAAAGTGGATGGAAAATTCATGGAGCTAAACAAGCATATCACTGGGCAAGGGGCAGACATCAAGAGGCTCGAGAACACGTTGGTGCAGACTCAAGCTAGCATTGGAGAGTTGACATCAAACATGAGTCAGCTGATAAAGATAGTAGGAGCTCAACATAAGCAATGCCAATACCCGAGTGATACAGTGGTTAACCCGAAGGAGCACTGCAATATTGTGGAGCTAGATGAGCATGAAGAGAGCTTGAAGGACCAAGAAGCAAAGGAATCAAGCGAGGAAGTCAAAAACATTGAGAAGGAGGAGGTCAATACAATCATAGATAAGAAAACTTCATCTCCTATTCTTGATGAGTCTTTTGATTTTTGTTTTAAAAATTCGTTCTTTGCTAACCTTGATCCTTTAGAGCAATCTAGAGTTGTTGTTGTGAAACAGGAACCACTAAAGGAGAGAATCGAAGTTAAAGAGAAAACAAAGGAGTGGGAGGATGGAAAAGAGGCGACAAAGAAGAGACCGAGCAGGCCCAAGAAGAACGCAAACACAAGCATGAAACCAAGAAGAGCAACAAAAGCAAAAGATCCAGGGAGTTTTACTATTTCTTGCTCAATTGGTAGTCATGAATTTCATAATGTCATGTGTGACTTAGGGTCTAGCATAAACTTGATGTCTCTTAAGCAGTATAGACAATTAGGATTAAGGGAAATTAAACGGTCCTTTACTACTATCAAATTGGCGGATGGATCTTCATTAACGCCGTTGGGAGTAGCAGAGGATGTAGTGGTAAAAGTGCTAAATTTTGAATTCCCTAGTGATTTCTTAGTTGTTGACATGAAAGGGAGTGATGAATTCCCTTTTATCTTAGGAAGACCCTTCTTGGCAACTAGCCAAGCACTAATAGATGTACCTAAAGGGGAGTTGGTTTTTCGGGTTCAAAACGAAATAATCACACTCAACATACATAAATCGGGTCTAAGGGGTAGGCACAATTGTAGCATTATTTACACTACCCTAGCTGCTGTAGAAAATCCTCATGGCCCAAATAGCTCTTTAATTGGTCAGAAAACATCCGACTCGGGGTGGCTAGAAAATGGCTGATAGAAAAAGGACGTCCGGCTGATGACGTAAAACAAAGCGCTTGTCGGGAGGCAACCCGATGTTTATTGTTTTATTTTTTTGATTAATTTTATGTTTTTACTTGTATTTTAGTGTCTTATGTTTTTAGGAGTCAATATGGACGAGTGTTGCAAGAAACGGGGGTCGAAAAGACGAAAAATCGCATGAAGATGGAAATCAGAGTAACACGGCCGTGTCACTTTTCAACACGGCCGTGTCAAAATTGACGTCGAAGGGAGAAATCTTCTGGAATGCAACACGGCCGTGTCACAAAACGACACGGCCGCGTCAAAATCAGGCCCAAAAACCATTTTTGGTTCAAAAGCAACACGGCCGTGTCGGCCTTATAACACGGTTTCACACTGGAACGCAACACGGCCGTGTCACTCAACCGACACGGCCGTGTCACTCAACCGACACGGCCGTGTCAAAATCAGCCCAAAAACATCAATTTTGGCTCAAAAGTAACACGGCCGTGTCAGTACTTCAGCAGAAACAATGGAAAATTCAGAGCGTGATGCGGAGACGGCCGAACCAAGATTCAGTAGGAGCAAAAATGGCACGATTTCGGAGCTCGTAGGGATTTCAAAACACCGCCGTCGTCGAAACGATTTGTAAGTTAGCACCAAGGCGTACCACGTTTTTTTTCCTCCAAACATTGGCTTTCAGCCAAGTTTGGGGGAGGGGGTAGACCGTGGAACGTCTTGGCAGCTAGATTTCTAGTTTTGAGCTATTTTTTTTTTCGTTCGAGATTCTTGCTGTTAATTGCGGGTCCGTGTGCCCATTGTGCTGATTTTTATTGTTTCAATTGGTGTTATCGGGTCTGTGAGCCCAGTTATCTGATTTATCGGTGTTGTTGGGTCTGTGAGCCCGAGTTTAATTGCATATTGTGTCCATGTTGAGTCTTAGGAGTTAGAGTTTAGAGTCTTAGTAGTGCAGTTATTAGAGTCAATAAGAATAATAAAACCCGGAAATAGGTAACAAGTGAAAAAAATAATAAGAGAATAATAGGGAAAGATGGATGATGAATAGTTAATGATGAGATGGTTTAGATGAAAAAATGGCACATAATAGAGCATGAGAGGTGTTTTGAGACGAAATTGAGCTTGAACTGAGAATATTCAATCAAAATTTACCTTGTGAGAATTTGAGCCTAATTATACTCCAATTTTCGGAGTAAGATACTTTCTTTCGGTGTGAATTTGATTGAATATGTGTACTAGTCTCTAGAACTTGCCTTGAGTCTTTACTAAGAATGTGTCAAGTATATGTTGTGATTTAGGAAATGATCTTAGGCAACTTTTTGTTTAAGCCTATTTGTTCGAACCATGAAAATTGCCTTTGACCCATAATGAAAAAATTGTCCCTAGTTAGCCCAATTGAGCCTTATAGCCTTATTTATTCATAACCTAACAATGTCAGCCGAAACCTTTTGATTTAACTCTTTTGGCCATAATTGGATTAATCAAGTTAGAGGGAGGAGAATTGAAAGGAATTTTGGGTGAACAATTTGTGGGAAGGAATGCGAAGTAGGGATATTTTCAAAAGATGAAGGAAATAAGAGAAAAGTAATAGGTGAAAAGCGAAGAATAGCCTCTCCTAGAAAAAAAAAAAGAAAAGAGAAAAAGAAAAGAAGAAAAAAAAAAAAAAAAAAAAAAAGAAAAAAAAAAAAAATTTGTTATTATTAGTATTATAGAGGAGAGGCTAGAAAATAAAGTGCTTAAATTGTGAATTTTCTTAGAACATTCGGGTAGTCCCAAAAATGTGGTACCCACAGAATTGAAAAACACTTAAGTTGTATGGACTTGGGAAGGTGAAGAAGTCACTTTGCAAGGTGATTTGCTGAAATTTGAAGAGTGAGGTTGAGTGATTGTATTGAGGGGTAGTCGGGTTAGACGTAACTTGATTAGTCCAATGAATAGTCACTTATATCCAAATGTATCCCACCTTACCTTAAGCCCACATTACAACCAAAATAAAGACCTTTTTGATCTTTTATCACACATATCAAGTACGAGGTCTAGTGTAGACGATTGGCAAGCATATGGTAGGCTTTGCATGTAATTCAATATGAGTGAAAATTATTTTAGCCTAAACACTTGAGAGATGAGTGAAACACTTACCCGGTGAGGGTTGAATAATTCGAAAGTTCAAAGTCTCGAGATTAGTTGATTTACGCGTTATCACATATGCTCAAGTGAATTGTGTTGCCTAGTTGTTGTAAGAAAAATCAGACTGAAACTGAATTCATCATCTAGTCGCCCTAAACAAATGAATAATCACTTGTCATCTTTGTGTCTTTTTGTATGATGTTCGGGACGAACAACAGTTTAAGTTTGGGGGAGTTTGATAACACGTTATTTATGCATGTATTTAGGTCGATTTAGGATCATATTCTATATCATTTACGTGCATATTTGACCGGCATTTAGTTATATTAATAATATTTGGGTCATTTGACGTGTTTTGACTTGTTTTAAGGTATTTTGAGCATTTTCAGGCTACCGGACGAGGAAACAAGTTGGAAAAGAGTGAAAACCGGGCCAAAAGAGTGAAAACCGTCGAAGAACCGGTCCAAACCGGTCCGAACCGGTCTGAACCGGTCCAGGAGCAAAACCGGGCAAGAAACGACACGGCCGCGTCACAAAGCAACACGGCCGTGTCAAAAGTGGCCTGCAACGCGTTGTGAGTTCTGGAATAGAACACGGCCGTGTCACTCAAGCAACACGGCCGTGTCAAATTGTTGCTGGAAAAGTGGATTGTGCAATGCAACACGGCCGTGTCACTTAAGCAACACGGCCGTGTCAGAAGGGTTTTTATGCGAAGATTTCATATTTTTAATAGGATTTTGAGCCTATCTTTCCCAAGATTCGTCCCTAACTCTATAAAAAGGACCCCAAGCTCTAGGAAAAAGGGGATCAATCATCAAGAACATAAATTACATCACCTTGGAAGACAAGGAAGACGAAGATCATCGAGACGGAGTCATCCGGGTTTATTTATTCTTTTCTAGTTTAATTCTTTACAATGTTTTTATTAAGATTTTGTATTGGATTATTGCTAGGCATGAGTAGCTAAGCTATTCGTGTCCTAGGGTTAGAAAGTAGGGATTTTTATAACAATGTTTTGATTTATGATTTAATCTATTAATTCCGTTCTTTATGTGTTTTATCCCTATGTTTATGCTTAAACTGAATTTAGCTTGATCACCTAGATTTAGTAATTTAGTTTAACAATTCCGCTTCGAGAGGAGGGAATTGCTATCAGACTTAGAACATAGAGCGCAGTTGTCTATGACTGTGTAGGCCGTGGCTTAAGATCGTTTGGGAGTTATTAGGTTTAATTGACTCGAGAGGGTAATTAGCTTAATTAATCAACGGTTTAATCGCTTCGAGAGAAGGATTAGATTATTGTCGTGCCGCCTAATAAACACTAGAATTGGTAAATTAATAGGTTAATCATATTCCACATTGAAATAATATCCTGAAATCGAAGCCCTAGGATACCTTTTCTCTTTGATTGTTAGTTTTCGTGTTTCCTAAGTTTGAAGTTATATTTAATTGAGTAGTTTAATTAGTAAAATCAACCTTTAAAACTTAGTATCTAGTTAGGACATTCCTAGAGTATTAGGGTATCAAACTACCTAAAACTATTCCTTGTGGGATCGACCTTGACAATAGTACTACACCTACATCCGTACACTTGCGGAACACTAGGTTAGAAACCGACGAGTCAGAACACAAAGCAACTTTCAGATCTGGTTCCTTTTCCTCACGACAGGGCTGAAAATCCACCTGATTCGGGTTTCGAGAACTTATGAGCCCTCAGAATCAGATACGTAGTTACCAGGCAGAAGTGAGTCTTCACAGGAATCGAAGATCTCAGGTCTAAACATGGTGGACAAGGAAAATGGAGAGTGGATCTAGGATTAAGAGTGAAACAAGGGTAGAAGTTTCGAAGAGGTGGAAGATACGCAGCGGCGCAGGGAAGAAAGGGACCAAGATCTAGAGTGAGAAAGGGAATGATTCAATACTGCCATGGGGGTATTGGGTTGGGCTGGGGTAAATTAATTGTGGGTTATAATTAGTGGGCTGTTTAGATTAAGGGTAGTTTAATTTAATGTAGTTTTAGTGATGGAAAATTTGTAAATATAAGTGTATTGTGGGTTAGAAATTTAAAGTTTTGTTTCCTTATTTAGAAAGTGTGCAAAATGGTTAGGAGTGCCTGCTTTAGGAAGTATGCATGTTCATTCAGGGTGGACGGAGTAGTATACAACTCTACAAGATGACATAAAATAATTAGTGTAAATGGAGTTTTGAGTAATGATTGTTCTCCACAAAAGATTAGACCGCTCCGGCGGTCGTCAGTGTAAAATCACAAGATTAGAAATAGGATATTCGTAATAAAAGATTATTTCATTTATTGTGAAGACAGGATCTCATTCAGTTGTAGGTACAATATTTCTTCTTTCGTGTTTATATCTCTTACTATTTTCTCTCTCTATTTTCTGATGATCTATTACAATGGGGGTGTTGGGGTATTTATAAGCTTTGGAAGCTTCTCCCGCATGGTTGACATGTGTCTGCCAAGTGTCAAAGTCGGTGCCAGATGGCAGTTTGTTTGGTGTCATGCTTTTGTTGCTCATATGTTTCCCTTGTACTGTAATGATGACAGCGGTCTGTGGTCAAGGTCAGCGTTGTGCGGTCTACGGTGAGTCCGATGAGCGTTAGAGACGAAGGATCGATCCTCGGGTGGTCTTTCAATAGGGCAGAAAAACGGTCTGCTTCTGGACGGTCTCCGATCTTGTGTTCGCGGTCTTCCATCGAGCCTAAAAAAGACGCATAGAGAGATACGGTTTAGGTTTCTTGATCGTGCCTAGTCATCTTGTTTACAAAAATGCTATCCACAGAGGAAACACCATACATCTCAATGTAACAACGGGATAGACTTTGATTTTCATCCTGATGGAACAAATCTGACATTTTTCCATAAGAAAAGTTAGTGCGGAATTTCGACGTTATCAGTTTCTCAAGTTTTTTTTTTTTATATCAAAGGTATATGTTGTATTATAACCGACACTTCAGGCAGTGTTTTTCGGCAATTGTCCTTATGAGTTATGATCCTCGAAATTATCCTGTTATTGCCTTTTTCAATAGGACTATAAGAGTATGAGAGCCAGAGGTTGATCTGTTTTCTGTTGAGTCGTATTATCCCTTCTCGTAGCTTAGTTCCGATATTTGTTCCTTCTTTCCTCTTATAATCGTTAAGAGAAGGTAAAAAACGAATTGTTTGGAACCCTGCAAGTTAAGGGCCGCTTGGTTGGTGTTTAGGGGTAGGGAATGAGAATGAATGAGGACCCATTCTCATTTATGGTGCTTGGTACCTAATAAATAAGTTAATCAATACATCATTTTTTTAACAACTCTTCCACATTATTCCATAGTATGATTGACCCATCATTCATACCTATTACCATTGTCATTGATGATTTGCAACTAAGCGGGCCATTAGTTATGTTGTGATGACGTAAAACTTGTAAAGTCAAATTTCATAACAATGTGTTGTCTGATGCCAGCTTGCTGTAACGAAACTATACTGAAGCATAGGGAAACGACGTTGATAAAATTTTTATTTCTTCCAAAGAAGACCCACACCAGTTTGCACATGCAATAACCCGAACAAGAAATTGAGCTTTCATCTAATTAGTAAGGTTAGAGAGGCTGACCATAGTAGAGTAGCAGACAGAAGACTTGTGATTCTTTAAGGTTTTAAGCCTTATTCTTGTAGTTATAAAATCTTGCAGTTTTTATACGTTCCTTGTGTATGTGTGCGTATGTGTATGTACACGTTACAAGGAGAAATAGAACATTAGTTCAATAAGAATGATTCTATTTTATTTTGTTTCTTTTATTGGGAAAAAAACTAATTCCATCGTCTCATGAAGATTGAAGAGATAAATAAATGTTTATCATAAATAGAATGTTCCAAACGATTCTCTAACAATTTGTTTTTTTGCTAAAATCGAAATCGTCGCTTCCATTTGAATCTAAATGGCTTAAAAAGGTATCTATTTATTATTCATCCGACTTTTAGTTCTTCAAATCATCTCTCGGTTTTCGATAAAATAGCCAGGTCCCTGCATATTCAATATATAAATTTTTGTACGAGAAAAATTTATACTTCTTCTGTCCCAACTAATTTATCACAGTTGATCGGACACATTATATATTAAAAAAAATAATTTTCTTTTTCTTTATACTTTTTTAAAGGTGGAGATTAAGGGTGAAGATTTTGCAGATGGAGATTGTAAGAGAAATTTCCTTTTTAAGGGTGTGAAAAGTTAAGTGAGACGGATCAAAATTGAAAGTGTGACAAGTTAGCTAGGACGGAGGGAGTATTAGAAAGAGAGGACAATTTTGATTTTATTTATAAGAACTCAATAAGTTCTATTATAAATGAAAAACAGAAGAAACAAGCAAATAAAAGGAAATTGTGGAAATCACAACTGACTTCTCACAAATCAACAAAAACAAAGTAATTAATAAAACGATTACATGTCGTGGACTGACAGGTAAGGAAATCAGATAGAAAACCGGAACATATTACTATACAAAGCCAAACTTGTCTTGAGAATAATTATAGTAATATGGTGTCCAACAATAGCCAAAGAAAGATCCGTAGATGGAGACCACAAATTCGCTTAGAAGGTAGAAGTTGTGCCAAGCGAGATCGGTACTTCCGACATATGAGAAGCCGGATGAAGTTGTCATGTCGGCACTTGAGAAGCCATATGGCGGAACAAGAACGGTATTTCCGTCAGAAGCCAGCTGCTATCGGCGGAACGAGAATGGTACTGCCGTCATGAAGATGGATGGAATTGCCATCAATAGAAACGGGATGCACACAACACCTGGAGGCCATAAACTGAATCATAATCAAGAATAGAGAGGCTGGAGTTGGACCTATTGGAAAATTACGATTAACAATGATAATAACAAACGATAAACGAGAAGAATCGACAAAGTCAAAACAAAAACACCAAATTTAACGTGGTTCACTAACAATTTGTTAGCTACGTCCACGGTCAAATGAGAGAAACCAATCAATATCAAAAGAGTGCTTACAACATAGAACAAAGACAAACTTGGCCCTAGGTCAACTATCCAACTCTTCATCCTAACAAACAGAGACAAACTCGAGTATCAATCAATTGATACTCGACCAAAACCAAACTCTCCACACTCTATGATACGACTCTAAACCCGAAAATAGAGTCCCAAAACCAAATTGGATATTCTAAACCAAACACTACAACATAAATGAGCTAATGTAACACCCAAAAAGTGTTACCTATATACCAAAATATGTTACTAAAGACTTTATGTAACACTTTATTGGTGTTACATTTGTCGGTGCTGCCTAAAGTCTAATGTAATACTTTTGATGATTTTTAGTAACACTTTTAATAAGTGTTACATTAGATTTTAAATTGTAACACTTTATGGTAACACTAAAAAAATGTTACACATAACCCCCTTTATGTAACACTTTTAATTGAAAGAAAAAATAAAAAAGTTGTCATTGCTGGGTTTCGAACCCAGGTTGCTAAATTGCAGGAACTTAAGTGCAAAGTCTTAACCACTAGGCTACAATAACTTTTTTAGTTTTTTTTGTAAGAAAAACAATATATACACAAGATTTTGTTGTAACATCAATAAAATACACTCAAAATTAAGTTTTCATCAAACTACAATCTAACTTAATTTTATTTAGGTTACTCATATCAATTTGACACAATGTTTCCATTATTTTTTTTTTCATTTTCATCCACTTATATATATATATATATATTTAAAACTTATTTTATATCACATTAATTTCATACATCTAGTTATTGTATATAAATCTTAAGACATTATCATTAATTTTAATTACCATAATTTTATGTATTAAGACACCTTAATTATTGTTTTTTATAGATTTTAAATAAAAAAATAAACTTACAAACATGAAGATACATGACCAAATGTCCCAAGTCTAGGCTCTCACACTTAAGAAATGTATTCAAATTCTTAAAGCTACAAGTCTATTTTGTAATTGTTTAGTAAAACCACAAATAAGTCACAAATAAAATTTAATTTATTCTTAACGAATAAATAAATCTTTAGGTGCTCTAATAAATTGTAATTTTTGTAGGTCTGAGTCGATCATTTTCACTACTTATGTTACAGGCATTCTGTTGTAATAATTAAGATATAACACATGAGACAAATAAAAATAAAAGTCACATAAGAAAAATAATCCACAAATATTTAATTAGTTTAAAATAAAATAAATAATTTTATTATTTACAAGTGTTACTTATTTATAAGTGTTACATAAAAGTGTTACTTATTCAAAAGTGTTGCGTAAAAAGTGTTACTTATTTAAAAATGTTACCTAAATGTGTTACAATTTAAAAGTGTTACGTTCAAAGCGTTACATATTCTAAAAGTGTTGCACGAAAGTGTTACATATTTGCAGATGTTACAAAAGTGTTACATATTCATAAGTGTTACAAAAGTGTTACATAAAAGTCAAAATTTTAAAAGTGTTACAAACGAAATGTTACATAAAGTCATTTATGTTGTAGTGAAAAGAGTACCAAGTAACCAACAAATACCAATTCTAGAATATCCCAAATTGGCAACCTCTCTCTTGTCCTAACAAATCAATGACTGATCAATCAACCAATTGACCAATACAAATTACAAAGGCTATCGGACTATTTATAAGCCCCCAAAAACTTAATCCTAGACACAAAAGATATCACCCAAACCCAATCATAAACACAAAAGGAATCCAACTGGGCCTAAATAACTAAAGCCCATCTGCTGCGCCTCCTGACGTGTCGCGGTCGCGACCAAAATAGAACAATTGTTTCAACCAACTGGTCGCGCACGCGACTAGGATTCGCAGCCGCGAACTCTTCAACGATCACTTCTCGTCGCGGCCGCGTCCTCCGACGCTCCAAATTCCAATGACGTCCAAACCAAGCCCCCAACTCGATGCAAACGTCGATTCAAACTAAACCATATTCAAGGCACAAATTCCTAACAGGACCACACTAGAGGATCGAGTGCCCGCACGTTAAGGGCAATTAATATTTAAATTGTAGCACCAGGGTCGTTCGCCATGGCACCACGACCGCCACAAACATCGAAAGGGTGCTGCGAACGACGTTGGAAACCATCATTGAAGAAGGAAATGTGGCCATTGCGGATGACGGTGAGAAGATGAGAATGAATCTTTCACGTGGACTTGTGAAAATGATAACAGATCTATGCAAGACGTCCGGAAAAGATGTATTATAAAAATCATAATCACAAAGATAATAATATAGCCGTGTTAAAACGCTTGTGCATGTGGGAAGGGAACAAGGGTTCTGGCCGGCGGAGCCGCCGGTCATGGATCTGGTAACCTAGCGAGAGAGCGTTGAGCGACGTTGATTTTATTTATAAGAAGAAACTATTCGAAATCTGTCATAATTCTCTTGTTAGGAATCAATATCACCCTTAATGATGATTTACAATAGACGCATGCAATTTCAAAATTACATTGTAATTCGTATGTATAGTGGAGGAACATTACAGATGACCATTGTAGGATTATAATGAAACCATTTCACTTGCAGATACCATATCAAAGAAGCTAAATTGTGACTATGAATGAAGTATGCCCTTTGTTTTTGTAGGAGGGTGGTTGATCAAGTTGGAGCTCCCATCATCTAGTGGTTTAGGACATTTGGAATCCCACTAGGGTAGAGTACTATGAAGGGGGAGTTGAACCCTTGAACTCACTCTCACTTTCATTTATAACTACTTTTTGGTGCATTCTGTTGGAATTTAAAATCATCTTACGTTTCAAATTTACCTCATTTTTAAACACAATCTAAGACTTTTTTTTTTTTATGCATGTAGTTAGGTACTATATATGCATGTCTACTGGAAATTTTGCTTCTCTGTTTTTCCTGTACTCTGAAACTAGTTGCAAAAGGTTATTCCTCACCTCATTCCTTCTTTACTTTATTATATCTTCCGCATCCGATCATACCATAAACTTGCACTCTGTTGTCCATTGTCATTATTAGAGTCGGTCTTGACATTTTTTATGGTCCATGGCATAATTCAAAAAATTGGCTCCAATCAACATTTTTTTCACATAAAAACAATTGAACATAAAGTAACATAACATTTAACATTGTTTCTTTACAAATTAAACAATATTTTCAAGTTGTAGATACATATTCAATTTCTACACTTCAAAAGCCCATTCGTCGAGAATTATCAAAACTAAATTTTTTAGAAAATGATAATTTCGAAATTTAATTTAAATTAAAAAATTGATAGATTAAATGTAAAATGAATGAGAAAAGATATGAAGATTTCTAAGAATTTTGAAGTAAGAACTTGAAAGAAAGCATTGGATATTGTTCATCGAGCTAATGGCGAGTTTCTAATATTGAGATTAGGAAATATTTGTATTTTATTGGTTAGTTACCAAAACATCACGACATTTGATCTAATTTTCAATTACAACGTGACATTTAAAATTTATCAATGTTGGTCACCAACTATAGTATTTTTTCAATTACAACTTCTAAAAAAAAAAATGACACGTAATTGTGTCTCCATCACCACCGTTAGATGAACCCTAACAAGACCTTCATTTTCCCTCAATCAATTTGACAATTCATCGTTTTTATTGCTGTTAATCGGTGATGAAGTTATTATGTGACTTCTTCCACTCCCAATTAACAACAGTGAACTTGACGCATTGTGAAATTGATCGAGGATACATGAAAGTTTTGCCATGCGCAAATAATGATGGTGATGGCGACACAATCTGATGTAAAAAAATTAGTAGATGTTGTAATTGAAAAAAAATATAGTTGATGATCAAAATTAATAAGTTTTAAAAGTTATATTGCAATTGAAAATTATACCAAATGTCATGAATTTTTTGGTAATTAATCTTTATTTTATGCTTATAGTACTTTTTTTCTTCTATTTTATTTATTTGATTTCACTAGATTTGGGGGTTTCTTTTTTATTACGATCTGATTGGAGAGGGGTTTGGTGGAATTTGATGAACTTACTAATGATGAAATAAAAATTTGATGGACCACTAAAATTATTTGCAATATCTTATTGAAAGATATAACAAAAAGTAAAATATTATATATATGTATAACACTATTAAAAATTTTGATTAGCTCAAAATTTTAGAGCCTCTGGATGAATATCCCCCTACTATCCCGAGGGCCGGCCCTGGTCATTATAAAATATGATAGTGTTAACGAGCACTCAGAAGATCACTTATAAACTTTTACTTCGTTGTCCATGTTAGCCATAATTCCACCTGACCTTCCACGTCATTCTGCCATGTCACCAAAAGATCTCCAGGTCACCTTGCTGCAATTCAGTTAAGCTCCAAGACAAAGAAGTGTGGTCCTCATCATGAAATCCATGCAGAGTGTGCTATTTGCTGTAAATCTGTTAAAACATAGTACCATTGTGGAGCCTACCAGCTGTAACTAATGAAACCCTAATTGTTAGCACGTAACTTGTATAACTTGGATCACAATCACCATTGTATCATCATGCAATCTGTGAATGAAAAATTGCCTCCAATAGCCATGTCTTCTGTTACAGTTATCAATATTTCTTTATTTTCTCTTACTTTCTTTCAGTCCATTGTCATTATGAAATATTATAATGTTGACAAGCACTCACAAGATTACTCCGCTCCTAAAAAATGAGTCATTGTTTTACGGAGATATAATTTTTTATTCTTTTGTCAACAAGTATAATCTTCTAAAAATTATAAATTCTCTTTTTTCCATTTGACTTATTTTACAGCATGTAACTTATTTGGAAATTAAAATATTTAATGTTCTATTATAACTATAATAAGATAAGATGTGACATTAAGCTTTGAAACCGTTCTGTTTTGTTTCTTTTTGACAAAGAAATAATTTTAAACCACATAACTAGAAAAAAAAAAGTATTTATCACTATTTTTCTTTTAACTACAAAAGTAGTTATTAAAATTATCCTTTTTGTAACTATTACTCCCTCTGTCCCGTTCTAATTTGCCTACTTTCCTTTTTGGTTTGTCTCAATCTAATTTGCCAACCCATAAATGACAAATTTCTCTCACAATCTCCACCTTCAAAATCTCCACATTCTGTCTCCACCTTTAAAAAAGTCAAAGATTCCACAAAATCTGCTTTTTCTTAACCTCCGTGCCCGACCAAGGTAGGCAAATTGGGCGGGACGGAGGGAGTAGTAGTTATATAAAATATTTCATACAATTTTGACCAAATTTGCTATAATATGACTAGCTCTTTTGCAACTACTTGTAGTTACAAATACATTAGTAACTACAAAGTAGTTGTAAAAAATAGTTACAAATAAATTAGTAACTACAAAGTAGTTGCAAAAAACACTTTTGCATCTTACAATAAGTGGTTACCTTATAGTGACTACATTTAGACATTTAGTTATTAAGGGTCCGCTTGGTTGCAAATCATCAATAACAATGGTAATAGGTATGAATGAAGAGTCAACCATACTATGGAATGAAATGAGGGGAATTGTTAATAAAATGGGGTAATGATTAACTTATTTATTATGTACCAAGCACCATAAATGGGAATGAGTCCTAATTCATTACCATTCTTTACCCCTAAACCCCCAACCAAGCGGACCTAAAAATATTTTTGTGACTACTCTCCATTTTTTGTAACTACATTTTATAGTGGCAAAAGACCTTAATTCTATTAGTACCAGATTCATTTATTGGGAGTAAAGGTGTGCACGGTACGATGTGGATCGAAGATTTGAGAATCTTTAAATTTATATTGAGCTTCAGTTATTTCAAAAATTGATACCCAAAATCAAACCAAAAGATCGGGACGGTATGAGACAGTTTTTTGTTTTCCTTTGGAAAAGTTCGGTTCGAAATTTAAGATATAACGAAACAGTTCAATGTAGTTCCGTTCAGATAATTGGTGATTTCCTATATTGTGAATAACAAATTCAATTTAAAAAGAATATATTGATAATTAACAACAATACATAATTTTATTACATCAAATTTGTTTCCAATTCACTAACATGTCTATTCAAAATTATGTAATAATTAAATAAGAGGATCTCTTAATTACTTATGTTTTTTAACTAACTATAGAATTATAAATAATTTTAAATTTTATTTTTATTTATCTGATCTTATGGGTAAAATTTTATTTTAAATTTTGAATTTATATTTTTGTTTAATTATTCAGTTCAGTATATTTAATTTTTTGCTCATTCACTATACGAGTCCAAAGTTATACTTGAAAATTGGATTATAGGTTATGTTTCATTTACTCAAGATTAAGTTGTTGGATCCAATGAGTAGACATCCGTTACAGTCGTTGACTAGGAACTCCCGCTTCAAGTTTGATCAAAATAATCGACCAATTATCTTTATACACTATAATTCAATTTCTTTAACTTGCAGCCCACTCTTTTTTAAATATTATAGGCCGAGCATACTCGTATCTCTCGTCCAGTATATAAAAGAAAGGTACAAAGATATACCTCCTCCATTTTATAAAGAATGTCATTTTAGACACTTTGAAAAATTTCACAATAAGTATCATTTTAACATAAAAACTATAATTTTTCCAATATTAACTTAAACAACCTACTTAATTTAGTTTATTATTTTCTTATTTCACAAAACATACCAATTAAATACCAATCCTTAATTTCTCAAAAAATAGTTAAAATGACATTCTTTATAAAACGGAGGAAGTATAAGAGGCAATAAAAGTTATTTCAATTTTATTTAGTATATACAAGCATAATTCACTTAGGAACTACGACTAGAATTTAAATATGAATTATGGTCAATTATTCATATGAATTCATGTAAATCTTTGTACAGGTATACAATAATCAAAATATTTTTTATAGAAAATACCCTTACTATAATTTTTAGTGTAATTCTTAGAGCATGCAAGGGAAGATATTGCATTAACTATAATCTTACTTGATAATATTATAAAATTTAATTACCTAATTATAATGTGACAATACCTAAATATTATCTACTAACGACATGATTGGTATTAGTCAAAGAATGGAATGAAGATAGAAAAGAAGCAGTATAATTATAACAATTCCACTGATATATAGGTATGCTCAAGGAATAATAAAGAATCATATATTCAATTATCTAAATAAAATACCAAAATAGTAATATTAATAACATATTATTATCATTATTATTATCGTTAACTATAGATAATTTAATAATTTAATTAATTATCAATTAATGATAATTATGATGATAATCATAATATCATAATAATAAAAATAGTAATAACGGGGTAGTAGTAATACTAATAATAATTACTATTATTAACTAACTAATTAATTGATGACCATTAATTTAAAGTAATTATAAATTATGAAACTTTATTATTTAATAATTAAATTAGAAATAGCAAGTAATGGTAATTAGTTAATTAATAACAACAACAACCACCACAACAAGAATAAGTATACCATTATCGTCGATCAATCAATAAATTAATTAATAATATTGATTGATTGAGAATAATTAAAAAATATTGATGATAAATGATAACATAAATAATAATAACTAATTAATAATAATAATAATAATAATAATAATAATAATAATAATAATAATAATAATAATAATAATAATAATAATAATAATAATAATAATAATAATAATAATAATAATAATAATAATAAGTTCATTCGTAGTTGTTAGGAACATCTAATACCATGTTAGGTGGGACGAATAACTAATTACATGGATATAGAAATAGCAATTCCCTTAAGAATGACTATTCCATATATATATATATCAAGCAAAGGATGGAAATGAACAATTGAATGATAATTCAATTCTCACCTCATTCCTTCAAATCAATCATGTCGTAAGTGATACAATTTATTAAATACCCGATTATTAAAATACAAAATTGTTGGTTTGATCCGGGCCATGGGCCCGGTTCACCCGGGCTATTGGGCCCGGTCGAAGGCCGCCCAAGTGGGCTGGCCCAATTATAGGAATTGGGCTATTATGGGAGGCCCATCTCCCATAAATGGAAGCCCACACTACTAGAAACAAGGCTTTTTGCCACTACAAAATGTAGTTACAAAAAGGGGAGAGTAGTCACAAAAATATTTTTAGTAACTAAATATCTAAAAGTAGTTACCATAGGGTAGTCACTTATAATAAGATACAAAAAGTTTTTTTGCAACTACTTTATAGTTACTAATATATTTGTAAGTACAAATAGTTGCAAAAGAGTTTGTCAAATTGTAGAAAATTTGGTTAAAATTGTATGAAATACTTTTATCTAACTACTAATGGTTACAAAAGAGGTTGTTTTTAGTAACCACTCTCGTAGTTGTAAAAAACTAGCGGCAAATGTCTTTTTTTCTTGTAGTGCCACCTCTCCCTCTATAAATACCCTACCAAGGGTACACTTGATAGAGAAAGTGAGAACAGTTTCTCACTTACGTGAGAAACAGAAAGGGGAGAAATCAAAAGTAATTTCTCACATACCCAAAAGCACTTTTTCAAAAGCCACCGGAATTGCTAATGGATTGTGGATCGTGGTGAATTTTCATTCGTGATTTCCACCCCAACCGAAGAGTAGGAATCATCGAGGTGAGGTCGTGGTTCGACCCGTATACGATCCGGGTTCCAATCCGCTACAATTAAAGGTACCCGACCTAATTCCAACATTGGTATCAGAGCCAAAAGGTTAGAATTTGGCTATCGATGATTTTTTGTTTTGATTTTTGGTGATTGAAATACATGCTGTTACAATCTGTGAATTTTCGTCAGAATTTTTTTCGATTACTTATGTACTATTGAATAGATGTTATAGTAACCGTTAATAGCTACGTTCTCCAACTTGAATCACTCGATTCCGTTAAGAAACGAATTTTATATGATTTTTTGAAGTTGGACATTTGAATCTGAAAACTGTTTCGAAAATTAATTTTTTCAATCTATTCAGGTGCGATTTTTGTCCAATAATTGCTGATGATTGTGTGTAATTGATATGATCATGTTCTATGTTAAATGAACTTTCTTTAGACGTATTATACGCTTAATTTCGTTTAGAAACGAATAAGATTTAAACTTTTAAAGATTGTACGAAAATCATATATTTCTAAAAATTTTCCGGAAACTTGAAGATGTTCTTCTTTCTATAAAAACCCGATTTCAGTATGTTAATGTTCGATTTTACGCATGTATGTGGTATGTATGCATTATTTATCAAATGTGTTTCGATTTGATATATTATTTGTGTTAATCGAACTTGAATTGAGTTGTATAACGTGCTTTGAAAATGAAAAACGGATCTAATGTGTTCTTGAATTGTTCTTGTTGAAGAACATGAAGAACAATGTTCTTCACTCTCCAAGAACACATTTTCTGATCCTAATACATAGTTAGGGTTGTCGAATCGAGAAACCAATTTCACCGTTGGACTCGAAATGGCCGACAATTGAGGGGGGGGAGGGGGTAGCCGGAGCGCCGCCGGTTGAAAACGCCGGGAAGGCGGCGCGTGGAAGCCACTCTCCGGTGAGTGAGAGTGGGACTCGCTTGGTCAAAAGTGTGACACACCAGTGCCTAGTCGGCACATGTGGCACGATATCTAGTGCCTAGTCAGCACACATGGATGAATGAAAATCGTGCCATGTGCACCACATCACCGCACAATCAGCGTCAGCGTCAACAGCCACGTCAGCACATGTGGACGAATCACGTCGAGCCACGTGTGCAAGACGAAACCGCATCAACAGCCGAGTTGCGAGCCACATGGCGACATGTCATCAAGAGGGAACTAATGGTGTGCTGACATGTGGCATAAGCGCCACGTCAGCCAACCGATTTGGTTCAATTCAGTTGTCGGTCCTAGTTAGCCGAACCAGTCTGCGACCGGTTGGAGTCGGCTCGCCGCCGCTAACTATTACTGGACCGTCGGCCAGCCACCATGTCGCCGCCGTCGAACCGCCGTAACGCCGCCGCCACTCTGCCGCCGACCACCACCGGCGCGTGGCACCGTGTGGGACACACCTTGTTCGCATGCGGGCGCGTGCACGGGCGTGGTCAGCATATTTCGCGCGTGTGATGCGTGTGGGCTCCTTTGGACAGTGTATTTGTGCATATGTTTGTGTTTTGACGCGTATGAGCGCATGAGACACATGTTTTGTGCTTATGTATACGTGTATGTGCAGGTACGGGTGCGTATGCGTGCATGTGAGCGTGTGATGGATACAACGGAAGCGTGGTGATGTGTGACGGAGCGTGTACTAGTTATGAACATGCATCAGGGGCTATGTTCAAGGAATTTTCACCCGAAAGCTTCTGTAACGTTTTCACACCTATTTTCTCTGATTTATATTATCCTCCATGGATTTCAAATTATGGAAATTTTGAATCCACTTAAGAGTTTAATCAAGATCTAGAAACTGGGTTGGGATGTGAAAATGATACAGTATTTTTTCGGAAAAAATTGTTGAAGTGTCTCCATGACCTTAAACTTGTTAGTACATTTAAATGGAACTAATGAACAATGAATCACATAAGATTATTGGTCATGTTCCTTAGTGAGTGTTCTGAATAAGTTTACAATGACCTTATGATTGGATATGTCTAATCTAATCCTACTCTTACCATTCGATTTTTCGAGTTAGTTGAGTTGCCTCTAAGCTGACTAAGTGTTAGGCTCAGATCAAAGGTGATCACATGGCTAAGTCAACATTTAGATAGATGTTACATCTGTCGATGAATGAAGATGGACTTTATTACGATGCTGGTACGAGTGTCTGTACAGATGCTTCGTAAGCATGTAATGGGAAAGTCATCTGTCATAAATGGGATATAGTTAAGGAAATTAACTTGTTTTAAATTTAATTCCCAACCATATGGACGGTGCATATTTCATGATCCTTGACATTCAACTGTGTGTTGAGCCCCATGTTATGTGTGATCAACTTGTTGTCTATACAACTTGAGTATGATTAACATAGTAAAATCGTGTTGAGAACACGATTGGTTATTCGAGTGGGGGTTATGGGTTGGAAGAATCCTTGAATTCTCACCTATAACAATTGTAGGTTTTGTTTTCCTTCAAGATTGAGTTGTGATAATATGAAGGTTGGATATGGGTGATGATTGGGAATATAGCAAACTTCGAGGTCATACCTTCCGTTAAGTTACCATAATGTCAATTCTAAGAACAAAATCTTATGTACATTTAATTTTAGTAAGCAAATACGTGTGCATTCACCTCACTTACATCTAGACCATGGCGTAGAACACAATTAGCTAGTTGCTTCTTGGTTAACCTTGTCTTTAGTGATAAGTAGATTATGACTACGAGGTCATAACAATTAGATATGTACTAGACTTAGAGATAGTCTTGAATGATTTTAACCGAATCATATGAACCCTAGAAGGGTGTTAGTGTTGGAACAGAGAAGAAATCGGAAACGGTTCTAGTTGTATGGAATTTAAGACGATTCCTCTACTGATGAAACCTTGGATAATCAACAGACTCTGGACTTAGTAGTAATTCTCATTTAATGAGAAAAATACTTTAACTCAAGATATCAGGGTATATTAGAGTAAAAGTTTGATATCTCTACCGCCACCAGTCAGAGGATGTTAGTCCAAGTCTTCTCTATGAAAAATAGATTAATTAAGACTTAAGTTAGAGTCTAGTATCTTCCTGTTGAGTGGGGGCATCTAAAAACCGATCGTGTCTGTTGGGACAACCCGGGGTTTTAGGGATGCTGCTCATAATAGTGATTATAAGTGGCTAGAGGTTACTAATTAGTCAGTTACAAGTGCCCAGTTAAGAATTGGATTCTAAACATAAGAGGAACATGGTAAAGGCGGAAGATACTGACAGTGATTTTTCAGAAGAACGTCTCCCAGTGAAGACATATGGGTCTTTTTGGGAAACATAAAATTCTGAGCAAATACGGTATAGTTTGTTTGACTCAACACATGTACTGAAACCAACTGGAAAGGCACTTAATCGTGCTAATCCAAAGTAATTTTCTTAGTTCTTGACACACCTGTCATATGAGTCGACAATGAGGGTTAAACATATAGCATTATTCATTAAGTGTGGTAGTAGATACCTAAACACTTCTTGAGAAGCACTTGATAGTGCACATTCAACTTGAATGATTGAAAATGCTAGATAGTGTAAGACTTGTCAATTAATTCCTCTACTTCGTGTAAAAGGACTCAAGGCAGTGAATGTTAGAACTGGAAAGATTGTGGGCATTTTTTTGTCTATATTTCAATAGGGTTATGAGGATGAACACGGAAATTTATGCCATGATTGATGACTTAGGCATTTATCACTGCAAATTTGATTGGCAGCATGCTGAAGTTAATGATTAGGCTTGATCCTTTGCAATTCGGAATTGCATGATGATCTAAAGTTTTTCTGTCTGTTATCCTCAAGGATCTTGAAATAGGACGAACTTTGGTTTCGGATGGAGTTCTTCTAAAGATCTGGACTCGGCTTGAGATAATGATAGATTGATTGGTTGATAAACATTAAGACAATATTGTAGATGGACATGACGAGAATGTTGTGTGTTGTTGGATGAAGTAAACATATATGTATGCCTTGAAAGTGGATTGATTAGTGCAAAGGTGCACTAGACTAGTTTATGTTAGGCATAACATGATGCTTCAATTAACTAGAAATGCACTCGAGGAGTAATTTTTCCGGAATTGTTAATGTCAGGGGGGATTTTGTTTCACTTTATCATCGACACTTGAAATATTTTTAAGACAATTAGGATTTTTTTCATTGCGATTAATCTACTGTGATGTTTTGTGATTCAACGAAGTAATAGTTGATCACGGAGCCTAATCTCGCGATACATATGAGGACTACTCACACGAATTAGTCAAATTCATTTGATTCACTGAAAGTCTAGAAACTGGTGTGTTTGACACAATGATCAAATGAATAAAGTATAAGTGTTCTTAGATTAATTACAGGTGTGAAAAGTCTCATGATCATATGATAATCAATGTACGGAGATATTATCAAGCAAACATCCGTTCGTAGCACACATTTTTCAATAAAATTGTGTGGTGAAGAGGGGGGAAAGAGATGTTGTTAGATAAATATTGAGGTCCATGAGGGTGCAAGTCAAGTAGTTTATTTCATTGGGAAAGAACATTGATTGCGACCCATACATTGAATCAAGGTATTCATTGAATCAGTAACTTAAATCTCGTAAAATTTTGGACTTATAGATAGTTAGATCTAAGAAAATGAAGGTTCCAGGGGTCAATGGGGAATCCTAAGGATCAATTGCTTAAGCGAGTGACATTTTCCAATTAAGTTTAGAAAGCTGAAAACCTCAGTAGAGGAAATGTCCTTGGAACATACTACAGCCCCAGGTGGCGAAGTATCCTTAAAGGATACTCTGTCAGTCCAAAGGTTATATGTTCAAAGATGAACCATTGATAAGTTTGTTACTGAAGTAGAATCACAAAACCTAGCATTTTGGAGATACTATGAAATGTTCAAATGAAGATCTGCATCCAACTGAACTATGAGTAGTTCAAAAGGATATCCTGAAATAAGATTCCAGTGGGGATCAACATTCAGTGAAACTAGAATCTGTTTGAATTTTTTGTTGGAACAAAATCGGGAAAATGCATGCTTGAATCTATGAGATTACAAGGCATGTTTTAACTAGTAATCTCCAGAATCTAAGAAAGAGTTGGACTCTGTATCATCCTTGGATGGATGAATGGATGAAAGCAAAGGGATAGCTATCTAATTGGTGTAGTTGAAACCAAGTCCGGGAACTGTTTGATAGCTATTGGACACAGAGAGATTGTGAACTAACGGTTCTCAAAAGGCTGTTAGAACAGCTAGAGGTAAAAATCTCAAATTGATTGGAAAGTTATTCTTTAAGTGTAAGGCTTGTCCAGAGGGACATTTTCTACCAATGTTGAGTTTTACCATGATTCGTTTTTAGTTAGCCAACTTAGAATTTGATTTGCAAATTTTTGAAGTGGTTGAGTGACTATATTTCTCAGTGGAGAACTTGACCGATAAACAAATTGGTTTACCAAGAAAGTTTATAGTTAGAGGCCAAGAAATCAATTTCATGGCCTGGTACAGTACTCAAGTCAAAAGTATATGAGATTTTACGAAAGTATTAATCTCATGTAATACCACAAGGAAACTTGCAATCTAAATTTTGCCAGTGAGCAAAGATATTGAGTATTATGACCATTGATAAATGGACTATCTTACAACTCGGAGTTGAAGGATATGGATAGGTTACTTATATGATAAGTGAAGGTTCCAAGGGATCATCTAGATGTCTACTTGTGATTGTATGAGCATCACTTGTAAAAATCTTGAAGTGATTCCATGTGAACGCCCATGTATCCACTAATACTCTTATTGGCTATAGACGAAGTTTTGAAGCTACTTAGTATGTCCAATAACTTCTATAGAGAAGTTGACAGTGCCCTTCGTACAATATTCTAGTACTGTTAAGAGCTGCAAATAACTTTGAGATGTGTGTGCTTTAGTGTAGGCTTTGTCATGGGTATAGTAATTGAGCATTTACCAAATCCTAGTAAAAGTGTACGAGTACACTTGAAAGGGTTTTTGTGATATCTTGGATGCATTGTATCATTCTCCTTAGTAGAGGAAATATGATCTAGTTGGAATAATACATAACTGATACTTAGTACGGTAATGCAGATCAGAGACTGCATCGAAGTAGTTACACTTGCAAAGTGGTAGGATCATCTCGGGGAGACGAGAGTATTGGATAAATGTATAGACTTCTACAATCAGAGGAAAGCTTGGAGCTTCTGCCTACAATGCGAAGTTGTTTTTGGTTGAGTGATTTTGGAGGGATAAGCAATTCAATGGGGGCATTGGCAACCCACCCATAAATGGGCGTAGCTTATGACAGACTTCAAACACTGACCAAGTACAATACAACTTAATTTTATCTGGGATATTGTCACATAATACGAGGTGATTATGATACTTATGTACACTTATGAATTGACGATATATTCAAAAGTATGTCGAACAAGTTGAAATTGATTGGCTCTCTCACACGAGCAATCACCTCTAATATCGAATGGCATAGGAGATGAGACCAGTATAGAATTCATTCAGTTGAGTCTATGAGTGTCGTCTTAGTACGCTAAGATGAGGTCAATGTTCGGTAACATATGATCAAATTGGATATTTGGTTATCCAATTATAACTTGTCGTACAACTAGATGTGAGTTTTCTCGAGTTAGACGTTAACTTGAGGGCATCTAAGGAGAAAACTCAGGTTAGCTGCTGAAAAGCATTTAGACCAAGATCTGTACAATGTGTTCAGTAAATGACATACGCTTCCTTTAGGGAAATGACACATTGTAACGTGCGTTTCATGCTGCATGTGCTTGTGACCAAGTGGATAATGAGAAATGAGTCCTTATTTTCTCATTGTGTGGGATCCGGAGGTTTGGATTACCTCATAGTATCTCCTTAAGACTTTTTCCTGTGTTTTAGTCTTCTTCTCAGTGTTGTTACTTTAGCATGCTCCCAATAACCACGAAATTATTTGGCTATGTGGGACATGTCTAGGAAAGCAGTTAGATGGAAGACTAGAAGATAAGAAAAAAGGAAGACTGTTACTGCCATCATAGTTTAAAGATTCACTGACGCCAATTATGTTCAAGGAACGTAATAATGAATGTAAAACGAAGTGATGAATCTGGTATGCTCCTTCAAAATTGAAGGGACAAGGAGGCATGCTGATTCTTGGCATTGGGTAACGAGTCTGGGATATAGCGAGTTCATTATCCTCAAATTCTTGATGTCGAGCTATTATACACCTTAACCAGTGTATAACAATATGCTCTTGAGATACTCGTGGGTCACACGATCCATTATCTAGTATGATCTCACTGAGTTGAAAAGATCACGAATGGTTAGATATCAGCTCTCATGGACGAGTGGGGGATGTTGGTTTGACCCGGGCCACGGGCCCGGTTCACTCGGGCTATTGGGCCCGGTCGAAGGCCGCCCAAGTGGGCTGCCCAATTATAGAAAGTGGGCTATTATGGGAAACCTATCTCTCATAAATGGAAGCCCACCTCTCCCCCTATAAATACCCTGCTAAGTGTACCGGGTAGGTACACTTGATAGAGCAAGTAAGAACAGTTTCTCACTTACGTGAGAAACAGAAAGGGGAGAAATCAAAAGTGATTTCTCCCATACCCAAAAGCACTTTTCCAAAAGCCACCGGAGTTGCTAATGGATTGCAGATCGTGGTGGATTTTCATTCGTGATTTTCACCCCGGCCGGAGAGTACGAATCATCGAGGTGACGCCATGGTTTGACCCGTATACGATCCGAGTTCAAATCCACTGCAATCAAAAGTACCCGACCTAATTCCAACAAAAACAAATAAAATACTTTTATTTCTCTACATAATTACACTATAATATTACCCTAAATATAACGTTTTAGTAGACAATCTATCTATAGATAAAATGCTGGCGACTAGGAATAAGAAGTAAGGAATTTTTTTCCACCTATTATATCTGGTAAATTCGTCTGCTAGCGATTTTAGGGAAAAATTCCACATTTTTTTAAATATTTTTTTATGTCATAAAGTTGAGATGTTTGTAATTTTTAGTACAAATCCTGATTGGAATGGGGTTGGTGGATATCGATACCTGATCATTGGCCTAGATTACAATATGCGCTACCAATTGGACTACAATCGATTCCCTTAGATGTTTTGTATTTTTTCCAAAATCTGTTAAAAAAAATATTGAATTTTAGATATTTTTTCTTCACAAATAAGGTTATAATTTTTTTGTAATACATATCGTGTTTTATATAGTCTATGGTATATAAGATTTTGTTACAATCCGTAAATAATGATTCATAACCCATTTAAATAGGCTATCCGGTCAAAGTATAGTGACTCTTTTTCTTATAAGAATCAATGAATGTGGAAGACCATTTGAATAAAGTATATTTTTGTAAGGGAGAATTTCATTAAATATGCTAGAAATTTGGCAGCTTTTGATTGACATAAAAAGTTTGGTAGAATGGATCAACAAACATGCGACACAATATTACACCTTAGCAAAGGTCACAATAACATGGGCTTTGAGAACGTGGTAACCAAAATGCGCCATAGGATTTCAAAGTGATGAGTAGAACTTGGACATTTTCTAAAATTGAGACACTTTCTGGTGATGGGCAATCACCGAAAAGATGAGTGACGCAGCATCAGCAATGAGAGAGAAGTCGCCATCCTCGGCTATGCATAACCCCAATCCTGGAAAACGATGAGTGAAACAAAATGGCAGCGTCTCTCGGGTGGAATTGCGGCCTTGCTAACGATGAACGGCGTTCAAGCCAACCATTAACACACTGATAATCTCGTAAAAACTACAAATTTTGAACAAGAGTAAGCCACTGGACCTCACTATCTGTAAACAACATTTTAGTGCTAAGAAGAAAAGGTAAGCGGGAGAGATTCGTCTACTTCATCACAAAAGGGGCACCTTCGCTGGATTGTAACTCCTCAGAGGGATAAGTTTTCGGGTGAGGGAAGAGAATTTGTGCAGACCGAATAGCCAAGTTCTGGGCAATTGAGAATCAAATGCTTTCCATTCTGAGACAAGTGTCAATCCAGGAGTCGCCAGCATGCGTGGAACGAAGAGGAATGCTCATGACAAGATCCGGATCATTAGCAGTCAAGATTTACCACTCACAAGGCGGTGTTCAAGGTTCTTGTGTCAATGCCTATAACTAGTGTCACATCCATAAATTTTGTTAGGAGACCTATCTATATATATTTTTAGGTATTTGTTATATTAGGGTTATTTTTTTAATTATATTTAAAATTTTAAGGCAAATTTTATACCAATTAGGCGGCTCACGTGGAGAAGGCTAAAAAACAAACTCTCATACATTATACTCTAAATTTAATATTTGGTAAAATTACATTTAAAAATAAAGTTTTAAAAAATATAAAAGGGTCGGGGCTGTTAACGCAAATTTCGTATCCAATTAAAATGCGTCACGTAATAAAATATATGTTGAGTATCAATTTTATATTGATTATTTTTAATGTTAGGAATTAATTAAATATAATTCCTAAGTTAAATAGTCAATTTAATTGATGATTTACTATATATTTTATTGACCAATGGTAAGTCGCCACGTATCAAGATAATGCTGATATTACTAAATTAAATTAAATTAATTTAGTAATTATCCAAGAAGATGAGGATAAAAATGAAGTCATGTTGGACCAATCAGAATGCTCCATGTGTCAAGTTGTTACAGTAATTGTTAAATTAAATACAATTAATTTAATAATTATCGTATGGATAATGATATTATGAAGGACCAATCATATCGCTCCGTTCAGACTTAAGCCCATTAGGGTTTTCTCCATCCTACCACTATAAATAGAGTCTCATTCTCCACCAAAAATCACAACAACACAAGTCAAGAATCAAGTGAAGAATTCCGGTACAAAGGAATACCAAGCGAAGAATTCCGATACAAAGAAATTTCAACGTTCTTCGGTTTTCTTCGACGTTCTTCGAGAAAATCGACAACAAACAACGTTTAATCCAAAATTAAGCTTACAAGCTTTGGATTGGCGTTGTTCAAATCAACGGATTTGAAGACATAAATTAAGAGAAGAATCAGAAGAAAAATAGAGATAGGATCCATAAAGTTGTAAATTTTACTCTTTTGATCCAAATAATCTATTTTGTACATCTTTTCGTGTTTATACATTTTACTCTTTTGATCCAAATAATCTATTTTGTACATCTTTTCGTGTTTATACATTTTATACACGAAATTTGTTGCTACAAATTTGGCACACCCGGTGGGACATCTCTACCTCTCATCTCTTCTCCTCAATCAACAACTGAAGATAGTGTTATGGCGCCTCATAAGGTCACGCTGACAAAGATCGCTGCAACAAACTCTCCAACTGCAAATGTCAATTTTTTCATAAGGCGTATGTCAAGGCAATCACAATCGTTGGCATCTTCAGAGGAATTCATCCGGAGCTATCGAGAAGTCTGTGCCATACATTGTTGATAACAATAGAGATAAAAAGAACACATGTTCTACTCCTCGCTCTACATCAAGCTCTTCATCCGCTCCCGACATTGCTCCGGTGATGATGACAAATAGTTCAACTCTGGAGGAACAAAACGTAAGCTTAACCAAAGCAATTGAAGGTCTTACGAGACACGTCCAAGAGCAAGACTCTAAGATAGACAAGCTGATGAGCAAAGCCGACAATGGTGATACGAGTCGCGCTCCTGGGAAAGAACATGTTGAGGACTGGTAGCGTCGTTTCCGACTACCAAATTAAATCGTGTATGAAGATACACTTAAACCTTACCGACTACTCTAACTAGTAGAGTGGCAAGCAAGGGTCGATCCCACGAGGAACGGTCGAACAAATTTTGCTTTTATGTATTAAGCTATTATTATCGAGAAATATAATGTATATAAGCTAGAAAACAATAAAGAAGTGGGGGGTTGATGAAATAACAACTACACCTAAATAAACAAAGACAAATAAAGAGATTTTTATAGGTTTTTGGTTTTTAAATAACAAAACGATTCACCCTTGATCATGTTTCACCGAGGTCTTGGACGATTTATGTAACTATTGTCAATGCCCTATTCAATTGTGATTCTAGCCCTTATCTCAAGACTATTAACAAGCTCTAATAGCCTTGTTATCCCTTAATCTTAGTTAATCAAAACAAGCTCTTCGACTAACCCTATTCAGTTTAACCGAATCCTCGAACAAGCTCTCTTGGATTCAATCACCAAATGCATTAAACACTAGGACAACGAGATAAATTCAACATAAAACTCGCAAGCTCGGTTTTAGAGGTTAAACTTTGTGTTATCACCAATAAATAATTATTGTTTGCTACTCGGGAATCGGAAATCCTACAATTACGGATAGTGACCTCCTATTCTAGCAACACATTCACAAATCCCTTAAAGGGTGATCAATCCAATAATAAATTCATAAATGTGAGTCAATAACAGCAAATAACACAAAACACTTGAATACACAATATTTTCGGTAACATTAACCGTAATAATCACATAAATGTCTTGGACTCAAGGTTCCACAATAATCAAGAGTGAACAAAAGGATGCTAGCCACCCATTTTACCTAATACAAAGATAAACTAACAGAAAATTAAAGAACACATGAAAATAGGATAGAAAGAACCAAAGGTTAGGGGTTGAAGATCAAGATCTTCAACCCCCTTCCATTTCCTTGCTTCCAATGGAGAAAAGTGGCTGATTATGTGTGGGGGATGGGTTCTAGGTTGTTCTAAGTTTGGTTAAATTCGAATGGGATGATATATATATAAGGAGAGAAAGTGCTAGCTCCAATTTAGGCAAAAACGTGTTTAGGATTTTAAAACAGGGAACACCGCCGCGGCCGTGGCATAAATATGGCCGCGGGCGTGGTGAAACAAGGGTTTGGGCCCAATTTAGGGCCGCGGTCGTGGTATATCTACTGCCTCGGCCGTGGTCTTTCTTGGACTGAATTCGCCTTTACTTCTGGAGGACTGGCCACGGTCGCGGATGATTCAGACCGCGGGCGTGGAACGTGTAGTGCCACGGCCGTGGCACTGGATGCCTCGGTCGTGGCAATTGATGCTGAAATGTGGCCTCTTCTGGAGGAATGGCCACGGCCGTGGCGTTGGACTGCCTCGGCCGTGTCTTGAGCCACGGGCGTGGCCTCACCACCTCGGGCATGATCCCCTGTTTTTCCTTGTTTTCTTCATCCTTTGAGCTCGATTTGTCAATTTGAGATCTTTGAACCTGTTTTTCGGCCTTAATTCACCTGTCTTGACATGAAAATGAAACAAACACGTCAAATTGCCCAATGAGAAATAAACGCACAAAACACACGTGAAAATGCACACAAAAGTCCGTAAAAAGACACTTAAATTGACCTAAAAGTGTGTGCACTACCACGTGCACCAAATCTCCCCAAACTTAAACCTTTGTTCGTCCCGAACAAATAAAGAAAAAGAAGAAAGGACACTTTTTAGGGCAGATTTAAGTGGCAAAATCAATTTCAGAAGAAATTTTCAAAAGTTAGGCAATCATGATAACATTGAGCATAAGAGATAGAGCATATCAACTACTTTCAAGACTTGACACTCTCAACTTGAAATCCTTACCGGATGAGTGTATCTCTCGACTCTCAAGTGTATTGAATAGGTAGTATATACGCTCACATTGAAATGCAAATAGTATCTACCATAGGCTTGCCAATAATCTAAATTTCGATGTGTACCCGACATGTGTGACAAAGAATCAAAAAGGTCTTTAACAGGTTGTAATGTTGGTTTGGGGTAAGGTGGGATAATTTTGGGTATAAGTGACTATAAAACGGACTAAATGAGTCGTGCACTACCCATCTACCCCTCAAACAATGGTCACTCAACCTCACTCTTTACTTCCTTAGTAAACCAATCCTAAAAATTGATTTCTTCTCCTTAACACAAAATCCACAACCTAAATGCTTTCTCAATTCTCCCTTGGAGTGTATTTTCTTTTGAATTCTTACAACTTTGAGAACATCTATTAAAAGGCATTTATATTACTAGCCTCTCCAAATCAAAAGTAACAATGAGTATATACAACTAACTTTTTCTTTTGTTTTTCTGATTTTTCGACTTTTTTTCTTTTTCTCTTTTTTTTTTTTTTTTTTTTTTTTTTTTAACACAAACAAAAATTGGAGAGGACTAGTATTCTCGATTCTTTTCCTATTGTTTCAATTCCTTTCACCTTTCAATACTCCCAATAGTTCACCCTTTTCAATCCCAAATTATCCGACTACCTTCCAACCACCTCCCTCATACTCAAATAGTCCAATTAGGTTCAAAGGCTAATCGAAAGGGTTTCGGCTTGTAGAATTGGGCTGTCAAACAAAAGGCTAAAAGCTCAAGGGGCTCAACTAGAGACAATATCAAATTAGGTAAAAAGGATGTGTTTTCAAGCTTGAAAGTAGGCTCAAATCAAGGATTGCCTAAAATCATTTTCAATGTCACACAATGTACCGACTCATGCAAAATAGAGAATCAAGGCAAGTTCTAGAGACAACTAAATGTACTCAATGAATTTCACACCGAAAGAAAGTTTACGTTACTCCAAAGGCGGGAGTATCTTCTAAAGCTCAAAAACTCACTCGGTTGCAATTTGATTAAAAGTTTTGAATGTAAGCTCAATTTCGTCTCATAGCCTATCATGCTCTATCATTAGCCAAGTTTTCAATTTTTATGGAAAATTTATTCATCATTAACCGTTTGCCACATTTTCATTCAAATTTGGTCCAATCAACTTTTCCAAGCGGCCAAAATCCGTACACCTACCACCCCCTCCCCAAACTTGATTGAAAATCAAAGTTTGTGGAAAGAAAGGGTACGGATTGGTGCTTAACTAACTCAACCATTTATTCAAAACACCCATCCCAATCGACTAAAAAAAAAAATTATCAACTTATTACGACTATGCATGTAAGTGCCCAAAACTTCATCATATAAATAACAAAACTCAATTTATCTTAACCAAACAAAGATGATAGTAGAAAATGGCACACAGGCCAATCAAGACAAAACATCCTACAAGAAAATCCGATACATCATTCAATGAAATAGTGCAAGCAAGTTTACAAAGGCAAAAATAACAATCAAACGGCCCACACGCCGTGAATCCCAAGTATAGGCAAAACAGAAGGGGCACACAGGCCTAAATAGTCAACAAGCAGTAAGATATGGAAATGAAACATGAGAGATTGTAACACCGGGGTGGCCAAGAACATCCTACTTCTTTCTTTTCTCCCCCAAACTTAGTTGAAAACTAAGCTTTTGAAAAAGAAGAAGGATATTCTTGGTACTCCTACTCACAAAGATTTGGACGGTCGTGACGATCGGGAGCTTTGGCCACCAAAACATGCTCGAAGGCTGTTGAGTGCCTCGAGGATCTTGCTCTGGTTTCCTTTGATCTCCCTAATGTCCGACTTCATCTCTCGGATGTCCCCCTCCATCGTGCTTAATCTTTCATCCACTTGTTGTTGAAACTCGGTCTGGGACTGAACAGCGGATACGGGTCTCTTTCGTGAATGACGGCTGCTCACACCCTCGCCTGTGAGATCTATCCCTTCTGCAGCAGGTTCCGATACTTGGCCTCTCTGATATTTCCGGAACTCGAGGTCACTGGGTTCCCTCGAGGCTGCCCGGTGTGCAGCTGAGCTCAAGGCCAAGTTGGCTGTGGATTTGAGGTCTCGGATGCGGGTGAGGTCTGGGTTAGGAAGGCGTAGCATTGGCCCTACATTTTGGATCACGTAGGGAACGGAGACTCCATCTTCTAGTCCCAAAGCAGCAATCCTCATGTTAGCTAAATCTTCCCAACCCAGAAGGAACGAATCTGAAACAGCCTTGAAGTCAATCAACGGAACTCCACAATGCTCTAGAATTGGTGTGATAAGAGCTCCGCTGAATATTGAGTCATATTGCTTAGGCTCTTTCTTTCTGGTCACCGTTAGTTCCTTCACTGTCCTCTCAAAAGACTCAATCAGCACCTCTTCATACCTCCTATCGGTCCGTTTGAGAATGGACCATAGGATACTGAGCTCGGCCATCCTTGCTGCCCCCGTCTCCTTCCTCCCAAAAAGTGTCAATGCCAGGAGCCTTTGTAAAACCTTTACGACTGGATTTCTGATCCAGCTAGTTTTGGAGCTCTTAGAATCGAAGGCTTGCGGTTCAACCAAGCCGGGAGCAACAGTTATTTGCCCCCAGAACCGCCCGACATTGAACTCATCGATGCTTTCCAAGTCTGTGGTGGAGGGATTTTCTTTGAAACCGTAAATCTTCCTCAACTCCGCTGCTGTGAGTGTCATCTTTTTGTTCAGCAGGTGGAATGAAATGCTGTGGATTCTGTTTCCACATTTTTCAGAGTTGGATCGGACAGTCAGTGTGCTGAAGAACTCAAGGACGAATCGTTGGTAGGTGGGCCTTGGAGTGAACAATCCAATGAGGCCCGATGCTCTCAAAAACTCATCGATATTATCCTTGATTCCCATATCAGTCAAACACTCGGTTTTGAAATAGCGGGTGGCAACAATCTGACGCTTCATTAATCGGGCAAATCTTTGTTGGTGAACCGGGTCGTCCAAAATGATGTCAAAAAGTCGGCTGTCTGGCCCTGTGGACGTTGGGACCTCCGGGGTTTCGATCTCCGGTTCCTCCGGGAGGGGCTCCCGGATCACCAACTTGCCCTTCCCCTTTCCTATACTTTGTGTGCCTTTACTTGTGCCAACACTTTTCTTTGATGTCTTTTTTTATGGTCCCATTTGTCCTACAAGACAAACACACACTTAAATTCCGAGTTTTAACACTTATCACCAATTGAAACATTAACTCTAATCAAATAGAATGCCAATCACCCATGTTTCAATCACTCATGTTCAACCAATCACGGAAAATCACAAGTGAATTCGCAATCTAGATGACTCAGTTGACATGATTAAATGTGCATAAATGGCAAACATGCCCAATTATTATCCTATCGCAAGAAAATTCTATTAATGCTCAACAAAAATAGGTTGATTTTGTTTCATTATTATCAAGAGTCTAAAAGTGTCTATTATTCACACAAATTCACTAATCAACCTAACAATCGAACATAATAATAGAATCAAATAGCAAAAAGGGTAACAAAAGGGAATGCATGTCAAGTGGTTGGTGATATAGCAAAAATCAACTTCAATCCTCAATTTTCAATGATTCCCAAACTAATCCTCATCCATCATCAACAAATCATGCAAAAACAAAGGCTATCACTACAAATTTAGTGTTAGATTACTTAAAAACATTCAACATTGGCAAAAAATTCACAAAATACGTGTGCACAACCAATATCAATATATCAACTAATCCAACAACAAATTTGCCCCAAATCTTAACAACAAAGTTCATAATAACAAATAAAGATTGAGGGGAAAGGATAGCCATACTTACCGGTCGAGTTTAATCGAAAAATTTGAAGTTTGATTTTTCGCGCCCTTTTCGACCCGACTCCGACTTTGCTCCAAATCCGAATTTTTTCGGATAGAAATGTTTATGATGATGTGGGTGAGGTGTGGTGTGAATTTGAGGGGAAGAAATTGAGTAACAATGGCGGATTTCGTGTGTGTGTGAGTGTGTTTTCGCCAATTTTCGCGAGGAGGAGGGTGAAATGCCCTACCTCGCCCGCGTCTGTCTTTTTATACCTGGGAGTATGCCGCGGCCGAGGCGTAAAAACCGCCGCGGGCGTGGCGGATGAGAAGTCCCACCGCGGGCGTGGCAATGTACTGACGCGGCCGTGGCAATTCTTCCAGTGTGATTCCGGATTTTTTAGAGTGAATGACCTCGGGCGTGGTCTAGACTTACCACGGCCGAGGCGTTGCTTCACCGCGGGCGTGGCCTACAGAAACCGCGGCCGTGGCCTTTTGTCCAGAATGGATTCAAATTTTTCACGATCTTGACCTCGGGCGCGGCATATACTTCCCACGGTCGCGGTGTTACTTGGACACGGTCGTGGCATTGAAGGGACACGGCCGAGGTGAGTTGTCCAGAATGGCTTGAATTTTTCCTTGTTGAATACCGCGGCCGAGGTGTATTATGTACCACGGCCGTGGTGCGTTTTCCTGGGTAATTCCTCCATTTTGGGCTCCTTCACCCCCATTTCACACTATCTCTTTGAATGGATTGTTGGGCACCTACACACATTTAAACAAAATAATTTAAAATACTAGAATATTATTAAAACTACTAAACTATGAATTTAAAATACGAAAAGCAATAAACGTCGGGTTGCCTCCCGACAAGCGCCTTTGTTTAACGTCGTTGGCTCGACGGATGCCCTTTAAATAAACAAAACAAACAACTAGCTATGTAACTAAAACAAACACTTAACACATAAAACAAAATCGTTCTAAACCATTCCCCGGCAACGGCGCCAAAATTTGGTAGCGTCGTTTCCGACTACCAAATTAAATCGTGTATGAAGATACACTTAAACCTTACCGACTACTCTAACTAGTAGAGTGGCAAGCAAGGGTCGATCCCACGAGGAACGGTCGAACAAATTTTGCTTTTATGTATTAAGCTATTATTATCGAGAAATATAATGTATATAAGCTAGAAAACAATAAAGAAGTGGGGGGTTGATGAAATAACAACTACACCTAAATAAACAAAGACAAATAAAGAGATTTTTATAGGTTTTTGGTTTTTAAATAACAAAACGATTCACCCTTGATCATGTTTCACCGAGGTCTTGGACGATTTATGTAACTATTGTCAATGCCCTATTCAATTGTGATTCTAGCCCTTATCTCAAGACTATTAACAAGCTCTAATAGCCTTGTTATCCCTTAATCTTAGTTAATCAAAACAAGCTCTTCGACTAACCCTATTCAGTTTAACCGAATCCTCGAACAAGCTCTCTTGGATTCAATCACCAAATGCATTAAACACTAGGACAACGAGATAAATTCAACATAAAACTCGCAAGCTCGGTTTTAGAGGTTAAACTTTGTGTTATCACCAATAAATAATTATTGTTTGCTACTCGGGAATCGGAAATCCTACAATTACGGATAGTGACCTCCTATTCTAGCAACACATTCACAAATCCCTTAAAGGGTGATCAATCCAATAATAAATTCATAAATGTGAGTCAATAACAGCAAATAACACAAAACACTTGAATACACAATATTTTCGGTAACATTAACCGTAATAATCACATAAATGTCTTGGACTCAAGGTTCCACAATAATCAAGAGTGAACAAAAGGATGCTAGCCACCCATTTTACCTAATACAAAGATAAACTAACAGAAAATTAAAGAACACATGAAAATAGGATAGAAAGAACCAAAGGTTAGGGGTTGAAGATCAAGATCTTCAACCCCCTTCCATTTCCTTGCTTCCAATGGAGAAAAGTGGCTGATTATGTGTGGGGGATGGGTTCTAGGTTGTTCTAAGTTTGGTTAAATTCGAATGGGATGATATATATATAAGGAGAGAAAGTGCTAGCTCCAATTTAGGCAAAAACGTGTTTAGGATTTTAAAACAGGGAACACCGCCGCGGCCGTGGCATAAATATGGCCGCGGGCGTGGTGAAACAAGGGTTTGGGCCCAATTTAGGGCCGCGGTCGTGGTATATCTACTGCCTCGGCCGTGGTCTTTCTTGGACTGAATTCGCCTTTACTTCTGGAGGACTGGCCACGGTCGCGGATGATTCAGACCGCGGGCGTGGAACGTGTAGTGCCACGGCCGTGGCACTGGATGCCTCGGTCGTGGCAATTGATGCTGAAATGTGGCCTCTTCTGGAGGAATGGCCACGGCCGTGGCGTTGGACTGCCTCGGCCGTGTCTTGAGCCACGGGCGTGGCCTCACCACCTCGGGCATGATCCCCTGTTTTTCCTTGTTTTCTTCATCCTTTGAGCTCGATTTGTCAATTTGAGATCTTCGAACCTGTTTTTCGGCCTTAATTCACCTGTCTTGACATGAAAATGAAACAAACACGTCAAATTGCCCAATGAGAAATAAACGCACAAAACACACGTGAAAATGCACACAAAAGTCCGTAAAAAGACACTTAAATTGACCTAAAAGTGTGTGCACTACCACGTGCACCAAGGACCAAGACGAAGTGAAAGAGTCTGCGGGACATCAACATCAACGAGTTGAAAAGGAGAGAACTTTAATTGAGCTGCAAGTCTCCCCTGATGGTTTGGTCCCTGTTGACCAATTGAAAGAGATCTTTTTGGGAACCATCAAAGACAAGTTCAATGGGACGCCTAAGTCATCCATAACTTACACCAAACCATACTCTCAGAGAACTGACAAGTTGAAGATGCCGATAGGTTACCAACCCCCTAAATTCCAGCAATTTGATGGTAAAGGTAACCTAAAACAGCATGTTGCACATTTTGTTGAGACATGCAACAACGCCGGAACTTATGGTGATCATCTTGTGAAGCAGTTCGTTCGATCCTTGAAAGGGAATGCATTTCATTAGTATATAGACTTAGAGGCGAACTCAATTGATAGTTGGGGGCAAATGGAGCATGAGTTTCTCAATCGGTTTTATAGCACAAGAAGGACTGTGAGCATGATCGAGTTGACAAACTCCCTCCAGCGGAAAGATGAGTCTGTTATTGACTATATCAATCGATGGAGAAGCTTGAGTCTCAATTGCAAAGATCGACTATCTGAAAGTTCAGCAATCAAAATGTGCATCCAAGGCATGCGATGGGGCCTCCAATATATCCTTCAAGGGTTTAGGCCGAGGATATATGAAGAACTAGCAAGTAGAGCTCATGATATGGAGCTGATTATGGCTGAAGTTGGAGTCGATGGACCCCCAATTCACGAGTCTTATAAGTTCAACAATAGGAGCAAGTCTTTCGCCAAAACTCAAAATAGAGACTCCATGGTTGTTAGTGCGATGCCCACCAAATTCCGAAGAAGTTACGATGCCACGGGAAAGAATATCCCTCAAGACAGGGAGCAAAGAAAATAAACTTTGAAGGAGAAGCAGCAAATGACTTATCCGTTCTTGGACTCCGATGTCTCTGGAATATTTGATGATTTGATCAAAGAAGATCTCATTGAGTTGCCAAAAATGAAGCGTCCTGAAGAAGCTGGACAAACTAATGACCCAAAATACTGCAAGTACCATCGCTTGGTAGGGCATCCAATCCAGGATTGCTTCATATTCAAGGACAAGGTCATGCAGTTTGCCCGACAAGGGAAAATAGTGTTAGATGAAGGCAATGCAACAACAAATCTTACAGCTATCTTGGAAGATAATGTCCTTGGTCACATCCCATGCTACATGACAGACAAACAAGAAAGCAAATACGAAGATAGACATGTAGAAGAGGAAGATATTGAAAAGAATCTACTTGAACTTGAACATGGTGTACGAATCAGTTCCTTAAACGGGAAGTTCTTGAAATTCAGTTGAGCCTGATGCAAAAAAAGAAAAAAGAAAAAACAAAGAAAAACAAAAAATACAAAAATACAACAAAAAAAAAAAAAAAAAAAAGAACACCTCCTGGCCCGCATGAGGATAAATTGTGCACAGCGGCCACCAAAGGTAAAGTATGTGGTTAAAATGCTAACTTACCCCACTTTGGCTAAAATGGTTAAAGAATAGTCACTCCTGGCCCGCATGATTATAAACTCTGCACAGCACCCCCCAAAAAACAAAACACAAAGTGGAAATTTGAACTACGTTATGACTTGATCCCTCTCACCGGGGTATGTAGGTAGCTTAGAAATATTCTAAGTTCAGTCATATATATATTGTGTTTCCCTCTCCTAAGTTGCTTCGAGTTTAGGGATCCAAGCTAACTCCAAGGTATTAAGTTATCTGATTTCGTCAAATTGGGTTGTCAAATTCAACTTTAGATACTCTTCCAAGTCAAGTATGTGAAATTCGTACAAATCTACTATGCTGAAGATTCAACTTCCGAATTCAAGAACTCATTAGTACGAGTATAAACTACCAACAAATTTTAAGTTCAAGTTCAAGGCTCCTTAACACGAGTTTAAAAGGTCTTCAAAATTCAAGTCTAAATTCAAGTACTCCTTGATACAAGTATAAACTATCTACAAATCCAAACGAAGAACTCCTTGATACGAGTATAAACTATCTACGAATCCAAATTCAAGTCCAAATGAAGAACTCCTTGATACGAGTATAAACTATCTACAAGTCCAAATCTAAGTCCAAATTTTAGAACTCTTTGATGCGAGTATAAAAATATCAATATTCCGGAGGAATTCCGGAAGTCAGTTCGAGACTTATCCACTCCAAGACACATTGTTCGTGAACAAGTCTCGATGGGGCATTTGTTGATACGCAAATTTCGTATCCAATTAAAATGCGCCACGTAATAAAATATATGTTGAGTATCAATTTTATATTGATTATTTTTAATGTTAGGAATTAATTAAATATAATTCCTAAGTTGAATAGTCAATTTAATTGATGCTTTACTATATATTTTATTGACCAATGGTAAGTCGCCACGTGTCAAGATAATGTTGATATTACTAAATCAAATTAAATTAATTTAGTAATTATCCAAGAAGATGAGGATAAAAATGAAGTCATGCTGGACCAATCAGAATGCTCCATGTGTCAAGTTGTTGCAATAATTATTAAATTAAATACAATTAATTTAATAATTATCTTATGGATAATGATATTATGAAGGACCAATCATATCGCTCCATTCAGACTTAAGCCCATTAGGGTTTTCTCCATCCTACCACTATAAATAGAGCCTCATTCTCCACCAAAAATCACAACAACACAAGTCAAGAATCAAGTGAAGAATTCCGGTACAAAGGAATACCAAGCGAAGAATTCTGGTACAAAGAAATTTAGACGTTCTTCGGTTTTCTTCGACGTTCTTCGAGAAAATCAGCAACAAGCGATGTTTAATCCAAAATTAAGCTTACAAGCTTTGGATTAGCGTTGTTCAAATCAACGGATTTGAAGACATAAATGAAGAGAAGAATCAGAAGGAAAATAGAGATAGGATCCATAAAGATGTAAATTTTACTCTTTTGATCCAAATAACGTGTTTATACATTTTAGGAAAAATTGGTATAAATATCCAGTATGTTTCCCCTATTTAACAACTAGGACACTAAGTATACCACTTTTTAAAAATGCCTTCTAACTTATCAAAAATTGATGAAAATACCCTGTGACCGGCTATAGGCTATTAACTAGTCGGTTATCTGTGAGTTATCTTTTTACTTTCGAGAAAATTGATATAAATGCTCGAAACCCTAAACCCTATGTTTCCCATATTTAAAAACTAGGACACTAAATATACCACTTTTAACAATGTCTTTTAACTTACCAAAACTTGGTGAAAATGCCCTGTGACCGGCTATTGACTACGACACAATCGGTCATTGATGAGGTGGAGCTCTTTTTCAGACGTGGAATTATTATTATTATTATTATTATTATTATTATTATTATTATTATTATTATTATTATTATTATTATTATTATTATTATTATTATTATTATTATTATTATTATTATTTCTAATGACTATTTTTTAGGATGGAAAAAAAATTATAATAGGGTCTGGCAGGGAAGGGGCGAATAGGCGAAGAATTTGGTGATTGGTCAGGTTCCGATCAGTTAGTGGGTGGATGCGTGGGCTGGGCAAAACATTGTTGGCTTCTTTTTTGTCTTCCATGTTGGTCTCTTTATAAGGTTGCAGGACATCCATAAATATTAGGTTTAGTATGTTGGAATTGGGGAAGAAGAATATAACAATTTGGTTTTTAATTTTTTAAAAGATTAATTTAAAATTTATTTATTAATATTTCATATTGTTATCCTAATTCATAATTTAAAATAAAACATAATAACATGAGAAAGGTAAAAAAGAAATTTGAAAATACTAAATGAAGTTTAGAAATTTTAAAACAAATTTCATAATTTTTTTATTTTTCTGATTTTAAATAAATTATAGAATTTAAAAAAAAAAAATTTTTTTTTTAATTTTTTAATTTTAGATAATTTTTTAAATTTTTAAATAATTTTTAGAAATAAAGTTTTATTTTTTGAATTTCAAATGAATTTTATTTTTTTTTAAATAAATTTTTCAGAAATAATTTTTTTAAATTTTAAATGAATTTTATAATTTTAAAAATAAATTTCTCAAAGAAAATTTTTACTTTTCTGAATTTTAAACAATTTTTTGGGGATTATTATTTTTATAAATTCAATTTAATATTTTATATTATATATTATAAATTCAATTTGATATTTATATTATTTTTTATTTTTTTCCACCATAACAAGTAAGTCATCAGAAAAAATAAAAAAAAAAAAGAAAAAACGAAAAATGCACATCAATAAAAGAACTCCACATCATCAATGACTAGTTATGTCATACCCTATAGTCGGTCACAGAGGATTTTCACCAATTTTTGGTAAGTTAGAAGGCTTTGTTAAAAGTGGTATATTTAGTGTCCTAGTTTTTAAATAGGGGAAACATATCGGGCATTATACCAATTTTTCCGAAAGTAAAAAGAAAGCTCACAGGTGACTGACTGGTTAACAGCCTATAGCCGGTCACGGGGCATTTTCACCAATTTTTGGTAAGTTAGAAGACATTTTTAAAAAGTTTTATACTTAGTGTCCCAATTTTTAAATATGGGTAACATACTAGGCATTTATACCAATTTTTCCTATTTTATACACGAAATTTGTTGTTACAGGGGCGTCTCTAAATTTGTCCATGGACTTCAACAATATTCAACTAAATATATATATATATATATATATATATATATATATAACTAAAAAGTACTAGTGATATTGATAAGATTAATAAATTGGTTCAATTATTAAAAATAATAATCAAGATTTAGCATTTCAAAATCTTTCATTCTATTTTTTGAAATTTTTATCTCTATTGCACACACTTAAGAATACATCGATTGATTATTATTAAATTATATTCAAGTCAAATAATATAATTATTTATTTTATTTAATTACGTTGTATTAAAATCGATTAAAATACACTTATATAATAACACATTTCGACCAGGACCAGGGGGCCTAGTGCCTCCCTTAGCCCCATGTAGGTCCGTCGGTGCCTATAACGCTCGAAATAATAGCATCCGGAGAAAGTACATGCTACGGGGAAGAAACACGGAAGCGGGAATGTCGAATTATCTGTCAGTTGAAAAATTAAGGAGATCACTACATATAATCTAAAATTTTGACATATTTATTTCTTTAAGTATGTGACAATATTATTTTTAAATAACAAATTATATGATATTTTATTTAATAAAAATATTACTTAATACGTAGACTTTCGTGCACCGCACGAGAATAGTGTCGGTTTTTTCTAAAAGGTTATATATCTTATAACCTTTTTCTTCTAAACCTCTTCTTTTGAGTACCGATAATTCAAAAATAAAACTGATTTTATATATAAACTGATATAAAGATTTCTTCAATAATATTTTAGAAAATATATAAAGGAAAAATATATTAGAGACTTTTACAGTAGAAAATTATATATTTCTTAAAATATAACTTAATATCTGTACCATAAGCGTTGCCCAAAAGAGAATATTGGAGTATATTGAAAAAGACTTATATGGTGAACAAAATGAGCGTTTTTTCTCTTATTTGTAATACAATACACGAAATTATATCTTTTTGATCTATTTAATTTTCTAAATAAATAAATTATATCTATATACCTTTAAGGGAGATAGAAAGGCTAAACTATCAAATCCTAGAAAGAAGTGAAGATAACTTAATTTTGTTTGTTCTGTTTGTTATTAAGAGTTTTTCTTAAAATAAATAAAAATAAACGATTCCAAATATAGTGATACTAAAATGTAAAATATGATTATTTTGATAATTATTAAAATTTTGAATGAGTAAGTAAGAAAAATAAGTTGGGGAATGACCAAAACATGATTTCCTAGAGAAAGCTTTAAAATTTCTAACTTTGTATTTATTGTTAGGATTTATTTTTATTCTTTTTGAAAGAAAGTAAGGAAATTTTAAAATAGTATATACTTATTGTCAAAACATTAATAGGTACAATATCAACCATATAAATACCGTGTTAATTTTATTTTGATTCATTTTACATTAGTTTAGATATTTTATATTCCTAATTTTAGTATATAAAAAAATTGCCCAGGAGCTTCACATGTATCGCTATGATTCTCATCCCTAAAATTGACAAGCCTCTCACCTGGGGAGACTGTAGACCCATAAGTCTGTGCAATATTGTTAATAAAATCTTGACCAAGTTGATCAATAGTAGGCTGTATAACATCCTTCCTAACATTGTCCCTAGAGTTTAGAGTGATTTTGTTCCCACTAGAAACATTGTTGATAACATCCTTCTAGCTCAAGAACTGGTTCATGACATTAATAACAAGTGTAAAGATGGGAAAATTATTCTTAAACTGGATTTGGCTAAGACCTATGATAGGGTGGAACGGGGGGGCTCTTTATAAAACTCTGTACATTATTGGCTTTCCTGATTTGTTTATCAGATATATCTCCAACAATATTAATTAGCATTCTTGGTTTCCCTATTCTAATAAATGGGTCTCCTTGGTGGTTTCGTTAACTATTCTAGGGGATTAAGATAAGGAGACTCCTTATCCCCAAACTTGTTTTGCAATCTTTCTGTCATCGTGTCCTGTGGTCTTAATAACCTATTGTACTCCTTTCCCAAATTGAAATACAACAAAAAAGGGTTTTTTATTCCTTCTTCATCCTTTGCTGATGATACTTTTATATTATGTTCTTCTGACATCAATTCTTTCGAAAAATTGTTGGATTTTCTTGGCTTTTTTGAAAAGCCACTTGGCAAAAAATAAATTTCTCCAAATCTTCGATGATTTTTGGCTCCAATGTTAAAAGAGGTAGGAAAAAAAGAATAATAGAAATTGCTAGGGTAAGGGAAGAAGGCCTTTCTTTAAAATATTTGGGGGTTCCTTTATTCAAGGGTAGAGTTAAATGTGATGTTTCAAGAAGTGATTGAGAAAATCTTAAGAGATTAGGAGGGTGGGATAAACTGTTTCTTAGTTTTGGGGGCATGTTACAACTTATCAAACGTGTGTTATCTTCTATACCTTTATATATTTTGAGGGTGATTGGGGCCCCCAAAGCTGTTGTGAATAGAGTGCAAAAATTATGAATGGATTCTTATGGGGATCTAGGGTTGACAAGAAGAAAATTCGTTGGACTAGCTAGGAAAGAATGTGCTTCCCTATTGAGGAAGATGGTCTGGGGGTTAGGGATTTGGAGATAATGTCTGATGTTTTTTCACTTCACGCATGGTGGAAGCTTAGGACTAGTGGCACCTTGCGGGGATAGTTTCTTAAGGAAAGATACCTAAATGAAACGCACACTTTTGTGGCTGACATTGGGTTTAACCAATCCCATTTTTGGAGAAGGCTGTTAAGTGTTAAAGAGTTTGTTGAAAAGAACATTTTTTTAAGTCTTTGGTTGGGTAATTTCTCCTTCTGGTTTGATATTTGGTGTGAGTTTGGGTCCCTATGCCAGTGTGCTAATGTTTTTTATACTAATCAGTGTGTGGCAAACTTCTGGTGTACAAATGAATGGGACTTGTCTTCTGTTTCTAACATTCTTCCTTCCCATGTCATGAATTGCATCCTTGGGACTCCTCTTTATTCTGAAACGCTTGACACACCTGTTTGGAGATTAACTTCAAATGACACCTTTTCTAACATTTATGCATGGAACTCATTGAGACCAAAGAACCCCATTGGAGTTTGGAGATCTATGATGTGGCTTAAATCCACTTTGAATACTATATTATCCGGAGGTTGACTAACAAATTTCTTTCTCTTGATAGCAACCTCATCAAAAAAGGATTTTAGGTAGTTTCCACGTACCCTTTGTGTTGTGTTGCATTTGAAATAGAGAATCATCTGTTTGTTAATTGTCCATTTTCTAAGCATGTATGGTCTTTCTTTGCTTCCTTTTTTCAGTTCAAACTTCCTAGTAACCTATCTTTACTTCATCCTTTTGGCATTTGGTTCCAAAGGCTTGCAGCCAGGACCATTTAAGATTTGTGCTAGCTATGCTAGTCTGTTGGAAAATATGATTGGCTAGAAACCTTAAAAAGTTTCAAGACATTGATACTACTTTGGCCAAAATATAACTCCTGGTGATGAACAACTTGATAACTATGTATTCTGCCGATTTATTGCCGATTGGATTGTGGAAGGCTTATTGGCACTTGGCTCAAAAGTGGGGGTTTGGGGTTACGGTGAGGAATGAAAAGAGACATTTGAGGGTGATGTGTGAGAGCCTCCAAATGATGATTGAGTGCAAGCTCAATACTGATGGAGCATCTATGGGTAATCATGGCCCGGGGGGGGAGGAGGAGGCAGGGGGAGTCATTAGGAACTATAATGCTGAATTTGTTGGGGGCTTTACTCTTTCTTTGACAAATGTTATAACATTTTTTTGTTGAAATTGCAATAATGGTTGAAGGTATTGCTTTCTCCTTTGAATTAAGCTTCAGAACAATTTGGGTAGAAGTGGATGCTTTGGCTATTATCTTTGTTTTGTAGCAAAAGGCACCGGGAAACTGGAGGTATCAACACATGTTATGTAAATATGAGAGTTTGAGAAGACAAGGGGAAATTTTTATCTCCCACATTCATAGAGAAGGTAACAAAGTGGCAGATCTGCTGGCTAATGTGTTGTTCGTAAAAAAAAGAGACTTCAAAATTTAGAGAGATTGATATTTGTAAATGTATTAGAGGATATATTAGAGTAGATGCTATGGGATTGCCCAATTTCAGATTTTGAGTTATGGTAGTTTACATGTTGTTTATTTTATACTTGTAAAAACATTCAAATTTTTAACTTTTTGATAAAGAGTAAATACAAATTTATGATAAGTTAAAAGAACTTCATTTTAAATTTTATTTTTATTTTTAATGGAAGTTGGCTTCCTTTTAAGTATTTTTAATTCAATTTTTAGTATAGGTTCATACAAAATGAAAATTCACGCATTAATTTTAGTACTAAATATTACATAATTTGTGAAGATATATCTAGTAACCTTTAGTGTTGTGTTCTACATATGCATAATCTTCATCAGATAACTCATCCTCGTTGGTTTGAGCCCACCGATGTTGTTGGAGTCACACGGGATTGGGTTGAGGTGTTTGTGTGACTCTCATGACTCCATCTTCGCCAACTAGATCACCCTAGATAGCCTGCACTACTTGCAACCCTCCTCCATTGAATCAATTAACGACATATATAGTGTTTGAAGCACTTTGTTATCTTTTATATCTCGTTGAACACGTCAGAAAGTGAATGTTCTTTGTCGTTAGCCATCACCGAGGAGAAACTTAGGCTCTTAATACCAACTGACACGGGACGAATACTTGGAATACGAACGATCTTCACGAGAACATAATCTACCTTTAATACTAAAAGAGAGTTGCAAGAAATCAGGGAAAAATGCGTGTTGCTCCTACAGATCTTTCTCCTATTTGTTTTTTTTTTTTTAAATTATTAAAATTGCTCTAGAAAAAGTACACTACGTGTGTTATTAAAAGAGAAATCCTAAAAAACGGAGAGATATATGTCTCATCCACCTTCTTTTGTAGGTTCTCATCCAATCAATTCTTTTTCTTTTTCTTTTTTTTTTTTTAAAAGATCTTTTCCCTTCGAAATATTAAAGTCTTATAATTTTTTCCTTCTCAACTCAGTTTTTCATAAAAAATATATCAAATTATTCATCTTTTATCGATCTTCGATTTAGCATCCATAATGCATATATTATAATTAAAATATTAATTTTAAATGTAAAATACTTTTTTAGGATAATAGTGATATATTTTAGTTTTTAAACATTTGTATATAAAATTAAAATGTGATATAATTCCAAAATAATATTTTTTTGAACGGCTTAATTTTTTTTAGAAGATTAAAATTATTTACTTTAATTTTACCTTTTTTTAATCTTGATCTTTTTTTGATAATTTAAATTATCTAGTTTAAAAGAAGTTCAGAAAAGATATCTATTTGTTAGGTTTACACTTTACAATAGAAAAAGTTTAGATATATTTGTTAAAGTGATTTGTTGATTGAATTAGTTTGCTTATTATTATTATTATTATTATTATTATTATTATTATTATTATTATTATTATTATTATTATTATTATTATTATTATTATTATTATTATTATTATTATTATTATTATTATTATTATTATTATTATTATTATTATTATTATTATTATTATTATTATTATTATTATTATTATTATTATTATTATTATTATTATTATTATTATTATTATTTATTTTGTGAAAAGAAAATTATGTTAACTACAAATATAATAAGTCAATTATTTTTTATTTGTATATGACATGATACTATAGTTTACCACTCATATACTTAAGTAACTAATACATTTGTGACTTCTTATACTAATATTATGTTATTTAATACATTTGGCTTTCAAACGATAACTATTCAAAATATTTGAAATTATTTTGTCCTTATATGCATATGAAATTATTACAATCTATGTAATGCACTACTGAAATAATAGGGAGAGAAATAAATTAAATTTTATGTTATATATAAAAACTTTACATAAAATATTCAACATCATCAGATCATGGATTCGAATAATCGAATTTACAAAATTTATGAAAATATAATTATTAATTTTGGTTGGTGAAAATGAAACACATTAAAAGTAAAATATAAAAAATTGAATAATCAAAATTTATGAAAATCTAACTGGTAGTTTCAATTTGTAATAATAGGGTCTTAAATTTAAAAAAACACATATGTAGAAAAAATGATATGTAAGGATGAAGAAAGATAATTGGACAAAAAAGATCAACTCTCGATTTTATATTCGCAAATAAAATATAGGCTGATAATTTTATTATATATTATTATTATAATAAAGAAATACTCATCCCTTGTACCGGACGGGTGGAAATCTAGTATTTTACAGAACAAGAATGCTTAAGCAATAAATTTAACGAATTGATGAATGAAAAATCAAAGTCTAGACAAAGTATTTATATAACTAGACAAATCTCTTGATCTAAAAGGAAAATAAATCCTAAACAAACAAGAATAAGGAATTGTTTTAGGAAAAGTAAAGCCTAATCTAAAAAGAAAACAAGGTTAAAGAAAGTAAATCCTAAATTAAAAAGAAAGATTAAAATAACAATAATTCCTTGGGGTCATTCTATAATACACCCGGTGTATTGATACACTTTAGAATTATAACCGTTGGATCTTTGTCTTTAAGTTTTAGCCTTTAGATCAAGTGAGCTACTACCTGTTGAACCAGTAACTAAATTCAACTAAGATGTAAGAGCATCAATCGGCTCATTCTTGACGGGCTCTGCTTCTATAACACTGGCCACTTTTGTTGGCAGATTCCTCTCATTCGACCATTGATAGCTGGTTCGAGCCATTGCATCCAAGACTGAGAATGCATCCTTGACGTTCTTTTTTATTTTGCTACCCCCTGTTGCTGCATCTACCTGGTTCTGTGCTGGAGCAAGCAATCCATTATAGAACTTGCACACTTGCCGCTTCTTTGAAAACCCATCTTGGGGACAACTCCGGATGAGATCTCGGAATCGCTCCCATGCTTCGCCGAATGATTCTTGATCCATCTGCCTAAACTGATTGATCTTATTCTACAAATCTAACATATTGCTCGGCGAAAAGTATTTCAATAGAAATTTTGTGCTTAAGTCTTCCCATTCTGTTACATCATCTAGTGAGTTAAACCACTAAAGTGCTTTATCCTTTAATGAGAACGGGAACAACCTCATATTTACTTGCTTGTGTGGCACATGATTTATCTTGATCGTTTCAACCAACTTACGAAACTTATTCAGATGCACATTCAGGTCTTCTAGTGCACTCCCACCAAACTGATTCTGCTGAACAATGTTTATCAGAGCGGGCTTCAGCTCGAAGCTTTTAGCAATCAGTGGCGGTGGTTGCACTCCTTCGAACTGTTGATTTGGAATAGGGCAAAGACAATCACTTATGGGTGTGACGTCCTCATCTACATCATCTTGCACGACCTAAGCATGTCTCTGCTGCTGTGGTGGAGGTTGTTGTTGCTGCAGATTTGTTACTCTATCATCCAAATGGGCTAAGGCCCCCAATATTCGATTCAGTACCTCCTATTGGTTCAGATTCTATGGAAAATTCTCCATCTCGACTGTGGAATTTCTTCTTGTTGTGTCGGTATGCAGTTGCCTCAATCTCAGGATCTAAAGGAACAAGTTGTTCTTTCCCTTTTGATCTAGTTTGCATGAAAAACCTTAAAACACCACCTGAAAGAAATACCACGTAATATGAAAAATAAATAAATAAATAAAACCAAAAATTAAATAACAGTAATTAAATTGCAGAAAAATAAAATCTAGTCTAGTATCCTCCTATTAATCAGGATAAAAACTAAGACGTTATACCTATTCCTTGGCAACGATGCCGAAAACTTGACAGGTCTATTTCTAACCCTTAATTACTGCAAGTATACGTGTGTAGATGTATATAGGAAAAGTCAAGGTCGGTCCACAGGAACAGGTTAACGTAGTTTGATACCCCAATTATCTAGGATTATCCTAACTAGACACTAAAATTAGTGAATGAGTTTATTAAACTAATAAGCTAAATTGCATGTAAACTAATAAACTAAATTAAGTAATAAGAGGTAATTCCAATCAAAGAAAATGTATCCTCGGATATCAATTTCAGGAATTATGCTAATGATGATTAATCTCTATTTTATAAACCTTTAAGCCAATTATATGATCTATTAGGCGACACTTAATTAACCTAACCCTTCTCTCGAAGCGACTAAGTTGTAGATTGATTAAGATAATCATTATCTCGAGTCAATTAATCCTAACAACTCCTAACAATCCCTTAACCTTTGCCTACACAATCATAGACAATCGCGCTATGTGTTATCGTATATTAAAAAGTCCGTTCTCTCGAAGCGGAATCGTTAAACAATTAAATCAAACCTAATTGGCCAGATTAAATTCAATCATAAGATTAAATGAACACATAGATAGATAATAACAACTGGAGTCTATAAACTAAATAATTAAATCAACATAATTGTAGAACCCTACTTTCTAATCCTAGGACACGAGTAGTTTAGCTACTCATGTCTAACTAACAACTCAAAACAAGAATTCAAGGAAAACATTGTCAACAACTTGAAAATAAACAAAGAATAATTAAACCCGATAGCCGGCTCATGGACCTTCGTCTTCTCGCTCTCACTCTTCTACTCAAATGTAAAAGTATGAAATGGTGTTATGTCTGATGATGATCTTCTAAAAAACGAGTCTTATGTCTTTTTATAGGCTTCAGGACGAGTCCTGGGGTCTCTGGGCTTCGATTCCTATTCGAAATAGGAATCTCTTCAAAACACAGCCTTTTTGTCGCGACCGCAAAAGGCATCCTTCGCGGTCACGTTGCATATAAATCAAAACTGCTTGAAAATAGGCTCTTTCATCATGGCCGCGAGCCTTGCTCGTTGCGGTCGCGATGCTTCAGTTTGAGACCGGTTTTACAGTGGTTCAAGCTGATTTTTCCTTTCCTTTGACTTGTTTCTTCGTTCGATAGTTGTAAAATACAACTTTTGACCCTGAAATGCTCAAAATACCTTAAAAATAAGTCAAACACGTTAATGGTCCACATATAACAAATCTACGCAACTCTCGATTAAATATGCATGTAAATGTTATCAAATATAATCCTAAATCGATCTAAATTCATGCATAATTAACGTGTATCAATTCCCCTGGACGACTCTAATACACGTAGTGTGTGCATGAATTTAGGCCGATTTATACGAGTATTTTGTTAGTGTTTGCATATAAATTCAGTGGTTTTGTGTTGTATTTGATTATCTTGAGTCGAAAAACGTGTTTGCTTGTTTCGTAGAGAAAATCTAATGTTTTAGGGCTAAAATCCATTGGAATAAAGTCCAGGAGAAAAGAACATGTCAATTAGGGGAAAAAAGGACACAAATGGGGATTTAGAAGATAGGCGAGTGAGCTAAAATGGCTCAAATCTGGCCTTGAATCGAGGAAAAGTCAAAACCAGCCGGATTGTGCAATTCGGTCGTGCAAAATTAGGTTCCTAAAGTGCAAATTCACTGTGTCGAGCCAATCCGGTTGGGCAAAAAATTGTCCAAAAAAGAGCAATTTGTTCTGTGAACCAAATCCGGTTGCTCATGCTAGACCTGCCGGGCTCGTAGATCGACCGCGCAACTTAATCCTACCGTGTTCCTTAGTCGGTTCACAGAATGGAATGCTCTTTTTTGGACAACTTTTTATTGTATGTGTTGGTTTCATTTTATGAGTTTTGCAAATGAATCACTTGTTTGACTTTACTTGCTTAATAATTCGATGCCCGAGAGGGAAGGATTGTTACTAGGCATGCAACACATCGATAGGTATCAATTTTTGTCCGAGATGAGTGAGATACTTATGTAGCCATGGTTTTAAGATCCCTTTAGACTTACGTACATGATAGTTAGCCTGAGAGGACAATTATTCGTACGTAATCAACAGGTTAACATCATTTGAGAGGAAAGTTAACTTGAGTAGTGATGCCTAATAAGAATTTGAATTCGGTTTAAGTCTACAATATTAAGGTAATTGAACATAGGAGAACATAACTAAAATCGAACCCTAGAATATGTTCCATCTGATTTATTCTTTCGTGATTACTTGCTGCATCTTTGAGCATTCTAGTTTCTTATTTACTATTTTATTCTCTTTAGTCTAGTAAACAACTTAATCCTCTCTTTACTGGGGCCCCAAAGGCAGAATACTTTGGGCCGCCATTGATAATATTATTGCTAAATTCACTAGATGGATGGGCGAAACTCTCCTGCTTGCTGGCAGAGCCTACATGGTGGCCTCTATTATTACTAGCTCTTTGGTCCATATCATGCTAATTTATCAGTGGCCGAACACATTCCTTAAGAAGATTAAATGCACCATGCATACTTTTATTTGGACGGGCGATATTCACAAGAAAGGTCTCTTCAATAATCCGTGGGAAAGAGTTTGTTCGCCTAAGACGGACGGTGGACTTAGTATTCGTTCTATTCACCTTGCTAACGAAGCATTCCTGCTCCGGTTTGTTTAGGATGTCCTTTCTGCCTCAGACATATCATTGCTTCAGGCTCGTTGGCACTATTTAGATGCAAGGTCGCGGTCTTATTCGGTCTGCTCATCTCTGTTAGGTGGCACACGCCGGGGGTTTTCTAAGTTACATCACAATATGCCATGGGTCATTGTGTTTATCGTATTCACAAGTCTGTTTCTGGTTGGTTAATTGGCTGAGCTAGATCATTGCCCATAAGATTCACATGTCGTCAGCTACTAGAGATCTCTTCTCCCACATGGTCGTAGATTTCTATGTTCATGAGATGTGGTATCTCACTATTGACTTTGTCCTTGCTATCCAGACATTACCAAAGATACTATGGCGTACACATTTGCTCCAAACACATCATCGGGTTTGGACTAGTTCTCTTAAAGGGAATGTTTCGGCCGTTGTCGCTTCTGAGCATTTACGCCCCTACATCTTTGCTGCTTCTTGAGGGTCTTAGATTTAGGCTTCTTTTATTCCAATTTTTCTCTCTATTACCATTTGGAGGGCTATACATTTCAAGCTGCCTAATTGGGAGATTTTGCATTCATGGGATTTTCAAGGCCCTAATACGTCTTATGCTGGCATTCAGGGGAGTTTCTTGACCATCTTTTTTCCTCTTGTAGCTTTGTTTTACAATTATTCTAATTTATTTGTTGGGCATTTGGTGTTCGTCTAGATTTTGATATAGGATTTCATAAGCTCTTTCTTAAGGTGATGGATATTTCTTTTAGCCTTTTATCGCTTTGGAGAGTTACTTTTGTTTCCTTGGTTTGGGCTATTTGGTTTATGCGCAATCAAGCCATATTCAAGGATACCACTTTCTTGGTGAACAGGGTAACATTGTGCATATGGACTTGTGTTCGAGAGACGGACTCTCTCAACCTTGGTGGTATGGACAATAACATTCAAGACCTCACCATACTTCACCGTTTTAGGTTACCATCACGTCTGAACCGTACCTCTTGTACGTTCTTGATTAGGTGAGTCGTCTTTCCCTCCTCCTAAATAGATAAAGATCAACACGGACAGACAGTGCTACTGGCTTCCTTGGTAGGATTTATGGCCGTGCTCTTTTTTGGAACTCCCGTGGTTTCCCACAAGGCTGCTTCCCTACATCATTTAGACTGGGTTTTACCTTTGAGACGGAACTTGCTACAGCCATCACTGCAGTGGAAATCGCTTTCTTAAAAGGATGGACCAAACTTTGGTTGGAATGTGACTCCGCTTATGTTGTGGAGCTGCTTCGGTCATGGTCAACTGAAGTCCCGTGGAGATTCCATGCTTGTTGGCTCTGAATCTTATGCCTCATTTCCACACCTCACTTTATGTAACCCACATTTTTCGGGAGGACAATCAGTTTGCGGATGCACGCTCAAAATTGCACACACCTTTAACTTGGTGGGCTCAACCTCTCCCCTCAGTGTTTGATTTACTTTACCAGGTTTTTTTGCTGAATATTTTGAGTTGTTTGACTTGCATTGGTTGCTAATTTGCTTTGTCCTTGACTAACGCAGGCTTTCATCATGAGATCTTGGTATTCACTGAACTAGTGGAGGATGCTACCACTTGTAGCTATTACGATATCTATGTTAAGCTTCCTTTCCCCGTTTTCTTTTCCTGTAGGTTTGTTTTAATGAGACTAACAAGATCTCTCCTGCCATGGGAGGCCAACTATGCTTTGCGAAGCATCATGAACTTTGTTCCTCTAGGCATGTCTTCATGTGTTGTACGCTCGGTTGTGCTACCTTTTATAGCACCTACTGTCTATAGCAATGAACTTTATTGTCCCTGCTAAGCGAGTCCATCTCTTTTGGCTATTTTCTCTTGGTGCCGCCTCTTCTCTGGTAGTTCCCATTATTTTTGCGCTTTTGCTGTAGGGGTTGGAATCGGACTGTTAAGCATGTTTTCTTTTTCTAGAGAGTTAGGGTGACTACGCTACGGTACTTCCTGTTTTCTATTGTTTTTATAATGATACTAATTTATCCATTGCTATAATTGTAGTAAATGGTAATTGACGTTATTATGTCACACATTCTACTCCAATTAATGACAGTGAACGTGAAGGATTGTGAAATTGATGGAGGGTAAATGATGGTTTTATCAATATGCATCTAAAGATAGTGGTGACAATGCAATCAGATGTCAAAAAATATAGTTGATGTTGTAATTGAAAAAAACTTTAAAAATGGTGACTCATATTACTAAGTTTTAAAGGTCATGTTGCACTTAAAAATTGAACTAAAGGTCGTTTTTTTTTGTAATTAACCTATATATGTTATAATATTTTTGTGAGAAAAAGAGGGCTTGTGGTACGCCACTGCTTATGGTGATCGTGCTACCTATAAAATCGGATAAAGTAGAAAGTTATAGGGCAAGTTTAAACTTTTATAAACATAATGGGTTTACTTCTTGTATTTCAAAGCAATCACTACATGCCATGTGTATACTTATGATATCATCCTATACACATGGCAAGTAGTGAATGTTTTGAAATACAAAAAGGAACACGGTTTGGAACAAAAGATCACTACAATATAAATGACTTTAAGTAGCACTTTGTTTGTAACGCTTTCAAAATTTTAACTTTTATGTAACATTTTGGTAACACTTATGAACATGTAACACTTCTATGTAACGCTTTTTTTTAAAATGTGTGAATATGTAACTCATTCATGTAACACTTTTAAAATATATTAACACTTTGGATAACACTTGGAGTACATTTTTTTAAGGTAAAACCTTGGACTTGAAATATCTTGTCATGACTTTCATTTTCATAAGTTTATTTATTATTCATTTAATTTTATATGCTATAAAACAAAAAAAGTAGAAATGAATTATTTAAATTTTCAAGGTATCAAAAAATTATCTACTTATTTCAATTGAAATTAATGATAATATATTAATAGTTATATAAAATAATTTGATGTAACAAATTATGTGATATTGAATAAGTTATAAATATGGGTGTGTGTGCGTGTGTGTGAGTGGACCAAATTGAAAAAAATTAATTATATGAAACTTTTGTAACAAATTAGATAGTAGAAATTGCTAAATAAAAATAAGTTAGTCGTGGTTTGATAAGAATTTAATTATGAGAATGGTTTGTTAATGTTACAGCAAAAAAATGTGTATATATAATTTTTTGTATAAAATTAAACTAAAGAGTTATTATAGCCTAGTGGTTTGACATTTACAGTTAAAGATAATGCAGACTTGCAACTTATGTTCAAAACCCCACAATGACAAATATTCAACATTTTTAGAAAAAGTCTTACATAAAGGGTTATATGTAACATTTTTTAGTGTTAACATGAATGTTATAATTTAAAATCTAATGTAACATTTATGAAAAATGTTACTAAAGACTATCCAAAGTGTTACTTTAAACTTTAGGTAGCATCGGAAAATGTAACACTAATAAGGCGTTACCTAAAGTCTATTGTAACACTTGTTGGTATATATATAATACTTTTTAGGTGTTACCTAAACCCATGTATGTTGTAGTGTCTCATCTAATAAATTAGAGAGTAGAGTTAACGGAAAGATGATTTAAAATTCCCAAATTCTAGATACGTAGCTAACAAATACTCTCTCCGTTCACCTTATCTTGCACACTTTTCGTTTTCGTCCATTCCAGATGAACTTGCACACTCCTTAAAAAGAAAAGTTATAACACAATCTCTACACTCAAAATCTCCACCCTCAATCAACCTTTGAAAAATAAACAAAATCTCAAAAAATAATTTTTCTTAATACTTGTGTTAACCTCCCCTGAGCAAGATAAGGAATGTAAAGAAAAAACAAGCTATATAATTCACTACAAGAAATATAGGTTTTACCTATACATAATAAATGTAGCTAAATGTTACAAATGTGTGGGTAAAACATTTTATCCACACATATAATAAATGTTAGGAAGTGTCACTAGAGAAAGGTAAAGGAATGGTTTTGCCTACATATATAGTTAAGTGTGGGTGAATAGTTGCACCTTTACCCACACATGCATATGTGAGTAAATGCTTCAGATATGTGTAGGTAATGGGTATCTAAAATTTGAATATATGACATGGATGATGAGGTGGCTGATGAAGTGGATGCTAACGTGGATGATGACATGACATAAGGGCTGACGTGGATGCTGAGGTGGATGATGTGGATGATGACATGGGCGATGACATGGTATGCTGACATGGACGATGACGTGTCATGCTGACATGGGCGATGATGTGTCACCTATTAAGTGACATGGACAATGAAGTGGCAAGACACAATTTTTTTTTTTTATGTGTGGGCAAAGATAAAATTATGTGTGGGTAAAAAGCAATCAAGTGTGGGCCCTTTTTTAAACTTCAATTAATAAAAATATTTTTTATGTGTGGGTAAAATTAATCAAGTGCAGGTAACAAGGTATAAATTTCTACAAATGATTTAACAGAAGAAAGTTGAAAATAACCAAAATATATAAAATTATGTATTCATCCATCAAATGTTTAGTAAATTAGCATCCACTGAAATCCATAGACAAACAAACAATTCCAAAAAGTCAAATGGAAAAATTATATAATCCCGAAGATATTCCTAACACAGTTTCCCAACAATATCTATGAGAATTCAACAGATGTCATCAAAGTCTAAATCATGATCATCAAGGTCATCATTGGAGTTTTGAGAACGGTTGTAGTTGGAGGTGTCATCACGAGATGGACTTGAAAAGTTGTATGATGGGACAAGTGAAAAAGATGGAGATATTATACCTTTTTCAATCATCACCTCTCTCATCATTTGAAGTTCTCCTTCAACTACTTCAAAACTTGACTTGTATAGATTTAACTCATCACACAATTGATTGTACGAAGGACGGTCTGACCCATCATTGGTACGTGTGTCTCTTTGTTTAACAGGGTCCCGACCCCAGCCAACTAATTGAACTGATTTTCGTCCAAGAACTTTCTCTAAGATTTGCTTATCTGACATTTTCTCAGGTGGATTATCCCTTCTCAGCCGCATCATTTCATTCTGTTAAGAAAAATAAATTATTTATATTGGTAATCCCGAACAATAGCACCCTATACTTAAAATTTTAGCCTATGTCAAGTAATATAAATGCATGTCTTTGTGTTAGAATTGATAGAAAGTAATTAGCAATTAACCAAGTTCGTGTTAATGCTAATCTCGATATCTGATATTCATGTCCAACATGTATATTGTAATGTAAGAATTCAACAAACATATGATAATATATATCGTGACTCAAATATAATATAATTAAGACAATCTCCTTAATCATCAAAAGTACTAATGAGCAAAAACGCAAGGTGTCATGATACCATCATAGCTTGAAACAAGGACTAAGAATTGGAATATTTTGTGCAGATTACATGCTTTATACTTAAGTTTAACTTCTAGTAGATTAATTTATAATCCTCAATCTTCACACTGTAAATTTCAAGCAATATTTTGATGAAGAAACAAGTGGTATCTTTTAGAAAGGAAACACACTAATTTTATATGAAGAAACACCATTAGTGACTAGTCATCTAACTGTATACAACTGAAGTATTTCCCTAGTTAAACCTGACATATATTGTCTAACCCAACATTGTCTAGAGTCCTATTAAATACAAAATAAATTTCATAACAAGATTCTAAAATACTGACCAACCTAGTTAAACTTTATAAAGCATTTTCTTCCAAAACTATATATTATTTCTATTTTGGTAAAATTAAATTAAATTCATAACTTATAGAAAAGATGAACTAAAATGTGGTCCTTTATATGTAAATACTTACATATTGAGCTTCAACCTCTTTAGATGGCCAACCTTGTTCAGGATCGAAAACTCGGAGACGCCAAGTCTCGATATAGCCTGTCAAGCCATGCAAATCAGCTCCACGTGCAATATGATGGCGTGCTGTAGTCTTGGATCCATTTAACGAATTATATTTTCACTTTCGTCGAGCTTCATCATTTTGTTTCGATCGGTTCTACAAAATTAAAGAAAGAGCAAACATATTCAATGAGTACTCCCATAACATAAAGATACCGAATATATTTTTAAGTAATTCAAACATTACCAAGTATTTAGAAGCAGTCCATAGGTCACAAAGATACTCCCAATCCTCTTTACTAACTCCCTCAGGACAATCATTCTTAGCTTCAAGGGGATTTTCTTCTCCTCTATTTTCTTTGAAGATACTATGTAACTCATACTTGTGGCCTTTCCAAGCTTCATGCATTTGTTTATCAATAACATTTTGGACATTCCGATCCTCAATATCAATATCAAACAAGGTCTAGAAACAACATTAAAAGAATAAATTGTGATTGTATGGTATTCATAATATTAAAACAAATTTTTTTCATTCATCAATTAAGAAGTTTATCTCAACGTTAAGCTAGAACCACATTGGATTAGATAATATACAAAACTTACGAGGAGTTTGTCTCTTAGTGGTACTCTTATTGCCAATGGTACGAGCCTCCAATCCTTGTATTGCAAGCTACAATCGTTAAGTACAATGTAGCCATTTTCGTTATTGAAGCACTCTGCATTATCACATATAGCTTGCATCAAGGAAAAAACAAAATCCACAGTCAATCTACGCTTAGCACTTCTCATTGCCCTCCGAGCTCCATGGCCACTAGTAATCCCTCGCACTCTAGAGCTTTTTTCCACATTCTGCTCATCATTTGCTGATCTACTAGAAGCTGAAAGGTCATTTATTATTTTTTTTCTAAATATTGTTTAAGCTTAAATGATTTTTTTCACGAATCTTAATATGTTACATTTAGTGTTGTTTCATAAAATTGCTCCTATAACAGTTACCAATAAATAATTAATTTCGGTTTGTGAGCTCTATGTATGTGTATCTTATAGTTGTGTAAGTCGTAGATAAATACTAATGAAGCTATATTCAATCAAAATACACTAATTTAAAGTGATACATTTAGTGGGAGATAATCAATTAAAACATAGTTACTCTTTTAGGGTGGACTTTTTAAATTTTTATCTAATTAAAGTAAATATATGTAAATTATAAAACACCCTACAATTTCATTTTTTTTCTTAAACTTGAGAGAGGTCCAAGGACCCTCTTGACACCCATGTGACTTCGTCCATGCTACCAATATGAGTATTTGTTGATCAATATTTTGGAATGGTATTTTAATGATAAAGAATTTTCAATAGAAAATTGAACAAGAAAATATATACTTCAAAGTTAAAAAATAAATAAATTACCTTCTTATCCTGGGCTTCTACTTCTACAACAACTCCGACTCACCTTTGTCAGGGAAACACACTGATATTATTTTACCTAAACTAAAATTCGTATAAAAGAAAGACATGAGAAACAAAAATAAGAATAGTTGACTTCCACGTGTAAAATAAATAAATAGAATCCCAAATAAATCAACACAATTTCCATATTCAGAATGATAAAACTCATAATGAGAGTGATCCAAAATTATCAAAAAAAATAAAAAAAATAACTAAGAGTGTAGCCACTGGACGTGGTGAATCTGCATTGAAGTTGTAGTAGCGCACTTCAAAGTACATCAAGTTCTGCTGATTTTTCTCTAAAGGTCCTTAAATTTTCAAAAACATGTTAATCTTTGTGCTTATGAGAATATGCGCTATAACTTTTCTAGAATTTAACGTAAACGTCATAATGATTCCATGACTAAATTCATCAACGGCCAATTTGCTAAAGAAAGAAGGATGTCGAAAATCGAGATATTTAATTGTTATTACAAGAGAACCAATAAATTGTTTCAATCAATATGTCCCTACTGGGAATTAAGGAGGTGTTTTCATTTGCTTAACTTTTGGAGAAGTGATTAAAAGTAGAGATTATGATAAAATTGCTTAAAATCAAAAGTAGGTAGAATAAAAGTGATTTTGGTTAATTGTAAAAGATGGAGTGTTTGATACTTAAGCATATTTTAGCTTATGGTTAAGAAAAAAACTTCTATCTATTTACCAAAATACTAAAAAGTTGAAAAAAGAAAAAAACTATTTTTTTACTTTTAACTTTTGGAATAAAAACACTTCTATTAAAGCTAAATTAATTTCTCACACTCCAAAACAACTTTTTCAAGCTATAAGCTGAAAAGCACTTGAAAAAAGTAATTGCAAACACCTCTAAATCAATGTATGTGCCTAATTTACAAATTTCGGACCCTATTATGTCCTATTATTAGTAGAAACTTTTTTAATGGCCTAAGCTAACATTTTTCACGATCAACCTTGGTCTGAGCATATTTAAAGACTACAATAGATATATAAAAATATATAGTAGTTAATGAACAATTTAAGTACACAAAATAGAGTATTTTTTATGATTAAAGTTTATTAATATGTATTATATATTTTTTTCTTTTATTTGATGTGTCCTGATCCTTGTGTTAGTTCTGTCACAACCCACCAAGATGATATCGTCACTCAAGATGCAACGCTAGTTTGTGATATTGTCAATCAAGATGCATCAGTGGTTGAATCAAAAGCAACTTCAGATTTGTCGATAGCCACAGAAGATGAAGGATCAAAGTATCAAGGAGATTCAACATCAATGTCAGGCATTACAAGAGAACCAACGAGCATCACAGTAACTATGTTATGTATTGGCTGGCGGTTTGTTCCAACAGATGAAGAACTGGTCTTGTCTTATTTGTCCAATAAAGTTGCGCAAAGATCTATACCAGCTAACATTATTAACAAGATGGATGCATCTCGGTTTTACAACAAACATCCCAAGGATCTTGTTGTAGTTTTGAATATGGAAGCGGATGAGCAGACAACGCAGAGTCGGTACTTCTTCATAAAAAATAATAAATATTTTCATGTGAAAGTAGAAAAGCAATAAGCAATCGGAGATGGCAAGATTGGCTCGTGAATATTTGCTAGAAAAGAAGAAACAATCTATGGTTCTGATGGCAAAACTATTGCTTGCAAGATTCAATCTACCTTTTTCTCTACTACGAGGAAAACCAAGTGGAACATGGAACTATAAAGGTTAACAAACATTAATCAAAAGGAATTGCCAACAGAGCAATGGGTGGTGGCAAGAGGCACTGGAGGAGTACGCAATTTACCAAATTAATAGTAGTTCTCTTTATTTTTCTTTATTCATTTTCATTTTACACCAGGTGCTTCCTAGTGTTTTTTTTTTTTTTTTTTTTTTTTTCATTTTCACATCGGTTTATCAAGGTTTTTGATGACCACACTGAAAATCACCTTATTAAACTGACCATCGAAACAAATTTTTTGTTACAGCTTAAAAATCTAAAAGATATGCCCATGAACAAAATGATGATCATTCTCATCAATTAGTCATCAAATCCACCTACCTACAAACAGTAGAAAACCAGAATTGTTCAAGAATGCGACTTTGCGAAACCAAAACCCGTCGAAACACTTTTCAAACCATAACAACTGATCCTCTTACACGAGCACTTCAGGCAAACAATATATATATATATAGATATAGATATAGATATAGATATGCATACAATAGCACAGTTCAGTTGAAAAGGACCAAAATAGTGAGTCGATTGAAATGGAAAATTCAGCCACAAAGCTTATAGTCTTATTATTCAAAAAAGTTTGCAGGAATAAATACTGAGGATCTAATTCAAGCATAAGAAAATTGTTCCGAGTTTAAGAAAGTTATAGAGGAGTTCTTTTTCTTTTTTCCAAACATAACTCAACCGACATAAACGATTTGAGAATCCTAATATAAACAGATTAAAACCAGCAATAAAAGAAAATCATAGAATGCCAGTAGTTAAAATCGAACCTCTAGTCTGACCCGCTGTCAACCCATTTGAACGAGCACGCACAAATTTGTAAGATTGTCATCACCAGCGAGTTTGATAGCATAAAAAAATTAGAACAATGTTGTAGAAGACAGAAGCCCCAAACTAAAATCAACATGAAGACGGAAAATAATATGTGAATTAGAACATAAACCCATCTGTGAAACTTATCTTCGCTGATGCTGTTATAACTGGACGTCCACGCTCAATTCAGATTGTTGTGAAACTCATGCCGCCGCTGCTACAGGGTCTACACGGTGGAGATGAACTTTGGGATTTTATTTTTTGTAATCCAAGATATGTAAACTTTTATTTGACGTGAGACGGGAATGGATTAGCAGGAATATTTAGAGAAATTCCTTTTTCACTCGAAACAAAAGAAAAAAAAAAAACTAATAGGATTTTATAATGACGTGAATAAAGGAGAAGTTAATATTTGTTGAGATCATGTTGTTACATGGATATGCCACGTAATATTTTCAAATAAAAATATATCACAAATATTATCTTTTTAGCCACATATTTTAATATTGGTAAATTATATGTAGCAAAATATCATATCTTTACCCACAAATTAGCTACAATTATAAATATGTGTGGCTAAATATATTAATCACAAAGGACACGTCAGCATTAGAATGAAAATATTTTATCCGTCGATTTCTAAAAAATAGAGGGATTTTTCCCTCCGTATAAAAATGCTACTAAAAATCAATAGCCACACATCATATTTGTGGCTAGAAAAACCCATTGGGTTTATTTCATTACCCACATATTTTTAAATTATGTGTAAGTAAATACCTACACATTTGTTGTGTGGCTAATTTGTGTGTGGGTAAAACCTGTATTTCTTGTAGTGGTGAGGATTCATAAATGAATCTGGTAGTTAGAATGGAGAGAATAGTAAATTTAGGTGGCAACCTTACCTTGTGATATGGATGGCTATCCTTGTTGCATGGCTAACTTTACTACAAAACTTTGTGAACCTTAGTAATTCCCCTCTGCATGTAAAAAAATTCCATTGAATTCTCTGTCTCCACTGCATTATTCATTTCATGAAAAAAGAAAAAGAAAACCAGAAATGTCTGTTAAAAAAACATCTTCTTCTGTAGGGTATGTGCAGGGGCCAAATGGTGAAGAAACTTTGGTATGCCAATTTTTTCACAATGTGAATTCGCAAGGGAGAGCATGGTTGGGAGGAGATCCTTTCGCATACACCGTACCAGTCATGCTCGCACAGCTTACTGTCATTTCCACTGTCACCAGCATCCTTTGGTTCCTTCTCAGACCTTGCAAACAAAGCCTGGTCAGTGCACAGCTTATTGTAAGCCCCTTTTCCTCTAGGTATTTTACTCTGATCCTCAATATGCATATATGTCTCCAACATTCCTTCACTAAACTCATCTGATCTTGACAGGGAGGAATAATGATGGGGCGATCCTTCTTGGGCCGCATTGACATCTACAGGGACAAACTATTCCCGCCGGGAGGAAGACAGATTCTGGCAACATCTGCAGACCTCGGCTTCATGTTCTACCTCTTCATCCTCGGCGTCCATATCAACTTCTCCTTAGTCAGAAAAATTGAAAAATACTCTGTTGTCATAGGCCTCGCCTCCTTCCTCATACCCCTCACCACCGGCCTCACCACCGTTGCTGTCATCTACCGCACGGTTAACCTTGAATACCACATCAAGCGGTCGCTCCCATTTGTTGCCAGCCTCGGAGCCTTTTCCTCCTTCCCCGTCATCACCAGTCTCCTAACGGACCTCAACATCCTCAACTCTGAAATCGGGCGCCTAGCAACCTTGGTAGCCTTAGTCTGTGACATCTGCAACTATACAATCTCTATCCTCGCGGCAACAATCATCGCGTACTTGGTTAGCCAAGAGTTAACTATGGTATGGGCCCTGTTAGGATCTCTGTTGTTCTTTCTCTTCGTGGTTTTCGTGCTCCGTGGAATTGTGACAATGGTGGCGGGCCGGGTGTCGGAGGGGCAGCGGATGAGAGAGGCCCATTTTGTGTTGATTACTTTGGTGGTGTTGGTTTGTGGGCTAGGGACTGAGGTGATCGGGCAGCCTCCAGCGATGGGGACATTCCTATTAGGGCTGGTGGTGCCCGATGGGCCACCGTTGGGATCTTCGTATGTGAATAAGCTTGATACCATAACTACTAAGCTGCTTGTTCCGGCTAAGTTTGTGATTAGTGGGTTGACTATGAATATTTTCTCCATTGGAGGGGTTTCTGGAGCGGCCATAGGGTTCGTTATCTTTGTGACTTATGTGGCTAAGTTTGCCGGAGTCTTTGTTGCCTCGCTTTATTATAAGATTCCGAGCAAGGAGGCTATCACTCTTGGTCTTATCATGTGCTGTAGAGGCGCCATTGAAGCTGCTCTTTACATCACGCTGCAGGAGGATGGGGTAACTCACTCTATTTTTTTCAAGCCCTTTAACAGTCAACTAAAGCTATAAGCCTATTTAAGCTTAAATTGAGCCTTTGTGCATGCTTAAATTCCTCATTTGACAGAACATGAAAATCGATCGTACTTGTATCGATGCAATAGCCCTAGCCTACGTAGTCGTCTTATTCAAGTCTCTGATTCGACAATGTACAGATTCTAGGAAATGAAGAATATGCCCTTCTGTTAACATCAATGCTGCTCGTAACAGGAATCGCAAGACCCCTCATCGCCCGTCTCTACGACCCCTCCTCCACCTACGTCGGCCAGTACCGCAACTCAGTCATGCTCAACCACCCTACTGACGATCTACGCATCCTCGTATGCATCCACTCCGCCGACGACGTTCCCACCATCATTAACCTCCTTGAGGCAACAACTCCTAGGAAGGATCGACCCTTAGCCATATTCGTCCTTTCCCTCATGGAACTCCGAGGCCATGGCCCCGCCGTTCTTGAGTCAACCACCCGCCAAAGCAGGCTCACTTCAACTAGAAGTTGGTCCAAGCAGGCTGCCAATGCCTTCAACTCCTTCGCACAAAGAAACGTGGGTAGTGTTGTCATCCGCCACTTCACCTCCATCGCGCCGTATGCGAGCATGCACGATGATATCTGCACGCTCGCAGCGGATCAGGTGACCAACATCGTCATCATCCCGTTTCATAAGCAGTGGACCATCGATGGCAGCATTGGATCAAGCTCGCATTCGATTAGAACGGTGAACCTGAACGTGATGTCGAAGGCGCCGTGCTCGGTGGGAATCCTAGTGGACCGGGGGCAAGTGGGGGTAAATCATATTTTAGTGAAAGGGCACCCTATGTTCAGAATCTGTCTTTTGTTCCTTGGTGGGATCGACGACTGCGAAGCTCTGGCGTACTGCACCCGGTTCATTGAAAAACAAGAGATCAGCCTCGTGTTTGTTTGGATCAGAGAATTGGATCACACAAAGTACAGAGAAGAAAGTGGGCCCATTATGGAAATCGAGATGGTGAACCAGTTCAGAGCAAGGACGATAGGAGATGAAAGAATAGTGTACAAAGAGGAGGTGGTGAAGGATGCGATTGGGACGACGAGGGTGATAAACTCCATTAAAGAGTACGGGTGTGATCTGTGTGTAGTTGGGCGGTACCACAACCCGGATTCGCCGTTGTTATTGGGACTGGATGAGTGGAGTGAGTGCCTTGAACTTGGGGTGATCGGGGACGTGTTGGCGACGTCGGATTTCCAATTCTCATTGTTGGTGGTGCAACAGGAGCCGCATGGCGGAGGCTTTGGCGGCGTTGATCATGATTCACTGCAGCCAATTGGGTGTAGCTATTTGTCTTCGGCGCGTTACAGTGACATGCTGGATGATCAATATTCTTCTTACTCCTTTCCACGATGGTAAATACTAGTTCACTACATTTCATTCGGATCATGTATTTATATTTTTGCCCTTCTCTATTTTTATAATTTAACTAGGTAAATGTAAAGTTTAATCAATTATTATTTATATAAAGATACTCGTCGGACTAGATGCACTCTACAGGAATCGAAAAATGTCCACCTGCATAAATTGTAACGATAATTGTACTCCATAAAATTAGTTTTCCAACTACAAGTATATCAAATGAGCATATGAGATCCCCTAGTCCCAAAGCCTTGTCCCAACCCTTTACCACTTTAAAACGATGTTGTTTTCATATATTCATATAAAAGTGAAAGTTGTAGTTGTTACATGACTATATATACAATTTACTAGAAGAAAAACACAAAATAACAACACATCTTAGACAACGGTTTCAGACCAAAATTGTCTATTAACGAGTAACTGTTGTTGTTTAGTAAATAAATTCCCTTAACAACAACGGTTAAACTATACCATTGTTATCTTGTTGTTGTTGTTTAGGACCTGATTTTTTTTTTTTTTTTTTTTTTAATTCTGTTTTAAAAACACTAGTATATCACCAGTATGTTGTAGAATATTAGACATATTATGTAGTAATATTTGTTTTTTAATATCCTAATGTAATGATATATAAACTTATTTGAACATGAGATACTTGTTTATTTCAAATTGCATTTATTTGATGTTTGCGTTGGCAAAACCTTATGATTCAAAAGATAATATTTCACGATATTGGAAGTTCGAATAACACAAAATCATCCAATAATTTTATATATAAATTAAAAATCACTATTTTTTTAGTTGAACTACCCTATTCATTATTTTTGTTACATATTTAAATATTTAACCTATTATGATTTGACACCTATGAAACACCCATAAGAGAAAATGACCTACTTGTTTGATGCACGGTTTGTAGCAATGACATAAATTTATCAAATTAATGAAAATAAAATAAATATAATCCTATAAATGGTTGAATAAAGAGAGTATATTATAACGTTTATTGAGTACAAAGAGAACCTATTTATGAAAAACTTAAACAAATACAAATTACCAAAGTTTCAAATACTTTTTCATACCCTTGTTATCGAAAAATTATGTGCATTATTCTTCGGAACTTCTCTTTGAAACCAACCAACCCCATTTATAGTTGGTAACTTTTGAAATAACCACATGACTGTCCACTAAAAGTAATTGTGTCGCATCACTATAAATGGTGATATTAAAACAAAGCTCCAATGAACCAGATATTTATGAAACAAAAGAAAACAAATGATTAACTAATTTAAAAAATAAATGAAAATCCCTATGCTCATTTTTTCAGAAAATAACACTTTTAAGAAAATCAACAAAAAATGTAGTACAATACGATGAAAAATGATCAATGAGAAAAATTATAGAGTACGAGCCAGACAAAAAATATGTATCACTTCTCATAAATAAACAAATTTGATGTTATCATTTGTGACAATTGAAAGAAGAAAACAACGACTCATGTTTACAAAACAGAATTGTATGTCTCAACTTTTTAATTTATCTTTTCATGCAAACTTTACCAAATTCTAACCATTGACACTGATGAATTTGGGGGAGGAGGAAATGGGCGGCAGTTACTTTCCTTGGACTTAAAAAAATTGCATATTATTTTGTATGATATTTTTTACTGAAACATTTAATACATAAAACTCGGTCCCCATTAGGATGAAATCTTGAATCCATCCCTGATCACTGTCACATAATCTCTCCCTGCATCCATTATATATTTGCATTACAATTTTATCCTCACATGTCAAATTATTTTTTGCAGCCCCAATAGACTTCATTCAAAATTTATGTGCATTTTCCTCTATTATATATCTCGTTAAAATTAATACAGTTAGAAAATGAGTTCTCCAGTTCGACCTACTCTTTCCAATGAAAATGAATTTCTACACCTAAGACATTGAAGAAACCATCAAGCCAAGCTTCACTAACGCACATACACAAAGATAGAGTCACCATTAAATCTGATTTATGAGCTCTCATGCATCGCAACAACTTCATGGGCCTCTATTTTTACTTCAATGTTTCTTTACATTTCTCTACCACATCAATCAGTGAGATTTGATTGGTAAAAAATATTTCCATTTCTTTCGACTGATTTTGATACATTTTCTTTAAAGATTAAAAAAATTATTCACTCTTCCGTTCCACATGATTTTGATACCCATCTTTGACTCAACAAAAGTCTGACTTCTCCAACCGATTTGGCTACTTATTATTATTTCGGCTGGAATTCTTCAAGAAAAATGTATGATTTCTACATAAACTCTTCCCTCACACAGGAAAAATTCACTAAGTTGTTCACCCAGTACAAACTTAGCAACACCGAAGTCTAAGTCCAACTTACCTCCTTACGTAGATTGTCCTATTCTCGGAAGGCTACTCCTCTACTACACATACGTTCCTCAGAACACCAAGTCCACTTTGGATCTCGGATTCAAACGAAGACCACCCATTTAGAAAACCACTCATTAGATTGGTTTAAGGGAAGTTTTTCCTCAACTTCTAGTAGTTGCCTCTAAACTTGAATATCAGTTGAGATATTGGCAAGCTTCCTTCATGAGAAGGATTAGGGCCGAGGCAAAGCTTGAGAGCTAGCTTGAATTGAGAATCTTGATGCAACTTTAATGTTCACTTGAATGCTTTGATGTTTTCTGGCTATTTGCTCTTGTATACTTGGCACAACAACTAGTAAGATTATCAGAGTGATCTATGCTTTGAAGCTTTGAATTAGAATGGTTGAGTGCTTGTTGCAAGTAGTTTCAGTTGCTCAATAAATGGTAGTCTTTTCTCATCCTCCATCTCGTATTGCTTATAGTTGTTGGAATTTCTTCTCGTTGAAGAGTGAAAAAATATTTCCATTGACATTTAATGCTCCTTGTATGGATTTAGAGTTGTTTGTCCTTTCTGCAGAGGTTAGGTCAGAGCAGTTGCGGCTCGATGTCAGTGTTCAGTGTTGCTTTTGCTTTTCGTCAGGTTATGTGTCCCTACATAATTGGATAGTCAGTACAAGATTTGAATCTTGTCTCTACTTGCTATATTTTTTTAATATCGAAGCTATGACTGTGGCTTATGACTTATGACTTTCACACTATTGACATTGTTGCTTGCTTGCTGGTTGGATGCCTCTTTCCTGCAAGCAATGTTGTACACTACGAGAGCATAAACGACCTTACTACATGCTCACTGCAGTCTCTGGTTCCTTACTGCTTTGTACTTTTGTGTTGCTTGTAACCTTCATGTCGTTGCCATGTATTCTTGTTGTGACCTTACCTAAGTAGTACTAGCCCTTATCTATTACAAAGATTATAGAAATTATGGGGGCATAAGTTCCTACATTACATTGAGGTTTTGTCATCATAAAAACTACACATAAATTTTCTAACAGTAACTAAACATAAGCAATAACATACATCAGAAAAGATTATGACACATGTATCAATAATTTATACATGATGAAAGGTATATATGAAAAAAAATTTACTTAAATTATATTTTTCTTTTGTTTCAAATGTGACAGTTAACACCATTAAAAAGCCATTGAGTTTTTCTAGTTTTGAAGAGCTAGCATTCTCAATCGGATTGATATCGGCATCATTAATTCCAGTCGCAACATGTTCGAAACGAGAAGAAATGTAAAATTTAATTTTGTATTCTAAAGAGAAATGTAAAAGAATCTCTAAAGAGAGTGTGTATTATGTACAGGGCCCGGCCTAGCAATACTTGGGCTTGAGTCGAGTTTCCAAAATAGACCCTTAAAATTATTTTTTTCTCCAATGCATATACTAAAGAAAAACATAAAAATAGAAGCATTTGCAGTACTCTAAATATTTATACTTATTATAGAAAATTGAAGATAAACAAGTTAAAAAAATAAACAAGAATTAATGAGTGACTTTATCTACTATAATAAAAATAGAAGATATAATCATATACATAAATGTATATGTTCAACCTGAGTTAAGATTAAAAATGTTATTCCCTTATAACAACTAACAATTAGCTTAAAACAAATGACAACAATTAATATTATCAAACAGTTTGCTGAAACAACTATTAATAAAGTGAAGTACCATGCATTTTTTATAGTGGTGTAATGACAATGATTTTAAAAATTGTGAGATAGTTGATGAGTTCTTTAAGAATAAGCAATAGGTAGTAAAGAATAATAAAAAGATACATGAAAATAAATGAAAGAGCACGGGGATAGAGAACTAAAATATCTTGCTGGTACAAAGACCAATCCTTGTATCTCTAGGAAACAAGGTGCCATCACTTACCACTGAACTAGAATAAAACTTTAAAATTATTTAAATTTAATAATATCATATATATAACATATATATATATATGTGTGTGTGTATGTGTGTATGTAGGTATATAAAATAATTTTGGAACCTAAAACTTTACGATACTTTCGGGTCCGAGTCGATCGACACTTTGGCCTTATAACAGGTTCGACCCTAATTATGTATAAGTTATTTAGTAGGAGGTTTGTTCAAATCAATTACCACTAAAATTGTGACTTCCGAACCTCTTGTGGAGGTCCAATAAGGTAGTTACAGGTGGCCAACACTTTTATCAATTTTCTAGGCCGACTTTTTTGGGCTGAAAACTTAAAAAAGACAAAAAAGAAAGAGACAATAAGAAACACAATCTTCAGGGACATAAAACAGACACTATATATTGGCGAAAACCCCTCCCTGTCCACTTTCATAATCATCGCCACTTTGCCGCCTCCTCTATTCCGTGTCAAGTCTGGGCGTCGAATATGAAGGTCCCTTGTCCCTTATCAAGCAATCAAACTTCCCCTAACCCCAACCCCATCACCACCCGCCACCACTACACCTCTGAAGAAGCCACCCTCCAATTGCGAAGGAAAAGGTTATAACTTTTTAATTTTTTTTATTCGTTTCTCTTTTCAGGGATTCTCATATATCATAAGGGAAAATTGGTGTAAATGCCCTGTAAGTTTCCACTATTTCGTAACTAGGACAGTAAGTATACCACTTTTCTAAAATGCCCTGTAACTTTAAAAATTTGATAAAAATGCCCCGTCACAGGCTATATGCTGTAACCCATCCGGTGACGGATGACGTGGATTAAATGCGCGGCGTGGAAAGGGTTTTCTGATGGGTTTTTGTCACCTGGAATATTTACCAAATTATATGTGTAAATGACATGGCATTAGTCATTTAGGAGGGAAAATCAAGTTATTCCCTCCATTATCTTCCTCATTATATACCCTAGTTCTCAATTTTGCAAGAGACTCTCTTCCCTACTGCAGCAGCCGAAACTCAGAGCTACCCCCAGCAAAAAATAGTTGAAATTGCAGAGCAGCTCCATTTTAGGCAATGTCTTACTCAAGTAACTCCTCAGGCGGATTTATGCTATGCGATTGTGGGATACGAGTCTCGCTTCAAACATCACGGAAAGAACCAAATGTGGGTCGGAGATTTTATGGATGCCGTAATTGGAATGTAAGTTGTCGTGAACTCAAACGCCATTGAACCAGTATTCCAAAACAATTGTGATTATAAGAAATGTTTTGTTTTCTTGATTTTTTTGTGTAGAGAGGTGGGTGTCTCTTTTTTGAATGGATCGATCCACCCCCAATGCCGGGTTCTAACTCGGTTGCCCACAAATTACAAGCTGGTATTGCTGTTGTCTCCGAGAAGATCGAAGGGCTGGAGAAAATAATCGAGAAGAAGAACCGGAAAATGGAGTTAATGATAATTGCCACATGGGTGCTTTTACTTGCAATTATGTTCAAGGTCATGTAGGAGGTTTTGAAGTTATATTCCGATGTAGCAAGGATTTGAGGTTGTATTCTATGGTAGCAGTTTATTTGATTTAAATGTGTAGGTGATCTTTGTGTTATTTATGGAATTAATTGTTGAGAAGTGTTTTAAGGTAAAAAAGGTTCAGTTCAGGATTATTAAGGAATATGTAATGAATGGTCAAGGGTGAAATGTGTGTGTTTTTTGGATCTGGTGGTGAAATTTGTGTTAAATTCATGTGACTTCAACAGCCACATCCTTGGAATCATAAAAGTATAAAATTACCTCTTGTGCATCAGCATCATTGAATATTTCTTCCACCACTCCCTCGTCCTCCAAATCTTCGAGACCACATTCTTGCAGAATTTTCCGTCTAGCAATCTGCTCTGCCTCATCGGGTTCCGGTTCAGCCTACAAACCCAAAAAAATATTGGATCAGTTTATAATTTATCAATTGCGAGGAATACAGTACATAAAAACTGAAAATTGAGATTAATTGATTCACTTACAAAAGGACAGACTCGTCTATTGTGACCCGGGACACCACATATTCCACACTTTAGAGTTGTCTAATTTCTTTTTTTATGTTGAGCATCCCGGTTGGCAGGTCTCCCCCTTCTCCTCGGTACATGCTTGTCTTGTACCTCATCCGGCTCTCTTCTTCTTGCCTTTGGTGGCCTATCGACTTTTCTCACAACTTTTGGAGGAAGAGGGGGAATAGCTTCGACCTTCGCCCATTCTTCTCTGCCGTTAATTGGGTAAATTGTATGGCCATATGCAGCGTGATATGTCTCCACCCTATAACACTTGTGTACAAAACCATCTGGTGCCATTCTTTGGTGATTAATTGCACAAAGGACATGCTTACATTAGGTCCCATTTCCTACAACCACAAGTGCCTCTGTCTAAGTTAACCGAGAACTGAGTCCCATCAAAGCATGAAATTTGATAATGAGTTTCGTCCGCTTTGATAGGGATACAGTCAGCCACCTTCGTTAAGTTGTACTCCAATATACGCTTGATTCTTGGGCAGAAAGGTCCTTCAAATAATCAAATGAAACTATTGAAATAAATGATCGATTATCTAATCTACAAATTATTCCAAATCTGAAAATTGAAAATACTAGTACCTTTCCATGTCTTTGCTATATCCCGGTTCTCTTGTAGTCTTTTCATCAATGCTTCCATAACAGCCTCAAGCATAGACAATATTGGAAGCTCCCGTGCCTCTAAGATCTTTGCGTTGAAACTCTCGCACATGTTATTCTGAACCAAGTCACATCTTGGGTAGGTATTGAAATGGGATCGGCTCCAGTGTGAAGGATGTTTGTCTTCACCGGAAAACCAGTCAAATGCAGCCTGATCTATCTTTCGGATATCCTCCATTCTCCGCTCAAACTCAGGAACTGTGGTGGCCTTGGATGCTCTCCACATAGCTACTTTATACGCATGACCTCTAAATCCAGCGTTTCGGAAGGTGGTGTGCAAGTGCCTCACGCAAAATCGATGTGCTGCTCCCAGTAAAACATCTGCCACAACCTTTGTCAAGCCCTTTTGCTTGTCAGAAATGATTGTCCACTCGAAGCAGTTTTCAATCAACAAGTCTTTTTTTAGCAATTCCATAAACCACTTCCAATTTTCCTCATTTTTTGTACTCACAACTGCGTAAGCAAACGGAAAGGAGTTATTATTTGGGTCAACTCCGACAGCTGATAGAACTACACCACCACGCAGGCCTTTTAAATGAGTGTCGTCTAACCCGAAAACCGGACGACAACCAACAAGAAGACCCATCCTAAGGGCATACAACCCAACATAGAATCTACCAAATTTTGGGCCTCCGGCTGTTTGATCAACACCTAAAAACACTGTGCTACCTGGATTACTCCTTCAAATCTCATTAGCATACTCCCACAGAGGCGCATACTGATCATCCGCTCGACTCTCTAGCTTCCTAACAGACCGCTGCTTACACAAGTATGCCTGCCAAGGTGTGATTTCAACCCTAACCTCTTTCATCAGATCAACTCTAAAAGCCTTGATACTCCGCTTCTTGTCGGACTGAAACGCGTACCCAAACCTCTCGCTCAACCACCTAGACTTCATATTCTTGACTAAAAATGCCTCCGCACATGTATGGTCGGGAATGCAGGTGGTTACAAACCAACAGGACTCACCTTTCCTCTTGTGTGCATTAACTCTAAATTTACAATTAGAGTCCGCACAAACTGCGTATATCCTCCATTTATCGCTTTTCGGGAAAAAAATGTTCCTCTTCATCTGTATGGCATGCGTGGTCATCATATCCCGGAACTCCTTTTTGGTGCTCAATACCATGCTCAATACTAGATTTGGTGCTCGCCTGTTATCCGGTCTGTAGACTCTACCTCTGCCCTCATTCTCATCATCAATTCCAGGCAAGCTCCTCTACTCATCCTCACTAGCACATATGTCACTCTCCACATCGTTTGTTTCATCCTCTACCGCCTGTTCTACGCCTATATCATCACCCCTAACTTGTTGTCCTGTCCATTCAACATCCCTATCAATAAACTTTTCAAACTCTCGATGATCATCCCCATCTTTACCCTCTGCTCTAAACTCATAATCACTATCTAGGAACTCCTCTCCGTCATCGTCAGAATCTATCTCATATACCGGCCTTTTACCTCTCCTGACTGCCCTTCTTTTACTTTTCACAACCCTTTCAATTTTTTCCTCTCCCCCATCCTCGGGTTCTAAGTCCCCAACCCCAACCCTATATCACCATCTTACTCAATATATATGTTTATTTCTCTAGTGCATAAAGCAACTGCTACAAGTGATTCCAAAGCTGCCTCGTCATCTATCAGAATGAAAGTCTCCTCGACGTCACACCAACCATATATCTTAGGTGTCAAACTACTACCTAAGTTGGCTACAAAAATTTTCAGATCATCAAATTTGTAGCGGTTGGTATCGACATAGTCAAATTTGCACAACGTTCCTCCAACATAAGCTTTTTGGCCAAAATCAATCTGCCCTCCGTAATTTATGTTGAAAGTATACTCAGAGCTACCTATCACAAGGTCTAAACTAGAACAGTTTAGAATATGGAACACTTTCCAAGTATTTTATAACAATGTTCAGGCTACATACTTTAATGATAAAGAATACAAAAAACCAGAAAAAAAAAACAATAAACTTTGAATAAGTCTAAAAGTTAAATATACTTCCTAAAACTAAGGGAATATCCAACCAATGTGGTCCCCCCATCACCCACCCACACCCAACACCAATTATAAAAAAATTGAAGCAATTTTCCCTACTACAGAAACTTGAATAAGTCAGAAACTTTAATTCCTCCTGAACTAATGCAAACTCCAACAAAAGTGGTCCCCCATCGCCCACCCACAACCCAACAATAATTATAAAAAGTTGAGTAAATCTGGAATTCTACAGACAGAAAGTAAGAACAAGCTGAAACTATAGCTTGAATCCAATTTTGACCAAAAAATGGTCCCCCCGATTACCCCACACCCACACATAGCAGTAGTTATCACGTGAACCGCCACCACGTCCTTAAACCCAACACCATTTCGACCAAACTCCAAAAAAATTCAGCAAACGACAAAAATAGCAGCAATACTAAACAACTATTAAACAATATCAAGCACCAATAACAATAGGATAAACAATCGCGACACCCACATCAACTTATGAACAGACGAAACAATGAACAATCAAGACATTCCTCTAATGCACTTATTAATCTGGAAAAGGCGACACATATTTTGAAATCAAGAGTGGCATTTACCTTATTTAGGTGGGGGTTCGTCATGCTGGCGAATGTCTCGGAGCTTCATCGCCTCCGTGAAGATTCCAATCAGCACGGTGGAATTGGGTGTGTGTGGGATTAAGTTTTTTATTTTAGCGAAATGGGAGTGAAATGAATTAGGGCTAAACTGCCCTAAACCCATTTACAATTCAGTGTTGACCCATAACCCATACCCGGTCCACGTGTGAAAAGCCCGAATGAAATGTCCTTTCCACGTCGCGCATTTAATCCACGTCACCCGTCACCGGATGGGTTACAGCCTATAGCCGGTGACGGGGCATTTTTATCAATTTTTTTAAAGTTACAGGGCATTTAAAATAGTGGTATACTTACTGTCCTAGTTACTAAATACTGGAAACTTACAGGGCATTTACACCAATTTTCCCATATCATAATTGTAAGATAAGTTCTACCTAGTAACAGGGGTAGCGTCGGAAGAAAGTGACAATAGGTTTAGAGGGGCTGGGTGATTGGTGGTGGTGGGTTCCAAAATTTATTTAGACACATAAAATTTGTCCCCAATTAAGTGATTCATGTGAAAATGTTAATGTTATATATCAGTGTGATATCTATATTTTGGAATTAAATTAGATTAATTCCTAAAATAAAATAGATTAATAATTGATATTTTACATTAATATTTTCCACCAAATTAATCAAGTATTGCCAAGCATCCAAATCATGTCTTGACAATCAATATGCAATCTTACATACAAGGAAGAGAAATATCGATATTTTGGTAATAAGATCAAACCTCCCATCTTGGCCGTTGATTTATTAAGTCTAATTGAATCTAATAATTGATTAGGTTATCAGATTTGTAAATGTAAGAAAGATATAGATAAAAACACAGAATATGTGTCTTGATTAACAAAAAACAACAAAAATCAAAGAATCATTGCAATCTACTTTCTAGCTCTAGAAAATATGTAAAACCAACCACTCATAATTGAAATTAAAAGTAATAAATATTCATAGACAAACATATTGTATCAATTCACAAATAAAAGTAACTAATAATCCTAAAATTTTATAATAATCTTGACTCTGGCTCTCAAACTTGAATCTCCTTCTCTTGCTTGCTCTCTACTCCAGGGAGGAATTATGATAGAATATGAGAATCAATCCCCAAAACCATAGATCTAGGTTCCCTTTTATAGTTGGGGAACGAAAATATAAGTTGAGGGGTGAAAATCCTCAAAACAAATCATCCAAAACTCGTCTATGGCGGATATTAAGTCGTATAGGCCAAGAAATGGGCCCTGTGGCCTAAAACTGTACTACTTGTGCAACTTCAAAACCATATTTGGAGGTCTCTTGATTCGAGTTTTGGCTTTTGCTAAATCTAGAGACGTTGTAGCCTCTTGAATTGACTTTCTAATGCCACTGGTTTCACCTTATTGGACATGTATACCTTGAGATATGAGCAAACTACTAAAGATGTGTCGGGGTAAGATTTTACGCGGCATTCCGCTCTTTTCATCGTTTCACCTCGTTTGTTGATTCTCCAAAAAAATTTCTAATGAACTTTTGACTTCAAAATAATACTTTTTGCTACAAAATAAGCACACACGTCAATTGGCACAAGTTAGTTCCAAACCAAAAGCAGCCAAGATTGCATGCAATTGCTATCAATTTTTTTGTCTGAATGAGCCTAAAAGCATGCATAATATACGTATATCAAAATCCTCCAAAATTAAGTTGTTCTTTGTTCTCAAACAACAAAAGTAGAAAGAACAAGAACATACAGTTTTAAGGCAATAGACGATGAATATATTCTCAAACATAATTTTCACACACAGACAACGTAGATGTTGAGCATATAATGAATCAACAATATGTCAACTACTTTCAAGACTTACCACCCTAAATGAATGATCCTCACCGAAATAGTGTATCACTCATCTCTCAAGTGTTCAAATTTGGACATGTTTACGCTCAGGCTGGTTCATATGCATAGTCTACCATATGTTTGCCTATCGTCTAACTTATCCTTCGCACTTGACATGTGTGAACAACGAATCAGACTTTATTTTTTGTTGTAATTTAGGCTTTAGGACGAGGTGTGATAAATATTGATTAAAGTAACTCAAACTTGGACTAATCGGGTTAGCTACTCTCAACTACACCTCAACATGAGATCATAATTTCTCACTCTCAACTATCGGCAAGCTAAAGACTAGCTTCTTCATCTTATTTCTCATTTCATTCACACTACATCAACCAATTTTTGTAATACAATATATATAAGTTAGAAACGTTTCAATTTCTAACTCCCAATGTGGCTCATCAATCGAATTCTGTTAACCCTCATTATTCAGAAATGAAACTAAACAATTGATATTTTTTCTCTTTTATTTACTTTCTATTTTCTTATTTCTCGATTTTTTATTTATTTAAATAAACAGAAATAACAACTAAAGGGGATAAAAAAATTCATTATGCTCTAAACATTGAACACTCTCCCACAGAACTATTTCTACATCCCTTCCACTCTAGTTTTAAGCTCTTATGCTCTCATCTACTTTCCAATCCACCTTCCAATTCTCAATAATCCAGGTTAAGGGAAAAAAGCCAACGGGAACGATAAAAGCTTGTAATTTTGGCTACAAAAAATAAGGTATAAAGGTCAAAATAGCTTACTAGGGATTATATCATAGTTTTTTGTCGGAAATCATTTTTTTTTTTTTATCATAAATAGGTTAAAAGAAAGATTTATTAAAATCATTTTCTAAGCTCACAACACATATTTGGAAACATAAAAAAGAACCAAAGCAAGTTCTAGAGACACACTTACATGATGATCAACAATGAACACAAGACGAAAAACAATGTATGACTCCATAAATGGGAGTTTCTTTTCAAGGCTCAAAACTCAAGGTCTATTGTGATCATTACTCAACATGCATGCTCAATTTCTTCTCTACATGTGTATCATTCTCTACTACATGTCGTTTAAATTTCAGAAATTTGGCTCATCATTGACGCATCATCACTCAACCTTTTTTAGCCTTAAGTTCAAGATAATACAATTCAGGTTTATGACACTAAATGCAAAAAACAAAATAAAACAAGACTCTCATAAACAAATTTAAATAAATGCAACATGTGAAGAAGCTGAAGCAGCTTCTAAACTATTTCTCAAAGAAGAGAGAAGAAAAATTGTTCGTATATTTTTACTCTACAAAATATGAAAAGTCACCTTATGCAACTTAGAGTTCCTCACTTTATAATAGTTGTTACCTAGTGTTAACAACTCTGACTAATTGCTAGTAACCAACTAAAATATCTCTTAACAAAAAATAAAATATATTGTATTTATAATTCTACACCCCCCCTCCCCTCCCCCCAAGTTGGACTATTGGTGAAGTTTAGTAGCCCAAACTTGGACATAAGAAATCTGAATTGTGTGGGACCGAGTATCTTGGTGAAAAAGTCCGCAAGTTGGCTCTTCGACTGAATATGCTGTAAATCGATGAACCCTGATTTATACTTTTCCCGAACATTATGGCAGTCAATCTCTAGGTGTTTGGTCCGTTCATGGAAGACCGGATTAACCATGATGTGTATTGCAGCTTTATTTTCGAAAAATAGTTGAATTGGTTTTGAAACCGGGAACTTCAAATCTTGAAGTATATACAATATCCATTGAAGCTCGAAGACTGTCGAACTGAGTGCTCTATATTCGGCTTCGGCAGAAGATTTTGATATGGTTGTTTATTTCTTTGCTTTCCATGAAACAAGAGATGTCCCTAGGAATATACAATAGTCCGTAATAGAACGGCGAGTATCTTTGCACGACGCCCAGTCTGCATCACAATACGTAATTGGTGTTAAGTTTGTGGTGGAAGAATAAAAAAAGACCCAAAGACAGGCAGCTTTTTAAATATTTTACTATATGTAATGATGCATTCCAGTGCTCAACCGAAAGTTGATTTACAAACTGACTAAGTTGTTGAACGACGTATGTTATACCAGGCCGAGTGAAACTAAGTTATAACAATTGTCCGATCAACTTCCTATAATGTCCTGGTTCATCCATGGGTTCAGCTTGAGTTGAACTCAAAGACAAACCAGTAGGTAAAGGGACTGAAACAGGTTTACAGCCTGTTAAGCCCGTATCCGTTAATCTATCCAAAATATATTTTCGTTGACTCAAGTATATTCCTGATTCACTTCTAGCTATTTCAATACCAAGAAAGTATTTCACATAACCCAAATCTTTGATAGTAAAAACATTGTGTAAATAAGTTTTTAACTGCTCAATTAAACAAGTGTCTGAACCAGTAACTAATACATCATCAACATAGACAAGTAATGCTAAAAACAAAAATTGTTTGATCATATATAAACAAGCAGTCATCAAAGACAGATTGTTTAAAACCAAAGTCCAATAATTTATGTGTGAATTCACAGTTCCAACGCCTAGAAGCCTGTTTTAGGCCATAAAGACTTCACTCTAGTTTACAAACTTGACCTGGTTTAACCTTAGAGTAGACCTGGGGTGGTTTCATATACACTTCTTTATCTATATACCCATGTAAGAACGCATTATTTATGTCTAATTGGTGAACCGGCCAGTTTTGTACAACTACAGTAGCAAATAGAACTCTAACAGTGACCATTTTGGCCACAGGACTAAAAGACTCGGTGTAATCTTCACCAAAGATTTGTGTGTAACCTTTGGCCACTAGCCTATCCTTATACCTCTTAACCATTCCGTCCAGCTTCAACTTAACTTTATACACCCATTTGCTACCTATAGCATTTTTTCCTTGTGGAAGTTCAGTTAAATCCCAAGTTTTATTAGTCTCTACAGCATCAAGCTCTTTATTCATAGCATCAACCCATTCTTTTGTTTTACAAGCTTGAGAATACGATGTAGGCTCTTTTAAGACAGAAATATTACCAATAAAGTCTAAATATTCATTACTAAAAATAGTATTATCAAGATATGGAATAGGTACCAGTGGATACGGATTACCTGATTTCGCAACAGTAGTGTCATCAAACACTAACTCACTAGATACTTGATTACAATCAAAATCCTATAAGTATGGAGGTGGATTTCTAACTCTCTTACCTTTTCCTAAATTAGTGGCAACTGAATCTGAAATAACTGGAACATTGTGAGATATAGAGTTTGAAATATTGATATCAGAAATAGAAGGTATTACAGGCACACAACTAGATTCAGAAACAGAATCATGTTTATCAGTACATGGAAATACATTAGGAAATTTTTTTACATCTCTAGATATTAAAGTGATGTTTTGTTCCAAATCATACAGCAAATAACCTTTCTTTCCAGTCACAAATCCCAAGAAAATACAAGTATGTGACCTAGAAGAAAATTTATGTTTTCCTGGATTAACATTGACAGCATGTGCTAAGCAACCAAAGGGTTGTAAAACAGTATAGTCTGGATCCTTAGAATATAAAATATGAAAAGGTGTTTTCCAATGCAAAACAAAAGTAGGAAGTCTATTTATTATATAAGCAGCTACCAATATTGAATAAGACCAAAAATGTAAAGGTAATTTAGCACGAAACATAATAGACCTAGTAATTTCAAGTAAGTGCCTATGTTTTCTTTCTACAACTCCGTTTTGTTGTGGAGTGTAAACACATGAAGTTTGGTGTAAAATACCATTTGAAGCAAACAAATATTTACGTTCTTTACTAACAAATTCAAGACCATTATCACTACGAACAATTTTAACAATTTTACCAAATTGTGTTTTCACCATGCAAATAAAATCAGTCAGAATTTTAACTACTTGTGCTTTGCTAGTCATAAGAAACACCTAAGTTGCACGATTGAAATCATCAACAACAGTTAAAAAATAAGGGGTGTTAGTCAAACTAGATTCCCTACATGGACCCCAAATATCCACATGAATCAAAGCAAAAGTTTCAGATGTTTGTATACTACTCGTAGTGAAGGGCAGCCTGTGTTGTTTTGCCTTGAAACAAGATACGCAGTTTTGTAAGTCACCAACACTAGACTTAGTACAAAGGTTCTTCAAAAAAGGCAAATGAGCTAAGGTATGAGCAGAAGCATGACCCAAAGCATTATGCCAAAAATCTAAAGTGGGTTTACAAGCTGAAACCAAATTGCATACAGGGAAAATTTGTGAAATAGAATCATAAGAACACTTAGAATGTAAAATATACTGTTTGTTCAAAAGCAAGCCTTGGGTTAAGCACTTGTCACTCTTCAGGGCCTGTACAAAACATCCAGAATTATTAAAAATAACCTGAAAATCATTATCCTTAGTAAGCTGTGAGACAGACAACAAATTATATTTAAAAGAGGGAACAAATAAAACATTGTTCAAAATAATTTCATCATCAACTTTAACAGATCCCATATGATTAACAACCTCAGTAGCACCATGAGGAAGTAAAACCCGCAAAGGAGAAGATAACAAAGTTATAGATGAAAAACAATCTAATTTAGAGCACATGTGACAACTAGCCCCTGTATCAATTATCCAAGACTTTCTAGATAGAATTTGTGCAACAGAGAAAGCTACATCAGAAATAACGATACCAAAAAAGGTTACAACATTAGCCAGATCAGCCGAGGCATCAGAAGATCCCTTAGCTGCAAAAAGTTTAGCTTACTCCTATTGGAACATAGCAGAAAAATCAGTAGAATTGGAGGAGGTTGAACACTCCTTATTAGTGACAACATTTGCAACAGTATATGGCTTCTGATCCTGAAGTTTTTTATACCAATCAGGAATGCCATGAAGCTGAAAACACTTGGCTACCTCATGCCTTATTCCCCCACAGTAGGTGCATTTCAATTTAGCCCTGTCCTCCCTTGATTGTTTAACAGGTCCTCTACCCTTCCCAAAAGACACATTAGACTTGACATTATTACCTCTACCATTTCCTAAATTCCTAACCATCATTGCAGCATTATCAAAAGAATCTGGAAAACAGTTTGTAGAGAACACTGTTTTTCAACCATAACCACCATACTATATGCTTTATTAACTATAGGGAGAGGATCCACCAGTAGAATTTAGTTTTGAACATTACCAAAAGACTCATTTAAACCCATCAAAAACTGTATCAGTTTAGTCTGTAAATCCATTGTAACCACATTTTTTTCAATTTCACAATTACAGAAGGGAAGCGGACAATGACTGGAAAATTGATCCCATAATTTTTTCAATTTAGTAAAGTAAATTTGAACCGAATCAGGACCTTGTGAAATGGAAATCTCCCTCTGTAATTGATATAGCAAAGGCCCATTACTTTCCCCAAACCGTTGGCCTATTTCAGCCGACAACTCTTTCGCAAAATTCGCATAGACAAACGCCTCTACAATTTCTTTAGCAATACTATTCAAGGTCCAAGATATAACCATACAGTTGGCTCTTTTCCAATTAGTATATTCACCAGATGCAGAATCAACAGGTTCAGTAATAGTACCATCAATAAACCCTAGTTTAGATTTTGAACTGAAAACTAGTAACATTCATTTCCTCCATGAAATAAAATTTGCCCCAGTAAGTAAATGAGTAACTAGGACCATACCAGGATTGTTCGAGTTGGACGAATAAACCGGGTTTTCAAGAATAGGAGGCGGTGGTGCGACCGGATCTGGCTGGATCGGAACATTCTCGGCTGGTGACGGATTTGCATGTCTCACCATCTTGTCAGCGGAAGACGTAAACCAATAGATCAAGTTGAAAAAAGAATCCAACAAATCGAGCGACTCACGAAATCGCTATAGAAACCCAGCAAACGCTTCGAAAATCGAAGAAGGATCCAAAAAAAATTGGACAGATCTTGCAAAAAGAAAGCGCAAAAGAAACGAAACCCTAAACGAAGAAGATTTAGGGAAAATGATAGAAGAAATCAGCGAAGAAAAGCAATAGACTCAACGCTGAAACAACCTGGATCTCGTGATACCATGAAGAAGCTGAAGAAGCTTCTAGACTATTTCTCAAAGCAGAGAGAAGAAAAATTGTTCCTATATTTTTATCCTACAGAATATGAAAAGTCACCTTATGCAACTTAGAGTTCCTCACTTTATAATAGTTGTTACCTAGTGTTAACAACTCTAACTAATTGCTAGTAGCCAACTAAAATATCTCTTAGCAAAAAATAAAATATATTGTATTTATAATTCTACAACATGTCTGCTTTGGTTGTAGAATGCTCGATATTTGTGCAGACTACATGGTATAACTCTTCACTACCCTCACGTAAGATACTAATATCAAACAATCATTTTTCGTTTTCTCTGATGTTATCATCCGCAGTTTGATTTTGGCTTTATTTATGTCATTGTATACTGGATATAGGTAAATAAGGCTCCCTCACTTTGAGACAATCCTTGTCCAGCCACTATATCATGGAAGTCATGTGCTAAAATAAGGCTCCATCACTTTGAGGCAATCCTTGTCTAGCCACTATATCATGGAAGTCATGTGCTAAAATATGCGAGGTAATAATCCCAGGAACTCTAATATATGTTGATGAACGTATGAAGTTATCAACAACTTCCAAAGTATGATGAAATTACTCCCCTGCACCCCCACCTCAACATGTCTACAACCATATGTTCTATTTCTCTGTTTGCTGACCTTTCATTCTTCTTTTGTCTACTTCTCTATACAATAGCTATAATCAATCTTTTCCTGGAATTGCTACGCGACACATTGTATGCTAATCATCTGAAGATAACCACTTAAGCATACAACTGTTTATGAGATTCATGATCTATTAACTAAGTAAATTGATATTGGACACCGCAACAAGTGGAAGATTTTTATGGGAAAATCAAAATTCGATGAGTTTTGTTAGTGGTTTACTCATAATTTCATTAGAACACATAATGTGGCATTTAACCCTGTTTGAGTCAAATTACAATCCTAGGATGGCTAATATGTCATGATGGTTAGCTCAATCCAAAAGAAGCTAGATATTTACCCCTCAAGATAACTTGCTGATTCGTTATATGGAATTTTAATAGCACTAAGATGGCCTTATGTCTTCTTATACTTCTAATATGCTAACACATGTTTCTGGTTTTTCTGTTGCTTATTGCAATTGTTATGTAATTTCCACTCAACTATTTGTTGTCATTAAACTTTAGTCCAATTTCCTTTAATTTTACTTTCTAGATTACAACACTTGGATGTTCATTATTGGCCAAACATCACAAACATATTAGTGCATCTTGGTTAGTTTTATTATAATATGCTACTAACTTATATAATTAATAGAGGCACAAAATTCACTAAAATTGAATGAGAAATGAATGCTAGAAAGTTTGGCACTGTTGATCTCGTATTTCTGAAATTGCTCTTGTTTCCTTACAGAGTACGAAATAAGAAAAGCAATAACTGATTAAACTTGAACCAAAAATATATTTTGCAAGTTGTTGATTCGTTTATCGATTTTGAAGTAAATTTTATTCATATGTCTTACTAGGGTGCTAATAGTGGGTCCACTTGACTTGCATAAGACAGAGCGAAAACAGTTGTTGAGCCTTTTTATGGGTTGCCTATGCATAGACGAGGCCATAATGCCAAATATTATTTTCGTTCATTTATTCATGCAGCTATAGAGAAATGTATCAAACATCTCTCCATTCTATTTTCTTGCTAAAAGTCCGAAATTTTCCTTTTCATAATGCTTAAGATCCTTTAATCATCGCCCTGAATAAGAACATACAGTTTTCGCAAAAGGACCATGAAGAAAAGGAGAAAAAGAAACCTCTATTGGCTCCCTAGCTCGAATCCAAAAGTTTATTGCTTCCACACGAGATCTACTTCTTGCTAAGGAAATCTTTGATTTAGCTTTACCCTAAAAAATTTGTTGCTATTAGCAACTTCATCCACCCTGCATTTAACCTCTTCAAGTCTGCCCACAAATATAGAGTCTCACCTAACATAAAATCATATGACATTCTAGTGCGAGCCTTTTTTTCTAAATGATGACTTATACCGCCTACACTTTATTCAATAAAATGTTTAAGCGCAATGTTCTCCCTTATGTGGAGTTGTGTAAAATCTTACTGCAAGGATTGTGCATGAAGAGTTAGGTGAACGAAGCCTTTGATTTATTTGAGGATATGTTGAACAGGTGTTTGTACTAGACACTCTAAGCTACATCACTCTATTGAATAACTTGTGTAGGAAAAAGAAGCTCAATGAGCCTTACAAGCTGCTCTATCGAAAGAAAATGAGAAGGGATGCAATCTTGATATCTTCTACTACAACATAGTCATCATGGGGGTATTGTAAGGCCGGCTGAGCTTCTGATGCCTGTAAGGTGCTAGAAGATATGTCTTCAGATTAGTGCTTACTAAATTTGATGTCGTATCAAAATATAGTTAGGGTCTTTTGCAATCAAGTCATGTATGATGAGGCAATGAAGCATATAAAGGTGATGATGTCTAAGGTGTTCCCTCCTCTTTTTTGTAGCTCATTTGTTAATTAAAGGGTTTTGTGGAATTGGTAAAGTTCAGGATGCTTGTAAAGTGTTAAATAGGTTGTTGCAGATTGGGGTTAGCCCGCCTGCCGATACTTTGGCTAAAATTTTACCTATAATCTTTGAGACAGATGACACAGAGGCCATTGGAGATGCTCGGAAGCATGTTTTGAAGGTTGAGATGAATCTTGATAGTAGAATGGTGGATGTTGGTACAGGCTTGGAAGAGTACATGATGAGAAAGATAATAACTAGATCGAGGGCAAGTTAACTATTCATGTGAAGGTTCGGTTGTGTTTGAATCTCACTACAGGAACCTATACAGGCGGGCCAGTATCCACACCCCTTCCTGAACCACCTTACGTAAATAAAGAGGTGGTTCTAGATCATAACCATATCATCAGTTCTATATTAACTCGAGTTACATATGGGAACTGAGGAGAGGTTGTATTAGTCTCTCTGTTAATCAAATATTCTTCTTGATGGCGAACGACATATGATTTATGATGATAAATTTGGGCGATGCTATACCGGTTTGCAGCTAGCTCCTATTGAAATCCATGAAAATGGAGCATTTACACATCTAACAAAAGCACCAAATGCAAGTTGCAGCTTGTTTAGTTCTTGATTGTGATGCTTATTGATTGATATTAGTTGAACTACAGTTATTCCCTTTGCTTATTTCTTCATGAAGTTCAAAGTGATTTTCTTGTTCTTTGTATTTCTATGTAATTTCCAATCAATAATTTGAACAAAATTGTTACTAATTTAGTTGTATTAAGAGATAATTCTTTATATATCACATTCGGAAAAAATAATCTTCATAAATCTATAAATATGTATAGTCTAAATATAAAATTGTTCAGACACCCTCATTTAATTATAGTGGTAAACTTATCACTCAAATAAAAAGATTATAGTGGTAAAGTTGTGATGCTGAGTCGGTTGAGCTCCTTGTAAGTGAGGTTAGTAACTTGGTATTGATTTCCTTATCCCATCATGGATATTTAAGAAAGGAAAAAGGGGCAATGTTGTCTTTGAGTATCAAGCAAACAATAAGAAAGAAAGTTAGATGTTGAATGAAGTTTGAATATTTAATCATTATAGAAAATAAAGAAATATTCTGTTAAAAAGTAATGATAAATGAATAGAGGGTGTGGTTTACTAAAAAAAGAGCAGAAGAAGTTGAATGTACCCAGTCAATTAATGGTTGCAAATATACCAAATTTATGGGTATCCAACCAGATCAACTTTACTTCCTAGGGAGCTTGATCCAATTCATGGCTGGAAGGAGATTCAGTAGCAACAACAGACTTCTCTTTTTATGTATGTTATTTCAATGTCTACGAAACAATTCTGAGTCGAATGGAGTATAATTTTATTTTATTTAAGTTGAATTACATGAAAGTATGATCTTTTTAAAGGTTAGAAACTTATTTGAACTAAGAAAAGTAGAAGAATATGAAAGTACAAAAGACTATAACCAATTAGGAAAACCATTATCAACCCAATTATAATGGAAAGAGTAGAAGAATATGAAAGTACAAAAGACTATAACCAATTAGGAAAACCATTATCAACCAAATTATAATGGAAAGAGATGGACAAAAATGTTAAACAACTAAGGGTGAGTGTGGTTATAATATCATGTCTCATTTGCTTTTGGAAAGAAATTAGGCTGAATAATTTTTTCTTTTGAGAATTAGTACTTGAAAATTAGAATGTGGTTTGAAATATAATAAAATGTAATTATTGTAAGGGATATGCAAAGAGTGAAGAGAAGGTGAAGAAGGCAAGGACACAGAAGTTTAAAGAGTGTGTGGAATGGTGTATTATTGATTATGTTGCTTAGTATACGAAACGCCTATGAAGTAGCGGTAAATAGCACACCCTAAACCAAGGGAGAAAATAAAAGACTAGCCTTCAGCAAAATCATAACATGTTACTCTAATACACTGCCCTAAAACTAAGCTCAGGAAAAAAATAATTAAACAACACAAAACTTAGAGCAGAGGCTGGAAAACCAATGTGCAAACAACAATTTAGTAAGAACGCCAGCGTGATGATCTTCCTATGAGATATAGTGAACATCCACTTGCCCAAATTGCACCTTTTCTCACACAAAATGGACATCGATCTCGATGTGTTTGAACTTGTCGTGAAAAGTGCTCTAAATCACTAGGATTAGAACGACTTCTCAAACCTCAAGTGTATGGCTTGTGATAGAGGTTGTATAAAAGATATCAAACCACGTGGAGGATTATTTCGTGAGAATTGAGTTAAGTAGTATTGAGTAAGTTTGACCAAACGCAAACAAGAGTGGAAATTAAGCTAAACAACATGAAAGCAATTAAATGTAAACAAGAAGGGAACCGATCGATGGGAAGATATTCCAGAGGTTCTATTTCACACAAGTTAGAAAAGTAAATCAAACAAATACGAGCAACTTGTGACTAGATTAGAAATCCAAATAGTCTAACAAGAAGGATTAATATACTAATCGACCAAAAATGAGAATGCGTCTCAATTCCTAACACTAAAGACTAGTGAAAGGAACCCAATGAGATGAATCAAGCAACTTGTGAAAGCATTAAATTAGCATATCAAATCCCCGCCCCATGCTTAAGGGGCGAGGCCTTAACGATATCCTACAAGATTGAAAAATATGATTTGGGTCCCCTCGTCATCCCCCATGGACCTATTGGAGAGGACCAATATACCACCGGTTAGCTACTCTCAAGGTATAAGCCATACAAACTCATATTAACACATACTAACACATATTACACTTGAATTCACAATCCTAGGGTTGGGCGACTCCCTAACCCTAGGAAATTAGGAAACTACTCGCAAATTATCAAAGCATAAGCAAACATCAACAACATCAAGCGAAAATACAATAAAAATAAAAAATCAAGATAAGACAAAAGAAAATTCTCAATGGGTTGAAGAATCCTTGTAAAACTTCAATATTCTTGACGGGTGTCACAAGCTCTTGAATAATCTCCAATTTCTCCTCCAAAGATCGCTTCTCCTTGAAGAGGAAGAGAAACCCTAACTCAAGACTCGGAAAATATGAAAATATGAGAAAACTACTAGAAAAATATTCTAAGTGTTACAATGAAATGTAGGCTTGTTTTACAAATGAGAAGGGGAGGGGGAATTTACAGAAACCAACCCTACATAGGTGAAATAACAAAAAATCTACTAACATACCTTTTTAGTAAGGTTAAATATGTAAAAGACTACATGGAGAGTGCAGAATAACAATACACTACACGAGAAAGACAGAATAACAACACTTCTAAGACAATGGTTTTAGATCAAAATTGTTTATTAACGAGTAATCGTTGTTGTTTAGTAAATAAATTCCCTTAACAACATCGGTTATACTACACCGTTGTTGTCTTGTGGTGTTGTTTAGGACCGGATTTTTTTAAAATCCTATTTTAAAAACACTAGTATATCACCGGTTGGTTGCAAAATATTATACATATTATGTAGTAATATTTGTTTTTTAATATCCTAATGTAATGATATATAAACTTATTTGAACATGAGATGCTTATTTATTTCAAATTGCATTTATTTGACGTTTGAGTTAGCAAAACCTTATGATTCAAAAGATAATATTTCACCATATTGCAAGTTCGAATAACACAAAACCATCCAATATTTTTATATATAAATTAAAAATCACTATTTTTTTAGTTGGACTACCCTATTCATTATTTTTGTTACATATTTAAATATTTAACCTATTATGATTTGACACCTATGAAACAACCATAAGAGAAAGTGACCAACTTGTTTGATGCACAACTTGTAGCAATGACATAAATTTATCAAATTAATGAAAATAAAATAAATATAATCCTATAAATGATCGAATAAAGAGAGTATATTATAACGTTTATTGAGTATAAAGAGCACTTATATTGTAACGATACGATTTTCATAAAATAATTTCTTCTAAATAAACAACACTATTTTTTTTTACAACACTATTCTTAAATCAGGTCGTTAAAAGAAATAGAACTCCCTAAATAATGCAATTCCAAAACTATCAACAATATGTAGCAGCAGACTAAATTAACAAACATCTAATCATATTGAAATATTTATTAGCTAGTACATTATCACGAGAAATTATTTTTAACTAAATCAAATAAGTAAAATTTACCTCTAGTCATATCCCTAATTTCAATTTAAATGATCGCATCCTAGCATGCCACTTATAAAAAAACCAATATTAATAATACTACATGACTCCAACAATTAAGTCTAAAAAGGAAGAAAAATTAACATAAATACCTAAGTTGCAAAATCCAAGAAAATAATATTCAAATAATCCTAACAAACTTGAAATTTAAAATCCTAACTATTTGAGTCATGTGCAAAAATAAATTCAAATAAATAAAATATAATAGTTGAATATAAAATTAATTTTCACATGCCTCGGCTCCGCCTCAACTCCTCCGTCTCACGCCAAAGCTAACCTAAAAGGATCAATATTGGGTTGGTTGAGCTTCCTTCAACTGGTGAAGGATACAATTTACAACATTTATACACAAAACCAAAAAACATAAAATGTAAATAGTTATAAGGGAAAATTGGTAAAAATATCCCGTAAGTTTGCCATATTTAAGAAAATATCCACTAAATTTGGCCATTTTTAATAATGCCCCGTAACTTACAAAAAATTGGCAAAAATGCCCTACAACCGGGTATAGCAGGTGACACAACCGGTGACAGCTGATGTGGCATTAATTTTTTAATTTAAGAAGCTGATGTGGTTTATTGTATGATGTGGTATTCATATTTGTTTATTTTTCTTTTGTCTTGTTATTACTTTTCTTTAAATTTATAAATAAGGATGATAAAAATAAAATATTGATACATAAAATTTAGAATTAAACTAACTATATATAAAATATATGAAAAGTAATTTTATAATGTTGAAAAATTATTAAAAAATCAAATTTCTGAAAAAAAAAGAAAAATTCTAAAAAAAAAATAAAAAAAATAGAAACTTGAGTATTTCTGGGCATGACTTGCAACTTGAGTTGGTGTGCGAGTTTTGACATAGTTTCTAGAGATTCCTCTCCAGTCTCCCCTTCCAACCTTCTGCAATCCAAGGAGAAATAGCTTATGCTCTTCCTCTGTCCATGGAACTCCTACAATAAAATCCAAACCAAAAAAATTTGGATCAGATTCATTAACACCGATCATGATCCATAAATTTGGAGAAACAAAGCATTGATACAAAAAACGCATCCGTCATCCAATCTCTCTCTCTCTCTCTCTCTTGCTTCTCAATGTTTTGAAGAATTCAACACTCTTATACGATACATAGATTAATCACAAATCACAACTATCATGTAGATTTTTGTTTGCCTCAATTTTTGGTTGAATAGAATCAATTATCGTGGGGTTTGGGATGTGGCTTATTTGACCACCCACACCCCCACCCCCCACCTGAAATTTCAGAACCCACACAAGAAGACCCCCCCTAAATTTCCAGATCTTCCCTTATCCCTCAGTGGCGCGGCGGTGGGAGAGAGGCAGTGGCTCCGCCGCGGTGAGAGGAAGGCAGGCGGTGGTGGGAAGGAAGGGAAGAGCGCGGCGGCGGCGGCAGGAAGGCGGTGACGCGGCGGCGATGGCAGGAAGGCAGTGGGGCGGCGGCGGTGGGAAGGAAGGGAGTGGTGAGGCGGCGGTGGGAAGAAGGCGGTGGCGCGACGGCGGTGCTGGTGATACAATGAAGAAGGATGGCGACGGTGGGAGGAAGGCGGTGGCGCGGCGGCGATGGCAGGAAGGCAGTCGCGTGGCGACAGTGGGAAGGAAGGGAGTGTTGCGGCGGCGAGAAGAAGGCGGTGGCGCGGCGGTGGCGGTGCTGGTTATATATATACACATATACGTGTGTATATATGTTTATATATATATCCTACAATGGTGGAGGTGGTGTGGGAGGTGGGTGGGTGGGGTTTGGGATGGGGTGGGTTTCCATTTTTTTTATTTTTTTTTAGAATTTTTCTTTTTTTTTTTTCAGAAATTTGATTTTTTAATATTTTTCAACATTATAAATTTACTTTTCATATATTTTATATATAGTTAGTTTAATTCTAAATTTTATGTATCAATATTTTATTTTTATCATCCTTATTTATAAATTTAAAGAAAAGTAATAACAAGACAAAAGAAAAATAAACAAATATGAATACCACATCATACAATAAACCACATCAGCTTCTTAAATTAAAAAATTAATGCCACATCAGCTGTCACCGGTTGTGTCACCTGCTATACCCGGTTGCAGGGCATTTTTGCCAATTTTTTGTAAGTTACGGGGCATTATTAAAAATGGCCAAATTTAGTGGATATTTTCTTAAATATGGCAAACTTACCGGATATTTTTACCAATTTTCCCTAGTTATAACTTGTAACTTGTAACTTGTAACTTGTAACTTGAATATTATATTCAATAAATCGAATATAAACTTGTAGCTTGTAATCCGTGTACTTACAGAATTTGAACTTGTATATCAAATAAAATTGAATATACACTTGTAACTTGAAAATATAACAGATATATTCACACAATTAATCAAGTATATAATTATCATAAACAGTAAACCTCCACCTGAATTGTCTTGAGTAAAACTAATGGAATGACATGCAAATTCTAAGTCTGTGATCCTTGTTCCGTGCAGCCTACACATTCGAGCTTGTTTTGATATATATTAAAGCTTAATTCTTGTGACAAAAATGAAGATTTGAACATGAAAGGTAAGACTAAACTTGGAATATTAAGGTAATAGAGGTTGTGGGCTAGTTCGAAATACGTGGGAAGGTTTGGAGATGGAAAGAGGTTAATCATGGAAATATCAGAATAACTTGTGGCCAATGTATAACATTAGAAAAATTGAAGATCCATATTCCCTTTCTCAATTTTTTACACCATACCTATTTTAATTCTTCTTCACTAACATCACACACTTACATACCTTTATTATGCATATACTAGTCACATAAAGTTCATGCATAAACGCATGCATATATCATATATATATAGAGATAGATATATATTTACTTATCCACACAACTTTATTTTATTCAATTATGTACACATACATATAAGCACAATGTATACCTAAACATCCAAGAAGAAAAATACACACATACACTAGTTAATACTCAAAACACACACCGACACCCAATTCACACACTAACCCACACGGCAGTCGCACACCAGAGCCAACATGTATATACTCTTGCTCTCTCTTATATGGGATATTTGGACTGGGCTGTTGCCAGCCGAATTTGGGATGGTCCAGCCTAAAGGTATTTCACTTTATGGATCGTCGATTCGATTGCCAAGTCAATTTTCATTCCACCCTAACACATTTTCATCATTACATAATCATCCAATTATTATCCATATCATCTTTTACAATTCCCAATATATATTTTTTATCATTACCTAACACTCTACATATTTTTTTACAATTTACAATACACCTTTCTATCATTATCTTCCATCTCAATACCTATTAATTTGGCATCACTTTACATATCTTACCCTACTACATCCTTAAACAAAAACACATTTTTATTATTCAAGTAGATGTACCAGTCGTGAATTTGCCCAGCGGACGAGACACATTCCACTACATCTCGATCTAAATATCCACATAGTGTTCTACTTCTTCTTCAATTATTTGACAGACACACACACCCATGTTGAAAATATTCCCAGTTCGTTGAATACACACACAATACATAAATGTACACCCTCATAAATCACACGCGCGCACACACACACAATATAACAGCCGCCATGCCCAACTGCACACTGAATTGATCACACACAACACCCATACACCCTAACACACACTAAGTCACATATTTACACACACTCGCACAGACAACACTAAAATTGATAAATTAAGAAGTTGATAGACTGGACTGTTTGGGTTTAAAATCTTGAATAATATTTTGACGGGATAGGGATAAAGTTCGGTACATCAGATAACGGCACGGTAGCGCCAGAATTTCATGACAAGTTGATTGTGATAATAAATGAATAACAAGAAAAAGAAACAATGGAGCATACTTGCTATCGTTAAGGAAATAATCCAGAGGAAAATAAGTTGTTGCCACGAGAAAGATAAGGAAGATAATTGGAACTGTGTTTTCTCTTCTTTTTATTTTCTCGGCTTTTAGCTTACTTGTGTGTATATATATATATATAGATATCTGTATAGAATTAGCTTAGGAGTATTGTGACAGGATTTAGATCTCTTATAGATAGGGATTAACAGATTTTTAAAATCATCAATAGTATATTGTGTGATTTTAAATTGTTGGAACTTTTGATTTCTTTGGTCAATCAAGACATGGACCCTTTATAAATTAATACATTGGGTTTGAGTCTTGGGCTCGAAAGCTTGGACTTAATAATGAGATTAACATGATGGAATGAAATAAAATACGATGATTGATTTTCTACAAAATATTGTGTCTAAAATTAATAAATGAACACATGATAACTTAAATGACTAGAAAATAATTAGATAATAATTCGCAATATAACTTAGGCCTGAAAATATTACACGGACCATGTTCATAGATTTAATTTGGACTTGAAAGTGGACATGCAAAATGATGCGTGACATGAACTTGTCCTAATGAGACTTTCAACTTAAACTTAAATTCATATAAAATAACTTATTGACATTTAATTAGACTTAAAATAATTAATCGGCTAACGTAACTTGAAGCTGGGACAAAGGCCAATTCTTGAATTTCTATACATACTTGGACCAAATTAATTAATTAAGCCTAACTAAATATCAATAAACTTATATGATTATAATACTAAAATAGCGGGGATTACATATATATATATATATATATAACAACAAGTTAAATAAATACAACCAAAGTTTGAAACACTTTTTAATACCCTTGTTATCGAACAATTATGCGCATTATCCTTTGGAACTTTTCTTTGAAAACAACCAACCCGTTTATAGTTGGTAACTTTTGAAATAACCATATAACTAGGGGTGTCAAACGAGTGGGGTTATGGGTTTGCAGATCTGGTTGAGACCTGGTTAATATAATTTTTTTCCGAACCCTAACCCGACCCACAACTCGAACGGGTTGAGACCCACAAATCATAACGCAACCGTTCGGGTTGCGGGTCGACCCACTCAACCCATTTCCAACTCCAAAAGTTGGAAATTAAAAAAAAAATCAATAATTTTTAAATTATTCTGTTGTTCCACATAAACCTAAAATGATTATGTTAATATTCAAACATGGAAACATCATAAAATATATATTTTGTACAATTCAAATTGCATTTAACGCATTGTAAATGTATATCCATGCTCCAACAGATTAAAATAAACAAAGTAAACAGTAACAACTACAAATTGCACAACGTAATGATTACATATGTCCATAAAACTGCAAGTTGAAAATTTTAAAAATAATTCACAAAAAGGATTCCAAATATGTCTAATATTATAAATTACAACCACAAGCAAAAGTTATAGCTCCCACATTAACACAATGCAATCACAATCTTCAAAATGGCCTGCAAAAAGAAAAAGACTATTAAATAAAACAATCATTAAAACTTGAGTTCACATGTGATAGTGAAACTATACAAGAAATATTCCTAATCAATGAGTATAAATCATGATATTTATCGACTCACCACATTTGAATTGGAATCTGCTGCACTTTCCATTTAAGTTTCACATATTTCGTTAATATCTAAATACATGACATCTTGAATCAATTCATCGATGGATGTTGATATTCCTATAACACGATAGTATATATATATATATATATATATATATATATATATATATATATATGAAAATAGGTAGCGGGTTGACCCGATCCAACCCAACCTATCTTTTGTTCATGTCATTCGGGGTCAACTCATTTATGGCCCGCAACGGGTTCGCGTCAATCCTAACCCTAAATTTTTGGGTTAGCTCGTGTCGTGTTATTCGGGTCGTGTCAAAGATTGCCACCCCTGCACATATTTGTCCACTAAAAGTGATTGTGTGGCATCACTATAAATGGTGATATTAAAACAAAGCTCCAATGAACCAGACATTTCTGAAACAAAAGAAAAGAAATGATTAATTAATTTACAAAATAAATGCAAATCTCTATGCACATTTTTTTAGACAATAACATTTTTAAGAAAATCAACAAAAATTGTAGTACAATACGATGAAAAATAACAATGAGAAAAATTATAGAGCACGGGCGAGACAAAAAAGTATGTATCACTTCTCATAAATATACAAATTTGATGTTATCATTTGTGACAATTGAAAGAAGAAAACAAAGACACATGTTCACAAAACAGAATTGCATCTCTCAAATTATAATTTTATCTTTTCATGCAAATTTTGCCAAATCCTAACCATTGACACAAATGAATTTAGGGGAGGAGGGAATGGGCGGCAAATACTCTCCTTGGAGTTATAAAATAATACGTATTATTTTGTATAATATTTTTTTACTGAAACACGTAATACATAAAAGTCCGTCCCCTTTAGGATGAAATCCTAAATCCATCCCTAACAGTTGTCACATAATCTCTCCTTGCACTAATAATATATTTGCATTACAATTTTATCCTTACTTGTGAAATTTATTTTTACAGATCCAGATATATATATATAGATAGATATCGTTAAAATTAATAACAGTTACAAAATGAGTTCCCCAGTTCGACCCACTCTTTGAAATTGAAATGAATTTCTACACCTAAGCCGTTGAAGAAACCATCAATCCAGGCTTCACTAATACATGCACATACACAAAGATAGAGTCACAATTAAGTCTGATTTCTGAGCTCTCGTGTAATTCACCAACTTCATGGGCCATTGTTTTTTACTTCTGTATTTCTTTACATTTTCTACCACATCAATGAGTGAGATTCGATTCATAAAAAAAAAAAAAAAAAAATCATTTCTTTCAACTAATTTTGATACATCTTCACTTTACAGATTATAACAATTATTTGCTCTTCCGTTCCACATGATTTTGATACCCATCTTTGTTTTGACCAAAGTACTTTACAGATTATAACAATTATTCGCTCTTTCATTCCACATGATTTTGATACCCATCTTTGATTTGACCAAAGTCCGACTTCTCCAATAAATTACTGGTATTGATCCTATTTATTGTTAGAAGTAGTGTGATAGAGCATAACTCGTTGTCATTATTATTATTTTTGTGAGATCAAATAAATATTTTACTACGACTACTACTCTCACCCGAAAATAAATTTTTTTAATATCTTTGAAATTAAAAAAAAAAAAAAAAAAAAAAAAAAAAAAAAAAAAACACTGAGTTTTCCTATTTTTGAAGAGCTAGCATTCTCAATATGATTGATATTGACACCATGTCCAGTCACAACGCGTTCAAAACGGGAAAGAAATATAAAATTCAATTTTGTATTCTAAAGAGAATTTTTTTAAGATGATAGATTCGTAGGGAGTGAGAAAGATAGATAGAATACCATAGATATTATGTGCTAAAAGAATCTCTATAAAAGAGTGTGTATTGTGTACAGGGCTGACCTAGCAATACTTGGGCCTAAGCCACGATTTCAAAATAAACTCTCAAAATTATTATTTTTTCTCCAATGCGTATATTAAAGAAAAACATAAAAAATAGAAGCATTTGCAGTACTCTAAATATTCATACTTATTATAGAAAATTGAAGATAAACAAGTTAAAAAAGTAAACAAGAATGAGCGACTTTATCAACTATAATAAAAAATAGAAGATATGATTATTACATAAATGTATATGTTCAACCGGAGTTAAGATTCAAAATGTTATTCCCTTTTAACAAGTAACAGTTAACTTAAAACAAATTACTACAATTAACATTATCAAACAGTTTTCTGAAACAATTATTAATAAAGTGAAGTACCATGTTTTTTTATAGCAGTGTAATGACAATGATTTTAAAAATTATGAGATAGTTGATGAGCTCTTTATGAATAAGCAATAGGTATATAAAATAATTTTGGAACCTAAAACTTTACGATATTTCGGGTCCGAGTCGACCAATCCTTTGGCCTTATAATAGGTTCGGCCCTGATTATGTAATCCATGACCACTAAAACTGTAACTTCCTTATGGAGGTCCAATAATGTAATTACAGGTGACCACCACTTTTATAAATTTTCTAGCCCGATATTTTAGGGCTGAAAATTATAAAAAGAAAAAAAAAACAAAAAAGAAGAGAGACAAGAAGAAACAAAATCTTCAAGGATATAGAGCATACATTATATATTGGCGATTACACTTCTCTATCCACCTTCACAACCATTGCCACTTTGCCACCTGCTCTATTACTTGATCAAGTTTTGCGCCGAATACGAAGGTCCCTTATCCTTTTTTCAAGCAGTCAAACTTCCCCCCAACCCCCACCACCATCCGCCACCATTGCACCTCTGGGACACCACCCTCCAGTTGCTACGAAAAAAAGTTAAACTTTTTAATTTGTTTTTATTACTTTCCCTTTTCAGGGCTTCTCATATATCATATTTCTAAGATAAGCTCTACCTAGTAACAGGGGTAGCGTTGGAAGAAAGTGACGATGGGTTTAGAGGGGCTGGGAGATTGGTGGTGGTGGGTCATGGAATTGGTGCAGACACATAAAATGTGTGCCCAATTAAGTGATACCAGTGAAAATATTAATGTTATATAGAAATGTGATACCTATATTTTGGAATTACATTAAATTAATTCCTAAAGTAAAATAGACTAATAATTGATATTTTACAGTAATATCTTCCACCAAATTAACAAAGTATTGCGAAGGACCTAAATTATATCTTGACAATCAATAAGCAATCTTACATACACGGAAGAGAAATGTCGATATTTTAGTAATAAAATCAAACCTCCCATCTTGGGCGTTGATTTATTAAGCCTAATTGAAATCTAATAATTGATCATGTTATCAGATTCGTAAATAGAACAAACATATAGGAAAAAACACATAACATGTGTCTTGATTAACAAATACAATTAAAATAAAGAATTGTTGCAATCTACTTTCTAGCTCTAGAAAATACATAAAACTAGCCACTCATAATTGAAATTGATTGAAAACAATAAATATTCATAGACAAACATGTTGTATCAATTGTGAAATAAAAGTAACTAATAAACCCAAAATCTTAAAATAATCTTGACTCTGGCTCTCAAACTTGAATCTCATTCTCTTGCTTGCTTTCTACTTCAGGGAGGAATTAAGATAGAATATGAGAATCAATCCCCAAAATCATAGATCTAGGTTCCCTTTTTATAATTGGGGGAATGAAAATATGAGTTGAGGGGTGAAAATCCTCAAAACAAATCATTCAAAATGCGTCTATGGCCGATATTAAGTCGTATGGGCCAAGTAATGGGCCCCGTGGCCTAAAATTGTGCTAGTGCAACTTCAAAGCCATATTTGGAGGTCTCTTGATTCGAATTTGGCTTTTTATAACTCTAGCGACATTGTAGCCATTTGAATTCTGATTTTACCTTATTTGGACATGTATATCTTGAGATATGAGCAAACTACTAAAGACGTGTGAGGATAATATTTTATGCGACATTCCACTGTTTTCGTCGTTTCACCTTGTTTCTTGCTCGTTTCGTCTCCAAACTTTGTTCTAATGAACTTTTGACCATAAAATCATACTTTTTGGCTACAAAATGAGAACTCACGTCAAATGGCACAAGTTAATGGAACTAAACAAAAAGCGGCCAAGATTGCATGCAATTTATATCCACTCGATTTCTCGATCTGACTCCTTCATATTTTCTATTCATGACTCGATGATCTTCGAGCCGTGCCTGATCTGGGTCTAATTCAGGCTTGTATCGGCCTTGGTTTGTAGGTCAAAGTGAGAAAGTGGGTGCAAATGACCTTGTTGGACCTCGAAATTTCCTAACCTTCAAGACACGAATAAAAATATCGAAAAGCACATCAAATCATACAAAAGTAAATTTCAACCCAAAAATGCAATAAAACACAAATTTTCACTTCACAATTAAATATGAGCGTAGATAATGCAAGAGATATGAGTATTTTAACGTTCATCAATGTTTCGTGTGAGTATGAAACACATGATTGGAAACTAAAGTTGCATCACCTGCATTTTCACACCACAATACAAATATTGTAGAAGTAGTGAGCCCTAGTTCATAAAATAAAGTATCTTAATCAATCAGTAGTGACAAGAGCAAGAGCTCGATATTTAGATATGATACTACTCCGAGTCAAAACATGATGCTTGTTAGAGCACCAATTAATGAGATTGGAGCCTAAAAAGTCACCAAAGAAACTTTATAGTTGAAGCCGAAGGTTGATTCCGGATGGATATTCCCAGAAATCAACAAAAGACATGCCAATTATTTTCAGTAAGCGCGTGCAAAAATCAATTAACTTTATTAACATGAAACATAATGTCATGTCTAGTCATCTATAAGTATTATAAACCACCAACAGTACTCCAATAAAGAGATGGGTTTGAAAAAAGAGCAATGGTATTTAAAAATAATTTAGTTGTAGTGCAAGCATGTGTTGGAATAGCTTTGCAAGAAGACATGTTTATTTTAGTAAGAAGATCAGTTATTAGATTTGTTCGATTCAGAAGAATACCTTCAGAAGAACAATGAACCTCGATGCCTAGAAAGTATTGAACCATACCTAAATCCTTTAACGAAAACTGAGAATCGAGAGAACTAATTAAATCAGAGATAAATTGTATAGAATCACCAGTAACAACGATATCATCAACCTACACCAGAACAACCAATAACCGATCATTAACATGTTTGAAGAATAGAGATGAATCTGATATAGAAATCCAAAAGTCTAAACTAAGCAGAAAAATTTCAGTTAATCGTACCAAGGCTTAGGGGCTTGTTTAAGACCATAAAGGGCTTTGACCAATCTACAAATGTGACTTGGTTTAGAAGGATCCTCATATCCCATAGGTTAAGTTATATAAACAATGGTAGCAAGACCTCCATGAAGGAAAGCATTATTAATGTCAACCTAATGCACATGTCATCCCCTAATAACAACAATAGTAAAAACCAACCTAATTGTAAAAGGCTTGACAACGGATAAAGGTGTCATAATAGTCAATCACAACCATTTTTTCAAAACCCCTAGCAACTAATTGATCTTTGAAGCGCTCAACAGAACCATCAGGATGTTATTTCACTATAAACACCCATGTCTTAGTAATTAAACTAATCTTAGGTTGAAAAGGAATAAAAACCCAATTATGATTCTGCAATAATGCAGAACTCAACATCCATAACACTTTTCCAATTTGGATCTCGAAGAGCCTTATCACAAAGAAAGATAGAGTACTGAGCAAGATAGATCTTTTGTTTGTAGATGTCATTGTTTAACCTGGTTACCATGGGATGGTAACATGTACCTATCTTGGGACAGGAAGGGAAGAAGGTGAAATTGGTTGAGAACAAGGCAAAGGATTTCCATTGCAACTTTAAGTAGACAAGGACTTACTAGACCCGACTTCCAAAGACGACTTAAGCAGACAAAATAGAAGAAACAGTGGGAGAAGGTAATACTGGTAACAATGACCCGACTTGAGATGGATTCCGAAATACTACTAGTAGAAACGGAAAAAAAAAGCTAGAGTAAGGAAACATTTGTCATTAAAATAGGTCGAGCAATATACACATGCCTAGAGGGATGTAAACACTTATAACCTTTGTGCATAGAACTATAGCCAAGAAACAAACACTTTAGACTTCCTAACCTGAAACTTAGAGTTATTATACAGATCAAGAAGTAAAGAAACAATCACAACCAATACAATTAAAAATGAATAATTAGGTTTAGCCCTAAAAGAAGCTCAAAAGGGGACACATCACATAAAATAGGAGATACCACCATATTAATGAGAAAAATAGAAGTGGTATAAGCATCCTACCAAAACTTAAAGGTAATTGAGGCTTTAGCCAAGAGACTAAGCCCCATTTCCATAATATGTTGGTGTTTCCTTTCGATTCGACCATTTTGTTGGTGAGAATAAGGACAAGAGAAACAAAACATAATGCTTAGGCTTTGAAAAGGAGGAGCAACAGATGATATGAACCCCTTCCCCCAGTCTGATTGAGAAGCTTTGACAGAAGCTGAAAATTGCATTTTGACTAAGGTAAGAAAGTTTTGAAGAGCCTTAAACTTACCGTGCAATGGAAAAATGTTGGGGAATCGGAGTTTATGCCAAGGATCTATTCATTGTGTAATTTGAATATATATTTTCATAAATCAAATAATCATAATTTGAAACATTCAAATCATACAATTCATGTAATTGAATAACAGTAAACCATACAATAATCCCTAAACATGCGGAACTAAGGGATTATCGTGTTTACCCTCGAATCAGAGAGACAATGTTGAGAAGAATTATCCTTTCAATCCGAAGATCTTCTTGAGTATTCCCTAATCCCAAGTTCGCCAATCCGGTGAGGAATCAAATGATTTTTTTAACACTCGAGGACGGATTAACTTTTCACGAAAATCAATCACTCACATATACATATGGGGACCAAAATTGGTCCTCTATTTATAAGAAGTGGGGCCGAAAATCAGCCCCTTTATGAGAGGGGATCGAAAATCCTCAGGGAGACGAAAATATGGATAAAATCTTATCCCCTTTGGAATTAGATTTTTCCATATCTTTTCTTTTCTATCTCCTACTTCATAATTAATCATTATCCTCTTAGTTAATGGACTTCTATTGGGCTATTCAAGGGGCCTTTAGGAAGAATATGATTGGGCCTCCCGATGGGCCTAGATATCAATATTGAGTCATCAGTATTACTTTACCCCATTTATATTAATTCTCTCCACTACATGATTAATATTGAACTACCCATCCTAATCCATATTACGAAATATGGCTCCCGGTTATTTTTTCCTATGTTTAAGATTTAATATCGATTAATTAATTTAAGCTACTGAATGCTTTAATTAATTAATTTATTTTATTCCTTGAGAACAAATAGCTCAACATTATTATCATATCGGAAGTTAATCCACTATCCAAGTTTGATATGATAAACATTCTGAGCCCATCAAGGGACATAATCAACTTGTTTAACCAAGACTCGATTTTTTGTATTAATTTAGCAATTTGTCATATAATTAATAATATTGCCCAAATTACAGAGCATTGAGTCCCAATGACTATTTGGCCAAAATAAATCAAAGTAACATTAATTAACTATATACAATCCAAATTAAGTGACAGAAATTAAGAAATCAATAACCACTGAGATCCAATTTTTCTTTCAAGTCAGTCTAGAAAAACTATCCCGTTGTTGGTCCAATTCAGTACAACAAAGGCACTAGCGTAATCTCTTGGTCAAGAAAAATCAATCTGAGCCTTACACATCAACTTTTACCAACGGATTGTTCAATTCCATCAAAGTTGTGAATCATTATACTTATTACAAGGAACTGACAATGTGATTTTCTGTGATCTTCTACACACCACATTGTCTACAATGTAAGGTATTTAAACAATATACAATAAATATATATAAAATTCAGAATATTTAAAGCGAACAGTGATAATTTATCATCATTCTATAAAGTGCAAGATACAACTTATATACAAAGCAACACTTAAAATATACTTTACAGTATAACCCTAATAATCTCCCACTTATACTCAAAATCTGCTTTTAAGTATACTATAGCATGTCCTAATAAAAAATCCATGTGTAACAAGTAAAGTCATCTACAAAATGAACATAATACGTGAAATTATCAGTAGAACGAGTGAGTAGGTTCCCAAACATTAGAGTGAACCAATTCAAAAAGAGCCTCTGTCTTACATGTTATACAAGTAAAATGCATATAATGCACCTTACCAAGCTTACAAGCTCCATAAAGCAACAACTTAGAAGACGCAAAAGGAATATGAAACTGCTTGAGAACATTTGACAAACATTATTATAAGAGTGTCTCAGTCGATCATGCCAAAGAGAAACTTCAGACGTCACTGGCACAGATTTAGAATTCACAATAACAGTGTTACAATCAAAAGTAGAACAAACAGATTTCTGAGACACATGTTCAGGAGTAACAAAATGAGATAAATGCAATTGATAAAATCATCCTTAAGTGCAAGCTTCAGCAGTACCTGATGAGTCTTGTCGTCCTTGGACATACAAAAAATGCATGAAATTCAATAAAATAATTTTCTTTAAGAAATTTGGAAACGCTTAGTAAAATTTGAGTAACATCCGGAACATAGAACACATTATTAAGCTTAAGATTAACATGTGGATGCAAGCTAGGAAATGTAGTACCACCAACATTGGAGATAGGTAGAGAAGAACCATTACCAACAACAAGACTATCATTATCATTATATTGAAACTTCAGAACAAGTTGGAAGTGACATGATGAGTAGCTCTACTGTAACAAGCCAATATGTGACCATGAGAGAATTCTTTGAAGGATAAGAGTTTATACATGCATATTAAGTGTGTGCAGTGCAAGTTATTATGGCATTATAGGCTTGTGATGGTGGATCACCAAGAACAGAGCAACAAGACTGGAGTTGGGTAGTGGAAGTAGTTAATAACAAGTTTACTTGATAAGATGGAGGAGGAGGGGGGGACAAGTGTTAGCATTTCCATTGTTAGAAGCACTGGGTGGAACACCAGCAAAATTTTCATCAAACCATTTGTAACATCTGGCAACAACATGTCCAATTTCAAAAAAAAATCTTGCAAGTTAAATGATAAACTTTTCCTCGTCCACCATTTTAACCTCCTCGTCCACCACGAGAGGGCCTAGGTGATGAAAGTGAAAATTACTGTTTTTCTTGCACTTTTCACGTCCATATTTTGTTAAGTATTACGTGTAATTGTTATGTTCATGTGCGAATATGTGGTCTTTGGTAATTTCGGGTTAATTTTTATTTTTGATATAATTTGATGCACTTTTGGATGCTTTTTAGTCGTATTTTGAAGGTTAGAAAACTCGGAAGATTAAAGAAGATCATTTGCATCTATTTTCTCACTCCAGCCAAAATCTCGAGGCCCAAATGGGTTGGGGTCAAGCCTGAACTGAAGATCATCAAGTCACGAGTAAAATTCGTGAGGGAGTCGGGCCAAGAAAATGGATGAAAAGGCCTCAAATTAGAGAAAGAAAGAAGAAGAGGTCAATCACATGTGTTTCCCCATTCCAGCCCAAAAATTAAGGCCCAAATTGACTCAAATCAGATCCAACAAAAGTTCAAATTGAAGTTCATCGAGTCGTGAACAAAAGCCGTGAGGGTGTCGGGTCAAAAAAACGAAAGAAAAGCCTCCAAAACGGTGACGAAAAATGAAGGCGCGAAGAGGGGCTGAATTACACCAATCGCCACCGCACCTACCAGACCGACTGCCGGACCGGCAGTGGTTCTGGCAGTTGGTACAAAACTGCCCCTAATTGCAGCCGCCACATCTGTCGGTCCGGCAGCGGTCCAGCAATCTGGGAACCATGCACGCTCAGTTTTCAGCATGCTATCTTCACATTTCGGTCGTAACTTCCTCGTCCAACCTCCGATTTGAGTGATTTAAGTTGCCACACATAGCTGAAACAAAGATCTACAACTTTATATTTGAAGTCGAAGGTTGAATCCGGATGTATATTTTCCAGATCACAAGAAGGATGAATCGAGCACGCGCTAGGGGCTTGACTCAACAACTTAAAGAACCAAGCGCTCCTTTTTGTATTTTTACACTTTTACCCTTACTTCAGGGGGGTTTCAGTAGATTTTAGGGCTGAGGGATCTATATATACCCTCTTCCCCTCTCATTTGAAAGATTATTCAACTCTTGCCTCCTTTTGTAATATTTCCCAACACTTTTCTCTCTTTTTCTTCTTCATTTTTAGATTTTCATAGTTCTTAGCTAGGTTTTTCTTCCTCCCTTCAAGGAGGAAGCCGTTTTTTAGGAGAAACCGGAGATTGCTCGCGGGCTTGTGACGCCCGACTATATAATCAAAGAATTTCGAGGGTTTCTTCAATACATTAAGCATTTTCTATCTCTTCTCTTTATTTTCGATTTTTATTATTTTTATTGCTTGATGTTGATGATGCTTTTTATTGCTTCGATGATTTGTGAGTGATTTCCGTATTTCCCGAAGCCCAGGAATAGCCCAAGATTCGGGGTTGATGATTAGTTGATTGATTATTGTATCTGTCGTGAGTTGTGGTACCTAGGGTTAGGATTTGGTTAATTTGTAATAATGGTTAGTTGATATTGAGCCTTCGACCACAGGCTTGCTTCATGGTAGCTCCAGCTTTCGATGGCTTAGGATCACTTCAATTAATTGGCAATTAAAAGATGATAGTTGACCCCCCCCAACCCCCAGGCTAGGGTAGCCACCCTTTCGAGGATTGTGTCGACTAAATTTTAATTGAGTTTATTGCTACGCCTTAGTGTGTTCGGGTGGAAAGTTAACGTTGGATAGTTAGATTAACCAAAAATTCAATCGGTAGAAGGAAGACCTATGGAGGAGAAGCTATAACGAGCGGGGGAATAGACTCTAGGGGCGTTGGTTGGGATGAACCAAATTAGATTTATTCATACCCTTACGCCAGTCTTTAACGTATTGGGATATCCTATTCTAGTCTTATGTAACCATAATCCCCGGGCTCAGGGTTGGACAATAATTTCTTATCCGAATAAATAGTCTACATTGAACCCCCAATTACTCACCGATTCTAGGATATTAGGAGCACTTCGACCTTTTTCTTAAAATTCATTGATCTCGAAGAATGTCCTTGGGCCTCGCTCCCTAGGCAATATTCTCTTGGATAGAGATTTTAGGATTAGTTTAATCACATATAACTCACAACAATGTCTCATCATTGCTTCTAAATATCAAATCCATCTTGCTTGTGTGAAATCGAGCGTCGAAAATATCTCCTCATCGATCGGTTTCATCCTTGCTTTATGTTGTTTAGATTAATCCTCACTCTCAATTTACATTTGACCTACTTAATTCGCAAGTGCTAAAGCCGATTCTCAAGGAAAATCCTCCATGTGGATTCAATATCTTATATACTACTTCTGTCGTCACAAATCGTACACTTACGGTTTGAGAAGGTTATTCCAGTCCTAGCGATTTTCGCGACAAGTTCACCAGGAAAACAGTTGATGAAGTGGTTGTAGAGAGGTGAAGAGTAGGAGACACAGCAGATATAGTATGAGAAGTGAATGTAGAATATAAATTGAGTTGGGTGAAATTCATGAGTTTGCAACACGTATTGAATAGCAGAGAGAGAGAGATCCTTAGAGTGAGCAGAGAACACCAAAGTATATAGAAAATGAAATCATCATCATTTAAAGTTTGAGCATCAAGCATTAAAATTGGGCGATGACAGGTAATAACGGCGGTTATGGTGATCTGTGGGAGACCAAACGCTGGTTAAGCATATGCATATGATTGCTTATAGCGCCAGCGAAACCATCATTACTCTCCCGTCTTTAACTGTACGTTCATCTTTTTAAATAATAACAATAACAGTTAGGTCCACCATCTTTTTATTGTCTCCTTAGATCCAAAATCATGTGTTGTTAAACACTTGAAAACCAAACAACTAATAATACAGTTTTGTACGTTCATATCATATATAATTTGGTTTTGATGTTTAATAAGATGAGATACTTTACTTTTTTTAGAACATATTAACACATTACGAAACTCAATAGCTTTAAATACAAGTATATACAAATAAGAAACTTATTTATGACATATATTAGATTTGTTTTATGGATCTGTACTTATAATATTTTATTTTATTTTGTTTGATAAAATACAAGTTAGATGCATGTAACTAAATTTAGTTGCAACTTACAGTTGAAAATCAAATATGTTGTATGTGGACATATTATATTGAAGATCATTTTTGTAAAATTGAAGAACAATAAAACTAAACAATGCAACATAACTCCAAAATACATGAGATGTAAAAGTTTTACGTATACGAAAGAGGGAAATATCGTCATTAAATTACATACACCTCAATTTACAACGTAGAGGAGCTGATTTGATGAGGCAAAAATTAGATAATAACCTCTTTCCAAAAACAAAAAAAAGAAAGATGAGTAAAAAATATAGAGAGATATTAATTATCCACAATTATAAACCCAAAGAGAAAGAAAATTCCCCATGAATATTTAGTCCTCAGTAATGCTCTCAAGATTTGGCTTCCACACTCCCACATTGCTTTTGCTTCGTTGGCGCCGCCTCGAAGATGATTTTTTCTCCGGCTCCGGCAACTTTTTCTTCGAGGAGCTTTTTTTATTCTTGTCGGCGGGTAATGAAGAATTGGGTATCAAGAAATATATGGAGCCCCGTTTGAGCTCCGACTCCGGCGACAGGATCAGGATCCGGCGGGCCATGCCTTGGGAGCACGGCTTCGTAAGGACGTGATTCGGGTTCTCCTTCATGACCTCGCCGGCGGTGACCCGACCCGTCAATTCATCCACCGACCCGTTTATGTGTACGATTCGGATCAGGTCTAGTGCTCCACATGGAAGAACACAAGCCAAACAACACCGTAGGCTGTTGCCCATTGTTTGAATTAATATGAATATGATGGATTAGTTTCTATTATGATTCTGGAAGTGGAGCTTTTATAGGAAACTAATCCATCTTCACAGGATTTAAATTATTAATCATGTTAGTGGTCAACAACTAGATGAAATGTCTCAAATGCCCTTGTGTTTTTTCTGCTTTAACTTTGTTTTTACTTGTTTCATTAATTAATTCTCATTCTTTAATCAAAACTTTTCTAATAATTCACTATATGCTTATTGCTTCTCACTGTAAACATTACGGCTAGGTGGTTCCTTGAAGAATTAGAATAATACAAAATCTACGTTTGACCAAGTTGAATAGCTCAACTAATAGAGCATTTACTACCTAGACATTTGGTTCTAGGTTCGAGTCATCGTGGAGTGAGGGGACGATTTTTTTTTTTTAAATTAAAAAAAAATAATAGAAAATGTACGCTTAGATTTTAAGCTTGGCTACCGTATAAGTAGTTAATTTTTGTAACCTTTTTTAATTAATTAGAAATGAACTAATGTTGAAAAGGTTTCAATTTATGTCCCTGCCAATGAATTAATATGGGAAAGATTTCAACAGTGTGAGTAAGTAATTAACTTTTATAACGTATCTATACTAATATAGACCCCACATTTATCATGTCTTAAATATATATGTCTCACTTCAAAATTGAATCATACAACATCAATCGTAAATTCCAAAAATATAAATCATGAACCCTAAACTATAAATTATTCCCTTCATTCATAAATAAGTGTCATTCTAGCATTTTTGCCCTTTTTTTTCAACATTATATAAATATAAATCTTATAAAATTATATAAATATGGTATGGAGAAAATATTATGGTAATAAAAAAATTGATTGAGAGAAAAATGGAGGAGTGTTGTTGTCCATTTTATATTCTCTTAAATACCACATGAAAATCTAAAATGACATTTATTTGTGAACCGAGGAAGTATTAAATTATATACAATGAATCATTAAATCATAAACCATGAATCGTGAAATCATAAGTTTAGAATAAAAAATATACCATGGTCCAAGAAAGTCGAACCTTAGACCATAAACATGAAATCTAAAAACATGAATCCTGAATCATGAACTTTAAATTCACAAATTAAAAAAAAAAAAAAAAAAAAAAAAAAAAGGATTAATTATAGCATCCACACCAAATTATCAACATTTTTGCACATAAAACTGAACATTTTTTTGTGGCACCCATATATATAAACTATATGGGTTTCGGTAGATACACCACTCGACTTATTTTTCAATAATTATTGTAAGAAATTCCACATGTGACTTGAAACCCGTTTTACATGTATTAAGGGTTTTTTTTCCTTTTTTTTGTCCAAACACGTATTTAATAGGTAAAGGAATCGCTTATCTTCAATGGAGGTTCTAGATATTGAGAGAGAGAACTATTGATGATTCAAAGAATTTTTTATGGAAAAGAAATGTGTGAAATAATTTTGCACTTTTGACATACTAAAAAGGTTGTACGTACAACAAAAATCATTAAAAGTTTATCACGCACAAGTCACGTGCGGAATTCCGACGAAAAAGAATCGGAAAAATAAGTTTGGTGGTTTATTTGTCGATCGAAAAATAAGTTTGGTGGTCTATCTCGAAAACCCGTATAGTTTATATGTATCGATGCCACGAGAAAAAGTTTAGTAGTTTATATGCAAAAACGCTGATAGTTTGGTGGGTTTGCTATAATTAACCCAAAAAATAATTATAACTGACTCGTTTTGGAGAGGGACACGGTTGGAGAGGATAAAAATGGGATAGAGGATCTCATGTGTATAAAATGATAATCATCTATAGATATAGTAAAATTCCGCCAATTTTTAGTTTCTAAATATGCAAATAATTTTGAGAATTCTATTATTAAACAAAAAAAAAAAGTCGGTAATCTCATATACAAAAGCAGTGTTTCATTTTCTTCTAATTATTTCTAGAAAAAAGTCCATTTCTTTTTCAAATGTAAATAATTCTTACATCTCGTATTTTCTTTTCATGTGTAATATGTCATATTAGTTATCGTTTTACGATGATATTTATATTACACATTACATATTGATAGGGATAACCCGATCACCTCGGGTCGGGTTAATACTAAAGCCCACTGATCGGCCCAGCACGCGCAGGCCCAACAAGCACGTGAAGGCCCACCAAGCACAGGCCCAGCAGGCCCAGGAACGCGCCTTAGCCCAGCGAGTGGTTTGTTCCGCGAATCAAGGCTGAGGATTCGTTCCCAACCGCCATACAGCTGGAAGTGGGCGTGAATATAGGAAGTTTGTTAGGGTTCAGTTAGGGTTTAGAAAAGCTAAGTATAAATACGTGAAAAGAACTCGGAATTAGGGTTGGCACTCTGTATACTGAATTACTACCTGTAAACTCAACGTTCTAGTAAAGGAAACACCTCGGCAAGAGTGATTTTCTGCCCGTGGACGTAGATCTCCGGATCGAACCACGTAAATCTTGTGTTTTTATATTCTGTTTGTGTAGATTATCGTTAGATTTTGTGGTTACCGGATTGCGCTTTATCAATTGGCGCCGTCTGTGGGAACGCTTTAACCAACAATTTTTTACGTTCACATCGCATTCAAGAATCATGGTGACAACACGTTTGAATCAATCTCGCCACGGTGATCAATCTAACCAGGATCCACCCGTGGATCAAGTTTTGCCGCCGAGGCAATTGCCGGCAGGGAGTACGTCTAATCATCAGGGCAATCAAAACCCTCCACCCCCTCAAGACCTGCAAAACCCTAATCTTGCTGCTGCTCAACCACCGGTTAACGTTCAAATTACCCCAGAACTGCTTCAGGCTTTCCTACAAGAGCATGCACACATTCTTCAAGATTGGGCAGTTAATCGCCTACATCCCTCGAGGCCTGTCGCGGGGCCTGCCGGCCATAATGCTAATCCCGTGGTACCTCCACCTCGCTCGCGTGATCAACAGGACCCGGGGCACCGCGGACGTCAGGATCGGCGACGGGAACGACCTGGTTCTTCCGAGGACCATGGGAGTTCTAACGAATCACGACCTCGCAATGATGAACCTACTGATGTGGATCGCCGCCGTCCACTTAATGCGGCTAAGAGAGTTCGCTATGCCAATCCTCATGCTCTAGATCTTCAAGAGTATGAGCAAGTTCAACGCAATGTTGAACTGGACAGGATTCTGGGTCTTGATGCCAATGGAGATATCATCACACCGTTCTCCCAGGAAATCATGGCCACTTCCCTTCCCGAAGGGCTCAAACGGCCAGCCATACCACCTTACAATGGCACCGGAGATCCGGCCAATTTTCTTAGAGCTTTTAGGCACAGCATGCTTAGCCATGATAACATTACATCCCTCCAGTACTGCAAGATTTTCCCTGAGTACTTACAGGATGAAGCTCGGGTTTGGTTTGATTCTCTCCCACGCAACAGCGTATCCTCCTTCAGAGAACTCGCCGAGCACTTTTGGGCACGGTTCGAAGCACGGGCGAAGCCCATGGCCACCCTGGCCGATGTCATGAATATGGAACAGCGGGACAGTGAAACTGTCACCCAATTTCTTGACCGCTTCACAGCGGTAAGTCGAAAGGTGGGAAATTGCCCCGACGACGTAGTCATCAACGCATTCATGAATGGACTCCGTCCCGGAGCACTTTACACTGAATTAGTTCGGAATACCCCAGTCACAACCCGAGCACTGTTCAAAACAGTGTGCAAATTTGCTAAGGCCGAGGAGCAGACTCGCCAGAAGCGTGAGAAACACGCTAGCAAGCGGCAATCCGACAAGGCACAAACCGGGCCTAGTACTCGACCTAGTGCATTTTCCCGCCTGACCCCGGGGCGTTCAGAATCCCGAAGTGATATTCCACAATTGACTCCGTTGACAAAGTCACGAGCTGAAATCCTTTCTATCCACAAGAACGATCTGCGACCTTGTCCGCGGATGACTGCGCCTCCTGAAAAGAGGAATCGTGGAAAGTGGTGTGCGTACCACCGAGATCATGGGCACGAGACAGAGGAGTGCCGAGAACTTGGCAAGGAAATCGAGGAGTGCCTAAGGAAAGGATTCTGGCGCCAATACATTGCGCGGACCGACGATAAGCCCCGGACAGGTCTGAATGGGGGGTCATCCAATAATCGCGGGTATCATGACCGCGGCACACAACAAAATCGGCCACCGTGGCAGAATAATCGGCCGGGGCCCAATAACTATGCACGACAAGATTCTAGCAATCGCCAACAGCCACGCCTCCCGCCGCCACCTCCTCCTCCGGGAGGATCCGGAGACAACGCGCCTCCTCACGTGATAAACGTGATATATGGGGCCCTTCCCACCGGGGCCTCGCGACACGCCTTGAAGGCAGAGGCTCGACGTCCTCCTCCCGAGGAGCCACATCACAAACGCCTCCATCAATCCGAGACTGTCAGCTTCACGGATAGGGACCCGGTTCCGGAGATAACACCTCACACTGACGCTATTGTCATCGACATGACTGTAGCCAATATAACAGTAAGGCGGGTCTTCGTGGATAATGGGGCCGCGGTGAGTGTTATATTTACCGACTGTTTCCAATGGATGGGGATTTCACGAGATCAACTTCGACCGGCTCCCGGGCCATTACAGACTTTCACTCAAGGTGAAGTCCAGCCAGAAGGTGTCATCACTCTCCCAGCATCTTTGGGGACTTATCCGAAGATAAAAACCATCTTCGTGGATTTTTATGTGGTGAATTCTCCGTCACCGTACAACATGATATTGGGCCGGGACTGGCTTACCCCCGCCAAAGCCATTTGCTCCACGTATCACCTCGCACTAAAGTTTCCCACCTCGCATGGCGAAGTGGCTATCCGCGGGAGTCAGCGGGTTTCAAAAGAATGTATGTATGTGGCACTCAAAAAGACTGCCAAGGTTCCACCCAAACAGCAGCTTCAGGTGGCATCGTCGGTTCTGGAACCTCGGGAATGTACCTCGTTGGGGGATGCCACTGCACAAGTCCCGCTTGATCCGTCCAAGCCGGAACAGACAGTAACCGTAGGAGCCGTGGATGTGCCATGGCTACACCAGGCTGTAATTCAGACCTTGCGAGAGTATTCTGATGTCTTCGCATGGTCTCCTCTGGATATGCCCGGGGTTTCTCCCGATATAATAACGCACAAGCTAAATATCGATCCCAGCGTAAAGCCAATCCAGCAGAAACAGAGGAAATTCGCTCCGGAGCGAAATGAGGCCATTCGAATCGAGGTACAGCAACTCTTGGATGCAGACATCCTGTTCGAAGTATATTACCCCTCCTGGTTATCGAATCCAGTAATGGTGGTTAAATCCAGTGGGGCATGGCGGATGTGCGTCGACTTCTCCGACCTCAACAAACATTGTCCGAAGGACTGTTATCCCCTACCTTCCATAGATCAAAAGGCCGAGGCCATCACTGGGTATGAGGCCCTGTGTTTCTTAGATCTGTACAAGGGATACCACCAGATATTTATGGATCCGCAAGATGCAATCAAGACAGCATTCATCACTGCTTTTGGGTGCTATGCTTTTAAGAAAATGCCCTTCGGGCTCAAGAACGCCGGAGCCACATACCAGCGCCTCATGGATCGGGTTTTCCACGGCCAGATTGGCCGCAACGTCGAGGTTTACATTGACGACCTCTTTATAAAGAGTATCTCCCATTCTTCATGTGTGCAAGACATTGCCGAAACGTTGCGCACCCTACGCAGCTACAATTTGCGCCTTAACCCGGCGAAATGCACTTTTGGCGTCGGCTCCGGCAAGTTTCTAGGATATATGGTTTCCCAACAAGGTTTGCAGGCCAACCCGGCCAAACTTCGGGATGTGCTAGAACTGCAGCCACCCAAGACATTCAGGGATGTTCAGCGCCTCACAGGTGGTTTAGCGGCTTTAAATCGGTTCTTATCTAAAGCGGTCGAGCGCCAGCTTCCATTCTTTAAAATTTTGAGACAGGCGAAATCCTTAGAGTGGACTCCGGAGTGCACCGAAGCCTTCGAGGCTTTGAAGCGTCACATACAGCAGTTGCCCACTTTGTCAGTTCCTCTCCCCGGAGAGCCGCTCTATTTATATTTAGCTTCCTCCGAGGAAGCTATCAGTGATGCACTTGTGCGCGAAGTCAATGGGGTCCAACATCCTGTCTACTTCGCAAGTCGTGTTCTCCACGGGGCGGAGACACGGTACTCCATGTTAGAAAAAACCGCTTTGACAATTGTTATGGCAGCTCGGCGTTTACGGCCATATTTCCAAGGACGTGAAATACGGGTTCTGACCAACCATCCTATCCGCCAGATTCTTGTCAAACCCGAGGTGTCTGGGCGCCTCGCAAAGTGGACCGTCGAGTTAGGCGAATATGATATTCAATATCTTCCCCGACGAGCAATCAAGGGACAAGCACTTGCCGACTTTCTGGCTGAAACCCCGGGAGACGTTCCCCAATCTCCGACAGACAAGGATACACATCATTCCGCTACCCACGTACCCGCACATATGAAATGGCAGCTATATGTAGATGGAGCTTCCAGAACTCGGGGAAGTGGTGCCGGGATACTCCTCATTGACCCCGAGGAGGTTGAAGTAAAATACGTCATCCGTTTCAAGTTCAAGGTGACTAATAATGAAGCGGAGTATGAGGCAGTTCTCGCCGGGCTCCGGCTCGCTCAATCCTTGGGCGTTCGTCATCTTGAACTCTTCACAGACTCCGAGATCGTGTCCAAACAAATTCAGGGGACATATGTCGCCAAGGGTGAAACAATGATCAGGTATCGTGCTCTAACACTCAAGCTCATGTCAATTTTTGATGCAGTTATTATCCAGAAAATACCGCGTGCTCAAAATGCAAGAGCAGACACACTCAGCAAGTTGGCCTCCGCGGTCCAAACAAATATATCTCCGGATATCATGGTTGAAGACCTATCTCATCCAGCAATTCAGGGGGCCACAGTTTCGGTACTGGCCAATAGTGATCCGAATTGGATGACTCCTATCATCCAATATCTCCAAGATGGAATCCTACCCACTGACAAGCTACGAGCTCGGCAGGTTGTCCTCAAAGCTCCCAAATACTCCTTTCATGATGGAGTCTTATACCGGCGTTCATACCTACAACCGAGTCTCCGATGTCTCGCTCCTGCCGAAGCTACCCAAGTTCTGCGGGAGGTTCACGAAGGGGCCTGTGCCAGCCATATCGGCTCCCGGACATTAGCCAAGAAAGTTCTCCGCTAGGGATACTATTGGCCAACCCTGTTCAATGATGCTCACGACTTGGTGACCAAATACAGCAAGTGCCAACTGCATTCCCGTGTAAAGCATCTGCCACAGACCGAGCTCACTGGAATCCAGAGTGCGTGGCCGTTTATTCAGTGGGGTATCGACATTGTTGGTCCGTTCCCCGTTGCTCCGGGAGGATTGAAGTTCCTGGTTGTTGCCATAGACTACTTCACTAAGTGGGTCGAAGCCGAACCACTTACAACCATTGCTGGTCAGAATATCTTGAAATTTGTGTGGCGTAATATTGTTTGTCGCTTCGGCATCCCGAGCACTATCATCTCGGACAATGGTAAACAGTTTGCCAACGATCCATTCCGGTCATGGTGTGACGAGCTCCACATCAAACAGATTTTTACTTCGGTTGCTCACCCTCAAGCCAACGGGCAGGTTGAAGTAACCAATCGGACACTGCTCACGGGAATAAAGAAGCGCCTGGATAATGCCAAAGGACTCTGGGCTGAAAATCTTCCACAAGTCCTATGGGCTTATCGCACAACACCGCATACTTCTACCGGGGAGACACCTTATAGCCTTACTTACGGTTCCGAAGCCGTTATCCCTGCTGAAATCAGTGTGCCGAGTCCTCGCCTCCTCACATTGGTTCCAGAAAAAAATGATGAGGCTCTCCGGGCTAATTTGGATGAGCTTGAAGATCGCCGTGACCGATCATTCATTCAACAGGCCAGATGTAAACAACGAGCAGCCCGGTATCATAACCTCCGGGTCCGAGGCACTCAATTCAATGTCGGGGACTTAGTTCTTCGGCTCAACTCAGCCAGCAAAGCTGCCCCCGAAGGGAAATTACACGCTTCTTGGGAAGGTCCCTACCGAGTCGTTGCCGCACACGACTCTGGATCCTATCAGCTTGAACATCTCAACGGGACCCCGATTCCCCGAAGCTGGCACGTCACTAACTTAAGGCGTTTCTATCTGTGAAGGCCACATCTCAAGTACCATCTTACCTTTAATTTCTTTTATAGTTGTTATCTCTCTTTGTACTTTTGAGTTTGCTCCGGCACTTATCATTGAATAAAAATTCTTTCTTTGAGTATCTTGCTGTGTTATCCTTTACGTTACGGGGACGCCCTAACGCACTCATATTATCATTACTAGTCTCCGGACAATTAAAACTCTTTCTCTCGGTCCGTCCGAGGAGATTCGCATTTTAGCCCCCGGACTCATATCACTTTCTCGTCTGTTTAACCGGAGAAGTGTTTACTCCCGCCTGATCCGTCCGGGGAGATTGGATTTATCCATACTGTGTTCCCGAACACTCAATTAACACAATTAATAATTTTTCCTGTCGTGTTCCCGGACACCCGATTAAAATAGTTCGTAACCTTTTGCTTTCATTAAACCCGTTGGTATACACTACAACAGTTTTATTATCTTTTGAATATTACAAACATCATAAAGTTTTTTACATAAACTTCAAACATAAAAAAAAAAAAAAAAAAAAAAAAAAAAAAAAAAAAACAAACAGAACAAAAACACAACAACAAAAAGGAGGAGAGCCATTATCTCCGGCCCCCGAGCCAATACTCGGCGCTCCGGCGTTGCTGCCTGCTTCTTGATCTTTGTTGCGTCCTCCGGGACCCTGAAGTTCTTCGGCATCGGGCTCCGGCTCTGTCATCCCCTCGAGCTTCCCTACGCCGAGGACTGGCCCTGGGCGCTTGCCTAGGGACTTCGTTTCTGGTCCGCGCTCGGCTACTTTGTTGAGGCGCGGACCTCGTGGTTTGAGCCCACTGCTCAGGGTCCCACTCCTCCGGAGCCATCACTTCGATTTCCCGGGCCAGCTCTTCGACTACCTCCTCGGCAACCGTAGGGGGTTCTTCTTCAATCATGGTCACCGGAGCTGGCTCTCGGATAACTATGCCTTTGCTCTGTCCGGAGGATTTCTTCTTATCCTTGGTCTTCTTGTCCTTCCGAGGCGCTTTCGGGGTACCTTGTCTCTGGCTTGTACTGGCAATAAACTCCTCGGCAGAGGGCCTCCATCTGCCTCGGCCCTTAAGCCCTTCATACATGCTCAGCAGCAGCTCGAGTACTTCTCGTTTCCTTACGAGCTCCGATGACTCGAGAGAGCTCCTTGACATCAATGCTGCGATGTCACCTTGGATCTCTACAACCCGTTCCTCCACTTCTTCAAAGGTCAGAAGACCGAACTCCGAAAGTATCCGGTCGTACTCCCTCTGGTGAACAAGGACGCGGCTCATCTCGGCAGCGGTAGTCCGATATTTCATCTCGAAGTCTTTGGCTCTCTCCTCGGCCTCAACCACTTTCCTCTCTGCCGAGGCTATCTTCTTCTCCAGCTTTGGCACTACGTGCATTTGCAGATGATTCTTTTCTCCGCGGAACCACTCAAGTGATTGCATTAGCTTCTTTATTGTTTCGTGTAGCTCCGCGGTGTTCTAAACAGATAATAAGAGTCAACCAGATCGATTACTCTCAAGCATGTACAAGTTGGAATTCAGTTCGACAATAGACATAAATTGATCATGCAAGTAAAAAGAGAAGTGCAAGAGTCTGAGAAACAGAAATTGTATTTCACATTTCAAAGGTACAAATGTTTCAATCAATACATCATTCCTAACATTCCTAAAAATGTACAACTTTAAATTTGCGGGGATCGACTGACCTCCCGCTCAACTGCCTCGGTCTCTTTGGGCAACCCCTCAGTCTCTTCAGTCGCTGCGACGGCCTCGATCGCAGCTGGGGCTTCGGCCTCCATCCGTGGAGGGGGCTCAATGCTCCGGGGAGCGGTGACCAGTTCACCTCGGCAGAATGCCAGGAATTCTTTGTCCTGGTCCACCTCGCAGTTTGCCACTTCCGCGGCCGTCAGAAGTTGCTTTTTCTCCCCGAGAGCTTTCACCAGGGGCCACTCCGGCAGATTGGCTAGCGCCGCATTGTTGGCCTTCTCCACTCCGGCCACTGAGTCAAAGTCATACCCGAATTCTGGACGATATATGTCCACATTCGGGTAGACCGCCTTCACTTGCTCCAGCAGCGCGGATCGAGTGGCCTGGTCCCCGATAGCCACGAACTCCATCTGGAAGTCGAGGAACGTGGTGGTCTTGAAGAGCTTGTCGGCAAAGGCCTTCAGCAATGCTCCCTGCCCCTCGACTACGGCAGCGTCCTTAGCTTCCATTTCTGCCCGCAGCTGAAACAGTTCACCTCGGAGAGCGTGGTTCTCCGCATCCACCCCGCGCAGACGCGCGACCTCGGTTTCGACCAAGGCAGCCCTCTGGCGTGCCTCGGTCATATCATGGGCCAGTCGGTCGTTGCGCGCCCGCAGTTCCCTGGCCACCTCGGCCAGCTTCTCCTTTCCCTCCCTCTCGCTCTTACGGCCGAGGTCTAGGATACCTCGTGCCAGGCGCAGGAGTTCTTCAGCATCCGCGCCTTCCAACCCCAGAAGACTCGGGGCCACCTGTTCAGCCTGGACAGTTACACGACAAATAAGGTCATCCGCAACCTTCATAACAGATACTTCGGGCACATAGAATACGATCAACATTTTAAGTTTACCTGCGAGCTCTCCCTGCCCGGGGTCTTTTGGATGGCACTTCCGGAGTCCCAGTAGGCTCCGGCCTCTTCTTTGATACGGGAGGAGACCCCGCCGGCGTCATCCGTTCTTCCGACCCCGTCGATGGTCGTGCACTCGGTGGCATCTTCCCCCGGGGAGACACCTCAGTGGCTTTCCCTTTCTTTTTTGCCGCTGCCGACGCTGCAGGGCTCCCAGCAGGCTCCTTTCCGAAGCGTCCCACTGCATACAAAGGTTGTGGTTAGTCCTGCGCAAAACGACAGTTTAAACAGCAAGAAAAAGAACTCCTACCCTCTTCAGTCCCTGCATTGCCCGAATAATACGGACTCAGCCCTGCCTCCTCCAATTCCTCCTCGGAACAGAGGGTTTTGAAAGTCCCCACTGTCCGGAATGTGTGTATCACTTCGGCCCCTGGGCTCTCCACAGGAGCGGTGTCAAGAACCTCCTCAGTCCTCCACTTTGGCAGAGCTACTTTATTCCTAATGAATATAAACCTCTCCTTCCAACCCTCTACCTTACTCGGGTTCTGAACCTTGAACCCACCTCGGGCTCGGGGACTAAAGGAATACCATCCCTTGGACTTCCCGAAGTTTTTTAGTTGGAAGAAGAACCTAAAAAGCTTTACGGTTGGTTCTAATCCGGCCTGTTTACAGACCACGGTGAATCCCACCACCTGCCTCACCGCGTTCGCCGCTAATTGACAGAGGGTAGTACCGTAATACTTCAACAATAGGGTGACAATGTCCCACAGCGGCAGTCTCAGGCCTACTCTAAGGGTATCTATATATACACTAATAAACCCCTGCGGTGGGCAACAGGCCCTATCCTCGGGGTTAGGGATTATATACTCGAGGTTGAAGGGAAGGTAAAATGACGGGAGTTCCCTCTCAATTTGCTCTCGCGACATCTGTAGTGCCACGGAGGACACCTCCCGACCCTCCTCCGCGCACGGAAAGAAAGCAACCATCATAACGTTGCATTCCCGGCCGTCGATCCTGTCTATGGTCCTAACCTCATTCCTCTCCGGAATGAGATATGATAGGGGGGGGATGTCTAACGGGGTAGTCGAAGTCCCTAATTCTTCAATCGAGCCAGAAGATGAGGCAGAAGATGAAGAAGACGAAGAGGAAGACATACTTACTTGGGTGGAATTTGAGAAGGTGGATTTGAGAAGTTTTTGATCTGAGATGAATCACGAATGCAGATTTCCTCTTTTTCCCGCTTTCTAAACTGATGAATCGCAATGAAGAAGATGAAAGGTTACTGTGCAATTACTACAATTATATATGCAAAAACCAACGGCTTCGATGCAGGCTATTCAAATTCAGTGATGGGGATTTAAGCGTGCTCTTCACGCGCTTTACAGTTCCCGAGGCGCTTGGGGAACAGGTTTCTTGGAAGTTGCAGAGCGTGTCACTTCACATCCCTCTCTCTCATGATGGCGCCGCCAATCACATCAGCCTCACCCTTCGTCAGGAAGATTCAAACTACACCCCGGTGTACACTCCACCTCGGTCATACTACCACACTCCGGTGCTCCCTCCATTTTGGCCAGACAACTCACTCCGGTGTACCCCCACCTCGGCCAGGTTGTTATCAACTCCCAACGCGTTTCCTGCTTCTGGGAAACTCGATATCTCGATAAATGTCTTATACACTTCGGCCTAGTTCAGTCATCCGTAAACACTTCGGCCCGCCAACGACCCCGGTCCTTCTTGCTTACGGTTCCACTCCGATGACAACCGAAGCTACTACCTCGCTTCGGCTGGGGGGGGGGCATCTGATAGGGATAACCCGATCACCTCGGGTCGGGTTAATACTAAAGCCCACTGATCGGCCCAGCACGCGCAGGCCCAGCAAGCACGTAAAGGCCCACCAAGCATAGGCCCAGCAGGCCCAGGAACGCGCCTTGGCCCAGCGAGTGGTTTGTTCCGCGAATCAAGGCTGAGGATTCGTTCCCAACCGCCATGCAGCTGGAAGTGGGCGTGAATATAGGAAGTTTGTTAGGGTTCAGTTAGGGTTTAGAAAAGCTAAGTATAAATACGTGAAAAGAACTCGGAATTAGGGTTGGCACTCTGTATACTGAATTACTACCTGTAAACTCAACGTTCTAGTAAAGGAAACACCTCGGCAAGAGTGATTTTCTGCCCGTGGACGTAGATCTCCGGATCGAACCACGTAAATCTTGTGTTTTTATATTCTGTTTGTGTAGATTATCGTTAGATTTTGTGGTTACCGGATTGCGCTTTATCACATATGTATTAAAATTAAGTATTAGATTCGAAATATTGATTGTATTTTTTTCTTGGGTAGAGTTATTTGTTCTAGATAATTATTGTTATTATTAGTGTATATATGTCTAGATGTACACACACACACATATATATTTATTTTTGGCAGTGGAATTTGTATTAATTATTGTCATTATATTTGTGACTTATTTTATTGAAATTATTTTTTGTGGCTGAAGTTTTAATTTCATTAAATATAATGGTAATGTTATATGGTGAACTTGGGAAAAATTATAATAAAAATAAATAAATAATAATATGTACAACATAAGCTCTTAAAGAATGAGGCACAACATAATTCATGTATTACTAAATTCCAACTTCATATTATAAGCATTTTATCCTCCCACTTTATCAGCCAAATCTCTTAAAAACCATCATAAAAAAAAAAACATTAACCATATACATAATTTTCTATCTTTTTATTGTTTATTGATTTACTATTTAATTATGTTATAATATATCAAGATATCAATTTCTATTATATATTTGGGTTAATATCAAATTACCCACCTAAACTACCAGCATTTTTTCCATTTCTTACCTGAATTATGGTTTGTAGCAAATAGAGACCTATACTACACAAATATAATTTTTGATGCCCAATTCAGGCCAAAATGACCACGTGACCTATATTGCCGCGATCGCGATGGTTGGGCAGCTTGTTTTGCACTTTAAGTCACTTTTGACGTGGTTGTGACCATAGACCGCGGTCGTGGTCTATCCTTTTACTCTTTTAACTCTCTTTTCGTCCGTTTTTTATCCTATTTGATTTGTTTCTTCTCCGAACTTCGTCCAAATGAAATAAAATCACATAATTAATTTCAAAACAAGTCAAAAACACGCCAAATGGCCCAATATAACAAATATAAATAATTCTTGGCCTAATATGCATGTAAATGTCATAAAATATATACATAAATCGATCTAAATACATGCATAAATAACGTGTATCATCCTTGCTCTATCGTATCCCTTGCAGCTCATTGCTAGTAGATTTCCAAAATGCTCAAACTCGGCCATGTAGCACCCTTGGGGAATTTCCAAATGCTCTCCCTCTTTCCACTAGAGCAAGGAGATATTTTGATGGAGCCACCTTGCGATCTCGTAATTCTATATTTGTCGGTGTTACCGTGTGTAATGAGGATGATTCCTTCTTTCATTCTCTAGCCAAGAAGTTCCCCAGCAATCCTCTCTCGGAGTTCGTTGAGTTTTCGGCACTTGGAGAAACTCTCACTCTCGCGGCCAACTTGGGCTTAGATGATTTTCATGTCGTAGGTGACTCTGAGTGTTGCTATATTTGCCTCATGATAGGGATGGCCCGGTCACTTCGGGTCGGGTTAATACCTAACGCCCCGGCCCACTAAATGGCCCAGAACCTCGGCCCATTAACCGGCCCAGAAGGTCCAGAGGTACGCGTCCCGGATAACGCGTGTGGCGCGGCCCAACTTATAGCTTGTTCCGCGACTCAAGGCCCACGATCCGTTCCCAACCGCCATGCAGCGGAAAAGAGGCATGATAATAGGGAGTTAGTTAGGGTTCAGTAGGGTTTAGTATAAATTGAAGAAAAGAACTCTGAATTAGGGTTCGCATTCTATATTTTGAAATTACTACGTGTAAACTCAGAGATCTAGTGAAAGAAACACCTCGGCAGGTGCTATTTTGTGCCCGTGGACGTAGATCTCCGGATCGAACCACGTAAATCTTGTGTTTTTTCATATTGCTTATGTAGGTTTTCGTTAAGTTTCTTGGATATCAGATTGCGCTTTATCAATTGGCGCCGTCTGTGGGAACCGCTAGTAGTTTTTGACATCAACAGTGCATTCAAATATCATGGTGATGACTCGTCTGAATCAATCTCGCCAGGGTGATCAAGCCAATCAAGATCCACCCGTGGATCAAGTTTTGCCGCCGAGGCAATCGCCGATAAGGGTACGTCTCATCATCAGGGCAACCAAGGCCCGGTTATGAATCCAGACAACCAGTTCTTACCTCCACCCCCACAAGACATGCAAAACCCTAATCTCGCTGCTGCCCGGCCACCGGTCAATATTCAAATAACTCCAGAATTACTCCAGGCCTTCCTACAAGAGCATGCTCATGTTCTTCAGGACTGGGCGGCCAATCGCCTAAATCCCGAGGGACCTGCCGGACATGATGCCAATCCCGCGGTGCCTCCACATCGTCAGCACTCGCATGATCGACAAGACCCGGTGCACCGCGGGCATCAGGATCGGCGACGGGAACGACCTGGTTCTTCCGAGGACCATGGGAGTTCTAACGGGTCAAGACAGCGCAACGACGAACCTACGGATGTCGATCGCCGCCGTCCACTCAACGCGGCTAAAAGAGTTCGTTATGCCAACCCTCATACTCTAGATCTTCAAGAGTATGAGCGAGTCCAACGCAATGTCGAGCTCGACAGAATCCTGGGTCTTGATGCCAATGGAGATATCATCACACCGTTCTCTCAAGAAATCATGGCCACCTCCCTTCCCGAAGGGTTCAAAAGGCCTGCCATACCACCTTACGACGGCACCGGAGATCCAGCCAATTTTCTTGGAGCTTTCAGGCACAACATGCTTAGCAGCGATCATACTACATCCCTTCATTACTGTAAGATTTTCCCTGAGTACCTTCAGGATGAAGCTCGGGTTTGGTTTGATTCTCTCCCTCGCAATAGTGTATCCTCTTTCAGAGAACTCGCCGAGCATTTTTGGGCGCGTTTTGAAGCACGTGCGAAGCCCATGGCCACCCTGGCCGACCTCATGAATATGGAACAGCGGGACGGCGAAGCCGTTACCCAATTTCTTGACCGCTTTAGAGCGGAGAGTCTCAAAGTGGGCAATTGCTCAGATGATGTAATCATCAACGCATTCATGAATGGACTCCGTCCCGGACCACTCTACACCGAGTTGGTTCGTAATCCACCGGTCACGACCCGAGCACTGTTCAAAACGGTGTGCAGATATGCTAAGGCCGAGGAGCAGACTCGTCGGAAACGTGAGAAACATGCTAGCAAGCGGCAGTCCGACAGGGCACAAGTTGGGCCTAGCACACGAGCTAGTTCCTTTTCTCGTCTGAACCCGGAGCGTTCAGAATCTCGAGGTGATATTCCACAATTCACTCCGCTGACAAAATCACGAGCTGAAATTTTTTCTGTTCACAAGAATGATTTACGGCCCTGTCCGCGGATGACTGCTCCGCCTGAAAAAAGGAACCGTGGAAAGTGGTGTGCATACCACCGAGATCATGGGCACGAGACTGAGGAGTGCCGAGAGCTCAGTAAGGAAATTGAGGAGTGTTTAAGGAAAGGTCTCTTGCGACAATACATTGCGCGGACCGATGACAAACCTCGGACAAGTCAGAATGGGGGTTCTTCTCATAACCGCGGAGGTTATCATGACCGGGGTGCACAACAAAATCGGCCACCGTGGCAGAATAATCGGCCGGGGTCTAGCAATTATGCACGGCAAGACTCTGGCAATCGCCAACAACCTCGTTTTCTGCCACCACCTCCTCCTCCGGGAGGACCCGGAGACAATGCACCCACTCACGTAATAAACGTGATATATGGGGCCCTCCCTACCGGGGCTTCACGAAATGCCTTGAAGGCAGAGGCTCGCCGTCCTCCTCCCGAGGAGCCACATCATAAGCGCCTCCATCAATCCGAAACTGTTAGTTTCACAGATAGGGACCCGGTTCCAGAGTTAACACCTCATACTGACGCCATTGTCATCGACATGACTGTAGCCAACATTACAATAAAGCGGGTCTTCGTGGACAATGGAGCCGCAGTGAGTGTTATATTCGCTGACTGTTTCCAAAAGATGGGGATTCCTCGGGAACAACTTCGGCCGGCCCCCGGGCCATTGCAGACTTTCACTCAGGGTGAGGTCCAGCCAGAAGGTGTCATCACTCTCCCGGCGTCTCTGGGGAGTTATCCGGCGATAAAAACCATTTTCGTGGATTTTTATGTGGTTAACTCCCCGTCATCGTACAACATGATCTTGGGTCGGGATTGGCTTACTCCTGCCAAAGCCATATGCTCCACATACCACCTCGCGCTAAAATTTCCCACCTCACATGGCGAAGTGGCTATTCGCGGTAGTCAGCGGGTTTCTAAGGAGTGCATGTACGTGGCACTCAAAAAGACTACCAAAGTTCCTCCCAAACAGCAGCTTCAAGTAGCGTCATCGGCTTTTGAACCTCAGGTATGCACCTCATTGGGGGATACCACCGTCCAGGTGCCGCTTGATCCGTCCAAACCAGAACAAACTGTAACTGTCGGTGCCGTGGATGTGCCATGGTTGCACCAGGCCATCATTCAGACCTTGCGAAAGTATTCTGATGTCTTCGCATGGTCCCCTTTGGATATGCCCGGGGTCTCTCCCGATATAATAACCCACAAGCTGAACATTGATCCCAGCGTAAAGCCTATACAGCAAAAGCAAAGGAAGTTCGCTCCGGAGCGAAATGCAGCAATTCGAATCGAGGTGCAACAACTCTTGGATGCGGACATCTTGTTCGAAGTGTATTACCCTTCTTGGCTATCCAATCCAGTGATGGTGATAAAGTCCAGCGGGGCATGGCGGATGTGTGTCGATTTCTCCGACCTCAATAAACATTGTCCGAAGGACTGTTATCCTCTACCTTCCATCGACCAAAAGGCCGAAGCCATTACTGGGTACGTGGCACTTTGTTTCCTAGACCTGTATAAGGGATACCACCAGATCTTTATGGATCCGCAGGATGCCCTCAATACGGCATTTATCACTGCTTTTGGGTGTTTTGCTTTTAAGAAAATGCCCTTCGGGCTCAAGAACGCTGGAGCCACATATCAACGTCTCATGGACCGCGTTTTCCACGATCAGATTGGCCGCAACGTCGAGGTTTATGTTGATGATCTGGTTATAAAGAGTACCTCCCATTCTTCATGCGTGCAAGACATTGCCGAAACGTTGCGTACCCTGCGGCGTTACAATTTGCGACTTAATCCAGCAAAATGCACTTTCGGCGTTAGCTCCGGCAAGTTTCTTGGTTATATGGTTCCACAACACGGTCTTCAGGCCAATCCGTCCAAACTTCGGGATGTTTTGGATCTGCAGCCACCGAAGACGTTCAGAGACGTTCAACGCCTCACAGGTGGTTTGGCGGCCTTAAATCGCTTTTTATCTAAAGCGGCAGAGCGCCAACTCCCATTCTTCAAAATTTTGAGACAAGCGAAGTCATTTGAGTGGACCCCGGGATGTACTGAGGCTTTCGAGGCTTTGAAGCACCATATTCAGCAATTGCCCACTTTGTCAGTTCCTCTCTCCGGAGAGCCTCTTTATATGTATTTAGCTTCCGCCGAGGAAGCTATTAGCGCCGCACTCGTGCGAGAAGTCAATGGTGTTCAACATCCCGTGTATTTCGCAAGTCGAGTACTTCACGGGGCGGAGACACGATACTCCATGCTGGAGAAAACCATTCTGGCCCTTGTCATGGCGGCTCGGCGTCTGCGGCCATACTTCCAAGGGCGCGAAATACGAGTTCTGACCAATCATCCTATCCGTCAGATTCTTGTCAAGCCCGAGGTGTCAGGGCGCCTCGCCAAGTGGGCTGTTGAATTAGGCGAATATGATATTCAATTTCTTCCTCGCAGAGCTATCAAGGGTCAAGCACTTGCAGACTTTTTGGCTGAAACCCCGAGGGATAATCATGAGCCTTCTGCAGACAATGGTACCCATTATCCTGCTACCCCACCCCGCAAGTGGCAATTATATGTGGATGGTGCATCCACGACTCGCGGAAGTGGTGCCGGGGTGCTTCTCATTGACCCCGAGGGAGTTGAGGTTAAGTACGTCATCCGATTCAAATTTAAGGTGACTAATAATGAAGCAGAATACGAGGCAGTTCTCGCCGGGCTCCGGCTCGCTCAATCCTTATCCGTTCGCCATCTTGAACTCTTCACTGACTCCGAGGTCGTGTCCAAGCAAATCCAGGGAACTTATGTTGCCAAGGATGAAACAATGATCAGGTATCGTGCTTTAACACTCAAACTTATGTCAACTCTTGATACAGTTGTTATCCGGAAAATACCACGTACTCAGAATGCAAGAGCAGATGCGCTCAGCAAATTAGCCTCCGCGGTCCGAACTAACATATCTCCGGATATAATAGTCGAAGACTTATTTCATCCGACAATTCATGAGGCAACGGTTTCGGTATTGACCGATAGTGATCCGAATTGGATGACCCCTATCGTTCAGTATCTCCGAGATGGAATTCTGCATAATGATAAGCTGCGAGCTCGGCAAGTGGTCCTCAAAGCCCCCAAATACTCCTTTCATGATGGAGTCTTGTATCGACGGTCGTACTTACAACCAAGCCTCCGATGCCTTGCTCCTGCCGAGGCTAATCAAGTTCTGCGGGAGGTTCACGAAGGGGCCTGTGCCAGTCACATCGGCTCCCGGACATTGGCCAAGAAAGTTCTCCGCTGGGGATATTATTGGCCAACTTTGTTTAACGACGCCCACGACTTAGTGACAAAATGCAGCAAGTGTCAGCTACATTCTCGTGTGAAACACCTGCCTCAAACCGAGCTAACTGGAATCCAAAGTGCGTGGCCATTTATTCAGTGGGGAATTGATATTGTTGGCCCATTTCCGGTCGCTCCGGGGGGGTTGAAGTTTCTGGTGGTCGCCGTGGATTACTTCACCAAATGGGTGGAAGCGGAACCTCTTACTGCCATCACTGGCGCATTCATAGAAACCGACCATCTTGACATTGGTTTCCCTGCCATCGACTCGATCCACAGTCCTAACCTCATTCCTCTCTGGAATTATGACTCGCAGAGGTGGCACATCTAACGGAGCATTCTTAGTCCCTACTTCCCGAACAGAAGAAGAAGATGAAGAAGAAGACATACTTACTTGGTTTGAGTTTGAGAAGTTTTTAATTCGAGATGATTCACACGCGAACAGGTTTCTCCTTTTTTTCCCGCTTTCTAAAGATGGCAAATCACAAGGACGAAGATGAATGGAACTGTGCTATTATTCCCAATATATACTTGAAAGAATCAACGGTCCAGATGTAGCCTATTCAAATTCCATGTTTCAGATCTGGACGTGCTAGACACGCGCTTAGCGGTTTCCAAGGCGCATGGGGAACCGCTTTATTGGGGATTGCAGAGCGTGTCACTTCACATCCCTCTCTCTCATGATGGCGCCGCCAATCACATCAACTCCATCCTTGCCCAGAAAGATTTGGAAGACACTCCGGTGCTCCCTTCACCTCGGCCAGACTACTACACTCCGGTGCTCCCTTCACCTCGGCCAGACTACTACACTCCGGTGCTCCCTTCACCTCGGCCAGACTACTACACTCCGGTGTTCCCTTCACCTCGGCCAGATTATTATCAACTTCCGATACAGTTTCTTGCTTCTGGGGGACTCGCTATCATCCCGGCGTAATTCGGCCTAGTTCGATTCAGCTTCCACGGACTACGCAGAACAGTCTTGGCCATCCAGAAACACCCCGGTTACAACCGAAGCTCCTTCCTCGCTCGGGCTGGGGGGGGCATCTGATAGGGATGGCCCAGTCACTTCGGGTCGGGTTAATACCTAACGCCCCGGTCCACTAAATGGCCCAGAACCTCGGCCCATTAACTGGCCCAGAAGGTCCAGAGGTACGCGTCCCGGATAACGCGTGTGGCGCGGCCCAACTTATAACTTGTTCCGCGACTCAAGGCCCACGATCCGTTCTCAACCGCCATGCAGCGGAAAAGAGGCATGATAATAGGGAGTTAGTTAGGGTTCAGTAGGGTTTAGTATAAATTGAAGATAAGAACTCTGAATTAGGGTTCGCATTCTGTATTCTGAAATTACTACGTGTAAACTCAAAGATCTAGTGAAAGAAACACCTCGGCAGGTGCTATTTTGTGCCCGTGGACGTAGATCTCCGGATCGAACCACGTAAATCTTGTGTTTTTTCATATTGCTTATGTAGGTTTTCGTTAAGTTTCTTGGATATCAGATTGCGCTTTATCACCTCACTTGGTGATGCTGATTGTAATGTTACCTGCCTTCCGGTGCTTCTAGATATTCAACACTTACTTGCCTCATTCTCATCTAGGAAGCTCCCTTTTATATCTGGGCCAGAAAATACTTTGGCCTACTCTATTGCGAACTATGATAAATCTTGTATTTTGGGCATTGTTTTTTGGGATTCGCTTCCCAGTTTCCTTTGTCAATCAGTTCGGACTTATTCCAGCTAATCTTTAATGAAATTCTTATTTTGCTTAAGAAAAAAAATACAGAATTAATTTAAAAATAACTTATTGTATATATAGTTTGAAGTAAAGCTTCCTAGTATCAATTGCATAATACACTTATAATTCATAGGTTCTTTTGTATTTTTATTTTTTATTTTCAGTGGATTCATTTTATTCCAATTCAATATTTTGCCTTCTTAATTTTATTATGTGAATATATAGTATTGTGTGTTAATTCAGTAATCATTATCATTATACTATATTATTTATAATAATTACTCCCCAGTTCAAAAGGTAGAAAAAGGAAAAAATAAAAGAAAAAACTCACAAAGACAGACCCCGAATAAATGGAGAATTAAGGGATATTAAATATAAATGATAATTTTAATCTACTTCCTCCAGTTTTTTCTAATTATTGTTTTAGGGACTCAATTTTGTTTCAAAATACATGTCATTTCAGAACATTTTACCACTCACGTGTTCCATCATTATCCCTACTTATTTTAAGAAATAAAAAAAGATAGTATAGCACTTATGAGGAACGAGAGGGAAATATTAATTTAAAAAAATATAGTTAGCTAATTAGGGTTTTATGTTTCTTAATTCGTAACCAAAAATCTAAAACGAAAATTATAAAGGATTAAATGGAGTAAAATTTAGCAATTGAAAGTTCGTATTGCTTCGTAAAAACAAAGAGGTTGGGTACGAGATTTATCGAACCTTGAGTCTAAACACAGCGGAAACTTTAAAACAAACAAAGTAAATTTTTTCACAAGATGTAAATAACTTGTGGATGCCTCAACGTGAAAGAACTCGCTATATCACTTGGTGAATTACAAAAAGATTCAGAACGTGAATCGAGACAGACCTCGATTCATAACTCTCAGATCCTAACGTCTTAGACAGACTATTAAATACAGACTAGAATACAAAAACAATCTAAAAAAGTTATTCTGAAAGTATCCAAAAAAATGAATTCATATTCGTGAGTAATCTGAATTTATTTCAAACTAGACACAAAATGTTGATAAAAAAATTGACTCAATGCCTTAAGCAACACAAACTGTTTTGTAGACATGTAATTTCTCTATGATATATATTGTAATTCGTTAATAGTTGGAGCTCCGAATAGGCCATCTTGAAGCTTGGACCACACTCTCCACTACCACATTTCCACCTGTTCAGGACATGGTTGGTCGGTATTTGGTTCCTCAAGATGTGGATTGAACTCGGTAGACTTGGTCTTTTAATAGTTGATATGGTATTCAACTTCCTTCCACTATTTCATCTCGATATTTCACATAATCAATTCAATGATTGATTCGGTCCAATTAAGCTCCAATACACCTGTACCACATAGCAATTACTCAACCATATTAATCAATTAAAATTAATTAAGTGTATAAAAGACAAAAAAAAAAAAGGGGTGGGGGGGTAATTTCATTAAGAGTTTTTCATACCAAACTCTAATAGCAACCTGAATCTTCTACAATCAGAGATGCAACACCTCCTACAAATTATTTAATTGCATGCACAACACATTATAATATGACATCACTAACATGTGTCATGGAGTTAAGCACTTGTTATAAAAGACGTTGTACCCCTGATTATAGAAGATTTGAATTGACCATTTAGTAATAGTATATCTAAAAAAGGTTTGAAAACGTTTAATAAGAAAATATACTATCTTTTTTTACGCATCTATATAAGTCAAATTTTAACAATAATTGGTATGTTCATAATTTTTTTTATATTTTAAAAAGGAAACATTACAATATACCATCCCAACTTTGCATGTTTGCAATTTGCTATATAAACTTACTTTTTTCCAAATTGTTATATCGAACAAATCCCAATAATTGATTGTCCAATTATGGACGACTGAGATTTCTCTTAGATTGTAAGTAACAAAATCATAAGTACAGATAGTAAACTTCAACAAAAAAATAATTTTTAGCAAAAATATAAAAACACGAAAAGTTTGAATGGCAATCTATAATTTTTCTTTTAAACAAATAACATTTTTATTTCTAATATATTTTGTATGCATAATATATCAAATTATTCATCTTTTCACGATCATCAATTTGGCATCCATATCATATACATTATAAATAGATATTTGATTTATATAATTGGTTATTTATTGGTTAGTTATTTGAATTAGATTTGGGTATTTATTGTGGATTGGACTATAATGTTGAGTCTAGTCTGCAATTAGAAATTTATGAAATAGTTCTCTTATAAAATATTAGTTGAGTTTTTCATTTAAATATTTTCTTTACTTAAGTTACGCCCAAGATAAAAATCATTGTTTAGATAATGGAACTCGTATTTTATTAAATTAAAGGCAAAACTTTATAATTTAATTTTATAAACAATTTATAAAATTAAGAATCTACTAATATATATATAATTTTTTTATAATAATAATAATAACAATAATAATAATACTAATAATAATAATAATAATAATAATAATAATAATAATATTTGGCTGATTACTCACGGAAGCACGAGAACTTTGAGCATATATATATATTATATATTATAATTAGGGTTAATGTCAATTTAAAACTTGAACTTTGGGTGTTTTTTCTATTTCTAAACTAAATTATGTTACGTTCAGAAAGTAATCTATACTCCATTCCAGCGAAGAATTCCGGCGAAACAAAATATATTTAAAAAACATAAATTATTTGAAAAATCTAAAAATTTATGTAAAAATCAGAAAAAAAAAAAAAAAAAAAAGGATATGCTTAAAATTCTAAAGTTGATTTATAATATCATAAAATTAACTGAAAATATTATCTTTTTTTAAAATGATTTTCATAGAAAATGTTTTTTTTATGTAATTTTAAATTATTTTAAAAGGATTTAATATTTCAAATTTTCTGAAATAAAAAAAGTCTACTTGTTTTATAAAATTAGAATTCCTGAAAATTTTTATTTTCTTAATTCTAAATAATTTGTGTATGTTTCATAAATTACTTTAAACTATTTTAAGAGAAATTACTTTTTAAAAATAATACTTCAAACGTTTCATAGATACTTAAATGATTTATTTTAAAATAATTTAAAATCTAAAAAAAGAAAAAAACTTAATTAAGATATGTAAGAGTATATATGAAATGTTGGAAGTATCCTTAAAAAGTCAAATTTCTTAAAAGAGTTTAAAATAATTTATGAAACATATAAAATTATTTACAATTCAGAATTTATTTTTTAAGAATTTCTTTTAATTCAGAAAAATTGAAAATTGAAAATCCATTTTAGACAATTAAAAAATTTCAATTATTATAAAAAAGGATTTTTTTATTAATTTTGTTTTTGAATAATATGTCTAGTTAACTTCTGATATTTTAAATGAATTTTAGAATTTAAAAATATTTTTTTTGAATTAACATAATTTTCAGATTTTTTAAATAATTTTATGAATTTTAAATATTTTTTTATTTTTCTCGGCGAAATTCTTGGCCGGAGTAGTGTATAAGTTGTTATGTGATACAAAACATAATTTAGCTTTAAATTGAAAAAATGCCGAAAGTTTAGGGTGCAAACTAATGGTAACCCTTATAATTATGTTTGGATTGTTTTCCAATACTTATTCATGTTTTTATATAATGTATATTGTGGCGGCTAATGCTACTATAAAATATTTTAAGTACACCACATTTATTAAAGCCATCACATATAAATAAGTTAAATACTCATATTTTCTATAGACACCACATTAAATTCATATTTTATTCCTACACTATTACAACTAATAATTAAAAAAAAAAAAAAAGAGAAAATAAATTAACCCATAAAAAAGTAACAAAAACAAAAGATAATAACAATAATAATTAATAAAGTAAGAAAAAACAAAAGTAAAATAGTACTCACCCGAAGACCATAATCTCGCTAACTCACCATGTTTATTGATGTTGAAGGCGGAACTCATCTAGTTGGATTGATTTCGTTGACAGTAATCGTTTGATTGTTGATTTTGCATGTAACTTTTGAGTTTTGATTGATAACGATTAATAAGTGAATTTTATTGTTCGAAATCTGCAGAGCTTTGTTTGATTGATGGGTATGAATGAAATAGTTTTAAACTTTTCTGAATCCCGATTGATATTGTTTGATTTAGATTGCTATTTGGAAGTTTTTATGATAAGGGTCTTTTCCTGCACATGTTTCTGTGCTTTTCTGCTTGTTCTTGTACTCAACAAGATGAAAATTCCAAGTTTAAGAATAATTGTAATAGCTTTCGAAATTGACTCTATTGCAGCGGAGCTCACGAGCAAGAACGGAATCAATGCATTTATTTCCTTTATCCAAAATCGTATTGTTTATCATAATAATAACTGAAGAAATTATTAAAATAATATATTAAATTTAATGTGGTGTACTATGAATATTTTGTGGTGCATTTAGTTATTCTATTAATTGAAGAGGGTAACTTAGTCATTTATCTCAAGATTATTTTTATCCTATACAAAAATGTGGTGTACTTAAAATATTTTGTGGTTGCATTAGCCGCCGCCAATGTATATTTTATTAAAATTATTTTATTAGGTAAATTTACACTTTGCAATATAAATTATGACATTTGTAAAAATTTAACCGTGCTTCCTTCATTGTTCTATTGTTCATTTTCTTTAAGTATGTTTTTTTTTCTATTTTTGCCGCTGCGTATTGTGTCCGTGGTTAAGTTCCTTTAATAGTGACTAGAGTGGGCTCGTAGGATGTTCCGCATCAGTGTAGATTTTCTTTAGTTAGGTTTTGGGGATTTTCGATTAGATTGTAATTGTGTTAGTTCCCTTCGGGGATTGAGGCTCCGTAGTTCGAAGGTCTCGAGTTGTCCTTTTTGAGGCATGTTTGAGTGGGCATCAAGGCCCTTTGTAGTCCAGTCCTTAAAGTATTGGGTCTCAGTGTCTCTTTTCATCTTCGAATTCGTCTTAAGATATTTGTCATTTAGCTATGATCATTGTAATTTCATTTCGGAGTTTTATTTATAATCTATGGTTTCCAAAAAAAAAAAAAAAAATTAAAAAAAAAAAAAAACCCATCTCTATTAAAGGGGAGATGTGTAGAATAAAATACGAAATAGTATAAAGCTATAACGACAATAAATGCATTCGACTAATAAATGAGATAAAATTTATTGGTCATAAATTTAGTTGATAATTGGCCATGATTGAGGGGGCTAGAGTTCATGTATTAAGCACTTTTTAATCTGCATAACTCCAAAACGTACAACTGTAGTTGATCTAAAACCTATTTATCTAAAGAATTTCGCTCTCTCTCTTGCTCATTTATCAAGGTCACTTCCGTTATACATCTTTGATCCAATTCTCAATTGTATCGGGACCTTTAAACATCCCAATATTAGTTATTAATTATAATTTTTTTGTTACAATATTCAACCTATTTTTTTTGTCTAAATTTGCTACTATCACTATCATTAAATGCATCTAGAAGTGTTTCAGTGCGGTATACTGTACCGAATAATCTATACCGATATCGTACCAAAATCTTTGGTACTCCGAAATTTTATTCCGTTGTCGTACAATATATGTTAATATCGATACCGTTACCAAAATTTTGGTATCGGTATATACCGATCCATATCGTTAATTCTGGTATATCGAAATTTCGGTATACTGGAATTTTTTGGTATATTGCTAGAATTTGATATATCGAAATACTAAACTACTAAAATATCGAAAAAAATTCAGTATATATACCGAGATATTCCTGAAATACCGAACTATCAAAATACCAAAAATATTTCGGTATATCGGTATATACCAAAATACCGAAATTTTTAGATTATCATACCGTTACCATACCGAAAAATTTCAGTACGGAATCATATCGTACTAAAATTTGGTATACCGAAAATTTCAATATTTTTCACAATTTTTTGATACGGTACTTGCGGTATGTCAGCACCCCTAGATGCATCTTGACGAGATCTTCATTAATATTTAATCAATTTCATAATTCTCTGTTGCAACCATCGTCAATCGATGATCAAGACATGACATCCATAACTTAAATTATCGGTTCATTATGATTTTTAATAATAAATAACATCATAACAATTAGATATTTGAAAATATAATTGATATTGTAATTGACAAAAAAATTATAACTATGGACCATCATTGGTATATTTTAAAAGTCGTATTTTTTTTTATAATTTACCTTCTATAAAAATGTTCTCTAATCAACCATGGGCACACGGCTGACATGTATCTTAATTCTAAATTGAATAAGATTGTGTTTGGATTGATGGATTTAAAACCCACTCAAATTAGAAGGGATTTAAAACCCACTCAAATCTTTAAAAAAATAGCTCAAAATGAAATTATGGATTTAAAAATCCATGATTATCCAAATAACAATAATGAATTTGAGACTAAAAAAATTGCAAATTCATCCTCAAATCCTTCCATCCATATGCAACCTAAGATAATTTACTTTTTTCTAGTAGATTTTGTTACAATAACTGATGAACACATTAACATATGGTCAGTGGCGGATGTAGGATTTTAAAATTGGGGATGCGATATATATTAGAGAAAAATATAGACGAATGGTATGACATAATTAAAATGTATAAAGATATTGTTCTATACTTAAAGTTGTAAAATCTAAAATACGAAAATAAAAATTAAAAAATACACAATATATAAGAGAGAAGTTCTCAAAAGTGAGGATTGCAAATTGAGATTGTAAATTTAGTTTTATTTGGATTTTATTTTAGGGAGTACAATTATAAATTTATATGATACTTTATTCAAATACATAGTAATTTTTTTTTTTTTTATTTAAATTGGGGGTACAGTTGCACCCCCAACGCCCCATGTAAATACGCCTCGGCATATGGTCAAGTTGGGGAAAAAAGTTAATTTGGTCCCATAACTTTTTAACTTTTCTGATTTGGTCCCATATTTAACTACTTTTTCAATTTAGTCCCGTATCTCTATTAATTGCTCCATTTTGGACCAATTTTGACCCAATTTTGACCAACTCGTCGGAAAAGGCCACGTGCCTCCCACGTGCCGACGATCTTCAGGGAGTTCCGGCGACTTATGCCACGTGGCGGGGGGAAATAGTTGATTTGGTCCCATAACTTTTTAACTTTTCTGATTTGGTCCCATATTTAACTATTTTTTCAATTTAGTCATGTACCTCTATCAATTGCTCAATTTTGGATTAATTTTGACTCAATTTTCACCAATTCACCGGGAAAGGTCATGTGTCTCCCACGTGTCGGCACTAATTAAGAGTTTTGGCGACTTATGCCACGTGGCGCCGCAGTTGTGAGGTGACTTTTGTCTTTTTCTTCATGTTAGAAAATTTTTACCTCAACAAATGATTTAATAAAATAAACAACAAAAACTCAAAACCTGTGTTACAACATAAAAAGAAAAATTAAATCAAACAAATCCTAAAAGAATCGAATTTATTTTCCCTTCTCGCTTTCAACGCTTCTCGTCATCATATTTATTTTCATTTTGGTTTGCTGCTGCCATGCGTCTCTTTCATGTGGGAGCTTATGCGATTCTTTTCGGAGAGGGATTAGAGTAGCGGTGTAGTAGGTGTTAAAGAGAAATAATTTTCGATTCTTTTAGGATTTTGTTGATTTAATTTTTCCTTTCGTTTGTACCCTAGATTTTGGATTTTTATTTTTTATTTTATTAAATGATTTGTTGAGTTGAATTTTTTTTCACCAGAGGTATAAATTGATGTATAAAAGAAAAGAAAGAAAAAGACAAAAGCCATCTCAGAAATGAGGCGCCACGTGGCATAAGTCGTCAGAACTCTTTAATTGGTGCCGGCAAATGGGAGGCACGTGACCTTTTCCGGTGAATTTGTGAAAATTGGGTCAAAATTAAGCAATTGATGGAGGTACATGATTAAATTGAAAAAGTAGTTAAATATGGGACCAAATCAGAAAAGTTAAAAAGTTATGGGACCAAATCAACTATTTCCCCCCGCCACGTGGCATAAGTCGTCGGCACGTGGGAGGCACGTGGCCTTTTCCGGCGAGTTGGTCAAAATTGGTCCAAAATAGAGCAATTAATAGAGATACGGGACTAAATTGAAAAAGTAGTTAAATATGGGACCAAATCAGAAAAGTTAAAAAGTTAGGGGACCAAATCAACTTTTTTCCCGGTCAAGTTGCATGGGGGAACAAGTACATTGTTGAAACTTGAACGTAAATAAAGATCTGGGTAATGTTATTACATAATGATATAAAAGTACTAAACTGTATTGTTGAAAAGTATATGGCTACATTCATCCCTCTCTTCTCCCAACAAACACAGTTAACAATTTAAATTCTTATAAATATACGTACAACTGTACTTTGGCGTCTGGGGTTTCCTACAGAATCTTCCAGTTTTTAGTGTGTGTATATATATGTTGAAGATCTAATGCCTATCTACTATCATTTTTATAAATACTATTTTTGGAGTAAATTTCGAATGATTTGTCATCCATGCAAAATCAACAACTCTCGTTTCTCAATATTATTATTAGGAACAGACTCAAAATTTTATCGGAGATGAAAATAAATTGGAAGACAAAATCATATTAAATGTATTTGTTTCAAGAATATGATGGAAGATATTTTGACTCAACGAAAGACAATTTTATCATTTATAAGAGGGAATTTGCCACCAATTTAGATGATCATGAATTTGCTTGCATACACGTTCCTTAATATAGCTACCCAAACTGAATTCTTTCTCCTAGGATTGAAAGACGGCAAGTTTAGATATACTTCTTTTCCTAAACTACACTAATAGATAACACATGTTTGACCTTCCGGACAACAGAAGTCAGTGTTTACGAGCTAAAAGTGAGAACTGTGGGTGGTATACCACATAATCCCAGAATAAAGTTTCCCATAGATCCTTAATACAAAGGGTTCGAAACAACCGTCAGCGTACGTATGGCAGATGTCATGAAATAAAATGATTGAGATCGCAGCCACCTAGGGTCCCAAGATCGTCGATCGCTGGAGCAAACACCAAATGCGGACCAGTGATCGCCTTACATTAGACCGCAAGAATTATGACAAGATTGCTAGCATAAAATACGAGCGCACACCGCCAAGTGATTACACCCACTGGCCAAACACATGGAGTACATAAGGGATCCACCTCAGCCTACCCAAGCCAGGTGCCAAACACGTGTCACCGAGGCCTTCACTTGGCAGCCACATGTCGCTCATGCATAGGCACCTTAACACTTATAAATACACCCCCATGTATTCTTAAAGATTCATGTTGTAATCACAAGAGAAAAACACTACATAAATACAAGAAGAGTTGTTAAGCTTAGGGATATCCTTTCTGTACTTTGTTAAACATCACGAACGAGCAAAAAAAGTCTCGTCCACGAACGAGCACGAAAAGACTCGTCAATGAACGAGCATAAAAAAAAAAATCGTCCACGAACGAGCATAAAAAGACTTGTCCATGAACGAGCATTAAAATACGTCCGTGAACGAGCGCAAAAAACCGTCCACGAACAAGCACGAGAAGACGTCTGTAAAAGCACGAAGGAGTTTTAGCAGAACATTCACATTATTCAAACTTGCCAATATTGTAAAAGTAGAGGAAGAAAAGTTAAACAATAACTTAGCAAAATGATTAAAAATAATATATTAGATGAACGGTCATAAGGAGGGTATGAACCCTCAGCAAAACGAAAATCAAAAGCTATTTAAATCTCATCGGCACGAGGGCCTCCAACAACCGGTTCCTCAGATAGCTTTTGGCGGTGAAAGCCCTCCAGATCATCCTCTGTAGGCGGACCCCTAAAAAGAGCCCACTGCTCCACCCCGAGAGGCTTATGGTGGGGGGTTTTAGCAGTCATATCGAGGCAGGGAACATCTGAGGAATGAAACATCGAAACCCCTGGCCGCGATCTACCCAGCTACGTCCAAGTAAGCTTGAACGTACCTTGTGTTGGACCACTCCAAACCTTCACCGTCCGCGTAAGCCTCGACAGCTTATTTGATCTTCTCAGCAATGGGGGACTCTACCTCCTCCACCTTCGACTTCAAATCCTCATCCTTCTTGGCCAGGGGCGTCAGCCATCTGGGCCTTGATCGTCTTCAGCACAAGGAACGTCTTCTCTTTCTCGCCCATCTCCCTATTCAACTGCTCTTTCATGCGAGCAACCTCAACTTTGGATGTTTTTCTCTTCTCACTCTCAGACCAAGTGTTCTCCTGAATCTTCTTGACCGACAGTTTCACAAAGGGATTGGAAGCGGTCTTGGCGTTCGCCGAGATCAAGAAACTCAAGTTTTGCCCCAGATGGACTGCAACAACCTCGATCTTTTCATTTAAGGACAATTTATCCTCTACGTTATTCAAATAAGTTGTCTAGGATTTGGCAAGGACCTTCATCGCCGAGCAGACGTAGTCGGGTAGCTCTTTGGAGTCTAGGCGCTCAGGGGATCGACACTTGGCATAATTCACCAAAAAGGTAAGAAGGTCTTCCTCACCTTCCACTTGCACTCTCTTTTGGCTCTTCTTTCACGACTTCTTTATTTATGTCTTCTTTCGTCGAGCTATCTTTGGGTGATTCCTGCAGAGAGTTAAAATACTTTCCACAAGATCAAGGTTAGTAGCATTAATATCATTTAAAATAAAGACTGAAGTCGATAGACAGACTTCTAATGCATCTTTATCCATAGAGGCTAGAAAATCTCTATGTAATGTAGATAGAAAATCTCCATGTCTCAATTTGATTAAATTCCTCCCTATCATGCGATTCCATAGCCTTATAGATAGAAAATGTCAGTTTTTCATTATTTATCCTCAAAGTCAATTCCTCCTTTCGTACATCTATTAACGCACTGCCCGTTGCTAAAAACGGATGACCTAGAATTAAGGGAACCTCTTTATCTTCCATCATATCTAAAACTATGAAATTTTCCGGAATTATGAACTTGCCAACTTGTAATAAAACATCCTCTACAATGCCTATTGGATAAGTCAAGAATCAATCAGTCATTTGAAGGGCGATTGTTGTGGGCTTTATTTTGCCTATTCCTATTTTTAAAAAAATAGATAATGGCATAAGATTAATGCTAGCGCCTAGATCACATAATGCTTTTAAAAAAAATTCATTACCTATCTTACAAGCAACGTAAAGCTACCTCTGTCAAGTTAACAGTTTCATAATCTTTAAGTTTTCACTTCCTTGCTGTCACCTCCTTGAGAAACTTTGCATAGTTTGGCATCTGTTGTAATGCATCAACAAACAGGATGTTGATTTGTATCTTCTTGAATATATCCAAAAACTTCACAAATTGTTCATCAACTTTCTTTCTTTTTAAGACTTGTGGGAACAGAATAGGAAGGACATATTTCGGGCCTTGTTCTTTAGTAATCCCCCTTTCTCTTGGCTTTGAAGTCTCTTTCTCTTTTTTCTTGTGGCTTTCTCTCTTCTTCCAATTGTTCTTTCCTCTTTCTCTTGGCTTCGAAGCCTCATCCTCTTTTTTCTTGTGGCTTTCTCTTTTATTCCAATTACTCTTTCTCGATAACTTTTTCTTGGTCAACTGGCATCTTTGGACGTTCATACTTAGTTCCACTTCTCAACTAAACTTCTTGGCATTGCTCCCTCGGATATACCACTGTATTACTCAGAAATTGACCTTGTTTATGTTGAGTTCCTAGTATTTTTATCAATTGGCTCACATTGGGTGCGATTTCTTTGAGATCCGCCCCTTGACTAGTCACATGTTCAGCTCGATGTATTTACTATCCATCTTCTTCTCAAGTTGAGCTAAATTTTCCTCAAACTTTGCTATTTACGATTGTCTTAACTCCTCCTGAGTTGGGTTTCTTTAGTCATGAATTATGTCATTAGTAACGGTGAATCCTGGTGGCGGATTGAGTGAATTTTTCCATAAGAAAAGTTAGCGTGGTTCCGATACTCTTGTGGGTACTGATTGTACCTCTGTTGGTTACCCTAGAAGTTGTTGAAGTTCCTTTGATTGACAAAATTAATGTCTTCAACTTCTTGTTGCCCAGATGGCTGCTGCGATGAAGAGTCAGTTTGTTGGGCTAAAGACAAGCTAGTTAATAGACTCACTTGATTTGTCAATGCGGTTAGCTGAGAAGCAACTGTATCATTCGGCTCTATGTCTGTCACACTAGCCACTCTTCTTGGCTGATTTCTCTCATTTGGCCACTGATAACTTGTTCTAGCCATTGCATCCAAGCTAGACAATGCTGCCCTCATGTTCTTTTCCATCAACCTTGATGCACGTTAATTATGCATGTATTTAGGTTGAATTAGGATCATATTTTATACCATTTACGTGCATATATGGACGACATTCATTTATATTTATCATATTGGGTCATTTGACGTGTTTCTACTTGTTTTGAAGTTAATTAGGTAATTTTATTCCATTTGGATGAAGTTCGAAGAAGAAACAAGTCAAATAGGATCAAAACGGATGAAAAGGGAGTTAAAGGAGCAAAAGGGTCGACCACGGCCGCATCTATGGCCGCGGGCGCATCAAAAGTGGCCTAGAACATGGAAAATACACTGCCTAACCAACACGGCCGCGTCAAATATGGAACGCGGCCGAGTCAGAAAGTTCTCCAAAAATGGAGTTTTCTGTCAGCTTGACACACCTCTAGTATTTTGGCCATATCTTAAGATCTACAACTCCGATTGAGATAAAATTGGTGGCGTTAGAAAGCAGATTCAAAGGGCTACAACTTTACCTAAAAGGAAAATCCCAAAAATGACCGGAAGACCCTACAAAATAGCTTAGAAGTCAGGCCTGAAAACTCGTCTGCGCAAACGCGATGCGGGCGCGTCAAAAGAATAACACGACCGCGTCAAAATCGCCAGTTTTAAGGTATTTTGGATACAAATGGACGCGGCCGCATCATAGCTTGTGCGCGGAAGCGTCAGAAGTCCTATTTTACGAAGATTTCCTAATTTTAGTGGGATTTCGATCCTATATTTCCAAAGATTCGTCCCCAACTCTATAAAAAGGACCCCCAAGCTCGAGTTTTGAAGAGAACATCATAGAGAACCATATTACGACATAGTATCTCATACTTGTACATTGGAGTAGAAGTCGTGAGAGCGAGAAGACGAAGATTGACGATCCGACAATCGGGTTTAATTATTCTTTGTTTAATTTCAAGTTCTTGATAATGTTTTCCATGAATTCTTGTTTAGATTTGTTAGTATACATGAGTAGCTAAACTGCTCGTGCCCTAGGCACTACTACAAAAAACGTTTAACACTACGGTTAAAAACCGTAGTTAAAGGCATACAACGACCGTAGTAGTACATACCGTAGTCGTAGACCCTCTACAAATAACTACGGTTCAGAACCGTAGTGGTTAATATTAAAGACCACGGTTGGGAACCGTAGTCGTTCTAGTGGCATCTACGACTACGGTATGTATGACTACGGCTGGGAACTTCATTTGACTACAGTTTGAACCGTAGTTATTAAAATTAAAAAACAACGGTTTACAACCGTTGTCGTAGATATTACTCTATTTGAAAATTGGTAGTTGGTGCCCTTTCACAATTGTAGTTTATGTTTTTAATTCTAATATTGAAATTAATGTACATTTAAACATACATCATAGTTTCATCATAAAAATAATTGTAAAAATAATTTTATATTAATTATAAAATTCTTTCAAATATCTCAAAACATTTACAATCATCATTACAACTAAATCTAAAGTGTAAAACATCGAAAAATAATGGAATATAGACATTATTTTTAAATTAAGCTATCAACACGTTTTGGACAAACAGATCGGAGATTGTCCATCAAAAAGGGCTCTTCGGACTGTAACACCAGATACTAAAGGATCGGATTCATCACTAGCTGCATATCAGGCGGCGGTGGTCCCACATGTATGATTGGAAGACTAGCTGTCTGCGCAGCCGATTGAGCTCTAGAATGTCAATTAGAGGTTGGCCTATTTTCGCCTCTTTGTACAAGACTTTCTGGAGCAATTCTTGCCAAATCGGACGAAGGGAACTATTATAATTGTTGTACCCAATAAGTCTCTAAAATATGTTTCATGTCAAAGGGGGACGGCGTTATTTCAGATTCTATTGAAACCACACAAGGATATATAATTTTTGCTGGTACTTGCTACATGTTTCAATCTCAATCATCTGAAAGTTGGCTCCATGTCAAATAGAGACTATTTTACTTTCAATCAATACCATATAATAAGAAACTCTTGAAAAGAAAGCAATAAGATGCTACGTCATCTGAAATAATGTATCACAAATAAGTATAGGCAGGTAAGTGTATCTGAGCAGCTGCTAATTTCCACACAGTTAGGACAAAACCACAACAATTTCATAAATGTAGGAAGTTGCAACAAAAGGTTTGATATGAAGTAGAAGAAAACCATACAGGCATGCAAGAATACCTTTTGAGTTTTGAAGGAAAAGAAAAAGAATACCTGAACTAATTTGGATGAATCTTTGTGAATTAGTGCTTTTGCTAAAACTGGACCAAAAAAAGAACACAAAAGAAAGGGAAAATGACACTTACCAAATTGGTGAAGTATTTGGGGAAAAATGTCTAGCAATTCTGGAAGAACCGGTAACGAAATGTCAAGTTAAATGGAATTTAAGGAATGATATTGAATTCTCAAGCTTTGCTTTGTTCACAAACCAAATACCATGAAGTTTAGTGCTACCTATCGTGGCTTGAGCTTCTGACAATTAAGATTTAGCCGGGTTATGGCCACTTGTCCTTTGCCTCTTCTTCTTTGGCATTTCAGATTGTGAATAAAATATGATCTATAGATTGCAAAATAAGTTTTCTTCATGACATGCATTGGCTAGTGAAAAACATTTTAAAGATCATGAAGGATATAAACCATGGGAATAAGGAAAGGAATCTGAGAAAAAAGTAAGAAGCGATTCAACTGATTGAAGATTTCTATACTCTTTATATGTCGATTTGAGAGACGAAGTGAAGAAAAAAAGTTGGAGGTGGAGATGATATACTTCTTCCCAGATGACTCAGATTCAGATTCGCAAAAGTGCGTGGTTATTGATTGCGTTGACATTTGACTTGATATTTCATTATATTCTGCAAATTGAACCAATTGAAAGGTGAATGCAAGAAAATTCAAATAATAGTACTTTCACGTACATAAGGGAAATCTTCTAATTTATACCATTTAAGAAAAGAAAATGAGATATATTGTTTTTGACGTTCCATTGTTGATTTTTATTATTTTATTTAGTTATGAAAGGCATCAATAATTTGATGATGGTGCTAACCAAAACACAAGTCTACTTTTGTGATCCTAACCAAAATCAAGGTACAAGACAAATAATCAAGCACTCTTCTAAAAAAAATTTAAATTGACATAAAAAATAAGGCCAAATAATACTCATACCTTAAAGTGGACAATAACGTGCCCAAATTGTAAACCAATCATGCATGTCACAATTGCCATCACTGTACTAAAAAATGACAGAAAGTGGTTGCGGAGAGCACAAAATAAAGCTTAAGGAAAGGCAAAATTTATCAATTCAAGTCATATATATGTTAACAGTGTCATTCAATGCATATAATGCATCGATGAAAATAAAGTATGAGATGAAACAAGATTAGAGGATTGAGTAGAGAGAATGATTGATATTCTAGATTTCATAGCATACATTAGCATTCTTTCAGATGATTTAATCATGAAAGAGGAATTATAAATTCAGAAAGAGTATTTGCTAATGCTTGTCTGAATATCATATAAGTTCTCAGCAAGAATATGTAATCAAATGAAGTGCATCCACAATCACACAATTACCATGGGAAATCAGCAATATGTCCAATCAATTGTATCCAAGCAAAGTTATAAAAAATAGTATCCCAACAAAGTAGTACTACACCTAAAAGCATATTAATTAGCAGATCCCTCAGGATAATACCTGATTGTGTGCCTATTGATTGTTTAAAAAATTATTTTTTGAACTTATTGTTTTTTGGGGCATCGAATTCATGCAAACTGTACAATGCATTTTGTTCTAGAAAGGAAGTCTAGTAATTAGTGTGTAGTTCTATAAATTAGAGAACGGGTTGTCCATCTCAACACTCTCATTGAACTATGTGTTTCTTTGGATTATGTTCGTATCTAATAGTCCAATACTCCGATCCTAATGTACCACTGGCCCTGGGATGATTTGCTCTTAGCTGCCTTGATTTTTTTCAATAGCCTACACAAAACAGATTAGTCAACACTGTGATATGGTTTCTTTTTCCTGGAATCAGCTCAAAGAAAGCTCAGGAGAAGAAATTTGTATTTAACCCTTGGATTGACAAACTAGACCACATTACTACAAGCACATTCCAAATTATCAATTCTCAACCTCTCTACTACAACTAATATAATTTAGAAAACTTAGTGTCAATTATCAAACCCCCGACTACTACACTCTTTCTGCCGCAAACTCCGATCAGCCTAAGGGTATCAATTACTTCGTATACAGATTAGTAGCATACTCTGGGCTGAAGCACAATACATCATCACAACTAATTTCATGATTGGTTTGAAATATAAAAAAAAACAAAATTCTGTTCGAAGAAAGGAATCAACTAACCAAAATTATTTCTAATAAGTAATAAACAAAAGTTAGGAGATTTGGCCGAAATCCGTTAATGGAAACACCTAAAATCAGGAATTCACTAAGTTAATTTATTCTAGAAACTTATTTATTAACAAGTTCCAGAAGGCACAAAGAATTAAATCCAATCAATTATTCAAAACAAATTAGGGCTATGATCATACCTCATTTGATTCGAGGGTAGAGTTTTCAAACTCTAGAATCGGATCTCTTCTTTTGATTACACTGTCGAGGGGTATCTTCGACGATGAAGCTTGCAATAAAAAGCGCATCTTCATCCCAACAGGTGTGTGTTTGTCGTCAATCGGGGATAATTTCAATGATGAGGCTTGCATCAGCGTGTGTATGTTTGCGATTGTGAGAGAGATACGTAGTGAGAGAGAGATATGCGTGAAGGATAGAGAAGGGAAAAAAGGACGACCTGTGAAAATGGAAGAGAGAGAGAGAGGAAAAAAAAATGGAAAACGGAAAATGGAAAAATAGAAAAGAAGTGATATACCTAATAAAGAAAAATGTTTAATTTGTATAAGTGTCTCTAAATGTTTACTTTCTTCTTCCTTATAAGAAACTTAAAATTTATGTATTTTTTAATTTACTCTACAGACAGAAATTTGTTGCTATATAGAGAGTATGCTATCCGTCGGTACATGATTTACTTGTATCTGATTTACTTTTATCTTTCTTATTTATAGGTATGAGTATGTTGTCATTATTCTATTGTAATTTACCAAGATACTTTATATCTAGGAAAGAACAGTTTAAAAAAATAGTAGACATTTAAAAATTTAAAATATTAGATAAGCCAAAAGTGGACATCTAGGAAAGAACAGTTTTAAAAAAAATAATAAATATTTTTTAATTGTAAAACATTAAAAAATATTTTAATCTTGTAAATATGTATTTAAAAAAAAAATTAAGGAAATAAAAAAGATTAATGACAACGCAAGATTAATAACAGTTAGCATAACCACTATCGTTGATCACATAAAAATAATTCTTTTATGTGATCTATTAGAAAATTACCGTCAAGTGTGACGCATCTGAGACTCATCCCACTCGGAACTGTAGAAGAGATAACAACGTCGTCACCGAAGGTCAGGTGAGAGGACGACGCCGGTCCTAGGTAGAGGCAAAGCGATGGAATCGCGACCGATTGAAACTAATGAAATAATAATGTCCACGGTATATTACAAGAATTCCGGCACAGTTGGCGATTCCAGCATCAGCTAACGAAGGGGATAGTCCCGCGTTTGTAGGCGGAGAAGTGAGTTGCTCGTGTGTCGTGAGGTTCGTAGGTTAATAATTCTGAGAATTATTGGAATTAGCGAAAATAGGTATTCCACTATGGTTAAACCACAACGGTTTTTGCGAAGCGTAGTCTTTTAGCGAAAATAGGTATTCGACTACGGTTAAACCACAACGGTTTTGCAAACCGTAGTCTTTTAGCGCAAACTAGGTATTCGACTACGGTTAAACCACAACGGTTTTTTTGAAACCGTAGTCTTTTAGCAAAAAAAAATGTAAAACACTACGGTTTGTACAATGACTACGGTTGAGCGCTAAACGACTATGGTTATTGCGTAAAACCGTTGTCTTTTGGGCGTAGTGATTAACAGTTTTTGTTGTAGTGAGGATTAGAGAGTAAGGTTTTATAACAATGTTGATTTAATTGTTTAGTTTATAAACTCCAGTTTTCATTATCTATCTATGTGTTTGATTTAATCCTTATAATTGAATTTAATCTGGCCAATTAGGTTTAATTTACTTGTTTAATGATTCCACTTCGAGAGGAGGGAATTGTTAATAGACGATAACACATAGCGCGATTGTCTATGATCGTGTAGGCAAAAGGTTAAGGGGCTTTTAGGAGTTGTTAGGATCAATTAATTCGAGAGAGTAATTATCTTAATCAATCTACGACTTAGACGCTCCGAGAGAAGGGCTAGGTTAATTAAGTGCCGCCTAATAGATAATTAACTGGTTTAAAAGTTTATAAATTAGTAATTAATCATCATTAGCGTAATTCCTGAAATCAAAATCCTATGATACATTCTCGTTGATTTGAACTTCTCGTCTATTAAGTAATTTAGTTTATTAGTATATGCAATTTAGTTTAATTAAATCATTCTCAATTCGAGTATCTAGTTAGGATAATCCTAGAAATTTTGGGTATCGAACTACGTTAACCCATTCCCTGTGGATCGACCTTGACTTCTGCATATACATCTACACCCGTACACTTGCGGTAATTTAGGGTTAGAATTTAGGTCTGTCAAACCTACCCCCTACTGCTGCATCTACATGATCCCTTGCTGGTGCGAGCAGTCCATTATAAAACTTGTATATCTACTGCTTCTTGGTAAATCCATATTGAGGGAAACTCCGGATAAGATCCCAAAATTGCTCCCAAGCCTCGCCAAATGGTTCTGCATCTAATTGCTTGAACTGATTGATTGTATTCTGCAGATCCAACATCTTATAGTGGGAAATACTTCATCAGAAACCTTTTGGTCAAATCTTACTACTCAGTAATATTGTCCAACGAATTAAACCATTGCATTGCTTTATCTCTTAGTGAGAATGGGAATAGTCTCATTTTGACATGCTCATGTGGACTATGATTTATCTTTATAGTCTCAGACAGCCTGCAGAAATTGTTCAGGTGAACATTTGGATTCTCTTGCGCACTTCCACGAATGGATTATGTTGAACTATATTAATCAGAGCTGGCTTCAGTTCAAAGCTATTTTCATTCAGTGGTGGTGGTATAACTCCTCCGATAGGCTGATTTGGCATAGGCCGAAGACAATCACTGATTGGTGTGGTGTTATCGTTTGGATCATCGTGAATGTCCCGAGTCGATCTCTGCTGCTGCTCTGAAAGATGATTCCGTGGAAGTTGGTTCTGTATAGCAGTCACTCTAGAATCTAGATTTGTAATGATCCCTAGCAATCGGTTCATCATATCTTCTTGAGTGATGTTTTGTGTATTTCAGCCATCTCAAACAATGGATTCTTCCTTGTTCGGTACAGTTACTTCTATTTCCGGATCAAAAGGAACTAGGTAAGCTTTTTCTTTCGATCTAGTTTGCATATACTACTTGAGAGCACAAATAAAAACAATATCACGTAAAACGAAAATAAGAAAAGTAAATGAAAATAAATAAACTGAATTTAAATTGCAAAAAAATAATGTCTAGTCTAGTGTTGTCCTATTTATCAGAAAAGAAACTAAGACACTATAACAAGTCCCCGAAAATGACGCCAAAAACTTGACAATGATTTTCCTAACCCTAATTTTCCGCAAGTATACGGTGTAGGTGTAGGTAGCGGTAGTCAAGGTCGATCCTCAGGGACTGACGATAAGCGTAGTTCGATACTTCGAATATTCTAAGACTTTCCTAACTAGACTCTAGATTAGTGAAGGTTGTTTGTAAATTTAATACTAATTCACCTAAAAATACTAAATAAATAAAAAATAATTTGGAAAACAAAGAATTAATGATTAAGGACTACTTAGATGGATTAAAGCGTATCATAGGGTATAGATTTCAATTACGATCCTGATGTATAATTTAACCTAAAATTCTAAACTTTTAAACCAATTTTAGTGTTTATTATACGCCACTCAAATAAACATAACCCTCCTCCCGAAGCGATTAGATTGTTGAACAGTCACCCTTCCAAGTCGACTAAACCTAAAGACTCCCAAAAGACAATTAACCAATGCCTACGCAATCATAGACAATAACGTTGTGTGTTGTACGTCTATTAACAATTTCCTCCTCCCGGAGCAAAACTATTAAACTTGTAGATTTAACTTAAGTGAGCAATTTAAACTAAATCATAAGAATACAACAAACACATAGATAAACACATGAATTGGAGTCTAGAATTAAACGGTAATAGTTAATACATCATTTTTCGTAATCTACTTTCTACCCCTAGAATATAAACGTGTTTAGCTACTCATAATTGTATTTAAATCAAATAAACATTCATAGCCAAACATCATTCAAAATTGAATACGAAAGAAGAACAAACTATACCCGAATCTTCAATCGCCAATCTTCATCGTGTTGCTCCTTGATCTTTGATTCTTAACTCTAAGTTGTTCTGAGTATGTAAGTATATGAGATTGTCTGATAAAAGTCGAGCTTGAAGTCCTTTTTATAGACTGGGGATGAATCATGGGGAAATAGGATCAAAATCCTACTTGAATTAAGAATCCTCTTCAAACTCGTGTTTCTATCGCGGCCGCGTGCAAGCCATGTTGCGGTTGCGACATGGCTCTTCAAAACAGCTCAAAACGTTGGCTTTTGTCGCGGCTGTGAACAAGCTTTGTCGCGGTCGCTATACATGTCCAACTTCACTTTCACTTTCCACGTATCTTTTGTCGCGGCCGCGGCCAATGGTGGCACGGTCGTGACGCTTTATTCCAGTCCATCTTCGTTTTGGACTAGTTTAAATCTATTTCTTCTCTTCTTGAATTGTTCCTTCGTCCAATAATTGTAAAACACGACTTTTCAACCTAAAAACACTTAAAAACCTTCAAAACAAGTAAAAAAAAAACACGTTAAATGGCCCAATATGATGAATATAAACATATCTCAACCAAACATGAATGTAAATGTTCCTAAATCGACCTAAATACATGCATAATTAACGTGTATTGTGTCTGACTACCCCGTAGCGAGGTGGACAAGGTATCCATATTACACATATATAAAATATGTATAATTTGTCCAAAAGTGTTTGTTCTGGGACACTTGGTGCGATGGTAAAGTACAATAGCGGTATTCTAGAGGTTCAAGATCGATTCTCGGCTCTCTTAAAAATTAATTAATGGATTGTTTATTTAATATTTTAAGTTCAATTTTTCTTTTTTCTTTTTTGTCATGTCTTTCAAATAACTTCGGATGTCAGCAAATAAAAAGAGAAGTCCATTAATTTATTATTTTAAGTTCAATTTATTTTTTCTATTTGTCATGTCTTTCAAATAACTTCAGATGTCAGCAAATAAAAAGAGAAGTAGAAATAGAAAATTTAATTCAAAGTCAAGGTGAAGATATTAATAATTATTTTTCTTCCTTTAAAAGAACAGTCGAATCGTCACTACGTGGAAGCTCTTTAAAGTTTTTCTCCTGTCAATGGCATCGCAAGAAAGATTAAGGTAGAGATATTAGTAATTATTTTTACAATTATCTAATTTGAATTGATAATTGAGAAAGAAACTATTGAGCAACTTGATTGTACTGAATTAACTAATATTGTTGCCGTAAAAACTATGAGGTGAGTTATGTTTAGATAATTACATTATATGTTTTAATATAAATATTTAGATCATTGGAAAAACGATTTAGCTTTTTTACGTTTTTCTTTGTTTGTACATTTAAGAAAAATAAAATTTTATGGACCTATCAAAGAAATTTGAGTGAGACCCGAAAACACCTAGGTTCGGCCCGTATTTATATAACTAAGGAATTATGCTCTAAACAATTAAGTAACATCATTTAATTCCTTTATAGTTTCAATTTCCGTGAGCCAAGAAGCATAATAAACCACCTGTGAAATGCTTGGACAAAAGGTTAGGTCCCTTAAAAGCATAAAGAGGTTCGGTAAATAAAATACTTTAAAAAAAAAAAAAAAAACTTATTTATTTTGAACTAATCTCTACAAAATTTTGTGTACCTTATATTTCTCCAAAACGAATCCATGTTCATCAACAATTAAGATAATTAATAATCACAGAAAAGAAAATTGACACTTCCACCCCAGGAAGAGGGTGGAGGGGACCAAGAGGCCATTCACTGTGGCTCCCCCTTCAATTAAAAATTAACAAGGGTACCCTCGTAATTTTGGATATTCACTTGAAGAGTTGCCTTAAAAGAATTGGACAAAAACTTGTGTCAAACTGTCGAAAAATATCACATTTTTGTAGCAAAAGTATCACTTTTATCTGTAAAAATATTTAAAAAAGTATTCCTTTTTGTAGCAAAAATATCACTTTTATCTGTTAAAATATCATTTTCTCCTATAAAAATGTATTCCGTCACACGTGAGACTGTCACACACAAGACTCACTCAAATAACTATGGGTTGATAATGTCCATCCCCAAAAAATAAAGGTTCTCATCACTATTAGAATTAGATCGAATTGATCGGTTCAATCGGTTGAATCGATTTTCGGTGTTTGGACCCTGTCCCAAGCGCCGTGTGAAATTGTTTTTGTAGTTTGATTGGGAAAGTTTGAAAAGAGATCCTGAAATAAAAAAAAATACATGGATTATTAATAATTAGATTTTATCAAAGATATTCATGTTCTTTAAGTAATAGTGTAATTAGGTTTATTTTAATTCTAAAGTTCAACTGATAATTTTCTATATATTATGTATTTATTTTCACGGATAATAATGTGTATATTTATATAACATAAAATAAATAGTAACGAACAGTCTTCCGATTAAACTATTGACTCGATCGGTCCGATGGCTTGAATCATGAAGCGGAGATGAGACTAATTCCACCGCCAGTTGAATAACAACAACACTAGTTTTGATTGATAATCTTAAACTATTTGAGTGAGTTTAGTTTATCTTATTTGATCTATAGCTATTAATTTTGTGTTTATATGCAGCTTCTGCAAGTACCAAATATGTATACATATAACTTCTACAAATGAAAATTAAGGTCCGCTTGGATGCATATCATCAATGACAATTATAATAAGTATGAACGAGGAGTCAATCATATTAGGAAATAATGTGAAAGAAATTGTTAACAAAATGAAATATTCGATATTGATTAACTTATTCACTATGTACCAAGCACCATAAATGAGAATGAGTCATCATTCATTCTCATTTCCTACCCTTAAACTCCCCAATCAAACGGCCTTAATTATAACAAGTAATAATTTTGGATATTTCGACATAATGTACCAAATGTAAGATATTAAGTTGAGAGAAAAGAATCTCTTTGTTACATTTAAAATTATGGAATAAATATTTAATCTTTCTGGCTACACGATGTCAGCAGCAAGACAAAAACTTTTTTAAGATAATTCTTACAGTGAAATGGACTGGAGAAAATGATAATTTCTCAAGAAAAAATAATAATATTCCATCTATCCCGTAAAAATAGTCTTATTTCACAAATATTTCTTGCACTAAAAATATTTCAGTTTCAAAAGTCAGTAGCTCGTTCTATTATTCAAATTAAAAAACAAATGAATTTCATAAATAACTTCATGTGGTTGATCAAATAGATTCATATAATAAATAAATAAATAAACAGAGAATCACCTTCTTTTATAGCTTAAATAACATTTTACCTTTATCGAATAAGACTTTTTGGGGTTTGGAGGGAGTTCCTTTTTTTACAAAGGAGGGAGTTCTTTTAGGGAAGATACAATAGTTCGCATAAAATCTTTGTTAGAACGAACGCGAGAAAGATAAAATAAACGCGAAAATAAATGATATACAGATTTAACGTGGTTCATTAACAATGTGTTAGCTATATTCACAGTCAGAAGAGAGGAATCAATTTATTAGATCAGAGTGCTTACATATAGACTATTTCAGACCACCGAGTATCTCCTAAACAGACTGAGTACCAAATTCAGACTACTCTCATACACACTAATTTAGAACTAGGAATAATAAGTACAGATTAGACAGATTGAATAATCTAATGACCTCAGAATAATCAGAATAACCTTAAGTCAACAATAGAGCTATACATAAGTCCTTAACAGACTAAAACAGAAAATTAGGCCGAAATTGGGCCAAAACGGGCAAGCCCAACTGTCCATCGCCTTAACTTGTCGCGATTGCGACCAGCCTGTCACGGTCGCGTCACAACTTCAACTCAGATTTGTTGCGACCGCATCTCTCTTTTATAAGCTGTAATTAACAGCATTTTAACTAACTAACTAAAGCTAACTATTTTAATTAATGCTAACAGATTTGTTTAACTAACTTAGTTGTTTAAATAATAAATGCTATCAGTTAAAAAAGCTTTTAGCTAATTAATCCCTTTTATACCCCCCCCCCCCCTCCCCCCTCAAAATGGGAGTGAATGTTTAATAATCCCATTTTGGACTTCAGAGTTTTGTAAGGAGCTGGTGGTAAGGGCTTTGTAAGAATGTCTGCCAGATTTTTGTCTGTTGGAATTTGTATGATACGGAGTAAGCCTTCTTGTATCTTCTCTCTTGTGTACTGGTAGTCAATCTGAATATGCTTTGTTTTCTCATGCAGAACAGGATTATGGGCAATGCTGAATGCGGCCTTGCTATCAGTGTACATCAGAGCAGGTGTGCTGAGCTGAATGTTGAGGTCTTTCAGTATGTATGCTACCCACTGAACTTCTGAAGCTGTTGAGCCCATAGCTCTATATTCTGCCTCTGCTGAAGACTTGCTCACCGTTGATTGCTTTTTGGATTTCCATGAAATGAGGGAGTCACCCAAGTAGATTGCATAGCCAGTGATGCTCCTTCTAGTTTCTTCACACCTAGCCCAGTGTGAATCTTAAAAGGCTTGTAATTTGTAATTAGTGTTTGAGGAGTAAAAAATGCCTTGACCAACAGTAGTTTTAAGGTATCTTAAAACTCTATGTATAGTTGATAGATGAGCATTAGTTGGTTTGCTCATAAACTGGGACAAGGTTTGTATAGCATAAGAAATGTCAGGCCTTGTAACAGTAAGATAGAGTAGTTTTCCAACAAGTTTCCTATATTCAGAAGCATCTGCAAGTGGTGTTGTATCAGAATGTGTAAAGTTTTGTTTTGAATCCATGGGTGTATGACATGGTTTACTATTCAAGTAACCAGTATTATGTAAAAGATCTAAGGTGTACTTTCTTTGGCATAAATGTAATCCAGTTTTAGATCTGGCTACTTCAATGCCAAGTATGTATTTGAGTGTTCCTAAATCTTTTATTGTGAATTTTTCATGCAAGAAGTCTTTCACTTTGTTTATTTCATCTAAGCTATTGCCTGACAAAATTATATCATCCACATAACATAAGAGGACAGTGAAGGTGTTACCTACTGTTTTTGTAAAAAGAGAAGTATCAGCTTTGGACTGAATATAACCAAAACTAATTAAGGTTTGTGACAACTTATCAAACCATAGTTTTGAAGCCTGTTTGAGGCCATACAAGGATTTGTTAAGTTTGCAAACCATGTTATCTTCTGTTTGGCAAAAACCAGGGGGAGGTGTCATATAGACTTCTTCAATTATGTCACCATGTAAGAAAGCATTATTGACATCACACTGGTGTATGTGCCAATTCTGTTTAACAGCAACAGAAAGTAAGATTCTTACTGTGGTGATTTTTGCAACAGGGGAAAAGGTGTCAAAATAATCTAAACCCTCTTGTTGTGTGTAGCCTTTTGCTACTAACCTAGCTTTGTACCTGTCAATGGTACCATCTGGTTTAAATTTTATCCTGTACACCCATTTACATCCAATGGTATGTTTATTAGGAGGCAATGGAACTAGGGTCCATGTATTTGTCCTTTCAAGAGCACTGATTTCTAGTTGCATGGCATTCTGCCAGTTGACATTATTTTTAGCTTGGTTATAAGTCTTAGGCTCCACTAATGTAGATATAGATACTGTGAATGCCTTATGTGCAACAGATAGCTGATCAGTGGATAGATAGTTACTTATAGGATATCTAGCAGTCAAATTTGTTGAATTAGAACTAGAATTTTTAAGAGAAGAAGGTAAAGTTGTGTGATACAAACTGAGATAGGCAGGAGGAGCTTTTTGTCTGGATGACTTTCTTCCAATGGCAATAGGATTAGGTTGTGTTGATGAATCAATCAATTTGCCAGTGGATGTGGAATCATCTGTTGATGGATCCTGAATAGGGTCAGTTGTGACAGGAGTCTGCTCAGAAACATCTTCAGCATCAGATTGATGGGGCAAACTCTCAGATGTTGATTCAACAACCTCCTGCTGAAGATCTGCATGAATAATTCCTGTAGGAGAAACATTGTCCATGTGATGTGAAGTAATACCATTATCTACGAAATTGTCAGCATCATGATCAGGGGCAGAATTTTCAAAAAACAATTGCTGTATTTTACTATTGACAGTAGCTTTGTCAGAATATGGAAAAATGTGTTCAAAAAACTTAACATTTCTGGAAATGAATACTTTACCAGTGTTAAGATTTAACAATCTATAGCCCTTTGTTCCTAAGGGATAACCAAGAAATATGGATTTGGTGGCTCTTGGATCAAACTTTTGTCTTTGAGCAGTAAGAGTGCTTCCAAAACATAAACAGCCAAACACCCTTAAATGGTTATAAGTTGGTTGTCTATTATAAAGCTTCTAAAATGGAGTAAGATTACCAAGGACAGAAGAGGGAATTCTATTTATTAAATGAGCAGCAGTCATTATACAGAAGCTCCAATACTTTAAAGGTAAGGAAGACTGAAAAAGAAGGGATCTAGCTACTTGCAACAAGTGTTGGTGTTTTCTTTCAACAACACCATTCTGTTGAGGTGTTTCAACACAAGATTTTTTATGCAAGATGCCATACTTATGATAAAAATCAGGTAGGATGAATTTTGTTCCATTATCACTTCTTATTATTTTGATGTTCTTTTGAAATTGAGTATGAACCATATTATAAAAAAATTCTAAGGATATTTTTACATCAGATTTAGCCTTTAGCATGTATACCCGGGTGCATCTACTGAAATCATCAACAATGGTCATAAAATATTTTGCACCTTCAACAGAGGTAACACTAAAAGGCCCCCAGACATCCACATGAATAAGACTAAAAATTGAATCAGAAACAGAAGTAGAAACAGGAAAGGGACTTTTCTTTTGTTTAGCCAAGGGACAAATGAAACAGTCTGTTTTATTGATAACACTGTTCTTTACATCTAAATTTGATATAAGAGACATATTTTTGGCTAAAATGTGCCCAAGCCTACTATGCCAAATATCATAGGTAGAAGCAGAAACAGCAGCATTGACAAAAGAAAAATGTACAGGTAATGAAGATTTTAGGTAATACAATTATCCATCTTGTTCAGCAAAACCAATCATCTTCTTGGAGTGATTGTCCTGCAAAATGCAGTGTGAGGAAAAGAAACTAACAGTGCAGTCAGAATTTTGAGTTAGGTGTGAAATGGACAACAAATTATATGTAAAATCAGGAACATACAACACATTATGCAAAGTTAAACTATTATTCAAACTGACAGTCCCACTAAGTGTTGCTGTTGTTATAGCATTATTAGGTAACTTTACAGCTATATTTACAGGTTTTGGCAAAGAAGTAAATAGATTCTTATCATAAATCATGTGATATGTAGCTCCAGTATCAAGAATCCAAATAGAATTTGATATGGAAGCAAAACAAGAACTAATACCTTCAAGTTTACCTGTTGTAGTGGGAGCTGGATTCTGAACAAAGGCTCCAGCTGCCAAATGTGATGTTTCAGACTTATTCTGGTTCTTGGCAAAGGTTAAAAATTGTTCGAATAAATCTTGTGAAAACAAAGGATTAGTTGCCATAGAACTGTCAGTTGAATTTGCCTCAGTATTAGCAGGATTCACAATACTTGTAGAATTAGCAGTTGTAGAAGTAGTATCATTCTTTCCTCGCTTGCCTTTTGGTCCCCTCCAACCAGGAGGATATCCAATTATTTGGAAACACCTATCTATGGTGTGACCAGGTTGTTCACAATGAGAACAAATCATGGGTTTCTTTTTATCCTTATAAATCCTAGTATTCTTGGCTAGCATAGCAACAGAATCAGTATCTGAAGATGGTAAAAAACTGTTCAACTCTCTTTGAGACTCTTCTTGAAGCAGAATTGAATATTTTTTTGTCAAAGAAGGAAGAGGATCTTGCATTAATAGCTGACTTCGCATAACAGAGTATGAGTCATAATCCCGACAAAAACTTCATAGCACAATCTTTTTCTTGCAGCTGATTAGCAATCTTTGACAAATCACAAATACAATGGCCACATTTACAGCTCAATATGAGTCTATAATTGACAAATTCATCCCAGAGAGTTTTAAAAGAATTGTAATATGTAACCAAAGATTTTGATCCTTTAGTGATAGAACTAAGTGATTTGTCCAGATGATAGACACGGGTACTGTCGGAGCGAGTGTACCTGAGATGGAGCTCATCCCATAAATCCTTTGCAACAGTAAAAAATTCCAAAGACTTCTTGATATCAACGTGGATGGAATTAAGAATCCACATCAGAACAAGATCATTCGCCCGCGTCCAAGATGTAACAACAACTGGATCGTCTGAAGTAAACGGTGATGGGAAGCTCCCATCAATGAGAGCCAGTTTGTTCTTGACGCTCAAAGCTCGTTCACTGCATGGCTCCAGGACAGAAAATTTGATCCGATAAAAGGATCAAGAACAATCGCAAGAGGTGGATTGTCATTAGGGTTTAAAGCTAGTGGAGACAACGGATTAAGAGATGGATTCAATTCAATACCCATCATAAGCGAATTTGCAGAAAAGAGGAAATGAGAAAGAAAGTTTGGGGAAAAATCGTCCCTAACCAGAAAAGATTGAAGAAGAACGTCTCAATTAGGCGTAAAATTTCAGCGGAAGAGGTTTCTAACTGATACAATGTTGAAGTTTACAGAAGGAAAGCTAATTGAATTGCATTTGATCTTCAGGAATTTTACAAATGAAGAAGTTGTTTTTACAGGAGAGAAAGCATCTCTCTTTTATAAGCTGTAATTAACAGCATTTTAACTAACTAACTAACGCTAACTATTTTAATTAATGCTAACAGATTTGTTTAACTAACTTACTAGTTTAAATAATAAATGCTATCAGTTAAAAAAGTTTTTAGCTAATTAATCCCTTTTATAAACCATATTATGGCGCAGCTACGTTCCCAAACGAGTCTAAAATCAGCAGAAAACAGATCCAAAACTCATTCACGGATCAAACTTCCACCTTAACAACAGACGTAAACCAAAACTAATTAGATTCAAAACACTAATCCAACATATTGCTTTCCAAAAATTGATATTGTTTTACAGGGTAAAAAAATTACACTTCCAAATAAATATATATACTTTTTAATATGGCTAACTGTCTTGTAAAAAGATGGTCTGACATGAGAATGACATGAGTAACAAATGTTAATTTCAATTCCTTTGATATATCATTGATTACATAATTAAAATGAATTGCTAATACATTTGATTATATATCTTGACTCTTTAAAGATAATATTTATTTATAATTTTATTTTTTAAGTTGATGTACTTTGATAATAAAAATTCATTAAACCACTGGAATCAGTCAGCACTAATTAACAAGAAACAATCAACACAATATACACAATACAAAGATATACTATGAAACATATAAATCACAAAATTATTAGATCTGAACCTCTACATATCTAAATTCAATAAATAAGATAACTTCATTATCGCGCTGGACAAATCGCATATTAAAAAAAATTGATCTCTGATTTATCACAAATTTTTTTATGAAAGCCCCAAAACTTTAGCTGATCAATGATAAAATGTTCAATGATGACTAAATCTTTAGAAAAGACACCACGAATAATAAATCTTTTATTTTTTGGGAACTGATACTCCCGGTTATTGGAGGAAGACGAAAACTTCCTTAAAAAGAGACTAAAAAGTAAAACCTCTCATGAAGTGAAAAAAAAAAAAAACAAATAAAAATTAAAAATTAAATCTTCCCCATCCTCACACGAAGGAAGATGATGGAAGAAGGCACTATCTAAGTTTTTGATTCATTTATTTTCTCTTAGATAGCCAATCAAACAAAAAATAAGGGTCCGGCTTGGTTTGGGGGTAAGGAATGGAATGAAAGAAGACTCATTCCCATTTATGGTGCTTGGTACATAATAAATAATTTAATCATTATCCTATTTTATTAACAAATTTTTCCATTTCATTTCACAATATGATTGACTCCTCATTCATACTCATTGTCATTGTTATTGATGATTTGCAACCAAGCGGACCCTAAAGGATGCATAACTAATATACTTAATTATGTCCCTAGCCTCACTTCTTCCCCTCTCTCTTCATCTGCTCAAACTCTAACTTTTCTCATTGTTCTATCATAGGAAGATAGGAGATTTTTTTATTTTATTTTATCTCTTTCGATTTTTATTTTGTATGTTATTTTTCCTCTCCTTAGATTTTTCTTTGTGGGGTTTTTCCGTTTTGATGTTGCGTCCACGTCTTGTACGGTCTCCACGTCCTATGCAACCTCTAGTCTTTCGTTTTGGTGGATCTTCTAGGTCTTCCACGTCTTGTATAGATTCCGATATCGGGTTTCTAATGGATCTTTTAAGTTTCTTTTGTTGTTGTTCGAGACGGTTTGTAGGAGAAATATGATTGCTGAGTACAGAATGATGGTTTGCAGATACTTAATTATGATTTTTCCTCTATCTTCATATGTTTAAAGAGTTGCAAGCAACCTTTTTATTTGCCGATCTCCTTCCCCTACAATTGAGTTGAAAATAATTTTATTAATATTTCAGATTTTTCTACAATCTGTAACATTAAAAAAAATGTGTCCTCATATTTAATATATAACTCTTTTAAGAATAAACAGAGGGACCTAACAACTTTAATGAAATGAGCCAAAGTATCCAACTATGATTAGGACGAAACTTCGTAGCACCCAGCTTTCTGGTGCACCGACCAACCCAAACATAGTTATATATGTTCCAACTAATTTTTATTAGAACGTACATTAAATAATTAAACGAAAGAGTACGTTCTACACTACTTTTAATTAAATTTTAAATTAATTAAATAAAACTATATGATTATGGATTAATTGCACCGAGATGAGATTCTTCATGTAACTTACAAAACCAGATTCATTATTAAGTAACATGCTGCCTCTGGCCTGAACAGTTCATCCAAACCCTAATCATTATATCAAATTATTGAATATTTCGAAAAAAAAAATCATGTCCGTGCCGTACATCATCATTTTTGTACGTAAACTTTATGAGAAGATTCTTTTGTTTTCTCTTCTCCACATTAATTTACTAGACTTAAAGTACAACAAACTAAAGCTTGCAATTTGGAGTCAATCATAACAAATGTTAGCCTCGATGGTTCAATTTAGTTTAGTAAATGTTATACCAGATAAGAGAAAGATAGCATAAAATAGTAAACGTAAATTGGTACGGTAATTATGTTACGTCCACGAGTAAAAAATAGGAAATCGTTTATGCAGTTGTTATCGGATTACAGATCGACAGACTCAGACGGATTCAGACCAAAACAGACTACCAAATATTCCCTAACTAATTGAGTACAAATTAACAGAAGTACTCTAGAACAGACATAATAGGAATACCTAAAATATCAGAATTTTCAGACTAATTGACCAGATTATGACCTAGAACAGCTATGGAACCTTTTATAGGCCCCAAGTAGACTAAAAGTCAAAATAGGTCGAAATTAGGCCTAAGACGCGTGAGGCTCAGAATTGCACCGCCTCAAACTTGTCGCGACTGCGACGCCTTCTCTCGAGCCTGCGACCAGGGCGACTCATCTTCCAGCTTCGAACTCCTTTCCAATCTACTTTTATCGCGGCCGCGATGGGTCTTCTAAAGCGCCCAAATAATTGCAGATCCAGATTTCAAGGCTTTGTACGATTAAACCTCCACCTTGACGATAATCGTGAACCAAAACCGACGAGATTAAAGTCACTATTTAGCTTCCTTTAGCTCGTGGAGGATTACAACTTATCACAATAATTACAAATACAAGAAGCATACAATGTAACTATTGATCCTTTCAGGTTACCTCGGTGCGGGTCGGTGGAGTTGAGGCGGGCTCGGAGCATATGATAGTCACTAAAATTTTAGTAAATAATTTACCATTTATATGTAGCTACTTGAAATTTATGTGGAGATATTGAAATGACTTGATTGTACCTTGATTTGATTTGCATTTTATATAGGCTCGTACGTCAGGTATGCTTGTCCATTCACACACACAAACACTTATACTTAATAGGATAAATTAAAGCACACTCGTATGGGTCTCCTTCCATACGGTTAATGTCAGTTTATGTGGGTCTCCTTCCATACGGGGTCTCCTTCCATACGGTTAATGTCAGTTTATGTGGGTCTCCTTCCATACGTGTTGTTAATTAATTATATTATAAGCATAATTAGATGTGATAATTAAGCTATATTTTTATTGGAGGTGCGATAAGTTTATCTTAATATTCTTATTTGTGACATGTTTATTAATATTATGTTCCTGTAGTTTAACTAATAAATTATTTCTGCTTTAATTATAAACTTTACTTGTATCTATGTTGGTACGATTATTTTCACTTTCGCTACAATCTAGGTTGTGTATTAAAGATAATTGTGTTCTCAAATAAATTCGATACAGTTAGCCTGTGTATAACTACTGAAAAATTATGTTTAATAAGAGTATTTCTTTTAGGGATAATACAAGCTTATTTGGAATATTTTTCTAGTATTGTATGGATGTTTAATTGTGTTATCGGAAGTATCCAAAAGTGCAAACTGATTTTAGTAATAAAATATTGACTAAAATATTATTTAGTGGTTTGATTTTGACCAAATTGCGCTGATGTAATACGTCGTAGATGTTGCTAGTAATTATTCAAATATTTTTTAATAGCTAATATTATGAAAGGTGTCTTAGATAAAATCATGATTATTATGTGAAGTTGATTGGTCAGGTTAATCTTTGGGAATAATTCGATTTTATTATTTTAGTTTAAATTAATCTTCCATGATCGTTTATTTGCTAATAAATGATATGAGTTTGACTCGTAATTGTATATTTGTTTTATTGTTACATGTGTTGTGAAGTTTTATGATATTCAAGTGATGTTAGTTGATATAGTTTATTAATAGGGATTTAAAATTTGAGTCCGATATTATGTGAAAAATAAATTTAGATGCAATTTCATTTGGTTCTTTTAACGGCTTGTCTAGTAGGTCGTTACATATCTCCACCTTGACTTGATTCTCTTCAACCACAAATCAACCGATGACCTCTCACATACCAAACAATCGTCTTTTACAGACCAAACAGATGTACCAGATATAAACAGAAACACTGCAACAAATGCCCAGATTTAAGAAATGCACTCTCAACGTGCCCAGATTTTATGAGCAACCTCTCGTACCCAGACTCGTCCCAATCGATGGGACCACTAACAACTTCAGATATTTAACAGGTTTGACGTTTCAGACATACCTCCATGATACTGGACAAACATTTTCAAACGCATCAAACTTTCCTTTGCGCTAGCGTAGGAAACTCGAGGCAATGAAACAACAACAGAAACAGAACCCTCCTTGAGTACCTCGAAAGATGCAAAACCCATCTTCTTGTGGATCTCCATCTCAGAATATGGATCGACATCACCCTCTTGTGACTCATTCAGCTCCACCTATTTGTCGACACTTGACACAATAACACACCTCACAGTAGGATTAACCTTAGACATATTTTCCTTTGAAACTTTAGACGAAGCAACAATAGCAGAAACAAGCAAAGTTAAACCTTGCAATAAATACAAAGTTCCCCGCTTTCCCATATCCCCTGCTCCCGCTGGCTACTAGCCCAGTGACCTGATTTCCAGTGACACAATGTCTTTCTTAGTGTTGAAAGACTATACAAAGTTTTCATACAAAAAAGGTTGAGAAACTAATAAAATCAAAGCAACGTCTTCATCTGCTACATTGACCTCCACATTATGCAACTCCAATAAGAGTATGTTCAATTGATCCAGATGTTGATGAAGCGACTGACCTTATTGCATAAGTAGACTAAACAATCATTGCTTCAGCAAAAACTTCTTGGTCAGCGACTTCGTCATATATAAAGTCTCCAATTTCATACACAACCCTGTCGCAGTTTTCTCCTCTGCAACTTCGGTAATGACGTCATCTGCGAGATACAACATGAGCATTGAGTGCACTTTCTCCTTCACACTGGTCGTCTCAGCGTCAGACAGAGCCACCGCCTTGCCCCTAGCCCTTGTTGTTTCAACAAGGCTCGCATCTTGATCTGCCACAGACTAAAACAATTCCTCCCCGTGAATTTGTCGACCTTCACATTTATCCCGGACATCTTTCTCGGACAAATTGCGGAACTCCTTCGACAAGGCTCTGGTACCAATTTGTTATACCAGATACGAGAAACATAGCATAAAACAGTAAAAGTAAATCAAAATAACAATTATCACGATCAGAAAAGACGAAATCGTTTATTTACATGTTACCGAATTACAGACCGACAGACTCAGACTTGGACTGACTCATACCAAAACAGACTACCAAGTATTTATTCAGAACAAAACAAATTACCAAGTATTCCCTAACCGAGTGAGTACAAATTAACAGAAGTACTCCAGAACAGATAGAATAGGAATACCTAGAATATCAGATTTTTTAGACTAATTGCCCAGATTATGACCTAGAACAACTATGGCACCTTTTGTAGGCCCCAACCAGACTAAAACTTAAAATAGGTCGAAATTGGGCCTAAGACGCGCGAGGCCCAGAATTGCACCACCTCAAACCGTTGCGACCGCATCATCTTCTTGACCTGACCACGTCGGAATCGGCTCAGACTTGTTGCGACCACGATGCCTTCTCTCGCTCCCGTGACCAGCATTTTGACATGGCCGTATTCGTCTTCCAGCTTCGAACTCCTTTCCAGCCTACTTTTGTCCCGGCCATGATCGGCATCCTCTACCGCGTCCAAATAACAGCGGAAACATATATTTAAGTCTTTGTACGATCAAACCTCCACCTTGACGACAATCGTGATCCAAAACTGACGAGATTCAAGTCACTATTTCAACAGTAAAGCATGTTATATGTAAATGCAATCCCTACCCATCATGGATACGTATTCATGTGTCTTCCTAATTTGTAAAAATCTTATCGATAAATTATAGATAAAATAATACGTTTATAATATTTTAATAATCAGCTGGAATATATATTAATATATGTTCACGATGAGTACAAGAGCAAGACTACACGTTTAATATGCAGATATTAAGTTTTAACCTAAATCACATGACATTCTCATAATTAGTATTTAATTTATTGGTGACAATCTCAAGTATGACACGAATTGTAAGTTAAATTAAAGAGAACAACAAATGATATGATAAGCACAACCCAATACACCGGTAAAAAACATTTAAATTAAATAAAAAAGCTATATATATGTTAAATATAAAATAAAATATATAGTCAACACAAAATATAACATATCCGATCAACAACACAATAACATTTGTCACCTCTAATATATACTATAATCTTTATAGTACTATCAGAAATATATTTGACCAATTTTATTACGGAAACTGTGATACCCCGAACCTTTGAAACACAATAAAATACATTGTTTGTATTTTAAAATATTTTTACCCATTGTATTTTAAATTACAAAGTTATTTGATTTATGATTTTATTTTAGAAAATATGTGTGACCGCGATGTACCAGGTCGACTGCACTCCTAGCACCGAAAGGATGAAAATTAAAAATATATAATTAACATCGGGTATAAGAAATAAGAAACATGTTTAATTTATAACATAACCTAACTAACTAAGTAAATAATATAATAATAATAAAAACAAACGTAAGCAAAAACTAACCTAACTAATTAATAAAATAATGGTAGGCAAAGCTTATGATCATAAGTGCATCAAATATTAATTCTATTAAGGTTATCCCACATCGTAAGAAAAAGAGAATGATTTATCCTTATTACACTATAAATAGAAGTGATCTCTTGGAGGAAATAATAACAAACAAAAGCAAACGTATATTAAAAGGGATTCCTTTAACTAGGAGGTCCTTATCAGTTTAATTTTGACAACGCTTCTACCGGTGTTTCGGAAAGTTGCCGTCTAGTATTAAAATCTTTTAAGGTATGTAATTTTAATAGCTCTTTATTTCTTATTGTCATTTATAATTTATATAGATTTAGGAATTTAATTATTTTCTTGATTTAAGTAGATTTATAAATTTAGCTATTTTCTTAAGTATGTAATAAATAGTTGTTGTTTAAGATGCATGTTAGTTAATTTAAAATATTTATTAATGTAGGTAATAATTTAGATTTAATAACATATTAGGCCTTTTTATCTAGGACTGTAATTTATAATAAGTTGGCTTATATGTTAGATATTGTAAAAGTAGACATAATTCAAGAATATTGTACCACACTTAATTATCTTTAAGATGTTAAATCAATAAGTAATACTAATTAAGTAAAACAACATGTACTTGGTGTAGTGCGAATCAGGACTTGGGACATACGCGAAATACGTACTTTATAGCGAGCAAAACAAGGTGGGTGACTGGGCCATTTGTAAGTATATTATGCTACTGAACCTGTACTTTATAAATATGTTTGCCTTCGGGCTTATGATATGATACCTCTTAAGTCGTAAGATTGGCTTTTGAGTGGGACTTGGGAGTCGTAAGATTGGCCCCCTAGTCTAGCAATATGGCTTTTGAGTTATAAGATGGACTCCTAAGTCAAGGATGTGTTTATTATTGTGCACCTTTGTTAGTATAACTGCTTACTAAGTTCCCACTGAGTTTATACTCATGCCCATAATTTATTACAAATCTTCAGGTTAGTTGAGCAAGGTGGCGGGGCTGTTGCGGCAAAGGTCACCGGGTTCCTTCTTTTACCCGCAACTCAAAGATGTTTTTGCCACTTCTGTGTATATTAATAAGTTTATGTGTATGCAAATCCGGGATTTGCATTTTCTTAGAAACTTTGGCACCACTAGTGTAAATATGTTTTGGCAGTATCATATTGTCAATAAAATTTCTACTTTTATCCATTAAGTATTTTATGTCACGCTTTCGCACATTTTCTGATTTATTATTTAATCAAAAGAAAAGAAAATTTAGTAGCACTTTAATCCCGAGCTAATGGGATTGGGGCGTTACAGAAACACATATGTATTGTACATCTCTTTTGGAACAACTTATTTTTAGAGGAAAATAATGCGTCATAAAAGCAAGAATCAACCAGCACCAAGTGATAGACGATATCCAGAGCCAGGGGGTGCCATGAGCAAAAAAGATTTGAATTATTTTTAGCAAAGAAGACAAACTCATGAGCGACGATAATCCTAGACCTACGAGAAAATTCCCAAACAAGGACAACATTTAAGCAAATTATGGACATCTTCAAGGATATGATTGCAAATTGAACAATCGCTCTTTCCCAAGAAAAAAAAGTGCCAAGAATAACACCCTCAATATCTCCCACGATAATTGAAGACTGTAGCTTCAGGTGATGGATGACAGCAAAATATTCTCGCAGATCAAGAAGTTCAGTAGTTTCGGGGGATTGAATACTGCGGAATGTCTAGCCATATTAAAGATGAAATTATTGTACTTGCCAGAAATAAAGATGCTGCAGCCAGTGCAAGAGTTTTTCAAGGAGATAGCACCGTCGAAATGAATCTGAAAGCAAGTTCTAGGCACATCAGTCCAGGGTGATGGAGAAAGGGAGTGAGATACGCGCTCCACCAAGAATTGGCAGATTTAAAGTCCAAGATGAGCTTTGAGGCAACAAAGATCAGTGAAGGAGATTCGTCTTTGAAGAATTTTTTGTTTCGATAGAATCAAAAGAAGTAGCCAAGCATGACGAAGTGGCCATGGACTTTGGGATCGCTCGGTAGGAGAATATCGCGGAAGCAACCTGCAGCAAAAATCTGAGAGGAGAGAAGGCACATCGGAAAGTCTAGACATAAGTCAAATGGATTTTGAGAAGCCACTATACAAAAACAAATGGAGTGGTGATCCATCATGTGCGCCACAGAGGTGACAAAGAGGCCAGCTGAAACTCCCTAGTTCACAAAGGTTATTGGGATAATTGAGGGAGTTGTGCAACATCGTCAATAAAGTGATGAACGTAAGGGGGAAGATTGAGACTCCAGAGATGAGTCCAAATCTGACTAGGGCCGCCGCTAAACAAAAGAAGAGGTAAGTGTGTTCGATCTAAGGACGTGATAAGTGGATTTCACAGTAAATGATCTGGATTTTGTGAATGGCCAGTTCCACCTAGCAAGTCTTTTGGCGTTGGTACACGTGTTTCGTACACGCACTTTAGGGCATTTTTAGTGTCATTTTAGTGTCAATAATGTGCATAATCACGTGTATTTAGTGCTTTTATACTCTCATGGGCAAAATAATGCGTTTGTGCTATTTTTGTGTTAAGACAGGTGAAAAGGGGTCCAAAAAGAACATCAAACGACCGCGGAGTCGAGGGATCGATCGAGGCAACAAAAGGAAGGGCTACCTGAAGATCTCGGCCGAGACAGGATGCAAATCTCGGCCGAGATGAGTCTCCAGGGGATTTCATGAAGAATTGCAAAATTGCAAATCTAGGCCGAGACAGACTTTGCATCTAGGCCGAGATGGAAATCTAGGCCGAGACAACTTTGCATCTAGGCCGAGATGGAAATCTAGGCCGAGACAGATAATGCGTCTAGGCCTAGATGAGTCTGCAGGGGATTTCAGAAATTCCAGAAATGGAGATCTCGGCCGAGATGCAATCCAATCTCGGCCGAGATGAGTCAAATCCTAAAAATTCCAAATTTTCTCTTTTTCACGTCTCGGCCGAGACACACTTGCATCTCGGCCGAGAATCCTTACCCTGTTTTAAAATCCTGAATGCGATTTTGCCTATTTTTTACTAGCACTTTCTCTCCTTATATATATATCATCCCATTCGAATTTAACCTAACTTAGAACAACCTAGAACCCATCCCCCACACATAATCAGCCACTTTTCTCCATTGGAAGCAAGGAAATGGAAGGGGGTTGAAGATCTTGATCTTCAACCCCTAACCTTTGGTTATTTCTATCCTATGTTCATGTTTTTCTTTAATTTTCTGTTAGTTTATCTTTGTATTAGGTAAAATGGGTGGCTAGCACCCTTAGTTCACTCTTGATTATTGTGGAACCTTAAGTCCAAGACATTTATGTGATTATTACGGTTAATGTTACCGAAAATATTGTGTATTCAAGTGTTTTGTGTTATTTGCTGTTATTGACTCACATTTATGAATTTATTATTGGATTGATCACCCTTTAAGGGATTTGTGAATGTGTTGCTAGAATAGGAGGTCACTATCCGTAATTGTAGGATTTCCGATTCCCGAGTAGCAAACAATAATTATTTATTGGTGATAACACAAAGTTTAACCTCTAAAACCGAGCTTGCGAGTTTTATGTTGAATTTATCTCGTTGTCCTAGTGTTTAATGCATTTGGTGATTGAATCTAAGAGAGCTTGTTCGAGGATTCGGTTAAGCTGAATAGGGTTAGTCGAAGAGCTTGTTTTGATTAACTAAGATTAAGGGATAACAAGGCTATTAGAGCTTGTTAATAGCCTTGGGATAAGGGCTAGAATCACAATTGAATAGGGCATTGACAATAGTTACATAAATCGTCCAAGACCTCGGTGAAACATGATCAAGGGTGAATCGTTTTGTTATTTAAAAACCAAAAACCTATAAAAATCTCTTTATTTGTCTTTGTTTATTTAGGTGTAGTTGTTATTTCATTGACCCCCCACTTCTTTATTGTTTTCTATCTTATATACATTATGTTTCTTCATAATAATAGCTTAACACATAAAAGCAAAATTTGTTCGACCGTTCCTCGTGGGATCGACCCTTGCTTGCCACTCTACTAGTTAGATTAGTCGGTAAGGTTTAAGTGTATCTTCATACACGATTTAATTTGGTAGTCGGAAACGACGCTACCAGGCGTCTACACGTTGTTTGAGAAATATGTTTGCTACTTTGCTAACAGAGAATTTCATGGGGTATGCCAGAATTTGTTTTGAAAAATGTTGGGAATACATGATTGATGACATCCACTATAGACAACGAAAATTTTATCACAACCAAGGTTAGATTTTATACATTATGTTATAGTTATATTCTTATTACTTTTATGCTCGAATATATAGATTATTTATTTCACATATATCTAAACTTAACGTTTTTGAAATAATATAGATTTGAAGCTAATGGAAGATCTAAAGAAAGAATCTTGCTCTCATAGAAATTGAGTATGTATGTCGAGATGTGATAGCAGCCTGAGATAATTTGAAACGAGGTCCCTTTTAAATTTTAACGACATTTCAGTATGTCAAAATAGATTGTTGCATGATGAAAATTACAGTATGACAAGTCAGCATTATCAAGAGAGCTTGAACAACTAACAAATGAATTGCAGTATGACAAGTCAACATTATGAAGAGAGCTTGAACAACAAACAAATTGTCTTTGAAGAAGTGTTGGATTCAGTAGAAGGAGAAAAATATTGAATTTTCTTTTGTATCAGTTATGGCAGTACTGGCAAAACATTCGTTTGGAGAACATTGTCTGTTGTAATTAGATCCAAAGGTCAAGTTGTTTTAAATGTTTCTTCATGTGTGATTGCATCTTTGCTGCTAGCAGGGGCAGAATTGTGTTAGGAATTTTGTGCCTTGAATCGAGTTTGGATCGGGTTAATATTCGTGTCAAAGTGGTGATTGAATTGTGGACTCGATCGCATCAGTTGAAGCGGTCGCGGACGCGATAGATAGTCGCGGCCGCGACTAGTTAGGCGAAACAATTGAGCTATTTTGGTCACGGGCGCGACAAATAGTAGCGGCCGCGACACGATAGGCGACACAGTTTTTTGGGCCTATGCGATTTAGGCCCAATTTGATTCCTTTTTGTATAGGATCAGGTTTTGGGGGCTTATAAATAAGTCCTATTGGAGTCCTTTGAGATAAAGTGATTAGTATTGATTTTGGCTTGGTCATTGGAGTGCAGAGAGATTGTTTAAGTCGAGTATCAATTGATTGATACTCGATTTGTCTTTGTTCGATAGGATACTATAGTCCTATATTGTAATTCTCTCCTTGATATTTAATTTGGGATTCTCTCGTTTGGTCGTGGACGTAGCTAACAAGTTGTTAGCGAACCACGTTAATCTTAGTGTCTTTGCCTTTTGTTTCTTCACGTTTATCATTCGTTTGTAATTCGTTGTGATCGTGATTTCCCAACAAGTGGTATCAGAGCTTGGTTCGAGTTTCCGCTATTTTTCGTGGGAAATATGTCTAGGATGAGCGTGCAGATCGATAAATTCACAGGGAGGAATAGTTTTAGTCTATGACAGACTAAAATGAAAGCCTTGTTTAAGCAACAAGGATTATGGGCGCCGCTGATGCCGACGCCGAAGAAGGACAAGGGCAAGGTGGCGGATAAGGAAGAGGCCGAGGTCCAGTATCTACTGAGATGGCCATTCTGGAAGAGAAAGCGCACTCAACGATCATGTTATGTCTCGATGACTACATCATCACCAAGGTAGCAGAGGAAGAAACTGCACAGGGGTTATGGTCGAAATTGGAGAGTTTGTACATGACGAAGTCGCTCACCAATAAGTTACTTTTGAAGCAATGTATGTTCGGGCTGCTTATGCCCGAAGTCGTTTGTCGTTGGAAAAGACTCTGTGTCTCTAGAAGAAGTGAGATTATCGCTGCATTCTAGAGAGTTGTGCCATCAAGTGAATGGTTTAATGGGAGAATCGGGTGATACTCTAGCAGTCAGTGATAATTGGGGTTTAGGAAATTCGGGGAAAATGAGGTTCAAGAAGAATTCAGGGCCCAAAGGTACCAAACTAGGAGATGTTTGCAACTACTATAAGGAGATAGGGCATTGGAAATATGCATGTCCGAGGTTGATGCAGAAGCAGGAAAGCACTGTTGATTCTGTAGTAGAAGTTGAAGCAGATTCTGATGAAGATTCGGTCCTAGTTGCTGAGAAATAGACAGGTAAATCTGATGCGTGGGTTCTCGACTATGGGGCGTTCTACCATATATGTCCGTGTAGGGAGTGGTTCGCAACCTATAAGCAGGAGGAAGGTGGCAATTCTCATTGGCCAATGATTCCAAATGCAAGACAGTTGGAATAGGCTCAGTCAAGGTGAGGACGCATGATGGTAGGCTGTGCACATTGAATGATGTTAGACATGTTGCACTCATGACGAGAAATCTGATTTCACTGAGTCGATTAGACAGCAGGGGTTTCAGTTTCAAAGGTGCAGGTCGAGTATTGAACGTCTGCAAAGGTTCGAATGTGTTTTGAAAGGTGTTAAAAGAGGAACTTTGTATATATGCAAGGTTCTACTTTGGTTTGGTCTGCTGCTGTCAGAAGTTGTTAGTGTCCAATTGTTTGGGACAACTTGGTACTTAAGGCGATCTGGTACATTGGGTACAACTGGCGCAATTGAATTGGGTTTGTTTGAGTTTGATTTTTATGAATTTGTGAGAGGATTTGAATAGATGTGGAGCTTTGTCCGAAGAAGTCGCATTGTTTGTGGATTCAAGGTAAGGTGGAGGTTGTTAGGAATTTTGTGCCTTGAATCAAGTTTGGATCGGGTCAATATTCGTGTCAAAGTGGTGATTGAATTGTGGACGCGGTCGCATCAGTTAAAGCGGTCACGGGCACGACTAATAGTCGTGGCCGCGACACGATAGGCGGCACAATTTTTTGGGCCTATGCGATTTAGGCCCAGTTTGATTCCTTTTTCATATAGGATTAGGTTAGGGGGGATAAGTCCTATTAGAGTCCTTTGAGATAGAGTGATTAGAATTTATTAGTATTGATTTTGGCTTGGTCATTTGAGCGTAGAGAGATTGTTTGGGTCGAGTATCAATTGATACTCGATTTGTCTTCGCTTGATAGGATACTGCAGTCCTATATTGTAATTCTCTCGTTGATATTTGATTTGGGATCCTCTCGTTTGGTCGTTGACGTAGCTAACAAGTTGTTAGCGAACCACGTTAATCTTGGTGTCTTTGTCTTTTGTTTCTTCACGTTTATCATTCGTTTGTTATTCGTTGTGATCGTGATTTCCCAACAAATTGCACACTCTAAATTTAAGATTCCACTCACTCCACATGCAAGTTCAATGTGTAGTATCAATTTATGACGTGAATTAGTTTAGTTAATTGTGAAGGCTAAGCTCATTATACGGGATTAAGCTCCGATGATGCACAAATTTTGTTTCCAAGCTTTGGATAAGAGTTTGAAGTTTGTTATGAAAAGTGTTAGTAGAATTAATGGTATGAATCATTTTTGTAGTAAGACAATTTTGTTTGGAGGAGACTTTTGCCAAATACGACTAGTTATCCAAGAAGACCGAAGACAAGATATTGCCAATGCTACAATTAACCAATCTTACATATGAATTTCCTGCTAGGGTTATATTGTAAAGCATGATTTTAAGTGTTGCTTTGTATATAAACCGTTTCTTGCACTTTATTGAATGAGAATAAATTATAACTGTTTGCTTTAAATATTATGAATGTTATATATATTTATTGCATAATGTTTGAATACTTTACATTGTAGACAATGTGGTATGTAGTAGATCACAGAAGATCACTTTGTCGGTTCCTTGTAATAAGTATAAAGACTCACAACTTAGATGGAGTTGAACAATCCATTGGTAAAAGTTGATGTGTGAGGCTCAGATTGGTTTGTCTTGACCAAGAGATTACACTAGTGTATTTGTTGCACTGAATTAGACCAACAACGAGATAATTTTTCTAGACTGACTTGAAGGAAAAAATAGATCTCAGTGGTTATTATTTTCTTAATTTTTGTCACTTAATTGGGATTGTATATTATTAATTAATGTTTCTTTAATTTATTACAGGTAAAGGCGATGCGACCAGTTTTTGAAGGCTCATTCTTCGAGCAGTTGGGTTTCTCGTTCTGAAACGGGATTAGACCATGATAATTAGATTTAATTGTCAAATATGTGTTTAATTTATGTTTTGGTTTTACTTTGTGTATGAGGAACCTAGAAAATCTAATTGATCAAAATTACTAAGTGTTTTAATTTTAATTAATTATGGATAACAAATTAATTAATGGCCTCCATAACTGATTTATTAAAGTGAATTTTCGGCTACGCATTGGCATGCGCCTTTCTCCCTAATGGATATGCCAAAAACGAGTTCACTAGAATAAATTTCGTAAGATAAATGTGGGTTATTTTAAATGGCGATATGACCTTCCCAACAAAGGCTTATACAAAACTGAGTAATAATCTCGTGTTAACTTATGGTTAATAATTAGATATAAAATTGATAAATTTTACTTCCCCACGAAGTCACTGTCAATTTTATATGGCCAAAGAATAAGTCAACTATTAATTTATGAATTATTTGTGATTGTTATGTTTGTAACCTGCTTAAATGTATTTAAGTAAACGTTCACACTCAACGTGACTTGCTTAAATTGTTTTGAGATGTTAGCCGATGCATGTATATATCATTTTGTGAGATTTTGATATAACACATGTGTTCAAATTTTGTGATAATGTTTGTGTTAATTGGATGTTAATATGAATGTATGTTTTATTCTCAGTTCAACATGTCAAGATTTAATCTACTGTTTAACATACTCAAAGAAAATAAATTAGAAGGGGAGAATTGTGCAGATCGGAAAAGAAACTTAGTGATAGTCCTGACTGCTGAAGGACACAAGTTTGTACTTGATGAACCTAGACCAGCTAAGCCCACGAACAAAACTAGTGATGAAGATAGGGAATATCATAGGCAATGGTTGAGATCCGATAAACTGGCTAGGTGCACAATTCTGGCTTCAATATCAGATGTGTTGCAATACCAACACCAGAGCATGGGAACTGCTGCAGAAATTATGGTGAACATTAATGAACTCTTCTCTCACCAGAATCGTACGGCTGGCAGATGGCCATACGGGATTTGTTGTCGCAGAAAATGGATGAAGAGACGCCCGTAAGGGATCACGTTCTCAAAATGATGGGATAACTTAACAAGCTTGAGATTCTTAGTGCGGATTTCAATGCGGATACCTAAGTCGATATCATACTCCATTCTCTACCGAAAAGCTTTGAGCAGTTTAAGCTAAAGTATACCATGAATGGTCAAGCGTATATGTTGTCTGCGCTCATGCAAGCTTTAGTCGTGGCAGAGATGCTTATGGGGCTGAGAAGCAGAGCCTTGATGACTAGCAGTGCACCTTCCTCTTCTGCGCCAAAAGGCAGAAAGATGAAAAAGAAGAAAACTAAGAGAAAAAACAGGCTGATTTCAAAGGTAAGGAAAATATCACCGCTGAAGGTGGTATTAAGAAGAAAACAAACAAGAGAAAGTGTTTCAACTGCGGTCTGAAAGGACATTGGAGGGCGGACTGCCCCCAGCCTAAAAAGGCAGGAAAACAAGGTAAATCTCATACACTAGTTATCGAAATTTTTTTAGCGGCGTGTTCTTCCCAATTATGGGTGGTGGACACGGGAGCCACTGATCATGTTTGTTTCAATTCTTAGGAGTTCCAGCAAACCCGACAACTTAGTGGGAGTGAGATCACCATCACCTTGGGTAATGATGCAAGAGTAGCAGCTGTTGCAATGGGAGATGTGCACTTATCTTTTATGAAAAATACTTTAGTTTTGAGAAATTTTCTTTTTGTTCCAAGTTTTAGAAAGAATTTAATTTCAGTTTCTAAGTTGTTTATGGATGGATCTTCAATTTCTTTTAATAAGAATGTTATTATTACTCATAATAATGAAGTTATCTGTTTTGGAACATTAGTGAACAGTCTCTATACTATTAATCGTGCACAAACCCACAATCATACAAAATGCATCATATAACACATCTAATGTTTCTAGAAAAAGAAAGTATTCTTCAAATATGTATGAAACACTTCTTTGGCATCTTAGACTTGGTTATGTTAATCTAAAAAGAATTTAAAGGTTGGTGAGTGACGGTTCATTGGAATCACTCCAAGTAGAGCCGTTTCCAACATGCAAATCATGTTCAGAGGGAAAAATGACTAAGAGAGTCTTTGGGGCTAAGGGGAATAGAGCCACTGAAGTGTTAGAACTCATTCATACTGATGTATATGGTCCAATGTTGATTCAATCGAGAGGTGGTTTCGAGTATTTCGTTCCTTTTATCGATGATTACTCGAGGTATGGATACATTTTCCTAATGCGGCATAAGTCTGAAGTCTTTGATAAGTTCCAAGAGTTTAAGGCTGAACCAGAAAACCATACGGAAAAGAGTATCAAGTTTCTACGATCTGATCATGGGGGCACATACCTTAGCAATGAATTTTTAGGTTACTTGTCATAGCAAAGGATTGTATCCTTTGCCCTCATAGCTCGAAGAAACACAACTCTTTTGGAAATAGTAAGGTCTATGATGAGTTAGTCTGACTTACCCAAATCGTTTTAGGGTTATGCCTTAGAAACAACAGCTTACATTCTTAACTTAGTACCTTCTAAATCAGTTCCGAAAACTCCCTCAGAATTATGATCTAGGTGCAAACCCAGTTTGAGACAAATGAGAATCTGGGGATGTCCTGCATACATGTTGGACATGGAAGCTGATAAGTTGGAACCTCGTTCAGAATTAAGGCTATTTGTAGGTTATCCCAAAGGAACGAAAGGGAGTTTATTCTATAGTCCTAAGGATCAAAGGATTGTGGTGAGCACACATTCTAGGTTCTTCGAAGAAGACTATATGATTAACCAAAAGCCCAAGAGTGAGATTACCTTGAATGATTTACGAGGGAGCACTCATATACCAATTGTACAAGATGATATATCATGTGATACACAAACACAATCGGAACCTCGTGGTAGTGGGAGGGTTGTTCGTCAGCCTGAGTGATTCATGTTCATGGGAGAGTCTTCGAACTTGGTGAAGATGAATCTGACCCCTGGACATACAACGAGGCAATCCAAGATAAGGATGCAAGTTCTTGGAAAACTGCAATGGAAGCAGAAATGGGATCTATGGATCACTGTAAAGTATGAGAGCTTAGTGAACCACCCAAAGGTGTAAAGCCTATTGGATGCAAGTGGATTTACAAGAGAAAGAGAGCAACTGACGGGAACGTTGAAACCTTCAAGGCTAGGCTTGTGCCAAAAGGGTATACTCAAAGAGAGGGAATCGATTATGAGGAAACCTTTTGACCTGTAGCTATGCTTAAGTCGATCTGCATTCTCTTGTTGATAGTTGCGCACCTAGACTTCGAGATTTGGTATATAGATGTCAAGACAGCATTCCTAAATGGAATTCTTGAAGGCGACATCTATATGTGTCAACTTCAAGACTTCATTGAAAAAGGCCGAGAAAACCTTGTATGCAAGCTTAAGAAGTCAATCTATGGCCTAAAGCAAGCATCGCGAGCTTGGAACCAATGTTTTGATCAAGTAATACAATCTTATAGATTTGATCAGAATGAGTTTGAGAGTTCTGTTTATAGAAAGTGAGTTGGAAACGCCTTGGTATTCTTAATACTATACGTAGATGACATTTTGCTTATTGGAAATGATAAAAATGTATTGTCAGACGTAAGGGTATGGTTATTAAATCAGTTCGATATGAAGGACTTAGCAGAGGCAGGTTATATCCTTGAAATCAAGATTATTCGAGATCGCCAGAAAAGGATGATATGCTTATCTCAAGCCTCGTATATCGATACTGTGCTAAAACGATTCAACATGCAAGATACCAAGAAGGGTTTTGTACCTTTCAGACATGAGATTCATCTATCAAAAGACATGTATCCTAAGACACAAAACAAGATAGAAGAGATGAGGAAGGTTCCATACACTTCAGCAGTTGGAAGATATCAAAGTAACCCGGGCAAGGGACATTGGACTGCGGTTAAGATCATTCTGAAGTATCTGAAGAGAAATCGAAATTGAATGTTAGTCTTTCAATCGGACAATTTATGTCATGTGGGTTACACGGACTCAGATTTTCAATCAGACATAGACTCCAGAAAAATCTACCTCAGGAAGTGTGTTTGAGGTGGAGCCATCACAAGCAAAAATGCATTGTTAGAAAAGCAGCGAAAGAGGCGATTTGGCTCAAGAACTTCTTAGTGGACTTAGATGTGATTCCGAATTTACCTAAAAAGCATCACAATTTAATGTGATAATGCGGCTGCGATTACAAATTCGAATGAACCACGAGCCCACAAGGTGAGCAAACAAATTGAAAGGAAATACCATCTAATACGAGAAATCTTTAAGAGAGGAGACATAGTGGTGGCAAAGATAGCATCGGAGGACAACCTAGCAGATCCTTTCACAAAGAGTCTGCCTCAGAATACATTCGAGAAACATGTTAAGGAATGGGAGTCAAGTGTGTTGCCACTCTGCTTTGAGTATAAGTAGGAGAATTATTAGGACATGCTATAGTATACATAAAAGCAGACCTTGAGTATAAGTGGGAGATTGTTAGGGTTATACTTTAAATCATGATTTTAAGTGTTGCTTTGTATATAAACTGTTTCTTGCACTTTATTGAATGAGAATAAATTATCACTGTTTGTTTTAAATATTATGAATGTTATATATATTTATGGCATAATGTTTGAATATTTTACATTGTAGACAATGTGGTGTGTAGTAGATCACAGAAGATCACTTTGTCGGTTCCTTGTAATAAGTATAAAGACTCACAACTTAGATGGAGTTGAACAATCTATTGGTAGAAGTTGATGTGTAAGGCTCAAATTGGCTTGTCTTGACCAAGAGATTACACTAGTGCATTTGTTGCTCTGAATTGGACCGACAACGAGATAATTTTTCTAGACTGACTTGAAGGAAAAATTAGATCTCAGTGGTTATTGTTTTCTTAATTTATATCACTTAATTGAGATTGTATATAATTAATTAATGTTGCTTTATTTATTATGGGTAAAGAGACATTGAGACTCAATACTCTATACGTTGGGCAATATTATTAATTATATGACAGATTGCTAAATTAATACAGAAAATCGTGATTTGGTAAAATAAGTTGATTATAATCCCTTGATGGGCTCAGAATGATTATCATATCAAACATGTACAGTGGATTAACTTCTGGTATGATAATAATGTTGAGCTGTTTGTTCTCAAGGAATAAAAGATATTAATTAATTAAAGCATTCAGTAACTTAAATTAATTAATGGACATTGAATTTTAAACACGGGAAAAATAACCGGGAGCCATATTTCGTAATATGGATTAGGATGGGTAGTTCAATATTAATTTTATAGTAGAATGAATTAATATTAATGGGCTAGAATAATATTGATGGCTCAATATAGATATTTAGACCCATTGGGAGGCCCATTCTATTCCTCCTAAAGGTCCCTTGAGTAACCCAATAGAAGTCCATTAACTAAAAGGATAAGGATTAATTAGAAGTAGGAGATAGGGAAAGAAAAGATATGGAACAATCTAATTCCTTAGGAGATTAGAATTTATCCATATTTTCCTCTCCCAAGTGGGAGAGGATTTCCTAATCCTAAATGGGGGAAGATTTCAGCCCCTATCCTCCATAAATAGGGGACCAATCTTGGTCCCCATATGCAATAGGAGATGCATAAGTGAGTGGATGTTTTTCTACAAAATTAATCATTTCCTTGAGAGTTAAAAAGTTCGTTTGATTTCCCACCAAATTGGCGAGCTTGGACTTAGGGAATACTCAAGAAGATCTTTGAGTTGAAAGATTAATCTTCTCAACTGTGTCTCTCCGATTTGAAGGTAAAATACTATAATCCCTTAGTTCCCCATATTTAGGGCCTATTGTATGATACCTTGATTCAATTATATGAACTATATGATTTTATCATTATATCATTGTTGTTTGATTATTGAAATAGAAATTTAAATTACAACCCGAATAGATCCTTGGCACAACTCCCGATTCCCCAACAACTCCTGCAAAGTGCTTCAATTGACAAAAAATATGAGGTTGCACAGTGTTGATTTTGTAGATGAGGCCTCAGACTTATTGGAAATTTTAAAATTAATGCAAAACATTGGAGATTAAATGATTAATGAAGGAGATGATGGCTTTTGATGATATACTTCTTCCGAATGGTACTGAGTCAATTGCAATAATTGTTAATAGCACATATCCTAACATCTCTGAACGAATACCTGATCCCGAATATCTTCAACAACGAGCTATATTAGTGCCTAATTGCTTGTTGTTGACTCTATAAAATAGTACATGATTGAAAAAATACTAGAGATAGTTGTTCGTGTTTCAGCTCCATAAATGCAAGTAAATTAGACCTCACTTTTGATGTTATAACAAATGCCCATACTCCATAATAGCTTAACTTAATCAAATGTTCAGATGCTCCCCCTCGTGAATTATATTTGAAGTTTCGAACTCTGGTGATGTTGCTTAGGAACATTGATCCTTGCCGAGATTTGTGTAATGGAACGAGATCCCCACTTACCAGTCACCAAACTAGTAGACCATGTGTTTGAAGCAAAGAAGGTGACTGGAGCAAGTGCAGATCCAATGGTGTCGATCCCTAGGTTATCCATGACTCTTTCCGATTCAAAAGTCTAGATCAATCATTAATTAATATTGGACTATGATTGTGTAACCCAATTTTTAGTCATGGTTAGTTATATGTTGTTCTTTCAAGAGTCACAAATCGGAAAGGCTAGAAAGTCTTGACTTTTTATCATTAAAAAAAACATATAAACGCAATTGTAAATGGTGTATATAGGAAAGTGTTTAGAATTTGTGATATAAAGTTTATTTATCATTTTGTACTTTGTATGTTATATACATCTTACCTAATTTTTATACCTTGTATCTTAATATTTTTACCTTTATTTTCTATCCATTACTTGCATGATATTTTTAGTCAATATTTTAGATTACAATTACGAGCATAACTGTAGAAAAAAAATATATTAGATGGTCATTAAGAGTAGAAGTTGTAGTTGTCAAAATTTTCGCTCACAATTCACAGTAGTGGCGAAGATAGATTGTAGAATATGTTATACACGTAGAAAATTGTCTCGTCAAGATAAACCAAATAATGATAGTAACGATGCAATTATATGTCAAATATTGATGTTGTAATTGGATTAAATTAAAAGGTGGTGAATTTTTTTATACATTTTAAAGTTTATGTTGCAATTGAAAATAACACAATATTGTAGATTTTTTCCTTTTGGCAATTATTCGTCAAAAAACACCAAAATATTACTCAAATATTGATTAATAATATTTCGATTTTTTTTACTCTTTAAGTTGTCTATATTTATTTATTTGACAATTATAAATGCGTGTGCACATTACCTTAACCACAAATTTTGTCCCCATTGCCAAGAACGTGGGATGCTTCTACTCTTTGCTGCATGATGCCAGATTTATTTATTATTACTACTATTATGTATGTATGTATGTATGTATTTGTACCATTAGTTGTTATTAAATTCTAAACCTGCTAATATCTATATATGAGACGTATGTAACCGTACATTCATCCTTTTAATGCCTAAAAATATGTGTCCATAATTACCAAAATAATTCGGCCAAGTCAGACTTGGTCAACTTCTTGAGACTGGTGCGAGTAAATGATCTAACATTGGAAACAAAATATAGTATGCAAGTAAGATTTCTACTTAAAATAAAACAAGTAGCTAGCTTCTTAATTAGAATATACTATGGATCCATTCATGTCGTGGATCGTAAAAGCAGTTAGACACTAGTTGGATGACAGATCAAGGTCTAACGTTTAGTTGGGAGTTATGCAACACAAGTGTGAAAAGTTGAAAACTTAAAGTTGTTTTCATAGTATAAATCCTAAGACATGAGGGGATGGTCGGACTTGACCTCAAAGCTGTGTCATAAATTAATTTGGGCATGATGAGCTGAGTTATAATAAAATTGGTCAACCTTAAACTGAGCTACAAATAGAGGTAACTCATGTGCTACTCAAGTGAAAAATGTATGGACGGATCCAGCTTGGCGGGGTGATGAGCAAGACCACTCTCCATCGCGCTTCGAACTGCAAATAATAATGCCCACCACACTCCATGCTCCTATAATAAAGTGGGTGTTAAATCGATGTTGACCAATTTTTAACTACAAAATAAATCTATGTGCTACCTGGTAAATTACTGTATTGTGTTGAATTTTAAAAAATAGAATCTGGATGAGAGCGTAACTATTATTAATGCACAAAACAGATGAGTTATAATGCTTTGGGAAGCTCAGAAATCTATGCTTGTTCTACTTCTAGTACAACACTACAAGGTATGTGCTGCAACTTCAACCTCAACCTATAAAATTTGGCATCACATACTAAATTCATATTAATCATAATCAAATTAAGCATGAGGTAGGACCAAGGTGCTTAAACTCCCAATTTTAAGTAAGAGTCGATGAATTGTCAATAAAATTGACTCATTAGATTCAACCTAAACAAAATTGTAAACCTAAACCTAAAAATCCAATCGGAATTGAATATTTTAATAATGATCGGCTCATGTTTTTGTACTTTTACCAGAAATTATTGTTAAATCTGAGATTAATTTTTTTGGTACGCGATTTATTCAATACAATAGCAATTTGTTTAATTTATTAAATTTAGATTTATATAGGTTTAGATCTAATAATTTTGTGCCTTGTATGTTTGATTTATCTTATATTGTGTTCTCGATTGCAACGAATTAAGAAAAATTTATTTTCTAAAAAGTAGTCATTAAAATATGTAAAACGAGACAGCTTAAAAATATATGAGCAAGTTTTTTATGAAGGAATTATTATCTAACAGGCTTGGCCCAATTTGAGCCCATCAAAGACAGGTAGACTAGGGTGAGAATGGGATATTCCATAATTGGGCCTAGCCTTCACAACTTGTAATCAGTCCATTATACTAGTTGTTTTGGTTAATCTACCATATGTTTATAATTTTTGTCTCTAAAATATGATAATCTTAAACTTAAATCTCGAATACATCTTATTATTTTACATTTCAAGTCTACTCGACTTGCCAACTGTTCTCCGGTCGCTCTTTTTTCGGTTGCATGATAGATATATATAATAAAAAGGGTTTTTATTTGTCAAGGATTCGAAAGATAGGTCAACTATCAATTCAGGTCCTGAAAGATAATTTCTATCAATCCAGGATCTAAACAATTTGAAACTATCAATGAAAGACCGATAAATTCAAAATTATTATAGGGTCTATTTGAAAAATTGCAAAACCCACAAAATAAATTTATCTCGAAGTGATAAGTAAGAAAATATATGTCAAAAGTCTTTCACTACATTTTTTTTTTTTTTAATTATCTTGATATGTCTAAAATAATTAAATATGTACAATATTTTTTTTAAATATACAAATTAACAAAAAAGGTATTTACATAAGAAAAAAATACATTTTAGTGAAATATGTTAACATGAATTTAAATATTATGACGTCAAAATGAAATTGCTGACTTTTTTTAAAAAAAATAATTTTTTTCCCCGTATATGACTTAAAAAAAATTACAGATGTTTAAAAGAAAATTTAAAAAGTTAACAATTTCAAATATGAAGCTACAGAAAATTCAAAAAATAATAAATTTAAAAAAATGTCGTGAAACACTTTTGACGTATATTTCCACTGCTTGTCACTTTGAGACAATTTTTTTAATTTGTGGGTTTTGCAATTTTCCAAACATGCCCTATAATGATTTTGAATTTATGGGTGTTCCGTTGATAGTTTCAAATCATTTAGGCCCTGGATTGATAGAAATTATCTTTCAGGACCTGAATTGATAGTTGACCTATCTTTCGGGTCCTTGACCGATAAAAACCCTAATAAAAACGCTCCAGCTTTTGAACAACGATTGCTCATGCCCAACTGGTGTCCCGTGCAATTATTAAATAAACCTTCATTAATTTAATAATAAAAAAATACTAATTAATTATTGTTTTATATTATTGATTTTTTTTAAAAATTTTGTTTTATTTACTATTTTTATTTGTTTCATTTTGTTTTGTCGTAGATCTAATATAGTATAACTTATTTAACTAAAATGTACTCCCTCCGTCCCAGCTAACTTTGCATACTTTTCTTTTCGGTCCGTCCCATCTAACTTTGCACACCCTTAAAAAAGAAAACTCTCTCACAATCTCCACCCTCGAAATCTCCACCCTCAATCTCCACCTTTAAAAAAGTCAAAGATTCCCCAAAATCTGTTTTTTCTTAACATCCGTGTCAGGTCAACCGTGCATAGTTAGCTGGGACGGAGGTAGTATGATTTATTGACTTGAACAATTTTATTTGTAATTTGTAATTTTTTGTTATTGCTGATCTAATATAGTATAACTTGTTTAATAAAAAAGTATTATTTGTTTACCTGAAGAGAATTATTTGTAATTCGTTAAACTGTTTTTTTGTTCCTTTTTTGGCGGATCCGATATAGTATAACTTGTTTAATCAAAAAATATTATTTGTGTTAAGCTGAACAATGCTATATGTAATTCATTTTTTTTTCTTTTCTTTTCTTCTTGTTGCAACAAATCCGATATAGTATAACTTATTTAACCAAAAAATCTTGTTTATTTACCTGAACAATAACATGTATAGATCTTTTAATTTTTTTTACAAATTCAGTATTATATAACTTATTTATCAAAAAAAAATATATTATTTGTTTTACCTGAAGTCTAGAACAATACAATTTGTAAATTCAAATAATAATAATAACAACAACAACAAAGCATTAGGACACTCTTATTAGAACAATTTCAGAAAAAGCGTTATATTTATCATTTAATGGGACGCTTTTGTAGCACCTGTCCTATTAAGTGAATCATTCATATTATGGTGCATATCTAATATATAACAGTTTGAAGTATCGTAATGCATATATAGAGGTAGCAAAAGTTTGGCTCGAAATACTATTTAACGCGACAAATCCGACCCGATATGTCAAAAGCTAGATAGACCGTGGATCGGTTCGATAATTGTAATATATTACAGGAGAATAGATTCGGCTAAACTGACCAATTTTAAATCCGATCAAGTTTTTGCTCGGCTCAACCTGCCATATAACATTGGTTCGACGAACTGGGTCGGAACCCTCGAATTGCTACCGCTATTAATGGAAACTCCTAGTAGATTTTGACATAAATTATACTACCTCCGTCCCCCTCTAACTTTCCTACTTTCTTTTTTATTTGTCCCAACTTAACTTTCCAGCCCATAAATAGCAAATTTCTCTCACAATCTCCACCTTTAAAAATGTCAATGATTCCACGAAATCTGTTTTTCTTAACTTCCGTGCCCGGTTAAAGTAGGAAAGTTAAGACGGGACGGAGAGAGTAAATTATATATTGTTAGTAATTAGTATATGAAGGTGTATAGACAAAGTCGAGGCTAGAGTTTGACTCTATATCAGTAAGACGAAATTGCCACGTACACGGGTGCAATACATATAAAAGCAAAACGCCTCCAAGATACAACGACTTTAAAACTTCAGACCGCTGCACTACGAATCGAAAGTTATCGGTGAACGTACTCGGATATTTGGAACTTTCTGACTCTACTAATGCAGATCGGAAAGTTTTGAAAACTGAATGAACTTGTGAATTTTGAATGAATCAATGAAGTCTGCAGGGGCCTATTTATATATATATATAAGAGTTGTGGTGCCTTTTTGGAAAGACACATCTTCACCCCTTGGTGGCACCCTTTGGACTGGACCCACCAGTCCGCTGGGCCGTCGCACCCGCAGGCTAACCCACGCCTCGACGGGTCGCACGGTTCGACCTGGGTGAACCGCCCGGTTCAAGCCGGCCCGCTGGCACAACCCGGTCCACATCACCGAACCGCTTGACCCGAACCGCCACGAACCCGCGAGCCATCCGTCTGGACCACCTGCCAAAACTTTAAGGCTCCTCCAGCTCCTCGCGACGAGGCGTACGTGCGAAGTGCATCTCTAAAGCGACATGTGCGACGTGCGCATGTGGGCCCGGGCTCGACCATCCTCGAGTCCATTTTAGCCAAAGGCTAAAATCCCACTAGCATCCACCATAGGGGAGCACACTTGATAACTACTTATCAAATGCTCTATTAAATAAGGAATATCCACTTACTCCATTTTTTCTATGTGGGACAAGTTCTCATATGTTTCCTTCATAAACTCTTCAACTTCGAAGTTTAAGTTGCAACCTTTGACAATTAATATTTTATTCACCCGAAATTGATTTTGAGCATATTAATACACTAAATTCATCTACTCGAAACGTAGATTATGAATTTGCAACTTGTTTTTATTTTTAACAAATGGATTGGAACAATTAAATTGGTCAGTTTTTGGTCAAAACCCAAAATTCCAAACCAATTTCCAACATATATGCATTTTCATTTTTAATATTTATTTATATTTAAAAAATAAAGAGTATTGTTAATTATGACAAAATGGGACGCACTTAGTCCCCTTTTTCTTACTAAATGAAGATAGAATCAGGAAATCTCATCCTTCTTTTCTTCTTGTATGATCAACGATGGAATATAGGATTTGAGGATATGAAGCTAGAATCCACATTTTCCCGTCAACACATCCCCTTGCCCGACCAAGTGTGTGAAAGCCTCATCTCGCCATCGAATAGAATCTAAGAGTTTTGTTGCTCTACCTCTTTCCTCTTGACAATGGTTTTTCTAACCTTAAACCTCCGCAAGTAATCCACATTTTCCCGTCAACACATCCCCTTGCCCGATCAGCTATGGAACTTAGGAATTCAAGTGTGTGAAAGCCTCATCTCGCCATCGAATAGAATCTAAGAGTTTTGTTGCTCTACCTCTTTCTCTTGACAATGGTTTTTCTAACCTTAAATCTCCGCAAGTATACACTACAAGAAAAACGCTTATAAACAACGATTTTTAGTCGTTGTGTATGACGTAACCGAAGTGTTGTTGAATCCAGTGTCTTCTACTGCGGTAAAAGACAACGGTTTTAGACCGTTGTATTTTCAATTAAAGATAACGATTATGCGACGTTTTGTAACAGTTGTATTTACGAACAGCGACAACGGTCCTGCATCGCTTTATAACCGTTGTCTTTTAGCTATACAACAACATTCTGACAACGGTATATAGCGTTGTCTTTCTTTTTATAAACAACGCCCAAAAACCATTGTCTTCACAACTAACAACAAAGGTTATAAACCGATGTTTATCATAGTAGTTAAAGACAACAGTGGATTTCACATCACTTATGTTAAACTAAAGACAACATTTTAAATTCGTTGTCTTTTACAGTCATTGACATCAGGTTTTTTCCGTTGTCTATTACCTTTTTCAGTCGATTTTCACCCTTAGACAACAGGTTATATCCGTTGTATTTAAATTTAGAGAACAAAGTGTGTTATCTTTCAAAACTTTTATACATTATATTGTTTGTTGCTCCTTATCGGTTGTGTTTTATATTATGAAAAATAAACCAATCTTACTTTATTTTTTGTACAATTATAACATTAATTACAAGCAATAGTTAAGAAAAAGCAACACATATCTTAAAGACTTATAAATCAAATCCATAAACAATTGAACAATGTACCATGTCCATAATAATATTTGTCCACACAATACCATCTTAAAATTGAAAGTGTACCTTCAAAATCTGAATTTGACAATAGGTAAAAATTATAATAAAATGCTAGCCATAAACCAACTGCATCTTTGACTTGAAAAATGCATCTACAACTCCATAAGCTGCAAGTACAATCAGAGAAAATGAAAAATATGACTCAAGAAGATTCTAAACAACCCTTTTGTATAGCGCAAATTCATATTTATCAACACAAAAGCAAAAGATGTAAAGATATACCTTTTGTATTCATAAATATGCTGTTGGATGCATTATGCGCATTCAATACGCACTACATCAATATCAGTTGGAGAATAGTCCTCACTAAATGCAAACTGTGAGGCAAACAAGATTATTTAGGAAAAAAGAACCAAACAAATGAGAATTTTAAGATAGGTAGAGTTTATTACAATTAAATGAAGTGATGTCATGTCTGTTGTTGGTTCTTCATCAATTATTTGTCTCAGATATCGCATTACAAAAAATCCACATTGCTTGTCATCGGGCTGAGATGGGAGCTACATTAGAATCATGGGGATTAATAAAAAAGAACTAATCGGAACACATAGTCACAAGTTATAAATCTTACCTCCTTGAGTACTTCCCAAGTGGGTTGTTTTCTCCCTTTATTCTGATTTTCCATATTAAACATTCTCATTGCCCTTCGTTTAAAAAGAAAAAAAAAAGATAATCATAAAAGTCAATCTTTCAATCTCAAGAAAACTTGATTATTACTTACAAGTCCACAACATTTTTCCAAGTCTCATCAACAACCGTTGACTAAGGAAATCTAACAAATAGACGATCTCCTTATGGGAGTTGATGACTGTCAGAATCCAATGACCACTATACAAATTCAATAGTTTTAAGCATATAAAGATAACAAATTAAATCTATAGTTGAGAGCAATAATAATAATAATAATAATAATAATAATAATAATAATAATAATAATAATAATAATAATAATAATAATAATAATAATAATAATAATAATAATAATAATAATAATAATCTATATATATATAAACAAAATGGATTTATACCACAATTAGAAAATTGATGTTTTCCCGCCCATTTGCACATTCCATTATGAGAGAGAAAAAATGGGAAAATTATGTGATCTTGCAATGCATTAATGAGTTTCCGAAAAACTCTCTTTATCATGGAAATGTAGAAATATTGCAAATTTAATATATGTATGTTACCTCGATGATGTGTTAAAAGCCTGCAGTTCCATTTTGATGCTTTAATAGCGTATTTAAGTGCATAATTGATTGTCCCCTCGCTGTGCATAATAAAACATTATTAGTAAAATTGTTCCACTGAGAATAGCTTGACCTTATATAACAAACATTTACCTGGTCTTGAATTCAGATATGTTTAACAATGTGCCTTATGTCCCATTGAGATGATCTTTGACTGAAAAGGAAACAAATTAAAATCAAATGAATAATGGCGCTTTGTAAATGCTTAAATTAAATGAAATGAAATGCAGTGCTATTTTTCTACAAAGGTTATAAATAGCAGATTGGCTATATATGCATAAGTCATGGAGTATAATCATCACAAATCACATATCCATTTACATCAATACTACACTAACAATTCTCAAGAAAATAAATCCCACTGTTAAACAATCAACTCCGTAGTTCTATATATTTATTTATTTCTACATATTTATTTATTTCTAGAAATAAAAAATGGAACGAAGGTGTCTAATTAAGTTGTGCAGATAAACTGGAACTTGAATTGACTTTTTTTTTTTTTTAAAAAACGACATAAATGATCATTATACCTTAAAAATGATATATCATGTACCCAAGTAACTAAATGGTCCATTCAAACTACAAGAATAATCCAAATGAACCGAGAACCTCGATTAACAGAGGATTAACACCTTCCAATTTCCAACTATTATGTCTTCTGTATAGTTGTTCATAGCCTTTTCCAATTGAACTAACAGTAGATTTTGGATAAGCAATTGCAGTTATCATAAATTTACTTTATATCTATTGATATATATATATATATATGTAAGATAATTCAAATGCAAATTTATATTTTTCGTGAGGCTACTTAATATAAGGTGTATTTAGTATAGCCCTAAATAATATAATATACCTAGATGAAGGGATTTACTAATGGTAATCAGGAAATCATTATGAAATTAATTTTGTCAACTCTATATTGTATTATTATATAGAGATGCGCAATAGAAGTAATGATAATCCGAAAAACCTTATGAAATTACAATGTATTATCTTTAAGTATTTATACAAAACTGTGTATATATATATGGTATAGATATACAAAATTAAAAGTAATTATTATCTGGTAAGTCTTAAGAAATTACAATATGTCATTTACAGCATTGATATTAGATTTTACTCATTAATAAAAGTATTGAAATATTATCTATTTTTAGAGAGTATATATTGATAATAATATGGTATCTTTAAATCGTAAGAGGTGTATTCTAAGTCATATATATGTATATCTAATATATATAGATGATATATGTTGAGTTTATCTTGGATATATAAAAAGCTTTACTAAGATTTACAACAACTCTACGCTCGATCCAAAATAATTTAAAATTTTGAAAACAATTGAATGGATATTTAAAGGTATATGATATTCATTGAAAATCAAATCTTTTATATACGCATAATTATTACTCACAATTGTCGGATTGCATAAATCAAGACTTTATTCAACCAATATTATATATAATCTTATTTTGATAGCCTACTTCAGTTTTTATTATTTTAATTACAAAGATGTCATTACTAACATCTTATAAGCTCTATCATCTTATTATAACCAAACACTTCAACAACTTATTTTAAAAATAAGATGTTCTAAAACCATCTTATAAAACATTAAAGCTTATAAAATGTTTTAAATAAGCTCAGTCAAATACCGAAAGTTAACATATTGAGACCAACTTCAAATATTGGCCGAACTGTATAACACACATTCTAAATGTTAGGCCCACAATTTAGATAGTATTAGTTCTTTCATGTTACATTGGCTATAATACTTATATACAGAAAATTAAAAGTACATTTAAACATAATTTTTAACTGACTTTTTAAATTTATTTTGATTTTTTTTTTCTTCAGATTTTTAGAAAAAATTTGCTCCATCCAATTCGAATACTATTGGCTCTTCTTCCGAGAGTACCAGACATACCACATTTGGCATCATGAATCATGAAAATGGCTTCAGGGGCGGCCCTGGCGCGGTCGAGGCGGTGCCGCCGCACCGGACCCCCCGCCGGCCAGGGCCCCCGTTTTTTTTTTTTAATGTTGTTTATGTATATATCTGTATGTATATATGTAATATATTTATTACGGATGAGTAATTTTAATATTAACTGCTTTAGCTTAGATGGTTGGCACTATTAGGGATAGTGTTGCGCTTTAATGAGGTCTCAGGGTCGATACCTCATAGCGTTATATTTTCTTTTCAGTAGCTGTAGGTTGTAGACATGATATGTTAAAACATTGTATAAAAGGATATCGTGGTTGGTGTTGTAGTGGAGTTGGTTAGGCTTGGACGAGAACTTTGAGTGCCCTTTGAAGGGTCGCGAGTTTGATTCTCCCACGGTGCAAACGCACATTATTTTTGCTCTGTTCTCTCAAATGGGCCTCATTTTTTTTTCGCACCGGGCCCTTTGAAACATTGGACCGGCCCTGAATGGCTTGATGGCTTTAATATGAGATGACGAAGATCCGAAAAGAAAGACTACTATAAATATTGTCTATAAGGAAAAAAATTGCTTTAATATGAGATGATGAAGATCCGAAAAGAAAGACTACTACAAATGTTGTCTATAAGGAAAAAAATTAAAATCTGTAAACGCTATTTTCGATTTTGCTTGACATTACACGTCAATATATATTGATGGCTTATTTATATTATCTTGCTATTTTTCAATTTATCAGATTATATATTACGTGAATAAAAATGATGTTTCGTGATAAATTATTTTTCGAATTATCGGATTATATATTTTATTTATGTGTAAATGTACTTCTCTAATATCAACGAAATTTAGTATTGTAATTAGATTAAACTCTGTGGACTAGAAAAAATTTCGTGCATCGCACGGGCACAACAACAACAACAACAATAATAATAATAATAATAACAACAACAACAACTTTAAATATATAATAAGCCAAGTCATTCGGAAATAGTAAGTTGAAATTTTTTTCGCCCATTTTTTTTTAGTTACTTTAAATAGACGTGAATTTGAATTTTGAATTTTTAAAAATCCGATTTTATTATTGTGATTAAAATTTCGAATTATTTTTCACATCTAAAATTCAGTTACAATAAATTTGTAGATATATTTATAACAGAATTTGTTACACGTTTTTTAAAATTTTGAAATTTGAATTTAAAAAAAAATAAAAAATAAAAATAAAAAAACCTTATCCAATTACATAAATTCTCCTATAAATTCACTAAGTCTTCAGTAAATGAGAATCACGTTTGCCGCGGGATATTTTCTATTTCTTATTCATTTTGCAATAACTTTATTTCGCAATTATTTCCAGTGTTTCTATTCACATTTGTTGATTCGAATTTCTATTATTCTTATTTCTCCATCCATCTTTCATTCAGTGTCAACTTTGATAGGTATTTCACAATGGATGCTCCAAAAGGACTACCCGCAAATTAGAATAAGAAAAAATCAGCAATATTGAATCTTAATTCTGGTGAAAAGAACTTTGATGATTGTAGAATTCAAATCTATCTACCATCATCATTTTCTACGGTAATCATCAAAACAAATTTGATTTTTTTAATTTCTGTTATGTGGATTATCTATATTATTCATATATTGTGCTAAACTTTTCATTTTGTTTATAACATGTATACAGCCAATCCGTTTACAATATTGCGAAAAGATTAGAGATAATCAACATATTTGATGTTCAACCGAGATCGAAGAATAATTCTGATTTTATTGTAGTAGAATTCAATTGTTTATTAGAAAAATTGACAAAAATTTCCCGTAAGTTTGCCCTAATTAAGAAAATATCCTTTAAGTTTGGCACTTTTTTAAAATGTCTTCTAACTTACAAAAATTTGATAAAAATGCCCCGTGACCGCGACTGCAGGTTACCCATCAAGTCATCAATGAGCTGGCTGTTTTTTGCTTATGTGCCACTTAATTTTTTTTTTTTTTTTTTTTTTTTTTTTTTTTTGTGTTTTTCCTACTTAGTCACTTATTAGGATGGTAAAGAAATTAAAAAAAAAAAAATTATATACATATATATAAATTAATATAATATCAAAATTTAAATTTATATGATAATTAAATTTATATATTATTTAAAAGTTCATAGTTTTAAATTTTAATCTGAGAAATTATTTTAATAAATTATTTTGAATTAACCTAGATTGTAAAATATATAATGTATTCAAAATAAATTACAGAATAATTTAAAAACAAAAATATATATAGATATATGATTACTAAAATCTTTAGTATGAAATTAATTTTTTAAATTTTATCTATAAAATCAGTAAAATTATTTTAGTAAATCTTAAAGTAACTTGAACATTTTTAAAAGTAATTTAGAATAATTTCTCAGATTAGAATTTAAAACTATGAATTTTTAAATAATAATATATATATATATATATATATATATATATATATATATTTCTTTACCATCCTAATAAGTGACTAAGCAGGAAAAATAAAAATAAAATAAAAAAATTAAGTGGCACATAAGCAAAAAACAGTCAGCTCATGGATGACCTGATGGGTAACTTGCAGTAGCCGGTCACGAGGCATTTTTATCAATTTTTTGTAAGTTAGAAGGCATTTTTAAAAAGGGTCAAACTTAAAGGATATTTTGTTAATTAGGGCAAATTTACGGGACATTTTTACCAATTTTCCCTATTTTATATTCTATACAAATCACTTTATGTAGCTTCAATTGAAATTCTAATTTTGTTCCCCTTTTTTTTTTTTTTTTTCTGTTATTACAATATATGTTTACAATAAAATGACGTTGACAAAACTCAAGCAACAACGTTTACTATATGCGGTAGATTTAAGAAGAAACACCCCATATACATTATATGTTAAATTGATTATTTCATCTATTGCAGAAATATTTATATAATATATTGATCTATTGCACAAATGAAATCACATATAAATTTGAACTAATATTACTGAATGATCAGCAAAATCAAAACTCGAAATACACGTGATTTTAAAATTATAGGAATATGAATTATAATTATGATGTGTATCTATTAATATAAGAATCAACATATCTTTACCAAAAACAGGATCTGTTTTATCAATCTTTTGATATACAATAATATGTAATGTTCAATTGAATATATCTGTTACATAATTGACAAATCATTCCAAATCTTTTAGATATGATTTCTGATTTCTTAATTTGCCAATAAAATCGCCATCCACCTAACAATTATTCAGAAAAATCAATCAGTTTTCTACTATGTCTACAGATACAATTATGGTTTTCAGTTTTCTATGTTTACGGATACAATTATTATGGTTTTCAGTTTTCTACTATGTCTACGGTATGTCTACGGGTACAATTGTTTTCTACTATGTCTACGGTATGTCTACGGGTACAATTATGAAGATTATAGTTTCTGTAATATGTACAGACGGGTTATTTTTATGAAGATTATAGTTTCTGTAATATGTACAGACGGGTTATTTTTTTATATGGCCAACTAACACACTCCACCAAAAAAGCATGCTACATATATTTTTTATTCCTTCCTCGCCTCTTATTTCACAAAATCAGTTTTTTTTTTTCCACTATAAAATATTTTTTTTCTAAAATTATTTTATCCATAAATTAATTTATTCGTTTTATTTCTACTCTCTAGAAAAATAAAAAAAAAATCACTATGACAGATTTTTTTTTCCGAAAGTAATTTCATTCGTTTTTTTTCTTCTCTCATTTCTCTCCCAATATCTTAATATTAAATTATAATAGATTTTGGAATAGATCATACCGATTAACAATAATAAACAAACAACGAAGATATACAATCCAGTATTGCAATACAATTTAATAAGATTGAGTATAAAGTATTTTATTAGTTATACAATTTAATAAGATTGAGTATAAAGTATTTTATTAGTTTAGTTCATTAATTTTTCTTTATGTCTATTAATTATCTAAATCCAAATCCAACTTTATTTGTATTAATGAGCTCATCATATGGATTATGAAGATTCAGTTCATCCTAAAATAAAATTGTATTTTCTCTGTCTTTCTTAAAATTTATTTCTAATAGAGGATATCTTGTAGGTAAATTAATAAAATTTTTTATATAAGAAGATATTTTGTAGGTAAATTAATAAAATATTTTATATAAGAATAATTCTTAAGATTATTTGTTTCTCAATCCTATTAACTGATATTAGATTTGAAACTTTTTGTTTCTCAATCTGTTCAATGATATCGGATTATGAATTATGTATGTTCACTTTATTTATTATTATCAATCAGTGTGATCTATTAAAAATTTATTATAATTTAATATGAATATTTTGATAAAAACAAGAGAAGCCAAAGAAACGGATGAAATAAAAAAAAAATTAATTTTCTGGAATAAGATACGAGGAAGAAATTCGTGAAAAAATTAAAATGTATTTTTATTAGTGGAAAAAATTGATTTTCTGGAGTAAGAGGCAAGGAATGAATAACATTGCAAAAGAACACAAAAAAATTCTTTGCAACAAATTTTAACTATTTTTTATATATATATATTATCAAATAAAATGCATTTTTAATAAAAAGTATATTTCATATTAATATTGATTTACTCTTAAAAAAAAATAGCCCGTGCATTGCACGGGAGCATTTATTAGTAGTAATAATAATAATAATAACACCACCTCAAAACCAAAAGCAGCAGACTTTTGTGCTTGCAATTTTATTTAATTTTCTAGAAAGAATTGCTTGATACTACCTATTTAACTAGAAAGAATTGCTTGAAGTACTTTATTTTAAAGATTTTCAAGTCAAATTCTTTATCTAAATGTTGAGACCAACAAGTTTCTGGGAACGAAGTATTTTTACTTAATTTTATCGAAAGAGCTATCAAGGAAATCGAACTCACTCGTATCACTCGTCCAACAAAGAAGAAGGGTACATAAGATAAGAAATTATTGAAAGGTATCTTGATTTATTTTAGAATAAGAGTAGAATTTACTTTAAGACTTTTAATACGAATTTTAGTCAATAATTTATATGAGTTTATTTGTATACATATAATGTAATCAAAATACTTTTATAAACCCCTACCATAACTTTTAGTGTAATCTTTATAACATATGAAGGAAGGGATTGCACTAACTATTTATCTTCCAACTTGATTATGTTATTTAAATTTCACTGATTGATATTACATTATATTAATAATATTACATGTTACTATCGTTTGTTAACATATAAATACTACATGACAAGTAATATTATGCTAAGTATAATTAAGTGTATTAAATAATTAAAACCTAACTATTGATTATTAGACATCTATATGTACCTAAACTAGTGACCGACACCTAGCAGTTAAAAGTGAAGGATAATGTGACTCACACAACTCCACGTCTATCTTCTTCTTATCTAGGGCATTAAGCATATCATGATTTTTTATATTCCACTAACTCACTCATACCTTACCCACGTCAACATCTTTCAAATGGCGGCCACCTCTTTTTACATGCATGGAAGGCAGATATACAAACAAAGCTTCTTAGAAGCATAATAGGAATACCAACTTTTTAAAAATAGAAAACATCAAACCTAATTAAAAATACCAACTCAAAACTTACGAACTACAGGAGTTCAGAGTTACATTTTTTTGCATGATGACTACAACAACACACTTGAAAAGATAATTTGATTCAAAGTAATAATAGAAGGTTATGATTATTCATCCACACATATTATAAAGGAATTTAACATCTAAAATAATAACATCATAGATATAATATATTTATTAATTGAAACTTCACACAGACCTTAAAAAGAGCCTCCCTACCAGACAATACATCAACAATTTCCTTCAACACAAATTGAACGTATTACCCTGAAGAAAGTTAGCAGGAAAAACAATTTAATCACAGAGTATAGGGTCCTTCAATTAGGATCAGAGAAATATAAGTGCTATCCAAACACTAAGGGTCCGTTTGCTTAAGACTGGGTTGGGTGGAGGAATTAATGAGTGTGCTTTATTGGGACTCGGTCCTCTAAATTTACTGAGTCAATTCTAAAGCAAACGGACCCTGAGCATCACCTATTCAATCCATTGATAACAGATGATAAGCTACCTGACATAGAGTAGCTCCAGCTGGTCCTTTAATGATTCATAAGGTTCTTCTGTGAAACTTGTGCAAACCAAGTACATAGGTCCTTTCACAAGAAAAACAGCCTACAATATAAATCTGCCACATTATATATTACTTATCCATTCAAAAGGAAGCAGATGAATCTAGATACTTCTCAGTTAGGACAAATCGACAAATGGAACTTCACCACACATGCATATAAAGGTGGTTTACGCGATATAATCTTATTTTTATTATTCTAATTCATATTCAAATAAGCTATCTTATTGCAGTACCAATTATGTTTCCTTAGAGAAGCAACAAACAATCAGAACAGAACAGGGAAGAAGTGGGAGGGACAAAAAAAGTAATCAAGCATATACAAACATGCATAATAAAAACATGTTCACCACCCTACCAAAATGCTTGCAACTAAAACCATGGACACTGCAAATGTATATTATACCAGGCCTAGGAATCAAATAAGAGACATGGAAATAGCTAAAAATCTAGCTAACCTCATTAGGATAGCGTTTCCCAGAAACCCACTGATCATTGGACCCCGAAACGCCATGGTTTTTGACCTCTCGAGTCTCATTATTATCTTCGTCACCATCATCGATTTCATCACTGCCGCTGGAGCTTCCAATCTCACCAGCGTAGCCGCTGCTGCTCGGACTCAATGGCCGCTCAAATTCATCTACCTCTAAATTATTTCCCCACATAAAGGGAAATCTCTCTTTGATTCCCAAAGACTCTGCCTTCGAATTATTCTCAATATGCTAACTTGCTTCCTCTGCTCCAATTTCTTCACTCAACAATCCATTTATAATTCCTGGATGCTCCAACGAGTGTTCTTCAGCTTCTTCCACTTCATCTTCATTGTCGAGTGTCGCCACTGGGGAACGAGAGGATACTGAAATTGAAGCCAATTGATTCTCAAGGACATCAATCGACTGGTTGATCAAGTCCGGATTCACGTTAGATTCCGGTTCCGACTCCCGAAGCGTCTCCAACTCAATTTTGGTGTCCGAATTAGGGTTCCGATCATCTCCATTGGAAGACGAACTCGTGGACGATGTATTGCCCTTTTGAACTCGCGGAAACGTCTCCGACTCAATTTTGGTGTCCGAACTAGGGTTCCGACTCAATTTTAGTATTGAGCATCGCCCTTTTGAAGGTATAGCTCATTTTTAAGATTTTGATATTTAGTTTTATATCTCACAGTATTTCATAATGTGCTATTCAAGCCTTCAACAGAGTTTAATAATTTTATCAGACATTTACTATTCCATTCCTTTCAAAATAAGTATCGTTTTAATATTCTTTTTTTTAAAGTTAAGGACTTATAAAATGGTAAATATACCCATACAAAGTTCATTTAATTTGATATATTTTGTGAAATAAGGAAATAATAAACTAAATTCAGTAGGTTATTAAGGATAAGATTGAAAGAATCATGACTTTTTTGTTAACACGAAATTTTGATCTTATCAATATCCTTATTACTTTAGTTATATATATATATATATATATATATTTGAATATTTGTGAAGCTTTTGGAAATATTTAGAGGGTACAAAGAAGGAATTTGTCGTAGTTCAGTTGATAGAGCATTTTGTAACCCAGTCAATTGAGATTCAATTCTCACGAATCACATCCCAACAGGGATTTGTATTTAAAAAAAAAAAAAAAAAGAGAAAAAGGGGCACAATAGGTGGCCCACTCTTTTAAATTTCTAAAGTAACGTAATTTATCTACTATATTAAATTTAGAGCCTAATATATGAGAATTTGCCCTTTAACAATATCAAAGTGTGTCTCCTACTAAATATAAAATTTGTCTCGTCTTAGAGTATAATTAAAAAAAAATTACCCCAAAACGAACACCAAATTTTTTTTATAGCTGGACCCCCCTCGGTAATATTCCTGGGTCCGCCACTGATAATAATGATGGGCTTATGTATTAATAGCTCGGAAATTAGAGATTCTATATTAAAGATCCAAGCAACTTTCTGAAAACCATCAGTTTGTAATTAATAACTTATTTTGTTTTTTTTTTTATTTAACTTATTCAGTCATATGTAGAGGTGGCAATTCGGGTGGCCCGCTGCGGTCGGCCATAGCCCGTTGTGACAACGTCAAATTTCGGGTTGGACTAGGTCGGGACGATCCAAAATTTTATTGGGCCTAAAATTAGTCGGCTTGGCCTAGCCCAGTTTTATAGATATTGGACATTGATGTATTTGCATTCGAAATATATACGAATAATAAAATTAATTCATAATTAGATTTGAGCTCTTATTTTTCAAATCTGAATCAAGTTATTTTAATTCGAACCGTGAATCAAATAAAAAAGGTTCGCTTTACCATTAAAATTTACTTTTATGAGGTACTCAAAGTTAGTTTTTATTATTATTATTATTATTATTATTATTATTATTATTATTATTATTATTATTATTATTATTATTATTATTATTATTATTATTATTATTATTATTATTATTGTTATCATCATCATCATCATCATCATCATCATCATCATCATCATCAGTTATGCTTCTAGTTTCTTATCTAATGTAAATCTTACTATATATTCTCCATTATGATTTATTTAAAATATTTCTATTTAAAAAAATAAATAAATAAAGTTGGATCAGTTTCAGATTAAATCGATTTTAAACCACACCCGTCAGACTGCTCCGGTCGGACCAATAGAAAGTCGTGCCAGCCCGGTCTATTTTTCGGGTTGGGCGGGTTAGCACGTCGGGTTGGGTTCATTTTGACCTCTAGTCCAAATTAATTTAATAAAATATAACATTTTTTTATGGACGGAGTGACAAGAAATGAATAGGAAGGTTCGACCTTACCATTTATAATCTCTTCCTTTTGAAATAATTTACTAGTAATGAACGTTAAAAATAGATTTTTTTTAAAATATAATTAATTAATATTTTTTAAAAAATGTATATGTCTCCTAAATGTTAGAATATGATAATATATAACAAAATATGCGAATAGCCGACGGTGCGAATAGACAACGGTACTGAAACTGTTGTTAATATTGTTGTATTTCAACTTCTTCTTATGCACAGAGATGACGGTTCCTAAATTCGTGGTCTAAAGCGTGTCTTTTAGCGTAATAACTTGCTATAAGACAACACGTTTGAACCATTGTAAATAGTGTTGTCTTTTAGCAAGAAAAGGTAGCAATAGACAATATTAAGTTAGAATTGTTGTTGTTGTTGACAAAACTGTTCTCACTCGGCGCAATTTTGTTGCAAAAAGACAACACTTTCACAACCATTGTAAAGATTGTTGTCTTCTAGCGAAAAAATCTGCTAATAAACAACAATAGAGCAAAACTGATGTCTATCTTCACATGGCCGTTGTCTATCAGCGCATTATTGCGCTAATAGACAACACTCTTTACGAAAATTATTGTTGACGACTAAAAGACAATAATTTATTACAAAAATCGTTGTCTTTGCAGTGTTGTTAATCAGCATATTTGTTGTAGTGATACGGTGTAGGTATAGGTAGCGGTAGTCAATGTCGATCCACAGGAACTGACGCTAAGTGTAGTTCAATACTCCAAATATTCTAAAACTCTCCTAATTAGACTCTAGATAAGTGAAGGTTGTTTGTAGACTTAATACTAGTTTAACTAAACGTACTAAATAAACAGACTAATGAGAATTCTTGGAAAGCAAGCAATCGAATATTAAGGAAAACTTAGATGGGTAAGATTATATTCTTGAGTATAAATTTCAATTATGAACTCTTATGCAAGATTAACTAAAAATTCTAGACTTTTAAACCAATTATGTTGTGACGGCACGTATATAAATCTAACCCTTCTTCCGAAGCGATTAAATTGTTGATCAATTAGGACTACTCATTCTCCCGAGACGACCAGTCCTAAAGACTCTCAAAAGTCCCTAAGCCGATGCCAACACAATTATCTCACTTCTTTCGGACAATTTCGACAACTACGCTATGTGTTGTAGATCTATTAACAATTCCCTCATCCCAAAGCAAAATTGCTAAATGTGTAGATGTATTTAAGTGATCAATTTAAATAAATCATGTGAAGGAATTAAACATATAGATAAACAAACATACAATTGAATTCTAAAATTAAAGATAAAATCAAGACATAATTATTCACAATCTACTTGATAATCCTAAAATACAAAACGTGTGAAGTGGTGGTAACGGGGTTTAATTCTTCCGTCAATTTTGCTCTGCGAACATCATAGGTTGCATCTTTTAAAAAATTCAAAGATGACTAACTATGAAGTGGCAAGATGCTGCTTTTTGAATTGTGATGTTGGCAAATTGCTAACTTGTTCGGCCTTGATGCAAACTCATGAGAAGCCCAAGTTACTCATTTAGATGATGGTAACAGTAATTTGCTAATTATGACCAAAGTTATCACATGACATATTTGGTGTGTTGTTAAAACAATTACGGGCCTAGTCAATTTAATTGTAGTTTCTCCGGATTTAACCAAATCAGTCATCAAAGAATAATGAGACATGTCCGAGAGGCATGTAAAAGTTTGAATAACTTCAAAATAAAGATAAGCCAATTGAAAAATTGGGCTTAATTTAAGTTTGAGGGCCTGAATAAATTTTGGGACTCGACTTAATTGGAGTATGAGGGCCTAAATAAAATTTGGACTCATATTATTGGGACTTTATAAAGTGAGACGCGAATCTGCCGGTATGCAAATAGACACCCAATTTAATTGGATGGTGGGAATTCTCATATAAATAAAGACCGAGTAGGCCCGACGAGTTGGGATTTCGATGAGACTTTATTTTAGGAGGATATTTTGGTTGAGATGAAAAATCAAAATTCCACATCCGTTAGACAAATGGGTGGTCGTGCGTATATGTGTGGAAAAATCTCCACCACTACGAGGCAATTTGGGATAAGCCCAAATTGCGAAGTAGTACGGCTTCGGTGAAGCCCAAAGAGGATAAATGTCCTATTGAATAAATGGATACCCACATCAACTCAAGGAGTCATAAAAGTGGTATTGTCCTTGAAGAGGACAAGAGCCCAACTAGGTGGATGCTAGTTCGTTGGGCTAAAAGTTGTGTTATCTTTGAAGAAGACATAAACCCAACTAGGTGGATGCAAGTCCATTGGGCTAAACTGTAGACATAAATTCAACTGGTTAAAGGATTTGAGCCCAACAAAAATTGGATACAAGTCCAATAGGCTAAATCTTTGATAGTTGAAAAAATTAGTGGTGTAGTTTTCAGACTTCGAGATAAGTCGCTCAATCTATGGATTGATTACTTATGATATGGCCTAGACACCCCAATATGAAAATTAAGCTCCATATAAATATGAATTGTGAAAGCGATAAAGTTTGTTGCATAAGTGTTTAACTGTGGGGTGATATGGTCTTCCACATAAGTGTTCAAATGTGGGGAGTGTTCATCAAAAATAAAAATGTGTCTGAAAGCTAGAACTGGAGGCCATAATGCAGCCTGATCTCCAATAGAAGAATATGGATCCATGAATAAATTTTGAATGAGAGTCAACTATGCTGCATGTCTAAGGGGAATGAGTTCAAAACCCACACACCAAGACCGGGCATGGAGGTAACTCAACCATGATCAGTGGAGATCCCATAAACATGGTTCAATGAGACAACTAAGTTATGAACAGGTCGTTTGGGTACTTGAAACTCGAATGTGTTTAGTCTAAAACTTGGAACTCATTCAAGCTTATTCCCATAGACAACCAAGGGCTTTCCTGATGATGTGTGGTAAGGCTAAACGATTACGCTTTTAATGACTCATGTACCATATGTGGTGGGGTATTTCATGTTACCCTTGGATTAAGTCCTAAAAAGAGGTCACCTATATAAGTGAGAAGTGAAGCCGCTTCAAGTTGAACACTTATGAATGCAAGATATGGTCCACGGCCCTTAACGTACACAACGTGATAACTGAAAGATATCATAATTGACATTGTGTGAATGTTATTATCTTGGTGGACACAAAAAGCTGTCAGTTCAAGACATTGCATTCACTAAGTCGCGAGTATATCCGATAGCATCTCACAAGGGAAGATTCAAAGTCGAAAGCTACCTATCTAGATGCAATGGTGGTTTGTCATGACTTTCTTGTGTGTGGCAGTTTGGAATACATGCATTAGTTTTCATTCATGTTGGGGTTGTGTAGAAGTTAGTTTTGGAAGGTTGGTGTTGACCGATCTTTGAGCAGTTCTAACATTGAAATAATTTCTTCCGTTCATGTGGGGATTGTTGGAATTTCGGAGTATGAATGGAGAAGTGTCTATTAGACTAAAGGGTGTCTTGAAAAGTTGCGACTACTCAAGTGGAATAGGTGCGAAAGAAAGGTCGTGAACGTTTGTAAAATGGTGCAATCTAACCATAGATCATGACATTTTGTTAAGAGGTACGATCTAACGGTTGTGATTGATCAAGTTCAAAGGGTGCAAATGTTCACAAAATGACGCCTAGAAGTCTATAGATAGGCCTTATCATTTGCATCTCCAATCAACCAAAATCACTCGTAGAACTTGTCGTATACAACGACAATCACTACAGTCTGCATTTATCATATTATGCAAATTGTGGTCTGAGTCTTTTTAGTCTACAAGAGTAGTTCGCCAAAAGCTTTGGTTTTGTTGTGCTTCGAACCCAAAGCTAAAAGTCGTTGTATCTTGGGGATGATTGTCGAAGACCGCGAGCACTTGGATGTAGGACAATATCGTATTACAGACAGCGAGTCAATCTCGTGCTTCTACTTTGTCAGTCCTGTCATCTTTTAGAGTCATTTTCAAATACACCACATTAATATTTTTTTCCAACATAGTCGAACCTATGTTCTGATTTACTTCAGATTACATTTTTATTTGCTTCTTTCTTAATTTTCTTCAATTCACACAACAAGTCTTGCAAAACATTGATAGCTAAACGAGTTCACCGAACTTTCTTTGAGTCCCTTCTCAAAAAAGCACTTCTAATGCGTTGAAACAAGGATTAGTGCACACCAAAATAACTTCCACCCTCACTTAAAAATAAAACGAGCTCAATATGTGAAATTAATAAAAACTAATGAACGTGCTCAAACTCTCAAAACAAGCTTTAAAACAACAGAATAAAACATATAAACATACACACACGGCGAAGAAGATCACACGTTTGTCATGTATAATAATTGCACGAAACTTGTAGTTGTAGCTAGAGGCAAAAATATCACGGCACTCAACAATGAAAGATATGTACTAAACTTGTTTGTTGACACGCCTCTTTTGAAAAGTCTTCATGTATCAAACTCTCTCGGCAGCCCACTAATTAAAATTCTTTGTTCGTTTCATAATCATTAGATTATTATATCCACCACTTTGGGTGCGTTTGCTAAAGGCTGGAAAGTACTGAATTAGTATTGACTAAATAAGTATATGAATGTATTTTACTAGAATTAAATCCTCTTAATAAATTGAGGGTAACCCAAAATAAACACACCTTTTGTTAGCTGCCAAATAGATCAAATTATTTGCGCTTCTTCTGCTGCACAACTGTTGCAATCTTGCAACCAGGGGGCATTTCAGTATTTTTACTTTGTAATGGGTCCCATGTAATTATTTTGTATTTCTTTAGTTTAGGTAAGTTATCCACCTGTGAAAGAGTGACATAATTCCATAAACACTCTTACCCCCATTTCATCCCTTCCGCCGGTTAGAGAGAGAGCCATTTTCCGACCTTCTTCTTCTTGCTCTACAGTTATACTTTGTCACGACCGGGAGATGTTGTTATCGGATCTGGATTTCTAATCCTCTACATTTCATACCTCCAAAAATACTATTTTTTTTCTTCAGTCTTTTACGATTTGGTTCTGTCAATGCAATTGCTCGAATGAAAACCCCGTCTATTTTTTGTTGCAGAATAGGAGATCCCGTGACAGCTAGCAGAATCCGATGGTGAGGGTATGGTAGATACCTAATCTTTCCCGATTCTTGAATTTGTCTCAGGTTTGTATAATACTCGAGGTGATTGTTCCATAATTTGGGGCCGATTCAGTTTCAGTACATGTTGAAAATCGTGTGATTTAATTATTTTACATTTCTGATTGTTATTCTCCGTACTGTTCATTTTATTATTAGATTCTGTATAGGAATTGCTATCCCTTAATTGTGATATCGCTTAACTGGTATAATTGGTTTAGGGCTTGTTGAAGAACATAGTGGTTTGAAATTGATGTTTTTGGTACCATGTAGTATCTAATTTACTGGTGAGCGTATTATCTTAACTTGTCATTTTCCTGGTCGACTTTCAATTGACGCTATCTTAATCCATTAATTCTTCATTTGGCATTATCCATTTACCCTGCGCATAATTAAGTCCATATTGCCTGTAACTTCTACCGGCGTGCCTGACCAATTGCCCCTAAGAAATTTGTTAGTATGTTATGTTCATTTTGGTGTGGTAGACGTTCAATAACCGCGGGCATGTCAGATCTTATTTGTTTGTTATTTTGTTTTAAATATGTTGTTATATTTAGTAGACCCGTACAACCGTCGTGAACAGATTGGTAGCATTAGTCCTTATGCACCATTACTCATTAATTTCCTGTTCTGCCGTGGGTAATCTGAGGGAGAAAGTATGCGCGTTGATGGGTATTTCTTCTTCTTTTTCTTCTTTTCTCTTTTCGATGTTATCTGAGTTTTCATTTTTTTTTTCTTTTTTTGGCAATCGGATGGGGGATCTCTGAAGCAATAAATCCATCTGCTCCTCCAAGAAACTAGAAGTTAATTCGGTAGCACTCTTCGGCTAACGGTAAGCTTTATCTTTACTTTATTTGCCATCTTTTTCAATCTTCTGCATTTTAAATGTTGAAATTGATTTCTTTTCTCTGACAGAATCGAGAATGGAGGACAAAAGTAAAGCCGAGGTTCTAGTAAAATACGATTTGAATGCGAAGTGGGATGCCTGTCTCGTTTTAGGCGTTTGCCTGGTTTGTATACTTATCATTCGCCTGCGGTTTCACCGCACTTCTTCTCTTTCGTGACTGTTTCTTCAATTATTGAAATTCAATTTCTATTCCGCAATCATCAATGCAGAAGTAGCCAATTATAGTTTTTGAGTTTGGTAAATTTTACATTTAGTTTTTCGATCAGTATTTCTCAGTTTAGCAGGGGAAGCATGTTTTAGTTAAAATGATCGAGTAAATCGTTTTGATATGCGCATGATTGCATTAAGATGATGTTAAATGGTTAATGTTGGATAAGGTTAATACAGAGTGTTGATTTTCTTTGTTTTGTTAGTCATATTGATCTTTTGAGTTCATTGAAGTTAACATTTAGCTTCTTGATCGATGTTTCTTAGCTTAGCATTGGAGTTCATGTTTTAGTTCAATTGAATTGAGTAGATCGTGTCGATATATGCATAATTGAATTAAGCTGATGTTAAATAGTTATTGTTGGATAAGGTTAGTGCAAAATTTATGCTGATTTACTTAGTTTTGTTTAGTCACTTTGGTGCAGTAAATAGTATAGTTTTCATTATGGTTGAAACATCATATTAAATATCCATTTCATACCTGTCTACTTGATGTTTGTTTTTCTGAAATTTTGATGGGGAAAGTAGCTTAATGTTACTAACTTTTAAGCTACTTTCGGTTTGAAGGATTTGAATTTCAAGTATTTGAAATAATAGAATTCCAGATTTCCAAACTTTAAATCCACCAAGGAATTTGCTGTTTTAGTGTACAAATCCACTCTCAAATATTAAATCCAGCAAAGTGTTAATGGTTGTTATTATGTTATCGATCTTATTGGCTTATTTGAAGAGTAAATAGACTGATTTGGCCGGTCAGTGTAAATACCAGAAGATGGAATAAAGACTATGGGGGTGACAAACGGATTACCGGAAAGAGCAATCATACTGTTTGCTTATATTTGCTTGGAAGTTAGGTATTGCATGATTTATGATAGTGCACATCTCAATTCCTATCTCGGATTCTGTGAAATCTATGTGCTATTTCACAAGAAACCAATAAAATCTGTATCAATTCCATATAGGAATTTCTTTTGGATTATTTGGTAGTAGTGCATAATAGACTCGGTTTATGCAATATTTCATGGATGAAAATGAATAAAAGGGATATTTAACCAATTCAGATTTCATGCACTGAATGATCCTTGATGGACAATATGGGAAGTTAATTTTTATCATTTTTAAGTGCTTAATTGTTTCGAGAATTTTGTGGGCTTCAGGCAATTCAAAATTCTTATATAGGATTTTTATTGAAATAATTCATTTGATTGGTTGATTGAGATCGCCAGTGGAATTGATATTCTATGTTAAGGAAGCGAGATATTTCTTTGTTGTGATTATTTTCTTCTCCTCTATTGAAGTGTTATTTCACTATCTTATAATTTTTTTTTTCTTTTTTACTACAAGGGGTAATTGATCTAAGAATCAATGAAAGGAGGTTAGATGTAAATTTCTGAATAAAGATCAGAATAACTTCAAACAAATTCAAAATCATGTTCCACCATAAGAGCAGAATATAAGAGTGCTTTGATTGTCGATTTTTCAATTACTATTTTACAATTCAGGCCAACTTAATTTAACATTATGGTTTTATTTTCTAGGCTATGTATTCTTTCTATTAAGTTTCATGTATGATATGTAGAGTTATTCAGGGGATCATATTCTACAACTTAGAATGAGTGCCAAAGGGCACATTAAGAGGCCTGAGTTAGTGAGTGAAGTGTTGGATTAACCTTTATAATTGTTTTATTTATTTTGGGATGTAATGCATTGCAAACGTTTTCTGAATTCTATATGATCCTGAACTATTTTACATTTTTTACTGTTTGAACATTGACCAAACTATATTATAAATTCATCCTACCTTTAATTCGTTGTTCTATTTGTCATTTCACAATATTGTTATATTATACGATCAAAGTTTAGTCTCACCCCGTGCATCGTAAGAGTGGACAACTAGTAGTGTTAAAAAGGCTACAGTGTCAATATAAAAATAAAACAATAAACCTAGAATAACAACTTAGAATAACGAAGGTTTGAGTGAACATCAACAAACTATCTCAAACGCACATCGTTCACACTATGTGGCAAGATAAAGAAGGCACTTATAATAATGATTGATACATTTACCAACCTCGACATTCATTTCAGAGTTTACCTATTGAGGTATTCATTTCGTCATGAACTTGGATTTACGAGTATTTGTTGAATGTTTAATTTCTGGTGTTTATTATTTTTGTTAAATCGGCCGATTTTTGTTGCAACTGATGGGTGTTTTTATTTACTTACCTTTTTCTGACTTTGATATTTTGGTGAATAAATAAATTTTCTTCTCACTCATAAGCTAGAGTTTGCTTAAGTATCTAATATTTCAACTATTTATAGTGATCAAAATCACTCTTGTTCCCAATACTACCTAATATTGATTTTAAACAATTTTACCACAATTTTAATTTCTAATCACTTGTAAAAAGGATAAGCAAAGGTAGCCATCCGGTAATAGCCAAGTTCTTGAAAAATGAGCTCCTTTTGACTGTTGTGACTTTTGAGTTGTTTATTTCAATTTATTTTATTCTAGATTTGCTTTCAGGACATGCAGTATATTGTGGAAACGCTGCTTATTCTTTTTTTTTTTTAAGTGAGATATTTGTAGAACTATATAAGAATTTGCAATTTAGTAGTGTAATTAACAATATAATATATGGTTATTTACAACAACCATGGACTTTAATGCAAATTTGTCAATTATGATTTCCAAAATCACCAATCAACACACAAGATGATTAAATCTTTTTATTTTTAATGAGATGTGTCTAAAACAAAAGTTATAAAATAGTGATAACATCCAATGGCCAGTATATATAAAACTGCAAACAACAACATTGTGGAGTACAATAAAAGCACAACATCAATGAAAACCCATTAAATAAATGCCAAGAGCAACAATTCGATGCAGTGTCTATGGCCAATAGCAAAAACTAACAAAAATTGCATAAAACAACAGAAGGGTAAACAGATGATTGTAGGTTCCCTTTAAATTTGCTAGTTAATATACTGTACATTTTTTGTTGCTCCTGAAAATTGGGGACGATGAGCACCCATCTACTTTCTTTTGTTTTTTGTCCTTCCGTCCGGAGCTTGGTCCCTTACTTTTTGAAATTTCAAACCACTTCTCTGCATCAGCCTCCATCCGGCTTTTCAGTATATTGCTGTCGTGAGACAAGATCCACAACATCGCTTTAACCCTCAAGTCTTGGCTAGCCCCCTGCAATTTTTATTTTTTAATTTTGTTTAGTAGTTGTCATAGGTTTCATGTTTCATTATTCTTGGCTTTTTAGTGGGTTTAGGGTTTTATTACCTCCAACTCCTCCACTCCCTCTTCTTTACCACTGGTGCCACTTGTGTTCGACATCTTTCTGGAACGCTTCATATTTTTTAGGACGTACATACCACAATCGTACCTACATTTAGTGTTCATGGCAAGTGTTAATATGAGTGGGTGTAAACATGTTTGTCCATTCTTAGTGGTATCCATATGAACTTACGAGTTGAATTGCTTGGGGCCACCTATAACAATGCAGACTTCGTAAGTCCTTAAATCTCCCAATGTGTGGTGCTCAATTTCTGTACCATACTGCTCCTGCAACATTCTCAGCTGCAGAAGATGGTGGAATTAGTATCCCGAACTCGGCCAAGGTGGAGCCACATTGTGTTAAAATTAAGGCAAAACTTACTAGGATATCAACGACCGACTTTGTATTATCGTCCAACGTGGTGACGCCTGGTAAAGAATCTTGTACTTCAACTTCCTTCATTAGCAAGTCAACAATGACTAATTTGAAATGACCCGTGTTGGGAAAATGTAGGGGTATTACAATCTGTAAAAGTCAGAGATTCACAATACATTTGTTAGAAAAGTTAAAATTATTTTGCTCAAGTTGACATTTTGATTCTTTAAGAGTAACTGGCCATTAATCCCTAATCAAATATATCCATAATATATATGTAGCAATATGTAATTACATTAAACTAGCAATTTGCCGATTAATATAATATTAAATTACCTTTTTAATTGAACGGATGTCCCCCAACAAAAATCCACCCTTAACCTTCATTCTTTCAAATTAGAATTTAAAACCTTGCAGATCAGCACCACTCTCTCCCTACCACACATAGTTAGATAATAGTAGTACATTTATTTTTTTGCTAATTTTAGTTGATAAAATAGACCTTCTACAACGCGTAAAGAATTACCGCTAAGAAGACCGGGCAGAACCATATGGTCATTCCAGTTGATCGTTCTTCCTCAAAGTTTAGCAAATCAGATGCGGTGTTAATGACCTGAAAAGCAAATTTTATTATAACCACACATGATTCTAAATTATGAGCTTGAAGAGAACATATAGTAAATACAATGTAAAGCTGTACCGATGAAGTAAGCCACTTTCCCGGCAGTAACTTCGTCATTTCATAGCGGTCCACATATGTATTCCTTGTCTCGCAAATTATTTCTCTGATGCACATTTTTTTTTTTAAGATGCAGACAAAACAAAGTGAAGACTTATTAGAAACTGTGAATGATTAAGAGTACGGTTCTTTACCTCTGAGGCAGATTTGAATCTAATGTGAACATAACTAGCTTCATCAATCTTTCCTCTTTTAGGATCTTGGATTGGGTGTAAGGGTATCCGAGCAAGATGTAACGCCTCCACGTAGATGTACTCATCAGATCCACACTGCCTTGCATTGCCTTACAAACTTCCTGCATCGATGAGTCGTTTGGTTTTTTAAGTATTGAATTTAGTTTCTGGTTCCCTTGTTATGGAGCGTTTTGAGATCGTGTGGAGAACATTGAATATCAATGCTAATTACATAAACCAAAATTTTTAGATGTACAATAGGAGGGAAAAAACAAACAATTGAATCGGACCTGTGTTTGGTACTGTAGGGTCTTTGAAGTTTTCATTGTTTTTTCAGTGTAATCTTTGTCAACATCAATAACTGTCGTTGCTTCTGAATCTTCCACTGAGCAAGCTCTCTTTTTTGAAACACTGTCGTGAGGGGTCAACAATCGTTTAGTTCCTACAGAGCAAATCCTGTCATCAGCTTTAATGAGATCGTTACCTGCGATTCCACCATCCGTGGCCATAAAGTTTATGATGTTTGTCCGTGCACTGTTGGATAATATCTGAATTACACAGCTCAAATCTCGGAGAGTTCTTTCCATACTAGCCAACATGGTATCGTGTGATTGACTAAATTGCTCTTTCGGCCATAATTCCATGGAGTCCTTCATGACCGACATCAACGTTTCCTGCGATTCTCTCAACCCTTTTATCTCATGCACCATGGACTCTAGAATCCATAACCCCTCGCCACAGGTAGCGCAGTGATCAACATCACATTTCACATGCATTGTGTCCGTAGTGGGAGCGTTTTCTCCTGAAATGCTCTCTTTTTTAATGTTGTCAAACCTTGTACTTTCTTCTAATGTCTTACGAAAAATTCTCGCATTGTCCGCTTTAGACATCTTCGAAATAGGGCCAGGACTATTCAATTCCACATTCTGCTGAGAGTAAAAGTCAACGTATCAACAAATTCTTGTTACTTATTACTATGGAACAACAACAAACAGATGCTAAATAGACAGAAAATACCAAAACTAGATTGCGTTCCCACTAGATGCTGAAGTTTAGAGGAGGCGTTTGCGGTCATGAAAGGAACTATTTGATGGGCAATTTATTATTAAAATTTATTTATTAACAAACCTTTGTACAAGCATATTTGGTACCAATTTGTTCTAATGAATTCTATTAAATCCGGAAAACAACATGTTTAGCCCAGAAATGTAAAGGATAACTAATTCTTCATAAGTTATCAAATGGAGTGGAGTAGTTGCATTATAAGCTGAAATTTCACGTCCATCGAATACATCCATACTTTTGCAACAAGTAAACACATATACCAGGTTGGTTTGGATAAAAAATTAAGTCCAAAAAATCTTTCAAATGTAAAACGATTTTGTGGAATCAAATTAAAATTTTTACTTTTAATATACTTGAGCAGTTTTTTTTTTAGTGCTATATTTTTAACCTTTTAATTGCATAATGGGATTTTATTTAGTAATTATGGATAAATAGAACATTTCTTTTCTATGCATCCCAAAAACCACATTAATGTACATTAGTTGGCACAGAAGTCACTACAACAAAAGAGTTATATTGTATACCTTAATTTAGTGACCACAAGTGTGGTCACTCAATTAAGTTTTTTGTGACGATTTTTTTACACAATTCTCTATACTAATTATTTGAGATCATAAACAGACTAATTTCAAAAACTAAAAATAGTTGTTCTAGTTATTACCGGTACATTTGTGATTGAGTTGAATTCTGCATGAAAAATCTTACAAAGGAAAAGTTATCTGGTAAAAACTTTAAGCAAGTAACGTTGGGTCTCTAGTTTGTTGTTGTATATTTTTTCTTAAGATAAACACAAATTTAAGTTTACAAAAATGATATCTAGATGTTCCATAATGGTCGCTAAAAATTGGTGTAATAAATTTAATTTTTTGAGCACCAACCCAATCCAGACATCCTAATTCACAGACAAACATATCCGTATTGTATTCATTTGACCGTGCCAAATCTGAAGGAGAAGGTAGTTAAATAAAGGAAATAAAATCAACCAGGTTGTGATTCCACTTATTTAATCTAGGTGCCAGCAATTTATCGTTATATATTACTAGTGACGGACCCAGAAATTTTTAATAGTGGAGGGCCCATTTATAGACAAATTTTGGTATTCGATATATCGGGCTAAATTTTTATAATTAAACTCTAAGATTCGAAGGCAAATTTAATACTACGTAGGTGCTTCATTTTGAGAAAGTCCTAAAACACTATCATATATTACACTCTAAATTTAATACCTGGTTAAGTTACACTTAAAACTAAAGTTTTAGAAAATAAAAAAGGGACGGAATGTCTCTAAATCTGTCCATAAGTTTCAACAATATTCAACTACTTAGGTCCAGACTAAAAGTTACTAATGATATTGATCAGAGTTAATAAATTGATTCAATTATAAAAAAAATAAAAAAAATAAAAAGATAATCAAGATTTAGTGTTTCTCAACATTTTATTTTATTTTTTGAATTTTTTAGCTATATCGTGTACACTAAAGAATACATCGATTAATTATTGTTATAATCTTAATCAAGTCAAATAATAAGATTATTTATTTTATTTAATTACGATGTGTTAAAATTAACTAAATTACACTAATATAATAGCACATTTCGACCGGGGCCGAAGGTTGCTGTAAAAAAAGGTGTATATTACCCTATAGCATTACGGTGTATAAATGCTTACTAAAAAAAAAGGTTGCTTTAAAAAAAAAAGAAAAAAAAAAAAAAAAAAAAACTTATTATGTTATATGGATATCTTATCGGGCTTAGTTTTACTTGCTAGTGGAATAAATACGAAAATAATTATTTGGCCACAACACACATTAACAATACCAAGGTTAACAAACAATCAATAGGCAGCTCTACCATGAAATAGTGATAACTTTTATAGTACGCTCCACTAAAATTAAAATTTACCATTATCTTAAGACACCAGGTGTTGCTATTAATCTTGCACGCCATTTGATTACAGACCAGGTTGTCTCCTACGTTGACTCCACGTAGAACATCCACAATGACCGGTCCCTCGGGGAGTACCATTCTCCAAAAATATACCTGTTATAGTAACCACCATCAAATAAAAAAAAAATCATGCAGCACAAAAAGTTAAAAAAAAAAAAAAAAAGGTAAATTTAAAAAGGATATAAAAGTATATTTGTAGTACTAATCCTCTGAGCCGGCTTATATTTATAAAATGTAGGAACTAGAGTTATGAAAATAAAATAACTCATGAATATATGTGGCAGAGGATTATGCAAAAATTTGTAAGTAGAAAAAATAAGTTGAATTAGGCTTATGAAGAGAAAAAGATAGACATCACTACCTGAAGGAAAAACACGCATTCGGCGAGAATAGAATTAGGCTTGCGATTCCTCCTAAATTTTTTCACACCGTCCACCATTTTTTTAATATAATGAATGGCCTAGCTCCCCTTATGGATTAAGTCTGCATCTAATACACTATAAATGTTGTTATGATTTATCTCGTTGTTGGTGGTTGTTCCAAACAGTGTAGAAGTGGCAAATAAAACAAATGCCCTCAAAAAGTCAATATTAGGATCGTTACATGAGTACATTATCCGTTCTAGTGTTTTTGTTTTTATTACGGTTCGATCAGTCAAACGTGTTAGAAACTTATCACCTAGTTCGTCGGCGAATCCTAGATCCACATGAAATACCAGATCAAGTTCCCCATCGGGTACTCCCATGAGTTTGCTAAAAATTTCGACATATAGATGGTATTTTCTACCATAATTTTCAATTGTTAATTCTTCTGTATCGAATCCTACCAACAACGCATTAATTAAGGGTTTAAACAATTCACAACCAACGAATTCTAAAGAACCCGCAAACCCGATTGACTCAATCCCCATTTTTTTTCGCGCGCTGAATTTAGTAATCATTTCTCTGAATCGCCTCAAGGCAATTTTCGTATTAAAATTAGAGAGACTATTCGGGTTGCCCAAAAAACCGTCCGACTTGGCATGAGTATATCCAGCTTCATGGAAATAATTAAGTTTCGATTTAGGATTTTCTCCATCCTCTTGTGCTCCCACAGCTACTGAACACTGTCCTCGAAGAGCAGGCCACGTCGGGCTCTTGTGTTACTACCTTCCGCCATGTCACCATCCGAAAATTGAATCCCATCCTATAAGTTACGATTCTTGCATGAGTTTTTTAATTAAAATTGATGGAAAGAAAAAGAGACCGCAAAACACATATACTAGAGGGTCTAACGAAATACATACCAAGAAATTTGCCCTTCGTTCTGTTTTGGCGTCCCTGATTAAATCATATATGTTTTTTGAATGCAATTTGTTGTCAACTGAGATACTCAAAAAAAGAGTTTGGAACTCATCATCCATACTGCGAAATGCTTGTGATTGAAACTTTTTTTTGTCGGTCATATTAGAGGGGAGTTATAGGAATTTGATCTTGAACTGGACATAGAAGGGGTTTTATAAGGATGGCTGCTGCCCTAAATAAACTTAGGTTGCAAAGTGAATCCTATTGGGTAGTTTGGATAGCATAGCAGTAGTGACCGACTTCTAGAAGGAGCATTATTAGGGTTCTGGCCGTCTCCATCTGAAGGATAATCATTACCCTAACTATCAACTTGCATCACTTAATAAAATGTTTTCATGCAATGTGCTGCTCTATAGCCTATACTTAGTCCAACCTATTAATAGAATAAAAATAATAGTTACTAACTGTAATGCATTTAGGTTCATTAAATGGTATAATTAATTCTGAAAGGAGACATTCCTTATATAGTAGAATGGCTGCGCGGACAAATATAAGTGCTAATTAGAATTTATATTTGAACATGGATGTTCCCCTTGATCAGATGAGCCCATAGTAATAATTGGAGATTGCTAGATACAGTGACGGATCCTGAAATTTAGTCGAGGTAGGCTCATTTATAGATACATTTCGGTATTCGTTTTATCGGGCTAAATTTTAATAATTAAATTCTATTGTGTACACTTAAGAATACATCGATTAATTATTATTAAATCATATTCAAGTCAAGTAATATATTTTATTTTATTTTATTACGATGTATTAAAATCGACTATAATACACTTAAATAACAGCACATTTCGACCGGGGTCGGGGGAGCCGAGTGCCTCCCTTGGCCCCTCGTGTAGGTCCGGCAATGGCTAGAGATACCCCCTGGGGGAGGTACCCATCAACAAACAGAAATAATAAAATGCGAATTTATTTATTTCCTTCATTACTGCCAAGAAATTACCATTAAATCTGTTCAGTGACCTCCCACAAACCATTAAAAATGGTCTTCACAGATGTAAGTATTATTTTTGTACCTAAAAAAATTTCCAACTTTTTTTATGTTTCAAGATAGTTATATACTACCACCTCCATTTTCTTAAGTTTTCTTTCTAACTTTTTGTATGAAAATTACGAAATTTAAGTAGTTGACAAATCAATCCTCAACTAATTTTCTTAAATCCCTCGTTTTCTATAATCCCTTCTATATATCGTTAACATTTTTTAGAACTATGAAGTTAAGATTGTAAAAAAAAAAAAAAAAATGGTGAAAAGCTTAGAATGACAACTATTAACAAACAAGACACAAAAGCTAGAATGATAATTAAAAGAATCGGCCCTATTTTATGAATATAAAGAAATATTCGATATAATAGTACAATATACATTTATAAGCCTACCTATTAATGTCGAAAGAAATACTACTGTACGCGGTTTTTATACATAAATATTATGTAATAGGCATATGCAAGTTATACATGATATACTAAGTTCTAGAAATATGTGTTTTATAAATTACAAGGCTATTGTGTATTAATATACTTCCTTCACTTCGTAATAATTGACGTTTTATGATGAAAGGTTAAAAAATAAGAATAAAATAATTAGTCAAATGTACATCAGCTAATATGTTTTTTAGGGGATAAGTATTTGTCTAATTCTATGATAAATTAAAACGTAAAGATATTTCAAGATTGAGCAAAGGAAGAAATTTGATAGAATCTGTGAAAAAATATCTAAAACGTTAATCAATTAGAGAAATTAATAATAAGTAGCAAGGACGTCAATTCTTACGAAATGAATGGGTGTATACAATAGGTAATTACCACAAGTATTGGGCCAGCCAATGCTTAGACTCAAACCCCATAAAGTGTTACGTTCATATTGGGTCGAAAAATACCACATAATATCCTGCAGGTGTATTTTTTCTTAATACAATAAATATGAAAAAAAAAAAGTAAAAATGGAAATATTTTGGTAAATATTAGAACTGTATGATTGAATAATCGAAAGATAAATGAATGAGTTTTTACAAAATTATAGTTTTACGAATTTGTTATTAATTGTAATGATGTTTACTTGTAGAATTCATATATATTTAATTTGTGAATTACCACTTTAAAACAATAAACTCTTTATTGCTTCATCCATTTAGGTTATATTTGACATAACATGCAAAACACCATAAATTAATGGATTAATATTGTGATGGTCACCAGTGATCATATACTAGGAAAAGCTGGCCTATTTAATAAAGTAAGCATTATTAATTGTGAAGTTTAATTAATAATTAGAATTATATTAATTTCTACCCAGTTGGTAGGCTACCCACCGGGTACCTTAATTTTTTCCCGTAATAATTAACCAACATGGCCCATGAGATCACCTGTTACACGTTGGTGTTACATCTTGTGTTTCACTCACTCACCGACCGACACGTGTATGGTATGATGTCACAAATTAATATGTTTTACCTAGAGAATTGAGTGTACCAGAGGATGAAATACCTATTGTAACAGGGAGTCCGATTTGTCAACATGGCTAATTCAACGCAACTACACACTCGTTTTTGGGAGGTCTCAACCCCATAAGAAAAGAGGACTTTCGTATATTAATTTCGGAGCTTCTATTTGTCTATAATCCACCGGGAGAGAAAAATTGCAAATTTATTATTAACCCATTTCCGCAAAGGTTCTTCTGGAGAAAAAAAAAAAAAAAAAAAAAAAACCTCATTTCAAGTTCCGTCAACCTTCTCGGAAAATAATAAGATAAAAATTTAGGAAGATTATAGACATGAGAATATTAAAATATTCAAGAAATCAAACAGTTGTCCCTTTCGAAAGTTTCGGTTGGAAGACGCAGCTATCATAAACAGTTCGGATAGAATTTAAGGGTTTGCATCCTCCATTTTGATGTGGTTACAACGATAAAATAATATCAAAGGTATGCGTTTCTAATTCTAAGGTTCAAGTAGCAGAGATGAACTAATAAAAGAAGAGAAGTTGGAACTAATTTTAATGACACATGTTGATAGATTCTAGTCAAGTAGATTTACCCATCATTTTTTTTCTTAGTCTGCTTTTTCGACAATTTAAAATAAGATTTTTATGATCACCCATCATCAAACATCACTCGAAAATTTATTTTGAATTAATTTTTAGAGACCGTTACTCTGGTCAACTTGTTGATGTTTAAAGACACTTTTAGTCTCGTTTAAACTCCATTGTCGGGAGGATTAATTTAATATTTTTGATCTTGTAATATTCACATCAGAATCAAAAAGCAAAAAAAAAAAAATCCAAAAAAAAAAATTTAACGTTTACAAAAAAAAAAGGCACTAATATGAAATCTTAGAAACAGACCTCGTGGCATGGAGGGGTTGGGTAAGCAAGACTTTAGCTAAGCGAATGGCTATAAACTTATAAAACAAAATCTCTCCGTTTCTAAAAGAATGTCATTTTAATACTCTGGAAAATTTCGCAATAAGTGTCCAGATGCTAAAAAAATTATAATTCTTACCTACTTAATTTAGTTGATTATATCCTAATTTCACCAAAACTTACCAACTAAACACCAATCCCTAACTTCTCCAAACAAAGCTAACATGACATTCTTCTTCAAACGGAGGCAGTATTTTATTTTAATTCAGATATGATATTGTATGTTGGTATGGTTAATTTAGATTCATTTAGTAGACGGTAATCTTAATTTGCCCTGAAATAATTTTTACTCCAAACAGAATATTTTAATGTCCATTTATTGGGACCTTACTAAATTCAGACGTCTCAAAGTTGTGTATCTACTATAAGCTTATTAAAAAAAAATTAATTAATTTTTTTTGGGTTTAATCCATTATACATATTTTAGCGGACGTAACTAAAGTATTATAAGTTTGAAAGATCCCCTTGGACATCAATATAAGAGGAACGTAAAAAGATGGAGCCTTTCTTAGGTTATTAGAAAAGTGGTATGGCTTTATATATATCAATGATTACAAATAGGGGTAAAAAAGATTCTGAAGGATTTCAAAACCCTCTCATGCTTCTATATAAACCCCCATTACCACAATCTCCTGCAAATCAGCCATATTACACTACTAAATTCCTTTCTATTATTGAAACACCTCGCAATGGATACTCTCTTGCAATCCATTCTCCAAGCAGACCAAGAGTATATCAGAAAGTGTCATGAGCAGATGGTAAGCTCTTAATATGCAACAACTGAAATCTTTTATATCATGCTTCTGTCATTATCGCATGCCTGTCTTCAATGTTTTTCCTCGGTTTTACAGAAGCGGCTGCAGCTGTTTGCGGAGAACTCGATTATGTTACAAGGATTTTATGAACAAATGATTCATATGGAACTGACAGCCCAATACTATGCCTCCTTGTTCAACATTGGTGTTTGCTTTCTCCAGATGAACCCGGGCAACACTAATGTTAATGCTGAAATCAATATGCACTACTACAACTGGGTGCAAGCAAGCAACGATCTTGCATGCTTGTGGAGGATTTACGAGCAACAGCTAGGGCAACTACGTTGGGTTTAGCAGTCAAGTTACTCGTTTGCAGCCCCTGAAATCCATTCCAAATTTAAGGGCCTTTTTAAGGCTATTTTTAATTTAATTTATCTGTCTAATTCCAACAGTATTTTGTGTCTTTTGGGGTTTGGATATGCTAAGCGTTTGTTGGAGGATTGCTTTTGTAAGAGGACTAGTGTGTTTGATAAGCTTTACATTTTCTTATCCTTTTGTTGGAGGACTAGAAATTCTATATCTCCGATCTGTTGGGAATATTAACCATTTGCAAACTTTATTGCAATCATCAGGTTGCTTTATCCTGTCGTAATATCAGCACTTGTCCAAGATTAATTTGTTTTATTAATTTGGCTTGTCTAAATCAAAATTCTCAATAATTTTGAAATTACAACTTAGGCCTATTATTTGGAATTTAGCAATATAAAACATAAATTTTACTCATAATCGCTAGTCGAATCATCTGTAAATATTTGGTCACCAATGTGCACGAGTTCGATTTTTCTGCAGTACTTTGTGGCTCCTCATTTATGTGAAAGATAGAAGAACTTTTAAATATGTATAAAAAATACCAAACCTATCAAAAAATTGGAATGTACTCTTAATTTTTTCAACTTCGCAATAACAAATTCTGTCAACATGTTTATTACATTGGATTTTTAAAAATAGTTTTAGGTTTACAAATCTACTTTTAAAATAATAATTTCAAATTTCATTCTTAGAAAAATGATATGATTTTTTAATAAATCTGTGAAAGTAGTAGTATGGTGCGAATTCTTGAGAAGGTTGATATATTTTATACAAATTTTAATATCCTTCAATCTTTTAGTAAGATATTGCAGAAAAACTTGAAATATGAACTCCGTTGACTCTAATAAATTTAGCAATGAGCCAATCTATAACTATAAGTACAAGTGGTGCTTTGTTATGCAAAATAATTAGATGCGGCCAAAAAGATAAGTTCGGAATAGAAGGTGATTTTTCCTGCATCTAAACCTATTAATTATTGTCTATCACAAATACAATAAAGATTTATAAACTTTTGATTGGGAATCTGTTGTGGAATTCTATAAATAATTGTTGAGAGCGGACATATTAATTTAATAAATTAAGAGGACTTAAAACGGTAACCAAACCTTATTTTATTTTCAGTTTCTAACGTTCTAGGATCCGAAATATAGGACAGCTAACGGTTTAGGCCTCAAAAAGATTGCTTGGAGTTTTCTTTAAGGTCCTGAATTGATAGTTAACCTAGCTTTCGCGTCGTCGACCGATAAAAACTGCTTCATAATTTTTAAATTTAATTCTCATGAAAAGAATAAGTTTACTTCAGTAGATTCGAAAGAAATAAGCGGACCCATTGTTGTTCTAGTAATCTATATCAAATAATTTTTTTCTTATCCTTGGACACTGAACATGGATTAATTTAGTTACTGTCGCGGCTTAACTATAAAATTTGTATAGGGATGTTTAAGCTTTTTGATACTGAATACAGTACACAAACGACACTTAAGTCTTTCCATGATTAATCTCTAACGAGATATTAGGTGATAAATAAAGTACACAGACTATTGCAATGGTCCTTGTTGTTCTTAATTAAGCAAGCAAGGGCTTGCACTACTACATATTGTTCTAATTCCTGCGTGCATGAGTTTTTATTTACGCTGCTAATCATTAGGGGAAAAGTAGAGTTTAGTCATGTGTACTAGGAAATTAACATTCGACAACGACCAGTTTAGTAGGAAATATTCATGTGCGACACACCTACCTGATAAATTTGGAAAAGATATAGATAGAAAGAAAAATAAAATGAAAAGTAAAATGAAATACACAAAATACCGGAATTAGTGCAATAACATTTCCTGTTGTTCCTTTGGCTAGTCACTGAAGTAATTTAAAGATGGGGCATGTCATTGGGTTAAAAAATTGTCACATGACCATCAACAACTGTGAAGACCTTAATTTATATGTCTATTACAGTCCAAATCTTAAATCTCCCTATGGTCAGTTTCCTTACATTGGACATCTTTTGAAAGAAACCCCACTACAATAGAAAATTGCTAACATACAAGTTTTTTCCTAAACAAGGCCTAATATAGGTCTACAATTGAATTTTCTCTCCCATCACCGTATTTATATGGATATTTTTCAACATATGCATGACAATTGAAATTTTGTTTTGCTAAATGACTAGACTTTTCTAATATAGTTGTACTTAAAAATTTGCAAAACAAAATGTTTTATCCTAAAACCATTAATTTCTTAAAAATAAGCATCTAATCTATGTCCTGCTTTTTCTTTAATAGTAGGTGAATTTATTTAAGTGTAAGAATATTTTAGTGGATGCAGGCATTATTAATAGTTGTAACAATATTTACTAATACACCTATTAGTGGATGCAAAAATAAAATATAATCAACAACCCAAATCAATTAAAAAAAAAAAAAAAAATCGCTTCGTATTCAGTTTATTTGCCTAAAATATGAGGCAAGATTGCCTACTCTAACAAGTTGTGGTGTAATCATTGATGTAGGGGTTGTATTAAGCTAGGCATGTTCCCGAGGTGAATTCTATTGGTGCATTCAGGACATAACCACCCTAATGAACCAATTGAGCCAAGATACAGAATCTAATATTTTCACAAACAAGCAATGTGATTTAAAAATTCATTAAAAATAAATCAGGTGCTCCATAGTATTTACTTATACGCACACCCCTGAATGTCAAAAATAAATTGTTCGAGGTAACGATGTATGATAAATCCGGAAAACAGATTATTAGTTCTAATTTATTTTTGGTCCAATATGTTAGAGCTTGTTTGGAAAAAAACTTGTATGTTGTGAAATTTCTAATTGACTCCACTTTTTTTTTCTTTGAATGTCTAATTAAAGACACCAGAACCCGGGGCCCACTAATTTTGTCGTATATGACATAATTGATTGGAGTTTTTCGGTCAATGAATTTCTCCCCCATTATTCTATTGAATCACACCCTTGTTGTTTCACATATCTGTCAAAATTATTCTAAAAATTGGAGGGTGTATTAGTGGCCTCAGTTGTAGACTAAAACATCATAAGACATTGCAGAAGTTACAGGTTCGTTATTATCATATTGGTGTCCTGAGTGAAGTGGAAAATAATAGCCCATGATCTTTATTATGAAATTTAAAAAAAATAGTAATAAATTAAACGAAAAAAAATTGGGATGTTAAAATATGCCTGTTGATAAAGCACAATCCGGTTATCAAATGAACTCCGAACGAAAATCAATTTGTAATGTAAATCAATGCGAGAAACTTAAAGAACACAGGATGTACGTGGTTCGATCCGGAGATCTACGTCCACGGGCTTAAAATATCACCTGCCGAGGTGTTTTTTCACTATATCCTTTTCAAGCTTACACCTAGTAGTTTAGGAGTACAAAGTGCGAACCCTAATTCTGAGTACAATTCTGCTATTTATACTACTCAATTCAAATCCCTAACTAAATCACCACAATTATGCCTATCATCTCTGCATGGGAGTTGGAAGAAGATCGTGGGGATCTTACTTTCTAAATATGCCGCGATTGGACTGCTCCAGGTTCATGTGCGCTTCTAGGCCGGTTGTTGAGCTTGCTTTCCTGGGCTCAGTCGCTTCGGGGTTGGGTGCTTCGGGTCGGGTTGATCCAGCCCGGAGTTGCTGGGCCATACCTATCACCTGTCACATAACCTTTAAAAAGAAGGATCAACATATAATTAAATTTAAACAAATAAATATGTGCAAATATATATATGTAAGTACATGGTCTAACATTCCTGAAATATGGGGGCACAATAATTATTGTAAGTAGAATGGGAGCCTGCAACGATCGTCTCTTTATCCTCATATAAGGACCTGCCATAAGAAGCCCCATGAGATCACCTGTTACACTTTGGTGTTCCATCTTGTGTTTCACTCATTCACTAACTGACACGTGTATGATATGATGTCACAAATTAATATGTGTCACCTAGTGAATTGAATGTAACAGGGGATGAAACACCTACTGTAACAGGGAATCCGAATTGCATAAGAAGTTACTGTTTGGCTGCGGGTGCAACTCAATTTTTTTTTTAATTTTATATTTTTTTATTAAACTATTCCTCAAAAAGAATTTAAAATTATGGGGCCATTTAAAATACTCTTTTGATCAACTTAGTTTTTGTTAAGGGCTAGGTTGCAATTATTGATACTTTGCACAGGTAACGATGTGCTATTCAAAACACCCTTATATATGAGGATTATTACCTCCCTAATAACCCCGCCATATTTGTTAGACCACCTAGTCCCAATTGTTTTACTCTTTCCATGGCAAAGGCTTTCCCCACTCGCGTTGACTTTACCCACATCAAAACCGTCCGATTTGTAGTTAGGGATGATGAAGCCACCGATTCTTCCAGTGAAGAAGATGGTGGCGGCATGGTGATCGGCTGGAGATTAATAACATACATCAACCATGTGAAGAATGCTCAAAAACAAAAAGACCCCACACCCGCTTTAGTCAAGGCAAACGGCATAGAAGTTGCTGAACCTATTGCCGGGACAATCCCCGGAAGCTCAACTGAATCGAAAAACGTCGTTTCTGCACGTAAAGGCAGAGGGATCATTCCGGCGACATCCAGCTCTGGCCGAAGATTTAGAGGTATTCGTCAGCGACCTTCTGGTAGATGGGCTGCAGAAATACGAGATCCTACCGAAAAGAAACGTCTGTGGCTTGGAACGTATGACACCCCCGAGGAAGCTACTAGGGTTTACGACAAAGCTGCATTGTGTCTTTGGGGCTCAGAAGCACCCACCAACTATCCCAAACAAATTATAGAGTTTTCTGGAGACGTCAATGTCAACAACTCCTCTAAGGTGACATGCAACGACTGTGACTCACCCCAGCTCTTGCCAGATCTCGACCCCAGGCTACGTTCAGTTGTTTCGCCTATTGTCGATGCATCAATGGAGTCTTCCTTTTCGATTAAGAACGATTACGATTTCTTTGGTCCAGAGTATACGGACAACAACCTTATTGCGGGGATGTCGCTATTTCCACATATGGAGCTGGAATTACCACGTAATGAAACGCCATTCCTTATCAATGAAAATAGGGACTGCAAGACTGACCTCCCGAGTATTGATATCTGCATGGACGATTTCTATTTCGATACTTATATAAAAGACGGGAACACCTGCTCGAATTATCTAGATGATGATATTTTATTAGATTTCAGTGAATTATTCGATTCGGATGTTCTTCTAGACCCTTGATTCAGTAGGGATTATGGACTGACTTCAAAATGGTCGTTGTATCATCTTAACATTGCACTGTAATAGTAGCCCTGCTGTAAAAGTATTGCTATGGTCAAAGTGTAATCTAGTTTTTAGCATTTAAGTTGCTTATTTGATGCTATAACTCCACTATGCAAAAAACACCATAATAGCTGTAGTAAAATGTTGGTGCTTTTATAGTTAATTTTAATTTTAATATTAGTGTTTAGATATTAAATGCTACGTAGGAGTTATTGTTAAATCTAAAGAAGAAAATTGATTAAAAAAACATTAAGGGCTCGTATTTTACATCCTTCATCGAGGTTTTATTTATGACCGCCACCACTAATCTACTTTAAATGCTGGTTGGGTCCCACCCTATTAATTAGTGTCCGTGTATGATAAACAGTAACTATCAGTTATACACAAAGATAAAAAAAAAAAAAATATATTTTTACGGAGATATCGATTATTCAAGTTACCGAGAAAACGATGAGATCTCGATTAGTAACGAAATATCGGAGTAATTTTTTGAAAAAAGCCGGAAAATGAATCAAAAGAAATGATTTAACATCCAATTTTATAGAATGTTATAAACCTACCTAAATTCAAATATTTAAATTAAAAATTACAAAAAAATCATGCATATACAACTAGTTGGTAAATAAGAAACAATAATACCCTTGAGAAATCAATTTCTCTCAGAATATCTAACATTACCTTTCAGTTATTATTTAAAAAATATATTTTAAACAAATTTTGATTTATTGTTTTCTTGATTTAAAAAATACTCCCTCCGTCCCAAGCTAATTCTCCTACCTCGGCCTGGCACGGAGACTAAGAAAAAATAAATTTTGTGGAATCTTTGACTTTTCCAAAGATGGAGATTTTGATGGTGGAGATTCTGATGGTGGAGATTTTGATGGTGGAGATTGTGGGAGAATTTGCCATTTATGGGGTATGACAAATAGCTTGGGACAAATAAATAAGGCAAGTAGGACAACTAAGCTGGGACGGAGGGAGTATTATCTATTAATGAAAGAAAATTAAAGTCTTCAATAGAATTATTTCAACATTAGGTTAGTCAACAACAATTGGGAATATTTACAATTTATTAAAATTTTCTTGATTAACCTATAACATTGTTTATTCAAGAGCAACACTAATTAAAAGCTGCGAACAAACAAATGAGGAAATATAACAATTTTTAACCCATTGAATAAACGAATTATTTTTAAAATAGTCATAAAAAATTTAAATGTTATACCATTATTCATACAAGATTATTAAGTACTAGTATGGGAATAGGAAATTTTCAAATTTGAAGTATATGACAAAAAATTTTTAATATTTTTTTACCAACTGTAATAAATAAATACATCGAATTATTTCAAAGAAATCAAAATATTTACAGAAATGCCCAATTATTATTTTATACTTAGTTTTAATTTTTCGAATTAACAATTTGATAACTAATTATGATATGTATTATTGCAAGCATAATTTCACAAAATAGGTAATATAAATGTTAAGTAGACTTAATAATAAGTTGTTGACTTGATGTGGTGGTTAAAGTTTGGAGCCTCATTTAATAGGTCGCAAGTTCAAATTCAAGTCTGGGCGAAATTGTAAAGAATTTTGCTGAATTAAGCTAAATTAATGAATTCGGCGATTAATTATTAATTCTTTTGGCGATGAATTTCGCGCCGCAGAATCTCTGGCAAAGAGGCGCGCATGCGGCATAATTTAGTCAGCGATGACCGCCGAGATTCCCTCGCGACTTAGAAATTGTAAACAACTAGTCGCACTCCCCAAAGTTATTTAAATAATTATAATTTAATTAAACTAAATGTTATATAATTTAATATTAGAAAATGGTGCAGATGTATTCTAAACCAAATAAATATTTGAACAATTTTGATTAAATATATAAAGAATATAAGTAATGTAACTATAAGTTTCTCCCATATGGTACATTGATTTAATATAATGTATGTTTTATAAATATATTAACTATCAAAATAAATTTACACTACAGTTGTAGTCCTGTGATAAACCAAACAAGAAATATTATTACCAAAAATTAATATTTACAAATATATATATTTTTTATAGAATTAAATTATACAATAAATTTTATTTTTAGTTTAATTAAGTACATATTTAGTTATTTGAATAATGAATTTTATCTCGACAGGATAAATGAGGAAATCTTGTGGTCAATAAAATAAATTGATTAGTTGTGCTTTTGAAAAAATAATCAAAACAATTAGTTGTATTGTTACCCGGGGCTATAGTACAGCCCACTGTAAACACTCAAATCTTCTTCAAATAACCAACAAACAAATAATATAATATTTCAAATAAAATATCTAATCATAAATTATGTTTATTAGTTGTCAAATTAAAGATCTTCAAACTATCTTTAATTTAAAATATTATGCATTAAAAATTAGACTTGGGAACAAAAAAAAAAGAAATTGTGGTGTAAAAGATTAAAATAAAGTGTGATTTGTACTATTTTTGACAGTAACATACTAACTCGTTCTTTTTTTAAAAAGTAATGATTTTAATAAAACTAAATATGATATTATCTAATATTTAAATATGTAATCATTATCGTAATAAAATATTTTTTTTTTAAATATAGGTTAAAACATAAATAAAATTATAAGTAATGTAAACATAAGTTTCTCGCACCTCATATATGCATTTAATATACTTTATATATATATATATATATATATATATATTCTATAGATTAACATTAAGATAAATATTAAATATAAAAAAAATCTTTTTCAAAATGATCATTTCTTATCTTTGAAATCAAACACAACTAGTTAGTGTGTCTGCATTATTCTTCAAATATATGCATAATTAATTATGAATCCTAAAACAAACATAAATATCTAATTATGAACTCATATAAATAAATATATACAATGGATAATGTTATTAAAAAACTATTTTTCTTTATTTCTTTCTACATTTTACTTATCATATATAAATTTATCTAAATAAAATTTTAAATTTTAACTATAGTTAATTTACTTTTAAAAATCTTTTTTGTAATTTTTAGTACTGGACTCAGTATTTCCAATATATAAAGAAAAACAAATTAACAAAATAAAATTCAAAAGTTATTCAATAGTTGGAGTAGCAAAATAGAACATATGAGTGCTCCAAGACTTCTTAATACTTTCATATATATGTTGAAAAGAATTGATTAAATTATACATTTATATTGTACATAGTAGTTTCATTTAAACGAAAAACATTGGTTAATGTGCAAAAATATAATATTTATATAAATAATTTACAATACCAAATAAAATAAGAAAATATTCAAATAGTTTGGAGAACTCACATAATGTGATTTGTACTTCAAAATATTAAATAACTTTTGAATTTATTTTGTTAAAATAAGAACTTATTACATAAAAATAATTAAGTATATTTGAAATAACCAAAGGAAATGTTAAAAGTTGCAATGGAAATCCAACCTTAGAAAGAGAAAATTAAATATACATAATTAGAAATTAAAAGTTTATTTAGATAAATTAATAAAACAGAAAATAAATGTAGCGGCTGATAAAGCCGTAACCCGGATATCAAGTGAATCGCAATCAAAGCAGTTATCCAAAATAATCAAACATGCAAGAATATAACCAACACAAGAATTTACGTGGTTCGATCCGGAGATCTACGTCCACGGATGAAGGCAATAACCTTCCGAGATGTTTCACTATCTTCTTTTGAGTACCGGAGTACAATCTTACAAGTAGTGATTCTAGAATTCAGAATTGGAACCCTAACCTAAACAATAATTTTCCTATTTATGCTATACAATAACAACCCTAACGAAATCCCTACAAATCCGCCAATCATATCCGCATGGCCGTTGAAAAAGATCATGGGGATCTTTTCCTAACTTCCCAAAGACGTCGCGCATGAGCTTAACTGTGTTGGGCTTGCACTCTTGAGCCCAATTGAACCGTTTGGCGGGCTGGACCAACCCGGGGAGATTGGGCCACACCTATCAGATCCCCCCCCGCCAGCCGGAACGAGGTAGGAGCTTCGGTTCTAAGGATGTATTTGTTGGCCAAGGTGTATGTGTTGTGGCCGAAGGTAGTACCAGAGTCCTGTGAAGTGGCAAGATTACACTATACATGGATTGGTGGAAACACTCTCGGGGTGGGGGCAAACTGGAAATCTGCCCGGAGTGAAGGGAGCAATCGGAACCGAACCGAGAAATCTTCGGTGCGAAAGAGCCCACCGGGGTCAGGCTGAAATACCCCTAAATAATCAACCGGAGTCGAACTGAGTGACCCTTGGGGTGATAGAGTCAACCGGACTCGAACTAAGTTACCCCCGGGGTGAAATAGTCAACCGGAGTCGAATTGAGTTACCCCCAGGGTGAAAGAATCAACCGGAGCCGAACTGAGTTACCCCCGGGGTGAAAGAGTCAACCGGAGTCGAACTGAGTTACCCCGGGGTAAAAGAATCGACCGGAGTCGAATACAAAGCTTCTTGGGGAAGTAATTAATTTGAGTGGATGGGGCACGTTATCAGCATGTGCATGGCGCGTGTGACACACGCGGGTGCTCAACCCAAGGATGCGTGTAAAACACGCGCCAATGTGAGCCACTGAATTTGAACAATCTCGATCTGGGCCGTTGATGCTCTGTGTTAGAGGGAAATGGAAGTGACAGTTTCACTTCACTTTTCATTTGCGAATTTGTGATAAAAAATCCAGCGGGAAGACGAGAAAGAATGCAACAAATTTCTGGAAATTGCTTCAACCTTTGGCATTCTTCTTCTTCCAAATATCAAGTAAGTATGTCTTCTACCTCAGAATCTTCTAGCGTTAGGGTGGTGGGAACAGAGGAGAGTCCTTTTGATGCTGCACATCTGCGAGTTATCTTCCCAGAGAGGAGTGAAACTAGGAAAGTGTATAGGGCCGATCTAAGGGAAATCTGGTCCCGTGTAGTGAGATTTCCCACTTTTCTAGAGGAGAAGGCGAATCTGGAGGTTGCTTCGGTGGTGCCTCGAGTTACCGAGGCTCAAATTGAGGCGATGATCCCGTCGTTCTAGTTTCCGATAGACTTAGAATACATAATACCCGGAACCAATGATAGGGCTTGTTGTCACGATGGGGGTTCATCGCAGTGTATATAGATCAACTTAAGGTAGGTTTAAGATTCCTACTGTGGGATTTTGTGGTTGAGTTGTTAGGGTATTACGGTATTGCTCTAGGGCAGTTAGTGCCGAATGCCATTAGGCAAATAGTAGGCTTTATGGTAGTATGTAAGACCTCGGGGGTAGACCCCTCTGTAGAGTTATTTAGGTATTTCTATCAGCTGAAATCAATCGGGAAGGGTAAGGGTTGGTGCTCGCTGAACTCGAGGCCGCAAAAAGGGTTCAAGGTGCAGAACCCGAGTAAGGTAGAAAACTGGAAGGATAAGTTTTTGTATGTAAAGGAGTCGAAACCGATCCCGGGGTGGAGGCGGGAAGAAGTTGGAGACGAGGTACCAAAGGGAGTACCTGAGTCAGTCGAGGTGTTTGAGCAGGCGGGGACGGTGAAGCAAGTTTTTACTGAGGAGGAGTTGGAGGAGGCCGGGTTGTCGCTGTATTATACGAAGGGGCCAGAGGCGAGGATGTCGCCGCCCAAGAGTGAGGGCTCTTCAGCCGGGGCTGAAGTGGAGGGTAGGAATTCTTTATTATAATTGATTGTGTAGCTGATAATATTGCTTGCTAATATGTTGACTGTTTGTTGCAGTGGGCCGCTTTAAAGCCAGTCTTTAGAAGAAAGCCACCGGGAGTGCGCAGCAGACCCCGGTGTCGGAGAAAGCCGCCACCCCAAAGAGCACGACTCCCGAGGTGGAGAAGGCCCCGGGGAAAAGGCACGGCGAGGTGGCCGAAGAAGGTACCGCGCGGTCTGACACGACTCCGAGGGCGAAGAAGAGGTCGGGGCCGATGCTAACACCATCCTCTGTATCAAAGAGGATTTGCACGGATCCCACCTCGGAGGTATGCTTTTTCATGCGTTAAGTTTCTAATTGATGTGCCATTTCTTATAAAATTCCTATAGGTCCAGACAAGAGTAGCGGGCCACTAGGTGTTTGAGATGGAGGAGATATGGACCCTGAGCCAAGGGCTCATTGGGTTCGGGCGCCGTCTGCAAAGGGAGGACACGGAGGAGTTGGCCGAAGAGCTGAGGAAACTGCGCGGGGAGTGCAACAAACTCCGCGCCGAGGCGGCTGAGGCCAAGAGTGGCCAAGTGACGGCGCGGGGCAGCGCGCTCGAGGCTGAGAAGGAAGTTGCTTACCGCCGAGGCAAAGTCGCGGAGATGGCCCTTCTCCGGGGAGAGTTGGCCGCAGCTCGGGAGGAGCTAAAGAAGAAGACTGAGGGCCAGGGAGCGATGCTGAGGGCATTCGTCGAGAAGTTATCAAGACGGAAACGTTTATGAACTTTTTTACGAACTTCGTGGCGGTGGGCGATGTAGCCGCGCGCTTCGAGGTGCTGGAAGTGGTGAAGGATGCGTACCCAGAGGTAGTATAAAAAGGAGTTCGGGTATGACTACGCAGCCATGGGCAACGTGGATGCCGCTTACTACCGCACCTTGTCGCAGATGCCGGAGTGGCCGTTGGTGGAGGCATTGGCGCAGAAGGGGACCATTCTGACGGCTCAGGACGTGATGAGCTGTACCGTAAACCAGGACGAGGAGTTCTTGGGATACCGAATGGGCGTGCACGTGCCGGAGCCGCGGCAGAGGGCCCCTCCTCCGAGAAGTGAGCCCGAGATGCTGGAACCAGCTCCCGAGGAGGGTGGTGCTGTACAGCTGGCAGCTAACCGAGTCGCAGAGCCGGGTGCCACCATCTCGGCCCTAGGGGAGGTCAGTGCCCCTCCTAACTCAGGCGAAGACGTACTATAGGAACGCATGTTTTTTAATGTGTAACTGTAACAAACACTTGATCTGTAATCACGATTTTATCGATTTATAAATGATGACTTGTCGATGTCTGTTTGATTTGAATACCTAAATCATGCCTTGAGCTCGAACATAATATGTGTTGTTTATTGGTGATGTTATAATTGTGCTCTAAATATCACATGTGCAGTAGGAGAACACCGAGGACCTTCACGAGGTCATTCAGAAGTTGATGCAGTCAATGAACTGGCTGCAGAGGGAGAGAGACGACCTGAGGATGTCGGTGGTCCCCAAGTTGGAGAAAAGACTTGTCGTTGCAGAGAAGAAGGCAACTGAGGCCAAAAAGGCGAGAACCGAGGCTGCAGAAAAAGCCTTGGATCATCAGCTGAAGTACTTATCAAAATGCGCCGAAGTGGAGCAGCTCTTTGTCCACCAAAGGGAGTATGAGCGGATCTTGTCGGAGTTCAGCCTATTAACCTTCGAGGAGCTCGAGGAGCGAACTACTGAGATTCAGAAGGAGATAGCAGTATTGATAGAGGCCGGACACACAGACTCTGCCGAGCTGGTTAGGAAGCGGGAAGTGCTAGAGATATTCCTGAGCATGTACGAAGACGTAAAAGGCCGCAGGAGGTGGCGGCGTGCTGCGGAGGAGAATATTTCCAGCTGCAGTCGGGGTAACTCCTCGAAAGCTCCTTGGAGGAGGCCAAAGGGCGCGGTGAAAAAACCAACCGGAGTTGTGATCCGAGAGCCGAGCCCGGTAGTAGTCGCGGATGAGGAAGTCCAGAGACTTGCCGAGGAGATTGAAGTGATGGCCCTAGCAGAGTGGGACCCTATGGGATGGGCTAACACTCCAGGGCCAGCTCGGAAACCGAGTCCCCGCCGGCGAGGAGACTGAAGGAGTGGGGGACCGGAGTCCAATCTCGGGGTATTTCCAGATCCCGGAGGACACGGAGGAGCTCCCGAGGCGGGCCTCAGCGCCGGAGTGCTGGGTATTGGTTAGGAAGTGATAGGTAGATAGGTAGATAAGTTGTTTAATAAATGTAATGCATTTTTGTAAATAAAATGTATTGAAAAATGATCATGTATGTAACAAGTTCTTTTACAAATAATAGATTAGTGATGTATGTGTAGCATGATGCGATGCTCTTTTTAATTGTATTAATACAATGTGATGCAAGTAATATATTAGCTAGTACTCGGAAGTACAGGATGTAGATAAACCCTTGTCCGAAAACAAGGCATAAAATCTCCCCTGACGGATCAGGCGGGAGTCAACATTTGTATGATGACAAAGTTGATAACCTCTCCAGATGGATCAGGCAAGATGGGATTCATGTCCGGGGACAAAGTTTATGGCCTCTCCGGACGGATCAGGCGAGAGACAAATGCGTCCGGAGACAGTTAATGATTGACGCAACAAATATGCGTGTAGTCTAGGCCGGGGCGTCCCCGCAGCGTAGAAGAGAAGCAGTGTATGCGTTGGAAGTAAAAACTTTTATTCATAGTTATTGTCGGAACAATTGAAGAATACAAGAGTAAACTTGAAAAATAAAGTACCGCGGCGTGGAAGTAAAAGTATGTACAGAAAATTTAAAGGAAGAATAAGTACTTGAAATGGGAAACTATAGATAGAAACGCCGCAGATTGCTGACGTGCCAAGTGCGAGGCATCGGGGTGCCATCCAATTGTTCTAACTGATAGCTCCCGGAGGCGTGAGCGGCGGTGACGCGATAAGGCACTTTGCAATTTGCCCTCCAGGGCAGCTTTGCTGGCAGAGTTTAGCCGGAGCACTAGGTCACCCACCTGGAACTGTGTTCCTCGGACTCGATTGTTGTGATACCTAGTTGTTCGCTATTTACACTTAGCTTGATGCATGAAAGATTGTTCGCGTCGATGCTCTAGCTCGTCAAGGTTGGTCCGGAGTGCTTCCTCGTTGGCTCTGGGATCAAGGTGCAAAAGCCTAGGGCTCGGTACTCCCACCTCGGCCGGAATGACAGCCTCGGAGCCATAGGTTAGGCTATAAGGAGTTTCCCCGGTGGAGGAATGTAGCGTTGTGCGATAAGCCCTGAGAACTTGCGGAAGATTCTCAGCCCAAAGACCCTTGGCCTGATCCAATCGCTTCTTTAGGCCGTCGACAAGAGTGCGGTTCGTGACTTCGACCTGGCCATTAGCTTGGGGGTGAGCTACCAAGGTGAAAGCCTGTTTGATGTGCAACTCTTCGCACCAGGACCAAAAGGGATCATTGGCAAACTGTTTTCCGTTGTCGGATATGATTGTACTTGGAATGCCAAAGCGGCATATAATGTTACGCCAAACAAATTTTAGAATATTCTGACCAGTAATGGCGGTGAGTGGCTCGGCTTCGACCCATTTAGTAAAATAGTCCACGGCGACCACAAGAAATTTAAATCCTCCCGGAGCAACTGGGAATGGACCTACGATGTCGATACCCTACTGTATGAATGGCCAGGCGCTTTGTATTCCGATGAGTTCAGTTTGTGGCAGGTGCTTCACTCAGGAGTGCCGCTGACATTTGTCGCACTTTGACACTAAACTGTGGGCATCATTAAACAAGGTGGGCCAATAATATCCCCACCGAAGCACTTTCTTGGCCAACGTACGTGACTTAATGTGACATGCGCATGATCCTTCGTGAAGTTCCCGGAGGACATAGTCAGCTTGGTCCGGGCCGAGACAACGGAGGCTTGGCTGCAAGTATGATTGACGGTATAAGACCCCGTCATGAAGCGTGTACTTTGGTGCTTTTAGAAGTATCTGCCAAGCAAGCAGTTTATTTTCTGGCAGCGTGCTATCTCGGAGATACTGAAGGATCGGGGTCATCCAATTGGGACAGGCATCAGTCAACACAGAGACCACTTGCTCATCGATCGAGGGGTGGGTAGCTTCTTCGACAACTATGTCCGGAGACACATTCGACGGGACCGCGGAGGCCATTTTACTGAGAGTATCGGCCTTAGTATTTTCTTCGCGGGGGATCTGTTGAACATCAGTTGAGGTAAAAGTTAACAAAAGTTTATGAGTTAGAGCCAGATACCTTTTCAACGTATCATTTTTGCCGCATATATGCCCTTGATTTGACTAGAGGCCACTTCAGAATCAGTGTATAACCGGATATGCGAAGCCCCAAAGGTTTGAGCGAGCTGGAGTCCAGCAATGACGGCCTCGTATTCAGCCTCGTTGTTCGTCACTTTAAACTTGAAGCGCAGGACATATTTGACTTCGATATCATTGAGACCGGTGAGAAGGACCCCGGCACCACTGCCTCGGGTAGCAGAAGCGCCGTCCACATATACATGCCACCTGTGGTCTTCAGCTTCGGAGTCGAGTTGGGGTGTTGCCTCGGTACTTGTTGTCGCTTCGGGGTTGTTGAACGGGACCTCGACAAGAAAATCCGCGAGAGCTTGACCCTTGATTGCTCGGCGAGGTAAAAACTGTATGTCGTGTTCCCCGAGCTCAATTGCCCACTTAGCCAAATGTCCCGATACGTCGGGCTTGATAAGAACCTGGCGGATGGGTTGATTGGTGAGAAACCGGATAGCATGCCCCTGAAAGTAGGGACGTAGGCCGCATGCTGCAATGACTAGAGCCAAAACTATTTTTTCCACCACAGAGTAGCGAGTTTCTGCCCCTTAGAGGGCTCGGCTAACAAAGTACACGGGTTGTTGATTGTCATGGTCCTCGCGGACGAGGCCGCACTAATGGCTTCATCGGCAGAGGCCAGGTATATATAGAGGGGTTCCCTGGGGAGAGGCGCTGACATAGTGGGTAACTGGCTGATATGTGTTTTCAGAGCCTCAAAGGCTTCGTCACACTGCGAAGTCCACTCGAATTTCTTTGCCTGGCGCAAAATTTTGAAAAAGGGAAGATGGCGCTCCGCTGCCCTGGATAAAAAGCGATTCAGACCGGCGAGGCCTCCAGTCAAACGTTGGACGTCATTCACGGTCTTCGGCGTCTGAAGATCCAGCACATCCCTAATTTTCGTTGGGTTGGCCTGGAGACCGTGCTGAGATACCATGTACCCAAGGAATTTTCCCAATCCGATGGCGAAGGTACATTTAGCTGGATTGAGTCAAAGATTATGGCGCCGCAGTGTGCTCAATGTCTCGGTGATGTCCTGCACACACGATGTGGAAGAATGACTCTTAATAACGAGGTCATCGACATATACCTCAACATTGCGACCTATCTGATCCCGGAAGACGTGGTCCATAAGACGCTGATAGGTGGCCCCAGCATTTTTGAGTCCGAAGGGAATTTTCTTGAAAGCGAAGCATCCAAAATCAGTGATGAAGGCTGTTTTGACAGCGTCTCTGCGGTCCATATGGACTTGGTGGTATCCCTTATATAAATCCAAAAAGCAAAGCGCCTTATTCCCTGTAATGGCTTCAGCTTTTTGGTCAATAGGCGGTAAAGGATAGTAGTCATTTGGGCAGTGCTTGTTGAGATCAGAAAACTCACCACACATCCTCCAAGCCCCACTGGACTTCGTCACCATTACTGGATTAGAGAGCCAGGATGGATAGTGAACTTCGAATAGGATGTCGGCATCCACAAGCTGTTGAACCTCAGATCGGATAGTTTCATTTCTCTCCGGGGCGAAATGACATCGCTTCTGTTGTATTGGCTTCACATTAGGGTCAATGTTTAGCTTGTGAGTGATGAGGTCGGGAGAGACTCCTGGCATATCTAGGGGAGACCAAGCGAAGACTTCGGGGTACTCCCTTAATGTCTGAATGATGGCATTGTGCAACAAAGGCATGCCCACTGCGCCTATTTTAACAGTATGCTCCGGTTTAGTAGGATCAAGCGGCGCTTCAGCGGTGTCATTTCCAAGCGGCTCAGAAACACCCGGAGCGTGTTCTGGAGTGGCTATTTGAAATTGAGGCTTAGGAAGAGCCTTGGTGGTCTTCTTGAGTGCAACATACATGCCCTCTTTGGAAATTCTCTGGTTGCCCACGGATGGCGACCTCTCCGTGGGATGTAGGAAACTTCAATGTTAAGTGATATGTGGAACAAATGGCCTTAGCTGGGGTGAGCCAGTCCCGACCAAGAATCATGTTGTATGGCGACGAGGAAGATACCACATAGAAATCCATAAAAATAGTTTTTATCGCTGGATACGTACCAAGCGACGCAGGGTGGTTGATAATTCCCTCTGGTTGGACCTCTCCCTGAGTGAAGGTCTGTAGAGGCCCGGGAGCAGGCCGGAGCTGCTCGCGGGGTATACCCATCTTCTGGAAACAATCAGTGAATATGACACTTACAGCGGCGCCGTTGTCAACAAAAATTCACTTAATAGTGATGTTGGCCATGGCCATGTCAATGACGATGGCATCAGTGTGAGGAGTGAGCTCGGGAACAGGATCGTCCTTGGTAAAGTTCACTGTTTCAAATTTATGGAGGCGCTTGTGACGTGGCTCCTCGGGAGGAGGTCTGCGCACTTCGGCTTTGAGGACACCTCGGGAAGTCCCTGTTGGCATGGCACCATAGATCACATTTATTATCCCATTGATAACATGATTCGGTGGGTTGTCCCCAGGACCTCCATGAGGTGGCGGAGGTGGCAACAATTGAGGTTGTTGCGGTTGATTTTTTTGACGATTACCCTGGTCTTGCCTTGGGTAATTGTTGTATCCCGACCAGTTGTTTTGCCATTGAGGTCTGCTCTGTCTTGGGTCTCGGCCACCATAACCTCCCCGACCTTGTTGGGTACCCCCACTTTGGTTTGGCTGAGACCTGTCCTCGACCCAGGCGACATACTGCCGGAGAAAACCACGTTTTAAACAGTCCTCGATCTCCTTACAAAGTTCTCGGCACTCCTCGGTGTCGTGCCCATGGTCGTGGTGATACGCACACCACTTTTCATGATTGCACTTCTCTCTGCCGGAGCAGTCATCTCCATTCTTGGAATAGGGCAGCGTGTTCCTGGAGGAACGCTTGCTGTGCCTGCAATAGCTCAGGGGTTGATTGAGGATCAACCTGCGCCGGCGCATTGGCGGGCACGAAATGTTGTGCATCTATTTGCCCTGCGGGTGGATCCTGGACTTGTTGACGTGGCAGCGGAGGATTTTGATCGACAGGAGGATTCCGACGAGATCGAGTTGGATTGGCTGATTGGCGTGTATTCACCATACCTTACGTATCACGGCTATGGACGACACTAGGGTTTGCTTCTTCAGGTTTTCCCACAGACGGCGTCAATTGATAAAGCCGTAACCCGGATATCAAGTGAATCGCAATCAAAGCAGTTATCCAAAATAATCAAACATGCAAGAATATAAGCAACACAAGAATTTACGTGGTTCGATCCGGAGATCTACGTCCACGGATGAAGGCAATAACCTTCCAAGATGTTTCACTATCTTCTTTTGAGTACCGGAGCACAATTTTACAAGTAATGATTCTAGAATTCAGAATTGGAACCCTAATCTAAACAATAATTCTCCTATTTATACTATACAATAACAACCCTAACGAAATCCCTACAAATCTGCCAATCATATCCGCATGGCCGTTGGAAAAGATCATGGGGATCTTTTCCTAACTTCCCAAAGACGCCGCGCATGGGCTTAGTTGCGTTGGGCTTGCACTCTTGAGCCCAAGTGAACCGTTTGGTGGGTTGGACCAACCCGGGGAGATTGGGCCATACCTATCAGCGGTCAAATGGACAATAATATTAGACTTTACACTACATACGAAAAATCCAAATAAAATACCAAATGTTCCTTTTATTATATATTTCATGGTTATTTTTAATTATTTATAGTTAAAAATTAAAAAATATTTAATAAAATATATATATATATATATATATTATATATACAAGCCACAATATGTACAATTCTGTAAGAAATAGTTTTCAGCCTAAAATTTTAGACTGTGATTGGTAAGTTATCACATTCCAAAAGAGTCAAAATTTATTTAATAGAAAGTATTATAAAAAAGGAAAAGAAAACAAAGGAAAGTGCAAAAGTTGTGGAGACCACAGGACGGTCACTCACAAAAGACAAACAAAGAACCTTTTCATGCCACAAGCTGGCAGATAAAGGTGTCTAGTAATAACAAAAATTGGCTAAACTAAATATAATCAAATACAAAACATAGCCAATTAGTGCATAAATAGAACTAGAACTTGGCGGGTTCGGCAAGGGAAAATATCCGGTTTGGAACGATCGTCGAGCATACTACAGAAGTCTAGCTCCCAATCAAGGTGCCCTGTGTCATGAAACTCGAGCGTGGGGGAGAACCAACGCTCCTCACATCGGTGTGAGTCCAAAAATCCCTTGGGAAGATTTCAATGCCGTGGCTCAGAACTGTCAAAACTATGAGTATGACTCGACGACATATTACAAAACGAGTAAATTCCTTCAATGCCTTCAATGCCACAGGCCGACACGTAAGGGGAAAGCGAAAACCAAGAGACATACCACTATGCAAAAACAATAAGCTTTACAAAACAGTATAGTAACTATGAATCTGGAGAAAACGTCCGAGATTGTCGGACCAAAACCAAAATCGGAGGGAATGCCCCCGGCTGAAATAGCATGATAACTTGGATCGTCAAGATTGAATCGTAACCACAAGCTATCAAACCAGTAATAAAGAACACATCCAATACCAATATGTCCAAGGCCCCTGAGTTGAAGGCCGAGGCAGAGCTCCTCAAAGAAGACATACGGACATCATAAAAATCAGCAGGTGTCCATCGAATACCAACATTTGAAATCATAATTGGGTTCCCTGAAGCTACGCTTGAATCCACATATAATTAATCGCAATCAAAACTGGAATTCAAATCTGCAGAAGAGTTCCCTTCTTTGACGAAGAAGCTGCTGGGTCGTAATATATTGACTCGGCTGGGTCGACTCACTGAGGTGATATGACTCAGTGAGTTAGAGGAAACAGGGCCTCACCTGTTCTCGGATGGATTGCGCCGCCAAAGCCGAGGATGGACTCGAAGGAGCACCACCAGGAGGGCGCCACCATAGGACCGGCAACCTTCCAAAGTGGGACCATTGATCGCCGCCGTGTGGTAGTATAAGCCATCGGGGCGGCACCGCTCTACTTGCGCAGAACTGGAGAAACACCCACCCATATCGCTGATTTGGATCTAAAAACTCATGCTTATCTGTAGTGGCGTGGGGAGAATCGAACGCAACCATAAGAGAGCATGACTGTAATCTCGAAATCCTTCAACAATGGCGAAATCCAAATCTGCAAATTTGAATCGAAAAGGAAGGAGAGTTGTGCGTGACCATAGAATAAGAGAAATCCAAATCTGCAGATCTGAATCTGCCTAGTCACGAGAACACATAAAGAAAATCATTGCGAGGAAAATTCATATGTGGAAGTAATTGATGAGGCCTGGTGGTCTTAAAACGATGCGACAGCATCAAAACCGGAATCCGAAATGAAACAAGCCCCACAAATAATCCAATAATGAAGATGAATAGTGCCTGGAATATAAATGAAAAAGAAAGACTAGACGAACCAGACATAAAACAAACAAAAATGAAAAACAAGAAAATAAAGAAAAAAGAAACGAGTGTTTGGCCAGCGGCTGAAGATGACCGAGTTTGTGCTAGTGTTTAGAGAGAGGGGAGAGTGATAATCTAGCTTTGGGCAATATTTAAAAAAAAAAAAAATATATATATATATATATATATATATATATATATATATATATTACTCTCTAAAGTTGCATATATCTCTTTTCATTTCTAATCTATTTATTACGTACTATCTCCGTTTTTTTAGATGTTCTTTTAGCTTTTTAGTTTTGTTTATAATTAAATGTTGTTAGTGATTTCAACTCCTAAACACACAGCAAGACTGAATCTGGAAATCGCACAAAGATCAATCTGAAAACACACACTTAATTCGGCCAAAGTTGTGACCGAACACTACTTGCGCAGAACAGGAAACATAAATGAATCACACACAAGTTTTACGTGGTTCGTTCAAGATGAACTACATCCACGGAGGCAAGGCACACCTCAATCCACTAAGAATTCCAATCAATTACAGAGAATACACTCAGAAACACAAATGCCCAATTCTGGAACAAATTAGGGCAGAAAATCGTTCCCTCTCAAATACTCTCTCTAATCTAAGAAACTGGAAAATTGCTCAACGTAGTGTTGTTCTCCTTGATGAGAGCTTTACAATGATATAAGAATTGAAGCTCGAATGTAACCGTACAAAAAGTTCTAACTGAATCAAACTGAGCTCAGCTACCGGACAAAAGTGACGGTTTTTTCCGTCACAAATTCTGAACTAACTCGTCACAATCAGCGGTTATTCATAACTGCCACGAACCCGGCTCATCCTGACCAGCTTTGCTTCTTGATGCTCAAACCTGGTCCAAACCTCCGGTTCTTCACCTCTTGAACCCGGTTCCACATTCCCAACACACCATATTACCAAGTATAGCTCACTTGATGAGATTGAACACTACCTCACAAATCTCCACCTCAATGAATCAAGTGTTCCTCTTAATGCCTCACCACTGCCTGTCTGTTATTGTTCTTCATGACATTGCTCAAGCTGCAGCAAGCTCGAGCAATGCTCCACTTTGTTTCCAGGTACACCCTTTGTAAGAAAATCAGCAGGATTATGCAATATGTGTACCTTCTTCACCTCCACAGAACCAGAATCAATGATATCTCTAGCAAAATGTAACCTAACATCAATGTGTTTTGACCTTTCATGAAATGCTTGATGTTTCACAATGTGTAAAGCACTTTGATTATCACAGTAGATTGCCACACACTTCTGCTTGATATCCAAATCTCTCAAAACCCCTTTCAACCAGATTGCCTCTTTGATAGCTTCAGTTAGAGAGATATATTCTGCTTCTGTTGTTGATAGTGCCACAACAGATTGTTGTACACTCCTCCAGCTGATGGCTGTTCCAAATAAGGTAAACACAAATCCAGAAATGGATTTCCTTGTGTCTATGTTTGCTGCAAAATCTGAGTCAGCAAACCCCTCCAATGCAACAGTACTTACATCCACTCTTTTTTCAAACTTCAGTGACAGATTCACTGATCCTTTCAAATACCTCATCACATGTTTCAAAGCTTCCCAATGCTCAACTCCTGGATTTGACATGAACCTGCTTACTAAAGATACAACATATGCCAAGTCAGGCCTGCTACAAATCATTCCATACATAAGACTTCCAACTCCACTTGCATAAGGAATATTGTTCATATGTATGATTTCCTCTTCAGTCTTTGGGCATTGTTCTTTGGAAAGTTTCTTCTGTAGATTAACTGGAGTGGAGAGAGGTTTGGCTTCATGCATATGAAACCTCTCCAATACTTTCTATAGATATTGCCTCTGAGATAACCAAAGCACTCCACCTTCTCTGTTTCTTAGAATGTTCATGCCCAATATCTTCTTGGCTTCTCCCAGATCTTTCATGTCAAATTCAGCATTAAGTCTATCCTTCAACCATTGTACCCTCTTCTTGTTCCTGCTGGGCAATTAGCATGTCATCCACATACAATAGAAGGAAAACTTTATCTTGCTTTGAACCTTTGTTGAAATAAACACAACTGTCATAAAGACTTCTTACAAAGCCAACACTGATCATGAAGTCATTGAACCTCTTATTCCACTGTCTTGGACTTTGCTTAAGTCCATATAGTGACTTCTTCAGTAAACATACTTTGTCTTCTTTCCCAGGAACAACAAAGCCTTCTGGCTGTTTCATATATATCTCCTCACTGAGTTCTCCATGTAAGAATGTTGTCTTTACATCCAGTTGTTGTAGTTCCATGTCCTCCTGTGTGACTTTTGATAAAAGCAACCTGATTGAGCAATGCTTTACTACTGGAGAGAAAACCTCATTGAAATCAATCCCTTCTCTTTGTGTAAAGCCCCTAGCCACCAATCTTGCTTTAAACCTCACCTGTTTGGATCCTGCTGTCTCTAGTTTCTTCTTGTATATCCATTTAGAGCTTACAAGTTTCTGACCTTTTGGTTTTTCCACCAATATCCAGGTCTTATTCTTTTCCAGGGACTCCATCTCTTCAGTCATTGCATGTATCCAGTGTTCACCTTCTTCACAGTCTAGTGCTTCTTTAAAACTACTAGGCTCTTGTGATTCCAGGTCTTCAGCAACACTCAAGGCATAATAAACACTCCCTGCTTGACCATAGAAATCAGGTTTGTTGATTGTTCTTCTAGGTCTGTCCCTTCCAATGCTGTATTCTCTGACATTTTGTGAAGGTCCAGTTTGTTCTTCTTCTTCAGATGATGAATCACTATCTTGTAGATTGTCTTGTGGTTGAGGTGTGTGGTTATCTTCAGCAGGATGCTCCACCTGAATTGATATCTCCTCTGTCTCTGTAGCACCATCAAATTCTTCCTTAGAGCCTGTAGAAGAGTAAGCCATCACATTCTCATTAAACTTTACATCTCTACTTGTGATTATCTTCTGATTTCCCTTCTCTAAGCACCACAATCTGTAGCCCTTTATTCCATCCGGATATCCAAGAAATACACATCTGAGAGCCCTTGCATCTAGCTTGTCTTGCTTGACATGGACAAAAGCAAGACACCCAAACACCCTTAACCCTTCATAACTTGGTTTCTGTCCACTCCACACCTCTTCAGGTGTTTTGAACCCAATCACTGATGAGGGTGACCTGTTAATGAGGTAACATGCTGTAGCAATGGTTTCTCCCCAAAATACCTTTGGTAACCCAGCATCCAACAGCATACACCTCACTCTTTCAAGAAGAGTCCTGTTAAGTCTCTCAGCAACTCCATTCTGTTGAGGATTCATTGGAACAGTCCTGTGTCTCTTGATTCCTCTTTCTTCACAGAAGTTTGTAAACTCAGTAGAGAGATATTCCAGTCCATTATCAGTCCTAAGGTGCTTCAGCTTTTTCCCTTTGACATTTTCCAGTTGAATCAACCATGTTTTGAACTTATGAAAAGCATCACTCTTGTTTTTCATCAACATGATCCACACCTTTCTGCTGTAATCATCAATCAAGGACATGAAATACCTTGCACCACCATGAGATTATGTTCTTGCAGGACCCCATACGTCAGAGTGAACATAACCTAATGGCTCTTGAGTTGTGTGAACCCCCTTTCTATAGGGCAGCTTCTTGGATTTGCCCAAAGCACACTGATCACAGAACTCCAATTCTTGATTTCCCATATTTCCAATTACTCCACTTCTTGACAGTTCCTTCAATCCTTTCTCTCCTATGTGTCCAAGTCTCTTGTGCCATTTAGCAAGCTCAGAACTACTCAAGACCATATCCACACTTCCAACAACAGGTGAACCAATCAAGATAAACAGTCCATTATGCTGTCTACCTTTTATCACCAATTTCCCATGTTTTGTGATATGCAAGAATCCATCTATTGAGCTAAACTGACACCCACTGGTTACTAAAGACCCAAGAGATAAAAGATTTCTTTTAAGGCCAGGAACATATCTTACATTTGAGATGACTCTGACCACACCATCAAACATCCTTATGCTTACTGATCCAACTCCTTTGACCTTGCATGATTGGTCATTTCCCAGGAGAACATTTCCACCATCTTCTCTCTTCAGTTCATCAAACCATGTCTGGTGTGGACACATATGAAAAGAACAGCCTGTGTCCAAGACCCATTCCTTTACCATTCTTGATTCAGTAACATTTAATACTTCTGGAGGGTCTTCTTGATGATCAATGGCAGCAGCTTCTGCCCCTTGATTTCCACCTTTCTTATTTCTCTTAGGACAGTCCTTCTTCAAGTGACCTGGCTGCTTGCACTTGAAGCATTTCCTCTTCTCAACCCAGTCATTCCCCTTCTTAGGATTTGAATCCCCAGACTTTGGATCCTTAGCATTCTGTCCCTTCTTGCCTTGCCAAGGTTTCTTGAATTTGACATTCAAGCCTTCTCCAGATTGCACCATGCCTTTATCCCCTTGAGTCTGGAAGCATTTAGACCTCAGAGCCTTCACTATTCCATCATAGGATAGCTGCTCATCTCTCCCATACATCAAGGCATCCTTAAAGCTTTCCATGGATTTTGGAAGAATGTTTAACACCATCAATGCCTTGTCATCCTCCTCCAATTTCACATCCAGATCTTCCAATTCTTCAATCATCTTAATGAACTCATCAAGTTGATCAGAAATTACCTTGTCTTCAGTGATCTTGAAGGCCAACATCTTCTGCTTCAAGAACAGCTTGTTGGAAACTGACTTTGATTGATACAGTTCTTCCAATCTCCTCCATGCTTCTGAGGAACTCTTGCATCTTGAGACCTCCCTCAACGGTTTATCACCCAAACATAGGAAGATAAGACTTAGGGCCTTCTTATCCACTGATGCAAACTTGGATTTCTCAGTTTCTTCCCATGAATCCAGAGGTATCAATGCAAGATCAAGGCTATTGTGAACCAATACTGAATTCATCTTGATCTTCCACAATGTGAAATCATTCCTTCCTGTGAACTTCTCAAAATCCATCTTCATACCAGCCATTCCTTCCCTTCTTCAAGCTGTGAGAGTTGATTTCCCACAGACGGCGCCACTTGTTAGTGATTTCAACTCCTAAACACACAGCAAGACTGAATCTGGAAATCGCACAAAGATCAATCTAAAAACACACACTTAATTCGGCCAAAGTTGTGACCGAACACTACTTGCGCAGAACAGGAAACATAAATGAATCACACACAAGTTTTACGTGGTTCGTTCAAGATGAACTAAATCCACGGAGGCAAGGCACACCTCAATCCACTAAGAATTCCAATCAATTACAGAGAATACACTCAGAAACACAAATGCCCAATTCTGGAACAAATTAGGGCAGAAAAACGTTCCCTCTCAAATACTCTCTCTAATCTAAGAAACTGGAAAATTGCTCAACGTAGTGTTGTTCTCCTTGATGAGAGCTTTACAATGATATAAGAATTGAAGCTCGAATGTAACCGTACAAAAAGTTCTAACTGAATCAAACTGAGCTCAGCTACCGGATAAAAGTGACGGTTTTTTCCGTCACAAATTCTGAACTAACTCGTCACAATCAGCGGTTATTCATAACTGCCACGAACCCGGCTCATCCTGACCAGTTTTGCTTCTTGATGCTCAAACCCGGTCCAAACCTCCGGTTCTTCACCTCTTGAACCCGGTTCCACATTCCCAACACACCATATTACCAAGTATAGCTCACTTGATGAGATTGAACACTACCTCACAAATGTTCTTTCAGTTTTTTCCCACAATTTTTCCTATACTGTTAATGCGCAATCCGTTTATCTAAGGAATTCGGAGTAAAGCTTGATCAACGACGCTACCAAACGCAAGAAAAGTAAAGAACACAAGATATACGTGGTTCGATCCGGAGATCTACGTCCATGGGCGGAGGCAATCACCTGCCGAGGTGTTTTTCACTCTCTTCGTTTCAATCTTACACGCTGTAGTTTTAGAGTACAAAGTGCGAACCCTAACTCTGAGTACAATTCTACTATTTATACTATACAAATCAAAACCCTAACTAAATCCCTATAAACTCGGCCACCAAATCTGCATGGCAGTTGGGAAAAGATCATGGGAAGATCATGGGGATCTACATTCCCGAATGCGCCGCAAGTGGGCTGTGTTGGGCCGGCTTAGTTGCTGGGCTGGGCTCGTACTTCTGGGCCTAATTGACTCGGCTGGCGGGTTAGCCTGACCCGGAGTTATTGGGCCATACCTATCATATACTAACCCTTTTATCGGCCCTAAAAAAGCACCCTGCATAACTTAAATAATACCTATATATATATATATATATATAATTTGATGAATAAAACAAAAATTGAATTCGGCGATAAATTCTTAATTCTTTTGGCGACGAATTTGCGGCGTAGAATATCTGGCAAAGAGGCGCGCACACGGCGCAATTCCAGTCAGCGATGTCCGCCGAGATTTCATCGCAATTCCAGTCAGCAATGTTCGCCGAGATTCCCTCGCGATTTGTCGCAAGTACTCTGGATACAATGACAAAACGCAATCATAGCCCATACTCGTCTTGCCCACTTAATTTTTTCGAGATATCGCCGATTTCTCACGAGATTTACATCCCTGATTATACACCTCTTAAGAAGGATGCTTTTATAGAAGTTGAAGTTTTCGTTTATCCTTATTAGAATCTTTCGACTATTACCATCATCGTTTTCACATGTTACCTACCTATTCAAAAAAGTTGTCTGAAATAAAGACTTGAAATATTATGAATATTTTGAAATTCAATATATAATTTTAATGAATTATAAATTAATGTATTGTTTGTTATTTCTATAATTAAAAAAAAAAAAAAAAAAAAAAAAACACTTATCTATAATAGTAATCACAAAGTAAACTGAATGAATTTTTATAAATTTAAGACATAATGTATGTGTGTAAATAATTATATGATTAAGTTCACTTTTAATTACAACAAATGTAGAACGTTGTTTATAAAATTATCGTAATGAAAGACTTCTATTCTTTTTTTTTTTTTTTTTTTGGTATTTGTCAGTTCAGCCCTTTTTTTTTTTTTTTTTTTTTTGGTTGAGGATGTTGTAATTTTCCTAACAGTTACTACAATGATTTTTCTGGTTTGTTGGCATCTTCCATATACGGTATCAAATATTATAGGCTTGTATTTATGGAATTTATTTATCAGGAACTAATTACATAGTCGACATATGCTTTGGATCCTTCAACGATTAAAACTTTATCTGTACTTCGTATCCTTTCTCCAACAAAAAAATCGTTACGTTTCGAATATCGACTAAGCAGATACTGGAAAAGTAGCATGCACGATTCAAAATAGGTTAAGAGGGTTTTAGACGGAGTTTATATGTTATTCATAACATCTATATTTTATAGGCCATAAGTTCATAGAAGTGATTGACAATGTTTGGATAAAAATAATATCTTATTTTAATTCAGAATAAGTTGTCGGGAGCTTAAAAGGGTTTTATTAAAAAGGTGAAGAGAATCACATACCCTTTGTCAATTAATATCTTATTTGAGAAACCTACTAATACCTCAGTCCCACTTAATTTTGCGCGGTTGGCTAGTCACGCATATTAAGAAAAAATATATTTCCGGGAATCTTTGACTTTTACATAAGTGGAGATTGAGGGTGGAGATTTTGTGAGTGGAGATTGTGAGAGAAATTTTCTTTTTAAGGGTGTGCAAAGTTTAGTGGGACGGATCGAAAAGAAAAGTATGCAAGTTTTATTGGGACGTTGTTTGTAAAATTTTTATAATTTTACAAACGAAAAGGCTATTACCGATCTATAAAGAGCTCTATTGACTTCTTATAAACAAATCCTTCTGCAGCCTATCTTTTAAATAAGATTTAAGATGTAAGGTCTATAAACATATTAAAAGATTTTAGATCTTATATGATGTTTTGGAAAAAACTTACAAATACTCTCTTTAACATCAGTTATCTCGATTTTTAAATCTAGGTGGGATGTAAGCACAACAAGAAGAAAAAATATTTGTCACTAGTCTTGTGCAATTACTAGAGTGGTTACTAAAGGTAACTCCTTTTGTAAATATTAGTAGTTACATAAAATATTTCATACAATTTTAATTAAATTTGCTACACTATGTCAAGCTCTTCTTGCTACACTAATGAATAACTAACTACAAGTAGTTGCAAAAAAATAGTTACAAATACATTAGTAACTGCACAGTAGTTACAAAAAAACTTTTTGCATCTTATTATAAGTGACTACCCTATAGTAACTATTTTTAGTTTTGTAGTTACTAAAAATATTTTTTTTTACTACTCTTCCTTTTTTGTAACTGCATTTTTTATTGGCAAGAAACTTTATTTCTATTAGGGAAGAGACAGAACTCAACAAATAATTAGAGTTCATATTGAGAAAATTCTTTGCTAACCATATTTACTAATGGGCACACATCCTCTGCAATTCATTCTTGGGTCTTTTTACTAAACATATATCATAGTCATCTCTTTTTGTATAATGGGTCAGGTTAATAACCAATCAAGAGGGGATTTGCAATCTATTACAGCCAATGAATGTCCTTAAAATGGAGAATTGCGGATGGTATTAAAATGTGGTAGTTCCTATTGGACCAAACACCTTCACCAATCAAATTTTGAGAAGCAAAAAAATAAAAAAGCTCAAAGCCTGAACCCTACTCATGAGGATGCGTGGACATAAATGTAAACAATAGAAATCCTAAGAAGCTATCCAAACACCTCTGTCGTTCCATCATTTATACATGCGCAGGGATGCACTATACCATTATCACAGTCACGTAAATTATATTAAAACCACAATACCAATGTCTGAAGATTCAGATAGATTCTTCGCCGAAGCTACACCGGAGTCATTAACACCGACGAACCACTGCAAACTTTCAGACGACACCAACAACAACGACCGACTTGGAGATTATGGAGATGAGACAATAATTACTTACTTTGTCAACATTGATGAGACAGATGTGTTATTCCGCAAGGAGGTTGAATTATGGACTTGCGAAGATGTCGTTGGGAAGTGTTTCAGGAGTGTTTCCATTGCTGAAGGTTTCTACAGACTTTATTCGAAAAAAATTGGTTTTGGTTTTCGCCGGAACAATCAGATGACTGATACTGCATCAGGGATAATCACCATGAGACGCTGGGTTTGTAGTCGTGAAGGAACCAGAATGCAGAGGAAAACGGATATAAACGACGAGAAAAGAGAGCCTCGGCTTGTAACCCATCGTCGTTGTGAAGCTGCACTAATTGTTAGATATTGCAAGGCGGGTGGTTTTTACAAGGTTACCCAATTTAGAATGGTTCATAATCATGAACTCGCTTATCCATCGCAAGTCCACTTTTTCCGATGTAACAGACAAATAACAACGGGTCATGCTGTGGAAATTAGAACAATGAAGGAGGCCGGCATAAGGACATGTCAAGTTATGGACTTCATGGTGACGACTCATGGCGGATTTAAGAACGTTGGTTTTATCGCAAAAGACTTGTATAACTTCATATCGGCCCACAGTGACAGGACAAGACGACTAACAACAAATGCTGAGGCAGCGTTAGCATATTTCAATGCTATCGTCGAAGCGGACCCAGGCATGTACGTGAAGTATTCGGTGGACGAGGAGAACAGACTGAACAAAATCTTCTGGGCTGACTCAAGGTCGAGGCTTGACTATGGTAATTTTGGTGACGTACTTGTTGTTGACTCTACTTACAAGACTAATAGTTTTAAAATGCCATTGGTAGAATTTGTGGGAGTAAATAATCATCATAGTACGGTAGTGTTTGGATCTGCCTTGCACAGACGAGAGCATAGAATCTTATAACTGGACTTTTCAAACCTTTTTACATGCAATGGATGGTAGGCAGCCCATTTCTATTATTGCTGATGGGGATAGGGCAATTGCTGCAGCCCTAGCATTTTCATTGCCGCGGGCTAGGCATAGACTGTGTTCATGGCATTTGATGAGAAATGCTAGAGTTGTATCACATGATGCTTCTTTTTTTAGTGATTTTAGAACATGCATGCTGAAACATCAATCGGAGGATTGTTTCGAACAGTGCTGGACTTTATTTTGAAGTAGGTACTCACATGTGAATATCAGTGGCTTGATGAGCTTTATGAAAGAAAAGAGAAGTGGGCGGAGGCGTTTTTTAGGGGAATTTTTTTTGGTGGAATGACAACCAACCAGAGGTGTGAAAGCACAAATGCTTACATGAACCGGTTTCTAAATTGCGATCTCAGCTTGTACACTTTTGTGAAACAATATTTTAGGGCGTTAAGTAGACTGAGGGAGAATGTACTACAAAAAGACTTCACGAACCACCAGTCGAAGATGATACTACAGACGCACCTACCATCTCTTGAGAGGTTAGCCGCATCATTTTACACCAGAGCGATTTTCCTTAAGATATGCGGTGAAATAAATAGAAATTTAATCATGTTGCTTACTACCCAAACTGCGTGTACAATAACAAATAAATTTGTTTAAAATTTTTTAGGTCCGACAGGAGATGTCCAAGGAAACAAGCTACACGTCGATGACGGCTGGTGTAGTAGGTGGTGTGAAGAAACTGGTTATGAACAAATTTGGGGATACAGAGGAAGAAGAGATTGTGGTCTCGATCAACGTCGAAAGTCAGACATTAAGTTGTGTTTGTGGAAGGTTCGAGTCTTTGTGGTGGCCGTGTCGGCACATGTTTTGCGCAATGAAAGCTTTAAACATTAATGAAATCCCGGCCAGCCTTTTAAAAGACAGATAGGCAAAATCTAGAATATTGGGGGTACCAATAAATGATAAACTTGGTGCGACGAACCTCGTAGAGTTGAGGTACGGGTCGATACTGGCAAAGGCTCATCAACTATGCTATCTAGCATGTCGTAGCGGGGAGAGCTACAACCAAATAATGACATTACTGGAGACATCAATTGCTTCATTTCCAAAAGAAGGAGACGCTAATACCGAAGAATCGAGCAAGAATGAAAAAATAACTTATGAGGGCAGTCCAGGGGAAAAATTTGTAAAAGACCCCAGCGGTTGTGAAGACAAAAGGATCTCAGTCTGAAAAGAAGGAAGATAAGGGAAAGAAACGACGGTGTGGTAAGTGCAAGGAACCCGGACACCACAAATCTAGTTGCCCGGCACTGACAGGGGGGGGATCAAGGAACTAGCCCGATAAAAGGAAGAAGAAAGATTACTGATTCCTGGGCGCAGACACCTCAGATGAGGAAGATATCTTTTTGTAATACATAAATTACAATTTTTATGAACGTTAAAAATATTACAAGAAAATACTCTCAGCTTCGTATATTTGTATTAATTGCTATAACGTATTCATAATATTTTCCACTGCTTCCCCTATATAGCCCACTATAATTATTTATAATGTGAATTTCTATAGAGTTGTAAATTATCGGTACCGAGGACCCCTTAGTTAAGCAATGAGGGTTATGATCATTAAAACTTATCTCTAATTAAAATTGAAAAACTCATTGTTCTTCCATGTCAACATAGAGTAAGGGCTTCTCAATACCATTCAATCAAAATTTGGGATGCGAGCATTGTTGTAATTGTATTATAAATTATATTAAAATTTGGTACGGAATAGTTAATGTCCCTGAAAAATTTGATGTTGTTCTATCAGATTTTGGGCCGTAAGCATTTTTGGATTATGGAGAAACATGTGTTGGGCCGCAGCTTGTTGTAATATTGTCCAGGCTGCGTGTTAAGCCGAGTAGTGGGCCTGCTAAAGCCCACTTATGGATGGCTGACATGAAAAAATTATTATAAATTGTCCTAGAGAAGATTCGAACATAGGTACTCCTGCGCACGCCCAAACTTATTTGCGCAAATGATTCCAGCTCGCCCACATATTCACTTACGACATCCCAGCATTCTGCTATAGATATATTCAATTGGTGAGCAGATAATGTAAAAATTATGCTCATTAATAGAAAGATATACTATTCACGCTTTGATATTTGGGATATAAACTTTTTTTGGATTGATTGCAATCTGTACTTTTCAAATTTCAACAACCATCCGTCGAGGAAACCTTAAAAAAAATAAGTAATAATTTTAAAACAGAAAATTATTTAGTTAAAAATCGGAAATTAGTTCTAAAACTTTAAAATTTCAGTTAAAATATCTAAAAATTAATTTTAAACGGTTAGATTATTTTTAAAATTTCCAGTTTTTATTTAAAAAAACTTTAAAAATTTTAAATTTAAAAATAATTAAACTTTCCGCCTCCGTAATACAAAAAAATATTTAAAATATTTAAACTCACAAAATTATATAAAAAAAAAAAAAACTGAAACTATTATTAAATTTTTTTTAAAAAAAATATTCAAAATATCTTACAATTAACTTGAAATGGTGGAATTATTTTTAAAATTTTCGATTTAATTTATAAAGTTTAAATTTTTTTATAAATTAACTAATCTTATTATAACTTAGAAATTAACTAACGGTACTAATTGATATAATTCTAGGTTGTGTAAATAGTTTACTTGACCAAAAATAGTTTAATTTACCAGGTTGTGTAAATAGTTTACTTAACCAAAATAGTTTAATTTACCGGTATAGGTAGTTCTCATGGGCACCATAAGAACATCAACCTGGACTCAAACAACTTCAATTAAATTTACATCAAAATTCAAAATCTAACGGAACGGACAGGGGATTTGAAACTTCACACATCCAAAACATGCGCAAACAAAAAAATAAAAAAATCAAGGTACAACTAGCCATAATTGGTTGATACTGGCTCTTTCACTTTACCAGTTAACCCATTTCATAACAAAGGGACAACAACATAACAATGGGAAAAACAATGAGATGGAGCGAATTCATCATAGACAAGCTTCAACAAAAAGCTTCACTCCCAAAAAGTAATAGCCACAGACGTCCACGGTACAACCCGCACATTTATAAAACCAACCTAACAGAACTTACATCATCCACATAAAAACAAGAAAAACCGCACAAAAGGCTAACCCCAACATAAGCATCTTTCTCTTCTGCTTTGCTAAACGGGCTTCGAGAATCTCCACCTCTGACTTCAGATCACTTACCTCGTCCCTTAGAGCGGCAATGCGAACTCGGCAGTGTTGACATCCATCATTCAATAAGCGTCGGGTCTCGTTCTGTATTGCAACTTCTCTCTCCTCAACCCATTTATAACGTCAACAGCATGCGGGGAAAATGGTCCATCGTAGTACCACTCAAAGAACCGATATTTTTTGGTGACCTACATGGAGAACGAATACATCAATATGATGGCAGTCAAAGTGAAGATGAGAGGAATTGATTATTGATGCATCATGCGCACCTTCATGCTCATGCAATTATGGCCCTTAAACAACTCATATGGCTCATCATGATTAGGTTCAAGGAATACAAACACAGTTTGTAGGGTTCATCAAAGTTGGTGAAACAATGTAATCCAAATTTCAATCTTTATTTTTGAAATGATACCACTATAATTAATGGGACATCAATGATACCTCTTTCAGTTAAATTAAATTTTGTGAGATAATTGTAACTAGCGTAATCACTCAAAGTGCAACCTTCGGAATAAGGTACTGCGGACAGCAAAACAAATGGGGTGTTTTCCATTTGCTTTTGTTTTTAAATAAGTGATTACATTGAGAGATTGTGTGAGTACTAATAAAAAAAAGGTTGGTAGTGTTTGGACTTGAAGGTGATTTTGATTAAAAAAAAATTAAAAATTAAAGTGTGTGATAAAAAAATCACTTGTTTAGCAAATTTATAGTTCGGCAAATTACGGATGCGAGAAGGTGGATTTACATCCATATCCAGATACCGTTTCGTTCCTTTCACAGTTCCAGTGGCCACACAACTTTTGTCCATTTAAAAAATGGTTTGAAGAAATCATGCGACATTCTTATTCTTCAAATGCTTGGTGATCAATTATTTTGCCACCGGAACCTTGGTAGTTTTGAAGATATAATGATAGGGCTCCTAGTAGGTGAAATAGTTTTTTCTATTAAAAAGAAGTCCCTCCTACTTTGCTTCTTATTTTTCTATCAATTTCAACTTATGACAATTGTCCCAACTTTACTATTTATTAGGAGGGGGAGTCTGGACAAGGAAGATTAAATAATTTCACATTCATTTCTTAAATTTTTTAGATTTGCTAATTTTATTGCAAATCTAATAAAATTGGTTCAAAATGGGAATAATGTGGTGGAAAAAAATTGACCCGGAATTAAACTAATTTAATATACTGTATGATACAAAAGCAGAAGAAAGTATCAACTAAGAGCTTTCAGCTTTTGACAATTATTAGCTTCCATAAGCTATTATATAAGCAGAAATTGTAGTTGCAAACACAACAATTTTGCTTTTTCAAAGCTAATCTATAGGCAGAAGCTATAGGTGCAAACACTACAATTTTGCTTTTTCAAAGCTGAAAACTGAAAAACACTTCTAGTAAGCAAAAGCTGAAGGCTGAAAAGCACTTCTAATAAGCAATGGAAAACAACCTTTTAGACAGGATCAACAGGCACTCTAAACCAATAACCTACAGGCAGTGTAAAAGAGATGCAAAGGTGAAGATTGATAACTGGCCTAACATAGACAACAGAACATATGGGTTCAGAAATACACATGCAGAGGAAAATAAAAAAAAAACAAACACAATTCAGATTAAACCCACATAAGAATGTACGCCACGGCCGAAATCAATGCAAAGGAACACGAAAATGGATATGGAACTGCAAACCATAATTCCATTACACTTACTTAAAGACTAATACCATAATTTCAGAGACAATATGAGTAAACTAGAACAATACAAACATTACAAGAATAAAATTTGCGAAACGGAATAAGGTCAGTATCAAAGAAGTTAGAACCAAAATTGAAAGCATAGAGCAGTCGGTAGGTTTTAATCAAATCGATATTGTGCGCATCGCGAAAAAATAGAAAGCCAAATTCATGGTCGAATTAAAAGACACCTACCGGTTCATTGGGACAGTTGAAGAAGCGTCGGCCCGGGTTGTTGTCGGTCCACGAATACCACATTGGAGCTCTAAGAGGGGGAATGCACCAGCACTGGTGCTCTTCTTCTTCATAATTGAAGTCGGGACCTCTAAAAAATTGAATGGCTCGACGGCGTTGGACACGCCGATTGGGATCCACGGCGGCAGCGCCGTTGGAAGATGCCCTACTCCCGTTTGACATGGATAGCCTATTTTAGTGGTTGAAGATGGCTTTCTGTAAATAGGAAGACTGTGAAGCAGAAGCAAAGGCAAGAATGGGGATTTTGGACAAAGACAAGGGAGAAAGAGTGTGGCATTGCAATTTTCAGAATTGTGTCAGCATTGGAACTTGAAGCACCGTTTCTGAAAACGGGAGTGAGAATTACCAATTCAACCCTTTACTATTATTAATTTATTTTGAGAAGTTTGAACGGCAGGATAAAAAATTACATCCAAAGGTGGAAAAAATAAGATTGCATTTGTGCAACCATTGCACACAAGTTGAACTCAGATGATGAGTTGCATCACTAATTAAATAAAATTAAGCTCATAAACACTGGGCATACCCATAGTACCAAAATCTTATATTTATACAAACATAAATTTCTCGATACTGTAATTCAGACGTAGAAGGGTATAAGCATCAACAAATACTCCTAACACACTATACTGTCTTCTGAATACTAGCATAAGCTAACAAATGTACAACAAAGATCCACATCCACTTTGGAAGCAACTCAATATGTACTTTTGCATACAAAACCAAAGATTGAACCACCTATATCTTTGTACACAATACAATACAATACAACACACATTTCACCTTCTTCCACTACCTATCCCCTGAAACAACTCACCAATCCGACCCTCAATATCCTCCACACTATACCTCAGATGCCTCCCCATATCCGCAACCGCCTGTACTCTTCCAATGAAGTTGCGATACGCAGGCAGCACCGTACCCGAAATAGATATCTTCAGCTCCTCCTTCAACTGCTCATCGAAGATCACCCACGAACACTGACTCTTGCATATCTCTTCCAAGTAACTATTGAATAATTTCATCTTTTCTCTCGAAATCTTCGATGCTCCATTCGCTGATACTGAGTTATGATCAATTCTCAGAACTGATAAAACTTTACTCCAACAACTCCTTTGATACTTCACATGATACTGCCTCACTTTAGCCATGTGTTTTCTGATCCAATCGTCGCCTAAGACCGACCCTAGTTCGTTGTCTTTCGCTTTCTGCACGATATATCTCGTGTTGTTCATCATGAATACAGAGGACAATGCTGTGTCTCTGTAAACTTTAGATTTAGCCTCTAGATTATCATCTAATAACTCCATAATCCATGTTAATTGGACTATAAGCGTTTGATCACACGTGTCATCGAAAACCTGTTCCAATGTATGTTTGGATCGACACACAGCGCCGAGATAATTCATAACGTAACGAGTGATAGGGTGCAATCCGCCGCCGGGAACGGCGGACTTGGCAGGGTCACGGCGGATCAGATTTTCTAACTCAATGAATATGCCCCTGATAACCTCCCCTAGTCTCTTCAAAACAGTTATGGCTTCCTTCTTTAGAGAGAAACTATGCTCATCTGAAAAAATCAACTCAAACTCCGGCATTAAATCCCTTACCGTTTCGTAAACGTCGAGGACCTTAAACAGCCGCTCCGGTGACCGGCTACTGATCGCCACAGCATCGGTGAAATTCAGGAGCTGAAGTGTAGGACCCCTGCATACCTCCATGAAGGAAATGTCGGCAGCTGATGATTGCCCGAAGAAAATGCGGTCACTGAGGTGGCGCTCTCTCGGAAGAAGAACACGGAGGGTGACGTTGATTGCTTTGATCCATTTGTCAATCTCTTCTTCAAGCTCAGTCCACTGCATTTTCTGAACGTCATCAATGGTGAGCTTTTGCAGCCCTAGCCTAGAGAAGCTCCTATCCAAAAGCTCTTTCCGGCAAGCACTGTAGACGTGGCAGCATTCTTTTGTATACCCCGCCGCCACCATCCGCTTCACTATCTCGTGCAAGTCGCCGATGGTCATCGCCGGAAGCGCGTCGATTAAGAAATCATAATCCTGCGCCAGAGGAATGGATTCCTGCTCTCCGTCCTCAACCGAAACATCGTCGTCGTCGGAGTAATCGGGATGGCGAGTCGACCCGGAGGCGCGTTCGAGGAGCGCCCTGAACTCGTCCTCCAAACGAAACATGCACTGCTGAAGCAAATCCTCCGCGCGTTCGAGGCAATACGAGACGCTCTTATCGGTGGCTAACGAAGACCAGTCGCCTATGGCGGCGCTTAATTGGTCAATCAAATCGAGGAAGGAGGCGGAGTCCCCCGCGTTGGACCAAATGAGTGCATCGGCGGAGATGTAACGGGAGAGACGGCGGTGGAGGGTTTTGAGAGTTTGTTCGGCGCCGTCATCGGCGAGCTTTTCGCGTAGTCTTCCGTCGAAATTGGAGTATATCTTGAGAATATCGTCGGTCATGGAATCTGTATGGCCGAGAGTTTTGGCTATGTGGCGGGCTACAGCTATGAGCTTCTCTTCACCAGTTTCCGCCATTTGTGCAAGTTTAGGAGATGGAATTTTTCGAATATTTGGTTTCCGAGGGAACTGAATTGAAGAGTGAAGAAGAGTATTGGAAATGGATTTGCGTAGAATAGAAATGAGATAGGGTTTGGCGCCGCCGAAGCCGAAGACACGGAGAAACAAGGAAATGGGCCCATAGGAAAGTAATCGGAAATCGCGGTGAGTAAAAGCAAAAGCTAAAGCTGAATTGGAAAAAGAGAGGATGAAAAGGACTGCAGAGGAAGATTCAAGGATCGAGACTTGAATATCGTCGAAATCTAGATAAAATCTCAAGATTTGATACTTGGAAGTGGTTCAACTCATTCGCGCACAATTTTCCTTCTTTTTTTACTTCAATTTAGAATTACATATTTTCATGTATTTATTAAAACAACACAATTAATATGTCTTGTTACAAATATCTTAGCCAAATTTAATACACCTCACCGTCTTAATAAAGTAAGGCTGTTTTTTGAGGTGTTAATTTTCTGCTTGAAGTCGCTTATACAGTAGGCGACACTACATTCGTCATCACTGTCATGAGCGGCATTGACCCATTTTTTGTTTTATAGAGTCGCCCCTGCCAAGGGCGACATTGATTAAATTTTTTTAATGTCCCATATGAGGGAGGCGACTCTGAGTCAAAAAAAAAAAAATTGGCCGATCTTTTATTAGAGCCGCCCCTGCTAGAGACGACATTGGTTAATTTTTTTATAATTGTCACACATAGGAAAGGCGACTGATAAAGCGCAATCCGATATCCAAGAAAATTAACGAAAACCTACGTAAGCAATATGAAAAAACACAAGATTTACGTGGTTCGATCCGGAGATCTACGTCCACGGGCAGAAAATAACACCTGCCGAGGTGTTTCTTTTACTCGAACTTTGAGTTTACACGTAATAATCCAGAATACAGAATGCGAACCCTAATTCAGAGTTCTTTTCTTCCATTTATACTAAACCCTCGTGAACCCTAACTGAACCCTAACTAATTCCCTATTATCACGCCTGTTTTCCGTTGCGTGATAGTTGGGAACGAATCGTGGGCCTTGAATTGCGGACCAAACCACAAGTTGGGCCGACGCATGCTTCTGGGCCGACACGTACTCCTGGACTGGTCGGTGGGCCAATGTATGAACCTGACCCGAAGTGACCGGGCCATCCCTATCAGATGTCTCCCCCCCCCCCCCAGCCGAAGCGAGGAAGGAGCTTCGGTTGTCACCGGGGTGGAACCATAAGCAAGAGGGGCCGTGGTCGCGGGCGCGCCGAAGTGTTTGTGGATGACTAAGTCTATCCGCGTCCCAGGGACTCCGCGGCGCAGTCTGCGGAAGCGGGACCGAACTAGGCCGAAGTGCACGGGACAGATAGCGAGATACCGAGTTTCCCAAAAGCAAGAAACGTGTCGGAAGTACATAATGACCTGGCCGAGGTGAAGGGTACACCGGAGTGTAGTAGTCTGGCCACAATGAAGGGAGCGCCGGAGTGTGGTAGTATGGCCGAGGTAAAGGGAGCACCGGAGTGCAGTTTAAATCTTCCTGACGAAGAGTGAGGTTGATGTGATTGGCGGCGCCATCATGAGAGAGAGGGATGTGAAGTGACACGCTCTGCGATTTCCAATAAACCTGTTCCCCACGCGCCTTGGGAACCGTAAAGCGCGTGAAGAGCACGTTTAAATCTCCATCACTGAATTTGAATAGGCTGTATCAGAGCCGTTGGTTTTTTGCGTATATATTTGGAATAATTGCACAGTAACTCTTCATCTTCTTCATTGCGATTTGCCAGTTTAGAAAGCGGGAAAAATAAGGGAATTATGTGCTTGTGATTCATCTCAAATCAAAACTTCTCAAACTCAATCCAAGTAAGTATGCCTTCTTCTTCATCTTCTGCCTCTATTCAAGAAGTAGGGACTACGAGTGCCTCGTTAGATGTCCCCCCCCCCCTTCGATATCTCATTTCAGAAAGGAATGAGATTAGGACCGTAGACAGGGCCGACGGCCTGGAAAGCAACGTTATGATGGTCGCTTTTTATGAATGCGCGGAGGAGGATTTTGAGGTGGCCTCTGTAGCGTTACGGATGACGCGAGTGCAGATTGAGAGAGAAATCCCCTCATTTTACTTTCCATTTAACTTAGAGTATATAGTACCGAACCCTGATGATAGGGCCTGCTGCCCGCCGCAGGGTTTTATTAGTGTGTATATAGATCCCCTTAGAATAGGCTTGAGACTGCCCCTGTGGGACATTGTGGTCCAGTTACTGAAATACTACGGCATTGCCTTAAGCCAACTAGCGCCGAACGCAGTGAGGCAAGTAGTGGGATTCACCGTAGTATGCAAGAATGCCGGGATAGAACCGACCGTAGAGCTTTTTAGGTTTTTCTACCAATTAAAAGCCTTCGGGAAATCCAAGGGGTGGTACTCCTTCAGTCCCCGAGCCCGAGGTGGGTTCAAGGTTCAAAATCCGAGTAAGGTGGAGGGATGGAAGGAGAGGTTTATATTTGTGAAGAACAAAGTAGCTCTTCCGAAGTGGAGGAGGGATGAGGTACTTGATACCGCTCCGGTGGAGAACCCGGAGGCCGAAGTCATACATGTATTCCGGTCAGTGGGGACTTTCAAAACCCTCTGTACTGAGGAAGAACTGGAGGGGGCAGGACTGAGCCCGTATTATTCAGGCGATGCGATTGCCGAAGAGGGTAGGAGTTCTTCTGTCTTGCTTTTTACAAACTATTACTTTGTATATAACTAACTTTAACTTCTGTGTGCAGTGGGACGCTTCGGGAAAGAGCCGGCTGGAAACCCCGCGGTGGCGGCGGCGGCCAAAAAGAAAGGGAAAACTGCTGAGGCATCTCCCCGGGGAAAGATGCCATCTGATGCGAGGCCCAGTGCTGGGTCTGAGGAGAAGGTAGGGGTAGTGAAGCCTACCCCTATGGCCAAGAAGAGGCCGGAGCCATCCGGGACTCCTCCAACAGCAGCAAAAAGACTCCGCACGGAGGGGGGTATGGAGGTAAGTTCCAGACGTGCTATCAGCTACTGTTAATGCAAATGCATTGTATGTTTTTCTGTGCTGATCATTGTGTGCTATTATTGGTGGCAGTTGAAGGAGCAGCGGCCCTCAAGTCTGTTGGGGTTGGAGGGTGCCGATGCCGAAGAACTTCTGCGCTTGGCGCGAGGAATCCTGGACCTCGATCGTAAGAGCGAGAAGGAAGGCAAAGAGGAGCTGGCCGAAGTGGCTAGGGAGCTTCGGGCGCGCAACGACCGGTTAACCCAAGACCTGACCGAGGCACGCAAGAGGGCTGCCTTGGTCGAAAATGAGGTTGTGCGTCTACGCGGAGTGGAGGCAGAGACCAATGTCCTCCGAGGTGAAGTACTGCAGCTGCGGGCAGAGATAGAGGCTCGGGAAGCTGCCGTAGTCGAAGGGCAAGGAGTGATGCTGAAGGCATTCGCCGAAAAACTGTTCCAAACCAGCACGTTCCTTGACTTCCAGACGGATTTTGTGGCAATAGGGGACCAGGCCACGCGATCTGCGCTGCTGGAGCAGGTTGAGGAGGTCTACCCGAATGTGGATGTATATCGTCCAGAATTCGGGTACGACTTTGAGGCAGTGGCCGGGGTGGAAAAGGCCTACTACGCAGCACTAGCGAATCTGCCGGAGTGGCCCCTGTTGAAGGCTCTAGGGGAGAAGAAACAACTTCTGACGGCCGCGGAGATCGCCAACTGCGAGGTGGACCAGGACCAAGAGTTCATGGCGTTCCGCCGGGGTGAGCTGGTCTCCGAGCCCCGAAACAAAGAAACCTCCCCCCCTCGGATGGAGGTCGATGCCATAGCTGCGGACGAAGCTGTCGCAGCGAATGAGGAGGAAGAAGCCGAAGTGTCAGAGGGCCGGTGAGAGGTGTTGCCCGAGGATATTGAGGGGACCGAGCGGGAGGTCAGTCGTTCCCCTCAAATTTAAAGTTGTAGATAATAGGGGTATATGCAAACATTGTACTGAATCATGGATATTGTACTTCCGTTTTGTTGAATATAATTTTTGTTTTCGAACTGAACTCCAACTCTTTACATACTTGAGATTGATCGATCTGGTTGACTCTTCTTTCTGTTTAGAATACCGCGGAATTGCACGAAACAATAAAGAAACTCATGCGATCACTTGAGTGGTTCCGCGAAGAAAAGAACAACCTGCAAATGCACGTAGTGCCAAAGCTAGAAAAGCAGGTGGCCTCGGCAGAGAGGAAGGTGAAGGAAGCCGAGGAGAAAGCCTTTGATCAAGAGCTGAAGTATCTGGCTAAAGTTGTTGAACTGGACCGAGTCCTCATCCATCAGAGGGAGTATGACCGAATATTGACCGAGTTCGGTCTACTGACATTTGAGGAAGTCGAGGCGCGGGTTGTAGAGATTCAGGAAGAGATTTCAGCGCTTATGGCGAGGAGCCCGGCTGAGTCCTCGGAGCTCGTACGGAAGCGAGAGGTGTTGGAGTTGCTCCTTAATATGTATAAAGGACTGAAGGGCCGTGGCAGGTGGCGGCCCTCTGCCGAGGAATTTATTGCCAGTACAAGCCGGAGCCAGGACACTTCAAAAGCTCCTCGGAAGGGTAAAAAGAAGCCCGCGGGAAAGAGCAAAGGCATTGTGATCCGAGAGCCAGCACCAGTGACTACGATCGAAGAAGAGCCCGCTGTGGTCCCCGAAGAAGTAGTCGAGGAGCTGGCTAGAGAAATTGAAGTGATGGCTCCGGAGGAGTGGGACCCTGTGCAGTGGGCCCAGACCCCGAGGTCTGCTCCGCAGCCAAGTAGCCGCGCTCGTACAAGAGACGAAGTTCCTAGACAAGCGTAAAGAACAAGTCCACGGCGTCGGGAAGCCCTCGGGGGGGAAACAGCCGGAGCCCGCGGCCGAAGGACGACCAGATCTCGGAGGACACAGCGTAGGTCTAGGAGTAGGCCTCAACGCCGGAGCGCTGAATACTGGCTCGGGGGCCGTAGATGATTGTTTGTTGTTGTTGTTTTTTTTTTTTTTTTAAGTCTTATGTAAAAAATTCTTTGTGCCGTATTACTCGGAAGATAATAAAATCGTTTTGGTGTGCATGACTGTGTTAAAGTAGTAACTGTTTTAATCGGGTGTTCGGGAACACAATATGGATAAATCCAATGTAAATCTCCCCGGACGGATCGGGCGGGAGTAAAATCTCCCCGGACGGATCAGGCGGGAGTAACCACTTCTCCGGTTTAACAGGCGAGAAAGTGATATGAGTCCGGGGACAAAATGTGAATCTCCTCGGACGGACCGAGAGATAGATTTAATTGTCCGGAGACGAATGATAATAATATGAATGCGTTAGGGCGTCCCCGTAACGTAAAAGAGAACACAGCGAGATGCATAAACAAAGAGGTTTTATTCAATGGAGAGTGCCGGAGCAAACTAAAGAATACAAAGAGAGATAACAATCATAAAAGAAACGTACAATGAGCATAAAGATAAGATGGTACTTGTGATTTGGCATTCACAGATAGAAGCGCCTCAAGTTGGTAACGTGCCAGCTTCGGGGAATCGAGGTTCCATTGAGATGCTCTAACTGATAGGATCCGGAATCGTGCGCGGCAACGACGCGGTAGGGACCCTCCCAAGAAGCATGTAATTTCCCCTCGGGGGCTGCTTTGCTGGCTGAATTGAGCCGAAGCACTAGGTCCCCGACATTGAACTGAGTGCCCCGGACCCGGAGGTGATGATACTGGGCTGCACGTTGTTTACACCTGGCCTGTTGAATGAATGATTGATCACGACGATTTTCAAGCTCATCCAAATTCGCTCGGAGAGCTTCGTCATTATCCTCTGGAACCAATGTGATGAGGCGGGGGCTTGGTACACTGATTTCCGCAGGAATAACGGCTTCGGAACCATAAGTAAGGCTGTAAGGAGTCTCCCCGGTAGAGGTATGCGGTGTCGTGCGATAAGCCCATAGTACTTGTGGAAGGTTTTCGGCCCAAAGGCCCTTGGCATTATCCAGGCGTTTCTTTATACCCGTGAGCAGGGTTCGGTTAGTGACTTCAACCTGACCGTTGGCTTGAGGGTGAGCTACCGAGGTGAAAACTTGTTTGATATGAAGCTCCTCACACCATGACCGGAAGGGATCGTTGGCAAATTGCTTGCCAGTATCCGAGATAATGGTGCTCGGTATGCCGAAGCGACATACAATATTTCGCCAGACGAACTTCAAGATATTCTGACCAGTGATTGCAATAAGAGGTTCTGCTTCTACCCATTTGGTGAAGTAATCCACGGCGACCACCAGAAACTTCAACCCACCCGGAGCGACCGGAAATGGGCCGACGATATCAATGCCCTACTGAATAAATGGCCACGCACTTTGGATTCCAGTGAGTTCGGTTTGAGGCAGGTGTTTCACACGAGAATGTAGCTGACACTTGCTGCATTTTGTCACTAAGTCGTGGGCATCGTTAAACAAAGTTGGCCAATAGTATCCCCAGCGGAGAACTTTCTTGGCCAATGTCCGGGAGCCGATATGACTGGCACAAGCCCCTTCGTGAACCTCCCGTAGAACTTGGTTAGCCTCGGTAGGAGCGAGGCACCGGAGACTCGGTTGTAGGTACGATCGTCGATACAAGACTCCATCATGAAAGGAGTATTTGGGAGCTTTGAGGACTACTTGCCGAGCTCGCAGCTTATCATTGGGCAGAATTCCATCTCGGAGATATTGAATGATAGGGGTCATCCAATTTGGATCACTATCGGTCAGTACCGAAACCGTTGCCTCATGAATTGCTGGATGAGACAAGTCTTCGACCATGATATCCGGAGATATATTAGTTCGGACTGCGGAGGCCAATTTGCTGAGCGCATCTGCTCTTGCATTCTGAGTACGTGGTATTTTCTGGATGACAACTGTATCAAGAGTTGACATAAGCTTAAGTGTTAAATCACGATACCTGATCATTGTTTCATCCTTGGCGACATAAGTCCCCTGGATTTGCTTGGACACGACCTCGGAGTCCGTGAAGAGCTCAAGATGGCGAATGGCTAAGGATTTTGCGAGCCGGAGCCCGGCGATGACTGCCTCGTATTCTGCTTCATTATTAGTCACCTTAAATTTGAATCGGATGACGTATTTAACTTCAACTCCCTCGGGGTCAATGAGGAGCACCCCGGCACCACTTCCTTGGGTCGTGGATGCACCATCCACATATAATTGCCACTTGCGAGGTGAGGATACGAGGGTAGCGGGATGATGGGTAACACTGTCTGCCGAAGACTCATGATTATCTCCCAGGGTTTCAGCTAAAAAGTCGGCAAGTGCTTGACCCTTGATAGCTCGGCGGGGAAGAAATTGAATATCGTATTCGCCTCATTCGACAGCCCACTTGGCGAGGCGCCCGGACACCTCGGGTTTGACAAGAATCTGACGGATAGGATGATTGGTCAGAACTCGTATTTCGCGTCCTTGGAAATATGGCCGTAGACGCCGAGCTGCCATGACAAGAGCCAGCACAGTTTTTTCCAGCATGGAGTATCGTGTCTCCGTCCCGTGGAGTACACGACTTGCGAAATACACGGGATGTTGAACCCCATTGACTTCGCGCACAAGTGCGGCGCTAATAGCTTCCTCGGCGGAGGCTAAATACACATAAAGAGGCTCTCCGGAGAGAGGAACTGACAAAGTGGGTAACTGCTGAATATGATGCTTCAAAGCCTCGAAAGCCGCAGTACACTCCGGTGTCCACTCGAATGACTTCGCTTGTCTCAAAATCTTGAAGAAGGGGAGTTGGCGCTCTGCTGCTTTAGATAAAAAAACGGTTTAAGGCCGCCAAACCACCCGTGAGGCGTTGAACGTCTCTGAACGTCTTCGGTGGTTGCAGATCTAAAACGTCCCGAAGTTTGGCTGGATTGGCCTGAAGACCATGTTGTGAAACCATATAACCGAGAAACTTGCCGGAGCCAACGCCGAAAGTGCATTTTGCCGGATTAAGTCGCAAATTGTAACGCCGCAGAGTACGCAACGTTTCAGCTATGTCTTGCACACATGAAGAATGAGAGGTACTCTTTATAACAAGATCATCAACGTAAACCTCGACATTGCGGCCAATCTGGTCGTGGAAAACACGGTCCATGAGACGTTGATATGTGGCTCCAGCGTTCTTGAGCCCGAAGGGCATTTTCTTAAAAGCAAAACACCCGAAAGCAGTGATGAATGCTGTCTTGAGGGCATCCTGCGGATCCATAAAGATCTGGTGGTATCCCTTATACAGATCTAAGAAACAAAGTGCCACGTACCCAGTAATGGCTTCGGCCTTTTGGTCAATGGAAGGTAGGGGATAACAGTCCTTCGGACAATGTTTATTGAGGTCGGAGAAGTCGACACACATCCGCCATGCCCCGCTGAACTTTATCACCATCACCGGATTGGATAGCCAAGAGGGATAATACACTTCGAACAAGATGTCCGCATCCAAGAGTTGTTGCACTTCGATTCGAATTGCTGCATTTCGCTCCGGAGCGAACTTCTTTTGCTTTTGCTGTATAGGCTTTACGCTGGGATCGATGTTCGGCTTATGGGTTATTATATCGGGAGAGACCCCGGGCATATCCAAAGGGGACCATGCAAAGACATCGGAATACTCTCGCAAGGTCTGAATGATGGCCTGGTGCAACCATGGCACATCCACGGCACCGACAGTTACAGTCTGTTCTGGCTTGGACGGATCAAGCGGTACTTGGGCGGTGGTATCCCCCAATGAGGTACATACCCGAGGTTCAAGAGCTGATGATGCTACCTGAAGCTGTTGTTTGGGAGGAACTTTGGCAGTCTTTTTGAGTGCCACGTACATACACTCCTTTGAAACCCGCTGACTACCGCGGATAGCCACTTCGCCATGCGAAGTGGGGAATTTTAGAGCGAGGTGGTATGTGGAGCATATGGCTTTGGCGGGAGTAAGCCAGTCCCGACCCAAGATCATGTTGTACGGTGACGGGGAGTTCACCACATAGAAATCCACGAAAATGGTTTTTATTGCCGGATAGGTCCCCAGAGACGCCGGGAGAGTGATGACACCTTCTGGTTGGACTTCACCCTGAGTGAAAGTCTGCAATGGCCCGGGGGCCGGCCGAAGTTGTTCCCGAGGAATTCCCATCTTTTGGAAACAGTCGGCGAATATAACACTCACTGCGGCTCCATTGTCCACAAAGACCCGCTTTATTGTAATATTGGCCACAGTCATGTCGATGACAATGGCATCAGTATGTGGTGTTATCTCTGGAACAGGGTCCCTGTCTGTGAAACTAACAGTTTCGGATTGATGGAGGCGCTTATGACGTGGCTCCTCGGGAGGAGGACGGCGAGCCTCTGCCTTCAAGGCATTTCGTGAAGCCCCGGTGGGGAGGGCCCCATATATCACGTTTATTACGTGAGTGGGTGCATTGTCTCCGGATCCTCCCGGAGGAGGAGGTGGTGGCAGAAAACGAGGCTGTTGGCGATTGCCAGAGTCTTGCCGTGCATTATTGCTAGGTCCCGGCCGATTATTCTGCCACGGCGGCCGATTTTGTTGTGTGCCCCGGTCATGATAACCTCCGCGGTTATGAGACGAACCCCCATTCTGGCTTGTCCGAGGTTTGTCATCGGTCCGCGCAATGTATTGTCGCAGGAGACCTTTCCTTAGACACTCCTCGATTTCCTTGCTGAGCTCTCGGCACTCCTCTGTCTCGTGCCCATGGTCTCGGTGGTACGCACACCACTTTCCACGGTTCCTCTTTTCAGGCGGAGCAGTCATCCGCGGACAAGGCCGTAGATCGTTCTTGTGAACAGAAAGAATTTCAGCTCGTGACTTTGTCAACGGAGTAAATTGTGGAATATCGCCTCGGGATTCTGAACGCCCCGGGTTCAGGCGGGAAAAGGCACTCGGTCGCGTGCTAGGCCCAGCTTGTGCCCTGTCGGACTGCCGCTTGCTAGCATGTTTCTCACGTTTCCGGCGAGTCTGCTCCTCGGCCTTAGCATATCTGCACACCATTTTGAACAGTGCTCGGGTTGTGACCGGTGGATTTCGAACCAACTTGGTGTAAAGTGGTCCGGGACGGAGTCCATTCATGAATGCGTTGATGACTACGTCATCTGAGCAATTTCCCACCTTGAGGCTCTCCGCTGTAAAGCGGTCAAGAAATTGGGTAACGGTTTCACCGTCCCGCTGTTCCATATTCATGAGGTCGCCAAGGGTGGCCATGGGCTTCGCACGTGCTTCGAAACGCGCCCAAAAGTGTTCGGCGAGTTCTCTAAAAGAGGATACGCTGTTGCGTGGGAGAGAATCAAACCAAACCCGAGCTTCATCCTGAAGGTACTCAGGGAAAATCTTACAGTAATGGAGGGACGTAGTATGACCGCGGCTAAGCATGTTGTGCCTGAAAGCTCCAAGAAAATTGGCTGGATCTCCGGTGCCGTCGTAAGGTGGTATGGCCGGCCGTTTGAACCCTTCGGGAAGGGAGGTGGCCATGATTTCTTGGGAGAACGGTGTGATGATATCTCCATTGGCATCAAGGCCCAGGATTCTGTCCAGTTCGACATTGCGTTGAACTCGCTCATACTCTTGAAGATCTAGAGTATGAGGATTGGCATAACGAACTCTTTTAGCCGCGTTGAGTGGACGGCGGCGATCGACATCGGTAGGTTCATCGTTGCGCTGTCGTGATTCGTTAGAACTTCCATGGTCCTCGGAAGAACCAGGTCGTTCCCGTCGCCGATCCTGACGCCCGCGATACCCCGGGTCCTGCCGATCACGCGAGTGCTGACGATGTGGAGGCACCGCGGGATTAGCATCCTGTCCGGCAGGTCCCTCATGATTTAGGCGGTTGGCCGCCCAGTCTTGAAGAACATGGGCATGCTCTTGTAGGAAAGCCTGGAGTAATTCTGGAGTGATTTGAATGTTAACCGGTGGCTGGGCAGCAACAGGATTAGGGTTTTGCATGTCTTGTGGGGGTGGAGGTAAGAACTGGTTGTCCGGATTTATACCCGGGCCTTGGTTGCCCTGATGATGAGACGTACCTCTTATTGGCGATTGCCTCGGCGGCAAAACTTGATCCACGGGTGGATCTTGATTGGATTGATCACCGTGGCGAGATTGATTCAGTCGAGTCATCACCATGGTATTTGAATGCGCTGTTAACGTCAGAAATTGCTTTACGGTTCCCACAGACGGCGCCAATTGATAAAGCGCAATCCGATATCCAAGAAACTTAACGAAAACCTACGTAAGCAATATGAAAAAACACAAGATTTACGTGGTTCGATCCGGAGATCTACGTCCACGGGCAGAAAATAACACCTGCCGAGGTATTTCTTTTACTCGAACTTTGAGTTTACACGTAATAATCAAGAATACAGAATGCGAACCCTAATTCAGAGTTCTTTTCTTCCATTTATACTAAACCCTCGTGAACCCTAACTAATTCCCTATTATCACGCCTGTTTTTCGTTGCGTGATAGTTGGGAACGAATCGTGGGCCTTGAATTGTGGACCAAACCACAAGTTGGGCTGACGCATGCTTCTGGGCCGACACGTACTCCTGGACTGGTCGGTGGGCCAATGTATGAACCCGACCCGAAGTGACCGGGCCATCCCTATCAGCGACTTTGATAAAAAAAAATAAAAATTTAAGTGTTGCACGTAGGATAGGCAACAATGACAAAATAAACAATGATAAATTACATTCCATCATATTTTAATAGACGACTCATTAAAAATTAAAAGTGCAGTACCTACCTAACCATAATATTTAATAGATTGCAGTAGTCAATACTAAAATAAAACATCTAGCTTGCGAGAGAAACATTAATATTCATGGCATGTTCCACAATGAGTTTTTTTTTTCAAATTCGTTTAGCTCGACCTCTTCGTTCATCTCTATTGACATCAGATTCATTGTCTTGTGCATATTGCATTTGACCATCATCTGGTGTGTTGATATTCAAACTACATATCGGCCGACCAGATAAAGATGATATTTGGCTTGAATATGGGATATGAGATGTATTAAAATGTGCTCGGTGACCTCCCAAATTTGACTGATGCAGGAAAATCGGTATGTCTGTCGTATAGTGCCCGGACTCTAAGAGTGAAGTAAATGACTAATCAAATTGCATTGAACCACAATAAGGAGTGACAAGATCTTGTTCTTGTACCATTGGAGACACATAGTATCCGGGCTGCGTAGCTACACCATGATGGTCATGAACGAAAGATTGTGATGGCATTAGCGTTCGTTTGTCTTAGACATAAATGGATGAGGGTTACGCAATGTGGTATCATCAACCCTATGTCTAAGATACGTACTATGCCTCCTCCCATGTTGGCCTATATCATATGGTATGGGTGGTGGATCAACTTGGTGTTGTGCGTGCGGCTACGGCTGATGGAAAGATGGACGATGATCATGGAAATAAAGCATCTCTTGCTGATATAACTCCTCAAAAGATCTGGTAGGCTCCCTCAGATACTCACTTTTTGGCGCCTTAATATATATTATGTCATGTGTTGTTTGACATCAATAGGCTCACTTTCCAGTAACTTGGGTATGCGATTTGTATGTGCTAAATATATATGGTCAAACTAATCTAACAATAATTATATATCAACACATCAAATACTAAGCGAATGCATATAAATCACGGATAAAGCATAAACATCTACATTGTAATTGAAACCTACTTTCTAAATCATAAGACAATAAACAATTACTACATAATATAAAGAAGAAAAGAAAACATGAACAATAAACTAAATACTAAACCGGAGATGATGGCGGCGTGCTCCCCAGATACTCCGCTACTGATCCGTCCTTTCTCTCAGCTCTCCTACGAACTTCTTCCCTCTTGTATATAGTGTGTATAATGATAAAACTGAGTCTCACAGATGTATTAGAGCATTTGGGTATTTATAGAAGTGTATAAAGTAGGTTGAAGTTGGAGAAAATCGGATATGGGTTGAAAAATGTGTAGAAATGTGTATATGTGCCTGTGTAATTTGTCCGACGAGTAAAACATTTCCTCGGTCGAACAAATGTCATCGACTACTGTTGACCCAACTTTAAAGCTATTTTTGGAGATCTTCCGGTTGAAATTTGATATTTATTCTGATAAAGTTGTAGATAATTGAATAAGTTTTCCAATACCACTAATCTCACCTCGATTGTATTTGTATAGATCAAGTTATGAGTAAGACACTGGTAGTGTGTCATTTCACCAACTGGAATGTTTCTGCACAACTTCGACCTTCTTCGAGATTCTGCTATTTTGGAGAAGGAATTGGAAAATATTGTCAACGTTGAAGTTGTAACTCTCTCTCTTAGATTTCCAAGACATCAACAATCAAGAGATTCTAACTTTTACATCAAACATTATGCTCATTCTCCTACAACTGTGCAGTTTAACTCCATTTTATTAGTCTTCATTTTGGGCCGATCAAACTCCATTTTAGACTAGTCTAAGATCGTTCTTGAGTCGAATCACTTCAATTCTTCTTACCAGGCCCCTTTTCCACTCGATTCTCTCTAAGATTTCACAATTACTTTAAAAGTATCCCATTTTTTTACCAAAATTGTGACAAAATCAACAAAGAAGTGAATTTTGTCAAAAATATGAAAATGAGGATTAGCAAGCATTATTTCACATATTCTTTTTACAGTTTTAGCTATAATTTAGTGCCTAAAATTACTCAAAATATAGAGTGATCAGTAGCTTAGTAATATGGTTATAATATATTTCTAGGGGGATCTTGTGTCAGAGGTATGTGAAACTGTCTGATGACTTCTATTCCATGATTCAAGTGACTCTAGATCACGGAGTGCATTTATAATATATGCTCACTTTGATTGAAATAATCGGGACAGAACTGGTATACCCTTTCTGAGTGACTACTTGATTGGGAATGAGAAAAGAACAAGTAACGCTGCCCCTATGAATTTATAAAGAAAATAAGTTATATTTTTTAAATTATAGCAATTTATGTCAATGTTAAGGAAATAATAGGTACTCACAAAGAAATAAGAGAAACTGAAATGTATTTGAAATTCGGAATGAGATAATTGATAATGGGAAAACTCGGGATTGTCTATGCCTTGAACTAGAAGACCAATTTTGTGGAATACTAATTCCTCATTTTGCATATATCCAAAAGATGATTAGGTGATTTAACATGAATAAAGTGCAATCTGTTATCATTCATATGATTGGTTGAAGTGTAGATATAAGGAAAGATTCATTTGCGCTTAAAGAAAATGACAAAGAACTATTTGGAGATGAAATTCCTTATTTAAGTGAGATGTGCACATTATTGTACTGAGCTCAATGCAGTCAACTAGATATTACTTTCTAAAAAAACTTGTTACCTATATTTTTTATTCACAAGTACTCAATATATGTGGGATGGCATCATAATAATTTTGATACCTAAAAAAATCATTGATATGAATTTGTTTTTCCCATACTAGAGACAAGAGAGAATACAAATAAAATTGTAACCTCTAAAGGAAAATATCAAATTCTCTCATATATAGTGAGAAGAAGGACTACAAAAGAAACAATAATTCCTGAAGAAAATGTTGAAGCTACCCCCTACTCCGAAATACCAAATACCACCTTGGTTGGTTATAGATGTTAGTTGTCTCATTGGCCAATGTAAAGGTCATTACTATACTGGTTATATACCACGAGGAACACGGAAAATCTTGAAGATCAACCAAGACAACTCCAATAGCTGCCTCATTGAATCACATAGAGATGATTGCCCTACATGAAGAAGTTCGTGATTATCTATATATGATCAAAATACTAGTAACTTGAGTTTTACTGCTGAAGAGCCAACTTGAATATTAAAAGACGAAGTTATTAACAATAGATGAAAATATGCTAGGATGAAGCCGATAGTACGAAACATATATCGCCACGCCCGGAGTTTTTCTACAACCAGCAACGTAATACTTCTTTTCCTCTTGATTTATGTAAAATCGAGGATGAGAATGTATGTAAAACAAATATAAGAACACCCTATTAAAAAATTAACATAACATAATAAAAATAAATAGAATAATTTTATACTAAAATATATTTTTTTTCTTATTTGCATAATCTCATAGTTTTAATTTATTTAAATAATAATTGGTTTATTTCATATAATTCATTACATTTTTACTTATATAACTATATTGACATAATTAAAATATTAAAAAAAATTATTAAAACTCAATATATATATATATATAGTTCAATTCACACTAAAAAAATAAAATATAAATCAAATAATAATCATGAAGAGATTATTAATTTGATATTATACTGAAAAATATATTAGGAACAAAAAAAATATTATTAAAATAATAGAATTTTTAGAGATTGAAAAAGATATTGTTAACAAAGAACAAACCACTAGAATGTTGACAATGCAACTTATTTTTAGGACCACATACATCAATAGGATCCTTAAAAATATCAGTATTCATAGTTACACTTGAAAATGAAAAAAGAAAGCTATTTATAGTTCTCGGTCCATTTTATTTTAGTGCACATACATTATGTGTGTGTGTGTGTATTAGAATATATAGATTAAGTTGGGTTTTGGTCCCAAGTGGTAGATCTTTAGAGGGGAATAGGGTGAATAAACCTCTAGCCTTTATCGATCTTTTTTTTTAAACAGTAGCCAGTACTTATTGTCCGCTACAAGAAACTGGTTTTTACAGCAGAGCTCACAACATTAAGTTCATACAGAATAGTCTACTTAAAACAAGTAATGTCTTAAGTTTTATGCACGGCAGAAATAGTACAACAGTTTTCAAATCAAAGTAAGAAAGATAGTAAGCTACTTCAATAGCTATAAAATAGAAAAAGATAAATAAACTTGTGTGTGGTTTGAAGGTGGGGGTAATCTTTAATTTCTACGTCCACTCTTCCAACTGTGAAAAAAAATTCACTAAGTTGCCGACACAGTATAACCTTAGTACCCAATGTTCAAGTCTCAACTAGGCACCTACAACTAATTTTCACCCATCCTCGGAAGGTCACTCCTCTAGCTACACCAGTTCCTTAGAAATAACCAGCCTAGTTGAATCCCTGATTCAGACAAGACTCCCCAATATACCACTCGTTGAAGTTGGGTATATAAGTTTTTGTCAACTTGAAGCTGCCATTAATGTTCTTGAATAATTTCAGAAATAGGAGAATTAATGAGAAATGTTGAGATTGAGAGAGAGCTTCTTAAGAGTTTGCTTTGTAGATTCTTGAGAATCTTGCAGTTCAAAATTTGTAAACTCATAAAATGTTTGCTTCGTTACTCTTATCTCTCTTTGTCATCAGCTTCATCTATTTATAGTGATAAGATTTCTTTTTCATTGAAGGATAAAGAGATTTATGTTGACATTTAATGTTGTTGTACGACAAAATACGTTGTTGTCCTTTAGCTGGTTGAGTAGGCCAAAGTAGATGTGAAAATGTCGAGATGCAGTCTTACTTTTGCTTTTGTCAGGATACCTGTCTTCACGTTATTGTATAGTCAGTACAAGAATTCCTCTTGTCTCTACCCGCTATTTTAAATTTTAAAATCATTGACTTGTTGACTATTTGTCACTTATGCTGATTGATTGTTGCATGGTCTGTGATGAGAGTCGAATCCCCATTATATAACTACTTCAAATGATATAACTACGTATAAAGTAGGGTCGTATTTGTAGGGGACGGTGGACTAATTTCTTTTGAGAAGAAACGTAAATTAGGGGAGTTTTTGGAGTTTTACTAGCCTAATAAAATGAATTAAATTAAACTAGGTTAAATATCCAATTTTCAGAAGAACAAAGATAACTAAGGGAATTAAAAATCAATATAATGAAAGCTCTAGTTAAAGGAATTATATCCACCTTGATTCATTCAGTTGATCATTGATGCAATAATTACTCAAATATACATAGATAAATTTGTTATAGTTGTCAACAAGCGTTAAATAAGGAATCTCCTCTTAGTTCTCGATAATCAAGAGAAGTCTCATTAATTACTTTGATAGCATTAATAATAAAGGAGCTCAATTCAAATTATGTAACACCCAAGAAGAGATTATTTAATTTATATAATTTATTTTTGAAACACAAAATAATTAACTTAAGCCATGTAAATTATGTGTTGTAGTTTGTAATTGACAATCAACTAGTCTAGGATTATTAAATATTGGCTACTATTCAACAAAAAAACTAAAATAATCATAAGCATCAAACATAAGAGATAAATAAATACATATGGATTGAAAAGATAACAAGAACAATTAGATTTCGCAATATGATGGAATCAAGAGTTCAATAATCCTTTAACTGAAAAAGTAATTTAGTTCCTACAAATAATTAGAAGAGAATACAAAAGAGAAATTTCATCTAATTGCAATAATAAAGAACAGAGAAAAGATGAAAGTAAAATATTAAATCAAACTTGCTACTCCTTGTACTGTTGTTGTCGTGCGCAGACTTGATGGGGAAAAGATTTGATAACTCTTATCGTTGCCTCCGATGAATTAATTTGAAAGCTTGAAATTGTTTTCTTTTTCACACTTTTAACTCTTTTTATAGAAGAAGAAAAAAAAGAATTACTTTGAAACAATATTTTGATTTCCTTTTCTAATTAAGAAACTTGTGGGCCAATTATGGGAAAAGCCTATTGCGTAATGTTTCTTCCAAGTCGAAATTCATGATTTTCATATTTGGCCATCAATTAAACATTTCAAAGCTAATTTTTATCCAAACCCATTAAATCCACCACCTCCTCAAAACCTAATAAAAGGTAGAAAATAATAGAGAATGTGACAATAATATATTAACTATTATACACCTGTCAAATTACCCCGCACCTAAACTATGCTTGTCATCAAGCATATACTAGACAAAAGAAGAAGACTCAAGAGCAACATTTTGTTCTATCCTCTCAGTTCAAATCACCATGCAATGAAGAAATTAAGTAGGCAACTTTTTTTAGAGCGAGTGATCATGATTCCATTTATTTTATTTTTAAATTGCATCTCACAAATGTTTAACAACTTCAATAAGATCCAACGTGACAAGATCCAACGCATCACCAATGATATAACTTATTTCGCTCTTTAGTTCGCTCTTTAGTGTATGGAAAGGGTAATATATATGTGACACTCAATATCAAAACATAACATGCCATTACCATAGGCTTGCAAATATATCAAATATCCACCCTACATATATCAACTTATACATCAATCAAAAGATGTTTTCACTAGTTGTAATGGTGACTTGGGTAAAGGTAGGATAAAAAAGTAACATGAGGTGTAACAAGTCAAGTAGATAAGATAAATCATAAGCACATTGTCCATAATGACAAATATACACATTCACTTCTAATTCAAACTATTTCCGACCAGTATTCTCTTTGTAATCCTAAATCACATCACAAAAACATTTCAAAGTAAATTCAAGAGATAACCAAATCACAACTTACAATTATGGACTCTCAAATACCAATACAAATAAACCATTTTCATATGAAGTGAGTAGGAATGTAAATGGGTCGGGTAGGCTATAGGTATGCCTCCCCTATACCGTACCCTATTTGATTTGGGTAGGATTCGGGTAATCCCCGTAGGGAGATCGGGTAACCCGGTTAGTATATAAAAAATTAAATAAATTATGTATACTATATATAATATTTAATGGAATATAATGAATCATATATAACATATATAGTAGGGAAATGTAATATTTTATATATTTTCTATGTTAAATAATAATTATAAACAAAATATATTAGATATATTACTAATATTATATCCCGTACTCTATCCGATCACTAAAATATCGGGTTTGGTTAATACCCGATCCTATTTTTGATTATCTGTCAGATAGGGGTACCCGCGGGTAAAATTGACATCCCTAGAAGTGAGAGTCACGAAGTATTAACAGTGTTCCAATTTTTCACATTTTCTTCGCCGTGGGAACCTTTTTCTTTCTTTCTTTCTTTCATTTTTGCTTTTTACTTCGTTTTTTTCACATCTTATTTTACTTTTTTCTTTCTCTTTTTTTGCTTTTTTCTAATGTCCTTTTTCTTTATTCATTTTCCAAACCATTTTGTGTCTATAATTCAACCACAAATCTGCTCTTGACATGTACTTTATTTTCACACTGCTTGACAAGAAGGTTCAACAAGGTGGACGAATTTGAACAAAGGGGAAATAAGCTTTATATGATAATGGTAAAATCAAAGAAAAGCTATAAACTCAACGTGTTCAACTAAGGAAAATGTCAAGGTAGATTATTTTAAAAGAAAGGCCATCAACTTGATAAACTGAAATGCCATTGGCGTTTAATGCACAAATCCATTAATATGGTCTCAAAATGCATAACAAAACAAGTTCTATGTACACAATATGCTTTATTCCCACACAACAAGAAAAATAGAGCACAAATGATCGATATATTACTCTTAGGCTAAAAAGCTCCCAACGATGGCTATTTTATATTGAATCTTTGCACATCTTCATTCTATCCACTATCAAGATCAATGAGACATGTCCTTTTTAAATACCAAGAAAAATTATTAATCACACTTGTCTCTTTTTATATGTCATCATACTTAACCCAATAAAGCATTAGCAATTCTACCAGCAAGAATACCCCTAAATTATGGTTTTTTTTCTTTTAGAGAAATATTAAGCACTTTATTAAAAAAATAATTAAGGACACTATAAGAGACTTCTAGTTCCCCTGCACATATCTCCTACATTGTCCTCAATGTCTCCAATAAAAACGCATAATTTGAAGAAAAAAAATATAAAAAAATAATTAATAATAATAATAATAATAATAATAATAATAATAATAATAATAATAATAATAATAATAATAATAATAATAATAATAATAATAATAATAATAATAATAATAATAATAAAAGCCAAATAAAATTTAAAAGAAACAAGAAAAGAAAAATAAAGTAGAAACTTCCTTGATGTGGCTACGGTATGGCATGGCTACTTGGACGACTTGGAGAAGTTGTTCATCGATGACTTAATGCAGATGTTTGTGCGGCCTATAGAAAGGAAAAGAAATTGATAGTGTAAAGAAGAAGGGGTTTTTTAACTAATAAAACCCAAAAAACGAAAAAATATAAATTATATATATTTGAGTTGTCTTCCAATAGTGCAATTCTTTAATGTTGTTATGCCCGACGTCCTTCACCCATCACTCTAGTTGATAATTGATAAAGCGTTATCCGGTTATCAAACAAACTCCGAACGTAAAACCCCTTGGCAACGTGAATCAATGCAAGAAACTTAAAGAACACAGGATGTACGTGGTTCGATCCGGAGATCTACGTCCACGGGCTAAAAATATCACCTGCCGAGGTGTTCCTTCACTATCTTTTTGAAATTACACGCAACCGTTTCAGAATACAAAATGCCAACCCTAATTCTGAGTACAATTCTCCTACTTATACTACTCAACTCAAACCCTAACTAACTCCCTACAATCGCGCCTATTATCGTTGCATGCAGGTTGGGAGAAGATCGTGGGAATCTTACTTTCCCCATATACCACGATTGGGCCGCACCGTGATTGGGCCACTTCAGGCTCACGCGCGCTTCTGGGCCGGTTGTTGGGCTTATCTTCCTGGGCTCAGTTGCTCGGGTCGGGTTGATCTGGTCTGGGGAGCGTCAATCCGACCCGAAGTTGCTGGGGTATACCTATCAGATGTCCCCCCACAAGCCGGAGCGAGGAAGGAGCTACGGTTATAAGCAGGGTGAGGCGTAACAGGTGCCGAGTTTGAGCAAGGCAGCGAAGCAGCAAACAGGATGGATTGTTATCAACGGTGAGCTGAAGTGCTCCTAGGATCCGAGAATTGGCTGGAGCCGAGATAATCCATCCCCAGAGTGATGGGATCCGCGGGGACCAAACGGACTGTACTGAATGACCCCGAGGTGACGGAGAGCATTGATCCATAGTGAAGCACCCCGGGAGGAGGAAGTCGACCGGAACCGAACTAGAGTACCTCGAGGGCAATAAAATGTAGCAAAGACGAACTGTAATGTGGCCGAGGTGAAGGAGACACTGGAGTGCTGTCCCAAACTTCCTGGCCAAGAATGAGGTTGATGTGATTGGCGGCGCCATCATGAGAGAGAGGGATGTGAAGTGACGAGTTTTGGGATTTCCAAGGGACCTGTTCCCCACGCGCCTTGGGAACTGGAAAGCGCGTGAGCGGCACGGTCGAATCTGAGACGCGAAATTTGAAAAGGCCAGATCTAAGCCGTTGATTCAAAAATATATATATATGATTATGTGCACAGTATACTTCATCTTCCTCATTTGCAATTGCAAGTTTCAGAAAGCGGGAAAAAAAAAAAAGAAGAATCATCTGTGCACTTTCTATCCATCCCAAACCAAAATCAAGTAAGTATGTTTTCTTCATCGTCTTCTTCTTCGATTAGGGAAGTAGGAACTGAAAAAGCCCCATTAAATGTACCCCCGATACGCTTTATTATTCCAGAAAGACTAGTGAATAGGATGGTGTATAGGGCTGATTTTATGGAGGCCGGCACCCGGGCAGTGGAATTTGGGGAATGTTTGGAGGAGGAATACGAAGTGTCGTTGGTAGCACTGCGGATGACAAGGGTACAAATAGAAGCCCTGATCCCCTCCTTTTACTTTCCATTTAACTTAGAGTATATAGTGCCGGAGCCCGGCGATAGGGCCTGTTGCCCGCCGAAGGGCTTCATTAGCGTATATATAGACCCATTGAGGATAGGTTTGAGATTCCCCCTTTGGGACATTGTTATCCGGCTGTTGAGATATTATAATATCGCCCTGAGCTAATTAGCACCCAATGCCGTGAGGCAAGTAGTCGGGTTCACCGTGGTATGTAAGAATGCCGGGGTAGAACCAACTGTAGAGCTGTTTAGGTATTTTTTCCAACTGAAAGCCTTCGGGAAATCAAAAGGCTGGTACTCCTTCAGTCCCCGAGCACGAGGTGGTTTCAAAGTACAAAACCCCAGCAAGGTGGAGGGGTGGAAGGAGAAATTCATCTACGTGAAGACCGAAGTGGCCCTCCCGAGGTGGAGAAGAGAGGAGGTGTTAGATAATGCCCCGGTGGGGGAACCGGAGGCCGAGGTGGTGGGCCCTTTCCGTGCAGTGGGGACTTTCAAGACCCTTTGCACCGAGGCGGAGCTGGAGGAGGCAGGATTGAGCCCACACTACTCGGGCGATGCGGAGGGGGTGTCCGCCCGGGGACAGGAGTCAGGAGCTGGGGTTGCCGAGGAGGGTAGGAATTCTTATATCTGTGTAAGATTGGTGTCTTGTGCAGGACTAACTCCAATTTCTGTATGCAGTGGGACGCTTCGGAAAGGAACCGGCTGGAAGTTCCGCAGTAACTGCGGCAGCAAAGATAAAAGGGAAAGCGGCTGAAGTATCTTCCCGGGAGAGGATGTCACCCAGTCCAAGACCCTCTGTTGGGTCGGAGGAGCGAGTGGTGGCGGCGGGGTCAACCCCCGGAACAAAAAGGAGGTCGGAACCATCCGGGACACTGCCGGCGGCGGCCAAAAAACTCCGCACGGAGGAAAGCACCGAGGTAAAGCGGACATAACTGATCTCTGAGGTGTAACTGTTGCTCAAGTTAATTGTATGTTACCAGTATTGACCCCGGTATTTTATTCGTGAAGGGGCAAGGGCCCACAAGTCTGCTCGGATTGGAAGGGGCGGACGCCGAGGAGCTGCTGCACTTGGCACGGGGGATTATGGAGCTCGGCCGGAGAAGCGAGAAGGAGGCCAAAGAAGAGCTGGCCGTGGTGGCAAGGGAGCTTCGCACACGCCAACGATAGACTTACTCATGATCTGACCGAAGCGCGCAAGAGGGCGGCCTTGGTGGAGAATGAGATCGCGCGATTGCGCGAAGTGGAGGCGGAGGCCGGGGCTCTCCGTGGTGAAACGGCTCAACTGCGGGCAGAGATGAAGGCCCGAGAAGCGGCAGTTGTTGAAGGTCAAGAGGCAATGCTAAAAGCTTTCGCCGAGAAGTTGTTCCAGACGAGCACATTTCTCGACTTCCAGACCAACTTTGTCTCTGTCGGGGATACGGCCACCCCATCGGTATTGTTGGAGCAAATCAAGGAAATCTACCCGAACGTGGACGTGTATCGTCCAGAGTTCGGGTATGACTTCAATGCCGTGGCCGAGGTGGAGGAGGCCTACTATCAAGCCTTGACGCGCCTCCCGGAGTGGCCCCTCGTGAAGGCCCTAGCAGAGAAGAAAAAGATTTTAAGGGCTGAGGAGATTTCAAGTTGCGAGGTGGACAAAGACCAGGAGTTCTTGGCATTCCGTCGGGGTGACTTCGTCCCCGAGCCCCGAAACAAAGAGCCACCCCCCCGCATGGAGATTGCCGCGGAGGCTACAGGAGAGGAGGCAGGAACGGCGGGAGATCGGCATGAGGTGGAGCCCGAGGTGGAGAGGGAGGTCGATGTGGAGCCCGATGCCACTGAAGGGACCGAGGAGGGGGAGGTCAGTCGTTCCCCGCAAATTTGATACCTATCATTATATAGTAGATGATAGGAATAACTGTAAATCCTTTGTACCACACTATTGACAATGTACACTTGTTTTGTTGAATAGAAGTGTGTTTGTTGAATAATTGAATAGCTGTCCAGCGATGTGTTTGAAATTCATCTTTCCCACTGATTCTGTTGCCCGATCAGGACATCGCAGAGCTTCATAACATGATAAAGAAGCTCATGCAATCATTAGATTGGTTCCGCGGAGAGAAAGATAACTTGCAAAGGCAAGTAGTGCCGCGGTTAGAGAGACGGGTGGCCACAGCGGAGAGAAGAGCTAAGGAGGCTGAGGAGGCAAGAGCTAGAGCCACGGAGAGGGCTAGAGACCAGGAATTAAAGTACCTGTCGAAAGTGGCCGAACTGGACCGCGTCCTTATCCATCAAAGGGAGTATGACCGGATACTGACAGAGTACGGCCTGCTGACTTTTGAGGAAGTTGAGGAGCGGGTCACCGAGATTCAAGGTGAAATTTCAGCACTGATGACGACGGGTTCGGCCGAGTCCTCGGAGCTGATAAGAAAGCGAGAGGTGCTGGAGTTACTGCTAGGTATGTATGAAGGACTGAAAGGCCGCGGCAGGTGGCGGCACACCGCCAAGGAGTACATCGCGAGCTCTAGCCGGGGCAAAGGTACTACAAAAGCCCCCCGGAAGGGTAAAAAGAAACCAACGGGGACAAGTCAGGGGATTGTAATTCAAGAGCCAGCTTCGATAACTGCAGTCGAAGAAGGCCCCGTGGTTGTCGCGGAAGAGGAAGTCGAGAAGCTGGCTGAGGAGATCGAAGTGATGGACCCCGCGGAGTGGGATCCTGTGAAATGGGCCCAAACACCGAGGCCTACATCGCAGCCGAATCTTCGGGGTAGTACGAGAGGCGAAGCCCCCAGACAAGTACCAAGAGTGAGTCCGCGACGCCGAGGGAGCCGTAACAGGGAAAGAGCCGGGGCTCAACGCCGAGAAGCCGCAGGATCCCGGCGGACACGAAGCAGTTCCCGAAGTGGGTCTCAACGCCGGAGCGCCGAGTACTGGCTCGGAGGCCATAAATAGTTTTTACTCTTGTTTATTCTAAGTAATATGTAAAGAACCTTTTGGCATGTAATCAAAAAATGTAAAAAACCTTTTTGGCCTGTAAAGTTGTGTACTTTGAAAGGAAAATAATAAACTTTTAGTTAGAATGCAGTAATAATTGCCTTAACAGGGGCTCGGGAGCACCATATGTACAGGGCATAGAATCTCCCCGGACGGATCGGGCGGGAGTGAAAAAACCTCTCCGGTTAAATAGGCGAGAGGGGATACAAGTCCGGGGACCAAATGTGAATCTCCCCGGAAGGACCGGGTGAGAGATCAAACTGTCCGGAGACGAATAATAATAGTACGACTACGCTAGGGCGTCCCCGTAACGTAGAAGAAAGTACAGTAAGATTCGCAAGTAAAAATCTTTATTCAAGGTGATTGTCGGAACAATTTAAAAAATACAGAGAAAGCACAATCGAAAAAGAAATGTACAATGAATGTAAAGATAGGAACGATACTTGTCACTTGGTGTTCATAGATAGAAGCGCCTTAAGTTGGTAACATGCCAGCTTCGGAGAAGCGGAGCTCCATCAGGATGCGCTAACTGGTAGGACCCGGAGTCATGCGCAGCGACGACGCGATAAGGACCTTCTCAGGTAGCATGCAATTTCCCCTCGGGGGCAGCCTTGCTGGCTGAGTTGAGCCGGAGTACCAAGTCCCCGACATTAAACCGAGTACCCCGAACCCGGAGTGGTGATATTGAGCTGCACGTTGCTTACACTTGGCTTGCTGGATGAAAGATTGTTCACGACGATATTCAAGCTCGTCTAAGTTTGTACGGATAGCTTCGTTATTATCCTCGGGATTCAAAGTCATGAGGCGAGGGCTAGGTACGCTGATTTCTGCCGGAATGACGGCTTCGGGGCCGTAAGTTAGACTGTAAGGGGTCTCTCTAGTGGAGGTATGTGGCCTAGTATGATAGGCCCAAAGAACCTGCAGAAGATTCTCGGCCCAAAGACCTTTAGCGTGATCCAAACGTTTCTTTAAACCCATAAGGAGTGTGCGATTAGTGACTTCAACTTGACCATTGGCTTGAGGATGAGCTACCGAGGTGAAAATTTTCTTAATGTGGAGCTCCTCGCACCATGACCGGAAGGGATCACTGGCGAACTGCTTGCCGTTATCTGAAATAATGGTGCTCGGGATGCCAAAGCGACATATAATATTACGCCAGACGAACTTCAAGATGTTCTGACCAGTAATTGCAGTAAGAGGTTCGGCTTCTACCCACTTTGTGAAGTAATCAACAGCGACTACAAGAAATTTAAGTCCACCCGGAGCGACTGGAAACGGGCCCACAATATCAATTCCCCATTGGATAAATGGCCAGGCACTTTGTATTCCATTGAGCTCGGTTTGTGGCAGATGTTTCACACGGGAGTGTCGCTGACACTTGCTGCACTTGGTCACTAATTCATGGGCATCGTTAAACAAGGTTGGCCAGTAGTACCTCCACCGAAGAATTTTTTTGGCCAACGTCCGTGAGCCGATGTGGCTGGCGCAGGCCCCTTCATGAACCTCCCGAAGAACCTAATCAGCCTGGGCGGGAGCGAGGCACCGAAGATTCGGTTGCAAGTACGACTGTCGGTACAAGATTCCGTCGTGGAGTGTGTACTTGGGTGCCTTGAGAACTATCCGCCGAGCTTACAACTTGTCAGTCGGCAAAGTTTCATCCCGGAGATACTGGACGATGGGGGTCATCCAATTGGGACCGCTTTCGGTCAATACTGAGACCGTTGCCTCATGAATTGCCGGATGAAAGGCATCTTCGACTATGATATCCGGAGACACATTAGTGAGAACCGCGGAGGCCAGTTTACTTAGAGCGTCGGCTTGGACATTCTGTTTACGTGGTACCTTCTGGATATCAACCAAATCAAAAGTTGACATAAGTTTAAGTGCCAAAGCGAGATACCTGGTCATCGTTTCATCCTTAGCGGTATAGGTGCCTTTGATCTGATTAGAAACAACCTCGGAGTCCGTGAAGAGCTCAAGATGGGGGATTGCTAAGGATTGAGCGGGCCGGAGCCCAGCGAGAACCGCCTCGTATTCCGCTTCATTATTAGTTACCTTAAATTTAAACCGAATGACGTATTTAACTTCAACACCCTCGGGGCCAATGAGAAGCACCCCAGCACCACTCCCTCGTTCCGTGGAAGCGCCATCTACATATAGTTGCCACTTGCGGGGTGGAGATCCAAGGCCAGCAGGGTGAGGACTATCGTTATCTGCGGAAGATTCATGATTATCCACTGGTGTCTCGGCCAAAAAATCTGCTAGTGCTTGACCCTTGATAGCTTGGCGTGGGAGAAATTGAATATCATACTCTCCTAGCTCGATAGCCCACTTAGCGAGGCGCCCTGACACCTCGGGCTTGACAAGAATTTGACGAATGGGGTGATTAGTAAGAACCCTGATCTCGCGTCCTTGGAAATAAGGCCGCAAACGCCGGGCCGCCATGACGAGAGCGAGCACTGTCTTCTCCACCGTGGAGTACCGAGTTTCTGCCCCGTGAAGTACTCGGCTTGCAAAATACACCGGATGTTGCACACCATTGGCCTCGCGCACAAGAGCCGCGCTAATGGCTTCTTCGGCGGAGGCTAAGTATATATAAAGCGGCTCTCCGGAGAGAGGAACGGACAGAGTGGGCAGTTGCTTAATATGATGCTTTAGAGCCTTAAAAGCTTCGGTGCACTGCGGGGTCCACTCAAATAACTTCGCCTGCCGCAAAATTTTGAAGAATGGGAGTTGACGCTCCACGGCCTTAGACAAAAAACGGTTTAAGGCCGCCAAACCGCCAGTGAGGCGTTGAACGTCTTTTACTGTCCTCGGTGGTTGCAGGTCTAACACATCCCGAATCTTGGCCGGATTGGCCTGGAGGCCGCGTTGCGAAACCATATAACCGAGAAATTTTCCAGAGCCAACGCTGAAGGTGCATTTTGCTGGATTGAGACGCAAATTATAACGCCGCAAAGTACTCAACATTTCAACAATATCTTGCACACATGAAGATTGAGAGGTACTTTTTATGACTAGATCATCAACATAAACCTCAACATTACGACCAATTTGACCTCGGAAAACGCGGTCCATAAGACGCTGGTATGTGGCTCCCACGTTCTTGAGCCCGAAGGGCATTTTCTTGAAGGCAAAACATCCAAAGTCAGTGATAAATGCCGTTTTGAGGGCATCCTGACGGTCCATGTGGATTTGATGGTATCCCTTGTATAAGTCCAAGAAGCAAAGTGCCGCGTGCCCGGTAATGGCTTCGACCTTTTGGTCGATAGAGGGCAAAGGATAACAATCCTTTGGACAGTGTTTATTAAGATCGGAAAAATCGACACACATTCACCATGCCCCGCTGGACTTTGTTACCATCACCGGATTAGATAGCCAAGAGGGATAATGGACTTCAAACAAGATATCTCCATCTAGGAGCTGTTGTACTTCAATTCGAATGGCAGCGTTCCGCTCCGGAGCGAATTTCCTTTGCTTTTGTTGTATAGGTTTGACATTGGGATCGATGTTCAACTTGTGGGTTATGACATCCGGAGAGACCCCAGGCATGTCCAAGGGAGACCAAGCGAAGACGTCGGAGTATTCCCGCAAGGTCTGAATGATGGCACGGTGTAACCACGGCACGTCCACAGCGCCGACGGTTACAGTTTGCTCGGGCTTGGATGGATCAAGCGGCACCTGAACAGTGGTGTCCTCCAGCGATGTACATGAATTAGGTACGAGAGCCGAGGTTGTTACCTGGAGCTGCTGCTTAGGAGGAACCTTTGCTGCCTTTTTGAGTGCGACGTACATGCACTCCTTAGAAACCCGCTGACTGCCGCGGATAGCCACCTCGCCATGTGATGTAGGGAATTTCAGTGCGAGGTGATATGTGGAGCATATGGCTCTTGCTGGAGTAAGCCAGTCCCGACCCAGAATCATATTGTATGGGGACGGAGAGTTAACCACGTAAAAATCCACAAAAATAGTTTTTATCGCCGGATAAGTTCCAAGGGATGCCGGGAGATTAATAACTCCGTCGGGCTGTACTTCACCCTGGGTGAAGGTCTGTAACGGTCCGGGGGCTGGTCGAAGCTGCTCACGAGGAATCCCCATTTTTTGAAAACAGTCGGTGAACATGACACTAACTGCGGCTCCATTGTCTACAAAGACTCGCTTTACTGTAACATTGGCTACGGCCATGTCGATGACGATGGCGTCGGTATGGGGGGTAAGCTCGGGAACGGGGTCTCTATCTGTAAAATTGACAGTCTCAGATTGGTGGAGGCGCTTGTGACGCGGCTCCTCGGGAGGAGGACGGCGTGCCTCTGCCTTTAAGGCATTCCGAGAAGCCCAGTAGGGAGGGCTCCGTAAATCACGTTTATGACATGGGAGGAGGCGGTGGTGGCAAAAAATGGGGTTGCTGACGATTTCCGTGGTCCTGCCGTGCATAGTTGTTTGACCCCGGCCTGTTATTCTGCCATTGCGGCCTGTTTTGACGTGAACCACGGTCGTTATAGCTTCCACGGTTTTGTGACGAACCTCCATTCTGACTTGACCGAGGCTTGTCGTCAGTCCGAGCAACGTATTGTCGCAAGAAACCTTTCTTTAGACAATCTTCAATTTCCTTGTCGAGCTCTCGACACTCCTCTGTCTCATGTCCATGATCATGGTGGTACGTGCACCACTTCTCGCGGTTTCGCTTTTCAGCTGGAGCAGTCATCCGCGGACACGGCCGCAGATCGTTCTTGTGAACAGAAAGAATTTCGGCCCGTGATTTTGTAAGCGGGGTGAGTTGTGGAATATCTCCTCGAGATTCTGGACGTCCCCGGTTCAGATGAGAAAAGGCACTAGGTCGCGTACTGGGCCCAGCTGGTGCCCTATCGGACTTCCGTTTGCTAGCATGCTTCTCACGCTTACGACGAGTCTGCTCCTCGGCCTTAGCATATCTGCACACAGTATTAAACAAAGCCCGGGTTTTGACCGGAGGGTTTCGAATCAACTCGGTGTAGAGCGGTCCGGGACGAAGGCCATTCATGAAGGCATTGATGATAACATCATCCGACCGGCTTCCTACTTTAAGACTCTCCGCTGTAAAGCGATCAAGAAATTGGGTAACGGTTTCTCCAACCCGTTGTTCCATATTCATGAGGTCGGTCAAAGTGGCCATGGGCTTCGCCCGCGTATGAAAACGCGCCAAAAACTGCTCGGCAAGATCGCGGAAAGAAGTAACGCTACCCCGTGGTAGAGAGTCAAACCAAAGTCTAGCCTCGTCCTGGAGGTACTCAGGAAACACCTTGCACAGATGGTGAGGAGTGCAGTTGCGATTGAACATAGCGTACTTAAAGGCGTTCAGGAAATTACTCGGATCCCTAGTGCCATTGTATACAGCCACTGGGGGAAGTTTGAAACCATCAGGGAGTGGGGCCGCAAGAATCTCGTCCGAGAATGGGGTGATAATTTCCCCGTTAGCATCAAGGCCCAAGACCTTGTCGAGCTCCGCGGCGAATTGGGCCTGCTCTTGTTCCACAGGATCCAGCACACGAGATGGGTCAAGACGAGGACGCTTCGGAACGTCAGCAGGTCGACGGCGATGTGCACCGTCATATACATCTCAGGGCCTCGACCCATTAGAGCTGCGATTATCCACCGGAGAAACTGTCCTTTGTCTTCGGCGTTCAAGTCTCGCTCGATGAGGGGGATCCTCATCCAAGTCACGCGATGAGTCCCGAGGCGGATTTCTTACTCGTTCAGCGCCATTGTTGACACGCTCACCGGAATGTGCGCGACGGTTATTCCATTCTTGGAACAAAGCAGCGTGTTCCTGAAGGAAGGCCTGCTGCACATGCGACAGCTCGGGAGCTGGCGGGGGATTAACTTGCACTGGGTCATCAGCAGGAGGATGATTCGGAATATTAGTATGCTCCGCTGGCAGATTCTGGTTTCGTTGACGGGGCAACGGAATCTGGTCCACAGGAAGACCACGACGGGACCGAGTAGGATTAGTGGACCTACGAGTATTCACCATTGCGTCTGTGATGAAAAACTAGGGTTTTCTTGCCTTCCGGTTCCCACAGACGGCGCCAATTGATAAAGCGTAATCCGGATATCAAATAAACTCCGAACGTAAAACCCCTTGGCAACGTGAATCAATGCAAGAAACTTAAAGAACACAGGATGTACGTGGTTCGATCCGGAGATCTACGTCCACGGGCTGAAAATATCACCTGCCGAGGTGTTCCTTCACTATCTTTTTGAAATTACACGCAACCGTTTCAGAATACAAAATGCCAACCCTAATTCTGAGTACAATTCTCCTACTTATACTACTCAACTCAAACCCTAACTAACTCCCTACAATCGCGCCTATTATCGTTGCATGCAGGTTGGGAGAAGATCGTGGGAATCTTACTTTCCCCATATACCACGATTGGGCCGCACCGCGATTGGGCCACTTCAGGCTCACGCGCGCTTCTGGGCCGGTTGTTGGGCTTATCTTCCTGGGCTCAGTTGCTCGGGTCGGGTTGATCTGGTCCGGGGAGCGTCAATCTGACCTGAAGTTGCTGGGGTATACCTATCAATAATGATGTATTGTCAAATCTATTTCTTCCATGAAAGTAAGATCCGGGCCCTTGTGAAATAACTTCAATTGTTGCCCAATTAATTTGAAAATTTTATTAGTGTCCCATCTCTTGATCTCTACTGATCCATAAATACATACTTTGATAACAGTAAACGGAAAAAGCCAACGGAACGAAGCTTACCTGGCGAGAGTTTGAGTTGAGAATCAAATAACAATACCTTCTAACTGATTTCAAATTGTTTACCATGCAAGAGCTTGTCATGAAGGTATCTTGTTCTCTCCTTATACAATCTTGTTTTGTCATAAGTTTTCAACGAATCTCTTCTAATTCTTGAAGTTGCAACTTTCTTTCAAGGCCGCCTTTTTTGCATTCAAATACACTGCCTAACTGCCCCAAGAGCATGATGCTCAATTTCAACAGGTAAATGGAAGGAGTTGCCAAAGATTAACCGATACGGTGGCATTCCCATTGGAGTTTGTTCCTTAAGAATTTTACATTCAAGCTTGCTAAAAAAATTGATTTTTCCATAATAAATAAATTAATAATAAAGAAAAACGAGGGCTAGGTCCCAAAACGTGAGGAGCTTTGCTAGGTTCCGCTAGTGGTGAATTAATCGGGAAACAAATTAACTAGAGAAGGTAATGAAACATGAGAATCAAGTATTACCTATGGAGAATTTCGTCTCAAGTTCTTCGCCGCAAGAACACAGGTGTAGTCATCCCTTTTCCAGCGGATATTTTCATCTAGGGCAAAGAAGGTTGCTTGTTTGTAATCTTAGATTGGAATAGAAGGAAAAGAAACATGATTTTCAGGTTTCACAAGGGTAAATTTGTACTTACACTGAATTTATTAGGGTATAACAGTAGTATAATATGGGCTATCAAGCAACCAATAAAATTTAACTTAACACTTAAAAACTCTACCAAATGCAAGACTAGTTACATTATACATCCGAACCATCTATATATATATATAAATGTGTGTGTGTGTATATATATATATATATAAGTAGAATGGAGGCATTTATATCATTGTAACTTTCCCGCCTAAAATTTTAACAATAATTTGGTAAGTTCATGTCAATTTTGCTAAGTTCATAATCTTCTTATTTTTTAAAATGCAAATAACTTTTTTTTATTTCAAATCCATTTTTCATGTATAACATATCAAATTATTCGTATTTTCACGATGTTCAGTTTGACATACATATCACATATATTATAATGATATATTTGATTTGAAAAATAATTTTTTTATTGGTTATTACTGGGGTTATATTTGAGTATTTATCGTGAATTGGACTATACTGTTGGGTCTAGGCTGCAACTAAAAAGTAATAAAATAATCATTTGATAAATAATATTAGCAAAGATTCTTTTAAAGTACAACGAATTAATTTATTTTATTCAACATTAATTTTTAATTTTTTTTTTACTTATATATCCAAGATAAAAATAATTGTTTAAATAGTGAAATTCCTATTTTATTAATTTAAAGGAAAAATTAATGTTTATTTTTTAGAAATGATTTATTAAATCATTACATTTGTTAATATATATATATATATATTATAATAAGAAGTATGAAAGCTTTATGCATATGTATGTTTACATATCATATACATTATTGAGATTATTTTTTGCTACTTCCTCATATTTTTATATAATGTATTTTGTTACAATTATTTTATTAAATAAATTTACGCTTTGCAACCTAAGCAATTTTGATCGCATTAATCTATTTTTATCTTTATAAATAAATATGATATATATAAAAAAATATATAATTTATTTGAATAAATTACCATACCAAATAAAACTTGAAAAATGTTCAAATATTTGAAAAATTCACGTACTTTAAATAATTAATCTACTTTTGAATTTTATTTTATTAATGCTAGAATTTATTGAAAAATAAGAAGTATATGAGTATATCACCAAGTGAAATGTTACAAGTTGCAATTGATAATCTGATTTTAGAAACAAACAATTAATTATTTATAGTTATAACTTGGAAATGATTTAGATATTTTAAGAAATCTACACATATATAAAAGCTGCTCTCTTCGAACAAAAAAAAAAAAAGTATCGCTTTAGACTTTTTTTGAAAAACTAAGGATGAGTGGAAATGATAAATATATCCATACACAATCTATATATATGTTTTGTGGATTTAAGAAAATATGGTCAATTAAATTAAATAGGTTGTTTATGGTAAGATTTGAAGAATTATGTTTTTCTTTCTTTAGTTGCTAAAATTACATTTGTTTGAATAATTTCATTTTCTCTAAAGCGGCACATTTTTCAGACCGGAGGGAGTATAAGTGAGCTAAAATTATAAATTGCATTTTTCACTAAAATATTTTGTGTTATTTATGGTTATTTGTTCAAGAGTCAACTTTTTTATTGTTTGTTCATTTTTTTCCTTTTGCCCTTCTTTCTAAGAAAATCCATTTTTTCTATTTTTAAGTACCAACAAATTTGTTTTTATCTTAAACATTTTTTACATATTATATATGAAATTAATCATACTTTTATGATCTCTAATTTTGACACCCATATCACATATTTAAAAGTGTGATATTATATTAAACAAATATACAATTGTTTAGTGGTTGATTATTCACTTATTTGGTTAGATTTGAGTACTTATTGTGGATGTTTACTAATGTCATATTTAGGCTGCAAATACGAATTAGCTAAACAATCCTGTTAAAAATATATTTTATTTTATTTTAAATAATTTAATTTACTTATTTATTGTATGTACACTTTATTCTATAAATTAATCTATATCTATACTAATATACATATAAATGTGTGTGTGTGTGTGTAAAATAAAATAAAATAAAATAAAATGGAGTCAAATATGTAAAAAAATCATAGTTATGTTCAATTGAAAATCGAACATTTTGAAGGATTTTATTTATGTATGTATCCCTAAAGATAAGTGTTATATATAGTGTCAACATTCTATCACTTTGTTTCTTTGTCAACAACTATTTTCTATTTTTTAAAATGCTAACAAGTTTTTTTTTTTTTTTTTTTAATATGTTTTACATATAATATATCAAATTAATAATCATTTCACCTTCTTTAAGTTGAATTATATTTTAAGTCTTTTGTGAATTAGACTATGTATATGATGATTAGATTATATAAAAATAAATCTATTGACAAAATTTAACAATAAAAATATGAGATTATTCAAAAAGAAAAATCTAATTTTCTTATAAATGATCAATGTACTTTATCACTATCTTATCTTTTTTTAAATAAGTTGTGTGTAATTATATTTGTATTTTTTCCAATACATGCAATTAATTGGACTATTTGTGGTTATTCACATAGGTTAAGAATGATAAGGTATGTTTGAGTTTTTAGAAAAAAAAGAAAAAAAAGTAAGCATTTTATTTGTTATATTTAATATTATTTTAATTGTATCAATAACAATATTTTTTATTCATAAATAATAAATATATATTTAATCTATAAAATTTAGGGGAGAAACAAATGTTTACACTATTTAAAAGTTTACTATAATATAATTCAAAATTTTAGAATATTTATTTTATCAAGTATACAATATTTACATTTTTAAATAATAAAATAATATAAAATTAAATTTAAGTGGATTCCATCACTCCGACTAATATTTTTCCCTTTAATAATCGTCTACTGATCTACTCTAGTGTTGCCGCAAATGCGTAGTACCATCTGCTTTAGCTTTTGTACTCGCATTTGCCCAAAGAAGTTTGAGAAAACCCCATTCCTTGAGAAACCCTGAAACAAGCCTCCAGCAAGGTCTCATCTCTTCAAACAAAAATGCGAGCCCTTCTTCGCACATTGTCCCACCTCTCCATTAACGCCAACACTAAAACCGCACAATCTCACAATCTCTGCCCTTTTATCACTTTCCGGAAACCCTTTTCGACGGAAGACGGAAGCGGCGGCAAAGAGTCAGACTGGGCAGCTTCTTTCAAAGAAACCAGGTCTTCCGCTGACGACCCATTGGGCTGGGATGTGGATTCGTCGTCTTGGTCCACCGGTCTATCAAAGGAACACTTTGAGGGTGAAGCAATTGGGAAGAAGGTGATGTCGGATCCAGACCAAAGAGGGCCCGGGTCGGGTGGTTCGGGTCGTCCCCAACCGGGTGGGTTTTCACCCCCCAGGTCGACGGGCCAGGAGATAGCAGCGCATAGAAAGGCATTGGACGCTGCAAAACGTTGGGTTCTGTCGTCTCCACGTGGTTTGGGAGATGATGCATCGGCTATGTTGATGAAGCAGGTAAAATTAAGTTACTTTTACTGTTTCTATTAGCCGTGGTTTTGAGTGCTGGTAGCTGATGAAGTAAATTTTGTATTACCTTATTGATTTTTATCTCAGTTTATTTTTCCTTTATTTTCTTATATAATTTACTGTAATTTAACTCTTGCTCAAGTTTTTTCCCTTCTTTCTTTGTTACTTGAACAGTTTAGTGAAAGATTAGTGTATTCAGAGCACTTGATTTAGAAGTATATTCACTATTATTACTGGCAATTTTGTTGGAAAGAAAATGTGATTTGGTGGTGTAATATTCTGAATGAAGGTGAGGGAGCCTGGTGCCAGGGGTGCGTATTTGAAGGATTCAGAAAAGGCAGAGATGTATAAAAAACACAAGGAGAATCCTGAGGTGTATACTGTGGAAAAGTTAGCAAAGGAATATAGGATCTTGAGGCAGCGGGTGCATGCAATTTTGTTTCTGAAGGAAGATGAAGAGGAGATGGAAAAGAAGCACGGCCCGTTGGACGACACAATCGAGCTGCTGTTCGATACATGTCCCGAGTAAGCATATTTGTGCATTTAGTAAAGCTGTGTTTGATTGAAGGACTTCAGGATGGATTTGATTTTGTTTGAATTCAAATGGGCTTCAAATCCATCACTTTCATTTTTGAACGAATTTTCTAGTGATTTGATTGGATTTGAAGTTCAATCTTATTTGGGTGGAACTGAAGTGCTCATATTTCAAACCCCGTGCATTTCATATGACCCAATCCAAAACAATCTAAGAGAGGGATTGATGCTCATAGTAGTTAAAGGCACGCCTCAGGCGCGCCTCAGGCGCAAGGCACATGAGGCTCCAAGCTGATCGCCTTGTCTTGCCAGAGGCGCAGCACTTCACAAAGGCGTGCGCCTATTGATGACCTTTTCTGTTTGCCGCTTGAGCCTTTCTGCGCCTCATTCATTTTTTTCTATTTATTTGTAATGTTTGGGTTGTTTACTGGCCCATATCTTTTTGTAACCCTAATTCTTTCTGTATGCGTGCATATATATATATATATATATTATAATTGTTTTCTTGTTATAATTGGAAGCCAGCTATAAATGTACACTTTTTATATTAAACATAATTGGAAGACTTATCAAGGTTTCTATCTAGCTTAATAAAAAACAATCAAGGTTTCTATCTGATAAGTGATTAGAGTAAGTGAAAGGTTAACCTATCCATAATTCAGACTTCAGACCCCCTCCCCTTCTGGATTTTCAACATTATGGAGTCTGATAGTGTGTCTGATCCTTCTATTAATTACAGAGAAGGCCTAGATGGAAGCATGCACACACACACACACACTCACACACATATAAATTAATTTTGTTCTTATCATTGCGCCTCACTTCACAAAGGCATGCGCGCTTCATGTGCCTTGTGCCTTTAACTACTATGTTGATGCTTTTGTTTTGCACCTTTGCAGCAATTATCTCTCACATTTATCTTTCTATAACATCACAAATTATAGGAATATCTTGTGAATTGATTTTATCAGTATCTTGGGTGTACATAATATGCAGGGGGAAGTATTGTATTGTATTTCTTTTTTGGGATAATAAACAATGAGTTTCATTACTAATAACGAAAATTACAGAGGGATGAGGAGTCTCTTGAGGGGACAATCAACAGCTAAAATACAAGATTTGGATCTCGATTTTGATGCAAAAGGACCCCTAAAGCTTTTTTGGAATGAAACTGATCACACGACCCTAAGCTTGATCTAAACTACATTTCTTCTGGAGGTTCTTCAATATTTTCGGAAACTTTCTAACCTGCTCTTCATCTCTCTGTTGTAATATCTTTCAGAGGTGTTGCTATGTCAGTGTCTTTGATTGATATTTGTGTTATACACTTTATAAAACTTTGCTCTCAAACATAGAAATAAATTTATCGATAAACCTCCAGTACTTTTTCATATACCTGCGTGTGACAGAGATACTGTGATTGAGCTCTCCAGATAATTTTACTAGTCATGGATATTCATGCATGATAAGAACTTATCCTAAAATGTGAAGCAAATCTTTAACATAAATAAATGTCGCAAGCGTTTGAGATTTTAGTGAATTGAACATCTTGCTTCTGCCAACACTTCTTTTGGTAACAAAGTGGTGTTTTATGTACTAGAGGGAGGTGTGCCCTGGTTCCTTTTTTTTTTTTTTTTTTTTTTTTTTTGAGTAGTTTACTGTGATTGCCCTTGAGAATTTGAGATCAGTGACATCTTCCTTGTTTTCCATTGTTTGCTCTTTGATACTGGAATCCGGATTGAGATTTCCACGGTTCTGTTTTATGTTGAAAAAAAATCTATTTAAGTTTTGTTTAAACATCAAATGTTGCAGTATCGTGATGCATAAAGTTGAGATTCTTGGTGCTTGATTTGACCCCCTTTTTTCTCCGAAGAATTCATTTTGTGGATTATATTTGAAGTTTTCTGTAATGATTTTGAGATTCTGATTGGTTATTCCTTCATAATATTTTGGATATCCTATTATATTTACTTTTCTTTCTAGCTTATTCTGTTTTAATTTTTTCTTGCACTTGATTCGCAGCTTCTTTTAGTAGCTTCATCTTTTTATTGTTTTTTTTCTGAAAGGGGGTGGGGGGGTGGGGGGGGAAGTGTCATCTTTTTGTTATCCGCTCTTTTGAGTGGAAACCGTAGTTTCTGTTGGCTAAAGTCCTCTTTATTTTTGACTTATCGTTGCTTCTGAATTTTCATGAATCATGGCATTTAATATAGCTTTATTTTTGTCAAACTGTGGTACCTTGTGTGTGAGTCAGTGAAATAATATGGTGAAATTAGGTATACTCTTACTCAACTAGACTATTTTCTTTTAATTTAATATTAATTTTTTTGCCACTAAATGTGAATTGTTATAACTTCCAGAGGTTAGTAACATTAACTAAGGTTGAGAGTCTGGGAACACAATAGTACGATTTTGAAGGCTTAAATTTTGTTGTCCTTAAAAATATTGTAAGTGCTTTTTGCTGATGAACCCCCACTCCCTCCACCGCGCCCCCCCCCCCCCCCCAAAAAAAAAAAAAAAAAAAAAAAATTCCGGGGTGATTGATTTGAAACCGAGGTTGCTTTTGGCCTGGAGGATTGATTTGAAACCCAGAATAGCAAACTCATTGATCTTTGTTTGGATTGTTTATTTGAAATCAACCACCTTTATTATGCAAAAAAACTTGTTCAGATTTAAGTGTTGGTGGCATGCAGGTTCTTCAACTTCCATGATAGGGAATTCCATGTGGCTACCCTGCGATACAAGCCAGATTTCAAGGTCATGCCGGAGGGGTGGGATGGCACCACTCGAGACCCTGACGAGGTGCACTACGAGATATCAATGAAAGAGGACGAATTATTGTACGAAGATTTTATTCGGAGGTTTAATTTCAACAAATTGAAGGTGATCATTTAGTCACTTACTATCATAAACAAGTGTAGCACTTCATTTAGAAGTTGTCATTTATACCCCGTGTGGCATCATTATTCTGTGTTCAGATTGCAAAGATGGTGAAATGCCACAAGTACAGCAGGAGACGCCCAGCTCAAGGCTGGAATTTCATGGTGGAAAAACTAGGTTCGAAGGGCAAGCGTGGTAGAGGAGGCGGGTGGAAGTTTATTAGTGAAGCTGATGGATCAACCAGGCCCCTCAACGACTTAGAGAAGATGTTTGTGAAAAGAGAGACTCCTCGCAGGCGAAAGAAGCTCTTCCCATAACATATACATCAGTATAATTGGCATCTCTCTCTCTCTTCAGTGCCAACTTTGAGGGCAAATGAGACAAATGCTCTCATATTTGTACTGAAATGCGCACTTGTAAACTCGTACTTTTAGCTGTGCGGCCCATTCAGGGTCTATTTGTTGATTTCTTGCCACTGCTTTAGAATGCGCCCTGGAATCCTTATGCAGATTTACTTGTCAGGTAGGCTGAAATTTTGAATAAAGGTTTAGTTGAGGAGTCGATATCTTACTTTTCGCTTTCCCCCTTTTTCATGTATAATGTGCTTTTGCGAAAAGAGAATTGGTGAGAGTATTAGGCAGCTGATATAGTTTGTACTTCATTTTTGCTTCGGCGATTTACTTCCGTTGCGACTCATTCAGATTATCATTTTGATGTAATATCATGTCTAATAATCATGTTGAGCTCTTAAAATCTGTGAGTCTAATATTATTCTTATCGAAATTTCTGGAAAAATGCTCTTTGATATGCAACGTGAAGTTATGAATTATTTTGGTTAGGTGTGCTAGTGTATCAAATTTATTGTATTAGAATGCTTTTCTATTTAAATATTGGAAGTATCCTCTGCTTGTCGAATAATTTCCACTAACTAAAAGAGAAAAAAGAAAACAGGTTATCTTGCTAAAGGTAAATGATCTGTTAATTTAATTGCTAAAATATGTACCTTTCTAGTTTCCATTGTTTATGTACAGAAGGGAGCTCGTCTTAGCAGATTAATCTTGGCACTCTCCTGGCCCCGTAGGATCTGCTGTTGCACCGCTAAGACGGAACCCCTACTCCCGAAATCTACAGAAGCAACATACTCCCCAATGGCTCCAAGCTCATTGTTCTCACTCCAATTCGACAATCCTTCCAAAATAACCGGATTTATTCCTTGCTTCCTTCCCACTATCCATAGATCATACCGTGCTTTATCCATGCCCTGGATCGCAGCAATTGTTTCATCTCCGTTTTTTACCACTACCTCCCTATAAGTGATCCTCTCACTTCCCTCCCGTTTCACCCAAAACTGAGTCACTAGCCCGTCATCTTGCTTCTTTTCCATCTCATCATCTCCCTCGTTATTATGTGACAGGAATCTGATTACTGTGAGTGAGATTGTTGTACCTTCAGCCATGCGGTCAGCGTATGTTAGTGCCTCTCTGGCGTCTGCTCCTCCAAGGAAAAGTACAACGAGGTGATGATACATGGAGTTTCTCAAAGCACGATTCTGGTATGGGGTTTTATCTACCAGGATACCAACTGAACAAGGCGCGTGTAACACAACATTGGAGTTAAGTGTCATGCTCCTCTTGCTGGCTGAATTTTGCCTGATGTAAGGGAGGATGATCAAACAAGCTTTCTTGGAAAGTGCCAGCTCACAGATATCTTGGTACATGCTTGTCGTGGATGTAATCGTTGTGTAAGGGAATATCTTGATGCACTCGCCTTGGGCCTCTTGGAAGATTTTCAAAGCATTGTGGACCGAACTTAAGATGGGCGGCCCAGATCTCTTCTTGTCATTCTCATGATCGATGAGCACTGGGTGGGAACGACCAACAAGCTCTACCAAGTGTAATGCGTAGATCGACAAAGGATTGTTGACATTTGGACTGGAGACTTGGATTAGTTTCATCAAGCCAGGTAGGTTTTCTTCGGCATGAATGCAAGCTACAATGTGGAGCTCAGTGTTAGGAGGGGTATGTTGGACATTTCGTCTCTTGTTCATCAGATATGGCCTAGTGGGATCATAGAGTATGCTGACCAAGGGAGTTAATAGACCAGTCACAAATGTTGCTGATAGCACCATGAACGTGAACTGTGGCGTTCCCAGTATCTGCAAAGAGAACACATTGTCAATTGAATTCATATGAGCAAGTTGTACTAATTACGAAATAAGTGCACACGGCAGGAAAAAGTTACCTCTAAATCATTTAAGTGCACAAACAAGAGTACTTCCACTTCACCCTTCAAATTGATGAGAAGGCTAAGGGTGAGGCTGTCTCTAATCGTGAAGTTAAAGAAACGGGAGGCCACAAGAGTCGAAACCATCTTAACCAAATAAGAAGATAAAACCATGAAAAGAAGTGGTTGCACATGAGACCAATTGTTACTCATAGAAGACACATCAATAATCAACCCCATATACATAAACGAAAATGGCATCAGAATGTTCTTCATAATGGTCTCACACTTCTCCACCAGAATGCTCCCTAATGGAGGCCCATCAGGCACAGCCAAGCCCAGCCAAAGCGGGCCATTGGCAATGGTGAGCCCGAAAATCTCAGTTACATGCCCACAGAACAAAACACTCACTAATATCAAGATCACATACACTTGATCCACTGGTTTCTCTTCAGGGGTACTCCGGATGATCCACATCATGATGGATCTAGCACCACCGATGAATGATGACGCGATGATCACAAATGAAATGAGGTACCACAGGGCGTTTATAGGCTTATTTTCTCCTTGTTTTAGTGTCTCGAATATAAGCAAAAAATTTAATCCAATTACATCACTGACAACTGCTGTGGATAATGCCATCTGTCCGATTCCGGAGCTAAGCAGATTGAGCTCTCGGACAATAGGATAGAGAACTGGAAAAGATGCAATTGCTATAGATAAACTAATCCCCCAAATAGAAGTGAAACTTGCAAGCTCTCTATCCATAAGTTTTCTTTCTATTAATGCAATACCTAAACTGCAACTTAATGGGATAAGAACCCCTATTACAGCAACGTACCAATGTTTTTTCCTTGCTCTCTTTATTACCATAATATCCATCTTCACTCCAGACAAGAAGAGGAAATACATGTAGCCTAGTAATCCAACGTTTTTAATAACGAATTCACTGTTTATAGGAAAAAAATATGCTTGAAACTTGTTGCTGTGGCTTAACACGGATGGTCCAAGTATAACGCCACCCTGGAAAATAAGTTAAAGAATTTAAGAGAGAGAAATACATAGATAGATAGATAGAGGAAGGGAAATTGAACTCACGAGGATTTGGGAGACGACATTAGGCTGTCGCAGAGGCTTGAGGAGATAGCGCACAATCTGAGTTATGATGAGAAGAGAAGATAGCTGTAAGAGGAAAAGAGGGAAAGCGAAGTCTAATGGATTTAATCCGTAGAAAACACCGTAGGAATGATCATTTTGAATTTGTCGACATATAACAAGGCCTTTGCTCAGCAGTTTAGGGGGTTCCGTAAGGCCAATATCCGGCGGCATTATCTCAAGATTAATCGGAATTAGGCAGGATCCATGGCTGCATGCATCTTGCAAAAACCAGATATATAACAACTACTGGATACCCGGATCTCTAGCCCCTCTCCCTTTCTTTTTACCCTTTTAAACTTTAAATGAATATTATATTCATACATTTCCTCAGACAAACACTTGTTCATTTTAGTTTTTCTTTTTCCACGTTTCTTACAAGACTACTAGTATTACAATTACAAAAATTTAATTACTCAAATATGGTTATGCTTACACACTAATAAACCACTAATATATTTAAGCCACATATTTCTTAGGCTCGAATATTCTCCTACCATCATCACAAAACAATTAACCCCACCCCGTACACAAATTTGCACACCAACTATAATTATCAATATCTTATTTATTGAATTTACTTCAGCTTAGACTTCAACTTCTTATTTTTCATCTACAGTGTGCAATATATCAAATCTCTATATATATGTATACTAAAATATATACACATATATTATATATTCACAATAATTTGCATCAATATTTACGCTATGATACTTCACAATACTTGAAAGGAAGAAGAGGATGTTAACAATAAAAGGATAAGTAAAATATAAGAACATATACAATCTTTTTATTTTGTCTTAATTTGCGATGGTAATAATTGAGAGAGGAAATTACACCACCAAGAATCCACGATCTTCTGTATATTATAATTAAAGCCCATAGGAGAAATGATCTTAGCCACATCCATGGACTTCCGCATATATGGATTGACATACAAATAGAATACAAAAAGTTGTGTGAAATATAAGCTCAAATCATCATTGGAAGCTTCTTAATATAGTTAAAAATCGGTTAAAAGGTAGTTTAACTAATTGGATTAAACTCAGATGGCACAGGGGTCATTTCAAATCAGTTTAAAACAAGAAGGAAAGGTTAGGTATTGTTCGGCTGATTACTGGCCGAATTGCATCACAGTATTCAAACGGTTTTCTGGCCGAGTTTTCTGTATCTGTTCGGTTCATTAACGGTTTGCATGGGCCGATAATTCCAATAACCGTTTTCTATTCTGTTATAACTGCCTTGGGAGATCTGGACTGATGTGGAGTGTCTTGATTGGTCAAGAGAAGGCGGTTTGCTTGATTATAAGTGGAAAACCGTGAGTCAAGAAGATCATCATCTTGCATTTTGACAAAGAGAGGAGAAAGAGAGAGGTGTATACCAAAAGAGAGAAAGAGTGCAATGTATTTTGCTTCTTCTTGTGTGATCTTTTGAGATACTCTTGTAATCTTGGTTCTCCTTGAAATCAATAAAGAGGTGTGTGGTTTTTGAGGCCGTGGATGTAGGATTCACAACGAATCCGAACCACGTAAACATCTTGTTTCTTTCTTTCTTAATTCATATCATTTTGCATTGTGAGTTGATTGTTAAACTAGTAGTAGTTGTAGTGTTTCTTGAGATATATTTTGGAGTCAAAACCAACAAGTGGCGCCGTCTGTGGGAACGCCATGACTACTGCTCGGTTTGATGTGGAGAAGTTCAATGGGAATTCAGATTTTGGATTATGGAAAGTGAAGATGAAGGCTCTCTTGGTGCAGCAAGGTTTAGCGGTTGCCCTTAAAGGAGAAGATGATCTCCCTATTGCAATGAAAGCTGAAGATAAGCAATCCTTGCTGGAAAGAGCACACAGTACCATCATCTTAAGCCTTGGAGATAAGGCTCTAAGAGAAGTATCCAAGGAAACCACTGCAAAAGGTGTGAGCACTTGTTTTTTGTCTGATGCTTCTAAAGGTCCATGTGAGATAGTAGGCAATGGTACAAATGAGAGACAACGTAGGAGTAAAATAAATCTACCAGATTATAGAGTGTTATAAAAGAAGCTGATGAATATTGGTTAAACTTCATCTAAATTGCATCCTTTGCACATAGTGACATTTAATACTTGCAGCGTATGTATGTCCTTTAATGAAAATAATTATATGCATCTGAAAGTGTTTGCCTTATATACATCCCTCTTTAAGTAAGATGCATGGATATGATTGTTCTCAAGAAACTTATTAAAAAGGTCATTATATGGACTCAAACAGAGTCCTAGACAATGGTACATGCGGTTTGATGAGTTTATGCTGAGAATTGGTTTCAAGAGAAGCAAGTATGACAGTTGTGTATATCTTAAAACCAACTCACAGTCATCAAGTGTGTATTTACTCCTTTATGTGGATGACATGTTGATTGCTTGTGAGACACAAGCTGGTATTCTTGAAGTGAAGAATTTACTGAAGACTGAATTTGAAATGAAGGATCTTGGAGATGCAAGGAAAATCCTGGGAATGGATATTCTAAGGAACATGAGTAGAAATGAAGTGTTCTTGTCACAACAAGATAACTTGCTTAAAGTTTTGCAAAGATATAATATGCATCAGAGCAAGGTTGTTTCTACACCTCTGGGACAACATATCAGATTATCTCTTGAACAATGTCCTAGTTCAAATCAGGAAGAAAGATATATGAAGAAGGTGCCATATGCAAGTGCAGTTGGTAGTGTGATGTATACCATGGTTTGCTGCAGACCAGACCTTGCTCATTCTATGAGTCTTGTGAGCAGATATATGGGGAATCCAGGAGCACAGCATTGGGAGGCAATGAAGTGGGTATTGAGATATGTGAGAGGAACAACTGAGAAAGGTTTGAAGTTCCAGAAGCAAGACAGTTTGGACAAAGCATTGATAGGGTATGTTGATGCAGATTATGCTGCTAACATAGATACCAGGAAGTCAATTACTGGGTATGTTTTTACCCTATTTGGAACTGCTATCAGCTGGAAAGCTTACCACCAATCAGTAGTAGCCTTATCAACTACTGAATCAGAGTATGTAGCTCTAACAGATGCAATTAAAGAAGCTGTATGGTTAAGGGGAATTTTGAAAGAGTTTGGCTTATTCCAACAGCAAGTAACTGTCTGCTGTGATAGTCAAAGTGCTATACATCTAGCCAAACATCAGAGTCATCATGAGAGAACAAAACACATTGATGTCAGACTACATTATGTAAGAGATCTAGTGAGTAAAGGATTGATTCATGTGAAGAAAATCTCTACTGATGTAAATCCTGCAGATTGTTTTACTAAATCTCTTCCAGTGACAAAATTTCAGTTGTGTTTGGATCTTATCAATATGAGGAGTTATGTTGAGGAGCAAGCTCAGAGAAAGTCAGCTGAGACAAGTCAGTAATAGGTTTGGGAATGATGATTTGGAGCTTAAGGTGGAGAATTGTGAAATATAAGCTCAAATCATCATTGGAAGCTTCTTAATATAGTTAAGAATCGGTTAAAAGGTAGTTTAACTAATTGGATTAAACTTAAATGGCACAGGGGTCATTTCAAGTCAGGTTTAAAACAAGAAGGAAAGGTTAGGTATTGTTCTGCTGATTACTGGCCGAATTGCTCACAGTATTCAAACGGTTTTCTGGCCGAGTTTTCTGTATCTGTTCGATTCATTAACGGTTTGCATGGGCCGATAATTCCAATAACCGTTTTCTATTTTGTTATAACTGCCTTGGGACATTTGGACTGATGTGGAGTGTCTTGATTGGTCAAGAGAAGGCGGTTTGCTTGATTATAAGTGGAAAACCGTGAGTCAAGAAGATCACCATCTTGCATTTTGACAAAGAGAGGAGAAAGAGAGAGGTGTATACCAAAAGAGAGAAATAGTGCATTGTATTTTGCTTCTTCTTGTGTGGTCTTTTGAGATACTCTTGTAATCTTGGTTCTCCTTGAAATCAATAAAGAGGTGTGTGGTTTTTGAGGCTGTGGATGTAGGATTCACAACGAATCCGAACCACGTAAACATCTTGTTTCTTTCTTTCTTAATTCATATCATTTTGCATTGTGAGTTGATTGTTAAACTAGTAGTAGTTGTAGTGTTTCTTGAGATATATTTTGGAGTCAAAACCAACAAGTTGGAGTTGGGGAGGGGGGGCAATGGCCACCCTTGGATGGGCTGTGCGTTCGCCCCTGTTTAGCTCGTTGAAACCCTTCATAAATCGACTCGATTGAGTTGGCTTCCTCTTGACAATTCCAATATTTCAACCTATTATTGACTCGATCAAGTTTAATTGTGGACTCGACCGAGTTGGCTCATTCTGTCCAATCTTCAAATTTTCTTCGTTTCTTCTGGTCATCATTTCTTATCCAAACTTCGTCCAAGGACTTTTTGACAACATAAAATTACCTGAATAACCCCAACGGTTATTTGGAGGAGAGGGAATGAGATGATTTGGAGAGTTTGGGGCTGGATTTTTATTTTATTTTGAGAGAATGGTGAGGTGGAATTTTATATCCTAGGTGTAATACTAAAAAAATGAGGTGAAAATCTTTCGGTAATTAATAATTCAACGGACCAGATACAACCATGTGGAGTTAATGAATGGAGATCCCTAATTTGATTAGTCACATGACGCTCACATGCTTAACTCTGACCACTTAAACAAATTTCGGCCAAATTTATCCTGAAATTGCGCAAAAACTTGAGTTTCTGTTCACTTAACGAAGAGAACTGAAATTGAAGTGTGTACAATAATGCATTTTTTCCAACCACTCAAAAATGGCAATGACTAGGTTGGTGCAAAATAGAAAAAAAGAATAAAAATTTAAAATAAAAGACAAGAAAGTATAGATTGTGTAATTTAAAGTGGTAAAGTTAGTTTGAATGTGTGCTAAAAATAAAAGAAATCTTTGAACTCAGTGAGTTGGAATAATTGAAAGCAGAAGAATCTGGAAGCGGAATGCCAATCTTTTGGAATGCAACATTTTCAAGCTTCAAGTTGTAGTACTTAGCTTTCGAATTTCCTTTTCTGGCAGGCCCAGCAAGGATAATTTTACTAGAATAGGGATATTGATGTGTTTGGCACTACAACAAAAATGATCTTTTGCATAAGACCTTTTCACACCACGATTGTGGTCACTAATAATAAGTTATTTGTGACCACTTGTTGTCACAAATCTCTCTACAAATTATTTGAGACAAGTTTAAGACTATATTTAGAGACAGCTAGTTGTTGCAAAAAATATTTGAGACGCATTTGAGACCACTTTTGTGGTCACAAATATATTATTTGCGACCGAGTTATTGAGACCACAATAAAGTTGTGACAAATACTCATAAGTTGTGACAAATACTCATTATTTGTGACCACTTCTCATAAATTGTGGCAAATACTCATTATTTGACATCACTTTTTTGTGGTCTCAAAAGACCATTTTTGTCGTAGTGTGGGCTGAATTTTGGGATACATTTCTTTAGATTAGAGATCGCCCAATGTATAGTACTACCTGCGTCCCACTTAATTTTGCGGGGTTGATCGAACACGGATGTTAAGGAAAAATAGATTTTAGGAATCTTTGCCTTTTTCAAAAGATTGAGGGTGGAGATTGTGAGAGAAATTTACTTTTTAAGAGTGTGCAAAGTTAAGTAGCACGGACTGAAAAAGAAAGTATGTAAATTTAAGTGGAACAGATGGAATATTTGTTTGACGACCTGTTCTCATTTGCTTTGACTTTTGAAGAAGTAATTAAAAATAGAGATAATGGTAAAATTATTTAAAAGAAAGTAGATAGTATTTGAGAATAAAATTGATTTTGGTCAAATATAAAAGTTGAAAGCAACTTTTAGCTTACGAGTGAGAAAACTTCTATTTATTTACCAAAATACTAAAAATTAAAAAAATCAATTATTTTCTACTTTTAACTTTTGGTCTAAATTCACTTCTACTAAAGTTCCATGAACTCTCCAAGACCAACAATATTCATGTAATATTCATATAAATAGGCTTAATTGGAAAAGAAATCACAAACGTTTTACAAAATTGCAATTTTAATACGATCTATAATAGGTATATATGAAACTCGAAATTAATCAAATTGTAGCGAAAACTAAATTGAAAGCACACTGAACCGAAAAAGAGCCGTTAACTTTTGACTTTTCCCAACTAATTAAACTGTACTGAAAAATATTATGGTATATATGGTTCAAGATATTCAGTAATATCCATACCAAGAACCGCACTGAACTGTATCGAATTAGAGTGAACCGTCCTATACTGAATCGGGATTACACAAATATAAAAATATGTTAATAATTTCAGACATAGAGTAGTTTTATAATTTTTTTTGCATAATTATCATACATTACTTCTTTTGGACGACCTTATTTGAAATGCTTGCTTATGACTTAATATTTATGCCAACATAAATTTTCTATTTAGTTTGCAACTCTTATGATTATTTTTTTTTTTCAACTTTAACTTTAATATTAAAAATCTTCAATTATCTATGAATCACTGAGTATGACGTATTGGACCAAACTGTCACACTAGATCTGTTAGATCTGAAATATTGTATAGATCATCGGGACAATTCTGTACATATCTTTACGAGTTTTGGTTCCGTACGATCCTAAATTTTAGTAGTATTGAACTTTGGAACATAATTGGAACTAGGGCGGACCCATAATAACATGGCATTAGGGGGGTCGACAAAAAAAGAACCACCGATCAACATTAATATACACGTAATAGTAAATATTATATTTATTATTTATTATTGAATATGTTGAAATATATTATTAGTTACCTCTATATTAAAATGAGAGTGTGTTATTGCATATTATGAAAAGGCAAAACTTAGGTGTACCATAGTGTTTGTGTTTTTTAGGGTTTACGGAATTTCTCGAGAATTTGTGTTTTTAGAAATTTTTAGGGGTTTTAAGGGTTTTTTGGGGTTTTAGGTTTTTTGTGTTTAGTGTAACACCCCGAAACAAAAAAACAACATACTTTTTAGTTTGTAGTTTTAATCAATTTCTAGAAGGAATTGTTTAAAGTTTATTTTATTTTTAAAATCTTTAAAATCAAATTATCTTTTATTAAAATATTTGACGCTAATGCACTTACAAGAGACAAAGTATTTTATTTAATTTTACAGAAGGAGATATCAAGGGGACCGAGGTCACTCGTATTCCGACATAGAAGAGAAAGGTAAAAAAAATAAGGAATGTTAAAAGATATTTTATTTTAGTTTAGTCTACGAATATAATTTTATAACAAATTGTGTATTTTTTATTTTTATAGATAAATGTGAATCTTCGTATACGTATAATATAATCAAATATTTTTAGAATTCTTACCTTAATTTTTAGTGTAATATTAGGAACATAAGGAAAATGGGATTGGACTAACTAATTATCATCCTACTTGATACATTTGAGTTGCACAAAACAATATATATGATTAATATTACATGTTGGGAGATAAGATATATGCAATTAATTAAGTATATTATATAGAAGAGTAAATCGGGTCATTCCAAATCTCCTCTCTCTTCGTACGTACATATACATACCGCCACTCTCACTACTTCAAAATCAATCATCTACTTATTTTCAAGCTCCACAATTAACATCAACTTCTAATTCTTGTAATTGTCCAAGGTTTCAAGAAGAATAAGGTAAATAACGTAATTCTTAATTTGTACATTAATTCATGTTTAGGCTTATTTTTCTTACATTATTTGATTGATCAAGGGTGATTCTCTTTAGTTTTAGATTTATAAATATTATTTTTTGGTAATATACATGATTTAGGGGGTTTTATATGGTTGATCGTCAATTTACTGAATTTGCTACTGTACATTAATTAAAAGTATTATATACCTTTAAATATTTTAGTACTTGATTAGTTATGAGTTTATATGATTTTAGGTGATATACAAATAGACATTATATTATCTAATTCGTGTACTTTACTTGAATGTGTTGTTTGTCAAGCTTCGTATTTTACAGGGGACTTTGGAAAATTATACAAAAATAATTACTTAATATTTTCAAAAACGGTTTTACTATGTTAATTTAAATGGTGTTATTAGTCTATGGTTAAAATTTGGGACATTTTGTTTAGTTTATGCTTTTTAATGCATTTTACAAGATAAGTTGATTTTAGGTAAAAATTTGATCGTTTTTATCTTAGATAATGATTTCTATTAAATTAACCCCTCCTAGTCTTGCAAAATTGTTTTACTATGATGAAATATGAGATATTAGGAGTCTATGATTAAACTATGAGAATTTTTCTTGGAATATATAATTTATAGTGAATTTTACAAGACATACAAGCCATAAGACTTAAACTTGTCAATTTTCAACTCTAATAGAGGATTTTTACTAAAACTTAGACCTTTTGGTTTTATGAACTTTTATATGTGCGAAATTATAGAAAATATTTTATGTTTATATAAATGTTTATAATTTTAGATGATTATGCGAATTTTTGTACAATAGGCTATCAAAAACACTATTTTTCCAAACTCTAAAAATTATAGCTATTTCTGAAGAATGGAATCTATATGAATGCAATTTTTGTGAATATGAGTATAGTAATAAGTTAGCTAAATTACATGTATAGTACTATGTTATTATTATTTAGTTGTACAATGTGTTATATGCTACATACTACTACATTAATATGTTCTGAATGTGATTAAATGCATACGTATAAGTATATATTTGCTCACTTATAGTACAAGCTTATATTATCATAGATTTGATAAGAGCGGTAAAAATAAGAACTATAAATAAAGTCATAATAATGATTTGTAATATTAAAGGATTCACATGGCGAGTGTAGTATGAGTTGTACCGGACAACCTTGAAACTTCTTCAAAGCAATTCAATAAAAAAACGTCTACATCAGTCAAAGAATGTCTTCATGAAAAGTGGGTAACTTTAGTATACTTCTACTTGTATATTCTTATGTACGCTTACTTGATCTCAGGGTCATTTTGTTATACAGGACCTTCGGGTCACCCGGCTTGGCCTCACGGTCATTCCGTTATATAGGACCGTTGGGTCACCGACTTAGCATCCGTGTCATTCTGTTATACAGGACTTCGGGTCGCAGACCTTCAAGTAAGTAGTTGGCTGGTCGACGGGCTGGCTACTATAATGTTTGAATATCAGTATACAGTCTTATACTCCCTCCGTTCCAAAATAGATGATGTTTTAGAAAAAAACAGAATAATTAAGAAACAAATATATTACCAAATATAACCCCCTAAAATTTGTGCAGATAAGATTTAATGATATCAAATGTGAGTGAGAGGTTGAAAAGTCATAGATATTTTTGGATTTACATAGGGGTAAAATAGAGAGAAATGGTAAAAAAAACCTAGAACATCAATTATTTTGGAATTTGTTTAAGAAGCTAAAACATCATCTATTTTCGAACGGAGGGAGTAGAATATTAAATAAGTGTTATCCAATGGGTTCGCATAACTCATGATGATATGCTAAATATTTTCAGGTCTAATGGACGGACGGGGGATCTAGCTAGCGTGGGCAAGTTCCCAATAAGAAGAATAAAGATAAAAGTAAATGTATGTGAAGTTAAGTGTTACAGTTTACATTAATTGAGCTAGAAGTTATAGATGTTTTATCTTTTAAATAGTTTTAAATTAGAGGTTTCTATTACTTATGATATTGTAATGTAAAATAGAAATTTTGACTCAAAGATGTGAGTTTTTACGAGTTAGCTTTTACATCAAGAATAATTTAGTTATCAGGAAATTTTCTAACTCGTACTTTATTTCTTCCACTGATAAATATTTTAAAAGCATAAGCATGTTTTAGTGGCAACCCTTCACCTATTTGCGTGGCTGGGGTGTTACATTTAGGGTTTTTAGGGTTTTTCTTTTTTTTTAAGAATCACCAATATAGGGTGGGCGATTGAGGTTCGGTCCTCAACATGTGTATACAAATAAAACGATGAAATCCAATAAAACATAGAAAGATTTGGACCAAAAGTGCCTAGAATCTCAAATCGGGGGGAGTTAGGCCTAAAGTGCCTAAACTCCCAAACTAGAGGAAAGTGGTGAGGGATTCCTCCCAACCCGACCAACTGACAACTCAATGCGGTCGAAAAGAGAGGAAAACACAAAGGGAGATAGCAGGGGGCCCAAAAAAAAAAAAAACAAGAGCCATAATAAAATCATAAGCACAGACAAATACAACATAAAGATAAAATAGAAACTAACGGAGCGGCTATACGGGAAGAAGAAATATTGGAATGCTGGGGTATCCCGGTTGATCTATGCTTATTGTTATATATATTGCATCAAGTGGCGTAGCATCTCTTTTTCTGCCTGGTGGACGGACAGCTCACTCGCGGTTTTCTATTCCTTTAACCAGAAATGAAGATTCAATCTGCAACATAACTCAAGGCAGCCATCTATTGCAGCTTTTGCTGAAATGTAAGATCATTATATGGGACGAAGCTCCTATGGTCCACATGCACTGCATCAAAGCTCTTGATAAGACTATGAAGGATATTATGCAGCTTAGTGGATCAATGAACTCTGATAAGCCTTTTGGTGGTAAACTATGGTTTTTGGTGAAGATTTCAGGCAAATACTACCGGTAATTCATAAAGGATCCTGCAAGGACATCGTTCACAAACCTATAAACTCATCGTCTATTTGGGATGAGTGTGACTTACAAAGAATATGCGGCTTGAAAGTGTCCAATCACAAGGTGAAAGACAAGAACTGCATAAATTTTCTGAATGGATAGCTGCACTTGGTGATGGCACTATTGGTGAGATGAGAGATTGGGGTACGCAAGTTGAGATTCCATATGACATTGTTTTGGAGAAAGGTGAGGATGCATTAGACGCGATTATTAAAAGCACTTACCCGAATTTCGAGAACATGTGGACGATCCATCAATTTGGCAGGAAATAGCAATAGTTGCACCTACCTTGGATGTAGTTGATTCGATAAATGACCACATGATTAAGCTTAATGAACGCGAGCCAAGACATATTCAAGCTCTGACAGTACTTGCAAGTCTGAAAGCAATGTTGACGTGTTGGTGGATGTCCACACACCTAAATTCTTAAATTTGTTGAAGTGTTCTGGTGTTCCTAATTATGAGTTCAACCTTAAGGTAGACACTCATGTCATGTTGTTGAGGAACATAGCATATTCAAGAGGGTTGTACAATGGTACAAGGTTGGTCTTAATGAGGCTTGTGAAACATGTCCTTGAGGAAAATGTTATAACTGGAAATAACTATAGAAATATGGTCATCATTCCAAGACTTTCACTAAGTCTTCGGATCCAAGGCTACCTTTCATATTCCAATTATTGTGTTAAGGACAATCATTGTCTTATGTCGGTCTTTTTTTGAAAAAATCGGCATTCAGTCATAGTCAATTATATGTAGCAATTTCGAGAGTGACAAGCAAAGAGAGACTAAAAATATTGAATTGCTACGATGAAGATGTTGAACAAAAGATAATAAAAAATATTTTCTTCCATGAAGAGCTTCGAAATGTGTAGTTTTGTTATTTTCGTGTATATGTAAATAAGACGTCAATGAAATAACTCATTTTAACTTTTTTATTTGTTTTCTAAGTTGATTGAAATTTTATTTTACTTTATAATTATTCCTTATATAATATGTGTTAAAGTAATGTTGTATTTTATGAACATCCCGTGCATGTGCATGGGTGAAATTTCTAGTTTAATTAAAATAGCTACGTTTATCCTTCCCAAATCTCCCATTTCCATCTTCAGAAAACAAAATCTCCCCCTCGTCTTCTTCCCAAGACCCATCCCTTCTACCTTCTTAAAAATTTGCAGTTCTAAAGTTGTGGTCGTCTTCAAGCCGCACACACCGACCCAACTTCTTCTGAAAAAATTGCAGTTATAATGGTATCGTATTATTTTTCTTAAAACTAGGTTGAACAATAATATCCTAAAACTGGGTTGACAATGACCAAAAAAAAAAAAAAAAAATATTGAACATTGATAAGGGTGATATATTACCTGAAATTGAATTCTTCCATTGAATTCGCATGAAATTTATTCTTCATAATTCGCCAATAGAAAGGCTTATGGCCCAAGATGTTCAACAGAATTACTTGTTATGGTGGGAAAGTTTCAGTCCATTAATTGGGAAAGTTTTGGAGAAGAAGATACAAATGTAGGCTTGAGAGATTGGGAGAGAAAGGTGTGAGAATTCTGATTTTTTACCATCTGCTTGCTGAACAAATTCTGGAGTATTTGTTGCACTTATACCTGAATTTGAAGGTCTGAAAGTTTATATTGTTGTTCTTCACGCTGAACCCCCCCTGTTGCTGCTCAAAGCTCTTTTTTTACGGGAGGAAAGTTGTGATTTACAGTAGGGTAAGAATGATGTTTTGGGTTTCTTAAGTTTAGGTTCTCATAATTTAGTTTTATTTTCTACAAATTGCCCCAGAAATCCAAACTATGAGAACAGTCCCAAATTCACATGTGAGGGTCACGTGCGTGAGATTTGGCCCAAAAAATCGTCGGGAGTTGTAACATGTCGAAATTATATACTTCAAGTTGCAATTGGTGAAAAAAAAAAGTTAAGGTACTGAACTGTAAAAATCTAAATAGTACAGGTTGATTTAAATATTTAACCCTTATTTTTATAGAAGTACAAAATAAATTTTAACATTCAAATTATGTAGCACGCCTATTCTATATTTAAAAAAAAAAAATTCTCCTAATCTAAGAAACAAAGAAAAAAACCCTCTCCTTTCCCCACGGTGACTCGAACCCAGGACCAAAGGTCTAAGTAGTAGATGCTCTGCCACTTGAGCTACCCAACTTCGTCATGCCTATTCTATATTTACCTCAGTTCTTACAATAGATGGACAAAAAATACAAAAGATAAAAAAATAAAGAAAGAAAATAAAGTTACAACAAAGATTTGGAACATTAGACACAATTATTGAACAAAATTATTTCAAATTCTCAAATCAACATTTTCATTCTAGTCGGCTAGGCCTTATATCATCAAACTCTTCTTCAAACAATATTTTCCACTAGATCAATCAACTCCAATATTTCTGAATAAATTATTAGTAATAAGTAACACGTAGTAGCAGTAATAATAATAATAACTTTTTTTTTCTTGATAATAATAATAAGAAGAAATAATAGTAGTGATTGGGTCATTATTGGATTTTATCGGGCTGGCCAAATAATGATCCAAACTCAATAGACATCAAATCAAACTCAAAATTATCGTACGAATTCGTGTGGTGGCGAATTTTGGCTCTCCTATTTCAAACACAGCCATATAGTTTGGAAGCATGCATGAGCTCTGGTGGGCGTTTATGTGCAATGCAACCACTTGGTGCACTGATATGAGATAAGTGTAGCATAGTATGGACCTCGTTTCATTGTCCCCACATCAAACACATGATGTACCCTTTATTAATATCTGACTCAAAAAAAAGAACATTGCCACCAATTATGAACCTTACACGTCATTGATGCATGGCCAACCATTGGAGCTCATAATAATTTTTAGTTATGGAGGATAAGATTAGTGTGACATCTACAATTTGACTTCTTTTGAGTTGCTAGTCATTCTAGGACATCATCTCCTCCTTGAATAACAAAACTCTCCTTTTTGCTACATTCTTTCCTTTTCTTTTTTTTTCGGTTCGTTACAATAAGATACCTTCATCTGAAATACAGGACACAAATATATTTATAATAAATTACAGACTATATAAAATAATATATCGCAAACAAAGTTGTGTGAATGGCCTCAATATAATACGGTGATAGTTGACCCTCACACCGAGCAAAAGAAAAAGTAAATATTGTCAAATTATATGTTCCATAATATACAACAGCGACTATGTTATTCCTGAACATTTCAGTAGCTATATTATATGTACAATGATTGAGCATATTGGAATTGGAAAGATGGAGTCCAGATTGGATGACAATTTTGGTGAACGTCATCAAGATTTAAAATCACATTAATGAAAAGGAGTCAACATCGACACCCAGCCCCCCACCCCATAACTCCATTTCTCTAATTTATTTATAGTCCTATCTACCATTATCCATTTATTACAGTTATCTCACATTGATTTCAAAAAAATTAGAAGAGATAATCCCTTATAAGCCTAGTGACTTAATACTCGATCACTTTGTTGGTTAAAGTCTCTCGATACATTGGCACACTTCACCGGCCCCCTCGACTTTAGCAGATCCATTGGTATTTCGAATTGGCCCTGCCAAACCTAACCTCACCCCATTTTGGCCATTGCTACGTCTCCACTAATTTTTAACTAATACATTTAAGATGGTGCATAAAAGAAGTACTAATTGATTACTACCATAGATATATAGTTTCGAGAAAAAAGATATTATTTAAAAAAATACAGTACGATTGATAATTATGCTATTGGCCTTAATTAACTTGATTTCACAAAAAGATTGGGATTTTATTTTTAAGTTTGGGAAAGCAATAATTATATGGAATATAGTGAGAGAAGGATGAGAATAATGAACATTTTAATTGAAGACATTGGACCAGAAAATTAATCTATCTATCACGTCTTCTGGGGAAAACAGTAATGAAATATTATGATATAATAAGGTAGGTGAATCTATCTTTCCTAAAATCAAATCTTGTTTATATTATGCATCATGCATTACTTAACTCTAGAAGATGTTGAATTTAGGCTGCAGCAATGTTATACATATATATATATATATAGCTATAGACAAAGAAACAAAAATAAAAATAACTTTTAAATTTGTTAACTAACAAAAGGTGCTATAAAAGAAAGCTAAGTAGCTAATAAAATGAGATAATTAAAGAATTATAGATTGACAACAAGGCAAAAGAATTGTTTTAATTAACAGTAGAAAGAGGAGGGGCATTAGACATACCAACAATATTATTCAGCAGCAAAAAGTGTTGTAGCCAAGAACAATCCGTGAAACTCAGGATAGATAGCGCCATCCGATAAGGGTGGTGGTGGTGGTGCTGGTGCTATCCCGCCTGAGCTTTACAGATCCTTCATAAGCTAACTAGCTTGTATGAAATGACAAGATGAGTGGATATATATAGGGTGAGGATGAGGGTTGTTGGACAAGAGCAGGATAGGGACCAAGTATGGAATTTCTATTAGTGTACGGACATTTCTTGGAATAATAAGCCTGCCTACCTTCCTGCATCTATATGTACACCTCTTAAAATTAAACCTACATTATTTTGTCTAAAATTTAGGAATAATTTATACACATCAAAACTAAACATACTAATATGTGCTCACGCTAGCTAATATATTGTGCTTCATTTTATTTCAAAACAAGCTTATTTCTTAAAATCACTTCTTTTGTCAATTGTACATGAATTTATATACAACATCATCTATTGGTATTTGTACAATTAAATTTATTTCAATTTTTATTTAACTAATTAGAATGCAATATTAAGGGAATTCTTTAATTATTATAGAAAACAAAGGATGTAGTAATTTTGTGGGATTTGTTTAAGAATGTTGATAGGGATGGCCCGGTCACATCGGGTCGGGTTAATACCTCGGCCCACTAACCGGCCCAGAAGGTCCAGAAGTACGCGCGCGGCCCAGCTTGAGGTTTGTTCCGCGATTCAAGGCCCACGATCCGTTCCCAACCGCCACGCAGCGGAAAATAGGCGCGACAATAGGGAGTTAGTTAGGGTTTGGTAGGGGATAGTATAAATATGAGGAAAGAACTCTGAATTAGGGTTCGCATTCTATATTCTGAAATTATTACGTGTAAACTCAAAACAATAGTGGAGAAAACACCTCGGCAGGTGTCATTATTCAGCCCGTGGACGTAGATCTCCGGATCGAACCACGTATATCTTGCTTGTTTTCATATTTCGTGTATTGATTGCTAACTGAATTGATTGGATACCGGATTGCGCTTTATCAATTGGCGCCGTCTGTGGGAACGCAAGTGGTTTTTTGATATTAACAGTGCACTCGATATATCATGGTGATGACTCGTCTAAATCAATCTCGCCAGGGTGATCAAGCCAATCAAGATCCACTCGTGGATCAGGTTATGCCGCCGAGGCAATCGCCGATGAGGGATACATCTCATCATCAGGGCAATCAAGGCCCAGCCATGAATCCGGACGACCAATTCTTACCTCTGCCCCCGCAAGACATGCAAAACCCTAATCCCGCTGCCGCCCGGCCGCAGGTTAATATTCAAATGACTCCAGAATTACTCCAGGCTTTCCTACAAGAACATGCTCATGTCCTTCAAGACTGGGCGGCCAATCGCCTGAATCCTGATGGATCTGCCGGGCATACTACTAACCCCGCAGTGCCTCCACATCGTCAGCATTCGCACGATTGACAAGACCCGGTGCCCCGCGGGCGTCAGGATCGGCGACGGGACGACCTGGTTCTCCCGAGGACCATGGGAGTTCTAATGGGTCAAGACAGCGCAACGATGAACCTGCAGATGTCGATCGCCGCCGTCCACTTAACGCGGCTAAAAGAGTTCGTTATGCCAATCCTCATACTCTGGATCTTCAAGAGTATGAGCGAGTCCAACGCAATGTCGAGCTAGACAGAATCCTGGGCCTTGATGCCAATGGAGATATCATCACACCGTTCTCTCAAGAAATCATGGCCACCTCCCTTCCCGAAGGGTTCAAAAGGCCTGCCATACCACCTTACGACGGCACTGGAGATCCAGCCAATTTTCTTGGAGCTTTCAGGCACAACATGCTTAGTCGCGATCATACTACATCCCTTCATTACTGTAAGATTTTCCCTGAGTATCTTCAGGATGAAGCTCGGGTTTGGTTTGATTCCCTCCCTCGCAATAGCGTATCCTCTTTTAGAGAACTCGCCGAACACTTTTGGGCGCGTTTTGAAGCACGTGCGAAGCCCATGGCCACCCTGGCCGACCTCATGAATATGGAACAACGGGACGGCGAAACCGTTACCCAATTTCTTGACCGCTTTACAGCGGAGAGTCTCAAGGTAGGAACTTGCTCAGATGATGTTATCATCAACGCATTCATGAATGGACTCCGTCCCGGACCACTATACACCGAGCTGGTTCGTAATCCACCGGTCACAACCCGAGCACTGTTTAATACGGTGTGCAGATATGCTAAGGCCGAGGAGCAGACTCGTAGGAAACGTGAGAAACATGCTAGTAAGCGGCAATCCGATAGGGCACAGGCTGGGCCTAGCACACGACCTAGCGCTTTTTCTCGTCTGAATCAGGGACGTTCAGACCCTCGAGGGGATATTCCACAGTTCACCCCGCTGACAAAGTCGCGAGCTGAAATTCTTTCTGTTCACAAGAACGATTTACGGCCCTGTCCGCGGATGACTGCTCCGCCTGAGAAGAGGAACCGAGGAAAGTGGTGTGCTTACCACCGAGATCATGGGCACGAGACAGAGGAGTGCCGAGAGCTCAGCAAGGAAATTGAGGAGTGTTTAAGGAAGGGTTTCTTGCGACAATATATTGCGCGGACCGATGACAAGCCTCGGACAAGTCAGAATGGGGGTTCGTCTCATAACCACGGAGGTTATCATGACCGGGGTACACAACAAAATCGGCCGCCGTGGCAGAATAATCGGCCGGGGTCTAGCAATTATGCACGGCAAGACTCTGGCAATCGCCAACAACCTCGTTTTCTGCCACCACCTCCTCCTCCGGGAGGACCCGGAGACAATGCACCCACTCACGTAATAAACGTGATATATGGGGCCCTCTCCACCGGGGCTTCGCGAAATGCCTTGAAGGCAGAGGCTCGCCGTCCTCCTCCCGAGGAGCCACGCCATAAGCGCCTCCATCAATCAGAAACTGTTAGTTTCACAGATAGAGACCTGGTCCCAGAGATAACACCTCATACTGACGCCATTGTCATCGACATGACTGTAGCCAATGTTACAATAAAGCGGGTCTTCGTGGACAATGGAGCCGCAGTGAGTGTTGACACGTCGGTTTCTAACCTAGTGTTCCGCAAGTGTACGGATGTAGGTGTAGTACTATTGTCAAGGTCGATCCCACAAGGAATAGTTTAGGTAGTTTGATACCTCAATACTCTAGGAATGTCCTAACTAGATACTAAGTTTCAAAAGTTGATTTTAACAAGACTAAGTAATTCAACAAATAATTGGCAAACAAAAAGGAACTAACAATCAATGAGAAAAGGTATCCTAGGGCTTCGATTTCAGGATATTAATTCAATGTTGAATATGATTAACCTATTAATTTACCAATTCTAGTGTTTATTAGGCGGCACGACAATAATCTAATCTTTCTCTCGAAGCGATTAAATCGTTGATTAATTAAGCTAATTACCCTCTCGAGTCAATTAAACCTAATAACTCCCAAACGATCCTAAGCCACGGCCTACACAGTCATAGACAACTGCGCTCTATGTTCTAAGTCTGATAACGATTCCCTCCTCTCGAAGCGGAATTGTTAAACTAAATTACTAAATCTAGGTGATCAAGCTAAATTCAGTTTTAAGCACAAACATAGAGATAAACACGTAAAGAACGGAATTAAATAGATTAAATCATAATTAAACCATTGTCATAAAAATCCCTACTTTCTAACCCTAGGACACGAATAGCTTAGCTACTCATGCCTAGTAATAATCCAATACAAAATTCTAATAAAAACATTGTAAGAATTAAAACTAAGAAAAGAATAATTAAACCCGGATGACTCCGTCTCGATGATCTTCGTCTTCTTTGTCCTCCAAGATGTTTTCTAGGTAAAATAATGTAATTGGTGTTCTTCCGTCCTTGATTCCTAGAGCTTGGGGTCCTTTTTATAGAGTTGGGGACGAATCTTGGAGAAGATATGATCAAAATCCTATTTAAAAATAGGAAATCTTCACAGAAAAACCCTTCTGACACGGCCGTGTTGCTTAAGTGACACGGCCGTGTTGCTTTGCAAATTTCCCTTTTCCAGCAACAATTTGACACGGCCGTGTTGCTTTGTGACACGGCCGTGTTCTATTCAAGAACCCACAGCGCGTTGCAAGCCACTTTTGACACGGCCGTGTTACAAGTCTGACGCGGCCGTGTCGGTTCTTGTCCCGTTTTGCTTCTGGACCGGTTCAGGCCGGTTCGGACCGGTTCTTGGACGGTTTTCACTCCTTTGGGCCGGTTTTCACTCTATTTGACTTGTTTCTCCTTCGAACTTCATCCAAATGGCATAAAAATACCTAATTATCTTCAAAACAAGTCGAAACACGTCAAATGGCCCAAATATTATGAATATCAATAAGTGCTGGTCAAATATACACGTATATGCTATAAAATATGATCCTAAATCGACCTAAATACATGCATAAATAACGTGTTATCAAGTGTTATATTCGCCGACTGTTTCCCAAAGATGGGGATTCCTCGGGAACAACTTCGGCCGGCCCCCGGGCCATTGCAGACTTTCACCCAGGGTGAAGTCCAGCCAGAAGGTGTCATCACTCTCCCAACGTCTCTGGGAACTTATCCGGCGATAAAAACCATTTTCGTGGATTTTTACGTGGTTAACTCCCCGTCACCGTACAACATGATCTTGGGTCGGGATTGGCTTACTCCCGCCAAAGCCATATGCTCCACATACCACCTCGCGCTAAAATTCCCCACCTCACATGGCGAAGTGGCTATCCGCGGTAGTCAGCGGGTTTCTAAGGAGTGCATGTACGTGGCACTCATAAAGACTACCAAAGTTCCTCCCAAACAGCAGCTTCAGATAGCATCATCGGCTCTTGAACCTCAGGTATGTACCTCATTGGGGGACACAACTGTCCAGGTGCCGCTTGATCCGTCCAAACCAGAACAAACTGTAACTGTCGGTGCCGTGGATGTGCCGTGGTTACATCAGGCCATCATTCAGACCTTGCGAGAGTATTCCGATGTCTTTGCATGGTCCCCTTTGGATATGCCCGGGGTCTCCCCCGATGTAATAACCCACAAGCTGAACATCGATCCCAGCGTTAAACCTGTACAGCAAAAACAAAGGAAGTTCGCTCCGGAGCGAAATGCAGCAATTCGAATCGAGGTGCAACAACTCTTGGATGCGGACATCTTGTTCGAAGTGTATTACCCTTCTTGGCTATCCAATCCAGTGATGGTGATAAAGTCCAGCGGGGCATGGCGAATGTGTGTCGATTTCTCCGATCTCAATAAACATTGTCCGAAGGACTGTTATCCTCTACCTTCCATCGACCAAAAGGCCGAAGCCATTACTGGGTACGTGGCACTTTGTTTCTTAGACCTATATAAGGGATACCACCAGATCTTCATGGATCCTCAGGATGCCCTCAAAACGACATTTATTACTGCTTTTGGGTGTTTTGCTTTTAAGAAAATGCCCTTCGGGCTCAAGAACGCTGGAGCCACTTATCAGCGTCTCATGGACCGCGTTTTTCGCGATCAAATTGGCCGCAACGTCGAGGTTTACGTCGATGATCTGGTTATAAAAAGCACCTCCCATTCTTCATGCGTGCAAGACATTGTTGAAACGTTGCGTACTCTGCGGCGTTATAATTTGCGACTTAATCCGGCAAAATGCACTTTCGGCGTTGGCTCCGGAAAGTTTCTCGGTTATATGATTTCACAACACGGTCTTCAGGCCAATCCAGCCAAACTTCGGGATGTTTTAGATCTGCAACCACCGAAGACGTTCAGAGACGTTCAACGCCTCACGGGTGGTTTGGCGGCCTTAAATCGCTTTTTATCTAAAGCGGTAGAGCGCCAACTCCCATTCTTCAAAATTTTGAGACAAGCGAAGTCATTTGAGTGGACTCCGGAGTGCACTGAGGCTTTCGAGGCTTTGAAGCATCATATTCAGCAATTGCCCACTTTGTCAGTTCCTCTCTCCGGAGAGCCTCTCTATATGTATTTGGCTTCCGCCGAGGAAGCTATTAGCGCCGCACTTGTGCGAGAAGTCAATGGTGTTCAACATCCCGTGTATTTCGCAAGCCGAGTACTTCACGGGGCAGAGACACGGTACTCCATGCTGGAAAACACCGTGCTGGCCCTTGTCATGGCGGCTCGACGTCTGCGGCCATACTTCCAAGGGCGCGAAATACGAGTTCTGACCAATCATCCTATCCGTCAGATTCTTGTCAAGCCCGAGGTGTCGGGGCGCCTCGCCAAGTGGGCTGTCGAATTAGGCGAATATGATATTCAATTTCTTCCCCGCCGAGCTATCAAGGGTCAAGCACTTGCAGACTTTTTGGCTGAAACCCCGGGGGATAATCATGAATCTTCTGCAGACAATGGTACCCATCATCCTGCTACCCTCGTACCCCCACCTCGCAAGTGGCAATTATATGTGGATGGTGCATCCACAACTCGCGGAAGTGGTGCCGTGGTGCTTTTCATTGACCCCGAGGGAGTTGAAGTTAAGTACGTCATCCGATTCAAATTTAAGGTACCAATAATGAAGCAGAATACGAGGCAGTTCTCGCCGGGCTCCGGCTCGCTCAATCCTTGGCTATTCGCCATCTTGAGCTCTTCACGGACTCCGAGGTCGTGTCCAAGCAAATCCAGGGAACTTATGTCGCCAAGGATGAAACGATGATCAGGTATCGTGCTTTAACACTCAAAATTATGCCAACTTTTGATACGATTGTTATCCAGAAAATACCACGCACTCAGAATGCAAGAGCAGATGCGCTCAGCAAATTAGCCTCCGCGGTCCGAACTAATATATCTCCGGATATTATAGTCGAAGATTTATTTCATCCGGTAATTCATGAGGCAATGGTTTCGGTATTGACCGATAGTGATCCGAATTGGATGACTCCTATCATTCAGTATCTCCGAGATGGAACTCTGCCTAGTGATAAGCTGCGAGCTCGGCAGGTAGCCCTTAAAGCCCCCAAATACTCCTTTCATGATGGAGTCTTGTATCGACGGTCGTATCGACAACCGAATCTCCGATGCCTTGCTCCTGCCGAGGCTAATCAAGTTCTTCGGGAGGTTCACGAAGGCGCCTGTGCCAGTCATATCGGTTCACGGACGTTGGCCAAGAAAATTCTTCGATGGGGGTATTATTGGCCAACCTTATTTAATGATGCCCACGATTTGGTAACCAAGTGCTGCAAGTGTCAACTGCATTCCCGCGTGAAGCATCTGCCGCAAACCGAGCTCACTGGAATTCAGAGTGCGTGGCCATTTATTCAATGGGGAATCGACATTGTCGGCCCGTTCCCAGTCGCTCTGGGGGGATTGAAATTTCTTGTGGTCGCCGTGGATTACTTTACTAAATGGATAGAATCAGAACCTCTTACTGCCATCACTGGTCAAAACATCTTGAAGTTCGTCTGGCGAAATATCATATGTCGTTTTGGCATACCGAGCACTATTATTTCGGATAACGGCAAACAATTTGCCAACGATCCCTTCCGGTCATGGTGCGAGGAGCTTCTTATCAAACAAATTTTTACCTCGGTTGCTCACCCTCAAGCCAATAGTCAGGTTGAAGTCACCAATCGTACACTGCTCACGGGTATAATGAAACGCCTAGATAATGCTAAAGGTCTTTCTTGGCGCTTGTCTGGGAACTTCGTCTCTTGTACGAGCACGGCTACTGGGCTGCGGGGTAGACCTCGGGGTTTGGGCCCATTGCACAAGGTCCCATTCCTCCGGGGCCATCACTTCGATTTCTTTGGCCAGCTCTTCGACTACCTCCTCGGCGACAACAGCGGGCTCTTCTTCGACCATAGTCACTGGAACTGGCTCTCGAATAATAATGCCTTTGCTCTTTCCCGCGGGCTTCTTTTTACCCTTCCGGGGGGCTTTTGAAGTACCTTGGCTCCGGCTTGTACTCGCAATATATTCCTCGGCAGAAGGCCGCCACCTGCCACGGCCCTTCAGTCCTTCATACATGCTGAGGAGCAGCTCCAAAACCTCTCGCTTTCTTACAAGCTCCGAGGACTCGACTGGGTCATTTGCCATAAGTGCTGAGATTTCGCCCTGAATCTCTACGACCCGCTCCTCCACTTCCTCAAAAGTCAGAAGGCCGAACTCAGACAGTATCCGGTCATACTCCCTTTGATGAACGAGGACACGGCTCATTTCAGCAGCTTTAGCCCGGTATTTCAGTTCGTGGTCCCTGGCTCTTTCCTCAGCCTCCTCCGCCCTCTTCTCCGCAACGGCCACCCGCTTTTCTAGCCTTGGCACTACGTGCATTTGCAGGTTATCCTTCTCTCCGCGGAACAACTCTAGTGATTGCATGAGTTTCTTTATCGTTTCTTGCAATTCCGCGGTATTCTAAACAAACAAAAGAATCAACGAGAACGATCAATCTCAAGCATATAATGAGTTGGAGTTCAGCTCAAAAGCAAGATTTATATTCAACCAAATCAAAGTACATTATCCATGATTCAGTACAAAGTTTACATCTACTCCTATTATATACTACATTAAATTTGAGGGGAACGACTGACCTCCCGCTCGATCCCCTCAGTATCCTCGGGCAACACCTCTCCCCGGCCCTCCGTCGCTTCTGCTTCTTCCTCCTCATTAACTGCGGCATCAACCTCCATCCGGGGGGGGGGGGGTTCTTTGTTTCGAGGCTTGGAGACAAGCTCACCCCGGCGGAATGCCAGGAATTCCTGGTCCTGGTCCACCTCACAGTTAGCAATCTCCTCGGCCTTCAAAATTTGTTTCTTCTCCGCTAGAGCCTTCAACAGAGGCCACTCCGGCAGATGTGCTAATGCTGTGTAGTAGGCCTTCTCCACCCCGGCCACTGCATCAAAGTCATACCCGAATTCTGGACGATATACATCCACATTCGGGTAGACTTCCTTGATCTGCTCCAGCAGCACAGATCGCGTGGCCTGGTCCCCTATTGCAACAAAATCGGTCTGAAAGTCAAGAAACGTGCTGGTTTGGAACAGTTTCTCGGCGAATGCTTTCAGCATCGCTTCTTGACCTTCGACTATTGCAGCTTCCCGAGCCTCCATCTCTACCCGCAGCTGCAGTATTTCCCCTCGGAGGACACCGTTTTCTGCCTCCACTCCGCGCAGACGCGCTACCTCATTTTCAACCAAGGCTGCCCTCTTACGCGCCTCGGTCAGGTCTTGTGTTAACCTGTCGTTGCGCGCCCGAAGCTCTCTAGCCACTTCGGCTAGCTCATCCTTGCCTTCCTTCTCGCTCTTAAGACCGAGTTCCATGATTCCTCGCGCCAAGCGCAGAAGTTCTTCGGCATCGCCCCCCTCCAACCCCAATAGACTTGAAGGCCCCTGCTCCTTCAACTGCCACCAATAGCAGCACACAGAAATCAGCACAGATAAATATACACTGCTTTTGCGTTAACAGTAACTAACAACACATCTTGAATTTACCTCCATACTCTCCCCTGTGCGAGTCTTTTTGCTGTGGCTGGAGGTGTCCCAGATGGCTCCGGCCTCTTCTTAGATCCAGGGGTAGGCCTCGCCGCTCCTACCTGCTCCTCAAACCCAGCGCTGGGCTTCGCACTAGGTGACATCTTCCCCCGGGGAGACACCTCAGCAGTTTTTCCTTTCTTTTTGGCTGCCGCAGCCACCGCGGGGCTTCCGGCCGGCTCTTTTCCGAAGCGTCCCACCGCATGCAGAATTTGAAGTTAGTCCTGTACAAGGCAACAGTTTGTAAAAAGCAAGACATGAGAACTCCTACCCTCCTCGGCAACCGCATCGCCCGAATAATACGGGCTTAGTCCGGCCCCCTCCAGTTCCTCCTCAGTACAGAGGGTCTTGAAAGTCCCAACTGACCGGAATGTATGTACGACTTCGGCCTCCGGGTTCTCCACCGGGGCAGTATCAAGTACCTCATCCCTCCTCCACCTCGGGAGAGCTACTCCGTTTTTCACAAATATAAACCTCTCCTTCCATCCCTCCACCTTACTCGGGTTTTGCACCTTGAACCCACCTCGGGCTCGGGGACTGAAGGAGTACCACCCCTTGGATTTACCGAAGGCTTTTAGTTGGTAAAAAAACCTAAATAGCTCTACGGTTGGTTCTACCCCGGCATTCTTGCACACTACGGTGAATCCGACTACTTGCCTAACCGCATTTGGCGCTAGTTGGCTTAAGGCAATGTTATAGTATCTCAGTAACCGGACCACAATGTCCCACAGGGGCAGTCTCAAACCTATTCTCAGGAAGTCTATATACACACTAATGAAACCCTGCGGCGGGCAACAGGCCCTATCACCGGGGTCCGGTACTATATATTCTAAGTTAAATGGAAGGTAAAATGAGGGGATTTCTCTCTCAATCTGCACTCGCGTCATCCGTGACGCTACAGTGGACACTTCAAAGTCCTCCTCCGCGCATTCATAGAAACCGACCATCCTAACGTTGGTTTCCATGCCATCGGCCCTTTCTACTGTCCTAATCTCATTCCTCTCCGGAATAACATATCGAAGGGGTGGCACATCTAACGGAGCGCTCTGAGTCCCTACTTCTTGAACAGAAGAAGAAGTTGAAGAAGAAGGCATACTTACTTGGTTTGAGTTTGAGAAGTTTTTGATTCGAGATGAGTCACACGCGAACAGGTTTCTCCTTTTTTCCCTTTTTCTAAAGATGGCAAATCACAAAGAAGAAGATGAATTGAACTGTACCATTATTCCCAATATATACTTGAAAGAATCAACGGTCCAGATGCAGCCTATTCAAATTCCGTGTTTCAGATTTGGACGTGCTATGCACGCGCTTTGCGGTTCCCAAGGCGCGTGGGGAACAGGTTTATTGGGGATTGCAGAGCATGTCACTTCACATCCCTCTCTCTCATGATGGCGCCGCCAATCACATCAAACCCATCCTTGCCCAGGAAGATTTGGAAGACACTCCGGTGATCCTTTTACTTCGGCCAGACTACTACACTCCGGTGCTCCCTTCACCTCGGCCAGACTATTATCTTCTTCCGCTGCAATTTCTTGCTTTTGGGGAACTCGGTATCTCGCTATCACCTCAGTGTAATTCGGCCTAGTTCGGTTCCGCTTCCACGGACTACGTCGCGGAGTACCTTAGACGCGGAACAGTCTTGCCTATAGTTCCACCCCGGTTACAACCGAAGCTCCTTCCTCGCTCCGGCTGGGGGGGGGGGCATCTGATAGGGATGGCCCGGTCACTTCGGGTCGGGTTAATACCTTGGCCCACTAACCGACCCAGAAGGTCCAGAAGTACGCGCGCGGCCCAGCTTGAGGTTTGTTCCGCGATTCAAGGCCCACGATCCGTTCCCAACCGCCACGCAGCGGAAAATAGGCGCGACAATAGGGAGTTAGTTAGGGTTTGGTAGGGGATAGTATAAATATGAGGAAAGAACTCTGAATTAGGGTTTGCATTCTATATTCTGAAATTATTACGTGTAAACTCAAAACAATAGTGGAGAAAACACCTCGGCAGGTGTCATTTTTCAGCCCGTGGACGTAGATCTCCGGATCGAACCACGTATATCTTGCTTGTTTTCATATTTCGTGAATTGATTGCTAACTGAATTGATTGGATACCGGATTGAGCTTTATCAAATGTAGTAGGTTGTTTGCATTGCATGGTATTTTGTCTGTCCATACACATATATTCCTTGTTTGCCCTCCAAATAATATTTGTTTACGGTGTATTTTAGATTTAAACAGAATAATCAATTAATTTCATTGGTCGGACCTTTTCAACAAAAAATAATCAATTAATTTCATTCCCCAACCTAAAACTGGAAAATGATATTCAATTTATTTAAATTAATTATCCATATTGAAGAGTAGTCACTTACCAAATCAAACTTGAGGCATGGAAAGAAAGACGCATGCATTTGTCTTCTTCACATTCTAAACAGACACAAAATCAACTTCAACCAATTTTTGCACCCTACTTACTTAGTCAAACAAATTAACATCAATCCAAAACAAATACTCCCTCCGTCTTAACTAATTTTGCACGGTTAAATGTTAAGAAAAAACAAATTTTGAGGAATCTTTGACTTTTTAAAATGTGGAGCACTACAAGAAATTTGCCAAATAGCGACAATCAATTCCGTCGCTATTCAGTCGTTTAGAGGTGATAGCGACCAATTAGCGACATAAAAAGTTGGTAGTAATATGGCTAGTCGCTATGAATACCGACGGACCTAACAGTCCGTCGGTAAAAATTACGACGGATTCTCGACAGAACAACGACAGAAATTTCCTAAAAAAGTGTTTACTCAATTGCGACAATCTACCGACAAAAATATTGTCGTTACACGAATCCGTCGGTATTTCACGACTACATTTTGTCGCTAATCTGTCAAGAATTACCGACAATATTATCCGTCGCTAATTTATTCCATCGTTATCTTGTCGCTAATTATTAAAATATTTAGTCGCTATTCTGTCGCTAATTATTAAAAGCTTTAGTCGTTATTTTATCGCTAATTATTTTTGTCGTTATTTGGTCGGCAATTACCAACATATTTTTGTGAGCTCTGTTATTATTTTCTTTTGTAGGTAATCTGTCGGTAAATATTTAATTTCAAATATTTTATATTATTAGTGCCCTACCTTTTTATTTATATATAAAATATTCGGAAAAATAATTAAAAATCACCTAACACAATCTAAAATAAGTAATTCAACGTCTGAATATGAATTAAAATCTAAATATCCCCACAAATCAACAACGCATGTTTAAAATTCAATCTCAACATAAAAAAAAGATGTGCCGAAAATAAGACAAAACAATCCAAATTCAAAACTAAAATAAACTCGCATAATAAAGTGCAAACATAAGTCAACTCAACACTTCATCATCTCCATCATACGCCTAGGTCTCTATCGTGAATCAATCGCATCAAGAATCGAACATGCTCATCTGTCTCATTTTGTCGTGCAGAAATTTCATCGAACTTCTTCTGCATCTCAGCACGACCCTCAGCAAAGATTCATAGCAAAACGGTATGATTAGTGTTAAATGAAATAGACTAGCTCTATAAATATCTTTAGTTTTCCCATAGTTTTCCCATAGTCTTAAAAATTCGGCGAAACACTTCAATAATCTATTATTAGAGAACAAAATTATTCTGGACTATGGTGAATTACATTTCATAACTTGAAACTAGAGAGATGAGTTAATATGATGAGATATGAAAAAGTAGGGGGAGTAATATGTACAGATAGTTACATTGGCATGAAATCATTTATTTTAATTGTTTTGTGGCACTCTTATTTATAGAGTGCTTTTTTTTCAACAAAATTTCCTTATTATGTTCAACCCAAAAAATAGGTACCTCTGCAATAAATTGAGCTACTCAAGAAATTCCTATTGCTAAAATAGGAAAGTTAAAAATTACTACATCACATTGCATGTCTCTAATCATGCTTAACTATTTTTATTATTATTATTTTGGTACTCCATTAAAAAGAGTTATTAATCAATTGCAGTGTGATAAAAAGAAATGATTGAAAAGAATGGTGATCCGAAGATTGATCAAAGCCATGGCAAAGAGTGATGATTTTGATGCAACCCAACACTGCAAGAATTGCACTAAAACTTTTCCAGATAAAAATTGAATTTAGACAAAAATGTAAGAAGACAGGTTGAAGTGATATTCAAACTGTCATCACGTCTCATCTATTCTGCATGAATATTCAAACTGATATTCAAACTAATAAATTGAATGGCATAAATCTCCTTCTCATTTACTACACTGATAAAACAGGGAAAGAAAATGACAAGCTTGGTTCATCAGAAATGTGCTTACTTGGAGACCCGGAATTGTTTCATTATTAGTTGGAATTGCATTAAAAAGCTCGGAGTTCTTACAGAATTGGAGGTTGCCTCTTGCTTTGGAATTATCAGAGAAGTCACATAGAAAGTCCCATCCTGCACAATATGTACCAAACAAGAGTAAGTAGTTGTTCTAGAATCTAAAATACATGATATTTCAATATCATGAAATAGAAATAAAGGAAAAGGAAACAAGAGTATAGCTTTTGAAGAACTATATGGTAAATCATAACATACATAAGAACTGTTGTAGAGAAGTTGTAGCATGCGTCTGTGGATAATGCAGTAATCTACTAGTGTATCAAATCATATTTTGGCCAATTGAGGTTAAGTTGTATAAGAAAACTGAATTTAAAAAGTCAACAGATTTGTTCGACTATTTGTTGTGTCAGGTTACTGCAGAGACTCAATATCTTCTAAATCCAAATTGTGTTTCATCTTGTATTTCATATTCTTTCTACTTGCCATGTTTATATTTGTGATGTCACTTTATACACACGTCATGTTGTAAATACCATGGAATACAAGATCAAACACAGTTTGGAATAGAAAATCCCACTGAGGCAGAGACTACCCCACAAGATAACATAGTATTTCCCCTATTTACATATAAACATAGAAACACATACTTCTGCGCAAATGGTCCATGTAGCAAATAGTATACCAAAGTTATACCTGAATCAACTCTTTCAGAAGAAAAATCTAATACCAGGCAGAAAGAAACAAACTCTATGGATACATCTTCAATAATTTCTAGATAAGTTACACAGACAAAATTAGAAGTTGCCGTTACTAGATTAAGCTGCTCAGTAGTATACTGTAGTAATACATAATCTCTTAGCGCCGTTTATCTCCTTGGACAAGTAACAAGATTCTCAACCAACAATGCTCACAGTACATGTTATACAACTTAATCTCAATTGATCACAATTTTCAGTGTATCACTCAAGTCAGAAGTTCTCCTATTATCAAGAAAACCATGAATCAACTAAAACTTAGCTACTACCAGCTTCTGAAATTCAGATTAAAAGTGATTTTGCAATTAGAGAAGACATGCACCCTCAAACTTAATTTTTCTTGGCAGGAAAAAGTTATTTTCAGCTTCTGAAATTTAGATTAGAATTGATTTTGCAATTAGAGATTACGGATTTAGGGTGCAACCAAGCAATTTATAGAGAAACCACATGGATCTTGAGATTAGAAAGAAATCAAGGCCAAAAAGGCTTATCAAGGCCTTATATATAATGTATAGGATCTACAAAGAAAGTTCTCACCTGAAGTCTAGTTTCAATTTACATTCTTTTAGTGCAAGCTCCCCAGCTATTACCTGCAGTAAGAGACCACAAGTAAGGAGAAAAGCGATTACAAAAATTTCGTTGATTGACAATATCTAGAGTACATGTTACATTAATGCATCTCAATTACTAGTAGTCTGTGAGTATGTAAGAATTAATGATAAACACAAGATTGAGTCCTGGTTAGGTTAAGAGGCTTGCCCAAATGAATGCCTCTCAAAGTAAGTTGACATAAGAGATTGTGGCTGCAAAATTGGCCTTTCTTTTTCCCTAATCCAAATACCTTGTGTTGGCCTTACTTTTTTTTAAGGTTGAATTATTCATGAGATTAAGGCATGACTCTGGTTTTTTCTTGGTATCTAAACCAAAACATAAAACAAGAGAGATCAAAAAGGTTAATTGGGTTCCATGTGAGGGGGGGCAGTAAGCATTGTCTTTTACTTTTAAAAAATTAATTGGTGGTACCACTACCTAACACATAGCCACAATCACACATACACAAATACTTCACATGGGTAATATAAATATATATTTTTACAGTCATTGTGTTATCTTTCGCTGTGTTAACTGAATTATTTACTACATAATAGATGCAACAGATGATGTCAATGTATAATTTGATCAAACCTCCCTATATTACAAGCTGAATCCAAATTTTATGGTTGATGATTCTTAAACAGACAGTTGCAGAAACTGTAGGGGATTGGTACTTCAAAAGAGAATCGGCCACGCGAATCGACTGTCCTTATCCCTGCAATCCTACTTGCTATCACAGGGATCTCACATTTGGATGACAGGTCTGCTGTCGTCTTGCCTCATTCTCCTTGGGAAAAGATTTTCGACTTTCTTCGGCATGATCATGGACTGCCAGATTCAAGGTATGTGCAGTTGTAGTTATTGTGAGTATGTATGAGATTACTGAGATTTTGTAAATGCTGAAGTTTATGGATCAAAGTTGAAGTTTATCGGAGCTTGGTTCAATAGACAGTAAATTTTATCATGCATCATGAAAGACTAAGACTTCATTTAAACTTGAAGGCAGAGTTTGCTTTCAAATGCGATTTGGAAAAGAAAAATCAAGAGTAAAAGTTGACAAGTGAAAGTGGGGCAGACAAAAAAACCCTGTTCAGGAAGGTCTTGTTTTTGTTGATTCTTGAGCTCTAGGCATTACTCCATATCAAAGCAACCAAACCGCTAATAAATTAGTATATACATATATATAGTCATCCTCAAAATTCAGCAGCAAAAGAAGTATGATTAAATTGAATAGATCACTATCTAAAGGATATTTTATTCAAAGCTTCATCAGTGGTTTAAGGCCATGAAACTCACAATTAAGCAAGAGAATATGGTGCAATTGTTGATAAATCATAAAAGGGTAAAGGATGGCATCCAGGCCAACCTCTGCACAAGCAACACATCAACAAAATCATCATCTTAACTCTAATAAAATTAGATTGCAAAGATCTGCTATCTTTTAAGCAAATCAAAAACAAAAAGTTGTAACACGATCATAAAGCAATTTATAACATGTCTCAGATATTGAGCCCCAACTAACAAATGAGATGATAAGCAGGATGCATTTTAGGATCAAAACAGAAAGTTTGTTCTGTCAAAGGCATGTTTAATTCCTTATTGTGGTAGAAACTCCGTCCGACATTCATGTTCGTTATTACCCTCAAGATCACAATAAAATCCCACATACTTGATATGAAAAATCATATTTCAACTTCATATTGTTGCTTTAGGACTTTCCCCCAGAAAAGAGAAAGTTGTTGCTATTTTACTGAATTACAGAAACAAATCATAAAATCCAGATGAAGGGCCATAATTTTGTGTGTTGGGGCATAGTATGACAATATGTATCGTCTATCTCAAGCATAGGAGTACTAAATTTTCCATCAAATAAATGACAATGGTTTTCAATACCCTTTTCAAATCACGCCCCTTCGCAGATTTATCCAAGGATGAGTACAGGAAATGAAATAAGTAATTGTGTTTATATTCATCAATAACAATCAAACACACATTCTCTGACCACGTCCACATAAACGCGCGCTTATTCGTGTGGAAACCAACTAATTACCAACAAATTAACTCTAAACTTGAAAAATTACTGTCGATAATATCAAATACTAAAATCTCTACACTTCGACAACTCATAAACGTATAAAAAATCAACAAACACTGCAATAGAACTTGAATCCATCAATAATTAAATGGTTATTACTACTTGCGAGAACTGATCTAGAGAGAGGTAGCGAAAATTAACCTTGATTGTGCGAGCATGCTCGGAGTTGAGGGAGAACTGATCACCAGATGGAGTGCGCCTTCTTCAGATGGAGTCGAGAGAGAGAGCTGCGGAGCTGCGAAAAATACCAAGGAATCCCCGTTTTTAAACAAACCCTGAATTTCAATGGCAACATTCTCCCTGACGAGCTCAACGTCCAGGACTCCGACATTCGCGAGCAATCCCGAATCCGCCTCATCCTTGACTCCGACCAGATTAAAACTGCCGATGAGTCGCCGAAGATTCGCCTCCTCCTCAAACTGCCGCCGTCGAGAGTGGATTGAGAGAGAGAGAGAGAGCTGGGAGAGAGAGGAACACTAATTACATAATTTTGTGTTATATTATATTTTAGGGGTGTCTAAAATTAATTTTCTTAAGTTATTTTCAGCTTATTTTTAATTTATATTACCGGCCAAAATTTCGTCGGTATTTTTTGACAAATTCTAATAATTCTTTACTCCATAAAATAAGAATTTAAATTTAAAGATTTACATAAAATCATACCTATAGACACAAACACACAAATCATGAACGTGAAAATCTAACAAAAGCTTGCAGATTTATAAAATAAGGGTGGGGGTGGGGGTGGGGGTGAGGGTGGAGGTTGACCCCTCAGCCCATGGCTGGTGAGTATATATATATATATATATATATATATATATATATATATATATATATATATATATATATATATATATGGGGTTTTTGTTTATTTTAGACTTTGTTTTGTCCATTTTGTTTTCAGATTTTAATTTTTAATGGGCTTCAATTTGTTTCTGTTTCAACAATAATTCATAATGTATTATTATTATATAAAAATGAATGGTGGCTTAAAACATGTTCACAAACAACACATATTTGAATGAATAATATTAGGACAGTCCAACAAAGTCCCACATCAGATATATATGAGAAGAGTATGAAATTTATAATAAAAGAAGTATTTTCATTGGTATGAAGACTTTTGGAAGTTAGCCCAAAAATAAATTTTTACGAGTTCGACTCAAAACGGATAGTATCATATCAATGTGAAGATGCGGGCCCATTCAGGGCCCAACGAATAAATGGTGGAGAACTATATATTACTTTGGGAAAATTGGTAAAAATATCTCTTAAGTTTGCCCTAATTAAGAAAATATCCTTTAAGTTTGGCGCTTTTTAAAAATGTCTTCTAACTTACAAAAAATTGATAAAAATACCTCGTGACCGGCTACTGCAGGTTACTCATCAGATCATCCATGAGCTGACTGTTTTTTCCTTATGCGGCACTTAATTTTTTGATTTTTTTTTTTTTTTTTTTCCTGCTTAGTCACTTATTAGGATGTTAAAGAAATAAAAAAAATTTATATATATATATATATATATAAATTAATATAATATTTAAATTTAGATATAAATTATAATTAAATTTATATAATATTTAAATATTCATAGTTTTAAATTTTAATTTGAATAATTATTTTAGTAAATTTTTAATATATTATTTTGAATTAATCTAGATTGTAAACTATATAAAATATTCAAAATAAATTATAGAATGATTTAAAAACAAAATTTTATATAGATATATGATTACAAAAATCTTTAATATTAAATTAATTTTTTTTTAATTTTATCTATAAAATCAGTAAAATTATTTTAGTAAATCTTAAAGTAACTTGAATTTTTTTAAAATTAATTTATAAAAGTAAAATAAATTTTTAGAAGAGTCTTAAGTGTTAAATTATTTTATATATCTAAAATTTATCTTAAATTATAAAAATCTAAAGATAATTTTTAGATATATAAAATAATTTAAGATTTAAGACTCTTCGAAAAATTGATTTTAAGAAATTCAAGTTACTTTAAGATTTTACAAAATAATTTTACTGGTTTTATAGATAAAATTAAAAAAATTAATTTAATATTAAAAAATTTAGTAATCATATATCTATATAAATTTTTGTTTTTAAATCATTCTATAATTTATTTTGAATATTTTATATATTTTACAATCTAGATTAATTCAAAATAATATATTAAAGATTTACTAAAATAATTTCTCAGATTAGAATTTAAAACTATGAATATTTAAATATTATATAAATTTAATTATCATTTTAATATTATATTAATATATATATATATATATATAATTTTTTTTTTCTTTAACATCCTAATAAGTGACTAAGCAGGAAAAACAAAAAAAGTCAAAAAATTAAGTGCCACATAAGCAAAAAACAACCAGCTCATGGATGACCTGATGGCTAACCTGCAGTAGCCGGTCAGGGGGCATTTTTATCAATTTTTTGTAAGTTAGAATGCATTTTTAAAAGTGACAAACTTAAAGGATATTTTCTTAATTAGGATAAACTTATGGTACATTTTTACTAATTTTTCCTATTACTTTTAATGAAAAGTAGTGAAAATAATATTTATCATAATTTTTAATATAATTCTAACCACCTTGTAAAATTATTATAATTTTAGTCTTTCTTATTATTTTCTAGAATAACTAACAATATAATTTTACCAATTTATCGTCATAATAATTATCTTATTATATCTCTTATAATTATTAATTATATATTTTATTATTACCACTCCACCCCTACCTCCTCCCTAAAACCAACTGACCCCCCAGCCTCCCACACCCACCCTCAAGAAAAAAATTAATGTGTCATTCCCTACCCCAACCCTACCACCACCATCACCCATCCCCAAACCAAAAAAAAATTAATATTTTTTTAGTATCTCATCCCCATTCCCAGCCCCAGCACCCCACCCTGCCCCCACCCCCCATCCCACCACAAACCTACCCTCAAGTCATTTTTTTTTAGTGTCTCATCCCCTTCCCCAGCCCACCCCACCAACCCACCCCGCCTCCCCACACCCACCCACCTCAAGCCAATTCCCAAAACCCCCCCACACCGCCCCCAAACCCCAATCCACTCCCCCAACCCACCCCACCAACCCACCCCCAAGCCAAAAAAAGGAAAAAAAAAAAAAATTGAGTGTCTCATCTCGTGGCCCAGCCCAGCCCCGTCCCCCCACCCATCCCTAAGTCAAATTTTATTATTTATTTATTTATTTTTTGTGTGTGTTATTATCTCGTCCCCTACCACAGCCACACCCCCACCCCCAAACCCCCCTCCCCCCACTCCCATCCCCAAGCCAAATATATTTTTTTTTTTTTATTTTTTTTTTTAGTGTCCCAACCCCACCCACGTATCTTGGCAAATGTATTAGTATTCGTGATAAATGGATGTCGTGACACATGTGATGAATTCGTGGCACATGTTGCAGATCCGTGACAATAGTAACACGATCGTAAGAAATGATAAAATTATTGTTAAGCTTTGGATCACTTACAACACACACAAAAGATTCAATCCAGAAAAGAATTAAAAATGAACTGAAAATCGGCCAAACAAAAACCGAACGCAAAAAAACCAGAAACAAAATGAAGAACACACAACTTTTACGTGGTTCGATCAATGTGATCTACATCCATGGAGGCTCTATACACCTCAATTCACTCCACTAAACAATCAATTACAAAAAACAACCCAGAAAACTAGAAACCCCAATTCACAATCCGAATTGAGTTCAAGAACCCTAGCTTTAAAATTCTATTGATTGTGTAGTGTTTACAGAGGGAAAACTACGTGTATCAACTCTTCTTTACAAGTAGAACAAATGTATATAAAGAGCTAAGCTCGAAACAAGAAGCTCTGGAAGCTGGAATCAATTCAGTTTCAACTGCTTCAAAAACTGGTACGCTTCTTCAACAACGGTTTCTCATGCAACGGTTCAAAACCGTTGCACTATTCTGTTATAACCGTCATAACCCCGGTTCTTCAATAACCTCCAAAAATGAATTGATACAAACCCGGCTCTCCGGTCCAGTTCTTCCCAACCCAAACCCGGTTCCTGATTCTACTCAACCTCTACCACAAGACATGCTTACTTGAAGAAATTGAATTGACATCTACAAATCTCCACCTTAATGAATTCAAGTGCACTTCATCACCTCACACTGTCTCCTCACCTCCAGGCTTAATCACATAGTTCAAGCCTTATCAGGCTTGAACAATGAACCATCTTACTCCTAGGAACTGCCTTAGTCAGAAAATCTGCCGCATTGTCCAAAGTATGCACTTTCTTCACTTCAACAGACCCAGCTTCAATTACATCTCTTGAAAATGAAGTCTAACATCAATATGCTTAGACCTCTCATGAAAAGCTTGATGTTTCACCAAGTGAAGAGCACTTTGGTTATCACACTGAATAGTAACACATTCTTGTCTTATCCCCAAGTCCTTGAGGATCCCCTTGAGCCACAGAGCTTCCTTGATTGCCTCAGTTAAGGCAATGAATTCTGCCTCAGTTGTAGACAAAGCAACTACAGATTGTTGCACACTCTTCCAACTTACAGCTGTTCCATACACAGTAAAGACATACCCAGTAATAGATTTCCTAGTATCCAAATTCCCAACAAAGTCTGCATCAACATATCCAATAAATGGTATAACATTTGCTTCTTGTTTCTGGAACTTTAAACCCATACTGACAGACCCTTTCAGATTTCTTAAAACCTGCTTCAAAGCTTCCCAATGTGATTCTCCAGGATTTGACATATACCTGCTTACCAGAGACACACTATAGGCCAAGTCTGGCCTGCTACATATCATTCCATACATCAAACTGCCAACACCACTTGCATATGGAACATTCTTCATGTAAATCTCCCCAGCTGCTGTCTTAGGGCACTGATCCTTGGACAACTTAGTCTGTAGATTAACTGGAATACTTACTGGCCTTGACTCATGCATGTGGAATCTCTCCACAACCTTCTGCAGATACTGCTTCTGTGAGAGCCATAATGTTCCAGTCTTTCTTCTTGTAATGATGTCCATTCCCAGAATCTTTCTAGCTTCCCCAAGATCTTTCATGTCAAATTCTGAACTCAATTTTCCCTTTAGCTGTTGTATCTTATCAACACTCTTACTGACAATGAGCATATCATCCACATATAATAGTAGAACACTTGTTCAGTTCTTGAACCTTTGTTAAAGTATACACAGCTGTCATATAAGCTTCTTATGAATCCTGCACTGATCATAAACTCAGAATTTCTTATTCTATTGCCTGGGACTCTGTTTCAACCCATAGAGTGATTTCCTGAGAAAACAGACCTTCTCCAGGAATCACAAAGCCCTCAAGTTGCTTCATGTATATTTTTTCAACCAGATCCCCATGCAGGAATGCTGTCTTGACATCTAACTGCTGTAGTTCCAAGTCTTCTTGAGTTACCTTTGATAGAAGTAACCTGATAGAGCAATGCTTCACTACTGGAGAAAATACCTCATTATAATCAATGCCTTCTCTTTGTGTGAAGCCCCTGGCCACCAACCTTGCCTTGTATCTGATTTTATCAGCTTTTCCAGCCTCCACCTTTTTCTTGAAGATCCATTTTGAACTAACAATACACACAAAAGATTCAATCCAGAAAAGAATTAAAAATGAACTGAAAATCGGCCAAACAAAAACTGAACGCAAAAAACCAGAAACAAAAGGAAGAACACACAACTTTTACGTGGTTCGATCAATGTGATCTACATCCACGGAGGCTCTATACACCTCAATTCACTCCACTAAACAATCAATTACAAGAAACAACCTAGAAAACTAGAAACCCCAATTCACAATCCGAATTGAGCTCAAGAACCCTAGCTTTCAAATTATAATGATTGTGTAGTGTTTACAGAGGGAAAACTACGTGTATCAACTCTTCTTTACAAGTAGAACAAATGTATATAAAGAGCTAAGCTCGAATCAAGAAGCTCTGGAAGCTGGAATCCATTCAGTTTCAACTGCTTCAAAAACTAGTACGCGTCTTCAACAACGGTTTCTCATGCAACTGTTCAAAACCGTTGCACTATTCTGTGATAACCGTCATAACCCCGGTTCTTCAATAACCTCCAAAACTGAATTGATATAAACCCGGCTCTCCGGTCCGGTTCTTCCCAACCCAAACCCGATTCCTGATTCTACTCAACCTCTACCACAAGACATGCTTACTTGAAGAAATTGAATTGACATCTACAATTATATAAATTCGTGACAAGTGTGTATCATGTCAAATGAAAATTCGTGGCAATTGTGTCGTGACACAATTTATAAATGTATTAGAATTCCTGATAAGTTAGTGTCGTGACACATGTGGAAGATCCGTGGCAATAATGACATGATCGTAAGAAAGAGTAAAATTATACAAATTTGTGGCAAGTGTGTATCGTGTCAAATGACGATTCGTGACAAGTGTGTCGTGTCACAATTTGTAAATGTATTAGAATTCATGGTAAATGGTTGTCCTGTCAGATCTGTGGCATATGTGGCAGATTCGTGACAATAGTGACACGACCGTAAGAAAGGGTAAAATTATACAAATTCATGACAAGTGTGTATCGTATCAACGAACGATTCGTGGCAAGTGTCTTGTGGCACAATTTGCAGTAAGTGTGTGTTGCAATATGATTCGTGGCAAGTGTCTATCGTGTCAAATGATGACTTGTTGTTATTGTGTGTAGTGACACGTCGGTTTCTAACCTAGTGTTCCGCAAGTGTACGGATGTAGGTGTAGTAACGATTATCAAGGTCGATCCCACAAGGAATAGTTTTAGGTAGTTTGATACCTCAATACTCTAGGAATGTCCCAACTAGATACTAAGTTGTAAAAGGTTGATTTTACTAATTAAAGTACTCAATTAAATATGACTTCAAACTTAGGAAACACAAAGACTAACAATCAAGGAGAATAGGTATCCTAGGGCTTCGATTTCAGGATATTACTTCAATGTTGAATATGATTAACCTATTAATTTACCAATTCTAGTGTTTATTAGGTGGCACGACAATAATCTAACCCTTCTCTCGAAGCGATTAAACCGTTGATTAATTAAGCTAATTACCCTCTCGAGTCAATTAAACCTAATAAATCCCAAACGATCCTAAGCCACGGCCTACACAGTCATAGACAACTGCGCTCTATGTTATAGGTCTGATAACGATTCCCTCCTCTCGAAGCGGAATTGCTAAACTAAATTACTAAATCTAGGTGATCAAGCTAAATTCAGTTTTAAGCACAAACATAGAGATAAACACGTAAAGAACGGAATAAATAGATTAAATCATAATCAAACCATTGTTATAAAAAAATCCCTACTTTCTAACCCTAGGACACGAATAGCTTAGCTACTGATGCCTAGCAATAATCCAATACAAAATTCTATGAAAAACATTGTAAAAGATAAAACTAAGAAAGAACGACTAAACCCGGATGACTCCGTCTCGATGATCTTCGTCTTCTTTGTCCTCCAAGATGTCTTCTAGGTAGAATGATGTAATTGATGTAATTCCCCTGATTCCTAGAGCTTGGGGTCCTTTTTATAGAGTTGGGGACGAATCTTGGGGAAGATAGGATCAAAATCCTATTAAAATTAGAAAATTCTCGCAGAAAAGCCTTTCTGACACGGCCGTGTTGGCCTTGCGATGCGGCCGCGTCCGCTTTTCCTGGGCAGATTTTTAGGTTTGACTTCCAAGCCATTTTTTAGGGTCTTCCGATCATTTTTGGGATTTGTCTATTTCAGGCAAAGTTGTATCCCTTTGAATCAGCTTTCTAACGCCACCAATTGAACCTCAATCGGAGTTGTAAATCTCAATATATGGCCAAAATACTAGAGGTGTGTCAAGCTGACAGAAAACTTTACTTTCGGGACACATTCTGACGCGGCCGTGTTGTTTATTGACACGGCCGTGTTGGTTAGCAGTGCATTTTTACATGTTCTAGCCACTTTTGACACGGCCGTGTCCATATTTGATGCGGTCGTGTTGGCCCTTTGACTCCTTTAACTCCCTTTTCATCCGTTTTAACCCTATTTGACTTGTTTCCTCTTCGAACTTCATCCAAATTGAATAAAAATACCTAATTAACTTCAAAACAAGTCGAAACACGTCAAATGACCCAAATATTATTAATATAAATAAATGCCAGTCAAATATGCACGTAAATAATATAAAATATGATCCTAAATCGACCTAAATACATGCATAAGTAACGTGTTATCAAAATCCCCCAAACTTAAACTGTTGTTCGTCCCGGACAACATAACAAAAGACACAAAGAATACAAGTGATTATGCATTTGTTTAGGGCGATTAGACGATGAATTCAGTTTCAGTCTGATTTTTCTTAAAACAACTAGGCAACACAATTTACTTGAGCATATCCGATAACGCGAAAATCAACTAATCTCGAGACTTTGAACTTTCGAATTATTCAACCCTCACCGGGTAAGTGTTCACTCATCTCTCAAGTGTTTAAGCTAAAATAATTTCCACTCATATTGAATTATATGCAAAGCCTACCATATGCTTGCCAATCGTCTAAACTAGACCTCGTACTTGATACGTGTGACAAAGGATCAAAAAGGTCTTTATTTTGGTTGTAATGTAGGCTTAAGGTAAGGTGGGATATATTTGGATATAAGTGACTATTCATTGGACTAATCAAGTTACGTCTAACCTGACTACCCCTCAATACAATCACTCTTCAAATCTCAGCAAATCACCCCGCAAAGTGACTTCTTCACCTTCAAAAGTCTGTACAACTTAAGTGCTTTTCATTTCTGTGGGTACCACATCTTGGGACTACCCGACTGTTCTAATCAAATTCACAATTTAAGCACTTTATTTTATAGCCTCTTCTCAAAAGTAAAACACAAACTTTTCTTTTCTTTTTCCACTTTTTTTTTTCTCTTTTTTTTTTTTTTCTAGGAGAGGTCATTCTTCGTTTTTTCACCTATCACTTTTCTCTTATTTCCTTCATCTTTTGAAAATATCCCTACTTCCCATTCCTTCCCACAAATTGTTCACCCAAAATTCCTTCCAATTCTCCTCCCTCTAACTTGATTAATCCAATTAGGGCCAAAAGAGTTAAATCAAAAGGTTTCGGCTGACATTGTTAGGTTATGAATAAATAAGGCTATAAGGCTCAATCGGGCTAACTAGGGACAATTTTTTCATTATGGTTCAAAGGCAATTTTCATGGTTCAAATAAATAGGCTTAAACAAAAAATTTTGCCTAAGATCATTTCCTAAATCACAACACATACTTGACACATTCTTAGTAAAGACTCAAGGCAAGTTCTAGAGACTAGTACATATATTCAATCAAATTCACACCGAAAGAAAGTATATTACTCCGAAAATTGGAGTATAATCAGGCTCAAATTCTCACAAGGTTAATTTTGATTGAATATTCTAAGTTCAAGCTCAATTTCGTCTCAAAACATCTCTCATGCTCTATTATGTGCCATTTTTTCATCTACTTCTCAAAATCATCTCATCATTAACTATTCATCATCCATCTTTCCCTATTGTTCTTTTTTTTTTTTTTTCACTTGTTACCTTTTAACTTCTCGGGTTTATCTCATTCTTACTGACTCTAAAAACTAAAACACTAATAAGACTCTAAACTCTAAACTCCTAAGACTCAACACGGAAACGAAATGTAATCAAATTTGGGCTCACAGACCCAACAACACCAATAAATCAGATAAATGGGCTCACAGACCCGATAACACCAATCGAAACAATAAAAATCAGCACAATGGGCACACGGACCCACAATTAACAGCAAGAAACTCGAACGATCAATTAAAAGGTAAATCAAAACTATAACTATAGCTGCCAAGACGTCTCACGGTCCACCCCCTCCCCCAAACTTGGTTGAAAGCTAATGTTTGGAGGAAAAACGTGGTACGCCTTGGTGCTAACTTACAAATCGTTGCGACGACGTCGGCGTTTTGAAACCCCTACTAGCTCCGAAATCGTGCCATCGCCTCCTACTGAATTTGTTTCGACCGTCTCCGCATCAGCCCTGAATTTTTTTTTTCTTTTTTTTTTTTTTTTTTTTTTTTTTTTTTTTTACGGTGCTGAAGTTCTGACACGTGTTTTAAAATGTGGAAAGGATGACACGGCCGTGTTGTAATGTGACACGGCCGTGTTGAGTTGGAGCCAAAACTGGAGTTCTGTGGCGTTTTTTACACGGCCGTGTTAAGTAATGTGACACGGCCGTGTTGCATTCCAGTGCGTTTTACCTTTTGGAGCGATCTTTTGACACGGCCGTGTTACTAGGCTGACGCGGCCGTGTTGTTTAGCAGTGCGTTTTTACATGTTCTAGGCCACTTTTGACACGGCCATGTCCATATTTGACGTGGCCGTGTTGGCCCTTTGACTCCTTTAACTCCATTTTCATCCATTTTAACCCTATTTGACTTGTTTCCTCTTCGAACTTTATCCAAATTGAATAAAAATACCTAATTAACTTCAAAACAAGTCGAAACACGTCAAATGACCCAAATATTATTAATATAAATAAATGCCGGTCAAATATGCACGTAAATGATATAAAATATGATCCTAAATCGACCTAAATACATGCATAAGTAACGTGTTATCATGTAGTGACACGATTTTTGCGACAAGTGTTAGTTGTAAAGTGTGGTTTTAAAAAAAAAAATCTCAAAAGGACAAGAGAAAAAAAAAATGGCTTGGAGGTGGGGGTGTGGGGTGGGACTAGGGTAGGGGATGATCTAGATTTTTTTTTTTTTTTTTTTTGGCTTGGGGGTGGGGTGGGTTGGTGCAGGGAATGTAAATAATAAAAATAAATTTATTTGGGGGGGGGGGGGGCGGGGATGTGGGTTGGAGTGGGGTTGAGGAAGGGGGGTGGGGGTGCTACGTCATTAGTTTAGGGATGGGGTATATGGTGTAGGGGTGGGTGGTAACAATATATATATATATATATATATATATATATATATTAATAATTATAAGAGATATAATAAGATAATTATTAGGAGGATAAATTGGTAAAATTACATAGTTAGTTATCCTAAAAAAATTAAGAAAAACTAAAATTATAATAATTTTAGAAGGTGGTTAGAATTATACTAAAAGTTGTATAAAAGATTATTTTAAATTTTCTCCCAGTGAAAAGTAGTGAAAATAATCTTTATCATAACTTTTAGTATAATTTTAATCACTGTTGTAAATTTATTACTACCTCTGTCTCCCTCTAACTTTCCTACTTTCCTTTTTTATTTGTCTCAACTTAACTTTCCAGCCCATAAATGGCAAATTTTTCTCACAATCTCCACCCTCAATCTCCACCTTTAAAAAAGAAGATTCCACAAAATCTGCTTTTTCTTAACATCCGTGCCCGGTCAAAATAGGAAAGTTAAGTCGAGACGGAGGGAGTATAATTTTAGCCTTCCTTATCCTTTTCTAAAATAACTAACAATATAATTTTACCAATTTATCCTCCTAATAATTATCTTATTACATCTCTTATAATTATATATTATTTTCATCAGTCTACCCTACCCCACATACCCCTCATCCTAACCAATGACCCTAGCACCCCCCGCCCCCTCCACCCCCACCCCTCACCCAGCTGCCACCCCCACCCGCCACATGCACCCCCCACATCCACCCCCAAGGCAAAAAAAAAGAAAATAATAATAATAATACTTTCCAATGTTGTACAAATTGCTAGGCGGTGCACTGGGGCCTAACTACTAATCGGGGCTTGGACAGAGCTAATCGAGGTGTAGACGTGGTTAGGAATCGGCAAATATACGTAGGCGGTCAATGAGAGCCTAGTGCCTAGACGAGGATTAATCGGAGCTAGTCGGAGATTTTTGCAGAAAAACCACTTTCTTCCCTTGACCCGCACCAGACCCGACTCCTCCCCCCCAAAACCCACACCCTCGACCCCCCACCCCCAAGTAAAAAACGAAAAAAAAAACTACTTCTTTCATCCCCTGCTCTAGCCCCAGTCCCATCCCCACCCCCCGTCCCCAACCATCCCCCCAACCCCTACCCCCACCGCCAAGCTATTTTTTTTTTCTTTTACGATCTTATTCCCTGGCCTCCAGCCCCACATAATCCGTGGACATGTGACATATATGTGGCACATGTGGCAGATCCGTGATAATTGTGACACGACAATAAGAAATGGTAGAATTACACAAATTCGAGTCAAATGGCTATTCATGGCAAGTGTGTCGTGGCACAAATTCGCACGACACATGATTCGTGACAAGTGTGTATCTTATCAAATGACGATTCATGGTGATTATGTGTCATGAAAAATCGGAGTCTTGTGAAATGTATGTGGTAAGTGCGTGTCAAGGTAATATTGCCACGACAGTAAGAAGGAGTAATACAAAGTCGTGATAATTGCGTATCTTGGAAAATGTATTAGAATTCGTGGTGAGTGGGTGTCATGGCACATGTGGCAGATTCGCCGCACATGTAGATCATAAGAAAGGGTAAAATTATACAAATCTATGGCAAATATGTATCGTGTCAAATGACGATTCGTGTCAAGTGTGTATCTTATCAAATGACGATTCGTGGCAAGTGTGTCGTGACACAATTCGTATATATATATTATATTTCGTGGAAAGTGGTTGTCGTGGACAAATGTGGCAGATTCGTCGCACATGTGATCCATGGCAATAGGAACAAGACTGTAAGAAATGGTTAAATTATACAAAACCATGACAGGTGTATATCGTGTCAAGTGATGATTCGTGGCAAGTGTGTCGTGGCTCGCAAATGTATTACAATTCGTGGTAATTGGGTGTTGTGGCACATGTGGCAGATCCGTGGCAATAGTGACATGACCATAAGAAAGGGTAAAATTGTACAAATCCGTGACAAGTGTGTGTCGTGTCAAATGACGATTAGTGGCAAGTGTGTCGTGGCACGATTCGCAACAAGTGTGTGTTGCAACACGATTCGTGGCAAGTGTATATCGTATCAAATGATGATTTGTTGTTATTGTGTGTCGTGACACGATTTTTGTGGCAAGTGTTTGTCGTAAAGTAGAGTTTTTAAAAGAAAAAAAGAAAATCTCAAAAGGACAACTTAAAAAGAAAAAAAAATTAGCTTGGGGAGTAGGTGTAAGGCCTTAAATTATTCTCCGGGTTATTATTATTATTATTATTATTATTATTATTATTATTATTATTATTATTATTATTATTATTATTATTATTATTATTATTATTATCTATTAAACCCAACATGCATCATAAATTTCATGTGGGTCAAGTTAAGTTATTTGGGCCAAGATTGAGCCCAAATCATAATTCATGTTTATCCATAAAAGGGTTGTCAGTTATTACGAATCTTGACTATATTTTGTAACCATGGATGGTTACTTCGAAAATATGTGCTGCATTAAATGATATTAAATGACACTTTATCAATTATAGTGGGTTAAAGACAATTTTGTATTTTTCTATTTTTTTTTATTCATGTAATAAGATTCTTTGAGAATCTTTAGATTCAAAAGGTTATTTTGGTATTTTAAAGTTAAGTTATTAATGCTAGTTTGTTGAAAATTGCAACTCCAATTAATAGCATACATTTAATATCTAGTTTTCCTTTTAGTATATTGAGAAAAAAGCTGACTTTTTTAATTAATTCATATAATGCAAAAAAAAAAGGTAAAACAAAATAAAATAATTACAATAATAAATTAGAATTATAAGTAATTTTAGGTAAACTACAAATATTCGCTTGTAATAAAAGTGATTGTAGGTAAAATTACACTATTTATTACTTAAAAAAATAGTAGTTTCACACAGTGTTTATGGGATCAAATCGGAAGTGATAGATCTCTTAAAAGAAAATAAAATAAAAAATAAAAACAGGTTTTAGCGGGTTGGCGGTCTAATGGGACAACCGTTTTTGGACGATTTTCAACGGGTATATCTGGGTTAATGGTATATCCGGTTAATTAGCCGTACTGGACCAGACTAGGGGCCGATTCGAGGCTGGATCGATAAAACCGACTTGTCTGGTTCCATAAACCTTGGATTCACGATATCCGTTTGACCCTGTTACTAGAGTCAACAAGCACTCACTATTTGACTCGATTCAACTTCTCAAAATAACAAGTACGTACCCTTTGACCCAATTCGATTTATTAGATCAAGACGTACCAACTATTTGACCCGTTGGCATATTCGCTCAATAGGTACTCACTATTTGACTGATTCGGCTTGTCAGATAAACAAGTACACACTATTTGACCCGATCCGACTTATCGGCTCAACATACACTCACTATTTTCACCGATTCGGCTTATCTGATCAACAAGGTACCACTATTTGACCCGTTCAACTTCTCGGATCAATATGTGCCAACTATTTGACCCATTCAACTTATTAGATCAAGATATACCAACTATTTGGTCGATTCGGTTTATCTGATCAATAAGGTACCGCTATTTGACCCGATTCAACTTATTAGATTAAGATGTACCAACTGTTTGACCCATTTAGCTTATCGTCTCAACAAGTACTCATTATTGACAAATTCGGTTTATCGGATAAACAAGTATGCACTATTTGATCTGATTCAACTATTCGGTTCAACAGATACCAACTATTTGACCTGTTTGACTTATTAGGTCAAGACATACCAACTATTTGGCCGTTTTGATTTATCGGGTCAACAAGGTACTACTATTTGACCCGATTCGACTTATTAGATCAAGACATACCAATTATTTGACTCGTTTGGCTCATCAGCTCAACAAGTACCCAGTATTTGACTGATTTGACTTATCGGATAAACATGTACACACTATTTGACCCGATTCGACTTATCGGCTCAACTGATACCCATTATTTGATCGATTCGACTTATCAAATCAATAAGGTACCACTATTTGACCTATTTGGCTTCTCGGGCCAAATGTACCAACTATTTGACTCGTTCAACTTCTTGGATCAGTAAATACTTACTATTTGACCCGATTCGACTTATCGGATCAAGATGATCCAACTGTTTAATCCGATTCGACTTATTAGATCAAGACGTATCAAATATTTAGCCGATTCGATTTATTGGATCAACAAGATACTATTATTTGACCCGATTCGACTTATTAGATCAAGACATACCAACTATTTGACCCATTTGGCTTATCGACTTAACAGGTACCCACTATTTGACCGATTTGACTTATCGAATAAACAAGTACACACTATTTGACCCGATTCGACTTATCAACTCAACAGATAATCATTATTTGATCGATTCGACTTATCAAATCAATAATGTACCACTTTTGACCTGTTTGGCTTCTCGGATCAAATGTACCAACTATTTGACTCGTTCGACTTCTTGAATCAAGAGATACTCATTATTTGACCTGATTCGACCTATCGAATCAAGACGATCCAACTGTTTGACCCGATTCGACTTATTAGATCAAGATGTACCAACTATTTGGCCCTTTCGATTTATCGGATCAACAAGGTACTACTATTTGACCCGATTTGACTTATTAGATCAAGACGTACCAACTATTTAACCCATTTGGCTTATCGACTCAACATGTACCCACTATTTGACCGATTCGACTTATCAGATAAACAAGTACACACTATTTGACCCGATTCGACTCACGGATCAATAAGGTACCACTTTTAAACTGTTTGGCTTCTAACATCAAATGTACCAACTATTTGATCTGTTCGACTTCTTGAATCAACAAATACTCACTATTTAACCCGATTCGACTTATCGGACCAAGACGATCCAACTGTTTGACCCGATTCGACTTATTAGATCAAGATGTACCAACTATTTGACTTGTTTGGCTTATCGGCTCAACAGGTACCTATTATTTAATGGATTTGACTTATCGGATAAACAAGTACACTCTATTTGACCCGATTTGACTTATCGACTCAACAAATACCCACTATTTGATATATTCGACTTATTAGATTAATAAGGTACTACTTTTGACCTGTTTGACTTCTCGAATCAAATGTACCAACTATTTGACCCGATTCAACTTATCGGATCAAAATGATCCAACTATTTGACCAAATTCGACTTATTAGATCAAGATGTACCAACTATTTCCTTTAAATTTACTATTTGATTATTAGTAATTAAATTTATAATTTTGAAGTTAAAAAAAATCTATAAAAAATGTGGACTCAAACAATAGATTTAGGGTGTCATTACTACTTGACCCGATTCGACTTATTGAGTCAAGACGATCCAATTATTTGACCCAACTCGACTTATTAGATCAAAACGTCCCAACTATTTCTTTTAAATTTCCTATTTGATCATTAGTAATTAAATTTATAATTTCGAAGTTTAAAAAAATTCTATAAAAAATTGTACAAATTATTAAGGAAAAAAACAATTCCTATTAAGGAGTGCATACCAAGCAAATACACAACTTATTAATTAATAGAAGAAAAAAAAAAAAAACGCAACACAAAATTATAAGGTGTATTTTTTGAAAAAGGGTCATTTGTATATTAATTACTAGTTGTCACCTATTATTTTAATTACAACATAAAAAAAAACGCAACTAATTGTATTAAAGAAAAATATTAAAAATATTAATTATAAGGTGTATTAATTACATAACAACTATCAATGAAAATTAAATTAAGCAATTACTTATTTTAAATTAGTGGGTAAAGTGAAATAGTAAATTATGATATTTAATGATTCTCATTAATCAACGTGCATGTAATACAGTTAATAAAGTTCGAGAATCAATAATCCCTACTAAAATGTCAAAAAAGGACATAGAATCTTTACTTTCAGATTTCTTAAAATTTAATTTTAAAAAAATTAAAAAATGACACATCATCACTATTACCTACATGTCATCAGGTTACCCATTTTCTCACCATTAAATGTGTTTTATTCAATTTAGGTGAATTAAATGCATGACCCAACTACTCAAGCAATCTCATCCTTTAATTTTTTATGCAAGGACTAATATTAAGTCACCATCCATGGTGATAAAGTAGCCATTAGTGGCAAGTGTGTGTCGTGCAAATGACGATTAGTGACAAGTGTGTCGTGGCACAATTCACAACAAGTGTGTGTTGCACACGATTAGTGGCAAGTGTATATCGCGTCAAATGAGGGTTTGTTGTTATTGTGTGTCGTGACACGATTCTTGTGGCAAATGTTTGTCGTAAAGTAGAGTTTTTAAAAGAAAATCTCAAAAGGACAACAGAAAAAAAAAATTAGCTTGGGGAGTAGGTGTAAGGCCCTGAATTATTCTACGGGTTATTATTATTATTATTATTATTATTATTATTATTATTATTATTATTATTATTATCTATTAAACCAACATGCATCGTAAATTTCATGTGGGTCAAGTCAAGTTATTTGGATCAAGGTTATCATAATTCATGTTTATCTATAAAAGGGTTGTCAATTATTACGAATCTTGGTCAGATATTATATATATATATATATATATATATATATTCATTAGATACTCTCTTATTTAATATATGATAGAAAATACTTCTCCTATGAATATTCTGATTAATACCCAGTAGGAGAATACCCTAGTATAAATATAAGACCGTAGAACAGAACCCTACACCATACACAAAATAAATCACGCCTCCTTTCCTAAAAGAACAACCGCCACTCTTTCTTCTCTGTGGATTGTGGATCAGTTCTTTTCATTCTTCACATCTAGAACATGTAATTTACAGTTTCCTTTTTGAATTACTTAGATCAATAGCAAGCAAATTTTTGTTTTAAAGATTTATTTCTCTAGACTCCTTATGTCATAAGGGATGATAGATATATATACATATATGTGTATGGGTGAGTGTATATATATATATATATATATATATATATATATATATATATATAAATAAATATAAATGTGGTATGGTATATGTGTTATATATACATAGTTACGGGATGTGCGCAAAAAAGTGATTTTAGTAGTGTATGTGTGTGTGCGAATGTATATATATATATATATATATGTGTGTGTGTGTGTGCGCGTGCGCGCGCGTGTGTGTGTATATATATATAATATATGGGGTGTGTGATATAACTATATTATATAATATATTTGTGGTGTATGTGTTATATATATATATATATATATATATATATAGGGATAATTACAAAATGGCCGCCGAACTATTAGCACTTTTTCACTTCGGCATATAAACTATTAACAGTGACTAAACCGCCGCCAACCTATTTGAATATTACTACTCGAAAGCTGCCGGCCAGAATACCGCCCAAATTTTGTCCCAAAAGGTGGTTTTTCGAAATCGGGTGTGCAATGAATTTGGGCGGTATTCTGGCCGGCAGCTTTCGAGTAGTAATATTCAAATAGGTTGGCGGCGGTTTAGTCACTGTTAATAGTTTATATGCCGAAGTGAAAAAGTGCTAATAGTTCGGCGGCCATTTTGTAATTATCCCTATATATATATAATATAAAGTGTGGCATTGTGTTACGTGAGTATGCAGAGGGTGTGTGTTGCGTGTGTGTGCAGGGTGTGTGTTTTGTATATATTAATGAAAATAACGAGTGTGTTATGTTGAGCACATGTAGGGTAGTAAATGCAGGAAAAGGAGATTTATTTCTCCATTATCCCAATTCTCTTTTGGCAGAACCTTGTTACCCTTTATCAGACTTTAATAATTACCATTATACAAGCTTATGTCTCTTCCTACCATCATTTTAATTAATTCGATCTTTCTAATTAAGATCCCCCATAAGAAATATTAATTAAGATATAACATGTATTATTTAGGTTTGTCTCGTCAAGAGCATGGTGACTAGGCTTTTTCGCACGACGTCATTCATTCAATAACTATGGTGTTTAATGTTTGCTTTAATTAAATATGATGCTTGTTATGTTTAATAATGCTATGGTGATTTTATGATATGGGATTCAAATTTATTTGATCCGTTTATGTAATGGCCTAAGGGCACATGGTGATATGATATTATGGTGATACATGCTATGGTGACATTATGGTGATACTTATGGTGATTTGCTCATATTTAAAACTGTTTGCTTGTATTTAATTTTGGCAAGCTGAAACCCAAAGAGCTGCATGAAGCTCACCCCCTTTATAAAAACCCCCTTTCAGGTTGATGGAGCTGCATGTGAAGGCGAGAGAGGGATGTGATGACATATAAATAGGTAGTAGATATTTATGGTGATACATACATGAGTTTTCTATTTGAGGTATTAAAGTGATTTATTATATTACAGATTTAGCTTTTATAATTTATCAAAAGTATTTTATTAAAAGTTATTTAGTGGAATATTATTTGGTAAACTATATGAATGTTGTTTATTAAAAATATTTTATTTTGTATTTGTCGAACGACTTATAATCAGCATGTTATAAATTTAATTTTCATAGTTATTCAAATATATTTATTAGAGGTCGTTTTTGGTGAAATGTTATTTGCTAAATTATATTAAAGGAGTTTATTAAAACTGTTTTATTAGTATCTAGTCTAACGGCCTAAATTTTAGAGTTAGCTTGATTTTTCTAAAGGTTAGGAATATATTACTTGTTTGAAACATTTTATTTCTTCTAAGCTTGATCAACTAAATTTATAAAGAAATACATTGTATTTCAATATTTTATTTATAATATATGTTAACTCTTAAGTTAAATTAGTTAATTTGCTCCCGCACATTTATATAACTATTGTTCACATTAATTTTGAAAAGTTTTAGAAATAATATGACTTTGTTCTTTGAAACATATCAATAATTATATTTTTATTAAAGTTATAATAGCCTTAGTTTTAAATTATGTGAATGTTTTTCTAAAGGTAATGTTTTTATTATTCCCTTTTTAAAAGTAAAGTTTTACTATTGTTTATAGAAAAACAACTTGCCTATGAAAATCTGGGCTGTTACAGTTGGTATCAGAGCAGGTCTGCGTTTCTGTAGACTTGCTTGGAAGATATATATTTAAGCCAATTAGCGGTGAATGTGTATATATATACGGAAAAAAAAAGTATTAAATATTCCAATACAAAGACCCCATGATAACTTAAGAATGAATGTCTCACTGTCCATCTCAGCTTCATCACGCCAGCTCCAAAGTACGGTCTAAGTTATGTTCATCTCATTTTTTTATACATTCAAAGACAAAATGCATATGATCTTAAAGTATGATGAAATCCTAAAATTGCATTTTGGTAATTTGATGATTTCTATCCACTTTTGTTTTATGTTCAGAAAGTTTTTGGTAGCTCTTAAGTACAGACCAAAAGTTTCAAGCCAAGTTTGAATCATTCAACTACTAGAATTTCAATTTTTTTTTTCTAGTTAAAATATTCAAACACGAGCCCTAAGATTAATTTCAAGTTAACATGTAGTTTTTCCTAGATTTTATGTATGACTTACTTATGTCCAACTGCAAAATTTTAATTTTGAAAAATTGAGCTTGTAGTATCCAAAACCAATTTATTTTTTTAAAATAAGTCTTTTTATCAATTCTCAATTCTATAGGAATCATCTTAGTTAAAAAAAAATGTTTTAGCGTTTGACAGTTTATTTAAGACCTCAAATTCTACTTACATTCTCTTTCATTTCTTTCAAACATAGCCCATAAGGTTTCTACAAAACATAAAGTTATCTTCAAAGAAAATAATTCAGTTTTATTTAATCTCAACTCTGATTGTTAGCCAAAATATAGTTGCTTCCTATTATTTATATTTAAACATTTCTCACATTATCAAAAATGCCTACAATCTCTTTTCAAGTGACCATAAATTTAATTTTAGCTCAAACTCAAACCCTCTATCAAATTTCATCAAATGCATCTCAGTTTTTGTTAACTCCCGAAAGTTCTTTCAGGTCAAATTCAAAAGTTTAAAATTTTCCAAAAACTACCTCATTGCCTTTTGTACCATGAGGAAAAGAAAAATCTCAATGTATTGGTTACTTTAATGTACCCAAGAATCTCATTACATTTAATAAGACTATAATTTTTCATTTTATCAACTCAAAAAAAATAAAATAATAATGATAATAAATTAAAACTCTTATGGAAATTGTACGTCTCGCTCGAGTTTGTCAAGTACTTGTTTTATTATGATTCAATCTCATTTCCAAAAAAATTTAGTACGATTAAGTCAATGTTGGACTTGAACTATCCATACTTTCTTTAATCTAATTCCAAGCCTCTAAGATTTTTATAATTTGTGAATTCACATATTCACCTTGAATTTAAGGACATACTCTCATATTTCTTATTTCAGCGAATTCACTCCAAACTTTTCATGTTGTGTTCTTTTTATAATTTCAATTTGAAAAAAAAAAAATCAAAAAAATCTAGACTATTGGAACAATACCTGAGTATCATTTAATATGGCCCAGACCTATGATGATCATGCCACTTGTTTACCATATTATTCAAATAATTGCATTATTTTAAAATTTCCTATATGCATACTTATAAAAGAAAACTAGCTTTTGAAATTGTACTTCCATATAACTTTTCAGCATTTTGATTTTAAATTAGTCAATTTGAAATTCAATTAAACATCACGAGATTATTATTTCCATCAAATATTTACTCCACGGGTTTTTAATGTATCTTTAAATTCAGTTTTGCCTTCAAATTCGATATTATATTAGCTCCAAAGAAGATTTTTCGAATTCTTGATAAAGTTTTGAATTTTTACTTAAGACAAGAAATGTTATTTTACTTAGTTAGGTCCGACTATATTTTGAATACCAAATATTTGGTTACTAACTCCAAAAGTTCTATTTACATTTGTACTCAATTTGATTTATTTTTTTTCCATTTGATTTTATTAGTAAAGAGGAAAAAAAAAATCTATGGCGAATAAGTCAATGTGATTCCGTTTCTAGTTTTAAGTCATTTAATTCTCAAATGGCTTGAAATGTTTATTTCCAAAAGAGCCTAAAAAATTATCTTATTTCTTTCCCAAATCTATATTTTTTTTATTCAAGTCAGTTTATAATAAAATTATCAAATGCATTGTGTGTGCATCTCTCAATTTCTTTTGAATCGAAATTATAGCATTATTCCGGAGTTACTCCTAATAAAAAAAAAAAGAAGAAGAAGAATCACGAGTCTTTTTTTTTCATCCTATCTTAACTATAAAAAATCTCAAGGTGTCTTTAAAATCAAATTCTACTTTCATATATAATTTAGCTTATGTTTTCATTTAGCCTACTAGGTTGCCTCCCAAACTCCTCAAAGGTTCTAAACTTTTATATGAGCCACAAATGTTATTGCTTACCATTGAGCCCGATCATGTTTTAATTTCTAAATTATTGAGCACTGACTCCAAAAAGTTCTATCTATAACAAACATAAACTCCTTTTTTTTCATCCAATTTCATTTGAAATGAAGGGCTATGAGCAACTAGCCGCAAGTTTGATTCCGCATTTAGTTTCATATTATTTATTTTCCGAACATATGAAAATTTTATCTTAATTTCAAAGGAAGCTCAATTTTCTATTCACCAAAGTCCATTGAAGACAATTTTTTTTTTTTCTTACACATAATTTTCCATCTTCATCATAAGAACTCCCCTCAATTCCTTTTTAATCTAAATCTAGCATTGTAGGTTATATTGATTATTTAGCTAAGTTTTACAAAATTAGATAAGCCTGAATTTTTCAGTTCTTGTTTGAACTCAATCTCAAAATTTTAGTCCAATTTGTGCTTCATTCCAAAGTCAGATGTACTCAGGTCATAATTCACAATTTATTTCTACTTTTTTTTTTTTTTTTATTGAATTCCATTTGACCAAAATTTTATTGGAGTGTAGTTTCTACCATCCAAAATTTTGAATTTTTTATTTCAGTTAAATCAAAGTCTACTTTCTACTAGTTTGCATTACTCAAAGTTACATCATATTTGTCATGTCATGAATTTTCGAGGATGAAAATTTTCTAACGGGGGTAGGATGTAACGCCCCGAATTATTTTACGGGTTATTATTAATATTATTATTATTTATTAAACCCAACATGCATCATTAATTTCATGTGGATCAAGTCAAGTTATTTGGGTCCAGATTGAACCCAAATCATAATTCATGTTTATCTATAAAAGGATTGTCAGTTATTACGTATCTTGACCAGATATATATATATATATATATATATATATATATATATATATATATATATATATCCATTAGATACTCTCCTAGTTGATATCTGATAGAAAACCACTTTTTCTATGTGGCTTCTGATTAATACCCAATAGGGAAATATCCTAGTATAAATATAAGACCGTAAAACAGAACCCTATACCATACACAAAATAAATTACGCCTCCTTTCCTAAAAGAACAACCGCCACTCTTTCCTCTCTCAGCCGCCACTCTTTCTTCTCTGTGGATTGTGGATAAGTTCTTCCCATTCTTCACATTTACAATTGGTAACTTACAGTTTCCTTTTTTAATTACTTATATCAACAGCAAGTAAATTTTTGTTTTAAAGATTTATTTCTCTAGGCTCCTTATGTCATAAGAGATGATAGATATACACACATATGTGTGTACAGGTTCGTATATATATATATATATATATATATATATATATATATATATATATATATATATATATATATATATATATATATATATATATATATATAGGGTCAATTACCAAAAGCAACCTGTATTATGAGCCTTTTTCAGTATTGCAACCTAAACTTTTTAGTTTTTCCGATGACAACCTGTATTAATTATTTTTTTTCAATTTGCAACCTCCGAATATATTTCCGGCTATATAGGCCATGTGACTTGCACATGTTCTTTTTTGGATCAATAAGATGGCGACACGTGGCGGCTAATAAAATATTTAAAAAAATATTAATAAATATTTTAAAAATTTCAGAAAATTCATTAATAAATCTAGAAAATTAAAAAAAAAAATCTGAAATTCTTTTAGAAATTCTAAAAATTTATTTAAAATTTAAAAAAAATATTTAAATTTTAAAAAAATTATTTATAATCGAAAAATAAAATAATTTTGTAATTAATTAAAAATTTCAGAAATTTCATTATGAATTCTGAAAAAAAAATATTATTTCTAAAATTAATTTGAAATTCTAAAAATTTATTTAAAATTAAGAAAAATCATTTAAAATCAAAAAAATAATTTTAAAAATAGAAAATAAAAAATAATAAAAAAACCGGAAAAATTAATTCCTAAAATAAATTTTTTTAATTAGCTATCTGATTTTAAATGATTTTTCTTAATTTTAAATAATTTTTTATTATTTTTTATTTTCTGTTTTTAAAATTATTTTTTGATTTTAAATGATTTTTCTTAATTTTAAATAAATTTTTAGAATTTCAAATTAATTTTAGAAATAATTTTTTTTTTCAGAATTTATAATGAAATTTCTGAAATTTTTAATTAATTACAAAATTATTTTATTTTAGTTTTCGATTATAAATAATTTTTTTAAATTTTAAATATTTTTTTTAAATTTTAAATAAATTTTTAGAATTTCTAAAAGAATTTCAGATTTTTTTTTTAATTTTCTAGATTTATTAATGAATTTTCAGAAATTTTTAATTAATTACAAAATTATTTTATTTTATTTTTTCGATTATAAATAATTTTTTTAAATTTTAAATAATTTTTTTAAATTTTAAATAAATTTTTAGAATTTCTAAAAGAATTTCAGATTTTTTTTTTAATTTTCTAGATTTATTAATGAATTTTCAGAAATTTTTAATTAATTACAAAATTATTTTATTTTATTTTTTCGATTATAAATAATTTTTTTAAATTTTAAATAATTTTTTTAAATTTTAAATAATTTTTTAGAATTTCTAAAAGAATTTCAGATTTTTTTTATTAATTTTCTAGATTTATTAATGAAATTTCTGAAATTTTTAAAATATTTATTAATATTTTTTAAAATATTTTATTAGCCGCCACGTGTCGCCATCTTATTGGTCCAAAAAAGAACATGTGCAAGTCACATGGCCTATATAGCCGGAAATATAGCCGGAGGTTGCAAATTGAAAAAAAATAATTAATACAGGTTGTCATCGGAAAAACTAAAAAGTTTAGGTTGCAAAACTGAAAAAGGCTCATAATACAGGTTGCTTTTGGTAATTGACCCATATATATATATGTAAATATGGTATGTTATATGTGTTATATATACATAGGTAGGGGATGTGTGTGAAAGAGTGATTGTAGTAGTGTGTGTGTGTGCGTGTTAATGTGTATATATATATGGGGTGTGTGATATAACTATATTATATAATATATTTGTGGTGTATGTGTTATATATATATATATATATATATATATATATATTATATAAAGTGTAGTGTTGTGTTGATGCAGAGGGTGTGTGTGTTGCGTGTGTGTGCAGGATGTGTGTGTTGTATGTATTAATGGAAGTAATGGGCGTGTTATGGGGGACCACATGTAGGGTAGTAAATGCAGAAAAAGGAAATATATTTCCCCATTATCTCAATTCTCTTTTAGCAGAACCTTGTTACCCTCTATCAGACTATAATAATTACCAATATACAAGATTTTTTCCCTTCCTACCAACATTTTAGTTAATTCGACCTTTCTAATTAGGATCCCTTTTCAGAAATATAAATTAAGATATAAAATATATTTTTTAGGTTTGTTTGGTCAAGAGCACGGTGACTAGGCCTTTTCTCACGACATCATTCATTCAACAACTAAAGTGGGGTTTTCTTTTAATGTTTGCTTTAATTAAATATGATGCTTGTTATGTTTAATATGATGCTATGGTGATTTTATGATACGAGAAACAAATTTATTTGATCTGTTTATGTAATGGCCTAAGGGCATATGGTGATATGATGTTATGGTGATATATGCTATGGTGATGGTGATAATTATGGTGATTTGCTCATATTTAAAACTGCTTGTTTGTATTTAATTTTGACAAACTGAAATCCCACGAGCTGGATGTAGTTCACCCTCCTTTATAAAAACCCCCTTTCAGGTTGATGGAGCTGCATGTGAACGAGGGGCAGGTTTGGGGAGCTGAGGGACAATGAGGAAGGAGGGTTGGGGTTGTAATTTGGGGGTGAGGGATTGGATAAGAAAGACGAATTGGATAAGGGATATAAGAGAATTACTTTGTTGGTTATCCAAAAAAGATAAAGATAGACTAAAATTATACTATTTTTTATAAAGTGATTAGAATTATACTAAAAAGTATATAGAACAACATTTTCTCCCTTTCGATTAAAGAAGATAATATCTATATGGATTACATGTTCTCTGTCGAAATTCGATTTCAATTTCCCAAATCGTCACTCATGGACTGTTAATAGGAAATCAAGCATAATGTTTTTATACCTTAACAAAAATTGAGCCTATATGTAGTTCAAAATATTTGGGCCTATTAAAGGAGGAATGTTCCAAATTTCTCGGGCCATGTGTCTTCTACATATTCATTCTCTAAAAAAAAAACACGTGTCCCTCTATTATACATCAGGCTTCTTTTTCTTTTTTCTTCTTAAAATTTTTTAGTTAAACAAAATCTAATACTGAATGATGAATTTTATAACCGTTTATGGCGCTTAAGTTTGGCGTTTCCGCATATCTCAAATTTTAAAATAAAAAACATAACTCATGTACATATTCTTTTTATTGTCAAAATTATGTTATAACCTTCCAAAATACTGATATACAAAATAAATTGTTATTATTAGAATATATTATGCATAAATATAATTAAGTGTAAAATATTCTTTTATGATGATTATGATATATTTTAATTTTTAAATATTTGTGTATAAAATAAAAATATGATATAATTTTTAAAATAATATTTTTTAACAGATTAAAATTCTTTACTTTTTAATTTTATCTATTTTTACCTTAATAATTTTGGATACTTTGAGTTATTTTGTTAAAAAATTGATAAAAAAATATAAATTAGTTATGTTTACACTTTACGGTAGAAAAAAACTTAGATATATCTGTTAAAATGATTTGCTGGTTGAATTAGTTTGTCTCATTCATTTTTTTTTTCTTTCTATTTTTTGAAAAGAAAATTTATGTTAACTACAAAAATAATAAGCCGATTATTTTTTATTTGAATATGATATAATAATATAGTTTACCACTTATATAAGTAGCTAATATGTTTGTGTCTTTTTATACTAATATTATGTTACTAAAAAATATGTGGCTTCCAAATTATAATTATTAAAAATATTCGACGTCGTTTTATCCTTTAACGAATATGTAATTATATTAGTATATCATTAAAAATACTTCAATCCGTGTAATGCATCGGTGAAATAACAGAGAAAACAAATTTCAAGATTTTCTTTAAAACTTTATTTAAAATATTCAACTTCATCAAGTTCTGCATTCAAATAATTGAATTAACGAAATTTATGAACATCTAATTTGTAGTTTTAATTGTCTTTAGAAACATGAAAAATTGAATTAACGAAATTTATGAACATCAAATTGGTAGTTTTAAACATAAAAATTGAATAAATAAAATTTATGAAAATTTAATTGATATTTTCAATTTGTGATACATGGGGGAAAGGATGTAGAAGGAGGAAGAAAAATAATTGGACAATGAAATATCGATTCTAAATTTTGTATTCTCATATAATATATAGGCAGATAATTTCATTATATATAGGCAGATTATTATTATTATTGCATCGCAAGGGCGGAAATTTAGTGTATATATATATATATATATATATATATATATATATATATTATGTCACTTATAAAAAGGTGAAGCGGTGAAAATAACTTTTATTTTAACTTTTAATATAACTATAACCAACTTGTAAATTAGTAAAATTTTAGTCTTTCTTTTATAATTTTAGTTTTCCTTATCATTTTCTAGGATAATTGATAAAATAATTTTACCAATTTATACTCGTATTAATTATCTTATTATATCTCTTATACTGATATATATATATATATATATATATATATATATATATATATATATATATATCTCACTATCACCCCACACTACCCACATGCTCTCCCTACTCTAACCGTTCCCACCCTCTTGCCCTAGCCCCACATGCCCTGCCCCCTAAAACCCCCCCCCCCCCTCTCTAAGCTGATTTTTTTAACACTGTCACCCCTTGGCCTCAGCCCCAACCCCAAGCTAATTTTTTTATCCTCTCACCCGTTTTGCCCCCACACTCAAGCCCAAAAACAAGTTATTTTTTTTTTTTTTCCTTTTTTAATGCTTCCACCTCCAAACCCCGATACAAAACCTGTACCCTCGCTCCTCACCACCCACTCCCAAGTTATATATATATATATATATATATATTTTCTTCTACCACCAACCATCAACCTTCCTACCCCGCCCGACCCCCACACCCTAAGCCAAAAAATAAAATTTCAGTGATTTTAAATGCTTTCACCACCAACACCCACCCCCAGACGCTCTTAATCTCCCCCCCCCCCCCACCTACCCACCCACCCACACCAAGCCAAAAAATATATATATTTTTTCTAAACCCCAACGCGTGACATACATTTGCCACGAATAGTAGCATATTTGCCACGATATACACTTGCCACTAATTTATATACTTTAAGTTTTTCTTCATGCCACAAATTGTACCACACGTGCCACAAATCATGACAAATTTACCACGATATGCACTTATCATGAATCTATATAAATTTAGCCTTTTTTCACTACCGTGACACTATTACCACGAATCGTGACACATGTGCCACAATGCACACTTTTCACGAATCGTGGCAATAATGTCACAACAGTAAGAAATGCTAAAATTATAAAGATTCCTGAGAAATGTGTATCTTGTTAAATGTATGTGGTAGGTATGCGTTGTGGCACAGTTCGTGGCAATATTAACAAGACCGTAAGAAAAGCTAAAATTATACAGAGTTGTGACAAATGCGTATCTTGTCAAATGTATGTGGTAGGTCTATGTCGCGACATAATTCGTGGAAATATTGCCACGACAGTAAGAAATGCTACAATTATATAAAGTTGTGGTAAATGCATATCTTGTCAAATGTATTACAATTCGTGATAAGTGGGCATCGTGACACATGTGGCAGATTTGGTGACAATAGTGACACTATAGTATGAGAATTACACAAATTCATTGCAATTGTGTATCGTATCAAATGACGATTTGTGGCAAGTGTGTCTTGGCAAAATTCACAACAAGTGTGTGTCGCGACATGATTCGTGATATGTGTGTATCATGTCAAATTACTATTTTTGGTAATTGTGTGTCATGACAATAAGAACGACTAAAATTATACAGAGTCGTGGCAAATGTGTATCTTGTCAAATGTATGTGGTAAGTGTGTGTCGTGGCACAATTCGTAATAAGTGCTACGATAATAAGAAATACTAAAATTATACAGAGTAATTCCAATTGCATATATATCTTGGCAAATGTATTATAATTCTTGGTAAGTGGGTGTTGTGACACATGTGGCAGATCTGTGGGCATAATGAACCAACAGTAAGGAAGGGTAAAATTATACGAAATTGTGGCCAGTGTATATCGTGTCAAATAATGATTCGTGTCACAATTTGCAACAAGTGTGTGTTGCGACACGATTCGTGGCAAGTGTAAATCGTGTCAAATGATTATTCGTGGTAATTGTGTGTTGTTGAACGAATTCACGACAAGTGTGTGTTGCGACACGAGTCGTGGCAAGTGTGTATCGTGTCAAATGAGGATTCGTGATTATTGTATGGCGTGGCATGAATTCTTAGAAAGTGTGTGTCATGACAAGATTTATAACAAGCGTTAGTCATGAGATGGATTTTTTGAAAAAAAAAAAAAAACAAACAAACAAACTAGCTTGAGGGAGAGGGGCAGGGGAGCTGGGGGCTGCGGGACATGGGAAAGAGGGGATGGGATTGTAATTTGGGGGGGAGGGGGAGGGGGAGGGGGGTTGAGGGGATTGGAGGAGGATATGGATTGAATAAGGACATATGATTGGATGAGGGGTTTACTTTGTTGGTTATCCAAAAAGGATAAAGAAAGGCTAAAATTATACTAATTTTACAAGGTAGTTAGAATTATACTATAAGTTGTATAAAAGATTATTTTAGATTTTCTCCCAAAAAACTAAAAAGTTAAAGTGCACATATCTTTGTTTACAATTGAAAAATGTATTGACCTAACTCTCAAGAATTCGGAAATACAAAGACCCAAAATTTACAAACAAAAGTATAAGCTTCATTTCTTTTGAAAAAGATATAGCATATTTGAATTCTTTTAACAATAGTATCTCAAAGCCTCCTCAACTTCTTGCTATTGTCATGTTGGATCCTTTAACTATTTGTTCAGCTTTGCAACTTTAACGTTAATGTTTTTTTCCGTTTTACCACTTCAACTAATTAATTTGTGTCACTTAAGAAAAAAATAATATTTTTAAGATTTGATATGATGACAATCACAATGACAAATGTAGTAGTTTAGGCAAAAAAACAACATACTTGATTTTCTGGGTATCCTAATCGTGCTAGCTCAGTCAATTCTTTCTAACTCTAAAAACCTACAAATATTTTCAGCTCCAATTCTGCCCTATACCTATCTCAAGGAACAACAAATTGACAATGCAGAAAAAGAGAAACAAAAAGAAAAAAAAAGGTCACATTTTTGTATTATGCCCAATTTTCTCCGCTTAAGTTGAGTATGGTTAGCCACTCCCTTGGTGTCGTGGAGATGCAATATGATTTGTTCACAAAGTTCATGTGAAAGTAGTTCTAAGTAAATGAAAAAAAAAAACAAAAAAATTAATGGATGAAATAGAAAAGAAATTACATCGATAAGATCTCAAAACTCAAAATATTGAGAAGGCTAGAGACCTTCCTCTTACCTACACCTGGTATACTATACATAGAATATTCTCTACCACATGGTTGCTTACACTTGGTCATATATGAATTTATGAGTTTTATTATTCACTTTTATCGAGACCATCTTTTAGTAGTGTGGTATCTCTCTCCGAGGTATTTGCAGCACTGCCGAATATGTTAGCTACTCCTATATCGTTGCTGATAACAGAGGCTCTCTAAATTTTCCATCGGTAGTGAACTTGAAACACTGCACCGACTGCCACATGGTCATCCCATAGCGAGTATTCCAGAGCTAAAAATTACATCTTGACTGGTTTCTTATCTCTGTCTTTCTCCAACATGTAGGTACTGAGAAACTCCAGTGTTAGAAACATATATGTGTCCCACCGTTAGGGCTGGAGATCCGGGCGGCCCTGCCCAATCCTCGGGCTAAGGTCTATGCAAAACGGGCCTAGTGCGCCCAACAACCATTGGGCTGGTAGATGGGTAGCCCAATCCAGCCCACATTAGGCTATTAATGGTGTGAGATAAATAATTTTACTTAATCAAAGTACAAAATATAAATGAACCACAATAATAAAAAGCTTTCAAAATGGAAATAAATTAGGAATGATAAATAAAATATTTAAACTTTTACCCAAAAGCAAACAAATAATCAAACATTTGTGAAACAAATTTAAACAAAAAAACATGGGAATGAACATATCTATAGATAAGCTTCAATTTAACAAAGTGAGGAGGGAAATGAGTAAAGAGTTAAGCCTCACGAAGGGAAAGGAATGCAAACAAAAGAAAAAAAAAAGGGGGAGAGGGGTGGGGCGGGGAGGGCCAGCCTGTAGCCCATATGCTAAGTCGGGCATAAACTAACATAATTTTTAGGCCAATGGGCCTGGCCACCCGTTGGGTCATTAATTTTAGAGCCCAACCCACTCTAATTTGTGGGCTGTTAGGTTAGCCTAACGGGCCGGGCCCAAATTATTGGCTCTACCCACCGTCCTTTCATCATGCCGCTTCATCCAACCCATTTCAACAACTCCGATACATCTTCTTATAGTCTGAGACCTCGAGTGGTATTGGAACTCGAGAATCTAGTGAGGCTGGCCTTCCGATGGACCAATTTGGTCCACTTAACTTTCTCTTCATTTGAGAGGACTATGCCGTAAAATTTTGGATCTTCCAGCCCGTACATGTGCAAGACATGGTTGCCTCATCCACTCTCTTCCTCTTACTTATTGTGCTTCTCGGAGGCATATCCGCAAAATTAGGGCCGCAACTTGACCAAGCTTAGGCATGGCTCAGTACAGCGCGAGCCACTGCCTTTGCCAGCTCATGCCACAACTCGACTAAGCACCAACACGGCTTGGTCGAGCGTGGGCCTCTGCTCCTCGTGATCCATTGTTGTGTTTCATCAATTTTCTTTGATTTCGTCCATCCTTCAACCCTTGTACTTGGTCATAATTCTCCTCTACTTGTCCACTTTTTTAATTTTTTTACATATAACTATAGTTGCAAGACTAAATAAAAATATTAGTAATGGAAAATAAAAATATAAGAAATGAAAGGGTTAATTACCAAAAACAACCTGAAATTTGCTGATTTTTTACTTTCACAACCTTAACAATTTATTTTTTTCGATTGCAACCTGTATAATGCTATTTTTTTACCATTTGCAAATTCGGCAATAATTCCATGTATATAGGTCACGTGAATATCACATGCCTTTATTTAAACATGAGGTGATCTCTTAGATATAAAAACCCAGCCTAATCCTGCATTTCTCATAATTTGAGAATTAAAAACCCCAAAACCCTCGCCCTCCTGACCTGCAAAAATTGAAACTCCCCTTCCCCTTCGTGATGGTTCTATAATGTAGGTGCGGCGACGCCACCGTGCTCCAAACATCCTGCACTGAAGGAAACCTTGGTCGCTGCTACGCTGTTTGTGAGAGATATCGTGTAAGAAAATTCAAACTGAAACCTTAATTTTGTTCAGTAGAATTGGGTATACCAATTTTGAAGTAGTAATTCTCTCTTACTTCTCATTTTTGCATCTGAATGTGTTGGGTAATTGGTATCTTCAACACAAGCCCGAAATGGCTGCGACTACTTCTTCTGGGTAGACCCACCGGCGGGCAGAGGGCGAGACAAATAATACCCGGACTATTAAGGTGGGTTAACCATCTGCAAGGTGACCTTCGTTGGGTGAATAGAAATGAAGATGAAGCTGATAGGATTGATGTCCTTGAAAATGAGATTGAAAGGGTAGAGAGAAATGGCTGTGGGTCATGGTTGCATTGTTTTTCTTCTTAATTTTCTGGAAGTAACATGCATAGGGTTTAGGTGATGGTTGTGGGTCTGAGACATGTTTTTTCTGATATGTACATCTTCTACTTAGGGTTTGCTTGTCTTGCCCTTCAGAACTTGACTTCACTGGTAATGGTGCTCCCCTCTACAGGAGCATCTAGTTTAATGAAATGTCTTGGGTTGGGCTTATCAATTACAACTGAGGGCCACCTAGCATGATCTCTTGGGGGGGGGGGGAGTGAGACTCTTCATCTAAAAAAAATGAGCAGCGAATCAGCAAATATCAAGTAACTAAATAACGGCACATCTAATTACAAATTCCAAAATCAGCAAATATCAAGTAACTAAATAACAGCACATCTGATTGCAAAAACCCAAAATCAGTAATAATCAAGTAAGTAAATAATGGCACATCTATTTACATAAACCCAAATCACCAATATCAACTAACTACAAAAGGGCACATTTAATTACAATAACCAACATTTATACCTGTAATTCCTTGTAATTGGTGGTTTATTTTTTGCAGCATCAGTGGTGGATTCCTGAGTAAGTTTAGGGGGTGTACCATCAACGTCCTTGACATTTGTAGCTCTCCTAGGGGTAATTTTCCTAGGTGTTACACTCTCCTGCCTTGAACCTCTCACAATCTTATCAGGGTGGCCTGTTTATGCTTTATAATTACATTCCTTGCAGGCGTGGCTTGCTTTGCACTATTGTTCTCGTTTCTATGGTTGATACACTCATCAATGATCAAATTAGCCCTGCTTCGGGTCATCCGCGTAGGTGTGGCAGCAACAACTGTTGAATCCTAAAAAAAGGATCAATCGATATAAGTGAGTGATATTTGGTTATATGGTTGCACTGTTAACTAAAAAATTTAAGTACGACTAATACTATTGTTAGTTAGGTAGCTTGAATAATTGAAGTGGCATTCCACCAATGATCAGGTACAAATGCCAGTTGGTTATTAAAATCATATTATGTATAATCCTCCATTCCTTTTCCCTACAAAAGTGTTGGATATATTAGACAAGATTTACATGAATCAAGCTACTAAAGTGTAATAAACAATACCAATACGCCTCACTTTTGACTTTTCTCTACAAAAAAAATCACCGATTGCGACGAAAAATTTCGTCACAATGAAGGTGCAGTGACAAATTAGTGACAACATTGTTCAGTAGCATCTTTGTCACTACACCGATAATAACATATTTTTCAATTCGTCACTAAACTAATGACAGAAATTCTATCATAATTTCAAAAAAATCCGTCATAAAATCTTGTCATATTTTTGTCACTTGAAACTCCCTTAGTGACGGAATGTAGCAACTATTATAATAGAATATCCGTCACAAATCAATGACGAAATTTTTCCGTCACTATCTTGCCTAAATTAGTAACGAAATTATTCCGTCAAAATAATTTTTTTTGTCTCTATTCCATTATTATATTAGTACAATTGTTTTGTTTTTTGAGCTATGAAGTTTAAGAATAGAAAATTTCCATCACTATGCTATCTGATTTTCTTTCTATAAATTTATTTATATTTTAACGAAGAACCTGTGATGATAAAATTAATTTACACTTAATGATAAGTTTACAAAATGGCAGGATATATCTCGAAGTTGGCTCGAGGCTCCTGACATTATTAGCATATAATTGTTCATAAACCAACACAAACTTTGATTGTTTGAGCTTGTCTAGCCTTACTAATTTCCTAATATATTGCTTTTCATTTTCTTATCTAAAATATACAATTTCGGATGATAGTATACTTCAGGTGAAAAAAGAAGACATTGAAGTAGGAAAGTTGAGAAATTGCATGTTTAGAAGGAGAAAATTGATACATAAACAAGTGTTTTACATTTCACCATTTCCAGAACAGGTTAGAGCTGCATTTGTACTTGTCTTTCCCTTTGCACTCCAAATCCAAGCCATCAGAAAATAAATAGAACTTTCTGCATCATAACAAAAGCAAAAGTAACTCAAATTATTATAAATGCATATGTTTATGGGAAGAGAGGGAAAAACAATATTAACTCAGATTATTATAAATACATATGTTTATGGGAAGAGAGAGAGAATTTTTTCCTTGGAAGATCTTGGCAGCCAGTGAAGCTCTTAGGGAACTTGCAAGTTCCAAACTGAATGGTGAAGGCTCGAGTGAAGTTTGCGTCGCTGGTGGCCAACCTCTTCTGGTCATTCAACTCCTACAACCAACGAACAACTTGTTAATTAAGCAATCTACTATAGAAATTTGACTAGGAGTGATATTAAGTTGAAACTACGCTTGTTAAACTGCACGCTTGGATCAATTGGTTGTCTCAATGAGGTTCATGTCCTAAGATTTTAGTTTCCTTAAGATTATCCATTCCTCTGAAGAGTTCTTTTACTTGATCAACAAAGCATTTTGTCTCAACATTCTACAACATTATCATTTCAACAGGATGACAACTTCATAATAACACCTGATTGGAAACAACATAGAAGAATAATACTTCCTCCGAGTCTGGTTTTCGAAGTTAATATTCTTTTTGCTTAAAATAAAAATTAATTTCACAAATAAGTTACATTTTGTTAAATAAAAGAAATGGTGTAAATCAAAATTCATAATAGTTTTTCATTAAATTGATAAAAAAAAATGAAAAAAAGTACCTGCATAAAACCCAACCCGTTTTCTAGAAGGGAGGGAATAACATTTATAAAAGAAATATTAACCTTGTGGTAGGATCCAAGTTTCAAAACTCCCCATGGTTCGACCGAGATTACAACGATAGTCTGTGAAGGATCATCATGTTATTTAAAATGATTATGATATCTAATTAAAATAATGAGTTTATTAAATTTTCAAAGTGTCACATTACTGCAACTAAAGCAAAGAAATAGGCACCTTAATCCCCATGGAGAATTGGTAAAAAAACTTAGAATCATCCTGTACAACAAAAAAACAAAACAGATTAGACTGTTATGCCTACTAACAAAATTCTTGAAGTCAGAACCCAAAAAAGAAAATAAAAAAGTAATTTCTGTCAGAACTAATTAGATACATTTGAATTTACCTTGAGAATCTCAAGATTATAAAATGATCCTAAAGAATTATGTCTTTCATCAAGAGCATCTGAGTACACCTATCTGTGATTTTTCATAAATGCGGTGTTTGGACAATTATTCTGCAAAAAAACAATAATTTAGCAATGGTGTTTTTTTATAGTTAATTTAAATTGAAGATAAAAAAACTAAGAAGCATAATAAGTAGCTTACCCTCCTCCGAGGACATGTGCTTGAAGTAGCATATAATCAATGAGGACTCTCATTTGTTGTTCATAGTAGGAATAAAAGATGCAAATTATACTCCTAGATACAAACTCGAGCGCACTTGCAAGATCGTGTTAGTACTTAGTAGTCACCAAGAAAATCACATTTCACTTACTTACCATTACCCTCACAATTAGAATAGAGTATGCTCTTATATTTGGTGCCCAATTTTCACTCACTAGCCTGTGTATTCGAAATTCACTGTAGATGTCAGTTCAATATCATCAAGTGATCATAGTTTGTAGTAGAGGATTTGAGGAGTCAGGAACCGGGTTCAGTATGTGGAAAACCGAGCTAGAAAATCGGGTTTTAGCCGGATCAGTTATAAGGGTTAAAAAGGAACCGGAGTCAAGGCGGTTATAACTGTCATGTGCAACGGATTAGAACCGTTGTGAGTAAAATCGTTGTTGAAAGCCCGTCTAACAGATTTGTGCAGTTGGAAACAGAATTGGTTACAACTGCTGCTACTTCCTGATTCGAGCTCCATCCGTTATATACATTAAAACCACTTGAAGATGCGAGTTGATACACGTTATTTTCCCTCTGTAAACACTGCTCAATCATTAGAATTAGTTAGCTAGGGTTCTTGAGCTCAATTCGGTCTGTGAATTGGGGGTTTCTAGTTTTCTGGAATAATTCTTGTAATTGATTGTTCAGTGGAGTGAATTGAGGTGTATAGAGCCTCCGTGGATGTAGATCACATTGATCGAACCAAGTAAAATCCTTGTATTCTTCATTTTATGTTCCTGTTCTGTGTTCCGTTTTATTTGGCCGAATTCTTTGATTGTTTTCATTCTCTCTTGGTTTGAGTATTGTTTGTGTGTGTGATAAGATTTGATTACCCAACATTCACATAATTAGATCAATCTTGAGTGATATTTAAAGAGAAAAGGGAAATAAGGGGATAAAACTAAAAAAATGCAGCAAAATTCTGACAAAATTACCAAATGCCAAAGGAGTAATATCCTATATACTCGTACCCTACCCAACATGATTACTAGAAGGATACTCAAAATACCATATCTAAATAAAAATTCCAAAGCAATTGTTTAACTAATATATCAACACTTAGTAGTAGTCTAAAGAAACACTAAAAATATATTACAGTTAAAATGGGTGGTTTAAAGAAGAAGATGAAGACCAAAGCATAAATTAATTACATTAAAGATCGAAGAATACTGGAAATTTGATCTCTCCTATGAAAGTTGGCTAAATTTGGTAAAGCATAGGCAAAGGAATTGCATGGAGTACAGAGAACTATTTGAGTGTTGGTGGCAATGTTCATTAGGGAAGAAAACAAAACCAGCCTTACACTTGCATCTCACTTATCACTCAACAAAAATGTCAGAGAGAAGAAAATTTTCATTTACAAATTTGATAAGCAACATAACAGTTCCATATTGCATATACACACATCATTTGATTCAAAATAAAAGTCCATGCATCTGCCAATGAAGTAGCAAACAGTCAAAGTACAACAATAACCCAAATGTCCCAAGAAGTGGCTTTATTTCCTCAAACAAAACTAATTTCTTTAAAGCATATTAAACAAAAAGATCTAGATCGAATTATTGAATCCAAGAAAATTATGCTTCCTAAACTGTTGTTTCACTCAAAGAAACAACGGATGATTACAAACCCTCCACCACTATTTTCAGGCCATTATCATAAACTTATTTGAAACACGAACATTCCTACTCAATGGAAAAACATCTGGTCCAGAATGAACCTTCAACTAGTGATGTACAAGTGCGTCTGGGCGATATAAGACACTGAATTAGAATCACAAAATAAGTTCGAAAAAGGAGTTACAGTGATTTTGATGTACAATCAGGTAAAAGATTATCTTGATGTCTACAAGAAAGCCTTAAATGAGCTAGCTTTATTTCCCTTCTTTGTTTTCAACCTACAAAAAGATTGAAATGTCAAAAGTTAACTTAAAAATTTAAAGTTAACCTCACTTGATAGACCTGTAAGAGCATCTGCATACCAAAGAACCATAACCAACAAACATATATCTTGAGACATTTCAGAGTACATACCAAGAAACAATCAACGGTAGAACCATGAATAAGGCTAAAAATAAGTGAAAGAAAGTGATAGCAATTCGGGATCAACCAATTTTACTTGACATAGAAATTCGCCAATTTAACACTTCTATACAAATGAATCCATTCACACATCTAATTACCATACTAAAGCTGACCAAAACCTGTACCATATATAATCTTGATATTTGATCAACAGGTAAACAAAAATGAAATTAAGTGTGCGATGCAAAATAAAACAAATTAAAGGATATAAAAGTGCCAAAGAAATAAAATGAAAACAAGGGCAAGAAGAGAATAAGCAAGCAAACCATTAGGGGGAAGCTAATGTTTTTTTTGCTTAACAATGTATGTCTGATCTTCTAGTCACGTTCACCTCAATGTACTTCCATGAAACCATCTTTATCCCCTTGATGGTAGCTATCTCAGTAATAATCCGAATTGTGAGATTTTATGTTTCTCAAAACCAGCTTGTATGGGCACACCCTAGGCATTAGTCACCTACATTTGAAATAAATAATTAACTTTGAGTCCCAATATAATCGAAGAGTTTAATAGGCTACACATTAATCAAGAGCTAAAACGCATAAAAAGATTTTACACATAAGATTACAAAAGAGATACTTCATATCAGAGGAAACTTGTCATCTAAAAGTGGAATAAGAAATGCAATAATCTGCACAACAGAAACCATCCAGAATTATCAGATTAATACAAGACTACACCATATTGAAGGGATATTTTATAACTTCCAACTAGAATGAAGTAAGCATTACATACAACCAGGATAATATTGATCAAGCAAGAACCATTAAGAAACATTAATCAAGGAAATTTTGTCAACATAAAGAGGAACAAACACCAAGTTATTGAATCGTTTAGAATAGGAGGCTTAATTTGACATCAATTACCAAACCCCTACTAAAAGGAATGATATCAAAGTTATTTGCAACACTGAAGGACGATGGAATAATGTACTCTTACATTATACTTTATGTTTCCTTCTAGCTATTAGTTCTCTATGCCCAATGGATTAACATCCGAACACCACCATCAAGAAGATATGAATTATCTTCATGGATACATGTGTTGTGCGGAACAATTCAAACACATCTAGAAAAAGAAACCATAAACCATATCTCAAAAATAAGCACGATTGTAAGATGTTTTGCATTTGATGTGTGGAAACTTGCGGCAAACAAAAACATGAAACATGATTTAATATTCTCTGTTTATAATAAAAAGGTCATGGTCATGGCAAAGAAATAAAAAACACTACTGAAAATTTATAAAGGAAGGGTAGCCAATTAGGGCACACAACTCACTGCAAGTAGGGACGTGTTGTTCTCTATTTGATCTACGCCTAGGACCTTCTTGATGAAGGTGTGTGATTCAATGAATATCAGTGATTCCGCTGGTAGATTCAGGTATTGTTCGATTTCGACCGTTCACAATCGGTGTATATTATGTTCTGCCACCGTTGTACTGTTGAATTCGGTTAGGTGTGCGACTCTACAAAACCAATGATTCCACTGGTAGGTATCAACCATTTCAATCGTTAACCGTCGGTGCATATTAACATCTGCCGCCATTGTATTTTTCACTCCAGTTCGGATCCTTCATCACCGGTGATTTTGTTGAGCCCTAGATCGATTAGGTTCCACGAGGGTGAGAACGAGATAGAGAGTTGAGGTGACGTTTTCGACTGAATTTAGGACAAACAGATAAAATAGATGAAATAATTATTATTATTTCATTGAAACATTATATATTAGTTTTTTTATTTCTATTTTGACAAAATAGGATTTTACTTTAAGTTCTCAAAATACTATTTAATGTATCAATTTTTTCATGGCACGTACACCTAGCGAAAAATTAGATCCAGGATGTAATGACGGAATATTTCGTCAATACTTATCGACGGATAGAATTCCGTCACTAATCTGTTAACACAAGTTTAATTACAGATAATTTCCGTCACAACCTTATAATATTTTATTCCCCGTACTTGGACGTAATGACAGAATATTTCCGTCACTACTAGCAACGGATAGAATTCCGTTACTAGCTCGTCAACACAAGCTTAATGACGGATAATTTCTATCACAACCTTATAGTATTTTATTCTCCGTACTAGGATCTAATGACGGAATATTTTCGTCACTACTTAGTGACGGATAGAATACCGTCACTAATCCGTTAATATGAGAACAGTTTAATGACGGATAATTTCTGTCACAACCTTATAATATTTTCTTCTCACATACTTGGCGCCCTTTGTTACTACTGTTTAATAACGAATTTCTTTTCTGCCACTAAATTTCATAGTAATTCCATCACTAAACCGTTGCTAATACTCAAACAGTCTTATTGTCCCTATCCCTATTTATTCCGTCAACAATATGTAATAAGATTGTGACGAAAATTGTGCGTCACTAAAATTGGTCACTATCAATAATATTTCTTGTAGTGTTTGTTTGTTTGTATTTAGACCAGCATCTCTACCCTTTATCTTCCTTAGATGTTTAACAAATTGTTCAACCTCGGGTTCTCTGGTTAACGTGTCTGTAGGGTCAGCCATTTTCCTCTTTCTTCCCTATTTAGTTATGTACATACAACAGTATTTTAGTCAATCACAATTGTTATATTAAACATGATATAAACTGTTAATGTAGTTTAAGTTTGTTCTTACCCTTTTTCTGAAGTTTGAAGCGCTAGCTTCAGCTCTTGCAGCAGGTATGTCTCTTCCACCTCGGGGTGTTGTTGATGTTGTTGGAGGTACTGGCTTCTTTGGGCAACTCCTCGTATTGTGATTCTGTTGTTGGCAACTAGAACATGTCATGACTGTCCCCTTCCTTGACAATTTCATAGGTTTGTCTGATTTTCCCATTTTTCGAACTCTTTTTCTTTGTGACTAAAATCGGTTTATGGTTTAGGGTTAGGGTTTAGTTTAGTTTAATTTAGTTTAGTTTAGTTCAGTTTAGTTTAGTTCAGTTTAGTTTAGTTCAGTTTAGTTTAATTCAGCTTTAGTTTAGTTTAGTTTTCAGTTTAGCTTAGTTTAGTTTCGTTTAGTTTAGTTTCGTTTAGTTTCGTTTAGTTTAGTTTAGTTTACCTGGCATCTTTTGGGCCAAGGGTGGCAACGGTGGTGGCCATTCTGTCTTTGGCCACATATCCATATTGTCCATTGCTCCTAGAAAATGGTCATATGCCTTTAGAAACACCTCATTTTTGTAACACTTGTTGACACGTGGCTCTAGTTTCAATTCTATATAGTACATAGCAACAATTGCATGTACACATTGTAAGCCGGTCAATTCCCATTTCCCACATGAACAGGTCCCTCCCCTAAGTGAACCTTGAATCTGTTGGCCCATGGACTATCAACCTCCAATTGATTCTCATTCCACACCGCTTGATATTCCAATGCCTTCTTTTTAAAATCCTCTAGCATCTGCTCCACCACCGGGCAAAATTCCCCATGATATGCCCTCAATTTATCCCTCCTTATATGAAGCCTCTTCATTAGTGCAACTCTGATGTGGAAATAATGGGCAGTGACCTAGCCTTGAGAATCATGGCATTAAAGGACTCACTCATGTTGTTTTCAAGCTTATCACCCTCTGAAATGGTTCTAAAATGAGATATACTCCAGTGGTGTAGTGGCATGCCAGCAAGCCACCCAAATGCCTCTACATTAGCCTTCTTTATCTCACCCATAACTTTCTCAAAATCCACTACCCTGGTCACCCTTGCAGCCTTCCATAACAAATTCTTCAGATATAAACCCCTATGTTGCTGCTTAAAATTCAGATACAAATGAGTGACACGGAATCTGTTTTCATAGCCAGACATTAGGGTATCTGCAACAACAATAAGGCCCTTCTACTTGTCAGACATTATTATCCAGCTAGCAGGGTTATCCTCCCCCCAAAGTCAGCTAGCATCAAAATAATGAACCAGGCCCGGGTTTTTCTTTTTTTCCTTTTCAACTATTGCATAGGCAAATGGGAACACACCATTGTTCCCATCAATCCCATCAACACTTAAAAACTATCCCCCGTGCTTTTAGATGATAGCCATCTAGAAAAATAATTGCCCTACATCCTTCTAAAAAACCAGCCTTCAAGGCACCCCAACATATGTACATTCGTTTGAACCTAGTCCCATCCTCGGTAGGTTTACATATTATTTTCACTGTGGTTACTGGATTAGTTTTATACATCTCCTCTACATAAGGCCGATGAAGGGCATACTCTTCACTCTCACACATACTACCCTGTTTCAACACCATGTGTTTTGCCCTATAACATGTCATCCTAGTAACTGAAACCTTCAAGTCCTTGTTGATCCACGAAATCATTGAATCAACAGACCACGAAGGATCTGTGTATATCTTGTTCCTATAAATATCATCAATCAACTTCGCATTGGCATATTTAACCTTCTGATGCCTAGGGTACTTGTGCTTCTCACAATATGTTTTCACTTGAATGGTATTCCCTCAACCCCCCCCCCCCCCCATTTTTTATGCAAAAATCTGCCAAGCGCATACATGACCTTGCACTTTGCTTGGGCCTTGTCCACATTGTTCACAATAAAACTCACTTCGCTCCTATTCATTATTGAATGAACTCTCATAGCTTTCCTAAATGATGTTATGGTTTCAAAGCACTGTCCAACAAAGAACTCGGGTTTGGAAATGCCCTAATTGGGTGTTTGAATATATGGTTCCCCTTATGTGTGTGTTTGGACTTGGTAGGTGTACTAGAACAGGCTGTTTTTGTATGAGGAGTACCACTGGACAATCCCTCTCATTCAACACCCTCATCAACATTGTCATCAAATATGAGGTCATCATCATCAGATAACTCAGATTCACTATCTTCAAATTTTTCAAAAATATCTGAATCTAAACCCACAAAGTTATGATCATCACTATCATCAATGATAGAGATATCAAAAAACTCGTTATGTGTGAAATTTATAGGTTGGGGCTTTTGATTGTCACTCATACCTGCAAATTTTGATTGTCCTCATCTAGACAGACATTCCTACCCACTCTAGAATCTGCATTGTTCTCACCCTCACTCAATCCCACATGTTTCACAAAGATAACTACCATGTTATTATTATCCTTGATAGACCTCAGGTTGACTGCATCAATGGCCTCTTCTAGAGGCCATAAATCAGTACAGTTATTAATGCCACTCCTATTGTAAAGTAACTTGTATACCCCAATAATTCCTAATTCCCTTACCATTTCATTAACTTCTAACATAGACATGTAATCAAGGTCACAGTAGTCTATGTGGGATACATTACTCCCCACATAGCAAAGGATACCTAGGCTGTGAAATTTCCCCCATGATACATTCTAATTGTAAACTCTCAAGAATTTTCACCTGTATTACAGGGAACAAAAATACCAGTTACAATACATCATTTCTTAACATTAATCAAATCAGATGTACTGACAAATGCAATTCAATTATTAATCAAATGAACGTTGATGCATATTATCAAATGAATTCACATACTTGACGATTTTGCCCTAATTTTGAAACTCAAAAACCCTAGGAAAACATAAAATAAGCACTGAAAGCTAGTACTTAGTGAGCAAAACATAAAATTCAAAATGCATCATTTAATAGCTTATGATTCCCACTAACCTAACATCAACAACCGATAAAATATTCTCACTAATTTTATATTGCTCGAAATCAAACAAAACAATAAACAATTCTAAATCCTTGAGTTTTCGCATCCTAAACCCTTACAAAAGTAAACCCTAAACAAAAAAAAGAGGAGAGAAACCCTAGACTTACCATAATTTGGGCATATAGCCCCATCCCTTAACTTGCACCGCCTTTCATCTCGGATCTACCAAGACATTAGTTCACCTTCGTCGCCTTGAAACAAACGACCTTCAATCTTCACATGAATCGAGGATTTCGAAATTTTTAGAGTGGGAGATTAGGGTTTTCTATCGGGATCGTTTTCTGTCTTAAGTATTTTTGGATCTTAAGTTAGTGAGAGAATAATCTTTATTTGATTGTTTAATACCAGAGACAGTAACAAAATTAAATCAGTAATGTACATTAAATATAAATGAAAATACAGAAAATCCCTTAAATGAAGGCATGTGATATTCACGTAGCTTATACAGACGAAATTATTGCCAAAGTTACAAATGGTAAAAAAATAGCATTATATAGGTTGCAACTGGAAAAAATAATTTGTTAAGGTTGTGAAAGTAAAAAAACACGCAAAGTTCAGGTTATTTTTGGTAATTAACCCTAAATAAAATTAAAATTAAAAATATTGGATTATCTCCCACACAGTGCTACGTTTGACGTCTGCATCTGGACACCTTTTTCATGAGCTCAGAACAATCTTCTTTCCACAAACGGTGCCTAACCCTATCTTCCAATATGCGGTCTATCCGGCGGTGTCTTGCTACTAGATCCTTCATCTTCTTCCTTCTTTTTAATTTCTTTCACGATGTACTCATATGACTGAGAATTGTCTTCTTCAGATAATTATCCAGTGCCACATACAGATGTTTCCATTAGTTTATAAGCTAGTTCACTGAACTATCCGAGTCATTAGTCAATATGGTACTAGGTAGTGGAAAATATGGTGCAGTCCCTTGCTGAGTTAGGAATAATTGCTCTGTCCAGTCAACTCTCAAGAATTGCCTTTCCAAGCGCTTTTTTACGTTCATCTGTACCCAGTTTTTCCTAGGTTGATAAATCAATGTCCAACCACAATGCAATCGGGGTTGACATTCCCCCGATCCTTAACTTACCTATTTCCTTCCTAGTGGCCATCTCGAGGTTATCTATCAAATGTACTCCTAGATTGCACGGTTTGGCCCATACCATACACAAGATAACAAAGAGCTCGTTGTCGCTCACTTTTTGGTTCGCCTTAAATAGATGGTGTGAACAAGGCCCTTTTGGGATGTAGCAGAATATGATTCACGTTGTTTATACATGCATTTAGGCTCATTTAAATGAAGAATTCGATAGTAATTGCATGCATTATTGGTCATTTTATGTTTATTTTTGTTATCTTATGTCAAATGACATGTGTGCTAGTTTTTTAGAAAAAAGTATGATATTAAGGTCAAAAGTCCATTAGGACGAAGTTTGGAGAAGAAATAAGCAAGAAACGAGGTGAAACAAGGAAAGAGCGAAATGTAGTGTCAAATCTCATCTTGACACGTCTTCAATATTTTACTCATATGATGAGAAAATACGGTATTTTACTCAGAATTTGGACCGGAAGACCTCCGAATATGACTTTGAAGTTGGAAAACAAGTATTGTTTTGGGCCACGTGGCCCATTACTTGGTCCATATGACTTAATTGCGGCTATAGACGTGTTTTGGACTATTTTTGGAGGACTTTCACCCCTCAATTCATATTTTCATTCCCTAACTACAAAAGGGGACCTAAAGCTATTATTTGAGAATCAATTCTCATATTTTATATAATAATTCATCACCCGGAGTAGAGAGCAAGTAGCAAGAGGAGAAGAAAAGAAGATTACACAGAGAGCTAAAGTCAAGTTTATAAGAAGATTCCGGGTTCATTAGTTCTTTCTATATTGTGATTAAACACAATATGTTTGTCCATGAATATCTTGTATTTTCAATTACGAGTATGAGTGACTAATTCTTTATATGTATTCTAGAGCTAGAAAGTAGGTTGCAATAGCTCCATGATTTGATTATTTTTTATTTATTTATTTAGACTTCGTTCTGCGTTTTATCTATGTGTTTATTCCTTTTACGAATCCGATAATCTGATTAGTTGTTAGATTCAAGTAGGCTTAATAATTCAACACCCGAGAGAGGAGGATTGGTAATAGGCTTACGACACATAGCGTTGATATTAAATAACAACTGAGAGGTTTGAGATATTTGCGTAGGCTTTGGATCTTGTGAACTTATGTGAGTTGCATATACAATAGTTAGTTAGAGATGATAACTATGTTTAACTAACCTACATGTTAGCATCATCCGAGAGGAGAGTTAACTAGTTAAGTGATCTGCCCAATAAAAACTAAAATTCGGTCTAAAAGTCTAGATAATCGGTATAATTTATCATAGGAATGTTGTAACTGAAATCGAACCTTAGGATACATCTCTTTAACTGATTAATCTTCCAAGTTATTGTTATCTATTGCAAGTTTCTTTATAAATAGGTTTAAGATTTTAGTATAAAAGCAAAAAATCTACCTTCGTGAGTCTAGATAGAGTTGAACTATTAGGATTAGGGTATTTAATTGCCGTAGTAATTCGATCTATATGGGATCGACCTACTAGCTATAGCTACACTGTATACTTATGGTCGTAGTGGAGTTAAGTTTTAGTGTGTCAGAACACTGGATTTTTTTATATTCCATAAATATTTTCCCTCTCATTATGGTGCTCGACTCCCTCGTGATACTAGATAAGTGGTTCCAAAATGTCTGTCATACTCGGGAGACTCAGTGTAGGCGCCCACATGCTTGATTCTATAAATCTCGTCTAAATTTGTGTTCATCAACTCATGGGTCTTATTGCTCAAGCGGAATCTGATAGCAACAACATCACATCGAATCTCGAAGGTCCTCAAAAACTCCATGGAAACCTTTGGATAATTAGGATATCTGCCTTGCATGGTAGTGCCCCCATACACATCTATGGAACATAGCCCACACGTCATCATAAATGCATAACTTTTCCATGCACTTGTCATCAATGTATTGTATCATATGGTGTTCTGAGTCCATCAGTTTATCCCAAGTGGCTTGTTGGTACATTATCTCCAACACTACATCCCATTTCAAGACCTCTTGAGGTGCCACCGCCTTATCCTTTCTTTCCTCATCACTTTCGTCTTCCAACTTGACTAGACAAATCTTTATGAGTTAGTCTCAATAAACTAGCCTCACAATCGCTATCAGTATCTAGTTATAGGTCCATAATATCCTTCACTATATGTCAATCGTGACTTCTCTTAGAACTCCCAACAGTTAGAAATGTAACTACTTCGTTAACAATACTAAAAGTTACTTTTCTTTCTCTCATATCAAACACAGGTTGGCTTGTGGCCAAGAATGATCATCCTAAAAGCAGTGACAAATTTTCATTTTCTTTAATGTCCACAATTATGAAGTCAACCGGAAAAATTAGTGTTCCAACTTGTAACAAAACATTATCAACTACCCCCTACTATGTGTAGTGCATATCAGTCTGCTATTTGAATGGTAGTCGAGGTTGCTTTGTATTTCCCTATGTTCGATTTATGGTAGGGTCATTAAATTAACACTACACCCTAACTCACATAGAACATTCTCAAATTTAGTTTTTTCAATAAAGCACGAGATCAAGAAACTCCTTGGGTCCTTAAATATTGGAGGCAGTTAAGTCTGTATAATTGCACTATAGCTCTCCATGTGTTCACCTTTGTTAACACCCATCTCCTTCTTCTTATTCCATCTGCTGAATTTGTCATGAAAACCCCATCAAAACAATTAATTAAGAAAGGGTTTTCTTATCCCGCAAGCGTATGGAAAAAGACAGAGGTAGTAATAAATTGATCCACAGGGAGGACTTCCATGTGAATTATCTGAGTCATGGTTCTATAAGTTTAGCTAATTGGAATTTTGGGGTTGATTAAGATAAAAATTGCAATAAACAATAAAGAAGGCAAATGATGGATATTGTTTCTTGAAACTCGGTTTCACCCAAGTGGTTAAGGCTAATGTTTGAATAACGATTTTCAAGATAAAATAAGGTTTAACACGGTTGAAATACTACCCAACTAGCATCCTAATTCGGTAATACTTCTAGAATACAAATGAGGTACTGTATTCACCTAGGATTAGTGAGTAAACATGGTTCTATGTAGGCTACCTACACAGATAATCAATCATAATTCAACCCCGGGCCCCAAGATTCCGATCACGTGAGACTAGAAGAAGATAGCCCGATTTCTCACACGCTAAAGATCGGTGTAGGGATATGAAACTTATATACACGACTGAATTTAATATCGTCTACCTCAACCGACGTCCCATAGACTCTATTCTTCCTCTTAGTAGAGCTTCTCCTCATAGGTCTTCCTTCTACAATTGGTAGACCAAACCCTAACCCTAGGTTACCGAACCCAAATCAACTCAACAATCAATAAATCAAACATCGACCCCCAAGCTCGAGCTACTCGCTTGCTTCAGGAAATAATTAGAGCTACTCATGATCCATCAATAAAATCCCAACAAATAACATCATTAAGCAAAAATCACAAATAAATGAAAATAGAGAGAGATAGAGACAAGAAATGCTTAGTAATAATAATAATTGGGAAATCTTCGGTGAATGTTCAAGGTTGTCACTCCCTTGGAATATTCTTACAAGTTTCCATCGAAACCCCTAGTTCTTCTCTTGAAGAGGGAAGAACCCTAGAAAAATGCTGAAGATTCTAAGTGATGAATTAAAGCTAAGGCAAAAGTTGTTAAGTGAGAGAGGGAAGGGGTATTTATAGACTCCCCAACCCTGCTCATGCAAAAAGACATAAAATTAAATGACCATTGAGTAATGGCATAATAGTAAAATTACAGATGAATCCAAAGGGTCATCAGTTGTTGAATTGAGCCCCTCATATCTGCTCGACTCGGTCTTCTCGTGAAAAAATGGGAAACTTTCATACGGAATTAGCTCTTGGTCTGAACACAAAAGTTGTAGATCTTCATTTCTCCGTGGTGTGGGATCTTGAGTTGCTCGAATCGGAGTTTGAATGAGAAAGTTATGACCAAAATACGAAAAGTCATGCACTCGACCAGGGGCAATACCAACCCAAATACCGGACCGGAGGAGGCCGAAACCAGACGGGCTGCCGGTCGGTATTGGAGCACGCAAGCAGCTATTGGACCAACTGTCGGACCGGCTACCGCCTGGTACCTGGTTTGATTGCGCCTACTTTTCGCCCGCCGCCTGCATGTCGGCCTTGCAACGTGTTCTCCTTGTTTTTCCATCGTTGTTTTGGACATTTTTCTCTCGTCTTCTTGACAGACTCTAATTCTAACTCTAAAATACTGCAAGTGTAGGGGTGTAGATGTATATAGCGGAAGTTAAGGTCGATCCATAGAGAATGAGGTTAGGTAGTTCGATACCCTAATTATCTAGGATTATCCTAACTAGATACTAGAATTTGGAAAGAGTTGCTTATAACTAAACAATATTGCATATAATCTATTAAACGAATTAATTAACAAGAATTGATTTCCAATCGAAGAGAATGTATTCTAGGGTGTCGATTTCAGATATTACTTTGATGAATGACTAACCTAATAACTATAGACTTTTAAACCAATTTTATATTTATTGGACGGCACTAATTTAACCTAATCCTTCTCTCAAAGCGACTAAATCGTAGATTGATTAGAATAATTAATCTCTCGAGTCAATTGTTCCTAACAACTCCTAAAAGCCCCTTAACCCTTTGCCCACACGATCATAGACAATCGTGCTATGTGTTATCCTCTGTTAACAATTCCTTTCTCTCGAAGCGAAATCGTTAATCAAGTAAATTAAACCTAATTGGCCAGATTAAATTCAATTATAAAAATGAAACCAAACACAGAGCTAAACATTTTAAACTGGAGTCTATAGTTCAAAAGTAACAATGAAAACATCATTATAAAATCTTACTTTCTATCCCTAAAACACAACGATGTTTAGTTACTCATGTTTATAATCGAAAGAAACAATAATTCATAGACAAACATGGTTCAATGATAAAAATAAACAAAGAAAGAATAAACCCCGAATCTTGAGTAATCAGTCTTCGTCGCGTCTTGCTCGTTGATCCTCGCTCCCAAGTCTCATACTTGATAGTATGTAAAAAATTATGAGTTCCTTTGATGTTCTCCTTATGATTTTCTCCTTATAATCTTTTCCTCATAATCTTCTCCTTGTGGCCTCGTTTTATAAGTTGGGGACAAATCTTGGAAGATATCGGGCTAAAATCCTCTTTAAATTAGGATTTGGACATAAAAAAATCGACAAGGAAACGCGGCCGCGTGCATGTATGACGCGGTCACGTTGAACCTAACCCAAAAAATGCTTAAAACGAGTGACTTTGGCATGACCGTGTCGAGTTTGACGCGACCGCGCGCGTACATGGCCAGGCGAGTTTACAGGTCTAACTTCCAAGCCATTTTTTAGGGTCTTCCATTCATTTTTGGGCTTTATCTCTTTCAGGCAAAGTTGTATCCATTTGAATCAGATTTCTAACGCCACCAATTTCACCTCAATGGAGTTGAAAATCTCAAGATATGGCCAAAATACTTGAGGTGTGACAAGTTGACAGAAAACTTCACTTTCGGGGAACTTTCTGGCGTGACCGCGCCCAACGTTCTGCTACACACTCTTGAATTTGTCCACTTTTAGCGCAACTTGACCCATCTTGTCCCTTCTTCGACTTGTTTCTTCATGTATCTCATAAAAACTCCTTTTTAGCCTGAAAATCTTGGAAACACTACAAACCAAACCAATATAATTCAAACGGTCCAATATATCAAATACGAATGATTCTCGACCAATTATACATGCAAATGTTACAAAATACATACGTAAATAGACCTAAATGCATGCAAACACAACGTGTATCACTTCTCTACCGACCCCTTCACAACTTTTGTTTATGACTCGATGATCTTCAAGTCGGGCTTTGGTGGGGTCCATTTCGGGCCCGTTGGTGCCTTATTTTGTGGGTCGGAATGGGGAATTGCGTGCAATTGATCTTCTTTCTTTCCCGGATTTTCCTAACATTCAAAATACAACTCAAAAACACTCAAGAGTGCATTGAATCATATCAAAAAGGAAATAAGGTAAGGAAATGCAATAAAACACAAAATCGCACTTGAACATGATAAATGCTCGCAATTATCATAAAAATATGAATGTGAAATATGCAAAAAAAAAAAAAAACAAAAATTTTCATGTTCATTAACCGTTTCTTTAACTTTATTTGCATATCGAGAAATATACTTTCACACACTTGCAAAACAAACGTTTGGATTAGCATTCAAGGAACACAAAAATTAGGATTTGGCTATTTAGCCCCTTTTTTGTAATTCGATTCCTTGGCCCTTCACTCTAGAAATTGCCTCGTCGACATCCTTCTTAATTCTGATTGTACTCTCCTACTTCACTTTCTTTCTTCTGTCTTTATTTATTATTATTATTTTTTTTATGATGATGATGTGCATATCATACTGTCTTCGCCGACTAACCTACATGGGTCACCAACAAGGACAAAAATATCGATGTTTCAATTTTACGAAAATATCGGAGAAACATCAGTATCGGCGAAAATATTGGTACAAGTTTAAAAAAATATTGGAAAATATATTTAAAATTTATAAATTTAACACGATACTATTAAATTTTTTAGAACTAACTTAAATAGACATTTTATCTTAAAATATTATAGAAATGAACATGTTTACAACTAACTTACAAATATAAAACATTATAAACATTGTCCGGCAATATGATAACATTTTAAAGTTTTTTCATTCAACATTACTACTTACTAGTACAAAAAAATTATATTAAAAATAAAAAAAATTAATAAAATATTTTTAAAATATTATAACCAACTTTAATACATAAATTCATTTTAAAATCATAAAAAAAAAAATATATTTACAAGAAATACACGTTGTCTAGCATTATAATATAAATTCATAATTTGTAATACAAATATGATACATTACTGTTATCAATTTTTTATAAAAGATATTGAAATATTAAAAACAACAAAAGATTGTTAAAAAGAAAAAGAAAAAGAAACAAGTAAAACAGTAAAACATGTATTGCTAAAAGGAAAAAAAAAATGGTAAAATTTAGGCGTAATCAAAGTGGGTCCACAAATATCTTGCAGAACAAAGCTTCTGCCGAAATATAGGCTACAATGTTGGCAAATGCAATAATTTTGATAAACTCAACGAAATTTTGTCGATTTCTGGACAAAATTAAAAGGCCATCGTGTTTCTATTTCAGTTGGGCGGGTTTAGCGAGATTTCGTTGAAATTTCACGAAATTTTTGTCGATGGTCACCAATGACTTAATTTGGGCCCCCATATTGCCTATATTACAATTCAGCTCCATAATTCGGCCTTCCAATTTAGTTTATCCGGACCTCATCTTTCTCGTTTCTCGCTCTAGTTCATTCACAAAGGAGTCACGACCTCTTCTAGGCTGGCCTTTTTTAGTTCTTCAATCATGCTGTTATTCACCGGAAATCTGGGCGATGGATGCAGAGAATTTTCCGGACTAGAATAAGACAAGTTTGGATGGTTCCACATCCCTAGATTTATAGCGGTTTCCTGACAACACTAAAAAATAACTTTAGTACAACTGCAAGTATACGACGCAACTATAGCTAGCAGTGAGCAAGGTTCATCCCACAATGATCGAGGATTCAAGCTTATTAAGTACTGTAATTGTAATAATCTAGTTTTATCTAGACAATCAAATAGTGACATATGTGGTGTTGAATGCTGAAATAAAAAGACTAATTAACTAATTTTGAAATAGCAAACAAGCGACTAAAGAAGAACCAAATTAAGAGATTTATCCTAGGATTCAATTTCAACTATGATTCCCCTATGATTAATTACCTAAACTATTTAGACCCTTAGACCAAGTTCTAGTTTTTATAGGTGATCACAAACTACGTTAACTCTCCTCTTGGACCTTGCTAACATGTAGGTTACGCATAAATAATTATGGTCCCCTACCAACTACCGTATATGTAACTCCTAAAAAGACACAAGATTAATTCCCTACGTAAATACCTCAACGTCTCGATTATTATTAAATATCTATGCTACGTGTTGTAAGCCTATTAATAAACCTCTCCTCTCGAGCGTCGATTTATTAAGTCTAATTAAGTCTAACAATTTGCCAAATTATCAAAATAAAAATTAAAATAAACACATAGATAAAACATAGAACGAAGTCTAAACATTCAAACCAATAATAAAAAAAGTCATCAAAGTTTACTTTCTAGCTCTAGAATATATGTAAAGACTAATCACTCATAATTGTAATTGAAAGAACAAAATATTCATAGACAAATATATTCTATTAATTTATAAATAAAAGTAACTAATAAAACCCAGAATCTTGAAGTAATCTTGATTCTAGCTCCCAAACTTGAATCATTCTTCTCTTGCTTGCTCTCTACTCTAAGGGATGAATTATGGTCTAAAATATGAGAATTGATGTTCAAGACAATAGCTCTAGGCCCCCTTTTATATTTGGCAACGAAAATATGAATTGAGGGTGAAAATCCTCTAAGAATCGGCCAAAAGGCGTCTATGATCGAAATTAAGTCATATGGAAAAAGTAATGGGTCGAGTGGCCCAAAAATACACTTCTTGTCCAATTTCAGAGTCATATTTGGAGGTCTTTCGGTCCGAATTTGCATTTGGCTATTTTCTGGTAAAGTTATAACTCTTTGTGTTAGCGTTCCGATGCCATTAATTTCAATTTATTTGGACATGTATATCTCAAGATATGAGTAAAATACTGAAGATGTATTAAGATGAGATTTAACAGTGTATTTCTCTCTTTTCATTGTTTCACCTCGTTTCCTGCTCTTTTCTTCTCCAAACTTCGTCCCAATGGACTTTTGACCCTAAAATCATACATTTTTGCTACAAAACAAGCACACATATTACTTGGTACAAGATAACACAATTCATCACAAAAATAGTCAATAAAACATGTGGTTGATACCTAATTTATCATCTATATGAGCCTAACAACATGCATAAAAGACGTGTATCATTGGCCATCTGATTCAGCCTGAAGTTCAGGTTGAAGTTTCTGTTGTTGATATTGTTCATGTAATAAACATCTTCAATCCCCCCATTCATACTGCCACTTAACTGCCCCACCAACAACATCTTGAGCTTACTTAATAAGTAGGCTCGATTGAACCGTCAAGGTTGCAATATTATCCAGCGCCCCCACTATATCCTTCTCAGAAACCTCCACAACTCTTCTAAACATGGATCTCTCCCCACGCCACTAGAAACTATTGGCTGCCATTTTCTCAAATATGGAAATTTCATCATGGCTTGACATGGCCTTAAGAGCGCCTCCAGATGAGGGCATCAACAATAATCTTAGTATGCCCAGATAGTTCGTTATAAAAATAACAGGCCTATTGGCCCTTCGGAAAACTGTGTTGCTAACACATTCTTAGAAGCTCCCAAAACCTCTCTCAAGTCTCGAATAGAGGCTCGCCATCAAATTGGCAGAACTATGTGATTTCGCTCTTCAATGTCAAGTTGCTGATTGTCTACGAATTCAACCACGTCTTTGCCTTATCCCTCGATAAGAATGGGAACATGCAAAGTGTAATAGCATCATCTGAGGCCTCATTTATCTTGATTGTATTGCATATTTCCAAAAATTGGGCAAGTTGTCCATTCGGGTCCTCCATAACACTGCCTCCAAATTAGCTCCGTCGAACCATAGAAATAAGTGTGGGCTTGGGTTCAAACATGTTCGCTTGTACTGATAGCTTAGTAATACCACCAAAGTTGCAACTCACTACCGATCTAAAAATAATAAAAATTCAGAATTTATTAAAAAATCAGAACTAAAAAAATAAAATAAAAGTATCAATTAAAAATTAACAAAAATTAAATGCCTAGACTACACCAAACTAAATACCCTAATATTTAACTAGTTCCAAAAAACTAGTCCCTGGCAATGATGCCAGAAAATTGATTGCTCTTTTCTTTAACAATTATACTGCAAGTGCATAGTGTAGTTGCTAGTGTAGTATGAGCAATGTCATATCTCACAGAGACTAATGAAGATGTTTTAGTTAAATTACTACAGTGGTTTTAGTCCTGATATATCTAGGCCTATCAAAGAATGGTTGTGGTGTTCCTACTACTCGAACTTGACCCCTATATAAAATTGTTTGAACAATTAAAAGCAAATAATAAATACTGACAAATTTATAGATTAATTTTAGTTAATTAAAGTTATCCTAGGATTACAGATTTCTGAAACAATTGACAGATGCAAATAAAAGTAATTACCTTAATTTATGTCATTCCTATTATTATGAAACTTTGTTATGTGTATCTGAATCCCCCTCCTGGAGATACATAGGACATATACAAAAGACCAATCTCTCGGTTAAGCATGTGTATATGATTCCTAATTGAGCCTATGAAATATCTCAACCTCCCGGTCAATTGAATAATTGTGTTGTGTGTTGTTTGACCATCCATGTACTCATCTCCCGAGCTTTAGACACGGATTCATGTGCGGTAAATCTAGGTGATCAGTCTGAACCAGCAGAGATCATATCTTAACACATCAAACAATAGTATACGAAATGAAAAAAAGATAAAAAGATCAAAGTCTACTTTGTAATTGAATCAAACTATCTAAAACTCTAGAATATAAGAAGACTATTCTATGCTCAAATTAATAAAAAACAATTGTAACTAAATAAAACATCGTATTCAAACCAATAATATAAATACTACTTAAACCCAAGAGTGTTGATGGCGCGGCAACATGCTCCTCTCAAATGCTTCACTGCTACTCCTATGTTTCTCCCGATCTGCTCTCTACTCCTCTGTCATGCTCTTACAGCATGTCAAATTGGACTCTAATGTGTAAAAACGTATCTCTCTGAATGTAACTGAATGAATTGATGTATCAGAGCATTAGGATATTTATTGGGGTCCATATGTTAGGTTAAGTGGGAGAAAATTAGATGGGCCGAAAAACATGCATGAGGGTAGGGACTTTGGCTCGATCGAGCGGCGGTATATAGATTCCGGCTTGGTCGAGCCACAGCACGGCTCGGTTGAGCGACGACCTACCTTTTTATTCGCGAATCTTCTTCTTCATTTTGAAACAATTTAAGGTTATTTTCAAGCTCAATCACTTGTTGGGCATTTTCTTCACTTAGTTCTCCAATGGTACGTCACAATTAATCCAAATAAGCCCAATTTTGTACAAAAAAATGCTACAAAATCTACAAACACGTGAAACCCACACAACACATAAAAAATAAGGCCAACTAGTGTAATTTCGCATACTATGTATGAAAGATCTGTAAAATTATCAGTGATAAAAAAAGTGTAGAGGCTACCCCTTATCTGAAACACCAAATACCACTTTAATTGGTTTTATTTGTGTTGATTGACCAACATATTGGTAATTTGCTAAACTGTTTATGTATTATCATAAGGAAAACAGTGAAATCTTGAAGATCAAACAAGCACAACTCCTCTTGATACTTCATCAAATCATTTAGAGATAATAGTGCTACATGAAGAAGTTCATGAGTGTCTATGGCGAAAGATGCTAACTAGTAGCTCGAATTCTACCATTGAAGATATTGCGAAGACAATATAGTTTGTAACAAATCGATGAAACTAGGCTACATTCAAGGTGATAATATTAAACGCATATCAGTATAATTTTCTACAAATAACAACGACATGTTTGTCTCATGATTTATGTAAACTTAATGATGTGAAAATTTACAAAACTCTCATGATAGATGTATGTATCAAGGGAGATGTGTTGCACTATTTTTCCATTCGACCAAGACATATTTATTTTGACTGGGTTTTGTGAACCAGGTTTTTTACGGAAATGGATTCAGTGTAGTTTGGTGAAAAACTGCACTGAGTGCAGTGAATAAATAATGTGCTCTTCCCACCCCCAACACCCCTTCTTTTCCTCTTTTGTATTTAAAATATTTTTCATTGTTTTCTCTACCCTATAATATTCAAATGGATATTTTTGTTTTCGTCTTTTTTTTCTTTTTTCTATCATTTTTCCCCTTTTTTCTACCATATCCTCGTAGTTAATACACAAATAGATTATACACTATTTAATTGAATATATAGATGTAAAATTAAAGGTTAATATTATTTAATTTGCATTTACACACCAATCCAATAATATATAATACAAGCGGGTATTACCTACATATAAATGCAAAATCAAAAGGTTAATATTATTTTAATTTACATATATACACCGATTTAATATGGTATAATTTATGTCGAATTGTGTATGGGTATGATATAATTAATAGAGTTGTAACTGAGTCAAGTAGAGTACGTGGATATGCCTCCTCCATGCTCCATATGTGATTCAGATGGGGTCTGGATAATACTCGTCATGTAATCGGGTTACCCGCGCGAGGTAACCGGAGAATGCGGTTAGCATATAAAGAAAAAATACATAAATAATGTATATTATGTATATATAGAATATCTAAAATGATATAATAAATCATACTCTTCCGTTCCGACCTAATTTTCCTATTTTAATCGGGCACGGAGGTTAAGAAAAAACAGATTTTGTGGAATATTTGACTTTTTTAAAGGTGGAGATTTTGAGGGTGGAGATTGCGAGAAAAAATTGTCATTTATGAGTTGAAAAGTTGAGTTGGGACCGAAAAGGAGAGTAGACAAGTTAGAGCGGGACCGAGGTATTATATATTATATATAATAGAAAATGTAATATTTATGGTTTTTATATGTTAAAAAACATATTATGGATAAAATATATTGGATATATTACTAATTATATAATGCATAAAATACACACACACACACACACACACATATATATATATTTGCACAATGGGGTAGGCAGATAGAGTAAACGAGTCATATAATATACGTATGCTACCCTTCTCGATAGGTGAATAGAGTTAACGAGTCATATAATACACGTATTATACCTACCCGATTACTAAAATGTCGGGTTCGGATAATACTCAGTCGTATTTTCCGAATACTTACCTGATTACAGCGATTAAAGTTGGCATCCGTGACTAACCCAATTTCAAGCTTTAAGTATTGTGCAATCTATGACTATATAAAAAAATAAATTGTTTTTTATATGTACACTGATTTTTTATATACTAATAAATTTATAAAAAGTAAAAATACAAAAGGCAAAATAGGAAAAATAATCAAGAAAGAAAGATGATAAAGGGACTGAGATAGCTTTCATTAACTGCACTAGGTGCAGTTTTTTCACAAACTGTACTGAATCCAATTCCGTTTTTTACAAGACAACAAATTATGCATCATTTTACTTTTTGACTTGGCACAAAGTGGAGAGGTTATGCACCATTTCACTCATTGATTTGACATAAAGGAGAGTATTGAAGGAAAATATAATTGATGTGCATTAAAAAAATAAAAATGATGAAGGGAAATGTAGGAATTCACCAAACATTATGTAATTTTTTTAGGAAAACATTATGTAATTGTGAAATCATTGTATTTGATATCCTATATAAATGATGTTTGATGAATAAGATAATCATAATTATTTTAAGGCAAAAACTTGGGTGCATAAGATGCACCATAGTGTTATTGTACACCTTGTGGGTCCCATCGGTTCAGTCCAAAAAAACGCGCGGTTCAGACCGGTTCGAACCGGTTCAGACCCGCGCCAATTATTATTATATTATTATTGCGCGCGCGCATATGTTTTATATTTAATGGTCTGTTTGTTGAACACTAAAAGCAAGTGGTCTGGTGGTATTTAATACAGTTTTAAATATCTCAACCTTGAGGTCAAGGGTTCAATTCTGTTTGCATCTTTTTTCCTTCTTCCTTCATTTTGCCCTTTAATTTTTTCCTATACTGTCATACATCATAATATACACCGTATCGAAATATTAAATATATTTCCTATACTGTCATACATCATAATATACACCGTATCGAAATATTAAATATACTGTGAGTATTGTAAGTTGGAAAAATAAATATTTCGCAGTATGAAACAAAAATTAACTAAAACAACATATACTGTCAGGCATCACAACGTACACTGTATCGAAATATTAAATATACTGTGAGTATTGTAAGTTGGAAAAAATAAATATTTCGCAGTATAAAACAAAACTTAACTAAAACAACGTATACTGTCATGCAACATAACGTATACTACATCGAAATATTAAATATACTGTCAGACTTTATAACATATACTATGCTCGAAATTTGAATATACTGTTGGTGAAAAATAAAAAGGTGGTGTTCATATACTCTCAGACTTTATAACATATACTATGCTCGGAATTTGAATATACTGTTGGTGAAAATAACATATACTATGCTCGGAATTTGAATATACTGTTGGTGAAAATAACATATACTATGCTCGGAATTTGAATATACTGCTGATAGGGATAACCCGATCACTTCGGGTCGGACTCATACTTTGGCCCACTGACTGGCCCAGCACGCGTAGGCCCAGCAGGTCCGAAAACACGCGTCGATCCAGAAGCATACGCTGGCCCAACTTATGGCCTGTTCCGCGACTCAAGGCCCATTCCCAACTGCCATGCAGATTTTGTGGGCCAGATTATAGGGATTTAGTTAGGGTTTTGATTTGATAGTATAAATATGAGGAAAGAACTCTGAATTAGGGTTCGCACTTCGCATTCTGGAATACGCACTGTAAACTCCACGTTCTAGTAAAAAGGAACAACTCGGCGATTGCCGTTTTCTGCCCGTGGACGTAGATCTCCGGATCGAACCACGTAATTCTTGTGTGTTCTTATATTGTTTACGTAGATTCTTGTTTAATTGTGTGGTTACCGGATTGTGCATTATCAAATTGGCGCCGTCTGTGGGAACCATAACCGCCGCCGCCAGGCCGCACTACGCCGTCTCGGCATCATAACCGCCGCCGCCAGGCCGCCCTCCGCTGTCTCGGCATCATCAACGCTGCCGCCAGGCCGCCCTCCGCCGCCTCGGAACCATAACCGCCGCCGCCAGGCCGCCCTCCGCCGTCTCGGCATCATAACCGCCGCATCCAGGCCGCCCTACGCCGTCTCGGCATCATAACCGGCGCCGCCAGGCCGCCCTCCGCTGTCTCGGCATCATCAACGCCGCCGCCAGGCCGCCCTCCGCTGCCTCGGCATCATAACCGCCGCCGCCAGGCCGCCCTCCGCTGTCTCGGCATCATCAACGCCGCCGCCCTCCGCTGCCTCGGCATCATCACCGCCGCCGCCAGGCCGCCCTCCGCTGTCTTGGCATCATCACCGCCGCCGCCAGCGTCCACACCGCCGAGCCTCCCAAGACCGGCCTCGATCCACCGCCACTCGATCCTCATCCAATTCCGGGTAATACAATTACTGTTCATGTTGATGAGTCTGTTTATCTGGAGCGTGTGAAATTCTTCAAATCTTACACTATGAATGTTCAAATCTACTGCTGATAGAGATAGAATAACTCGTTCCAATCATGCTGGATTGCAACACGGCCGTGTCACACAAACGACACGGCCGCGTCAAAATCATGCTGAGGAACTAGTTTTTTGGTTCAACAGCAACACGGCCGTGTCACGAAAACGACACGGCCACGTCAATAAGTTTCTCAAAACGAGAAACCATGCTGGATTGCAACACGGCCGTGTCACACAAACGACACGGCCGCGTCAAAATCGTGCTTAGGAATCAGTTTTTTGGTTCAACAGCAACACGGCCGTGTCACGCAAACGACACGGCCGCGTCAATAAGTTCCTCAAAACGTGAATCCATGCTGGAATGCAACACGGCCGTGTCACACAAACGACACGGCCGCGTCAAAATCATGCTTAGGAACCAATTTTTGGTTCAACAGCAACGCGGCCGTGTCAGCCTTAGAACACGGCCGTGTCATAATCATTTCTCAAACACCAATTGAAGAGGTTATTCGCGGCCAACCCCTGGCTCCTGCCATATCTGCGCCGTCATGCCGCAGCATCTCCGGTGGACTCCTCCCCGTCTCAGTATTGGGGAATAGACACACCGAGGTCACACCTTCTACGGCTGAGGCTGGGATAACCCGATCCGTCCGGGGAGATTCGCGTCTCCGGACAATTAAATCTCTCCCCCGATCCGTCCGGGGAGATTCGCGTCTCGTCTCCGGACAATTAAACCTCCGTCTTCGGACAATTAAATCTCTCCCCCGATCCGTCCGGGGAGATTCGCGTCTCGTCTCCGGACAATTAAACCTCCGTCTCCGGACAATTAAATTTCTCCCCCGATCCGTCCGGGGAGATTCGCGTCTCGTCTCCGGACAATTAAACCTCCGTCTTCGGACAATTAAATCTCTCCCCCGATCCGTCCGGGGAGATTCGCGTCTCGTCTCCGGACAATTAAACCTCCGTCTTCGGACAATTAAATTTCTCCCCCGATCCGTCCGGGGAGATTCGCGTCTCGTCTCCGGACAATTAAACCTCCGTCTTCGGACAATCAAATCTCTCCCCCGATCCGTCCGGGGAGATTCGCATCTCGTCTCCGGACAATTAAACCTCCGTCTTCGGACAACCAAATCTCTTCCCCGATCCGTCCGGGGGGATCCACATTGGCAATGTCCATGTCGTGTTCCCGAACACCCGATAAAGAAGTTCTTATTTCTGGTTAATTATTTACGGCCTCCGAGCCAATATTCGGCGCTCCGGCGTTGAGATTTAGCGAGCCCAACGACTCGGCTGCGGAGTAGACCTCGGCCAGACTACTACACTCCGGTGTTCCTTTCATTTTGGCCAGACTATTACACTCCGGTGATCCTTTTACCTCGGCCTCCGGATTCTCCACCGGGGTAGCATCAAGCACATCATCCCCCCTTCACCTCGGCCAGACTACTATCTTCTTCCGCTACACTTTATTGCTTTTGGGGAGATCACGGTCTCGCTATCACTTCGGTGGCATTCATCCTAGTTTGATTCAGCCTCCACAGACTCTGAACATCCAAAGACACTGTGGCTCGCCAGCGACCACGACTCATCTTCCCTACAGCTCCACCCCGGTTACAACCGAATCGCCCGAATAAATACGGGCTCAGTCCGGTTTATGGCGCCGCCAATCACATCAACCTTACTCTTCGCCAGGAAGATTTAAATCACACTCCGGTGTTCCTTTCATTTTGGCCAGGCTACTGCACTCCGGTGTTCTCTTTACCTCGGTCATAATACTACACTCCGGTGTATTCTCCACCTCGGCCAGGTTATTACTCGGTATATCGGCTATATGTCTTGTCCACTTCGGCTCAGCCCGACTCCGAGTCTACAGACTTTTCCGCGGAGTGCCCAGGGACGCGGATAGACTTAGTCCTCCATGAACACTTCGGCCCGCCAGCGACCACGGTTCCTCCTACTTACGATTCCACCCCGGTGACAACCGAAGCTCCTACCTCACTTCGGCTGGGGGGGGGGGCATCTGATAGGGATAACCCGATCACTTCGGGTCGGACTCATACTTTGGCCCACTGACCGGCCCAGCACGCGTAGGCCCAGCAGGTCCGAAAACACGCGTCGATCCAGAAGCATACGCTGGCCCAACTTATGGCCTGTTCCGTGACTCAAGGCCCATTCCCAACTGCCATGTAGATTTTGTGGGCCAGATTATAGGGATTTAGTTAGGGTTTTGATTTGATAGTATAAATATGAGGAAAGAACTCTGAATTAGGGTTCGCACTTCGCATTCTGGAATACGCACTGTAAACTCCACGTTCTAGTAAAAAGGAACAACTCGGCGATTGCCGTTTTCTGCCCGTGGACGTAGATCTCCGGATCGAACCACGTAATTCTTGTGTGTTCTTATATTGTTTACGTAGATTCTTGTTTAATTGTGTGGTTACCGGATTGTGCATTATCAAATTGGCGCCGTCTGTGGGAACCATAACCGCCGCCGCCAGGCCGCACTACGCCGTCTCGGCATCATAACCGCCGCCGCCAGGCCGCCCTCCGCTGTCTCGGCATCATCAACGCTGCCGCCAGGCCGCCCTCCGCCGCCTCGGAACCATAACCGCCGCCGCCAGGCCGCCCTCCGCCGTCTCGGCATCATAACCGCCGCATCCAGGCCGCCCTACGCCGTCTCGGCATCATAACCGGCGCCGCCAGGCCGCCCTCCGCTGTCTCGGCATCATCAACGCCGCCGCCAGGCCGCCCTCCGCTGCCTCGGCATCATAACCGCCGCCGCCAGGCCGCCCTCCGCTGTCTCGGCATCATCAACGCCGCCGCCCTCCGCTGCCTCGGCATCATCACCGCCGCCGCCAGGCCGCCCTCCGCTGTCTTGGCATCATCACCGCCGCCGCCAGCGTTCACACCGCCGAGCCTCCCAAGACCGGCCTCGATCCACCGCCACTCGATCCTCATCCAATTCCGGGTAATACAATTACTGTTCATGTTGATGAGTCTGTTTATCTGGAGCGTGTGAAATTCTTCAAATCTTACACTATGAATGTTCAAATCTACTGCTGATAGAGATAGAATAGCTCGTTCCAATCATGCTGGATTGCAACACGGCCGTGTCACACAAACGACACGGCCGCGTCAAAATCATGCTGAGGAACTAGTTTTTTGGTTCAACAGCAACACGGCCGTGTCACGAAAACGACACGGCCACGTCAATAAGTTTCTCAAAACGAGAAACCATGCTGGATTGCAACACGGCCGTGTCACACAAACGACACGGCCGCGTCAAAATCGTGCTTAGGAATCAGTTTTTTGGTTCAACAGCAACACGGCCGTGTCACGCAAACGACACGGCCGCGTCAATAAGTTCCTCAAAACGTGAATCCATGCTGGAATGCAACACGGCCGTGTCACACAAACGACACGGCCGCGTCAAAATCATGCTTAGGAACCAATTTTTGGTTCAACAGCAACGCGGCCGTGTCAGCCTTAGAACACGGCCGTGTCATAATCATTTCCCAAACACCAATTGAAGAGGTTATTCGCGGCCAACCCCTGGCTCCTGCCATATCTGCGCCGTCATGCCGCAGCATCTCCGGTGGACTCCTCCCCGTCTCAGTATTGGGGAATAGACACACCGAGGTCACACCTTCTACGGCTGAGGCTGGGATAACCCGATCCGTCCGGGGAGATTCGCGTCTCCGGACAATTAAATCTCTCCCCCGATCCGTCCGGGGAGATTCGCGTCTCGTCTCCGGACAATTAAACCTCCGTCTTCGGACAATTAAATCTCTCCCCCGATCCGTCCGGGGAGATTCGCGTCTCGTCTCCGGACAATTAAACCTCCGTCTCCGGACAATTAAATTTCTCCCCCGATCCGTCCGGGGAGATTCGCGTCTCGTCTCCGGACAATTAAACCTCCGTCTTCGGACAATTAAATCTCTCCCCCGATCCGTCCGGGGAGATTCGCGTCTCGTCTCCGGACAATTAAACCTCCGTCTTCGGACAATTAAATTTCTCCCCCGATCCGTCCGGGGAGATTCGCGTCTCGTCTCCGGACAATTAAACCTCCGTCTTCGGACAATCAAATCTCTCCCCCGATCCGTCCGGGGAGATTCGCGTCTCGTCTCCGGACAATTAAACCTCCGTCTTCGGACAACCAAATCTCTTCCCCGATCCGTCCGGGGGGATCCACATTGGCAATGTCCATGTCGTGTTCCCGAACACCCGATAAAGAAGTTCTTATTTCTGGTTAATTATTTACGGCCTCCGAGCCAATATTCGGCGCTCCGGCGTTGAGATTTAGCGAGCCCAACGACTCGGCTGCGGAGTAGACCTCGGCCAGACTACTACACTCCGGTGTTCCTTTCATTTTGGCCAGACTATTACACTCCGGTGATCCTTTTACCTCGGCCTCCGGATTCTCCACCGGGGTAGCATCAAGCACATCATCCCCCCTTCACCTCGGCCAGACTACTATCTTCTTCCGCTACACTTTATTGCTTTTGGGGAGATCACGGTCTCGCTATCACTTCGGTGGCATTCATCCTAGTTTGATTCAGCCTCCACAGACTCTGAACATCCAAAGACACTGTGGCTCGCCAGCGACCACGACTCATCTTCCCTACAGCTCCACCCCGGTTACAACCGAATCGCCCGAATAAATACGGGCTCAGTCCGGTTTATGGCGCCGCCAATCACATCAACCTTACTCTTCGCCAGGAAGATTTAAATCACACTCCGGTGTTCCTTTCATTTTGGCCAGGCTACTGCACTCCGGTGTTCTCTTTACCTCGGTCATAATACTACACTCCGGTGTATTCTCCACCTCGGCCAGGCTATTACTCGGTATATCGGCTATATGTCTTGTCCACTTCGGCTCAGCCCGACTCCGAGTCTACAGACTTTTCCGCGGAGTGCCCAGGGACGCGGATAGACTTAGTCCTCCATGAACACTTCGGCCCGCCAGCGACCACGGTTCCTCCTACTTACGATTCCACCCCGGTGACAACCGAAGCTCCTACCTCACTTCGGCTGGGGGGGGGGGGGCATCTGATAGGGATAACCCGATCACTTCGGGTCGGACTCATACTTTGGCCCACTGACCGGCCCAGCACGCGTAGGCCCAGCAGGTCCGAAAACACGCGTCGATCCAGAAGCATACGCTGGCCCAACTTATGGCCTGTTCCGTGACTCAAGGCCCATTCCCAACTGCCATGCAGATTTTGTGGGCCAGATTATAGGGATTTAGTTAGGGTTTTGATTTGATAGTATAAATATGAGGAAAGAACTCTGAATTAGGGTTCGCACTTCGCATTCTGGAATACGCACTGTAAACTCCACGTTCTAGTAAAAAGGAACACCTCGGCGATTGCCGTTTTCTGCCCGTGGACGTAGATCTCCGGATCGAACCACGTAATTCTTGTGTGTTCTTATATTGTTACGTAGATTCTTGTTTAATTGTGTGGTTACCGGATTGTGCATTATCAACTGCTATGCTCGGAATTTGAATATACTGTTGGTGAAAATAACATATACTATGCTCGGAATTTGAACATATACTATGCTCGGAATTTGAATATACTGCTCGGAATTCGAATATACTGTTGGTGAAAAATAAAAAGGTGTTTTTAAGATTCGAACCCACGCACTGAAGGGTATAATGTCACGCCTTTACCAACTAAGTCAGCGCCTGTTTTGTAATTCCAAACACACCTTAATATATATATATCACGCGCGCAATAATCTTAAGTGGGCCCCACAAGGTGTACAATAACACTAATGTGCATCTTATGCACATGAGTGTTACTCTTACTTTAAATCTTTTTTCTTTCTTTTTTTGAGCTTTCCCTACAACATGTATAACAACTATACAAATTTCTTTTTTCTTGACTCAAAGATACGGTAGGAACAAAAAGTGTAAAAATTATGAAAATACGAAATAAGACGATAAACGAAAGAGAATTCGTGGACAAATGTGGTGAAACTGCAAAAGGCGCAGACAAAAACAACATACCCCTTAAGCTGATAATTCGAATAAAAGAGAACACAAGGAATTGGCAATATACGTGGTCGAGAAAATCTCCTCTCGGACATGGAAACTTCGTGGCAAAACATGTGGATGCCCTCATTCGCAACAATTTGCAGACGAGGTAAAAAACTCAAAAATCTCAACAAGGCTATGCAGTAAATTGCTGGAGCATTCAAATGGCTTCCGTCCCTCTCGGCTGTTCTTTGCCTCTGCAAACACTGTATTTCCGTTCCCAGCAACAGAATCTTTCCGCCGCCGTATGTTGCTGTGCTTCTACAGCTTCAACTCCGCACGGTCTCACCGAAACCAGAAGCACCACTGGCACTGAGACCGCAGCGCAAAGCTTCAAGCCAATTGTTGTCCACGGTGATCCGCCCACTTTTGTCTCTGCCCCTGGCCGCCGAATCGTCGCCGGTATGACTGCCCCCTTTTTTTGTTAGTTGTAGCATTGTAGCGAGCAGTTTACGTGCATCAGTTATGGCTATGACGGATGTTGTTTATCGTCATGAGTCAATAGATCATGTTTATTATTTTTTTGGCTAAGCGTACCTGGTGGCCTCGTGAAGTCGATAAATTCGTGTAATCATAGTCTACACGGTTTAATTTGTTTGGTGAAAAGCAGCTATGATTATACTAATTACTTTTTGAATTTGGGTATAAACTCATTTCGCCTGTCTTTTAGTACATTTGCTACATAGTTGATTCTAATTCTTCAGACTACCGGTTCATTGGCAAAGGATCACTCTACGATGTTTCATTGTTGCGTACGAAGTAAATCAGACTGTCCTATATCTCGGTCTCTCTAACTTGCTCGTACGGAACCAATGTCAAAAAGATTGTAAGCCTCAGTCATTTACAACCGTGTGTGAAGGATTCCTTGAAAGGATAAGGACTTGTAGTTGATTTAATATTGAAGATTTGGTAGGATACTGAAGCTGATCTTGAAAAGTTTTTAGGACGGTAAGTGAAAAAGCGTGAATTAATTTCTTTAAGGTACAATTAAACCTAGGTTTTTATTTAGTTTTCCCTTTGATGTAGATCAGTGAGGTTAAGTAAATGATATGACACTGGTGTGTCGAACTTTAGTTGTCCACATGAAATTTATGAACACCTATAATGGGTTGCAAACTTGTCAAGCTCAAGTGCACTTGTAAAAAATTTTGAGGTCCTGCTAAACATTTAGTGGTCAAAGCACATGAGACCGAGCTCACTATCTAAATAAGATAATGTTTACACTAACTAGGAATATGCATCATTTTTTTGGAGCCATAGGAATATGCATCATTGAATGTACTATTTTGATTTTTTTTTTTTATTATTTGTACCATCCTTCAGTGTAGATGTATCATGTATGCTATGAATTAAAGTATCATATGCTTTGGAATTATCTCTATATTTTTTTATCTATCCTCTTGATTTCTAGTGAATAATATTGCTAATTAAATCACTAATTATATATTTATATTTTTGTTAAAAATAAAAATGAAATCTTGCAAGGTTTAAATACATTTTTGTGCTTGCACCTAAATAACTTGTGCTCACTTGAGCTCAAGTTAAGCCTTTTCAAGCTGGCGTGCCGCACCTCATACACCTAAAAATATATTAATCTTTAATGAATGCGACATTGGGCCTGTACATTGTTTAACGCCATAAACTTTCCGTCTAGTAAACTAACTTTGAAACGAATCTTGTAGTTAGATTCCAGTGGAATCAATGTCATTAATTTATAGGTTTAGAATCTGTGTACATGGAAGTATATTTTTCTATGTAGAAACAATAAAAAAGAATTTTGATCCTCTTGCATGATGACTTGAGGTACCCCACTTTGACCAATTCTTCTGTATACGGCTGATACAGAAGTCATCTAGGTTGTTTCACCTATCATAGGGAACTTAGCTAATCTATGATATCTATCAGAGCTTCCAAGTAACAATTTGGACAAGCTGATCCATCAAAGGCGCTTAATGATTGATTTCACATAGGTCACTTATTCTTTTTATCATTTTTTGGATATTTTTTATTTCCTGATTGATGGGCAATGAGTACTGAAAACGTTATTGCTCAAATGTATGTAGTATGTTTGCCTCTGCGTAAAGAAATTTGTGCTGGAAAAAAAAAATAATTAAAAAAAAATAATAATAATAATAATAATAAAAAATCTTAACAGTGTAATAAACAAAAACTTCGTCATAACTTAAAGTCTTTGTTTGTGTTACTTACTGTAGTCTCCTGATTTTCAGTTGGGGATTTGCATGGAGATCTTGACAAAGCTAGATATGCTCTTCAGATGGCTGGTGTCATGAGTACTGATGGTCAAGACATATGGACTGGGGGACAAACGGTATTCATCTGCTACTTCCTTCAACCTTTGTGAACATCATAATGCCCTTTTTAGTATATACATGCAGCACTCCAGAAATTGATGATTGTTAGTAGACCTTATATTGAAAATTTGCGTTCATGGCCAGGTATTAGTTCAGCTTGGAGATATACTTGATAGGGGTGAAGATGAAATTGCAATTTTGTCCTTGTTGAAATCATTAGATATACAGGCAAAAGCCAACGGAGGCGCAGTTTTCCAGGTGTGTGTTATGCTATTTGCATGCTTGTTTTAGTCTAAAATCTCATCTCCTGTTGTTTTTCGAAAGATCAAAGTGCAATAATTAATCTCAAAATATCCTCTTGTAATAGTTCACTGAGATAATTAATATCAACCCTGTTACTATTTTTTACTATACTATATTTCATTTCCTTTACTCATTTTAGGTGCAAGAACTAGACTGCATTTCAGTCTGTCTCTTCACAATTACTAACATGTCTCCTTGTCATATTTCTAGGTTAATGGGAATCATGAAACCATGAATGTGGAAGGCGATTTTAGGTATGCTGATTCGGGCGGGTTTGATGAGTGTGCTAACTTCCTGGAACACTTGGAGACCTGTGACCATAACTGGGAAAAAGCATTTGTTGGTTGGGCTGGCATATCTAGAAGATGGAAAGAAGATAATAACATGACACAAAATTCTTGGGATCCCTGGAGTTTGGTGAAGGTAATTTATGAATCTGGAATATATCATTGAATATCCTGAATTCTTGAAATTCTACGATACCAAAAGTTTGTGATAGTTTAGTTGACGGCTGTAACGGTAAATAATTTAGACTCCTTTGATACTAAGAGAGAAAATTCTAGTGCCACTAGCTAACTACTTATTAGAAGTATGCATTGGCTTGCCGCTTCTCTTTTAAGCAACAGGTAAGAAAACTAAAAGGGAATGGTCTAGGAGTTGCTATAACATTTAGGTTTTGTATCCTTCATGCATATGGTGAAACAATCGGGCTACAGAAAATCTTGTTGTAGTGAGATGTATAGCTTATACCTATTATGGCCTGATATGAAACGTGTGATCCTACTCTAAATTAGAAAGAGCATCTTTGCTCAGAAGGATATCCAACCCGCAACCCTCTCCTGTGCGATGTCTCAGAAGGGTTAGAAAGATATCTTTACCAAATATATCTTTTGTGATGTTAGCTTGTCAGATGGAACTTTACAATGAACTTTTCACTTTGGAGCAGATATGATTATTGCTATTTGTGATTAGTTTGGGCTTGAATTATTTGGAGCCATTGCTATAATTAGTTGAGGTGGTTTTACTGTGATACATATATATTAGCGGGTGTTTAGGATATCCGGAAAGTGAGAAACATTTTCAAGGAGAAGAACAATGATTGAGATTTCTCTAACCCTTGTTTCGTAAATTTTATGCAATAATAGTTGGTTCATTTGCTGATCAAGAGCAGCCCTTGTGAAACAAATATAATCATATTGGAACCTATCTTATACAGTGTCTTATCTTCTTTACCAAACTAGTTGAGCAGAGTTTATAAAACAAACCTCTTAGGAATACGTTAGCTTGCAACTAGAGAAATGAACAAGAGCATAAAGTTCAGTTGCCTAATTAATCTTTTGTGTGGTCCTCCTCGGCTTTCGTTATCAATGTAATCCGGTCAGCTTTGATTATCAGTAAATAAATAATGTGGCATAACGACATTATGTGTGAAAACTGAACTGGAATAGTAGATGCTTCTCTGATGCATTAGTTCAAAATAAGGAAAGTTTCATGTGTTTTTTAGGTTACCTAATGTTAATATTTCTTTTAACGTAGTAATCTGACTATTAGGACAGCGCCAGAAAGGAGTCATTGCAAGATCAATTCTCTTAAGACCGGGGGGTCCATTGGCATCTGAATTGGCACGGCATGCAGTTGTTCTCAAAGTCAATGACTGGGTGTTTTGTCACGGTGGCCTTCTTCCTCATCATGGTAATTATCATACTCTTTATTTCTGCAACTTGTTTTGTTTGACTTTGATCTGCTGGATCTTCTGTTTTACTTCAGTTGAATATGGCATAGAGAAGATGAATAGAGAAGTATCTTATTGGATGAAAGGCCTTAGCATCGATGATGATTATCCTCCCTTCATAGCCACCAGAGGCTATGACAGTGTAGTGTGGAGCCGTTTATACTCGAGAGACATGTCGGATTTGGAAGAATATCAGATCAATCAGGTTTGTTTAATATAGTGTTTGGGTTTTTGGTACTGTTGTGGCTCTTTGGTGGCATGGTGGCCCAACTCTGTCTCTAGATGGAAATTCCGGATTCACCCTGTATTGAACACTTAAAGCTCACCCGAGCATAAAGATCTGAATATCTCATGAACATGTTTTGGTAGGGTCTTCCTGTTAGCTCTCCTAATTATTTTTAAGCACATCTAATGAAACCCAAAACAATAGGCAGCACATCAAGCTTGGAGCTTTTCTTGTCCTTATAATTTGTGGACTTGATTCACTTATGACTTTCTTTTCCCGTTGTTTTTGTCTGATCTAGTTATATCTATTTGAAAGAGTGTATTTCCAGAATGATAAGTTGTGCTTGACGCTGCACTATCAATTGAATGCATACTTTGACTATTATTTCAATCTATTTCAACAGAACATGGTTGATCGTTTATTTGTTTTGAACCTTTGTAAGCAGTTAAGAGTTCTTATGTTTTGTTTCCTGTCAGATCCAACATATTCTCCACGAAACCCTTCAAGCAGTGGGTGCCAAGGCAATGGTTGTAGGACATACTCCGCAAGCTGCTGGAGTAAATTGGTAAAAGCCTTGAGTTTTTTTTTTTTTTTTAACTCCTTATTCCTGCAAAGTTTGATTTAATGAATGCCATCACTTGACACAGGCCTGAGTTTTGATTCATTTGAATCATACCTTCTAAAAGTTCTCTCAGTAAGTTGGTAAACTATATGAAAAGATGTAAGATAAAAAAAATATCTACCTTACAAATATACTGAAATACAAGAATGTCGACAATGATAGATGCAATATTAGCATGCATGAGGGATCTAGATGGCTATCTTGGCTTCATTTTTTTTTTTTTGTGTGTGTGTGTGTGTACGAATGATAAGACTTGTATTCAGATTGGAAAGTTGAGATTGATTGTCTATAAATTGAACTTGTTCGGTCTGGCTGCAGTGAATTCAACTGTAACATTTGGCGAGTTGATGTCGGGATGTCTAGCGGCGTTCTTGATTCAAGGCCAGAGGTAAATCATTCTTTCACTTCATTTCAACAGAATTATCAATTTTTTATAACATGTGATTATTTTCTGCATTTCCAAATTCAAAACATCCACGTACCCAACTTTAGTCAGTTGTACTTTATCCAAGGGGAAAAAGAAACTGTCGTCTTTCTAAACAAATAAACGTAAAACACAAATACATAAATTATAACGATGCATATAAGTTGTTTCCTTCAACTTGTAGTTTCTCTCTCCTTAACATGCTGCATGTAGAATTCTTGATAGGGTTCAGCCAAACAACTATAGAGCACATTCTTGTTTCTCGTTTTATAGGCATATGATAAAGTAAAGAACTCAAATTCTATGAAACATGGATATTTGATTTATATTGATGAAGAAAAGGCTGCACTGGGATGATTCCTGTCAGCGAGTGGTCCCAGCCAAAAGCCGAAAATGAAGAAACTCAAACTAATTTTCTGCCTGTCCTGCCTCTTGTAGTACACCCTTATTCGTATAATAGTTTCCCTAATATTATGAACCTAAATATTATGTCCAATGCTAATAATATGTCCCAACTTATATGCTAAAATTATGCCTTATTGATCTCCCCATGGTCCTCCTAAACCGAAAAGGAAATGCTTGATCAACTCTGTGGGCATATTTCTTCGAGCATCAGAGTTGAATGATCTATTAAAAATAGACGAGAATATTGTATTTCTCATGATTGGGATTTACTTACTTTTACCAGGTTCTAGAAATAAGAGAAGGTAAAGCCAGGGCAATCAGGAGCAGAAGAGATAGATATAGTGAGCTCCAAGTAGTTGATTATACATAGCGCAGGAGGTGTCCAGGTAATTCAAAATCCACATTGCATATATCACACTGTAGCTTATAATGTATCCTCTTTTCTCTTGCATGCTTCTTCCACGCATCACTTTTCCCTTTTATTCATTTGAAACAATGACCCTTTGCACCATAATATCTGAAATCATTGAATTCTGGTTAATTCACAACACTGGGATTAAAACCAAATATTTGTATAACATTCTGCTTATGGAGAAAATGTCTGCAACTATTGAGGAAACATTATGGTCATGACATTCATATTAATATATAGACACAATAGATGCATGCAGAGGTGAAGCTTAATTGCAGTCAGATTATGTGGAAATGGTGTGCAGACTTATAATTTTGGTAAAAGAATCAAGGGTTTCATCGATCCACGACTCAATGTATCTTTCAACAATGGTTTTACCTCAGCTCCGGGTTTCAATACTTAATCAAGGAAAGATTAAGCTCTCAAATTGAGTGTAATTGAATTATAAGTATCAGAAAATCTAATTAAGCGGAGTAAATTAGAACATGACCATTGCTAAAGTTGAAGCATTTGGAAGAATGTAGATGCTGTAGATTGATTTTGCTCAATGTCTAAGACGAGTGCAAAATCTGTTGACATTAAATCTTATTTTAAGGGTCCTAATTACACATCATCTAGAAAGAACCCCAAAATTAGTTTATTTGAATATGTGTCTTCCATGTTAGTGTATCATCTAATTTGCATGCATTCCATAAATTGGCCAAAATCAATAAAGGGTGTCACAAATAATGGTTATAAAGTAAGTATAAACCTTAGGTAAAAAGAATAATACATCTTTAATAAGAAAAAAGGGTAATCCTTTTGGAACATCCATAAAAGGAAAGACGAACTATGCTGTGGGAAGGAGCAAGTATATAACAATTTCTGTTTTAGCATTTTGATTTGAATATGATTTTCTAGCATTTCTTGTTCCAACAAACTAAACCTCACATGTCAACCTTGTTCATTAAATGTTTTTATTTTTATTTGTTCATGGTTTAGTCTACTACCCAGAGATCTCCAGGGGTCATTCTGATTGTTTGTACCAGGAGAACTCGAAATCAGCGACACTGAAAGAACATATTTTTTGTCGATATATACCGATATATATAGGGCATTGTGAATGAGCACAGCTTTCCTTAGTACCATGGAAATGACACCAAGAAAGTTTGCTATCTTATCATGGCCTCCTGAGATGAGTGCAATAGACACTCAATGTATCACAAAGTTGTGTATCATGTTTGTGTCATGCATAATTTTGTAAAATTGAAAACCACAAATTTTAGTTGTAAATAATTAACGCGTCGAAGTTTAATAGTAAAATGACTTTCTTGTAACTGTGAATGTATATTTGTTTTCTATGTTTCAAATCCAAAATCTTATTATAAAAAGAGTTCATTTACTCGTTTTACCTTCATCAAGTTGAGTACATTGGCAGTTTTGATTGGTGAAAATCAGTGAGTTATCAGTTACTCCCCACATATCGTTTTGGGCATGCATGGAGGTTTGATTTGATTCCATGTCGAATAACAAGTTATGAAAATAAAAAATTCATCAAAAAAATAATAATCCTGCAAACTTTCCCATGACTTTGACGTTATTGAACCCCTTCAAAATATTGCCGAATAGGTAGTATTATAAATAAAGAAAAGAAAAACAAAGGGAATAAGAAATGTGGGGACCACATGTTGGTCACTCACAAGGGTCAAGCGAAAATCCTTTTCATGCCACAGGCCGGCAGATAAAGGTATTCAGAATAAAACTAAAAATGGCTAATTAAAATAAAGCAATTACAAGACAAAGCCAATTTAGTGTAAATAAAACTGGAAATGACCGGTTCGGTTTGGAGAGAAGAACCAAAATAGAACTGTCGCCGAGCAAACTACAGAGGTCGAGCTCCTAATCATTTTGCTCTATGTCACGAAACCCGAGCGTGGGGGATTAGCAACGCTCCTCACATCGGTGTGAGTCTAAAAGTCCCTCTGAGGATTTCAATGCCTTAGCTCAGAGTCGTAAAGTCTCTAATTGTGACCCAACAACAAATTCCAGGACGTGTACACATCTCCAACACTAACCCAGTAGAGTCCAGCTGAACAAATCAAAGTCCGAAGGAGCAGTAGAAAATCAAAACAAAGGCGACAGGTTGACTTGGAATCAACATACAAACTCAGCTATAACAATAATATGTTCTACACAATAATCAATGATACCCAATTGAACAGAACCAAAAGGCAGGATTGCAAAATAATCCCAAAACACCGCATACGCAAAGCAACCCTGCTAAAAACAATGGAGGGACTGCCTCCAAACAAAACCCGGAATTGCCGGGCCAAGACGTTGGAAATATAGTCAATTCCATCAAATACCAACACATGATCACGACATGTAACCAACCCTGCTAAAAAAACAATGGAGGGACTGCCTCCAAACAAAGCCCGGGATTGCCGAGCCAAATAGTAAAGGAAATTAACCAATTGGACAGAATGGCAAGGCACGGCCTGCAATATAAAAAATCTCAGGATGGGAAGCCCTAAAATCCCCACCAAAAAACATATCCACCATTCCCAAGTGAGGTTACTATGGTGCTGGAGGATGAAGGGTCCCAGCAGCAAAACCGATCGAACCTCGGTAGAATCAGGCGGGGATGCTGACCGCCGTCGAGAGAAGTCCGGCGTTTTAATCTAAAGAAGAGTGTCCTGTTCGCAGCAGCCAAGCAAGAATCCGTGTCCAAGCTGGGCAACAGGACAACCCAACCCCAGAATCTGGGTAAAGAGAAGACGGGCCGCCGTCGTCGGAGAAGGCCCGACGTCGATAAGCCGAGAGAGGCCGCCGCTGGTACGGATCGGTGAGGTACTAACAGTCGCGAGTGAAGCCGGAACCAGGCAACCCAGTTCGCAGCAACCAGCTCAGCGCAGTGGAGACCTACCCACCGACCCGGTATAGAGTCGACTCACTGAGTTGACTCAGCAGAATCTGACTCAGTGAGCCCAAGCATGCGCGATGTCTAGGCGCCAACCACAGCCATCAAGAACGGCGAGGTTGTGATGACCTGTGAGCGATCCAAAACCATATCCAATCTGTCCTTGAATCGTGACCTCGAGAAACCACCCAGATCGCGGGCCCGAAACTTCAGACCGCCTACAAGAGATCTCGGAACTGAAACGCCGACCAAGCTGCAGCGTGACGACGGCTCAGGTGGCCTTCCATGGCGGAGAGGATATAACTGGACTCCCATGGGGGGCAAGAAAGGTCCAAATCTGCAGATCTGAATCTTCAACACAAGGAAGAAGAAGGCCTGGTAGTACTCCGGTGAGGCACGACGGAGGAAATCTAAGATCCTACAGGCCCCAAAAAGGACCAAATGACAGAGACGAAAGGCTTCACAGTGAAGTATTCAAATATGAAACCAAAAACTCAGACAAGTAGTCAAAAAGTTCCGTCCTAAAAATAATGAGATAAAAGCTAAAATCTGGACGAAATTGATTTAAAAACAGTAGAAAAAGAAGAAAAAGTAAATAAAGCGAAAATGAGAAGCAAAAGTTGGCCGGCGACTGCCGCCGTGGAAGATACACCTAGTTGCTGCTAGTGCGAGAGAGAATTACTAGAGAGAAAAAATCTGCGTAAAAAATGTTTGAACCCCTTCAAAATATTCATTTCACTTTCAATATATTATAGTTAATCAAACAATTTAGAGGGTGTTGGCTAAGCTTATAAGCTCCTCAAAACATTTTATAAGATATTTGAGAGCCTATAAACTCTTCAAATGTGTTTGACAAATTAGATGTAAGACAACTTATTAAAAAAAAAAAAAAAAAAGGTTCCTCTAGTCCATCTTATTTTTTAAGATCTTATAAGTTACATTCAAATTAAACGTACTACACATATATACACTCACACTTTACACGCTATACACATTTCACACACTACAAGCCATTCACATACACTTACACTACACACATCATACACATTTCATAGCTAAATTACTTTATTCAATTGCTAGCTTATAAAATCTTTTATCCAAACACTTTATTAACTTATAAGTTCTTAACAGATTGCATCTTATAAGTTCTTTGAACAACTTATAAAATATTGAAGCTTATAAGATGTTTGAAATAAATTTAGTCAAACACCTCTAGGTGAAGATTCATTTGACATATAGAAAAAAGAAAAAACGGAATCGTGTGAGTTTCAAATATATAGAGAATACTTATTTGACGTTTAGTATTCATGAATTGGAACAAAATATAATGAAATAAAAGATTGTTTAGGTATTGTTTTATTTTGTTTCATCCACTCCCATTTCAATATTTAGTGATATAATGATGCAGGTGGTGTGGGATTTTCCAATGAAACTTGTTTTTAAGTTTTCCAAGCGTAGGGAAATAAATACACACACCAGTAGGAAATTTTTAGCAAAGATTTCTAAAAAAATAAAGCAAATATTTCTAAAATTAATTTGAAAATTCTAAAAATTTATTTAAAATTAAGAAAAATCATTTAAAATCAAAAAATAATTTTAAAATCAGAAAAAAAAAAAAATCGTCTTACGAATATAGAGTCAAACTCTAGCCTCGTCTTTATCTGCATTAAATACATCTTCGTCTATACACCAATTAAGCGAGATTCTAACATAATAAGATTATACATAACACTGCTCCGAACAAGTTATTCTTTTCGAAATTTATAACAATGCCTTATGAATTTTACGAACAACGTAATAAATACAAAAAAAAAATCAAATCCAAGGCAGAGCACTTACTATGCAAGAGGTACGGGGCCTACACCCCAACTTCCTTTATAGTATATGGTTCGTAATATTTTTTCATATAATTTTTTAATTGTACTGATATATCTAGTGGTAAGTTCTATAATTTCACCTTTTTAATAAAAGTGGAATTTGTGTGCATATGACTCACCTATTTTAATTGATGAATTGAAAAAAAGGCTCAATTACAGCTCTGAAAACGATCGCGTCCACCTGCGGTCAGTTTCTTAATTTTTTTTGTATAATTTAGTCTGTAGCTGTAATATTAAATAAATCTGGTTCGAAACTTAACCAAACACGGAAGATAGCCAAGTGTTGGTTTGAGGTGTGTACTATAACCTTTAGGTCGTGGGTTCAAAGCCTCGCCACCTCAAGTTCTGTTTCATTTTTTAATATATAATTATTCCCATTCAAATATTATAAATAACATTCCACCTTGTAATATAATAAATTGTTGGTCAAGGAGTAAAACCTTACACTTCATATATGGAAGGTGCCATGATTGATTCTTGACAAAATCTACTTTTGATTAGTAATTATATATATATATATTTAGTAATACTTTAATTAATTAATTAATTAATTAATGTATTAGTATTAAATAATTAATGAAAAAAAATCATATATTTTCGAGTTTTTTCTTCTAAATTTTTCTAAAAATTGCATTTTTCGATTTAATTTATTATTGTTATTTGGTTCAATTTTTTTAAAAAAACTTCTTACTGTAGGAGATTTGATATAGTATAACTTATTTAACCTAAACATATAAGTTGTTTACCTAAACAATATTATTTGTAATCTTGTAATTTTTATTTTTTTATTCGATATATTATAACTTGTTTAACCAAAAAGTGTAATTTGTTTACCTGAATAGTGTAATTTCTAATCATATTATTATTATTATTATTATTATTATTATTATTATTATTATTATTATTATTATTATTATTATTATTATTATTATTATTATTATTATTATTATTATTATTATTATTATTATTATTATTATTATTATTATTATTATTATTATTATTATTATTATTATTATTATTAATAATAATAATAATTGAACTTATACTTTTAAGCAAACTAATATATACTATAAGGGAACAAATATTATATTGTAAGCTGCAAAAATAAATATACAGTAGTGTACAAAAAAACTAGATTCTGTTACTAATAAATTTATATTATTAAGAAACATAATATATACTATAAGCAAACAGGAAATATACTATAACCTGGAAAAATAATTATATAGTAATATACAGAGAACAAATAATTATACTGTAAATTGTAAACAATGTATTACTAAAATGAACTTATACTTTTAAGCAAGATAATATATACTACAAGGGAATAATAATTATACTATAAGCTGGAAAACAAATTACTAAAATGAACTTATACTTCTAAGAAAGATAATATATACTATAAGAGAACAATAATTATACTATAAGTTGGATAACAAATATACAGTAGTATACAAAAAAAAATTTATATTGTAACTAATAAATTTATACAAAAAATTGCATTGTTTGGAAATTGCTGCTGGGACCTTGGTTTTAGGTGAAAGATTTCAGGCAGAGTCCCATGCCTTGATTTCTCTGTCGGGTTTGTACACGTTTTGGAATTTATTGTCGGGTCGCACTCATAGATTTGACAGCTCTGAGCTAAGGCATTGAAATTCTCTCAGGGATATTTGGACTCACGCCGATGTGAGGAGCGTTGGTTATCCCCCACGCTCGGATTTCGTGCATACGACAACATGATTGGGAGCTTGACTTCTATAGTTTGTTCGACGACAGTTCTAAACTGGTTATTCTCTCTAGCCGAACCGCCCAGTCCCAGTTTCCTATGCACTAAATTGGCTTTGTCTTGTAATTGCTCAGATTCTCATTAGCCAATTTTAGATTTATTTTGGATAGCTTTATCTGTCGGCTTGAGGCTTGAAAATGTTTTATGTTTGTCTTTTGTGAGTGACCGTCCGGTGGTCTCCACATTTTCGCACGTTTCTTTGTTTTCTTTTCTTTATTTATAATATTACATATTTAAATAAATTTATACTATTAGGCAACATAAAATAAACTATAAGCAAATAGTAAATATACTATAACCTGGAAAAATAGTTATAGAATAATATACAAAGAACAAATAATTATACTATAAATTTTAAACAATGTATTACTAAGATGAACTTATACTTTTAAACAAGAATATATATACTATAAGAGAATAATAATTATACTATAAGTTGGTTCAAAAAAATAATAATAATAATTATACTATAAGTTGGAAAAGAAATATACAGTAGTGTACAAAAAAAAGTATACTGTAACTAATAAATTTATACGATTAGGCAACATAAAGACAAATTTAAATAAGTATTGTACTGTTCATAGCCCAATTAAAAATATATGTGAGATTTTCACCTATTTAACAAAATAGGTGAACTCGCCTGTACCACAGGCGAGTTCACCTGGATGACGCCGGCACTGTTCAATATCGCCTGTGCCACAGGCGACATCTAATAATTATTTATTTATTTATTTATTTATTTTTTTTCTGAAAACGCCTGTGCCACAGGCGCTTTCTCGTATTTTTATTTTTTTTATTTTGTTGAAAACGCCTATGCCATAGGCGTTTTATTTTTATTTTTATTTTTATTTTTTTTATTTTTTGAAAACCCATATGGGAGAGTTTTTGGTATAGGTTTTTTTCTAAATGCATGTGTTTATATTTCTTTTAACTATTTAACAAACTTTCAAAGTTATTCTTATCTTTTTTTTTTTCCTTTAATTTGAGTCGAATTTAGAGGTTAAATATTATCTAAAATGTATCGATTATGATTTCTAGGATAATCACAAATACTTAAAACATGAAGTAGCTTTTACCAAATTATTACAAATAACTTGAAAAATAAAATGTCTAATATTCATGACCAGTCCCACAACGAATTTTTTTCCTAATCCGTTTAGCTCTTCTTCTTCGCCCCTCGATTGGGGCATCAGATTCCGTGTCTTGGGCGCCAACGGATTGACCATCATCCGGTGTCCCGATATTTAAACTAAATGTTGGCCGACCTGATGAAGACGATGTCTGACTTAAATATGGGATTGGAGATGTATTGAACTGTCCTGGATGACCTGCCCAAGCTGGTTGTTGAGGAAAAATCGGTTCAGTCGTTGTGTAGTTGCCGACTTCCAGGAGCGAAGTGAAGGACTGATCAAACCGCATTGAATCACGATGAGGAGTGAAATAGTCCTGTTCGTTCACCATCGGAGGAACGTAGTAGCCTGTCGGCATTTCCACACTGGGATGCTCGTGAACGGTAGAATGTGAAGGCCCGGGTTGATCGCCTGACACATATCTAAATGGATTGGTGTCACGCGAGGTACTACTACCAGCTCGTTGTCCGAAGTTATGGCGTGTGGACGCACTACGTCTCCTACCTTGCTGGGCTGAGTCATGTGGCATGGTCATCTCAGCCGCTTGGTGTTGTGGGACCGGCTGTGGGTGATGGTAGGCAGTTCGGTGATCATGAAAGTTTTGTTGTGCTTCCAGATAGAACTCCTCAATCGATCTCCTGGCTGGCTCTCTCATGTAGCCCCTCTCTCCGACAGCAACTCGATGCATTCCCTCAACGATCCTTTCCTAAAAGTGAAGGTACAAATAAACATATATGAGTTTGGATTTTATAGTCAATAAGAATAAGAACTTGTTTATTCACCAAATTTTTGATATATGCATTAGCTGAAGGCTGAGATCCCTCTTGTACACCTATTCCAGGAATTATCAACCGACGTGTGATCTCTTGATACCAGCCCATGTACCCGACGTCCACTTCATCGCCGTGGTTCCCGATTTGAGGGGCGGTCACAATAGTCTGATTTCTGGTGTTCCAACGCTCCACATATTGAGCGTGTGTTACAAGCCAGTTCTGACTGGAACGTCCACGTCGGTCTGTTCTACCATGCAAATTTCTGTGTTCAGCTTCAATCGACGGAGGGATAGACTGTCGCATACTGAATTGCCGAAATACCCGATCAGGGTAATATAGCTCAACGACGTAATGATGGATAAGCGGACATTTAGATATCCATGTGTATGTAACGTTAATAATGTTGTCATCCAGATATGATTAGACTGTTGGTGGGAAAGGCTCATATGGTCTCCAAATAAACTGCAATGTAAAGGAAAATTAACGGTAATTTATTACTTTAATTCAGGTTTTGAACGGACTAAGAGAAAAATGTAGGTTATACCTCCTCCGGGGTTTGTCTATCCAGGTACTCTCGGATAGTCTTCACGTTGCTATTAAGGCTATGCGTGAAATTATGGTCTTGCAACCATTCAGCTCCAAATGGTGCAATAGGGAGTTCACCAGCTTCTCCATTGATCGTACCTAAATCGAATCGTTGTCCCACATGTCTAGGCCTCAGAAATGTTATGCGAGTCTAAGCCCAGATTTAAAAGAAAGATCATAACATAAATTTATGATTAGTGTGCGTTAAATTTGAGTGAGGATGGTAAAAATAATGCAAAGAATGACGTTGCACCTGTAATAACTGCATAGCCCCGCCGATGGACTTTCTATCTCTTCTTGCTGCACCACATAATTGGTGGTACAGAAACCCCAGTACGGCACTGTCCCAACTGTATTCATCGCATTCAGAGATATCTTCCATTTCATTCAAGTACAGTAGCGATCCTAGACTCCCGGACGTGTCTAGGCACATAATCGCACCCAACAGGATCAACGCAATCCCACGTGAATATTGCTCGACCTCGACGTCGTCTGTTTCATCATCCACCGGGTTATCCCTCAAATGTTTTCCGAGGGTAGCCAATGAGAACCTCAAACCAATAATATCACCATTGTCTGGAATCCAACCAAGCAGAGCTTCACATCTACCTCTCCAATAGTCAGCCGTGGATTCGGTAACCCTGTTAATTATCGGCCTTCCATCCACCTTCAATCCCCAGATGAAGGCTACATCCTGTAGTGTCACAATGGCCTCTCCGACCCTAAAGTGGAATGTATGAGTCTCTGGTCCCCATCGTTCAACCAAGGCAGTGATGATAGCTGCATTAATAACGCAGTCACCGCATCGATAGACCCCATAAAACCCCATCTCATGTAACATCGCTACAACTCTGTAATGCAACCTCTGATTGCGCTTAAGCTTCCCACTGCATCCATCATCGTCGTACTCATCGGCATAGTCATCGATCCTCCAAAAGATTCCACTTCCATGACGGCACTTCAAAGTCTTACTAATGTCTCCCTCGAATACCTCTGCAGAACGGTGGGTTTCTTGTTCGGTTAAGACCCTATTATCAATGGGTCCGTACTGCCCGAGGTGGTCCATGCTACGAAAATAGAGTTCATCAACAACACAGATAAGTCTCCCTCGAAAATAGCATAACCCAACAAGCACGATGTAAATTAATAAATAGATCTCATTATCATACACATTATTATACAAAGTAAACTATAAAAAGATTATGGCATTCAATATTAAAAATTTATAAGGAACAAAGGATTCAAGAAGTTACATATTTTAGTTTAGGGCCTTTATTAACAACAGACATGCGGAACAAGTTTGCGCAGTAGCTACAAAAAATAAAAATTGATTCGTTTTTCATCGTCTACGATCTGTAGATGATCCCGGCTGATCCCGTGAAGTTGATTATGACTGATATTATTGTCTAGCGCGTGTTTGTGGCCAATCCATTTCATTTTGGTACCTGGTGGACTTAGGCCTGCCACGACGTCTTGCCCTCCGCAACTCCGGGTTGTGGCATAACTCAAAGGACGCTTCATCCCAATAATATTCATCCGGCAAGGGGTTGAATCTGCCGGATATGTCTCGACGTAGAAGCTTGTATTGTAGTACGATCTCATGTAAATACCAGGATCAACACCGTAATGACGACACGTTTGCATTGCGTGAGAACATGGTATCCCATTTTGCTTCCACTTCCCGCATGTGCATTCTCTACGGGATAATTTCACAACATGTGTGAATGTGTTATTCGATCCTGGTGCAAAGGTCTTAACGGACGCTGATTGTTCTGATAGATCAACTTGGATGACTAAGTGATGAAGTGCTTTCCTCTGTCTCTGATCATATTGCTTGAATATTTCATCAGGCCATGGCTGGCACCTGTCTTGCATTTGACGTGCCAATGACAACCGATCAAAGAAGTATTTAGTTGACCGATAGAAAGTGATTTGAACAATTGCACAAATAGGTAGTTTTCGTGCACCTTTGAGAACTCCGTTCATGCATTCAGATAGGTTGGTTGTCAATATTCCACATCTCCATCCTCCGTCATGCGAAATAGTCCACTGAGATACCTCAATCCCATTCAAGTAAGCGTAACTAGCTTCACTTAATGCTCTAATCTTTGACATGTCATTCTCAAACTGTCGCATAGTAAATGCGGATCCGGCCTCCCAGCATAAATCCTTCAACTTGACATTTTTCACCTGAGTGTTAAAAATTGGAGCAAACGTGCCTGAGACAGAAGCGATAAACCCCATCGGGAGGCGAAAATTGCGTGAATTGTTTAGCAGGTTCGATTAACCCAGGACATCGGTCAGATACAAGACAGAACCCCTCATCTCCCTGGACAACATGCTTCGTTAACTTCTTAAGAAACCATTTCCACGCGGCAAAAGTTTCCTCATCAACAATAGCGTACGCCAATGGTAACAATTGTTGGTTGGCATCCACTCTGACCGCAATTAGCATTTTGTGCTTGTACTCAGTGTACAAATGTGTTCCATCAACACTAATGACCTTCCGGAAATGTCGGAAACCATCAATACACGACTCAAACGCCCAGAAAACGTACTTCAGCATTTTAACACCAGGAGCTCTCTTGTCTACGTGACGCCACTTCACCACCGTGCCAGGATTCTATTTTTTTATTGCTCTCATAAATTTCGACAATTTCACCACCGAACTCTCCCACGTGCCATACACATTCTCTCTCGCCCGTTTCAAACTGTGCCAAGCCTTGTGATACGAGATTTCGTATTGGTACTTATCCTTAACTTGCTGTTGAACCAACTCCACCTCATACCCCGGGTCCGTCTGAACCATCCATGTGAGCAACATTGCGATCATGTTTTTACACAGATTCTGATGATCAACGGACACAACATTCATAAGACATGAATGAGGGCCTGCGTACTTTGTAATTTGCCACGTATTGGACTTGTTCTTCAAGACTGCTCGCAACCCCCACTCACATGTGATGTTCCCGCTGCTATTCTTGCACTTCACCCTCCACAGTTGCGGCGTACTCTCGACCACCAAATATTCGCGACGTGCAATGCGAACGGAAAAATCTTTGACAGCTGACTGGAGATTCTTCTTGTCAGTAAATACCATCCCCTTGGCTAGTATTCCCTCATTAGCATCATACAATCTCACCCTTTTTGGTCTGTCATACGAGTCAACAAATATTTCTGGACAGGATGAGGTGAATAACGGAATGATATTTGGAATTGAAGAGCCTTGTTGATTTGTCGGATCCGGTTGTTGCCCCCCAGCTGAATCGACGTTGGCGGTTTGATTATATAGGCCATGGAGATCCTCGACGTTCACTTCGTTCGTTTCATCTTCACTGTTTGATTCGCTATCGCTCGACCCAGAATCATCAATGTCATTAGGTCCAAAGCTGTCTACCAACGGATCGACCACTTGATCCCCAGGTAACTCCGCCACACTTGCACTTGTAGGTCCGGCTTGGGTTGGATGGTTATTGGGTATTGTATAGTGGGTTGGGAATTCATCGCCACTAGTAGTAGATGTGCCATGTGCATCGAATACAATACTGGTTGGACCATCGCCACTAAGATATGCCGCGTATTGGTAATAGTCATCCGTCAAGGGTACATTACCCTCGGTGGCTGGTTGGAGCAGAACACTCTCAACGTGAAGATGAACGTACCGTTTTCCAGTATCCGGATCAAAGAAGAACCAAAGATCTTCATCACTATTGATCGGTATAAGTTGTAAAAAATTATCTTCAGAAAACGCAGCTGATACTTTCAGCATATATCGATCGCTGTCGATTTCCAACATTTGGTATAATAGAGTGATCAGTCCAGGATAGTCAATCGACCATCTTACCCTACGACCCCCAATAGGTGGACCCTCGGTACCACTACCACGGTGCACGATTATTCCAACAACTTCCGACGACGCCATTATCTTCAAATTTAAGCATTTTCAGCGTACATTAAGTTATTCTAATTAGGAATAATAATAATAATAATAATAATAATAATAATAATAATAATAATAATAATAATAATAATAATAATAATAATAATAATAATAATAATAATAATAATAATAATAATAATAATAATAATAATAAATGAAATAATAATAAGAACAATATAAACACAAATAATGTGCCATAATAATAATAATATTGCTAATATTAATATTAATGCCTCTAATAATAATAATAATAACAACAACAACAACAACAATAATAATAATAATAATAATAATAATAATAATAATAATAATAATAATAATAATAATAACAATTTATAAATAATATAAAAATAAACCTAAATAATAATATTAATAATAATACTAATAATAATAATAATAATAATATTGATAATAATAATATTAATACAAATGGTAATAAACATAATATTATTAATAATATTATGAAATGTAACAATAATATTAAATTGAATAATAAAAAAAAATAATAATAATGATCATAACATCGATCATACTAATAATAATAGTAAAAGTATACAAATGAAATAACACTAATAATAACAATAATAATAATAATAATATTGATACTAATAATAAATATAACCTCTCATTAAAAGATAATGATAGAACGTTAAGAATAATATTAATAAGAATTATAATAATAATAATAACTATAATAATATTAAACGTAATAATAATAAGAGTAATAAAAACAAAAAATGTAATTATAAAAAGAGTGCTAATACTAATAATAACGATAATATCCATAATAATAATAGTAACAACAGTAACCAATAATAATAATAATAATAATAATAATAATAATAATAATAATAATAATAATAATAATAATAATAATAATAATAATAATAATAATAATAATAATAATAATAATAATAATAATTTTCGCTAAACATACACACTAAAAAGGCGACTAATATGCATAGTTGATATAACCACGACAAATGGACCATAATAACATTACTAAGAGCCACAATAGAACGTCAATTTTTTCAACTACACATACATAAATGTTCTCCAAAGAAAATTTGGGCAGTCTTTTTCAAACAATTCTATACAATTCATATTCATTTGTAAAAAAATAATTAGAACATGATATAGAATTTTGGTACCTTAATGAAGAAATGATGTAGTAGTATTTCTAAGTCTTTTCCCAGACCAAACAACGGGCTGCACCGTGTTCACTAATTTTTTTTCCGGAAGAAACTTTGGCAGCCTTCAAAATAATTAATAAATAATTACAACAAATATAACACTGGTGTATCGAACAAATTTTTTTGAAATTAATTGTGGAAAGCGATTGAATAAAAATTTTGTACCTAAATAATTTATCTTCAATCTTCGACTGAATCGTCTTCACAATAAATGAAATGCATGAAAATTTGTTGTAACCTTAGCTGTGAAGTGGAGAGATGAAGAGAGGTAGCAGGATTTGAACAAGAGTGAGAATGTGATTTATATAGGAGTTTTTTTTCCACGGTCAAATTTTTTTGCAGGTGATTGAGACAACACACTGCTGCCACCACCCCTACTTGACCACACACAAGCGCTGCACCGCTGCTCCCACCTGCACCGCTAGTACTACCTACATCACTTTTCAGAACTCGTCCATGCCGTATGTCCCCGCGTATTTATACCATAAAACGCCTATGGCAGAGGCGTTTTCAACAAAATAAAATATAAAAAAAAATACGAGAAAACGCCTGTGGCACAGGCGTTTTCAGAAAAAAAAAAATAATAATAATAATTATTAGATGTCGCCTGTGGCACAGGCGACATTGAATAGTCACCTATTTTGTTAAATAGGTGAAAATGCCACTTATATTTTTAATTGGGCTATGAACAGTACAGTACTTATTTAAATTTGCCCAACATAAAATATATTATAAGCAAATAGTATACTATAACCTGGAAAAATAATTATAAAATAATATACAAAGAACAAATAATTATACTGTAAATTGTAAATAATGTATTACTAAGATGAACTTATACTTTTTAGCAAGAATATATATACTATAATAGAATAATAATAATACTATAAATTGGAAAAACAAATATACAATAGTATACAAAAAAATATATTGTACCTAACAAAACTTATACTGTTAGGCAACATAATATCTACTATAGGCAAACAGTAAATATATTGTAACTTGGAAAAATAATATTATTCATGACTTATTTAATTTATTAATTTATTTTGTTATTTAATTAATTAATATTTGAAACAAATAAATATAATGAAAAATATAAAAATAAAGATTATTTTTGAAAAGTCAATAATAAAAATATAAAACCTATAATTAATTTATTAGTTTAATTTTTGTTATTAACTAATTAATTATTGGATAGTAAATAATAATAAATTAGTGTATTAATAAAATATATTTAAAAAATAATTACTAAATCAATATTAATCATTAATTTATTACTATTTTTTAAATAGAAACTAATAAGTAATGAAATTATTAATAAGAAATATTTAGAAAAAATAATGAATCAAATAAAAAAATAAAGAAATTAAAAAAATCAACACTAAAACATCTAAAACTGTAATTAATTATTACTTTATTTTTTATTAATAATAAATTAATTATTTTTTTACATTTAATTAATTGATAAAAGTAGAATTTTATTCTATATAATTGAATTAAAAATATCAGAAAAATGAAAAGAAAACTAAACATATAACTTCCGCTGAGAGCGGGTTTCGAACCTGGACTACTAAGATGGGCACGCAATTACCAGCCAACTCAGCTAGCAGCCCTTTTGTGTGCAAAGTTTACTGCATACCTTTTATCTCTGTTTGGTGCCAAAACAAAGAAAAAAAAGAAAAAAAAAAAAAGATGGAAAAAGGTGGCAGGTTGAGAGCGGGTCGCGGGTTGAGTGCGAGTTGCGGGCAGGTGGGGGCAGGGTGTACAATAAGACTTATTGTGCATCTTATGCACACAAATTTTTGCTTTTTAATAAAACAAAAGAGTAAATTATTTTGTTGATTATTTTATATAGTGGGGATGTAGCTTAATTGATCATTTATATCATGCCAGAGCACTTGCTATGCAAGAGACTCGGGGATCACATCTTTTTCCCATAGACATTTTTAAGAGTTTTTTTTTTTTTTTTTTTTGAACATAATACAAGTGTACAATAAAAATCTCCACTGTAAGTTTTTATAGTTTCTTATGTTTTCCAACTTAATACAAGAATAAAAATAAAAAATACCACGTGTCTTGATCCCTCTATATTCTACCAACTATACCATAAGTGGATACGATATAGTTAATAGTTTAGTGGCAAGTAAGGTTCTATTCCAAAGAATCCCAAAGGAATTCTACCTAAAGTAATTCAGTTTCCTAACCCTAGCATATCTAAGAGGATAAATTAATTGAAGGTCTGGTATTATCCTAACTATTATAACTAGGAGTGAGTCTTGTGTGTGAACGGTCACACGTATGACGGAATACACTTTTACAGAAAACATTGATGCTTTTACAGGAAAAAGTGATACTTTTACAGGAAAAAATGATACTTTTACTATATTGATACTTTTACAGATAAAGGTGATACTTTTAGTACAAAAAGTGATACTTTTTTTTTTGTTCAAAAAAGGTGATACTTTTACCATAAAAAGTGATACTTTTTCCCGTCACACCGTGTGACGGCCGTGTGACAGTCACATACGAGTTTTTGCCTATAACTAGACTCTTTATCAAAACAATTAGACAATTATGAAAAAACAATTATTAGACTAAATTTAATGATAAAAGACTATCTTAAGGTTATCGATTTCAGAATCAATTATAAATTCAACAGTGATGATTATCTCATAATTTAGATTATTCCTGTTGTTATGAGGCTTCTCTACATATATCTCACATCCCCCTTATGGAGTGCCTGCGGTGTAGATCATATACAACAGACAAACATTCCAGTTAAACATGTGTATACAACTTCTAACAGTGCGTAGAAAATACCCCATATTATTTTCCATCTTCTCGGTCTTTTGAATAATATGTTACATGTTGTTTGGCCATTAATATATTCACCTCCGAATTTTGGATATTGATACGTGTGCACAACATAGGTAATCAGACTAATTATGCAACAATAATAGCGCAACACAGTATATAACACCGTACGAACAATCATGAATGAAAAGAATAAAACATACATTATCTATATTGTAAAAGAAACTTACTTTCTACAACCCTAAGATATAAGCGAACACTTCATAATTAAAGAAATGAAAACATTCATTGAAATAAAAAATATTGTATAATACAAGTCATAGGAGATAACAGATTGTGTGCTCCTTTTAGATACCCGCTGCTATAGCTTCTCCTTCTCAGTTAACTAAATTATTCTCTAATAATTGCATAAAGTGAAAGCCTAATGTATTTGATATTTTTAATAAAGCTGAAAAATTGGCCCGACCCAATGGGCTGGCCCAGTCCATCCGACATTTTAGATGGATTGGATCGTACAAATCTAGGCCCGCAGGACCATTGAGCACGACTTGATGGGCTAAAAGGTTGACGGACCATAGACCAACCCTAGATATGGTCTTGGTCCGATGGGCTAGGCCGAGCCAGAGGGATCGAATCGCCAACTCTAATTTTTTACTGTTAAAGAGTCTAGGTATTTATATAAGTGTACAAAACTAGGTTAAAATAAGGAAAAACTGCATCTAGGCCCAAATACACTAAAGACGCGTGTGCTAATACGACATTTTGCTCGGTTTGGCGAAACACTTTGACTTCTAATATTGTTCTCCCTCACTCCTTCGCTCGGCCAGGCAGTTTATTATGTTCCTTATACATGTCATTTATACATGCATTTTAGGTTGATTTAGGGATATATTTCGTATCATTTGCTTGTGTATATAGTCGGGACGTACTTTAATTCACTATAATGAGCTAGATGATGTGTTTGTGCTTATTTTAGTGTTAACCAGGTGTAAATATGCTAAAAAAAGCCTGTATGGATGAAGTTCCACCACAAGAAAAGAATGAATAACAACACTGCAAAGACAACGGGTTTTGGTAATAGATTGTTGTCTTTTAGTCTTCAACAACAATTTTCGTAAAGAGCACTGTCTATTAGCGCAATAATACGTTGATAGACAGCTGTCATGTGAAGATAGACATCAGCTTTGCTCTATTGTGGTCTATTAACGCATTTTCCGCTAATAAACAACAACATTTACAATGGTTTCCAAGAGTATTGTCTTTTAACAGGAAAAATGCTAGTAGCTCTACAACGGTTTCAAGGTGTTGTCTACTATTAAAGACAACAACTCTCTAAAGCGTTGTATTTAATACATAGTTCCACTAAAAAATATTCATATCTATAACCGATGTGCTAGTAATGTGGTCATACTCTCACTTTTGAATATTAAAATATAACAAAAAATAAGGAATAAAATTATGATCGTTTTTCGAATACGGTCTTCATAATCTTAAATATTTTATATTAATAGAATTTTTTTTAAACAAAGTACAAGAGATTTATTTAAGTGATGCAACATTTCATGATATATAATTTATACTTTTGATTTTTATGAATTTCATGAATTGAGTGAATTTTTTAATTGATTTTGTGCATCAAATTATGGGCAAAAATTAATATACAACGTATCCATGAATTTTCGTATATACAACGGTTGACATGATTTCAACAATATTGATTTTTGCTATAAAAAAATTTAAGTGATACTTTTTTCAGAAAAATGTGATACTTCGAGAAAATGTGACACTTAATGTGTTTTTAACAAAAACACGCATTTTCTTTAAAAACTATCAGTTTTCGCAAAAAAGTACCATCCACAGAAAAATTGATGGACTCCAAAAATTTTATGTTTTTTTTTTCTACTGAGACTTTTTTGGAGTTCGTGGCCTCCAATTTTTTTTATATTTTTGATTGAGCGTCTTTTTTGAAGTCCACTCAATAAATTGATGAAGAGTGTCACTTAATTGCTAAAAAGATCACTCTTTTAAAAGCTTATATCAATTAAACTGATTCTTTATTGAAAATTCTATCAGAAAAAAGTAATATTTTTTTTGCCAATTAAGTGATATTCCCTCCGTCTCAGTTAACTTGTCCTACTTTCCATTTCGATCCGTTCCACTTAACTTGTCACACCCATAAATGACAATTAAAAGCAACAATCTTCACCCTCAATATGTCCACATTCAATCTCCATCTTTAAAAAAGTCAAAGATTCCACAAAATCTATTACTTTCTTAACATCCGTGCCCGGTCAACTGTGACAAGTTAACCGGGACGGAGGGAGTACATTTTAACAAAATAGTAATACTTCTATAATTGGTCTGACTCGTTCTATAAAAATATATCCATATATACTGTGTACAAATATTATGTTCACAAATAAAATAACATTTGATAAATTGAAAAATTAAATAAACAACTAAATATAATAAATTAAAGATAACGAGTAAAAAGTTGTGCATCACAGGGGCTATAATAGTACTCCCTGCATTCCATATTAATTGACGTTTTAGGATAAAAGGGAAGAATTAAGGATGAAATATTTTGACAAACATACTTTGCTAAAGATTTGACTAAATCAAAATATCTCTGATAGACTTAAAAATTGATATGTTTTGGGATTGAATCCAGAGAAAAAATTAGTAGAATTGATGAAAAATATGTAAAACGTCAATTAATTGAAACGTCCTAAAACGTCAATTAATATGGAACGGGGGCAGTATTTAGTATATTCGAGTATTTTTTTTAACAGAAACATTAATTTAGAGGCCACATTTAGTGTGTGTTTGTAAAACACAATTAAGCCATCAAAATCACTTTTAAGAAGCATTTATAGTTTTAAGGGGTGTTTTGAATGTTATATTTACAGCTATCAAAATGAACCCGACTCGATGGGCAAACCCGCTTAACTCGAAAAATAAAATGGGTTGGCCCTAAACAGCCGGACGGACCAAATGAGCTCTGCTCGATTTGGACACTTTTCTTTATTATTATTTTGTAATTTTTTTTCCATTTTTTTTAAGAAAATGCTCAACATCCACATTAGCACTCTCTATCAATTACATAACTTATTTGAGATGACAAAATAAATTTTCCACCAATGAATTTTGAATTTTTAATAGTTTTAGTTTGTGTTTTATGGAATTATTTGAACATATTTTTTTAGGAAAAAATGCATGGGGAGGATGGGCTGGGCTGGACTAGCTTTTCAGCAGCCTGAAAAAATCTAACATGGCCCGATCCGACTAAATTTTATCTACTGGATTTGTCACATATCTTTTCAATTTTATTTCCATGCTTTATATAGCCCTGCCTCTGATCAATGTAAGAACAAATATTTCATCCTACTCTTATCATATTCCTGCATTGCATTGGGTACAATAGCTCTACGCCTTTTTTGTCTGATGACAATGTCAATTTACTTGATATGCTCAATGTTCTTTTTTTTTTAAGAACTTACTTCATATGTTTTTGGATGTCTTTATTGGTTTTTGCAACCATTGTACTCTGATATAGTTAGATTCTGGCAAAGGTTTCTGTTGAATTTGTTTGTTTTACTAATGAGGTAGGCTGAGATATTGAAGAATTGTTATAGTTCAATGAAGTTGCAGCTTATTATAGGCTTCAAAAGAAAGTAAAATAGTAATAGAATCTACGTAGAAGTTATGTTTTTTCTTTTCCCATTTTAATGGAAAATTTACTAAAACAATTAATAGATGTTTTTTAAACAATTAATTGGGCTTGGTTTTAAGCGTAAATTATTTATTTATATCCTCATTATAAACTAGAGTGTAAATTATTTATTTATATCCTCATTATAATGTGGCAACGTTTATAAGATAGTATCAACTGATGTTTTGTAAGTTATTAAAACATGTAATAATTAATATAATAATTGGCATTAAATTTGTCCCTCATCCGCATGGGCGAATCTATAAACAAGCAAATGATATAAAATCTGGCAAGTTAATATGTTATTGATTTTTGTAGAATGAAGTGTATTTTGGTTTCTTGAATTTTGATGGATCTTGATTTTCATAAGTAGGTTAAATTGGAGAAATTGGTGTTTTGTTATGTAGAATGTTGTGATGCTAACTGGTGGAAGTAGAGAGTCCAAACCATTATTATTACCGCGTACATTTAATATTTTGATAAACTAATTACTTTTTTTCTCCATCCTTTTGTTATAGTTGATAGTGAAGATTTGTTTGATGCAGCTTCAAGGAAGAAATAAGTTAGTGATAGACGTCCATTTCAAGTGCCTTTTTGGTAGCAAATTCTGCACTTGGTCTTTGTTTTTGTTATGTTTTTGGAACTAAAATTTAATTGATATAATTAACAAATAGAAAATGCATGTTTCTAAAAAAAAAAAAACAGCAAAAGCATATACATATACATAATTTAGCTCTATGGATATGGGTTATTGTCTGATTAACTCATAATATCATGTGCTTGTTATATGTTACCAGTGTCTAATGTAGCACGTATTATATGCATGTTTATAAATGTTAGTTTTCTCTTTGCACATGAGTTTATTGTTATTAAATAATATCATATCTACATCTACCATGTTATCTAATTATTATGCATAGGGTTAATTACCAAACAAATCACGACCTTTAGACCAATTTTCAATTGCAACACGACCTTTAAAACGTGACAATTTCTGTCACATACTTTTAATTTGTTTCAATTACAACATCGCCACCCAGCTCCGATCCCCAATTGCTGGCAAGGCCGGCGGTGCTCCCAAAACGACGTCGTTTTGGCGTTTCGGCGGATCCCAGTCACTAGACGAAACGACGTCGTTTTGGGAGCACCGCCGGCCACGTCAGCAATTGGGGATCGGAGTTGCACTACAACATAAATGAGCTAATGTAACACCCAAAAAGTGTTACATATATACCAAAATATGTTACTATAGACTTTATGTAACACTTTATTGGTGTTACATTTGCCGGTGCTACCTAAAGTCTAATGTAACACTTTTGATGATCTTTAGTAACACTTTTAATAAGTGTTACATTAGATTTTAAATTGTAACACTTTACGGTAACACTAAAAAAATGTTACACATAACCCCCTTTATGTAACACTTTTAATTGAAAGAAAAAATAAAAAAATTGTCATTGCTGGGTTTCGAACCCAGGTTGCTAGATTGCAGGAGCTTAAGGGCAAAGTCTTAATCACTAGGCTACAATAACATTTTACTTTTTTTTGTAAGAAAAACAATATATACACAAGATTTTATTGTAACATCAATAAAATACACTCAAAATTAAGTTTTCATCAAACTACAATCTAACTTAATTTTATTTAGATTATTCATATCAATTTGACACAATATTTCCATTTTTTTTTTCATTTTCACCCACTTATATATATATATATATATATATAACTTATTTTATATCACATTAATTTTATACATCTAGTTATTGTATATAAATCTTAAGACATTATCATTAATTTTAATTACCATAATTTTATGTATTAAAACACCTTCATTGTTGTTTTTTTATAGATTTTAAATAAAAAAATAAACTTACAAACATGAAGATACATGACCAAATGTCCCATGTCTAGGTTCTCACACTTAAGAAATGTATTCAAATTCTTAAAGCTACAAGTCTATTTTGTAATTGTTTAGTAAAACCACAAATAAGTCACAAATAAAATTTAATTTATTCTTAACGAATAAGTAAATCTTTAGGTGCTCTAATAAATTGTTATTTTTGTAGGTATGAGTCGATCATTTTCACCACTTATGTTACAGGTATTCTGTTGTGATAATTAAGATGTAACACATGAGACAAATAAAAATAAAAGTCACATAAGAAAAATAATCCACAAATATTTAATTAGTTTAAAATAAAATAAATAATTTTATTATTTACAATTGTTACTTATTTATAAGTGTTACATAAAAATGTTACTTATTCAAAAGTGTTGCGTAAAAAGTGTTACTTATTTAAAAGTGCTACCTAAACGTGTTACAATTTAAAAGTGTTACGTTCAAAGTGTTACATATTCTAAAAGTGTTACACGAAAGTGTTACATATTCGCAGATGTTACAAAAGTGTTACATAAAAGCGTTACATATTCATAAGTGTTACAAAAGTGTTACATAAAAGTCAAAATTTTAAAAGTGTTACAAATGAAATGTTACATAAAGTCATTTATGTTGTAATGTTGGGCGGCGATGTTGTAATTGAAACAAATTAAAAGTATGTGACAGAAATTGTCACGTTTTAAAGGTCGTGTTGCAATTGAAAATTGGTCTAAAGGTCGTGATTTGTTTGGTAATTAACCCTTATGCATATAACAATAAAAATCAGTTCATTCATTATTCTTAATTTTCATCTCTTGCCTTTGCAGATAGTAGCAATGAAGAACTTGGGTTGCACAAAGAATGAGATTTTGGACCAAGAGGTGTTGGATGGAGAGCTCTACCTATTATTCTTTATGCTATTTCTGTAACTCGGATGTTTAAAACTTACTTCTCTATTTTTTTCTCCATGAATTGAATTTATAAAATAGTTTAAAGTGTTTGAGTAAATAATTTTGACTTTATCAATTTTGTTAGCTCACTTTATTTTCTATCTGTACCATATAAATTGTGGATTAGACCAGATGTAATCCAAATTACAACGAAAAATATAAAATTACTATGAAAGAAGAAAACAAAATATTTTTAGAGACAACGGTTTTGTTGTGGTAGCTTACTATGACAGACAACGGCTTCTATCTGTTGTAATCTTCATGGAAAAAGACTGTTGTGGAACCCAGTGTTGTAATAAACCTTATAAAAGAAAACAGTTAAAAACCGTTGTCTTTAGTAAACAACGATGGTTAAAACACTTGTTTTTAATGAAGAACCGTTGTCTTCTTTAGTGAATGACAACGGTAAAAATTCATAGTCTTTCAACGTGACCTTTTACAACACAGGCTTCAACAACAGTCTTTCAATCTGAAAAACAACATTTATTATATGTTGTCGTTGAGCAAGCAAGAAGATGTGAAGATACGAAGTTGGGCAGAATAGGCCAACTCGGTCGAGGCCGAGTTAGGCAGAAAATGATTTTTGGACAGAAACACCCCAACTTAGGTGAGGCCAAATGTGAGTTAGCCTGATTCGGTTGAGGTGAAATGTGCCTCGGTCGAGGCAGTCTGGCTGCCCGATTTTATTACACGCATTTTTGCTTATTTTGAGCCCGTTTCAACCATAATCTTCCCCAACTTATAAATACAAGCTTCCTAGTCCGAAATTAGGAGTTTATCATCATTGGAGAGCACCTTGGAGGCGAGATAAAAGAACAAGGAAATGATGAGACGACAATCGAAGATCATGATTCGGGTTTTATCATCTCTTTTCTTTAAAATTATTTTTCTAAACATGTTTGTCTACAAATTGATTTGATTTTTGGTTATAGTTACGAGTAGCTAAATACCCTTGTGTTCTAGGGTTAGAGAGTGGATTATTTACCAAATATGTTTTGATTACTTTTATTTAATTCTAGACGTCATTCTTAGTTGATTATCTATATGTTTTGATTTTATTTTATGCATTATTTAATTTGGTCAATTGAGTAATTCTACTTGCTTAACAATTCGGCTTCGAGAGAAGGGGATTGTTAATAGGCATACGAGCATATAGAGTAGGTACCAATAATCGTCCGATATGAGTGAGGACTTGGGTAGGCATCGACTTAGGGAACCCTTGTGAGTCTTTTATGTGATAGTTGGCTCGAGAGGGTGACTATCCTTAATTGATTTACACGTTAGTAGCTTCGAGAGGAGGGCTAATTAAGATTAGCGCTGCCTAATAACAATAAGAATTGGTTTAAAAGTCTAGAACAATAGAATAATCAAGCGAATCCCTAGAATACATCTTTATCCATCTGAGTCTACTTTGTTATTTGATTACTTGTTTCCCAAGCAATTCTTCATTAATTAGTTATTTATATGCAACTAGGTTTTAGAAATTACAAAATTCATCTACTTATTTGAAAGTCTAGATAGAGTAGAGATATTAAGATTAGTGTACTAAGCTTACATAATACAGTCTTTGTGGATCGACCTTGTTTACCAATAGCTACAGTAGCACCGTACACTTGCAGTATACTAGGGACTAAAATTAGTGCATCAAGTTTTTTGCGCCTTGCTGGGGATTGGAAATTGTGTTAAACTTTTATTTTGATAAATATCTTGATGTCTAGACTAGACATTATTTTCTGCACATTTATTTTTTATTTTTTTCTTTTGCGATTTTACGTTGGTTTTGTGTTTCTGATCTCAGGTAGCGTATGCACACCTGCTCTAAAGGGAAGGCTACACTCATCCCTTCTAACTGGGAAATCAAAGTAACTGCACGCAGACGCATAATAAAGAAAGACCAGGACAAAGACATGAATACACCACCGAAAAATGCGACCTTGGAAGAGATGGTCAGACAACTTTTTGGAGCATTAAATACCATATAGGCTAATGTGAATACAATGAGACAGCAAAATCAGGCGCCAGCATTGGCACCAGCCGAGCAAGAAGCTGATAATTAGGCAGCTATTAGGGACTGTCTACGCCCCGTGCCAAATCAGCGATATGGAGGAGCCGAAGCACCACCAATTCAGGCCAATAACTTTGAGTTAAAGCCATCACGTATCTCTATAGTGCAACAAAGTTAGTTTGGTGGAGGTCTATTAGAAGACACGAATGTTCATCTAGGCAGGTTCAAAACAATACCTACAACTCTGAAGGTCAATCAAATGCCACATGAACAAGTAAAGTTGCGACTATTTCCTTTCTCATTAAAAGATAAGACTTTAAAGTGGTTTTATTCATTGGAGGATGTGAGTACATGGGATGAGTTGAGCACTCATTTTCCACTAAAATACTTTCATTCAGGCAAGATGCTCAAACTTCAGTCTAAGATAATTCATTTCAGATAGTTGGACGAAGAGCCATTCGGGGAAGCATGGGAGCAATTTCGGGAACTCCCTCGGAATTGCCCTCAACATGGATTCACTCAAGATCAGCAGGTATGCAAGTTCTATAAAGGGCTACTTGGGCGCGCGAGAGTATTAGTAGATGTATCTTTAGGTGGATCCCTTCTAGCAAATTAAGAGCACGAGAGTAGCATTTACCATATTAAATGAGATGGCTGCCACTAATTGGCAGTGGCCGAATGAACGAAATCAGTCTTGAAAGATAAATAGCATCTCAGAAATAGAGTCACAAGAACCAATCATAAACAAAGTGGAAGCCCAAACAGCCGCCCTAGCTAATCAGCTAAATCATTTGACAAGTGTGACACTAGCCAAGCACACTAATTCAAACTCACAACAGCCTACACCGGAAGTAGTTAAAGACGCGGACTATGTCAACAAAAGGAACTTCAACAACTTCCAAGGAAATCAGCAAAGGTACTCAGTACCAGATGGGTACAAGAAACTATTCACATTACAAGAAATCTGCTAAACAAAATGACAGTTTTAGTTCAAAACCGTTGTCTATTAGCATGTAGTTGTTGTTTATTACAAAAATTCGTTGAACAACAACGGCTGTGCTAAGCCGTTGTTGTACCGGGGTTGTTGTTTAGTGCTGATTTTTTTTTATTCTATTTTTCCGAAAGGCTTTTTTCCTAAACAATGGAAGGAAGGTTTTAGATTTATCAATCTTTTTTAACTCATAATTTTTTTTTTTTACTCATTTCACTTTTACATTACCTACAATTGAGATTACACTTTCATAGTTGAAAATTAACCCTAGTCGCGCGAACTCTAGTCACCGCCCTCCCGTCTCCGTGCCCTCGGCCTGCCGACGTCTAGTAAAAGTGGATTTGAGATATTTCTCTATCTAGAATTCTCTCTAGAGACGCCTCTAAACTTGTTTTTTCTCTATCGTTCGAATCTGATTTTTTTTCACCAGAATCATCCGATTTCATCATCATTTTGTTTCTTTGTGATTAATCTTAATCATATTTTAATCGCGAATGACATTATTATATCATATTTCTTATCATAAGTCAAAGGAATCAACAATCAGAGTTGACCAGCCGCTTTCTCTATCAACCTAGGGCTTAGCCCTGGGTTGTGGCGCTTTTATTTCCGGTAAGGTAAATTGGCGATTCGAGCTTCCGACGACCTAAAACGTCTTCCCTGACTCACTAGGGGTCCACCATTGAAGGCCTTTCTTGCTTCTGGGTTTGATTTCCTGAACCTGATTTTGAAGATTTTCGAAACGGAGTTTGATTTCTGGGTGAGTATTTGAATCATGGGCTGCGAAATCCACTACTGAAGATCATCCTATCCTTTTCGGTGCTTAAATCCGCCATTGGAAGGAGATACCAGGTTGCTACTGGACGATTGGAGGTCTCCTAGAATCAGTTGTGACCCTTGGGCTGAATTCTAGAATCGATTTTTGAGATCTGGAAGTGATTTCGCCGCTGATATTCACATCGATTTTCAAAGATTCAGGTGGAAGGTCGCCCTCGCCATTGTAATTGAGTTAACTCAGCAACTTGACCTTGCGAGTTGATCGCAAGCACTCATCCTACTTCACTACCCTCAAACCTTACCTCTCCCACCACCACCGCACATGGCAAAACAAATGAAAATCGCTGATATTTTTTCAAGATTTTAGCGATTTATTGCCAAAATCTCGCCACCAACTGGAAACATACAAAGGCCATGCGCGCGTCATCCTGCAGCGGCAATTTTCGCGAGATTCTCGTGAGAAATCGCGAGATCTCCGCGGCTTTTCAACATAAATGCATTATAGTGTCTTCTCGTCTCGGTCACTCTGATTCAACGAGAAATCGGCAAGAAATCGTTGATTTCTCGCGATTTTTTCACCTCTGGTAGGAACTAGTTATGACGAATGAGCAAGGTGATATGGAACTTAGCTATCATCATATCAAGCCACCATTTTAGACTCCCTCAATTAATTGTTTTTAATTATTATCAACGTTTGTTTATATTTGGAGGATAAACATATTTTCATTTAGTTGACAAGTCACGTTAGTTTAGTTGACAAAGATGGAATTTCTTAGTCCATATCATTTAGGGATTTAGTGTAGTATGACATACGTATGTATGTTATGTATATTGAATACTCCTAGTTTTTACCTTATACATTTCATTTTGTGATTGAGCACAGAGATACTTATTGGCAAATTTTGAGTTACTATTTTTCCATTTTTTTTATTGAGATTTAGCAATGAATATCTCAGTGGTAAAGTTTTAATGATATTTGATGATATAATTTCAACTAGAGTTAGCCTGGAATAGGTTAAAGATGAGATTTCATATCGTGGATATAAAATTAATCTTTTTAGCCTCAAAAGGTTTAGCTTATGTGAGCCAATGGTGTTGTTTCAAGTTTTGTTCTCCATTTTCCTTTTTGCTTTGTATTTTGTTTTCCCTTTAGGCTTGAATTCCTTGGCCAATGCTTGTGTTCTGTATTGGTTTTACATCGAAGGTGATCTTCTTCTTATTTATTGATTCAACGTCATCATTGTTTTATGTGTTCTTAGCATGTAATCCAAAAAATCTAGGAATCAATAATGCTCCCATCATGTTTACAAATCATTCAAATGCTTATATGTTGGTGTTTAACAAGAGAGAGAACAAGAAGAAAAAGATCAAAAGAAGAAAGAGAAAGCTGAAGCACATCTTTACACAATTACGAAGGTAAAGTTACTTTGCAAGTAATGTGTAGGAGCTAATAATTTGTTATTGTTTGAAGTAAATAATATTAAAAAACAAAGACTGAGATTAGAGATCCTGAAAAGCAATATATGAGTAAACACTTAAGTGATGCATACAATTGTGAAGGTAAAGTTACTTTTTTATGTGAGGTCAAGTTTGATGTTCTTTTAATTGTATGCTCTTAATCGAGTCCGAATCTTCTGATATACTCAACTTTAATAGTTATGTCCTGCTCATGTAGCAGAGGAGTTTGACACTCTATTGTCTTTGGTGGCAGAGGAAAAGAGAAACTTGGAACAAGAAGTGGAGAGAAACATGCAAATTCTACTGGACTTTTTACATTATTTAAGGAAGCAACAAGTTAACGACTCGGGGAGGTTTGTCTAGAACAAGTTAAAAGCTTTCTTGTTGCAGATCTGATGTCTGGATTTGTTTGGACTAAATAGATTACATGCACATATGACATTGACTGAGAAATCAGTAAATTATTATTAATAATAAATTAAGTAGATCTCATAAGATATTTTAATTCAGTGTTTATATTGGCAGCCTTTAGATTAAAAGCATACACAAAGTCTTAACCTGGTTATTAGTTTTCCCTATTTTGGTTGTTGTTATCCTTATTCTAATATGCTATCTATAATTAACTCACATAAATTTTATTTATTTATTGAAGCATTAAAGCTAACACACTTGAAAGCTAGTTAGTTGGTCAACCATTTGGAGAACCAAGAAAAGGGGGACAAAACTACTATTAGAAACGAAGGTTATAGTTCTGGTCTAGCAGATTTCCAGTCAATTCCAAGTACGGTCACTCGGTACAGGTAGATTAGTAGCTTCAGCTCCTCTGTGAATTTCTACTATTTGATGTGTTCATTACATTTTTGATGATAACATTTTGACATTCTTTTAGAACAGATTGCGTGTAATTGCTGAACTTTGGCGTGGAGATCTCTTTCATAGGGCCAACATTGTTTCAAGGTAAGTTGCAAACCAGAAGAGTGAATTGCTAGTTTATATTTTCTAGAAAAAAAGTCTTAATGTGAAATTTTGCTTTTGGAAAATGGGAAGAATTGCATCTTACGCTAAATGATTGAGATGTCTGTTATGTCTCATTTTTCAAATTCATGATCAAATTCTTCCATCCAATGCAATTATTGAAAAATAGTGTGTGGATTACCTTGTATTGATGAGATACGCAATGGTGTAAGCTATAGCAATGAAGAGAGAAAGAACACCAATTGCAGTATATAATTTTCCCAACGCATTATTTTGCCTCCAATCCAGGTTGTGGTAGAAATGATTAGTTTCTTTTTGCCATTGAAACTATAAGTATAATTAGGGATTCATTCATCATCATACCGCTTTATGATTTCAACCACCTACATACATTCAAATAACACCTGGAATTGCTACCAACTAATGTTATAATTTGAATCTTACATTTGCACAAATCATAAACTACTTGTTTTGATGTGAAATGATGGTTCTTCACATATAATAAATTAGGTGGGTTAAGCTAACTAGGTCATTAACTGATATATACACACATTTCCTGTTGACATCTAAAACCATTATTTTTTTTTCTGCATTAATTTGTTTTTGTACTATTTGTGAGAAGGCTTAGCTGCTGACCAACAAGTAGTTGCTGAAGTTAAAAAAAAAAAATGATGATGAACTAATCACTACAAGACGCTGCAGATTTTTGCGTCGATATATTTTTTTGCATTTTGCGAGGTACTTCTGATCTTCATGAGTTGTTGGAAAATGGACGAATGAAATTTTTGCATACTGTGAAGTGCATTGAAGTTCAAGAAGATCTAGTTGCGTAATTAATTTATTATATTATTGTTGGAAGTATTTTGGTGGATTTTTTTGCTGAACAATGTACTAGTTAATTTGGATGAGTTTTTACTTTCAAAATAATTTTTGTTTGGAAAAATTGGTACAAATATCCCATAAGTTTGTCATATTTAAGAAAATATCCTTTAAATTTGGCAATTTTAAAAAATGCCTCATAACTTACAAAAAGTTGGTAAAAATGCCCTGCAACCGGGTATAGCTAGTTGCTCATCCGGTCACAGGCTGATGTGTTAAAAAACGCTGATGTGGCACTCAAATAATCACAGGCTGACGTGGACTGTGTTCCTCTCCCCCTCACAATCAATTTATATCATGTATTACCAATTAAAATTAAAACATTAAAAGAGAGAAGAAAATTTCTCTCTCTTCCCTTCCCCCTTCACTCCCCCACGCCCCCCTTCCTCCCACCGCCCGTGTTCCTCTTCTGTCCAAGGAGTTCCAGCCGGCTCCGATTTTCAGCCGACTCAAATGAGATCTCGACCTGGCACTATCGTTTTCCCACCCAATCGACTCATACTTTGCCATAAATTTCACCCTTTTAGGGTGCTAGGAATTGAAATTCTTTTTTAAGTTTCCCCTTTATTTTTGCTGTGATTGGAAGAAGAAGAAGACTGAACAATCTCCATGGAAGAAGAAGAAGAAGAAGACTGAGCAGATGAGCATTTTTCTTTTCGTTTTCTTTGCGAGGCAAACATCAGATTTAGAAATATTTCAGATCTGGGAAGATTTTAGGAGGTAAACATCAGATTTAGAGATATTTCAGATTTGGAAAGATTTTAGGGTTTTTGAATAATTACATATTGATGTATGTAATTTCAGTATCACTTTGGAAAGATTTGGAAAGATGAAGACTTGCTGAAGATGTGAATTATTTATAATAATCACATTTTGGAAAGATTTGGAATAATCACACTTTGGAAAGATTTGGAAAGATGAAGACTTGCTGGAGATGTGCTAATTGCAGAAATTCTTATTTTTTAGATGCTTCAATTGTAGAAATGAAGATGAAGACTTGTTGGAGATGTGATAATTGAAATAATTATTTAATAAATTTTTTTAATTTAAATTTGAAATGATTTAAGATTCTTTCAAAAATTATTATAAATTAATTTTAACATTTTTAGAGAACTTTAACATTTCCTAAAATAATTTATTAGATTTTAATAAAAAAAGATAAAGTTATGAATTTTTAATTTAAAACTAAAGTTTTTAAATATTATGTAATAAAAAAAACTTTTTGCTTTAAAATTATTTTTATTCTTTCAAAATTGTTTTATTTTTATAAATTAATTTTAATATTTTTCAAACAATTTTAAGATTTTTCAAAATAATTTCTTAGATTTTAAAATTTAATTTATATATAAACTTTTTAATTTTTAATTTAACTAAGGATTTTAAATATAAATATATATACTATTTTAGATTTTATATTTTATAATCCTGATAATAATTTAAAATTAAATTAATAACACACTAGAAAGAAAAAAACGACCACATCATCTTATGACCGCCACATCACCCCTTTGACTAGTTGACTGACTGACTATACCCGGTTGCAGGGCATTTTTACCAACTTTTTGTATGTTAGGAGGCATTTTTAAAAATTGCCAAACTTAGAGGATATTTTTTTAAATATAGCAAACTTACGGGATATTTTTACCAATTTTTTCTTTTTGTTTTATTTAGTTTTTTGTCCTTTTATGTGATATATTTTCTTGAATTATTTATTATTTGAAAATATGAAAAAAATTAAAACAGGAAAACAATAGCTAATAACAGGTACTACAAACCCCTATTATAAAGGTACAACGACAACGGTCATAAAGCGTTTTCTTACTGTTGTTGTAAAGATTAAAACGACAACGATAAAAAATTCTTGTAATGACTATTGTTGTAAAGGCACAAAAGACAACGGTTAATAATCGTTGTTAACAATAAGTGTTGCAATCCGAACAACAACGGTTCCGCTGCATTCTAACGGGCATTGTGGTAATTATATACCACAACGGTTTTAAACCGTTGTTGTATACACCTTTGGCAATGGTGAAAAGACGTTGTGTAGGTTGGGTCTACCACAACGCCAGGTATGCCAATGCTTACTTATCACAAACGACAATTATTTTTCATCGTTGTCGTTTTGCAGAACTGTTGTAGTGTCAAATCTCTCTTACAGCAACCCTAACAATTCTCTCCAACCATCACCGGGATTCACGATGATGAATGGAATGATCCATGAAGGACGGGAACCTACTCAAGAAGAGTTAGTGCAATCACAACTTGCCAAGTTTGATGAATAGATGAGTAGGTTAGAGAAGACGGTGGATAGTAATACTATGGAGATGAATAAAAGTATAGTAAGTTTGGGAGCAGAGATGAAAGCAATACAAATGCATATAGGAGTTCGGATATGAAAGCAATGCAAACACATATGGGTCAGATAGCATAAGCCTTGGGATCCTAGCATCAGAAAAAACAGCTTCCTAGTGATACCGTAGTAAATCCAAATGAGCGGTGCAAAGCTGTTTATTCGATGGAAGAAGCTAAATCTAAAAGCCCAAAATCATTAGAAGTCGAAGCATGGGTGAAAGAACGAGATCCAGAGGAGGAAGATGACAATATCCAAGAGGATGATTGCGAGCCGATATAAAAGTAGTTTACGAAGCCAAGATCGATTATATTCGAGGAAGGTCCTAGATATATTCCTCCTCTCCCATTTCCTCAAGCACTCTATAGAAGGAAGACTAAGCCAAATTGTACCAATAGTGCTAAGCTTATTAAGGAGAGGGAAGAAAATAAGAAGTTAGAGAAATTTAGGGTCGCTAAACAGAACAAAGATGGCCGAACCGACTTAGATAAGGAAGTTCTATCTCCTCCTAATGATAATCCTTTTGAATTATGTTTATATGATACATTCTTCGCTAACCTAGATCTTGTAGTTTGCGCTAGTACATTATCAGTGATGCAGGAAATATCTAAGGATAGCAGTGATGATAAGAGGGTAATGAAGGAGGCGCTGAAACCACCTGATGAAAAATCTGGTTGTATATAAAAGGAGGGTATGAAGACACATGATGGAAAAGGGACAAAGAAACTAAAAGTGGCAAGTCCCAAAAAGAGTACCATTATAAGCACGCAACTAAGAAGAGCAACCAAAGTGAATGATCCAGGGAGATTTTCTATCCCATGTTCCAGTGGTAACCAGAAGTTTAGAAATGTATTGTGTGACTTAGGGTCTAGCATTAATTTAATGCCACTTAAAACAAATAGACTGTTAGGACTAGGGGTGGTAAAATATGCCTTAACTACTATTCAATTGGCGGATGGGACTGTACTACACCATATGGAGTAGTAGAGGACGTATTGGTCAGAGTATCATACTTTGAGTTTCCTAGTGATTTCTATTTTATGACGGATGTGAGAAAGAATGCATAAACGAGAAATAAACGACATAATATTTAATATGGTCCACTAACAATGTTTTAGCTACATCCACGACTAGAAGAGAGGAACTAATTTATTCAAATGTTTAAGAATTACAGACTGATAGAATTCAGACTCAAATTATTTTTAGATTGATTCTTATTGAACTATGGTCAACAATAAGGCTATATATAAGCCTGAAACAAACTAAAATAGAACATATAGGCCAAAATTGGGCCTAAAATGCGTAACAAACCTAAACGACTTAACGGACACGACCGTGTTGATTCGTCGCGGCCACATTTCGAACACAGACACTGGCTTCTTAACTAGCATAATTTTGACGTGACCGCAACAACCCTGTTGCGGTCGTGTTGAGTTCCCAGCTTCCGTAGCCTTAGCCAGCCACCTTTTATTGCGGCCGCTACCACCTGTCGCGGCCGTGTCTTACGTTCAAACTCAGCAAAACAGACTTCAAGGCATTCACGGGTCAAATCTCCACCTTGACAATAGATGTGAACCGAAACCGACGAGATTCAAGGCACTACTCTAACAAATCTCTACCTTGACTTGAATCTTCTCAAAGATCAACAAATGTCCTCTCACAGACCAAACAAATGCATCCCAAATATGCCCAGATTTAACAGATGCACTCTAAACGCGCCCAGATTGTACAAGCAACATCTCGTACCCACATTTGTCCCAAACAATGGGACAACTAACAACTTGTGATGTTCAAAAAAATTGAAGCTTCGGACGTACTTCTAAGATACCGAAAAACCCTCTTCAGATGCACCAAACTTTCCATTGCACTAGCATAGGGAACTCGAGACAGTGTAACAGCAACAGAATTAGAACCCTGTTCGGGTACCTTGGATAATGCAAAATCCACCTTCTTGTGGATCTCCATCTCAGAGTGTGGATCTTCATCACCTTCTTGTGACTCATTCAGCTCCACCTGTTTGTCAACACTATCGTTTCAGAGAAAACAACAAACTTCACAATAGGACTAACCTTAATCAGATTTTCCTTTGAAAACTCAGATGAAGCAGCAACAGTAGAAATAGACAAAGTTGAACCTTGCAATATATACAAAGTTCCCCGCTTTACACATCTCAGAACCACGTTTGAACCCTTGTAGACACTCAGAACTCCACCTGCACCTTTGAAACTAAACCCCTTACTATCCAATAGACTAAGTGATATCAGATTCTTCGTCATGTGTGGAACATGCCTAACATCGTTCAACGTGCAGAATCTACCATCATCTGTCTGTATCCTGATTAAGCCTATTCAAACCCCCTTGCAAATAGAATTGTCAGCCAAAGAAATATTATCTCCCTCCATCTACTTGTAGGATGTAAACCACTCCCTACACCAGCATATATGATAAGATGCCCCAGAATCAAGTACCCACACATTAGTGAGACATGTTTGTTCAGCAACAACTAGAGCCAGATCCTCCTCGGAGTTGGTGTTATCTCCGTCAGCAACAACAATAGTATCTGGTTTACTTTTATCATTCTGCTTCTTCTTCGGACAATCATTCTTCTAATGCCCCGTCTTTTTACAATAATTACAAGTATCATCCGATTTGGGACCTCTGAAGCCCGATTTCTTCTTCCTTGAATTTCCAGATCCCCTACTTCCACTGGCTACTAGCTCAGCGGCCTGATTATCCGTACTTGTACCTGATGCCTTATGGCACAGCTCTCTGGTATGCAAAGCCGATATAACTTCCTCCAGAGACATAATGTCTTTCCCAATAATAAAGGACTAAACAAAATTCTCATATGACAGAGGCAAAAAAAACTACCAGAATTAAAGCAACATCTTCATCTCCTATTTTAACATCAATATTACGCAACTCCAAAAGAATTGTGTTCAATTGACCTAGATGTTCACAAAGCGATTAACCTTCGTGCATACGCAGACTGAATAGACATTGTTTCAATATAAACTTACTGGTAAACGACTTCGTCATATACAGACTCTCCAGCCTCAACCACAAACATGCCGCAGTTTTCTCCGCCATGGCCTTGGTAATGATATCATCTGTGAGACACAACATGAGCGTTGAGAGCATTTTTTTCCTCCATAATGGCCATCTCAGCTTCTCCGAGAGCCACGACCTTATCCTTGCTCTTCTTATCCTTCGACATCAGCGGTGCCCACAACCCTTGTTGTTACAACAACGCTCGCATCTTGATTTGCCACAGGCTGAAACTATTCCTCCCCGTGAATTTGTTGACTTTCACGTTTATCCCAGACATCTTTCTCACCAGATTGTGGGACCCCCTTAAACAAGGCTCTGTTACCAATTTGTCATAACGGATGTGAGAAAGAACGTATAAACAAGAAATAAACACACAAGATTTAACGTGGTTCACTAACAATGTGTTAGCTACGTCCACGGCCAGAAGAGAGGAACTAATTTATTCAGATGTTTATGGATTATAGACTGGCAGAATTCAAACTCAGGCTATTTTCAGATTGATTCTAATTGAACTAAGGTCAACAATAAGGCTATATGTAAGCCTCAAATAGACTAAAACAGAAAATAGGCTAAACTAGGCCTAAAATGCGTAAAACAGACATAACCGACTTAACGGACGCGACCGCGTCAAACCGTCGCGGCCGCATTCCGGACACAGAAACCGACTTTACCTAGCATGATTTTGATGAGACCGCGAACAGCCCTGTCACGGCCGCGTCCTGTCTTCTATCATGGCTGCGTCCAAACTGTCGTTGTCGCGTTGAGTCCCCAGCTTCCATAACCTTTGCCAGCCACCTTTCATCGTGGCCGCTACCATCCATCACGCCCATGTCCTCCAGACGCGTTCAAAATCAGTAAAAATAGACTTCAAGGCATTCACAGATCAAACCTCCACCTTGACAACATATGTGAACCAAAATCGACGAGATTTAAGACACTATTCCAACATTTAATTGTTGATATGCAAGGGAATGCTCATGTCTGTTTTATCTTAGGTCGACCTTTCTTGGCGACTAGCCAAGTGATGATAGATGTGTCTAGAAGAGAGTTAACCTTTCCTGTTCAAAACAACATGGTCACTTTCCCAATATATAATAGGTCGGGGCTAAGAAGGAAACACGAATGTTGTCTATATTATGGAATCAAAGAGTACAATTGTTATAGCAAACCTAAGAAAGGGGTATGAGTAGTTAATTGATGATAATGCTCCTGAATGCGGTGGTTGGAGTTCGGCTAAAATTATCTGAAAGGTCGTCGAGCTAAAGACATAAAATTTAGTGCTTGTTGGAAGGCAACCCGACATTTACAATTTTTATTTAATTTTTCGTATTTGGATTTTATATTTTTTTAGTATTTTTAATTGTCTTGATTTTTATGTTCATGAGTCATAGGTTAACATGACATAGTCGAGGAGATGGTGAAAAGATGAAAAAGATGAGAGAAAAATAACCAAAAATGGAGTCCAGGTGACCCCAACTCGATCGAGGCCAATAGGCAACTCGGTCGAGTCATTTTCAAGGCAAAAATAGGGACGGTCTAGACCCGCCTAACTCGACTGAGGCCATAAGGCGACTTGATCGAGTTGATCCTAGAGTGAAAACAAACGAAGTCCAGACACAAGTAACTCAACCGAGGCTACATGGCAACTCTGTCGAGTCAGGTGAAACTGAACTCAAACTCATGTTTTCACTTTCCCTCACTCTTTTATCACTCTTTCACTCTCAAACTCGAAAACCCACCTTTCTCTCTTCCAAATTGCACATTAAAAGAGGAGAGATTAAGACACAATGGCAACTGCAGCAAGACACGAAATGGGAGCACCAGCAGCAGCAACAATTGGATGGGATGCCTAATTTTGGCAGTCGTGGGGTTTTGCTCCACCACCACCACCTCCACCTCAGTAGCACTATGAGTTAGCACCAAGGTGTACCACTCTTTTCCACACAAACACTGGTTTTTGACCAAGTTTGGGGAGGGAATGGATAGTGGCACATCTTGGCCGCTATTATGATTATTGTTTTTATTTCATTCAGTGTTATTATGATTATTGCTGTTTTTGCTAGTGTTTTATTGTTGTATTATTTGGTGGGAATTTGCTTTGATTAAGGGTCTGTGAGCCCATTGTTTTGATGAGAAATGTTGGGTCTATGTGCCCATTGCTTAGTTGACTTGTCATGTTAAGTAGGTTAATTTAAGAAAAAATTAGTTTAAATGTCCCGTATGTTTTTCATAATTAGTTACATGTCCTCTATGTTTTGGAATTTTTAAAAATGCCCTCCATATTACAAAATAAAAAAATAAAAAAAATAAAAATAAAAAAAGATGCCCCGGAACCGATTACAGCCTATAACTCAGCAGGTAAAAGCTGACATTGTTGGTGACTTGATAATGTGGATTTGTTTTTAACCTGCTATTCACCAGAAAACAGTAGTTTGGTAAAAAAAAATTATGTCATGTAATTAATGTTTTGGAGGTAAAATTAACCCATTTACCTCCAATGTCCACTCTTTTCAAGCCCTATATATAAAATGGAGGACCAGCTCCCTTCTACTTCTTGTTGCCGATCGAAAAATTTCAAAATAATCCAATTTTGTTGAAGATAAATAATGGAGCTACATGCAAAAATAATGGAGTTGGCACAGAGGGTCAAATAGTTGCAAAAAAGTACTAAGGAAAACGAGAACAAGCTGAAAATTTTGTTGGCAATATCATGGGTGTTCTTCGCTATTGTATTGTTTATGTGGGTTAAAAATTGAGGGGTGCTATTGTCATATAGACTGGTATTTTCCTGTTTCTTTTTTCCTTTTTTGGGGGGTAGGATTCATTCAAGATCTACTACACCATATCTTAAGAGGTCGGGAAGACCAAAGCGAAAGGGTGCAAATATCAATTTTTTGGTGGAGTGTGGCCTATCCTCAATATTGTTTGGCGTTATAGAAGGAAATGAAAAGAATAGTGTATTACTTGAACAATATATGTTTTCTTACCTTGAAAGCAGAATATTAGGATATATGGAATGAAGTCATTACACGATGTTGGAGACATATATAAGTTAGAACCAGAAGCTTAAATGAGACATTGCATCTAAATTAGTATATTTCGTCATTTATTTAGGCCTTGTTTACTTCGGTGGATAAGGATAGCACATCTATCCCATCTCATCGGATAATTTGGTGGGATAGGGATAAGTTGAAGAATTAATTCCAACTAGATGTCGACCCGTGCGATGCACGGGATGAGTACTTTTTCATCAACAACAACAACAACAACAACAACGAAAACGACAACAACAACAACAACAACAACAACAACAACAACAATAATAATAATAATAATAATAATAATAATAATAATAATAATAATAATAATAATAATAATAATAATAATAATAATAATAATAATAATAATAATAATAATAATAATATAATAAAATTATTAGCCTATATATTATTTGAGAATATAAAATCGGGAGTTGTATTTTTTTTTCAATTATCTTTATTCCTCCTTATATGTGTTTTTTTTTTTACATTTAATATCTTCAATTATCACAAATTAAAACCACCAATCAATTTTCATAAATTTTGACCTTTTTTTTTTTTTTTGTTTTTTTTACTTTTAATACCTTTCATTGTCACAAATAGACACCACCAATTATATTTTAATAAATTTTGTTAATTCAATTATTTGAATGTATGGTCTGATGATACTGAATATTTTAAATAAAATTTTAAATATAAACTCGAAATTTGATTCATTTCTCTCGTTATTATTTCAGTGTGCATTACACAGGCTGTAATAATTACATGTGCATATAAGGATAAAACAATGTCAAATATTTAGAAGTCACAAACATATTAGTTACTTAAGTATATGAGCGACAAACTATATTATCATGTCATATTCAAATAAAAATAATTGACTTATTGTTTTTGTACATAATATAATTTTTCATTTTCACAAAATAGAAGAAAATAATAAGCAAACTAATTCAATCAACAAACCACTTTAGCAAATATATCTAATCTTTTTTTCTATTATAAAGTGTAAACCTAACAAATTTTTATTTTTTATGAATTTTTTTAAACCAAGTAATTTAAACTATCCAAAATTATTAGGATAAAGAAAGGGTCAAATTAAAGTAAATAATTTTAATCTTCTAAAAAATTTCAACCCATTAAAAAATTCAATTTTAAAACTAAATCACATTTTAATTTTATATACAAATGTTTAAAAATCAAAATATATAATTTTTTTTAGAAAATCAAGATATATCATTAACATCCTAAAATGTATTTTACATTTAAAAATTAACATTTTAATTATAATGTATGCATTATGGATGTTAAATCGAAGATTGACAAAAATGAATAATTTGATATATTTCTTATGAAAAATCTAGTTGAGACGACAAAGTTATGAGACCTTGAAATTTCGAAGGCAAAAGATAAAAAAAGAGAAGATATAAGAAAAAGGAAAAAAATGATTGATGGAGAACCCACAAAAGAAGGTGGATGAGACACATGTCTCCCCCTATGTAAGGGCTCTCCACCTAATTTAAGAGCAGTTTTAAAAAATTAAAATAAAACAATAATTAGACGAAAAATTGTGGGAGCGAAACGAATTTTCCCCTATTTGTATGCAACCTACTTTTATTATTAAAGGTTGATGTCTACTTCTCCATATAAAGTCTGGATAATGATAATTTTATCTATATCCTATGTTTACTTTAACACATGTCTAGTTGGGATAAAGTGGGTATTTATGTAATTATGCAAATTAATGAAGGAGGAAAAAGAGGGATTTCATACCCTTCTCCCTTATTATCGATGAATAGGCTGAAAAGAAAGAAATAAGGCGACACACAATTTTGAATGAAGACATCATTTCTAGGCTAAATTCTTTGAAGAAGCGTGACTCCGACCAAGGAATCGCCGATATAAAATAATTTGATCATTCTTACCCATTTTAATTTTGTTAATTTTGTTCACAATTTAGAGTACTTCGATGTAGTGTAACTGATGAATAATCCAAAGATTTTATCAATACGCAGGACACCATATTCATTACATTTTTATTGAGTATTATTTGGTATACCAAGAGAGTAGATGCAGAGATTTTCGACTAATCTAAATCTTCTTGCCTAAATTGTGAATAGGTGCCGTACTACTTATATAAATTGAAGTTGATGTCGGACATGTGAGGTATTAGGGACTTTTTAAGCTTTATTTCACCAATTCATTGTATACTTTCATGTTATGTTAAGCTCGAACCTTCAAATTTTGGGTTCTCTAATTCCTTCTACTTTGTTAAGCCTCTGAAGGATGAAACTTCTATAAAGCTTTGATTACTTAAATTTGGCACAATACTATCTAGAAGATCATGCATTATATGCAGTTGCTTTTTAATAGTAAAATATTGACCCAAATAGCAACAATGACTTCTCCGGTTGGCAAACACATTAGTATTTATAAATTCCCATTCTAAAAGTTCTTGTCACCAATTCGCAGTAGCACGAGCAATTTTGGATGTCATATGGATAATATTACACCACATCAAAGTAACTCAAAATAACAATCAAAACAGAAATGCCATCAAATTTGCAGCAAAATGAACACCTCACAACCAAATGAACTCTAATATAAAATCTATTTGTCACAAAACAATAAAAATAAAAAAGACGGAGCAATTATAGTCCCAGCCCAACAAAAACTAAACTTATCATTCCAAGTTATGGTTACGGACTAGTTACAATTTTATCATTTTACGGAGTAATATCCCTAAACCACAATGAAGAAATGCAAGAAACACAAAAAATTAAAAAAATGAAATGAAAATCAAGGACGGATTGAGCATTCTCCAAATCGTACGAAGCTATTACTTAAGTTGCCTTCGCTCGCGATCTTATCTACTTCTCTAGTGGAAGTTTAAGCCATCGCAAAACTATTCTTCTCTGCGAGACACAGCGACACGAGTCGAACCCTAGTCAATAAGTGTTTCAGCGTATTAGATTTGATGAATAGAAAAAAAAAATTATCCTGGTTTCAAGATAACTTATTCGGAGGGGATTATGGGATACTTATCCAAGCAATTATCCTAGGTTTTTCGGATTATCCTGGGTAAAGTGGACAATCCGGAACAATTTACCTACGAAAGTAAACGTAGGATAACCCAGGATAGCATTTAGTCATCTTGGGTCATCCTACCTTATCCCCCGAAGTAAACGAGACCTTAGTAATAAATGCACGATTTCTTAAACTAGGCTCAAAATCTCGTAGACCTGTGTACTTTATTTGTAAGCTATTATAGTTACCAACTTACCTTCACTATTGATGGCCATACCCTAAGACAAGATATTGACTTAAATTCTTCTGGTTGCTCAATCAACCAGGCTTGTAATAAAAATAATATTTCTCTTTTTAGTTTGTAGTCATAAACTATGGAATTTGATTCGATGTTGTTTTCTGGTAAATCACAGGTTAAAATGAATTAACATCATCAAGTAACCAGCCACCTCAGCGTTTACCTGCTGATTTATAGGTTGTAGCCGATTTCAGGGCATTTTCAGCAAATTTTTTTGTAATATGAAGGGCATTTTTAAAAATGCCAAATCATAGAGGACATGTAACTAATTATGAGAAACATATGGGGCATTTAAAATAATTTTCCCTTAATTTTATTGCATATATTTTTTTTTTAACATTTATTTAGTTTATTTATCGCTTTCTTAGGTTAGTTTATATTTTGTTAAGTTTGAGTTAAAAAACCCGGTCTTTAGAAGTTCAGAAAAGGGTTGATAGGTGATGATGTGTCAATGACAAGCTGATTTTTGAATAAATAAAATCTTGACACATAACAGAGCATGATAGGTATATGGAGACAAAATTGAGCTTGAACTTCAATAATGATCAAAATTAGCCTGTGAGATTTAGGCCTTATATGTACTCCTATTTCTGGAGTAATTTATCATTCTTTCAATGTGAATTGATTGGTCATAAATGTATTTAGTCTCTAGAGCTTTCTTTGCATCTCTGTAGGAATATGTCAAGTGCATATTGTGACTTAGAAAATGATATTAGACATTCTTTTCTTAAAAAACTTATTTTTTTGCCTTAAAAATAATATTTTTTTTACCAAAACTTGAAAAATCCCTAGTTAGCCACTTTGAGCTTTAAGCTTTGTTTTTCATAGCCCAACGCTACAAGTCTATACCTTTCTTTTAGCCTTTGGCCCATTAGTTGGACTAACTGAGTAAGAGGGGGAGTGGATTGGAAGGTAGATTGGGTAAAAGCATGAAGTGGAATGGATGTTTGGGATGGTTGGTGAAAAGATATGTGGATCAGGCAAAAGAAAAGAAAGAGATGACCCCTCCTAGTTATTTTTCATTTTAATTGTTAGAAAATAAAAAGAAAAAAAAGGAAAAATTAAGAAAAAGGAAAAAAATGAGAACGTTGTGAATACGTGTTTTGTGTTGTTTAGGAGAGGTTAACAATGAGAAAGTGCCTATGTATGTTTAAGTCTTCGAAAGACGAGTGGTGCCAATGTGGTGCTCGAATAAGATGGGCAATTGAAGTTCTAAGCTGATGAGAAAAAGTGCTTTTGATGGGTGAAGAAGCCATATTATGTGGTTTGCTGAAATTTGAAGAGTGAGGATTGAGTGAACAATGTTGAGGGGTAGTCGGGTTAGGAATAACTTCAATGGTCCAATAAAAAAGTAACTTATATCCAAGTTTATCCCACCTTACCTTAAGTCAACATTACAACCGAAATAAAGACCTTATTAATTCTTTGTCATACATGTCGAGTACGAGATCTAATTTAGACAATATGCAAGCTTATGGTAGACGGCGCATGTGGTCCTTTGAGCGTAAACATGTCCCATATTATACACTTGAGAGATGAGTGATATACTTAATTGGTGAGGATGTTGTGTTCTTAAGTTTCTTGCCTCGGATGGATAAAGACATATTCTAAGGATTCGATTTCAGTTATTACATCCTACACTTGATTACTCTATGATGCTAGAGTTCTAAACCAAGTCTTATTGTTATTAGGCAGCGCTACTCTTAATTAGCCCTCATCTCGAGGCCGCTAACGTGTAGATCAAGTAAGGATAGTCACCTTCTCGAGCCAACTATCACATAAACGACTCCCAAATGTTCCCTAAGTTGATGCCTACACAAGTCCTCACTCTTCTCGAATGATTATTAGTACCTACATTATATGCTTGTATGCCTATTAACAATCCCCTTCTCTCGAAGCGGAATTGTGAAGAAGTAGAATTACTCAATAGGCCAAATTAATTAATTCATAAAATAAGAACAAAACATATAAATAATCAACTAAGAATGAAGTCTAGAATTAAATAAAAGTAATCAAAACATAGTTGGTAAATAACCTACTCTCTAACCCTATAACACAAGGGTATTTAGCTACTCATAAATATAGTAAAAAATAAAATCAATTTGTAGACAATCATGTTTGGAAAAATAATAAAAGAAAAGAGACAATAAAACCCGAATCTTGATCTTCAATCGTCGTCTTGTCACTTCCTTGCTCTTAGATCTCGCCTCCAAGGTGCTCTCCAATGATGATAAACTCCTAATTCTAGAATAGGAAGCTTGTATTTATAACTTAGGGAAGATTAGGGTTGAAACGAGTTCGAAATAAGCTAAAATGCATGAATAAAATTGGGCCGCCAGACAGCCTAGATTGAGGCACATGTCGCCTCAACCGAGTCACATTTGCCCCCCCCCCCCCCTTCTCGAGTTAGGGTGTTTTATCCAAAAATTCTTTTTGCGTAACTTGGCCTCGACCGAGTTGGCCTATTCTGCCCAACTTTGTATTTTCTTCATTTCTTCCCATCTGCTTGCTCGTTTCTCATCTGAACTTCGTCCAAAAAGACTTTTTAGTATATTTATACCTGATTAACACTAAAACAAGCATAAACACGTCACCTAGCTCAATATATTAAATTTAAGCACATTCTGACTATATACACATGCATTTAGATACCAAATATATCCCCCTTAATCAACCTAGAATGCATGTATAAATGACGTGTATCACTTATGAGTATTTTCCTTCCTATTTTAGGTCAGTCCAAGGTCCTTCTTGTTGGGACTTTAACCCACTTGCAACCACGACATGACAAGATAATCGAAAAGAAAGCAATAAAATCACAGACAATAACACAACAATTTGATAACCCAGTTCGTTACGATGTGTAACTACGTCTGGGGGCGATACCAAACCAGGATATGCACTAATAAGATGAATTTTTGGAATTAATGATACAGTGAAGGAAACTACTATTTATAATAGCTCTATTGGCCTAAAAACTGACCTCAGCTCGAGGCCCACATAAATCCACCGCCTTTACTCGACGTGACCACGTTCAAACTGACACGACCGCGTCGTTCAGCACTGCTCCTTTTGACGCGACCGAGTCAGAACTTTTTCGCCAGCCCATCCTCGTGCCAATGGATGCGACCGCGTCCATTCCCTGATGCGACCGCGTCAGTTTCTCCGTCATTCAGGCTCCACACTTAACAATCTCCCACTTGGAGACTGAAACACCTTCAAGTAACCATTTCTCCTCTGCTCTCCTTCCCGTTTTCGCTTGGTATCACCATCTTCTCTTCTTCTTCAAGTTTCGAGGCCAATTGAAGTTATGCACAACTTCAATTTCTCTAAGGTCACTACCTTAGTAAACATTTCAGCTGGATTCTCACTCCCAAGAATTTTCACAAGTCGCAAGGCTTTCTTTTCCAATAGGTGTCGGATGAAATGATACTTCAATTCAACGTGCTTCATTCTTGAATGAAATGCTGGATTACTAGCCAAGAAAATTGCACTCTGACTATCGCTATAGAGTACATTAATTTCACGCTCCTTCTCAAGTTCACCCAAGAAACTTTGTAACCACACCATCTCCTTACTCGCCTCCATCACGGCTATGTACTCTGCATCCGTGGTGGATAGTGCAACCACCTTTTGCAACTTTGATGTTCAAGAAATCACCGTACCAGCATAAGTAAAGACATACCCGGTCGTACTCTTTCTCCCATCAAGATCGTTCAATGCTAGGTCCGCATCAACAAAACCAACTAACTCAAAATTTCTTCCGTCAAAGCACAATGCTTTATTTGTGGTACCCCGCAAATGCCTTAGAATCCACTTCACCGCCTCCCAATGTTATTTCCCCGGATCACCCATGAATCGGCTCACTACTCTCATTGCATGTGCAATATCCGGACGAGTACAAATCATGGCATACATGATACTGCCAATTCCCGATGCATATGGAACATTCATCATTTGGGTATGTTCCTTCGTAGTACTTAGTGACTCCTTCTTTGACAGCTTAAAGTGATCCCCCAAGGGTACATTCACCGGCTTCGAATCCTCCATGTTAAAGCTTTTCAGGACCTTCTGGACATAATCCGCCTACGAAAGATACAACAAATTTGCCGCCCTATTCCTCTTGATTCTCATACCCAAAATTTGCTTCGCTTCTCCAAGATCCTTTATGGAGAACCTCTCAGACAATTGCTTCTTCAACCTTTCCAAATCCCGTGGATCAGCTCCTATAATCAATATCATCAACTTATAGTAATAGGATAAGATTGCTTTTGTCAAACCTCTTATAATAGCAACAATGGTCGGTGTAGCATCTATGGTAACCAATCGCCATCATAAAATTGTTGAACTTCATGTACCACTACTTTGGAGCTTGCTTCAACCCATACAAGCTCTTCTTCAATTTGCACACAAGATTTTCCCTTCCATCTACCATGAATCCTTCCGGTTGTACCATGTACAACTCCTCCATTAGATCATCATGAAGGAAAGCCATCTTCACATCCATATGATGCAATAACAGGTTCTCCGCAACCACCATACTCAACACCATGTGAATTGTAGTCAACTTGCCTTGTAGCGGTTGCTACCATCGGCCTCATTCTTGATTCGGTAGACCCACTTGCTGTGCAATGCTTTCATGCCCTTAGGAAGCTCAGCCAATTCCCAAGTGCCATTCACACGAAGAGATGCCATTTCATGTTCCATGGCAGCCTTCCATCTTCGTCTATCACTAACCTGATCTACCTCTGCAAAGCACTCAGGTTCACCACCATCAGTCAATAGTAAATAGTAGTCAGAGGGCGAATACTTATCTGGTGGCCTTCGATCTCTAACTGGTCTTTGAGGTGGTGGTGGTGTTCTTGGTTCATCATCAAGAACCTCCTCATCGATCGGACTCCCCTTGCTCCCACTCGAGTCTAGATCATCTAACTCGACAGTGCGGGACTTTGCAGTATTTGTGCCCAAATCCTTTAACCTGTCCTTGTACCTAACCTGTTCATTGAATATAACATCCTGGCTGTGAATTACCTTTCGGCTTTGCTCATCCCATAGCCTATACCCGAACTCATCACCTACATACCCAATAAACGTACACTTGATGGATTTAGCATCTAACTTGCTTCTATCAACAGAATCCACAAGAGCTCAAGCAACACAACCGAAAATACGTAAGTAAGACAAGTTTACCTCCTTTCCAGTCCACTCCTCCTCGGGTATCCGATTATCCAAGGGAACCGATGGACCTCGGTTGATCAAGAACGCAGTTGTGCTCACGGTATCCACCCAGAACAACTTAGGCAAGCCGCTCTTGAATATCATACACCTTGCCCGCTCATTCAGTGTTCTGTTCGGTCTCTTAGCCACACCATTTTGTTGGGGTGTTCCACGTACAGTCCTCTCCGTACGAATCCCATGCTGAGCACAATAATTCTTGAACTCCTTGAGTTCATATTCACCTCCATTGTCGAAACGTAAACACTTCACCTTCAACCTTGTCTCATTCTCAACCAAGGCTTTCCACCTTTTGAAAATGTCAAATGAGTTAGATTTATTTTTCAAGAAATAAATCCATACCTTTCGGGTCAAATCGTCGATGAACATCATGTAGTACAACTATCCTCCAACAGATGCCACCGGCGCTGGCCCCCATAGATCGCTATGGACCAACTCCAACTTCTGGTTCTTCAGGGCCTTGCCACTCATCGAGAAACTCACTCGCCTTTGTTTCCCGAAGACACATTCTTCACATATGCCAACTTCCACAGTTTGTAAGCCAGGCAATCTACCCTTTGAACACATCAGTTTCATCCCTTTCTCGCTCATGTGGCCCAGTCAACAGTGCCACAAATCCACATTACCATTACCATTCGCAAGGTCAAGGGAATCCTGCGAATTACTAGTCATGTACAACGTTCCTTTCTTCTTACCCTGAGCTACCACCATAGCTCCCTTGGTAATTTTCCAATTGCTACAGCCGAACGTCACCACGTAACCTTCCTTGTCAAGTTGTCCAACTGAAAGTAAATTTCTCTTTAATCCAAGGATATGTCTCACTCCATTCAACATCAACTTTGATCCGTTTGATGTCTCAACCTTTACGTTTCCCTTTCCCACGATTTTCAGGGGTTCATCATCCGCCAGATATACCTGTCCAAAATCGCCAGAAACGTAATCATACATAATACTAATATTATCGCAAGAATGGAATGATGCGTCAGAATCCAAGACCCAAGACTCCATGGGATTGCACACACTTAAGACCAATGCATCGCCATCATCTTCCTCCGTGGTTGCATTCGTTGTCTTCCTGTCTGCCTGTTCCCTCTTGTTCTTCTTCGGCATCTTGTACTGGTATTTGAAATGACCGATCTCGTCACAATTCCAGCACTTCACAGAACTCTCGTCCTTCTTTGTCTGACTCTTCCCTCTGGATTTCGACCTTCCCCTAAACTACCTTCCCTTCGGTCTGCCTCTATCACCGGTATTCAGCACTGACCTTGAGGACGATCCTGATCTTGGTTCGTTCCTACGAATCTCTACCGTGATCATCAAATCTCTCACCTTGTCAAATTTTAGCTTAGCATCTGTAGCGCAAACGACTGTCACTGTACCAGCCTAACTGTCTGGCAGAGACAATAGCTTTATAAGTGCCCGAATCTCATCATAAAATTTAATATCCACCAAATCCAACTGTGAGGTTAGCATGTTGAATTCATTCAGATGTTGTTGTACCGGTGTTCCCTCCGCCACCCTCAGATTAAATAGTCGTCTAATCAGATGGACTTTGTTCTCCGTCGATGGTTTTTGATACATCTCCTCCAAGGTTTTCAGCATCTCCCGTGTAGACCTCACGCATGTGGTATGGTAAGCCACTTCCTTGGACAACAACAAACGTGCCGTGCTCATCGCTTTCCTGTCCAACAACTCCCACTCCTCCGCAGACATCTTCTCGGGCTTCTCCTCGAGGGGCTAGTGCAAATCCTTACCATAGAGGTAATCTTCAATTTGCATCCTCCAAAAGCCATAATCAGTTCCATCGAACTTCTCTATCGAAATCTTTACGTCGTTCATCGTGAATTCTCCCAGGAAACTAAGATGATGCTCTTGATACCAGTTTTTGGGAATTTTACCCACTTGCAACCATGACATGACAAGATAATCGAAGAAGAAAGCAATAAAATCACACACAATAACACAATAATTTGATAACCCAGTTCGTTACGATGTGTAACTACGTCTGGGGGCGATACCAAGCCAGGATATGCACTAGTAAGATCAATTTTCGGAAATAATGATACAATGAAGGAAACCACTATTTATAATAGCTCTATGGGCCTAAAAACCGACCTCAGCTCGATGCCCACGTAAATCCACCACCATTACTCGACGCGACCGCGTTCAAACTGAGGCGACCGCGTCGTTCAACGCTGCTCCTTTTGACGCGACTGCGTTTCACTCTGACTCGGTCGCGTTGGGCTATACTGTTCCGTCAGCCCATCCTCGTGTCAATGGACGCGACCGCGTCCATTCCCTGACACTACTGCGTCAGTTCCTCCGTCATTCAGGCTCCACAATTAACACTTCTAGAGCCTGATCACATCCAATCTTCTTTCTAAGTCCTTTTTTATCATGCTCTTCATCGGTATTTCATAAGTACTTCAAAAACGTCCAATCTTGTATCGAAAATGCTACAAGACAAACAAATAAGTGAAATTTATCAAACATACAAAAACGAGGGTTAGGAAGCATTAGTTCATGTACATTTGCATTGTTTTAGCTATGATTTAGTGCCTAAATTTTTTATAAACTATGGAGTGATCATATTCCGTCTAGTGTGTCTTTCGTTTTACCAGATGTTAGGCTCTACGGGTCCAAAATAATGAAAATCATGGATCCAACTCTTATAATACTGGAAATTACACTAGTTAGACTCTTCAAAGCGTAGGGGGAGCTACACGTCAATGAGTGACTAGGTTTAGTTAGCCTTATTACGATACACATTATTTCTTTGTGCTCAATAATAATAACTATACTCTCGCACTGGTCTATAACGTAATAGGCGGTGGTGTATGAAAGTCTCATGTAATAATGACTAAATGCAACCAAAAAATCAAAGCTTAACTCAATGATCTTGTGAAGGTTATCCTTTTCGGATTATATTATATCCTCTAGTTTTTAGGTTGGAATCGATTGACTTTCTAGTTCATCTAGCCACGAAAGGTGAACTTCATGGCGTTTTTAATTCCGAGGTTGAAGCCGTCTTAGGACACTTATTCAGTATTTTCAATCCCCCCTGATTAATTCCATAATAAATCGTGTAGTTACTTAAATACATTAATCTTTATTTGTGTGAACCAAACTTTGGGAAAATCATCCTCATTGATTAGTTTTCTTCTTATTTTTATTTATGTTGTGTAGCTTAATCAACATCCTTATTTTCATTTGGTCTAAATTAATAAAAAGTGATCAAGCCGATTCTCACGAAATGCATCCTAATCTTCTCGATTAGGAGCATTTTCTTCCCAAAAAGTACATGGTGCAGATTGAACTCCCGATCATATGCGAATTGCCTCACTTATGTTCCTGAAACAAGTATAAAATGTGACTAATTGGGCTATCTATAAGAACGTGGCTTTTGTTATCCTATTGAGTTTGTACTATGATATATATATATATAAATGTTCATCTTTTGACTTATAATTAGTGTAACTCTTTTGTCGTAATATTGACTCTTGAATGGGATTTTCGTTGAAAGATTAGCTCTTAAGTGTACTTCGGGTCTAAGTTGGAAGACTACTTAGTCGTAAGGTTAGCTCCTAAATCAAGGATGTATTTTTTATGGTTCATATTCATTTAGTATAACTGATTACGGGGTTCTCACTGAGTATTAGACTCATGCCTTTATTAACAACTTTTTCAGGTTAGCTGAGCAGAGTAGCGAGACTGATGCTGCAAGGTCATCGGATTCTTTTCTTTATCTTCAACTTCAAGTCAATTTTACTTTGTTACACTTATGAATAATTAAACTTTTATTTCAAAATAATTTGGAGTTTTATTCTGTTACTACTAAACTCTGAAACTTTGGACTAATAGTTGTATATAAACTCCCTGGCAGTATTTTGGTGCCGATAAACTTCTACTTTTGTCCGATAAGTCTCTTATGTCACGCTTCCATATTTAATCTAATTTATTATTTCAAGAAAGAAAATGAGTTGCTCTTCGGTCCTGGCCTAGTAGGATTAGGGTGTTATAAAGTTTATTGGACAAAAGTAGAAGTTTAGTAACAACAAAACACTGCCATAGAGCATATATACAACAATGTGTCCAAAGTTTTAAAGTTTAGTAGTAACAATAGAAAACTCCTAGATTTCGTGACATAAAATCTTAATTATACATAACAGTGATCAAACAAAATTAAATTGAATTGACAGATAACAAAAGGAACCCAGTGACCTTTGTAGTTGCAGGAACAATCCCGCTACTCTGCTATATTCTTATGATTTTTAGCTTTCTGCTCCATTCATATTAACGTAGTTAGACATATCTATTGGGTCTTCATAGCTACTTCCAAGAAGAGTCCAAAGCATCTATAGTCAATCATTGCCCTGAGGATGGTCTATAATAAGCATATCAGCAAATATCTGACAAGCAGGCGCTCATGGATGACAAACTAGTCTCTCTCAAGTGCAATGCATCATCATACTCCTAAATATAATATCAAGTGCCCATGGCATTGTTGCAACGTCGTTGTAGCATAACTATATAATCTTATATGTCCTGCACTACACCCTGAGTCGACTTCCGATAGATAGACATAACAGGCGATGGGATATCTCTACGAGCAAGCACCTGAGTAGGTACCACACATGTCCTAGCCATTAGATTTGTTCGAGCCATCCTACCATAAAGAAAAAATATGGATAAAACATTCAAAGTTGGCTTCCTAAATGGTGGTATAATTTCGAGGACATATCAAATGAAGTTCACACAAAAATATTTGTTAATACTATCATGGATTTTCTTTCTTTTCATCCATCCCTTCACAAATCCACTAGAGAACTTCTCATCACAAGTCATGTCCTTGGCACAAACATCTTATCATGTTATGAATTATAAAGGTGCAATAAAACATTTCTATATCACATAAATTTTTAGCATACTTTCATAAAATAAAAGCTCATAGTGAAAAGCATGCGTACCTCAGAGCGAGCATGGGTCTGTTGACAAGGTCACAATTTCTTTGTTTTATATGTTCTAACACCGACATGGCTTTCAGGTTAGTGTTATGCAACATACTAAATGAATGAGCACCATAATAAATACATCTTTGACGTAGGAGCCAATCGTACGACTCAGAACCCTTCCAACTTAGACCGAAGATCACTTAAGGGCCAATCTTACGACTCAAATCTTACTCAAGAGGCCATCTTATGCTCAAGAGTTACATTAAGTAAAAATGCAAAGACAGACATACATATCACAATACAAGCCCAATAGTATAATAAAAGTCATGCACTTACAGATAGCCCGGTTGTGCACCAAGTTTTATACTCATTCCCTTTTTTTTTTACTACGTAACAATTGGGCAAACATATTTTATACTCATTCCCTTTATAAAAACCTTTTCAAGTTAGCTAAGCAGAGTAGTAGATTATTGTTGCACTGTCACCGAGTTCCTTTCTTTATCTACAACTTCAAATTAATTTTGCTTTGTCATAGTTATGTATAATTAATCTTCATGTCACAAAATCTAGGATCTTCATTTTTGTTACTACTAACTTTGAAACTTTAGACCCTGTCAGTGGTTTATTGTTGATAAAATTCTATTTTTGTCCAATAAATATTTTATATCATGCTTCCGTATTTGGTCTAATTTATTTTTTCAAAAAGAAAAATTAAGTAGCTCTTCGGTTTCAACCTAGCAAGGTTGGAGCATTACGTAGGGTAAACCCTATACATAGAATTTCTACTCCTGGCTCAAGACAGGATACACCTGTTGTAATAGGATGGTATGTATCTGAAGATTATATCCATCGTGATAGGGAGGCCACATATCTCAGCGGGTTCAGAATAAACCCATCATAGCTTAGTATTTCTGACATACGATGGAATATGCCCATCATGATAGAGCATGAGTTGCATGTGTTACTGTCAATATAACATAGATAAATCACTTTAAACATCTTAAATATATTTCCTATTCTCCCTAAGTTGATATTAAAAAGTAATTTTTTTTGCCAAAATTGATTAAAGTCTCACTCAAGAGCTTTGATTTTCTATATATGTTGGAAACATCTGGTGAGTTTTGGTATGGTCCGGTAAAAAGAGGTGAAACCTATTGTTCTATAACTACTTCTGGTGGCGATTAAGTCGGAGGTACTGGTTTCAATTGAAATTGATATGAGATTTAGGTTCAATATATTTTAGGCTTTAGATAACATATAGGTCGGGGTACTTCTGGAAAAAAACCGGTAACAGACGAGGTGTAGATAGGTGGTGGTGAAGGATGAAAAATAAAAGCAGATGAGCTATTCTTACTAGATCAACCATACAAAGTTTGCGGACAAAAGAAAAAGAAAAGTAGTTATCTCGTTTAGTCTAGTAATAGCAATGGAAGCATGAGCTGGACGAACTAATCAGAGGAGACTTGTATGAATTTTAATAAGCTTCTGAACTTGCACACCTACTCAGCAAAATTTTACAAACGATAAGTTTTATAATAAGGGCATGTTTGGTTTACTGGTTTGGATAGATAGGATAGATAAGATACACCAAGATGTTATTGTTCACTCTTATTAATAATGGTGTTTGGTTTAGAGGATAAATGTTTAGGGATGTCTTGTAAGTTTGTTTGGATTATAGGATAGATAGGACAATATTGCTAAAATTATCAGAAATACCCTCAATACTTAATTTTTCAAAAAGAAATCACTGCCCATTTCTTTTCTACCGAAAAATTCTTCCCTCTTTTTGCAACAATCCTAAACGATAGAAGAGTGTAAGGTTTTACCCTCTGTCTAAAATTTACCAATCCTCCCGGCGTGATGACCAAAGACGACAACGACATTCAGCAAAACCAATCGTCGAACAACATATGCAAAATATATCCATTTCTCGCTTTTTAATTTATTTTTAAACACACCAGATTCGTAACGACTGGTCAACTTCTTTTGTTGTTGTTCGATTGAAGGTTGCTTGTATTGAAGGTTGGTTTCACTTACAAGGTAATCTTTTTGTAATTTTGTGGCATTTCTATGACATTTCTTGATTTCATTAAAAAAAATTCTCTAATGTTTAATGAATTTATGTTAAGAGGACCAAATTTTTTACTAGTTGGCTTTGTATTCTTGAATATACATGCATATTTTAACTCCAGAAGACACTATTGAGTAGAACTGCAGTTATCTTTATTATATAATTGTTTGCTACAGATAAACATTAACAATGGTTCACAAATATGAGACTTCTATGTGTTCTCTTTTTCGGCCTTGGAGTTTTTTCGACTTATTTTTTCATTTTATGATGTGGCATTAAACTTGATAGTGAATGTTGAAATGAATTGGTCGTGAGTGTAATATTTCTAAGATCAATGCACTGATTTTCTTACATCTTGATACCTTAGACGGTATATTGGTACACAGTTATTTTTTAAATACAAAAAGAACCCTAAAGGCTTATTCATGGGAACAACTTTTTTGCTTATCATTGATAATTGAAAATAAGAAGTGTGTTCAGAGATTTACCAATATGCCGAACTTGAGGATGATATAACAGATTGTCGATGAAGAATTTTCTTCATGCAGTCTTCGACCACTTTTGGTTGGCCAAGTTTTTGAAATAAAAATGTTCATTAAACATCATGCATCCTCAAACTTCTTGTTGCTTCACTGGACACCAAAGCTGCCATCAAAATAAAATATACATTTTAACATGATTATTCGGGAATCAATCAGGCATCAGAGAAGAAGGAATAGGTTCAATTAATTGCATTGCTACAATCTATATGACAACAACACATTGTTCTTAATCCAATTTAAGGTCCAATTCGATTGAGTTACCTATGAAAATCAATACCTTTCTCCTATTCTTTATTTTACATAATCTGACTTATGAAGCTGGGCTAATTTTTTTTAAAAAAAAATTTTACATGCATATTTTCACTTGTCTCTCTCTTACAAAACGAATTTTAATGCCCCAAAGTTCTAACATATAACGCTGAACATCACATTATTTGTTCAAGCAACTACATTTTATTGAAATGGACATGTCTTGCTAGTCCGTGACTATTGTTTTGGTTTGTCAAATTGTGTCCTTGTGTGTTCTTCTTCAATTCATGTATAGGATGGCTAACGATTGCAGTAGTCGAAGTGCAGAGAGTTATAGTTCTTCATGGTTCCAAGGTCCAATAGAGGATGAAGAAACACAGTGCAAGTGTATATACAAGCTGAACATAAAGCTTGTAACAAGATCCCCGACATTGGTCGATGTTTTATTGCATGTCCGATACGAGGGGTAAGCACGAGCATTAATTTGATTTATGTTATAGCTACAAAACTTGTTTCTTACACTAACATTTCTTCGATTATTTTTTGTTGGTTAGGATGACAGCTACAATTTTTTTGCATGATGCCATTTGGATCCTCGCAACCACTCAATGGACGTGGTCTAAACTATACTAGAGAAGATTAAAGGATACAAAAGGAAATTGAGGAACACAAGATTTGTGAAGGGTGGCTAAAGAAGGTAGTTTAGCATTACCGTAGTCCACCATCACTCGTGTTTTGTTACTGATATGCCGGTTTGATTAGTGCATAGGTGGTATGTTCTTTTAACACGAGGTTTATAAGTTATGGTACCTTATTGAATCAAGACTAGGTTGTTTTGAATTTGTCATTAATTATTGCAACATTGGTTGTTGAGTCGATTAATTGACTCTCTTGAATTACAATATTCTTCCATCCAAAATCGAAATTACAAGGTCAGTTATGATCTATTATGATATTGTGTGTGTACTTTACATTTTTATGTTGTATTATGACAAGGTTGTCTTGATTTTGTCATTAATTAATAGAACAGTGGTAGTTGAGCCAATTAATTGAGAATAACTTGAATTACTTTGATCTTCCATCAATCTCAAAACTGAAAGGCTAGTTATCACATGTTCTTATTTTGCATAGTAACCATTGCACTAAATTGTCCACTTCTAATAGCCAAACATTGTAAAAAATAAATAGACAAGTTACTCACATAAACTTAGCACTTTTCCTCGCAACTAATTCATCTGCAAGGTGGAATTTTTACCGAAATTCTTTAACATAATTTGAAATTTAGCATACCCACTTATTGCAGTTGGTGGACCACATTGAGTGAACCTCTATAAATTAATTCATCGGGATTGATACAACACTCAAACAATCCATTGATGAAAAACACTTAGTTCTTTTTGCAAATTTATCTTGTTCACAAGTCTGCTTGCTGGAGAAAACATGTCTCTTCGAGGACTCTCCCTCCAGTGCGAGATGTTGTACGCCAATACATGCGACGAGGAAATAGACAAGGTGTTTATAGATGCTTTGATTGAGCAGCATAAGGGAGGGGGGACTTCAAACTCGATGGACTGGGATACTATCATGCTCTCTTAATTGCAAGGGATACCATCAATGGCTTGTACTCGATCAACATTTCCTGGGAAAATGTTGTGACTTGTTGTGCTAAACTGCGTGAACATTTATGATACTTTCAAGTTCATCATCGAACATGATAAGGTGTGGTATGATTGTTCGTACAGTAAAATAAATGCTTATTGTCCTACTTGGAAAATAATTATCCAGGTACCGAATATTTTTCTTTGGATAAATGGATGATTTTTTTAAGAAAAAAAAGAAAAGAAATCTCTATGTAATAAAGTTATGTGCCTTACAGTTTCCAATATATAGTAAAAAGGTTCATTTATGGAATATTTATTGGAAGTATGCAGATCATGGCCTAACCCTTTTCCGATGAAGAATGTTGCCTTATGTTATATGGTAAAAGAGGTCGTCGTAATTTCCATGCTGATACTATTCATAAATATTATGTCCAATAATTTGAAAACTAATCTTCAGTATAACAAATTTGCTAGGGCCTATGTATTTGGCGTTGAGTCGGAGTTGAATATGTTGGAGTAGTTGCTCATGACAAATTCCCCGACATCAATTGCAACTAAAATAATCAACATAAGTGGTAGGACCATCCATGTGGATAATGCTGCACAAGGTGGAGACGCACCCATTGTGGTTTCTGATGATGACGATGAGGTAGTTTCGCCCTCACTCATTGAATGTCTTGGAGCTAGGAAGAAGTTGTTCGATGAGATATATCCGAGTAAATTCAAGCTCTGCGACATTTACGAGACTAAATCTCTCAGCTTAAGCAACTCACCGATCATGTTCGATCACCAACTCCTTTAACGCAATGCATTTCTACCGAGGCCAAATCTGTTGAACGTTGATACCACCAAGAAAAGCGGATCGAGCTCCTGTTCCTATTCGAGCCCCATAAAGTGGTTTCACTTCGGTGGTGGGAATTAAGATCTGCTGAGGTGATTGAATTTCTTGCTTAAAGAAGGTGTTGTGGCTATGTATGCCTATTTTGGAAGTGGTAATATGTCGGCTTAAATTATGTTGGGTCATTAGTATATTAATGTATATTAGTAGGCTGATTTCTATTATTAAATGTAGGATCGCTCTGCCTTCACTCCCCTATCCTTGTAACTGTTGGCTTATTAATATAAGATTATTTGGTTTTTATAATGGTTTGTGAAATGTTAACTTTATTTCCAAAAGAAAATATTGTAGTGAAATTGTGTTTAGTGATTTACAAAAGCATAGAGAAGCGCAATAATCTGCAATAATGCATACTAATTAGGAAAAATGACATAATTGTAGGAAGCGACACATAAAACATAGCAAGATAATAGCACCTGCTACCATTAATTCTAGCACAACATTCAAATACTCATAATCCGCTGAAAGCACTCCCTACTGACCAAACATAGTGGACAAAATACAAAATAAACTACAGTCATTGTTTCAAAAGTTAAACAAAAAATTGGTCCACTGATCCGATCGGATCTAACCAAATCCATCACCCAACAAAAGAAATATAACACATTAATTTACGACTCGACAAATGTGTCAAATATTTCCAAACCAGCCATTTGAAAGAATAGACTTCACCATGCACTCCTTGCCCTCGTCCAGCATACTGAAGAACATGTACATCTCCTTCAAATTATTGCACAAGATTTGGCAACACAAACCCTGCCCTCCAATGTTAAGAAAACCATTTTTCCAAGGGTGTCGAATATAGTTTTGTGCTTCTTATTACATCGAATTCCGTCCCCATCCTCTATGTCTAGTCAACCATGCGCTCAGCTATATCACCCATTCTTGAGTCGGTCTTCTCACAGAATGATTTTATCACTGAGATGAATAAATCATCTAGACGGTCATCGATCTTCCTTTTATTGCCTTTACCATTGCTCTTGATTGAGAAACTCCCATCTTCGGTGTTAGTTGGCAAGGACTCACCATGTGACTCATCATAAAGGTTGCTCATGCTGGCATAAGAAGAGTTTGGACCGTTATTGTGTAGTAAGTCATGCACAACGTCACCGAAAGCCTCATCCGAATCGCCGATAGCACGATCTTTCCCGAAAACCTCCCTCCCCCCTCCCCCCAACTCACTAAAGAAGGGAAATTTCTTTCTCTTAAGCAACCTTGCATAGTCATCCTCCTACACAAGAATTAGACAGAACATTATTGCATATTAAGAAAATTGAACCATGACTTGATTATAAGAAAATGTTGTTGCCCCTAAGGGCATGATGTCACTTATCTTCACAGGCCAGTAGGGAAGCTAGTGACTGATCTAATGCACATAAGGTAGATGTATCAATTTTCTATCACTCACAAATCATAAAGGCTATATAATAATAGGCACTGGACTAATAGATAATGAACATTATACTTTATATCGATCAAGAGACCGGTAGTTTGCAGGTCAACACTGGCTGAGAGGAGGTCTCCAAAATTTTCCACCCTGTGAAACCCATCTAGACTGATCAAATATATAAGAAGCAATTTCCTAACAATACATCTACACACAAATTATACTTCCCAACAAAAAACACCAAGAAAATTTTTAAGGCCCTTACAAATACAATACCTTGATTTTGTTCCCAAATTTCTTTGTTGCACTCAACTTCGTAAGTCACGAGATGTAGTCCGGCGCTGTTGTTTTCAAGAATTTGATTGAGAATAACATATTTCTTCTTCCACACATGCACGTTCGAATTAATATGTGGGTCGGCCTTTAGATCTGTCCCGAGAAATGCACCCCACATCCACTTCTCACATAGCTCGAGGTAACCACATTTGAACCCTTTAGCTTTGAGGCCTTTAAGGGAAAAAAATAGTTGTTTCTCTTCCGCCTACTCCAAACTCGACGAGACTTGTTGGGCTTCTTTTTCCCTTGACGAGGTACTTAGGAAGATGAAGAGCCTTCCATTTCTTGTCAAGGGTAACTCACCTTCATTAGAGCTGAGTTATGTATAGCTATGCAAGTCAGCATATTCACCTAAAATTGTATTACAATATGGCGAAAACGAAGAACTTACGGTGAAGAGTAATTTCACAGTGCAGTGCTTCAATTATTCATCTATTTGGTATTCAATTTCAATCAACCAAACCAAATCAACAGGTTGTGACAAAATATTATGAATTCCATGGTAGAAAGGTAAGAACCAACACCAGCCGATCTGCTAAGACATTACTTAGCTAACCAGTCTCATTGAGAAAAGAAGAAACCATAAGCCTATAACAAATTCGATAAGATGCATATATAACACTCTATTTACGTGTGATCGCAGATTTCCACAAGAGGTTAGCAAAATTGATATACACCATCAAACTCATATATAAGTACCAATCTAATATATTAAATCAAATGCAGAAAACCTAAAATAGATCATTTAGCATCCCAAATCTCACCGGCTAAATGTTCGCCTATTTTATAACCAAACGATCCGCAAGTGTACGGGTGCAAGTGTATATAACGGCAAGCAAGGTCGATCCCACAAAGACTGACTTAATGACTAGTTTGATACTCTAGATATCCTAAAACACTCCTAACTAGGCTCTCAAATGGATTGATTTTAGTCTTAAACTAAATTCACTAAACTATTACTTAACACTTAAATCCAAGATTACGGAAATAATTTATCGAATACTCAAGATTGGAAGACAAATTCTAGAGAATTGATTTCAGAATTAACTAAGTATGACAATCTAATTATTCTAAACTAGCAATGGTTATTATCGTTATTAGATGGCACTTATATATATTAACTCTCCTTTCGAAGCAATTAACTTGTAGATTCATTATCCCTAGCCACCCTTTCAAGTCGACTAGACCTAACGAACTCCCAATCGATCTTAGACCAATGCCTACACACTTATCTCACCTCCTTTTAGAGCGCTCAACAACTACGCTATATATTGTCTTTCCATTCACAAATTCCTCCTTTCAAAGCGAACTTATGAATTATGTAGAAGTAGTTAAGTAATCAAATTAACTATTCATGAAAATAAATCACAACACATAGATAAAGAATAACAATCATTAACTAGAATAGAAAAACTTCAATTAATCAAACATCGTTAAAACCTACTTTCAAAACCCTAGAATAATAAAGAACTACTCACTCATGTTCATATTCATAACACAAATATGTTCATAGACAAACATGATTTGAAATAGAAAAATGAGACAATGAATAAGCACCCTAATCGTCGTCTTGATCTTGATCCCTTGATGTTGCTTTCCTCTTCAATATGTCTTCCAATGATCTCTAACCCCCTTTTTCGAGTTTGGGAACCTTCTTATATAGTTAAGGCTAAATTGGGCTCAAGATGGGCTCAAAATCATAAAACGCGCACATTCAGTTTTGGACTCGGAAAGCTGCCTCGACCGAGTCAGAATCGCCCTCGACCAAGTTGGGTCAACTCGACCGAGGCAGAATCTCCCTCGACCGAGTTGGAGTCTCTGACCAATTTCACGTTTTGCTCTTCATTTCTCACTCGACCGAGTTGCTAAACAACTCGATCGAGTCAGACTTTCTGACCATGCTTCAACACCTCTTTGCTATTTCCGACTTTTCTTGCTCGTTTTCCATCCGAACCTTGCCTAAACGGACTTTTTGGCCTTTTTATACCTGAATAACACTAAAACAAGCAGAAACACGTCATCTAGCTCAAAAGATGAATTTTAATCACTTTTCGCCCAAATACACATGCATAGGTCACAAATTACGACCTTTAATTGACCTAATATACATGTAAAACTAGCATGTATCAAAACCCCCAAACTTAACCATTGTTCATCCCGAACAATCACACAAAGCATAACGTCACAATGACCACAAAACTTTAGGGCAATTAAATGATACTTCTAGTCTCAGAAATCTTTTTTTTTTTTCCTTTCACGACAAACAACATAACATTTGAGCATTAGTGACACGGCAGGTTTCAACTACTTTCGACACATTAAACTTAAAACAACAATCCTCACCGGATAAGTGTATCGCTCATCTCTCAAGTGTATGATATGGAAAGTATTTGCGCTCACATTGAATCACATGCATCGTCTACCATATGCTTGCCTATTGGTTAAATTAGACCTCATACTTGACATGTGTGACAAAGAATCAATAGGTCTTTAGTTTTGGCTGTAATGTTGGCCTATGGTTAGGTGGGATACATTTAGATATAAGTGACTATGCATTGGACTAATCAAGCTATTCTTAACCCGACTACCCCTCAGCTTTGTTCACTCAATCTCAATCTTCAATTCTCAGAAAAACCAATTAATATGGCTTATTCACCTTACCAAAGCATTTATGCATCAACCAAGATTATTTATGTCACTTTCACTCAGGTACCACTTTGGGACTACCCGATCGAGTACCACATTTGGGACTACTCGTTCTTCTTTCAGCTCAAGCACACTTAGGCATATGTATATTCTCTTTATTAACCACTCCTCCAACTTCCTCTTTTCCAATTTTTTTTTTCTTTTTCTATTTCTTTTTTTTTCTTTTTTCTTTCTTCTTCTTTTTTTTTTTTTTTTTTTTTTAGGAGGGAATTTTTCTCTTCTTTCTCTTTTGCCTCCCCGAATCTCTTTACCACATCATCCCAAACATCCACTCCACCTTGATACTCTTACCCCTCTACCTTCCAATACACTTCCCTCTTACTCAATTAGTCCAATTACTCGGGTCAAAGCTAAAAGAAAGGTATAAGCTTGTAACGTATGGCTTTGAAAAACAAGGCTTTGAAGCTCAAAATGGCTGACTAGGGATTTTTTCACTTTTTGGGTACAAAAGATTATTTTTAAAGGCTAAAAAAATAGGGCTTTTAGCAAAAGAATGCCTAATATCATTTTCTATGCCATAACATGTACTCGACACATTCCTATAAAGACACAATGCAAGTTCTAGAGACTAAATACTATGTGATCAATCACTTCACACTAGGGGTGTGCGTCGGTCGGTTTCGGTAACCGAACCGACCGAATTTAAAAAACCGACCGCTAACCGACCAGTCCTACCCAATAACCGAACCGACCGAATCTTTTATTGCAGCCGAACTCCAACCGAACCGACTTAGTCGGTCAGTTTTTCGGCCATATCCGAAACCGAAAAAAATAAATAAAATACATGTTTTCTGACCTACATAACCGAAAACCGACCAAAATCGAAACCGTCCGATGTCTAAAAAACCAAAGAAAACCGACAGAATCAAAGTAAAAAGACCTGTGAGAGTATGGGACTTGTGAGAGCAGTGGGTGAATTAGGGTTTGGGTTGTATATGACCTAATTTTTCGGTCGGTTTCGATTTTTCCAGTTTTTAATTTTTTAAAACCGACACCGACCGAAATAACCGATTTTTTAATTTGTCATAACCGATACCCGAACCGACATATACATAACCGAACCAACCGACATTTTTCGGTCTGTTTTTTTCGGTTTTTTCGGTTATAACCGAATTTTGCACACCCCTACTTCACACCGAAAAAATGATAAAATTACTCTATAGATAAGAGTACATATAAAGCTCAAAACCTCACAGGTTAATTTGTGATTATTGTTCAAGTCTAAGCTCAATTCTGTCTCCAACTGCCTATCATGCTCTGTTATGTGTCCTACCCTCATTTACTTCCAAAAATAAATTTCATCATTGACAAATTATCATCTACTACCCTTTTTATGCCTATCAAGAACCAAGTTGACGACTCCTAATCAACGAAATTTAAAATCAACCTAAAAACACAATTAAAATGCAAAACATAAAATAACACTAACTAATACGACGGATCAATCAAATCAGCTATTCGGGCACACAGACCCGACACTACTCAATACTCAATAGGGCTCACAGACCCTTTACCAACTAACACAAGCAAGATATAAAATACGAAACACAACCAAGAACAATCATGACCTCAATAACACCGAATGAAATAACAACGGAAAAACAATAAAAGCGGCCAAGACGTAACACTATCCACCCCCTCCCCCAAACTTGGTTGAAACCAAGTTTGTGGGAAAAAGAGTGATACGTCTTGGTGCCTACTCACAGTGCTACTGAGGCGGAGGTGGTGGGGGTGGGTTAAAACGGCCCCGTTTTGCCCTGTACTGCGCCTCGACCGCGTGAATATGGCCTCGGTCGAGTTATGGTTCTGACTCGGTCGAGTAGCGTTGGCCTCAGTCGAGTCCAACTTGCTGGAACGGCTCGGGTTTTTTTCTTCAAATTTGCCTCAGGCGAGTGTGTTTTTGCCCCGGGCGAGTTGAACTCGCTGAATATCCCCTATTTTAGCCTTCTAACTCCATTTTTACTCCTTTTTCTCGCATCTTTTCACTTCTTTCCTTGCTTCTTCGATGACGTCGTATTTCCTATGCATACTAACAAACAAATTAAGACAATTCAAAACATAAACTTCAAAATATGAAAATTTAAAATAAACCAAAAGCATCGGGTTGCCTCTCGACAAGCGCTACTTTTATCGTCTTTAGCTCGACGACCTGTTGGATTTTTAGTTTAGCTCGGTCAACCGTAATTCATCTACGGTTGCAACTTGACTCGGAATGTATTGTTTCTTGATCCTCTGACCATTTACAAGGAATGTGCTTCCTTGTGCATCCATCAATTCCACTATGCCCGACTTTCGAACATGCTTGATTTTTAAAAGTTCCGTCCATCGTGACTTCAACTTTCCGGGAAACAATCGCCGCCGCGAGTTGAACAAGAAAACTTGTTCACCGGGTTTAAAGTGTCGATTCTTTATCATTTGACCATGGATTCTTTTTGTGCGCTCCGGTGGCTTTTTCTCAAGACCACGAAACTCATATCTCAGATTCTCCGGTAATGGTTTTAGCTTAGGTCCGCGTACCTTCTCCTTGGATATTTTTTTCACAACTATCTCAGGGATGTCCTCCTTCTCTGCATCTTCCATCTTCCTTCCCTGCAAATCATTCAAAGCGTTAACCCCATCCACGAGATCAAGATTAGTAGCCTCACAGTCTTTCACAAAAAAATTTGAATTGGTAATATGACTCTTTGATGCATCAGAATCACTTGGTGCAAGAATTTTTCCATGAAATGTAGTATCTAAACTATCTATAGCACTACATGTTTCAACTTGATTGACCTCTTCATCATCATGCATTTTCATGGCCTTGTAAATAGAGAATGTCAATTTTTCCTTATTTACTCTAAGTGTGAGTTCTCCTTTTTGGACATCAATTAAAGCACTACCCGTTGCTAAAAACGGGCGACCTAGAATTAAAGGAACATCTTTATCCTCCATCATATCTAAGACCACAAAATCTGCAGGAAATATGAATTTATCTACTTGCACAAGAACATCTTCTACTATTCCCCTAGGATAAGTCAGAGATCTGTCAGCCATTTTAAGTGCAATGGTGGTAGGTTTAAATGTGCCTATTCCTAGTTTTTCAAAAATAGAAAAGGGCATAAGATTAATGCTAGCTCCTAAATCACATAGTGCTCTATCAAACGTGACATTACCTAACTTGCAAGCAATTGTAAAGCTACCTGGATCTTTCTGCTTTAGTGGCAACTTCCTTTGAATCACTGTGCTGCACTCCTCAGACAAGTTGACAGTCTCATAATCTTCAAGCTTTCTTTTCTTCGCTAGCACTTCCTTGAGAAATTTTGCATAATTGGGCATTTGTTGAAGTGCATCTACGAATGGGATATTGATTTGAATCTTCTTGAAGATGTCTAAGAACTTAGCAAACTGGTCGTCCACTTTCTTTCTTCTCAGTGCTTGAGGGTATGGAATGGGAGGAACATATTTAGGGCCACCTTCAAATGTAATCCCCCTCTCTATCGGTTTCTCCGCTTCTTTGCCTTTTCCTTTCGGTTCAGCTTGTTCTTCCAAGTGCTCTTTCTCAACGAGTTCTCCTTCCACTACAGGCTTCTTTGGTCCTTCATATTCGGTCTCACTCCTTAATTGAATGGATTGACAGTGCTCTCTTGGATTCACCACTGTATCACTGGGAAACTGTCCTTGCTTATGTTGGGCTGCTAATGCTCTAATCAGGTATTGGATGTCTGATGCCACACTTTTCAATTCTGCGCCCATACATGCTATGTTTTTACTCAGCTCATTATGCTTTCCTTCCATCTTCTTCTCCAGCTGAACTAACTTCTCATCAAACTTTTCTGCTTGTGCTTCTATTAACTCTTCTGGAGTTGGGTTTCTTCCATCATGTATGATTTCATTTGTGACCTTGAACCCTGGTGGAGGAGTAAGGGCATTCTTCGAATTTCCATAAGCCAAATTGGAGTAATTTCGATTCCCTTGCGGATATTGGTTACCTTGTGAATATTGGTTATACCTTGGCTGATTACCTTGGTAATTATTGAAATTTCGCTGATTCATAAAGTTCACATCTTCCATCTCTTCTTGGGTTAGTTGTGGCTGTGATTGCTCAGAATGTTGTGCTAACGTCAGATTAGTTAGCAAGTTCATTTGGGTCGTCAAAGCTGATATCTGAGAAGCTAAATTCTGATTTGATTCCATTCCAACTACACTAGCCACTCTCCTCGGCTGATTACGCTCCTTCGGCCATTGGTAACTGGTTCTAGACATAGCATCTAGAATAGCAAATGCCGAATTCACTCTCTTCTCCATCAGGCTCCCTCCTGCCACAGCGTCTACGTGATCTCTAGTTGGTGCAAGTAAGCCATTGTAAAACTTACAGATTTGTTGCTTCCTGGTGAACCCATGCTGAGGACAGCTTCGGAGTAAATCTCTGAATCTTTCCCATGCTTCACCCAGTGGCTCCTGATCCAACTGTCTGAATTGTGTGATTTTGTTCTGCAACTCTAGCATCTTGCTGGGTGGGAAGTACTTTAATAGAAACCTTTCACTTAATTCATCCCACTCAGTGATCTCCTCTAATGAATTAAACCACTGCAGAGCCCTATCCTTTAAGGAAAAAAGAAAGAGCCTCATCTTCATTTGCTCATGCGGTACGTGGTTGATTTTTATCGTATCAGCCAGTCTCCGAAACTTAGTTAAATGAGTGTTCGGATCTTCCAAAGCAGTACCGCCATACTGATTTTGTTGCACAATATTGATGAGCACTGGTTTGAGCTCAAAATTGTGTGCATTGAGTGGTGGCGGTTGTACTCCTCCAGGATTCTGATTAGGCAGAGGGCGAAGGCAGTCACTTATTGGGGAAGTGTCCTCATCGTCATTCTCATTGTTATTCTGATTTCCTCCTGGAAGTACTGGATTCTGTGGAGGTTGTTGTTGTTGAATACTTGTGACTCTGTCATCCAAATTGGCCAGTGCCATAAGGATGCGGTTCATAACCTCTTCTTGGTTCGGTGGATTTTCTATCTCAACCGGTTGATTTCTCCTTGCTCTGTGTCTTCGGGCTGTTGCTTCAATTTCCGGATCACACGGAAGAATATGTTCTTTTTCCCTTAGACCTGGTATGCATGCACAATCCCTGAAAACACTAACAGGAAAATACCCACGTAAAATCGAAATAGATAAAAATAAACAGAAATTAAATGTGCAAAAATAAATTGTTGCCTAGTCTAGTCTTGTTCTAGTTATCAGAATAAAAACTAAAACATTAAACTCAGTCCCCGGCAACGGCGCCAAAAACTTGTTCGCCTATTTTATAACCTAACGATCCGCAAGTGTACGGGTACAAGTGTATATAACGGCAAGCAAGGTCGATCCCACAAGGACTGACTTAATGACTAGTTTGATACTCTAAATATCCTAAAACACTCCTAACTAGGCTCTCAAATGGATTGATTTTAGTCTTAAACTAAATTCACTAAACTATTACTTAACACTTAAATCCAAGATTACGGAAACAATTTATCGAATACTCAAGATTGGAAGACAAATTCTAGAGAATTGATTTCAGAAATAACTAAGTATGACAATCTAATTATTCTAAACTAGCAATGATTATTATCGTTATTAGACGGCACTTATATATATTAACTCTCCTTTTGAAGCAATTAACTTGTAGATTCATTATCCCTAGCCACCCTTTCAAGTCGACTAGACCTAACGAACTCCCAATCGATCTTAGACCAATGCCTACGCACTTATCTCACCTCCTTTTAGAGCGCTCAACAACTACGCTATATATTGTCTTTCCATTCACAAATTCCTCCTTTCAAAGCGAACTTATGAATTATGTAGAAGTAGTTAAGTGATCAAATTAACTATTCATGAAAATAAATCACAACACATAGATAAAGAATAACAATCATTAACTAGAATAGAAAAACTTCAATTAATCAAACATCGTTAAAACCTACTTTCAAAACCCTAGAATAATAAAGAACTACTCACTCATGTTCATATTCATAACACAAATATGTTCATAGACAAACATGATTTGAAATAGAAAAATGAGACAATGAATAAGCACCCTAATCGTCGTCTTGATCTTGATCCCTTGATGTTGCTTTCCTCTTCAATATGTCTTTCAATGATCTCTAACCCCCTTTTTCGAGTTTGGGAACCTTCTTATATAGTTAAGGCTAAATTGGGCTCAAGATGGGCTCAAAATCATAAAACGTGCACATTCAGTTTTGGACTCGGAAAGCTGCCTCGACCGAGTCAGAATCGCCCTCGACCGAGTTGGGTCAACTCGATCGAGGCAGAATTTCCCTCGACCGAGTTGGAGTCTCTGACCAATTTCACGTTTTGCTCTTCATTTCTCACTCGACCGAGTTGCTAAACAACTCGATCGAGTCAGACTTTCTGACCATGCTTCAACACCTCTTTGCTATTTCTGACTTTTCTTGCTCGTTTTTCATTCGAACCTTGCCTAAACGGACTTTTTGGCCTTTTTATACCTGAATAACACTAAAACAAGCAGAAACACGTCATCTAGCTCAAAAGATGGATTTTAATCACTTTTCGCCCAAATACACATGCATAGGTCACAAATTACGACCTTTAATTGACCTAATATACATGTAAAACTAGCATGTATCACTAAATTATCCCGTCAACCAAACCATTCTGAATTTGACTCCACATGATATATAAACATTCGACGCAGCATCATCGTCATTGAAAAATAAAGAATTTCTGCCTCAATTAGGTCCACATCCATGTTGGCACGTATAAAGTTATATAGTAGGCAACATGTAGGTATTATCCTATTTTGCATATTGATCGGATAGAATGAATTGCTCCTAAGTACAGCCCACCTGCCCTTAAGTATTCTAAAGGTGCTCTATAACGATCCTAGCCTTCAAATGTTTTACATTGAATAGCTCACGGTAATTTGAAGGTCCGTGTGGAGTAGCCTCCCACTTCTTCACATGATACCTGGCCCCTAAGTAAGGTGCTAGAAATCCAGGGCCGTTTGTGAAGCCGTCATCAACTAGAGATTAGTTGCCTGCCACAAGAACACTACTGAGTTAGACATAATTGTTGTTTTACCGTTAGGAACTTTTAAGCCATTTAGTCGAGCAACGGCATTTTGCAAACTCTACTATCGGCAGCCGACCCATCCCATCCGGTTAACACATAAATGTAGTTCATGTTTCGGTCATAAACGGCCAACACATTCATCGAAAGATTTCCTTTACAGTTTCTATACCTTGGCATGTCTGTAGCACTCACCTTAATAGGGATACAGGTTCCCTCTAAGCCACCGAGACAACCCTACATGAATGAAAAATAGTTATACATGTAGCATTTTTTAATGTAAAATATTGGAAATACAGTAGCTATATAATAATGGTACCTTAAACCATTTCCAGTGCTCGTCTGTGCAATCTTTATCTATAGGTTTTGGACTTACTAGAATAAGGTTGTGAAGCTTAAGCAATGTCGTTAACACCCTATTGAAATGCTTACTTATGGTGTAACCCGAATGTTTGAAACTGCCTTTGACTATCTTTTTTTTTTTTTTTTTTTTTTTTTTGTGATGAGAGATAATGGTAAGAAATATTGCTACTTGCTCGGCCACTAGAAAATTTCGTGTAGGTCCAAGACCTCCTATATCCTCTAGGAGATAACATAGACGATGAAAACGTTGCATACTCATCTGCAAATGAAACTTACAGGTCTCGCTGCTAAGCGATGTAACAAAATGCATGTTCTCTAATTGACAGGTGACCCTACGCTTGAAGCTATAGTGGCGTCTAGATGTATTACGTGTGATCCTAGGATGGAGGATTTTAAAGGTCATTAAAATTACAAACAACTTGACCTCATTTACTAGTTGTTCCACAACAACACAGCTACTCTCAATCACAAGACCCTGATCCATTTGTTCTGAAACTAATGTTCATAAGAATGATAAATCCCCAAGGCGTTAAACATCTTTTAAGCATTAATCAACAAATGTTGTTTTATAGAGTGGTTAATTGACAATATACATAATTGTAGTGAATGTTGAACTTAAAAGGTCAAAGATCTTATGACAAGAAACACACACACTTCTCACCCTATATAATATTAGCTATTGAGTCACACTGACTAAACTATTATCTATATGCAGAAGTCATTTTCTGAAAATTAAAACCAAATAAATTAGACGCACACTTACATGAATGCATTCAAACAAATGATGAATAGGACCACCACGTTCTTAATAGAGTGCATCTACACTGGTTCTATTTTCCGAAAATCTGGATTATATATTTGTGATACATATAAAGGAGAATCAGGTTTTATATATTGGACAAAGGAACTACATTAACATATACACATATATATGTGGCAGTTGATTATATTAATTATCATTTTTTTTAAATCTTGATTACAACAAAACAATTTTGGGAACAACAAACAGTCTAAATATGCGACATTCCACAACATTGGAGCCTAACTATTTTTAACATACTACAACATCACTAAAAATCCCAACGGAGCAAATAAACTAGCACAATAATGGTTACGAACAACTATGTGCAATGGATTGAAACTTGATAGTTTTATTTATAAATTAGGTAACAAGTAGGTTGAATATGCTTGGAACCTATTGCAAAACACGCTCTTCAAAAGATGAAAGGTCTCATTCACATGGGGCAACGAACATGAGCATATCTGATACACAACGAAAAGGCTTCATCGAAAGGGCATTTGGGAGTAGAAACATTTACCTGGGGGGGCTGGGTTTTCCCTTCGGTCAAGCCCAACAAAAGTGAACAAATCCAAAGTGGGATGGCAAAATCTCTCTCCTGATATATCGGGCCCCAACAAATGATAAATGTCAGTACTGATACCATTGATTTCGAAAGAAAAATGAAGCGGCAGTTGAGAAGGATTAACCTGAATGCACCGAAAGAAGGCAGCTTTGAAAACTAAGGTTTTTTAGTTTGATATATATACTAGGTAGATCTGTAATGTCATGAAGTTAAAGAGCATATATGTATTTTCAAAGGGCTATTACTGAAGCCGGAAAATGATGGGAATAGGGGGGTATTATTTGTCTGCCGAAATTAGTTTGATAAATAGCAACGGTTTTGTTGGGAAAAGGTACTTCTGGATCGAGCTTCTAATCTAGACAAGGCTTTAGAGAATCAAACCAAACACAGGTTTAATAGAGACAAATAGACTAGTCCCAAGTAACCACACAAACCAAACAAGCCCTAATAGTAAATATTATTGTGGAATTGGGTTGGGCCATTGTATTTTATGTAATATATATTATTTTAAATAATTATTAAGGATTAGTGATATAGACAATTAATGATAAAATAAATAAAAATTCGTAATATAATTTAACTAGACAAAATATTTAAAAGAAAACTAAATTTTAATCTTTGATCCAAAGTTCTCTTAAAGAAAATTAGAATACTGGAAAAATAAAAAGAAAAAGACTTGGTCTCCTTTCTTTTTCCACAAACATCAATTGTCCTTCATTTCTCTATTATCTATAGATTATGCAGAAGTCCTCCCCATCTCTAACTTTTATCTCTCCCACACACAAAAGCGCTGGTTTTACCACTCCAACCACCATTCAATCAAGCGTCTTCTGATGTTCCGCTCTCCTTACAAAAACATCCATATCATGCGGAAGCAACTTAGACGAATATTTTTAATTTCTTCAAAAGCAGACGTGTCCAATGTTGATTGTGAAGCTATGGCGAAAAGGAGGAGCCATTCTCAGATATAAGACAAAATCCCATGTACACCTGTTGCACGGTACAATTCAGGTTGGGTATCACCATTTATGCTTAAAGGTATTACATGTATTGTAATAGCTTCCCCAAAATGTGTAATGCCTTTAAGCATAAATGATGATACATTGTCTCCGTGATACGTTATCACATGTAATACCTTTAGGTATAAATAGTAATACCATTTGACCTATGACTCAGGTTGCACAAATCAACTTGTGCACAAGAGACCTCCCCTATATCTAGATCTAAAAGTTTCTTATTCTTTGTATCTTTTTTTTTCTCCTGGAGCCATTCCTAGATCTAGATCTAGAAATTTTTTACTCCCTGTATCTTTTTTTTCCTTTTTTTAAATTTTGACTCTCTATATCTTTTTTTCCCTTCTTTTCTTTCTCCTTTCTGGTTTTTAAACAACCAGTTACCGATTCTCGTTTTACCATATTCACTCCGATTTTGCCGGTTTTTCGATTTGATACGGTTTCTTCCAATTTAATCAAAAATTCGGTTATCATAGTCCTTCCGGGCCGAACAAGGGATGAGTTCCTGGTTGAACCGGCCGGTCCGGTTCGATTTTGATAAAATTATATAAGAGTATAACACCTAGCTTCCCCAGTGTACCTTTTTACAGTTGGCAAAAACTTATATACATAATATACATGGATCTTTGTATGTACAATAAGTCGGATTAATTATAGAAGTATCATTTTTTGGTAAAATGTATCACTCAATTAACCAAAAGTATTAATTTTTTAATAAAGTGATGATTTTATAGAAAAAAAAATATATTTTTGGTCAATTAAGTGATATTTTTTGTGACCTTATTGAGCGAACCTAAAAAGTAGCGTTCAATAAAAAATTCCACTCATTTTGTATCCATTTTCCAGCTATTAATATTTTTTCGCGAAAAATAATATTTTTTAAGGAAAAACTAATACTTTTATTAAAAAAAATTGTTTTTAAGATATTATTCAATAGTAAATGATAAAACCTCAATATGAAAATTATAAATTATGTACATGTACATAAACTTGATGGTACAAACTTAATTAAAACTTGATAAGAACACATAAAGAAAAAAACACGAGAATTATTAAACTTTACAAAAAAATATTACGTTTACTAAAAAACTATTACAATTTCTAGTAAAGTATTACTATTGGAATTAAAAGTAACAAATACTTTATCCCAAAAACATATTTCTTTTTTCTTCTGAAAAACCTATTATTTTTTTTCCGAGAGTATTATTTTTACAGTAATCCAACTAAGTAATTGTTTAATATAATTTGTGATTTATAAATAGAGAACTTATATAAAACCGACATTGAAGAATATAAATTTGATAAGAACATAATTTATTTAAAAAATAAATTGTTAAGTTTTCTGAATAAGTATTACATATTTTTTGAAAAAAGTATTATGTTTTATGGGAAAAGTATCACTTAACCAATTTTTTTATGCCAAATTATAATTTTAATTTTAGTTGTGCGAATATTTGGGATCCACTCTTGTGGGGTCGACCCATAATACATAAGAAGATCCATGCATATGCGGTACCTAAGTCTTACTCTTTATAGTTATTTTCCTTTTTACAATTTTTATAAATTGTTCAACTTAAAATAAACGTAAAAAAAATACTATCTAGGTCCCACAAAGATAGAGTTGATTTCCATTTAGCCCATCCCATAAAAATAGATCACTTATTGTATTACTTAAAACATTAATTGTGTTGAAGGAAAAACACAATTAGTGTGTCTTCGTCAAAAGTAACCGATGAAGGGCAATTTAGGTATTCACTAAATATTATGTATCTGTGAAACCCTTGTATTTGACACCCTATATAAAGGGGATCTGATGAATAAGAGAACCCTAATTATTCCGTGTCTTTCTTTCTTCTCTATTTCCTGTTTATTTATGTTTCTCCTACAACAAGTTATCAGCACGAGACTCTACCATCTAATGAATGGTATTTACTCCTATTCCATAAATTCTTATATTAAAATTGTCGTCGGATATTTATTCATATATTACTTTGCAATGGTATTTATCAATTGAGTTATTGTTATTTGTTAATTGAGTTGCTAGAAGTTGCGGATGTAATTGGATTGTAACATTGTACTTTATTAAATTGTAAATAGAATATAATTGTTGTGTGAAATCAAATTTGAAAGATGCAATTTTCATTCTAATTGTCATCATAACAAGAAGCGGTGGATTTAAGTTATATACTTTATTTTTCATGAATCTGGATATAGACGCATTGGAATTGTAATATGTATCTCACTATAACAATGTTGACTTATGATGATGGAAATCAGATGTGAACTATTGAATCTTTATGAGACATACTTGCGCAGAAGATATTTGATAAATATACTTGAATTGTCTTTTATATTCTCAATTGTTTTTTTATTATTTTTCCTATAATTTATGAACTATTGTTTCATATATAAATCTTATTGGTTTTTGCGAGCGTCGGCTGGTTTCAAATGGAGTGGAGTTCTTAAGATCATCATATCATATTTTGCAAAGTTTGAATTTGAGAAGTGCCATAGGAAAGAATCGTGTCTTTCCTGCAAGGTAAATCTGAAACTTCTATTTTATGAAATAATCAATTTTGCCTTACAGTGACATGATATGGTCCCTCGAATAACTTATTATGCTTTGATGATTCTCCTATGAATTATATATTGCTTGGCAATTATGTAACTTTGCATGATGTTACTAATTATATACTTTATGATTTAAATTTCTTGTCAAGTTAGCATAAGAAGTTACACGAGTAAGTGTTTCTCCATTGGCGTACAACTATAGTTTTTGCAAGTTGAGAATAAATTTATATGTGCATCCGAAGTAGTTGTGTACAATCATGAAAATCATAGAATTTTGCATGACTAAATTGATTTTCATGGGGACATGTGTCTAGCCTCTTTTATGCTTTCTGATGTAATTGAAAGTTTATCACCTGAGTTGTTTATTATGCGCTTAGAGATTATTGTTAATAAGTTTATTTGCATGACTATATGATAATTTTACAATTGCTTTGCCTACGAAGTTAGTTATGCTTGATAAATTGAATATTTCCATGATAATGAAAATTCATGGGCTACACCAAATTAGTACAAATCAACTTTGTGATAAAGTAATTTTACAAAGTATCGAAAAACTTGTGATTAATGGTCCCAAAATCTAATTCATAAGAAGGTGATTAAACCAACTCGATCCAAATTTGAATATTAGACTCAGAAGAAATTGAGTTACCACAATTGATATTCTTAATAGGAAAATATTTCCATGAAAAATAACTACACACTGTAAGAACTCTCTTACGATCATATCATCAACCGACCCCAACGACAAAGCACTGTCTAACATAGTAGAAGTCACAGTCAATGCTCTAATGAATTTGAGATAACACATTAATCCTAGCTTACACTAGGAGTATTGTTTAGTTCAAAAGTACCCGATGAGCTGCGGAATGCAATAAAAGAAATATTAAAAATGTAGATGAATCTCTACTTCCGGTATTAACTATCTAGTGGAAAGAAACCCACTTACTAGACTAGAAAAGGGTCAATAGCCTCAATAAGGACACGTTGTGTCTAAAAACACATCTCTCTTTATGTGTAAAGAAATCACAGAAGATGATATGATACATAAAATCTCTTTACTTTCCTACTCTAATGCTTATACTATCGAACTTGTATAGGTTAGAGTATGAAATAAAAGAATTATAATATTAAATTAGCTAATCAACCAGTGCAAGTAGTTGAGAGGCATGATCAGTTTCTTCTGAAAAATAACATCAAACGGATTGGGATAAAGAAAATTCTCAAGCCCAAGTATGATGAACTAAATAGTGGAAATAACCCCAAAGTAAAGGAAACGAATGTCTTTGTCTCTACAGTTGTGGTAATAATACACCACAAAGTAAGGGACATAGAAGCCCCGGAGGCCTTCCGATGTAACTACCCCAAATGAACATGGTGGTTGTGGAAATCATGTGCAAAAGACACCTCGGAAACCTCTGAACAAAAGGGATAGAGTTGGTAATGAACTTTTAAATAAGTATGGAAATATTATACTTTTGTATAAAAACTGCTAGAGCAGTTAACTATAAGAGATACAGGAAGTCTAAAGAACGAGACTCACTGCATCACTGCGTCACTGCATAATGAACATCATTGAATCACAAGTACTAAAAGGGCGAAGAATCGTCGAATTCTCTAGATGCCTAATGATATAACAATTATAGTCACAAAACGCTCTAAATACACCAAGAGCTATTACAATGTTATTAAGTAAAAATATTTATGTCAAAGACTATCATTTCAAAACTACATGTGAGAATGGAATTGAATAATTTATGGTAATGTGAAAGGAAGCACATCTTAGAGAAATAAATGAGTCAATCTAGTGGTATGTACTCCACTACAACTCTGATCGTTGGATCAAACACTATCACCAAAATGAACTTTGGAAGACAGAATCATATGTTACCCAAAATGAACTTTGGGACATTAATTCATATAGGTTTTGGTACGATTTTTTTTTAGACATCCAAGTCATAACATGATGATCCATATTTAAGAAATTATATGGACATTCTTTCTTTCGAGTGAAATACAAAAAGGGATAAAAATCCGATACGATGTATAGTGTCAGTGCTAATTTTGTTATAACAGAGTTAATGCTTTCTAAAGTACTAAAAGCACGACCAACATCCCATTCTGCCTCATTAACTGTTTTAGGGCATATCACTCATTCTACCAAGCCTACTATTTGGTAATAAGTAGGATCGAGACCTTCCTATACCTGATATATAAGTAAGACAATTCATTCTTAAAAAAGAACATAATATAATATATATGTGGAACTATCAAACCAGAAAAGCGGGCCATTAAAGTATCTATGGTTCTGGTAAATGCTTTGTCACATTAACTGATCATCACATTATTGTCCACAAGAAATGTTGCATTTGAAAAACTCCTAGAAAATATTATATAAGGGTTCACCACCCTCACTTCATAATGTCTGTAAGACTTATTAACTCTAGAGAGTTCTCATCATAAGGATTTGATGATTATTGCATATCTGTCAGGATCAATGTATAGTATCCTTTAACCCATGTGGATACACAAAAATGGTCTCACTTATGCCACCATCAAAAGGATATAGATGGAGGATTAGGCATTGAAATGCGCACTAAAATGCCTATCAGATATGGGGTTATGCAATATTGTTGCAACTTTACTTTATTGTCTCAGACCCACTGCTAACCAATAATTTATGCGTATCAGTTGGTAACTGGATTTAGCCTGATGTTTTTACATTTACGCATACTTGGTTACGCAGTATATGTGCATATTGCGCCCCCACAGCGTACCAAAATGGGTCTTTAAAGACGACTAAGTATTTATGTTGGATATGGATTCCCAACTATTACCCGCTATTTGGCTACTTTGACAGGCAAGATCTATTTACCGTAAGATTGACGGATTGTCACTTTAATGAGACAGTCTTCCCGTCGTTAGGGGGAGATAAGAAAAAAGAATTTTCTAAGGGAACGACAGGAAGTGTTTCCCAGTATGTCTCATTAGGATCCCCACACTTCATAATGTAAAGTGAAGTAAAACGAATTATCGATCTTCAAAGTATGGAAGATTTGATTGTTGATGCATTTGCTAAAATCGCTAAAGTGACAAGATCATATATACCAGCTGCAAATGTGCCTGTAAGGTTAAAAGTCCCTAGTAAAGGGCACAACACCGCAGATAAAGGTGTTGCAACCACACTTAGTGGAGGTGTGGTTGAGGCCGTGGCTCCCAAAAGGAAATAGGGGATGCCACGTGGTTCGATGAATACCTGCTCAAGGAAGGAGGCAGGTGTGGCACAATTTAAATCATCAATAAAAAGAAATGCTCTCAAATTATCTCTAATTAATTATGTTCATGAATCACCACTGGAGGACGCTCCGAAGTTTAATATGATTCTAGAGATAATGAGAGTGCATATGAGTTAATGGAAAAATCTTTCACGTGCATTGATGATGTATACATTGTTGCTCAATGAATTATAAAGCACAATAATATCGAACCACGCTCTATTGTAAGATATCAACAAAGAGCATATTGGCCTATATGGAATCAATTCAGGTAGAACTCGATTCTATGACAGAACAACAGGTATTTGGTTTGGTAGTGCTAGCCTTACCAAGTGTAAAGCCTGTAGGACATAAAATATATTTTGTCAGTAAGCGTAGTGAGAATAATAAGTCCTGAGATGCAAAACTTACCTTAAAGCACAAGGTTTTTTCACAAAGCCCTGGAATTGACTACGAGGAGATATTCTCCCACAACGGACGTCATAACGTCTTATCGATAAGTTTCCGAAGGATTGGAAATGCAGCATACTAATGTGGTTACAACATATCTCTTTGGGGATCTTGTTATTGAGATATGTGTAAGTGTCAGATGGACATGCATTGCCCAATTCAAGTAACTCTAGACCACGGAGTGCATTTACAATATTAGATTGAAATGCTCACTTTGATTGAAATAAATCTGGACGAAAATTGTATACCCGTCTGAGTGACTACTTGATTGGGAAGGGAAAGAACAAGTAGTATTGCCCCTATGCATTTATAAAGAAACACGAGTTCTATATTTGCAAGTGTAACAATTTATGTTGATGTTAAGGACATAATAAGTACTCTTAAAGAAATAAGAGGTACTGTGATTGAGATAAAGGATCATGGGAAAACTCACCGAGTTTGTGGAGTATTAATTCCTCAGTTTGCATATATCCAAAAGATTATCAGGCGATTTCACATGGATAAAGTGCAATCTGTTAGCACTCCTATGGTTGGTTGAAGTGTGGACAAGGAAAGATCCATTTGAGTTCAAAGGAAATGATGAAAGAGCTATTGGGAGATGAAATTCCCTACTTAATTGAAATGTGCGTATTATTGTATTGAAAGCTCAATGCACTCAACCATGTATTACTTTCTCAAAGAACATGTTAAATTATATTTTACTCAGGACAACGCAATATCAATTGAATGATATCAAATAGTATTTTGACATATGAAAGAAACCATTGACTCATATTTGTTCTTCCCATATTAGAGACAGGAGAGATTGCAAATGAAATTGTAAAACTCTAAAGAAAATGTCAAAAGCTCTCATAATGTAGAGATAAAAGGATTAAAAAAGAATATGTAACTCCTAAATAAATGTTGAAGCTACCCCCACTACGGAATACCGAATACTACCTTGGTCAGTTTAAATGTTGGTTATCTTGTTAGCTAATGTAAAGGTAATTACCAAACTGGTTACGTATTACCATGAGGAGTACAATGAAATCTTGAAGATCCACCAAGCACAACTCATTTATCAACCCCACCGAATCAGACAAAGATGGTTGTCCTACATGAAGGAGTTCTTAAGTACTATGGTTGAAGACCTACCACAGAAGACCGACCTGAATTCATGAAGATAATGCAGTTTGCAACAAGAAGATAGAACTATGCTACATAGGAGATGATTATACGAAGCATATGCCACAAAGTTTATCTATAACCAGCCACCATAAACTTTCCTCATGATTTATATAAATCGAGGATGCGAAGATTTTCAAAACTCTCCTAATAGATGTACGTATCAGGGGAGGTGTGTAGACTTCAGGGGGAGTCTCAACATAGGTGTGTTGCACTCTTTTTCCCTTCGACCAAGGTTTATTTTTTCCCACTGGGTCTTGTTACTTGGCAAGGTTTTTAACGAGGCAACGAGTTATGCACCAATTCTCCTTTGACTTGGCACAAGGGGGAGTGTTGAAGGAAAAATACAATTAGTGTGCCTTCGTCAAAAGTAACTGCTGAAGGGCAATTTAGGTATTCACTAAATATTATGTATCTGTGAAACCCTTGTATTTGACACCCTATATAAAGGGGATCTGATGAATAAGAGAACCCTAATTATTCCGTGTCTTTCTTTCTTCTCTATTTCCTGTTTATTTCTGTTTCTCCTACGACAAATTGCTCATTTTCCAGTTTGCTGAATATTCTCCACATTAACTAAATATATATAAGCAATAAATGATCAAATATATATAAACAATAAATGAGATATAAGGGTATAAAGGAAAATAGAGTTAAAGTTTAAATTTTCAGCTATAAATATGATGTAAAAATAATGCACCAGCCGGGAATCGAACCCGGGTCTGTACCGTGGCAGGGTACTATTCTACCACTAGACCACTGGTGCGAAGTTGTTGACAAGTCCTTAAATATTTTTATAATATATTAAAAATTTATCCTGACGTGGCGCAATAACATCCTCGACTCCATTTGTTCGTTGATATTCCAAGACAAAAAGTGGCAGTTGATTTCATAACCTGCTGGAAACAGGAACATGGCAATTCCAGTGTTGAGGCCTTTAAACACAAATATAGATTTATTGTATCATCACCCAAAACTGTACTCCTCCATCCACAAACCCAAGAGTTTGTGTTTTTGTGCTTCACCATCATCTATCAGGTAACCCCTTTCCCTCTCCTTTTCCACATTCATCATTTTCAGATTCTATTAAGCCCTTCTTAATATCTTACAGTACAGAAGCAGGGGTGTGCTTAACTGTTGGGACCCACCTTATTCCACATCCCGACAAGGTATGCTACTCTTTCTGCAAACTCTTCAATTCTCTCCTCTGTACCCATTTGGTTTAGATGATTCTGGGTAATTTTGTGCAGGTTGACAAAGGTGGAGAAGATGCCTTCTTTGTTAGCACCCATGGTGGTGGAGTTATTGCAGTAGCTGATGGTGTTTCTGGGTAATAACCCTTTGCCCCAATCCTAAATTCTCACATAATTACCATAACCACGTTTTAAGCTATTTTATTTATGGCACGAAGAATGATTGATTGCAGATTTTTTTCTGGAATTTTGAGATTAATTCCCTCTAATGATATGCTGCTTCACTCTACGAAAAAGCACAAGTCTGCATTAGTAGCTTTAGAGATTATGTTGATTGAGAATGTTTAATCTTGGGCAGTTGGGCTGAGAAAGATGTGAATCCGGCTCTTTTCTCGCGCGAGTTGATCACTAATGCCTCTAGCTTAGTGGAAGATAAAGAGGTTCCTTTCTTATTTTATCGTTTAATAGTCTTACTCATTTTGGTTGGGTAAAACGTCTAAGAGTAACATAAATGTTGGTTCACTTATATAGCCTACCTTTTCTTTTTTATTTTTCTTCTACTTTATTTGGTGATAGAACTGATTTATAGGTCAACTATGATCCCCGAAGTCTGATAAGGAAAGCACATGCTGCAACCACTTCTATTGGATCTGCCACGGCGTAGGTCCTTTCAGATGCTATATGCAGTCAGTGTCATGACTCTTTTTTCTTGGATAAATTGTCATCATACATTCGGTTTTTGTTTTTGTTCGTTAGAGTTGTTGCAATGCTGGAAAGGAACGGGATATTGAAGATTGCGAACGTGGGGGACTGTGGTGTGAGGGTTATACGCAAAGGTAAATCCAGGGATCCTATATGTTGTGCCATTTCCTTGGGATTCTTCGGTTTTCACCTTTTATTTTGTTTTATTGCATTTTCTCTCATTTTGTGATGTATTTGTGATTTATGCTCTTATTATAGGTCAAGTAGTATTCTCCACATCTCCACAAGAACATTATTTTGACTGCCCTTACCAACTGAGTTCAGAGCCTGTTGGTCAGACATTCCTCGATGCTACGGTATCAAACTCAGTTCTATATTGGTCTACATATAAGTGACAAATATAATTCTATCAGTTCAGACAGCAAGAAGAGCATGGCAATGTTTTACAATCGGATATTTCTGTTGAAATACAGGTTACCAGTGTTGAGTTAATGGAAGAGGACACCATAGTGATGGGCTCAGATGGGCTTTTTGATAATGTTTTTGACCGTGAAATTGTCTCTATTGTCACCTCTTGTGGGAATGTGTTTGATGCTGGTATGCTGTCTAGTAATAAGTGTATTTTTGGATGACTATAAAAACATGTCCTAAGGTTTTGGCTAATTACAAAAAACTAAATAATTAAATAAAATAAATCCAACTACCACCCTTGACATTTTTCTGTTGAGGGATTACAACCCTGAAGGGAGCTGGGTAATTTTCAAACACAAGATGGCTTGACTATGTGAATCAAGGTGGTAATTTTGTAAATAATCTATGGTTCGTATGTGTTGTTACCGGTACATAGCAAAGGCATTAGCTGATCTGGCTCATAGCCATTCAAAGGATTCCAGTTTCGACTCCCCCTACTCACAAGAGGCACGACTTCAGGTGAGTTTCTAAACGCCGGTGAATTCTTAGATGATTCATGAGAGAAATGATGATGTTTTTGAGCAGGGTTTTGATGTTCCATGGTGGAAGAAAATAATGGGGATGAAGTTAACAGGCAGGACTTTATTATTTATGTCTGCTCAAATGTCTTATTTCACACCAACAATATTCATCCTAACAATTGGTTGACTGTGAACAGGTGGAAAGCTTGATGACATTACTGTAATTGTTGGGCAGGTGAAGAGCTCATTAAGCTCGTAACACCTTTGTTGTTCGATTGGAATTATCAGATTCGTAAACGACATACAAGGACTTGATCTGATTGCACAGGTTCTGCAGTTATTCATTTCTTTAGTACACTGGTCGTATGACCATATTTGTTGCCGTGCTAAAAGATGACAAGGATAGTTGCTTTTGTTTTGATACATGTAACTGGAATGCTCACTTGACTAGAAATGAAAATTAATTCTTTAAAGGGGCGGCGAATCGGCTAGTGACCCGTTGGGCTGTATATTTTAGATCCACTAAATAACGAATGCACGGCCTCTACTTTTTTCACATTCTTTTAATTCTCTTTACTTCTGTTTTCCTACTTGGTTTGTTCGTTTCGGTTAAAATCTGATCAGGCTCAGTAAAAGCATTGCAATGCAACTCAGGTACTTTGTAAACTCATTTATTTATGAATTGTTCAACTCTGCCTTCCATTTAAAGTTTGTCTGTAAATTATTTCCTTCATAAAAAAAAAAAAATTAATAAATAATATTGTCAGTACCAATTGCATGGAACTATTCAATGAACCAATAATATACGAAAGAAATGGTGAATGAATTTAAATACTTTCTGGTGTGTTTTACAATTCTAGCATGTAAACTACTGTATATACAAACTTTATCATCCATAAAACTATCATCATCCACGTAACTTTAAGTGGGGTGAGATAAAGTAATAGGATAGTGATTCTTTTCCAGTGTTTGCTCTATGATATGATGGATAAAGATATTTATTTTGCATGTTGAGATAAGGAGAATTCTTACTGAAATGCACCAGTTGGAGATTCATCAACCCTTATCTTTCATTTTGACGAGTTGTCCTATGTTACTAAGATAACCCGGAAAAAGATCTCCTTCTATCTATAAATATTTGCTAATGTAAACACTTCCTAATAGGAAAATATATATGAATCAAGTGTCCCTTCCACTCCAAGATTGAAGTAATAGCAAATGCATCCTACCGAAGTAATTCAAAAAAGTTACATCTTATGCTTCAAACAAAAATGTAATTCATGGTAATTAAAAGTTATTAGAACTTTTTCTCTTTTGGTTTATGTATACAATGAAGAAACATGAAATCCGCCATTCAAGGAGCTTCTTAGCTCGGAAAGAATGAAACTATTTCATTTCTGTAAACTCACAGCTATACAATAGCCCTATATTATTTATAGGAAAGACAAACCAATGTTATCAAAATAAGGCCGGACGGGCTGAAACCAGTCCGTAACACTCTAAATAGCTGTTTTGATAGTTGCACTTGATAAAACCGGTACAAACCGCCAAACCAGCAAAACTGGTGGAATCGAAAATCAAATGGTTGCCCATTTTTTCAGTTCTTTTTCCGGCTTAATCTTTTACTTTTTTCTAATTGTTTTTTATGTTTTCTAAGTTTTAAACCATTCTAATTAGTGTCTTGAATTTCAATCTCTACGTTTTCTTTTTCTCCAATTTCTTCTATTAGTGTTCCTGTTGGCTCTTCCCCAAATAACAAAAATAGGATCTTATTCTTTTTTCTTGTCTTCTCTTTTGATAGTTTGGGTATGTTGATTATTCCAGGAGCTATTTTGCCTATTTCAAAGTTTAGTACTACACTTTAGGATTTAATTATGGACGTTGTGTTTGGACTGTGAACATTTTGATTTATTGAAGACGTTAGCTCTCAATTTATATTGAACAATGAGGTCGCATTGTTTTGATTTGGAAATAATTTTGAACTTTGTTAGATTTTATTGAAGACATTAGCTCTCAAATTTTTGGATGGTGATATTGTGATATCCATTATCATAAAAATAAAATATAAATAAGCAATCTTCAGTTTTCCAGGTAAACTCCGGTCTAACCGACGGTGGCAAGTTTTTGACCTCCAATTTGGTTATGACAACAGTGTGACAAACAATTCGAAATGAAAGCGGTATCTATGGTTGCACTTGCAAGCTAAAAGAAAATCTATATATTAAAAAGAAGAGCTGACACTATTGCGTCTTTGCACTTTATGAGGTACTCATATCAAAGAGCGCAAGGGTAAATGCACCAATGCCAACAACTCCATATAAATCATTCCATTTTTTAATCCCAAGACCCTCTACACTTCAATAAAAACCTGAGAAATCAACTCAAAAATGAGTGTAGAATTACATATATGATCATGATCATTGGCAAGGAGGAAAGGAAGGCATGAAACCCTGCTGAATTATAGAGGCTTCAAATGGTATGAAAAAAGAATTTAAGAGGCTACAAAAGGAAGAAAATAACTATATACTACCTCCGTTCATTTTAAATGTTGTTTTAGATTTGGAATAAAAATATTAAAAGGTATGAAAAATGGACAAATAAGTCCTTAATTAGATTATATAGATTTGGTAGGTTAGGTAATTGAAGTTTTTTTAGGAATAATTATAGGGGTACTATTGAAAAAAATGTAGAAAGAAAATAAAAAAAATAAGTATTTATAAACAAAACACAAAAACTAAAAAGACATCTAAAAACCAAAAAAAAAGGAGTATTAGTCTCGATTGTATCGACATAAAATTTTCCGTACCCCACTGGACGACACAAATTTTGACATATGACATTAATAATGTAGATCCATTCCATTCAATAAAATCAGACAAGCGTAATGTAACTATAGCGACTAAGTGGTTATTACAGTGAACATGTTGATTTAAGTTTTGAAGTGATAAAGTAATGTCAGTCCTGGAACATCCAAAGCCTCGCATTTCATCCAACATCCATTCGGTCAAAGATTATGTATACCTGTCAAATTTGGGGTTTAGTTGAACATGATGTATTATAATCAAATCTTTAGCCACGACTTTCACAAGAATACACAACTTTCTAATGCTTAAATTTCATGAAATAATACCATCATCACACATATTCATCAGTAATGCAATAAAAAAAGACATCACTTGGGAATCCATAGCTCTTTGCCTGGGATGTTCCAATATTCGAAAATTTCAAATTAACTGATCCAACACAAACCAGGTTATAGAAGAGAGATTGAATGAAAAAATTACAGATGCAATCTCCAGCACGTGATAAATAACGATAACACGAAAAACCTTGTATGACCAATTCAATGGCCAAAACTTTCAGTGTAACCAGCCTATGTTGTTCCCTCCACTAGCAATCATACAAATGTAACCAAAGAAGCAATGAGAAAAAGAACCTACCTTGACCAAATTATTGGAATGGATGACATTTCTATGCTACACATGAATTAAATGCTCCTGATATAGAGGTTTTGCCTCCTCACATCTGTATAAGTTATCTAGCCTGAGCTACTTACCATAATAGTTTAACCACCACCTCATACAGTGCTCGCCTCATACAGTGTTTCTGCAAATACAACAAACCGGAGAAAGTGTATCCTATTCTGCTTCATTTCTCAGGTCACATTGTCACTACTTGTGCTATCGTTTATTTCCTGGAAGAAGGACTTAGCAGATTCGTATGTAGACCAGCAAATGGCAGCAGCCGGAGCATGGAAGAGCATTCTGGGCATCCATCCTCTCATAAGACCTCTATATCCATCTTTCTTTACTATTGTTCGAACAACATCCCGAATTGAACCACTAACAAATCTATCACATCCACAGACGCCCTGCGATAATTGAAGGACAGTATGAAGTTATAGTTAAAAGATGCAAATAGTAAACAGAGAACGTTCCTCCATAAGAACACTAACATAAACATGACCTAAGCCAGGACAACTAATAAACACAATGATGCAGAATCTTTGTTCTTATGATAATCACCTTGGGCCATCTTTAGAAAGAATACAGTCCTTTTACGTTCTACATAGTAATTGTAGTATATCATAATAATATCCTCTCGATGATATGGAAAGAAACTGCAGTACCATGAATTATCCGAAACTGCCCCTCATTACGAAATGTTTTCTGAGTTGTTGCTATTGAACAAGTTTTCGAGGAATTAAGAAGTGATGTTAAATGAATCGCAGTACAATGCAGGGAGATCTGGTTTGTAAAGTGAACCAGAATAAACAAAGTAAAGAAGATGAGATCAAGACATGACTGCGATAAATTCAAACCGAACGCAGAAAACTTAACCAAAGTTATATGTGAAGGAATACTATGAGAAGGAAGGAAGACTATACAAAGACATGACTAGAAACAAATTCAAGACTCACTATCTATTTCTTCAAGCTTAATTTATCAATGGTTGCTCCTGCAACCCGTCTAACACCCCATGCTCACTTCAGCTGTTCCCTTTCTTATACAAATCTTTCATCATTGACCCCCTCAAACCAGTAGATTATGAAGGTTCTACCAGCTATTACGGAGTTCAACCTAATGTATTTAGAAATTGGAGAACACTCTCAATGCATCAATAAGTAGCACCTTTTCAATTACTTCAGTCAAGTTTTCTCTACAGGCATAACATATGATAAAAATAGTGAAACATGTGAAAAATGGAAGTCAGTGGAATTTTAGCTCGTATTATGACTTCAACTCGTAGACAAAAGGATATATGTCAATATTTTGTAAATACAAATTCCACACCCTTCAAGGTTCAGATTAACTAATAATATACATGAAACTGTGATGAGAATACATTAATACAAGAGATCTTTGTTAGTAGAATAGATCAACCACCAGCAATATTCTGACTTTGGAGATGTGAGGATAACCAGGGTTATTGAAGAATGTTAGCACGTGGAAGCTTGCACGACAATGGCTCATTTAGTTCAGTGAAAGACGAAAAAACAGAGCTACTGACGGGAACAATGTTGCTGTCTGGAAAATAATGATTCTTGCTTTCACAACCTTTCTCCCAGGGCAATCCATACCTACCATACATGAATTAGACCTCTCAAAGACAGGAGAAACTATTTGAAAAACAAATTATGACGAGTCTTTACTTGGCCCTTATTATCATGTTTGGTAAGTAAATGAAAGGACTAGTGGAGGAGATAATCGACTGCCCAGCCTCTCTTCAGTGATTTGATATGAGATGAAGGTGTAAAGTGTTTTAAATAATTTTGGAATTTAGAAACCATTCATTAAAAAGAAAATGGAAAGAAGTAAAAATTATGCAATCTGTTTCAGCTGCAGCTGCAGCTGCATTAATGCAGATTTAAAAAGTGGAAATCAGCATATGTGCTCACCAAATACAATGGTGGAACCATTCAGAATACCTCCCTTTACTGTGATATAGGAGGATACTCACTTAAACTGTCTTTCAATTAAAAAGTCACCCAGTAATATGTTTGTTCCTCAGTTTGCACTCAGACACACATTTGATGATTAAACAAAACTTAAACTTGAATACAATAGTCCCAGTCAAATAACACTTCCCACGGACGCAAAACTTAATCTGCCAACACCAAACCCTTTTAGACTTCTTTCAACCACACTGACCAACAACCCTCCATATGACCATAAGATTTCCCTCAGCACACCATGCCTGAAGCTCCCTGTTGACTACTCCCACATTGCCAAGTAAAGCCACCAACCTATGAGTTCTTGATTATGATGACAAACTTAAAAGAAATATTAGGGGCTAAACTAGCCACCATAACAGAACACATTAGAACTATGTACCTAAATGTTGCTAAGACCTCATCTAACTCCTAGAATATAACCCAAGTTAGTTCCTTTACAAACAAATCAAATTAAATATTCAAATACCTGGCACTGTAATTGAGTCTTCACCACATCAAGAGGAGTGGTCAAGGCCGCAGCTAATGCCCCGGCTGCTGCTCCAGCTGTAGCGTGAACAACCAATCTCTCATCGCTGAGGCTCTCCGCCTCCGGTGAAACCTCCATCAACCCTCTTTTTGCAGCCTCATACGTTGCAAAATGCACTGCTGTGAAAGGTGCATTCATCAAAACGGTAGTCCTATAAGATGCGTAGAAGGCTCGAAATCCCTCCTCCCTCAGCACTCTCGTAATGCAATCCAACACCCCTTTATACGGACTACTCCCCAATTGCAGTCTTTGCTTCACCATATCCATTGGGGTAAGCACCGCATCGCTGGCAACCGTGGCACAAACACCAGAAGCTGCGTGCGCCACATGATTGTCGGGATTACCGCCGGAAAAACTCTTCTTACAGAACTCATAACTAGAGAAATAAACCGCGTGCGCAGGGCCTGCACCAAGCGCCATCGCGCCGATGCCGCGGTACAACCCTCTGGGGCCATCTGATTTTAGAATAGACTGAACAGCTTGCTTAACACCGGCAGATTTAATCGGACAAGAGCCTAGGGCTTGCATTTGGGTTTTGATGGTGTCAACGGGAAACATGGCCATGTGCTCCACCATACCAGCGACTGAGCCGGCGATCATGAACTGCCAGAAATGAAGTCCGTCGTGCTCAACGGAGGCGATTTCGGGGTGGTACTCGGGCTGATGTGGCACCGGAATCAGCTCCGGTTTCTGGAATTTCGGGGAGGCGTCGGTGGCCATGGAAGATAGATTTATGGCTCCAAAATTCTGGTTATGTGAAAAGGGGTTATCCCCATACAAGGTCTATATGTAAAGATTGGTATTGAAGAGCAGCATCCAGAAACTAGAAAAGTCTCCAACAAGAAATTTCAAACTAGGGTTCCTGCGTTTTGGGGGTTTTGCTTAATAAAGTAACCTATTGGTAATTGGTAAATTTTATTGCAAAGATTGTAATTACAATTGGCTGCTAGCGCTATTTTCTCCTAACTTTTATTATTAGTTATTACTCCCCCGCTTTGATTTAATTGATCTTTTAAAAATATGTGAAAGAATTAAAAATTCAATTTTTTCTAAATTTACCAAACTGAAAGAGGTTGTATGACCCCGATGTGACCCATCCGTGATACCCCCAGAAAATAAAATTTGATTTTCGATTTGAGCATGTTTGTTTATGGATTTAGTGGGGACCGAAAATCCGAACGTACAAATCCGAGGATGTGCAATTCCAAATAATGGTTTTGTTCTACGATAGAATATAGTAGGATTTATAAAAATGTGCAATCATTATGCTGGAAATTGAGAGAAAGAGAGAGAGAGAAGAATAAGCTTGGGTTTAAGTAGATTAAAGAATCTTAATCTTAAGTGTCTATCCAAACATAAGATTGGATTGACCCGTCCTCCATCTGAACAGGTAAATCCATAAACACACCTTTTGTGTTTTGATTATGTAGGCTTTAAGTTGATTTATATTAATTTGTCAAAATTAGAATAGTTGGGAGAATAAACACAGGGTATGTTTGTTTGGGGCTGGGGTGGCTGGGCTTGGGCAAGTGGATGGTGTTAGTGGCTGGGGTTGTGAAGAGAGTGATGTTTGGTTGGGTGGCTGGGGTTGTGGGTTGGTAGTTGGGAATTAATTATTAATTGTAAAAGGTGATGTGATGTGTGTCAGAGTTAGTTATTAATGATTGGGGTATTAATTAAAGTAGTGTTGGGATTTGTGATTGATTGATTTTGTGTGTGATTGTTGATTTGTGATGTTTAGTTATTTTAGTTTTAATTGTTTAGTTTAGTTTTTTTTTTTATATGTTATATAATTATTTCACTAATAAAAATATAATATAGTTAATAAATAAGTGTGGGTTAGTTATGTACCCATAAAAAAAAACATGTCAAACATCATCAAATAATTGTTATCTTTACTTTTTATCGAATAATTGTTGTAATTAATTTTATTTTTAAATTTAATTTTTTTTTTGGGTTAAAAATTTGAAACTGTATTTTTTCATTTTTTTAATTTTAACAATTTGGAATCAATATCTTAGGTATATTGCAAATTAATTCATTAATTCATTTTTCATCTTTCCATTGAAATGAATTTATTTTATAATACTGAGTTACTTTAATGTTTGCTCATGAATGGCACACCCATTAAGAACAAATGGAGTTAAAACATTGAACAGAATTAGGATAAACTTGTTTTGTGACTAAATGCCACGGGATTCAAACATAATTAAAAATACAACACAATCCATTTAAATAGTTCAATCATTCATAACGCCACCCCGTTTACTCATTTGTTAGCACCCAAATTCGCCTCTCCGATGCAGTCATCTCTAAAAACATGTCCGTGTTGACCTCCAGTTGTAGGCGCTGAGTTGCCGAGATTTTTAACAATATCCCAACACCTTCCATCGCCCGGACTACACTAACGCAATGCATATAGTCTAGATCAAGCACGGGCTCCTCCTGGTCAGTGAACATGTCTGTGCAAAAGTCAAAACATGGCTGTCCCTTTTGAAGCATGTTTCGGGCCATAGGGTGCGTCTGAAATCCATGAACAAATATTAAAAAATAGCCATATAAATGGAATGCCAATAATATTTAAATCAAAATAGGGGTAACCAGCTATCTACCTGGTATATAGCCTCCAGCAAATCATCATCGCCCAGTACAGTCTCGCGTACTGGGTCCCATGCAACCCCCGACATATTCCTCACATTAGAGATTAATCTCCATGATCTTCGAATTAGATTCAGTTTGGTCCTCACTTGAGCAAGTGTGTAGACAAATGGTTCGGGAGCTAGACTATTAAGATGTGGCAGGATAGTCCCGAGTAGGTCATCATTGAAATGAAGCCTTTCTGGGAGTGCATCCAGGTGCTCACAGTACAGAAGATAAATGAACGTAGACTCATTCCCGGTTGTCCATGTGGCCCTGTTCATTACTACTGCAAAGAATTTGTTTTAGAAATTTTGAGAATTATAAATTTATATTGTATAATGTTTAGAGGGAACCTGGACAGTTCAGTAACCAATGAAATTGGAAAAAGCACACTCATCAAATTACCAAATAAGGTAGGTTTAGCAAATAAGAAATAAAGGAGGACAACACGTTTATGTCAAGAAAGATCATAGAACAAACCGTGTTAAAGTAGCCCATGGATGAATAATTTAAATACATATTAGCTGAACAGTTTATGGTGGGTTATCGCCCTTGAAACCGTCATTCCGTTGTTTATCCCTATGCATTCCAAAGAGCCATCGCTATTGCATCACGCATATCGCCCTGCTCCTCTCGAGTGGCTATGGTAGGGAGACGTCTCTCGAAAAAGATCATGTCGTCTGCTTCAAAGTGCTGAGGTAGTCCAAGGAATAAATCGTCCAGGATCCCTGATTGTTTGATCCAGTTATGGAGAACGCAGCAAGCCATGATAATCTTCCTTTGGTCTGCTATTTTGAAGCTGGGCATCCCGTAGCGAAGAAGTGGGAAACGGCTCTTAAGAACTCCAAATGCATGCTCTACGCAATTCCGTAACTGTGAGTGTCGATGGTTGAATAGTTCCTTTTCATCAGTAGGCAGGATCCCACCATTGTTAAACTCGGGTAGATTATACCTAGTTCCCCTATACGGAGCCAGAAAAGCACCGTAGTTTGTGTATCCCGCATCAACTAGATAATAACGACCTACAAATGAAAATTTACGTCATCAGTTTCATGCAATTTATGATGGCGCGGTTCAGGGTAGAAAATATTAACGGTATGTTTGCAAATACCATCGGGCGGATATGGAAAATGCTGATCGTTCATGACTGCGTGCATCAATACACGAGCATCGTGAGCACTGCCCTCCCACCCAGTACACACGTAAGTGAATTTCATATCAAAATCTACTACGGCCAGCACATTCTGGACGGTTGATCCTTTCCTAGAGCGGTAGGTAGTTTGGTCAGAAAAGGGTACATGCGCCGGAATCAGTGTACCGTCTAGAGCTCCGACACAGTGCTGTGGAATAAAGGCAACACGGATTTTCATTACATTATGTTATGGAATGAAAGATGGATTATAAATGTTCCCCGTGTGAAGGGAATCATTGGTTGTATTCACCACCATTTGGGAAATCGTACCTCGAAGAATGGAAAGACATTCGTGTCGTTGATGATTCTGTCTGGGATTCGTGTGAAGTCGGGGCCCGTGATTAGTTCTGGTGATAGGGCTATGAGAGCATCTAAAATAATGTGAAAGTGCTTGCTTATCGTCTGGGTAGAATGCTGGAACCGTTCTTCCGTATCACGAAAGCGAAGGTGCATCACAACGGTCCGCAAGAAGATAAGAACAGACTCTGCACAACTAAGCCTAGTTCTGTGGTCTTCATGGATGAATCCCCGGTCCTTCAGCATGTTCACGAGGGAGTAAAAACAGTCTCGAGACATTCGAACATTATAATAAAAACGGGCATGATTCCTAGTAGTTAGAATCTCGGCCATCCAATCAGTACCTTGTAGACGTGAGGTATTTTTTGTCCGACGGCCAGTAGGAGCCTGGTTCCGATAACAAAACATTGTAGAAATAATCTGCCATCATATCGTCTTCAGCGTTATCATCTTCTGGACTGTTCGGGATTTCCTCATCGTTATCCGCATCGTTATCCTCATCGTTATCCTCAGCGTTGTCCTCATCTGTATCCTCAGCGTTGTCATCTTCATCGTTGTTTGCGTAGACCTCTTCATTTTCAGAAGAATCATCCATTTCAGATCGCTACTAAAATCAGACACAAGGTAGCACCTATACTACCCTAAACACATTTGGAGAACATAAAAGAGGATAGGAAATTCAATTAATTTTCAGAAATTATAGAAGCAACAAATATATAATAATAATAAGATATTACCAACCATCAATAAAATAAAGTGAATTCAGAATTCAAATTGTCAAGAAAACCATTAAACAGTTAACTAGGCATAAACTAGCATTTAATAAAGTTCTTCGACAAACCCACTAAATAATACAATAACAAACATCAATAAACAACCGTTCAGAAAATAACTACTCAGGTGGCATAAACCCCAAGACCCAGTCCCTCCTGTCCTCCGGTGACCACGAAAGAAATAGCTGCTGTTTCATCCGGTCAACCAACGCCTCGCCGGCTTTCCGCTTCGCTACCCGGGGCAAGTCCATGGCGTTTACCTCATCAAAGATCTCACGCCCTATCTCCAGCTCAGTAGCAGTTAACCCACGATCTTGGCGCTGGACGTATGCATCCCATCGCGCCATCGAGGTTGCCCTGGCATCGCGCTCATCATCCGCAGTCATACGCCTGCGCCGCTGGGTCGAGGTACCCTCCCCTGCTCCTTGGCTGGATCCACCAAAGAATGCGAAGGAGTCGTATGATCTACGTCGCCCAGATCAGTTTGACCCGCCACTTGTATCTCCAGCGCCCGCTCCAGAAGAAAGGGCTGCGGATCCGGTGGCCTGACTGTTAAGCCACATTTCGTTGCATAGATCATAGTTCGGACATCCGTGCCCGATAAGCCTCCGATAATCCGTTCCTTGCTGTTATGGATAGAGTATTTAGCGAGGACATTAAATTAAAGAATTCAGAAGTATAGAGCATCTAAATGGTGAAGAGTATTTTGGTAATAGAGGTAGGTGATCTTACGGCATAAATGATTTCCATGAAATCTTCAGACCCAGTGACGGTCTCACGCTCGTCATCCCAGCCGGCACCAGACTTCCCTCGGCTGTCACGTAGGATCTTGTATGCACGTTTCATGTTCTTTAACTTAGCCCTCGCTTGTTTTATGTCATATAACCCTGTTCGTGCATCCCTGCCCGCATTTAGCTTTGTGCAGATCCGAGTGAGGGTCAAATCACTCCATTGTTGGGTGAGATAACCACCAACAATGTACTCGGCATATGCATGAGTGATTAGCTCATGCTCCGTCGTCCGGGTCCACGTAGCACGTGGATCCCCTGAGGAGTTACGCCTACCTCCGTTTGTTCTGCCAGCACTCGCCATCTAATTACAGGTGCGCTTATTAGTTATTCGATATTTCATTAAAAGTGTGCTTTCATAATTATTGACTCTAACCCGAAAGCACATGGCCCTAGACTTATTCCGCACCTATAATTAACAGCTACTGGGCCCTCCTAATTCATCCGTTGTTCATATACTTGTAGTAAGAGGAGAAAAGTGCGTTATGATTCCCATTTTAAGAGCATATCGTACAAATTGTGGAAATTGTTAACCGATTATAGGAAAAGGAAAGTAACAATATGTCTCCGACTAAGTCCGCGAGGGGATGTTAAAGGTTTGGTCGGATTATAGTTTGGTTTTATCAAACAGTTTTTCCCACTATTAAATGAGATTTGTAAAGGAGTTTGCTAATTGGGAGCGTCGATCACGTTTGTATTTATATGTTTTAATATTCACAAAATCTTCCAAAAAATTGGATTAGATTGTTTGAATTAATAAATAAACCCCTTCTCGGGTTGTTCGAATTCAAATCGTTGAGCATCTAAGCAATAGCAATTAATCATATTATTTAGTTTACGTTGAAGTTTGTTTTCTTGCTTGTAGATACCAACATTTAATCAGAATTATCGAAACGTTTAATAATTTATGAAAATATTCCTATTTTAGACAATATGATCTGAACATATGAATCGGAAAATAATGAGCAACCAAACAAAAAAAAGTAAAGAAAAATCTCCGAATTTCATCCGTTTATTCATTATTGTTCGTTGAATATACAACTAAAAACATACAACATTTCCTGTCTACATGAATAATGTTGGATACATCCGTTAGAGACATGGACTGGATATAAGGTGAGTGATGTATCTAAATGTGGGACTGCATTTGAAATCTTTTTAGCAATCACTTTGCTAAAAAGAGAATAGGCAGCATTCCCTTTGTTATCAGACCCCACAATTAGCAAGCTTTCACTAATACTTTTACCCACTACACAATGCAATACATTTTGCACAAATTACACACAAATGCAATACATTTTGCACAAATTACACACAAGTCAAGTAGCAGAAGAAAAAACACAACAGAATAATTAGGAAAACAACACAGACAGATTAAAATGAAGCATGACTTAACCAAAAAGATTGACACGATTGTGGGGCCATAAATCGAAATCCGCTTGGCACTCAATGGGACCTGAAGCGAACGATCCTAAACTGAAATCGGATCCACCAGATGGACCTCGGGATAAAGTTTCACACTATGCACTCAATGGGTGATAGAAACCCATCTATGGTGGACTGGTGGATCCGATTCACCTAACCATGCTACTTTCCGGCCAAAACAAAAAAATTTGCCCATAGACCCAAACAATTTGTACCAACATTAGTTTCACATGTCAAGAGTTATCAAAAAAAAAAATAGTAGATAAAGGGCATCAGGAAATATTAGAAAATACCCGAAACACAGCAAGATCGGAATAATCCATGAACTTCCCAAACATTCGAAACATCAAAATACAGTAATTTCAGACTAAGAAACCCTAATCACAGAAACATCCCAAACACGACATAGACAAAGAAACCCTAAACACAGAAACACCAAAATACTTTTCAGAAATGCCATTTTTCTCAGAAGGACTAGCAGGAAAACACAAAAATTCTAACAAATCAAAAAAAAAAAGAGTGATTTCAGGCACCTTTTTCCGGGGAGGGGGAAGAGTCGCAGTACTCGAATCAGATTCCGTCTGAGCACAGCAGTAGGAGGTGCAATCCTTCCTCCTCCTAATTCGAAGATTGTATGGCCAAACTAATGGACTCGTGCATAGTGTGTGCAAAGTGTGTGGGCTATTTGGAGTTTTTTTCCTTTTCCGGAGCTGATATGGCTTATGAGCACTAGAAGATTCATCAGAAGACATGGCTTTATAAACTTTAACAAAATTTCAGTCAACAAACCCTAAATCGAGAAGCCTAACACGGTACAAACACAACAGAAACACAGTACAACATTTAAATGCTATGAATCGGAAATAAAGACATTTTTTGAATAAAAAAGCAGGGGATAGTGATGCATGCAGCAGAGATTCTCTGCAAATGCAGAAAATCCAGAAATCGCGTATATACAGAGCACTCAATGAGAAAGAAGATCTCTGAAAATGGCTATTGGGGCCATTAATGTCACCCCTAAGAGGGCCCAAAAACAGTGAGACCATCAACTCTGCTAAAGAGAAGACGAAAGGTCTGCTCCAATATGAACAGTGAAGGACAAAATCAGAGAAGAGAGAGATTCACTTTTGCAGACGGTGGAGAGAAGATGGGGAGTCAAATCCCCACTCCCTCTCCTCTCTCAATTAAGACGGGAACAATCCAAGGGGCAGCACATGGGGGACGATATTTATGTCCCCCAAACCCTATTTTATGACGTCTTGGGCCAAGCCCTTATAAAGCAAACATCAAGTGGGTTGGCCCAACCCTGACCGGTTGGGCCAACCCAAAGCAAACATAGCCATACTTTCCATTGTGCGTAAATCTGATGACCATTGAAATGGCCGTTTTTCTCATACATTTCAAGTTCATATTTTGTTGAGAATTATGATTGTTTGATATGTTTAAATGCACTATGGTGTAAAGTATGTTTTCGGGTCAAGTTTTTTTATATGATTTTATGGACTTTTTGGTGTTTTTAGTTGTATTTTGAAAGTTAGGAAAATCCAGAAGCTTAATGATTCCATTTGCACACATTTTCCCATTCTGGCCCACATACTGATGCACAAACGAGCCCCGGCGAGACGAAAAAATGAAGAAGTGGAGTCGAAAAAATGAGTGGGAAGAAGTCAAAACGACGAAAGAGGTAAGTGAAGACGAAAGCTGAAAGACCTGGTACTCGAGCACCGGGAGAAACACCATGCCCGGTACCGCCACCGGTATCGATATTGCTTGCGGATAACTGTAGCCCGCACACAACCCTTCGGTTGAGACATTGTAGTTTCGTATTTTGGCCATATCTTCTCCGTTCAAGGTCAGATCTTGGTCATTCAAAGTGCTACCGTTAGCTGAGATGAAAACCTACAACTTTAGTGCTGGATGAAAATTTCCAAGAATAACCGAGAAGTTTGAATTGAGCGCGATCAAGAAGTTCAGCTCACGTTTAATGAAGTTTAAGCATTCTACTTTGTTTGTTTATATTTCGACCCTTACTAAAAGGGCATATTTAGTAGATTTTAATGTCACCTAGGGTTTAGGTTCTATAAATACCTATTCCCCCTCATATGTAAAAGGAGAACAAGCCTTCATTTCACAACTTTCCTTTTTCTAGAATTCTTAATTAGATTTAATTTTCAGATTTTCCTTAAATAGCTTAGAGTAGAAGTAGAGTTTTCTTCCTCTTCAAGGAGGAAGCCATCTTCGGAGAAGGAGTTCGATGCTTGCTCGAGGATTTGTAAAGCTCGATAATGACTTTTCAATCATTAAGCTTTCTCATTCCCTGTCTATATTTTATTTTCATTTATTTGATTTTCCTTGCTTAATGATGTTGTTTCATTTTTATTGCTTGGTTAATGTTTGAGTAGTACCTTGTTTCCCAGGGTAAGGGAGTAGCTCAACCCTAGGATTGTGAATTCAAGTATAATAGGTGTTCATATGGGTTGGATTGAAGAATGTAATTGAAAATATGAGTTTGCATGGTTTATGCCTTAGGAGTAGCTAACCCATGGTATATTAGTCCTCTCCGATGGGCCCATGGGGGACAATGAGAGGACCCGAGTCATATTTTTGGATCTCTTAGAATGCCCTAAGACCTCGCTCCTTAAGCAATATTCACGTGGGATGAGGATTTGATGTGCTAATTTGATGCTTTTTTATTGTTGCTTGATTAGTTTTAATTGATTCCTTTCACCGGTCTTTAGTGTTAGGAATTGAGGTGCATCTTGTTGATAGTCGATTAAGTATATTAATCCCTCTTGTTGGAATATTTGAATTTCTAACCTAGACACATGACCTTCTTTCATCGTCCTACTATTAGCTCGTATTTACTTGATTCACTTACCTAGCTTGTGTGAAATAGAACCTCGGGAATATCTTTCCATTGGTCGGTTGCCTTCTTGTCACGTTTAATTATGTTTTATGATGTTTAGTGTAATCTATGCTCTTATTTCTTTTGACCTAACTTACTTAAAAGTGCTTAAGTCGGTTCTCACAGAATAATCCTCCATGTGGATACGATAATATTTTATTCTATCTCTATTACAAATCGTACGTTTTCAATTTGGAAGAGTCTTCTATTCGTAATAAATTAGAGCACTTTTCATGATGAGCTCAAAAATTCATAAGGCATTGCTAGCTATAAGTATCGAAAAGAACAACTTGTTGTGAGAAGATGCTCTATTTGAACTTGCTTATTTACACTATGTTGTATGAAGAACCGGTTTCTTACAGCCGACAACAAACTACGACCTATTGTATAAAGAAAAAATGAAAAGGCAAGAGGTTTATTCAACCCTCCAAACCTCTACAACATGGGACTAACAGTATAAAACTAGCATAAAATTGTCTAAAAGAATATCTCTACTTTATATATATATATATATATATATATATATATATATATATATATATAACCTTGGTTTGGTTTGGTTTGGTTTGGACAATTTATATATTCTCTGAAACCATAAATCAAACTAAATATTGGAATTACCAATTTTTTTTAATCTAATCAACCCAACATAATAATAAATCGTAATTTTTAGGTTGGGCTAGTTTGATCTGCTTGCAAGGATTTTACAACCCTACTAGCAGGTAGGAGAGTAGATCCTGTCTCTACTGACTATATTTGAATTTCAAGTCACGGACTTCGATTTCTGTAATCCTTCTTGTTGATTGTCTGCTGGAATGTCTGTTCCATGATTCATATACTTCTTACTGCAAATCATATTGACAGACTGTTGTATGCATTCTATTGGCACTGGTTGTAACCATTGCCTAATTACAGTAATTGAACCTATTAGACGACCTTGTTGATTGCTATTAGCGATTTGTTATATCTTCATGCAGCAACTTGTCTTTGTGTAGCGAACTAGCCCTAACTATTACAATTAAGTAAAACACGTTGGGGGCATCTAGTTCCTACTACAAGTCAACTTTGAATCATCAAAATCTATACATAATTTTTCTTAACAATTTTCCCATTTTTATGATGTCAAAACATTAAGCAAATGAAATACTAAAAATTGTTGGTCACCAATAGTAATATCAATCAATAGAATCAAACCATAATGTAATATTACGGGATATAATCCTTTGGCAGGAATTAGTTATCATTTTATTAATGTTCAGTGAGTTTTTACAGTTACATAAGATTTTTAGTTCAAACCTAAAGAAAACAAAAATCTTACATCGAAAGAGAATATAAAGAAAACAAAAATCTATAATCAACAATGTGTACCTTATCCACTTCTTCTTTTATGTAATGTTGTTTAGGCTTTAAGGGTGTCTGTTTCGATCCCTTAACTCCTCTAGATCCCTTCTTCTCTGGGCTAGATCATGATCATGCTTAGTATACATCCATCATTGGCACTACTAGAATAATAATGTATCACTACATTAATATAAAGACACTTTAAATCAAGTGCCTTAAAAGAAACACTGTTAGTACATTACACTGTGGAGTAGTTGTTACTAAATTAAAAAAATCACTATTGAGATTACAATATAAGTTCCTTGACATAATTTAGATAAGACAAAAACAATGTGCCTTAAAAACATTAGTTGTGATATATGTGTTATATAAATAAATGTGTATATGTATCTGCTAGCAGACATGTGTATTTATAGAGGAGAGAATTTTGAAAATGGTTCCATGGACCATGGGTGCCTATAAAATCTTGATTCGATAGTATACACTTTAATTATAATAAGAAAATGTATAGTGATAAGAGAAAAAAAGGTGACGTTTGTGGGGATAAAAAAAGACTAGACTTTGTTAAGAGAAAAAAGGTACCGTATGTGGGGAAAAGAAAAGACTCGAACAGTCCTCTGAACATCACGACTGCTGAGGATTAAGAAGTTCAGTAAAATGCTTGTGTTCGGTTTCGTTTATTTAATATTATCTATCTACGTTCGTTTAATAAATGAAAAGAGTTTATAATATTACTTATTTATGCTCGTTTAATAAATGAATAGAGCTTAAATATTGAGGTTGTTCATTAATTTCTCATGAATATGCTTTATAAGTGTGAAGAAATGCAATGTTAAATAGCAGAAGCTTCGATAGTAATGAAGTGCATTTCAACTGAATTGTAGTGTATTACATAGAATGAGGTTATAAAGACTATAAATAGAGCACATGAGATTCTATCTAACCAAAGGTGTGTTTTCATGTCATAATATCGACATCATAAATGTAAAAGAGCAAAAAGTGACTCAGCATAAGAGCTCAACTAACTGCTAGGACATCTAAGTCGCACTTTCCGTGCTGCCAACTTCCTCATGCACAAAACACGTGACCATTACTGCAAGAATTGATACATGCGGCTCATGTGCGTCACATTTGATAGCTCTCGCCTCAAGTTTGCGAAAATTACAAATTTTAGGCCACGTATAAAGCATCAACAAGTCTTGAGCAGTTTGTGAGATTGGTTGCACCCTGAACCAGACATCAAATTAGGTAGATTGGAAATAGAGTTATAACGACGGAAGTGAATCACATTTGTTAAATTTAGGCTGAGTTACAAATTTGCCCAAATGTAGAACCCAAAAAAAGGTCAAATAATAAACATTTGTCACGAATATATTAGTGGAGACAACATGTCGTCATTAATTAGTCGTCTCAATAATTCCTCGTAAATGACATATTTGAGACGATTTTGCGTCTTAAATATTTTGTGAAATAACTAGTTGTCACTAAAATGGTCTAAATATGGTCTCAAATGAGGGATAGGCTTTTGTAGCGACAAGTCGTCACAAAAGAATAATTATTAGTGACTACAATTATTATCTAAGTAAATATTACATAAAAGATATTTTTGTTGTAGTGATCCTTGAAACCAAAAGAGTTACTAGACTTAATTATTACCTCAAACACGATACTCACTCAATATAATTATAAGGATAAATATATTTGTTTTCTAAAAGCACAAAATCAAAAGGGTGAACTTTTCAGATTTTGAAAGTTGAGATATATCGTGGGGATAAGATGTTGCCTATTTAAAGAGATGTTGGCTAGCTTATAGTAATGACGTGCCAATTAAGAGATATGTTTGCTAACTTATGGTAATTAACATATTAGGGGGCCGTGAATTGCCTAAGTTAGAATAAGTAAAAATACTATTGTCTTGATTGATTACTTAAATGGAGTACAATGCTACATGTAGTGGGCCGTGAATTTGCATGGAGTGCATAGGACGCATGTTGCAATCCAATATATATATATATATATATATATATATATATATATATATATATATATATATATATATTGGTAAGTTAGAATGAGACCATTTGCATGTAGCGCACTAATATGCTAATTACTATTAATTCGACGTACAAGACTTAGCAAAATTAGCAAGAAAGTGAGCCCAAAAAAATTCTATCCTACGAATCCAAAAAATAATTCTAGAAGAAAAGAATTATAGCACATAATCATAGGCTGGTAAGTTAGAATAAGTTGACAGTAAGTTAGAATGAGGCCATCTGCGTGTAGCGCACTAATATGCTAATTACTATTCATTCGACGTACAAGACTTGGCAAAATTAGCAAGAAAGTGCACCCAAAAAAATTCTATCCTACGAATCCAAAAAATAATTCTAGAAGAAAAGAATTGTAGCAAATGGTGAAATATCTTGAGCAATTTGGGAGAAAAAAAAAACCGAGCAATCAAGCTCCTTTCGAGTAGAGAGAACCACAATCGACGAATCTCCACAAATGCAAAAGTCAGAAAGCTCCAACTCCCCAACTAACAAAAGAGCTTCCCGAAGGGCTAAAAGCTCATAAAATTCTGGATCAGCTGCCCTTGGAAAACACTTGGTTCTAGTACGAATAAAAGACCCGTCCAGCCCCAACACAAGAATACCAATGAAGTTGGCCTGCGGGTGCAAAGAAATTGCTCCATAAAAAAAGATACAATGCACATTAGGAGGAGGGAGCTGAGTAAGTAAGATATCCAAAGAATGAGGTCTTCGGAGATGAGAACACGACTCTCAATACTCCTTCAAAAAACATGTAGAACTAATGACCAAAAATATTAGATCAAACCTGGAATAGCGAAGAGAATATTGATCCTGCTATGCCAAATATTACTAGCAATAACTGCAAAGTATTCAATAACCGAAAAATCACCCAAGAGAATAATATCTATGAATAACAAATCTCCACTCGATTGTGAGAATGACATGAAAAAATCAAAGAGCCCTGTTGTATTCCAGATTGCCACAGAATTGGAGCAAAAAAAAAAAGAGGTGACAAGAATAAAGATTGGGAGAATCACAAACCGAGCAGCTCATCGAGGATGGGAGATGTCTTTTTGCCATGTTTTCTGATGTAGGGAGTGAATTAGTACAGGCCTACCACAGAAAATGAAGTATGTTACTTAGGAGATGGATATTCTAGAGCCGTTTCCAGACAGGGTTCGGACCCGAGCTTGTACTAGGCAAGGGGTTGCAATCAAGCAAGATGGGAGCATTCTGCATAATGTAATGATATGCTGAAGCGACTGAAAATTTACCCGACCAATTCGTGTTCCAGCACCAAAGTTCAGGGCCTGTAAGATTTTGAAGTGGGAGGGCCAAGATATCATTAACTTCGGTGGGTGTGAAAATCTGACGTACAAGACTAATGTTCCATGATCCGGAAGAGGTACAAATGTTAGCTACTGTAGCTTCAAATAAATGAAGTTGCTGGGGACTATGTACAAGAAAATCAGGAGAGTGGGGCAGCCACTTGTCGCCCCATGCGGGCATTACAACCCGAACAAATTAGCATTCTACTGCCACGCAAGATAACATGCCGCCTATCTAAAATGCTCCGCCAGGTAAACAATGGCCGATTACCTAATGTTAATTCGGAAAAAGAAGAGTTCGGATGATACTTGGCCACCTTGAGCACACGGGCCAATAGAGAAGAAGGTTTGGTAAAGAGATGCCATGCTTGTTTGCCAAGCATAGCGAGGTTGAACGCCTTGAGGTTACGAAAGCCAATTCCCCCGCCCCCACAGAGTTTACTTTTCTGCAAGTGTTGCCACGAAATCCAACGAGTTTTCCTGTTTATCTCACCATCTCCCCACCAATATGCTCTAGCAAGAGATTTGATGTCTTGCAAAGTAGTATCTCGAATCCGAAATCAAGACATCGAGTAAGTTGGGATTAACTGAATTACAGCTTTAATGAGTACTTCTTACTCTGCTCCACTCAACATCTTTTCCTTCCACCCTGAAATATGCTTCCAAACCTTATATTTGATAGATGAGAACACCACAAGCTTGGAGGCACCCACGATGGATGGCAAGCCAAGGTATTTCCCGTGTGAAGCCACATGAGGAATATTAAATATAAAACAAATTGCATTAGCCACATCCAAAAGGAGTATTGGGACTGAAAAGAATTCCAGATTTCTCATAGTTGATGAACTGGCTCAAGATACTTTCATAAATTTGGATAGCATATTTCAAGTGCCGAGCCTCTTTGACAGTGGCAGAGCCAAACAGCATTGTGTCATCCACAAAGTAAATATGAGAGATAGGCGGTGCAGTGTGGGAAATTTTGATACCTCTGATCTTTCCACAAATATAAAGACCCTGCAAAATGGAGGAAAAAAATTCTGCGCATAGGATAAATAAGTAGGGTGAGAGAGGGTCACCCTGACGTATGCCTCTTTAGGGAACGAGAAAACCAAACCAACGACTATTTAATAGAAAACTAAAAATTATCGAAGATATGCAAGTCTGAATTAGATCTCAAAAGAAGCTACGAAAGCTCGTGGTAGTAAGGATATTAAGAATTAATGACCATTCAACTCTGTCAAAAGCCTTACTCATATCTAGCTTAATAGACAAAGAAACCCCGACTTCTTGTACTTCATACAATGATGTAACTCATAAGCAACTAATACATTATCCATAATAAGGCGGCCGGGAATAAAAGCTGACTGATCTAGGGAGATAATATGAGTAAGGCAGGGACGAAGTCTATTTGCAAGTACTTTCGCAGCCAATTTGTAAATAACACTACAAAGGTTAAAGGGCCTAAATTGTGAGATATGATCAGGCTTCTTAGTCTTTGGAATGAGAACAATGGATGTATGATTCACATAACGATTAAGTAAATTCTTCGAAAGAAAGTTAAGCGCAAATCTAATCACATCTTTTCCCTCAATATGCCAATTTTTTTTTAAGATGAGACTCCTACAGCTAGGGTCGGGGACTTAAAAGGGTGCATATCCTTGAGAGCTTTCACAACTTTGTCTCTTGAGAAGGGTCGTAGAAGGTCTGCTTCCATACCCGGAGAAATCCTTGATCGCACGCGGCTAAGGGCTGATTAGATGAGGGACGGGTCTGGATTAGATGAAGTGTAACTGTGTGCATGTGTGCCTTGGCTTCACAAAATCACAAGCTAGTAAGCTAGAATAAGTTGACAGTAAGTTAGAATGAGGCCATTTGCATGTAGTGCACTAATATGTTAATTACGATAAATTAGCCAACGTCTCTCTTAATTGCATGGCATTTTACTATAAACTACCCAACATCTCTCTATAGTAGGTTACTATTAGTTGCCTACACTTAATGGCAATAAACATTAGTGCGTATACATATACATATGTGCAATGTTACTATGTGCATCTGTGTGTTTTGGCTTCATATAATCAAAGGCTGGTAGGTTTAAATAAGTTGGCAGTATGTTAGAATGAGGCCATTTGCATGTCGCGCACTAATATATTAATTACTATAAATTAAACTACAACTCTCTTAATTGCATGGCATTTTACTATTAACTAGCTAACATCTTTCTATTTGTAGGCCACTATTAGTTACCCACACTTAATGACAAAAACTTTAGCTCGTACACACACACACACACACACACACACATATATATATATGCAATGTTACTATGTGCATGTGTGTGTTTGGGCTTCACATAATTACGGGCTGGTAAGTATTCATTTAAATCATCTTTTCTAAATTACAATGTCTAAATCGTGCCTCACAAATTAAACTATGTCGTCTTGAGAAGCCAACAAGAATTATAAGATTTTTATGTTGAATCAAAACAATATAGGTTTTATGTGTAGAACACCATTACCACACCATAGTTAGAATAAATGCTTTAAATGAATATTTACTAGCAAGTGATTATGTGAAACCAAAACATACACATTGACACAGTAACAATGTACACACACACACACACATACTAATGTTTATTAGCATCAAGTGTAGGCAACTAATAGTGGCCTACTAATAGAGAGATGTTGGCTAATTTATATTAAATAACATATTAGTGCGATACATGCAAATGTCGTCATTCTAAGTTATTGCCAACTTATTCTAACTTACTCGTCTGTGATTATGTGAAGCCAAAACACACACATGCACACGTCCTATGCACTATTTGCAAATTCACGACCCACTACATGTAGTATTGATCCTTCATTCAAGTAATCAATCAAGACAATAATATTTCAACTTATTCTAACTTAGCCAATTCATGGCCCACTAATATGTTAATTACTATAAGAGAGCAAACATCTCTGTTAATTGGCATGTTATTACTATAAGCTAGCCAACATTTCTTTAAATTGGAATTATCTTATCCCAGTGGTATATCTTAACTTTCAAAATCCAAAAAGTTCACCATTTTTATTTTGTGCGTTTAGAAAAACAAATATATTTATCCTTATAATTATATTGAGTGAGTATTGTGTTTGAGGTAATAATTAAGTCTAGTAACTTTTTTTGTCTCGAGGATCATTACAACAAAACATATCTTTTATGGTATATTTATTGAGTGAGTATCATGCTTGAGGTAATAAGTAGATAATTTGACACCATTTTAGTGACAACTAGTTATTACAAAAAAATATCTGAGACGCAAAATCATCTCAAATGTATCATTTATGATGGAGTTATTGAGACGACTAATTAGTGACAACATGTTGTCTCTACTAATGTATTCGAGATAAATGTTTATTATTTGAGATAATTTGTCTCAAATGAAAATTCTTTTGGGCCCTACATTTGGGGAAATTGGGAACTCAACCTAAATTTAAAAAATGTGATTCACTTACGTCATTATAACTCTGTTTCCGACCTACCTAATTTGAAGTGCGCTTTACAGTGCAACCAATCTTATGAACTGCTCAGGACTTGTGGATGCTTTATACGTGGCCTAAATTTCATAATTTTTACAAACCGGAGGAAGGAAACAATCAAATGTGACACACACATGAGCCGCATGTATGAATTCTTTTAGTAATGGTCACATGTTTTGTACATGAGAAGGTTGTCAACATGGAAAATGTGACTTGGATAACCTGTCAGTTATTTGAGCTCTTATGTTGAGTCATTTTTGGTGTTTTCCATTTATGATGTCGATATTATGACATGGAAGCACACGATTGGTTAGGTAGATTCTCATGTGCTATATTATATACTTTGTAATCTCATTTTACAATCTATGCAATACACTAAAATTCAGCTCAAATGTTCTTTATTACTATCGAATCTTCTGCTGTTTAACATTGTATTTCTTCTCACTTATAAAGCATGTTCATGAGCAATTGACGAACGAACTCAATATTTATGCTATATTCATTTATTAAATGAACATAAATAAACAACAGTACAAGCTCTTTTTATTTATTAAACGAAGGTAGATATATAATATTAAATAAAAAAAACCAAACACAAGCATTTTACTCAACTTCTTAATACTCAGCAGCCATAATGTTCAGACAAATGCTCGAGTGTTTTACTGTCCCCACATACAGTACCTTTTGTTTCTCTTAACAAATTCTAGTCTTTTTTTTCCCCACAAATGGCACTTTTTTTCAACAAAATAAATTTTCTTATTTTAATTCAGATGTATACTATCTAGTCAAGATTTTATTGGCATCCGTGGTCCATGGAACCATTTTCAAAATTCTCTCGCCTATAAATATAGATGTATGCTAACACACACATATATTTATATAACTCACACATATTGTAACCAATGTTTTAATGCGCTTTGTTTATGCCTTATCTAAATTATGTCAAGGCAATTATATTGTAGTGCCTCAATAGTGGTTTTGATAATGTAGTAATAGCTACTCCACATAGTAATGTACTAACAGTATTTCTTTTAAGGCACTCTATTTAAAGTTTTTTAAATTAATGTAATGATAGGCTATTATTCTTGTATTGACTTAATATATTGGGTTGACATTGCACATTGGACATGCGTAAGTGGATTATGGGTCCCTGCATCCCCATTGTGCTAAATTTTAATAACAATAAATAAATAAATAATCAATTTTATGTGCTAACTATTGAATTAATATTTTGATAAGGTTGCAGGCTTGCACCTAGTAAGTATGTTTTAAAAAGAAAGAAGAAAAAGAATAGAAGAACATACGCCACTAATGTTTTTAAGGCACTCTGTTTGTGGCTTATCTAAATTATGTCAAGGCACTTATATTGTAGTGCCTCAATAGTGGTTTTGTTAATGTAGTAATAGCTACTCCATAGTGTAATATACTAACATAGTTTCTTTTAAGGCACTCAATTTAAAGTGCCATTAAATTAATGTCGTGATAGGCTATTATTCTAGTAGTGATGTCTGCAGAAAGCATAAAGTCAGAAGGTGAGTGTATGTGTAGAATGAGAAGTGTCATTTCAACCATGTTTTGGATGAATTTAAAACTCAGGTGTACTTCAAAAACAAAAACATTATGTTTGAGAATTGATTATTATGTATCTTATATATGGCTTTTCGAAGAAATCTATATTTTAAATGTTGAAGTTGAGCTTGTAGATAGGAGTTATGCATAGAGGATTTAGTCATCAATATGAGAAGGATCGGCCTTTCATCAAAGTTAAGAAAGAACATGCATGAAGGTTATTGTCAAAGGTTGAGATTCTTGGAGAGATTATTACTCCTACTAGTAGTTTTTTTTTTCTTTCGGTAGAGGTGTGCTATTGATGAGTTAGATCTTAAGTTACTATAGTATGAAGGATCAACAATTTCCAAAACATGTACCTACCATGTATTCAATAAATACTTAGCTTTGTCACACCTTACATGTATATTGTGTTCTATAATTAATTAAATGTTGATTATGTTTATTTTACAATTACAAGTGCACATTTTTTTATTTCTTAGTTGAATTATTATTAACATTCCACTTCGCATATTCTGATTATTTATATAATAATTTAATGCTATATTATTTGATAATTAGTTAAAATTATGTCTTCATTCATATCAAATAATAATTAAGTAACATAGCATAAATAAATACGAAAATTTAAAAATTACCTAAAGAGACACTAGGAAGTGCCACAATAAAAACGTGTAGAAAGAAAGTAAGAGTCGTTTAAAAGAGCTTTTCAAGTCACTTTTAAATAGCATTATAGATAACTTATTAAGGTATTTTACCAATCTATTATGACCCTTCGAAGTGAATTAAAATAATATATTTCCATATGTTTCACCTTTCGCTACATTAGAATATAAGGCACTTTTAGGAAGTATCATGATAGGCCAAATGCATTAACAACTAATTTAATACTACCTTTGTCCTGCTCAGATTTGCACGTAGGGACGGGCACGGAGGTTAAGAAAAAACTATTTTTTGCTTTTTGGTTGACTTTTTCAAAAGTGGAGATTGAAGATGGAGATTTTGAGGGTGGAGATTATTTGGAAAATTTCCTTTTTAAGGGTGTGCAAATCTGAGTGGGACGGACCGAAAAGGAAAGTGTGCAAATCTGAGCGAGACAGAGGAAGTAATACATTTCAAAGTCTCATTATAGGCTTTTTTCTTGTAGTGTAGTCGTACATAATGTGCTTATTATCTCCATATAGTCTCCGCGCTTCAGGGTCCAACTTGTCCCTTAGCCACCATTCCTCAAAGGATGACAACTTTTATCCTGCCATCCTTCTTCATCTATGTTTAAGTTGGCATGGAAGGTTCCAATCTTTAACTTATCTCCTGTAGATATCAATATGTGCCTTGGTTCCTTGAACAACACTAAGGTATCCAATTCTTTGAAGTTCTTGGGAGTACCTGACTATTTCTGTCATCCTCCAGTTATCGATTTCCTTCTTGGTGGGATTCATTTTGAAGAAATTGTTGCAGCTAGTAGCATGACAATATCTTCACTAGTGTAATTAACAAAGCTGGCTACTACATATCTATCACTGTTCAACTTGGAGCAGTTGTATGATGTTGGCAAGGGGGTTGCTGGTTGGTTACAGTGGGTTGTCTAAAGCCTGATGGTCTGGACTACAAGAATATCATCAATCCTTTGACTTGATTAGGTAAAATCAAACTCCATTTCTTCTGAAACTGAGGTTTTCAACTTCTAAAAAATTTAATTTCTCTATTCAACCTCTCTCTTCTTCCTCCTTTCTTCTTCAGCCAGTGCTTTCTCTCAAACTTCTTTCTCATTTCTTCTTCGAGCCTCGCAAGCCTTTGCTTCTTTTGTCATTCCCCCTTTTGACATCATCAACAGTATCCCCTCCCTGCAAATTGTTTTAGCAGAAACTTGATGGCATCCAATTTTAAATTTTGTCTTTTTATTTCTGTCACAACATCACATCCTTCTGAACCAACTTTAGGACACTCGAATATTTCTTAATCTTGTCTTTGACATGAGAAAGGACACCTTCAAGCTTACCTCTCCATGAGCTCATCCCTGGTTAGCCTCTCCTTGTAAGTCGCAGTAGTGAATTTGATAATGAGTTCATACACCATCCTTGGGATACATGTTACTGCCTCAATGATTGTTCCTAGTGAAGTGAAGACTCCAGAAGACCTTTTACCAATAGAATTTTACCACTACTCCATTAACTGCTGCATTATGGACATAGAGATTTTAAAACATTCCATGGATTCTATGTTTTCTCTATTGAACCCACGTCCAATTCAACATGAGTGTGTCTCATTTCAGCAACATCTTCCTAACTCTGTCGTTGATAAAGCGCAATCCGATTATCAAATGAACTCGGAGCCAAACTCCATTTGTAACATAACTCAATACAAGAAAATTAAAGAACACATGATGTACGTGGTTCGATCTGGAGATCTACGTCCACGGGCTTAAGATATCACCTGCCGAGGTGTTTTTCACTATCTTCCCTTTAATCGGGCACGTTACAGTTCAGGAATACAAAGTGCGAACCCTAAATCTGAGTACAATTCTGCTATTTATACTACTCAATTCAAACCCTAACTAAATCCCTACAATTACGCCCACCATATCTGCATGGGAGTTGGAAGGAGATCATGGGGATCTCACTTCCCAAATATACCGCGATTGGGGATCTCACCAAGCTCCTGCGCGCCTCTGGGCCGGCTTGGTTGCTGGGCTCGTTCTTCTGGGCTCAGCTGCTTCAGGTCGGGTTGGTCCGACCCGAAGTTACTGGGCCATACCTATCAGATGCCCCCCACTAGCCGGAGCGAGGTAGGAGCTGCGGTTACAAGTAGGGCTAGGTATAACAGGTGCCAAGGTTGAGCGATGGAACGACGTGGCGAGCGAGAGGGGATGCGACCTTTGCCGAGCCGAAGTACCCCCGAGGGACCGAGAATCGACTGGAGTCGAGGTGATACATACCCGGAGTGAGGGGCTCTGCGAAGACCAAACTTGACCGAACTGAAGTATGCCGCGGTCACGAGGTCGACCGGGCCCGAACTAGAGTACCCCCGGGGTAATAAGGTTAAGCGGGATCGAACTGAATTCGCCCGAGGTGGAGGGAACACCGGAGTGAGGCCCAAAACTTCCTGGGGAAGAATGAGGTTGATGTGATTGGCGGCGCCATCATTAGAAAGAGGGATGTGAAGTGACGCGTTTGAGATTTCCAAGACGCGTGTCTCCCACGCGCCTTGGTAACTGTAACGCGCGTGACCACCACGCGTGCATCTGAGACCCAAAATTTGAAAAGGCCAGATCTGAGTCGTTGATGCAAGAGTATATATATAAAACGCTTGCACAGTAAACGCCATCTTTCTCATTTGCGATTTCCAAGTTACAGAGAGCGGAAAAAAAGGAGATTCATCTGTGCATTTGTGAACCATCTCAAATCGAGACCAAGTAAGTATGTCTTCTTCTTCGTCTTCATCTTCACTTAGGGAGGTAGGAACCGATAAAGCCCCGTTAAATGTACCACCTATACACTTTATTATTCCAGAAAGACGAGTGAATAGGCTGGTATATAGGGCAGATTTTATGGAATCCGGCACCCCGGCAGTAGGATTTGGTGAATGTCTGGAGGAGGACTTCGAAGTGTCTGTGGTGGCACTGCGGATGACACGGGTGCAAATAGAAGCCCTGATTCCCTCTTTTTACTTTCCGTTTAACTTAGAATACATAGTGCCGGAGCCCCGCGACAGGGCTTGTTGCCCGCCGAAGGGCTTCATTAGCTTATATATAGATCATCTGAAGATAGGAATAAGATTCCCGCTTTAGGACATCGTGGTGCAGCTACTTAGGTATTATAACATCGCCCTGAGTCAATTAGCACCCAATGTTGTGAGGCAAGTAGTCGGGTTTACCGTGGTATGTAAAAATCCCGGGGTAGAACCTAGCGTCGAGTTGTTCAGGTTTTTCTTCCAACTGAAGGCCTTCGGGAAATCAAAAGGCTGGTACTCCTTCAGCCCCCGGGCCCGAGGTGGTTTCAAAGTACAAAACCCGAGCAAGGTGGAGGGGTGGAAGGAGAAATTTATTTATGTGAAGATGGGGCTGGTCCTCCCGAGGTGGAGAAGGGATGAGGTGTTGGATAATGCCCCGATGACGGAGCCGGAGCCGGGGGTAGTAAGGAAATTCCATGCGGTTGGTACATTCAAGACCCTCTGCACCGAGGAGGAGCTGGAGGAGGCCGGATTAAGCCCATATTACTCGGGCGATGCAGAGGGGGTCTCCCCCCGGGGGCAGGAGCAGGAGGCCGGTGCTGCCGAGGAGGGTAGGAACTCTAAAAACTGGTGATATTGGTATTTTGTGCAGGACTAATCCCAAGATTTTTTGTGCAGTGGGACGCTTTGGAAAGGAGTCTGCTGGAAGCCCCGCGGTGCCCGTGGCAGCAAAGAAGAAGGGGATAGCGACCGAAGTGTCCCCCAGAGGGAGGGCGTCGCCCAGTCCGAGGCCATCAGTGGGGTCGGAGGAGCGGGTGGTGGCAACGGGGTCAACCCCCGGAACTAAAAGGAGGTCGGAACCATCCGTGACACCTCCGGGGGCGGCCAAAAGACTCCGCACGGAGGAGAGCGCCGAGGTAAAGCATGCATAATCCTCTGCCAAGGTGAAAACCTGGTTAATGTTTTCTTTAAATTGCGGACGTTGATTCTGGTATTACTTTGTTGAAGGGGCACGGGCCCATAAGTGTATTGGGCTTGGAGGGGGCGGATGCCGAGGAGCTGCTGCGCTTGGCGCGGGGAATTATGGATCTTGGCCGAAAGAGTGAGAGGGAAGCCAAGGAGGAGCTGGCCGAGGTTGCAAGGGAGCTGCACGATCGCAACGACAGATTAACGCACGATCTGTCCGAGGCGCGCAAGAGAGCTGCCCTGGTGGAGAAGGAGGTCGCGCTGTTGCACGAAGTGGAGGCGGAGGCCGGGGCGCTTTGTGGTGAAACGGCTGAACTGCGGGCGGAGATAAAGGCCCGGGAAGCGGCCGTGGTGGACGGTCAAGAGGCGGTGCTGAGGGCGTTTGCCAAAAAGCTGTTCAAGACGAGCACCTTCCTCGATTTTCAGACCAACTTCGTTAGAGTTGGGGATACGGCCACCCGATCTTTGCTGGAGAAAATCAAAGAAGTCTATCCGGACGTGGACGTCTACTGTCCGGAGTTCGGATATGACTTCAACGCCGTGGGAGGGGTTGAGGAGGCGTATTATGATGCCCTGGCTCGTGTCCCGGAGTGGCCTCTCGTGAAGGCACTGCCGGAAAAGAGGAAATTCTTAAGTGCCGAGGAGATCACAAACTGCAAGGCGGACCAAGATCAAGAGTTCTTGGCATTTCGTCGTGGTGAGTTCGTCCCAGAGCCCCGAAACAAAGATCCACCTCCACGCATGGAGATCGTCGCGGAGGCCGCGGGAAATGATAGAGCACGAGGCAGTTGAAGGAATCGAAGAGGTGGAGGTCAGTCGTTCCCCGCAATTTTGATGCCATGTCTAAATATAGTAGATGATAGAGATAATTGTAATTCTGATGTAAAAACCGCTGACAATGTATGCTCATTTGCATTTTGAATATAAAGTTGATTTGTGTCCATACTATCGAGTTATTGCCTTGCGATGAGTTGAGTGTAATCTGTTGCATAGATTGTGTTGTGCGATCAGGAGGATACCGAGGAGCTGCATAATACAATAAAGAAACTCATGCAGTCCTTAGACTGGTTCCGCGGGGAGAAGGATAACCTACAAAAGCAAGTGGTTCCTCGGTTGGAGCGGAGGCTGGCCATAGCGAAGAGAAGGGCCAAAGAGGCCGAGGAGGCTAGAGCCAAGGCCGCGGAGAAGGCTAGAGACCAGGAACTGAAATACTTATCAACCGTAGCCGAACTAGACCGTGTCATTATCCACCAAAGGGAATATGAACGGATATTGACGGAGTACGGCCTGCTAACTTTCGAAGAGGTCGAGGAGCGAATCACTGAGATTCAGGGCAAAATTCCGTCTCTGATGACGGCCAGCCATGCTGAGTCCTCGGAGCTAATAAGAAAGCGGGAAGTGCTGGAGTTACTTCTTAATATGTATGAAGGGCTGAGAGGACGCGGCAGGTGGCGACACACTGCCGAAGAGTATATTGCGAGCTCCAGCCGGGGCCAAGAGATTGCGAAAGCGCCTCGGAAGGGTAAAAAGAGACCGGCGGGAACAGGCAAAGGGATAGTAATCCAAGAGTCGGCCCCGATAACCGCAGTCGAGAAAGTCCCCGTAGTTGTTGCGGAAGAGGAGGTCGAGAAGCTGGCTGAGGAGATCGAGGTTATGGACCCTGCGGAGTGGGATCCCGCGGAATGGGCCAAGACTTCGAGACCAGCGCCTCAACCGAGTCCTCGGGGCAGGGCAAGGGGTGACGCTCCAAGATAGGTGCCAAGGGTGAGTCCGCGGCGCAGAGGGAGTCGTAGTAGGGAAAGAGCAGGGGCTCAAAGCCGAGAAGCCTCGGGATCCCGGAGGATATGAAGAAGTTCCCGAGACGGGTCTCAATGCCGGAGCGCCGAGTATTGGCTCGGAGGCCGAAAATAGGGCTTACTTTTGTAGCTTTGTATGCAGATATATAAAGAAATTTTTATGGAGGATAAAAATGGTAGAAATATTTTGATATGTAATGATATGTATGTTGAAAGAAGAGTAATGAACTTTTAATCAGAATGCATGCGTAATTACTTTAACATGTACTCGGGAGCACCATATGTACATGATGCCTGTTAGAGAAACAAGGCAAAGAATCACCCCGGACGGATCGGGCGGGAGTTAAGGACCTCTCCGGTTAAACGGGCGAGAGGAAATATAAGTCTAAGCTAGGGCGTCCCCGTAGCGTAGAAGAAAGTACAGCAAGATTCGTAAAGTAAAAACTTTTTCAAAGTAATTGTCGGAACAATTAAAAAATACAAGGGAGTTCATAAACAAGAATACGCGACAGTACGGAAATTAAAAATAACGTACAAGGAATGTAAAGGTAGAAACGATACATGACCCTTGGTGCTCATAGATAAAAACGCCTCAGATTGGTAACATGCCATGTTCGGGGAATCGGAGTTCCACCTAGATGCGCTAACTGGTAGCACCCGGAGTCATGCGCGGCAATGACGCAGTAAGGACCTTCCCAGGCGGCATGCAATTTACCCTCGGGGGCAGCCTTGCTAGCTGAGTTGAGCCGGAGTACCAAGTCTCCGACATTAAACTGAGTACCCCGAACCCGGAGGTTGTGATACTGAGTTGCGCGTTGCTTACATTTGGCTTGCTGAATGAAAGATTGATCACAACGATATTCGAGCTCGTCTAAGTTAGCACGGATAGCTTCATTATTAGCCTCGGGATATAGAGTAACGAGGCGGGGACTAGGCACGCCGATTTTCGCAGGAATGACTGCCTCGGAACCGTAAGTAAGGCTGTAGGGGGTTTCTCCGGTTGAGGTGTGCGGCGTGGTGCGATAGGCCCAAAGAACCTGCGGAAGATTCTCGGCCCAAAGACCCTTAGCTTGATCTAAGCGTTTCTTCAGACCCGTAAGTAGTGTGCGATTGGTGACTTCGACTTGACCGTTGGCTTGAGGATGAGCGATCGAGGTGAAAACTTGCTTAATGTGGAGCTCCTCGCACCATGACCGGAAGGGGTCATTAGCGAACTGTTTGCCGTTGTCTGAGACAATGGCACTCGGGATGCCGAAACGGCATATGATATTTCACCAGACAAACTTCAAAATGTTCTGACCCGTGATGGCGGTGAGAGGTTCGGCTTCAAACCATTTGGTGAAGTAATCAACAGCAACCACAAGAAATTTTAGTCCCCCCAGAGCGACTGGAAATGGCCAACAATATCAATTCCCCACTGGATAAATGGCCAGGCACTTTTATGCCAGTGAGCTCTGTCTGTGGTAAATGCTTTATGCGAGAGTGTCGCTGACACTTGTCGCACTTGGCCACCAAATCATGGGCATCATTAAACAATGTGGGCCAGTAGTACCCCCACCGAAGAACGTTCTTGGCCAACGTCCGCGAGCCAATATGGCTGGCACAAGCCCCCTCGTGAAATTCCCGAAGAATATGATCAGCCTGGGCAGGAGCAAGGCACCGAAGACTCGGTTGTAAGTACGATCGGCGGTACAAAATCTCATCGTGGAGTGCATACTTAGGTGCCTTAAGAACTATCCTCCGAGCTTGTAATTTGTCATCCGGCAACGTACCATCCCGGAGATAATGGATGATCGGGGTCATCCAATTGGGACTGCTCTCAGTCAATACGGAGACTGTGGCCTCACGAATGGACGGATGAAGGGCATCTTCGACTATGATGTCCAGAGACATGTTAGTAAGGACCGCGGAGGCCATTTTGCTGAGAGCATCAGCTTGAACATTCTTTTTGCGAGGTACCTGCTGGATATCAACCGAAGCAAAAGTTGACAAAAGTTTGAGCGTCAAAGCGAGGTACCTTTTCAACGTTTCATCCTTGGCCGTGTAGGTGCCTTTGATTTGATTAGAGACAACCTCGGAATCCATAAAAAGCTGGAGATGGGAGGCTGCAAAGGATTGAGCGAGCCGGAGCCCGGCAAGGACTGCCTCATATTCCGCTTCATTGTTAGTCACCTTGAATTTAAACCGTAGGACGTATTTGATTTCAACGTCCTCGGGGCCAATGAGAAGGACCCCGACGCCACTGCCTCGAACCGTAGAGGCACCATCCACATACAGTTGCCACTTGCGGGTTGGAGCTTCGAGGTTAGCGTGGTTAGGACTAGCGTCATTTACAGACGGTTCGGGGTTAACCACTGGCGCCTCGGCCAAAAATTCTGCGAGGGCTTGACCCTTGATGGCTCAGCGAGGGAGAAATTGAATATCATATTCTCCCAGTTCGATAGCCCACTTAGCCAAGTGCCCTGACACATCGGGCTTGACGAGAATTTGGCGAATGGGGTGATTAGTGAGAACCCTGATATCACGCCCTTGGAAATAAGGCTGTAGACGTCGAGCCGCCATGACGAGAGCCAGCACTGTTTTCTCCATCACGGAGTACCGGGTCTCCGCCCCTTGGAGTGCTCGGCTCACAAAATATACGGGGTGCTGACTTCCATGAGTCTCGCGCACGAGAGCCGCGCTGATGGCTTCCTCGGCGGATGCTAAATATACATATAGAGGTTCTCCGGGGAGAGGAGCGGACATCGTGGGCAACTGCTTAATATGGTGCTTTAGAGCCTCAAAGGCTTCGGTGCACTGCGGGGTCCACTCAAATTGCTTTGCCTGCCGCAGAATTTTGAAGAATGGAAGCTGGCGCTCCGCGGCCTTAGACAGGAAACGATTTAAGGCCGTCAGACCACCAGTAAGGCGCTGTACTTCCTTTATCGTCTTTGGCGGTTGCAAATCCAATACATCCTGAATCTTGGCCGGATTGGCCTGGAGGCCGTGCTGTGAGACCACATAGCCCAGAAATTTTCCAGAGGCAACGCCGCAAGGTGCTCAACGTTTCAGCAATATCTTGCCCACATGCAGATTGAGAGGTACTTTTTATAATAAGGTCATCAACATATACCTCAACATTACGACCAATTTGACCTCGGAAGACGTGGTCCATAAGGCGCTGGTAAGTGGCTCCCGCATTCTTGAGCCCAAAAGGCATTTTCTTGAAGGCAAAGCATCCGAAGTCAATGATAAATGTCGTTTTGAGTGCGTCCCAGCGATCCATATGGATTTGATGGTATCTCTTGTATAGATCTAAGAAGCAAAGTGCCTTGTGCCCAGTAATGGCTTCGGCATTTTGGTCGATAGAGGGTAAAGGATAAAAATCTTTTGGGCAGTGCTTATTAAGATCAGAGAAATCGACGCACATTCTCCATGCCCCGCTAGACTTCGTCACCATCACCGGATTAGATAACCAGGAAGGGTAATGCACCTCAAACAGGATGTCTGCATCTAGAAGCTGTTGTACTTCAAGTCGGATGGTTGCGCTCCGCTCCGGAGCGAATTTCCTACGTTTTTATTGTATGGGCTTCACGTTGGGGTCAATATTTAACTTGTGAGTTATGACATCCGGAGAGACGCCCGGCATGTCCAAGGGGGACCACGCGAAGACCTCAGAATATTCCCGCAAGGTCTGGATAATGGCATTATGTAACCACGGCGTATCCACAGCGCTGACGGTTACAGTGCGCTCTGGTTTAGCCGGATCGAACGACACTTGAACAGTGTTGTCCCCGAGCGGTATAGATGAATTCGAGGTGGGAACCGAGGTGGTTACCTGAAACTGTGGCTTAGGGGGTACCTTTGTTGCCTTTTTGAGTGCAACATACATGCACTCTTTAGAGACTTGCTGATTGCCGCGGATAGCCACCTTGCCATGTGATGTAGGGAATTTCAGCGCGAGGTGGTATGTGGAGCAAACGGCTTTCGCCGGAGTAAGCCAGTCTCGACCCAAAATCATGTTGTATGGTGACGGGGAATTAACCGCATAGAAATCCACGAAGATGGTTTTTATCGCCGGATAGGTTCCAAGAGATGCGGGGAGGTTGATGACTCCTTCAGGTCGGACTTCACCCTGGGTGAAGGTCTGTAGCGGCCCGGGGGCCGGTCGGAGCTGTTCACGAGGAATCCCCATTTTCTGAAAATAGTCGGTGAATATGACGCTAACTGCGGCTCCGTTGTCGACGAAAACCTGCTTTATCGTAATATTAGCTACGTTCATGTCAATGACGATGGCGTCGGTATGTGGGGTGAGCTCGGGAACAGGATCTTTGTCAGTAAAACTGACGGTTTCGGATTGATGGAGGCGTTTGTGGCGCGGATCCTTGGGAGGAGGCCTGCGTGCTTCCGCCTCAAAGCACTTCGGGAAGCCCCGGTGGGGATGGCCCCATAAATCACATTTATGACGTGAGTAGGCGGATTGTCTCCGAGTCCCCCAGGAGGAGGCGGTTGCGCCAAAAAGTGGGGTTGTTGACGATTTCCTTGGTCCTGCCGCGCATAGTTGTTGTACCCAGGCCTGTTATTCTGCCATTGCGGCTTGTTTTGCCGTGGACCACGGTCATTGTAGCCTCCGCGGTTTTGTTGCGACCCTCCATTCTGGCTTGACCGAGGCCTATCTTCGGTCCGAGCAACATACTGCCGTAAGAAACCTCTCTTTAGACAATCTTTGATTTCTTTTCCGAGCTCCCTACACTCCTCTGTTTCATGTCCATGATCATGGTGGTATGCACACCACTTGTCGCGGTTACGTTTTTCTGCCGGAGCAGTCATCCGCGGACACGGCCGCAGGTCATTCTTGTGAACAGAGAGAATTTCGACTCGTGATTTTGTAAGCGGAGTAAGCTGGGGGATATCTCCGCGAGATTCCGGACGTCCTCGGTTTAGACGAGCGAATGCACTAGGCCGAGTACTGGGCCCGGCTTGTGCTCTATCTGATTGTCGTTTGCTAGCATGCTTCTCATGTTTACGTCGAGTCTACTCCTCAGCCTTGGCGTACCTGCATACAATGTTAAACAAAGCCCGGGTCGTAGCTGGAGGGTTCCAAACCAGCTCGGTGTAAAGCGGTCTGGGGCGAAGGCCATTCATGAAGGCGTTGATGATAACATCGTCTGACCGGCTCCCCACCTTAAGACTCTCCACCGTAAAGCGATCAAGAAATTGGGTAACAGTTTCTCCATCCCGCTGTTCCATATTCATGAGGATGGCCAAGGTGGCCATGGGCTTTGCCCGCGTATGAAAACGCGCCCAAAACTGTTCGGCGAGATCGCAAAAAGAAGTAACGCTACCCCGTGGTAAAGAATCAAACCAAAGTCTAGCCTCGTCCTGGAGATACTCAGGAAACACCTTACACAGGTGGTGAGGAGTGCAGTTGCGGTTGAACATAGCATACTTAAAGGCATTCAAAAAATTACTTGGATCTCCAGTGCCGTTGTATACGGCCACTGGGGGAAGCTTGAACCCATCAGGGAGTGGGACAGCAAGAATCTCGTCGGAGAATGGAGTGATGATCTCCCCATCAGCATCAAGGCCCAAAACTTTGTCAAGCTCCGCGGCAAATTGGGCTTGCTCTTGTTCCATGGGATCCAGCACACGGGATTGGTCTAAGCGAGCACGCTTCGGGACGTCTGCAGGTCTTCGGCAATGTACGCCTTCGTGGACGTCTTGGGGCCTCGACCAATTAGAACTGCGGTTATCCACTGGAGAGGCTGTCCTCCGTCGTCGACGCTCAAGCCTCGCTCGATGAGGGGGATCTTCGTCCACTTCACGTTACAAATCACGGGGCGGATTTCTCACATTTACCGCGCCATTGTTGGCACGCACACCGGAGTGGGCGCGCCGATTGTTCCATTCTTGGAACAGAGCGGCGTGTTCCTAAAGAAAGGCTCGTTGCACCTGCGACAGCTCAGGGGCAGGCGGGGGATTAACTTGCGCCGGATCATCAGCAGGGGGATGATTCGGCATGTTAGCGTGTTCCGCGGGCAGATCTTGGTTTCGTTGACGGGGCAGCGGATTCTGGTCCACAGGAGGATCACGACGGGACCGGGTAGGATTAGCGGACCTACGAGTATTCACCATAGCGATTGCGATGAAAAACTAGGGTTTTCTTGCCAATGATTCCCACAGACGGCGCCAATTGATAAAGCGCAATCCGATTATCAAATGAACTCGGAGCCAAACTCCGTTTGTAACGTAACTCAATACAAGAAAATTAAAGAACACAGGATGTACGTGGTTCGATCCGGAGATCTACGTCCACGGGCTTAAGATATCACCTGCCGAGGTGTTTTTCACTATCTTCCCTTTAATCGGGCACGTTACAGTTCAGGAATACAAAGTGCGAACCCTAAATTTGAGTACAATTCTGCTATTTATACTACTCAATTCAAACCCTAACTAAATCCCTACAATTATGCCCACCATATTTGCATGGGAGTTGGAAGGAGATCATGGGGATCTCACTTCCCAAATATGCCGCGATTGGGGATCTCACCAAGCTCCTGCACGCCTCTGGGCCGGCTTGGTTGTTGGGCTCGTTCTTCTGGGCTCAGCTGCTTCGGGTCGGGTTGGTCCGACCCGAAGTTATTGGGCCATACCTATCAGTCGTCAAGACCTCTCCTCGTATCTCTCATGAAGTAAAACTTCACTAACAACAATTACATTTTATTTAGGTAACAATTAGAACGAGTCTATAGTATTTGGACAATCTGGAATGGTTTGTACTAAGTGTTGCAACACCTTGTGCAACACCCAGTAATTTAGGGGATCAAATTCTTCAATTGATATCAAGAGCCTTCGCTTGACATTATTAAGTGTGATCCTAAGGTAAAGAATTATGGATGTCCCTAGTACAGCCATCATGCGTCCACCCATCTTGGATGGAACGAACTATTAAATTTGGAAAATTAAGAAGAGAGCTTATATTAAGTCTGTTGATGAACATGCATGGAGATCAATTGACATTTCATGTTATCTCAAAATAAAGTTTTTTCAGATGGATGTGAAAAGTGCCTTGTTAAATGGTTTTTTAAATGAAGAGGCATTTGTTGAGCAACCAAAAGTTTTTACAGATCCTCATAAACCTGATCATGTGTTCAAACTGAAAAAGGCTTTGTATGGTCTAAAATAAGCTCCTAGAGCTTGATATGATAGATTGATTGAATTCTTGATGACTCTAGGTTTTGAAAGAGGCAATGTTGATAAAACTCTTTTTGTTCAGAAGAAAGTGTCTCACAAAATTGTTGCTCAAGTATATGTAGATGATATTGTTTTTGGTTCCACTTGTGACAAGCAACTACAAAAAATTGTTCAAAAAACGTCATCTACTTTTGAGATGAATTTAGTTGGTGAGCTGAGCTACTTTCTTTGTCTTCAAATCAAACAACTTGAACAAGGTACTTTCATATCTCAGTCCAAATATGTTAGACATCTTGTCAAGAAATTTGATTTACTGTCTGCTAAACACATGAAAACTCCTGTGAGTTCCAGTTTTAAAATATGTAAAGACAGTGTTGGACAAGGTGTTGAACACACCTTGTACAGGAGTATGATTGGCAGTCTCCTGTATCTTACAGCAAGCCGTCTTGATCTGTGCTATAGTGTCTCAGTTTGTGCTAGATATCAATCTGATCCTAAATTGACTCATTTGAATGCTGTAAAAAGAATCATCAAATATGTAAGTGGGACTTCTGATTTAGGAATCTGGTATTCTAAGGACACTAATACCAACTTGCTAGGTTTTTGTGATGCGGATTGGGTTGGAGATGTAGATGATAGAAAGAGTACGTCGGGATGATGTTTTTATCTTGGAAATAACTGGTATCTTGGCATTCCAAGAAACAAAACTATGTATCCTTGTCCACAGCAGAATCTGAATACATAGCTCTAGGTAGTTGTTGTACTCAATTACTTTGGATGCAATAGATGTTAGATGATTATGGACTAGAAAGTAATACTCTTACAGTCTTTTGTGATAACTCTAGTTCCATTACTATAACCAAGAACCCAGTTCAGCATTCCAGAACAAAACACATTGACATTAGACATCATTTCATTAGGAATCTTGTTGAGAAAAGAATAATCAAAATTGAAAACATCCTTACTGAAAGACAATTGGCAGATATTTTCACAAAAGGATAGGACTTTGAGAGATTTTCTTGGCTTAAGAAGTGTCTCGGTTTATGTACTTTGTGAAAAAAAAGTGTTTCACATAGTGCTTGAATACCTTGTACATTCTTCTGTATATATTTCATTTTCTTTAGTTTTTTTTTTCTTTGTACCTAGAGATGATAAAAAAAAAGAAAATCAATTATTTTGAGTGATGTGGATTTTCCAAGTTTCTTATTCATCATTTAATCTCATGGTAGTCATTATCTTGTCTGAATTTTCTAACTGATTCATATTTTACAATTGATAATGATTTTGTTAACGACATCAAATGATTCAGTAAGTTTTGTAACTCCAACTGACATCATGGAAATTTTTCATTATTCAGTAACCTCTTATGTGTTGGAGTACCTTTGACAATACACATCTTTCGTGACTCAAAGCTCTAATTTGTTTTGGCTTATCTCCTTTACAGACACATTTCTTCCATTTGTTTTATTTAAAAAAGAAAAAAAAAATAGAAATATGTATTTCGTTCTTTTTGTGTAAATATTTGCCCATAATCCTATTTTCCCTCTGTCTTTATAGGTTTTATCTTATTTTTCCTAAATTAGTGGGTAGTGGGTAGTTTTTCCTTTGTGGGGAGTTTTTATTTTAATAGGCTGTTTTTTTTTGGGTAGTTTTCTAATTAACTGCTTGGATATTCTCTTTATATGGTTCAAATTGTTGTAATTAGCCCATTCTTTCTCTTTTTTTTTTTTTTTTTTTTATTTTATTGAAAAAATGACGGAATCAGATGAAGATATTGCTAATATTATTGATGGTTTAAAAGAGTCTGTACAGGAACACTCCTCTCTCCTATCCTCTTTGCCCTATTCTACTATTGCATCCACTCACATTTCTTCTTCTTCTTCTATAGAAATACCTTCAGCTTCCAGTATGGCTAACCCTTTGCAGAATCCACTCGACATTCACTCTGAATATGCTCGTTCAAATCCTTTTAGTGTTTCGCATGGTGTTGAAACACCTCCTCCGACAGAGTCATCCATGGCCTTGGAAGAGTTTTTCCCTCAAGATGCTTATCTCAACATGCAATTGCCTGGTGACTTTAGAAATCCTGTGGATGCTAATGATCCGCCTTTGTTCGATCCAATTAAACCCACAATTCAAGCACAATCTGGACCAAAAATTAGGGTTTCTAAACGCCAAAGAGGACTTTCCCCCACTTTTGGTGAACATGGTCCACCTGCAATAAAGGGTCCTAAGATTGTGCATCCACCTCCAAAATACAAACCGGTCTCAATGACGAAGTTGGATAGCTCAAGTGGCAGAGCATCTACTACCTAGGCCTTTGATCCTGGGTTCGAGTCACCGTCGAGGGTGGGGAGGATTTTTTCTTTGTTCTTAGATTAGGAGAAAAAAAAAATTAAAATACATTTCTCAATGTTTCAGGAACGTTGTGAACATACACATACTCATCTATGAATATAATGATTAGACCATCACTACATCAAAAGTACTAAAATGGCAAGGAACTGCCAAATTCTACATGCCTAATGATATAATGGTTAAAGTCACAAAAGATTTGTATGCGTCAAGAGCTATCTGAACTTTGATAAATGAAGACATTTGTGTCAAAGATTGTCATTTATAAACTAACTAGTGAGAATGAACTTGAATATTATGATACTTCTAAAGAATATGAAAGGAAGCACATCTTAGAAAAATTAATAAGTCAATCCAGTGGTATGTACTTCACTACTATGATGATCGTTGGGTCACATATTGTCACCCAAAATGGACTTTGGGACACAAAATTATATATTATTACCCACAATGTACTTTAGGTCACATACTCATATGTTGTTACCAATAATGTACTTTGAGACACATACTAATATGTTGTCACCCATAATGAACTTTGGGGTGTTGACTCATATGTTGTTACCAATAAAAGAATTTGTGATGATGACTCGGGTAGGCTTTGTTACAAGGGCTTTAGATATTCAAGTCATGACAAGATGATCTATATTTAAGAAATTATATGGACATTCACTACAACATAAATGGCTTTATGTAACACTTCGTTTGTAACACTTTTAAAATTTTGACATTTATGTAACACTTTTGTAACACTTTCGTGTAACACTTTTGGAATATGTAACGCTTTGAACGTAACACTTTTAAATTGTAACACATTTAGGTAACACTTTTAAATAAGTAACACTTTTTATGCAACACTTTTGAATATGTAACACTTTTATGTAACACTTATAAATAAATAACTTGTAATTAATAAAATTATTTATTTTATTTTAAACTAATTAAATATTTGTGGATTTATTTTTCTCATGTGACTTTTATTTTTATTGGTCTCATATGTTACATCTTAATTACCACAATAGAATATCTGTAACATATATAAGTGGTGAAAACAATAGACTCAGACCTACAAAAATAACAATTTATTAAAGCACCTAAAGATTTACTTATTCGTTATAGAAAATACATTAAATTTTATTTATGACTTATTTGTGTGTATGTATATATATACACACATTATATTTTTACTAAACAATAACAAAATAGACTTGTAGCTTTAACAATTTGAATACATTTCTTAAGTGTGAGAACCTAGACTTTGGACATTTGGTCATGTCTCTTCATGCTTGTAGTTTATTTTTTTAATTTAAAATCTATAAAACACAATATTTAAGGTGTCTTATACATAAAATTATGGTAATTAAAGCTAATGATAGTGTCTTAAGATTTATATACAATAATTAGATGTATAAAATTAATGTGATATAAAATAAGTTATATATATATATATATATATATATATATATATGAGTGGATGAAAATGGAAGAACAATTAATGAAAACTTTGTGTCAAACTGATATGGATAACCTAAATAAAATTAAGTTAGATTGTAGTTTGATGAGAACTTAATTGTGAGCGTATTTTATTGATTTTAAAATAAAATCTCGTGTATATATTGTTTTTCTTAAAAAAATAACTAAAAAAGTTATTGTAGCCTAGTGATTAAGACATTGTGCTTAAACTCCTGCAATCTAGCAACCTGGGTTCGAAACCCAGCAATTACAAATTTTTAATTTTTTTTCTTCAATTAAAAGTGTTACATAAAGGGGGTTATATGTAACATTTTTTAGTGTTACCATAAAGTGTTATAATTTAAAACATAATGTAACACTTATTAAAAGTGTTACTAAAGATCATCAAAAGTGTTACATTAGACTTTAGGTAGCACCAGCAAATGTAACACCAATAAAGTGTTACCTAAAGTCTATAGTAACATATTTTAGTATATATGTAACACTTTTTGGTGTTACATTAGCTCATTTATGTTGTAGTGATTCTTTCTTTCCAGTGAAATACAAAAGAGATGAAATCTGATATGATGTACAGTGTCGGTGCTAAAATCATTTTTTTTCTGAAGTACTAAAAGCACGGCCAACTTCCCCCTCTGCTTCATTAACTGTTTTAGGGCACATCACTCATTCTACCAAGCCTACTATTTAGCAATAAGTAGGATCGAGACCTTCGTATGCGATATAAAATCAAGACATTCCATTCTTACAAAAGAACACAAATATCATATGTGGACCTATCAAACCAGAAAGGAAATTATTAAAGTATCTATGGTTCTGGTAAATGCTTTAACACACTAACTGATCATCACATTATTGTCCACAAGAAATGTTGCATTTAAAAAACTCCTAGAAAATATTATATAAGGGCTCACCACCCTCAATTCATAAATTCTACAAGACTTGTTAATACTAAAGAGTTTCCATCAAAAGGATTTGATGATTATTGCATATCTATCAAGATCAGTGTAGTGCATCCTTTAACCCATATGCATACACAAAAAGTCTCACATATGCCACCATCAAAAGGATATAGATGGAGGATTAGGCATTGAAATGCGCACTAAAATGCCTATTAGATATGGGGTTATGCAATACCGCTGCAACTTTACTTTATTTGTTCTCAGACCCACTACTAACCAATAATTTATGCGTACCAGTTAGTAACTGGATTTAGCCTGATATTTTTACATTTACACATATTTGGTTATGCAGTATATGTGCCTATTATGCCCCCGGGTCTTTAAAGATGATTAAATATTTACGTTGGATATGGATTCCCAACTATTACCTGCTATTTGGAACCTTTAACAGGCAAGATCTTTTTACCGCTAGATTGATGGATTGTCACGTTAATTAGACAGTCTTCCCATCGTTAGGGAAAGATAAGAAAAACAAATTTCTAAGGAAACGATATGAAGTATTTCCCAATGTCTCATTAGAATCCCCACACTTCATAATGTACAGTGAAGTCAAACGAATTATCGATCTTCAAAGTATGGAAGACTGATGCATTTGCTAAAATTGCTAAAGTGAAAAGATCATATATACCAGCAAATGTGCCTGTGAGGTTAGAAGTCCCCAGTAAGGGGCACCGCAGATAAAGGTGTTGCAACCACACTTAGTGGAGGTGTAGTTGAGGTTGTGGCTCCCAAAAGAAAATGGGAGAAGCCACGTGATTCGATAAACACCTGCCCAAGGAAGGTGGCAGGTATGACACAATTCAAATCATCAATAAAAAGAACTACTCTCAAATTAACTCTGATTGATTATGTCCATGAATCATCACTGGAAGACGTTCCGAAGTTTAATATGATTCTAGAGATAATGAGAGTGCATGTGAGTTAATGAAAAATCTTTCACCTGCATTGATGATGTATATATTGTTGCTCAATGAATTATAGAGCACAATAATATCGAACCACGCTCTATTGTAATATATCAACAAAGAGCATATTGGCCTATATGGAATCAATCCAGGTAAAACTTGATTCTATGACAAAACGGCAGGTATTTGGTTTGGTAGTGCTAGCATCACCAAGTGTAAAGCCTATAGGACATCAAACATGTTTTATCAGTAAGCATAGTGAGAAGAATAAAATTCCGAGATACAAAACTTACCTTAAAGAACAAGGTTTTCTTACAAAGCTCTGGAAGTGACTACGAGGAGACATATTCTCCCATAAAAGACGTCATAACATCTTATTGATAAGTTTTCGAAGGATTGGAAATGCATCATATTAATGTGGTTATAACATATCTCTTTAGGAATCTTGTTATTGAGATATGCGAAATTATTAGATGGACTTGCATTGCCCAACACACTTGACTATAGACCACAGAGTGTATTTACAATATGAAATTGAAATGCTCAATTTGATTGAAATAAATCTGGATGGAAATGGTATATCCGTCTAAGTGACTACTTGATTGGGCAGGGAAAGAATAAGTACATTGCCCCAATGTATTTATAAAGAAAACAAGTTATATATTTGCAACTATAGCAGCTTATGTCGATGTTAAGGACATAATAGGCACTCTCAAAAGAAATAGAGAGAATCGTGATGTATTTGAAATAAGATTGAGATAAAGGATCATGGAAAAACTCGGAACTGTTTATGCCTTGTAAAAAATAAGACCTAGTTTGTGAAATATTAATTCCTCAGTTTGCATATATCCAAAAGTTTATCAGGCTATTTAACATGGATAAAGTGCAATATGTTAGCACTCCTAGAATTGGTTGAAGTGTAGACATAAAGAAAGATCCATTTGAGTCCAAAGGAAATGACGAAAGAGCTATTAGGAGAAGAAATTTCCTACTTAATTGAAATGTGCCGCATTATTGTATAAAAAGCTCAATGCACTCAACCATGTATTACTTTCTCAAAGAACTTGTTGGTTACATTTTACTCAGGACAACGCAATATCAGTGGAATGATATCAAATAGTATCTTGGCATATGAAGAAACCGTTGACACATATTAGTTCTTCCCATATTAGAGACATGAGAGATTCCAAATGAAATCGTAACTCTAAAGGAAAATGTTAAATGCTCCCATATATTGATACAAGGACTACAAATGAAACTGTAATTCCTAAAGAAAATGTTGAAGCTGCCTCCTTATCTGAAACACCAAATACGACTTTAGTTGGTTTTGTTGGTATTGATTGGCCAATGTATACGTCATCACTAAAATGGTAATATATTACCATGAGGAAGATGCAATCTTGAAGATCAACTAGCCACAACCCTCTACCTACCTCATCAACTCCCTCAAAATGGTTCTACATGAAGAAGTTCGTGAGTGGCTATGCTCGCAACGCTAGCAGCTTGAATTCTACCACTAAAGAATCTATTGGTGGCTTATGAAGACAATGCAGTTTGCAACAAGAAGATTGAACTAGGACATATTAAAGGAGACAATACGAAACATATATCGCCGAAATTATTCTACAACTAGCAACAACAAGCTTTGCTCAGGATTCAAGTAACTCAAGTTAGCTCTGAAGAAAATGTTGCTAATCTATTTACAAAAACATTGCCTAAGACAATCTTTGAGAAACATGTGAAAATGATTTGGATGCGTCGATTTTCTGAACTCACTTGATAGATGTACGTATCAGGTGAGAGGTGTAGACTTCAGTGGGAGTCTCAACAGAGGTGCATTGCACTCTTTTTTCCTTCGACCAAGATTTATTTTTCTCATTGGGTTTTGTTACTTGGCAAGGTTTTTAACGAGGTAACAATCATACACCATTCACCCTTTTGATTTGGCACAAGAGAGAGTGTTGAAGAAAGAACACATTAATTTGTCTTCATCAAAAGTAATTGATTGAGGGGCAATTTAGGCATTTCATTATATTATGTATACATAAAACCCTACCTACACTGTATATCTATATAAGAGTCATCTCTTGTTAATAATACACACTATTATTACACGCCCACTTTTCTGTTCTTCTCTTTTCTCTCTTTTTATGTTTCACTTTTACAAAATGAACATTTTATTAATAATTTCTGAAATAAAAAAATAAGAAAATAATATTTAATAAATTACACATACTACCACACATCAACAATCACTAATCATAAATTATTAATCAATCACGAGTCCAAAAAAATACTTCAATAATTAATAATCACGTGAGTACATATATCACCTTTTATAATAAAATACTAGAATCACTCAGTCGTGCCATGCACAATTTAAAATATATCTTCAAAAGAAAAATTGATATTAAATGATTAAATAATTTATTTTTTGTTAAATAAGGAATATTAAATCATCTAATAATTTTTTTTTTAAAAAAAGTTTAAATTACTTTAAAATCAAAATTGACTTTTTAATTTGCACAACAAAAATGACAAAATTCATCTAATCCTGACGAGTCATATAATACCTTCTCAATATCTAAAATCATGAACTAGCAAATATAATCATCAAATTTTTCCCTAAAAAGGAGATCGTCAATTTTACACAGCTCTTCTTCATATAAACAAAATGACACAAAAAGAAAAGTAAGATAGCTCAATTGAGCAAATTCATTCGCAGTCACCTTCAGGCTTCAGTGATGAACTTGAACTAGAATTAATCATTTCAGGAGCAAGAGTGAACATGATATCGCTAAAAACCGATTCAAATAGGAACCTTGAGAGCCTCTGGGCCCCAATTCTCCGTTCTTTGATAGCCGAAGAATTTTGGGCAAATGCTTTCGGACATTTTTTTTAAGTAATTGGATCAAAGTAAGATAGATTTGAATTGAACAAATTCAACTGCAATCACCTTCAGTGATGAACTTGCCCTAGTATTGATCTTTCCAAGAGCAAGAGTGGACATGAGACTGATGAAACCGATTCAAATCAGAACTCCAGGAACCTCTCATCCCTCTCCGTGCTCTGATAGCTGAAGATTTTTGCGTGGACGCTACATTACTAATCGAACACTTTTGTTCAGTAATTGGATTAAAGTAAGATAGATTCACGCAAAAATTGGCTATAGAGTTGATGAAGTGCCTCGCATGTCCATATATTTCCATATATTTGATGTAGCTGAAGAAGTGTGGCAGAAAATTCCATATATCTGTGCTGATCTGTGTTGATGGCGATGATGTTTTATATTGAGCAACTTTAGTGTTGATTATTGAACGATTTCATATTTTGCAAAGAATTGCTTATATAGTGTAGCAGAAAGTAACATATATTCATGCTAATCTAATGGCGTTGATTCCCTTACACTAGGGCAAATTTTGTGCTGATTTGTGAAACAATACTATATTTAGTGAGGGTTTGCTTATATTAAGTATGTTTTGACCTACGACGATTTAGCTTGATTTGATCTGAATTGTGAATATTAAGAATACTAGTTATCTACCCGTGCATTACATTTTCTAAACATAATATATCAATATTTTTAAATAAAAAACAGTATGAATTTATATATGGACATGAAATTATATAATAATATAATAAACATTCAAGTGACGATCACAGTTAAATATAAAAAAAATAGTTCATAAAAGAATTAACCAAAACTTACATATTGATTATCTCTATATAAAGATCATTTCTTATGGCCCCCCAATAGTATTGCGTAGTACTTCATCTATCCCATAAAAAGAAATATGTTTTTTTAAAAAAAAAATATCTCAAAATAGGAACCCTATTTCAAATGTCAACGTCTCTTTTTCCTAGTCTAAGTAAAAAAAAAAAAAAAAAAGATCACTAATTACTTATATATAATTAAATAAGTCAAATAAAAAATTAAAATACGCCGTGTAAGTGAAAATTGATGATTTTTGGAGTTGTACCTTCATCAAATTAGCCAAAAATAAATAACTGTACATTTTTCAAACATTACGTTTTTTATGGACGGAGGGAGTAGTCAACATAATGTGCCAGGTGGTTTTTATGTAAATTAACCATCATTTTCTAACTTTGTAATTCTGGAAAAAAAGAAAAACTATTCTCCTTTACTTGATTCATTTCATAGAGTAATAATTATAAATTGTATTTGCTTTGTGCATATTAAATCTATGAATGAGGAAAAATATAAAGGCTGTGTTTGGTTGGATTTGTGCCAAACTCAAAAAGATTAGCACAAACCCAAAATCATGTGTGTTTGGTGGGTTTCCCCAATCCTCCCATCCTTTTTTACTTCAATCAATAAATCACAATTTTCAATATTACTTTAATTATTAAACCAATCATCAATTAATAACTCCTTACACATATCACATCATTTTTTACAATTAATTAATATATTAAACACTACAGCCAACCAAACAATCAATCAATCACAAATCTCAATACTGCTTTAATAATTAAACAAATCATCACTAACAATTTCTTACAAATTTTTCATCCGACATAATCTCTATAATTTTTCATCCGACATAATCCCTTTTTCACTTATTAACACTTAAATATTTTCATCCGGCATAATCTATTTAATTTTACATGTACTCTGCTATCTCAGCCAGATATTTTACCACTGCCTCTCAACTCTTGAAGTCTTTGACTGCATATAGCTGTTCTACAATAACACTCCGCCTGCAAATTACCGAGGCAAATTACCGAAATTGTTTTGGAACCAAACTCAAATGAGTGCCACTGACAATCGAACAATTTTTCTTCCTTCTATTTTGAGTACAGGGGCTAAAAAATCTTCCAGACTGATAATGAAATAAAGAAGATTAAAGAAAATAATGGAAGTGGGAAACACGTTGAAACTTGAAACTAATTGGATGTGTAATGGGAGAGAGAAATTTAATCATCTGACTGATTGTCTTATTAGTCGGGTGCAGTTGCAGAAAATACTGTGTATCATTTAGTAAAGATACATCACCCATTATTTATGGAATTTATCGCTATTTCTTTCAAATAAGTAATAAAATTAAATTATAAAAACTGGTTAATGAGAATACACATTCGAAAATGTAAGTACCGAATTTATGAAAGACTCAATACCTTCGAAGGTAAAAAATTCATAAACTATCTTTATGCCCGTCTGGTTGCATTCCCTGCTAGGCGGCGAAGCTATCGGTGTCGTTGTCCAACATATTACTCTTAAATTAGAGATCAGTTTATGACTTTACATTTTTTGCGTTTGTCGTTGATTCTGCCCTAACTTTATATGTATTAAATTGATCGGCGATCAGTTTAGTGCTTTAGAGCCCTATAATCTGGTTACTAAAAGAAGAAAAAGAAAAAGAAAAAAAAAACTAAGATGACAAAAAATGAAGAAAATACATACAGTTTGCCGCTGAATTGTTGATCGTAGATTCCTACTTTAGTTTCTCCCGGGAAGTGATACAGGGATTGAGAGCGGAGACGATGCGACTGGCAAAATATGAGCGCTATGAAAAATAAGGATCAGATGTTTTCCCCTTTCTCATCTAATTCCTTAACTGCCGCTGGTTTGAATCTGATTAGAAATTTTCTTGACTGAAATTGATAGTCAACACCAACCGCAGAAGAATGATTATTATTTAAAATTGAATTTCAGTAAAATGGTCGAGGGCATGCAAAATGTATCAACGACGCGTGGTCCTCAACGCAATAAAAGTTGTAAGTATGACACGTGTTTTTTTTTTGAGAATCAATGTTGAGAAGACACGTAGGCAGATCAATTCTCAGCCTCTCTCTTTAATAGTAAAGGGGGATATGATTAGATTTGCTTAGATTCCTTATATATGCACTTTTAAATTTAATGTGACTAGCGAGTAATTGCCTTGGTTTGCGATCCTAAATCAAGCTATGTGGAAAATTTAATCATTACTGAAAGTGGTAAGATGATTTGGGTGGGAAAATGACCAACTTTCTATGTTGGGAGTTTTTTTATTTTATATTAAGGGGGTGTTTGCATTTGTTTTTTTTTTAAGTGATTTTCAGCTTATAACTTAAGAAAAACTATTTTGTAGTGTTTGCAAAGCCAACTTCTGTTTTAAAAGAAGTGCTTCCAATGTACAAGTTAAAAGCAGAAATTTAATATTTTTCTCCACTCAATGACAATTCTGTAAATAATATGATACCCCCTCCGTCCCACCTTATCTTGCACAATTTTCGTTTTCGTCCGTCTCAAATGAACTTGCACATCCCTTAAAAATGGAAGTTATAACACAATCCCCATCCTCAAAATCTCCACCCTCAATCAGCCTTTAAAAAGTTAACAAAATCTCAAAAACAAATTTTCTTAATAATTGTGCCAACCTCCTCCATGCAAGATAAGTGGGACGGAGGGAGTACTTTTTAAAAGACATAAGTGATTTTATAGCAAACACTCTAGCCTCTATTTTTATTAGAAATCACTTTTATTTCAAACACTATCTACTTTTTACATAAAGGCCCATTTGGATGGAGGGATTTGATTTGCCAAAGAATTTAAAATGAATAGATTTCAAAATCCTTAGATTTGAAATCCATAGACTTGAAATCCCTTGTTTGGATTTATGGTGGATTTGTGAAAGAATTTTTAAATAAATTTTTTCTAAATCCATTGTTCGGCAAAAAACTGAAACAATATTTGTAAAATTCAAATTTTTTTCTTTAACATTTAAACTAACAATTTATATAATTATCAAAAAAAGAAAAAACTAACAATTTTTTTTTAAATAAAATAATATTTATCTACATCTAAATTAACCGAACAATTTTTTCTTCAATTATATATATATTTATACACATATGTACATTTTATGTATTTTATATCCTAAAAAATTATTGGGAGAATTTCATTGGAGATAAAAGTACAAAAAAAATAAAAAAAATACTGTATGATGGAGGAGGGATTTGTAAATGACTACCTTTGTCAAAGGATTTGAAATCCATCAAAATATAGTGTAAAATGGTGAATCTCAAATCTTGGATTTCTAATTGGGTTGATTTAAAAATCTGGATTTACAAATTCACTCATTTAGTATTTTATCCAAACACATGGAATTGATTTAACAATAAATTTATAAATACATATCACAAATCCCTCTATTCAAATGAAGCTTAAGTGAATTTAATAATTTTTTTTTAATTTTAATTACTTTTTAAAAAGCAAATGCAAGCACAAATATGGGCAAAGTAACATTACAAATTAACTCACATCCTATTCCTACGAACAACTATCTAAAATAAAAACAACTTTGTACTAAAATCTAATTATCCTAACCAAGTTGTCTGCAACCGGGTCACACAGCAAACCACTATCTTAAACGAACACACGGCTTTAAACAGGGCTAATTCTATGCTATCCATTTGGGTAGTGTCCAAGTGGAAAATCTACTATACACTTGGAGGGTGTGTGATGATCTAATGACTAATTTTCTTTTGATCTCCATACACTAGTAGATCTTCTATTTGGGCACTAACCACTTGGGTAGTAAAGAAAAAGCCCTTAAACAGAGACTGGCCCAAGTATTTGATAAACTGAGATTTAGCGACCAAACTTGTTAAACCCATGATTGGTATGTCTGTGTCTGAACCCATCTTCTATTACCCCAAACCAAACGGGGCCTAAGGTTTAATTGTATATAACGGTGACCTGCAAAACGAAAATCACATTGAATTCCATTCAATACGTCCATGGCGGGACGAAATCACATTCCATATTCTGGCTCAAAGCTCCGCCAGAACGATGGCTCCGTTTCCCTCCAATCTCGTCGCCGCCTCACTCCGGCGGAGGTCAATATAATTGAGGACCGCATCGCCGCCCAGAGTCGGGAGATCCAAACCCTTCTCCATGACAATCAGCGGCTGGCTAACACCCATGTATCTCTTAAACAGGAAGTGGCCATCGCCCAACAGGACCTTCGCCGTTTATCCGCTACTGCCCCTTCCATCAAGGCCGAGACGGACACTCAAGTGCGGGAGGTCTACGAGCGCTCTCTGAAATTGGAGGCCGAAGCTCGGTCTGTTGACGGGCTCTCCGCTGAATTGGACCGACTTCGTGCTGAAATTAAGGAACTCAGGGATGAGCGTAAGGAGCTTTCGGAAAAATTGAAGGAGATCGAGTACGATATATCAAGTACCCAACCTGAGGTTCAGGAATTTTCTGACCTCAATACTGAGATTGAGGCGTGGCAACGAGAAATTCGTAGAGGAAGGTATATGAAAATCCATGTTATATATTGCTGCTTTCACAACTTCACCCCTGTGATGTAAATGTCTGTATAATATGGATTGGATTGGGGTCATAGTCATGCTGTGGGTTCACAGGGTTGAACTTTGTGACAATTCTTTTCATTCTGACCTTAGAATTAGTTGAAATATATGTATTGGATGTGGTTAAAGGTATGCCTTGAAAATTTATATATTGATCCTGTGTTTGGGTTCATAGAGTGGAGTCAATTTTGAGGTTTTTGTATTACTAGTTTTAATTTCAAGGAGTCGAGTCTTTGATCCAGACATTTCGTAGATACTTTCATATAGCCCGTGGTATGTGGAAAGGGAAAAAAGAAGCTAGTAATGAACTGATGAGACCAAATCCATGATGTAGGGATGAATGTGTGCCCTGCTTATCGTAATTCCATTTGGGTTATCTAAGAGATTTCTGTTAGCCTTCTAAAAGGTCTTGTGTAGTTTGTGTTTAAGCAAACGGTTTTCCTTTATACTTGTCAATGATTATAACCACTTATCCAGTCACAAATGTAATTGATCAGTACTAATATATTCTGCCCTTGTTTTCGATGTTACTTAATTTGTAAATATATTTTGAGCTGTATGCTTAAGAGCCATTTTCTTATGACATATCCATGCATAATTTCGAATTTATTATCTGCTTCTTTATAGTAACTAATTGTCAGAAGGTCCAGTTTCATTGTTGAAAATAATAAAAATATTGCATTCTTCTTTTTGTGCTTAAAAGGGCTGCTATTGAATATGAAAGAAAGATGCATTCAAATAACTCTGTAATTAGTGAAGCAATGGAGCAACACATGATTTATGTGGCACGTGAAGCAGATAAGTTACGTACTGAACTTGCAAATGCAGAGCAGAGGGCAAGGACAGCTGTCGTAAGTGCAGTACCAGCTGCCAACCAAGGTAAGTAATACAGGATCACTCTACACGTGCTATGTTGAGTTTATTGTTTTCCTTCTTTTCTCCATATTGATAAGCCATGGTTTATTGTGCTTCCATATGTCTTTACAGGTCCTGGATATGCTATGCAACAACCGGGATATGCTATCCAGCAAACTGGATATGGTGGAAATTCGTTATCTGATCCTCATGTCGTACAACCTGGATTTGGTGAAAATTTGTTATCTGATCCTCATGTCGTACAACCTGGATATGGTGGAAATCCGTTATCTGATCCTCATGCTGTGCATCCTGGATATGGTGGAAATTCATTACCTGATCCTCATGCTGTGCAACCTGGATATGCTATCCAGCAGCCAGGATATGGTGTAAATTCATTGTCCAATCCTCTTTCTGTACAACCTGGATATGGTATAAATTCATTATCTGATCCTCATGTTGTACAACCTGGACATGCTATTCAGCAACCTGGATATGGTATGAATTCGTTACCCGATCCTCATGTTGTACAACCTGGACATGCTATCCAGCAACCTGGATATGGTGGAAATTCATTATCCAACTCTCATGCCGTACAACCTGGATATGGTGAAAACACGTTATCTGATCCTCATGCTGTTCACCAGGTTAGAAATACCACCAATTATTAAACTCTGAGTGAGATCTTAACCTGACTATCATCAAGTCAAACCATAAAATATCATTAATTATTCCTTCACATCTGTAGCCTAATGGAGTAAAAACATTCTATATAATTTATTTGTTACTGTATGTATGTAGCTTGATGGGGTAGTGCTACTTCCTTTATAGGACCCGGAGATGCGATAAGTGTGCTAGTAATATTATAAGAAACCATTACTCAGATGAAAAACTTGGTCATTTCTATGTTGTCTTAACGATCCTTAGAGCCAAAAATACTATATGAGTTTGATGCCATCTGCTCTTCTTAAATTAAGAGCTTTGCACTCTCGTAGGTATTCGAGTTGATTATATAGGACAAGATTACAGATCCTTCATATGGATGTAAAGTCTTAAGAGTCAATAAATTGTGGAGCTTATTGAAAGAGGAGCTTTTATCTACTCTTTGTGCCTTTAGATGTCCTTAAAGTTCCATCCCTTTCCCCAATGCCAATTATTGTCTGGTTGTCTGCTTGTCATATCAAAGGTTCTGAGTAGGCTTGAAATGGATGTAGTTGAAAGAAACAATGGCTTGAAAATTGAGTATTTGTAAGGCCAAATAGTAGCACACAGCAACAGATGTTTCTAGACTGCCTGCAATTAGAAAAATCCTTCCATTCTTAACCAAAATTTTTGTAACCTAGGTAACTCAAGTTGTAAAGTTACATCAACAAAGAAAAAAAGTAAAAAGCCCTATAAAAGCTTATGAAAATAACTTTATTTGTATATTTATACTTTTCTTGAATGTGTATTTGGTATTTCTATCTTTCATTAATTTCAGAATTTCGTTGATAAACACCATAAAGAAAAACTCTATTTGGTCTCTTGAAAATTTTGGTCATCCAGTTATTAAAGTTTATTTAAGGTAAGCGGCTGCTTAGATTTTAAAAGTTGAAATTTTCTTTCTATCATCAATGTTGGAGTTTTAAACAAAATTAGTTTTATATATACTGGTTTTGAATGTTGTCTAACCATATACGATAAGCCTATACACATAAAAATTTACTACTTCCGATGTTTTAGACAGTTTTAAGTTTTGTAATTTGTTACTAATAAAAATAGATGTCTTTTAACATATTTTCCATATTAAAATGAAGAGATTTGAGGGAACAAAGAATATTTAGATGAAGGTTTATTTGTCCATTCACTCTACCCCTTAATTCTCTAATCCTAAGCTAAACCTACATCTAAAAAAACGGAGTTAGTAGTTGTTTCAATGGTTGAGCATTTTGCATTGCTAGTGTTTGGAATGTTTTTCTACTTTTTTCCAATAATAAAATATTTTTTAGGGTAAATATAGGATTTTTTTTATTTTTTTTTATTCTGAGGTGTTCTAAAAGATATAGAAATTTTTTATTCTGAGGCGTTCTAATGCTAAATAAGATACGTAGTGTTCGATCACTTCAACCACTTATAAGATAAAATCAATTTATTTTCCTTCTTTTAGATTTTATGCTGGAAGGACAGTAAATATGCATTTCTTCCCATATATATTGAGATCGGTAATGTCTGATATAGATTTGATATACTCCTTCCGTCTTTTTTAGATGTTCATTTAGACTTGGATAAACAAATTAAAGAATAGGGGAAATAGACAAATAAGTCCCTTGCTATATTAAATTAAATATGATAAATTAGATAATGGGAGATTTTGTAGGGATATTAAAAGGGGTAGTATTGGAAAAATTGTGTAAAAAAAGCTAAAAGAACATCTAAAAAAAAACGGAGGGAGTATTTAATAAGCTAATTGCATAATTGGCATATATAAGTGTAATATATTAGCTTTTTATTCTACTAATTTGGCTTAATCAATTAACACTTCTCTTTGAATTCATTTAAAATTTTATGGCACTTATAAGTTATATTTGCTAGGTTTCTTTTAATCTTAATATGTAGGTGTTGTTTAAGGTTCTCTCCAAAATATTGGGGAAGGTCAAACCAACTTTTTCAGCTACTTTTCACCATTTTATTTACCTCAGTCACTAGTACTTTTGTACTCCACACATTAAACAAACACGCTCGTAGTGTAATGTTTTGTATCCACTAGCATGTTCTATATATCAAATGATTGATTCATGATACACGTTAAAACTATGTTATATATTTAGAATTTTATAAAAATCATAATATATTCTAATCTGTATTCATTATTTTCTTTGATTTTTTTTTTAATAGTAAGATATACAAATAAAAAAAGTCATAAATATGATGCATGACAATGTACTATAGCAGAAGATATACTCAGGTTCACATATCATTTCAAAATGTTGCTCTATGTTCTCAAGGAAAAAAGAAAGCTATTTCTTCTTTCTTTACCAAGTAAAAATATACTATACACATCTGGACTTTCCCGATCATGCCTGTTGAAAGCTGCAAATAACTTTATGCTATTATTTGTTTCTAACTTTTTATGACAATTGAAATAGCCTTGTGTACATATTAGCAAGTGCAAGTATTAAAACAAAGATATAAATCCATATTTGAATGTCACAACTCACAAGTATTTCAACAACACTATGAAACTAAATGTATGTGAATATATATGAAAATACAAAGAGACAGATCCGACTAATTTTCGAGATTAGTGGATGTGCATCATAGATATACTTTTGTGAAGGTCATGTCCTTATTGACATAATTTCTGAAGCTTCATACATTAGATTCAATATATTGTTTGTAACTAATAACATGGAAATTCAACAAATTATAATGCCCCAGTCTCGCTTAACTTAGAGGTGAACATAATAAATTAAACTCACACATTTTTCCACAGTCACTCTAAGACAATCAACATTTGCAATATATTGTGGGGGCATCGCTGCTTGACAACATACTTATGCATTAACAATCAAGAATCACACCACTGGACATCCTTTATGGCCTGTTTATGTACAACTTAGAGAACAAAGATTTTTTTTTTTTTTTTTTTTTTTTTTTTTTTCTAAATTCTCGTGCATATTTCTGATGCATACAACATGGTGAAACTCTCTTCTTATGGCTTGAAGAGGTTATGAAATAAGGAAATAATGATCACCCTGAAAGTCCTTTAAATCCACGTACTTAACTTTACTTGTTACAAAAGATACCCTAGAATATAATAAAATTACTTTAGGGAATATATCCCTAATACGTAGGTACATGGTTTCCAATTGTGGCAACCATTGACTAGGCAATAAGTTTGACTGAGGAATGTGATTAATGTGGGTGTGCAGTGTATGAAAATGGAGGAATCATTACAATAGTGGTACCCCAATAACCTCTAGCAGAAGTCATCAATGGTAATGATTACCCATTCATTAGAACATTAGTAAAACTTGAAAAAGGCCCGCTATTGCACAGGCTGTAATTTGATTTTAATATTAATAATTCACATACTTTGAGGTTAAATAAATTTTTAGACGGGAAAACTTTTTGGGACTTAAGTTGAAGAAATTAGATAGCATTTGAGTTTATAAGGAATTATTAGGGGCCGCTATTGATAACTTTGGATAGTTTGTGGGGACTTAGAAGAAATCAAAACTCTATAGGGCCATTTACCATTAAAAAGACATTTCTAATTTAGCTTAAGAAGCCTAGAACTTGGGATAAATTGCAAAATGCTATTCAATTAAAATTTAAAACAAAACCCTAGCTATACCTCCTATTCTCCTGACCCATTCCATAGAACACACATACATACTTACATGAACACATGCATGTGCACTCCCATACACCACCACCACCACCGCTACCACATAGATGTAAAAACTCCCCCTCCTCAATTTGTGTGTGTATGTGAGAGAAAGAGATGGCGGAGGAGGATAAAAAAAATTTCTATCTTAATTACTCACTCTCTTTGTGCGTATTTATGTGGATGCTCATTAGTTTGTATTGTGTTGTAGTGCAATTCTGTTTTTAACTAGAGTTCTAATGTGACTAAAAATGTTCAATGTTTTCTTTCTTTCTTATTAGAAAATTGATGTACTTTTGTTGTATTGCCATCCGCTCTGTTTTGTTGGCTCATAAAATGTTAAATGCCATGGTTTTTGTGTGTGTACGAGTGTGTGTATGGTTGTTCTGAAGTTTGTAGTATTTTCACTGCTAGATATTATGAAATTGCACCATGATTGCATTTGAAGGTGAATAATATGCATGGAATTTTGCTACGTGTTGATGCAATTGAAATGATGTTCTTATCTAGTATAATTATCTTGAACTATATGACCAAGTGAAAGGCATTGAAAGAAATTTTTTTCTAATGTTAATTGGTTATGGATTGCTTAAGGGCGAACACTTGAACAAGAAGGCAAAAATTGAGAGTGAACACTCGGACAAGAAGGGAAAAGTTGAGAGTAAACACTCGAGCAAGAAGAGGAAGGCTGAGACTAACCCAGGAGGAAAAAGGCTAAAATGTGCAGTCTGTCAAAAAGTACACCGCGGAGAATGTTTGAAGGGTCAACAAGTTTGTTTCAAATGCAAAGAGCCAGGACATAACTTTTACAAATGCTCCGCATTGAATGAAAAAGAACCCGAGGAAAAGGGGAAAGAGGAAGCTGAGCATGTGATGACTGACAAGTTAAAAGCTAAGACCAAGATGGGAGGAAAAAAACGAAAATGTGCAGATTGTAAAAAGAAACACCACGGTGAATGCTTGAAGGGTCAACAAGTTTGCTTCAAATGCAAAGAACCGGGACATAAGTTTTACGAATGCCCAACACTTAATGTAAAGGAACCTAAGGAAGAGGGGAAAGTGGAGTAATTACCTTTAACTTATGAGGAAGCAGAGCATTTGGTGACATGTATTGCTCTCGCTTTATTTGACACTGGCGCTAGACAATTACATCTACTAGTTTTTGTTTTAAGATTGGGAACACCTAATGGCAGAGGGGACACTGGAGGTTTGCACTTCTTAAAGAAAGATGTTTTTTGTTGATTAGATTTCAAAGGGCATATAATTGAGGATCGGTGATGAGTTGTAGGTTGACATATGCGTACCTAGTAAAATGTTGAAGACTTCAACACATGGTTGGTAATATTCATGGTAGTATTAAGTTTAGGAATAGAGAAAGGGCAAAGTGGATTGCCACTTGAATGGTGACTCATGTGGGTAATTGTCTGGATATTTGATGAGCGTTGTAACTATGTAGACAATCACTTGAGATAAGTATCCCCGATGTACGATTTGTGTGGGATTTAATTGATGGTTCTTTTAGGACTTAACTGGGTGAAGACTTAGTACTTTGAGGGTGCATTTGAATCCAATGCACCATATAGAAAGTACATATGCAAGAGTTATTGAAGAAGGGGATTCATTTGACAAAAGGTATGACCACGGGGAGCGAAAGTTTAGTTTGCAAAAAAGAACATGGATTCTTTAAAATGTATATTAACTGTCGATAGTTGACTAGGTAGTATTGTCGGCTGTAAGAAACTGGCTCTTACAGCAGAGTTTCCACCTACAAAATAGTATGTTTACAATAAGCTTTCTAAACTACAACTAGCGTCTTAGGAATTTTGTGCACAATTGGAATATTGAGTTAGTTTTCAAGTCAAGGTAATACAAAATAGTAATTTACAATTATATTTATAAAATAAATACAAAGATACAGAAACAATGATACAAGTCAGTATAGTGGTTCGAAGGTGGAGCTAATCTATCTACGTTTGTTAGAGAGAAAATTCATTAAGTTGCTCACGCTATATGAGCTTAATACACGATATTCAAGTCTTGGTCTGCAACTAATTTTGACATATCCTTAGAAGGCCATACATTTATCTATACCAGTTCCTCACAACTATCTAGCGTAGTTGAATTTTGATTCAAACAACTACCTAGTATATCACTCGTCGGAGTTGGGTATATAAATTTTCATCAACTTGAAGTTGCCTTTGAATTTTCTTGAATAACTTTAGGGATGGACAAACGCCGATAAGAAATGCTAAGATTGAGAGAGTTTCTCGAGTGTTTGCTTTGTAGATACTTGAAAATCTTGCAGTTTAGAATTTGTAAGCTCGTGAGAATTTTTCTTTCCGTCTTCAGCTTTCTCTATTTATAATAGTAGAGTTTCTTCTTGTTGAAGGGTAAAGAGATTTGCTGTTGACATTTAATGTTCTTATACGGAAAGTCGTCCTTTTGCTGAGAGTAGGTCGGAGTTGGTGTGGCAAAGTCAATCTATAGTCTTGTGTTTTACTTTTATCAAGATACATGTCTTCACAATATTGCTTAGTTAGTACAAGAATGCTACTTTTCTATAGTGGCTAATTTGAATTTATGCAATCGTCAACTTACTAACTGCGTGCCTCTTTTGCTGACTACTTGCTGCATGGTATGTTGTATGATCCTACTTGCTACATGCATTTGGTTGTGCTGCTAGCTGATTGCTTGTGCTCTTCACGTCAACTACTGCATGTAGTTTTCTTATAGTGACTGAGCCGACCTTATACCATACTTCCTTACATTGTTGATGACTTTGTTGTATCTTTTGCTGCAACTTTTATCTGAGCAGAAATTTGCCGTATCTGTTACAATATATTATAGAATGTTTAGGGGCACTAGTTCCTACTGCAAGGTAGTTTTACATCATCAAAACCTAAATACAAATTTCCTGACAAGTCTTCATTCTTTATGATGTAAGATTATGAGCCGAAGAACAATAATAATTGTTTCAGTATATGTGTCTAGTCATTACAGTGACATTAGTGATAATTCAGGCAAAGAAAAGAGAAAACACGTCTCACATCAAAACAAGAAAGACAAAAGCAGTATAAGATTTTCACCCTTACAACAGTTCCCTTCTCCTCATTTGTTGAGCCTAGTAGAATTGTGTGGGCATCTGTTGTTGCCGGCTTCTACTCCTTTTCTCTTCGTCTTGATCCCTTCTCCTTCTTGCCTAATTAGGATCGTCATTAGTATGCCTCTGTCGGTTGTTGTACACTATATGTTTAAAGTTTGTGTATTCTCTTTGAGCTTCCGGATCTTTCATTAGCCACCACTCTTGAATGTGAGATTTTCTTCCCAGTTATTTACCTTCAGTTGTGTTTAATCTGCTTTGGGAGCTTCCTTGACTGCAAGTGCCTTACAAAAGCCTCCAATTGCTTTCTTGTACCACCTTGAACATTCTTGTAATAACCATCATTCTCAACTGTGTAGATATATTTAACGATCTCTGCCAAGCTCCAATTATCAATCTCCTTATTAGATACTTGATGAGTGGAATCTCTTTTGTTTGCAAGTTCTATTTTCAGCTTCAATCATATTTTGAAACCTATATGCAAACTGCTCAAATATTGTAGTAACTTCATTGTTTGTAGGGGTTGCTGGATGGATGGACCTGAAGAGGAAACGTATCCAATTTCTAGGTAGACTTTGTGCAATCTTTCATTAGATTGTGCAAGTTTAGACTTCATTTTCTGATCATACTGTGCAAGTCCTCCTCCACTCGAGCTTTCATCTTCTCAAACTTCCTCTTGACTCCTTCATTCTCTGTTTTTCTGTTAAGGCTTAATCTTCTATCTGTTGCAAATGCTCATCAAGCCTTCGTTGTGTCTCCTATTTCCTTTTTGACATCATTAATGGAGGTTCCTGGCATGATCTCCAAAAGATTCCGTATATTACTCAGTTTGGCCCTTCTTCCTTGTTTTCTTCATGCAGTAGAGGCAGTACTTCTAGCATCAACCTGAGTCCAACAGTGTGTGTTTTTATAGGTTTCAATGAAAATATTAATATTAATTTCCCTTCGAGAAAGGCATTCCTCCTCTGTCTTCTGCATTTCCTTTTGTGCTACTTTAATGAAGAAAGCCACAAGTTCATATATGTTGTTTGGAGAATGGATATATCTTCATTAATTGCTCCCATGCAGTAATTACTCCAGAAGCGTTGTTGCCGAAAGCTTTGCGTAGCTGCTATACTAAATATTGTGTGATCGATATAAAGTGTTATGGTCTTTCACCCACTTCCTTGATTGTCTGCACTGAGCCATCGTCTACATCAACATGAAATTATCTTAGTTTCTCAATAGTATTATTTTCTTGTTGTTAAGGCTTCTTCTCCTATATTTTTTGTCGTCTGCCTGAAACGATGACAACATCATTTCAGTGCTTCATGCGCTTTCGAGCTGGATAACTATCAAGAGGGGATCTTGGTCGTTTCCTCCCAAGGATATCTTTAGCATTCTCTAGATCTTATGTCTCACTTCCCTTCAGTAACCATCTAGCATCTGGTCCAGCGACCATAACTCCATATAGGGTTGTTGTAGAGTGATCTTGTTCTTCATCTCCTACATCATCCTGTCCTACAACGTCATCATCCTTACTGGTTTCTTCCCCCTCAGCTGGTCAAGGGGGTTGATCAGAAGACATTTTTTGTTTTGGATGGGTTTGCTTCAGCACCTGCAATGCCCTGAGTTGTTGCTTAATTTGTTGCTTCTGCTATTGCAGCATCAGGCTGCTTCTTGGAAGTCATCACTTTTTTATTTCTCTCCATTGCAACGACCTTTATCTTTTCAGTATTGTTAGGCTTAGTTTTTTTGTTATGCTTGCAATGATAGAGTCAACATCCTGCTTCAGTTTAGTATACTCCGCTTTCAGTAAATAGTCTTCAACATCATCATTAATACTCTAGGAAGGGGTTTCCCTTGGATTGTCTCCATAGTCTTCTTTTTGTATGGGTTCAGCTGAGATGATGTGTGGAGTGAAAACTAGAACAATACTCCTAACATCAACTGAGACTAGGTCAATAGTAGTTGAGATAGCTGCATCAGGCTGGGTGCTTGCTCTTCTTTGCATCTTGTCTAAATATCCGTTGCTCATTTGCAGTGGTCTACTTCTGCCATAACAACTCTAGCGACCTAACTTGTACTCCTTGGCACATGTACAACAAGATACTGTAGGAGTAGAAGAGCAACAAGATTCGTCTCCAGCCACCTTCAGTGAAGCAGATCCAATAGAAGAAACATAAGTTCGAGGGAGAAAACAATCCAACTCTCCTGAAGACTTTCATTCTCGGAAGCGGCTCAAGCGCCTCTCGGTAGTTGCAAGTTGCAGGTAATAGACAAAAGAGACAGGAGGAGAAGTCTTTAGAAAGGCAAAATGAAGCCCTTGTTGAAATTAAACAATCCTATCTGGATTTAAACCTGCAAACTAATGTTGCACTCTAAGAAGTATTGGAAAGATTGGAGCGTACTATATCGGCAAACTAGTTGTCCACACAGAATTTATGCACATCAATGAGCAACAACACTTCTCGAGTCCTTACTACTCTGGGATCAGTTTGTGAAGTTGTAACCTTAGTCCCAACGAGCATGAAGGATCTCAAGAATCAGATTGTGAATGCAACACAAACTGAGAGAGACTTTATGCATCAACTTGTAATCAAATACTGCGGATATGTCAATGGATATGTTGAGGGCATTGCATCTGTTGTGGGAGATAGGTTGAAAGAAAATACAATAGGACATTTGTCCTTATAAGAAGAGATCTCTTAACTGCGAAAGCAAAGAGGTGTTGATGGCTTCTTATTGACAAATATCCAGTCCCTACTAGAGGTGCATTATTGGGTGAATATTGATGATATCAAAAAGGGGAAAAACGCTATGAAGAGACGTGGAAAATGCCAGCAAACAGAAGCGCAAGAGGCCTTCATTACTGAGCAAAGAGGAAAAAAGTAGCCATGAGACGAGTTGAGTAATGGAAAGCTCAGGAGGAGGAGTTTGGAAAATCCATTGTAGATCGGACGCAAAGATAAATAGTGGCTGAAAATCAAATGCCAATTTGCACGAGATATTGCTAGCCTCTGGATTGGTCCATGATGACTTCTACTATGAATCATCGTAGCCTGCCCCCAAGAACAAAAGTACAACTACTCCAAGTCTCTCGATTTTCATGCGTTGTGAAAATTGGATCAAGAATATCAGCAATAATGAGTATCAAGCACTTAGAGCGACATAGATCCCAGTTGATAGGAGTCCAAGCAAGAGAGAGATAAATGGAGAATGTTAGAAATACTCAATTACTTCGACTACTTGAATGAGCAAGGAAAGTACAATGATATTCCAAGTGGATATTATGATCCTTTAAGATCATTCAGGAATGGGTTACATGCTGGAGTACTTTCATTCTAAATTGAGCTTAAATGAGCAAAATGGAACGAGTATAATCTATCCCTTCTATTGAAAGATGGTTATTGAAAGACATTACTCTAGAAGTACAGTATGAGTATAGAAACTTTGAAGAAATCATGTACACTAACTGGTGGAGGTACACAAAGAAATATCATGATTGATCTAGAAGGAGGATCAATCAAAATGAGGAAGACAAAAAAAGAGGAGTAACTAGTTGGAAATCAAAACAGCAACCCATAAGTTGTCACTAGAGGAAGAACGTGCAAAAAGGTTGTTGTAGAGTAATAAAAATCACCACATTGTCGTTTGTACTAACTGATGTAAGATTTTTTTTTTTTTTTTTTACGTGTACTTACTGTAATTGTAATAGATAATAAAACATCTAATGAAACAATTATCATTCACTGCAAAATAATTACAACTCATAATTTTGGGTAATTTGTTATGCTTTTTTGATGATTAATGGTATTGAACTATTAGTTTGTTGTTTTGTGACTTTAAGTTTTACACTCTTAGAGTTTTGAATAAAATATGGAGAAATTGTTAGAAAAATTATGTATAGTTTTGATGATGAGAAAACTATGTTGTAAAGTAAGAAATATTGCCTCTAAAGACTCTGTAATCCTTGTAAAAGATATGTCTAGCTCAACTTAGACAGAAGTCACAACATGAGATATAGCAAGATCATCAGGAACCATACAACAATGAGTTTGTTGTGGAAAGTGAAGAACAGAGGCTGTAAAGAGCATACAACAGGGAGCTTATGTTTATGAAAAATATAGTAGTGTCTGCTGTAAGGAAGATCTGCTACTTCATAAGTTAGGATCATGGAGAAAGGACATGCAACAACCATGTTAGCAAAGGGAAAGTCAAGTTAAAGTCAGAAGGGTCAACAAATGTGCAGATTGTAAAAGGAAACACCACGGCGAATGCTTGAAGGGTCAACAAGTTTGCTTCAAATGCAAAGAACCAGGACATAAGTTTAACGAATGCTCAACACTTAACGTAAAGAAACCTAAGGAAGAGGGGAAAGTGGAGTGATTGCCTTTAACTCATAAAGAAGCAGAGCATTTGGTGACATGTATGGTACTAGTTCCAATCTACTTGCTCTCGCTTTATTTGACACTGGCGCTAGACAATTACATCTGCTAGTTTTTGTTTTAAGATTGGGAACACCTAATGGCAAAGGGGATACTAGAGGTTGGCACTTCTTAAAGAAAGATGTTTTTTGTTGATTAGATTTCAAAGGACATATAATTGAGGGTCAGTGATGAGTTGTAGGTTGACATATGCGTACCTAGTAAAATGTTGAAGACTTCAACACATGGTTGGTAATATTCATGGTCGTATTAGGTACATGAATAGAAAAAGGGCAAAGTGGACAGCCACTTGAATGGTGACTCGTGTGGGTAATTATCTGGATATTTGATGAGCGTTGTAACTATATAGACAATCACTTGAAATAAGTATCCTCGATGTACGATTTGTGTGGGATTTAATTGATGGTTCTTTTAGGACTTAACTGGGTGAAGACTTAGTACTTTGAGGGTGCATTTGAATACAAGGCACCGTATAGAAAGTACATATGCAAGAGTTATTGGAGAAGGGGATTCATTTGACAAAAGGTATGACCACGGGGATCGAAAGTTAGTCTGCAAAAAAGAACATGGATTCTTTAAAATGTATACTGACTGTCAAAGTTGACTACATACTATTGTTGACTGTAAGAAACTGACTCTTACAACAGAGTTTACACCTACAAAATAGTATGTTTACAATAAGCTTCTTTTCTAAACTTACAACTAACGTCTTAGGAATTTTGTGCACAGTTGGAATATTGAACTAGTTTTTAAGTTAAGGTAATAGAAAATAGTAAGTTACAATCAATTATAAAATAAACACAAAGATGCAGAAACAATGACACAAGACAGTATAGTGGTTCGATGGTGGAGCTAATCTATCTACGTTTGTTTGAGAGAAAATTCATTAAGTTGCTTACACTATACGAGCTTAATACACGATATTCAAGTCTTGGTCTACAACTAATTTTGACATATCCTTGGAAGGCCATACATTTATCTATACTAGTTCCTCACAACTATCTAGCGTAGTTGAATTTTGATTCAGAGAACTACCTAGTATATCACTCGTTGGAGTTGGGTATATAAATTTTCATCAACTTGAAGTTGCCTTTGAATTTTCTTGAATAACTTTAGGGATGGACAAACGCCAATAAGAAATGCTAAGATTGAGAGAGCTTCTCGAGTGTTTGCTTTGTAGATACTTGAGAATCTTGCAGTTTAGAATTTGTAAGCTCGTGACAATTTTTCTTTCCGTCTTCAGCTTTTTCTGAGAGTAGGTCGGAGTTGGTGTGTCAAATTCAATTTGTAGTCTTGTGTTTTTCTTTTATCAAGATACATGTCTTCACGATATTGCTTAGTCAATACCAGAATGCTACTTTTCTATAGTGGCTAATTTGAATTTTTGCAATCGTCGACTAACTAACCGCTTGCCTCTTTTGCTGACTACTTGCTGCATGGTATGTTGTACAATCCTACTTGCTACATGCATTTGGTTGTGGTGCTAGCTGATTGCTTGCGCTCTTCACGTCGACTATTGCACGTAGTTTTTTTATAGTGATTGAGCCGACCTCCTTAGAACATTCTTCTTTACATTGTTGATGACTTTGTTGTATCTTCTTGCTGCAACTTTTATCTGAGTAGAAATTTGTCGTATCTGTTACAATATATTATAGAATGTTTAGGGGCACTAGTTCCTACTGCAAGGTAGTTTTACATCATCAAAATCTAAACACAAATTTCCTGACATGTCTTCATTTTTTATGATGTCAAAACCTTAAGGTAAGCTAAACCTTAAGTTACATGTCAACAAATTGCTAGTCACATCAGTTAATTATCAAAATCACTGAAACAACATATGCTGTAAGATTCTGAGCCGAAGAACGATTATAATTGTTTCAGTATATGTGTTTAGTCATTACAGTCACATTCGTGATAATTTAGGCAAAGAAAAAAGAAAACACGTCTCACATCAAAACAAGAAAGACAGAATTAGTATAAGATTTTCACCCTTACAACAAGTTACCTTCTCCTCTGTTGCGACTAGTAGAATTGTGTGGGCATTTGTTGCTGCCGACTTCTACTCATTTTCTCTTCGTCTTGATCCCTTCTCCTTCTTGCCTAATTAGGATCGTCATTAGTATGCCTCTGTCTTTTGTTGTACACTATATGTTCAAAGTTTCTGTATTCTCTTTGAGCTTCCGGATCTTTCATTAGCCACCACTCTTTTGAATGTGAGATTTTCTTCCTAGTTATTTACCTTCAGTTGTGTTTAATCTGCTTTGAGAGCTTCCTTGACTGCAAGTGCCTTACAAAAGCCTCCAATTGCTTTCTTGTACCACCTTGAACATTCTTGTAATAACCATCATTCTCAAGTGTGTAGAGATATTTAACGATCTATGCCAAGCTCCAATTATCAATCTTCTTATTAGATACTTGTTGAGTGGAATCTCTTTTGTTTGCATGTTTCAGCTTCAATTATATTTTGAAACCTATATTTTCAGCATACACATTAGTTGCAATGCAAACATCAATGATAAATTGTAAATAAATTCTATATCTTGGGCTCAAATAAATAGGGAAGATGAATGTAACATAGCGGAAAAAACCAGAGAATCAAAATACCAGATTCCAATTATATAAAAAGGTAACAAATTGGGAAAATGATAAGAGAAGAAACTAAGTGTGTACTCGATCTGATCATTGATGGCAGCTTCGCACCGGTCAAAGTAGAGATGGCGAGCGAGGGAGGCTTGTGGATGGATGGGGACAAGGAGGAGTTCCTTTTTCACTTATTCAAACGGCTTGAAAATAACGTTGAGAATAGCCGGACTGATGGTTTCACTACTCCCGTTTACAATGAGACTGCTCGCATCCTGGCGTCGAAGAGGCGGAGTGCGGCCGCCTTGGAGGCTGAGACGAGGAGCGAGGGATTGAAGAAGGGGATTTGTTGTTATGAGCGACATTGTTGTTTTGATTCAGAATTTTTTGGGCCGTTGGTGAAAGTGACGAGTGAAATGCCACTCTTATGTATGTGCAAGATTGTGGGAGGGCTTGCGGTGACCGTTCAACGGGAACTCGTGGAGATATTTTTGTAGTCTCTTGCTAGGATTAGGGCGGAATATTTTCGTTTTTTTTATTTAACTTTTAAAATTTAACATAAAAAGAAAAAATCTTTTGATTTTTTTATAGAAGGAACTATTGAATTTTCGATAAATATTTATTTATTTAAAAGAAGTGAATTTTATTTACAACTCCCAAAGTTTGATCAGATTATCGATTTCAAGATTTATAAAAATTGCAATCAAGTCCTTTCACTATAAAGGAAACAAATAAAAACTTGTTGAAGGAAAAATACATTAATGTGTCTTCATTGAAAATAATTGATTGAGAGTAATTTAGGCGTTTCGTTATATTCTGTGAACATAAAACTCTACACTATATACCTATATTAGAATAACACTTGTGAAATAATCTTATTTTCTTTCTCTTATACTAACAGACCTGTATAGGCTTGAATATGATAACAAAAGCATTATCACATTCAATAAGTTGATGAACACACTGCAAGTAGCTAAGAGGCATAACCAAAGTTCTCTTAAACAATAATGTCAAATCGGTTGGGACAAGAAAAATTCTCGAGGCTAACTTTGGTCAATAGAACAGTAGAGAATTCCAAAGAAATGGGACAAGATGTGTTAATCTGTACCAACGTGAGAATAATGCACAACGAGGTAGGGGTTGTGGGGGCCATGGTAAAGGCCATGGTACGGGTCATGGTTTGCCCTCCCCTGGAGGCTATCGAGAAGGTATTGGTGCTCCTAATGGTCTCAGTGGTCATGGAGTGAAGGTGCAAAATGCACCTCAAAACCCTTCGAAGAAAAAAAAAAACGAGATGACAATGGACCTTGATATAGGTGTGGAGACAATGATCATTAGCATAACAAATATCGTGCAAGCAACACCATAGTAGCCAACTATAAGTGGTATAGGGAATCTAAAGAACAAGAGACCCACTACATGAAAAGCGGACCATCCCTAAGATGTTAACCACACGATTGCATATCTCAATGGCAACAAGGATATTGCGCAGTCAAGTGATACTCTCAATTTTGAATGATCTGTTTAATCATTTTTTTCATTTTTCAAGAATGTCGATAATGCATATTGCCTCATTTTATTTGGACAGTTGTTTTAGTCTTCATTTTATACAGATTGGTAGTTTTTTAGTTATATTTTTTGTATAAGACCTTACTTTTATTGTTGTTGGTTATAAATAAATTTGAAAAGTATTGAATTTATTTAAGTTATTTATTGTTACTGCACATCTGTAACCACAAATGATTGGATTATCCCAATTGATAAAAGGGCAAAGAGCTGTCAAATCCTAAATGTCCATGCCATCATGGTTGAAGTCACAAAAGCTTTGTATGAGCCAAGAACTATATGAACATTATTAAGTTAAAAGATATGCGTGTCAAATAAATATCACATAGAAAATAACTGTGAGAATTGAATAAAATATATTATGATTCTCCTAATGGATGTGAAATGAAACACATCTTAAAGAAATTAATGAGTTAATTTAGTGTCATGTACCCTCCCACTATTATTCTGATTATTAAATTATATGTTGTCACCAACAATGGACTTCAGGACCCAAACTCAAATGTTGTCACCAACAATGGGTTTTGGGACATTGACTCATATATGTTTTTGGACAACAACTTTAAACATCCACATAGTGACATGATGATCGATATTCAAGAATTTATACGAACATTCTTTCTCTCAAGTGAAATACAAAATGGGATGAAATTTGATATGATGTACTCCCTCCGTCCCACCCTAAATTGCATAGGTGGTCCGGCACGTATATTAAGAAAAAGTTGCTTTTTACTGTTTAAGCTGACCAGTCAACAAAATCAAGCTGCCAGCTTAGGGAAAGATTAACAATGTTAATCTTTCCCTCATTTTCTCAGAATTTTAACCTGCTCAATCATTCAAAATAAATTCACTGCAGATGTAAAAAACTCAGATTCACCAAACCCAAAAAATTCAAATTTCAGTGAACTGATCCAGGGAGAAAAATTTCCCTCGCACACAGTAAATAAACAGTCATCACATCAGTTTTTCCCTCGAAATATATTGGCCAATTACAATTCAAGTTTTCCCCCTAAAAAATCAAAATATTAGAGCCAAAACTGCTCTATATAAGCTGTTACAACAGCATTTACTCAATATTTATGAGCTGCCAAGAACAAGAATAGAAAAGTAAATATGCCTAACAATCGAAATCAACCTCACATTACTTCATCAGACCGGACCATGATTGCGCAGTATCTGTTAGCCAATTCGACCGACGGGGTCGTCAACTATGGCAAAATCAGGTCAGCGGCTACATCATATGGAGTCAGTCGCCGGACGGTTCATTTGATATGGGAATCTGCAAAGAAACAAATAGCCGAAGGGTCACCGGTTACATTTTTAGCACAAAAACGGACTGTTGGTCCGAAACCAGTAGAATTGGACATCGAAGAGTTCAAAGCTATTCCATTCAGTAAAAGAGGCTGTATAAGAAGGCTGGCTAAAGAGTTGAAGGCAAGTAAAAGCCAAGTAGGAAGATGGGTGAAGACAGGGGTAATCAAACCCCACACAAACGCAATCAAGCCAACATTAATCAAAGCAAATATGCTACAGAGGTTAAAATTCAGTTTAAGCAACTTGCATCTAGATTCACAGGTATCAAAAGTCAGGTACAATACGATGCACAACATTGTTCATATAGACGGAAAATGGTTTTACATGCAAAGAGCAACTGAAAGGGCATATAAATTGGAGGAAGAAGATGATACATATAGGTCATGTAAAAGCAAATGGTTTATCACTAAGGTCATGTTTATGTGTGCCGTTTCTAGACCTCAATTTTCGGCCGAAGGAGATTTAGTGTTTGATGGAAAAATTGGTATTTTTCCGTTCACAACAATTGAACCCGCTCTTCGAAACAGCAGAAATCGAGTTAGGGGCACTTTAGTCACTAAACCGATTGAAACCATCAGCAAGCAAGTAATCAGAGACTGCCTATTGCAATAGGTATGCTATGCTATCAGAAAATTTTCATCCCTTAGCAATCATCTTCTTATAAGTCTCCTAAATGCAAAACATTAGTTGCATTAGTGACATTACAAAAAGTTTAATTTTTTCTTTTCAACATTTACTGCCATACGGGTTAAAATTTCAGATTATACCTGCCATAAAGGCAAAATGGCCAAGAAATGCAAGCCGGCAGATTTTGATACAACAGGATAATGCGAAGCCACATATAAGCAATTTCGACCCCGAATATAAGTAATTTTAGTTTTTCATGCATAATCTACATGTGAAAGCAAACATAATTATTAACCCCACTTCACCCTCAGAAAAAATTCATCACAGGGTGACTTTTTTTAAACCAACATAGTTGAAGGGCAACCATAAACTCATTTAAGCTGCCAGCTTCAACAACAAGACCAATTCCGCGAATCATACTGAACAAGCAACAAAAGGCAACATTGAAATATCAGAATTCTACAAAAAACATCATTTATTTCAAGCTACCAGCAGTGTTCATTCTGTTATCTGTAATTTATCCCCTCATTAACCTAGTTAACCGACACCAACAAATTTTCCCCATGTAAATGAACCCACACAGGGGATTTTTCAGCATATTCAGTACCCACACAGGGGACTTTTCAGTAAATTCAGAACCCACAAAGAGGATTTATAACAGCCCATATCGAAATCACAAATAAACCCATACAGTGATTGTTCCAGTTCAAAGATTTCCCACACAGGGGATTTTTCAGCATATTCAGAACCCACACAGGGGATTTTTCAATAAATTCAGAACCCACAAAGGGGATTTATAACAGCCCATATCGAAATCACAAATAAACCCATACAGTGACTGTTCCAGTTCAAAGATTTCCCACACAGGAGCAAACAATAGTCATGAACAAGAACAGATCGGACATGCAAATAAATCGAAGGGTGAGAAATTTTTACATAGACCTTTAAAACGGTCGGCACCCAGATCGCGAGGCAAGCCATGTAATGATCCCGGAGTTCCTTTGTTCTGAGCAGCCCGCTGCACGGAGCCGGAGGATCCGGATCGGCAACCCACTTCGAACAAACCTCTTCGAAATCAGCATTGGTAGCTTCAGATTCTAACGCCGGCGCCGGCTCCGCCAACTGAGTCTCAGGGACGAACGAATCCTCCGAATCATACACGATTTCGTCATATGGAGGAGAATCGTCCATTTTTTTCCGAATCCGAAACCCAAGGAAATGGTGAACAGATCTAACAGATTAAGTAGAAGAACACAATAATAGCATCAATGGACCACAAACCCTAGATAGAGCGACGATTTAGGGGAAGAAACCCTGGTTTCACCAAAACGGCCAAGAACAAGAGAGAGAGAGAGAGAGAGTGATAAGAGAGAGGAATGTTCCGGAAATTGGGTTGGGTTTGGGCTAATTTTGGTTAAGTTTGTGGATGGTTTGGGATTTTGGGCTGGGTTTGGGTAGATTAATTAGGAGGGGTTTTTGGGTTAATGAAATTAGGTTTAGGGAAATCTGAACATTATCAAATTTGTTAAACACAAAAAGTAATGGCAATTTTGTAAATAGGTGTGTGTTATGAGGATAATATGTGAGTGAAAATTTTCCATTTTGGGGGTGTGCAAAATAGGGTGGAACGGTCTAAAAAGGAAAGTGTGCAATTTAGGACGGGACGGAGGGAGTACATTGTTAGTCCTAATTCCATTATAATGCGGTAACACTAGAAGCATAGCAACATCCTACTATGCCCCATTAACCATTTTAAAGGCACATCGCTCGTTTTGCCAAGTCTGATATTTAGCAAAAAGTAGGATGGAGACCTTCCTATTCTAAATATATTAGCAAGACATTCCATTCTTACAAAAGAACACAAATGTAATATATGTTAACCTATCAAACCAGAAAGTGCGTCATTGAAGAATCTATGATTCTGGTAAATACTTGAAACGCTAATTGATTATCATATTATCGTCCACAAGAAATGTTGCATTTGAAAAACTTCTAGAAAAGATTATATAAGGGTCATCACCCTCGTTTCATAAAGTCTATAAGACTTGTTAATGCTAGAGAGTTTCCATAAAACGATTTGATGATTATTGAATATCTATCAGGATCAGTGTAGAGTATCATTTAACCCATGAGCATACAAAAAAATGGTCTCAGATAAGTCACCATCAAAAGGATATAGATGGAGACCTATACATTGAAAATGCGCACTAAAATGTCTATCGGACAAGGAGTTATGCAATATCGTTGCAACTTTAATTTATTTGTCTTAGACCCACAGCCAATTAAATATTTATGTGTACTAGTTGGTGACTGGATTTAGCCTGATACGTTTACATTTACGCATATTTGGTTACACAGTATATGTGTCTATCGTGTCTCCACAACGCACTAAAATAGGTCCTTAAAGACGATTAAGTATATGTGTTGGACATGGATTTTCAACTATTTCTCGTTATTTAAACCTTTAACAAACAAGATCTGTTTATCACTAGATTGTCGGATTGTCATTTTAATGAGACAGTCTTCTCATCGTTAGGCGAAGATAAGAAAAATATTTTTCTTAGGGAACGACTAGAAGTGCTTCCCAGTATGTCTCATTATGATCCCCACTTTATAGTGTAAAACGAGTTGTCGATCTTCAAAGTACCTAAGACTTATTGATGCATTAGTTAATATTGCTAAAGCGACAATATCATATATGTACTAGCTGCAAATATGTCTATAAGGTTAAAAGTTGTCTTTTATGGGGCACAATATCGCAAATAAATGTGTTGCAACAACACTTAGTGGAGGTATTGTTAAGATCGTGGCGCCCGAAAAGGGGAACGCCACGTGGTGCGATAAACACCTACCTAAGGAAGGTGGCAGGTATGACACAACTCAGTGTAATCATCAACGAAAAAATTTACTCATGAAATTATCTCTGATTAATTATGTCCATGATTCATCACTAGAGGATGATTTGAAGTTTGATATGATTCCAGAGAACAAAGAAATCTGAATAGATGAGATGATGGAAAAACTTTCCATTTTTATGATATTCTTACTTAAGAAATTATAGAGCACGATGATATCGAACCACACTTTGTTGCAACATCTCAACACAAGCATATTGGCCTAAACAAAGGAATCCATCCAGATAGACTTGATTATATGAAAAACGATAGGTATTTGGTTTGGTAATGATAGCCTCACCAAGTGTAAAACATGTAGGACATGAAATAAGTTTTGTCAGTATGCATACTGAAAAGAATAAAGTCCTGAGATACAAAGCTTACTTTAAAGCACAAGGTTTCTCACAATGCCTTAGAATTGACTATGAGGAGACATATTCTCCCACAATGGACGTCATAACATCTTATTGATAAGTTTAGGATTAAAAATGCAGCACACTAAAATGTGGTTACCACATATCTCTTTAGGGATCTTATTTTTAAGATATGTGAAAGTGTCTCTCATGGACTTGCATTGCCCAACTCAAGTTACTCTAAACCACGGAGTGAATGTACAATATTATATTAAAATACTAAATTTGATTGGCACAATCCGGGCAGAAATGGTATACCCATCTGAGTGACTACTTGAATGGGAAGAGAAAAAATCAATTATCTTTGTATTTGTGCATTTATAAAGAAACAAGTTTCGAATTTACAACTATAATGATATATGTCGATAGTATAGATATAATAGGTGCTCTTAAAGAAATAAGGGAAACCTCAAAATATTTGATATTCGAATTTGAGATAAAGAATCATGTGAAAACTCACCTAGTTTGTGGAATACTCATTCCTCAGTGTGCATGTTTTCAAAAGATGATCAGACGATTTAATATGGATGAAATGCAATCTGTTAGCACTCCTATGAATGGTGAAGTGTGAACATAAGAAAAGATCCATTTGCGCCTAAAGATAACGACGAAGAGCTATTGGGAGCTAAAATTCCTTAATTAAGTGAAATGTGTGTAACATTGTACTAAGCTCAATCCATTCAACCAGGTATTATTTTCTCAAAGAACTTGTTAGCTATATTTTTGCTCAGGAGAACAAAATATCAATTGAATGATATAAATATATCTTAATATTTAAAAGAAACCATTGACATGAATTTGTGCTTCCCATATTAGAGAGATGAGAAATTCCAAATGAAATGGTAACTTCTAAAGGAAATGTCAAATGCTCTCATATAGAGAGATAAAAGCATTACTAAAGAATGTGTTACTCCTAAAGAAATGTTGAAGCTACTCCCTACTCTGAAACACCAACATACCACTTTAGTTTGTCCTTATTGATGTAGGTGACCTCATTTGCCCATATAAAGGTCATTATGAAACTAGTTATGTATTACCAAGGGACACGAAGAAATCTTGAAGATCTACCAGACACAACTTATTTAGCTACCTCATCGAGCCACACAAAGATGATTTTCTTACATGAAGGAGTTCTTGAGTACTATGGTTAAAGATTATTATCACACATATACAAGAGATTGGTGGTTTGAGTCCTACCACATAAGACCTACCTGAATTATAAAGACAATGCAGTTTGCACAACATGGAACTAGGCTACACCGGAGATGATAATTGGGAGCATGCATTATTGAAGCTTTTCGAAAACTAGCGACCATAACATTTCCTCATGATTCATGTAAAATCGAAGATATGAAGACTTTCAAAACTCACCTGGTAGATTTACGTATCAAGAGGGATGTGTAGACCTCAGGGGGGAGTCTCAACATAGGTGTGTTTCACTTTTTTTCCCTTCGAACAAGGTTTAGTTTTTTCTCAATTGGTTTTATTACTTGGCAAGACTTTTAACGAGACAACATTCATGCAGCATTCACCCTTTTGATTTGGTATAATGGGGAGTGTTGAAGGAAAAACACATTAATGTGCCTTCATGAAAAGTAGTTGATTGAGGAGCAAAGTGTTTCGTCATATTTTGTATACATAAACCTTACACTGTATACCTATATAAGAGACAACTCTTGTGAAATAATATACGCCACTTTCCGCCTACTTGTGCTTTTCTTTCTCTTCTTTGCGTTACTTTTCTAAAACTCACATCATATTTTGATAAAACTATATGGCAAGTGCGAACTTGTTACTTTCTTGTTTACGTCATACTATTTAATTATGTTTTTTTAGGTGGAAAATATATTTTATTAATAGGCGCTGGAATCATCCTGAACTGATTGAAGTCTGGTGGCGAATGCCACATAGGGAAGTCTAACTTAGTAGGTTTAAAATGTTGAACAATTGAATGAGCTACAAAATTCTCAAGTCTTCATTTCCAAAAAAGACGTCTCTCCCGAAAGGTGATATGAGATTTGAATGTCAAGAAGCACCGATAACCAACTATAATCACAATATACCTCACCAAGAGAAGGAAAAATCAATGTACTTGAGTCAACAACAACATGGAAGTCAGAGAGGCCAAGGTGGGCAGTGAGAGAGAGTGCCTCCCTAAGTGCTAAAAATTTTGAACTTTCCGGCAAGGCATCTCGCGAAATTTCTTAGCAAAGTCATACAGGAATAATCGTCCGAGTTTTGCATATACACCACCTCATAGGCGGAGTTACGAGAATGTTTTTTCTAATTTAACAGAAGTCTCATTTGAAAACAATTAATTACCCTTCATTTCACTCTCTACTCTAATCCCATCACTCATTCGCCTTGTATCACTAATCAAAGCTCACCTGAAAATTGTAGTTCCATTAAAAAGGCTAAGAAAATCAAATATTTGCAACAATCAAATTTATTCTAATTACGGTGCTCAACTAGAAATAATAATTAGTGATCCCGTTGTGCGAAATAAATCAAGTCTTATCGGTCTAGCCTAGCTACGCCAATATTTCTTGCATAAAAGATAGAAAATTAATTGAAGTTTTAGAAAATCGTACAGATTGAACAAAGTTAGCCCAATCAGATATTACCCCATTTACTAGGATTTGAAAATACAAGCAAGGAATTGTCAATGTTCGTCTTATTTTATTGATGGTAATGTGAATATAATTGTGTTGTGTATGATCTTGTTGAGCTAGGAGTGGGGTTTGATAATAGATTTAGATTGTATTTGACTAAATTTATTTCAAACATTTTATAAGTTCTAATATGTTACAAGTTGTTTTAAGAGCTTATAAAACGTAACATATCAAGAGTTTATAAGTTAATAAAGTGTTTGGATACAAGAGCTTATATGCTTGCAATTGAATGGACGGATTTAGCTATGAATTTTGGGGACTACTTTGAAAATCACTAACAAACCAAACATTTTGACTATTGTAGCAGTGTGTGTGTGTGGTGTGTGTGAAGTGTGTGAGAAGTAAGTGTATTGTGCTTGTAGTGTGTGTGAAGCGTCTGTAATGCGTGTGACAGAAGTATGTGTAGGGTGTGTGAAATACGTGTAGTTGTGTGAAGTGTGTGTGTGTGTGTGCGAGTATAGTATGTGAAATTTTAGTGTAACTTACTTATAAGATGTTAGAAAAATAAGATGGGGTAGATGAACTTTTTTTCTGTTTTTTGGAGTCTATAAGCTCTAAGGGCTTACTTTTACTTCTTCTTCATTTATATACTAAAAGATAAAGCACTTGGGACAAGTGACACTCTCTTAGAATTTTGAAAATAGGGACTATTTTTAATATTTAATATTTAAAATTTCTATCCTTTTAATATTTAATATTCAAAATTTCTATCTTTTTATTATTTAAATATTCAAATTTTTAAATTTAGATTTTCCCAGATTTACATCATCTGCTTTAAATTTGGTACAAATTTTTGTTACTATTTTTTGAATATTTATTAGTTCAACATTTGTTTTTAATATCTAACATTTTTATAAGATAAATTAATTCATAATTGATTTGTCAAAAGTAAATGGTCAAAGATTGATATCATTAATGCATGCGTGATTAAAATTCAATTTTATCATTTCATAATATCTTTATCATTCTATGTGATATATATATATATATATATATATAATAAAAATCGTAAATAATTAAATCAATATTCGAATATAAATTTAAGAAATCAATCCTATGTTAAGTATGGTAACGCACTAATTCATAAAAAAATATTATCGCATGTGTTCTCTCTCTCTCTCTCTCTCTCTCTCTCTCTCTCTCTCTCTCTCTCTCTCTCTCTCTCTCTCTCCCCCCCTGTGTGTGTGTACATACACATATTTAAATAATAAAAAACTGTAAATACATTATTCCTTTGAATATAATTTTTTAGAGCCATTTCTTATGTTAGATGTTTATGACATATTTCATCTAATGAGACCTTATATAACAATTTTATATATAAAAAATATTTAATCTACGTTATTCATTCATTTTGAAATATCTTAAAATTGAAGACTAGTATTAACGGGTCTATAAGTCTTGAAAAATGTTTGGATATGCAAATATTCTATATTTATCACTATATCTTTTCCTTTACATATGATTTATTTTATATTATTATGTAAAATATACATTTATATTCAAGAGCTTATTAAAATATAGATGTAATATATATGTATATAGCCTTTCGATATTTTATCAAAATATTTTTTGATATATTTGGGATTTTGATGAGAATCCCCATACAGGTTGGATATTCGATTCCCATGATTGTTGGGTTGTTTAAAATTTAAATCGGTGATTTACCTAGATGGGTCTTTACTCACGGGTATTCATTCAGCACATTGTATGTTTTATATCCAGAGTTAGAAATAGAAGAGGATTTAAAATACTTTATTGTGATAAAATGACCAGATTTTGGATTTCACAAGCAATGTGGTTTACAAAGAAGTCTTTCAAAATTTAAAATAGCCTGTGCACGAAAGGCTACACACATTAACATTATAATTTTGTTTCTTATATGATAATGAATTATTGATTCTTATTCTGCTTTTGACTCTACGGGTATAGTTGATTTAAAATTCATCATTACAAATATTTTTTATAATTCTTCGATATTACTATATATACTTAAAGCTAACAATATGTTTCTTTTAAAAAAACAATTTTACATATTAGTAACCTACTCACTTCCCATTGAGAACAAAAATAAATCAACAGACCCGTGAAAATTTTCCACAGATATTGAACTAGTTTAAATTGAAAGAGAATTTTGAACCCTAAACTTATGAACCAATCATTAATCCTAAATTTATGAAATATTAACCATGATCGTGATGTATCAATTCATTAATCATAAAACATCCAAAGGGCAACTTCCTCGCCGTAAAGGAGCTAAAATTGATGTTTTTACTGGACTCAACATACTATTTTCTCTCTTCTTCTTCGCATAACAACCAAGAACATTGTGGTAAGAATTGGAATCCTCTCTCTAGAAACGCTCTCTAGAAAAAAGCCACAACTAGGTTTCCCCTCCCTTGGCCGGCGGCTGTTGTCGCCAGCAGCCGCCGGCCAATCCTTCTTCTATTTCTTTTCTTCTCGTTTATTGTTAATCATTTTCTATTGATTTCTTTATTAGTTTCTTGTCCTTGTGCATCAATCTATATTTTACGGCTGAAACTCTTATTTTATTCGTTTTTTATTCGCAAAATTGAACCATTTTGACAATTAGCGTCTCATTCTGGGTTCATTATTCGAATTTTTTGGGGCCGTTTCTGAAGGAATCTTTATCTCTGAATATTGCTCCAAATTCCCAGTCCCGGTATGTTCCAGATCTGACGGAGCTCCATCCTCGCGATCTAAGTATTTCAATGGTGGTGAAAACCAGATCCGTTCTCGATCTGGAACTGATTCTTTTTGGTACGATGCGCGATTGTGTCGCGTCTCCCTAGGCTCTGCAAGTTCTCAGAAAACGCAGACCCACCTCGTAAGGTTTCCGGTTGCAGCGCATTCCTATGGTGGCGCCCTCCTGGTGTGCTCCTTTGAGTCCGCCCTCGGCTCTGGCGGCGCAACCCATCCGAGAACAGGTGAGGCCCTCCTCTAACTCACCGAGTCAGAATCACCTCAGTGAGTCGACCCAGCCAAGTCACTCTCGACCCAGCAGGTCTGTATTTGGGTTGATTTTTCAGCCCCGCTTCATGGTCTAAGGCGGGGGTTTTACAGCAGCTCTTTCACTGACTCAGCTCTTGAGGGGTCGCTGTTGCATATTTGGTGGAAGACATTGCAGAGTCCGTCCGTCGCCGCTGTCAATGGTGGCGCATATTTAGGCTTCCGTCTGTCCGCCTCCGACCCGAACCCAAGCGTGTTTCAATTAATCGGACCAACCGAACCGGTTCGTTTCCTCAAAAATTGGATACTGAACAGGTACTGAGGTGGGAGTGTCGTTTTTAGCCTCCCCTGTTTTCCGACTGAGGTCTGATCCCCATTATATTTTCAGCTTTGTCTTGGAGCTGATTTCCTTGATTGATATTCTGAATTTTTGTTGCGGTTGAGTTCGAATAAATCAGCCCTTCCTATCAAGAATTTCAGTTAGACAGACCATGTGATTTTGCTATGTTTATTTTGCTCGTGGCCATTTTGATCATTCTGTGCGATTGTTATACCATGGGGCTGCTTTGATATCAAAGTATTTCCTTCTTGAGTTATTGATCAGCCGAGCATTATTGATTCTGGTTTTGGGACGAAATGACCGGGGGTTGTTATGTTTCGAAAGCTTTTTAACTGGATTTTGGATTTGGTGCTTTGGCTCGGCAATCCCGGGTTTTGTTTGGAGGCAGTCCCTCCATTGTTTTTAGCAGGGTTGGCTACATGTCATGATCATGTTTTGGCATTTGATGGATTTTTTGGAATTGACTACAATTCCAACGCTTTGACTCGGCAATCCCGGGTTTTGTTTGGGGGCAATCCCTCCATTGTTTTTAGCAGGGTTTTCTACTGCTTCTTCGGGATTTTGATTTGTTTAGCTGGACTCTATTGGGTTAGTTTTGGAGATTTGTACACGTCTTGGGATTTGTTGTTGGGTCGCAATTACAGATTTTACGGCTCAGAGCTAAGGCATTGAAATCCTCAGAGGGACTTTTAGACTCACACCATTGTGAGGAGCGTTGCTAATCCCCCACGCTCGGTTTTCGTGACATAGAGCAAAATGATTGGGAGCTCGACCTCTGTAGTTTGCTCGGCGACAGTTCTATATTGTTTCTTCTCTCCAACCGAACCGGTCATTTCCAGTTTTATTTACACTAAATTGGCTTTGTCTTGTACTTGCTTTATTTTATTTAACCATTTCTCGTTTGACCCTTGTGAGTGACCAACATGTGGTCTTTACATTTCTTGTTCCCTTTGTTTTCTTTTCTTTATTTATAATACTACCTATTTAACTGGACTCAAGTTGAGAATAACCTTAAAAGCCTCATACCTGGCCGAAAGGGGGGGAGAAGTAGCAACGAGGGACAATGTTGTTGAAGGTGATGGAGCAAGAACTGGAATATCAGGAGGAAGTTCTGAGGCAGGCCCTAATTTCACAAAAGAGGATTAACCAGGAATTATGTAAGTCATGTGGTTATGTTGATTTGTAGATGCATGGACATCTTTTGATTTTTGATTGATAGTAGATGCATAGACATCGCTTGATTATGTTGGTTGGTAGTTACATTAAGAGGGAGTATATGTGGCTATTTGTGACCCATCGCCACTCTCTCTCTCTCACTCTCTCTTTCTCTCTCTCTCTCTCTCTCACTCTCTCTCTCTCGCTCTCTTTCTCTCTGTTTTATTGTGTATGATGCATATAACTTTTAGATTAAGTATGTTAGGTTTAGGGGGAGTGAGTGTGGCTATTTGTGACCCATCAACACTCCTTAAAATATGTGTATTTTCATTATAGCAATGATATCTATAGTCTTGTTTTCTAAAACTGAGTTCTATTATCTGTCTGTTTTGGCCACCAAGGTAAAAAATGGGGAGATTGTTGAAACCTGGATTTGAACACTAAGTGTTGTATAAAGTGTTATCACACCTTGTGAAATACGTTGAAACCTGGATTTCACAAGGTGTTGAACACTAGGTGTTGTATAAAGTGTCACCACACCTTGTGAAATACAACTAGGTTTTCCTCTTTTATTTTTACCTTGTTTATTTGTAAGTCTATCTTGTATTTATGAAAATATTCTGACTTCGTGTTTTTGTGGTAATTGAGGATTTCATGTTAATATTGGATGATTTGTACGCATATCCTTATTTATATTTGACATATCCTTATCCATCAAAACGATTTTTAACTAACAAACTTCCTTTGGAAGTTTTTCGGTTGTTTGCTTCTTATCTTTTTCTCAGGTAACCAATGATATGATGAAGTATAAATAGGATAAAGATAGAACGAGATTAGTGTGGGATTACGAGAGGAAAAAACTGAAGAAGAAAAGAGTGTTCAAGAACAAAAACAAGTTGTTTCTATTCTTACTCATGTACTCACTTGCATTCTGTGCGACTTCTGTGAGAATTCTTAGAGTTAGGATTCTCTTGTAAGTGTGTTTGATTAGTAGTTTCAGAGAAAGGAATTGTTCGATTAATTCTATGTTTTTGAAAGTCATGTACAAAGCTGAAAGTTCTGCTATGGTTGGAAATGCGATTTGCTCAGACTTTTGATTGTCTGAGTTTTTATTGATATTCCCTATGATAGATTTGCTATTGTTTTATACAAGTATTCTTCATCAATTTTGGATTGTGTTTACTATTGTGTTGCAATACCTTGTGCAACACCTTCACACAAGGGCATTGATTCTTTCATCTACATTTTTCCAAAGTGACCATAAATGATTTCAAATCCTCATTGATCAACTCGTACACGTCAAAATTGGATGTGATCTCCGATAGATTGGGTGTTTTATTACACTGAATATCATGCCTAATCAAGTTAGAATAATATATATATGCAATCTTGACTAGTCTATAAACCTCTCAAAGAAGGCCAACCCTTTTCAGGAACCAGCACTGTCACATCAAGAACATTAAAATCCTCTTTTTGTAGCATGTCAATGGTGACCAACTTCTCCTCAAGTACAGTAGCAATTGGGTTGATACATGGTTTAAGTTCTGACTACAGAAGGCTTGTGTAGGTTGAAACAGTTCAATATTTACAGAAGCATAATTGGGGTAAAATCTTAATTTAGGTATATAAATTTCTAGCAACGACTGCATTGTCGAGCCACTCATTCAGTAGCCCTCCATTAGGTGGTCTTATCCAATAGAAACGGAATGATGTAGACATATATAGTGAAGCATACCAGATTTTCAGTACTTCATCCTCATGAAAGCTATCCTGGAAACGTTTTTATTCCATGGTAGCACCATCATAAGGTTCTAATCATCCACTAGCGTTAAGCTGATCAACTCCCTTGATAGATTGCTCAAGTGATGATGTTGGAAGCTCCAATTGGTCATCTGGTGTCAATTCCTTGGACAAAGCAAAGCCACAAGCGTATCATGGATGTATGTCGGGAATTCATAAAAACATTGCATTTTTAGCTTTTCCTTTATCTTATTTTGGTCAGGCTCCTTAGTGAAGAGGTGACCCTTTTGGGAGCTCCAAATACTCATATTCCATTGAGCTCTTCCCTTGAGCAACCACCAACTTACCACCATTAAATATTGGAAAATCATGAGGGTATGTTAGTTCACGTCCTCCATTCATGATCTTTTTATGGCTAACACCATTTAATATAATGGGATGATCATTAGATATGACAACCTTATGCATGATCCTAATTATATTCGGCCCCACAACGACTAAGTTCATCAACCCAAGCTCTTCGGTGATGACCTCCGCTCCCCTTAAGATCGCTAACTCCTGCAAATTTAATTTCGTATTTTCAACTAATCAGGGGGGTTTTACAACACAAACAACCATAACAACATGAAATTTGTTGACAATAAGTGTGTCAAGTGCATCACCCGTGCCTCGTCAAAGCCAATTCTAAGATGTTCATGGAAGCATTTATACTTGAAATTTCCTTCTCGTGAATCAAGATTAGAGGGTTGTCCATTTCACATACCTTGGTCTCTTGGTTCATGACAAAGTGTGGAGACATATAACCTTGGTGAAACTTCATGTCCTCATTTTTTTGCAGTGTCGGCGGCGGGAAGTAACAACGTATTTGTCACTTGTGTTGCAGAGATCATCGAAACAACCTTTGAGCTATGAATATTTGAATCAGGAATTTTAGCAAACACTTTGCGTACAAGTGCCATATCACAATAATGTAGTTCTGAAATAGTATTGGAGATGTATTGATTATCCAAATGGATCTACATCTCTTCCCATGTGGCCTCCAAATTGGTTATGAATATTAATGAAAGTGCAAATGATATGACCTTGAAAGATACGTATCAATAGTTTGATCTTCGAGTGAGTGTACGCTTCTGAGGGAAGAAGAAAAAGATACACCACTTCGATGTGGTGAAAGAGTCCACAAAAAATAGAGGAAGAAGAAGACGATTCACAGATAAACTTCTCTATTCTATCTCGTGCAAAATATTTCTTGTATCTTGAAACACTTGGATTTGGGCTTGAGCTTCTTTCCAATATGGTTAACCAAATCATAGGAGATGAGTTTATGATGAACTTGATTAGTATGCATGTCAAGCTCTTACAAACTTGGAGGCTGATAAAGTGTAATCCGGTTATCAAATAAACTCCAAACGCAAAGCCCCCTGGTAACGAAAATCAATGCAAGAAACTTAAAGAACACAGGATGTACGTGGTTTGATCCGGAGATCTACGTCCACGGGCTTAAAAATATCACCTGCCGAGGTGTTTCTTCACTATCTCTTTTAAAATTACACGCAACCGTTTCAGAACACAAAATGCCAACCCTAACTCTGAGTACAATTCTCCTACTTATACTACTCAACTCAAAACCCTAACTAACTCCCTACAATCGCGCCTATTATCGTTGCATGGAGGTTGGGAGAAGATCGTGGGAGAAGATCATGGGGATCTTGTTTCCCCAATACGCCGCAATTGGGCCGCACTATGTTGAGCGCACGTTTCTGGGCCGGTTGTTGGGCTTATCCTCCTGGGCTCAGTTGCTCGGGTCGGGTTGATCTGGTCCGGGGTGTCAATCCGACCCGAAGTTACTGGGCCATACCTATCAGATGCCCCCCACCAGCCGGAGCGAGGAGGGAGCTACGGTTATAAGCAGGGTGAAGGGGAAGTTTGAGCAAGGCGGCGAAGCAGCAAGCAAGATGAGCTGTTGTCAATTGTGCGCTGAAGTGTGCTTGGGAGCCGAGAATTAGCTGAAGCCGAGATAATCCGTGGTGGGGTCCGCGGGGACCAAAACAAACTGGACTGAATGACCCTGAGGTGACGGCGAGGGCCCGATCTATGGTGAAGCACCCCGGAGGAAGGAAATCGACCAGAGCTGAACTAGAGCACCCCGAAGGCAATAAAGTGTAGCGGAAGAGAACAGTAATTTGGCCGAGGTGAAGGAGACACCGGAGAGCTTCCCAAAACTTCCTGGCCAAGAATGAGGTTGATGTGACTGGCGGCGCCATCATGAGAGAGAGGGATGTGAAGTGACGCGTTTTATAATTTCCAAAGAGCCTGTCCCCCACGCGCCTTGGGAACTGTAAGGCGCGTGTCCATTACGCACAAATCTGAAACACAGAATTTGAAAAGGCCACATCTAGGCCGTTAATCCCAAGAGTATATAATTAGAAATAATGGCACAGTATACTTCATCTTCTTCATTGCGATTTGCAAGTTACAGAAAGCAGGAAAAAAAAAGATTCTTCTGTGCTTTTGTGATCCATCTCAAACACAAACCAAGTAAGTATGCCTTCTTCATCATCTTCTTCTTCAATTAAGGAAGTAGGGACCGAGAAGTCTCCGTTAGATGTACCACCCATACGCTTCGTTATTCCAGAGAGGAGTGAAATTAGGACGGTGGAAAGAGCCGATGGCATGGAATCCAACACCCGGGTTGTAGGCTTTTATGAATGTATGGAGAGTGAATTCGAAGTGTCGGCTATAGCGCCGCGGATGACGCGGGTGCAGATAGAAGCCTTGATTCCCTCCTTTTATTTCCCGTTTAACTTAGAATATGTAGTGCCGGAGCCCGGCGATAGGGCCTGTTGCCCGCCGAAGGGCTTCATTGGCGTATATATAGACCCATTGAGGATAGGTTTGAGATTCCCCCTTTGGGATGTTGTTATCCGGCTATTGAGATATTATAATATCGCCCTGAGCCAGTTAGCGCCCAACGCTGTGAGGCAAGTAGTCGGGTTCACCGTGGTATGCAAGAATGCCGGGGTGAAACCAACTGTAGAGCTGTTTAGGTATTTTTTCCAACTGAAAGCTTTCGGGAAATCCAAAGGCTGGTACTCCTTCAGTCCCCGAGCACGAGGTGATTTCAAAGTACAAAACCCCAGCAAGGTGGAGGGGTGGAAAGAGAAATTCATCTACGTGAAGACCGAAGTGGCCCTCCCGAGGTGGAGAAGGGAGGAGGTGTTAGATACTGCCCCGGTGAGGGAACCAGAGGCTGAGGTGGTGGGCCTATTCCGTGCAGTGGGGACTTTCAAGACACTTTGCACCGAGGCGGAGCTGAAGGAGGCAGGACTGAGCCCATACTACTCGGGCGATGCGGAGGGGGTGTCCGCCCGGGGTCAGGAATCGGGAGCCGGGGTTGCCGAGGAGGGTAGGAGTTCTTATATCTGTGTAAGATTGGTGCCTTGTGCAGGACTAACTCCAATTTCTGTATGCAGTGGGACGCTTCGGAAAGGAGCCGGCTGGAAGCCCCGCAGTGACTGCGGCAGCAAAGAAGAAAGGGAAAGCGGCTGAAGTATCTCCCCAGGGGAAGATGTCACCCAGTCCAAGACCCTCTGTTGGGTCGGAGGAGCGAGTGGTGGCGACAGGGTCAACCCCCGGAACAAAAAGGAGGTCGGAACCATCCGGGACACCGCCGGCGGCAGCCAAAAAACTCCGCACGGAGGAAAGTGCCGAGGTAAAGCTGACATAACTGATCACTGAGATGTAACTGTTGCTCAAGTTAAATGTATGTTATCAGTATTGACCCCCGTTTTTTTTTTTTTTGTGAAGGGGCAAGGGCCCACGAGTCTGCTGGGATTGGAAGGGGCAGACGCCGAGGAGCTGTTACACTTGGCATGGGGGATTATGGAGCTCGGCCGGAGAAGCGAGAAGGAGGCCAAAGAAGAGCTGGCCGTGGTGGCAAGGGAGCTGCGCGCACGCAACGATAGACTGACTCATGATCTGGCTGAAGCGCGCAAGAGGGCGGCCTTGGTGGAGGATGAGATCGCGCAATTGCGCGAAGTGGAGGCGGAGGCCGGGGCTCTCCGTGGTGAAACGGCTCAACTGCGAGCAGAGATGAAAGCCCGAGAAGCGGCAGCTGTTGAAGGTCAAGAGGCAATGCTAAAAGCTTTTGCCGAGAAGTTGTTCCAGACGAGCACATTTCTCGACTTCCAGACCAACTTTGTCGTTGTCGGGGATACGGCCACCCGGTCGGTATTGTTGGAGCAAATTAAAGAAATCTACCCGAACGTGGACGTTTATCGTCCAGAGTTCGGGTATGACTACAATGCCGTGGCCGGGGTGGAGGAGGCCTACTATCAAGCTTTGACGCACCTCCCGGAGTGGCCCCTCGTGAAGGCCCTAGCAGAGAAGAAAAAGATTTTAAGGGCCGAGGAGGTTTCAAGCTGCGAGGCGGACCAAGACCAGGAGTTCTTGGCACTCCGCCGGGGTGACTTCGTCCCGGAGCCTCGAAACAAAGAGCCACCTCCCCGCATGGAAATTGCCGCGGAAGCTACAGGAGAGGAGCCAGGAACGGCGGAAGCCCGGCAGGAGTTGGAGCCCGATGATACTGAAGGGACCGAGGAGGGGGAGGTCAGTCGTTCCCCGCAAATTTGATACCTATCATTATATAGTAGATGATAGGAATAACTGTAAATCCTTTGTACCCCACTACCGATAATGTACACTTGTTTTGTTGAATATAAGTGTGTTTGTTGAATAATTGAATAGCTGTCCATCTATGTGTTTGAAATTCATCTTTCCCATTGATTCTGTTGCCCGATCAGGACATCGCGGAGCTGCATAACACGATAAAGAAGCTCGTGCAATCATTAGATTGGTTCCGCGGAGAGAAAGATAACTTGCAAAGGCAAGTAGTGCCGCGGTTAGAGAGACGGGTGGCCATAGCGGAGAGAAGAGCGAAGGAGGCCGAGGAGGCAAGAGCTAAAGCCGCGGAGAGGGCTAGAGACCAAAAAGTGGCTGAACTGGACCGCGTCCTTATCCATCAAAGGGAGTATGACCGGATACTGATAGAGTACGGCTTGCTGACATTTGAGGAAGTTGAGGAACGGGTCACCGAGATTCAAGGTAAAATTTCAGCACTGATGACGACGGGTTCGGCCGAGTCCTCGGAGATGATAAGAAAGCGAGAGGTGCTGGAGTTACTGCTAGGTATGTATGAGGGGCTTAAAGACCGCGGCAGGTGGCGGCACATCGCCGAGGAGTACATCGCGAGCTCTAGCCGGGGCCAAGGTACTACAAAAGTCCCCCGGAAGGGTAAAAAGAAACCAGTAGGAAAAAGTCAAGGGATTGTAATTCAAGAGCCGGCTTCGGTAACTACAGTCGAAGAATGCCCCGTGGTTATCGCGGAAGAAGAAATCGAGAAGCTGGCTGAGGAGATCGAAGTGATGGACCCCGCGGAGTGGGATCCCATGAAATGGGCCCAAACACCGAGATCTACACCGCAGCCGAGTCTTCGGGGCAGTACAAGAGGCGAAGCCCCCAGACAAGTACCAAGGGTGAGTCCGCGACACCGAGGGAGCCGCAACGGGGAAAGAGCCGGGGCTCAACGCCGAGAAGTCGCAGGATCCCGGCGGACACGAAGCAGCTCCCGAAGTAGGTCTCAACGCCGGAGCGCCGAGTACTGGCTCGGAGGCCATAAATAGTTTTAGTTTTTGTTTGTTCTAAGTAATATGTAAAGAACCTTGTGGCATTTAATCAAAAAAATGTAAGAAACCATTTTGGCCCGTAAAGTTGTGTACCTTGAAAGGAAAACAATGAACTTTTAACCAGAATGCAATAATAATTGCCTTAACAGGTACTCGGGAGCACCATAGAATCTCCCCGGACGGATCGGGCGGGAGTGAAGGACCTCTCCGGTTAAACAGGCGAGAGGGAATACAAGTCCGGGGACCAAATGTGAATCTCCCCGGACGGACCGGGCGAAAGATCAAACTGTCCGGAGACGAATAATAATAGTAAGACTACGCTAGGGCGTCCCCGTAGCGTAGAAGAAAGTACAGTAAGATTCGCAAGGAAAAAACTTTATTCAAGGTGATTGTTGGAACAATTTAAAAAATACAAAGAGAAAGCACAATCGAAAAAGAAATGTACAATGTATGTAAAGATAGGAACGATACTTGTCACTTGGTGTTCATAGATAGAAACGCCTTAAGTTGGTAACATGCCAGCTTCGGGGAAGAGGAGCTCCATCAGGATGCGCTAACTGGTAGGACCCGGAGTCGTGCGCAGCGACGACGCGATAAGGACCTTCCCAGGTAGCATGCAATTTCCCCTGGGGGCCAGCCTTGCTGGTTGAGTTGAGACGGAGTACCAAGTCCCCGACATTAAACTGAGTACCTCGAACCCGGAGGTGGTGATATTGAGCTGCACATTGCTTACACTTGGCTTGCTGGATGAAAGATTGTTCACGACGATATTCAAGCTCATCTAAGTTTGTAAGGATAGCTTTGTTATTATCCTCGGGATTCAAAGTCATGAGGCGAGGGCTAGGTACGCTGATTTCTGCGGGAATGACGGCCTCGGAGCCGTAAGTTAGACTGTAGGGGGTCTCTCCAGTGGAGGTATGTGGCGTAGTGCGATAGGCCCAAAGAACCTGCGGAAGATTCTCGTCCCAAAGACCTTTAGCGTGATCCAAACGTTTCTTTAAACCCATAAGGAGTGTGCGATTAGTGACTTCAACTTGACCATTGGCTTGAGGATGAGTTACCGAGGTGAAAATTTGCTTAATGTGGAGCTCCTCACACCATGACCGGAAGGGATCATTGACGAACTGTTTGCCGTTATCTGAAATAATGGTGCTCGGGATGCCAAAGCGACATATAATATTACGCCAGACGAACTTCAAGATGTTCTGACCAGTGATGGCAGTAAGAGGTTCGACTTCTACCCACTTGGTGAAGTAATCAACAGCGACTACAAGAAATTTAAGTCCCCCCGGAGCGACTGAAAACGGGCCCACAATATCAATTCCCCACTGGATAAATGGCCAGGCACTTTGTATTCCAGTGAGCTCGGTTTGTGGCAGATGTTTCACACGGGAGTGACGCTGACACTTGCCGCACTTGGTCACCAATTCGTAGGCATCGTTAAACAAGGTTGGCCAGTAGTACCCCCACCGAATAATTTTTTTGGCCAACGTCCTTGAGCCGATATGGCTGGCGCAGGCCCCTTCGTGAACCTCTCGAAGAACCTGATCAGCCTGGGCAGGAGCAAGGCACCAAAGATTCGGTTGCAAGTACGACTGTCGGTACAAGATTCCGTCATGGAGTGAGTACTTGGGTGCCTTGAGAACTATCCGCCGAGCTTGTAGCTTGTCAGTCGGCAAAGTTCCATCCCGGAGATACTGGACGATGGGGGTCATCCAATTGGGACCACTTTCGGTCAATACTGAGACCGTTGGCTCATGAATTGCCGGATGAAAGGCATCTTCGACTATGATATCCGGAGACACATTAGTGAGGACCGCAGAGGCCAGTTTACTGAGGGCGTCAGCTTGAACATTCTGTTTACGTGGTACCTTCTGGATATCAACCGAATCAAAAGTTGACATAAGTTTAAGTGCTAAAGCGAGATACCTGATCATCGTTTCATCCTTAGCGGTATAGGTGCCCTTGATCTGATTAGAAACAACCTCGGAGTCCGTGAAGAGCTCAAGATGGGGGATTGCTAAGGATTGAGCGAGCCGGAGCCCAGCGAGAACTGCCTCGTATTCCGCTTCATTATTAGTTACCTTAAATTTAAACCGAATGACGTACTTAACTTCAACTCCCTCGGGGCCAATGAGAAGCACCCCAGCACCACTCCCTCGAGCCATGGAAGCACCATCCACATATAGTTGCCACTTGCGGGGTGGAGATTCAAGGGCAGTAGAGTGATGACTATCGTTATCTGCGGAAGATTCATGATTATCCACTGGGGTCTCGGCCAAAAAATTTGCTAGTGCTTGACCCTTGATAGCTCGGCGTGGAAGAAATTGAATATCATACTCTCCTAGCTCGACAGCCCACTTAGCGAGGCGCCCTGACACCTCGGGCTTGACAAAAATTTGACGAATGGGGTGATTAGTTAGAACTCGGATCTCGCGTCCTTGAAAATAAGGCCGCAAGCGCCGGGCCGCCATGACGAGAGCGAGTACTGTCTTTTCCACCGTGGAGTACCGAGTTTCTGCCCCGTGAAGTACTCGGCTTGCAAAATACACCGGATGTTGCACACCATTGACCTCGCGCACAAGAGCCGCGCTAATGGCTTCTTCGGCGGAGGCTAAATATATGTAAAGCGGCTCTCCGGAGAGAGGAACGGACAGAGTGGGCAGTTGCTTAATATGATGCTTTAGAGCCTCAAGCTTCGGTGAACTGCGGGGTCCACTCAAATAACTTCGCCTGCCGCAAAATTTTGAAGAATGGGAGTTGACGCTCCGCGGCCTTAGACAAAAAACGGTTTAAGGCCGCCAAACCGCCAGTGAGGCGTTGAACGTCTTTTACTGTCCTCGGTGGTTGCAGGTCTAACACATCCCGAAGCTTGGCCGGATTGGCCTGGAGGCCGCGCTGCGAAACCATATAACCGAGAAATTTTCCGGAGCCAACACCGAAGGTGCATTTTGCTGGATTGAGACGCAAATTATAACGCCGCAAAGTACTCAACGTTTCAACAATATCTTGCACACATGAAGATTGAGAGGTACTTTTTATGACTAGATCATCAACATAAACCTCAACATTGCGACCAATTTGACCTTGAAAAATGCGGTCCATAAGACGTTGGTATGTGGCCCCCGCGTTCTTGAGCCCGAAGGGCATTTTCTTGAAGGCAAAACATCCAAAGTCAGTGATAAATCCCATTTTGAGGGCATCCTGACGGTCCATGTGAATTTGATGATCTCCCTTGTATAAGTCCAAGAAGCAAAGCGCCGCGTGCCCAGTAATGGCTTCGGCCTTTTGGTCGATAGAGGGCAGAGGATAACAATCCTTTGGACAGTGTTTATTAAGATCGGAAAAATCGACACACATTCGCCATGCTCCGCTGGACTTTGTTACCATCACCGGATTAGACAACCAAGAAGGATAATGGACTTCAAACAAGATATCTGCATCTAGGAGCTGTTGTACCTCAATTCGAATGGCCGCGTTTCGCTCCGGAGCGAATTTCCTTTGCTTTTGCTGTATAGGTTTGACATTGGGATCGATGTTCAACTTGTGGGTTATGACATCAGGAGAGACCCCGGGCATATCCAAGGGAGACCAAGCGAAGACGTCGGAGTACTCCCGCAAGGTCTGAATGATGGCACGATGTAGCCACGGCACGTCCACAGCGCCGACGGTTATAGTTTGCTCGGGCTTGGATGGATCAAGCGGCACCTGGACAGTGGTGTCCTCCAGCGATGTACATGATTTAGGTTCGAGAGCCGAGGTTGTTACCTGGAGCTGCTGCTTAGGAGGAACCTTTGTTGCCTTTTTGAGTGCGACGTACATGCACTCCTTAGAAACCCGCTGACTGCCGCGGATAGCCACCTCGCCATGTGAGGTAGGGAATTTCAGTGCAAGGTGGTATGTGGAGCATATGGCTCTTGCTGGAGTAAGCCAGTCCCGACCCAAAATCATATTATATGGGGACGGAGAGTTAACCACGTAAAAATCCACAAAAATGGTTTTTATCGCCGGATAAGTTCCAAGAGACGCCGGGAGATTAATAACTCCGTCGGGCTGAACTTCACCCTGGGTGAAGGTCTGTAACGGTCCGGGGGCCGGTCGAAGCTGCTCACGAGGAATCTCCATTTTTTGAAAACAGTCGGTGAATATGACACTAACTGCGGCTCCATTGTCTACAAAGACTCACTTTACTGTAACATTAGCTACAGCCATGTCAATGATGATGGCGTCGGTATGGGGGGTAAGCTCGGGAACGGGGTCTCTATCTGTAAAACTGACAGTTTCAGATTGGTGGAGGCGCTTGTGACGCGGCTCCTCGGGAGGAGGACGGCGTGCCTCTGCCTTCAAGGCATTTCGAGAAGCCCCAGTGGGGAGGGCCCCGTATATCACGTTTATGACATGGGTAGGAAAATTGTCTCCGGGTCCTCCCGGAGGAGGTGGTGGTGGCAAAAAATGGGGTTGTTAACGATTTACATGGTCCTGCCGTGCATAGTTGTTTGACCCCGGCCTATTATTCTGCCATTGCGGCCTGTTTTGACGTGAACCACGGTCATTATAGCTTCCATGGTTTTGTGATGAACTCCCATTCTGGCTTGACCGAGGCTTGTCGTCGGTCCGAGCAACGTATTGTCGCAAGAAACCTTTCTATAGACAATCTTCAATTTCCTTGCCGAGCTCTCGACACTCCTCTGTCTCATGTCCATGATCATGGTGGTATGCGCACCACTTCTCGCGGTTTCGCTTTTCAGCTGGAGCAGTCATCCGCGGACATGGCCGTAGATCGTTCTTGTGAACAGAAAGAATTTCGGCCCGTGATTTTGTAAGCGGGGTGAGTTGTGGAATATCTCCTCGAGATTCTGAACGTCCCCGGCTCAGACGAGAAAAGGCACTAGGTCGCGTACTGGGCCCAACTGGTGCCCTATCGGACTGCAGTTTGCTAGCATGCTTCTTACGCTTATGACGAGTCTGCTCCTCGGCCTTAGCGTATCTGCACACAGTATTAAACAAAGCCCGGGTTGTGACCGGAGGGTTTCGAACCAACTCGGTGTAGAGCGGTCCGGGACGAAGGCCATTCATGAAGGCATTGGTGATAACATCATCCGAGCGACTTCCTACTTTAAGACTCTCCGCTGTAAAGCGGTCAAGAAATTGGGTAACGGTTTCTCCATCCCGTTGTTCCATATTCATGAGGTCGGCCAAAGTGGCCATGGGCTTTGCCTGCGTATGAAAACGTGCCCAAAACTGCTCGGCGAGATCACGAAAAGAAGTGACGCTGCCCCGTGGTAAAGAGTCAAACCAAAGTCTGGCCTCGTCCTGAAGGTATTCAGGAAACACCTTGCACAGATGGTGAGGAGTGCAGTTGCGATTGAACATAGCGTACTTAAAGGCGTTCAGGAAATTACTCGGATCCCCAGTGCCATTGTATACAGCCACTGGAGGGAGTCTGAAACCATCAGGGAGTGAGGCCGCAAGAATCTAGTCCGAGAATGGGGTGATAATTTCTCCGTTAGCATTAAGGCCCAAGACCTTGTCGAGCTCCGCGGCGAATTGAGTCTGCTCTTGTTCCACAGGATCCAGCACACGAGATGGGTCAAGACGAGGACGCTTCGGAACGTCAACAGGTCGACGGCGAGGTGCACCGTCATATACGTCTCGGGGCCTCGACCCATTAGAGCTGCGATTATCCACCAGAGAAACTATCCTTTTTCGTCGGCGTTCAAGTCTCCCTCGATGAGGGGGATCCTCATCCAAGTCATGAGATGAGTCCCGAGGCGGATTTCTTGCCCGTTCAGCGCCATTATTGGCACGCTCACCGGAGTGTGCGCGACGATTATTCCATTCTTGGAACAAAGCAGCGTGTTCCTGAAGGAAGGCCTGCTGCACATGCGACAGCTCGGGAGCTGGCGGGGGATTAACTTGCATTGGATCCTCAGCAGGAGGATGGTTCGGAATATTAGTATGCTCCGCTGGCAGAGTCTGGTGTCGTTGACGGGGCAACGGAATCTGGTCCACAGGTGGATCACGACGGGAGCGAGTAGGATTAGTGGACCTACGAGTTCACCATTGCTACTATGATGAAAAACTAGGGTGTTCCCACAGACGGCGCCAATTGATAAAGCGTAATCCGGTTATCAAATAAACTCCAAACGCAAAGCCCCCTGGTAACGAAAATCAATGCAAGAAACTTAAAGAACACAGGATGTACGTGGTTCGATCCGGAGATCTACGTTCACGGGCTTAAAAATATCACCTGCCGAGGTGTTTCTTCACTATCTCTTTTAAAATTACACGCAACCGTTTCAAAACACAAAATGCCAACCCTAACTCTGAGTACAATTCTCCTACTTATACTACTCAACTCAAAACCCTAACTAACTTCCTACAATCGCGCCTATTATCGTTGCATGGAGGTTGGGAGAAGATCGTGGGAGAAGATCATGGGGATCTTGTTTCCCCAATACGCCGCAATTGGGCCGCACTATGTTGAGCGCACGTTTCTGAGCCGGTAGTTGGACTTATTCTCCTGGGCTCAGTTGCTCGGATCGGGTTGATCTGGTCCGGGGTGTCAATCCGACCCGAAGTTATTGAGCCATACCTATCAGAGGCCAAATTCTAAGATTTCAAATTTGCTAGTCATTTTCCAAGAAATACGTTTTTTTCTTTTTAGTCAAACAAATACGTTATGCATATATAAAAATTGATATTGGAATAACATATAAAATAAAGAATCCAAATTACAATACATTCGAATAAATAATTGGAAAGAAAAGAAGAAGTTGAAGAGTGAAAGGAGCAATGGAGGGGCCGCCGTGGTGTTGAATAGTAAACTTGTGATATCTGATGGGGCCACCACGTGAAGACACTACATTACCAATCCCCCTCCTCCACCGCTATTGCTATTGCTATACTACTGTTAAACAAACAAGTCTTATTCATTCTTCCAATTACGTTTTCTCTTTTACGTCCCATCATCTCCACTCTTACGGTCTTACCCCCCTTTCCCCTTCCTCTTGATTTGTTCCAGTATTAACACCACATGGATTCGGCATCTGGAGAGGGCCCGTCGTCAACGGCGAGCGAGGGAGCCACTGTCGGTGCCTCAACGCCGCCCCCCAGCCGGTACGAGTCTCAGAAGCGGAGAGACTGGAACACTTTCCAACAGTATCTGAAGAACCACAAGCCGCCGCTGACGCTAGCACGCTGCAGCGGGGCTCACGTCATCGAGTTCCTCAAGTACCTAGACCAGTTCGGGAAGACTAAGGTGCACGTCGCCGGATGCCCCTACTTCGGGCAGCCAAACCCTCCGGCAGCATGTGCCTGCCCGTCCAAGCAGGCGTGGGGAAGCCTCGACGCACTCATAGGACGGCTGAGAGCAGCCTACGAAGAGAACGGTGGGAAGCCGGAATCAAACCCTTTCGGAGCAAAGGCAGTTAGGATATACCTGAGAGAAATTAGAGAGAGTCAGGCAAAAGCCAGAGGAATACCCTATGAGAAAAAGAAGCGCAAAAGATACTCTTCATCAACACCTGATGTTGGAGCTAGTAGCGCCGCCGGGGGCGGGGGCGGAAGTTGACCTGTACGGTGAGATTCCTGTGCCTCCCATAGCTACTACTAGTATATATCACTGCCTCACCGCCAAATCTTTTTTTAATATTTTAACTTTTATCTTTAATTGTACATTATTATTATTATTCTACATAAATAGTTACAAAAAAGTGAGCTTTCACAGACCCACTCTTACTTAATTAGTGCTATATGCATGAGTTAGGCACACCTACTAACCCAAGCTAACCCCTCTTATTACTTTGGGATAACACTCATCCATTTAAAAAATTAATGAAGATCAAATAAAAATTGGTTATTAATTTTAATTTACTCTTTAGGTATATAGTTGAATCACCCCACTAGGTCTTCTGAATTTAGATTTATCTGTGATTTTGTTCTTTAACGAATTGATCCATATCATTTCATTGGTAAACTGGATCTTCTTCCATATGTATTGTAAAATAATCACATACGTCATTAATTTAATACAAAAGTAACATATAATATGCCATTCTCAAAATCCATTACTCCATTTATCATACCCTAAGATATAAATACATTACAGTCGCATTGTGTAATTACACTGATAGCGTTTTTGTTAAGCAGTTTTTAAGTTGACTACCAAACTTACTCCTTATCTCATTTTGAAATGGATAAAATAAATATTGAAGTAATTTCAAGATGAGATCCATTTGTAAGCAAAATCCATTAAGCTTGAGCTCCAACGTAACAATATCCGACTTGATAGGTATGTAGAATTATACTATAAATATCAGCATGATAAGGTTAAGCATTGTTAATTGTGTGACGGTGGGGGGTTTAAATTTCAAGAATTAAGTTAAAATGGAGCTTAAGTCGAATTAGGTTTAATTAGAAACTTTGAGCCACTACAACAAAAGAAGTCTTTTGCATAAGACTTTTTGACACCACAATTGTGGTCACTAATAATAAGTTATTTGTGACCACTTGTTGTCACAAATCTCTCTACAAATTATTTGAGACAACTTTAAGACAACTTTTAGAGACAACTAGTTGTTGCAAAAAATATTTGAGACGCATTTGAGACCACTTTTGTTGTCACAAATATATTATTTGCGACGGAGTTATTGAGACGACAATAAAGTTGTGACAAATACTCATAAGTTGTGACAAATACTCATTATTTGAGACCACTTTACTTAAGTTGTGGCAAATACTCATTATTTGAGATCATTTTTTTGTGGTCTCAAAAGACCTTTTCCTTGTAGTGAGCTGATGAGAAGCACCAACATTAAGTACGATACATGCATATATTATGATATCCTTCGTATGAATTAGTGTATTATTAATCCTGTTACGTTTAAGAAATATATAATGATTATTTATTACAGACATCCAACATGTATATGTTTGAATAGATTATATGATTTTGGTTTGGTCATAAGATGGCACGTACGTAGGTAGAATCAATGATATGTAGAGACAATATACGAAAGAAGCAATTATTTTTGGGTACGAGAAAAGAGAAAGGAGAATATTGGGTAAAATGATTCAGGAGTGGCAGTGCACACGTGGTAATCCTGCGCCTATCCCGACCACCCTACTACCTTCAACGCGGTAATAACACCTCCACACATGATGTCATAATTAATACACCATTCTCAAATTCTATTTTTTGTTTACCGTCATATAATAATAATTGTGAAACTAACTACAAGTGGGCCTTTACTTTGACTATCAACAGTGCCCCTCACCACCAATGGAATGAATTGGTTTAGCCATTTAGGGGTTGTTGCCTCCTCTAACATAATTATATGTAATTTTTCTTTTCCACTTTTATTTATAGGCCTGGGACGGAACATATTTGGATCACCATATTCAAAATCTAATATAAAATCATATTTGCATTGGATTGTAGTCCAGTACCATATGTAAGACTAGGGGTCCGTTTGCTTCAAATTGGAGAATACTGAGTTAAATTTGATTGAGGGAGTTAATGAGTGTGCTTTATCGGGATTCGATCCTCTAAATCTACTAAGCCAAGTCTAAAGTAAACGAACCCTAAGATTATCAGTGACTCCAAGGTTCAGATCTAAGAAAGAATTAAAAATGATAAAAGAACGCACGATCATATTGTGGTTTGGGTTGGTCAATCAACCCATTTTACAACTCAATCTCATTCCACAACCTGTCATATGTCAATACCTCATTAGTTGTATTATATTATTTATTGAATATAACTTTAATAATGAATAAATGACATAATTTTTATTTTAAAAAAAATTAAAAGCATTATCGGATTTTTTTTTTTCTCTACAAGTAGAGCCTAATGGTGACATATTTTGAATTAAAATTTTAAACATTTTTTTTCCCTTTACAAATAGAGCCTAATGTTATGTTTTTTCTCACATGTATTTTTAGCTTAATTCATTTTTTTCAATTTCATAATTCAACTTTTGTAATTTTAATTTAGTTATTATGTTAGCATGTTGTTTAAATGTATGAAAAAAAATTACCTTAATGTAATTACGGAATTAAAATAATTTTTTTTCCTTGAAATATATTAGAAAAAAAGGCTAAAATAATACACAATTATTAAACTGTAGCAAAAATATTAATTTTACCGGGAAATAGGTTATGTATTTGGATAAAAAAAATATTTATTAAAATGTTGGGTTGTGTTGGGTTGCTGATAAAGTATAAAAATGTATTTTTGGGTTGTGGAATAGATTGTCTATATGGATGAGAGATAAATTAATATTTTATTGATAGGTTAGATTGTGATGGATTGTTGATAAACATGGTCTAATGTAAACATTAAATCAAAATGTATAATGATGAGTAATTATTAAGAATTTGTTGGGTTTGACGGATAATATTTAAAAAGTAATTCAAAATGGTAGGTAATAATTAAAAAGTAGTTGCAATTAGTACTTTATAGTATTATATATTGTGAAAAGTGATATATTTAAAATCTGGTTAATTGATTATAATCGAGAGATTATTGAGATTTGTAAATAAGAGTAGAGTTTTGAATATGGATGGATGGATCTTCATCTACAAGATACATTCGGCTAGGTTCATTCCACATCTAGATGCCCCAGCATTTTCCAAACATCCCCTTTGAGAGTTCATCTTTTTACTTAACACTAGCAAATAGCATGTGTTTCGCACGTGACTATATCATTATTTAAATAATATATGAAAGGTATTTAATTAAAAATATATTTTAATTAATTATTTAATTAAAATTGTATGTACATCAAACTACAATGTAAATATTCAATAATTTAATATTTTCTTTTTGTATAATATATCTACCTCTATCAACTCATAAGATTATATCAACTAATAATAAAATCAACTAAAAAAATATGTATTTTTATCTACTAATAAGTTTGTATTGATCTAACCGTTAGATTTAATATTTTACTTAGACTAAATATCCTATATTCAATTTTTCTCAAAGTTGTAATATTGATACTTCAAAAATTTAGAAAATTAGGAGATTATAGTAAATAAAAAATTTATAATATTCAAATAAAGACAAATAAAATTGTAGTGCCCATATGAAACAGGTTGAACACTCACAAAAATACATCAAAGTCTACCTAAAATGGTACTCAGTGGTATCAATGTTTTATTCTTCGAGTATGTTGATTATCTGGCTCGGAACTTGCAAGAACCAACACTAGAGGGGGTCTCCGATGAGGAGCCTCCGACGCTCAAGTCAAGAAGAAATATGAGCCTTAGAGCATCCCCAATGGGAATGTATTTGCTGACATGGAATGAGATAAATACCTGAAATTGGGTATATTACCAATAGGGGAGGGGGAATGGGGAAGGAAAGAACTTCCCAGGAAGCAAAAACGCTTCCCAAGAAGTTGAGGGAGGGAGGGGCGTGGGAATTGGGGGCTGGGGGGACGCGCGCAGGGAAAGAGGGGGAAGGCTGGGAGCGTGGCCCCACCCGCACGTGGGCGGCGCGCGAGGTGGGGCCCGCCGCGCCAGACCTGTCACCCACCTTTTTTTATTTTTCGTTTTCTTTTTGCTTGGCTTCATTTGTATTAGTTTTAGGAGCATCAATTTGACAATAAAATAGCCGTTGGCAACGACTATCACTTATATATATATATATATATATATATATATATATATATATATATATATATATTATCAATCTAACAGCCATATCTAAATTTCAGTTTTTTTTAAAAAAATATTATATTTTTTCCTAAAATATATGTTCATCAATTCACCATTTTAATAATTCTCTACTACTACTAAAATTTCAATCTTCTAGCAAAATTTTGTCATTCTCATCTGAAAAAATGGATAAAGATTTATGGAATCAATTGTGCAATTCTTCAAATTATGGAGAAAACGCAACGCCTCCTAATATCAATTTTCGTCCTCCGATCACCAACTACCATCTTGAAAATCCAAATTTTCATCACCCAAATTATCCAGCCCATTTTCCAAATTTTTCAGAAGGTGGTAACGCTCAATTCATCTGGAGCATCATTCTACGGGAGTCCTAATCAAATTTCCTACATGCCAGTTCCTCAATACGGATTTCGTCCGACAATGGGTGCAAATTCATCAAGAAGACCTGTCACACTCACCCTAGTATAAACTTATTTTATACTAATTTTTAGCCTTACAAAGCCTGTATTTTTTTTTAAATTAATAATCCAAAACACTTTCCCGATGTTAAAATCTCATCAACATGTGCTCACATAGATCCAAGTCAAGCACAGTAGCATCACTCCGAATTCAACACCATATTTACAGCAATATACATATTAAAGTTCCCTAATTTGAACATCTCCAAAAAGATTATTAGAACGCTAGCAAAAACATAGTGAGTCCAAGGTTTAGCCCCACAGATCGTCATTCATATACACGGGGCTTCAAAACTTGCATCAGCTCCAACAGCATACCAGATCAGTCCACGAGCTCATGCATAGTCAAACTCACCTACAATGCAAGAACTACGTGAGCTAAAATTCAGTAAGCAGAAATCATGCATGACTAATGCGTGAATGATGAGATGCTTATCACAAAACCATTTCTTTCAACTCTTTCTCAAAAGAAATCATATTTGGTGGGAATTGGCTCTCATCACTGTCACAAACCTCCCAAAAATAACACTCATTAGCCACACTCGTGACTACCAAGGGTCCCTCCTCCCCCCTTATAGTCCACCCGAGATACTAGTGATGGTTGGTACGACCAAGTGGCTATCCTTCCGAGACTACCAGGGGTCCGCCTCCTGCCTGCTCCTGCAGTCCACCGGAAAGTCTACCTCTTCCCGTACCCCTCATCATAAAGGTGCTGAAGTGGGAACCTCTTCCGCGTGCACGCCTGTCGCCGGAAGCATCCCGAGAGACACCATATACAATATATAACTCTGAATGTGTCAGTGGTGACCAAGCCCAAAACATTATCAACTTATGAAATTATGCTATTTTGACTTCTTATATGTACACGTGTAATTCTTGTAGATGCCAATGCTCATGATTGATGCACATCAGTTTGTTTCTAGCAATGGAATAAAACACTTTATATAAAAAGATACAAGTGCATGTATTACAATCAGTCATCACAAATAATATGCACAAATACTATGTTCAAGCATTGTAGTTGGAGATGGATTTCTACTTACCTCTCCTCCGGAGTAGCTTTTGAAATTTCCTATTCCACAATGGTAATCAATCTACGACAATTTTAAATCGAATTAATACACAATTTATCAAAATCCAGGTTATTAAGTACTTTTAATTCAGAATTTCCAGTTTCGTCGCATTTTAGTAATAAGGCTCTAACTATTTCTACAAAATTGATATTTATATAATTCAAGTTGGGTTGTAGAGCTAACACATCAGGCTACAACTTTTATGTTTTGAACTTTTCCAAGTTCAGTTCGCAAATTGGTCGAAATTAACTAACTAGTTGACACCCAATCCAAAAATCTGGACAGATTCAACACAAATTTTAATCTACTTTATTTTAATTGTAAAATAACATATAAGTATTTACATATATCAGTATACACAATAATGATCTCCTAAAAATCAGATATATGTAAAGATGAAAATAACATGAGGTGATAATGATAGAATCTAGGATTCATCACTTATTTAGATTACATGGTAGTGGAAAAGTAAGTGCAACCATCTTAAATATCCACCTGTTTCAAGCTTGAATTACTGACTTCATAATCTTGAAGTTATGCAAGAATGATTAATTGAAAGAAAAAAAAATGGTTGCTTACCAGGTTGTCGGCGGCGCAGCACTCTAATATGTGATTTTGAGGTTTTCCCAAATCAGAATGACAAAGTTCCTATGTTTATATATTACTCGGCCACCGCCTTACTATTATTATTATCATTATCATCATTATTATTGTTGTTGTTGTTGTTATTATTCCGACAATAAAACCCCTTTACATATTTAACACTTCCACGTACTACCTAATGTTCCATATTTTAAACTTGTCACGTGTAATCTTAAATTTTGTAGCATATCCCAATATTTTAGACTAGGGGGTTCTTGACTACCAAGTTAAACATCTCCAAATTAGTCGCAAAATATAAAATAACGCAATAAATATAACAAATTAATTACTATAAAACTATCACACAAATAGCACATAAAAAAATATGGAATGCATGAAATGCAAAAATTATATTGGCCAGTGAGTTGTGAGAGGCACGGGTATTACAAGACCCAGCACTGATGGGTCAGATACAAACAGAGACACTCCAACTCCAACTTCTCAACGTTTGTCTCCCTTCTCGTCTCATTTCTCTTTAATAGGGCTTGATCGGATAAATCTCTCTGGCAACTTTGAAACCGTCGATGATCCACCAAGGGTTCCAGCTGTAAAGAAGAAAACTTACTCTGATGCAGAAAACACTCTTCTTGCAAGCTGTTGGCTTGATATTAGTACAGACTCTGTGGTATGCAACTCCCAAAAGTTGGAACAAATGTGGGTCCAAATCGGTGAGGCGTACAACCGGAATCGTACCAACAACATGCCGTCCAAGAGTCATGATGTATTGAAGACACATTACTATACACTACAGAAGCAGGTGAAAGCATTTTGTTGCAGTTTCAATCAAGCGAAGAAGGCTTTGGGAAGTGGTTGTAGTGATGCGGATATCATAGAGAAGGCGAAGGCCCATTACAAAGCAACAGACGAGGGGGCTGAGTTTAGGCATATGGGTGCTTGGAATGTCTTGAAAGATAGTCCGAAGTTTGCCGATCCAGACGGTGAAGTTCGTGGACCTAAAAAAAAAAAAAAAATCTCTACTTTTGAAGAGTATGTGACGTCTTCCAACACTGATTCAAGCGCTGAGGAGGAATTCAGAGTAGAATGCACCCATCCAATGGGCCAGAAAGCGGCAAAGAGGATGAGTAAGGGTAAAGGAAAAGCAAGCACATCTTCTGAAGATAACAAGGATGAGATTGAGCAAAGGCTTCGGGTCTTGGAAGAACAGAACAAGAAAAAACTCGAAGGGCTAATAAGTCTTGCCGCCACGCATGAGTACAAAATACTCACGAAGGATACCTCGAAGATGACGAAAGAACAACTCCGTATCCATCTCCACATGTGTGATAAAATCAAGAAGAGTTGGGGGCTGTAGGTTTGAAAATTATCTGTTGTGTGCCTAGTCGTTGCTAAATTAGTTGTTTTGTACTTGCGTTTTTTAATCTATCCGTTGTTTGCTTTCGTTGTTAATCTATGGTTCTTGCTTATGTTTCGTTGTTAAAAGTAGTCGTTGTAAAAGTAGCCGTTATAAAAGTAGCCGTTATAAATGTAGTCGTTATAAATATAGTCGTTATAAAACTAGCCATTATAAAACTAGCCGTTATAAAACTAGCCGTTGTAAAAGTAGCCGTTATAAAACTAGCCGTTGTGTGCTTTCATTTTCTATAAATAGACCCCATTCAGATTGTTGCAGCTCTCATCTCAAACCGTTACACTTCACAAGTACTTCTTCCATTGAGTTTATATTCCTCTCTAAAAAATGTCTTCATCTTCCCACTCGTTATCCGGGGAAAGTGATAGTGAGAGCCTTCTCGAATTCTTAACTTATGACACGACTGAGATAGAGATACAATCATTGCTTCAAAAGAAACATGAGTTACTTGGCGGTGCTGGGAGTTCTGCTGGCAGAGTTAGGAAGCGTAGAACGTATGTGGAAAGAGGTCATGAGGCGGGTCATGCAAGACTCTACCTTGATTACTTCGCTGAAGATCCGATATACGGAAGTGATGTATCTCACCAGCGTTTTTGTATGTCCAGAGAGTTGTTCTTGCGGATAGTGAATGCATTGGAGTCCAACTATGACTATTTCCAGTGGAGGGTCGATGCAGCTGGAAAAAAGGGTTCTCCCCACTACAAAAGTGCACGGTGGCTATTCGTCAACTGGCGTATGGTGGACCCAAGGACGAAAATATCGGTATTTACGGAGATATCGGTGAGATATTGATTAATATCGGAATATCGGTGAATTTTTTTTAAAAACATCGAAAAATGTATTAAAACAGTTAATTTATCACAATACTTGTTAGATTGTCATAAACCTAGTTAAATTCTAATATATGATTCAAACAAATAGAGCCAAATACACGCATATACAACTATTCGGTAAATAAGAAACATTACATACACTGTTCGGCTACCCGGTAGTCATTCTGAACTATTTTTTCTTCAATTTGTACTCCATTTCAAAAACATCTTCGATTACTCTTTGTACTTCACAATTTTCTTTTATAATTGCTATTGAAAATAATTTTTTTTGGTAAACATACACAAAACTTTGTGACTAGGATTAAGATTAAGTTTAATTTGTATTTCTGAAATGTTAATCTTAATGGACACTACACAGCCTAACTTTAAAAGCAAGTCCATTAAATTTCAAATAAATGCAAGCCCAAATAATATCAAATTAAACCCTAAAAAAGAAATGCAAGAATTGCGTTCTTCTTCCTCATCTCGCCTCCACCCTGCTGTGCCATTTTCATCTTCTCCCTCATGCCTTCTTCTTCTTCAAGCTTCCCCTGTTGTTGCGTTCTGCTTCTTCTTTCTCAACTCTACCTTGCTGCCTTCTCTTCTTCTTCAAGCTCACTGGTTCCGGTAAGTAAAAAAAAAAAAAAAAAATTCTAACGCGAGATATTGGCGAGAAATCGGCAAGAAAATCGCCGATTTCTCGCCACTTCTGGAAGTTTCACAGCGCGCAAGGGGCGCTATTCTGCGTCGCCGAGTTTGAGCCGAGAATCTCGCGATAAATCGCGAGATCTGGGCAACAAGAGGACGAAACGCAATGCCTTGACTGTATCGTCTCGGCAAGCTGATATTTGCGAGAAATCGGCGAGATTTCGCCGATTTCTCGCGAGATTTTAAACCCTGGGTGGACCTGCCGACCATTACGATGAGTACCTACGCGTTGCCGAAACAATCGCCATTGAATGTCTATTTAATTTTTTCCGTGGTGTGATTGAACTATTCGGGGGATACTACTTGAGGAAACCCAATGCCCTAGATTGTCAACGGCTGTAACAAATGCATGAAGAAAGGCACGGCTTTCCCGGAATGCTAAGGAGCCTTGATTGTATGTGATAGGTATGGCCCAGCAACTCCGGGTCGGGTCAACACTCCGGGCTGGATCAACCCGACTGGGCCCAGGAAAGCGAGCTCAACAACCGGCCCAGAAGCGCGCATGAACCTGGAGCAGCCCAATCGCGGCATATTTGGAAAGTAAGATCCCCACGATCTTCTTCCAACTCCCATGCAGAGATGATAGGCGTAATTGTAGGGATTTAGTTAGGGTTTTGAATTGAGTAGTATAAATAGCAGAATTGTACTCAGAATTAGGGTTCGCACTTTGTACTCCTAAAATACTATGTGTAAGCTTGAAAAGGATATAGTGAAAAAACACCTCGGCAGGTGATATTTTAAGCCCGTGGACGTAGATCTCCGGATCGAACCATGTACATCCTGTGTTTTTTAAGTTTCTCGCATTGATTTACGTTACAAACTGATTTGTCACGTGACTTGGACGAAGATCCCGTGATTCCACTCCGGTGAGCGTGCCAACAATGGCGCGGTGCATGTGAGAAATCCACCCCGTGATTTGTCACGTGACTTGGACGAAGATCCCCCTCATCGAGCGAGGCTTGAGCATCGACGACGGAGGACAGCTTCTCCGGTGGATAATCGCAGTTCTAATGGGTCGAGGCCCCGAGACGCCCACGAAGGCATACATCGCCGAAGACCTGTGGACGCCCCGAAGCGTGCTCGCTTAGACCAATCCCGTGTGCTGGATCCCATGGAACAAGAGCCAGCCCAATTTGCCGCGGAACTTGATAAGGTTTTGGGTCTTGATGCTGACGGGTGATCATCACCCCGTTCTCAGATGAGATTCTTGCTGTCCCACTCCTTGATGGGTTCAAACTTCCACCAGTGGCCGTATACAACGGCACTGGGGATCCAAGTAATTTTTTGAACGCCTTTAAGTATGCTATGTTCAACCGCAACTGCACTCCTCACCACCTGTGTAAGGTGTTTCCTGAGTATCTCCAGGACGAGGCTAGACTTTGGTTTGATTCTCTACCACGGGGTAGCGTTACTTCTTTTCGCGATCTCGCCGAACAGTTTTGGGCGCGTTTTCATACGCGGGCAAAGCCCATGGCCACCTTGGCCGACCTCATGAATATGGAACAGCGGGATGGAGAAACTGTTACCCAATTTCTCGATCGCTTTACGGCGGAAAGTCTCAAGGTGGGGAGCCGGTCAGATGATGTTATCATCAATGCCTTCATGAATGGCCTTCGCCCCGGACCGCTTTATACCGAGCTGGTTAGAAACCCTCCAGCTACGACCCGGGCCTTGTTTAAAATTGTATGTAGGTATGCCAAGGCTGAGGAGCAGACTCGCCGTAAACGTGAGAAGCATGCTAGCAAACATCAATCGGATAGAACACAAACTGGGCCTAATACTCGGCCTAGTACGTTCTCCCGTCTAAATCGAGGACGTCTGGAACCTCGCGGAGATATCCCACAACTTACTCCGCTTACAAAATCACGAGCCGAAATTCTTTCTGTTCACAAGAATGATTTGCGGCCGTGTCCGCGAATGACTGCTCCGGCAGAAAAGCGTAACCGCGAAAAGTGGTGCGCGTACCACCATGATCATGGACATGAAACAGAGGAGTGTAGAGAACTTGGAAAAGAAATCGAAGATTGCTTAAAGAGAGGTTTCTTACGGCAGTATGTCGCCCGGACCAAGGACAGGCCTCGGTGAAGCTAGAATGGAGGTTCACAGCAAAACCGCGGAGGCTACAATGACCGCGGTCCGCGACAAAGCAAGCCACAATGGCAGCATAACAGGCCCGGATACAACAATCATGCGCGACAGGACCCAGGAAATCGTCAACAACCCCACTTTTTACCGCAACCACCTCCTCATGGAGGACCCGGAGACAATCCGCCTAGTCATGTCATAAATGTGATTTATGGAGCCATCCCCACCGGGGCTTCCCGAAGTGCTTTGAAGGCGGAAGCACGCCGGCCTCCTCCCGAGGAGCCGCGTCACAAACGCCTCCACCAATCTGAAACCGTCAGTTTTACTGACAAAGATCCTGTTCTCGAGCTCACCCCACATACCGACGCCATCGTCATTGACATGGCCGTAGTTAATGTTACGATAAAGCGGGTTTTCGTCGACAATGGAGCCGCAGTTAGTGTCATATTCACCGACTGTTTTCAAAAAATGGGGATTCCTCGTGAGCAGCTCCGACCGGTCCCCGGGCCGCTACAGACCTTCACCCAGGGTGAAATCCAACCTGAAGGAGTTATTAACCTCCCCGCATCTCTTGGAACTTATCCGGCGATAAAAACCATCTTCGTGGATTTCTATGTGGTTAATTCCCCGTCCCCATACAACATGATTTTGGGTCGGGACTGGCTTACCCCGGCGAGAGCCGTTTGCTCCACATACCACCTCGCGCTGAAATTCCCTACATCACATGGCGAGGTGGCTATCCGCGGCAATCAGCGAGTCTAAAGAGTGCATGTATGTCGCGCTAAAAAAGGTAACAAAGGTTCCCCCTAAGCCACAGTTTCAGGTAACAACCTCGGCTCTCACATCCGATTCATCTACATCGCTAGGGGACAACACTGTTCAGGTGCCGCTTAATCCAGCCAAGCCTGAGCAAACTGTAAATGTCGGCGCTGTGGATGTGCCGTGGCTACATAATGCCATCATCCAGACCTTGCAGGAATATTCTGAAGTCTTCGCATGGTTTCCCTTGGACATGCCCGGGGTCTCTCCGGATGTCATAACTCACAAGTTGAATATTGACCCCAATGTGAAGCCCATATAACAAAAATGGAGGGAATTCGCTCCGGAGCGGAATGCAGCCATCCGAATTGAAGTACAACAACTTCTAGATGCAGACATTCTGTTTGAAGTACATTATCCTTCTTGGTTATCTAATCCGGTGATGGTAACGAAATCCAGCGGGGCATGGAGAATAAGCGTAGATTTCTCTGATTTTAACAAGCATTGTCCAAAAGATTGTTATCCTTTGCCCTCTATCGACCAAAAAGCCGAAGCCATTACTGGGCACAAGGCACTTTGCTTCTTGGATCTATATAAGGGATACCACCAAATCCATATGGATCGCTGGGATGCACTCAAAACGGCATTTATCACTGACTTCGGATGCTTTGCCTTCAAGAAAATGTCTTTTGGGCTCAAGAATGCGGGAGCCACCTACCAGCGCCTTATGGATCACGTTTTCCGAGGTCAAATTGGTCGTAATGTTGAGGTATATGTCGATGATCTTGTTATAAAAAGTACCTCTCAATTTGCATGTGTGCAAGATATTGCTGAAACGTTGAGCACCTTGCGGCATTATAATTTGCGTCTCAATCCGGCAAAATGCACCTTCGGCGTTGGCTCCGGAAAATTTCTGGGCTATATGGTCTCACAGCACGGCCTCCAGGCCAATCCGGCCAAGATTCGAGATGTGTTGGATTTGCAACCGCCGAAGACGGTAAAGGAAGTTCAGCACCTTACTGGTGGTCTGGCGGCCTTAAATCGTTTCCTGTCTAAGGCCGCGGAGCGCCAGCTTCCACTCTTCAAAATTCTGCGGCAGCAAAGCAATTTGAGTGGACCCCGCAGTGCACAGAAGCTTTTGAGGCTCTAAAGCACCATATTAAGCAGTTGCCCACTATGTCCGCTCCTCTCCCCGGAGAACCTCTATATGTATATTTAGCCTCCGCCGAGGAAGCCATCAGCGCGGCTCTTGTGCGCGAGGCTAATGGAACTCAGCACCCCGTATATTTTGTGAGCCGAGCACTCCAAGGGGCGGAAACTCGGTACTCCATGATGGAGAAAACAGTGCTGGCTCTCGTCATGGCGGCCCGACATCTGTGGCCTTATTTCCAAGGACGTGATATCAGGGTTCTTACTAATCACCCCATTCGTCAAATTCTTGTCAAGCCGGATGTGTTAGGGCGCCTCGCTAAGTGGGCTATCGAGCTGGGAGAATATGATATTCAATTTCTCCTACGCCGGGCCATCAAGGGTCAAGCCCTCGCAGATTTTTTGGCCGAGGTGCCAGTGGATAACCCCGAACCGTCAGCAAATAACGCCAGTCCTAACCCCGCTGCCCTCGAAGCTCCAACCCGTAAGTGGCAACTGTATGTGGATGGTGCCTCCGCGGTTCGAGGAAGTGGTGCTGGGGTCCTTCTCATTGGCCCCGAGGGCGTTGAAATTAAATACGTCCTACGGTTTAAATTCAAGGTGACTAATAATGAAGCGGTATATGAGGCAGTTCTTGCCGGGCTCCAGCTCGCTCAATCCTTTGCAGCCTCCCATCTCCAGCTCTTCACGGATTCCGAGGTTGTCTCTAATCAAATCAAAGGCACCTACACGGCCAAGGATGAAACGTTGAGAAGGTACCTCGCTTTGACACTCAAACTTTTGTCAACTTTTGCTTCAGTTGATATCCAGCAGGTACCTCGTAAACAGAATGTTCAAGCTGATGCTCTCAGCAAAATGGCCTCCGCGGTCCTTACCAACATGTCTCCGGACATCATAGTCGAAGATGCCCTTCATCCGGCAATTTATGAGGTCACAGTCTCCGTATTGACTGAAAGCAGTCCCAATTGGATGACCCCGATCATCCATTATCTCCGGGATGGTACTTTGCCGATTGACAAATTGCAAGCTCGGAGGATAGTTCTTAAAGCACCTAAGTATGCACTCCACGATGGGATTTTGTACCGCCGATCGTACTTACAATCGAGTCTTCGGTGCCTTACTCCTGCCCAGGCTGATCATGTTCTTCGGAAATTTCACGAGGGGGCCTGTGCTAGCCATATTGGTTCACGGACATTGGCCAAGAAAATTCTTCGGTGGGGGTACTACTGGCCCACATTGTTTAACGATGCCCATGATTTGGTGGCCAAGTGCGACAAGTGTCAGCGACACTCTCGCATAAAGCATCTACCACAAACCGAGGTCACTGGCATACAAAGCGCCTGACCATTTATCCAATGGGGAATTGATATTGTGGGCCCGTTTCCAGTCGCTCCGGGGGGACTCAAATTTCTTGTGGTCGCTGTTGATTACTTCACCAAATGGGTTGAAGCCGAACCTCTCACCGCCATCACTGATCAGAACATTTTGAAATTTGTCTGGCGTAATATCATATGCCGCTTCGGCATCCCGAGCACCATTATCTCAGATAACGGCAAATAGTTCGCCAATGACCCCTTCCAGTCATGGTGCGAGGAGCTCCACATTAAGCAAATTTTCACCTCGGTCGCTCATCCTCAAGCCAATGGTCAAGTCGAAGTCACCAATCGCACACTCCTTACGGGTCTAAAGAAACGCTTAGATCAAGCTAAGGGTCTTTGGGCCGAGAATCTTCCGCAGGTTCTTTGGGCCTATCGCACCACACCGCACACCTCAACCGGAGAAACCCCTTACAGCCTCACTTACGGTTCCGAGGCCGTCATTCCTGCGGAAATCGGCGTGCCTAGTCCCCGCCTCGTTACTTTGGATCCCGAGGCTAATAATGAAGCCATCCGTGCTAACTTAGACGAGCTCGAATATCGTCGTGATCAATCTTTCATCCAGCAAGCCAAGTGTAAGCAATGCGCAGCTCAGTATCACCACCTCCGGGTTCGGGGTACTCAGTTTAATGTCGGAGACTTGGTACTCCGGCTCAACTCAGCCAGCAAGGCTGCCCCCGAGGGTAAATTGCATGCCGCCTGGGAAGGTCCTTATCGCGTCATTGTCGCGCATGACTCCGGATGCTACCAGTTAGCGCATCTTGATGGAACTCCGATTCCCCGAACCTGGCATGTTACCAACCTAAGGCGTTTCTATCTATGAGCACCAAGGGTCAAGTATCGTTTCTACCTTTACATTTCTTGTACGTTATTTTTTAATTCCCATACTGTCGCGTATTCTTGGTTATGAGTTCCCTTTGTATTTTTTAATTGTTCCGACAATTACTTTGAATAAAGTTTTTACTTAACGAATCTTACTGTACTTTCTTCTACGCTACGGGGGCACCCTAGCTTAGACTTACTATTATTATCCATCTCCGGACAGTTTGATCTCTTGCCCGATCCGTCCGGGGAGATTAACATTTGGTCCCCGAACTTATATTCCCTCTCGCCCGTTTAACCGGAGAGGTCCTTAACTCCCGCCCGATCTGTCCGAAAAGTAAGCCCTATTTTCGGCCTTCGAGCCAATACTCGGTGCTCCGGCGTTGAGACCCGCCTCGAGAACTTCTCCGTGTCCTCCGGGATCCCGAGGCTTCTCAGCTTTGAGCCCCTGCTCTTTCCCTACTACGGCTCCCTCTGCGCCGCGGACTCACCCTTGGCACTTGTCTTGGAGCATCGCCCCTTGCCCTGCCCCGAGGACTCGGCTGAGGCGCTGGTCTCGAAGTCTTGGCCCATTCCGCGGGGTCCATCACCTCGATCTACTCAGCCAGCTTCTCGACCTCCTCTTCCGCAACAACTACGGGGACTTCCTCCATTGCGGTTACCGGGGCCGGCTCTTGGATTACTATCCCTTTGCCTTTTCCCGCCGGTTTCTTTTTACCCTTCCGAGGCGCTTTCGAAATCTCTTGGCCCCGGCTAGAGCTCGCGATATACTCTTCGGCAGTGTGCCGCCACCTGCCGCGTCCTCTCAGACCTTTGTACATATTCAGGAGTAACTCCAGCACCTCCCGCCTTCTTATAAGCTCCGAGGACTTGGCATGACCAGTCGTCATCAGCGATGAGATTTCGCCTTGGATCTCGATGATCCGCTCCTCAACCTCTTCGAAAGTCATCATGCCGTATTCCGTTAGTATCCGGTCATACTCCCTTTGATGGATAATGACGCGGTCAAGTTCGGCCACCGTCGACAAGTACTTCAGTTCCTGGTCTCTAGCCTTCTCTGCGGCCTTGGCTCTTGCCTCCTCGGCCTCTTTGGCCCTTCTCTCCGCTATGGCTAGCCTTCTCTCCAACCGAGGAACCACTTGCTTTTGCAGGTTATCCTTCTCCCCGCGGAACCAGTCTAAGGACTGCATGAGTTTCTTTATTGTATTATGTAGCTCCTCAGTATCCTCCTGATCGAACAACACAATCAGTGCAACAAATTAAACTCGACACATAGCTGGGCAATAACTCCATCATATGGACAAATCACCTTTGTATTCAAAAAGATGAGCATACATTGTCAAAGGTTTTTACATCAGAATTACACTTATCCCTATCATCTACTATATTTAAACATGGCATCAAAATTGCGGGGAACGACTGACCTCCCCCTCTTCTATTCTTTCAACTGCCTTCGGCACCTCCTCATCCACCTCGTGCTCTCCCTCCGGCAGCTCTCCGGCCACCCCTGCCTCGTTTCCTGCGGCCTCGGCGGCTATCTCCATGCGTGGAGGTGGTTCTTTGTTTCGGGGCTCTGGGACGAACTCACCCCGGCGAAATGCCAAGAACTCTTGGTCTTGGTCCACCTCGCAGTTTGTGATCTCCTCGGCACTTAAGATCTTCTTCTTCTTCGCCGGTGCCTTCATGAGGGGCCACTCCAGGACACGAGCCAAAGCATCATAATACGCCTCCTCCACCCCTCCCACGGCGTTGAAGTCATATCCGAACTTCGGACGGTAGACGTCCACATTCGGATAGACTTCTTTGATCTTCTCTAGCAGCACTGATCGGGTGGCCGTATCCCCAACTCTGACGAAGTTGGTCTGAAAATCGAGGAAGGTGCTCGTCTGGAACAGCTTCTCGACAAACGTCCTCAGCACCGCCTCTTGCCCGTCCACCACAGCCGTTTCCCAGGCCTTTATCTCCGCCCGCAGTTCGGCCGTTTCACCACGAAGTGCCCCAGCCTCCGCCTCCACTTCGCGTAGCCGCGCAACCTCCTTCTCCACCAGGACGGCTCTCTTGCGCGCCTCGGACAGATCGTGCGTTAATCTGTCGTTGCGTGCGCGCAACTCCCTTGCAACCTCGGCCAGCTCCTCTTTGGCCTCCCTCTCACTCCTTCGGCCAAGCTCCATAATTCCCGGTGTTAGTGAAATCAACTCTTGAACACACAACACCAAGAAATCTGGAATTTGCACAAAGAACAATTTGAAATCACACATGCAGTTCGGCCAGAGTTGTGGCCGAATTTGACTTGCGCAGAACAGGAACTGAAAATGAATCAAACACCAATTTAACGTGGTTCGTTCAAGATGAACTACATCCACGGAGGCATTTCCTCTTCTCAACCCATTCATTCCCCTTCTTTGGATTAGAGTCTCCTGCCTTGGAATCCTTAGCATTCTGTCCCTTCTTGCCTTGCCAAGGTTTCTTGAATTTAACATTCAAACCTTCTCCAGTTTGCACCATGCCTTTATCACCTTGAGTCTGAAAACATTTAGACCTCAGAGCCTTCACTATCCCATCATAAGATAGCTGCTCATCTCTTCCATACATCAAGGCATCCTTAAAGCTTTCCATGGATTTTGGAAGAATGTTTAACACCATCAATGCTTTGTCATCCTCCTCCAATTTCACATCCAGGTCTTCCAATTCTTCAACCATCTTAATGAACTCATCAAGTTGATCAGAAATTACCTTATCTTTAGTGATTTTGAAGGCCAACATCTTCTGCTTCAAGAACAGCTTGTTGGAAACTGACTTAGATTGATACAGATCTTCCAATCTCTTCCATGCTTCTGAGGAACTCTTGCATCTTGAGACCTCTCTTAACGGTTTATCACCCAAACACAGAAAGATAAGACTAAGGGCCTTCTTATCTACTGATGCAAACTTGGGTTTCTCACTTTCTTCCCACGAATCAAGAGGTATCAAAGCAAGATCAAGGCTATTGTGAACCAGAACTGCATTCATCTTGATCTTCCACAATGTGAAGTCATTTCTCCCTGTAAACTTCTCAAAGTCCATCTTCATGCCAGCCATTCCTTCCCTTCTTCAAGCTGTGAGAGTTGGTTTCCCACAGACGGCGCCACTTGTTAGTGAAATCAACTCTTGAACACACAACACCAAGAAATCTGGAATTCGCACAAAGAACAATTTGAAATCACACATGCAGTTCGGCCAGAGTTGTGGCCGAATTTGACTTGCGCAGAACAGGAACTGAAAATGAATCAAACACCAATTTAACGTGGTTCGTTCAAGATGAACTACATCCACGGAGGCAAGACACACCTCAATCCACTAAGAAATCCAATTAATTACAGAGAATACACTCAAGAAATGAAATGCCCAATTCTGATGCAAATTAGGGCACGAATCACTCAATCTCTAAATACTCTCTCTAATCTAAAGAATAGGGAAATTACTCGACGTAGTGATGTTCTCCTCGATGAGAGCTTTCCAATGATATATGGATTGAAGCTCGAATGCAACTGTACAGGAAGTTCTAACTGAAAGAAGTTGAGCTCAGCTACCGGACAAATGTGACGGTTTTCTTCGTCACAATTCTGCAACTGCTCCGTCACAAATGACGGTTATCTTCAACTGCCTCGAACCCGGTTTATTCTGAACAGCTTGTACTCTTGATGCTAAAACCCGGTTTATTCTTCCGGTTCTTCACTCCCTGATCCCGGTTCCACATTCCCAACAAAACATACTACAAAGTATAGCTCACTTGATGATATTGAACATTACCTCACATCCCGCACCAAGCGCAGCAGCTCCTCGGCATCCGATCCCTCCAAACCCAACACACTTATGGGCCCGTGCCCCTTCAACAAAGCAAATACTAGAATCAACGTCCGCAATGTACAAAAAACATTAAACAGTTTTTCACCTCGGCAGAAGATTATGCATGCTTTACCTCGGCGCTCTCCTCCGTGCGGAGTCTTTTGGCTGCCCCCGGAGGTGTCATGGATGGTTCCGACCTCCTTTTCGTTCCGAGGGTTGACCCCGTTGCCACCACCCGCTCCTCCGACCCCGCTGATGGCCTCGGACTGGGCGACGCCCTCCCTCTAGGGGACACTTCGGTCGCTATCCCCTTTTTCTTTGTTGCCACGGGCACCGCGGGGCTTCCAGCAGACTCCTTTCCAAAGCATCCCACTGCACAAACAATTTTGGAATTAGTCCTGCACAAAATACCAATATCACCTGTTTTCAGAGTTCCTACCCTCCTCGGCAGCCCCGGCTTCCGGCTCCGGCCCCCGGGGAGAGACCCCCTCTGCATCGCCGGAGTAATATGGGCTTAATCCTGCCTCCTCCAGCTCCTCCTCGGTGCAGAGGGTCTTGAATGTACCTACCGCACGGAATTTCCTCACTACCTCCGGCTCCGACTCCGTCACCGGGGCATTATCCGACACCTCCTCCCTCCTCCACCTCGGGAGGGCCAGCCCCGTCTTCACATATATAAATTTCTCCTTCCACCCCTCAACCTTGCTCGGGTTTTGTACTTTGAAAACGCCTCGGGCCCGGGGGCTGAAGGAATACCAGCCCTTTGATTTCCCGAAGGCCTTCAACTGGAAGAAAATCCTAAACAGATCTACACTAGGTTCTACCCTGGCATTTTTGCATACCACGGTTAACCCAACTACTTGCCTTTACGGTGTTGGGTGCTAATTGACTCAGGGCAATGTTATAATACCTAAGCAGCTGCACCACGATGTCCCACAGCGGGAATCTTATTCCTATCTTCAGATGATCTATATATACGCTAATGAAGCCCTTCGGCGGGCAACAAGCCCTGTCGCCGGGCTCCGGCACTATGTACTCTAAGTTAAACGGAAAGTAAAATGAGGGGATCAGGGCTTCTATTTGCACCCGTGTCATCCGCAGTGCTACCACCGACACTTCGAATTCCTCCTCCAGACATTCCCCAAATCCTACTGCTCGGGTACCGGATTCCATAAAATCTGCCCTATATACCATCCTATTCACTCGTCTTTCTGGAATAATAAAGCGTATGGGTGGTACATTCAACGGGGCTTTATCGGTTCCTACCTCCCTAAGTGAAGATGAAGAAGAAGAAGAAGACATACTTACTTGGTCTTGGTTTGAGATGGATCACAAATGCACAGATGAATCTCCTTTTTTCCCGCTTTCTCTAACTTGCAAATCACAAATGAGGAAGATGAAGTATACTGTGCAACTATTTCTATATATATATACTCTTGAATCAATGGCTTATATCTGCCATTTTCAAATTTCGCGTCTCAGATTCGTGCGTGATGGTCACGCGCGTTATAGTTACCAAGGCGCGTGGGAGACACGCTCCTTGGAAATCTCAAAACGCGTCACTTCACATCCCTCTCTCACATTATGGCGCCGCCAGTCACATCAACCTCATTCTTGGCCAGGAAGTTTTGGGGCTCACTCCGGTGTCTCCTTCACCTCGGACAAATTACAGTTCGCTTCCGCTAAACCTTATTGCCCTAGGGGTACTCCAGTTCAGGTCCGGTCGACTTCCTCCCCCTGGGAATGCTTCACTACGGGTCAGGTCGACTCCTTCACCTCGGGGTAATTCAGTTTGGTCCGATTTGGTCCTCGCGGATCCCATCACTCCGAGTGTGTATTATCTCTGCTCCAGTCGGTTTTCGGACCTTAGGGGTACTTCGGCTCGCCAATGACAGCATCCCTTCTTGCTCGCCACTTCGTTGCCTCGCTCAACCTCAGCACCTGTTACACCTCACCCTACTTATAACCGCAGCTCCTCCCTCGCTCCGGCTGGTGGGGGCGCATCTGATAGGTATGGCCCAGCAACTCCGGGTCGGGTCAACACTCCGGGCCGGATCAACCCGACTGGGCCCAGGAAAGCAAGCTCAACAACCGGCCCAGAAGCGTGCATGAACCTGGAGCAGCCCAATCGCGGCATATTTGGAAAGTAAGATCCCCACGATCTTCTTCCAACTCCCATGCAGAGATGATAGGCGTAATTGTAGGGATTTAGTTAGGGTTTTGAATTGAGTAGTATAAATAGCAGAATTGTACTCAGAATTAGGGTTCGCACTTTGTACTCCTAAAATACTATGTGTAAGCTTGAAAAGGATATAGTGAAAAAACACCTCGGCAGGTGATATTTTAAGCCCGTGGACGTAGATCTCCGGATCGAACCATGTACATCCTGTGTTCTTTAAGTTTCTCGCATTGATTTACGTTACAAACTGATTTTCGTTTGGAGTTCATTTGATAACCGGATTGCGCTTTATCAGTATGCATTGGGACTGGAAGAACTGTCCAGTTGCTTGGAAAGGCCAATTCACACGGGGTGATCATGGTGTTCCAACTATCATGCTCGAAGCGGTTGCGTCTGCCAATTTGTGGATATGGCATGCCTACTTTGGAGTGGCAGGATCTAACAACGACATAAACGTGCTCAACCAGTCTCCTTTATTCACAGATACTTTGCAAGGTTCCGCGCCATCCGTTAATTTTACAATTAATGGCAAGCAATATAATCAAGGATACTATCTTACAGCTGGAATCTACCCAGAGTGGGCTACTTTTGTGAAAAGCTTTCCATGTCCACAAGATCCGAAGCGAAAGCATTTCAAAGTACTGCAAGAGGCTGCTAGAAAGAATGTCGAACGTGCATTTGGAGTACTTCAAGCTCGTAGGGCAATGATTAAAGGTCCAAGTCATTTCTGGTACAAGAATAACTTAAAGGAAATAATGTTAGCTTGTATTATACTGCACAACATGATAATTGAAAAATGAAGGAAATTCAGCGGCTGATTTTTCCGACGATCCCAATTACGCTACGCCACCTCCACAAGTAAGTCAAGGATCAACCGGACCATTCAATGACTACATCCGGAGAGGTGTTCAACTATGCGATAAGCAGAAACATCACCAACTTCGACAAGATTTAATTGAACGTGTCTGGAATCGATCCGGCAATAAATAGCAAAATATTAAGTTAGCCCTCGAAATTTACTTTGTTGTCTTCGGATTTTTTAATGTACCGTGTTTGCCTTCGTTTTGTATTTTTACGTTTTATATGAATAAAAAATTTATTAATCATTTTTTGGGAATTTTTTTTTTCCGAAATATAATTAAATATAAAAAAACTCCAATTTGTCGAAATATTAATCACTTATTATTTTTTCGAAAATTAAATAATTAATTTAGTTGATAGATTAATAAATAAAAAGATAAATATGATATTGAAGTGGGGCCCCCTCATATTCCTGCTTTTTGGGTATATTGTTGGGGAGGAGTTTTGTTTTGAGGTATAGGTATTTTAACTTTTGAGGTGGCGCTGATGTGGCAAACATATTCCTGCTTTTCGGATATAACCATTGGGGATGCTCTTATATACTTACCAGATTAAGACTCAAGGGTAGAAATGTCATTTTGCATATGCCAACTCAGCTTAATCCTAGTCAGCCCTCTTAGACTAGCAGTTAGCCTTGAGACATGTCAGTGGTCCCTTCACCTTTTGGTAGGAGGAGAATGGCTGTCAGTGTACTTACTAACAGTTGATTGATTTTTGGTCGGAACCCTCTCTGTGATAGTTTCGCGTGCTCCTTTGAGTGGTTCAGTTCGCACTCTAGGTAGTACATAGTTTGCACTTTATGCCCCTGACCCCTGAGCTCCGGGGTGGAAGTACACTAGTTCGTGCTTCGCGGTCGTGCGTGGCAAGATCACTCTTCATATGACGTGCTAGTAGTTGAGCCCTCTACTAATCTAGTTCATGCTTCAGGGACAGTGTGCCCCATTATGTCACCACAAAAATATTAGTATTTTATAAATAATATTTCAATTTAAATTTATTATAAGAGTTGAGCGTTTTATTTATAACAAAAAAAAATTGTTAAGAGTTGTATATTATATATTTAGATATTAAAATAAATCCTTCTAACGAATTATTAGTAATTTCACGTTTAAATATTTTAAATTAGGATTGAAATCTCGAAGATAAGGCAATAGAGGGATCGTTGTAATTTCATAACTAATTCTTTTTTTTTTCGAGGGTTCATTTTTTCTCTCTTTTTAGATTATAAGACTTTAAATTAATATAGTCTTTTCTACAAAAATAAAAATAAAAATTGTTTAAGATGATATTTTATCTTTGGTTAAACATTCAATCATTTTTAGTTAATAAAAAATTAGAATATTTGATCATATGTTAAAAACAACACTTAAAGCTTAGTAATACATAAAATATTAAGTAATAATTAAGAGTTAAAACTAATGTAATAATTTTTTATGTTATCATATTATGCTAAAAATTGGAGTAATACATAATTGAATTTATATTTTTTACTCTTCTCAAAGCAACTTCATATTTTCAAATATAAATAGTTGATATAAATAATATAACAACGATATGTCATTTTTTTTAATGTTATGATTTAATTTTCTTCGAGACATGTTACATTAACACTAGTGACTTATTAATGAAAGTCAAACTAGGGTTTCATTACTGTAAATGTTGACGCGGTAATATAAATGCGAGTCCTTTAGCAAGTTCTCCTTTCCTATACTTATCAATAATGTTGAGTCGTTCATATATTATAACAAGCTATATATGAAGTGGTCAATCAAATATTATATATGAGATACTATTGTTGTCTCTTCAATATGTTTTGCATTAGTTATTGAAACACACGATTACATTTTATTGACCATCAAACATCTAAACCTAATAGTTTTTCAAATACTCAATGCCTAAATGACTGTCTTAGACTCTCTTCCAAACTAAAGTTTTGTATCTATTATTCGAATTAAGAGGCCAACCTTTAAAACTACTGAAAAACTATTAAAATATTACAACTAAACACAATCTATATATTTCATCAAATACTTATCAATAAATCATGAGTCATTTATATATCGTGGTAAATTAAATATCTTTGGTGGAGGCTAATAACCAAGTTGGTTATGATAGACCAACAAATTTTAATGCGGAGTATGAAGATAATTTTCCGGCAGTTAATGATAGTGAATATGATGGTCCACCACTTTTCTATACAAATTACAGTGAGAAATTTTTGGAGGTGTATAACGATGTATTTGTTTCAAGGATAAAATTTCTTATGTTTGTTGTGATGTTCATGAATGGTTTGGAATATTACAAAGATTTTTATATTTGAACTGTGGGGGTAGAGTTACTTCAATGGCTTGCACAAGGCTTTTTTTCACTTATTACTACTATTCCAGATACGTCCTGGTATTGTATCATTTAGACCAAAAAAACCAAACCAGATTCAAGAACATTGATTGCTCCCGTAATGGTCTGCTTTCTAGATTGGACTGATTGTTCCCACAAACCAATACAAGTCTTCATCAACGCTTTATCTCACCCTCGCGCACCCTAAAAAACTTTTTATGGGGTCACCCATCATGAAATTGTTCCAGGCCATGCACTGTTAACCTTGAAATTTTCTCACATGAGCACTACAAAAGAAGATGCACTTTCTTGATATGTGTAGCGCCAATCAGTTCTTTTAAGAACTCTTCAACTTTATAGTTCCATACCTGTATAGTCTCGAAATGCCCCTTAAAACTCGATTATACTTTTAAGAAGATGCTCGTTATGTTTTATTTGGTGCAACAAATATTTGTGGATGTTGATTTTATTTGACTACAAGAATTTAAGGATATTCATGCATGTCTGTGAACCTTTTCGAATGAGATTGATCACGATTTGAGCGTGAATCATCTTAAGGGAGAGGAAAATAATTGAGATGTATATATGACTTGAATGTATCTTTTATTTGATATGATACATTTTGTTATAGTTTATCTTTCATAATACTTATTTTAATTTGTTTCCTTTTATTTGTTTGATAGTAATATAGTGGCATTAGCATTCTAGGATTGAATTATTAGTATAAATAGGATATATTCTTTAAGTAGGTCGACTTGATATTTAGATAATAGAAAATAATTTTTCTTTCCCAATTTGTGTCTCTCTTTCTAGGTATTTTCGTTAACAAATTTTGACTGTGTTTTTTTGTTCTTCTCATGCTTCTATCTGCATCACACTATAAAAATAAATTATTTTTTGAGATAACAAAATGTGGTTTCAAATAATGAGTATTTATCACAACTTTATTATTAGAGACAACAAGTCGTCATTAATTAGTCGTGTTAATAATTCGAACGCAAATACTATATCTTGGCGACAAAAATTGTCTCAAATGCATCTCAAATATTTTTTGCAACAACCGATAGTCTTAAAATGGTCTCAAATAATTTGTAAATAGATTTGTGACAACAAGTGATCACAAATAATTTATTATTGGTGACAATGGTTTTAGTCTAAAAATATTATATAAAAGACGTCTTTTGTTGTAGGGAAATATAAATATAAAAAGAGAAAAAGGACGGGCGTTATGCAAGTTTTAGCAAAGAATGTTTTAATTCTTGTGAACCAAGAATTTTAAAAACCTTAAAATAAAATCTGATCCGATGGTAACATCAATATTTTTACAAGAAATGATTAGATTTGCGTAATTATTGCATTCTAGTACAGACAAACCAAATTTAAAATAAAATTATCGCTATCCTGATAGAGAGTAATAGGAATATTCAAAATTTAGTAACATTAATAATTGCAACCCCCACTCCGATGGGTCCTAATGGATTAAACAAAGTCATTGCCTCAATTAACATCAACAAACAAATCATATACCGCAAGTGGCATAACCATTTACGGAATTTTTTTAATAAATGCCTCTTAATTATTTTATGGAGGAATAAACCATCACCTTACAAAGAAAGTGACAGATAGCCAACTATGTGCTTACATGCACTCCGCGGTTGGGAAGTGCTGAATCAAATTCGATTGAGAAAATTAATGAGTATATTGTTGGAAATTAATTTAGAATTTTGGGTGTTTGACTTAAAATTGACCAATTTAATTAATTCAATCCATTTGTTAAAAATGGAAACAAGTTGCAAATTCATAATCTACACTTCGAGTTAGATGAATTTAATGTATTAATATGCTCAAAACTAATTTCGGGTGAATGAGATATTAATTGTCAAAGGTTGCAACTTAAACTTGGAAGTTGAAGAGTTTATATGAAGGAAACATATGGGAACTTGTCTCACATAGAAAAATTGGAGTAAGTGGGTACTCCTTATTTAGTAGAGCACTTGATAAGTAGTTATCAAGTGTGCTCCCACTAGAGCTGTCAAAATGGTCGGGCCGGGCCAGCCCAGCCCAGCCCAGTCGGGCCAGCAGATAAAATCGGGTCGGGCCGGGCCGGGCCAGATTTTTTCGGGCCGAGCTCAGCCCACCCTCGGGCCGTCGGGTTGTCGGGCTAGTTTCGGCCCGCTGTATTTTATACATTTTTCTAAGAAAATTTGTTCAATACCAAATTCCCACACACAAATTAAAATTATTAAAAATTCAAATACGCTTATATAATAAAGAAATAAGACGAGCATTATGAACTATAATTAAAATATTTCTATAGACAAGCAATCACTTTCTTTTGTTTTTTTAATTGCTTGAAAGTGAAAATAAAGTATCTCTCTGTCGTGAATTAGGAAATATATGAGAATTAATTAGTTATAGAAAGACTAATTGTTTTGAAATTCACACTAATCTATAATAGAACTTATGAAGGAAGTTTTCCTCTCAATTTTACGGACAATTAATTTTATTTTTTATTAAAATTTTAATGACATTATTGGGCATTTGGACTCTTGAAATAAAAAATGAACTTGTTATTAAAAAGGCCCACTAAAAAAATATGAAGGGGGTTTTTCCTCTAAAAATTAATTGGAGAAAAAATAATAAAAAAAAGAAAAGAAAAAAAAGAGTCGGGCCAAGTCGGGTTGAGCACATCGGGCCAGTCGGGCTGCTCGGGTCGGGCCAAGTAGGCCCAACTTTTTTTCGTGCCAGAAAAATTCGGGCCAGTCCAATTTTTTTTTCGGGTTGATCGGGCTGGCCCATCGAACCGGACTCATTTTGACAGCTCTAGCTCCCACTACAACAAAAACTGCCTATTGGGACACTATAAAGTGACCCAATAGAATACATATTGGGACACTTAACTTTTCGAGACATTTAATATAAGTGTCATATATAGGAGTCCCTAAATATTTAAGTGTCCTAATAGATAACTTTATTAGGACACATACATGTGTTTTTTAAGTGGAGTAACTGGACACAAATAAGTGTCCCAAACTCCCTTGTATTTATGTCTTATAGAACCCCAAAAATTTAAAAGCTTACAAACAATATCAAATCAAAATTCAAATTATATCTCTCCAGTACAATTCACGCTTGCACCAGATATGAGGAAATAAGAAAAGCAAATGTTTATGGTATAAAAACACATCTTCACTATTATTATTATTATTATGTATGACTCGGAAAAAACATGGCAAAATCTTATCCAAATACAGTAAATTCAACAAGATTACATCCAACAATGTTACTTAGCTCTCTACACCCGGTACTTGCGAACACGTCAAAAAGGGATATAGTCGACCATAGCCAGCAAGTCGGCAACTTTGCAGAAACAAAGTCGGTCATCTGTTCACAAGTCAACCTGTAATAACCATATGCTTTATTCTCCAAATGTCATTTGCAAGACACATAATCCAGAAACAAAGTCGGTCATCTATTCCCAATTTTTTTCCGAAGCTAGCGTAGAATCATGGCAAGAACACAGATTGTAAATTACTATGATCGATCTAGCATAAAGTGTGTTGCAAAAGAAATAAGCAAATTAAAAGTAAATAGTAAATATATTGATTGGACTAACATGTTATCATAGATAAAGTAAAAACAAATAACAATAATCTCAGTATCATAGTTTTTGAATAAAATAGGAAAACCAAGCAGGAAGAAATTAGCTCAAAACTACTAGAGAAACTATAAACACATGCAGATTTTGTAATGTAAAACGTAAATCATAATGCTCACAAACATATCCTAAAAGCAGATGGAAATTGTACCTGTATTCTGTTGCCAAGCTTTTCCTGATGAGTAGTATAGAAGAAAGAGAGTAGAAGCCCATTATCTCTGAGAGGAAAAGGACAACATTGGTTGAAGATCCACCCCCGACTCTTGAAACAACAAAAAAAAAAACTGAAGCAGAATCTCACATAATAATTTTCTGATGTTCTCCTAACAAGTAAAACTAAATTAAGCCACAATCAATATCTTAAAATAAACATTGTATCTACTTCACACGCATGTAGGGGAAATCAACGCATTAAGCTTTAACAATAAGATTGAAAATCCGTTCCTTTTTTAATCCAAACAGAGGCTTACTTCCGAAGGCATCGTTGAATTAAGAAACTATGCAGAATTAAAGAGACAACTCAGTTGTAGCTTTACCTCCCAACAAAAGGCAATAAAGTCTATAACTCCAAACTAGAATCACTCACGTAATCATTGAATTCCTCCAATGCAACCTGTGCATAGAAGAACACAAATTTAAGAGGCTAAGATAATAAAAATTATTAATTATAACTAACTACTTTTCAACATACCAAAGATAAAGGCCAAGCAACAGGCGCTCCAAGGGAGTCCCCAATTGTTTGTATGTGATCATAAGGTTTAAAGAGGCGCACATCTTTTCTCATTTGTGATTGAATGATCAACTCACACCATCCCGGCCCTAACTCCTCGCCATTTACTCTTATAGAATTCATATTACTAACATACCCAATTGCAACTATATCATTTATATCCTCCAAACTTTTTAAAACAACTCTAGAGTGGACCTGCATTTTACAATGTGTTTACGATTTGATAAATGGAGATATGTTTACTTTATACATACAAAAAATACTTTAATACCTCAATCCGCTTTGATTGTGACCTCGATGTAGATGGCCGGCAATTATTAGGAAATGTTTGGCGATTGGCTATAGATGCTGACAGAGCTTCATATTTTTCTTTATACTCCATAGCAAGTCTATAACTTGCATCACGACTTGGTTTTTTTCCATATATGTATGTTGGTGCCACTCCTGTACCATACATGCGCACATATCCATGCTTATCTGGTCCCATTACCTTTTCAAATGTGTCACCTAATTTATGAGTATAATCATTTTCACTCAAACTCGTTGGTTCTTGTTCTTCAAGCCTTTCCATTTGTTCCTACAACCAGTTTACGATATTATACAATATTATGAACTATTATTGGATTAAGTTTTTGTAACTATAACTAATATTGAACATTTGCGGAAGCATAAATAAAGTTACTTACTATTGCTTCAGTTATTACAGCACTTGTACGTGGACAATTTGCTCTATAGTAACATATTTTAAACAATTCATATCTTGTAGGATATCTGCCAAACTTCTTCTTCTGGACATAGAAATGACAATAAAGTATGTAATTTGTTAAAAAAATGAAATGTGTAGACACATATTTTTAAAAACTGAAAGAAAACTTACGAAAATTTCTTTTACTAGTGCATAGCTTTTCTTCCCCATGCGATGACGCAATTCCAATTGAGCACGAGCCTGTTTCTTCTTTTCACTTGTTTTCTAAGTTAATAAAAAATTTAATAAGAAAAACTTAAGAAAATATACTCCAGCCTATATCAACTATTATATATTTATACCTTAGTTTTAGCAGACATCCAATCTTCAATCAAACTCTTATACTGCTCATCTTCCACCCTTTCGGGTACGTCTTCTATTTGTTGTTGAATAGGTAGCATAGGGTCAAACTTCATGTTCTTCACAATATTCTTCCAACTCTTCCACTTTTTATTAATTGACTTCAAAATGTAACACTCATTTCCTGGTGGTAACTCAAATTTTGCCTAAAAGTTAAAGCAAAATATCGGTGGTAAGGCATCACAATATATATTAATCTCAAACAATAATTAACATGTAAGTTCACATAAAAAGATGAAAATATATTACTAAATAACCTTGACAATCTTTAACATTTCTTCTTTGTAAGTATAAGGCATCAATCTCCAATCTTTGTAATGAAGAGGGCAAAATCTTCCGTTTCTGGCAATTGTCCCTAAAAAGTGAGCTAGAGTACTAGTCCTTTCATCGTTTGGTTGGCCGAGGTTGTTGAATTTAATGGGTACACGTTGATCCATTGGCTGTCCCCAAACTTTTGGCATGCAAGTAGGCCCTCTTTTTCTTTTTTTTTCTAACTACATAACAAGAACAAATAAGTGAAGCTCTTCTTGTATTATATTAGTATCAATATCAATATCAATTCATTAGAAAAATGAAACAATACCTGGTTCTGGTTCGCTTGTAACAAGTTCAATTACAATGTCATCTGAATCATCATATAAATGTACACGAGGCTCACTTGAAGCTTTGCAAACAAAAAATATGTATGAGAAAGATAAAATATACTAAATAGAAAAATTAAAACAAAGTAGCAAAAGGTATAACCTAGTTGGGGTTGGGGTTGGGGTTGGGGTTGGGGATGCGGTTGTGGTTGTGGTTGTGGTTGTGGTTGTGGCTGACTTGTACCACGAGTAGACTCAAACGCCCGGGAATGATGATTAACTACTTTGGTTCTCTTGCGCTTGCTCGTTCTAGAGAGCATAATCTACAAGTAAATGGGTGTCAAATAGCGCCGACCAGTATGTTTTCAAAGGAACTTCCATGTGCATCATTTCTTTCACAACTTTCAGTCAACTCCTTGAAAATATTTGCAAATAGGTGATGTTACATGCAGTGGTATAAGCTCATTGTTTACTGGATAACAAAGCCTTATTACCCCATTTATGAATCATATTGAATCAAACTAAGTCTCCTCCATCCTAGGCAAATACAACATCAAGTAAATATACATTTAGTTCAATTAAATAACCACACAAAACGAATAAAACTATAAAGACATAAAGAAGATTCACTATCATCAATCTAGAACCAAAAGAAAGAAAAAGGAAAAACACTTGTTGCACAATTTTCAGATTCAATTCATTTTGAATGGATAGCAAAATCTGAATACCCCCATCAATGGACTACCTTTGACAGGAAATATAATCCAAGTTTCCCCATCCTAAGCTAAAAAAATAAAAATCAATTAAATATACAGTTTATCTATCAAGTAAACATACATACAAATGAATAAAACCAAAAGTACATAACTCACCAAAAACGAAAAACCCAAACCTCATAAACTACTTACCGATCTTAGTGGGATATCAGTAGAAGGCAAATTCCCAACATCCTCCCCTTCAAATTAACAACAAAAATATGTATGAGAGAAAGATAATGGAAATTATCTATAGAAAAGCTATAGCAACTATTAGAAAGTACAACATGACTGTGACAAACGTGTCCCAGATGTGGTAGAATCGATCGCTTGATGAGGTTGCTCAACTACAGTAATTTTGTCTTGCTTGTTACGAGGTCTTGTTGGAGGAGCATCTCTTGATTCTTTGCAACAAAATATATACATATAAGATATTTAGAGAAAAGAAAAAGTTGTGCATAAATATACAAAGAAAAAACAGTGATTAATACAACCTGGTGGTTCTTGCGATTGACTTGTACCATGAGTGGTGGAATTATATACTTGACGAGGCTGAACAACTACAGTGATTCCTTTCTGCTTGTCCCGGGGTCTCATTGGAGGAGCCTCTCTTGATTCTTTGCAACACAAAATACGCATATAAGGTATTTAAAAAAAGAAACAATATGCATAAATATTTAAGAGAAAAATAGTGATAAATACAACCTGGTTGTTGTTGTGGCTGGCTTGTACCATGTGCAGAATTGTTTACTCGATGTCGCTCAACTACCATGATACCGTTCTTCTTGGTAGAGGGTCTCATTAGAGGAGTCTCTCTTAATTCTTTGCAACAGAATTCATGTATTAGTTTCCACCTCTCCCATCTATCTTGTACAATTGTCATAATAAAATCAATTCTAGATTTGGAAACAGTAAAATCAACGATTTTACTTTAACTTGTAATTTGTAAGTGACTAAATATAATAGAAGCAATCTTCCCTAAATACTACATTTATCTTATTTTAAGCAAAAAATATAAAATCATAGAAGTGCTTAACATAAGCCTAAGCCTAAGATTAAGCCTGATTGTTACAAAGAAACTACTGATATTGAAAATGGGACTCCTGCATCAGCCACTGGAAACCAGAGCTAAAATGTTTATTCAGTCTACAGAAATGATTGATCCAAAAGATATAATTAGGATGCATTTGCAGACTCACGGACCTTAGTCACCTTAACCTTGGAACTTCTACAATTACTTATTTCAGAATCACTCATTAGAAAGCTCATTTAAACTAAATTGATAAGCATAACTTTGAGGCATATTTCCACCTTAAGCAAGACCAATGAACAGAAAACTAATGGCCAATAGGTGAAATGTCCTAGGCACACTTCTCAAATCATGTTAAAATAGATATATATACATATATAAATCTAAATCAGCTATATATAGTACTCCCTATCCCACTATGAAGTGGTCCAAAGGGTCAAAATCCAATATAAGCTCAAATTTACAAATAAATGACAGATATGGGATATTTATGCCACAGAACGATTGGACATGCTTTGTGGGTCAAACGGGCAAAAAAGGCAGCTTAAATACAGAAAAGGAAACTGAGAGCAAAGGGCAATAAAGAAATTCAGCAGCAACTACTAGCGGATGCATCAGATTCTGGAGCACACAGACAAAAAGTATCGATGCAGCTATTCAGAATAAGCTTATTCATCAGAAATTGGAGTCATAACTCAATCCAATGTAAGCTCAAATTTACAGAAAACTTCAAGTATAAGCTGAAATTACTAAAAGCAAAATTAATCATAATCTGAGTGCCACTGACAGAAAATCAAATAAATCTAACAATTATATTCATTCCAGTTTATTCCTTAGTGAAATGAAATAAGAAAAATCAATAATGATAAATGACCATTTCTTCTCCGTATATTCCATCTACCCATGATAATCTAACTAATAGCCCTAATGTAGATTCATAAGAGTTTCTTTAGTTTCCATTGCACCATATCTTCAAAGTACAATAAAATAAAAATAAACATTCAAAATGCAGCAATGTTAACCTTGTTGTATGAATCTTCTTTTATAGAACAAAGTACTTCCGCTGGTTTAGCTTTCAGATGACCTCCAAAAGCCAGGCCTCTTTGATTTCTCCTTCAATCGGCATCCAATTGATGTAGATTCAGATAGTTTGGATCTGAATTAGCTCAATATACTGATGGCGACAGGATAATGGTGGAGATTTTCAGAGATCGAATAGGAATTTGAGATCGATTTTGGTAGTTTAGATCTGAATTAGCTCAATATACTAATAGAGAGGATAATGGTGGAGATTTTCAGAGATTGAATAGGAATTTGAGATCGATTCTCGTGTGTGTGAAATTCCAGAGATGGATTTCGTGTGAGAGAGAAGTGAGATGTCGGAGATTTCGATCGTGTGAGCATGAGAGAGAGAGAGAGTGTGCAGAGACGAGAATGGCTGGGAATTGGGAAGGTGAATGGGTAAAGGTGATTGAAAAATAAGAGAAGTATTTGTAATTAATATTATGTTTATATTTATATTGACTGTATTTCCTAGTATTTAGAAAAGGAACTTTACGAAAGTGTCCCGAAATTTAATTTTCTAGACACTTAAAATAAGTGCTTTAAATTTAAGTGTCCCAATATACATTTTTTGTTGTAGTGTCCCCTATGGTGGATCCTAGTGGGATTTTAGCCTTTGGCTAAAATGGAACCGAGGATGGTGCTTCGCACCATCTGAGCCCGGGCCCGCACATGTCGCATTGATTCACTTTAGAGGCGCACTTTGCACGTACGCGTCGTCGCGAGGAGCTGGAGGAGCCTTAAAGTTTTGGCCAGGTGGTCCAGACGAATGGCTCGCGGGTTCGTGGCGGTTCCAGTCAGGCGGTGCGGTGACGTGGAACGGGTCCAGTCAGGAACCGGGTCGAACCGGACGGTTGGGCGGCTCGGACCGGTCAGACCGGATCGGACGGTGGGTCGAACCGGGTCGGCGGCTCGGACCAGTCGAACCGGACCGGACTGGGGCTGTGGGTCAAACCGGGTCGAACCGACCCGCCAGCAAGCCGGGCGGGTCGGACTCCGTCGCCCGCCAGGGCGCGGGTCAGCCTGCGGGTGCGACCGCCCAGCGAACTGGTGGGTTCAGTCCAAAGGGTGCAACCAAGGGGTGAAGAGGTGTCTTTCCAAAAAGGCACCACAACTCTTCAACATATATAAATAGGCCACTCCACATTTCATTTCATTGATTCAAATTCACAAGTTTTTTTTGAGATTCAAAAGCTTTCTAAATTCTGCATTAGTAAAGTCCGAAAGTTCCAAATATCCGAGTACGTTCGCCGATAACTTCCGACTCGTAGTGCAGCGGTCTGAAGTTTTAAAGTCGTTGTATCTTGTAGGCGTTTTGCTACTAAACGTATTGCACCAGAGTACGTGGCAATTTCGTCTTACGGATATAGAGTCAAACTCTAGCCTCGACTTTGTCTGCATTTTTTCATCTTCGTCTATACATTCACATACCGAAAATATAACATATATTTTATTGAAATTTGAACCCCTAAATCTACTGAGGAAACCCTTAAGTAAACACACATCTGCATGTTTATGAGTGTATACCTTTTTATATATTCTAGCTTGTGTTTTGCCTAAATTATTTTATTGGCAGCTTAGAGTTGTCAGATCTTCATTATCGAGTACTATAGAACACAGGATGCATTAATTCAGACTGTGAACAAACCAGTTTTTGCAAATGAAATCATGTTGTTGTATTTTATTATTAATTAATAATATCTATTGTTAAACTTAAATAATATAATTAAATAATAGAGGGGGAAAACAAAAAATGAGTTGAAGGATAAACCGGTCCTATTCTGTTTTAAGAGAAGAGATGCATCAATTTCATCAAAAAATAGGTAAGTAATGTTAAGGACCAACAACTCTGTGGTTCGGATCTTTTGGGTAATGGGTCATATCTTCATTTTCAATCTATATAACTTTGACTATAATTGTCATGAATCAATATAAAATAATAAGGCTAAAAAATTAAAATTCTAAGTTTAGGTCATTTAGCAGCTTATTATATTAAATTTTAAAGTTCGTTATTTATCATATCAAATTTATAAATTTTGGCAACTCGATATAGTTGACTAGACATATCACCATTTGTACTTTTTTATATATTTTCAGTTTTTTTTCTTACTTTTATATTTCTAAAGAAACTAAAATATAGAAAAATAATTTATAAAAATATAAAAAAGAATTTAATAAAGAAAAAAAAAATTAAAAAAACACTCACATCTACACTACCCTCACCATCCCCACCACCCCCATTTCACCATCCACCTCTATCCCCTACCCCCGGCCCAGGGTTTAATTTTATTCTTATTTTTCACTTTTTATTTAACATCACTCCACCCCCCACTCAACTTTCCCCTGCGGTTAATTTTTTTTTTGATTTCTTTTTAAGTTTTTTTCCTTAATGCTCACCCATAATCCACCATCACCAACCCCTTTCTGTTCATTTTTCTTTTTTCAATTTTTCTGTTTCTAAGTGATTTCACACACGCATTCCTCACTTCTGAAAAATAAAATAAAATAAATCGAAAAAATTAGAATGGGAAAGTGGGGGCATGGGATAGTTAAAAAGAGCTAGGAAAGAAATCTAGTCGGGGGATGCGGGTATTTAAATCTTTTTTTTATTAAAATTAACTTTATAATTTTTTTAAATTATATTATATTTTTCAGATGATATAAAATAGGAAAAAAATGGAAATATTAAAATAAACAGGCATTTGCCTATTACATGACATTTCCATCCACTTTTTTAACGGTTTGGCCAAAAGAACTACTGTTGGACTAAAAGGGCCTATAACAAGTAGGAGTCGGCAAAATTCGGTTTAAACGGAATTAACCGACCGATCCGAACCAAAATAATTGTTTTCAGAATTTTTGGTTAATTCGGTTATGTTCGGTTTTATAAAAAAAATTACCAAAACAACCGAATCAAATCAAAATTCATGATCTTTTATATTTTATTATATTTTTATACTTATATATATTAATATATGTGGAAATCTATTTCTTTATATAAATTTATAGTGACTATTGTGTGTGACGGTCTCACGTGTGACGAAATACATTTTTACAGAAAAAGGTGATAATTTTATTGGAAAAAGTGATACTTTTACAAATAAAAGTGATACTTTTTTTAGTTAAAAAAGTGGTACTTTTACAAATAAAAGTGATATTTTTGCTACAAAAAAGTAATATTTTTTTTCCGTCACACGGTGTGACGGTCTTGTACAAGTTTTTGTCAATTTATATACACACTAGAATTTAGGTAAATGATTCTTTTTATGCAAATGAATGAATATAGGTTTATTTTTTTATATAAGTATATATATATATATATATATATATATATATATATATGTGGAAATTTATTTTCTTTTTGCTAATTTTTTATGTAGATGAATGAATTTTATATAGATTTTTTGTACTAACTAGTAATATACCCGTGCGATGTATAATTTATAAATATAGTAATGGATATATAAATTAAAGTTATATATATGTTTATTATTAAAAAATATAATAATAGTAATAGTAATAGTAGTAGTAGTAGTAGTAATAATAATAATAATAATAATAATAATAATAATAATAATAATAATAATAATAATAATAATAATAATAATAATAATAATAATAATAATAATAATAATAATAATAATAATAATAATAATAATAAAAAAGAAGAAGAAGAAGTGTGTGAATTATTTAAATAAATAGTACTCCCTCCGTCCCACTTAAATTTGCATACTTTCATTTTCGGTCCGTCTCACTTAACTTTGCACACCCTTAAAAAGGAAATTTCTCTCACAATCTACACCCTCAAAATCTCCACCTTTGAAAAAGTCAGATTTTCCAAAATCTGTTTTTTTCTTAAAATCTGTGTCGAGTCAACCGTGCAAAATTAGCTGAAATGGAGGGAGTATATTATAATACATAATAATGTTTAAGGAATAAAAGCAAACAATATAGACAATTTAAATACTAATAATAAGATTTAATAATATAAACAATATATTATAACAAAAAAAATCAATATATTTAAATATTTTGAAAATATTTCTTATTAAAAATATACTTTAAAAATAAAAAATAATATTATTGTAAAATAAAATCCCATTAAATAAAAGCAAATCACCAACAAATCGGCAATTATATCCTAAATAATATTAGTACTAATAATTTTTCCAAACATTAAGAAACAATATATCATTATATATTATTTTTAAAAAGGTAGTACATAATGTAATATTTTAAAATAAACATAATATTAGAGAGTCATACGAAATAAGGAATTTAACATTTTTTAACTAAATAAAATACTCGATGTAGAATTATTTTGTGTTGATAAAATTACAGTGATAAAATTATTCATTTTTTTAATTTCTCATTTATTTACGGGCATATTTAATATGATTAATACCAATTAATACCCAACATATACGAATATTTTCTTAATAGTATTTGCATAATTCACGTAAAATGTAAAATTGTGTCTGTTCTTTTAATTTATTATTTATATATAATTTTGTAATTTCTAATTTCATAGTAACATATTGTATTCATGAAAATACGGATAATTGTTAAAATAATGAATTTGTCTAGTAAAATAAATTTTAATTATATTTTAAAGTGTATGTTTGAAATAATCGACAATAATCCATATAGACAAATAGATAATTATACGCTCTCTAGGCTTAAAATATTATTTTTAAATAAAGAACATAATTCAGAAGCAATATAGAATGTCGATTTGATAGGAATATAGTCTAAGACATTCTAATAAACAACAACACTTATTAAGAATTATAATTATGAGATTGTTCCATTAAATTAACATAATAAATAGTATCAAATCATAATATTCAAATACCATTTAAATTAAGGGTTAAAAAAATTCCAGCCTAAACTATGGCTAAATTATCAATTTGGTTCCTAAACGTTTTTTTACTATCACTTCAGTCCCTAAACGACACAAAACGGTCATTTGCAATCCATCAGTGACTTTCTGGTCAAAAGTATATTATGTGTCCAGCATGTGATACAAATGATATTCTTCAATGATACTTCAGTGCATGAACTACACGAAACTGTCACTTTGCAACTCGTCAATTTAAATGGTTTACAAATATTTTTTAGAATTGCGGGATCTTATGAAATCTTTTTGAATAGGCGAGGAACCTTAATAAATATTCGTGGATAATTGAAGGATTAAAATATGCATTTTGCCTCGAAATAGTTATTGGGTGGAAAACTGAAAAAGAGAAAGAAAAAAGAAAAAATAACAAATTGATTAACAAATCAATTGAATAATTTCACTATCATTTCAATCGATATTAATGTAAACTGGATTCGTGATATTTTTGCTGATTTAATTTTAACATAATATTTCAAACAATTCAAAAGTATTTAGATACCAGAAAGTAAAGTGAACTAATAACCTTATTTTTCCCCAGAATATATATTTTTTCTTGAATAACATCATTTTTTGTTATGATATTTAAACATCAAAACATGTAACGGTTAAGCTAATAGAAGTTGTTTATGTCAAAATTAAGCACCATTTTTTATATATTTGATTATCAATGTTTTACTAATTTTATTTACCAAACACAATACAAATTGTCAGTCACAATAAATACATATGTCTAATATACAAATAATCACATATTAAAAAGTTACATTTTGTTAATATAATATTTAATTTTAATATATGCAACATGGTGTTTGATCAAAGATCGTGAAAAGAAGACTAATCTTATAAATTTTGAAATGGACTAAGAAAAAATATATTATGTTTTTAAGAAATTAAAAACGCTTTCCTAAATAAATAAATAAACCAATTTATACTGTCAATTTTAATCGTCTAAGGAACAACTGCCGAGAGAGCTACTTCGCCATATATGGGGCGATGTGTTACACACACTAATCACTTTTATGTTGTCCATAATTTTTTTTCTTGATTAACCTCACATTTTTTTTGTATAAAAACATATCACAATTAGCCTAACAAAAAAATATTTAATATCGTAAATTTTAAAGATACATAAAAAATAATAAAAATAGAAGTATATTTATTTTATTATTAAATTTATTTGTAATTAGTCACAATATAAAATGCACAGTTTCTCCAAAACAAATACAAAGTCTAACTCAAGTAACAATCAACGTAAATTGTATTTTTCTAATATGATTTATCCTTTAATTATACTCAACTGAGTATCAAATTAAAAATCACAAAAAGACAATTAATATGAGAAATTATAAGCAAATTATGAACAAAAATAAATAAACATATTAAGAAATCGGAAAAAAAAATTATAGTAATGGATAATAATTAATAGTTGCGACATTTTTATTATCTATGCAAAGTTCGCCAAGAATTCGTCTACTACATGAGGTAGTCTTACACGCTCCATTATTTTTCTAGCAAATTTCCCAAAAAAGATTAAAAAAAAAAAAAAAAGTTCCAATATATGACAACATATAGAAAAAATGAAATATGTCATTTTGCTAAATATTGATAGCTCCAATGAATTATACATTAATATTTGACATGTATATGGAAGATTAATAACTTTTCATATATATATATATATATATATATATATATATATATATATATATATGTTAATTTTTAAAAAATTATATTAATTAAATTTATGATATTGAAGAAAATTATATTAATCAAACAAATATATAGTAAAATCAATATCTCGAATTCAACCCAAAAAATTAACCAACAAAAACTCACATTTTTCGATCACAATTTTTATTAATATAAATAGTTGTTTTGTTTTCAGTAATAGAGTCCTCATTTATAAAAGGAACATATTCATTAGTATATATATCTCTTGATTATTGTGGTTGGTGTTAATTTATATCTATGGCAGAAATCAAGAAGTTATTTATGGCTATCAATATATAGGTCAAAAATTAACTTAAATATATATATTTTACTATAATTCAACTCACAATCTATGAAAATTTTAACATTTCTATTTATAAACGGGTGTACTTTTATATTAAGTAGGATGGATAATGAGAAAATTTTGAGAAAAAAAAATTTCGGTTCAACCGAAATCCAAACCGACCAACCGAATTAATTCGGTTGTAGTTCAGTTTTTAAAATAATGGATTAATTTTCGATTTAGATTTTTAATTCGGTTTGGATTCGAATTCACTAATAATATTCAGTTTGGTTACCAAACTGAATTTGAATTTTGTTCAACCCTAAAAACAGGGGCAAAATCGATTTTTCCCCACGTAAATTATAAGTGAATCAAGTGTATTTTCACATACTTTTATACTATTTTTGTTATGACCTTAAAGTACATAAAAATACTAGTGCAAGTGGGTCACTTGCATCTTTTTCCACAATCTACTTTGCCCTTAATAACTCACGCACAAGACACGTTTGTACATTCCGGCGAGAATGGTGCGTGTAAGGAGAACTTTACTAATATGCCAAATTCATGGAGTTGGTATGCTAAACGACAAAGTTTACAAAAATAATTCAACATAATTCTTCTAAAACATACTGAGTTAACAAAATTCATGAACTTTATATGGTAAATGACTAACTTTAAAACATAATACAGTAAGTTGTTAAATGACCTAAACTTGGGGTGGATTTTAATTTTTTACCCAAATAACAAATCAGGACCTCTTAATTTGATTATTGGTCTTAGCTTCTGAATACAATTGAGTGAGTCTTGTTTGTGACTCCGAATACAATAACCACACACATATATACATGACTCTGAATCATGGTTACAGCAGGCGGAAAGTGGAGGCGGAGTGGTATGGGGCCACCTAAATAAGGCCTAGAGAATTCCTCATTTTTTTAAAATTTAATTTTTACATATCTAAATTATAGGTTTATATTTAGGGGTGGGCATTGGGTCGGGTATGTCGGGTTCGGATAATTCGGATCGGGTACCCGAAATTTTGGGTAGCAAAATTTGATATCCGAATCCGATCCAAAATATACGTGTACCCAAATCTTTCGGGTACCCGAATTTAGAACAACAACTACTGGTACATTTTTCAAAGCACCAATAATAATCCTGGTCTTAAGTTGATACTAATATAACATAGGTTGATTACAATTTCACCATACAAAAATCCAAATTATGCTCAAGCAGACACCTATAAAATCAGAAAAAGGTTGATTACATGTTTCATAAGTAAAGTTAAAGTTACAACACACCATCACTTTTCCTAGAAACAAAAAAGGATACAAGTTTTAAAATTGAAAATTGAGCACCAGGAAACACAAGCGACTAAATATGTTACTGATGGTGCTTTGAGAGATTGAAGTTAAAAGATGAGGTTTATGCACATTCTACTCTTGTGTATCAACGTCGACAAAGTACCAATATATCAAACCAAACTGAATTGATGCATAACCAAAGTCCAAACAACAAGTATACCAAATTAAGTCTCTAAAGTCTTCTTATATTAAACCGAATAATACATAACCAAAGTCTAAAATACCAACACACTAAAATAAACAAATAAAACACATATCATCCCATTACATTTCAAATTATCAAAAAACAACGATCCAATGTCAATGTATCAAACATCAACTATTGTGTGATCGATCCCCAACTTCACTAACTCTATAAACAAGGATTGTAAGAGTTATAACAATGAGTCATAATATATAAAGTAAATGTATACACCAATAATAAGTAACTTGAGAAGGAAAAATATACCTTTCTCAAGAGTTTCAAGCTCACCCAAGTCCTCCTCCACGTTTATAGAAGTGGTATCCGAACGAAGCCAATTTTGAGCACAAATTAGGGCTTGAACAATTTTGGTTGACAAAGAACTCCTAAATGCATCAAGAATCCTGCCACCGGTACTGAATGTTGACTCTGAAACTACTGTTGAGACCGGAACTGCAAATACATCCCGAGCTATCTTGGAGAGAATCGGATATCTGGGGGAATTGTCTTTCCACCATTTTAATACATCAAACACTTGGATATCATCCTCATAATCCTCACTCAGATACTTATCCAATTCAGTTTTCACATGCTCATTTCTTCCTCCACTCTTGAACTTCTTAAAGTTGATCTTTTAACAATGTTCTAGATGGAAATTGAGAGGTATCAATGTTATGGCCCGAAGAAGTTGAACTTGAAGAGTAGGCTGCTAGACTTTCTGGAGCTCCATAAATTCTCTTGTATGTATCAAACAACTCTTGCATGTCATTCTTTACTTTGTTTTTCACCATGACACATTTTGAATAATCATCATACAATTTATCAAAAGAAAATTCTATGAATTCCAACTTGTGTCGTGGATCAAGAATCACGAAAAAGTATAAAATCATGTTCATCTTTTCAATCGATCTCTAATATTTCTCAAATTTCTCTTTCATTTTTCTCGACATCACACTCAATTTAAAGTCCACACCATCCACCCACTCCTTTAGAAGCATCTCTACCCCACTTATTTCATGAAACACATTATTAGATGTGATAAACAGAGACCCAGAAATACTCAATGTAAGCTTATAAAAATGCTCCAAAATTTTCAATAATAACTTAGCCCTCTCCCAATCATAACTCCCAGGAACCCCATCATATGGAGGCTTTGAGAGTTCACTTTTATAACCAAGAGCCACATCCTCATAAGCCTCAAATGCGCTCCTAAGGCATACTGCTGACTCCAACATCAAGTAGGTGGAATTCCACCTAGTAGGTACAACCAAACACAACAATTTATTTGTATCTAGTTTTTCAAGTCCAATACATTCAATAAACTTCTTGTACCTAGGTGGAGAGTTTCGAATATACCTTATTGCTCATCTGATACGAGATATAGTTGAATGCTCATATTTATTTTTCAACCCATCCTGCACAATAAGATTCACAATATGTGCAATACACTTCATGTGTACATACTTGCCACCCAAAAGATTAGTGCCCCAATTATCAAATTTCTTTTTAAAGTATGCAATTGCACCGTCATTTGAGGAAGCATTATCAACTGTGACAGTGAAGATTTTATCAATCCCCCAATCAAGCAAACATTTCTCAATTCCCTTCCCCACCTCTTCATTTTTATGGCTAGAAATCGGGCAAAAGTTCAGAATTCTCTTTTGTAACTGTTGGATTTGTATACTGAAAGCAAAACTTGTTATATACAATGTTTCCAGTTATTCACTGTTTATCTCCTATCTGATTATATTTGCATTTTCACTATGTATGTGTCCCCATATCTCTTGCAAATAAGTAGATCCTATGGTGTGTTGAAGATCACAGAAGATCATATGATTGGTTAAACTTAAAGAGATATAAAATGTAAATCACAGCTTAGACAACTTGAGGACGAGTTGTTGGTTTAAGCTGCAGTATTAAGTAGAAATAGTTTATCTTGACTATTTACTTATACTGGTACGTATTTACGTATTGATAGGATCACAGTGAGATATGTTTTTTCTGCCTGACCTTAGTGAAGAACTAGAGATCTCGGTGACTTATAATAATCTAAAGCCTAAATAAGATTACAGTTATGAATGCTTGTTTGTGTGTCACTTTGATTTACTATGGGCAAGAGTTAAGATATAACTTTTATACGATGTATTTTGGGTGACAGCAACTTGCATATAATAATTGGTAATTTGTATTTAAGTAACCGTATCCGTTTAGGATGATGATATCCCCTTAAGGAGCTCAAAAGGTTTATTGTACTAAACTCTGCAGGTTGATTAAGTTCAGATACAATAATAAGGTTGAGTGGTACTACTTAAGGAATAAATAAGGAATTAATTGATTTAAGATGTCAGAGGCTATAATTAATTAATGGATATTCGATATCTTAAATACGGGGATTAATTAAGTCTAATTCAAGCCCCGACTCAACTCGGGAATAAAGGGGTAAGTCAGTATTAATTCTCTAGTGGAATGAATTAATATTTATGAATTAATTATGTTCTGGGCTGAACAAGGAAGAATTAATTCATAGTTAGGCCCATCTTTATTTCTTGTATTTGATCTTTGGACTGACCTATATAGACTCCTAGTCCAAGTAGGAATAGAGAATTAAATTCCTAATAAGGAATTAAACTACCAGGCTTGGCCCACACTCAACCATGTATTATAAATACATGGTCTCTCATTCTGTGAAAAAGAAGAATTAACATTCAAAAAGATCACTGAATAGAGAAAAAGAGAGAGTAGGCGGCGGCGGTTTAAGGTTTTCTTTCCCACTTGGAATTCTTCAAAGTTCGTCGTCCATCCGGCGTTGAGGATTGAGTAGGGGATACAGTCCAGAAGGTTAAGACGGGAGTCAGAAATCATTCAATCTCTTGTGTAAATAACTATCAGGTCGAATCCCTTAACTCCTATGTGTTATATGCGCATGTTAGGGTTTATATAAATTTATAGATCCATCTCTAGGGTTAATTAATAAAGATACAAATTATGACAACCAAGAAGGGTCCTAGGGAAAGAGATTAATTATATTACTTTCTACAAGAGTATTATAATAGAGATAACTCCTACAACTGGTATCAGAGCAAGGTCTGTCTTCTTGGATCTGTCTGATATAATTTGTTTATTGATTATAAATGTGCGCTGTGTATGTTTAATTTTTTTCGTTCTTCGTGGCCTGTCTTACGTCATGTTTGTTGGCGTTGGGTTGTTTTTACCACGAAAAAGTCCGTGGTTAGAATAGGTTCATTTTTACTTGTATTTTGTTGAAATGTCTGTAAAAGTCGAAGAACGAACACGAAGAACACGAAAAACGCGAAGAACCCGGCAGCAGGCAGCCAGCGCCCGGCGCTCGGCAGCAGCAGTGGCCCCGGCGCCCAGCGCTCGGCGGCAGCAGGCCCCGTTGCCCGGCGCTCGGCCACAGCAGGCCCCGGCGCCCGGCGCTCGGCAGCAGCAGGCCCCGTCGCCCGGCACTCGGCAGCAGCCCCGTCGCCCGGCGGCCGGCAGCAGCAGCCCCGGCGGCCGGCTCCCGGCAGCAGCTGGCCCCGGCGGCCGACAGATTGCGGTTGGAGGGGTAGTGGCGGCTAGGGTTTGCAAACTCTAGCAGATCGTTGCCATGCACGGGCCTGGGCATGCACGAGGCGCTGGGCTTCGGCCCAGCAGGCCCCGATGGCTCTAGACGGCTCGGCACCCTCGGCCGTGGCGTGGGCGTGGGCTAAGGTTTCGGCCCGACAGTCCATTGGCCCATGCAGCCTGTTTACTAGCCCAGTGTATTTTTCGTTTTAACCCGGTCCGTACCCGAGTATGCGAGGCCCGACGTGAAGGCCCAAGAGACTTGAAGATTTGTATTTCCTAAATTATTGTAATAGTTTAGGATTTAATTTTTCCATGTTGAGCCACGAAGAATGATTTTTATTTATTTTTATCGTTCTTTATTGCTCAATGGATGAATGATATTTATTATCATGTTTATTATGTCTACGTGATTTATTAATTGCGCTTAGACTAGCATGCTAGGACCTTCTCGTATATTAGCATATTTAAATTCTTCGAGCATGCTTTATTTGTTGTGCCTAGTTTTTATTTATGGTTAGGATTACTTGTTGTTGCATGGACAAACCTTTTGAAGTAAAAGACTAAGCAAAACCCGACAATTTTAATTTCTAAAAATAGTCAAAAGACCTCCACAACCGGTCTCTAGGCAAAATAAATAATAAATTTAGTAAACGTCCACACGCGTGGCTTGCTCACATTTATTATTTATAAGTTTGCTAGCTGGGACTTCTAAATAAATCATTTAATTCCAAAAGAAAAGTGGGAGTTACACGCGTAAACGTCCACACGCGTGGCTTATACGTATGATTTTCACAAGTTCTCTAGATAGTTGGAAACAAATGGGATAACGAAGGTTAAATAAATTGGAAGCGACGTAGTCTACGAAAGTGTGTCAAATCCAAGAATTTGTTTACAAGTGTTAGGAAGTGGTCACTGCTTAGATATTAATTTTAAGTACAACTCCCCGCGGAGTCAATTCTTAAAAATAATATGGTCTAGTATAAAAGCCCAATTATTAATTTCATTTGTCAAAAGGTTAGGTTAACATGGATTGAAATTAAAATAACTAGGTATTTTAGTCTGATTAAGGGATTTACATATAAACATCCACCCGCGTGGCTTATATGTAAATCTCTTGGGCTATTAGAGGATTCAATCAATATTGTTTTATCAAAAGGTTACAATATTGTTGATTCAAATTATATGTGATTGTGCTCTTACATGTTTATTGTTTAATATTTTCAGATATGTCGTTATCGTCTGTTATAAATATTATCGCACAACACCCCTTAACCGGTCCTAATTATAAAGAATGGAAACGTAATCTCGAGTATATTCTTATCGCTGAGGAACACTATTTCGCGTTAGTTACTCCTCGTCCGGATCCCTTTACTGCACAATCCACTGATGAGGAGCGGGCAAAGCATGACTGGTGGCACAAGTCTAATAAAGTGGCCAAGTGCTACATTATGGACACTATGTCGTCTGCCTTGCAGCTCCAGCATCAGGACATGGACGATGCTGCCAACATCATGTTGAACCTTCAAGAGGTGTATGGGGAGTCGGATAGAGCTGCTCGATTTGACTTAATGAGGCAAATCATGGAAAGTCGGATGACCGAGGGCAGCTCAGTGCATAATCATGTCATGCACATGATTAATCTCATGGACAAGCTTGACTTGATAGGAGGAGGTATCGACGGCGAAGCCAAGGTCGATATCATTCTCAACACTCTTCCCAAATCCTTTGAGAACTTCCGTCTCAATGCTGTTATGGCCAAGAAAGACTATACTCTTAACGAGTTGCTTAATGACCTAGTTACAGCAGAGGGGGTGATGGGAAAGCATGCACAGGCTTTGGTCACTGCCAATGGGCCCACTGTTCCACCGAAAGGTAAGAACAAGAAAAAGAGGCGAAAGGGCAAGGCCAAGGCAAATAGTGGGAGTAACGGAGGGGGTCCTAGTGGTGGAGTAAAGAAACCTAAGGGAAAGTGTTTCAAATGCGGTAAGACTGGGCATTGGAAGAAAGATTGTCCAATGCTAAAGGCAAAGGACCAAGGTACGCCATTAGCTTTAGTAACTGAAACATGTTTAGCCGTTGTTTCTGCCCATTCGTGGGTAGTGGATACAGGTGCGACTGATCATGTTTGTTACACCTTGCAGGGCTTCCAGCCAACAAGGCAGCTTAGGAATGGCGAGATCATCATCTCCATGGGCAATGCAGCAAGAGTCGCAGCAGTTGCAATTGGAGATTTTTCTTTATGCTTTAATGACATTATTTTAGTTTTAAGAGATGTTTTTGTTTGTGCCGAGTTTTCGGCGTAATTTAATTTCTGTTTTGAAACTTTATTGTGATGGATGTTCAGTTGTTTTCGGTAGAAATGTTTCTATCATGAGAAATAACATAGTTATCTGCACTGGTGTTTTGAACAATTCTCTTTATACTATAACTTGTCTGCATAATACCCAAAACTTCGTTGCATCAACATCATCGAACCCAAGGAAAAGGAAATTATCTTCTCAAGAGGATCAAACACATCTTTGGCACCTAAGACTAGGTCACATCAGTCTGAACCGGATCCAAAGACTAGTGTCTGATGGAATGTTGGATTTGTTCCAACCAATTCAGACTAGAGTCTGCGAATCCTGTCTAGAGGGAAAGATGTCGACAAGGCCTTTCAAGGCAAAAGGGAATAGGGCCAAAGAGGTATTAGAACTGATCCATTCTGACTTATGTGGACCAATGTCCACCCAAGCTCGTGGAGGGTATGAGTACTTTGTCACATTCATTGACGATTACTCAAGATACGGGTACGTTAATCTACTTCGCCGCAAGTCTGAATGCTTAGAGAAATTCAAAGAGTTTCAGGCAGAAGTGGAGAAGAAGCTAGATAAAAGTATAAAGTCATTGCGATCTGATCGCGGTGGCGAATACCTCAGCAACGAGTTCCAAAGGTACTTGTCAGAAGTTGGGATAACATCCCAATTTACTACACCAGGTACTCCCCAACAGAATGGTGTAGCAGAGAGAAGAAATCGAACTTTACTTGAGATGGTCAGATCTATGATGAGTTATGCATCTTTGCCCATTTCGTTCTGGGGATATGCCTTAGAAACAGCTTCTTATATGCTAAACCTAGTACCATCCAAATTGGTACCCAAGACCCCTATCGAGTTATGGTCAGGGCGCAAGCCTAGCTTGAACCATATAAGGATTTGGGGTAGTCCAGCACACGTGATGAACAAGGATGCTGGTAAGTTGGAATCTAGGTCTGAGGTAAGAATGTTTATAGGGTATCCAAAAGGAACGAAATGTGATTATTTCTATAGTCCTAAGGATCAGAAGGTCGTTATTAGCACTAACGCCCGATTCTTAGAAGAGGACTACATGATTAATCACAAGTCCAGAACCGATATTATCCTTCAAAAACTCGAAGGGAATGTCATTACGATTCCAATTCCACAGTCACAAGTGCAAGAGGCAATAATACCAAGTACTGCACAACCCGTTGACATAGGTGCCTACACAGCCTCGACATAGTGGGAGGGTTGTTCGTCAGCCTGATCGGTTCATGTTTGTGGGAGAATCTTCGGATTTGATCCCAGGAGACGGACATGCCGATCTCGATCCTTAGACTTATGCCGAGGCAGTAAATGACGAAGATGCAAAAGAATGACGTCGTGCTATGGATTCAGAATATGAGTCCATAACTGCTATGGATGTATACGAGAAAACTGAACTGCCAGATGGCTGTAAAGCTATAGGCAGTAAGTGGGTATAAGAGAGAAAGAGAGAAGGGGATGGAGAGGTTACAGCCTTTAAGGCCAGGCTAGTGGCAAAAGGGTATACCCAGGTGGAGGGTAAAGATTATGACGAAACCTTTTCACCAGTAGCCATGCTCAAGTCCATTCGGATCCTTCTCACCATAGCAGCTCATTTAGATCTTGAGGCTTGGCAAATGGATGTCAAGATCGCTTTCTTAAACGGTTACCTTGAAGAAAGTAGGGACATCTATATGCAGCAACCAGAAGATTATGTGAGGCAAGGCGAAAAGCATTTGTTCTGGAAGCTCAAGAAGTCCATTTATGGACTCAAGCAAGCTTCTACGTCATGGAACTTACGTTTTGACGAGGTGATTAAATCCTATGGATTTACCCAAAGTGAAAACGAAATTTGTGTGTATCACATAGATGTCAACGGAGATAAAGTATTTCTTGCACTTTATGTAGATGATATTCTCCTAGTTGGTAACAATGTGGAGGTATTATCAGACATAAAGAGATGGTTATCCAAACAGTTTCAGATGAAGGACTTAGGAGAGGCAGCTTACATCCTTGGGATCAAAGTTATAAGGGATCGCAAGAAAAGGATGTTGAGCTTATCTCAAGCGGCCTACATTGATACTGTGATTGCTCGTTTTAGCATGCAAACCGCCAAGAAAGGATTTATACTTTTCAGACATGGCGTTCCACTTTCTAAGGAGATGTGTCCTAAGACACCAAAGGAGAAAGAGGAAATGAGACAGGTACCCTACGCTTCCGCAGTGGGAAGTCTTATGTATGCAATGCTATGCACGAGACCTGATATCTGCTATGCAGTCGGCACAGTGGCAAGATATCAGTCTAACCCTGGACAGGCGCATTGGACTGCGGTAAAACATGTACTCAAGTACCTGAAAAGGACTAGAGATTACAGGCCAGTTTACCAGGCAGACAGTCTAAATCCCTTGGGTTATACGGATTCGGATTTCTAGGCAGACCGGGATGAGAAGAGATCTACCTCAGGCTATGTGTTTACCTTGGGAGGAGGAGTCGTTTCATGGAGGAGTGCAAACCAGCGATGCATTGCAAACTCCACTATGGAAGCCGAATATGTAGCCGCATCAGAGGTTGCTAAGGAATAAGTATGGCTCCGGAATTACCACTTGGATCTAGGCATGATACATAGTTTGCCTAAGAGTATCACAATCTATTGTGACAACTCAGGTGCAGTGGCAAACTCAAAGGAACCCAGGACCCACAAGGCGACAAAACACATAGAGAGAAAGTACCACATAATACGAGAAATCGTAAAACGAGGAAATGTACGGATAGAGAAGATTTGTACGACAGAGAATTTAGCTGATCCATTCACGAAGAGCTTACCGCAGAAAGTCTATGACAAGCATGTTCAGGGACTAGGACTGCGATTGATGCCACCCACTTAGGAAACTTTCAGTATAAGTGGGAGAATGTAATAGCTAGATAGTTAGACACCGAGTATACTAAAAGTTTGCTTCAGTATAAGTGGGAGATTGTTGGATTTGTATACTGAAAGCAAAACTTTTTATATACAATGTTTCCAGTTATTCACTGTTTATCTCCTATCTGATTATATTTGCATTTTCACTATGTATGTGTCCCCATATCTCTTGCAAATAAGTAGATCCTATGGTGTGTTGAAGATCACAGAAGATCATATGATTGGTTAAACTTAAAGAGATATAAAATGTAAATCACAGTTTAGACAACTTGAGGACGAGTTGTTGGTTTAGGCTGCAGTATTAAGTAGAAATAGTTTATCTTGACTATTTACTTATACTGGTACGTATTTACGTATTGATAGGATCACAGTGAGATATGTTTTTCTGCCTGACCTTAGTGAAGAACTAGAGATCTCGGTGACTTATAATAATCTAAAGCCTAAATAAGATTACAGTTATGAATGCTTGTTTGTGTGTCACTTTGATTTACTATGGGCAAGAGTTAAGATATAACTTTTATACTATGTATTTTGGGTGACAGCAACTTGCATATAATAATTGGTAATTTGTATTTTAAGTAACCGTATCCGTTTAGGATGATGATATCCCCTTAAGGAGCTCAAAAGGTTTATTGTACTAAACCCTGCAGGTTGATTAAGTTCAGGTACAATAATAAGGTTGAGTGGTACTACTTAAGGAATAAATAAGAAATTAATTGATTTAAGATGTCAGAGGCTATAATTAATTAATGGATATTCGATATCTTAAATACGGGGATTAATTAAGTCTAATTCAAGCCCCGACTCAACTCGGGAATAAAGGGGTAAGTCAGTATTAATTCTCTAGTGGAATGAATTAATATTTATGAATTAATTATGTTCTGGGCTGAACAAGGACGAATTAATTCATAGTTAGGCCCATCTTTATTTCTTGTATTTGATCCCTGGACTAGCCCATATAGACTCCTAGTCCAAGTAGGAATAGAAAATTAAATTCCTGATAAGGAATTAAATTCCTAATCCTAGAAGGAATTAAACTACCAGGCTTAGCCCATACTCAACCATGTATTATAAATACATGGTCTCTCATTCTGTGAAAAAGAAGAATTAACATTCAAAAAGATCACTGAATAGAGAAAAAGAGAGAGTAGGCGGCGGCGGTTTAAGGTTTTCCTTCCCACTTGGAATTCTTCAAGGTTCGTCGTCCATCCGGCGTTGAGGATTGAGTAGGGATACAGTCCAGAAGGTTAAGACGGAGTCAGAAATCATTCAATCTCTTGTGTAAATAACTATCAGGTCGAATCCCTTAACTCCTATGTGTTATAGGCGCATGTAAGGGTTTATATAAATTTATAGATCCATCTCTAGGGTTAATTAATAAAGATATAAATTATGACAACCAAGAAGGGTCATAGGGAAAGGGATTAATTATATTACTTTCTACAAGAGTATTATAATAGAGATAAATCCTACAGTAACTTCCAATCATCGTCAATAAAGTGCGCAGTAAGACACATATAATTGATTCTTTGATTAGAAGTCCATGTGTCAGTGGTGATGGAAATTCTACTGTTATGCTTCTTAATTAAAGACTTCAATCTTTTCTTCTCATCACAGTAAAACTCATAGATATTTTTAGTCATGGCCCTCCTAGATGGCATCTTAAATATTGGACATGCAACTGACATCAAGTAAATAAAACCCAATTTTTCAACTGTTCTCAAAGGAAGCTCATCCACTAATATCATATAACGCACAACATCTCGTACCTTATTTTGATCAAACTTCCATGCTACGAGTTGTGGTTCCTTTGTGCCATCACCAGTTGATAGTTGAAATGCAACTCAGGGCTGGTTACGTAAAACTTTACGAGGCTTCTTTTTACATTTCGCAAAATGTTTCAGTAAAGATCCTGTTCCATGTCCGATCGAGTCAGCTCTAATGATTCTCTCACAATATTTGAATTTACCCTTTTGAATCTTTTCTTTATTGCAAATATATTTTTCATAATGTTTCCAGTATTTCGATCTAGGTGCCACGGTAGCATTGACTTCATTCCTCCTTCTTTTCCAGGACTTAGTTCCATCGTCACCCTCATTTTCACCAGACTCACTACCATTGTTGTCATCCCCATTAGGCTCTTCCCCTACTTCTCCTGCCCCTACTACCTCTTCCCTTGCTATCTCCACATCATTCGTATTAACCTCTTTCTGTTGATTCTCAACTTTCATCCCTATTATGAAAACAATAAGGAATCACAAAGTCAGTAACATAATTTCACTTTACACTTTTCAGAATCAGACAAATTGACCAGCCTATTCTGATACTCTTTTCCCTATATTCAAAAGATCAAAATTTAAATTATTAAATACAAATTCAATTTCTATTCTGATAAAAATGAAATTAACCTTATTCTGATACATTTCAACATTAAACCAACACAAAAAATTCCTAGTCAGATGTTCAAAAAAATAAAAAAAAATAAAAAGTAAATAAGGTGGCTTCATATCTCGATACCAAACACAAATGGTTCATATAAAAAGATTCAATTTATAATGTTCAAAGAAGGAAAAACAAAAACAAAAAAAAAAAAAAGATTTAATAAAATAAATATAGAAATTTTACCTCTTCAGCTTTCGTGAATGTTCTTTCTTGAGGGAGTCTTGATGCTAATTTGCAAGAATGTTGTAACATACCGAAAAGGCGACGAGTTCTCTGAACTCTGAAGCTCCAGCTTCCAAGGTAAACCCTAGTTTAATTTTAGAATTTTAGGAAATGGGGCAAAAACAAACTGGTGAGTGAATTAGTGAGTAATGACCCATTTTTTGTTATTAAAATTAAGCTTAGTAGTGAGTAGGCTGAATTTGGTTCCTGAAATTAGTTTGAACATGTTCCTACTTACGGGCCTATAGTTTATTAGATGGGGGAAATGGGCCATATCATATTCTGACACAAGTCTTGGGCTTTGACTATTATCTATCTTAAATAATTAGAAATACAAATTAATATACATATATATATCGGGTACCCGATTGGGTTTTTCGGATAATTTCTAAATACCCGAAACTCGATCCAAAATTATATTTTCAGGTTCGGGTAACCCAATACCCGAAAATATTAATTAAAATCAGATCCAATTGGGTAAAACCCGATCGGATCGGGTCGGGTACCCAAATCCTGAAAAAATTTACCCACCCCTATTTATATTTATAGTGAGTGTCAAACTTCACTACAAATGTTCATGTAGTTAATTAATTACGCAAGATAGAATGAAAAGGGGCGGCGGACAGGGGCGGACCCAGAACTCATGGTTAGTGGGGACCAACCAAAAAAAAATCTTCAACCAACATTAATGTACACGTGATAATAAATATCAAATATATTATATTTATTATTTAAATAGAATATCAACAATATTTATCATTGTATATGTTGAAATATATCACTAGTTATCCATTTATTAAAACTTAGAGTATATTTATTGTATATAATGGAAATTTTCTAAGTATATCCTAGTATTTTATAATTTTAAGGGGGGTCAAACACTCATTTTCTTCAAAATAAATACACAACATACATATTATACACGTTACATATACATATTATACACGTTTTAGACATAAAAATAGTGGGGTGTAGGTCGAAGTTGGGAAGAGGAGGGGGAGGGCCGGGGGGGGCAGGGCCACCCCACCCATAAGGGTGTGTCCGCCCCTGGCGACGGAGGAACTTGAAGTTTGAGAAGAAGGTTTTACTTTTGTTTCATTTTTCTACCGCTGGAGTAAGGAGAGTGAAAGTTTTAACTTTTAATATTATCTTTTTAATTTATTCAAACATCTCAAATCCACAAAATGACGACGCTTTCAATAAAAATAAATAAAAATAATAAAAAATGCCCATGATTGTCTAGTCCATCTAGGTGCCGCCTAACCCCAAAAATCCTTTATTTTAGTAGTTAAGTTTAATTCTTTTCTACTAACATAAGAATGTATTTACACCTGTATCTGCTTGTACTGTAAAAAATAATTCCACCCACATCATACCATTAGAACTCGTAAAGTTCTACCGAAAAAAAAAAGAAAAATTTAAAACTCAGTAAAGATAATCGGCAACAAAATATTTTTCTTAGCTTGAAGGGAAAAAAATTAAAATTGCGCTGGAAAGAAATATTTCAATTTTTTTTTTTATACAACTCAATGATTCACAATGAAAGTAATCCAATGATTAAACATTGCAAAGTCGATCTTGATATGATATCACAATCACTAGTTATAAAGTGATGATGAGGAAACAGTAAAAACGGAAACACAAAAATGCAATAGATTTAAGGACAAGGCAATTTTGCAGCAGCATCATCATCACCACCATCTCACTTTCTTAATGAGACCTTCAGAGTAAGAGTGTTTGTGCTATTACCAATTCTTGTCAGCACCTTCATCAAATTCACCGGACCCACTCACTCGAAAATCAAGTTGCTTCTGATGCTTTAATCGACGACGCTCGTCAAAGCTCTGCCATCCTTCAAACTGTAAGACAAGTGATCTTATGTCAAATTATATCCTTCACCAGACATGGACATTGCTTCCACAGAAAAGGTCAGTTTACATCAAGATCACTTGTTTGCCCCCTGCTCAATTCAAAACAAACAAATACGAACCCAACAATATCCTCTCTTCAGGCCTCCCTTCAAGTTTTTACTATTTTTTAAGGGAAAAGCTTATAAATTTGCTCCTCCATTTATACCTTCGCTTCAAATTAGACCCTAAACAATATTTTTTGTCCCAATAGGCTAAATAGAAAGAATACACAACTGAACCTTACAAATTCATGACAAATAGGAGCCTTCCGAAATATTAAAATAACTAAATAAATTTATAAACATTTAATAAAGTAAAAAAAACAACTTAATTAGATGAAAAAAATATCCATAAAATATTAAGATATTAACAACATAAAATTTAGAATTCATTTAATAACTTAAAATGAATATAAAATAATTTAACATATTCAGAAAATATTTAATAACTTATGGATTTGGTATTATTTTTTATATACTTTAATTAAATAATTTCCTAGAATTCTATTAAATAATTTAACATTTTCTTGATTTCCATATACATAAACTAGGTATATATTGACGGGGCAAATTTGTACCTTTTTCCATTTTCTCAAATAGATTTGGTGAAATTTTTAGAGACCTTTTTATTCTTGCACTTTGCATATTTAATATTATAATATTGTAATTTTATCAAGGTTGCATAAGTCGAAAATCGGTGAGCAGGAGTTTTTAAGCCACCTAGCTGATCTATTTTTTTCTTTTAAATCTAAGTCTTGACATATGATGGTATTTAACATCAAATCCAATTATTTGGCAGGACAAAGTGAGAACTAAATCGTAGGCACAAATCATCTCCCAGATCATCATCATCATCCGAAAAATCACTCTTTTTTTCACTTTCAGAATTCTAGCTCAAACACAACAAAGTGATAAAGCGCACTGCAGCAAAGGGGACCGAAGAGACAGTAGGAGGGCGACGGGGTTCGTTGACGAGGGGCTGAGGGTTTGTTTTGCAGGTTCCAAAGTTCAATTTTTATTTTAGGATTAAATATTTAAATCAACTTGTACTTTGCGATTTTTACACTTCAATACCTAAATTTTATTTTTTGACCGATTGCAACCTGAAGTCCACGAATTATACAAGTTACAACCTTGGTCGAATTTTTCCGGCCAAATATCAAACACGTGACAATCACATGCCAAAGTGGGAAGGTTTTACTATTTCCATGTTTTTGTTGAGACAAATTCACAATTCGACGAAGGTTGCAACTTGACAATAGCATCACGTGTTTGGCATGTGAATATGCCTCAGCAATTATAGAAATAGTAAAAATCATCCCAATTTGGCATGTGATTGTCACTAATTTGGTATTTGGCAGGAAAAATTCGACGGGAGGTTGCAACTTGTACAATTCGTGGAGTTCAAGTTGCAATTGGTCAAAAAATAAAGTTGGGTACTGAAGTGTAAAAACTCGCAAAGTACTGGTTAATTTAAGTATTTAACCCTTTATTTTATGTGTTCAACTGTATCATTGGAAACCACATCATTCGCACGAATTAAAAAAATAATAAATTGGGTTTAAGGCCTGGGAACAGATTAGGCCGCCTAGGCGGCAATTAATGCCCAAATCGCTTTTTGGTGACAATTTACATAAAATCGGGTCGGGCAACAAGCGCCTAGCACCTCGGTGCCGCCTAGGCCAATTTTCGCATCACTGAAATTTATGAAGTAACTCTGGAATGACATTTATGGATTTAATTTGATTTTGTAATCTTAATCGATCGTTCAGGAATAAGTTATTCTTTTTAACATTTATAGAGGTTTATATGTGATTCATGGAGTACTTAAAATTATGCTATTTTTAAATTATGATAAATTTATTGTGACTTAGAATGAATATTTTAATCATTTAGATTTTAATGAATATCTACATTAATCACAAATTCCTTGCTTATTTCTTTGATAAATTTTTAGAAGACGTCCTTTCGTTGAATGATATATTTTAAAATCACTAGTAATACATAAACAAGAGTAATGAATAAAACTCTTCTGCAGATTTGGATGGTAGTTCAGTGATTACACGATACATATGCATATTGGCATATGCAAGAAGGGTAGTTTCGACAATTTATAAATTCAACTTGGTCAGTTCTACTCTGTACATATTCTCTTTCCCTGTGTGAAGTATGATCTTCACATTTTAGGGGGATTTTTTCAGACTTCATAATAGTTGTGTGTGTGTGTGTGTGCGCGTGAAGCGCCCAAAAGAAGAGGAAAACAAAATCTAATGGGATGTCATGTACCTGTCGCAGAAGATCCATTGTTATTTCCGTGCCATGAAGATCCAGTATTGATAGCTGCAAGCACATTTTAAATAGCGTTGTCGGCAGGGACTTCAGACCGTTATTACTGAGATAGAGTGCCTGCATAGGATTCAAGAAAGGTTAACACATGGAAGGGAAAACAAATGTTAAAAAATCAACAGAAAAAGGATTATACCTTCAAATTTTTTAAACTGCCAAATGTCTCTGGCAACTCCGTCAAGAGATTACATGAAAGATCAGCCTGCAACAAATTAAACCTGGTGAATAGTGCTAAAAGTGAAGAGAATAGAAGCAGAAAGTGATCTACGTTGATAATTATAACTTTAGATATATACAACTAATATTTCAAATTTCAAATAATTAACTAAATGCCCTCAAATATTGCAATATTGAAGAGTCCTTACTTCAACAAGAGAAATACATCCTCCAATGCTTGAAGGAATGATCTTTAGCCTGTAAATCAGTAGACGTATCAGCTTTGAAAATCATAGCAACACTCAGTTTCCAAAGGATCAAAGAAAGATTAAAGTATCCAGTTAAATCAGCTATCAGGTTTTAACAAACAATATGTAGTCACGTAAAGGCAAAAACAGAAACAGGATTCACTGCATGCCCCTCACTTAAAAGCATAGACACTAAATTCTCAAATAAACTAAATTCATGATAGGAAAAATAGAACTAAACAAGGATGTGACTATTTTCTTTACAGTCCTTCAGAAGAAAAAATGTGGGTACATTAACAATATCAATTCTTTGGTTGGTTTACCTGTTATTCTCGGCTTTTAAAACCTCCAGTTCTGTCAGAGCACCTATTTCAGTAGGGATGCATGTCAAGTTGTTCCTTGCAATGTGAAGTTGCTTCAGGCTTGTCAAGGCACCAAGTGCTGAAGGAATCTCTGCCAAACTGTTAGCATAAGAAAGAGAAAATGGATTAAAGCAGTGACCCAGAACTGCCTGAGATGTAAAATCTAAATCATGCGGAGGGCTCATTGGAAATAAGATAATACGTGAGTTCAGTGAAAGCATACACAGGATGAGTCTTCACATGTAAACACATATAGACTTGAAAAAAGGAAAAACCACAATCAGTTTTGCCTGAACATGGAACGACATCGATTTTTATAAAAGGATCAAACTGCAATAGTATAGTAAGTAGAACATTTTGGAGACTTTGTTGATCTAAAATGGTCAATTTGATGGTAAGCAAAAGTTTTAGAAACATTGGTCCACTTGCTACATTTCATTCAGTAAGCGGAACCAGCTGCTGGCAAAAATCGCCACATACTATTATTATGAGCATACTATAATGATGTAGGCCAATACAGAAAAATGTTGAAAAAACACCCTTGATGTATTATTCTAAAAACGATGTCAAAATTGCCTGCTAGATGAAAATATTCTGTATGGAACTACATAGCATAATCTAAGCGTCCAAGTTTATGACAGGCCCTACTAGAAGTAATACTTTAAATCAAACAAAAAAGAAAAATGTTAGGCATATAAGCTAGGGAGCCCTAACTTAACCCAAAACCATGGTCAAAAGTAAAGGGTCGACTCCCTCTTATATACCCTTCCACACTTTTATGTGGAATCGATGTCATAACAATCTATCCCCCTTTCCAACCGGACGTCCACGGACGGCACACTCCGGATGGCAACCCATACCAAGGCCCACTTCCCGGGTGGCAACCCCCTCGGGCCCACATCCAGGGTGGCAACCCCAGGGCGCACCATCGGGTAGCCCCTTTCCACAGCACGCCCGAATCCTGCAGGTTGAACGAAATTGTTAGGCATATAAGCTAGGGAGCCCTAACTTAACCCCTAACTTAACCCCCCTTTCCGCAGCCCACCCGAATCCGGCAGGTCAGACCAAATTGTTAGGCATATAAGTTAGGGAGCCTAAACTTAACACATAACCATGGTTAAAGGTAAAGGGTTCACTCCCTCTTATATACCCTTCCCCACTTTCATGTGGAATCAATGAGGGATATCATAATAAAAAACCTCAGATCATAGCAGTGGTATTTGAAGATCACAATTTTAAGTGGAGACAACGAAATAAGAGAGTAAAAGCCACAGGGAACTATATACCTTAGTGTTATCCAATCCTACAAGCCTCTTTCAAAGCGTACTTTTAGATTGAGTTTGTAACTGCAGTTTATTAGCGCTAGTCAAGGTTTAAGTTTAAGTCTCTGTTCATTGCTAAACACTGTAATCTTTAACCATCCCATTGATATTATTTGCAGAGGCTTCTCCTTTACATCCTTAAATGCTATTAGATAGCTCCAAAAATAAACAAAGGAAAACAGGACTAGAAGCGAAAATAAGGAAGTAACAATGGAAGGACAGATATGATAGAAAGCTAGAGTACAAACAGAGACATACTTATTTTGGTTCAGTGATAGAACTATGAGATGCTTCAAAGATGCTATTTCATACCAGCAAATAGACTTCTCCGACAACTGATTGCCACTAAGAAGCAATTTCTATAGAAGCATTAGAAAGAGAATGAGTTAACCTTGGTCGACAATCCTTTACTCATTTATAAGAGGAGATATTTGCAGCAAGATCAAATAGAGTTCTGTAGACCTGAACTGAGCTCAGGCGGCCAATTGCAGCTGGTACCTCAAGTAAAGAGTTGTGGCTTACATCAAGAACCCTAGCCAAAGATCCAAGCATCCAAGCTTCGTCAGGTATAGCCTTGCATATATCAACATAAAAGTGTGAGCATTCCTAAAGGGTACAGTGAAAGCTATTTTCCTCAAGGAATGAAGATCGTGTCGTTGTTTATATGAAATTTTGTATGATGTCTTGGGAGCAGGAGCAGTACAAAAATGGACCAACAAAAGTTTGGAACTAGAGTAAAATTGTTGCATCTAGTTTTTCAGTTTTATCTTTGAAAGAGAAAAGTTAGTTAGAGCCCGCTAGGTTGGGGGATTTAGGGGATGAGAATGAATGAGCACTCAATCCCATTTATGGTGCTTGGTACATAATAAATAAGTTAATCATTACCTCATTTTATTAACAATTCCCCACATTTCATTTCATAGTATGATTGATCCTTCATTCATATCCATTACCATTGTCATTGATGATTCGTAACCAAACGGACCCTTAATATTTTATGCATTGCTACTGCAAGTATTTTATTTGTTTTTGTAGGTAAAGACAATAGGTATTTGGGTGGTGATTCCGTTGGACTTGCAACATTGTCTCTTGATGAATCGGCGTTGGAGATAATAGCTTTCAACGATAAAGAAGAGTTCCAGAAATAATACCATTTCTTTTTAGTTTTTGCAATTTTAAATTATCACCTACTATGTTAGTTTCTTAGTTTTCCTATAAGAAGTTTGATGTTGTTTCGTACTTCTTGTTAACGCTATTTTCAAGAATATTATTACTCTGTTTGCAATTGTAAGTTCTAATTTATTTTATTCCATTTTCAGAATACCTAGTTCTTTGTTGATGCTATTAAGCGTTAAGTATGATATTTATAAATGTTTGTCTTTCAAAAAGTGTGAATAAATATATGTTTCAAATCACTAAATTGTTAGACGTGTCCCTGTACCTGTGTCAAATTTTGGATCTTTCTAGCCGGGTCAAAGTATCCGAAGTTCTAGAAAGAAAAATTATATATATAACACATAGATATGTACTAGTGTCCTGCACCTGAGTCCAAGGGCCAAATACCATTTTGGGTCCCGTAAGTATTTGCTTTCCATAAATATTTACTTTTTTAATTAAGTTCCATAAGTACTAAAATTATACAATTTAAGGACACTCTTTACGCAAAAACACCAAATCGACATAAAATAGTCATGTGCAAGTCACGTGACCCAAATAATTAGTAAAATTCTGCGACTCGTAGTGATATGGCAGAAATTAGTTGAGTTGGATTTGTTTCCGTCAAATTTAAATTCAAAATAAAATTATTATCAATGTCATTAAAGAAAAATATAAACATTTGTAAAATCATATCACCCAAACCCAATTAAACATTAAACATTATTTTTCAGATGAAAAGTCGTCCTCTATTTTATCTGATGTTTAAAATTTAATTGGGTTAGTGTAATATAGTTTTACAAATAATTTTTGTTTTCTCTAATGACATGAATAATAATTTTATTTGAATTTAAATTTGACAGAAAAAAGTTCAACTCAGATAAGTTTTGTTACGTCACTACGAGTCGCCGGATTTTACTAATTATTTGGGTCACGCGACTATTTCCGGCCGATTTGGTGTTTTTGGGCGAAAATTATCCTTAAATTGGAAAATTAAAAAAACAGATACTTATGGGACCAAAATCGTAAAAGCAAATATTTACGATTCCAAAAATGATTTTTGGCATGAGTCCAAGCAAAACAAGGACCAACAAATGTTTCATTATATCTCCTTTTGACATTAATGTAATTAATGAAAATGAATGTTTAAACTCCATAGTTTACAATCCTACCATAATACTACAATGTAATTACCCTTATAAAACTAATTATTGCATATCACTTCATAATGCAACAATACACCGACACTAACGTTATCAACATTAATTTAACATCTATAGTAGCAATCTTACCCTTTACAATCCTACAAGGAACATACATTTCATAGAATTTTATAATACTAATGGACAAGGTTTAGAATCCGAATTTCCCTTGACCCACTTAAGCCAAGAGAAACACCCCCTTATAGTGTAATTGACCAACATGACTTCTGGTCCTTTACTATTAACAGGTCATAAGTAAGAAACCTTCCATGACACTGAGTGACGAACCCTAGGAGAAGCCAATTCCAAAGATAATGAACAAGTACACGAACCACAAGTACATCTAGATATATTTCTGCAGCAACTAATTACTGTGTAAACCCTGAAAAAATGAGAAGAGATGTAGATGAGATGCTCTTATTTTCAAGGGAAATCTCATAATTCTGAAAGCTTTTTATCACTTGTGAGACTAAGGAAATTTTGCTTTGAGAGTTGTGTATAAGACACTGGATGCCTACCATTTGTGGTTTCAGCCATCAAATTCAGTTATACAATACAACTATCCTACTTTTAGTATTATATTTCAAACCATCTAAACAATCAGGCATGCATAATCCTAATCCTACACTATTTTGATCAAATCATGACTGTCGTATCCCTATCACAATGATTGAATAAAACTGACCATCTCAACTAGAAAAATCTAAGAAAAATGGGATAAGTGTTCTTACTTATTACACATCATTAGGACCTAAGAGCCATGTCGAATGCAAACCATGGTAGTGTGCGGCAAGTCCACAAGCTTACACGGTGCTTGGAACTGCATTTATATGTATACTTTAAGTAGGTCTAATAGCATTGATTACCGAGAAAAATAAAATCAATGAAGGAAACAACTTACAGATAACATAAAATCAGCAAAATCAGTCTCATTATATGCACACACTTGTATTTACCGCTTATCTGCTCATCTAAGGATAGGGCCAACGTATCACTAGGGGTGACTGATCCTCTTTGATTGTAAAGTCAACAAGTACATACACACAAGATATCTTACAATAGCAAATCGTTTTAGTTTTTATCCCACTAAATCCTTCAAATCAAGATGAAGGGGTAAAGAACATTTCATATATTTGCATTATACAATGAGTCCTCACATAAACACTTTTTAGAGGTAAAAAAATACAGATGGATTTTCAAGTTCGCGGTTCAACAAATCCAATGTTATATCTGCACTGCTTTAGATATTAAAACCTTCTGACAGAAATATACTTGTTTATTTCTTCTCTAATTCTATTAAGCTACTTTTCTGAATTATGAATACTGAATGAAAACTTTTTTATTAGATAAGTCTTCTAGAGTAATGGTACATATTGACATATATATGACAAAACATCCATGCTAAGAAAGTTGATTAGATGTACGCCTAATATCTTTATCTTGTTTATCCGATAAACTTATTGTGTCAACCAATCTTTCAAACCCAAATAAATCATTTGGCTTCATACCTATTCTTTGTTTCTTAGTTTTTGAGGTCTCTGCCTCTATTCAATACAAGATAAATTTGTTTTCTGAAACCAGATTTACTTGTTCATGTGTCTTAAAACTCGAATCCCAAAGTGAAACTAATATTCAACTTGAATCTCAAAGTAAAACAAATAAAAAGCTGGTAGGAAAGGCATATTTTACAAGACATGAAATAGTATCCGACAATGGTCATCCATTTAAGCACCTCACGTAGTCCTTTTAACAGTTCATTGTGCTCTCTTTTCTAATTACTCTATTTGTAGAAAAACCGAGGCCTCACATTCTTATATTCATATAACATTAATGTCATAGAGTTAGAAACAAACTATTTGATGCCATACAGATTACGGTATGCATGTAAACAAAATTTTTGCCTCATCTCACATGATTCGCAACGATAATTCTATCACTATTCACTAATAAGTTAACGACATTATTACGCCACACAGCAACATGTACAGGTTCAGGTTGTCCGATTGTAATAACGACTATCACTCACTTTGATCACACACATTGACTATCACAATGTTAAGGATAATAGTTTCACAGGCAAGGGGCAGACTTGCAATTTTGACAAATTTAACTGTGATGATGCATACCATCAATGGATCTGTAAGAGCTAAAATACTGTATCCCAAATGCTACTACCACTGCTCCCAAGTAGACACTCATCATGTATGATTTACTACTTCATTGCTCCAATTTTTCTACCCCCCCTCCCCCCTCCCTTTTCCCATTTTCCAGCTTGAGGACTGCATCTGGGCATTTTAAAAAATTCCATGCAGTCTTGTTCAAATTAAGCTACTCAACTCCAGAATAATGAAAACCAATAAAATATCTTAAAAACTCGTTATCCGCAATCACATGTAAATTAGTTCAACTACATGCAACTTGTGAAGCCTTTGACGATGACGGTAACGATTAAGAACGATTCAGATGCATCATATGTCACCGAACTTCCAGGGAGAGCGAGAAAGAGTATATATATATATATATATATATATATATATATATTAAAAACATAAAAAGGATTAAAAAAATAAATTGCTCTAATTTAATGTGTCATGATCAAGATAAGTTTCAAGTACCGTGAGACCACGGTCGGACAATGCTACGATCCCAGTGAGTTTCCAACGTTCAGCTTGGCTCATAGTGACAGGCTCCTTGCTCTTTTGTTTCTTCTCTCTTGCGATACCCCTAACCCCTGTTGCACCAGCCGACACCGCTACCTCCTTTTTTATTGGGCCAGCCTGTTCAAAAAAACTTGCAGAGTAGCATTATCGAAAAGAACACCCTGACCTGCAGTCCAGCACTAACTATAATTCCAAGATTGTCAAATTGAATAATTAAAATTAACGGCCAATTAACATTTCCTCCGTGTAACTTTCTAAGGAAGAAACAGAACAAATTGGTTCTTGGCAACCTATCACACAGTTGCTAAAGAAAAAGAAGAAACGGGGGCTACTGGAAACTCCGTAAAGAAACAATAACATACCCCTTGATGAAGACCTTCTGATGCCATGAGCATAATCTTAGACTTATTACTAATATCCGCTGACGCCAAGGTCGATTCATCGGACAGAACATTCCCTGAATCCAAGCCAAAACCCTAATCAGTGTCTGAAAAGCAAAAGATTAAAGACGAATTAGAGAGAAAGACAGACCTTTGAATATGAGCTTTTGGCCTCGGGGGAGGACGTTAGTGAGGGTTTGAAGGAGGACTTTGAGCTCTCTGACAGTGGAGTTTGCGCCCATTTCAACAGGTATGGATCGGCCGCTGAACTTTACAGTCAGCTTTAATCTACTTCCGTCTCCGACCCTCTCCTGTTCGGAATCCATTGTTTCGATACTCGCTGGAAAAGTTTGGGGTTCACCCAAATCCGAGAGATTTTCTGCTGTGATGATTCAAGAATCACAACAATGGAAGATAGTCTTCTGCTGAATAAGGCGAGCTGCTGATTGCATTTCTAAATACAATACACAAACCTTTCTTTACATCACTATTTTAGTTCTATAAAAAATTAGAATTAGAATTATCTGTCATGCGAAGCAATTTGAAAACATTTATTCGCAAGACAAATCAAAGTTCAATAATCGAACAATGTCATTTAATATATTTTTTATTAGATAAATGATATCAAATTATTTAATAACTTTTAATTCATTAATAAAAATTATTTAATTTATTTTTTCTACAACTTATATTTAATGTAAATAGTGTAACTCACAATAAATATTCAAATTTAAGCACAATAACCAATCAAAAAATAGTAGTTTATTTTATGTTTAATATGTTATATCAATATATCCAATATTAGTATCGGGTACTAAGAAAAGAAGTTGTCTTTTATCAATTGTTAAATTATTTATTGGATATTATCTAGATGATAAATATTTGACATAATTTTTCTTTTAAAAAAATATCAGAATTGCTACTTTTTCTTTATAAATAAAGTCTAATGTTGACATATTTTGAATTAAAATTTGAAGCTCCCTATCTTTTCTCTAATTCTTTGTTTTTTACATAGATTGAAATTCTCTATTTTATTGTGTTAATATGTTATTTTAAGTGCATGGTAAAAAGAAACCACCTTATTGTACTTGTGGAATTAAAATATTTTGAATATATTAAAAGATTCTCCCAAAATAATATGAAATTATTAAATAGTGGCTCAAAAATATTGTCTGCTTATGTCGCCGCACTACCATTCTGCCGTCCGCTGCCAACAAGAAGTATTTGACGATGTTGCTACTTAGTAAGAATTACTTCTAACGTGACGACCTAATTTTTTAGAGTTAATATCGATTTGTACCCGAACTTTGGGTTCTTTTTCCATTTTTAAACTAAACTTTTTTTTATATCAAATAGAAACTTATACTACTCCGGCGAAGAATTCTGGCTAAAAATAAAAATTATTAAAAATCATCAAATTATTTTAAAAAATCTAAAAATTATGTAAAAATAAAAAAAACGAATTAACATTCATTTAAAATGTCAAAAAACTAACTAAAAATATTATTTAAAATAATAATTATGAATCATATAAAACTTATTTAGAATTCAAAAAAGAATCTTCTAAGAAAATCTAATTTTATAAAATAAGTAGATTTTATTTTAATTTAGAAATTTTTAAATTTTAAATTCCTTTTTAAACAATTTAAAATTTTCAATTTTTACGAAAATAAATTTTAATATAATATTTTAGTTAATTTGCTGATATTTTTAATGAATTTTAGAATTTAATTTTTTAAATATTTTTTATTTTTCTTGTCAGAAATCTTCGTCGAGGTGGAGTATAGGGTGCTATCTGATACAAAACATAGGTTAGGTTAAAAACAGAAAAAACGTCTGAAGTTCCGGGTGCAAATTGTCTAACCCTTTTTTATTGATGATAGTGGACTCTACTCATACAATTGATACTGGTGAACGATAAGCACGCATAGATGAGGAGATGAGTTAGGAAAGGAGAATTACAGTATCTTTCTCTTTTTTTCTTTTCTTGGTTGAAGGGTAAAATAGTACAAATTGTGGTGTATCCAGTAAAAAAATTATTTGAAAAATTAGTAAGAGGTGTGTAAAGTAATTGTGGTGTATTAAGAGGTTTTAGTGGTGCAAATAAAAAGGTCCTTCATAATTTAGCTCGTTTGATGTAAATAAGCCCACACCGCTCAAGTTATAAAAAATAAAATAAAAAGGCCCTTAGGGCCAAAACAACTTAGAGGGTATTTGCAAACCCAACACCACACCCAAAATCAATTTTTAAAATCCTTTTCACTATTAGTGGTGTTTGCAAACCCACTTTAAGGACACGAAATCAATTATGTAAAGCAATTTTAAGCAAATACCACAAATGTTTTTGTTATTTTATTTATCATTTAACATTTTCTTTTAACACTTAAATAAAAAAAATCCCCTACCATAAACCAATACCCACCTCTTGTTACCACCACCCTCCCCCCCTCCCCCCCCCCCCCCCTCCCATTGAACGAAAGCCTTTCCAGAAAAAATCACAAGAAAAAAGGTGCTCATTCCGTTTTCTCACTTCATCTTCCTCGCGCTAAAATAGGTCATTTATTTATTTACTGCTATTAACTGCTTTTTATTATTTGTATGAATCTCTATGATAGCTTAGTATTGGGGAAGATCCCTAAAGATTACACTTGATATGACTAGGATTTTTACTTCGTATATTTATGGTTTTTTCCCTCTTTCCTTACGATTTTCGTCAGCTGGAGGCTTTGAGGGGATACCTGCACTTTCTATTGGCAGTTCAAAGGGTGGTTAAGGTAATCCTCTTACGTGTATTCGTACTTTCGTTGAATATGGTTTTGTTCTCTTGTACAGACATGATCTTTGAGGTTTTGCTTGTTGGTTTTTTCAAATTTGTCTTGGCAGCTAAGTTGGCATTTTGGGGGTCCACTTGTTCTCAGATGTTTTGAACTATTTAATTAAATTAGGCTCTTTGGTTAATCTTATAGAAACATTAAAATTAATTCTTTCTTGTGTCTGATTACTTCATTTTGACAAGTTGCTTTTATGCATAAAATAGGATTAGGTTGGACAAGTTCTTTTTGTGTGTTAGTTTGTAGTTTGTACATAAGGGTATCTTGTATGTAGGCAAACGAGGAGGATTCATGTTTAGAAGATATCTAAAGTGGGGAAAAAGGAAAAACAGGAAAAACAGGAAAAAAAAAAAAAAGGCTTCTACAGATGTTTAGATTTATAAGTATACTAATGATTTATAGTTAGTTTTATAGATGCATTTTCATGGATCTTGCTTGTGGATAATTACTTCTTTTCAAAAAGTTGATTTTATGCATAAATTGGGATTAGGTTGTAGTTTGTAGTTGAATTTGTTTTTCTTTTGTTGTATCGATTTTTTTCCCGCTTGATACTTGAACCTCGTAATTCAAATGTAATTGTAAATGATTTCAACTGATGAATCCCATGGGTTACAATTCAGTGTTTTGTTTACTTCATGGTTTAGTTTGCCTCCTTCGCATTATGTTATTTGCTTTGTATGGTAAGAAATTGAAGGCTAATATTTCTTGTTTTCTTAACTACAAATCATATCTTGTCTATGCACAACATATTGATAGCTGCTTCAACACATATTTTACTTAGTTGCTGCCCCATGACTATTTTATCATATAATTTTGTTTCTTAGGATTTGTTGCAATGTTTAGTTATTTCATCAAGTTGTGTTGATATAGTAATGGGATCACAAATTCCTTGGCCAAGATTTTCTGAATTCAACCCTCAGTCGCACTCGCACCCCCCCCCCCCCCAAAGCGTTGAAAGTAGTAGGGGAACTGTTCCTGCAAAAAATTCCCATGGGAAGGCCAATTAGGATCCTAATGCCACATAGGTGTTTATTAAAGTACGTGTAGAGGAGGCCCATGCTGGAAATAGGCCCGACAACTGTTTTAATAATACGGGATGAGAAAATATAAAGAAAAGTTTAAGTTGGCTGCAAATCGGGATTCTACTAGACAACAATTGAAAATCGTTGGGATATACTAAAGAAGGAGTGGGTTGGTAGGTTAACTTGTTGAGGGGTTCAACTGGGGTAGGCTGGGATATTAATAAAGGGACTGTGAAGGCAAACGGAGAACGGTTGGGCTCAAAGATAGAGGTAATTTATTGAGTGAATTTTTTATTTTTTATTTAATCTGTGTCCTATAGCCTATATCTTTTTAATATAATAAAAGGATTAATTTTTTTCTTCTTGTAGATGATACCTAAAACTGCTAAATTTAAAATACACAGGCCCTTACTGCTGCTTGATAGAATTGTTAATCGCTATGTTGTAGCTACCGGAGAAAGTGCATGGGCTCCAAGTTCCCGATCGTTGCCATCTTAGTTTCTTACTGAGGCTGGTGTTAATGAAGAGAGTCTGATAATCAATGAAGTAGAGTCTCAAGAGCAAAAATGATCCCAATCACGGACCCGAAGTTAAACCAGAAACCGAACAAGAAGTCGAAATCGGTCCGCTAATTGGAAGTGATAGACACACTCAAACTGAGGCGAGAGTTCAATCAACTAGAAGAAATGTGAGGAATAATCATTTTCCCTTCACATATCAAGCAAAAGAAGTAGAAGAAAATGACGTCTATTGATAAGCTTATGAGGTCCATTGACCGTATAGTCGATAAGTTTTCAAGCGATTCTATTTCGTGCAGTGGAACCACCGGAACAATTCGTAAATTATAGTATAGAAGAATGCATGAATGTTTCATACACGGTGCCTGGGGTAGAAGAAAGTGATAGGTTGTGGATGTTTGCTACTCAACTATTTCTTAATGTCGTGAGGGAGTTGTTTTCATCAATCAGAACTAACAATGGCCGCTTGAATTGGCTACAAGAATAGTATGAGAGGGATATGCTGCGAAGGGCTTCATCGATGCCCTCTACTAATGCATCACAAGGAGAGTCGCAGAACGATAACACATCTTCGGGTCGATGTGTAGTTTCATGCCCTTTTGTGATTCACGGAGTTGAAGAACTTGCTTGTCCTCTGTAATATACATGTAGTAGCAACTCATATGTACATTTTGTCTTTGTTAAACTCTGAAAACTTGGCTCGGTTGATTGCTATATTTTTTAACACAACATCTATAGTTTATTAGTATGCTTCATCAGTGTATCATTTTTTGCTTGTAGAACTTGATAGTCCTTTGTTGTTTTATATGCTTCATCGATGTCTACCATTTACCAAGTGAAGCTCTAATATACATTGTGAATTGTTCTTTCATAGCTTGGGTTTTGAACACACATGGAGCTTTGGGGGTGGATAATACAAGGATGTTACTATTCTGGCAGTGCTACGCTTGTGGGCTGCTATTACAGTAGCTCCAAGCGGCTATATTCAGCCTAGGCTTCTTTTTCCAAAGAAATCACCGAAAATGTATCAATGAAGGATCAGTATCTACCATTATATTATTCCTTTTTTTGCTTTCTTTTGTTTTTTGCTATTATTAATGAATCAATTTGTGTATTCTTTTTTTATACTTTCTGTGTGTAAAAATTTAGGATGCATTTTCTTGTGATGTATTTTCCATATTGTTTTACTTAGGGGTGGGCATTCGGTAAAATCGAACCGAACCGAAATTTCGGTAAACCGAACCGAAATTTCATATAATCTAAAATCGAATACCGAACCAAATTAATATATTTCGGTTCGGTAAAAACCGAAATATTTTGGTTTTTTATTTCGGTTTTCGGTAAAAAACCAAAATTTTTATTTTGAAAAAATAAATGCTACTTTCAACCGAAATTTTGCTCATTTTTCTTTTTTTTTAACTCTTATGTTTTCGTATTATACGTTTATTATTTAATTTCCTTGAGAAAATGGGTACTAATTAAATTTATTTGGTCCAATTATATAATCTAATGACACCTAAAAGTCCAAATATGAATATAAAATGCCCAATACAAAAAGAATATAGGCATATTAGCAACCTCTATTCGGTTTTCGGTAAAAACCGAATTACAGTTCGATTTTTACCGAACCGAACCGAATACCGAAATGTTAAAAAATAAAAAACCGAATACCGAACCAAATTTATTCGGTTCGGTTCGGTACGTACCGAATTAACGGTTTCAGTTCGGTTCGTCGGTAAAACCGAAATGTGCCCACCCCTAGTTTTACTTATAAACTCTCATCTCTCCTATTAGTGACAGCATGATAGAAAATACATCAAAAATAAATTTACAATCCATATCAATCTCATCGAGCTTGGAGAATTTTTATGAGGGGTTGACGAATGTCGATGATGACTCCATTGATGAATCAGGGGCTAAGGACCACCTTACTGCTACTTCTAAACTGGTTACTGAGAAGACAAAATTACTTATGAGTTGCAAGTGGGGTATCAAAATTTAACTCAAAAAAATTATATAAGACCCCTTGTTATGAGATAATGGAGGTTTTTATAGACAATTATTCTGTGTTTGGGTCATCTTTTTACCACTATTTTGCATAACGTGGCTCAAGTTTTGCAGCGGTGTGAAGACACCAATTTAGTTCTTGACTGAAAAAAGTATCATTTCATGGTAAGGGATGACGTTGTTCTCGGTCATAGAGTCTCTACTGCAAGTTTGGAAGTTGATAGAGCCTAGGTAGTCGCCATAAAAAAGCTACTGCCTCCATCGAACGAAAAGGTAGTACGAAGGTTCCTTGGACATGCGGGATTTTATAGGAGGTCCATTTATGATTTTTCTAAGATTTTTAAACCTTTATCTCGTTTATTGGAAAAGGATACTAGTTTGTTTTCGATGGTTCATGAGTGCAGGCATTTGAGACATTAAAGAAGACATTGGTGTCTGCCCCAATTCCGATCACACTGGCTTGGTCCCAAACATTCAAGCTAATGTGTGATGCTAAAGATATGGTTGTAGGGGCAGCCTTGGGCTAAAAGAGGGACAAGCTAGTCGTATATTATGCAAGCAAGACCCTTGATCCGACTCAAGCCAACTATACCCCCATCGTAAGGAGATGTTGGCTATTATCTACGCGCTCGACAAATTTCTGGTCTTATTTAATTGGAGCTAAGACTATAGTCTCAAGAGACCATGCTGCTATCCGTTATTTATTTGTTAAGAATGATTCAAAGTTAAGATTAATCCGATGGATACTGTTGTTGCAAGAGTTTGATGCGGAGATTCAAGACCGAAGGGGGTGCGAAAATGTGGTTATCGACCACCTATCCAGAATCATCAGTGAAGCCGATGAAGAAGGGCAAAAGGAGGCAATTAAAGAGACATTCTTGGATGAGTATATTATGACGGTGGATGATATTCCATGGTATAGTGACATAGTTAACTTCGTGGCTTGTGGTATTCCACCTCCCGATCTGACATCGCACCAAAGGAAGAAATTTTTCCACGATGTGAAATTATACATGTGGGATGACCCATATCTTTATTGGAGGTGTGCTGATACGATTGGTGTGTCTCCCAGCATGAAGCGGGGTACATTATAGACAATGTCATTCGTCCCCCAGTGGAGGCCATTTTGCAGCAAATAGAACCACCACAAAGGTGTTACAAAGTGGATTTTATTGGTCGATGATCTTCATGGATTGCCACGATTTCATACTGTAGTGCAATAGGTGCCAAAGAACAGAGGGAGTTTCCAAGAAACATGAGATACCTCTCATAAATATCATTGAGGTTGAATTGTTCGACGTGTGGGGCATTAATTTCATGGGGTCGTTCCCTCCTTCACAAGGTTTTCAATACATACTCTTGGTGGTGGATTACGTGTTGAGATGGGTGAAAGTTGTTCTAACCCAAACTAACAATTTCAAGGCGGTATTGAAGTTTCTCTAAAGGAACATTATCACACGGTATGCGGCTCCAAGAGCCTAAATTAGTGATGGGGTTTCACACTTTTATGACAAGTGGCTAGTGGTTTTATTGGCCAAGTATGGAGTAAAGCACCGAGTGACTACACCGTATCATCCTCAAGCCAATGGTCAAGTTGAATTCTAATTTGGAAATAAAATAGTTTCTAAAGAAGTCAATGAACGGGCGTAGAAAATATTGGTCGATGAAACTGGATGATGCCTTATGGCGTACAGAACGTCTTTCAAAACTCCATTGAGAATGTCACCTTATCAGCTCATTTTCAGCAAATCTTGTCATTTGTCGGTTGAATTGGAGCATAGAGCGTATTAGGCTACAAAGAAGTTGAATTTCGACTTCCAGGTAGCGAGACTAGCATGCATCCTCAAACTTAATGAGTTAGACGAGTTTCAGTGTCAAGCATTTGGGAATTCAAGCTTGTACAAGGGGCGTACGAAGAGGTTTCACAATAGATTGCTCAAGACATGGCGATTCGAAGCCTGATGAAGTCCTATTATTCAACTCCTGATTGAGGCTCTTTCTGGTTAAATTGAAGTCAAAGTGGTTGGGACCATTCACGATCAAGAGTGGTCGACCATCCAGCGTAGTTGAGTTACTATATAAAGACAAAAGTTCATTCCAAGTGAATGTACAACGGATCAAGAGATACTAAAAGCCGGCACAAATGAAGACCGTACATGAAGTATGGTTAAATGAGCTTAATAAGAGCCCAAAAAGGCCTGACTGAAGAAGTAAAACTTAGCACTTGTCAAGAGGCCACCTGGCGATTACTATTTTTGCTTTATTTTCGTTATTTATTTTTGTTTATATTTTTTTAGGTTACTAACATGACGTGTATGATAATGTAGCCAAACACGGAAAATTGCAAAAATGGGACAAGGATTGAAAAAGAACAAAACAATTCGAGTTAGGCCCATTCCAGGCCAAACTCGGTTGTCCCTAGGAAGAACGGTCGTGCAATAAGTGGCCTGGAAAATGTTCTTAAGTGCTGTGATTACAACGCACCTGCGCCCAGCAACTTGACCGCGTTGGTAACGCGACCGCGTTGATCCCATATTCAGTTTTAAATATGTGCAAAACATCTCCAATTCTATGTTTGAAGTTCATCTTCTCCTTTTCGCGATTTGAGCAATAAAAACACACATGTTCTCCTCTCTTAATCATTTATTCCACAAAACTTTACCATACCACACACATTAACACTCACACACACACCCACCATATACACACATAAATTCATACACTTCGCACATAATTCCGGATTCAAAGACAATTCAAGCAAAGTTCTGAAAATTCGAACGGGGTTGAAAATCCTCAATCCACTTCAATCAAATTCATCCGGTAAGTAAGACTATCTCTATACTCATTAATTTTATCAATTCTTTTAATTCTATGTGACTGAATGAGGATACATTGTTCAAGAACTAGTAGTATGCATGTCTAGGTTGGAATTGAGCACTTGTAGTGCTATTTTTATGCGAGTTTGCTCTATTTCTTACGTTCTTGTGTGCATTTGATAGGGAAAATGTGAATTTGATGTGTTGTGATTATGGGTAGTATGATTTTTGCACCAATTTGAATCTTTGAGTCGAATGTTCATTGAGGCATTTTATCGAGCAACTAGTGTACAATGAAATAGAATGCCTAAAGTTATTTTGAGTTATTGAGCAATATGGAGATATTCCTGATTAGGGGATGAATTGATGAAATAATCGTATGTATAGGTAGTTCTTGACTGGATTGGTTTAATGTGAATACTTCGGTTGCAATTAGTTATATATAACTTGATAATGTACATTGAGAGTAACTAAGAAATTAATTGTTGCAATTTGAATACCCGTAGTTGGTTTATTGAGAGTGTGTTGTGTGCAAGACAGAGGCAAGAAGAAAAAGTGACGGAATCGGCGCTAATTCCGGATCATATCCCGGAATCAATGCTAGAGCATATAATGGATCCTTTGGATAGCAGACACTTTGGTATTATCTTGGAGAGATTAGAGCATAAAAAAAATGGAGGAAGTTGGTGCATTTTCGAGTTGTACCCACACGATATACATATGATTCTCTAAAACGAGCTATGGGGATCCATGAAACTGTGTGGAGATTGTTGCAAGGAGTAGGCTTGGTCAAATTGATGGGGGTCCAACAGACTCACAAGCTGCTGACACTCGAGTTCTTGAGTTTCCTTGAGCTTCTACCACCATGCTCGCACCATGATTCACATTCTGCAGGCATTACATTCTAGCTAAGGAATACATCTTTCGAGTTGAGCCTATCTGATTTGAGGGGAATTTATGGACTTCCGAAAAGGGATATAAGACCTCCTCCGCAGCTATATGATGAGATTGAGTTTTGGGAGCAGATTACAAAGGCTTCGAGATTGGTACCCAAATTGGAAAACCAGGGTAAAACAATAAGATGTCATGGATTCAAAATTCGGTGATCAAATATCTTCAGAAAATGCTCAATTTGATAATTTTTGCTCGAAAGGAGATCGATGCTTTGAGGCAGGGGGAGATGTACCTATTGTGATGCTTATTGGCCAAGTATAAGGTGGAAGTGATCGTAGTCATGTTGCAACATTTTGATAGTGTGGTCATGAGACAGAAAGACGATATATATATTTTGGTGACTTAATCACACCAATAGTAGCCCATGTAGGGGTTCTACTTGTTGATATATAGCCGGAAGCCAGACTCACCTTGTTAACTTGGGATGATCTAGAGCGGATGAGAGTAGTTTGTATGAGCTACCGAGAGGGACGGCTGTAGCTCCCCGAGAATAGGACTATCCCATACGTGATTCAGAATGTTGGACCATTCCTGCGACTGTCGAATCCTAAACTTACTCGGGTGAATGGTTTAGAGGACACTGAAATCGGTCTCTCTACACGGCGGATCACATTGTAGCATCTCGAGAGCTTACTAGTGAGGAACGTCGCAAGTATCATATTGTGCTTGGTGGGGGGGTACAAGGAGGTGAAGCACCAGCACAACCAGGTGTTGAAGGAGAAGAGATGGAAGTAAAAGTTGGGAGAAGTAGCCGGCCGATTAGAAGGCCAATGAAGAGGCTGGTGAGACTAGCAGAGTAATCCTCGCAAGTTAGTGAGGGGTTGATAGGCCTAGTTGAAGCTTTACAGCAAAGTGTTCAACTATATAGAGATGACCTCTAGACTGTCATGGAGACTCAACAATCGATTATACAGACTCAGTTTTGATAAAGTGCCCAAATTGCACAGGGGTTAACTAGCCAGAAGCAACAACATCAGACTCAAAACGATTATATACAGCCGCACGACCAACAATGGGAGCATATGGTGGGATTTATGGATAAATGTGGATATGACCCCAATAAGCCCAATGAACAACTTGATGACCCGCCGAAATAGACGCTATGAGTAGAATCAAGGCGTACCACTTCTTTCCCACAAACCTTGGTCTTAGACTAACTTTGGGGAGGGGGTATACGTGGGAAGTCTTGGCCGCTTTAATATTTTTTTCGTGGTTTTATTTTTGCTGCTATTTTTTTAGGTTGTATGTTGTTGCTTTGCTTAAATTGTTGAGTGGGTCTGTGAGCCCATTTATCATTGTTAGGTCATGTTAGTTTTAGGTTGTAGTTTCTTTTATTTATTACTTTAAGTATCCGGAGTTATTTTGTCATGATATTGAATAGCTAAAAAGGGTGATTGGCGATGATGTGTCAATGATGAGTAGATTTTTAATAAAATTTATGACACATGGACAAGCAAGATAGGAAAACTTAATATGAAAGTGAGCATGCATATAGAATGGTGATCCCCTTAGCCGTGAGGATTTGAGCTTTTGATTCTATTTTTGGAGTATATATATTATTTTTTTTCGGTGTGAATTGCTGGTCATTATGTATGTATGTCCCTAGAACTTGCCTTGCTTCTGCTTAAGAATCATCAAATACATGTTGTGGGCTTAGAAACTAATTTTAGACATTCTTTCTTTTAGCCTATTTTAAGCTTGAAATCTTTTTACCCGAATTGTAAAAAACAATCCCTAGTCAGCCACTTTGAGCCTTTAGCTTTATTTTTCATAGCCATAGGTTACAAGTTATAACCATTCCTTTTAGCCTTTGTCCTTTGACTTGGACTAGTTAAGTGTGAGAGAGGTATATTGGAAGGTAGTAGGGTGAAAAACCGTGAGGGTGGGGGGAAAGGATGGTTTGGAAAAGTTCGGTGAAGAAGATACATATGTTGTGAGTGAAGATTGAAAGAATTAGCCCGTCCTAGTTTATGTTATGTTATTTTCATTCTTATTTTTGCAAAAAAAAAAAAAAAAAAAAAAAAAAAAGGAAAAAAAAAAAAGAAAAAGAGGAAAAAAGGAGTATGTTTGTTTTATTTTCAATTTTGTTTGTTTATGAGGGGGTTAATTAGAAAAATGCTTACATGTTTAAGTGTTATATGATTTAAAAAGAGTTGAGTAGCCCCATAGTGGTACTCAATTAGTATTGAGATTGAAGCACTTAGTTGATGTAGTGCCTTGAACTAGTGTAGATGGGGTGAAGAAGCCATATTGTTTGGTTTACTGAGATTTGAAAAATGAGGAAAGAGTGAACATTGTTTGAGGGGTAGTTGAGTTAGGGATAACTTGATTAGTCCAAGAATAAGTCACTTTTACCCAAATTCGTCCACTTTGCACATTACAATCAAAACAAAGACCTTTCTGATTCTTGGTTCACACGTGTCGAGTATGAAGTATAAGTTAGACAATAGGCAAGCATATGGTAGACTGTGCATGTGATTCAACTTGAGCGTAAATACGTCCCATTTCATACACTTGAGAGATGAGTGATACACTTATCCAGTGAGGATCATCTATTTGAAGTGTTATGTTTTGAAAGTAGTTGATATGTGTCATATCGAATATGCTAAAAATCTATGTTGTCTATTTTCGAAAATCATTCTGAGACTAGATTTGTCGCCTAAATCGCCCTAATGCTTGAGTTCTTGCTTTTGTCTACTTTGTTGTTCGGGGATGAACAACAGTCTAAGGTTAGGAGATTTTGATAAATTTGGTGGTTTTGTGTTAGATTTGATTATCTTGAGCACAATAACGTGTTTACTTGATGTAGAATTTTATAGTAGGGCTAAATTTGATGGAATGAGGTCCAGGCCGCGCCCATGAGAACGCTGCGCAAAAAAGTGCCTAGATGTCAAGAAGTGGTTGTGACCCCGACGTGCCCGTACCCGTACAATTCAGCTGCGCTAGTAACTCAGCCACATTGGTGAGAACGGACGCGTTTATTAGGTGGCTTACTTGCACTTCACACGTTTTGGACTAATTTCGGCCCGTTTCAGCCCAATCCTTCCCAAACTTATAAATAGAGGTCTCCAAGTCCGAAATTCATCATCTAATATCATATGAAGTATTCCAGAGGCTTGGACAAGGAACGCGAAGAATAAAGATCGAAGACTTTGGGTTTATTGTTTTCATCTTTATTTTTACATGTTCAAGATGTTTGTCTACTAGTATTCTTGGATGTTAATTGCTAACATGAGTAGCTGATTTCCTTTGTGTTGTAGGGTTAGAGAGTAAAGTACAATTGACTATGTTTTGATTCATTTTATATATTATTGACCCTGTTCTTATTTTTTATCTATATGCTTGTTATCATCTTATGAATTTATCAACTTGGTCACTTGATTTTATTCTACATGCTTAACAACTCGATGTCCAAGAGGAGAGGGTTGTTAATAGGCTTACAACATATAGCATATCTATCGATAATCGTCAGAGAGGAGTGAGATATCTGTGCAGGCATAGGGTTAGGGTCTTTTTGGAGTCACATATGTGATAGTTAGTCCGAGAGTAATTGTTCATAAGTGATCTACACGTTAGCATCGTCTGAGAGAAGGGCTAATTAAAAATAACACCGTCTAATAAATAATATAAATTGGTCTAAGAGTCTGGAATAACAAGATAATCAAATATAAAAGATTATGGTTGAAATTGAAACATTAAAATACATCTTTTATCTGATCAAGTTCTTCATGGTTATTTGACTACTTTCTTTATATGCATCTACTATATTTTGTTTCTTACTTTCTTGCACTTTAGTTTTAGGATAATCTACCAATCAATCACCTTCCGAGAGTCTAGATATGGTTGAATTATTAAATCGGGGTATTAATTTGACATAGGTACACAGTCCTTGTGGGATCGACCTTATTCACGATTACCTGCACTAGCACCGTTCACTTGCAGTATACTAGGTTGGAAATTAGTGTGTCATAGAGTTTTTAATTTTTTTAGAAAATCCAACAGTTATTTCTAAAATAATTGATATCAGAAGAACATAAGATAATGGTATCATCAACAAATGAGAGAGAAGGAATTTTCACCCCTTTTTATTATACAAGAGCTTAGGATAGGATAGGAAAAAACATTAAGGCCGCAAGACAGAATAATGGAAATGATAGCAAACAATCTAAGGGATAAGGGGTATCCTTGCCTCAACCCCCTAGAACTAGAAGATCCATAAAGAGGCCCATTTATGAGAATGAAAAATCAAGATTGCTCAATACTGTTGGATATGTACCAAACAAACAAATCAGGAAAGCCAATTATGTGCAGAATCTTATACAAAGCCCCCCATTCCACCCTAGCATAGGCCTTAGCCAAATCCAGTTTTGAAACCATTTTCCATCTTTGCATTTGTTGTTTATATCATGAACCAAGTCTTGAGCAAGGATTATATTGTCAGCAATGTTTCTGGTAGGGACAAAACCACTTTGAACTTTAGGGACAATTTTAGGAAGGATGAGTGATAACCTACTATTTATCAGCTTGGTCAAGATTTTGTTCATAACATTACAAAGACTTATAGGTCTATAGTCAGCCAAGGTTTGAGGTTTGTCAATGTTAGGGATCAAGGTGATTGTTGTGCAAGACAAAAGTCTAGGCATTGGTTATCTGAGAAGGAACTCAGCACATGCACTCACAAGATCCTCCTTGAGAATCTCACAACAATGTTGAAAGAATAGTATAGAAAAGCCATCAAGCCCTGCCATACTGTTCTTTTCCATGCTGAAGACCACATACTTCACTTCCTCAATTGCAGGAAGAGAGAAAATATTACCAACCTCATCCTTACTAAGCCTAGGGGGTTATGGAATCAAATGATTCATTTTGTAAGTCACATCCTTATGAGAAAAGCATGTTTTTTGAAAAAATCACATGCAGAAGATTGAACTAACTCAGAATTGGAAGTGACACGACCATTGACTTTTATTTCAGAAATATGACTGTCAAATCTTTTTTTCTTGACAAAGCATGAAAATAGGTTGTGTTCTTTTCACCTTCCTTAAGACATTTACAAGTTGCTTTATGTTTCTAGACTGCTTCCTCTATGGCAATAGCAAGTGTAAACTCTGCTTTTCTGTTTTCAACTTTAGGAGAGTAATATTAGCCTCAGTAGGGTCATCGAGATAAGACTCCTCTTGCCTAATCACAGCTTGCTCAGACACTCTAACTTTATCAAATATGTTTCCAAAATCATTTTTATTCCAATGTTTAAGACAACTTCTCAACCTGAACAACTTACACTTAAGATTTTTAATACCAACTTCCGCAGTAGGGAAACCTCAGTTCACACTAATGAAAAGTATGGTGTTTTACCCATGCATCTATGAGCCTAAATGAGGCCATAGGCTTAACAAACACATTTTCAAAAGTGATTAACAAAGGACAATGGTCAGAAGATCTTTCAGCTAAATGTTTGACTTCTAAGGAATTAAATTTATCCATCCACACACTACATATAAGAGTCCTATCAACTCTCTCAAATGATGATTAGCATGCCAAGTAAACGTATTCCCCACATACCCAGTATCATCTAACCCACAATCAGTGATCATACAATTAAAGGCATCCATGGATTTCAGTTTAAGAGCCCCCTATTTTCATTAGTAGAAAGAATAGTATTGAAATCCCCACACACAAGCCAAGGGAAACTACTATGGTCACAACTCCCAATATCATCCCAAAGACCCAACCTTTCTTTCCTATATCACACACAACATAAAAAACTCTAGTAAAAATAGCTAGCGATAATGTATGAAATTCAACTCTACTACCTATAAATTCTGCTGTTCACATCTCGACTTTCTGCATGTCTTGAAGTCGATATATCATTATGCATATAGTATTACTAATATGAGTTATAATGTCTCCCATGTATGCTTTGGCCAAGAATGTCAATACGTCCATGACTTTGTGGGTGATGAAGTCACGATCGATTCATTCGTATGATTATCGGTTTATGGTCATTATAACAGATTCATCAACACTAAGTGCATATTTCATGACGAGCAAGTAGTTCTATAATTAATCTTACAGTTCTGATTCAATTGTACAATTTATTCCTGTTATTTTAATACATTCTAAACTATTAACGATGAAGGGTGGCCGCATCCATATACATACACACACACACACTTAAACTAGAGGATATACTCGCGTTTCTGCATAGTTCAAACAAATCATCCCCAAATTGTTTGTGCGAAAAACCCTAAAAAATTAATCTCCCCAAATCGCTGAAAACAACAATCCACTTGTGAGCCCCAATTTTTTCACCAAACAATCCTCCACAAAATTGACAAATTCATAATCAATCACTCCAAAGTTGAGTGAAGATGCTTCGAAAGAAGTGGAGGTAAGGCAACAGGAGGCGGATGCGTCCAGCAGCAACGACGATGACAGCGAGGATGAGCAGCAGTGGGCCGCAATTGAGCGGCTTCTGAAGAACATGACTACGAAGAACTCTACAAAGCTTTGGAAGGTATCTTTTTCCTTCTTTGTGTTCAATTATTTTCAAGGCTTTCTATCCCTTTTGACTCAAATATGAATAATCGCTGCAAATGCTGTGTTAATTTATTTTATCGATTTTCGAAGAAAAGTTTGAAAGTTTGAACTCCTCCTATTTAATGCTACCACTTTTCAGTGCTTTCATCGCCGACTCCTTCCTCGGTCCGTACCGAACCATCGTACTTCTTCCCTCCTCTATATATTGGTCAATTTATTCATAACTTCAATTCCAAATTTTCAGACCATGTCATAATATTATCTTTGCGTATGTTGAATAAAATGATGTCCAAAATCATGTTTTTTTCATGTTGAATTAAGTTAAATTTCACAATATAAGCTGAAAACTTCAAATTTTTAAGGCAATTAACTTAAAAATATAATTGTATTTAATTATTTTCAAATATGGAGAATTCGCTGTAACCGAATATTCGACTCCCTTCGTTTGAGTTATGTTCTAAAAAATCATCAATGTTTTGTTTTCTTAGGCCTTAAAAAATAAAATAAGTTGCGAATGAGTAATTTTCGGAAAGTTGTACCTTCATTAAAATTGACCCAAAAAAGAAAAAGGTTTTACCTTTCATTAATGTCAAGATGATTTTGAATTGTGGATTTTTTTTTAAAGTGTTTATATCATAATTCGTGGTTAATATTTTATATATTTCACATAAAGTCAATGACTGTAATGTCTAAAATGTAGATTTGTCTGAAAACAAGAGAAGCATAAATCAAACTTGAATTGGTGTGTCTTAGGCACTTGGATTGTTTACAACATCATCTTTCCTTAATCGCAAAGGCTCCCCTAATCAGCTTGATCTTCTCTTCTTCTTCGTGTCAAATATCAATCCTAAAATAGTGGCTAAACTAGAGATGAAGCAGACATTAGATGAAGTAGGCGGATGGTAATGTGGCTAATGTATGCTTGTTTTGTAATTGGTTTAATAGTGTATCATATGTATGTATGTTTATATATATATATATATATATATATATATATATATATGCATCCACTAAAGTATAATAGCGTACTAATGCTTGACTGAGCATCCAGTATTCCTACATGTGGCATATTGTCAATAATTTGTTTTAAACAAAGCTCATTCATGCTTCAGTTTCTCTCTCTTCGTTTTCTAATAACTTATGTGTGGTGGTTCGTTTTGTGGATTATTTTCATCAAACATTTCTATTGGTCATGTGTGCTGGAAAAATTAAAAATCGATAGAAATTTGAATGGTTTGTTGGCTTTCATGTTTATGTTTATGTTTTGCTGGTTTTGAAGTTTGAACCGTAAATTATCCAAAATTGGGATTGAAGCGGAGGACTAAGGGCTTGCTCTTGGTCCCTACAGATGAGCATCGAAAGAAGTTGTGTTTGGTAACTTAAAACAATGAGTCAATTTGAATTTCTTTTCCCATAGTCAACAGAGGAATTAGTTCCTATATTATGTCCCTGTTAACTTTCCAAACAGATATATTATAGATTTGATCTGGTTTCCATAACATATTATGTACCTTTTAACTTTCCAAATAGATGTATGATCAATGTTGCATAAGGTGGAAAGCAGAGGCAGAGCGTTTTCTGGCCACCTAGGCGCCCATGATTTCTTTTTTACATTTTTTATTAATTATTTAATTTAAAAATAATATGAAAAAATAAAACATACTCCCTCCGTTCCGACCTAATTGGCCTACCTTCTGTTTTTGTTTGTCCCAATCTAATTGACCAGCCCATAAATGATAAATTTCTCTCACAATCTCCACCCTCAAAATCTCCACCTTTGAAAAAGTCAATGATTCCACAAAATCTGTTTTTTCTTAGTCTCCATGCCCGACCAAAGTAGGTCGATTAGGTCGGGATGGAGGGAGTAGAAGATATAGCACTACAATCCTTCATAAGATACTATGAGCTTGTGATTTTGAAAAAGAAAACGACGGGGGAAGTAACAAGTAACAACGTTTTGATTTGAATTGTGAATTTCAGATACTATGAACCCCTAATTTTGGGGGCCGAACAGAAAACGACATCATTTTCATTTGTTTTTTTAGAATAAAATAAATGAAAACCGCCCAGGTGCTGCCTAGGCAAAAAAACGCCTAACAACACTGATTTGGGCAAAATAGGAGCGGCTAGGCGGCCTAGTGTCTAGGCGCCTTTTGCATCACAGTGTATGATAGTTTGATGGTTTCCGTCATAAGAAAAGTTAGAGTAGTAATAAAGTTGTTTTGTGTGCATAGTAACTCAGGCTTTGGCTCCAAATTGCTAGCTTTTTACTCCATGAACAATTTTTTTTCTCCAAACAGTTTATAAAGCGCATGAGACCAAAAGTGCTAAAAGGTTAACAGAAAACGTGACGACAGGACAAAAAGTGCAACACAAAACTTTTTTTGGGTCAGTTTTGTCAGGACTGAGACCAAAATGAAACTGTGACGTGTCCTGTGGAACTAAATGTGCAATTTTCTCCATTTGTTCGCATAAAAATTTGAACGCAATAATTTTTAATAGTTCAAGAATCCGAACAAATATTAATTATCTTGCAATTTGATGTAACTAGTAATTTATGTTATTATTGTTTCATTATTTTTAAATATGCAAGATTAATAAAAAAAATTAAACTAATTTTTTTGGTAATTAAATTTAATTGAATTAGATAAATTATTAAATACAAATATAACATTTATGTAGTTAAAACTGAATTTAGGTGTATTTTGAGCATATAATGTATAAATACAGTTTTTGTGTGGATGAACAGTGTCCCCCTATTTATTGGGGGACACTGTTCATCCCCCAATTATAGAGTGATGTTTTAGAGTGTGGTTGGGGGGATAAACTCTAAATTTTCCCCCCAAAAATAGAGTTATTGTGATGGGTTGGAGATGGTCTTAGGAATACCTAATCCAATCGTGACTATGAACCTAAGCACATGACACAACCCTTCAACTACCTTAACCAACCCTTAATTTCTCCTCTCCAGTCTTTTGGAAAGACTGTAATCAAACCACTTTGAAAAAATATTGAACAAATTATCTCTCTCTCTCTCCGCCATAAACCACCCGCCAACCCTAAACCCTCTCCGGCTGCTCCCTGTAAATCTCGATTGCCCCAAATTCTAGATATGAATTAAGAATACATTTCGCCTTTGAAGAAGCTTCGAAATATCTGTTACTATTTGTTAATTGATTTGAATACCTATGTGGCTTGGACGAACCAAATCAAGGGTTCTGTTCCAGCATACTCCGTCCTTCAAGGATATTCACATTCTCCTCTCCGACGACGGAAGCGGCGCTGGAAATATACTTGATTCACCCGTCAAGCCCTCCATTTGCCATCGAACTCGCAGTAGCGTTAAATCCCTCCTCCGCACCCTTTCGCAGCCCCCATTACGGGGAAATGAGGCGGCGGCTCCTGAACCGGGAATTGACATCCCTGGTGCCGAGAAAACTATAGTGGTGTACTTCACAAGCCTGCGGGTAGTCCGGTCCACCTTCGAGGACTGCAAGTCCGTCCGATCGATACTGCGCGCCTTGCGAGTTCCGGTGGACGAGCGAGATCTGTCCATGGATTCTCGGTTCACCGACGAGCTACGGAGGATCCTAGGTCTATCGGATAAGTCCAAATTGGCACTTCCGAAGGTCTTCATCGGAGGTAGATACATTGGCGGGGCTGAGGAAGTGAGGTACCTCCATGAAAGCGGTGAGCTCAAGAAGTACGTGGAGAGGCTGCCGCCGGCCGAGCCTGGCACGTGCGAGACTTGTGGGGGGTACAGATTCATCCTCTGTGTAGAGTGCAGCGGAAGCCATAAGTGTTACAGCGATAAAGCTGGCTTCAGAATTTGTACCTCGTGCAATGAGAATGGCCTCATTAGGTGCCCATCTTGTTCCTCTGCCCCTCTCTAAACTGTTTCATTTGAATTATATTTTTCAAGCTTTCTTGAATTCTAGTCTTAGTTTTCATAAATGAAATCGTTGGTTAGAATTCTTAAAACTCGAGCTTTAGGCTACGGGTGTTCTTTCTCATGCTTCAGCTGAATTGATTTTAAAAGTACACGTTTTATATTAACTAAGTGGCCTAAAATAGTACAAGGAAACGAGAAAAGAGGAAATAGCTTATGCCCGTTTGGTTAATCTATCTAATTCTGCCCTTTGCTTCATTTTTGTCTCTGTTTTGGTACTTTAATATGCAATTCTTGTCATTGTATGCTTGATTGATCTGATGAAGTAAGCCATAAGTTAGTGTTTTATGTGATGAAGAATGGATAGCTACACAAGTTCAAATGATAAGAGCTTGAGCAGCAGTTGATGTCCGTCTCTCTTTTGGTACTTGGGTTTGCATTTTCCGTGATTGTATACTTAATTATTAAGATCCTCTGAAGTATAAGTTTCTGTAGCCGTAAATTGGTGTTTTATGCGATTGACAATGATCACTACTCAAATTTTAATGATCCGAAGTTGAGCACCGTTTATGTCTGTCTCCCTTTGGTACTAGGGTTGGGTTGAGTGCGTTCTTGATTGATCCGGTGTAACATGCATTTCTCCTGCTTTTTCTTTCTTTCTGGGAATAATATGCTGGTTTTAATCATAAGCTAAAGTTAGGAACTTGTCTGAAGCAGTTAGTTACATATTGGACGGCATTATCCTTGCTGACTTTATGAAGAAATGGGACTGTTAGTTTGATCTGTATTGAGTTTGATGCTTCAGAATGAATTAACTGTTGCAAACTCCTGGTTGTGTTTCCTTTGGGTTATACTCGAATGGACCTTTGGCTTTGCGATCTGGTAAAAGCACGAAGGAATTCTATTGAGTTCAGTGACGAAGTGTTTGTATAATTTGGGTAGGCTTTTCCTTAACCTTTTGCATATACCTCTTTAAGGATTATGGTTTTCATCTTTCTCTACACCATTCTATATCCTGTCTTGTCCTATCGTCATTGTAGTAGGATAGCACCCCTCTTCGATCCTTTTCTGGCCATTTGTGGCCTATATTGTAATTTTCATCATTTCATATTTGATCTACAGGTAGGATGTTCCAACTCAAACTATATCCTTATGGATATTGTTTTTTTTTTTTTTTTAATATATATATGTACCGCGTTTTTGAACTGTTGGAGAATATTCTCCCCCCATTCCCCTTGATTCTCCCCTAGTTTCATACCATGTAGGGGTGACAGTTTGTAGTATGTATAATTCAGATATCCTTTTTTTAATTTTTAATTTTTTTCAATTAAAGTCATAACATTTCTTATCATTTATAGGTTATAGGTTAAAGTGTTGCTTATACTCCCCTTCCAAAAAAGGGTCCTATTTTAGAAACAATTCTTTGTTATAAAACAAGAGGTCAATTTCAAAAGCCAATACTTTGTTTTATTAGTCAAGTAAGTTTTTAATTTCACAACAAGATTATTTGCTATTAAAAGCAAGGGGAACTGTATTGGTGATTGCGATTCCTTAATTGTGTTTATTGCATTATGCTTTTTCCAAAATTATTCCATGTTACTAATTAAACAAAAATCTATATTTTACATGTTTGCGACATTGGACTTATATAAAATAAACTTGTCTATGTAAAAAAGTAACTTTTTTTTTTTTTTTTTTTTTTTTTTAAATACGCCATGCTAAAAACTCAGGATTGGCCCTACTCATATAGCGAATTGCCTCTCCCTATGTCGTACCTTTTTTTTTTTTAAAGCAAAAGTTTGAGTAAAAGGATGCGTAAATCAGCTTGTGCGCGAGCGATAAAAAAATTGTTTGATTTTAACTAAAAAGTATAATTCGTATAACTTTTTGGTTCGTGTAGGCCTAATCTGACCTAGACTGCATAGTTGGGGGTGCTATTGGCCATGCCAACACATTTTTCTCTTTTAAATATGAAATATAGGGTCCTATTATACAACCATTGTATTAATACTCTTGTTTTTATCAACAATCAAGTATTTTGTCTTAAATCTTAGCCATCAAATCTCTTTTACTCTTTTCACCTTCTATATATTTTAATACTGGAAATTTTTACCTGCAACTTGTCTTCTCTTTCCTATGTCCTCTCTATTTTCTGATGTTAGTCATTTTCCAAACCTCAGGGCCAGCCATACACACAAGTACAGATTCAACGCCTCTATCATTGGGCACCTCTTCTTAAGGAAAAGATTGAATCGAAATCTCTAGTTTTCCTAAATTTGATATTTTCTTTTAATATAACCTATCTCATATTAGAATTCAAAAATAAAAAAGTGAACCTACTTGTAACTAACCAATATTCTCATTCAAGAAATAGCTAATAAGAAGAAAACTTTGAATTTGAGTTTATCACTTTATTTTTAGCATCTACAGGTTTTCAATGCTTTGTTTTTTTTTCTCCCCTCATTTTTTATACCCCGAACAAAAAAATTATATATGTTTGTTATTTTCACTATAAATCTGTATATTGCTAAGCGTTTTCTGTCTTCTCTTGTTGTTAAACTTCACTATTTTTTCTGTTTATTTCTTCCATTACATGAATGTGTGATCAAGAAGACGCTTGTGGAGAAGTTTTGCTTCAGTTTCTACCTAAAATTATGGTTGGTCGGGTTGCTGAAATATGAGGATATTAATCATCATTTTATGAGAACTTAAAAGATTAACAACTTAAATTATTTATTTTCAATTTTTTTAAACTATGCATCACACAAGTGCATGACTAGTTATTATAATCAAGGAGATGAAATAAAAAAGAAAATAAAATGTGGGATTCAAAGCTTTAATAAATACATTATAATAGGATTCTGGTTAAAAATACGAGCCAATAAATGATATGATGTGGGACAACTTGAATGACTCCCAGGGTCCATCAATCACGAGATGATAATATACCTAGGAATTGATTTTATTTTAATTTTTCTTTTTAATTTAGATTTTTTTTTGTTCTTGTTTTTTTATTTTTTATTATGATTTGCTTTTCCTAAAATTTTCATTTTCTTTATTAGTTTAGGATTTATTTTCCGATTTGTCTAATTTTATAAAATATCTTGTCTAGACTTTTAATTCTTTATTCATCAATTAATTAAATTTATGTCTTTTGCATTCTAGTTCTTTAGAATATTGTGGTTTTATGAAGATCGTTTGTTTTCCAACACTACAACAAAATAGGTCTTTTGTATAACATTTTTTTAGACCATAATTGTGGTTAATAATAATAAGTTATTTGTGACCACTTATTACAAATCTCTTTACAAATTATTTGAGACAGTTTGAAGATTACTTTTAAAAACAATTAGTTGTTGCAAAAAAAATTTGAGACGCATTTGTGATCACTTTTTCGTCACAAATATATTATTTGCATCCGAGTTATTGAGACACCTAATTAGTGACGAGATGTTGTCTCTAATAATAAAGTTGTGATAAATACTCATAGATTGTGACAAATACTCATTATTTGAGCCATTTTTTATTGTCTCAAGATATAATTTCGATTCGTAGTTCAAGTATTCCTCCTGTGTCATGATATGTATCTTATTTCTAGACTACTGTTTGGAAGTCCGAAAAAAGTAAGAAATAAAAAATTGGAGACACATTTATTTATTTATTTTCCAAGTGACATTAGTTAACAAAAAATAACATCTCTTTATCTCTTATATACTAAAAGAGAAACCACTTGAACAAGTGTCATTCTCTTAGAATTTTGGGACAAGTGTCATTTTATTAGAATTTTAGGAATAAAAACTATTTTTCAATATTTAAATATTCAAAATTTATATATTTTTATTTAAATATTGAATTTTTTTTATTTAAATTTTGTCATGATTTACATAGTTTACCTTAGATTTGATATATTCTTAGTTATAAATTTTTGAATGATTTATTAATTCAAATTTTATTTCTCATATATCACATTTATGTAACATAAATTAATTTATCAAAAAGTGGATGGTTAAAGAGGGATATCATTGCAGGCGTGATTAAAAAGACTATTTTCAACACATCATAACATTTTTATCATTTTAACTAAACTATGCAACCTTAAATATTTAAGGGATTCTTGAAAAGGACTAGTATATGCAAATTCTCTATATTTATAACAACATTTATTTTTCTTTATTTATAGTTTATTTGATATTATTATGTAAAATGTACATTTCTATTCAAAAGCCTATTATGTTATAGACGCAAGAACTTTAATCTCTTTTATTGGATTATTTTCATGCGAGTAACTAATTTTATTGTACAAGATTTTCGTTGTACTGTGACTATCCATTGAGATTTTTCTTTTTTTTTTTCTTTTTTTCTTTTACTAATTTTATTGTACAAGATTTTTTTAGTATTCAAAAGCCTATTATGTTATCTATCCATTGATACAACTGGTAAAAATTATTTGAAAATTTTCTTATTTTGATAACGAAAGTAATTCTGTTTGTTCTTATAACTCCTCCTATCTTTATAAAATAACAGTTCATAATCACGAGCTTTCATGAGTTTATTGTGCAGGTGACAATTGTAGTAACAAAACTATCAGAAAAATCTAAAAAAATAAAAAATAATAACATTCGATGATACATAAAATATATAATTACTAGATTTGGTCACTCACATTCTAAAATATATTATAACTATATAATTATTCAAAATAAAAAAAAAAATTGAACAAAAATTTATTAAAATTAATGATTTTTTTTTCCGATGAATTTAACATTATTAATAGCGCAATACCTACGGAATATCTTGCCCAAAAGAAAAATATATGAAAGCAACTCAAGATTATTACTCATTATAGTTTTGAATTATATAACCATGGTTGAAGAATATATTAAATCTGATTTTTATTTGATTTTTAGATGATTGTCGACACTTGATAATAAGATGAACAAATGAGTTTTTTGAATTCTTTTAGAGATATTTTATACCACAGTTGTCGTATATTTCGTACGTAATTAATTGTAAATATTGCAAATTTGTACTTAACTTATTTCTACTATCAGAATCAGCTGAAGATACATGACTTCAAATATGCAAATAAATTTATCTATTAAACAACTCAAATCTGTCATAATGAACATATCAATATCAATATACAAAGATTTTCGCCACTATGTTAATCTTGAAAGATTTACACGTTCCTCTACTCTTTATAAACTAAAGAACAAACAAAATGAACATGTGCCATGCTGAGAATCAATATAATATCTCAAAATTATAGGAATGGAATAATTTTTAGATCATTTAAATATAAAAAAATATATCAAATTTCGTGATATACGTTAATAATTGTTTCAGTTTTAAACCTTTTTTCCTTTTTATAAACATAAATATATTGATAAAATAAAAGTATTCTTGAAATTAAAACAAAAATTAAACAGACCCGTGAATATTATTCACGAGTACTGTACTAGTTTTGTATTAAAAAGAAACCAATTTAGCTAAATATAATAAATGGTAGGCCCACAAATTAGTCCATACATATAAAGCTCAGTTCATGGGCAACCCACAAAACTTGTTTAGCAGAAGAAGTTACCTTATGATAAATTTACATACTAAAACTAGCAATTGTATTGATGCAATGGCTGTATTTTAAAATTTTCCTGAAATATATTTGTCTCATGTATTATGCATTTCTGGATCAATTATCAATGGAGTAAAACTTGTCCTTCAATTGTACGACTACTACCCAAAGTGGGTAATATTTTAAAAAATTAAAAGTAATATATTTTAGGCTAAAAAAATTATCAAGTATGAATAATAAGTATACCTTTACGTTAAAAAGAAATACTTTTAAGTTAAATAATATTTATTTCGAAATTCAAGTTTTAGTGCATAGTTCATCCAACTTATAAGAGTTTTACGGTATCAATATAAATTAAGCGTGGTACTGGATCATGAATTAAGTATTCCAAATGTTAAAATATAGGCCCATCTAACATTTGTTAATTTCCTGGTGTGAGGTGAATTTATTCTGATGTGTTAATTTGTTGCGATATTTGAGATTAATCTCCAAAGTATTGCAGCAAAAACATTAGATTATGAAAATTACCATGAATCATGAAAAGTCATCATAAGTTGTTCAAGTATTTGGATGCCAAAATTTTTGTCTGACTGCTATAAGGTCTAGTATGAATATGCACATGAACCTAGGCGTCCGTTGGGGATCATATACTTGCATTGATTATCGGATTAACGTGACTAAGGTTTAGGGGCTGGTCAGTTGGAGATTTAGGTTGACATGGAATTAGAGACTCCTAAAAGTATCCTCGGAATTCAAGTTTAGATTTAAGCTGAACATGTCCCTCAGTGAAATGATAAAGGAGCTCAAAAGTACTGAGAATGTTCGTTGAACCAAATATGGCGATACATTAGGTGTTAGATTTTTTATGGATTTACATTGTTCAAGTCAGCAAACAAGATTAAGTTAAATCCAGAAAGTTACTAACAAAGTGCAAATAAGAGAATTGTTTCCATGTGAAAGAAGGTTAATTGGAAGAATAATTACCAAGTTTACATAGCACCTAAAATGCAAAGTAATTTCATTGAGTTATGTTGAGGATTGATTCTACGATTACTTAGTAGAATTCAACCCCATTAATCATTGATGAAATTTGATTGCATGGTTTCCTTTTTAGAAAAACTCAGAGAAAGGTTAGAGACTTCCAAGGTTAATACGAATGCAATAGCATTTTACAGAAGTTGATTGAAGTATTCTCTTTATTTAGAGTAAAGAATTTTAGGACATTATTATTATCATCTCAAATATGGTAGATTTCTACTATTTTATTTATACAAACTATGTTTGAATAACGGTGTGGTGTTTGTGATGAGTGGTTTAATAATGTCCTAAAATAATTTATAGTACGTTGCATCAAATAAACTGCACAAGTTATTTCTACCAATAAGATTGACGGTTAATGAAACTTAGTCAAGTTTACTTATTAAACAAAATTCATATGCTAGAATGAGATGTTCTTCAAGTTGCTTGAAGATGAAAATTTTATATGCATGTAGTTTATGTTTAAAATGATAATGTGACTGATAAGTCTTCATATATTAATATCTAATGAGATTGATGAGTTGTGAAACTTAGATAATTTACAGATTAAGAAAAATTTATATGCTATGATGAGATGTTCTTCAAATTGCTTGAAGATGAAATCTCTATATGCATGTATTTTTGTTTAGAATGATAATGTGACTAGAAGTCTTCATATATCATTCATGGAAATTAATATTCGGACTCACCAAGTACTCTTCAAAGTTTTGATGTGGTTTGGGTTGAAGTAACTAGACATTATTGTTATACATTGTCAGAAAGTATGCCTTTATTTTCATAGAGTCCTGGATAAGAGGGTGTTGTGAAGACAAATGTGACCTTCTTATAGGACAAGAATATGGGAGGATATGCATCAAAGGGTATAGTTATTTTTGACAAGATAAATGAAATAGTTTCCTAGATTATCAAGTTCAGAGTTTCGCACTGAATATACTCAATTGAATTTGCATAATCTACTAATTTTAGTTGTTAAATTCAGTAGGAAATGTAAGATGCTTAACACAGTACATCTACTGATTAACGAGTAGCTGGGATAATAGAAGAATTTGATAGAGTAATGAGAGAATAATATTAAATTATAGTCAGTTAGAAAAAAATTCATAGCAGAGATGAAGTGAGAATTTTTTTACTTGTTTTGTGTACGAGTCTTTGGATTCTCATCACTAAATAAGGAAGTTTTCAGGTTAATCTTGGTAGTTATGATGCTTTTAGATATGAACCATAGGTAGAGTATCATAAATCAAATCTATGTATACTAACTCCTTTTGGAATCTTATAGAAGTTTCCTATATGATGAGACCAAGTAGTTTTATCCAAAAGGGTCAAGTGCATGTAATATGCAGACTGATAGAGTTCTTTCACAAACTTAATCAAACAAATGCCTATGTCCTTAAAATGTTCCATAATTTTTTTAAATAATATGGAAAGACAATCTTATATATTGCGAACAGTATAGGTATACATCTTCATATATTCAGAAAAATGTAGAAGAGTAACTCTTTGTGCTAGTCGGTGTCATCTTAAGATATGAAGGGCTTGGAAGTCAAACTATGATCTAATTCTTAGATCCATTGGAATAAAAAAATTAGACAGATAGTTTTGTCCGAAACTTCATATGTAGTTTGTGGATAGTGATTCCGTTTTGTGTGGTGAGATATCAAGTGATCTCAGATTACTGAGTCCACAACCGAAGCGGAGAATGTGACAGCTTTGAGAAGCAGCAAAGTATTGAAAGTAAGACTTAGATTACTGAATCCTGAACAAGTGGGAGTAATGTTGAGAGTTGGTGTCCTACGAGTAAATTAGTGTAAGACGTACACCACTCAAATGTCATTTACTCTTGGACAAGTGGGAGAAATGATGACTGCAGTTGTTGCTTTTCGTGTAAATTCGTGCAATGATATTTTGGAATTAAATATATCAATTTATTTGCACGATAATTTGTTTGAACTTGCATATGTCATTGGATTGTAGAAACATTATAAATTGAATTTTTAAATTGTTAAACATGAAAGGATGTGATTTATAATTCAAACCTAAATATTATGACCGCAATTGGTAAATAAAATTTGGGCAATTTATTTTGACAAGATCGTCTCAATTTCATTGAAGTTTGTCTTTGACTTGGTATTTAAGTTGTGGATACATGTACGATGTATTAAGACAAGACCACATGAAATTTCGATTGTGATTTGACCATACAAATCAAATTCATTGATTAACGTACATGTTACCTTAATCTTGAGAGAATAGTGTACCTTTATTACCAATTAGACATTCTTTGAGACACCAGTGAATGAGATTAATACCCAGATGTTTTGAGAATTAAAGTGAAGTGATAAAGAATAAATATTTACAGTATTTAAATACTTCACTTATTTAATAGATATGATCATGATGTCTCGGGTTCTTCTATGAATAGGAAATCTGAGCTCAATATTCGACACTAGTTATCGAATCATATTGTGTGATGTAGCACACATGACCGTCAGATAGAAGATGAGTATTGAGACTGATAAGTGTTTGAATATAGGTTTATTGATCATGATGACCTATTACAAATAATTTAGTTGATCGAGGAGGTGATATGCTGGGTAGATCAATCAAAGGATAATATTTATTGATTACGTTGCTTCAATAATGCCAACTAATAGTGTGCAATTATATTCTTTAAGTGGAATAGAGTATAATTAATAAATAAATATGATAAGTCAAACGTTGACTAGCTATATCATAATTAATTTATTGGAGACTATTTTAATTGAGTCTGACCAGGTTCCTTCGGTGGCTCAATGTGGACTGGTATAAATTATAAGAAGTATAATTTATTACTGCAATTAATTATTATGATGTTATGATATTATGGAAGATGGATATATCTCGTATCTTATATACTTATCAGAATATGATACTTGGGGAGAAATAATATTGATATATTGATATGTATATATCGGATACATATTCGGTTCTTGATAAAGCGCAATCCGAAATCCAGGAAACCTTAACAGAAAGTTACGTAAACAATATGAAAATACACAAGATATACGTGGTTCGATCCGGAGATCTACGTCCACGGGCAGAAAATCACTCTTGCCGAGGTGTTTCTTTCACTAGAACTTTTAGCTTACAAGCAATAATCCAGAATACAAAGTCCGAACCCTAATTCAGAGTTCTTTTCTCATACTTATACTCAACTTTCCTAAACCCTAACTGAACCCTAACAAACTCCCTATTCTCACGCCTATTTCCCGCTGCATGGCAGTTGGGAGCGGATCATGAGCCATGATTCGCGGAACAAACCGTCTGTTGGGCTGACGCGTGTTCCTGGGCCTGCTGGGCCTACGCGTGCTGGGCCGGTCAGTGGGCTTAGGTATTAACCCGACCCGAAGTGATCGGGTTATCCCTATCAGATGCCCCCCCTAGCCGAAGCGAGGAAGGAGCTTCGGTTGTCACCGGGGTGGAACCGTAAGCAAGAAGGGCCGTAGTCGCGAGCGCGCCGAAGTGTTTATGGATGATTAAGTCTATCCGCGTCCCCGGGGACTCCGCGGAGCATTCTGCGGATGCGGAGTCGAACTAGGCCGAAGTGCACAGGACATATAGCGAGATACCGAATTTCCCAGAAGCAAGAAACGCGTTGGAAGTATATAACATCCTGGCCGAGGTGGAAGGTACACCGGAGTGTAGTGGTCCGGCCAAAATGAAGGAAGCACCGGAGTGTGGTGGTATGACCGAGGTAAAAGAATCACCGGAGTGTAGTTTGAAACTTCCTGAAGAAGGGTGAGGTTGATGTGATTGGCGGCGCCATCATGAGAGAGAGGGATGTGAAGTGACACGCTCTGCGATTTCCAAGAAACCTGTTCCCCACGCGCCTTGGGAACTGTAAAGCGCGTGAAGGGCACGTTTAAATCTCCATCACTGAATTTGAATAGGCTGCATCAGAGCCGTTGGTTTTTTGCGTATATAATTGAAATAATTGCACAGTAACTCTTCATCTTCTTCATTGCGATTTACCAGTTTAGAAAGCGGGAAAAAGAGGGATTCCGTGCTTGCAATCCATCTCAAATCAAAACTTCTCAAATCCAACCCAAGTAAGTATGTCTTCCTCTTCGTCTTCTTCATCTTCTGCCTCATCTTCTGCCTCTGTTGAAGAAGTAGAAGTAGGGACTACGGGTACCATATTAGATGTCCCCCCCCCCTTCGATACCTCATTCCAGAGAGAAATGAGATTAGGACCGTAGACAGGGCCGATGGGCTGGAGAGCAACGTTATGATGGTTGCCTTCTATCCATGCGCGGAGGAGGGTTTGGAGGTGGCCTCTGTAGCGTTACGGATGACGCGAGAGCAAATCGAGAGAGAAATTCCTTTATTTTTTTTCCCCTTCAACCTAGAGTATATAATACCGAACCCCGAGGATAGGGCCTGCTGCCCACCGCAGGGGTTTATTAGTGTGTACATAGATCCCCTTAGAATAGGCCTGAGACTGCCCCTGTGGGACATTGTGATCCGGTTGCTGCAATACTACGGTATTGCCCTGAGCCAACTAGCGCCGAACGCGGTGAGACAGGTAGTGGGGTTCACCGTGGTGTGTAAAAACGCCGGATTAGAACCGACCGTAGAGCTTTTTAGGTTTTTCTTCCAATTAAAAAACTTCGGGAAGTCCAAGGGGTGGTACTCCTTCAGTCCCCGAGCCCGAGGTGGGTTCAAGGTTCAAAACCCAAGTAAGGTAGAGGGGTGGAAGGAGAGGTTTATATTTATAAAAAATAAAGTAGCTCTCCCGAAGTGGAGGAGGGAGGAGGTACTGGATACCGCTCCGGTGGAGAGCCCGGAGGCCGAAGTGATACATACATTCCGGTCAGTGGGGACTTTCAAAACCCTCTGCACCGAGGAAGAACTGGAGGAGGCAGGACTGAGCCCGTATTATTCGGGCAATGCGGGTGCCGAAGAGGGTAGGAGTCCTTCTATATTGCTTTTTATAACTGTCGTTTTGCGTAGGACTAACCATAACCTCTATATGCAGTGGGACGCTTCGGAAAGGAGCCTGCCGGAAGCCCCGCAGCGTCGGCGGCGGCCAAAAAGAAGGGGAAAACCGCTGAGGTGTCTCCCCGGGGGAAGATGCCACCCAGTGCGCGGCCCAGCGCTGGGTCGGAGGAGCAGGTGGGAGTGGCGAGGCCTGCTCCCGGATCTAAGAAGAGGCCGGAGCCATCATCCGGGACTCCTCCATCAGCAACTAAAAGACTCCGCCCGGAGGAGAGTATGGAGGTACATTTCCGATATACTGTTAGTTACCGCAACTGCTTCGTCTGTTATCTGTGCTGACTATGGTCTGTTGTTATTGGTGGCAGGTGAGGGAGCAGGGGCCCTCAAGTCTGCTGGGGTTGGAGGGGCCCGATGCCGAAGAACTTCTGCGCTTGGCGCGAGGTATCCTAGACCTCGGCCGCAAGAGCGAGAAGGAAGGGAAAGAAGAGCTGGCCGAAGTGGCCAGGGAACTCCGAGCGCGCAACGACCGGCTGACCCACGATATGACCGAGGCACGCAAGAGGGCTGCCTTGGTCGAAAACGAGGTTGCGCGTCTGCGCGGAGTGGAGGCGGAGAATAATGTCCTCCGTGGTGAAGTGCTGCGGCTGCGGGCAGAGATGGAGTCTCGGGAAGCTGCCGTAGTCGAAGGGCAAGGAGCGATGCTGAAGGCATTTGCCGACCGATTATTCCAGACCAGCACGTTCCTTGACTTCCAGACGGAGTTCGTGGCTATAGGGGACCAAGCCACTCGATCCGCGCTGCTGGAGCAGGTGAAGGAGGTCTACCCGAATGTGGACGTATATCGTCCAGAATTCGGGTATGACTTTGAGGCAGTGGCCGGAGTGGAAAAGGCCTACTATGCGGCTCTAGCGAATCTGCCGGAGTGGCCCCTGGTGAAGGCTCTCGGGGAGAAGAAACAGCTGCTGACGGCCGCGGAGGTCGCCAACTGTGAGGTGGACCAGGACCCAGAATTCATGGCATTTCGCCGAGGTGAGCTGGTCACCGCACCCCGAAGCAGAGAACCCCCTCCACGGATGGAGGTCGAAGCCATAGCTGCGGACGAAGCGGTCGCAGCAAATGAGGAAGGAGAAGCCGAAGTGTCCGAGGGCCGGCGAGAGGTGTTGCCCGAAGAGATTGAGGCAACTGAGCGGGAGGTCAGTCGATCCCCGAAAATTTAAAAACTATAGATGATAGGATTATATGCAAACATTGTACGAATCATGGATATTGTACTCTCCTTTAGTGAAATATAATCCTTTGTTTCTCAGACTCTTCATCTTCTCTTTGCTTGCATGATCAATTTGTGTTTGTTTTCAAACTGAACTCCAACTCTTGACATACTTTAAATTGATCGATTTGGTTGACTCTTGTTTCTGATTAGAACACCGCGGAACTACACGAAACAATAAAGAAACTGATGCGATCACTTGAGTGGTTCCGCGAGGAGAAGAACAACCTGCAAATGCACGTAGTGCCGAAGCTAGAGAAGCAGGTGGCCTCGGCAGAAAGGAAAGTGGTTAAAGCCGAAGAGAGAACCAAAGATTTTGAGATGAAATACCGGTCTACCGCTGCCGAGATGAGCCGTGTCCTCGTTCATCAGAGGGAGTATGATCGGATACTGTCGGAGTTCGGTCTTCTGACCTTTGAGGAAGTGGAGGAGCGGGTCGTAGAGATCCAGAGCGAAATCTCAGCGCTTATGGCAAATAACCCCGCGGAGGCCTCGGAGCTCGTAAGAAAGCGAGAAGTGCTAGAGTTGCTTCTGAGCATGTATGAAGGGCTAAAGGGCCGAGGCAGGTGGAGGCCTTCTGCCGAGGAATTCATCGCGAGTTCAAGCCGGAGACAAGGTACCCCGAAAGCGCCCCGGAAGGACAAAAAGAAACCCTCTGGAAAGAGCCAAGACATTGTTATTCGGGAGCCAGCTCCAGTGACCACGATCGAAGAAGAGCCCGCTGTGGTTGCTGAAGAAGTAGTCGAGGAGCTGGCCAGAGAAATTGAAGTGATGGCTCCGGAGGAGTGGGACCCTGTGCAGTGGGTCCAAACCCCGAGGTCCGCTCCACAACCAAGTAGCCGAGCTCGGACTAGAGACGAAGTCCCCAGGCAAACGCCTAGAGCAAGTCCTCGGCGTCGGGAAGCTCGCGGTGGAGAAAGAGCCAGAGCCCGAGGTCGAGGATCTACAAGATCCCGGAGGACCCAGCGCAGATCGAGGAGCAGGCCGCAACGCCGGGGCGCTGAATATTGGCTCGGGGGCCGTAGATAATGGCTGTTCTCTTTGTTACTTTGTTTGTTTGTTTTTTTTTTTTTTTTGAAGTCTTATGTAAAAGACTGCTTGATGTTGTATTATTCAGAAGATAATAAAACTGTTGCGGTGTTCGGGAACACACTACGAAAAATTATTAACTATTTTAATTGGGTGTTCGGGAACACAGTATGGATAAATCTAATCTCCCCGAACGGATCAGGCGGGAGTAACATCTCCCCGGACGGATCAGGCGGGAGTAAACACTTCTCCGGTTAAACAGGCGAGAAAGTGATACGAGTCCGGGGATTAAAATGCGAATCTCCTCGGACGGACCGAGAGAGAGAGGTTTAATTGTCCGGAGACTAATAATGATAATACGATTGCGTTAGGGCGTCCCCGTAACGTAAAAGGAAACACAGCAAGATGCATAAACAAAGAATTTTTATTCGATGATAAGTGCCGGAGCAAACTAAACAATACAAAGGTAGATGATAATCATAAAAGAAACATACAATGAGCAGAAAGAGCATATGGTACTTGTAATTTGGCCTTCACAGGTAGAAGCGCCTCAAGTTGGTTACATGCCAGCTTCGGGGAATCGGGGTTCCGTTGAGATGCTCTAGCTGATAGGATCCGGAATTGTGCGCGGAAACGACTCGGTAGGGACCTTCCCAAGAAGCATGTAATTTCCTCTCGGGGGCAGCTTTGCTGGCTGAGTTGAGCCGAAGAACTAGGTCCCCGATATTGAACTGAGTGCCCCGGACCCGGAGGTTATGATACTGGGCTGCTCGTTGTTTGCACCTGGCCTGTTGAATGAATGATTGGTCACGACGATTTTCAAGCTCATCCAAATTTGCCCGGAGAGCCTCGTCATTATCCTCTGGAACCAATGTGAGGAGGCGGGGGCTTGGTACACTGATTTCAGCCGGGATAACGGCTTCGGAACCATAAGTAAGGCTGTAAGGAGTCTCCCCGATAGAGGTATGCGGTGTCGTGCGATAAGCCCATAGGACTTGTGGAAGGTTTTCTGCCCAGAGACCTTTGGCATTATCCAGGCGCTTCTTTATTCCCGTGAGTAGTGTCCGATTGGTGACTTCAACCTGTCCGTTGGCTTGAGGGTGAGCAACCGAAGTGAAAATTTGTTTGATGTGAAGCTCTTCGCACCATGATCGAAAGGGATCGTTGGCAAATTGTTTACCATTGTCCGAGATGATAGTACTCGGGATGCCGAAGCGACAAACGATATTGCGCCACACAAACTTCAAGATATTCTGACCAGTAATGGCCGTTAGAGGTTCGGCTTCGACCCACTTAGTGAAGTAGTCTACGGCAACAACCAGGAACTTCAATCCCCCCGGAGCAACGGGGAATGAACCAACAATGTCGATACCCCACTGAATAAACGGCCACGCACTCTGGATGCCAGTGAGCTTGGTCTGTGGCAGATGCTTTACACGGGAGTGCAGCTGGCACTTGCTGCATTTGGTCACTAAGTCGTGGGCATCGTTGAATAAAGTTGGCCAATAATATCCCCAGCGGAGAACTTTCTTGGCCAATGTCCGGGAGCCGATATGGCTGGCACAGGCCCCTTCGTGAACCTCCCGTAGAACTTGGGTCGCTTCGGCAGGAGCGAGACACCGGAGACTCGGTTGTAGGTATGACCGCCGGTACAAAACTCCATCATGAAAGGAGTATTTGGGAGTTTTGAGGACAACTTGCCGAGCTCGCAGCTTATCAGTAGGCAGGATTCCATCTCGGAGATATTGAATGATAGGAGTCATCCAATTCGGATCACTATCGGTCAGTACCGAAACTGTGGCCTCATGAATTGCTGGATGTGATAAGTCTTCGACCATGATATCCGGAGATATATTAGTTCGGACCGCGGAGGCCAATTTGCTGAGCGCGTCTGCTCTTGCATTCTGGGCACGTGGTATTTTCTGGATAACAACTGTATCAAGAGTTGACATGAGCTTGAGTGTTAGAGCACGATACCTGATCATTGTTTCATCCTTGGCGACATGAGTCCCCTGGATTTGCTTGGACACGACCTCGGAGTCCGTGAAGAGCTCAAGATGACGAACGCCTAAGGATTGAGCGAGCCGGAGCCCGGCGAGAACTGCCTCGTACTCCGCTTCATTATTAGTCACCTTAAACTTGAATCTGATGACGTATTTTACTTCAACCTCCTCGGGGTCGATGAGAAGCACCCCGGCACCACTTCCTCGAGTTGTGGATGCTCCATCCACATATAGCTGCCATTTCCGAGGTGAGGATACGAGGGTAGCGGGGTGATGTGTATCACTGTCTGTCGGAGACTCATGATTGTCTCCCGGAGTTTCAGCCAGAAAGTCGGCGAGTGCTTGACCCTTGATTGCTCGGCGGGGAAGGTATTGAATATCATATTCGCCTAACTCGACGGCCCACTTTGCAAGGCGCCCAGACACCTCGGGCTTGACAAGAATCTGGCGGATAGGATGATTGGTCAAAACCCGTATTTCACGTCCTTGGAAGTATGGCCGTAGACGCCGAGCTGCCATAACAATTGCCAAAGCGGTTTTTTCTAAACGGAGTACCGTGTCTCCGCCCCGTGGAGAACACGACTTGCGAAATACACGGGATGTTGAACCCCATTGACTTCGTGCACAAGTGCAGCGCTAATAGCTTCCTCAGCGGAAGCCAAATATAAGTAAAGCGGCTCTCCGGGGAGAGGAACTGACAAAGTAGGCAGCTGCTGTATATGACGTTTCAAAGCCTCGAAGGCCTCGGTGCACTCCGGAGTCCACTCAAAGGACTTCGCCTGTCTCAAGATTTTGAAGAATGGGAGCTGGCGCTCCGCCGCTTTAGATAAGAATCGATTTAAGGCCGCCAAACCACCTGTGAGGCGTTGAACGTCCCAGAATGTCTTGGGTGGCTGCAGTTCTAGCACATCCCGAAGTTTGGCCGGGTTGGCCTGCAAACCGTGTTGTGAAACCATATAACCCAGAAACTTACCGGAGCCGACGCCGAAAGTGCATTTTGCTGGATTAAGGCGCAAATTGTAGCTTCGCAGGGTGCGCAACGTTTCGGCAATGTCTTGCACACATGAAGAATGGGAGATACTCTTTATAACAAGGTCATCAACGTAGACCTCGACGTTGCGGCCAATCTGGCCGTGGAAAACCCGGTCCATGAGACGCTGCTATGTGGCTCCGGCGTTCTTGAGCCCGAAGGGCATTTTCTTGAAAGCATAGCACCTAAAAGCAGTGATGAATGCCGTTTTGATGGCATCTTGCGGATCCATAAAGATCTGGTGGTATCCCTTATACAGATCTAAGAAACAAAGTGCCTCATACCCAGTAATGGCCTCGGCCTTTTGATCTATGGAAGGTAGGGGATAACAGTCCTTCGGACAATGTTTGTTGAGGTCGGAGAAGTCGACGCACATCCGCCATGCCCCACTGGACTTAATCACCATTACTGGATTCGATAGCCAGGAGGGGTAATATACTTCGAACAGGATGTCCGCATCTAAGAGTTGTTGCACCTCGATTCGAATTGCGTCATTTCGCTCCGGGGCGAACTTCCTCTGCTTTTGCTGGATTGGCTTTATGCTGGGATCGATGTTCAGCTTGTGTGTTATTATATCGGGAGAGACCCCGGGCATATCTAGAGGAGACCATGCGAAGACATCGGAATATTCTCGCAAGGTCTGAATTATAGCCTGGTGTAGCCATGGCACATCCACGGCTCTGACGGTTACAGTCTGTTCCGGCTTGGACGGATCAAGCGGTACTTGAGCGGTGGCATCCCCCAACGAGGTACATTCCCGAGGTTCCAGAACCGATGATGCTACCTGAAGCTGCTGTTTGGGAGGAACTTTAGCAGTCTTTTTGAGTGCCACGTACATACACTCCTTTGAAACCCGCTGACTCCCGCGGATAGCCACTTCGCCATGCGAAGTGGGAAACTTTAATGCGAGGTGATACGTGGAGCATATGGCTTTGGCGGGGGTAAGCCAGTCCCGGCCCAAGATCATGTTGTACGGTGATGGGGAATTCACCACATAAAAATCCACGAAAATGGTTTTTATTGCCGGATAAGTCCCCAAAGACGCCGGGAGAGTGATGATACCCTCTGGCTGGACTTCACCCTGAGTGAAAGTCTGCAGTGGCCCGGGGGTCGGCCGAAGTTGTTCCCGAGGAATCCCCATCCTTTGGAAACAGTCGGCAAATATAACACTCACCACGGCCCCATTATCCACGAAGACCCGCCTTATTGTTATGTTGGCTACAGTCATGTCGATGACAATAGCGTCAGTATGAGGTGTTATCTCCGGAACCGGGTCTCTATCCGTGAAGCTGACAGTCTCGGATTGATGGAGACGTTTATGACGTGGCTCCTCGGGAGGAGGACGTCGAGCCTCTGCCTTCAAGGCATGTCGTGAAGCCCCGGTAGGGAGGGCCCCATATATCACGTTTATCACGTGAGGGGGTGCGTTGTCTGCGGGTCCTCCCGGAGGAGGAGGTGGTGGCGGAAGACGTGGTTGTTGGCGATTGCCAGAATCTTGCCGTGCGTAATTACTAGGCCCCGGCCGATTATTATGCCACGGCGGTCGATTTTGTTGTGTACCGCGGTCATGATAACCTCCACGATTATGGGACGACCCCCCATTCTGACCTGTTCGAGGCTTGTCATCGGTCCGCGCAATGTATTGGCGCAAGAAACCTTTCCTCAGGCACTCCTCGATCTCCTTGCTGAGTTCTCGGCACTCCTCTGTCTCGTGCCCATGATCTCGGTGGTACGCACACCACTTTCCACGATTCCTCTTCTCAGGCGGAGCAGTCATCCGCGGACAAGGTCGTAGATCGTTCTTGTGAATAGAAAGGATTTCGGCTCGTGACTTCGTCAACGGAGTCAGTTATGGAATATCGCCTCGAGAATCTGAATGCCCCGGGTTCAGACGGGAAAAAGCACTAGGTCGTGTACTAGGCCCAGTTTGTGCCTTGTCGGACTGCCGCTTGCTAGCATGCTTCTCACGTTTCCGGCGAGTCTGCTCCTCGGCCTTAGCAAATTTGCACACCGTTTTAAATAGTGCTCGGGTTGTGACCGGTGTGTTTCGAACCAGCTCGGTGTAAAGTGTTCCAGGACGGAGTCCATTCATGAACGCGTTGATGACTACGTCTTCGGGGCAACTTCCCACCTTGAGGCTTTCCGCTGTAAAGCGGTCAAGAAATTAGGTAACGGTTTCACCGTCCCGCTGTTCCATATTCATGAGGTCGGCCAAAGTGGCCATGGGCTTCGCCCGTGCTTCGAACCATGCCCAGAAGTGTTCGGCGAGTTCTCTGAAAGAGGATAAGCTGTTGCGCGGTAGAGAATCAAACCAGACCCGAGCCTCATCCTGTAAGTACTCGGGGAAAATTTTACAGTAATGGAGGGATGTAGTGTTATCGCGGCTAAGTATGTTGTGCCGGAAAGCTCCAAGAAAATTGGTTGGATCTCCGGTGCCATCGTAAGGTGGTATGGCCGGCCGTTTAAACCCTTCGGGAAGGGAGGTGGCCATGATTTCTTGGGAGAACGGTGTGATGATATCTCCGTTGGCATCAAGGCCAGAATTCTGTCCAGTTCAACATTGCGTTGAACTCGCTCATACTCTTGAAGATCTAGAGCATGAGGATTGGCATAGCGAACTCTCTTAGCCGCGTTGAGTGGACGGCGGCGATCCATATCAGTAGGTTCATCGTTGCGCGGTCGTGATTCGTTAGAACTCCCATGGTCCTCGGAGGAACCAGGTCGTTCCCGTCGCCGATCCTGACGCCTGCGATGCCCCGGGTCCTGTTGATCACGCGAGTGCTGACGAGGTGGAGGCACCGCGGGATTAGCATCATGTCCGGCAGGCCCCGCGGCAGGCCCCGCGGGACGTAGGCGATTAGCTGCCCAATCTTGAAGAACATGTGCATGCTCTTGTAAGAAAGCCTGGAGCAATTCTGGGGTGATTTGAATGTTAACCGGTGGTTGGGCAGCAACGGGATTAGGGTTTTGCATGTTTTGAGGGGGTGGAGGTAAATTCTGATTGTCTGGATTCGCAACCGGGTCTTGATTACCCTGATGATGAGATGTGCTCCTTGCCGGCAATTGCCTCGGCGGCAAAACTTGATCCACGGGTGGATCCTGGTTGGATTGATCCCCGTGGCGAGATTGATTCAAACGAGTCGTCACCATGATTCTTGAATACACTGCGAACGTCAAAAATTGGCTTTCGTTCCCACAGACGGCGCCAATTGATAAAGCGCAATCCGGAATCCAGGAAACCTTAACAGAAAGTTACGTAAACAATATGAAAATACACAAGATATACGTGGTTCGATCCGGAGATCTACGTCCACGGGCAGAAAATCACTCTTGCCGAGGTGTTTCTTTCACTAGAACTTTTAGCTTACAAGCAATAATCCAGAATACAAAGTCCGAACCCTAATTCAGAGTTCTTTTCTCATACTTATACTCAACTTTCCTAAACCCTAACTGAACCCTAACAAACTCCCTATTCTCACGCCTATTTCCCGCTGCATGTCAGTTGGGAGCGGATCATGAGCCATGATTCGCGGAACAAACCGTCTGTTGGGCTGACGCGTGTCCCTGGGCCTGCTGGGCCTACGCGTGCTGGGCCGGTCAGTGGGCTTAGGTATTAATCCGACCCAAAGTGATCGGGTTATCCCTATCAGTTCTCCCACAGCTAGTAACACGCGCATATCTATATTCCATGGAGATGTCCATACATCGTTTGTTGCGTGTAGTTCGTGAGAACACCGAAGAAGGCTTGAAGAGTTGAAGCGTTAATAAAGCATGCTACAAAAGGTATTCTGTAAAGCTTCTTGTATAGATTAATTAATTAATAGAATATATAGTAATACATCAATCCTAATGATGTATCTAATATTGCGAAACATATATATATCGTGGGTTCTAACAATAACTTGAGATTGTTTTTTGATATGTGAAGAAATAATGAGTTTAACAAATATTTACAAATCTCTATGTATGTGAGTTTGAAATTTCTATGTATGCCAAGTATAATACACCAATATATATTGTTTCCTTGCAACAAAACCTTCAAATATTTGCCACATGAAAAAGGAATACCCGTCGAACCTTTATAGTTAATCAAGCATTTTTGAAATTTAGAAGTTCATAAAGTTAATATCATATCCACTGACTTTAGATAAACATAAGGGTAATTTATTATCTTTTTGCCAGTTTCTCACAAATACTTTGAGGCCTTTGTGTTTATTGGAGGTTAAAATAGCGATGTTGGTTCTTGTTCTTTTTGTTTTTGTTAAATGTCAACACAATAGCATATTTAGGTGACATAGACGGACGAAACTCTAACATGACTATTTAACACCAAAATAAATTAAATTTGAAAATAATTATTGAAAATTATAAAGTTCTATAAAAATTATATAAATATTTAATTTATCTGAAAGTTACTTTGGAAATCTTAGATTTACTTTAGGATAAAATAGTTTTCTGCTTGTCAAAGTACCTTTTTTGAAATATTTTATAAAGCTTAAAAATAACATTAAGTTTTTCAAAAGATAATGTTCAATTTGGTAGACATAATCATTTTCTGATTTTCCAAATTAAAATTTATAACATCCTGCATAAATTTCTGGTTTTTATTTATAGTTTTAATGTTTCTTTAGCTTTTTAAGTAACTTTCATATTTTTTATAGTCATTCTCATATTTCTCATTTGCATGCTAGAAAGAACTAGAAACAAAATGAGAATAGAGAGAGGGATGGCTAAGGATATGGTGGATCAATACCTTTTTTAGAGAGGGATAAACGAAAAGATAGTGTATATTTCTCATTAACATTTTTATTTTATTTACTTTTCGAAATTTAATGTCCGGGAGTCCAAATCATTCTTTATGAGGGTGGAGATGTGTAATTATTACATCTAAAAAATATGACTCTCACCAACTAACCGCTCCAACCTCATCCCAAATTTTGATTTTTAACAACATATTCCAATCGTACGTGATGGTAATTTGTCTCATTATTGCATAAAGAAAAAAAGAGAAGAATAAAATAAAAATAATGTACTCCAATACCTAAGGCATGGAAGCAGGCATTTAGGTTTTTGTTTTTTGGAAGTTGGGTAAATTTTATTGTGCAACTTGTACTACAATTCTTTTTTCCACTTAACTATCTAAATATTTTCTGAATTGCAATCCTTAGTCCACATTTCAAGCCATTTTTTTCGATGGAAAAAAGAAAAGAAACAGAAAAACGAATAAATTGGAATTAGGATTCTCCAAATTGAAATAAATTATAGCTTAATATCATGTGTATATCAAATTTGTCGAATACTTTTTAAATAAGACAAAATTGATCATTAATTAGCAATACCTTAAAGAATCAGGCTGAACTTAGGATTAATTTTTGGCCTCAATTCGCCCATAAAAGAAAGAAACGAAAAATTCTTGAAATCAAGTTCCGATTAAAAATGTTTGAAAGCAAATTATGATGAAAAGAGTAACTAGAAATCTAATCGGAGGGTGTAGATGGATAAATTCATGGACTATGATTTGCAATCATATAACGCATATATGTTTGTTACTCAAGTAAAAAAATAATCAATTGCAAAGTCATTAAATCTTTGTTTATTATATATGTATCTTATAAATTTATTTATTTTATACTTACAATATTTGTTCTCATTAGTATGCCTTATTTGCAGGAGAATTTAGTTTCACCCTGCTTAAGTTAAGCATGAGTAGAGCAAGAAATTTTAGCCTTGGCCTGATAAAGAGGTTAGACTGCTCTATTTTTCAGTCCGATATGTTATTGGTCCCATTTGGTCGACCTGTTGTGCTAGTTACCTGACAAGTATGCAGATGTGGCTGCCCCATCAAAATTTTAAGTATCAATGTACATGTGATTTAAAATGAGATCAAAATCTTAGCACAATGCAACTTCAAGCTAATCATACTCAACCTTGTAACAACATGTCTTTGGCAGCTCGTTAGTACATATTGCACCTCTACCACTGAGTACAATAATAATAACCTCATGATGTTAGGGCTACTCTTTTTCAATGAACTTCCACCATTCACGCTGTAATTTGCCGGAGCAAGGCAGAAGTATCATCTTGTTCTTTCAATTAAAGTTGATGTAACTCACCCATTATTTTATAACAAAATTTAAGATATGAAGTTGGTAATTCTCAAAATTTGAAGTGTAAATTACCAAAATAATACGACTTTTGGTCTAATTTTTAGTTGCAACAGGACCGTTAAAACTTATCAAAGTTTCTCACTGAATATGATTTTTTTTTCTGTGTTGTCACCACCTTCATTAGATGCAACATTGACGAGACCGACCTACATCCACCACCTATTTTTCTATTAATCATTAACTGTGTCTTGAATATAGGATTTAATTTATGGGTGTCATGCCTTAGTTCTCGATGCACAGTAGTGGCAATGGTGAATTATGAAATTGATTAGGGCTATATGAAGGTCCCGTGAACGTGCTATCTAACAATAGTGGTGGCAACACAATTATATGTCAAAAAATGTGATCAATGTTGGAATTGAAAAAACATTATAGTCGGAGACTAACATTAATAAGTTTTAAGTCATGTTACAATTAAAAATTAAAAAAAAAGTCATTTTTTACAACTAACCTAAATTAGAAAGAGGTTTGCAATTAGTTAACCACGCCTATGACTTTACAGGATTGATCTTAGTTATAGATGAACATTTTTGTTAGTGATATTTTGATTTAAGAGGAGAGACATAATGAACGATATTCTACAAGTTTGTCTTTGAGTATATCAAAATTGAATGAAATCTAACGCCTATATTTTAGTTTTACGAATCTGAAGATGTTTATTTAGTTATAATTTTAATTAGATTAAAACCTAATTCATCTTAACGCTTATGTAGATATAGTTGTATAAGATTGAAGCCTAAATCATTTGGGGAAGCCTTGGAAATCAGTCTCCCATGGATTTATCCACATAATTTTTTTTTTTTTTTTAATTTTAGTTTCTGTTTAAGGTTTTAAATTTTTAGGGAATTATCTTCCCTGTTCAAAGCTTTTCAGTATAAGACTTTATCATTCCCACCAATTTAGAAACCCTTAAGACTTACATAAACATGAACTCAAAAGCTCCTAGTAGACGAATCTTCAATCCAAACCACGATAAGAACTTGATTGAGGAACTTAATTTATAGGAAGAAAAATGTGCCAATTTGACATATAATATTAATGAGAGGATAAGTAGATTAATTAATTGCTTCTGAATTATAATAACAAAAGAATTAATTGCAACCTATAAGCTAGCTAGCTAGCTAGTTGGATGAATATTTAGTTCATCAAAGTTGAGATATTGATCTATGTCTTCATCCTCTTGCACTTTTTCTTCATATTGAGGCGCTGTCTGAATATCTGCAGAGCTAGAAACTTGCTCTTGGCTATGCTGATTAGCCTCGAAATTCGGCAAACTGTTCTGATAAAATTCGAGGTTATACGGCTGACATGTTGTTTGGTTGAATCGCAAGCAATGGCTATTATAGTTCATGGATTGCACCACTTCTTTGAGCCTGCAAATTTCGATTTGCTTTTGTTGAAGCAACACTGCATGCATTAAACATGTTAAAGGTTATAGCTGTAGTTGTTTATAAAAATATAAAAAAGTTAAAAAAAAAATTTTGGTGCTGAGTTGTTAATTACTTTCTGAGATCCTAGCTTCACTGAAACGAATCTCTATGCTTTTTTGGAGTGAATCATGTTCCAACAACAATTGTTTCCTCTTCTCTTTGAAGATTTCTATCTGTGGAGTGAGGATTGAAATTTTGGCCTACAAATTTAATAAAAAAAAAATTTAATTTTTTTTCCGTGAGCCCAACGGTATACATGTTCTCAACTCAAAGTATTTCTTTTACCTCTAGACCGTTTACCATCTTTTCCATGTCTTTAATATGTTGTGACATTTTTAATCTGGATCTCAGAGCAGATAGCCTGTTGGAAACAGTCCTATATAGAAACAAAGTCAATAATTGAAGTCTGCATGCATACTTACATACACATACATATATACATACATACATACACACACAATCTATATGCTGATTAACAAATAAATGATAATACTATTTCACCTTCTAAGCTGCTTCATATCCACCGTAGGGTCCAATTGGCGACCGTGTTTAAGTTCATATTCCATCGCTTCTTCAAGTGTAAGAACGATTCTTGAATTGCGTTGAGGAGGCAAAGGGGCCTTCAAATTTCTTTCATTCTTCCTATTTTGAGACATTGTATGTGTATCTATAATAGCATTGGCACTATCACTTATATTTGAAATATGATCGGGTTGGTTTGTCGAGCTATGAGTTGATTTTTCATTCGATGTGGCTACTATTTTTGAAAGATCCATACTTAAACAAGGTATTTAATTATATATATCTTATTTAGTAGGATTTTGACTACCTGCACAAATTAAGAAGAAAAACAAAATGTCAGCAAAGAAACAATTTAAGAAAACCTTGAAAAGAAAACTAAACTAGACAATGCGTGTGTGTGGAATTCTGCATATATTTTCATTTACATAAATGAAAAATAAAAGAATGAAAATTGAGAGATGTAGATTCTACATATCATGAGGAACAAACCTTGAATATCTTGAAAAAGTATTGTGTGAAAATGAAGAACTTATATAGCCTAGATATATACATACACCAGAACTACAAGAATTGGACTGTGCTAATTGTGGTCCCAACCAATTTGTCATTATGTAATCATTCATTTGAAATTCAAATTTTTATTTACTTAATGATACAGCTAAATTAGGTGGACTATTTTGGAATATGTCCTCTGGTTAGAACAAATATTTTGTATTTAGTGATAAATGAGAAAATTAAAATTTCTCTGTTAAATATATATGAATGAAATCACATGTTTTTCTGCACTTAGTGTAGATAAAACGAAAATTGCAAAATCACCCATGATGTGAGAACAATGGACTTCTCTACACAGTTTATGCGCATATATGGTGGCAATGTTCATTGGATTCCCGAAATGTTCGCTGAGAAAAAATACATGAGAGCCACATAACTTGTAATTCAGAAAAGTTTTTTCGTTGTGAAAATTCTAACCCAACTCCTATGCTGATTATGGGTAACTCCGTTAACCACGTGGGTAGTTTACGCATTCTACTGAATGTGTGGCATGTAACATGTTTTGAAACAAACATGTGCCACATGTCACACATCATGTGGAATGCATGCTCTACCCTCATGGTAGCATATAATTTTCCTCTTATTAGGATGATACAATTGCAATTAATGTCCATGGAGTTTCTAGAATGAGATTTTTTTCTTAAAAAGTATAAGTTTTTAAAATAAACATAAAATACTATTAATCTAGAAATATTTAAGAAACTATGAAAAATACTAAACAAGTTAAAAAAAAATATGAAAATTCATTATTAAAATAATTAGAAACTAAAATTATTTCATGAAATATGTTCCACACACGGGGCACAAGACACCATACACCATCTAACAGAACCATGATAATTTTCATAGACGCAGAATGATATATATGCCACATACACATACTATGAGCTAGCAATGGTGGATCCAAAATTTTAGTTTAAAAAGATATATATTAGAATTAAAAGATTTATTTTATATATTCTGAAAATATATTTTATGTATAAAAATAATCTCTTTCCATTTTTTACACCATATATTATATAACAAATTCAAATTTCTACTATTCACTATCGTTTTATATAAAATTATTAAATGAGAAAATATATGGGATTTTTTTTTTATGTAATTTACATAAAATAAAGATTCATTATCAAAATTTCAAATTATCATTTTAAAATGATAAAGTTGGTATCTAAAAGTCATGCATGGATTTGAGATTATATATATTATGAATAGATTATTATTTAAAATATATAAAATTATTTTTCCATATATAAATTTAATATTTAAGATTATAAAAACTAATACGTGCTGAATGATATTGTTTATTTACGAAGCTTATGGTTAAATATATATAACAATGAAACTACATTTTCTTAAAAATTGTATTGTAATAGAAAATATAAAATTATTCAGTACTACCATTATATATATTCCAATTATACTATGAAATAATAATATTAAATATTGTATTTATCTTTTTTTTTATAATTTATCGTTCCATATATATACGTATATTATTTCCTCTACTTGTACACAATATAGTTGATAGTTCTTATCATTTTATTTTTTTATTATTTATATACTTTTATATAATATATATGTTTCTATTTAAAATATATAAATCTTATATATAAGTATATATAGATATTTTTAAATATAAATATTCTTTTGTTTTATATAATTGTTCTTTATTTTATTATAAGGCAAAATTATTGTTTGGAATATATAAAATTGTCATTGAAACATAAATGGTTTTATTACTTTTTATACATAATATATAGTTCTACATAAGATACATTATTTTATTAATTTGTACATAAATGGTTTTTAAAATAACAATAACTATTATTTAAATATAAATTAAATATTTAAAATATAGAGATGTCTTAACATCAATTTATCGCCAAAAATATTTCATAACACATAATTCTTTGTTGTGTTAATATCTCAAGTTGTTTTTGTAGAGCTTTAAAGTTGCTCTATGTCTAACCTGCACATCTACAAACCATTATGATAAAGATTAATGCTTTACATATGCGATGCTAATTTAGTAGTTTGTTGAATCTCAAACCTTGTGTTTGCTCTTTGTAGATTTTAATCTGTGCGGCGAGTGTGCAATTTTTTTCCTGCAAAAATAGAAAGTTAAACGACAAATTATATGAGATGATAATCTTAAAGGTCAAGAAGAAGTAATAGCTCAACCTTCAAACTTTTCACTATCTTGTCCAAGTTATTAGTATATTGGGATCTCTTTATTCTAGATCTTGGAGTAGACAACCTGGTGAAAAAGCATGTTAGGAACAAAGATTAAAATTGAATCTATACATAACTCAACATATACCAAAACTAAATGAAATTCTTAATTTCACCTTTTGAGTGTGTTTATATCCATGTTAAGGTCCACCTTGAGAAAATATTGAGGAGGCAATCTGATCTTTATTTTCATCTCTTTCTTCCAATTTGGGTTGAGGATGTTATCGATAACAAACATTGAATATAACTTTATAAATGGGAGAGGTAGAGGAGCAAGTCTAGTAAGGGCTCGGTTAACCGAAGACCCGACTTGTCTACCATTGATGTATAAATGGTTAGGAATCCACCCTTTCATAGACCAAGATCTGATGGATTCAACCTTTATATCAAATTAAGTTATCAGTCTTGATGTGTTAAATCAAGCTTTAATCTAAGTAGAATGATATAAATGCAAATTGTAACTCCTCAACTACAAATCTAGCCTACAAAAAAGTTTTTTTTTTTTTTTTTTTTTTTTAATCTATTTCCAATTCTCCACCATAGGAGAAAAGAATCAAAAGAAAACAGAAAAGGTTAATAAGTGTAGCTATGGCTATGTATCTGAAAGAAGGCACAATTAAGCGATTGGTAGATCTGAATATCTAAAGAGAGAAGGAGATGTAAAGAGAAAAAGAGTAAAAAGGTTGAAGTGTTTTTCGGGGAGAGGGATTTCTAAAGAGAGAATTAATTGGAGAAATGAGTAAGAAAATGAGGAGATTTATAGAGAAAGAATGAGATGAAATAGAAGAAGCGGCGGAGTAGCAAGGTGCGGATAGAAGGTAAAAGAGAAAACCCTAATTTTCTATTTATACCCACTAAATAATATTAATTTGGTCAGGCTAGTAGAACATGTGATATTCTCGTGACCCAAATGGGTAAGAAAATAAAATATTTATAATATACTTCATATCACTTGGTAGGATTTGAAAAAGAATCAAGATTCTCAAGTTGTAGTTTAATTTATTTGATACGACCGCTGCATTAATTTGTTTGTGCATAAAGAAAGATTAATTTTAAAAAAAATATAAATTATCTTTTTTTAAGGCAAGATAATATCATATGTTATTATAGTGGGATAAAACTATGAGAGATAAAACTTTGAGATAGAAATAAAACTTCAATATTGCCTTTTATTTAACCTATTTATTTTTTGGTTCACTATTTTGTAAATTTTCCTAAATCCTATCAACATTTCAAAACCTTATATTAAGAAATGTAATTCTCCATGCCATTTTCGAAGTAATTTAACTAGATACCAATAGTACGTGCAGAAGGATACTTTTTTGTTAAGGTCAGAGAGGCGTCAGGATATGACAAAGATGGATGACATCCAGTTTCTGCTGGAGTGCTTAGCAGGAATTATCAGGAGCTATGGTTGATAATATCAAAAAGTAGGAAGAAGTAGAGAAGCAAATGCTGGCAAAACTTGAAGCTGAAAGGAGGAGAACGCTTAAGGAGCAAGAACTCACTGATGAAGAGAGGAAAATGAAAGTGGACTTTGAGAATCTGAAGACTTGTCCAGAACAAGAGATGGAGTTTGACTTTGAGAAGTCACATTAGAGGATCAATAATATTCTTTCAGAGTCTGGACTTTAAATTACTTCATCCGGCCAACGACCCCCTGCCAACATGAAGCCACTCTAGCTCCTACAGTGATCGATGCATTATCAGTCAATTCCAAGAACTACACCAATACAAACACTGGCACACTGCTAGCTGAAGAGACTTTTTTTAGTAGGAATTCTACAAGGAAAGAGATAGATAACTAGAGAATGAAAAGATTATTAGATTCTTAGTAGAGCTACAAAGAGATGGTTTCCTTAGCGCTGCTCGTGGTACAAAGGCCCAGATGCATTTGTTCAAGAGATATATGCAAGAAGGAACTCTTCCACTCCAGGTCAAACTTAGAAGGAGGAAGCTAAATGGAGAGAAGTTATCCCCCTCTCTGAATAATGGTGGCTGAGGGAAGAGACATCTTCTGATGTACAAAGGCAATACAGAGATTTCGAGAACGTTATGTACAACAAATGGTGGAGGTATACTGACAACTATCCTGATCTTGAAAGAAGAACAAGGAATCGGGATGAAGCAGAAACTCGAAAAAGCCCAAACAACGTCCATCCTCAATAGAAGAAATACAGAAGGTACTCAAGGTGTTAACTTTTATTGCTATATGTTCCTATATTGATGTAAGATATGTATATTTTTGGCATGTAATAAAAAAATCCATGTAATTGTAAGCTGTTATCAATGAAACAATTACCATTTTTTGAAACAAGACTACATATCGTAATCTACATCATGTTTTTGTTGCTTGATGATGATTATAGTTGCGACTAACAATTTGTTGTCTTGTGACTTCATGTTTACTTTGCTTAAAGTTTTGACATCATCAAAAAAGAAGAATTTGTTAGGAAATTTATGTTTAGATTTTGGTGATGTAAAACTAATAGGAACTAGATGCCCCCAAAATATTCCGCATGAAGACAAGTCACTGCATGTCACCAACAACAAACAACAAGGTCGTCTGCTATAGGAAGAAAAGGTTTAGATGTTGTAAACAGACATTAGTTACAACCATCGCTAACATATCACATAAAACAATCAGTTGTCAGCATAATTCTCTATGAGTAGTACAAGAATCATATAGCATACATTCCGATAGGTAGTTAGTAGAAGGAATTAGAAGTCAAAGTCAATTGATTTAAAATTTAAATGTAGCCATTAGAGACAACAAGATCTATTCTTGTGCCTGTAGACTAACAACTGCCTCAACTACTCTGATCTACTCCCAGCAAAAGGACAACAATGATGATATCCAGATCAAGAGCATTACATGTCAACGAGTTTTTCATCTTTAAACAAGACAAATCACCTAGCACTACGTAGAGGTTTCTGAAGACCAAGGCACTTACTTACTTACACTTACAAGCTTACAATCTCCAGCATCTACAACCAACCACTTTGAGAAGCCTTCTCAATCTCAGAATTCCTCACTGAAGCAACCCATATTTGAGTCAAGAAAAAATATTTAGAGGTAGCTTCAAGTTGAAGAAAATCTTTCATACCAATCTCTTCCAAGTGATGTATAGGAGAGTCTTGGTTGAGCCAGGAATTCAAGAAGTCAACAAAGAGCATTTCTGTAGAAGAAATAAGTTGCTAAACGTGTAAACTTTTGAGGATAGATGGAAATTAGCTATAGATAACAAGTTCAGACTTGTGTATCGTGTAAATAAATTTGTACTGTGTGAGCGAGTTTAGTGAATTGACTAGAGTGGACATAGAAAGATCACCCCTACCTTCAAACCAAATTTATAGTTTCCATTTTATTTTTATAAACTTATTTATCTGTTGTGACATAAGCATTATTTGAATAGCCGCTTTAAAACATATCCACTGCAAAACTCATAATTCATTACTTGGTATAAGTTTTTAAAGTAGCAACTAGCTACAAGCTAACTGTTAGTTAGAAACTTACCACTAGAAGCTCTGCTGTAAGAGCAAGTTTATTATATTTGATAGCATACTTGCATATTGTATTTGAGAAAGAATTTGAAAAATTTAGAGATCCCTTGTAAACCTCCACCGCACCGGACTACCATTAACATAACTTTCCATATAAAAAAATGGAAATAAATTGCAAACTCATAATCTGCATTGGAAATAGATGAATTTAGTATATCTATTTTTCAAAACCAATTTTGGGTGAGTAATAAATTAAGGCTTAGTTACATGAAAGTTCACAATCATTTGCTCAATTATCATTTGCAGCATGACTTTTCAAACATATAAAAAAATGTATCACTTTTATAATTTTTTAAATTTGGTGCACCCGAGCAAACTTTAGCTCCCTTTGCTGACATGGAGCCTAAATTCGTGATTTTGGCTATGCAAGTTATATGTGTGTAATCATATGATATTCTTAAACTTTCTAAATGTAAATAATTACATTTAAGAAGGTATAATGATAAAAAAAATGTTAGTTTTATTTATTTAGGGGTTAAAATAAATAGGTAAAATCAATGAGTCGCTAGAATCAAGGAGGAGCTGACCAGGGATGAAGCACAGGTTGGGTATGCACGAATGAGTGCCATGGGCTCAAACTGGTTAAAACAAGTTGGGTGCCACCAGAGGCAAAATATACCATTTATAAAGAGACACGATACTTCAAATTATATTAATAAGCATATGGTTGAATAGTTGCTTGTATAAAAGAAAAGAAACCAAAGTGTTTTCCAAAAAAGTAGAAAGCCCAAAAATGCTCTAAATATAGCTAAACAAGCTAAATGGAAACACAACGCTGCAGAGAGCGTATGAATAAAAATTTGAAACTACCACAAACCAATAGCAGACTGAAAAGTCTAAAGATCTAAGGCGCAAAACGTGCAGAGGGAGACATGTATGATCAAACAGGTCCATATGCGCCAAGAGTGGGAGGCAACACTCGTGATATAATGATGCAAGATCATGAACTTCTGGTGTGAGGGGCACTGGGTAAGTCGGCCAAGCATGGGGCAATCTAACTGGAACAAGCAAGTCTAGTGTAGACTACAAATCAATGAGTATTGTGATGTACCCATGCTGAGCTGATAGAACTGTCGGGCGCTCAACACATAAGAATATGCCTGGGAACTAGGTTCCAATCCTAAAGAAGCATCTGTGGGTGCTCCCGATGCGGGAAGGACCCTGTTGGCCTCGTTAAAATCCCCTATTGGAAAAATCCTGTGGGAAAAAGCTAATAGTGGGGAAAAGATTACCAACATGTTGCCAATGGAAAAATTTCCATTAATACCACCGTCAATACCATAAATACATCCAGAGTACAAAAGACCTACAAAATAAGCACTAGGAAGGGTGTATATGAAAACAAAGTGGAACCGCTTATGTCCTCTCAAAATAGATACAACAACCCTACAAAAAGAAGAACGGGGGAGGGCAACATTAAGCAACTCAATGAATACGATAGTACTGAGTATGAAAATCCCCAAAAAAGAGGTCCAACATATGTGGAGGTAAAGGATTCCACCAGGTGAAAGGCGTCCGAAGCTTAGACAAGGCATCCGCCGGCAGATTACCTTCTCTATGGATGTGAGAGACCTTGGACATCATGTCAGTGATTAAATGCAAAGTGCGTATCCAACGGGCCCAAAGTTTCCAAGGAATATATATGGTCTGTGATTGAAATGCGTGCACAACATACATGGAATCATACTCTAGCAAAAGTTTGTTCCAATAGTGTTCCTTAGCCAGCTCCAGCGCATAAATGGCAACTTGAAGTTCCGCCTCAAAAGCAAAACCTCGACCAAAAGAGGCCGAAAATCCAATTAGTATAAAGCCTCTGCAATTCCTAAAGACGCCTCCACCAAAGGAACTGCTGGCAAACCCTCCACACTACTCTCACTGTTTTCTATGATCCAACCAGGAGGGGGTGGAATCCAAGTAATTGTAATGACCGTCTGAGGCTTAGCAGGAACACCCTGTACACCAAGCCTTTTCAAAATGCTAAGTTCTTGGACCAAATTCTGCATATAACTCAGACTCACATTGCTAGCTTCCCTGATGCAAGAGAGAATGCGTGTAGGGAAAACAGTCTTATTATAAAAAATGCAGCCATTACGCGTGGCCCAAATAGCCCAAATAGTAGTAACAAAAGCCACACGCCATAAAGACGTGATTAGAGGGCTGAAGGTGACCTGCATAGCCTGTAACAACAATCTAAGGAAACCATCGTGAAAAGCAAGAGTCGTATCAAAAGCCCAACAAATTTTATATAAAACAACAATAGAAAAAAAACAGCTAGATAATATGTGATCAGAAGACTCCCTTGAGTTATAGCAGAGAGCACAAGTGGAAGGTCACTATATACTATGTGACTGAAGTAACTCCCATGAAGGAATCCCATGATGCACCACGCTCCAAACCGTATAAGAACGACAGGTGGGAATAAAAGTCGTCCAATTCCATTTCCCCCAGGATGTGACAAAAAAAAAAGGTGCGAAAATGCTTATACACAAGAATAGATGTAACCATACCATTGGATGAACGAGTCCAAACCATGTGGTTCGTAGTACAAGGAGAGATAACCATAGCCACAATATCCTTGGCTACCTGAGGATAATTCTGCACAAAGAGAGCATCTAACTGCCATGCCCCGTCAATATGATTGTACGGTATCAAGTGCTGAAACTGAAATCGCTCCTCTATAGGACGTATACCAAGTCCACCTTTGGCTTTAGGAGCACAAACCCATTTCCAAGAAACATTAAACTTTCCGCACTTATCTGTAGAGCCCATCCAAATAAAATTCCACATGGCCTTTTCAATATCAGAGATCAAGGACTGAGGCCATCTATAAACCATCATGGAATGCACAAAAGAACTAGCAATCACCAAATCCACCAAGCATGCTCAACCAGCCATCTAAAGAGATGAGCCAATCAAAACTTTGCTTAAATAGAGTCGACCAAAGCCTGGAAGTGCACAAGTCTAGGTGCACCTCTAAAAATGGAATGCTAGATATTGCATCAGCAAAGCACCCTCCCCCATACCCATGATACGAAGAATCTTGCGCTTGATATTAGTTACAACTTTCTCACCAAAGAAGACTCAGCATTAAAATGTTGACCAGAAATCTGACCATAAATCTTAGGAACATCCTGCAGATTACACAGATTAGACACATTCTCACTACAAAAGATAAGGATGTCATCAGTATAAAACACGAAGCAATGGCAAGGAACACCCATCATAGCTATGGTCGGTCTAATAGACTGCCTTTCGTGATAGTCAACAATAAGTCTACCTAAAAAATCCTCAAGCAAACAAAAAGCATAGGGTTTATGGACCCCCCTGCCTAACACCACAAGAACAAGTAAAATAGCCCACCGGAGAACCATTAATCATAATAGAAATACCAGCAAACAGTAAAATAGAAGAAATGCGATCCACAAAAACCTCCGCTAAACCCAAACATCTCAAGAAGTGTAAAATTGGGGTTGTTAACTTCTTGTATCATATATGAAATTGAAGTGTAATTAATTTTTGTAGGGCCTTAAAAATTTTCAATGCGGATATTGGTCTAAAAGGAAGGAAACAAGCGACTTGGGAAGTAATCAAGGTGACTACTTGATTATCTTTTTCTTTTTTAAACAAAATATTATGCATTATTGGATATAATAATATTATTTTTATGTAGGCTTCTTAACAGCCCGATGGTTTCCAGTGTGGTTTTTATGTACTGCGATACATGAAACAACTTATTCAATCAAATGCATTAGCGGACATGGACTCGCTGCAACCAATAGTAATTTTTTTTTTTTTTAAAGTTAGTTAAAGATGGAATCTAAATTTAGTTGTCTGGCGAATGGAAAAAAAAAATATTTGCATCGTAGTTCACAGGATTAGTTTATACTAAGTCGGACATTGATGATATGCGAGCCGAGTGGGCAGAATGCGTTCAGGACAACATAGATGACTAATAAGGTATTAAGAAATCTTCGTAATTGTTCTTTCTATATATAATATGGAGACATAATTTAGATTTATTGGTGAAAATTTCCTAGATATTTGATCAATTAGTTTTAGGTATTTCCTTGCAATAATGAAAATTAGCTTGTACAATTCAATTCTCATCTTAAAGCTTGATTCTTTGCCTTTTCTTTTCATTCTTTTCTTTTAGTTGTGAAATCTTGGTGTTATTGGATTTATAGTTTTGGATTCAATGCTGTGGTGTCTGGGGTATACGCAAGAATGAGAATTTAATTCTTTGTCATGACTAATTGATGATGAGCAGTTATATGTTATTACTTTGAAGTTGATGGATGATGATTTCTTATGAGTTCAAATGACTTCTTGTATCCTTTCTAAGACTTTGTACGCTCATTCGTCTAGAAATTTTTATATATCCTCTCATTTGGAATTTGCCATCACAGTTATTAATGAGAATATTGTTTTGTTCTTTCTTTTAAAATTAAATACAGGATGCTTTCACTTTTCGGAAAAGACTATCCAAGGAAGACGAACACCATGATATAATGTATGGGGACATTGATGTGGAATTTCATTGGCATTTCGAGTGGGAACTGCTTTAAGTTTTATATTAATTGCTTAATTTAGAAATAATATATATATTCCATTATTTTAGTAATTGTTGATTGTAAATGATTTGAGATGTTTGAGAAAAAAGAGTTATAATTCATTATCTATTCATTTATCTTTTTTTATTACGCAATATGTTGATCGTATGTTTAATTGTATATTAATTTCATTAATATAATAAAAAAATATAAACTACAATTTTCAAATAGCATCAACAACTATTTTTTCTTTTTTTTTTTAAAATTGATAAACATCTACGACAAAGGTTCAGGACCATTGTCAAATAGAACCAACAACCGTAGTCTTAGTTCATTTTTATTACATTTCAAACCATAGTCAAATAGAACCAACAACCACAGTCATTTCAATATACGACTAGGGTTGAAAACCGTAGTTGTTAATATATATTACTACGGTTTAGACCGTAGTGAAAGGAACTTCCTAACCGTGGTCATACATACCATGGTGGTAGATATTAAATATACCACTACGGTTGTCAACCATTGTCGTTAGTATATATTACTACGATTTAAACCATAGTAATAGGAGATTTCGAACAGTGATCTTATATTGCATATTCGTATAAGCTATGGGTCATACAACAAGTAATCATAGTTTTCGAATTAATGTTGGTTTGATTAAATATTGATTTGATCAAGAATATTTAATCAATTGAGAAATATTATAATTCTATTAGATAGAATTAATTATTTAATTGAATCGAATTTAATTAAATAGTAATACAATAAAAGCCTTTTAATTCAATAGTGTTGACTAGGTCAATAAAAGGGAAGATTTTGACTTAGAATCGAATTAGGCAAATCACGCTAATTATGGACGTGGATATAGTTCCGACTTTGGCTGGGTGCATATATTTTACTGTATATTCTTCTCTAGTTTTGCATGTGAGAAGAACTCACCTAGTGAATTCACGCCGAGATTTCAAACAGGCAAAGGAGTTAGTAGACGAGGATTACGTGGATAACATAGTTGATGAATCGGACTACGATAAGTTGTTAAATTTTTGTTCTCCTAATCTAAGAACAAAGAAAAAACCCTCCCCTCCCCCCACGGTGACTCGAACGCAGTAGGTAGTAGATACTCTGCCACTTGAGCTATCCAACTTCGTCCTGACTACGATAAGTTGTAAGAATTCTTTATTTTTCTCTAATGTTATACACTTGTGATCAGATTAATTATTGGTAGTATTTTGTCTTCCGCTGCTACAAATATGATTTTTATTTTTGATAAATCCAACAAATACAACACCACATCATCGCCATGTCTTTAAGCACAGTGGAAGACTCATTGCAATCACAATATAATTAATTGAATCTCTTTGCTATGTCAAATCGAGTTCTAGACATCAAATATTAGTTTGCGGTATCACAAAATATATAATTAAATGTTCACCAATGAAACATCCATATTTGTACCTTCCTAGAAGTGATGTGTGATCAAATTATTTCTGCTTTTACTCATGTTGAACAAGAAGTTATGTTATAAACATATAAGCAACCAAACTTTAAGTAAATTGAAACTCTCTATATACTTGAAATTTTCATCCATATCAAAATAAGCAAAACTTATTTTAGTTTCCCAAGATATATTAATACAATTGACCAAGAGTAAATAACACATATTCAACCATTATAGGGAAATTCATAAAACTTAACTAACACCCCTACATTTTGATAATCTTCTAATAAAGTGACAAATTTATCTTTGTGTCAACCCCATTTTTCTAGGAAAATAATCAAGTAATATATATTTGTCTCCTTGATAGTTACCTATAAGCATCTTGAACAAACATCATTCTCGAAATTTTCCCAACTATAGTAACATATTTATTCTATGAAAAATAAAATAGTAATGATTTTGTTTAAGTGTAGGAACCATCCGAATACAAAATGATTATTTTCAAAATAACTGTACCATAATTATGTAAGCCAAGTGAAGAACCCATTATTGAAGGCGTCATATTAGATCATAGACATTGCCAACCCACAACTACAACTAGTGAATCTAATTTTTTTTTTTTATATCAAGTACCATAATGTCAACCACCATTGTTTTATAAAAAAAAAAATAATATTCACAAATCTTTGTTTATATCAACAAATAGAAAAACACATATATAAATATTGAAATATAAAAGCCAACAATACGTAGCTTCTTTATTGCACATCCTCATCAGTTTAATAGGAAAACTAGAACATGCATAATATTGTTAGAAGAAATACTTAAATATAAATTCATTTTTCAAAATTACAAAGCAACTCAAATTTTTATTATGAAACAAATTTCTAACTATCAGTCTAACTACTAATCGTGCTCTTATTCTTAGGGTCAGCAAACACAAGAATAAAATAAAAATAATCAGCTACTTCAATTAATTTTTTATTTTTTTAAACTTATTTGGAGCAACATTACTAATTCACATAATGAAATTATTTGGTATAATTTTCAATTCATACAAATTAGCTCATGTCCATAATCTTTGAAATTAAATTTCTCTTTTCATATAGACATAAAATTCAAACAATGTTACATAAAATCAATTTTTTTAAAGTTAATTATTCAATTAATTTTGTATAATCCTAAAATAATGTTTACCTTATGCCTACCATTCTTTCATAGTCAATTCTATAATGTCATTTTAAAGACAAAAATAGTTCCAAATACTCATAGATATATACACAATAACCTTGACTATAATACCACATAATTACCTCCATCAAATTGAAACCCACTCATTAAGTTGAAAAATAATACTAGTAGAACATGCAAGCTAATTAACAATTGAAAACTTAATTTATACATTGTATTGGACCACAAATTTTCTTAAAAAACTTTAAGTAGAGCAAACTTGATAGGATGAGTATTGCATACATTTTAGCATAGATATAGAATAAAAATAATACTTCATCCAGAGGTTGACATAAGATTTTCTATTATAAAGATAAGGCAAAGAAACATTTGTAATAGAGATAAATGTAAGGCAAAAGAAGAATTCTAAGTTACTGAGTTAGGGACGACTTTAAATAGTAAACATCCACGTCCTTGTTTTTTACTTGGTTCTGCCATATGCTTCAACAAACTATCACGATGTCTTAGGATGCATGTGTATCTTTGGGATCGATAATTCCTTTAGATTGTTGGAATTTTTGGGGAATCTTATATTGAAGAAAGTAGATTTTTCTGAGGCGTGTTATTATGACACTGTCCTAGAAGATTTACTTGGGTAATCTCCTAGGATGCAACAGAACTTCTAACGTAAGCTGGGAGCAGGAACAACGAATATATCTTATAACCCAACAAAATATTATAATACACAAAAAAGATGAAATATGATATGTGTTCTCTCCATCTCTCACACACAAACAAAGATAAGTATATATATATGAATATGTATATATATATATATATATATATATATATATATATAAATATGTATATATATATTGTTGGATTTAATCATAACAAATACATAAATCCATAACACATAATCGAAATCGATAACTTACATGTTGAAGTGTGCTTTAACGTAAACTTGGTTCTGATCCACGTGCCGTGATACTACGGATCGAGGCAAAGTTACGATGAACTTTGCCTACTTTTCACAACCCTAGTTGCCTCTTCTATGGAGAATGATGAATAAGAGAGATTCTGTAATTACTGGAATAGAGAGAGTGAAAAGTAATTCCTTCTCTCATATTACCGGAGAATAGTATTTGACTTTCACTTCCTTGATTGAGTAAATCACTCAATCAAGGGAGTAAGGGAATCCTTTCCCTTTTGAGAATCAAACCTTCCTTATTCTTCTATTGAACTTATCCGGATATTCTAGACGGACTGTCTAGTGTAATATCGGGGTATATTCAATTGGGCTCACCCCATGGGCGGCCCATTAATTAAATAAATTGTTATTTAATTAAGCTCAACTAACATCTCCCACTGGCACATACGGGTGGGTCCAATGCTTTATCTCCTCAACATACATTATCCTTTCATACAGGCAACTGGGTCGTGTGATCCTGCGAGTATATGAGCTTTTCTTGCTATTCAACTGGTTAAGGTTTTATAGCTGCTTAACCGACTTCCCAAACCACTTATCACTCATCTGGTACCCCAGATAACTTTCTAGTTACACAAATCATTACATTCTCCTTGTATCCAAATCATGTCCTTGACATAATTGACCGGTCTAAGGATACTCTACAATGTGTAAACAAAAGATAATCTTCCCTTTCACTAGCACCTTTTGTCTACCCCTTAGCTGCTTTCCTAGACATATACCGCATTGCCGTATGAATTCATGGTTATTAGTATAATGGTAAAGTAGCAACAACTTAGGAATAAATTCAAGATCTAGTTTGAAGGGTTAAGGGTATCCTTGAGACATCTAAGTCTCTGGATCTCACACTCAATGAGAAAACGGGGATCCATTTCTCATCATCTTTATTGATCACAAAAAGCACACATGGCATGAATTATATGTTACGATATTTTTCTCTTCTCATGAGAGCATATGTCTTTCCGTAATATCGTACAAATCGTAGTCCAAGTGTTACTAGACACTTGACTAAAGTTTTGAAGCATTTAAGCTTTCTCAAAACTTTGATTCGACTTCTTACAAGTTTAAATAAATCCTCTTCAAATTTATTTTGATTACCTAGTAATCTAATCTCCACACATGCCTAGATGTTAGAGGTGATTGCTTGTGTGAGTAAGCCAATCATAACTTGTTAACACATCTTCGGTGGAACATTGAAACAAGTTCCAAGTACATAAACACTATGACACTAATGATCAAATATGATAAATAAATGAGGTTCAAATACAACGCAACCCTAACATTTTAATATGCCTTGCAAAGACATCCCTAGGGATGGGTTTTGTAAAGGGATCGGCTATCATTTGATGCGTTGAGATGTATTCTAGCGTGATCTCCTTCTTTTCTAAGATATCCCTCACAAAGTTAAACTTTGTGTCTATGTGTTTTGCTTTTCCATGAAACTTGGGATTCTTAGAATAGGCGATCGCAGCTTGGTTATCGCAATATATCGCCACAGCCCTTGGAGTGCGTGATACTCCCAAATGTTTCAGGAATCTTCTCAGTCAAACAACCTCTTGTACTGCAGACGCACATGCCACAAATTCAGCTTCCATTGTGGACAATGCTACACAGGTCTGCTTCTTGCTACACCAAGAGATGGCGACATTATTTAGCAAGAACGCATAACCTGAGGTGGATTTTTGTTCGTCTACATCACCACCCCAATCAGCATCAGTATATCCTTTAAGATACAAGTTATCCCCTTGATAACAAAGATGGTAATCTGCAGTACCCTTTAGGTATCTTAGAATCCTTTTCATAGCCATCCAGTGCTTTCTTCCTGGATCAGATTGAAACCTCCCAACTAGACCCACGAAATATGATATGTCTGGTCATGTACACGTCATGGCATACATTAGGCTACCTATTGCATTGGCATATGGTGTGCGTGACATCTCATCTCTTTCTTGTTGAGTCTTAGGACACATATCACGGCTAAGTGATTCTCCTTTGACTACTGGAGTATCCACAGGTTTGCAGTTTTCCATATTGAATCATTTCAGGACTTTGTTGATGTAACCTTCTTAAGAAAGTCCAAGCAACCTTTTTGAACGATTCCTATGGATTTTCACACCCAGTATGTATTCTGCCTCACCCAAGTCTTTCATCTCATTTCCAGCCAATAGTATATCATCTACATACAGAGATAAAATTACAAAATTCTCATTGGACTGTTACTTGTAGACACAATGGTCTTCATCTATCATGATGAAGTTATTTGAGACAACCTTGTTATGAAATCTCAAATACCATTGTCTCGAAGACTGCTTCAGTCCGTAAATTGACCTATTCAATCTATAGACTTTTTCCTCTTGGCCCGGAAGAATGAAACCTACTGGCTGTTGCATGTAGATTTCTTCTTCTAGTCCTCCATTGAGGAAAGCAGTTTTAACGTCCATTTGATGTAATTCTAAATCCATATTTGCTACTATTGCTAGAAGTAGGCGAATCGAGGCAAATCTCACTACAGGAGAAAAACGTTTCCTCATAATCAAGACCTACTTGTCGAGTGTAACCTTTTGCTACTAAGCGAGCCTTATACCTCTCTATAGACCCATGCCTGTTTCTTAATTTTGAGAACCCATTTGTTCCCAATAGCCTTGCGTCCTACTGTAAGGTCTACAAGTTCCCAGACCTTGTTTGACCTCATTGACTCAAGCTCTTCTTCCATTGCATGTTTCCATTGGTCCTTAGTTGGACAGGACAAAGCCTCTTGTATAGACTTTGGTTCTCCTTCGTCCATTAAAGAAGTCAGAAATGCAAAAGATAGAGTTCCTAACTCCTTGTTGTCCCTAGAAGTTGCGACTAACGCATGTCCTTCTACGCCGAAGTGACATTTAGGGATACGTGTCCTAGTTGGTTTTCGAAGTTGTGAGTCATTAGGAATAAGAATGTGATCACTCCCATTCAGATCCACATCCCTGGTAACATCGCTCCCACTTGGATCGAAGGGGTTGTGATTCTCTCGACTCTGATAAGTGTGATCTCCTGAGAGATTTTCAACTTCGAATAAAGGTTCTGTATTCCTAATACTACTTTTACTAGGAAATTCATCCTCTAAGAATGTTGCATTTCTTGACTCAATTTCAGTCATGTGAGCATCTTGATGCTCTCCTATGAACACATAACCTTTCGACTGTTCACTGTATCTTATGAAGATACATTTCTTTCCTCTAGGTCCGAGTTTACCATACTGACTTTGATTGTGAAGTACGTAAGCTGCTAACCCCCCATGCCCTGAGGTTACTTAGGTCTTGTTTTCTACCATTCCAAAGTTCATAAGGAGTTGAACATACTGATTTTGAGGGTACACGATTTAGCACATAAGTGGCAGTTAACAACGCATCCCCCCAAAAGGAGATCGGTAAACTTGCTTGTGCTAGCATGGATCTCACCATTTCCAATAACGTTCTATTCCTTCTTTCAGCTACACCCTTTTGTTTAGGTGTATAAGGCGTAGTAAGTTGTCTGATAATGCCTTTTTCACTACACAGTTCCTTGAATTGATCAGACAAGTACTCACGCCCTCGGTCAGTTCTTAGTGCTTTCACTGTTCTCTCCTTTTGATTTTCTACTTTATTTAAGTAGTGTCTAAAGCAATCCAATGCATCAGACTTGTGTGAAATCAAATAGAGATGACCAAAATGTGAGTAATCATCTATGAAAGTAATGAAATAGTAAGCTCCATGCCTTGCCCTTACACTCATAGGACCACATATATCAGAATGTACTAATTGTAATTGAAATTGAGCTCTAACAGCTTTACCAAATGGTTTCCTAGTCATTTTACCGACAAGACAGTGTTCACAGGTGGACATTAAAAGTGAACCCAATATCCCTTCTTTCACCAGTCTATTCATCCTATCTTGCCTTATGTAACCGAATCTAGCATGCCAAACATTGTCGTCAACAATTGCATTACTAGAAGAACAAACATTATAACAAAAACCATTTTCATAATAATTAAACGTTGTTCGGTCATAATCCATAATAATAAAACCATTCATGAGATGTCCAGTGGCACCATCACAATTAATAAAAAATTTGTTTTTCTCAAATAGCAAAGTATAATTGTAGCTAAGAAGAACAGAAATAGAAACCAGATTCCGTCGAATCTCTGGAGCGTAGAGGACATTTAGGATAAGAGTCCGCCCATTGGCCAACTCGAGCTTGCAAGTCCCTATTCCCTTGACTTCAACTCGAGAGTTATTTCCCACATAAATCCATCTTGTTCCCGCAAGAACTTGACGGTAATCTACAAATGCTTCACGATCTCTAGTCACATGGTCTGTTGCCCCTGAGTCTACAATCCACAAAGGATAAGATTCAGTGAGTAAAACTGCACTAGAGACGTTTACAATGCTTACAGAAGAGTAAGAAAGATTAACCTTGTCTCGCCTGGGCTCAGGGTACTCGCGTGCAAAATGACCAATAATGTCACAGTTAAAGCATTTCATCTTGCTCTTATCTTTCTTCTTTCTGTTTGCATTTCTTTTCTTGTTCTTCTTAGCACCGGCCTTAGAAGTATCAACAACATTCCCCCCTTTCCCTTCGATCTTTTTCCCTTTGTTGCCTTTCTTCCAGTTCATCTTTTAAAGCTCGAGGCCTTATGGGAACCGGATTCAGCAACTAGAGCACTTGAACTGGATCTGGCAGGTCTTAGCCGCTCATCCTCAAGTTCCACATGATGAGCAGCATCTTCAAATGTCTTGATGCTCTCGTTGTGTGTCAGGTTAACCTTCAAGTGCTCCCACTTGTCGGGAAAAGACCGAATCAAAGCCTGGATCTATCGCTCATCGGAAAGGACATGACCGACAGCTTTCAACTCTCTGATCATGTTTGACATCACACGTATGTGTTGTCTGATGGAATGATTAGATTGTTTCTTATAAGTATCAAACTTGATAGTAAGCTATCTCAGACGAGTGACTGAGGTCCCACCGTACTTTTCTTTGAGATACTCCCAGATATCTCTAGCAGTCGGGTGTTGCTCACACTCGTGTATCATGTCATCAACGACCGAGCTAACCAGGATGCCTCGAGCCGTGGAATTTTTTTTTCCACGCTAAATAGGCTTACTGGTCCCTCCTTTCTTGAGGGCCAGTTCCAGTTCCGGGTCTGCCATAACATGATTGATCGCGTCCAACGCGTCTTGTTCGTCCAGAACATACCAAATCTTATGACGCCATGTGTCATAATTATCGCCATTAAGCTTATCACCCTTATTCAGATCAACTATTATCAACCTTGATGCCATGGTCTAGAATGCATATATGAACATTAGTAAAGTAAAATTTGTACTGAGATTTTCACATTTATCCAACTGACATTCATCATGATCCAACGTAGATTTGGTTTGGAAAAAATAACTTAGAGCTATCAATCATCAGCTAAACTCAATGTCTTCCTCATGATGAACTCAGTTCATGAACGTAAAAATCTTTCCGAGTTAAGATATAAGATAAGAGAAAAAATAACAAAGTAACTCGGAACATGCAGTAATTATCACATCACCACAAAATAATTAAATCCTCATATGAAAAGCATTCATCAAAACGATGTTCAACAATTATAGAGAAATAATGTTCAGATAAAATATCCAACAAAACAAGTCCAACATCTAATAATCATATCCACTCAAAATCCCATACCACTTAGACATAATCTCATCTAGTGGCAGCCTACAGATCTTCTCATATTTCTCTATCTCAACAAAAAGATCTCTCTGGGATGCAACATGATGTATGACATGGGCTAGAGGATCAGAAACTCGACTCTTCAGAGTATGACCATTCCCTGACAACCTTCCACTGAGTCTGAGGTTATTAGATCTCAAAATGGGACCCATTCCTAGCTGAGCATACTTTCCTATGTTAATATTCCAATCCTCAACCATTTCTTTGACCACATAAGGACCATCAATCAACACATTGTCAACTATATCAGCAGTCTGATTGATCTTATTAAGCCTTTCATGAACTCTAGCCCAACCCTCCTTATAGTCACCGGAAAAAGGGGAAGACCAATAGCCTTCGGAAACTAATTCCGAGTCAGGAATGTTAATCAGTTTCCAAGCTGATAGGAGACGTATGTGTGCCCACATCTTGAGCATCTCCAAGTAGTGCTCAGGGAGTGTATGCCTAGGGTTCATCTCATAGTACATGAACCCTACCAACTTGCCAATGGGATCTCTTAGTTCCTTTCTAGTCAAAGTTCTTCTTGTTCTAGCCCTATAGAAAATGGGATTACATGGTTAAAACAAGTTATTTTTTAATGTAAAACACATGAACACTTAACAATAATCACGCAGATAAGAAACCCGGTTTCAATTCGTATATTTAAGTATTCACAAGTGAAAAAAGAAACAAAAACTCGTTCAATAACCTCCCACTGTCTTGAGGTCCACATTAACAATAAAGAACCGCTTAGACTTATAAAAAAATTGTTTTAGGTAATCTTTTGTGGCCTATTTGCCTAAAAGATGTAACAAATTAGATTAAAGTCACTTGGCAAGTCCTTCTATACACACTTATGCCTCTCCCAAGCTTTAAAACATGACTCTACATTGACCGACTTCCCACCACACGCTTTCGCAGTCTTTCAAACACATAGCACCGCCACGCGCTGCCACGCCCTGGCGGCAGTTCGGCAGTGGTTTGACTATGGACAGGTGACGGTCTAACCGTGGACCAGCGACGGTCCGACTGTCGATTCGTACTGATTTGGTTCGAGTCTGGACCGGTTTGGTTTTTGGACTGATTCGGTTCGGGTCGGGACCAACTCGGTTCGGTCTAGACCGGCTCAGTTCAGGACTGGTTCGGTTCGGTCTAGACCAGTGGTTGACTGATGATGTGGCGATGACCACGTCAGTGGTCATCGCTGGCGTGGCGTACGTGGCGCCTGTCCATTGGGCCACGTGTGCTGACTCAGCAACTGACTGGTCATCAGTACCCACATCAACGCCCACTCTCACCTGACGGTGGGTGTGGCGCACGCGCCGTCACCGGAGCAGATTTCGGTGACCGGGTTCCGGCTACATCCCCTAAATCAACCCTCCCGATTTCAACAGTATGTACAATTTTACATTTTACCCAACGAAAATATGAAAACGGAACAACACACGTAATCAAGGAGAGTGAAGGTTTAATTCAAAATCTATAAAATAATACAAAAAATCTGAAATATCACATAATTATTCTCAGATTGCGGACATATTCGTAAAATATTCATACGGATTCAGAAAAATGTAAGGCCAGCGATTATGGAACCCAAAAATTATGTACTATCATCATGCCAAATTTCAAAAAATTTCATCAACAGTACAGACGGGAATTACAGATAAAAAAACACGAAAATTTGATCTTATATTAATTATATAATATAATCCGCAAGGCCAAAAATTAAGAAACTTTGCAATTATTCCATACATAAAACAAAGAACATACAAAAAAACATTTGGCCCTTAATTCCCAAAAAAAATTTCGAGTTTGTACATGGTGTGCATTAATCTGTATGAAATTCAGTATAAAATACGTACATTCCACGCGCTCGGGATCAAAACCCATGGCTCTGATACCAATGTTGGATTTAATCATAAAAAATACTTAAATCCATAACACATAATCGATGACTTACATGTTGAAGCGTGCTTTAACGTAAACCTGGTTCTGATCCACGTGCCGTGATACTACGGATCGAGGCAAAGTTACGATGAACTTTGCCTACTTTTCACAACCCTAGTTGCCTCTTCTATGGAGAAAGATGAATAAGAGAGATTCTGCAATTACTGGAATAGAGAGAATGGATAGTAATTCCTTCTCTCATATTACCGGAGAATAGTATTTGACTTTCACTTCCTTGATTGAGTAAATCACTCAATCAAGGGAGTAAGGGAATCCTTTCCCTTTTGAGAATCAAACCTTCCTTATTCTCCTATTGGACTTATCCGGATATTCTAGACGGACTGTCTAGTGTAATATCCGTGTATATTCGATTGGGCTCACCCCATGGGCTGCCCATTAATTAAATAAACCGTTATTTAATTAAGCACAACTAACATATATGTATATATATATATATATATATATATATATATATATATGCATTCAATATTGTAACATATAAGTGACCAAAATTAATATTAATTTAGGCTTCATTACTACAAGAAAACTGTCAACTTCCAACGGAGCATAAATCTATTGGAATTTTTAAAATTTCCAACTGCAAATGAGCCATTAGAATTTTGGAAATAATTCCAACAGAAAAAGGCCATTGAAATAGCTGTTGGAAAAAAATTCCAACAGTAAGAGGCTCCATTGGAATCATTTTTCCATTTAAATTTAATTGTTGGAACAAAAAAAATTCCAACAGTCACTTTTCCAACGGCATGAAAACCTTTGGAATTGAAATTTCAACGAAAATTTACCATATTCCAAAGGTTTTTGGTAAATTTTTGTTGGAATTTTAATTCCAACGGCAATTCTAACGGTTTTTATGCCATTGGAAAAGTGGCTATTGAAATTTTTTTGTTTCAACAATTAAATTCCAATGGAAAAATGATTCCAACGGAAATTCCTACGAAACCTCTTACTTATTTTTTCCAACATCTATTCCAACTGCTTATGCCGTTGGAATTTTTTTCCAACAACTATTCCAACGGTCTTTTACCATTGGAATTATTTCCAAAATTCCAACGACTCATTTGCCATTGGAATTATCGTTGGAAATTTTAAAAATTCCAACGGATTTATGCTCTGTTGGAATTTTTCCGTTGGAATTTGGCAGTTTTCTTGTAGTGCATTAAGAAGAAAATTTTCAATTCAAATAACTTAATGATAATCTTTATTATATAATAAGTTAGTAATGATGAGCATATATATCAATAATAATATAACTAAATAATAATGAGTTATTTTGGGGTTATGGTCAAACTTTTTAAACTACAAAATATTTTTTCAAATTATTTACAAACATAATAATTATATATTATAATATATAATCAATATAATCAATTTCTTTTAAAATATATAATTTTTCCAATAACAAAAACATTTATAATAATAGGAAAATTAAGTCTTATACAAAACGAGAATATTAATAAAATGTTCTAAAAGTTCCGGTTAGATCCGGGCTAGATTTTTGCGAATTCTTCCTGCTTAATTTGACTCCATCTAAACCCCAAGTAGACAGATGCCCTAGACTGGTGAAAATGTAACTTTCGACAGTCTAAAGGAAAGAAACATATGTCACAACTCAAAACCATGTAAAGAAGCATGGGAGTTTAGCCTTCAAGGTTGAGATATTGATCTACTTCTGCTTCTCCTTGATTAGAAGTAGTGCCAACTATTTTTTCTTGCTTGCAGTAGCCGCTATTTTTAAGACTGGTATAGCAATTTGTCACCATTTGCTTGGATATCTCACCCTTTCCCCGCGCACTTTTCTCCATTTCTGTGAGCCGCCACACTTCCATTTGATTCTTTTCCAGCTCAACTGCGTGCAGGAAATATCAGAGTTAGATATGATAGGATCGACGAAATATTTTCAACCAAAAAATAGGGTTTCCTGCACGCTTACTTTCGGAGAGCTTCGCTTCGTCCAAACGAAACATTAGGAGCCGCTGGAGTGATTCATTTTGCAGCAGTAGTTGTTTCCTATTCTCTTTGAAGCTTTCGATTCTCGCGTTAAGAATTGACGTCACATCCTACAAGTATCGTAACTGTAATCAAAATTCAATCCTCTCCATTTCGAGTTAAATATTCTCAGAAAAACTTAATCGCAATTCTAAATTTAGTCATTTATATATCTTTTTTTAAACTTCTACAATTTCTCATTTATCTTTTTAATTGTTAAATTTGCTTCAACTTTTAATCATATTTTGAAATTCTCGCTACATAATTATATATGTGTACCTACATCACTGAGAAAGTTCATAAATTTTCATTTTCTTGGTTAATTAATGGCCCATGTGGTAAAATTTGGTCTAGTATTGTGTTTTTTAAAAGAGAAGTAGTTAAACTCGCTTTTATAAAATCAAATTATATATAAAAATCGTAACATTGTATGGTTTTACTATAATCATGTAAAATAACATGAGAACCTCAATATCGTATCTTCTATAATCTATTTCTCCACATTCAACAACACACCCTCTTGTATTCAGTAAAATGAACTTATTATAGGTAAATAATATCTTATGCTCCCTTACATTACAATTAAAATATTAATAAACAAATATAAACATATGTGCGTCAATTTTTTTAAGAAAGTATGTCAAAGGCATTGTGTATTATCAATAATATATTTTAAGTATTGAGAGAAATCATGTTGAAATCCAATTTAAAATAGCCAAAAACAAAGAACAAATATAAATTTATGAGGAAATACTTTAGCGTCCTGCTTTATATAATTTTAATAAATTAAGCATTTCTAGAGAAAATAACTAAGAATACATTATATTAAATTTTGGAGAAAATGAAAAGAATGACCATAATGAGATTATATAATAAATAAGAAAAGGAAACAGATTATATTCTCAATGAAACTTCAAATTGAAGTTGTGATTCAATAGCCAGAGGTTGGAAATAAAATAGAATTATCTGCAAAATCGGTTGTCTTTGTGTCAATATTTTACTTCAGAAATCTTTAATTCCAAATTTAAGTTTGTTCATCTTCAAAAATTCATATTTTATCCTTTTTTATTTGTTTAAAATAGGATAAAAACTCAATTACTTAAATTGTTAAAATCATCCATAAAGTTGTATATCATAAAGCTCGCAATATTGTTTGAATAAACCCTCGAGTTTACTCCGATTTAATCATAACTTGATTTTATCATGAGTTGACTCGCTTATGGAGAGAAAAGTCGTAAACTTGTAAAATTGTATTACTTAGTAGATTTTAACAACAATGTTTAGGAGGATAGCACATCCATGGTTATTATGCCACAATTTGACACGATTATATGGGGTGCACATGTAATTATTCAGAGAAGATTTAATTTCACATTAAAAGGAATTGAATTAATTCGAGCAATTAAACATATGAATTACACAATTATAAATGTGAAAAGTTAAAATACTATCGCCCACAAATTACTAGGAGGAGTTTTACAAATTCCCCACAAAATCCTCATATGAGATCATATGTTACATCTTGGTGTTTCATGTTGGGTATCACCATATTCACCAACCAATATGTATGTTGAATGATGTCACAAATTAACATGTGTTGTGTATTAAATTGAGTGTAACAGAAAATGAAATACCAACTGTAACAGAGTATCCGAATTGCAAAATCCTTGCCTCCATTTAGAAATTAATATAATTTATGACATTAATGGGCAAAGAATTTACCTCTAAATGGCTCGCCATATTTTCCAATTCATCAAGATACTTGGCTTTTTTAACTCTAGCTCTGTGAGCAGACAATCTATTCGATACAATCCTATAAATAAATAATGACAGAAATTAAAAGAATTAGCGCATATGCTCCCCGTTATCATATCACCACTTATTGTTCACATAAATAAAATAAAATAAAATACAATAAAAATCATCGATTACCTTCGGAGCTTCTTTTTGTCCATTTTAGGATCCAATCTGCGACCATGCTTGAGTTCATATTCGACAGCTTTATCAAGACGATGAGAGGATCTTGAGTTTTCGGGCTGAGGAGAAAGTGACATTTGGTTTGCATTCGGGCTTGGAATGTTGATCTTCGGGCCAACGTTTGGACATGAATCAATAGCTTCCTCCCTTGATTCATTTGGCTTCAAAAAGAGACGCTGCATCTCTAAATGCTATGCATGGAAGAAATATTTTTTTTTTGTTAATCAATTATTTTGTGCAAAAATAAGGAACAAGAAAAATAAGATAGAATTAAATGAAAGGGAAATTTTTAATTTGTATCAGTTGATTTTTCTCTAATCTAATTTACGCTCATTGAGTTTATTGATTTTTAAAAACTCACTAGATTTGTTGATGTATCAGTTGGGTTGCCTATGTGGTGACGAGTTGAAAAGTCTTGACAAAGTCGGACATAACTTAAATCAAATCATATTCAAACTTGTAAACTTCGCGCATATAAATTGAACAAGATGAAAGTGAACTAACATAAATAAAAAATTTCCTGGAAAGAAGTTACAGAGAACCTTAAAGATTTAATTCTGGAAGAAAACAAATCCTAAAAAATGGAAAACTCTCATATATATTTCTACCTAAATCATGTTAAGGAGAAAAGGGAAAGGATCTACCTATGAGGAACAAACCTTTGAAATGCTTTCATATGGCGTGAAAGTGCAAAGCCCATACATAAAGTGTATATATATATATATATATGCACACAAAATGCAACTGCAGAAATGGATTGTTGTCATTCAGGTGCCAGCAATGTTTGTCCTTTTGTATATGATTAACTTGTCCAAATTAAAAAGTTGGAATGTAGATAATATTAAGAGGTAAATTAGACAAAAGTTACTAAAATGTCCTTGAATTAGAGAAAAACTACTATAATGTCCTCGTTTGACCAAGCTTCAAGAGCATATGTTTTGCAACCATTGGCAAATAAAATAGTTACTTTCTCTCACAAAGATAATTCCCTTACAAGTAAGGGTGTCAAATTGAATCCAAGCTTATGAGCTAGCCCGCCAAACCCAAGAAATAGATTGGGTTGGGGTTAGTTTTTAGTAGACCCAAAAAATTGAACAGGCTAGATGAGCTTAGCCTGGAAATTTAGGGTTGGTCTATTATATTTTTATTTTTAATTAAAGAATTTAACTATCACATTTTTTTATTTATGGATTCTATATAGCTTTCAAAGTAAAGAAATAATAGAAGGAGAAAAAAAAACCCTTTTGCCATATTCTTATTTGTTTCTAGTTGTTTGCATTACCTACAAACCAACTAATACTAATATACAACCTTTTTTTGCTTTATATTTATTTTACGATGCTTTATATTTGCATTGCTCCTATTGCCCCTAATTTTAATTTAAGTTTTTCATATTTATTTATATTAGTTGAACTGGTTTCTAATTGATAATTAGAAAATCTTACAATTACAACATAAAGACTTGAAGTGCTACTTTTTTTGGAAATCATGTTCTATTTTTTGTATTTAAAATTTTATTTTTGTAATTATAGGTATTGTATGTTACTTCACAGATTATTATTTAAAAAAACTATATATAATGCATTGGGCCAATTTTGGACAGTGGCACGTCCGAGGAAGGATTGAGTTGGGTCAGCATTTTAGGTTCAAGGAAATCGATCGAGCACACCCCAACTCAACCCAATTTAATCATTTGGCCCGAGTGGGCTAAGCCGACCAGACCACTTTGATAGATCTACTTACAAATTTCACGCAGTGCGACCAAGCCTTAAGAGCATATGTTTAATTTGCACGTAGTAGCAAATAAAGTACTCAATTCATCTCACTCATATTAAGAAATTCAATTACTACATGTAATAATTCCATATATACCTTGATTTAATATGATGAATTAAAGAATGTTATATATGTATGGTAATTTCAATGAATCGTTTAGCAGGATATATTAGGAAAATAAGTATTCATTACACTTTTAATAAGAAATGAGACTATCTTTTGAGAGTATGACATTAAAAAAGAATGATCTATCTTTATGAGACAAAGAGAGTAATTGTTTTATATTTAGAGACTAAAAATTTATGTTGCATTCTACCAAAGGTGAATGTTAGACCATAACGAAGAAGCCCTATTGGTAATAAAACTCACACCGAACTGGCAGAACAAAATTTCTGCTCATTCAACATTATACACTAAGAGGGTGTTTGCTATCTATTTCAAATATTTTATTAACTTCAATATTTTGTGAGTGTTTCATGAGATTCGATGATGTTGATCACTCCATGTTTTACATCCTTTTTAGGCATATATTCATAGTTAAAATGGTGTAAAAACACGTTAAATAATACTTCCTAACCCTCGTCTTCATATGTTTGGCAGATTTTACTTTTTTGTTGATTGTGTAGTGGTTTCAGTACAAAATTGTGCATATATTGAGTAATGGTGGATTCCCACTGCAGATCGAGTAAAATGATGACTTGGATTGAATGAAATAAGTAATTGGGCTAAAAGAAGACATTGGATTGGCCTAGAAGAAAGACGCAAAATAGTAATAAATGGAAGGAGCTTTTCCTTGATCGGGAAGAATTCTATACCGGTCATGCATTCATGTTAGTGGGCTATTTGCTTATGTCGTGGAGCATTTTCACGGTAGAAATCTTGCCCAGCCGAACAAAATATCATCGTCAGAAGAGTTATGCACATGAAAATTCCATTTATCCGATTTGATCTCTACTTTAACCTAGTGTTGTGTAGTCCTATATAATGTAGACTCAGATTCATCATAGAACACATACTTTAGTCATAATATACGAGAGGTTTTAGAGAATAACATGATTAAAGAGCCGAAGAAGAAAGATTTATCCTGTCGTCTTCTCTAGTGTAGTATCTCTTATTATTTTGAATGATGGTTTTATTGATGATTCATTCTCTATCTTAGGGTTTATAGGTATGTTTCATTTACAATATATATATATATATATATATATATATATACATATATTTCATCCGTAATTTGTATGCGTTCAACTGTTATTCAATGTGTTGTGTTATGATTGATGTTAGGGTAGCCTGATCACCTAGTCTATCATTCGTGGATCATATACCCAACAGTCTGGAAAGTAAGTATATTGATGGTCAAATAATACACGTCATAATGTGTTTGAGAAACCGGAAGCGTAAGGAGATATTATGGCAGTAATTCATAAGCACTTTTGGGAGTCATATATACACTTCTTTTGGAAGGTTAATCTATAATGTATGATCCACACCTCAAATGCTTTGGAAGGGGGTTTGATATACTAAATCACAAAGCCTCATAACATATGAACATGTGAATTCAGAATAGATACATGTGTCTACATGTACAATTTTTACGCTTACACAATAATTGATTCTGAAATCGAACATCCTACATTAACTTTCTTATTATTTGATTCTCATTTTATTATTAATTTCATTATTTATGATATCTTTATTCCGTTGCTATAGTCTTAGGGTCTTCACTTTAGGAGCTAATTTGATATTACAGTGTGTTAGTCCTGCGTAATTTAGAATTTTTTTTGTTTGATATTTATTTTGCCCATAATTAAAACATAAAATTCTAAAATTATTCCGAATTTGAAAATTCCAATTTAATTTTAAATATTTTCAAAAATACAAATTTACTGTAATTTTTTTTTTTTTTTTTTTTTGGTTTTTACATTTATCTGCTATTTTATTCTTAGTATTTCTGTATGCTATGCATGAAAACAAGATCCATGTAGGAGAAAGCACACCTATAGATCCTGAGATAGAAGCCATTTTCTGGAAGCGGAATTCTAGTCAAACTAGACGGAAATTATTTCTATTAGAAGAAAATCAGAACATATAGGATGAGCATGATCTAGAACTAAAAGGACATGTCCAACCTCTAATATGTGACTTGTTCGGGCATGAGGTTAATTGAAACTTTGATTGGATAAACCAACCAACGGTCAAGATATATAACATAGTTGAGTTGAAGCCTGCTTTAATTTCAATAGTTTAGCAGAACCATTTTGGAGGAGGAGCTACGGAGGATCCTAATGGGCATGTAAGACATTCCCTTGAAATCTGTGATACGATAAAGATAAATTGAGCCGCTTAAGATGTTATTTGCCTACGCCTTTTCCAATTCACATTAAGTGATAAGGCTCAGACTTGGCTCAGTATCAAAACATAAGCAGCTGGTAGGATTTGTGTTAGAAGTTCTTATTCAAGTACTTCCTGCCAAGTAATACATTGAAACTGAATAGTGAAATCACACAAATTTGCCAACATGATGGGGAGCCACTATATAAAGCATGAGAAAGAACTTCTCTATGTGTCCTCAACATGGTTTCCCAGAGGACCAACATGTCTGCTACTTTTACAATGGGCTCTCTGGACACTCAAAGACGATCTTGGAAACATCAGCTGGAGGTGCATTTTGGCCAAATCTAACAATGATGCCATCCCTACTCCAAATGAGATGGTTGCTAATAGCTTCTAATGGCCAGTGGAATGATCGATACTAAGAAGAGTGAACTTGTCTCAAAAAGTCTCTAAATCATATGAATAGAACACTCTTCTCAAATTGCAAGCGTACAATTTGTGACAGAGATAGTATGAAAGATTCTTGAATCCACAGGGAGGATGTTCAAATTAAACACACTCAAGGTCAATTGATTAACTAAGTTAGGCTAGTTCGATAATGGTTGAGATTTAACTAAACGATAAACATCAATTAAATAATAAAAATAAATAAAAAGAACTCAACTAAGGAGTGAGTTCAAAAAGTATAGGTTTCACCACAATCCTAGGATTATAGCCTAGTAATCACAAATTAACCATTGGGTTGTGAAGGAAGGTCTTGTGTCCCTATTAGAAATCCAAATGTTCCAACAAGAGATATTAATAAGCAACCAACAACAACAAAATTCACTTCAATTCATATTACTAAAGACCAGCGATGTGAATCAATTAAGGTAAGGCAAGTGACATTATATAGTATTTAAATCAACAAATCAATCTCCACCCCGAGTGAATCTTTCTTAAGAAGCGAGGCCTTAAGACATCCTCTAAGATAGGAAAATATGATTCGGGTCCTCTCATCGTCCCTCATGGGCCCATCAGAGAGGACCTATATACCACCGGTTAGCTACTCCTAAGGTATAAACCATACAATGCCATATTGTCAATTCCATCAACTCCCAAAAAATTAACAAGAAATCAACTAGAATTTACAATCCTCGCCCAACCCTTTGAAACCACAATCAACTAAGGAAGGAGCCATAATGTGGTTAAGGTCGCTAGGAAATTCATTGAATTCAATTTTTATATGTTATGTTTTAGTGACAATTGTAAATTCTACTTATTGAGTCAAGCTTGTAAACATTGGGAAATAACTCAAGTAGAAATCAAGTCTTGTAATCGTTGAAGATTTTTCATGAAGCTCGAAAAAGAGTAGTGTGGTCTTAAAAACAAAAACTAGAATAGTTCATTCATTTCTTTTTGGACCTAACCCAGTGGAAAAAGGAGAAATTAGGAGATAAAATTGAAACTGTTAGCTCGAGAGAGAAACGAGCCACATCACCTACACCGGGTGGATGTGTGGGATCTTCCTAAAAAAGAACTAAGCCAAAACCACCTATAGTCAAGGATTTTGAAAAACAATGAGTAGTCTAAAATTATTCATAGCGAGCACATTTTAGTATTCAAGTGAGAGATTTTAGTTTACATGGCCTAGGGCACTAAGTGAAATAAAATACCATATGTTTTCCTAAGGTTTTATGCCTCTGTATTTCCTTGCTTGTCTATCAAATTCCTTGAATTTCAAATGATTAAGACAAGTGTGGTGAATCGAAAAGTTAGAAAAATGCTCAACCAAAAAGAGAAATTCAAATTTTGTGGGTCTCCAATGACTTTCCAATCTCATTTTTTGTTGTGCTTAATTGTTTAATTTGCTCGAGGACGAGCAACACTCAAGTTTGCGGGGATGATGAATGTTGAAATGGTTGTTTTCCTCACATGTTCCACGTCTATATTTATTTAAGAATGTGATTGTTTGCTACTTTCAAGTGCAAGTTTGTGTGAAACTGTATTTTCCGGTTAGTTTTACTATTTGGTATGATTTGATGTATTTTTTGGTATTTTTTAGTTATATTTTAAAGGTTAGGAAAACCTGGGAGCTCAATGAGGTTGTTTGCACTCAATACCGCACCGATATCCCAAAGTTACTATACCAGTGACGATACTCAACCTTAGAAGTCAATATCGGTTGCGGTATCACACAGGTAATGGTACTCGCAATCGGTCATGCCCAGTTTTCTACTCAAAGCTTGCATGTTCGTATTTCAGCCATAATTTCTTTATACAATGTCGTATCGAGGCATTTCGAATGCCACAGATGGCCGAGATAAATCTACAGGTTTGTAGTTGAAGTCGAAGGCTAATTCCAAATGGAGAAGTCCCATAATTTCCTTTCGAGTCGAGCTCGATCAAGTAGTTCGACCCAAATTTTATGAAGACCGAGCATACTTTTCTTGTATTTTACCTTTATACCCTTACTAAAGGGCATTTCTGGTAGATTTTAGGAATGGAGAAGGGAGAAAGCCCCATAAATACTCTATTTCTCTTTTTTAGATTAAGAACTTTTCATTTTGTAGAATTTCACTTTTTTGTAATCATTCTCTAGAATTGCTTTTCTCTTAAAACTAAGGTTCTTCTTCTTGGGAGACAACAACCCTATCCAAGGGTTTCTTGAATCTTGGAAGAATTTGCAATTTTTTCTAAGGAATCGGGAACAACTGTGCTCTTACAAACATTTGGAAGCCTTCCTCATTTATTATATTTCCAAGACTAAGTTTTACCTCTCTTTTTATTTCTTTTTTATTTCATTGCATTTGTTTCTTTTCTCTTGGGTCTAATAAATGATGATTAAATTAGAAAACAAATGTTAAGTGAAACACTAGTGATTAGAATAAATTAGATTAACTTAGAAGTAGATTGATAAATTAGAAATACATAAGTGAAGTAGGGAAAATTAGTTGATTAGATGACTTAGAAAAAAAAAGTAAGAATTAGATATAAAATGTAAAAAAAAAAAAAAATTACAAGTGGAAATAGAATAATAATAGAAAAGATTAGGGCTTTAATTCGAAACTATGTTTTGAATTAAAACTAGAAGTAATAAGGGTTTTGTGCAATTATATGATTTTATGTGATAATATGTTGTGATGTTATAAATTGATTGAATGTTTTAGAAGTTGCAAAATATCTTAGATTAAAGAATACAATTTGTTTAATTATAAAGATACCCTAGGTGCTTAAAAATGTTATGATTTTATGCAATTGACTGGTAAATTGGAATAAAATGAGTTATATTAATTTGAAAGGGATTTAGGTTAGATAATATGAGATGTTGTAATATAATAAATGAAAACTTTGAAATAGGTTGATTTGGAGAATAATGATTTAGATATAAATATAACTTAGGAATAAAATGTAATAAGAACTTAGGTTAAAATGTTAGAAAATGAGACAGATGAAATTGATAAGTGATAACAAATATAATGATGATGTTATGATATTGATTGAGAGTCATCAAAGGTTAACATGATGAAAGAAAAGAATAAGGCCGAATAAGTAATACGAAATTCATAATTGAGTTAGGATATTTAGATAATCCTCGTAATCAATAAATAACATAAATACGGCTATATAAGAAATTGTTTAATGTTTTCATAACAAATAGATTTCCACAATTGAGGCGAGGATACGACACATAAAGTTCCACGCAGTCAATCTCCATAGCTGAAACTACGGAAGTGGGTAAACCTGTTATTCAAATTCTTACTTTATGTATGTTTAGTAAGTATGAGCCGCCAAAAGGGTTGCACGTATGGATCACGACCACTGGCCCAGATAAGGCAGTGTGCATCAATAGCTACTAGCCGAGATAAAGCAGAATGCATAAGTAATGGTTGCGCATCATAACGGAGCGATACACTGACTAGATGCCTTGTAAGAATAATTGTTATGTTTTTCATTTGCTGGTTCTGTCATGAAATCTTCCTAAAGCATTTCTCGTAGACTAGAGTAATAAGGTGTATGAAATGGAAATTAAGTTTAAGAAATGAAAAGTAAGTTTGTAAAATGAAAAGTTAAGGTTTATGTTTATAGTTAATTATCGTATTTCCCTTTGTGTAAGTTTTGTTCAGTATAGCTTGGACTGCAAGTTTCTCTTCTGCTATGTGACGCCGATGAGTGAGAAAAGAGCAAGTTAAAGGTTAGGAAAGAATAGTTAAGTGAAAGAGTAAGAAATGAGAGAATAAGAAAGGGTAAGTAGAAGAAAGAAAAGAAAGAAAATAGAGCAAGTGAGTAGCGAGAACTCGGTTCACTGCAAGTGAGCTGGGGAGCTACAGGGTGGTGCCAAAGCTTACGTTGTGGGAATAAACTCATAATCAAACCTGAACTAACAAAGAGGTACATCAGAAAGGCATTGTCACTATTACAGCTCGGGGCAATGGTGTCAGGTATTACCTAAATTTGAGTTTTTCGAAAAAGATAAGTTTGTGTAGATTACCATTTGCATGCATTGCATTAAATGAGAAGTAGAAATGCATAATTAAGTAGAAAAGCATGATAGAAAGCATGAATAGTATGAATAAAAAGTATGAAGTATTAATTAGCATGAATGAAAGCATGAGAAGTATGAAAAGTAAGATAAAATGGTACGAAGCTATGAAAGTATGAGCTAAGAAATTATGAGAAGAGATGAAGAGTTTATATGTTTAAATTAATTCAGGATTATAAATTTGACTACTGCACTCATTTCATGCATATCATACTGTGAAAACTTCCTCGAAATGTTCCTTTTTTCTTAAATGTTAAGTTTATGATGCAGGGAACTTGAAGTTATGAACCATCATGGAAACCCCTGAGGTGATCCTTTATGATGTGACCTTCCAACAACCAGGAGAGAACATACGACACTTTGTGCAGCATAAGCGTCTTCCAAGGCAGCAAGCTTTAGGTAACAGGATCAATGAAACTGACATCGAGGCTACGAATCACATGAGAATACGCATGTTGCGCGAGATGCAACCTTTGGCTCAAGCAGCCACCTATGTCTTGACTCCCCGAACAGAGTGGCTATCACTTACTCTGTTTACAATCTATACTGTGATGTATTGGTCCAAGTAGTGGAAGAATGGTTGCCTTCCGAGCTTGGGGAGACCATTTCATTGAGATGCCCAATGTGCTGTAGGAAGCGCGGACACAGATGGAAGCTTAGTACCGATGGGAAACCCCGAGGGCCAGTAAGACCGGTAGGTAAACTCAATACATGGAAGAGGTCGATCTTAGAGATATGGTTGGACGTTGCCTTGCGGTAGCGGCCGTAACTCCAGGGTCGACTGCTTAGTCTGGCATCTACCAGTTAACGAAGGACCGTCAGACTCGAGTATTGTATTGGGAGTTCGTACCTGCACCACCTATGCAGTTAAATGTCGAATATCCCCCATGTTCGATGACCACTCAGATCCCTCTGAATTACGATCAGCACAGGAGACTTACACGGAGGCTTATTCTCCGAGTACTGACTGAGCAATTTAGTTTGTTGAGGTTTATATTTAGGTTGGCCTGTTAAAACTCCGCTACTCTATTTTCCCATCTCCTCCTAATTCTATGTCTAAAGTCGAACTGTCGAGTGTGTTGTAACGTATTATAGAATGTATGGTTTCAACTAACTATTTTCATAAAAATGTGACGCTTAACTAATTTAGGTTTTGGAAACTAGATCCAGAGCAAACAAACAAAATTATTTCATTGAAAAACTTCACAGCACAAAACTCACTTGCACACAACTGTCACTATTTATGTGAAACCATTATAGACCTTAATTGTGAATCAACTAAACGAGGCAGTTTTTATGTATGTATAATTAGATAGGTGAACTTGTCGCGAAAGTCGCTCCAAATCATTAGGATTGGAACAACCTTCTCAAACCGCAAGCATACGATTTATGACAGAGGTAGTATAAAAGATATCGAATCGACAAGGAGAATTTTCCATGAGAATTGCCTCAAGCACTTCGAATTAATTAGGTCAAATGAAAATTGAGATTGGGGACTAATGTAAACAGCATAAAGCAAATAAATAAAGGTTCTACGACTCCTGACTCTCGATGTTTCCCGGGAAATTTAGGTCCATTTGGAGGGGTCCTTTTTGTTATGGAGAGAGTACATGGAAACGGAGCGGTAGAAATCAACGACCCCGAGAGGGGGATTGTTATGGTGAATGGTTATCGGTTGAAGAATTATGTGCAAGATGAAGATATTTCTCCGGATGAGAGTCGCACTCTTGACGAGTCCAACCAGACCACCTCTTGGAGCACCACTAAAAGTCGGGTCGTCGACTTTAAAACAAGCGCTCTTAGGAGGCAACCCAAGGATTTTTAATTAATTGCTTTCTAATTTGTCATTAGTGTAATTTAAATTTTGAAGTAAGTATTTAGTTTCATTTATCTCTTGGTTATGTATTTTTCGTGTCATTTTAGGATTGGACAATTGAGAAGACTTTGAGTGGAGAATCTTGAAGAAGTCACATGTTCTTCCAAGATTCTTAATCCTTTGGACATTATCAAGAAGACAAGTTTGTGGGAAGAGAATTTCTCTTTATTGAGTTGGAAGTGTGGCTTGCATGCAAACAAGGGCCTATCATTAAAGCAAGATATGAACACTTAAGGAGATGGTGATGGCTCATAGTTTACCCCCAAACATTTTGTCACATTAAAGGACTCAAATTTTGCACTTTTTGCTTTCTCTCTCCCTACTTGTACCCTCCCACTTCACCATTCGGTCATCCCTCAATACTTTACCAACCCACAAAAAGTTACAGCCCCTATCCAAGCTTTCATTCCACAAGACATAGCACATCCGAACTACCTTGATTTGAGTCGCTCTTGTGAGATTTTTCCCAATCATGCTTTGAAGGTGGGAAAGGTGTTAAGGATGTCTTTTTGCAACACCAAGTTCTTGGATCAAGGTGTGGTAGATGAACTCTTGGTGGGAGATGATTTTCGTTAATGGGTCGAGAACAATTCATGGTTTCAAATGATGACGGAGGAGTTTCCCACCTATCCGGATCTTGTGATCAAATTTTTATGCACTCTCCACATTCATGATGAGACTGAGAGGTACCTTGAGAATTTCGGGTTCACTTTCACTATCAAAGAAGTCGACTACCAAGTCAACCTTGAGGAAATGAACAACATCTTCCGACTCTTTCGAGCGAGCATCACACTTACTTCCGAGAGTTCGACTCCAACTACTTTTGGAAAGAAATGACGGGCTATCATTACTTCAATGAATATAGTGCAAGGGCAATCCAAATTAAAAATCCAAACTTGAGGTATCTTCACTATTGCATCAACCACACGGTTTATGATAGGGGACGCAATCCCAATGCGGTTACCAAATGGAGCCTATTTGCTCTTTGGTCATGTATGGTGGGGAAAGAAGTCAACATGGGATATTTCTTCCTCAAACATTTGGTGCAATATGTCATTCCATATGATATGGCGTGCGTAATCGGAGATTTGATTACACGCATTCTCATTGCGGTTGGTATGGACACCACTCCTTATTGAGAAGTGCAAGGGTCCACAAAGCTCACAAAGGAGGACCTTATAGTATTTGAGATGATCAAGAAGAATTGAAGCGGCCTCATTAAGCTTAACTTTGAAGCCTAAAGAAATATGGTGCTCCCGAACTACCTCCACACCTACCTCGACATTGATAAAAATTGGGAAATTCCGGCTAGGGCTGGAGATGATGAAGTAGGTGAGGAAGACCATTGGAGGGCCGGAGTTAGCCCGTCAAGCCCCAACTAAGTCGGTACCATACACTCTTCCTATGTCTTTAATTTCTTGTTTGAATTTATTTTTTTACGATTATTAGGACATTTTATTTGGCGGGAGAGTGCATTTTAATAAACCGATTTTTAGTTGCATGCTTTAGGATTGTTCAACTTGAAGTAAGGAGTAGGATGGACATGAGAATGGTTATGATTCCTTCTTGGACTAGTCAATCATGGCATGTTTGTTAACCTTGCATACATGTAGAATTTTTGTGCTTGCTATTAAATGAATCGCTTGTTAATGCATGTGTTTCCAAACTCTTCTACAACTTGAGCTCGAGAATTTCACTCAAGTTTGTGGGGAGGGAGGAGGGATTATTATTCTATATTCTTGACGAGGACGCTCCTCATTGTTGATTGATTATATTGTGACCATGATCTATGCGACCCTTCCATCATCATATTTATGTTTTATGCTTTATGCTTTATGCTTTATGCTTTGAATAAGTTCACTTGAAGGGATGTTGGTAGGAAGAATCCCAGTTTTTTTGAAAAATAAAAAAATTGGAAATGTCCACTGGTGTTGTGAAAAGAAGAAAGATTGAAATCTCTAAGAAGAATTGAGCAATAAAAACTAGAGAGTTCCTTACCTAATTTAATACAAAAGTGGAATTGCAAATTGTTGAGTAGGGAGAATTTAGGGATAATAAATAGGATTAGAAGTGTGAAAATAAAATAGCTCATCCCGACGTCTTATTGCTTGTGGGCGTCACTTCAATTCTAAAACACACACTACACGACCAAGGATGTTGAGCGAAACCTAGAATGAATTAGCCATAGGTGAAAAAATAAAGGAGATGTAGGAGGAGTAATAAGGTGGATTAGGTCGTCGAGCAAGGTCATTGCATTTAATTGTTGTAATACATCCTAGTAAACATTCATAAACTCTAGTCATTGGGTCGAGCATAAAATAAAAGTTACGTTATATGAAACATAAGAAAAAAAAAGAAGCTCAAGAGAATTGATCGAGTATGAAATCATTGTAAATGATGTAGAAACTCGAAAATAGTATTGTTTGATAAGCACAATATTGCTAGGATGACAATTCTATCTTTCTAGAGCAAGCCCGGTGAAAAAAGGAGAATAAGGAGATAAAATTTAAGAATCAATTGGCTCGAGGGAGAAAAGATCCACATCACTCATAGCGGGTGAGTGCGTGGCCTCTTCCTAAAAAAGAACCGAGCTAATTCGCCTATGGTTAAGAATTTCAAAAAATAGCAATTCATTCAAGGTCACACACATAAGCCCGTTTTGGGAGAGAAGTGAAGAGTCCCTAGTGCTTAACCTAGGGGGAAGGTCAAATGAAAATAACACTTATTCTCCTAAGCCTTATGCCCTCATGTTTCTCTACTCCTTTGCAAATCACTTAATTCAAACTTGAATTAGGTAAGTGTGGTGAACTAAAAAGTTAAAATTGTTGCTCACCTAAGAGAGATCTTCGTTAGTTATGTGGACCTCCAATGACTCTACGAATCTATTTTGTCTTTGTGCTTAATTGTTTAATTTGCTCGGGAACGAGCAAAGCTTAAGTTTGTGGGGATGATGAACGTAAAAATTATCGTTTTTCCTGTGTTTTTCACGTTCATATTTTGTAAGGAATTATGTGTAATTGATATGTTCACGTGCGATTTCATGTTTTATTGCATTTTCGGGCTGAACTTCCTTTTTAATATGATTTTATGTGCTTTTGGGCATTTTTTAGTCGTATTTTGAAGGTTAGAAAACTCAGAGGAATTTAGAAGATTGTTCAAGTCCATTTTCATACTCCGGACCACATCCTGAGGAAACAGGCCCAAAATGCATCTGGGTAAGGTCCAAACAAAATACCATCGAGCCACGAGAAAAGTTAGTGGAGAAGTCGAGGCAAGAAAATGGATAGAAAGGCCCCAAATTGAAGAAAGAATGAAGACAAGGGCAATTGCACATATTTCGTATTTTAGCCCACAAACTGAGGCCTAAATTAACCTGAATCGGAACCAACAACATCCTAAATTGAATTTCTTCGAGCCATGAACAAAAGCCGTGAAGGGATCAAGTCGAGAAAACGAGAGGAAGGGCTCCAAAACGGCGACGAAAGACGGAGGTGCAAAATAGGAGCAACGGACCAACAACCGTAGCCACTACCGCACCGGCTGCCGGACCGGTAGGACCACCGGTAGTTGGTCCAGTATGAGACCCAAATTTCAGCTGCCAGCACAACCGGCCCGGCTGTCGGACCGGCAGCGATCCCGGCAATTCGCGGCCGGCTCTTGTGTTTCATGCAGTTTTTGTTTTTCGATCATTACTTCTTCGTCCGAGCTCTGATTTGAATGATTCAAGTTGTCACACATAGCCAAGACGAAGACTTACGACTTTCATTTTTGGACCATGAGCCAATTTTGAACCAATTCTTCCCAGAATTTGCGTGAAAGTCGAGTCGAGTGCACGAAGGGGGGTTCGACCAATAACTCACAATCCCTTGTGTTCTAAATTACTTTTAACTGTTTTACCCTTACTTATGGGGTCCTTTTTAGCAGATTTTTCATCTTTGTATGTATGGGGAGTGGGTATGTATAAATACCCCCTTCCCCTTTATTCCAGACAACTTGTGAACCATTTTCTAATTTTCAGATTTTTGCAAGTAGTCTAATTACTCTCTCTCTAAAGCTTTTCTCCTACTTTTCTCTCTAGAACTAGGGTTCTTCATTTTTCTTCAACAGTTCACTTAGGGTTCTTGAAGACTTGAAGGATTTTATGGCTTTTCGGATAATGTAGGCGAAATCCAACGAAAAACAAGAATTGAAGATCAATTGGAGCAATTATGCTAGACTAAGCTTTCTCATCCTCTCTCATCTCATTTATTGCATTTTCATTTATAACACTCATCCCCATCCTGTTTATTTCTCTGCCTATGTATTTATTATGTTCTAGTTGATATACTATGATTTGTGAGTAGTTAGTTGAGGTTTCTAGGATTGGGAGTAGCCTAACCCTAGAATTTATGATTCTTGTTGATTATTGACTAAATTATTGGGATTGTTTGTATTTGGAATCAATACTACGGAATTGTATGACTTATATTCTAGGCGTAACTAACCGAGAATATATTGGTACTCCCCGAAGGCTCATGAGGGACGAAGGGAGAACCCGAATCGTGTGTATTGATCTTGTAGGATGTTTTAGGGCTTCGCTCCCTAGGCTAGATCCTCTTGGGGTGGGATTTTGAGGATTAACTAAGTTATTGTCATAATTTACTCACCTTTAGGTCTAGTAATTCCATTATTGTCCATAATGATTGGGATTGGAGTAAATTAGGTGATAGTTGGTTAACTAGGTAGAAATCCCTTTTGTTACCCGCTTGAATTCCTAAATTGGAACAAAACCTTCCAACACAACCCCTCGTTTAATTTGTAATCGCAAGGCATAATTTCTAAGGAATAGGTGAAACCTTCCCTTAGAAACCCACTTTTAGTTGAGATTATTTCTTAAATCATAGTTGCATTTTAATATTTCTAGGAATTAGTTAATCAAACTTTATTTGCCACTTAGCCTAAATTAACTAATCAATTAACTTTTAGTGTGCTAGACGAGACTATCCTCCTTGTGAATTAGACTTATTACTACCTCTGTCATTTTTCGTACGCTTGCAAGGAAGAAAATCTATTCGAAAATGAACGTTTTTTAACGACTTTTTAGGACAATTTCAAATTTATGTTTGATGAAAAATCTAATCTTTTATATATACTGGAGAGCAACCGCTATCAAAATACCATACCCTTCGAATATCAGTTATTAAGGAGGTATAGAGCATGTTACAACAACTATTAGATAATTGCTCTGGAGGAGAAATGGTTTTAGGCTTAGTGCAGTATGAGGTGGAGTGTTGCAACACAGACTGTGACACTCTAAAAAGTTTCTTACGAAGCAACTTTGTTTTTCTCCTGAAGCAATAAGGTCTCTTATGACCTGGAATAGCACAATAGTCACACACTAGTCCTCAGTGTATATGACGGTGGAAATGAGTGTATAATGATAGAAACAAGAGCCTCCAACAATTGTTGTTCTATTGAGGAAGGAATAGCATGTCACAAGGCACAAATTGATGAAGTTGAGTCGTGGCACCAAAAGCTAGGCCACGTCAACTACCGTCAGCTTCAAAGGTTTGCTTCAATGGAGGCTGTGAAAGGTTTGCCAAAATTATGTGGTAAGATTGATAAAGTTTGCAACTCATGTGCAAAAGGTAAACAAACTAAGGTGTCTCATAAGGTACTGCAACACCATGTTACAACACACTATTTTGAACTTGTTCATATGGATTTAATGGGTCCTATAGAAATGGATAGTCTAGGTGGAAAAAGATATGTGCTAGTTTGTGTGGATGATGTATTTAAAGTTCATGCGGTTCAAATTCACAATTCTTATGGTATGTGGATAGGTAGAGTTAGAACTGATCATGGAAGGGAGTTTGAAAATGTATCCTTTGCTGAATTTTGTCAAAAGAAGGGCATAATACAAGAATTTTCAGCTCCTAAAACACCACAACAACGAAAGGAAAAATAGTCGTTTACAAGAAATGGCTAGGGTTATGTTGTGTGCTAAAAACATGTAAAAGAAATTTTATGCTGAGGCCATCAACACTGCATGTTAAATTTCGAATTGTGCCTATTTAAGAAAAGGGAGTACTATGACACCCTATGAAATACTCAAGGGTAGGAAACCTAATCTTAAATATTTTCACGTACTTGGATGCATTCGTTACATTCTGAATGATCGTGATCAACTAAATAAATTTGATTTTAGAAGTGACAAAGGGTTGTTTCTAGGTTATTCAAGCAACAGTCATGCATATCGTGTGTTTAACTTACGAACAAGAACCATCCAAGAAAGTGTTAACATTGAGTTTGATGATCTGACTGACATTGCAAGGAATAGAGTTGAAGATGATGTGTTGGACCTTGTTGAACAACAATCTCAAAATACTGATGATGTTGCTAAATATGTTGAAACACCTCCCGTTGACAATGTTCAGAATCCCACAAACTCAAACCCTCCTACTCATGAAGCTCAAAGAGATACTGAATATGTAAACAAAGAAGTGTGAGATGAAGTCATGGTTAGAAGAGATCCACCAGGTAGAGTCCGAGAGATGCACCCAACTTCTCAAATCATAGGTAAAGTAAATGACCGTGTTCGTACTCGCCATAAGGAAATAACTGACTACTAAAAAATGGTAGAACTTGCTTGTCTATCTTCTACTTTCATGCAAATTCATGAAACTTGCTTTGTATCCAATTTGGAACCAAAAAATGCAGATGAAGCTCTACGTGATGAAAACTGGATTAATATTATGCATGAAGAGCTTCATCAATTTTCAAGGAATGATGTTTGGGATTTAGTTCCTAGACCTCATGGTGTGAATGTCATTGGTACAAAATGGATTTTCAAGAACAAGACGGATGAGCTAGGAAAAGTGATTCGTGACAAGGCACGACTTGTGGCACAAGGGTACACACAAGTTGAAGGTCTTGATTATGATGAGACTTTTGCTCCTGCTGCTAGGTTAGAGTCCATCCGGTTCTTAATAGTTGTTTCATGTTTTCTCAATATAAAGCTCTATCAAATGGATGTTAAAAGTGCATTCTTAAATGAAATTTTGAATGAAGAAGCTTATGTTGAGCAACCCAAGGGGTTTGTTGATCCATATAAAACTGATCATGTGTGTAAACTTAAGAAGGCTCTATATGGATTGAAACAAGCGCCTAGAGCTTGGTATGATAGGTTGAATGAAGTCCTCATTTCACTAGGATTTCAAAGAGGCAATGTTGATAAAACTTTGTTTATAAAGAAGTGGTCTTCACATATCACCATTGCCCAAATATATGTGAATGACATTGTTTTTGGATCAACATGTGAAAAGGATTTGAAAGATTTCACTGATCAAATGTCCACATCTTTTGAAATGAGTCTTGTAGGTGAGTTAAGTTTCTTCCTTGGTTTTCAAATAAAACAACATGAAAATGGAACTTTTTTTAGCCAAGCAAAATATGCCAAGGGTCTGGTTAACATGTTTAATTTGGTGAACTCTAAATCAATGAAAATCCTTTGAGTTCTTGTACCAAGATTTGTAAAGACTGTGTTTCACAAGGTATTGAGAACACCTTGTATAGGAGTATGATTAGGAGTTTGCTATATTTGACTGCTAGCCGTCCAGACTTGTGTTATAGTGTCTCTGTATGTGCACGTTATCAAGCTAATCCTAAAGTAACCTACTTAAATGTTGTAAAACGTATCGTAAAATATGTGAGTGGAACCACAAATTTAGGTATTTGGTATTCTAAAGACATTAACACTAATTTGGTAGGTTTTTGTGATGCTGATTGGGCCGTAGATTGTAGATGATAGAAAGAGTACCTCAGGAGGTTGTTTTTACCTAGGAGTGTCATGGCATTGTAAAAAGCAAAATTGTGTTTCTTTGTCCACTGCCGAGTCAGAATACATTGCACTAGGGAGTTGTTGTACTCAACTGTTATGGATGCAACAAATGTTAGATGATTATGGCCTTAACAGTAATGGTCTTTTGGTGTATTGTGATAATGCTAGTGCTATTGATATCACCAAAAGTCCAGTACAACACTCTCGCACAAAACATATTGATATCCGTCATCATTTCATAAGGGATTTGGTTGAAAAGAATGTTGTGAACATAGAACATATACCAACTGAAAGACAATTTGCAGATATTTTTACTGAATTCTTAGATTTTGAGAGGTTTTCCTTTCTAAGTAAATCTCTTGGCTTGTGTATTATTTAACTTCTTAAGTGTTGTATAGGGTGTTACAACACCCTTTTGTATATAAGTGTTGTTTCTGTATTTGTGTCTTCTTTTGTACTCTTGTTACTCATTACAGAATTCTTTTTGGAATGATGAATTTTACTAAAGATGATTCTTGCAAGGACTTGATCTCGATGGGTATTCTGTACAATCCCTTGTTCACAAGTTGTTTTACCCAAATCATCATCCAAGTCTGATTTTCTTAAACCTGCCAGATTCTACTAATAATGATCTATAGGTAACATGAAATTATGTGACATATTCTTTAAAATTTTGGAGAAAAAAAACTTGAACTAAGGTGTTACATCAAGTGTTGGATCACTGTACGGAACATCATTTTTTGTCAGTTCTTGTGAATCTTCTTATGTCTTACTTCCATTTAAAAATTATGTAATGATGTATTGTTTTTTTTTTTCTTTTTTCTTTTATAAGATCAAAATAATTTTTTTTAAATAAAATTAAAATTAAAATTATTAAAAATCCATTAAAATAATATTTTAGTTTATTTCGCATTTGTTTTTTAATTATGTTCGTAATATTTTAATAAAAATATCTGCAATTGTTGAGTAAGTGGTGTAACATTAGAACTTATCCATTTTCCTATTTTCATGGAAGATGTGGGTGGTTACCATATTGGTTGAACATGTTAATTTTAAGGGGAGTTATTTTTCAAAAAATTGAATGTTTAATAACTGTTTTTTTGGTGGAGTATTTAATCTGGGCCTGTTCATTATTTTTACTCTGATTTATTGTTGACAAGATGTAGGATACAGAGGAGGATATAGCCCGAACTATTTCCTCTTTCAAAGATAGTTTACAAAAATAAACATCCCCTATTCTTCCTTAAACATTTCCATCTCAATCTCACGCTACCTCTTCCGTTTCTATAGAACCCTCACACTCACAATCTATGGTAGATTTGACTAGAGATCCTTACAACATTAGGAGTGAATATGCAGAAGCTTGAAGGGATGATGTTCCATCAGATGCTACAGCACCCCTGGTTCAAAACCCGTCTGAAATTCAGGAAGAAACCCTTAGTATGGATCTTGAAGAATTTTTTCCTCCAGATGCATTTCTGAACATGCAAGTACCAGGTGATCAAGAAAATCTTGTAGATGTGGAGGATGTTCCTGCATTCGACTTGATTAGGGACACTATTCAAGCCAATTCTGGTCTGATCAAACATGCCTCCAAGAGGCAGCAAGGGCACTCACCGACTCTGGGAGAGAATAAGCCTCCAACCACGAAGAAGAGGCCTCCCAAGGTGCAACCTCCACCACCATTTAGGTTGCCCTCGGATACTAAAGACGATGAAGAGGAGGACCCGAACTATGAGGTTGTAATTCACACAAAAAGTGCCCAGAAGATGTTAACCGAAGAGGCCAGAAAGAAAGGGAAGGTTGCCAAGGAAAGTTCAAGTAAAGGACCATCAAGTGTTGTTGAAGGTGATTCAGCACCCAAGGAATCACCTTCTGATGGAGTTCCTCAACTAGAAACCCCTGTAGAAGAACAAGGACCAGGCTATGACAAAGAGGAGACACTGGCTGACTGGCTGAGAGCCTTGAAAAAGAAGTACAAAGTTCCTGAAAAAGTTGGTGAAGTTTCCAGTGTTCCAGCACCTACTGAAACACCTGATGATGACACTACTGAATTTGCTACTAAACTTTATGCTGAGTTGGACGAGGAGTCTGAAAAAGAACAAGGAAAAGGGTTTGATGAGGAAGAAAGTGGTTCTGGAAATGAAGAGGCAGAGGAGGAAGGAAATGAGGATACTGAGGAGACAGAGTCTGAAGAATTTGATGACTCCAGTGACGAAGATGTGGTAATGAAAGATTCTGCTCCTGAAGATGAGAGTTCGACTGAAGAAGAGGCCCTACCTCCAGTAAGGCCCAGATGTGCTCCACGGGGTGCTACATCACTGAATGCAAACAGGGCTCATAACAACTATTTCTGTACGGAGAAAGCATTAAAACACTGGGAATATTTCTAAAACAGGGTAGTCATCTCTGAGAGAAAGCTTGACACTTCTCACTTTGAAAGGTATGACCTTATTTCCATAATTGAAGCAACTCATCTAGGTAAAACTTTGGAGTTAAATTGCAAGTTTGCTGAAGATCTGGTACGAGAATTTTATTACAATTTGACTTAAGGCATGAAGAGTCCTAATGATTCTAAGTTTCGACAAGTTTACCTTAGGAGAAGAGTTGTGCTTTTTACTCCTACCCTTATCAATTACCTCCTCCATTTCCCTCCAAACAATGAATAGGAAGAGCCCCATGACTTAGATCACGTGATTGCCCAAGCCACGGGTGGTCACAAGGTTGTTTGGCCAGTTAACCAGAAAATTCTAGCTTCCCTCCTTACCTCAAAATATACCATCCTACACAAGGTTGGCTGCTTTAACTGGTTTCCCACCAAGCACCACAACGTTGCAACTCAAACACAGATGAAATTTTTGTACCGAGTCATAAACGGTGTCCAATTTAACTTTGGCCAGTATGTCTTCGATACAATTACTAACTTTGTAGAGAGGAAGTCGCAACATCAATATCTACCTTTCCCTTGCCTTATTTGGAAGCTGCTTCGAAGTTAGAATATCAAGGTCTCTGCCAATTCACAATACTTCCATGATCTCCATGAGATCACTATTAATTCCAAATTGCTTGATCCTCCACATGTGCGGGATGTACAACGTGTGGAGCCTATAGTAGAAGAAGTGATTGGAGGAGGTGTTGTTGACGGTGGGTGCAACACACTCAGGAACAGTCTCTGCCCCAGTCGTGCAACTCTTGAAGTAGATTCAGATGGATGAAGCTCGGAGAAGGAGTGCAGAAAGGGATGCAGCCTTTTGGGGGAAGTATTGAGAGGGACCTACGAAACATACTTGCCGGTCAAAAAGGGGGAGAAAGTGTTAGTGAGGCTGGTGCTGGTGGTGATATAGAGGAGGAAGATGATGGAGCTGGTTCTGGGGAAAATGATGATGGTTAAACAGGTGGTGGATGTGACTAACATTATCGGTACCAATGGTACCAAGGATAATTGATAGTTGTGCTTGTATGTTGGTGATGGTTTTTTATGTTGGACATCTTTATGTTGGTTTGTGTGAATGATGCATGGACATCGGTTTGAGGAGGAGTTGTTTACTCTTCCTTTTGTGTGTTTTTATTGTCATATTTAGGGGGAGAGAGAGAGTGGAGCTGTTTGTGACCTCTCATCTCTCTCGTAGGATGAATGTTATGGTTTTGTGGTTTTGTGTTTTATATGTCGTACATTAGGACTTGTTTTAGTTCTGATGATGTTTGTTCATTAAGTATGTGGTTGTGTGTTTGTTTTGGCCAGCAAGGTAAAAAAGGGGAGATTGTTAGAACAAGTGTTTCTTCCAGTGTTCTAGGTTTAGTGTTTCACCCTGTGTTGAAACACCCTAAGAAACATGTTCTAGTCTTTCTTGTATTTTTACCTTGCTGCCCTTGTATGTTTATTTTATGTTTATGGTATGTATGTGTATTTGGATAAGTTTGGTTTTAAATCTATAACTGCTTGTAAAACTTATCAGAACCGAAAGTCTTCTCTTGGAAGATTGGCAGTTGTTTTTTTGTTCTTATCTTGCAGGTTATAATTGCCATTCTTCAAGGCTATTTATAGGCAACAAGAAGAAGATCAAGGCACGGGAAAACATAAAGAAAACCGAAGTGTAAAGATCAGAAATCTCCAAGTCATTTTCGCACCAAAAGTTGAAGACTAACATCTTCATACATCTCACAATTTTCGTTGTGAGAACTTGTTTTATTCTTCTCTCAAAAGAGGATCAGTTTGTATGTTGACCTAGTTTGAGTGTAAATTTGATCGTTTTTTGTATGATCAAACTTAGGTTTTGGAAGGCATTGTATAAAACTCATTCCGCTGTGATTGATGATAAAATTGCTCAGGCTTTGTTTTGTCTGAGTTTGAATTATCTCGTCTCTGTTTGTTATTTCTAGGTTTATACAACCTACAATTCAACTTTAAATAGAGTGTGTTCGTCCCAGTGTTACAACACCAAGTGTAACACTCTCATGACCAGTGCATGAATTCCTTCAAATAAGAATCAAGGCAAAAATGTTATAACATTAAAAACAATATAATAGAGACATGGCAGAAGAAATTAAAAAAAAATAATAGCAAACATGGAAACAAATAATTACACACCATTATATGACCGGGATGATATTATTAGATGACAGAGACAGAGCTTTGTGCCGATCCCGGGAGAGACGGTATGCTTGCACTTCCTCGACGTGGATTTAAAGTTAGCCATGGTGCGAGATAGGCGGATGATTATGACGACAAGGGTTTATATGAGAGACATGAGTGTCGTGAGATATGAACCAGTGTAATGGGTCTCGATTTTTGGATGGGATATGGGTTTAAGTCCAAACACTCTTTACTTTAGCCCACAAGACATTTTCCACCCAATCTAGGAATTAGAATAATAGAACTGAAATATAAAAATTAAACACATGTTCGTGATCTTATTTTATGGATTAAAACGTGCACGACGGATAAAATAATAAGAATTTGCACATACAGTCAACAAGTCATGCAAAAGATGTCTAATGTAATAATATAAATAGACTCATGTAATAATTGCCCCACAATTCGTGTGCAAGCAGAGTATTTGTCAAAGAACTATAAAAGTTCCACAACAAGGCATAACTTGCACAATTTGAGAAAACGACTAATAAAATAATATAACAAAGGTTCCTTATTCCTTCGACTTCCTTTACCCTTTCGTGGAGTAGCTCGCAAACCCCATGAGAAAAACCCGGTGCAACGAGCTCTTGATTTCTTCTTATAACTCCTTGAACAACAATTAATAAAGCAAGCATTAAGAAATTAACCATTTTATTTTTGTGGTCGGTGGCTTCCACAGATCAATCACTTTTTATGCCAATAGCTCTTTTCGATCTTGTAATTGATAGCTGCTCTCAACATCATTTCATGTCCGTAGCCTTTTCTGACAAGTGGGGAATGAGTATGTCAGTCAGACGAAAGGAATGTTAAGTTTTAAGCCAAACAACTCTTTTAACTTTCCCCTTCATGTGTGGCATATGCATTACACGAGGATGTATAAAAAGAATGTCTAATGCAGATCCTAGCTGCATGTTATAATCTACATTTATTTTTTCTTCGGAAAGTAAAGACCTATTGACTTTTTGAGTATGACGAATCACTGAAATTCATGGAGTTAAAGTAAATATCCATTAATTAATCTTTAATTGGAACACGAATCATGATAGTGGTTCTTTCTTCTATTAGTTTTCGAAATAACGGTATCTAATATCTATGTGCTTTATTCGAGAGTCTAGGACCAGAGTTTTGGTAAAGATACTAGCACTGGTATTGTCACAGAAAAGATTGGGAACACTTACCTCAACACTATGGACTGGTAAATTTTGCTTCATCCTTACAGGTTGCACGCAACAGCTCCCGGTGGCTATACACTCTGTCTCTTTATGGCTCTTATGTTCATGTTTCAAAATATGAAGGAGATTAGCAGATCTATCACCGGTTAACACACATTTATCCTCATTATCATAAACTAAGCATTGGTCTTTGGTGAATTTCACAAGCAAAACTTGATCACATAATTGACTAATGATAATGAAGTTAGCTTTCAAGTTTTCAATCAATAGAGCATCACTCAATTTAGGGAATCCGCGTAAATTAAGTGTACCCTTCCCAAATACTCTACTTTTAACCCCATCACCAAAAGTGACAAATTCATCGGTAGTTGGTTCTATGTTAACCAAGTGTGATCTATTTCCAGTTATATGACAAGAACACCTACTGTAAAAAAACCAAGCACCTGAAGTAACAAAATTTAAAGCAAGATGAACATTAAAACAATTATAATTTTAGGATCCCAAACTTGACGTGTCTTCATTTGTTGTGGTGGTCTCACATCCACCTTTCTTCGTGGTGTACTTCGAGGACGGCCTCTGTAGTTCCAACCTGAGAACGTATACAAATAGTCAGCTTTCATCTTATAACAGTGTGGACGAATATGCCCAATAATACCATAATAGTGATAGATGGGTACAAACGAGGGATTTTTTATTTCTAAAATCACGACTAGAATGTTGTAACACACGGTATTATAGTTGATTATTCTGCCTTCGGCAAGTTTATTATGTCCAGAAGAGTGAGTGTGCATGAAAGCATTTCCAGAATATTCTAGTTTTTTTTCGCTACTGCCCTATTTTATAACATTTGGTTCTGTTTGTACTAAAACTCGCTGAGCAACATTAGATGTCTCACCGTTGTATCGAAGCCCATTAACATCACCATGATTCTTTTATAAATTGATAGGTTCGGTTAGAGTGGTCATACCAGAGTTCCGTCGTTTGAGAACTTGTTTGGATTGTTCTAATTCCGTAGAAAGTTTCTCAATTATTTGCTCTTTTATTCCAGAGTTGTTCTTACACGAGATAAGATCAGTTTGAGCATTCTAAAGTTTAGTCTGGAGATTTTTTACCTCTTTCGCTTTTTCGCCCAACAAATGTTGTAACACAACTTTTGTTTCAAAGACTTCACAGGCCACCACATTATCTATGTTTTTTTAGTACTTTTCAAGTTCATTTTTCAGAACAATTATAACTTGATCTTTCTTGTAGGATTCTGCTTCAAGGGTTTCAATCGTCGTATGTGATTCTTGTAGTTGACTCTCCAACCGTTTGATGGCCTTACTTCCTTGAATGTATGCAAATGAAAGTTTTTTGTACATCTTCTGCATTTCCTCAATCGTGGGTCCTGCTTCTTCATCAGAAGCATCAGATTCTAAGAAATTAGGTAACTCATATTGTAACATACCTGGGCTTTCTCCGGAATTTATTTCTTCGGTTTCGGTTTGCCCAAAAAAACATACTTGGCCTTTCTTAAAAATTTGTTTCTCTAGAGCTTCTTCATCGTATTTCCACATGATTCTATGATAGTGCAGACTCACAGGATCAGCCGTATTAGGATACACACCCGCTATTGATACCAATTAAAATTTTATAGTCTCCACCTGCTATGTGTTATAACACTAAATTTAGATTCAGACTAAAGTATAATCTAAAATCTAAGAAATTATGAACCAAACACAAACACACGAAATAAATAAAGGTCCAAATCCCTCAAACCCCTCGAACTTTATGTTATTGATAATATCGTCAAATAGGTTATGTTTTACAAAAAGGCCCCACTCCCGAAGAACCTTCTGCTGAGACTTTATGTTATAACATTGGCGCTGAAAAACCCTAACTTATAACCAACTGAATGATCGACCCTAACCAACAACTATATCAAACTTATTGACTCATTCGAGTATACACCTCAAATCCTCACTACAATTTCGCTCGGAACTCTTGACACCTAATCCTATGTTATAACATTACTGGACGAGAATCTACAAAATAACCTTCTCGAGTATATATAATATTTTCCATTATTTTCCTCTCAAAATACTCGATCCTTTCAATGAATACTCCTCCTCATAATTATATACAACGTGACATGGAGATAAAGAAAGCCCAATGCCTTTTCCATGTGGGATAAGGCTATTGCAATGTGAGTGTAATCTTCAAGATGTTTTCCTTGCTTATCTACTTGAGCTCATATCTCCTTGAATTTGATTCATGATTTGGGTTAAAGATTTCGGCATATATTTGATTCATTTCACATCAAATAAACACGTCAATATAAATAATTAATTAAACTGGATCTGCTTGTTATCTATACTCAATAAAAATAATTAAACCCCATAATAACCATAAATAAATATAAATATTAATGATAAAAATCCTAAAACCATAAATCCTATCAATTATGTAAGAGAACATCCAAAATGATTCTCGAAAAGTACAAATCAATGCGAACTAACTCAGTCTAACCGTGTAGTTTGAGGACTCAATTAAATTCATGCTTAAGGAAGAAAAAGATCAAAGATATCTAGATTGTGATTTAAGCGGCACAGGAAGCTTAGTCGGCGAGGAAAGTAACCTGAATTATGTGATTCTGCGGTGAAGAACGCCAACGGAACTAAAATCAGCCATGGCGGATTCAGCGGCGGAGCAATGACTTTGTTGTCACATCTCTCGACAATGAAGTCAAATAGGGGACAGATGGCAGAGAAGTTGTTGAATGCGGTAATGGCAATGACAACTTGACCAACACTTTCGATCGATCAAAGGAGAGACATGATACATATAGGAGAAATCATGAGTATTAGAAAGAAAAAAGTGAGAGTTAGAGAAAGGAACGAGTAGAGAGAGAGAGAGAGAGAGAGAGAGAGAGAGCTCGGGTCGTGTCCAGTTCCCACGAAAAAGATGAAAAATGGATTAGGGCTCCCTCTTTTTTCATCAAAGAGCTCCCTCTTTTTACTTTTATCGTTCAATCATGATTTCTCTCTCTCTTTCTTTCTTATTTTTTCTATTTACATACCCACATATTATTTGCATTAATATTTTTTTTTATTTTAGTTTAGATTTAGACTGCCGACCAAAATGCGATCGGTACTTAGCGACTACCATATTCGCTGGTATCTTTCACATAAAAAAATCATGAGATAATTTAATTAATCAGTACATTTCTGTCAATAAATCGGTTGGCATATTTCAAATTTACCGATTGAATTATATTCACTGATAGAATAATGTCAATAGATCGGTTGCTATTTTGTTGTATATGTTAGGAATTATGTCTTGAATCTGGATCGGTTTGGGATGGCGTGTTAGGAATTTATGCCTTGAATCTGGTTTGGTTTGAATCAACGTTCGCATCAAGGTGGAGGCTTGGATTTGGACGTCATTGGAATTGGGCGTGTCGGAGGACGTGGACGCGACGAAATGATCTTCGAAGAGTTCGCGGGCGCGAAGGCTAGTCGCGGTTAGATGAAACATGGACACGTCAGGCGGTGCAGCAGATGGGTTTAAGTTGTTTAGGCCCAGTTAGATTCCTTTTGTGTCTAAGATTAGGTTTGGGGGCTTAAATAGTCCTATTGTCTATAGGATTTGTATTGTGAATAGGTTTGGGGGCTTATAAATAGTCCTATAGCCTTTGGAATTTGTATTGGTCAATTGGTTATTTGATCAGCCATTGATTTGTTAGGACAAGAGAGAGGTTGTCAATTTGGGATATTCTAGAATTGATATTTATTGAGTACTTGGTACTTTTTTGGTCTAGAATATCTAGTTTGTTTTGGAACTCTATTTTCTAGTTTAGAGTCGTTTGGTCATAGAGTGTGGAGAGTTTGGTTTTGGTCGAGTATCAATTGATTGATACTCGAGTTTGTCTCCGTTTGTTAGGATGAAGAGTTGGATAGTTGACCTAGGGTTAATTTTGTCTTCATCCTATGTTGTAAGCACTCTTTTGAATATGATTGGTTCCTCTCGTTTGGACGTGGACGTAGCTAACAAGTTATTAGTGAACCACGTTAAATTTGGTGTCTTTATTTTGGCATTTGTCGATCTTTCTCGTTTATCGTTTGTTATTTGTGATCGTAACATTCCAACAAGCGGTATCAGAGCCTCGTTCGAGTTTCTGCTGTTTGGTGGGAAATATGTTTGGAGTAAACTTGAAGATCGAAAAATTTGTGAGAAGATTTGAATTGAGGTGGAGCTTCGTCCGAAGTAGTCGTATCGTTTGTGGATTCAAGGTAAGGTAGAGGTTGTTAGGAATTCGTGCCTTGAATCTGGTTTGGTTTGAATCGACGCTCGCATCAAGGTAGAGGCTTAGAGTTGGACGTCGTTGGAATTGGGCGCGGATGGTCGCCGCCGCGACGAGAAGTGATCGTTGAAGAGTTCGCAGGCGCGAAGCTAGTCGCAGTCGTGACTAGTTAGACGAAACATGGACACGTCAGGCGGCGCAGCAGATGGGCTTTAGTTGTTTAGGCCCAGTTGAATTCCTTTTGTGTCTAGAATTAGGTTTGGGGGCTTAAATAGTCCTATTGTCTTTAGGATTTGTATTGTGAATAGGTTTGGAGGCTTATAAATAGTCCTATAGCCTTTGGAATTTGTATTGGTCAATTGGTTATTTGATCAGTCATTGATTTGTTAGAACAAGAGAGAGGTTGTCAATTTGGGATATTCTAGAATTGTTATTTGTTGAGTACTTGGTACTTTTGTCTAGAATATTCAATTTGGTTTTGAGACTCTATTTTCGGGTTTAGAGTCGTTTGGTCATAGAGTGTGGAGAGTTTGGTTTTGGTCAAGTATCAATTGATTGATACTCGAGTTTGTCTCCGTTTGTTAGGATGAAGAGTTGGATAGTTGACCTAGGATCAAGTTTGTCTTCGTCCTATGCTGTAAGCACTCTTTGGAATTTGATTGATTCCTCTCGCTTGACCGTGGACGTAGCTAACAAGTTGTTAGTGAACCACGTTAAATTTGGTGCCTTTATTTTGGCATGTCGATCTTTCTTGTTTATCGTTTGTTATTATTCGTGATCGTAATTTCCCAACACGATGTTCGTGTCAAGGTGGAAGAAAACATTGAAGCAAATCCAAAAGCGTTGAAAAGCAATGCGACCGCGTCGCTTGCGTCAAATTGTGGCTGGAATATGAATTTCGCGCTGGGGAGCTGGTGCGGCCGTGCAGCTAGGGCGCGGCCACTGCGTGTCGTAGCAGGAAAGCGGGCACAGGTATGGTGTGTGGTCGCAGCCGTGGCAGGCCCAGCAGCGCAGAAAATGGGCCAACGTGAGTTTAGAGGTCCAGTTGGATTCCTTTTGTGTCTAGGATTAGGTTTGGGGGCTTATAGGTACCTTTGGAATTTGTATTGGTCAATTGATTAGTCATTGATTTGTTTAGACAAGAGAGAGGTTGTCAATTTTGGATATTCTAGAATTGGTATTTGTTGAGTACTTGGTACTCTTTTGGTCTAGAATATCCAATTTGATTTTGGGACTCTATTTTCAGGTTTAGAGTCGTTTGTGAAAGATATGGACTAAATTAGGATATGTGGCTTTATTAATTAATAAAGTTAGACTAATTAATTAATTAAGCAGACATGAATATTAGGCCCATAAACCTAGGCTTATATGGTACTATATATACATATTCTCTATAGTAGAGAATTAAGGGTTTTTATCAGATAAAAATTGGAGGCACTGTAGAATTTGATAAGTGATTTCTTAGCGATCACTTATCGAATAATTGTACCGGGAATTGTTCCTGCGGCGAACGACATACGCGTGGATACCTGAAGTGGTGAATCAATCGCTCAACTCTGTCTGATTAATTAAGCAACAAGTAAGTTATTCCAACTTTAGCGTAATTAATGCTCAACGTTTAATTCAATTATAAATCACGATTATAATTCTCGAATGTTTATTCCGCTGCGTACATTAGATGTAGTCGAGAATTACTAACAGTTTGGTCATAGAGTGTGGATAGTTTGTTTTTGGTTGAGTATCAATTGATTGATACTTGAGTTTGGCTCCGTTTGCTAGGATGAAGAGTTGGATAGTTGACCTAGGGTCAAGTTTGTCTTTGTCCTATTTTGTAAGCACTCTTTTGATATTGAATGGTTCCTCTCGTTTGGCCGTAGACGTAGGTAATAAGTTGTTAGCGAACCACGTTAATTTTGGTGTCTTCGTTTTGATTTTGTCTATGCTTCTCGTTTATAGTTTTTGCTTTGTATTGTTCGTAATTTTCCAACAGTATATAAATTAGCACATAATTTACTACTAATCACAGACGAAAAAATCAATAGTTAAAAATAGTGTCTTTAACCTGCAGGCAATCCATCAACAAGTCTTAATGTTTAAAGATATTTATGATTGTCGATATATGGTCGCAATTCTATCGTTACTTAACGACATAAATTTTTCGACGCCAGAATCTGTCGCTATTTTGGTAATTTCTTGTAGTGTTTGGTCAATGAATGCCTCATATATCCTGTTTCTATGCCAGTGTTCAACCATGATGAGTTGAATATAGTTATATATCTTACTAACAGTAAGGGGATTATTGGACAGGGATGGACTCATCAGGATGTGGGATGGCCCATCCGTAAACAATTTCACTTTAGGCGGATGTGGTCCATCCACCCACATCCCACCCTATAAAGTTATCACATTTCCCAATCAACCAATCATTACCCACATCACCTATCACAATATTTTAATACTATCAACCACCCTAAAACCTACTAATGTGACATCTACAGTACACATCCTACCCTACACATCCCTTAAACAAAAATACCTTTTCATTATTTAAGTGGATGTGCCATCCTAGAACGTGCCACAGCCGACGGGGCACATTCTACTACATCCCTGTCCAATAATCTCCTAAATGACTGAAACTTTTAATATGTGACAAGAGAGAGTATAACTATATGACTAAAAATGTTAATATAACTAGAATTTGTAAAACACATTATATATGTATTTATTTAAATTATGAGATTGATGATTATACATTAATATAGTAATAATAACATTTGGAGCACTAAACACTCAATTTACTTTAATTGATAAAAATGTGTTTTTCCGAATAATGTTGTATTACATATATAAATAAATAAAAATTGAATATAGTCGGAAAATGTTACTAGTTAAATCTATAATGATATTATCCTTTTGAAGAAATAAGTGGGCATTATTAAAGATTGTTTGTGAGTTTATATATGTATTGAAAACGTTGAGACTGTTGGAGCGTTTAGACACAAAGCTATCTGAATTAGCATAATCTATATTTGAAAAATAAAAACAGAAAATGAAGGAAATCTTTATGGTTTGACGTTTTATTTTGTCTGTATGCTAATGATTTTGTAAAATAGACATACTCATGTATTAGCCACTCAAGTTGGATTAGACACACTATTTTGGAAGTCTTGTCCAATTGTTAAATGACAAATAATCTCTCTAGTTTATCCAAAAACTCTTTTCACCTCAGCTTATAAAAAAAAAAAAGTGTAGATAGAGAGTAAGGATTTCATGACACTCCATCTAACACTAAAGTGAAACATCAACCAAATCATATCATTCAATAGGTAGCTTGGACTTCAAATTCAATTTTTTTTTTTCATCCTCTACTTCTATATGTCAATTTTTTTCTGTAATTCATATAGAAAAAGGCCCCATTTGGATGGAGGGATTTGTACTATGAATTTATAAATTTATTGTCAAATCCACTTCATATGTTTGGATAAAATACTAAATGAGTGGATATGTAAATCCAGATTTTTAAATCAACCCATTTAGAAATCCAGGATTTGAGATTCTCCATTTTACACTATATTTCGATGGATTTCAAATCCTTTGACAAAGGTAGTCATTTACAAATCCATCATCTCTCACACTTCTCTCTCTCCTCCCCGCTCTCCCTCTTCTTCTCTTCTCCCTATCGCTATCTCTTTCTCTCGTTCTCCAATAAAATGCTCCTAATATTTTTTTAATTCTTTTATTTATTTTTTTTCTTTTATCTCCAATGAAAATGCTCCCAATAATTTTTTGAGATATAAAATACATAATATGTATGTATGTGTGTATATATATAATTGGGAAAAAAAATTGTTCGGTTAATTTTGATGTAGATAAATATTATTTTATTTAATAAAAAAATATAAATTGTTAGTTTAAACTTTAAAGAAAAAAATTGAATTTTACAAAAATATTGTATAAGTTATTTGCCAAATAATGGATTTGAAAATTTTGGATTTCAAAATCCTTTCACAAATCCACCATAAATCCAAACAAGGGATTTCAAGTCCATGGATTTCAAATCTAAGGATTGTGAAATATATTCATTTTAAATCCCTTGACAAATCAAATCGCTAGGCCCCATTTGGATGGAGGGATTTGATTTATCAGAGGATTTAAAATGAATAGATTTCAAAATCCTTAGATTTGAAATCCATGGACTTGAAATCCCTTGTTTGGATTTATGGTGGATTTGTGAAAGGATTTTGAAATCCAAAATTTTCAAATCCATTATTTGGCAAAAAACTGATACAATATTTGTAAAATTCAATTTTTTTCTTTAAAGTTTAAACTAACAATTTATATTTTTTTTATTATATAAAATAATATTTATCTACATCAAAATTAACCGAATAATTTTTTTCTAATTATATATATACACACATATATACATATTATGTATTTTATATCCCAAAAAATTATTGGGAGCATTTAATTGGAGATAAAAGGAAAAAACAAAGAATTAAAAAAAATATTATGAGCATTTTATTGGAGAACGAGAGGAAGAGATAGCGATAGAGAGAAGAGAAGAAGAGGGAGAGCGGGGAGGAGAGAGAGAGAGTGAGAGAGAGAGAGAGAGAGGACGAGAGAGAGGGGGGGAGGAGAGAGAAGTGTGAGTCAGGAGGGATTTGTAAATGACCATCTTTGTCAAAGGATTTGAAATCCACCCAAATATAGTGTAAAATGGAGAATTTCAAATCCTGGATTTCTAAATGGGTTGCTTTAAAAATCTGAATTTTCAAATCCACTCATTTAGTATTTTATCCAAACACATGGAGTGGATTTGACAATGGATTTATAAATCCATAGCACAAATCCCTCCATCCAAATGGAGCCTAAGAGTTTTTTCTAGGGTTAATTACCAAACAAATCACGACCTTTAGACCAATTTTCAATTGCAACACGACCTTTAAAACGTGACAATTTCTGTCACATACTTTTAATTTGTTTCAATTACAACATCGCCGCCCAACTCCGATCCCCAAATGCTAATATGGACGGCGGTGCTTCCAAAACGACGTCGTTTCGGCGGAAACCAGACTAGACGAAACGACGTCGTTTTGGGAGCACCGCCGTCCACGTCAGCAATCGTGGATCGGATTTGGGCGGCGATGTTGTAATTGAAACAAATTAAAAGTATGTGACAGAAATTGTCACGTTTTAAAGGTCGTGTTGCAATTGAAAATTGGTCTAAAGGTCGTGATTTGTTTGGTAATTACCCCTTTTCTATTATTATTCAATATCCTCTAAAGTTTTGTGTGGTAAACGATTTTAGAGTATAATTAAAAGATATTAGGTTTTATTTTACAAATAGTTTGTTAAAATGTTTAAATGAAATTACGTAATGAAGTGTTTGGTAAGTTAGTAGTAGTCCCTCAAAAGAAAAAAAAAAAAAATAGTAACAATTGTATTGTAATTAACGCCTTTCAGGAATTATTTCTTTCGTAATTAATTAGATGGAATTCAAAAGAGTTTTTTTTATGTAAAATCTTATTTCCAAAATAAGCAAGGGCCCTCCTTCCTTTTTTGGGATATGTTCCAAAGAAAGGTGAGTGAAATGCCAACAGTCATCTATTAAACTAAACCAAATCTTGTACTAAAAATTGGATTGAGGGGTTTATAGAACTGATTTAAAAGCCATTTTGAATTTTGAAACTTCACTTAATTCGAATCGATTAGAATTGTTTGGTTTATTTATTTATTTATTTTGAAAAATAATGATAAAGAAAGTGTATATATGCATGTGCAATGTGTGTAGTATGTGCGGGTAGTATGTGAAGTATGTGGTACGTGTGAGTAGTATGTAAAGTGGGTGATTATATGTTATATATATATGAGAGATTAATGATGGATTTCATATGACTAAGAGAGTGTTCGGTTAAGGTTATTTGAAACATTTTTACAAATTATTTTTAGAGCTTATAAGTTGTATGGTCTTATTCTGAAATAAGTTCTAGAAATGTTTGTATCAACTAACTTATAAGATATCTTATTTTATAAAATATTGATGTGCTTTGTAAATAAGATCTTTTTTAATTATAATTAAAAAAAAAAAAAAAGCTTGTGAAAAGAAGGTGGAGAGGTGGTACTTTTTTTAAAAGAACTTATAAGCTCTTGAGGAGTTTAATTAGATATCTTATAAACTCCTTTTAAAAAACTAGGCAAACAAATTTTGAGAGCTTATAACTCTTGAACATTTTATAAGATGTTTTAAAGGTCTTATAAACTCTGTCAAACACCCTCTAAGTTGTAGAAATGATATAAACCGTAAAGAGTAATACTTATTTACAATGGATCTTTTTATGTACAACAAGTTGGCCCGATCCAAACGGATTTAAATGTTTTGCTCAATTGAGAAAAATAAAATTTTTGCATGTAAAATAGCTTTTTCCCCATAAAATGTAATACATTTTCGGAACAATGTAATATTTTTAGAAAACATAATAATCCATGTGTACGCTAATAAATTATGTAATTTTATCAAGTTTATATAAGATTTCAATGTCAACATTTAAATAAGTTCTCTATTTATAACTCACAAATTATATTTCAGCTATTATTTAGTTGGATTACCTTAAAAATATTACTTTCAGAAAAAGTAATACGCTTTTAGAAAAAGTATTATGTTTGTGGTAGAAAATATTATGTTTCTATGATAAAATATTTGTTACTTTTACTTCCAATAGTAATAATACTTTATCTAGAAATTGCAATGTTTTCTAGTAAAAACATATTTTTTAATAATTCTTGTACTTTTTAACTTTATGTGTTCTTATCAAATTTTATATAAGTTTTTATCACCAAGTTTATATACATGTACACAATTTATAATTTTTATATTGATATCTCATCATCTATTTTTGAATAATACACTCTACGAAGAAAAAGTATTGTTTTTTCCAAAAGAAAAAAGTATTATTTTTTCTTGAAAAAATATTACTCCCTCAGTCCCGGCCTAATTGGCCTACCTTTCGTTTTTGTTTGTCCCAATCTAATTGACCCAACCCATTAATGGCAAATTTCTCTCACAATCTCCACCCTCAAAATCTCCACTCTTAGGGCCCGCTTGGTTGAGGGTTTAGGGGTAAGAAATGAGAATGAATGATGACTCATTCTCATTTATGATGCTTGGTGCATAATAAATAAGTTAATCATTACCCCCTTTTATTAACAATTCCCCCTATTTCATTCCATAGTATGATTAACTCCTCATTCATACCCATTATCATTGTCATTGATGATTTGCAACCAAGCGAGCCTTAATCTCCCACATTTAAAAAAGTCAAAGATTCCACAACTGTTTTTTCTTAGTCTCCATGTCCGACCAAGGTAGGCCAATTAGGCCGGGACGGAGGGAGTACATTTGCAAATAAGTATTAATCGTTGGTAAATGAATGTCAAATAAACGGACTGCAATTTTTTTTATTGATTACGTTTTTTAGGTTTGCTCAATAAGGTGGCGAAAAGTATCACTTAATTGACGAAAAATATTATCTTTTTTTTTTTAAAAAGTAGCAATAGAAGCATCACTTTAATGGTAATTTTATATATATATAAAAAAAAAAAATTGGCCAATTAATTGATATTTTTTGCAAAAAAATGATACTTTTAGAATTTATCTGACTCATTGTATATTAAATGATCTATGCATATGATGTAAATAAGTTTTTAGGGACTAAAAAACTAAACTAAAAATTTGTCGATTTAGTATTGCCAAGCCAAATAGATTTGAATGTGAATTTCAAATTCATTCTTTAAGCCCATATCCAAGTCCCTAGCTCTGTCCAAATACAACTTCAAGGAAATTGTTCAAACTTGTGCAACAATTCTCTCTCCAAATATGCATCTCTGATCCTAAACCTAGGCGTCTTCTTCCCTCATTGCTGGATGGGAGAAGGCACCATCTTTTATTTGTTTTTCGTTTTTCTTGTTCATCTCCCTTTATGTGAGTTTTTCACTCTCTCCATTAGAGTTTTTGTCTCCCCTTAATAATTGAGAGTATTAGTCTTCAAAATAATAACAGATCTATTTTTCGTGTTTTTATGTTTGAAGATTTAGTTATCAATGAGCTTTTCAACATTGATTTACTCATCTCTTGGGGATATCACCAGAAGATTAGTGACAAATTCGAGAGTAACTTTTTTGGCACACGATTTGTCCAACGCAATAATGGATTGCACTCCCTCCGTTCCATATTAATTGACGTTTTAGGATGAAAGAGAAGAATTAAGAGTTGAATATTTTGATAGATGTACCCCCAGCTAAACATTTGACCAAATCAAAATATCTCTCATAGATTGAAAAGTAGAGATATTTTAGGATTGAGTCCAGGAAGAAAATTGGTAGAATTGGTTAAAAATATGTAAAACGTCAATCATAGAAAAAGGAAAAAACATCATAAAACGTCAATTAATATGGAACGGAGGGAGTATGATTTAGTATGTTTATATTTAGTAGTTTTGTGCTTCTTTTGTTTCATATCTCTTTATGTTATTTCCACCGTTCCTTGTTGTAAATCGGTGCTGACTGATGCCAATAATTAATGATATTTTTATGGGATTTTATTAGTTCAAGACTTAGAAAAATATGTCAACTAGCAATCGGAGGCTTGCAGAATTTTTTTCTCTCAAACAAGGGATCGAATCATTGAAAACCATCGATAGAAGACCTGAATATTTAACACTACTAAAACAATGTAACATAAGTTGATGAGGAAAGAAAAACTCTATCTTTCTTCTCAGTATCTTTGTTGATTCACTCACGACTTATTGAAAACATCCTGACATCTTCAACGTCCATCCCAAATCTAATCGTAATATTTTATTTATTTTGATTTTCCCGCAACCAACCTTACCCAAAATCATCATCAAGCATCGAATATATTGATGAGACGCCACGCACGTCGTTGTAAAGACGGTGGCCGTCCCTTTCTCTCTCTCTTCTCGTTTCTTTTCTTTTCGTAGTATTTTTGTTGTTGTTTGTAATTCTCGAAGTGGGACTGGTAGGAGATGGCAGCTGCTCAGATGAGTTTAGACTGTTGATTCACGGTAGTGGTTTGGTGTTGGGATTCAACGATTTTTGTGGTGCTTTGGTGTTTAGATGTTTCCGGAATCTAAATAGATGAGCTTGCAGCTGCCTTGAGGTGTTGAGCAAAGAGAAGATGAGCATGCTTGAAGAGAGAGAGAGAGAGAGGGATTTGAGACCAACTGAATGTTATTATGGTTGAATAAATATGACTCTTCAGTAGTCATTATAAATATAGATAAAACCGAAATATGGTTAAATGACCAATATACCCTTGTACCTTAGTACACACCCCTGAATTACAAACGGAAAAATACACTTTAGCTAAGGCACAACTTGGAACAAAAATGAGAAGAACAGTTGAGAAAAGTGGCCTAGTAAAAATATTAGCAAGCTGGTCTTTTGAAGGGATGTATTGTATGTCCAGCTTCCTAATATGTGCCTTTTTTCGTACAAAGTGAACATTGATTTCAATGTGCTTTGTACGGGCATGAAGACAGGGCTTGACGCCAAAGTTGCATCACATGTATTATCTAACAAAGAACATAAACTGGAGGAAATGTGGGACCAAGTTAAAAAAATAGCCACCCAATTCAAACCAAATTAGTCGTAGCAAGGGCCTGATATTCAGATTCAATACTACTGCGATCGACAACATGTTGTTTTTCGAGCTCTAATTAATCAAGTTGGACCCAAGAAAGATACCAAAACTACAAGTTGATTGCCTATTGTTAATACAACTCCTCCAATTGGCGTCAACAAATCCCTCGAGGAAGAAATTTAAAATAGGTCCAAATTGAAGACTAAGAGAAATAGTGCCCTTTAGATAACTAAGAACACGTTTACAAGCTCGCCAATGACTTTCAGTAGGAGAATGTAAAATCTGGCTAAGTTTATTAATGGAAAATGTTATACCGGGATGGCTCATTTGAAAATATTGAAGAGCTCCTACTATACTTGATAAAAGGTAGGATCATAAAACAAAGAACTACCCCCTAAAATAATTTTGTCGTAGTACAGGTAGGAGTCGAAAAGTGGTTTACAAGAAGAAATTTTAATTCTAACTAAGAGATCAGAGATATACTTAGATTGGTTCAGAAGTATGATATTCGGTTCAGAACTACCCTTATACCTTAATATAGGGGAACGATCGTTGTTTGAGAATAGGCAACAATTTCTCAAATCATTTCTTCGAGTATAAATTAATAATCATATTCCTCAACGTTCCATTTTCTATGTTATGATTCGGTATGTGAATGTATAGACGAAGATGTAGAAATTCAGACAAAGTCGAGGCTAGAGTTTGATTCTATATCCGTAAGACGAAATTGCCACGTACTCAGGTGCAATACGTTTAATAGCAAAACGCCTCCAAGATACAACGACTTTAAAACTTCAGACCGCTGCACTACGAGTCGGAAGTTATCGTCGAACGTACTCGGATATTTGGAACTTTCGGACTCTACTAATGCAGAATTTAGAAAGCTTTTGAGACTCAAAGAACTTGTGAATTCGAATGTATGAAATGAAATGTGGAGGGGCCTATTTATATATGTTGAAGAGTTGTGGTGCCTTTTTGGAAAGGCACCTCTTCACCCCTTGGTTGCACCCTTTGGACTAGACCCACCAGTTCGCTGGGCAGACGCACCCGCTGGCTGACTCGCACCCTGGCGGGCGACGGGTCGCACTGGTTCGACCCGCCCGGCCTGCTGGCGGGTCGGTCCGACCCGACCTGCCGACCCGGTTCCTGACCGGACCCGGTCCACGCCACCGTACCACCTGACTCGAACCGCCACGAACCCGCGAGCTATCCGTCTGGACCACCTAGCCAAAACTTTAAGGCTCCTCCAGCTCCTCGCGACGACGCGTACGTGCGAAGTGCAAAGTGCGCCTCTAAAGCGACTCAATGCGACATGTGCGACGTGCGCGTGCGGGCCCGGGCTCGGGCTCAGATGGTGCGAAGCACCATCCTCGGGTCCATTTTAGCCAAAGGCTAAAATCCCACTAGGATCCACCATAAGGTCCACCATGGGGGAGCACACTTGATAACTACTTATCAAGTGCTCTACTAAATAAGGAGTATCCACTTACTCCAATTTTTCTATGTGGGACAAGTTCCCATATGTTTCCTTCATAAACTCTTCAACTTCCATGTTTAAGTTGCAACCTTTGACAATTAATATCTCATTCACCCGAAATTGGTTTTGAGCATATTAATACATTAAATTCATCTACTCGAAGTGTAGATTATGAATTTGCAACTTGTTTCCATTTTTAACAAATGGATTGAATTAATTAAATTGGTCAATTTTGAGTCAAAACCCAAAATTCCAAATCAATTTCCAACATTCTAGTTACTAATCTCTGAATTAATATGTGATTGTCTCAAGTTTTTTCAAGAATGATTTTGCCCCCATATTAAAGAAGCAATAGATAACAAGGGTTGCTGCAAACAAGTCCCAGAGCTCGAATGGTGATGATATCTAAGTGTTGTTCTCTCTTCTCTATTCATTTTAGTATCTTGATTGAAAGTACCAGATTTTTGTCGATATAACTATTACTTGAAATGATCCTAGAAAGTCATTAAAATTTTTGTTCGTCGTTGATGTCGGGTTAAATCTAGATTTTGCAATATTTTGCTACAAATGACAAGTAGAAAAATATATAAATATTGCGTGCTTTTTGGGGAAAACCAGTTTAATGTCAGCTTATGTTACATTCTTTTAACAGTGTAATATTCTCAGGTATTCTGCACATAGTTTTCAATTATTCAAATCCTAGATTGAGGGAAAAAATCTTTCGAGCCCCTAACTGATAATTAAACAATCTTTCCGGTTCTGAAATGCTAAAATAAATATTTGTGGACCCATACTGTGAGTAAACCGATCACACTTCCGGTTCACGATTCAATCGGTGATTCGATCAGGAAATGATAACTAATTAGATTTTGAAATTATATTATTTTATGTTTCCGTAGAACATAATATATAATATATTTGAAAAAGAACATAGGTTTTAAGGATCAGAAAATATATATTTATAAGAACAAAGAATGAGACTAAGCAAAATGTTTAATAGTTATTTGGTAGCGTCGTTTCTCACTACCAAATTAAATTGTGTATGAGAATACACTTAAACCTTACCGACTATCCTACTTAGTAGAATGGTAAATAAGGGTTGATCCCACAGGGAACGGCCGAATAGTTTTGATTACGATGTCAAGCGGTTTATGATTAAGAATGCAAGAAATAAATACTTAAGAAAGCAATAATGGGGGGTTGATGGGAAACTAACAATCTATTAATGACAATTAAAAGCAAATAGACACAATTAATAGAAACAAGTACTCAAAAACACTAGAAGAAATCTTTTTTTCGGTTTTAGTTTTCAAATAGTAAAACAAGTCACCCTTGATCATGCTTCCCCTTGGTCTTGAACAATTGATGCAACTATTTTTAATGCCCGATTGAATTGTGATTTAAGCCCTTATCTCAAGACTATTAACAAGCTCTAATAGCCTTGTTGTCCCTTAATCTTAGTTAATCAAAATAAGCTCTTCGACTAACCCTATTCAGTTTAACCGAATCCTCGAACAAGCTCTCTTAGATTCAATCACCAAAAGCATTAAACACTAGGACAACGAGATAAATTCAACATAAGACTCGAAAGCTCGGTTTTAGTGGTTGAACTTTGTGTTATCCCCAATAAATAATTATTGTTTGCTACTCGGGAATCGGAAATCCTACAATTACGGATAGTAATCTCCTATTCTAGCAACACATTCACAAATCCCTTAAAGGGTGATCAAACCAATAATCAATTCATAAATGTGAGTCAACAAGAGCAAATAACACAAAACACTTAAATACACAATAATCTCGGTAACATTAACCGTAATAATCACATCAATGTCTCGACTCAAGGTTCCACAATGATCAAGGATGAACTAAAGGTGCTAGCCACCCATATTAACTAATACAATCAGAAAATAAATGGGAAAATAAAGAAACATGATACTGATTTGGATGAATCCAAAGATGTCAATTGGAGAAGATGATCCTTCAATCCCTTGTCCAATCTCCTTCCTTGGTGGCTAAAATGTGCTCTCCAAGTATCCAAAAGTACTCCAAAAGTTATCCCCCGTTAGGTTAAATTCGAATGGGATGATATATATATATATATATATAAAGGGAGAAAGTGCTAGACAAAAATAGGCAAAAACGTATTCTCGGTCGATACGTGAAAAAGGGTTTTCAAGAATTTTGGGTCGAAGGTCAATCTCGGCTGAGATTGGGTTGCATCTCGGCCGAGACGTGAAAAAGGGGAAACTAGGGCTTTTTAGGTTTTGACTCATCTCGGCCGAGATTAGATTGCATCTCGGCCGAGACTTTCATCTTTGACATTCTTAAGAAATTCCTTGGAGCCTCATCTCGGCCGAGATCTTCAGTCTTGCAAAACTTAAGAAAATCCCTGGAGGCTCATCTCGGCCGAGATTAACATCCTGTCTCGGCCGAGATCTTCAGTCTTGCAAAACTTCAGAAAATCCCTGGAGGCTCATCTTGGCCGAGATTAACATCCTGTCTCGGCCGAGATCTTCAGTTGGCCCTTCCTTTCTTGCCTCGATTGATCCCTTGACTCCGCGGTCGTTTAATCTTCGATTTCGACCCTTTTTACACATGTCTTAACACAAAAATAGCTCAAACGCATTATTTTGCCCATTAGAATGTAAAAGCACTAAATACACATAATTATGCACGTTATTGACACTGAAATGACACTAAAAGTGCCCTAAAGTGCGTGCACGGAACACGTGTACCAAATCTCCCCAAACTTAAAACTTGTTCGTCCCAAACAATAAAGAGAAAGACAAAAGAACACGTGTTTAGGGCAAAGTTTAGTGGCATTTGATTTCAGAATTTTCATGAAAAAGAGTAAGAGATCATGATAAAAGTGAGCATGTCTGATAGACTAGATCCACTACTCTCGAGACAAAACACTCTAAACTTAAGATCCTCACATGGTGAGTGTAACTCTCGACTCTCAAGTGTATCAAAAGGGAAGTGTATACGCTCACATTGAAATGCATAAAATGTCTACCATAAGCTTGCCAATCATCTAAACTTCGATGTATACCGACATGTGTGACAAAGAATCAAAAAGGTCTTTAACGGGTTGTAATGTTGGTTTGGGGTAAGGTGGGATAATTTTGGGTATAAGTGACTATAAAACGGACTAAATGAGTCGTGCACTACCCATCTAGCCCTCAAACAATGGTCACTCAACCTCACTCTTTACTTCCTTAGTAAACCAATCCCAAAAATTGATTTCTTCTCCTTACCACAAAGTCCACAACCTAAATGCTTTCTCAATTCTCCCTTGGAGTGTATTTTCTTTTGAATTCTTACAACTTTGAGAACATCTATTAAAAGGCATTTATATTACTAGCCTCTCCAAATCAAAAGCAACAATGAGTATATACAACTAACTTTTTCTTTTGTTTTTCTGATTTTTCGACTTTTTTCGTTTTTTTTTTTTTTTAACACAAACAAAAATTGGAGAGGACTAGTATTCTTGATTCTTTTCCTATTGTTTCAATTCCTTTCACCCTTCAATATTCCCAATAGTTCACCCTTTTCAATCCCAAATTACCCGACTACCTTCCAACCACCTCCCTCATACTCAAATAGTCCAATTAGGTTCAAAGGCTAATCGAAAGGGTTTCGGCTTGTAGAATTGGGCTGTCAAACAAGAGGCTAAAAGCTCAAGGGGCTCAACTAGAGACAATATCAAATTAGGTAAAAAGGATGTGTTTTCAAGCTTGAAAGTAGGCTCAAATCAAGGATTGCCTAAGATCATTTTCAATGTCACACAATGCACCGACTCATGCAAAATAGAGAATCAAGGCAAGTTCTAGAGACAACTAAATGCACTCAATGAATTTCACACCGAAAGAAAGTTTACGTTACTCCAAAGATGGGAGTATCTTCTAAAGCTCAAAAACTCACTCGGTTGCAATTTTTGATCAAAAGTTTTGAGTGTATGTTCAATTTTGTTTCAAAAGTCTATCATGCTCACCATGTGCTTCTTTCAAAGATATTTGTCAAAAACTTTCATCATTAATCAATGCCACATTTCTTATCCTAAACTTCATCCAATTGCTTTCTCGAACTGCCAATTTGTACGAATCCCACCCCCTTCCCAAACTTAGTTGCAAACTTAGTTTGTGGAAAAAGAGGAGTACAATTTGGTGGCTCGCCGAACTTAACCATTTTATTACACGTTTATTCACAAACATTAACTAAATGAACTACTTTATTAAGAATCCTACTCCTATAACAATAAAGGGAAAATGTGTGTGGACTTATCAACACAAACAAACAATTTGACTTTAAAGCACCCAATGATTATTCAAAAATCCGAAATAGCCAAATGCATATGTAATAATATTACCAACCAAAGCTAATAAAAAATGACAATGGCTCACAGGCCGGCAATATTACCAACAATAAAAATGGACACATATCACAAAAACAATAAATATACAAATCCGATTGGCACACAGGCCATCACAAGAAATCCAACAAGCAAGTCATGTCAAATGGCTCACAGGCCAACAGTAAAGATAATGAAAGAAGAAAAACGGGGGGTAGGGGGTTTCGAGCAACCGAAATGGTCTTATCTTTTTGTTTTCCCCCAAACTTAGTTTTTCAACTAAGTTTGGGACAAAAAGGTAAGACTTCTCGGTCGCTCTACTCACAGCGAGCGGGAAGGTCGGGGGCTCGAGCCGGTGAAACATCCTTTTATTGACTTGAAAAGGTCGAGAATCTTGGTCTGATTTTCTTGGATAGTTTCCTTGATTCCTCTCAGCTCAGCTCCAATAGATGCTCGTAGCTCCACCAATTCGGCTCTGACGCCTTTGATCTCGTCCCCCATGGCCGCCATTAAGCCCTCTTGCCGTTCCTGGAACTCAGATTGAGTTAGAATGGAAGTAGATGATCTTTTTCTTGACGGCTGCGCTGGTTGGCTACTTCCTTCCCCTTCAACCCCTACGCTCCGAACCCGTGCCACCGGACGTGGCTTTTTAGCACGCTTGAATTTGGTCAGTTCTTCCCTGTTTGGCTCCAAGGAGGCATTGAGGTGTGCCTCGGAGCTCAGTTCCAAATTCATCGTGCTTGCCGGGTTGGTGATGTAAGTCAGTCCGGGGTTGGGTAAGCGGAGGTAAGGTCCCTCGTTTTGGAGAACGTAAGGGACAACCGGACCCGATATGCCCTCTTTGTACCCAAGCATGGCGATGCGCATGTTCTCCATCTCCTCCCAATCCAAATAATAATCCGTGGTGATAGGTGTGTACTCGGGAAGGGGAACATTGTAGTGCTCGAGTATAGGGGTTATCAACGCCCCACAATAGATCGGGTCGGGCATTTTCGTTTCTCTTTTTCTCTCCGTCCTCAATTCTTTCACTATCTTCTGAAAACATGATACCAAATCATATCGGAAGTTCCTCTCCTTTCTACCCACGATGTCCCAAAGAATCTCCATCTCGTATAAGCGGGGAGAGCTGATTTCTTTCCGTCCACATATGGTGGAGCTCAACAGTTTCTGTAGATACTTCACCACGGGGCTTCGAATGGAAGTAAGCCTGGAGCCTCTAGGATCGTAGGCTTGAGGTGCAACTATTCCAGGGGCGGCAGTGATTTGCTCCCAGAATTGTTGCACATTGAACTGTTTCAACACCTCGCGATCACCGTGGGTTGTGGTCTTGAAACCATATATGCTTTTCAAACGGTCGTGGCGGAGTATCTTCTCTTCGTTTAGAAGCTGGAACTTGAAATGATGAACTGTAGAGCCGGAATTTGTCTCCTCCTCGATCTCGAGTGTGCTGAAAAACTCGAGCACAAATTTGAGGAAGGTTGGGCGGGGGGCGAGGCACTGAACTAGACCTACTGCGTCTAATAGTTCTAGAACGTTTTGCCGGATGCCCATGGCGTCCAAAATCTTGGGATCGCCATAGCGGGTAGCTGACACCCCCCTCTTCATCAATTTATCAAACCGTTTCCGTTGCTCCTCTGTTCCCAGCACTATATCAAAATCTATGGGCTTCGTGGATTTGTCAGTGGAAGTCGGTGGGACTTCCGGTGGAGGAACCTCCGGAGTAGGCTCAACAGCCTTCTCCTTACCCTTGGCTTGGCTTCTTCGGATTTTTTGCGTGACTCTTCAGCCAGAAGTGCCTTCTTGGGTGTTGCCTTTTGTGAGTTTCGGAGGTGCCATAGGTACCTAAAATCAACAATTCAACCATAAAAAACTTGTGGCAAAATAACTAGTTCAAGTGCAAGTAAGAGATTCCTAGGTTCACTTGAATCCGACTATATCTCTAACAAAAACAAGGCAAAATGTATCAACCATTCAATGACAACCAAATCATATTCATATAAGGTCACACATTACGAAAATATCAACAATTACTCTTGAAAACTAGAGAATATAGTCGAATTTAGCTAACTTAGGTGCAATAGTTTAACGCCTAGCACGTATTTGATAATATGCCACAACGAATTTAGCCTATTCAAAAACTCACAAGATTATACTCAACAATCCACCCACTCCATCATTAGGCAACTATACGAACTATCAATCAATTTTATCATTTAAATGCATAACACTTATCACATGGCAAAAAAATCAATACAAGTACTTGTATGTATAACCAAGTTCAACGAATATGCATATAAACGTAAAATTAACTTTCAATCTCAACAATGTATACACTAATACGCAACAATGAATCGAAAGGAGGAGATAGCCGTACTTACCAGTTGAGTTTAATCGAAAAGTTTTTGAATTTGGGTTGCTCGCGCCCTTTTTGAATCGACCTCAAATGTGCTCCAAATCCAAATATTTTCGAAGGAGAGTTGGTGTGGTGATGTGAGTGAGGTGTGGTGTGAATTTTAGAGGTGGAAATCGAGTGCAAGGGTGATTATTGGAGTAGTGTGTGCGTGAGTGTGTGAAAATCGCAAGTTTGGGAAGAACTGACCTAATTTTCGCGCAGGGGGTATTTATACCTGTTTTCCGTCTCGGCCGTGATTCGAATTTGGGCTGTGTGTCTCGGCCGAGATCCGTTCTACGCTTTCAGGAAAACTTGACCCGGCAAGGGATCTCGGCCAAGATTCAGTAGTGTCTCGGCCGAGATGAAGTCTCAGCATTTTTACTCCCATTCTGGACAAACCCGTCTCGGCCGAGATGCATGTATGTCTCGGCCGAGATTTTTCTTCAGCAAATTTGCTTTCATTCTGGACAACCCCGTCTCGGCCTAGATTCGGTCCTGTCTCGGCCGAGATGCTCTTCCAGCGAAATTGGCTCAATTTCCATTCAAACCCGTCTCGGCCGAGATGATGTAGTGTCTCGGCCGAGATTTTCTTCCAGAGAAATTTCTTCATTTTAGGCCCTTCTGAATCTCGGCCGAGATAATGTAATGTCTCGGCCGAGAAAATCTTCCAGCAAATTTTTCAGATTTTAGCATCTTTGGATCTCGGCCGAGATTTTCTTCCAGAGAAAAATTGGCCTTTTCACTCACATGGAGTCTCGGTCGAGATTTCTTCTGTGTCTCGGCCGAGATGGTCCTCCTCTGCATTTTTCCACCTTTTTGGTGTTCTTCACCCCCATTCTACACCATGTCTTGGCTTTGATTTGCTTGTTTGGTACCTACACACATTTTAACAAACACAATTCAAAATATATAAATAATAATAATAATAATACTAAACTATGAATTTAAAATACGAGAAAACGAGTAAACGCCGGGTTGCCTCCCGACAAGCGCCTTTGTTTAACGTCGTTGGCTCGACGGACGCTTTTTCAGTTTGGGGGTGAGTCTTCCACTCTTTCTTCTTCACCGGGGCTTTCTTGAATATGCTCTAGATAAGGCTTGAGAAGATGCCCATTGACCTTGAAGATTTTTCCGGTTTTACCACTTTCAATTTCGATGGCTCCATGATCGAACACCTTAGTGACAACAAAGGGTCCTACCCATCTCGAACGGAGCTTGCCCGGAAATAACTTCAACCGAGAGTGATATAATAGCACTTTCTCCCCAACCACAAACGTTTTCCGGGTAATTCTTGAGTCATGAAAAGCCTTCGTTTTCTCCTTGTAGATCATGGCGTTTTCAAAGGCTTCATTTCGAATTTCTTCGAGCTCTTGCAATTGGAGCTTTCGGTGTATACCGGCTTCATCAAGGTTCATGTTGCATCTCCGAATAGCCCAGTAGGCTCTATGTTCAAGTTCCACCGGGAGATGGCATTGCTTTCCATAAATGAGTCGAAAAGGAGACATACCAATTGGAGTTTTATAGGCAGTCCTATACGCCCATAATGCATCATTGAGCCTCAAACTCCAATCCTTGCGATTTGGTTGCACGGTCTTCTCCAATATCGACTTGATTTCCCGATTCGAAGTTTCGGCTTGCCCATTGGTTTGTGGATGATAAGGCGTCGAAACTTTGTGCAATACAGCGTATTTCTTCAGCAATGCGTCGATTGTTCGGTTGCAAAAGTGTGTGCCTCTATCACTTATGATGGCTTTGGTATCCCAAACCGAGCAAAAATGTTGGATTGGACGAACTCGGCCACAACTTTAGAGTCATTGGTTCGGGTTGCTTTCGCCTCCACCCATTTGGACACATAGTCAACAACCAACAATATGTACAAATTCCCATAAGACAAGGGAAACGGTCCCATGAAGTCCATACCCCAAACATAAAAAATTTCACAGACTACAATCGGGTTTTGGGGCATTTGATTTCTTTGAGAGACATTTTCTGTCTTTTGACAGTTGTCACAGGACTTGGAAAAAGCAAGGGCATCTCTAAATATGGTGGGCCAAAACAATCCACTCTCAAGCACTTTGTATGCCGTCCTGTTCGGCCCGAAGTGGCCTCCACAAGCATGTGAGTGGCAAAAATTCAACACCGACTGCACTTCGTCTTCGTGAATGCATCTCCTGATTACTTGATCTGACCCATATTTCCACAGGTATGGATCATCCCAAACAAAATGCTTCGACTCACTCTTCAACCTATCCTTCTGCGGTTTACTCATCCCAATAGGATATCTCTTGGACACCAAATAATTCACCATGTTGGCATACCAAGGGGCCTTCATGCTTGTCATGGCTAGCAATTGCTCGTCTGGAAAGCTCTCCTTCAAGGGCATTTCGTCCTCCTCTTGTATCAAACGGCTTAAATGATCCGCCACCCAATTCTCCTTTCCCTTCTTGTCTTTGATTTCCAAATCAAATTCCTGAAGTAGCAAAATCCATCTGATGAGTCTTGGTTTAGCTTCCTTCTTTGATAATAGAAACCGAAGAGCTGCATGATCAGAAAAAACGATAATCTTAGTACCAAGCAGATATGACCTAAACTTTTCTAAAGAAAAAACTATGGCCAAGAGTTCTTTTTCTGTTGTGGTGTAGTTTGCTTGTGCCGGATTTAGGGTCCTTGAGGCGTAGTAGATCACATGGGCTGCTTTTTCCTTCCGTTGCCCCAATACAGCTCCCACTGCATAGTTGCTTGCATCACACATTATCTCGAACAACAGTGTCCAATCCGGAGGTTGGATGATGGGGGGCGATGTAAGGGCCTCCTTGAGCTGATCAAAGGACATCTTGCAATCGGTTGACATCTCAAATTCAACGTCCTTTTGTAATAGCCGACACAGAGGGGGAGAGATCTTTGAAAAATCCTTAATGAAACGCCTATAGAAACCTGCATGGCCAAGAAACGATCGAACTTCCCGCACAGTTGCGGGGTAAGGCAAAGCAACAATAAGATCAACTTTAGACCTATCAACCTCAATCCCTTTTGATGAAATTATATGCCCAAGAACGATGCCTTGCTCAACCATAAAATGACATTTCTACCAATTCGAAACAAGATTTGTTTCTATGCACCTTTTCAGAATTTTAGCAAGATATTAAGGCATTTTTCGAAAGACTCACCATACACACTAAAATCATCCATGAAAACTTCAATAATATTCCCAACATATTCGGAAAAAATACTTACCATGCACCTTTGAAAGGTGGCCGGGGCATTACATAGCCCAAATGGCATCCTCCTCCATGCAAAAGTACCGAAGGGGCATGTGAAAGTGGTCTTCTCTTGATCTTCTGGAGAGATGGCTATTTGAAAGTATCCGGAGTATCCATCCAAGAAGCAATAGAAGGAATGCCCGGCCAATCTCTCAAGCATTTGGTCAATGAATGGCAAAGGAAAATGATCCTTGCAGGTCATGGCATTTAGCTTGCGGTAATCGATGCACACTCGCCATCCGGTTTGCAAGCGGGTGGGAACCATTTCCCCGTCTTTATTCTCCACCACCGTCACTCCCGACTTTTTGGGCACGACCTGTGTTGGGCTCACATATTTGCTATCCGATATTGGGTAAATAATCCCAACATCGAGTAGCTTGATGATCTCCGTCTTTACCACCTCCATCATAGGTGGGTTAAGCCGCCTTTGGGGTTCCCGACTTGGTTTGGCATTATCCTCCAACAATATCCGGTGCATGCATAGGGATGGACTTATGCCTTTGATATCAGCAATAGTCCACCCTATAGCTTCTTTGTTAACCTTGAGGACCCCTATCAATGCTTGTTCTTGAGTGGATGTGAGCTTTGATGAGATAATCACCGGTAGGGTTTCGTCCTCCCCAAGATATGCGTATTTGAGATGGGGGGGGGGGGGGGGGGAAGGGCTTTGAGCTCAATGGTTGGTGCCTTGATGGTAGAAGGTAGCAGCTTTTCTTGAGGTTCAGGCAAAGGTAAGAATTTGGGAAAGGGCTTGGTTCGGAAAGGCTTGGATGATTTCGATTGTTCCACTATCCCCACAAACTCTTTCTTGGTGTCCATTGGCTCTATCTTCTCTAGATCGGCCGTCAATTCAATTGCTTCTTCGTCCCTGCAATAACACTCAAACACTTCCTCCACAAGGGGATCAATAACATCAATGACATCAATAGAATAAACACTATGCAATTCCTCAGGATATTTCATTGAATCAAAAATATTGAATTGCACCACTTGGCCAGCAAATTCCATGCTAAGAGTTCCCTCTCGCACGTCAATCTTTGTTTGGGAGGTATTCAAGAACGGCCTCCCAAGCAAGATTGGAGTGGAATCGGGCGAATTTCCATGCATGTCAAGTACATAGAAATCTGCTAGAAAGATGAGGTTATCCACCTCAACTATCACGTCCTCAATCACCCCGTCCGGAAACGAGGTGCTTCGGTCCGCCAGTTGGATGACTACCCTCGTGTCTTTCAATGGACCCAAGTTCAAGCTATTGAAAATAGAACGGGGCATCACATTGATCGATTCCCCCAAATCAAGCATGGCCTTTTCAATCAGACAATTACCGATTTTACACGGGATGGTGAACATTCCCGGGTCCTTGCATTTCTGTGGCATCTTCTTCTGAAAAACCGCCGAGATGTTTTCTCCCATGAAGACTTTCTCATTCCCATGTAGACGCCTTTTGTTGGTGCATAAATCTTTCAAAAACTTTGCATACCGCGGAATCTGTTTTACGGCGTCCATCAAAGGAATACTGATTTCCACCTTCCTGAATACCTCCATTATCTCCTTGTCTCTATTTTTGTCGGGAATCTTCTTCATTTGACTCGGAAACGGAAGTGGGGGCATTTCAGAATTTTTGGTGGATTTCAGGGGATCTCGGCCGAGATCTTTATGTGTCTCGGCCGAGACAGGTGGGCAGAGAATCCTGTCTTCTAGACGAGATGAGGCATCTCGGCCGAGATCCTGATATGTCTCGGCCGAGATTTCGTATTTTGCACAATCCCTTTCACTTCCAACTCTACTTGCTCCTTCACTTGACTTCCACTTTTCAAGGACTTTACCGCTTCTCAAAATCCCCACACTGACATTCTCAATTTCACTTTGTGGAGAGTATTTCATGGTAGGAAAAGGCAATAGGTGGTCGGGGAAGCATGCATCTAATGCCTCCTTTTGCTTACGCAACTCCTTGGCAATCTTCCACTTAGGTGTCCGAACTTTACTTTCAACCACATGGGAGGTCTCTTCTTTCCTTGAACCATCATCCACGTCCACAGTCTGTCCTTGTGAAGTATACCCGGGCTTTTCAGGCTCTCCAAGTAACTCCTCATCCATAACAACAATGGCACTCACATTTTTCGGGTTGACTTCCGGTTGAGCCGGTAATCTTCCTCCTTGTGCATTTTCTAAACGAGAAACCGCCGATGCTATTTGACTGACTTGATTTTTGATACTCTGAAACCTAGAACTTGATTCCTTCTGTAATTGGAGCGTACTAGTGGCTAGGCTTTTCACTATATCAGAAAGCGAAGGATCACAGGGTACCTGCTCGGGTTGCTGTCTCTGCTGGAACATTTCCCGAGTAAAAGGGGGTCGGTTTTGCCCACTGTGATCACTTTGTTGATTATTGCTCGGATTCTGATTGCCGTATTTGAAATTCGGATGGTCCCTCCAAACTGGGTTGTACGATTGAGAATACGGATCATACTTCCTCCCGGATGAGTTGGGATTAAAATTGTGAACCGCATTGGCATGGGCCTCCATTTCTTCTCCGAGAACCGGGCAAGTGTCAGTGGAATGCTCAGTGACTTGGCAAATTCTGCAAGGCTTGGAAGTAGGTGTGCCACCCGAGATTACCTTCTTCACCAAGTCGGTGAGTTGGTCTAACCTCTCTTCAACAGTCGAGTCTATCACATCCTTGACCCGTCTCACCGGCTCTCTGCATCCAAACTGTTGAGTATTAGCAGCTATTTTGGATATCAGTGCTCGAGCCTCAGTAGGCGTCTTATCAGATAAAACCCCTCCACTCGCTGAATCAATCATATTTCGGTCTGCCAGGCAAAGTCCTTCATACCTTTACTGAATCAGCAGTTGTGGAGTGATTTGATGTGGAGGGCAACTTCCGACCAGTCTTTTGAAACGTTCCCAATACTCATATAATGTTTCACCTTGCATCTGCCTAACTCCCCTGATTTCCTTCCGAATGGTGGTGGCTCGAGAAGCTGGGAAGAATTTTTCGAGGAATTGGTTTTCCATCTGCTCCCAGGTGGTGATTGATCCGGATGGAAGATAGTATAGCCAATCCCGAGCAAGATCCTTCAGGGAGAACGGGAATGCTCGAAGTTTTATCTGTTCTTCCGTCACCCTTGATGGCTTCATACTTGAACAAACCACATGGAACTCCTTGAGGTGCTTATGAGGGTCCTCTCCGGACAATCCATGAAAGGAAGGTAGTAGGTGGATGAGTCCGGATTTCAACTCGAAAGCCGTGTCGTTTCCTATGGCTGGGAAGGTGATGCACAAGGGCTCTTGAGCAACCCTAGTGTTAGCCAACTCCTTCATTGTTCTTTCTTGACCTTGATCCTCAGCCATTTCTTCCAAGTTAATAATATCTTCACCCCCTAAATTCAGCACTTCGATTCTTTCTCGGACTTGCTCCAAATCTCGAGCTCTCCTTCTCAATTCACGTTCACGTTCCTTAATATCCGGTTCAAATAGCAATCCTTTTTCTCCTTGCGAACGCAAGAACATTCACTACAAGTAAACAAAAGTAAGGAAACAAAGTGAGATTATGAAATTACTAATCTAAACAAGAAGATAACTATATATGTAATTAATCATAGTACTTGATCAACAAATCAACTCTATTCTAATCACCGTTCCCCGGCAACGGCGCCAAAATTTGGTAGCGTCGTTTCTCACTACCAAATTAAATTGTGTATGAGAATACACTTAAACCTTACCGACTATCCTACTTAGTAGAATGATAAATAAGGGTCGATCCCACAGGGAACGGCCGAACAGTTTTGATTACGATGTCAAGCGGTTTATGATTAAGAATGCAAGAAATAAATACTTAAGAAAGCAATAATGGCGGGTTGATGGGAAACTAACAATCTATTAGTGACAATTAAAAGCAAATAGACACAATTAAAAGAAACAAGTACTAAAAAACACTAGAAGAAATCTTCTTTTCGGTTTTAGTTTTCAAATAGTAAAACAAGTCACCCTTGATCATGCTTCCCCTTGGTCTTGAACAATTGATGCAACTATTTTTAATGCCCGATTAAATTGTGATTTAAGCCCTTATCTCAAGACTATTAACAAGCTCTAATAGCCTTGTTGTCCCTTAATCTTAGTTAATCAAAATAAGCTCTTCGACTAACCCTATTCAGTTTAACCGAATCCTCGAACAAGCTCTCTTAGATTCAATCACCAAAAGCATTAAACACTAGGACAACGAGATAAATTCAACATAAGACTCGAAAGCTCGGTTTTAGTGGTTGAACTTTGTGTTATCCCCAATAAATAATTATTGTTTGCTACTCGGGAATCGGAAATCCTACAATTACGGATAGTAATCTCCTATTCTAGCAACACATTCACAAATCCCTTAAAGGGTGATCAAACCAATAATCAATTCATAAATGTGAGTCAACAAGAGCAAATAACACAAAACACTTAAATACACAATAATCTCGGTAACATTAACCGTAATAATCACATCAATGTCTCGACTCAAGGTTCCACAATGATCAAGGATGAACTAAAGGTGCTAGCCACCCATATTAACTAATACAATCAGAAAATAAATGGGAAAATAAAGAAACATGATACTGATTTGGATGAATCCAAAGATGTCAATTGGAGAAGATGATCCTTCAATCCCTTGTCCAATCTCCTTCCTTGGTGGCTGAAATGTGCTCTCCAAGTATCCAAAAGTACTCCAAAAGTTATCCCCCGTTAGGTTAAATTCGAATGGGATGATATATATATAAAGGGAGAAAGTGCTAGACAAAAATAGGCAAAAACGTATTCAGGATTTTAAAACAGGGTAGTGAATCTCGGCCGAGACGGGAGTGTGTCTCGGCCGAGACGTGAAAAAGGATTTTCAAGAATTTTGGGTCGAAGGTCAATCTCGGCCGAGATTGGGTTGCATCTCGGCCGAGACGTGAAAAAGAGGAAACTAGGGCTTTTTAGGTTTTGACTCATCTCGGCCGAGATTAGATTACATCTCGGCCGAGACTTTCATCTTTGACATACTTCAGAAATTCCCTGGAGCCTCATCTCGGCTGAGATGAGATTGAATCTCGGCCGAGATCTTCAGTCTTGCAAAACTTAAGAAAATCCCTAGAGGCTCATCTCGGCCGAGATTAACATCCTGTCTTGGCCGAGATCTTCAGTCTTGCAAAACTTCAGAAAATCCCTGGAGGCTCATCTCGGCCGAGATTAACATCCTGTCTCGGCCGAGATCTTCAGTTGGCCCTTCCTTTCTTGCCTCGATCGATCCCTCGACTCCGCGGTCGTTTAATTTTCGATTTCGACCCTTTTTACACCTGTCTTAACACAAAAATAGCTCAAACGCATTATTTTGCCCATTAGAATATAAAAGCACTAAATACACATAATTATGCACGTTATTGACACTAAAATGACACTAAAAGTGCCCTAAAGTGCGTGCACGGAACACGTGTACCATTATTATTTTCAAAATTATACATATATATATATAAATAGGAAATGCTTTTCGATTCAATCGATGACGTTTTATTCAATTTCTAGTGATTTTGACCGATTTAATATTATTTTAGATTTTATACTCCTAGAGAATCGGATGAATAACCCGTTCACGGCTGAACATGTTGAACTGACGGTGCGATATGATTCTACAACCTTAGAATAAAACCCCTACTTTTATTATCTAAAAGAAAAATTACAACTTGAAGAAGTGAGTAAAGGAGTAGAAAAATCCGAAAATGAAGATAATGAATCAATCTCGCACCACTTTTAAAGGATCATATAATGGATTCCAAATATTTATTTTCATTAAAAAAAAAATCCCTACAAACATAAATTTTAAACAAAAATGAGTGAACAAAGCATATTTAATCCAACTGGTGAAAAGAAAAAAGGATGATCAAATCTAAGAAATTAGAAATACGTAGATGAATAAAAACAGGAAGAAATGAGGAGAAAATACGAGGGATGAAATATACGTAACATAGGTTTCTGATTGGCATGATTGTCTTTGTATATATATGAGAATAGTAGCATACGACAAATGTTTTCGATAGAAAACAAAATGATTATGATAAATAGAAAAAACAATAATGAGAAGATCTCTCTTCCTCCAATTCCGATACAGTCGAATCTATGCTCCACTTCTCTCTGGCCCCCACCCTCCCACCTACAAAAATTCTTTCCTCTCTGCAACTTCAATAAATTATTCTGTAAAGCTTTTGAAAACTTCACTCTTCAAATTATTTACAAAAAGTATCTCTCTTTCCTTTAAAAGGACAAAAAAATATTTAAAAGGCAAAATAACCTATTATTGGAATTGGAATTGGAATTATTTTATGTATTTATATTTCAGTATTTCTTTTCAATTTATAAATTTGTAGGTATATATATATATATATTTATACAATACTATACGGATAAGGTTGGGGGCAGATGCCAACTCCGGTGGCCGCGGCCCGCCAGTGCTTGGCGGAGGCGGCGGCAGCTGTATTAGACGACGCCGTAGCAGTGGCGAGACGCCGCAGCCACGCGCAGACGACGTCGTTGCACGTAGTATCTGCCTTGCTAGCTTTGCCTTCATCTACTCTCCGGGAGGCCTGCACACGCGCCAGGAGCTGCGCGTACTCTCCACGGCTCCAGTTCCGCGCTCTGGACCTCTGTGTCGGTGTTGCCCTCGACAGGGTTTCAGTGTCCAAATCCGCCGCCGCCGATCCGGTTGTGTCGAATTCGCTGATGGCAGCGATCAAGCGATCCCAGGCGAATCAGCGACGCCATCCAGAAACCTTTCATCTGTATCAGCAGCAGCTGAGTTCGAATTCGCAGAACCCTCCTTCAATTTCTGCAGTAAAAGTTGAGTTGAAGCATTTCATAATGTCCATTTTGGATGATCCGATCGTGAGTCGGGTTTTCGGCGATGCGGGTTTTCGGACTCACGAGATAAAGCTGGCGGTTCTAAACCCTCTGACTGTGTCGAGATTCGCCATGGCAAACTCTCTGCCTCCTCCCCTGTTTCAATGTAATTTGAGTGACTTCGAGCTGAACAAACGCATCCATAATTTTCCATTCTCCGACCCTGATCCTGCAGAAAAGTACGACGGGAATTCAAGAAGAATAGGGGAAATTCTTCTGAAGACTACTAGAAGAAATCCTTTGCTCATTGGCGTTTATGGGAGTGATGCACATAGGAATTTCATAGATTGTTTAAGCAGGGGTGAATCTAGATTTCTCCCCAAAGAAATTGATGGATTGGGAGTGTTTTCACTTGAAAACGAGATTTCGAAGTGTGCCAGTGAAGGTTTGAGTGAAGAAATAATCGAATCGAAGTTTAAACAAGTGGATGAAACGATGGACTGCCAAGAAGGGCCTGGAATTGTTGTAAACTGTGGCAATTTTAAGGCGTTTGTGGATGCAGAATCTGTTAATTCTGCTAGTTGTGTGATTTCGAAGCTGAAGAGGTTATTGAACAACCATGGTGGAAAATTGTGGTTGATTGGGTTTTTGGCAGGTGATGATGACTACAAGAAGCTATTACAGCAGTTTCCGGCGATCGAGATGGACTTGGATTTGCAGCTGTTGCCTGTTACTAATTCTTCCATGGGAGGGAAGTCTTTCAAATCCAGGTCATTTGTTTGTTCCTTTTGGTTAGAGTTATTCTATCATGTGGTTTTAGTGCTGCATACTTTATTTTGTTTTAAAAAATTTGCCAATAATTAAATAAAATATGGATTGTGGTGTCTTGAAACTTGATACATCATACAATTATATATTTGTCAGCATTCGGATTTTTTTACCTGTGGTGTAATATATATATTGTTTATTTCTTTGATGATTCTGTCACCTGCTTGAACACGTATGCATGTGCAAATATTACTTAAATAACCCATCGTAGAACGTGTTAAGGCAAGTAATTTATGGGGCGTGTTTACTAAGATTTAAAATGCCAAATAGACAAATTGATTCTGATGTATGTTGATATAAAAAAAATGCTTTATTGCTGTAATTACATGAGTATATAATTGATTTCCACTCTTCTAAATTGATTCTGGAACTCTGCCCTAATTCTTGGGACATTTGAGACTTTTCTTGAAATTCGTGCAATAAGAAACTTAATTTGCTTCCCACGTTTTTGTATCTTATGCCCAAATGTTAAATGGGAATAGATAATTAGGTATTTTCTACTTCAAGTATGGGAACTTGTTGAAGTTTGGCTAATAGTAAGCATGAAGATTTCTGATTGAGAGTCTACTCTGGCAATATTGTGCCTTATTCTTTTTCCTACTGCTGCTCCAATGCATATGTTTAAATTGCTTGCCACGGACGAAGTTGGATAGCTCAAGTGGCAGAGCATTTACTACCTAGGCCTTTGGTCCTGGGTTCGAGTCACCGTGGGGGGAGGGGAGGGTTTTTTCTTTGTTCTTAGATTAGGAGATTTTTTTTTTTTTTAAATTGCTTGCCATGTTTCTTCTCAGTGCTGGAGAAACATGAGATTTTCGATCTCAAGTAGCACCAAAAATCGTAAATGGTTTGCATCATTTATATCATTGTCTTGCTTATTGTTTTATCTATTGTGTGTTCTGTTTTTTTCGAAATCTTGTATCATATATCCATTTCAGCTTTTGAGTTTTCTGTCGTTTTTGTTTAAAAGTTATGCTCGTGTACCTGCAGCTTGATGAGGTCATTTGTTCCATTTGGTGGATTCTTCTCTATGCCATCTGAGCTTGAAAATCCTTGCACCCCTGCAACCAAACCCTTGAGACTTTGCAACTTGTGCAAGCAAAAGTATGAGCAAGAAGTTTCTAATGTTCATAACGGAGTTCCAACTGATTCAATTGCTGATAAGAAATTGGTAAATTTACCTTCTTGGCTGCAAATTGCTGAATGTGAGACGAGCGAGAGATCTTGCACATTGGAGGTTGGTCACTCCTTCAAAATCAACTAAGTAAAAGTACTATACAAAGTATGTCAATTGAGTTGGTAGGAACAACAAAAACAACAATGAAAGACTAAGCGTTCATTCATTATAGTCGTTCAAGACACATGTTCTTATTTATATTATGCATAGAATGCCATTGGGTTAGTAGGATGTTTCTTTTGTGAATGGATTCTCTGTCATTTCAGTGCAGATCAAAGAAGGCAAAACTGTATTGGATGCTAGGGTTTTGGCGTTACAGAGGAAATGGAGTGACATCTGCCAAAGGCTTCATTGCTCCCAGAGATCTCAAGAGGACAATACCCTGGCCAAGCCACATACTTCCAGTGGATCATCTTTGCAGAATAGTCCTATGCAGAAAGACGCCACTGATGTGGCTCCGTCATCATCTGGAAGCAGAGCGAGTAATTTTAGTACTTGTGAGCCTTCCGGCTTTCAAAGTAACTTTCTGCCACGGCTATGTATACCAATACCTGCCGTCTCAAATGCTAGTGTCAATACACAGGCTAAAATACAAGTGCAAGGTTTGGAGCTGAATGAACTTCAGAAGTCACCCTCAGGCTTTTCTGTGGCCACGGATTTGACACTTGGAACACATAATGATTCTTCTGAGCGCAGAAGAATCCACAGCTTGCAAAATCCTTATGGTGATGTTCAGAACGCTGAATCATTTAGAAGCCATGAGAATACTCTGAGTCGGGTTTCATCATGTTCCAATCATCTTCAAAGGCAGAACTATGCAAAAGATTCTAAAGACCCATGGAAAGTTCTAGCTGAAAAGGTGTACTGGCAGATGGAAGCCATTGGAACTATTGGTCGAACTGTGTCGCATTGCAGGAATGGAGATGAAAAGCACTCGAACAAGGGAAATGTTTGGCTCACCTTTCTCGGACCCGATAAAGTGGGAAAGCGAAAAATAGCTGCCTCTGTTGCTGAGATAGTATTTGGCAGAAAGGAGCACTTCCTGTCTTTCGATCTGAATTCTGAGTATAAGAACAACTCTAACTCGGTCATTAGTTGTTATGACTCGAAATATCACAAGATGGAGTGTGGGAGGAAACTGCCAATCGATTACCTTGCTGAAGAATTGAGCAAACATTCTCGTTCTGTTGTGCTCCTTGAGAATGTTGAAAAGGCAGATTTCTTGGTCAGATGTAGTTTATCTCAAGCAGTCAAAACGGGTAAGTTTCAAGATTCTCACGGTAGGGACATCAATCTCAATAATATGGTATTTATTCTTGCCTCAACTTTCCTACAAGTCAGTAAAGATGTGCTTTTTGGGAAAATAGTGCCTGAATTTCCAGAAGAAACAATACTAGAGGCCAAGAATTTGCAAATGCAAATCCTTGTAGGATCTATTAATGGAAATTGCAGCAGGAAAAGTACTACATATGTTTCTGTTTCCCGAAGTGATATAATCTCTGATCAAAGCCTTTCTGGTAAAAGGAAATCAATCAATAATGACTTGACCAAGGCTGAGATGTCGAAGCGTGCTTGTCATATGTCCAGATCGGTCATTGACCTAAACTTACCAGTGGAGGATACCGGAGTGGACAGTGATATTGATACAAATGATGAGGATGATGATGATGATAATGATAATACAGATGAAGAGTGGTTGAGAAATTCGCTGGAGTATGTCCATGAAAATGTGGTGTTCAAACCATTTGACTTCGATTCTCTTTCTCATAAAATATTGAAAGAAATTGAAGCCCGACTGGAAAGGGTAGTGGGAACAGGAACCACACTTGTGCTAGAAATCGACCGGCAGGTGATGGCTCAAATTATTGCAGCTGCTTGGTTAACAAATGAAGAGAACACAGTGGAGGATTGGATTGAACAGGTTCTTTTTTCGAGCATAGAAGAGGCCTGTCAACGTTATGTTACTTCAGACCTTGTACTGAAATTAGTACCCTGTCACGGGATTCTTGTGGAAGAGCAAGCTTCTGGGGTGTGTCTTCCGGCAAGAATAAATGTGAAGTGAGATTCTCCGGTATGTACCTTGTCACTCTTGTACAATGTTGTTAATATGTAGAATCATTTTGGAATGAAGTGATATATAACACAATGATTTAGAGTTGGTTTTGACAATTTAGAAGCTCTAGACGGTGTTTGGTGTTAGAGTAACATTCTCATTTAACTTTTTGGACGAGGCTTAGCTTTTTTTCTGTGAGATAGTTATATTCAGGTGCATATTAATGTAATAGTTTTCTTGTTGAGCTATTGAAAGATGGAACACCTCTTATATGTGTATTTTTTAGACTTGAACACTTTATTCCCATTTCCATTGCAATTGTTGTAAAATCGGGGTGTAAGGCGGTGTTATGCTTGAGCCAACTAGTACTACTGCTATCGTCACTGTATCTGTTTAGGAGTCTTTGATTAGCCTTTTGTTCCTTTTCTTTTTCTTTTTTGGAAAGCATTAGTTTGGACTATGGTTTCAGATCTTACACTTTATTTTAGGAAATGGTGAAATGTTTTATTTAAGGTTTATTAATTTTCCTGCAACATTTTCCATGTTAGCAGTCTATCAGATGCTATAGTAACAACACCAGGCAGCTTTGTAGATATGTACCAATTGATTCAAGTAATGCTTTCCAAATGTAATATTCCTAGTTTGATTTTGGGGTTGGGATAGGTAAATTGACAAGATTCAGTCTTATTAGTAAGTGTTTTTGGTTTGAAATATATAAATTTATTGATGTTTTCAAAATAGATAAGATCCACAAATATTTTTAATTTAAAACAAAAGCTTTCCCTTGTTTTGTTGAAAAGGTAAAGTTGAGTAGCTGTGTAGTATAGAAAAATGAGTAATCTGGGAAGGAGGAAAATTAGGTTGAGCATCCATGCTGTAAGAGATGGTTGGAGAGGAAGACAATGAGACGGCGAGTAGAGGCTGAATTGTAAATACATAATGTTACGAGTGTGTTCACCGGGCAACCAAACATAGAATTAGGTCATCTAAACCACGGAGTGCAAAGAAGCTTGTAATATAATAGCACCAATTTCAATTTTGGACTCGTGTTTCATGCAACTTTGTAACTTAACTAGATGGGATGAATACTTCTTTTCTATTATAATAATAAAATTATCAATTTATATATTATTTGAGAATATAAAATTCAGTGTTAGATTTATTTATTTTTTTGTTGGTCTAATTATCTTTCTTCCTCCTTACATATCTTTTTCTATATGTAATTTTTTTTTATATCTAATACTTGTCGATTAAATTTTCATAAATTTTAACCATTTCAACCATTTAATTTTAGTATTTTTAATTTGAATACCTTTCATTATCACAAATTGAAACTACCAGTTATATTTTTATAAATTTTGTTGATTCAATTATTGGAATGCATGATCTAATGATGCTGAATATTTTAAGTAAAATTTTAAATACAAACTTGAAATTTGATTCATTTCTCTCAATATTCAGTAGTGCATTGTACATGTTTAAGTAATTACATACACAAAACAATATCAAATATTTTGAATAATTATTGTTTGAAAGTCACATATATTAAATAACATAATATTAGTATAAGAAGTCACAAACATCTTAGTTACTTAAGTATATGAGCAGTAAACTATATTATCATGTCATATTAAAATAAAAAATAATTGACTTATTATTTTCGTAGGTAACATAATTTTTCTTTTCAAAAGATAGAAAAATAATAATAAGTAAATTAATTCAATCAACAAATCATTTTAACAAATATATTTAAGTTTTTTTCTATTGTAAGGTATAAACCTAACAAATTTGTCTTTTTTATAAATTTTTAAACTAAATAATTTAAACTATCGAAAAAATATTAAGATAAAAAAGTAAAGTTAAAGTAAATAATTTTTATCTTCTAAAAAGAATTAATCCGTTCATAAAGAATTATTACTTTTAATTACATTTCAGTTTAATTTTATATAAAAATATTTAGACATCAAAATATATCATTATCATCCTAAAATGGTATTCTACATTTAGGCTCTGTTTGTTTATGGCTGTGGGTGGCTGAAGTACTGTAGATTGTGGGGAATAAAGTGGAATATGAAGGTTGTGGTAAATAAGTGAGTGTTTGTTTAGATTGGTTGGAGATTGGATTGTGGGGTGATTATAATATAAAATATGTTAAAGTTGATTTGATGTGTGTAAGAGTTAGTTAGTGAATGATTGATTATTGATTAAAGTGTGTATTGTGAATGATGTTTGATTGATGATGTGTGTAAGAGTTAGTTAATGGATTTATGATTGATCTTTTGTTGTCCACAATATATTGCGGACAACCACTTGTCAAACACACCATTGATTGGGCTCAATCCTGAACGGCTGAGCCCAACCACAAACAAACAGATCCTTAAACATCAAAATTTTAATTATAATAAATGCATTATGAATGTTAAATCCAAGATCGTTACAATGAATAATTTGATATATTTCTTATGAATAAAAAATCAAGTTGAGACGAAATAGTTATGAGACCGGAAATTTCGAAAGAAAAGATAAAAAAAAAAGAAACAAAATTGATTGGAGAAGAACCACAGAAAAAAGTGGATAAGAGACACGTCTCCCCATTATTTTAGGAGGTATGGTAGCATTAACCAATATATAGTAAAAGATAAATAACAAAAAATAACAGAATTTATGAGAAGAAGATATATTTTTTTCTATTTTTTTACACCCTTCTTTTAATATTAAAGGTATATTTTCCTTATTCATGAAACGATGTGAGGACACAAAACAAGGACCCAATCTATTTCTTATATGGATATACTACAGTTCATCTGTCCCAAAAAATAATAATCTTGTTTTAAAAGTATTTTTATACTACAAAACAAAGTTATGTTTTAAATGTTAATATTCGTTTTATTGGTCAAAATAATCAAATTTAAATTTTTACTTCCACTTGAGCTAAATCTAATCAATAAATAAATGGAGTCATGTAACTGTCTATTAATGATGTTAGAATGTTGTTTTATCATTCAATAAATAAAACATTAAAATATGTGTATTTCTGAAACAATACTCTTTTATTCGGACAATGGAAGTGAAAAATGACTATTCTCAACCAAACGATATTTGCCAAATTCCATATTATTATTTTTAATCAATACATCACGATATCATATTAACCTTTAATACTAAAAGAAGGTTGTATGGAAATAGAAAAACATACGTGTTACTTTCATAATTTTTCGTTGAATTTTTGTTTTATTTTATCTTTTATGAATTCCTTCTTTTGTGAATTATTCTCCAACCAATTTTTTCCTTTTCCTTTTTCTTTTATCTTTTTATTTTTATATTTTTCTTTCGAAATTTAAAGATCTTATAACTATATATTTCGTCTCCACTCAGTTTTTCATAAAAAAAAATCAAATTATTCCTCTTTTGACGATCTTTGATTTAGCAGCCATAATGCATATATTATAATTAAAATATTATTTTTAAGTCTAAAATACCTTTTTAGGATGTTAATAATATATTTTGATTTTCTAAAATATGGTACATTTTGATTTTTAAATATTTGTATGTAAAATTATAATGTGGTATAATTCAAAAAATGATATTTCTTTTTGAACTGATTGAAATTTTTTACTTTAACTTTACCTTTTTTAATCTTAATAATTTTTGGATAGTTTTTTGGTTTAGAAAAAAAATCATAAAAAGTACAATTTTGTTAGGTTTACACTTTACTATAGAAAAAAAGTTTAGATACATTTACTATAGTGATTTGTTGATTGAATTAGTTTGCTTATTAGTTTTTTCTATTTTGTGAAAAGAAAAATTATATTACCTACAAAAATAATAAGTCAATTAGTTTTTGTTTGATCAATATGACATGATAATATAATTCACCACTCATACTTAAGTAACTAATATGTTTGTATTTTCTTATACTAATATTATATTATTTAATATACGTGATTTTCAAACGATAATTATTCAAAATATTTGACATTATTTTATCCTTATATACATACTGAGTTAATAAGGAGAGAAATAAATTAAATTTCAAGTTTGTATTTAAAATTTACTTAAAATATTCATCATCACCAGATCATGCATTCAAATCATTAAATTAACAAAATTTATTAAACTATAATTAGTAGTTTCTATTTGTGATAATGAAATGTATCAAAAGTAAAGATATAAAAAAATTGAATAGTCAAAATTTATGAAAATCTAACCGGTAGTTTCAATTTATAATAATGGAGATATAGTAAAAAAACCACATGTAAAGAGAAAACAGATAATTGGACAAAAAAATCAACCTCTAATTTTATATTTTCAAATAATATATAGACTAATAATTTTATTATTATTATTAAAATGTACTCATCCGGTGCAATGCACAGATGAACATCTAGTTAATAAAAGAGTCTCTTGTGTTTTAAATGCATGATGTGTTTTAAAGTAATATGGTTAGGTAATCTTTTAGATAAAAAAATATACTATTAAACAAATAACAAGTAATATATTTTAGGGAATATACATGCTTAGAATTTTTAATTATTCGTGAATATTTATACAGGTTCTTCACTTATTATAATAGTGATAGATGTCCCTCAGTTATTAAATATGAATTTGTATAAATGCCCCTCAGTTACTGAATGTGAATTTGTATGGGTCCCTACGCGTTGTACGGAAGTTTGTATGCTCGAAGCAACAATGATGGAACAAACTAAAATGGGATCATGTTTCTAACTCAACAATCGACATGTCCTTTTTTAATTGCATAATATTAATACCGAAACTCATTTACAAAAAATCAGCGTGTATGTGAATTAACACTCATAAAATAAGACGGAAAAACCTATACAAATTCATATTCAATAACTAAGGGACTTGTACCGCTATTATAATAATTGAGGGACATTTACAAATATTCATGAATAATTGAGGGACCTAAATATGTATGTTGCCTATATTTTATGATAACAAGTACTCCCTCCGTCCCGGCTTATTTTGCACAGGTAATCGGGTACGGATGTTAAGAAAAAACAACTTTTGCTTTTTCTTTGACTTTTTTAAAGGTGTAGATTGAGTGTTGAGTTTTTTAGAGTGGAGATTGTGGAAAAAGTTTCCTTTTTTGGAGTGTGCAAAATAAGGTGGGACGGCCGAAAAAGGAAAGTGTGCAAAATAAGACGGGACGGAGGTAGTAATATTTTTCACGCATAAATATATAATTTTTTTAAGTTAAACAAGTAAGTGTGAAAACTCTTGCGGATAGGAAGTTATTTTATTATATTAAGATGCATAAGAATATTGCGATAAGGCAAAAACTCGTATGTGACCGTCACACGGTGGTCACACGGAGTGACAGAAAAAAGTATCACTTTTTGCGATAAAAGTATCACGTTTATCTGTAAAAGTATCACCTTTTTTAACAAAAAAAATATCATTTTTTGTAGCAAAAGTATCACATTTATCTGTAAAAGTATCAATGTAGTAAAAGTATCACATTTTCTTGTAAAAGTATCACTTTTTCGTGTAAAAGTATCAATATTTTCTGTAAAAGTGCATTCCATCACACGTGTGACCGTTCACACACAAGACTCACTCTTGCGATAAATAGAATGGGCGACCATTTTGAAAAGTATTGCGGTATCTGAATATGCCACATTGCATTTAGGCTCTATTTGGATGGAGGGATTTGTGCTATGGATTTATAAATCTATTGTCAAATCCACTCCATGTGTTTGGATAAAATACTAAATGAGTGGATTTGAAAATTCAGATTTTTAAAGCAACCCATTTAGAAATCCAGGATTTGAAATTCTCCATTTTACACTATATTTGGGTGGATTTCAAATCATTTGACAAAGGTGGTCATTTACAAATCTCTCCTGACTCACACTTCTCTCTCCTCCCCCCCTCTCTCTCGTCCTCTCTCTCTCTCTCTCTCACTCTCTCTCGTCCTCTCTCTCTCTCTCCTCCCCGCTCTCCCTCTTCTTCTCTTCTCTCTATCGCTATATCTTCCTCTCGTTCTCCAATAAAATGCTCATAATATTTTTTTTAATTCTTTGTTTTTTCCTTTTATCTCCAATTAAATGCTCCCAATAATTTTTTGGGATATAAAATACATAATATGTATATATGTGTGTATATATATAATTAGAAAAAAATTATTCGGTTAATTTTGATGTAGATAAATATTATTTTATTTAATAAAAAAAATATAAATTGTTAGTTTAAACTTTAAAGAAAAAAAATTGAATTTTATAAATATTGTATCAGTTTTTTGCCAAATAATGGATTTGAAAATTTTGGATTTCAAAATCCTTTCACAAATCCACCATAAATCCAAACAAGGGATTTCAAGTCCATGAATTTCAAATATAAGGATTTTGAAATCTATTCATTTTAAATCCTCTGATAAATCAAATCCCTCCATCCAAATGGGACCTGAGAGTTTTTCTACGGTTTTGAAAAATATTTTGATATGCCAAAACGGGGAGGAATAATAACGTTGTCGGTTTTTCTTCTTTTTCCTTATCCACGTCTTCACGTGTATCTCGTACTTCTTCAAAAAGAAAACTCTCCCACTTCTTTAACTTTAAAATTATTGCTCATTTAATACTTCTCATACCTTGGAATTGCAACTATATAATTTAATTTTATTATGTATTTACTTTCATTGGGTATTTATTATGGCCGACTTAGAGGCCAGAAAGAGCTAGGTTTCACTTTGAGGTGGACATTAAAACCATGTTTTTCAATGTTTTTGTTGCTTTACGGAGCCAGCACGATTGCTTCTCGGTCCCTTGACACGACGATTCAACTCATCAGTGAATTCGCGAGGTCGGGGGCAGAACTTTCCAAAAATTCTTTTTGAACCTTAAAAATAGTATTCAAGTTGAATGATCTTTTAGAATTGGCGCGCAGTGTGAGTTATAAATCCATGTGGTTCATTGTATTTATCACAAAATATCAGTAAATCTCTTGACTTTGTAATGCCTCCAAACATAGTCATTCTTGACAAACTGAGTTAATAAATTTGTGTCTTTTATTTTTCGTACTATTAAATTCTCAATTAAATTGCGTTCTAATTCTTCACATGGTTTTTCTATTTTTTTTTATCTATGAATGGCCTATTGTATCTAATAAGCTTTTCTTCGGGGGCGCAAATATAGCATGCTTTATAGACAAGTCTAGCATATGATCAATTTAAAGGTCTATCACATGTGTGTTTGTTTTAGGTTGGTCTCAGTAAATTTAGAAAGTAAATTTAGAAGATCGAATTTCAATAAAGTACACTCATTAACTTCCTCAATCAAATTTAGATCAGCCCTCTCCAACCTTAAACAAACACACCCTATAAATATGTCATGTTCAGTATTTCGTGATTGAATTAAATTTGGTGTACTTTAAGACCTACAATATATCATCTAGTATAAAAAATGTAACATACTACTTCAATCTTTTGTCTTTATAAAGTAAAACACAACAAAAGAAAAAGACTAGAACAAAAAGACAATAAAATTGAGTAGTTAACCTATATATTTCCCCTTCTTCGAAAATAGTACATTTAATTTACTTTTGTTAAAAATTAACTGTATAAATAGATTACACACATATATACACACACTCTTACTATATTGGCTCGAATGTAGGCGTACCTAATAAGTTTTTCTAATAGTCCAAATATACTTTATAAAATTAAATAGGCCTATAAAAATGCCTAAGATCAACCTACTTATTAAATAAGTCAAATAAGACTAGATTCGTAATACATTAGGTAGTCCATGTCCGGTGATCTTCCCTATTCTCAACCTAATAGCCATTCATACAATCATAAAAATGAGGGTAAAAAATTAAAATCCACCCTAACTTTAGGTCATTTAATAACTTACGGTATTATGTTTTAAAGTTCGTCCATTATCATACAAAATTCATGGATATTGGCAATTCAATATGTTTTAGAAAGATTATGTTGGATTTTGTTTTAAACTTTGTTGTTTAGCATACCAACTCCACGAATTTGGCATCTTAGTAAAATTCTCCCTTACACGTAGCATTCTAGCTGGAATGCACAAATGTGCCTTGCACGCGATGTTATTAAGGGCAAAGCAAACTGTGGAAAGAGATGCAAGCGACTCCCTTATCACTGGTATTTTACGTACTTTATGGGCATAAATTATCGCAAAAATAGTATAAGAGTACGTGAAAATACATTTGCTTTCTTTATAATTTATGTGGGAAAATTCGATTTTGGCCCTGATATAGGCCCTTTTGGTCCAGCAATACTTCTTTTAGCCCAACTGTTAAAAAAATGGATGGAAATGTAACGTGACAGACAAATGCTTGTTAATTTTAATATTTTAATTTTTTTCTTATTTCATATAATCTAAAAAATATAAAACAATTTACAAAAACTATAAAAATTGATTTTAATAAAAGAAGAAGAGTTAAACACCCCCATCCCCGGCCAAATTTTTTTCAGCTCTTTTTAACCGTCCTCATGCCCCCACTTCCCCAGACTAGTTATTTTAATTTTTTTTTAATTTTTTTTTTCATGGGTGTGGGTTGCGTGTGTGAAACCACTTAAAAATTGAAAAAAAAAATCAAGAAAAAGAAAATTGAATCAGGAGGGGGTGGGTGGTGGTGGTGGTGGGTTATGGGTTATTGATGGGTAAGGACGTTAAGGAAAAAAATTTAAAAATAAAAATCAGAAAAAGCAATTGACTCGGAGGGGGAGGGTGGGTGGGGAGCGAAGTGGTATTAAATGAAAACTGAAAAATAAAATTAAAATTAAAAAAATTAACTAGGGGGTGGGGTAGGAGGTAGGGATGGATGGGTGAGATGGGGTGGGGGGGGGGGGGGGGTGGTGTGGAGGTGAAATTTTTTGTTTGAGATTTTATTTTTCCCTTGTTAAATTCTTCTTTATATTTTTATAAATTATTTTATATTTTTTAGCAATATAAAGTAAGAAAAAACTGATAATAAAAAATATACAAATGGTGATGTGTCTGGTCAATTATACTGAGTTGCCAAAATTCATGAACTTGGTATGGTAAAAAACAAACTTTAAAACATAATACAGTACCCTAAAAGTGAAGCAGACAAATCTTGGTTTTATTATGTGTAAGGGTGATATGAGCGAGTTCAGGACTGATATTGAGCATCCTATCTCTATCCCCATTTCACATTCTAAATACTATTCCCGCAAAAAATTTCACTTAAGAAATATGGGTTTGGAATGGGGTTCCCTATCCGATAAACGGGTCCGTCCCGTAGGGAGTAGGATTCTCCACATATTATTTAGCTCAAAATTTCTTATTTTTTAAACAATTTTATAATAATATATTAGTTTCTATTAACTTTAGAAATTTATTAAATCAAATACTACCTATAATAAATCAATAACACACACTTTATATGTTCTTTTAATTTATTAGAAATTAAAAATATGTCTGATTTTTATATAGAAGTAGAGAAGACTTCTTATACGTGCAAATTAGTTTGTTGGTAGAAAAGAATTTAGCAATACGCTAACTAGGATCATCATGTCTTTAAATATGTCTACGTATTATATACATTACAAACAAATGTTAAAATAAATAATTGAGAATTGAGGAATAAAATTTCCATTTTAATTAATGAGGAACGAAAAGTTACATTTTGAAGTCATTTTTGAATTGAAAATTGGACCAAGGTCGTGATTTTTTTTTTTTTTTTTTTTTTTTTTTTTTTTTTTTTTTAATTAACTTTATAATATATGGTATGATTTGTGTGCACTTGGTGCACACACACTCCTCTAATTCGACTCGCGAAAAAGGTTGCGGGTCATTGATGGACGTTGAAATGGTCGTTTCTCTCACATGTCACACGTTCATATTTATTAGAGAATTTCAATTATCTGATGCGTTTAAGTGAAATTTTGTGTAAAAATATATTTTTGGATCAATTTTTTCTTTTTAATATGATTTGAATTTTTTGTGGTTTTGAGTTGTATTTTGAAGGTTAGGAAAACTCGGGAGCTCAAAAAATTTGTTTGCACTCAATTTCCGACTACGACCTGCAAGCTGAGGCCCAAATGGGCCCCATCATGCTCGAGTCAAGCCCCATTTGAATATCATCAAGTCGCACGCAAAAGTTATGAAGAATTCGAGGCAAGAAAATGGGTCAAAAGACCTCAAAACGACGAATTACAAAGACGACGCGCGAGGAAAAAACCGGGGATCAAGCCCCCGGGCAAAAATGATCGATATCTCACCAGTACCACACAAGTACCGTGCCTATACTAGTAGTGGTGCTCAGCCTCAGAAGTCAATACCGATTGCGGTATCACACTAGTATTAGTATGGTACTCGCGATCGGGTGTGTCCTATTTTTCGGTCTAAGCATCACATGTTGGTATGTTGGTCGTAATTTCTTCATACGAAGTCAAAATGCCACGGATAGCCGAGATAGAGCTCTACAAGTTTGTGTTTAAAGTTGAAGGCCAATCTAAATGGAAAAGTCCTAGAATTACCGAGAACTTCGAGTCGAGTGCGATCAAGTAGTTCAACCCAACTTTAATGAAGACCAAACATGTTCTGCTTGCATTTTAAGTATTTAACTTTAATAAAGGACACTTCCTAAAGATTTTAGGATTGAAGGGAGAAAACGTTCTGCATATAAATACTCCCTTTCTCTCTTTTAGATTAACAACGTAACTTTCATTCGTAAAATTTTATTTTTAGTAATTGTTCTCTAGAATTTATGTTCTCTTAAGAACTAGTGTTCTTATTCTTGGGAGACAAGAACTCAACCTAGGGTTTTTTTTTTTTTAATCTTAGAAGGATTTGAAGCTTTTGCTAAGGAATTAGTGGAAGTGTGCTCTCACAAACATTTGGAAGCCTTCCTCATTTATTATATATCCAAGACTAAGCATTCTTTCTCTCTTTTCTTTATTTCATTGCATTTATTGTTTTAATCAAATTTGTTGATCCTGTAGGATGTTTTAAGGCCTCGCTCCTTAAGTAAAATTCGTTTGGGGGTAGGGATTGATTTTTTATGTAAATAATATATGGTTTCACTTGCCTTGTCTTAATCGATTCCCATTGTCGGACTGCATTGTTTTAGTTAACTTATCGATCCCTCTTGTTGGACCACTCGGATTTGTAATAGGGATACATGACATCCCTTCACAACCCAATGGTTAATTTGTGATTACTAGGCTATAATCCTAGGATTGTCGTGAAACCTATACTTTGGGAACCCACTTCTCAGTTCATGAGTAATTTTTACTTCTTTTTTGTTTAATTGATGTTTGATTAGTGCTTAATTAAATCTCCATTTTTGAATTAGCCTAACTTAGTTGATCGATTGACCTTTAGTGTGTTTAACGAGAACATCCTCCCATTGGATTTGACAGTTTTTTATATTACCACTGTCACATATTGTACGCTTGCGATTTTAGAAGAGTGTTATATTTGTAATGATTCTGAGCAATTTTGCGACAAGTTCATATCATTGTTGCCAGGGAGAATTTCCTTTTCGTAAGCCATTTAGGGTCAATACTAGATTGAGATGGGGCTTGTTTTTACTTTTTTATTTATTGTCGGTGTTTTATTTACTTTATGTTGCGTTCTTGTGTTAATTTTAAAAATATATTAAATATGATGAATAGAGAAACAGAAAAGTTTCACTATACTGGAGTCACAACTTCCTACCCTCGGCTTACCGAGCCTACAAAATTTTTTCACGGGAGTAGAAGTTACTCCAGCTATGGTGAACTTAGCCTGAGGAATGAAATTTAGTGGGAAAGGAGATCAAGACCTATATGAGTATCTTGAGGAACTTTTACAAATTCGTGAGTGTTTTAAAATCGCTAACAAACTTATAAATGAATTCTCTATTAAGCTCTTTCAATTCACATATGAAGGAGCGACAAAACTACGGTTTCAAGAAGTGTAATTTGATTCCTCATCTCTATGGGAAGAAGTTTCTACATCTTTCCTTCATCAATTATATCCGGAAAGTAAGAGTGCGCGGATTAGGTGAGGCATCTCAAGTTTTAATCAATGGGGTGACGAATGTCGGTTTGACACTTGGGAACGACTCCTAGATATTTGTAGACTACGCCCACATCATGGCTTTGATAAAGCTTTCATTATCAATGCCTTTTATGCCGGTCAACTCCTAATGAACTTGTTTTCTGGGATGTAGCCTCGGGAGGTGCATTCCTTAGCAAGGAGGTAGACGAAGCCCTTTCTACATCTTTCCTTCATCGATTATATTTGGCAAGAAAGAGCAAGGATTGCGCGTGACATCTCAAGTTTCAATCAACAGAGTGACAAATGTTGGTTTGACACTTGGGAACGACTCCTAGATCTTTGTAGATCAGGCCCACATCATGGATTTAATGAAGCTTTCATGATCAATGTCTTTTATGCCGGTCAAACTCCTAATGAACTTATTTTCTTGGATGTAGCCTTAGAAGGTGCATTCCTTAATAAGGAGGTAGAGCCCTTGCTTTGCTAAAGGAAATGACATCCAATCAACACCAATGGGACAAGAAAGACAAGAAGAGAAAGAAGTTGAACCAAGAAGAACGTGAAATAAAGGAAATGCTTGAATCCTTAGAATAAGGTGAGTTCTTTCCAAGTAATACTTTAAAACAAGGGTTCAAGGTAAACACCATTTCTCTTTTTTTTTGTCTTGAGTGTGGAACCAAGAACACTGTGAGGCACTTTTGTGCCAAGGAGTCATCTATGTATTTATAACCTCATGTTCCGAGGGTTACTAGGAATTTCAAAGCGACTCCGATGAAATTCCTACCACCACTACGGAATTAACACTCAAAGTGGTAGGAATTATGTTAAAAAATAATAGTGGTGAAGAAAGAGGATACGCCCTAGGATTGGAAAATTTGTGTGAAGTGTTTAACAATCTTGAAGAGGAAGGGATCCTAACTCAAGAAACATGTATGCTAATTCATTAAAAAGTGGTAATGTCGTAGCACTAAATAGTGGCAAGCCACCTCGAGAATTTGAGCATAGAATCCCCGAACATGTTTTCAATGATTAAAGGAAGGAAAAGGTAACCGAGGAGCCAATGGAGGTGAGGAATGACCCTCCTACTATCGGAAGTCAACCTCACCCCGTTAATGCTCACCCTCGATTACCATTTCTAAAACGTGAACAGATGCGGAGAGTCGACCAACAATTTCAAAATTTTCTTGGTTCTATCAATCAACTCACTCTCACGTTTCTGTTTGGCGGAATGATTGCTACTGTACCCCGCTTTGGAGAATTCTTGAAAGACATTATGAACAACAAGAAGGAGTGGGGTCAAATGGAAAAGGTTCATCTAGTTAAACAAACAAGTGTAATAATTCAAAATAAGGCATATTCTAAACTTAAGAATCTGGGTAGTTCACTATTATGTATTTCATTTATGATGTTCAAATAGATAGGTTCTTACTTGATTTGAGAGCTAGTGTTATCTTGTTGCCTTATTCTATTATGCGTCAACTCAAGAATTATGACCTCGAAACCACTTCCATTTCTCTTTAATTGGCAGATAGATTAGTCAAGAAACTATTTAAGTTCTTGAGGATATCCTCGACCTAATCAACATAATTGATATTCCAGTTGACTTTGTTGTTCTTGAAATAGACAAAGGTCATAAAACTCCCATAATTCTTAGTAGACCATTCATGGCCACCATGCATGCCAAGGATGAAAGTGTTTCTCTTGAGCTTGGTAATCAAAGAGTGAATTTAATCTCAATGGTTACATTAACCAACCCTCCCAAAATAAGCAATGTTTCAGATTATTGTACTTGAAAACATCATTGAATAAGAGGAAAATGTGATGTAGGAATCATATACCCTATTTCGGATAGCAGGTGGTAAGTCCTACTCAAGTGGTAACCAAAAAGTTGGACATCACCGTTGTGCCAAATGAGCATGATGAACTCTTTTGTACACCAATTAGTTGGTTGGGGTGTGCATTGATTTTAGGTAGTTGAATAAATATACAAAAGAAGACCACTTTCCATTACCCTTCATTGACCAAATGTTGGAATGGCTTGCTAAGAATTCCTTCTTTTATTTCTCAGACGGGTACTTCGATTATTTTAGAGTATTTATTCACCTGGATGACCAACACCTTACCACTTTCACTTTTCCATTTATCGCCGATGAGTTTTGGGCATATATCATTGGGTCGAAGGTGAGAGTGCATAAAAATTATTCAGTAATTCAGTACTTGATGGCTAAGAAGGACATAAAGCCTGGGTTGCTTTGTTGGGTGTTGTTTCTCCAAGAATTCGACTTTGAGATAATTGATAAGAAGGGTACCGAAAATGAAGTGGCGGATCATCTCTCACACATTAGGTTGGATGGAGAATAGGGTACAAGCAATGCGAAGGTCAATGAGTGTTTCCCAGATGAGAGGTTGTGTGCCATAGGATTCACATATTCTCCTTAGTACGCCGATTTTGAAAATTATTTTGTAGGAGGATACCTTCCCATGGGGATGAAGCATCATCAAAAGAAGAAATTTCTCTCAGGTGTTAAACACTGCTATTGGAGTAAGCCATTCTTATACAAGCAGAGAACATGAAGCGATTCTTAAGAGGTGTCATCCTTCCCATTAGGGAAGACACAAAGGCGTAGACAAGACTTGTAAAAGGGTGATCATGGTCGGCTTCTTTTGGCCAACACTTAAGAGTGATGCCTACCGATTCATTGCTAGGTGGGATCCTTGCCAAAGATCCAGGAAGATTATAAAGAGGAACGAGATTCCTCAACAACTCGTATTAGAGGTTGAAATATTTTTTTGTGGATTATCGACTTCATGGGCCCATTCCCTCAATCTATAGGGAATCAATACATTCTTGTGGTCATTAACTACGGTCCAAATGGGTAGAAGTCGTTGCTACAAGTACCTGTGATATGAAGTCGGTTATTTGACTCTTCAAGGACACTATTCTCCAAAGGTACCAAATGCCTAAAGTGGTCATTACTGATAGGGGTTCACATTTTATGCTGAAGGCTTTCACTAATATGTTGAAGTCTTACGGGGATGATCATACAGTGTCTTCACCATATCATCCCAAAATCAATGGACAAGCCAAGGTATCGAATCGGGACCTCAAGGCAATCTTGAACAAGACCATCTCCAAGTTGAGAAATGATTGGGCTATCAAGCTCAATGGTGCATTATAAGCATATAGAAATGTGTTCAAGACACCCATTGGGATGACCCATTTTAAGATTATCTATGGAAGTCATGCCATCTTCAGGTCGAACTTAAGCACAAGGCATTGTGGGCTATCAAAGAGTTCAATTATAACCTCAAGGAAGTGGGTGAGAAAAGGAAACTGGACCTTGTCGAGTTGGAAGAGCTTCGATTGAACCCCTATGAGAATTCCAGAATTTAAAAAGAAAGGACAAGGAGTTGACATGATAAGAACTTTCGGGTGAGACATTTCAAACAAGGGCAAAAGGTTATTTTATTCGATTTGTGGTAGAATGAGTTCAAGAAAATGGAGTCATGGAGATAAATGATCTCAAGAGGGGAATTGTTATGGTGAATGGTCATCGTCTTTAAAATTACATTTGCAATGAGATAGTCATCCCAGAAGAAAAGTTATAATCTGGAGTTGTCCGACTCAATCCTACATTGACAGATTCACCAAGGGCCCGGTTGTGGACCATAGATCAAGAGCTCGTGGCAGGCACCGTAAGAAATTTACATTAGTTGCTTAGTTTTCATTTATTTTGATTATTTGTTAGGTTTAATGATTTTAATCTTCGTTGGTAATTTATTTTTCATTTGTTACAGGTTGAACGATTGATTGCAAGAAATCCGTGTGGAAATCGAAGGGAAAATTTGACCACTCAAGTGGATGTATCATGGGAAGTCACATGGTAAGATTTGATACTTTTGAATTGTGGCTAGAAGATAAGTTTGTGGGGAGGGTTCCTTTATGGCTTTTATAAAGAAGCTTTTGCATGCAAAGGTTAAATTGCATTGAGAAGACATATTCTAATTTGAAAGTGACATTTCATGCTTGGGTTCCAACATCTTGTCATCTTGGGAGCATTCAACCTTTGTCCCTTATATTTTCTTTCTACCTATTTATACATCACCACCATCTCAACGCAAAATACCAGCCTTTCCAATTCTCTCAAAAGTTCTTGAAGCACATACTATACCCCTAGCAAGAAAATGGCAGCCCCAAATTACCTTGATGTGAGGAGGCCACGAGAGATCTTCCCATCTCATGAAGCAAAGGTTCGAAAGATTATGGGCATGGACGCGGTGAACACGAAGTTTCCCGGTGAGGAGGTGGTCAATGAGCTACTTGTGCAGTATGACATCTCCCAATTCACATAAGAGAACTCTTAATTCCAAATGATGATTGAAGAGTACCCCATCTATCCCGAGCTCACAAAGCCGTTCCTCTCCATGCTCCACTATCATGATCAGAAAGAATTCTATCTGAACTTGTCTCGAAAATCGCTCTAAATCATTAGAATTAGAATAACTTTCTCAAACCGCAAGCGTACGACTTATGATAGGGGTAGTATATAATATTGTCGAAACACATGGAGGATTATACCGTGAAAACCGGCTTAACCACTTTTAAGTATGTTAGGTAAAAAAAATACGAGTTGTAATTACACTAAACAACATAAGTGCAATTATATGTAAACATGGAGGGAACCGATCGATGATAAGATATTCCCGAGGTTCGATTTCACAAAAGGAAAGTGAGATTGACATTTCAAAGACAATTATATTGTTGAGATATTATGTGATTGAATTTCCAAACCAACCGGCGTCCCAATTGGATGTAAAATCTAGAAAAGAGGTTGAGATGCACCTAATCCCCTAGAGATAGACAAGTAAATTGGATCCTATGTAGAATACCCACTTGAATAAGAACTAAGGTTCGACCCCAGGTTCGGGGGTCTTTGTTACGGTTGGCTGGAAGACATTGTGTCAGTTTCTCTCACAATAAAGATTGGTGCGAGGGTGAAACAATCTATACACGAACACAACCTAATTTCATCTATCCCAACCAGAAATCCCTAGACTGTACTGCCTTCCCCAATGAAGCTTCTCCCTTAGGTCTCCCATACGTCGGTTAGGTCTTAAATAACATAAGGATCCAATGTTTATCCTCTACCTGCATGTTCTAAGGCATGATTCCTAACATCTAACCACATATTAGGATCTAATCTGAACAAGCCTCAAACGACTAGCAAATTCTTAGCCAGGGGTTGAATTATCCTTTCCCAAATGCATAACAAAGAATTACATTTTTAAGCGACCGAAAGACGAGCTACCAGTCAAGCCTATGAATAGAATATGTAAACCTTTCAAAATATTTACACGTTAATTAAACTTTAACTCTAAGTTATCACAACCCACAAAAAATCCAACAATTAATCAATGATTCATCAACCCCAAAGCTTGGGCTACCCCGATCTTCGGGAAATAAGGAAACTAATCACAAATCATCAAAGTATAAACAAGAATCAACAACATAAAGTAAGAAAACAATAAAAATTGAAAAGAGAAGAAAATGCTCAATGACTGAAGAATCCTTGTAGAACTTCAATAATCTTGAAGGGTGTCACAAGCCCTTGAACAATCTCCAAGTTCTCCTTCAAAGATGGCTTCCTTCTTGAAGAGGAAGGCAAACTCTAACCTCAAAAACTAAGAAAATCTGAAAACCCTAAGTCTAAAAGCTAAACAAAGTGAAGAAAAGTAGAAGAGAAAATTCTCTATAATGAGAGGGGGGAGGGGGTATTCATAATGCCCCAAACCCTTCCCATATGAAAACACTTAAAAATATGTAGAAAAATCCCTTTTAGTACGGGTAGAAAGATAGATTACAATAAGAGCATGCTTGGTCATCATTAATGTTGGGTCGAAACATTAAAATGTGCTCGACTCGATCTTCTCAGAAATTCTAGGAATTTCTCATCCAGAATCAATATTCAATTTCAACTAAAAACTTGTAGATCTTCGTCTTGGCTATGCATGGACCCTTTAATCCCCTCAATCCAATGTTGTATGAGGGAGATATTGCAAAAATATGAATGCACAACGGGCCGACTGGAACCGAACGAAACCTCCCGCAAATACCAGACTCGTAGGACGATACCGCACGACAGTATGAGGTTTTGGAATCCGTATCGGAGGGCGGTACCAGCGCACGGTATTAAATGCTGGAGGTCGGTACCAGCGTGCGATATTATGTAGTTCGACCACCGGCACTCCCGTCTCCCATCATGTGCTTTGTCTTCGTGCATCGACATTTAGAGGCTTTTTCACTCAATTTCTCGGGTTGACTCCTTCAGTAATTTTGCTCGCAACTTGACGATCTTCGAGTTGGGCCTAACCCGAGCTAGTTTGGGCCTCAGTTTGTAGGCCAGATTGGAGAATTGATTGCAAATGACCTTCTTGAGCTCCCGATTTTCCTAACCTTCAACACACGACTAAAAAAGACCCAAAAGTGCATCAAATCATATAAAAAAGGGAATTCAACCCTAACACAAATTCACACTTAATGATAATAAATAGTTGCATGTCCTAATTAAATATGAACGTGGATAATGCAAGAAAAGCAACATTTCGACGTTCATCATTATATCCGAGATGTTGTTTCTCTTCTATGATCAACGAGTTAGACTACCATGTGAATTTGGAAGAGATGGACAATATCTTCACCCTACGCAATTTGGATAGACGTACAATTTTAGCTTATTTACCTTTTGGGTGAACATTGCTCGTGACAAGGATTTAAACCCCGACACCGCCCAAGCTATTCAAATATGCAACCCGACATTGAGGTATCTATATTAATTCATTTGCCACATTGTACTGTCAGTCGAGGGATCCCAATAGAGTGTCCACTTGGGATTTGTTTGCATTATGGGCATGTGTGGTGGGGAATGAACCAAATATGGGGTACTTCTTGATCAAGCATCTAGTGCAGTACACGATCCCTTACAGAGCATTTTCATTGGTCGACTCATTTCATGCATACTACTAGTTGTGGCAGTTGATACTACTCCCTATGCCGAGGGAAACAGGCCTACCAGGTTGACGAAGAAAGACTCACGTAATTCAATATGTTGAAGTTGTGCAAGAGCGGCTAGACGAAGATTTACAGCATCTAGGCCATTGGACTCTTCTTCCTGTTATTCGGATACTTCAGCCTTTAGAGCATAGCCTTTTACCTTGACTTTGTCGTCGCCATTGTTGATTTCAAATTTTCGTAGCTCTCTGAGAAGATCATCCAGAGTCATGTCGTTGACTTTCATGAATGATTCCAAGACAGTGATTTTCTCTCTGAATCTGGATGGCAAAGTTCTCATGATTTTCATGACTTGTTTTTCTTCTGATATGTTTTCTCCGAGTATGTAGCAATCATTCACTACATCACAGAACCTTGCGTAGAAACCATCGATATTTTCATCCTCATTCATTTGAATGTTATCGAACTGAAGAGATAACCTCTGGAGTTTTGAGGTTTTGACTGAGGCATTCCCTTCGAATTGACTTTGAAGAATTCGCCATGCATCTTTTGTGGTTGTGCATTTCACTATCATTTTGTGCCTCATGGGATCTACAGATGCTAGAAATGCGTACAACGCTGTGTAGTTTGCTTCTTCTTCTTGCTTGTCCTTTTCGGTAAAGGACTCCACTGGTTTTGGAACTAGTTTGTTTTCCTCGTCCTTCATTTGAGGCCAATCCTATCCTCTTTCAACTATGAGCCATCATTTCTTGGATATCAAGCACACCATTATCATGGATTTCCAGTAGGAATAGTTGGTTCCCTCCAAAAATGGAGGTCGTAGAGATGCGTGATCATTGGAAACCATTTTGTTCCCTTGGATCTACCTGTTTATAAAAACTGGAACTTGCTCTGGTGCCAATTAAAATGTCAGAGTTTGTGCGCATATGCAATGTGTTTGATAAGAATCAATGTAATAATTTAATTGATAAAAATTAAATTAGAGTTCTTTTAAAGTACCAACTTTGTAAGAACTAATAGAGTATATGACTTAGTAAATAGATTGAGGAAGAATCCCTTCATCCTCTTAAGTTTATTATTAAGTTAGAAATGCAATACAAAACATAAAAGACTTACAGGACTTCTTCCTAAACAGTCTAAGTTGTAATTGCTCCCCCTAACAACAAACCCAGCCTTCTGGTCCACCAGATGGACTTTAGGCATGCAGAGAATCCCTTCCAACTGCACTATATAAATTCTCCCGAAATCAAACAAGTTCTCCCGAACTAAAACAAACACTAATCTCTCGAATAGTGTTTTAGGTTACTGATGTTCTTACGGAGTATGAACAGCAGTAATCCTGTACAAGTGAATTGACGAAATGTACTGAATACAAACTCAAAAGACTTAACCCACTAAAGTGTTATCTCGTCAATCTTTATACTGTTTTCTTCCAGCCCTTCTTGCTTCTTCAAATATGGAATTTGGATGTGATTGAGATCCTTTGAGAGGATAGTTGACTTTCCTTATTGGGGCATGATTCTTAATTGATTCCTTAACTTGGGGAATGGTTCTTCATCTTGATTTACTGCAGATTCCAATTTGTCTCCTTTCCTTTTGTAGCTTCCAATCATCAAGAACCTATTAAAAATTAAAAAGTATTTTTCAACAAAAATGACATTATTTAAAAAGTTAGTTTTTACAGGTAACTTACTCGTTCCCTAGTTATGTTTATCTTTTTAATTGTTGTTTCATTGATTTAGTTATTTTGCTTGGTGGAGAGAAGTATTTTTATAAACCGTACCTAGTTTCATGCACTAGGATCGTCTGACTTGAATAATGGTTGATATGGAAATATGATTGATTGTGAGCTTTTCCATTGGCGAACACTTGGAGAAATGACATTCTTGACATGCACCAGATATTATTTGTTGATATTGAATTGTTTAGTTGGGATGTGCATGTGTTTTACCCCTTCATGTTCTTAATTATTGTTTACATGGGCTTGTGAGTGTTGCCCAAGTTTGTTTGGAGGGGGGAAGGATTATTATTTCCTATGCTTAAGAGGATATTCTCACTTGTTTGATTTGCTAATATTCATGACCTATACCATTTCACCGTGTTGTATGTTTTGCTTTGATGAATAAGAAATGCTTGGTTGAAGTTTATTGAGTTGATTGGTTGTTAAACATATGAGAAGAATTGGAAGTGCCCCATTTTTGAAAGATAAAAACGAATTCTCTAGAAGTTGAGCATAATAAAAACTAAATGATTCCTTGCTTAAATCAAGAAAATTGATAGGTTGATGTGATTTACAAGTAAGGAAACACTTTGGCATAAAAAATAGGATTGGAAATGTAGATAAAATAGCTTATCCTAAAGTTGTATCACTTGTAAGCATTCCATTGATTCCAAAATACATACAATGTGATTGAGGGAGCTCTTGTGAAAAATAGAATGAATTGACTATTAGTGGTAAAAAAATGAAAGAGCTGTTGGAAGGAGCCATAAGGTTGTTAAGGTCGCCGGGTATAGTCATTGAATTTGTTGCTTGTATGTTGTGTTCTAGTTGACAATTGTATACTCTTCTAATTGAGTCAAACATGTAAAGAATAAAAATGTATGTTTTATGAAACATAGAGAAAAACTCAAGTAGAAATCGAGTCTTGTAATCGTTGAAGATCGTGCGTGTAACTAAAAAAGAGTAGTGAGGTCTTATGAGTAAAAACTTAATGGTCCACTCATTTCTTTTTGGACCTAAACCTTGTGGAAAAAAAGTGAAATTGAGACATAAAATTGAAATCGTTAGCTTGATGGAGAAAAGATCTACATCACCTACACTAGGTGAGTCACCTACAACAGCTAAGTGTGTGGTATCTTCCTACAAAAGAACTGGGCCGAACTTGCCTACAGTTGATGATTTCGAAAAATAATGATTCATCGAAAATCATTCACATTGAGCACGTTTTGGGAATGAATTGAGAGCTTTTATTGTGCATGACTTAGGGCACCAAGAGACATAAAATACCACTTGCTTTCGATTTTTTTTTTTAGAAAAATGCTCAATCAGAAAGATAAATTTATTTTTTTTGGACTTCTAATGGCTTTCCAATCTCCTTTTTTGTGTGCTTAATTGTTAAATTTTCTAGAGGATGAGCGAAGATCAAGTTTGTTGGGATGATGAACGTTGAAATGGTCATTTTTGTCACATATTCCATGTTCATATTTATTTGAGCATTGCGATTGTTTGATGTATTTAGGTGCAATTTTGTGTAAAAATGTATTTTCGGGTCAATTTTCCTTTTCAATATGATTTGATGCAATTTTTGGTATTTTTGAGTTGTATTTTGAAGGTCAGGAAAACAAGGGAGCTCAAGGAAGCTGTTTGCTCAAAGAATCCGTTTGCTCTCAATTTCCCACTTCGGCCCACAAACCGAGATCTAAATGGTCCCCATGCGATCCCGAGTTAAGTCCAAATCAAAGGATCATAGAGTTGGAGCAAAAGTCGTGAATAATTCGAGCTAAAAAAATGGGTGAAATAACCTAAAAAGGGTGAAGGACGAAGACGACGCACGATGAAAAATCCCGGGGATCTAACGTCAGAAAAAACCGACCAATAATGCACCGGTGCCACACAGGTTGCGCACCTATACCGGTGGTGGTACAGGGCTCGGAAGTTAATATTGGTTTTGGTATAACATCGATATTGGTGTGGTACTCGCGATCGGTCGTGCCCTGTTTTTCAGTCTAAGTGTCGCACATATGTATTGCAACCGTAATTTCTTTATACAATGCCGGATTGAGGCAATTCAAAATGCCACGGATAGCCGGAATGGATCTCTACAAGGTTTTATTTAAAGTTAAAGGCCAATTCCAAACAAAGAGGTCTCAAAATTTCTAAGAAATCCGAGTCAAGCGCGATCAAGTGGTTCGACCCAACTTTAATAAAGACCAAAAGCATGCTTTCCATGTATTTTACCTTTTCATCCTTATTACTAAAGGGCATTTCCTGTAGATTTTAGGATTGGGAAAGGGAAAAGATATTCCCCATATAAATAATCCATTTCTCTCTTTTTTGTTAACACCTTTCGTTTGTAGAATTTCATTTTCCTAGTAATTTTTTCCTATTCCTTTCTCTTAAGAACTAGGGTTATTACTTCTTGGGAGACAAGAACCCAACCTAGGGTTTTTGAATCTTGGGAAGGATTTGAAGCTTTTTCTAAGGAATTGGTGGAAGTGTGCTCTCACAAACATTTGGAAGACTTCCTCATTTATTATATATCCAAGACTAAGTTTTCTCTCTCTTTTCTTTTTTCCCTTGTTGTTTTATCCCCTTCTGACGAAGTTGGATAGCTCAAGTGGCAAAGCATCTACTACCTAGGCATTTAGTCCTGGGTTCGAGTCACCGTGGGGGGAGGGGAGGGTTTTTTCTTTCTTTCTTAGATTAGGAGAATTTTTTTTTTTTTTTTGTTGTTTTATCCCCTTCTTGCATTAAATGCATGCTTCTTATATGGTTCTTGCATTAAATGCATGCTTCTTGCATTAAATGCATGTTTCTTATATGGTTGATAAGGTGCTACTAATAAAATGTGAGTAGTTGATTGTGGTTTTCAATAGTTGGGAGCATCCCGACCCTCGGATTGTAAATTGTAGTTAATTGCTTGTTAATATTTGGGGTTTTGTGACGGAATTAACGATATGGTACTATATGGCTTATACCTTAGGAGTAGCTAACTGGCTATATATTGGTCCTCTCCGATGGGCCCATGGGGGATGACGAGAGGACCCGAATCATATATACCGATCTTGTAGAGTGTCTTAAGGCCTCTCTCCTTAAGTAAGATTCGCTTGGGGTGGGGATTGGTTCGTTGATTTAAATACTTTATAGTTTCACTTGTCTTGCCTTAATTGATTCTCATTGCCGGTCTTTAGTAATAGGAATCGAAGAGGATTATATAGTTGTTTGGTTGACTTATCGATCCCTCTTGTTGGACCACTTGAATTTCTAATAGGGATACATGAACTTCCTTCACAACCCAATAGTTGATTTGTGATTACTAGGCTATAATTTTAGGACTGGGATGAAACCTATACTTTGGGAACCCACTCCTTAGTTTTTGAGTTTTTTTTACTTCTTTCGGTGTTTAATTAATGTTTAATTAAATCTCAACCATTTTCAAATTAGCCTAACTTAGTTGATAAATTAACCTTGAGTGTGTTTAACGAGAACATCCTCCATATGGATTCGATAATCTTTTGTACTACTGCTTTCACAGATCGTACGCTCGATTTAAGAAAAGTGTTCTATTTGTAATTAGTTAGAGCACTTTTGGAGACAAGTTCAGCGACTTATATATTTTATAGCACCTAAAAGAGGTAAAAATGGATGTGGCGCCGAGTGGTTGGACACTCGCACATTCATCCCTGTTGTTGCGGGTTTGAACACCGCGTTCGATCATGTATAAATTATTTTTTTTCTTTTATTTTTTACTCTTTTAATTATTAGACATGTACACTTGTTCGAAAATACCAAAACAACAAGGCGCTCCAATGGTTGAAGTGTGACATGTGATAATTCTTATATACACACATTCGTGCCAAAATACCAAAACAACAAGGTGGTCCATGGTTAGGGTGTGGCATGTGATACCTAGTATTGTGGGTTCGAAACCCGACACTACATTTTTAATGTTTACCTTTATTTACTAGAATCACCTCATCAGTCGATGCACGATTTGAAATATATATTATTTTAAAGAAACAATTAAGATCGAATAATCGAATAAAATTAATTGAATAATTTATTTATTGTTATAAATAATATTAAATGTATATATAATAAATCTATATGTTTGGTTGCGCCGGTTGGTACACGTGTTTCGTGCACGCACTTTAGGGCACTTTTAGTGTCATTTTAGTGTCAATAATGTGCATAATTACGTGTATCTAGTGCTTTTATATTCTCATGGGCAAAAAAATACGTTTGTGCTGTTTCTATGCTAAGACAGGTGAAAAAGGATCGAAAAAGAACATCGAACGACTGCGAAGTCGAGGGATCGATCGAGGCAGCAAAAGGAAGGGCCAACTGAAGATCTCGGCCGAGACATGATGCAAATCTCGGCCGAGATGAGTCTCCAGGGAATTCTTGAAGAATATCAAAGATGAAGATCTCGGCCGAGATACAATCCAATCTCGGCCGAGATGAGTCAAATCCCAGAAAGCCCTAATTTCCTTTTTTCACGTCTCGGCCGAGATGCAACCCAATCTCGGCCGAGATCAGCTTTCGACCCAAAATTCCTGAAAACCCTTTTTCACATCTCGGCCGAGACACACTTCCGTCTCGGCCGAGATTCACTACCCTGTTTTAAAATCTTGAATGCGATTTTGCCTATTTTTGACTAGCACTTTCTCTCCTTATATATATATATCATCCCATTCGAATTTGACATAACCTAGAACCCATCCCCCACACATAATCAGCCACTTTTCTCCATTGGAAGCAAAGGAATGGAAGGGGGTTGAAGATCTTGATCTTCAACCCTAACCTTTGGTTCTTTCTATCCTATTTTCATGTTTTCTTTAATTTTCTGTTATTTTATCTTTGTATTAGGTAAAATGGGTGGCTAGCACCCTTTTGTTCACCCTTGATTATTGTGGAACCTTGAGTTTAAGACATTTATGTGATTATTACAGTTAATGTTACCGAAAATATTGTGTATTTAAGTGTTTTGTGTTATTTGCTGTTATTGACTCACATTTATGAATTTTTTATTGGATTGATCACCCTTTAAGGGATTTGTGAATGTGTTGCTAGAATAGAAAATTACTATCCGTAATTGTAGGATTTCCGATTCCCGTGTAGCAAACAATAGATTTATTTATTGGTGATAACACAAAGTTCAACCACTAAAACCGAGCTTGCGAGTTTTATGTTGAATTTATCTCGTTGTCGTAGTGTTTAATGCATTTGGTGATTGAATCTAAGAGAGCTTGTTCGAGGATTCGGTTAAACTGAATAGGGTTAGTCGAAGAGCTTGTTTTGGTTAACTAAGATTAAGGGACAACAAGACTATTAGAGCTTGTTAATAGCCTTGAGATAAGGGCTAGAATCACAATTGAATAGGGCATTAACAATAGTTGCATAAATCGTCCAAGACCTCGGTGAAACATGATCAAGGGTGAATCGTTTTGTTATTTAAAAAAAAAAAAAACCAAAAACCTATAAAAATCTCTTTAATTGTCTTTGTTTATTTAGGTGTTAGTTGTTATTTCATTAAAATCCCCCCACTTCTTTATTGTTTTCTAGCTTGTCTACATTATATTTCTTGTTAAAAATAGCTTAATACATAAAAGTAAAATTGTTCGGCCGTTCCTCGTGGGATCGACCCTTACTTGCCACTCTACTAGTTAGAGTAGTAGGATAAGGTAAGTGTATTCTTTATACACATTAATTTGGTAGCAAGAAACGACGCTACCAAATTTTGGCGCCGTTGCCGGGGAATGGTTTAGAATGATTTTGTTTTATGTGTTAAGCGTTAGTTTTATTACATAGCTAGTTTTTTTTGTTTTGTTTATATAAAGAGCATCCGTCGAGCCAACGACGTTAAACAAAGGCGCTTGTCGGGAGGCAACCCGACGTTTATTGCTTTTCGTATATTCAATTTCGTAGTTTAGGTTGCTTACTTATATTTAGATATTGTCTTACTATCTTCTTTTAGAGTGCAGAGACTATGATGATGAGGAACCGACCAATCCGTGAAATTCAAGGAGATAGCACCAAATGGGATTGAAGAAGCCCAAAAATCACTATGAGTTAGGACACCAATTCGTACCCTTTCTTCCTCACAAACTTTGGTTTTTAACCAAGTTTGGGGAAGTCTTGGTAGGTGTAAGTATTGGCAGCCCAAGAGTTTAACTTTCCATATGCTACTCTATTGTCTTTTGGACTTATTAGACTTGAAATGGTTTGGTATCTTTGTATGGATTAGTCTGTTGCATTTTTAATAAATTGTAAAGTGGTGAATAATATGGTTAAATTCGGTGAGCACCAAATTGTACTCCTTTTTTCCACAAACTTAGTTTGCAACTAAGTTTGGGGAGGGGGTGGATTCGTACAAATTGGTAGCTCGAGAAAGCAATTGGATGAGTTTAGGAAAGAAAAATGTGGCATTGATTAATGATGAAAAATTTTGACAAATATTTTTGAAAGAAGCACATGGTAGAGTATGATAGACTTGTTGAAACAAAATTGAACATACACTCAAAACTTTTGATCAAAATTGCAGCCGAGTGAGTTTTTGAGCCTTAGAAGATACTTCCATCTTTGGCGTAATTTAAACTTTCTTCCGGTGTGAAATTCATTGAGTGCATTTAGTTGTCTCTAGAACTTGCCATAATTCTCTATTTTGCATGTGTCAGTGCATTGTGTGACATTGAAAATGATCTTAGGCAATTCTTGACTTGAGCCTATTTTCAAGCTTGAAAATACTTCCTTTGTACCAAATTTGATATTGTCTCTCGTTGAGCCCCTTAAGCTTTTAGCCTCTTGTTTGACAACCCAACTCTACAAGCCAAGTACCTTTCGATTTAGCCTTTGACCTTAATTGGACTATTTGAGTATGAGGTAGGCGGTTGGAAGGTAGTCGGGTAAATTTGGGATTGAAAGGGTTGAACTATTGGGAATATTGAAGGGTGAAAGGAATTGAAACAATAGGCAAAGAATCAACAATACTAGTCCTCTCCAATTTTTGTTTTAAAAAAAAAAAAAAAAGTCGAAAAATCAGAAAAACAAAAGAAAAAGCTAGTTGTTTATACTCAATTGTTGCTTTTGATTTGGAGAGGCTAGTAATATAAATGCCTTTTGATAGATGTTCTCAAAGTTGTAAAAATTCAAAAGAAAATACACTCCAAGGGAGAATTGAGAAAGCAATTAGGTTGCAGACTTTGTGGTAAGGGGAAGAAACCAATTTTTGGGATTGGTTTACTAAGGAAGTAAAGAGTGAGGTAGAGTGATTGTTGTTTGAGGGGTAGATGAGATTAGCTAACTCATTTAGTCCGTTTTATAGTCACTTATACCAGAAATTTTCCCACCTTACCCCAAGCCAACATTACAACCTATTAAAGACCTTTTTGATTCTTTGTCACACACGTCGGTATACATCGAAGTTCAGATGATTGGCAAGCTTATGGTAGGCATTTTATGCATTTCAATGTGAGCGTATACACTTCCCTTTTGATACACTTGAGAGTCGAGAGATACACTTACCATGTGAGGATCTTAAGTTGAGAGTGTTATGTCTCGAGAGTAGTGGATCTAGTCTATCACATATGCTCGCTTTTATCATGATCGCTTACTTTTTCTTATGAAAATTCTGAAATAAAATGCCACTAAACTCTGCCCTAAACACGTGTCCTTTTGTTTTTCTCTTCATTGTTCGGGACGAATAAGTTTTAAGTTTGGGGAGATTTGGTACACATGTTTCGTGCACGCACTTTAGGGCACTTTTAGTGTCATTTTAGTGTCAATAATGTGCATAATTACGTGTATCTAGTGCTTTTATATTCTCATGGGCAAAATAATGCGTTTGTGCTGTTTCTGTGCTAAGACAGGTGAAAAAGGATCGAAAAAGAACATCGAACGACTGCGGAGTCGAGGGATCGATCGAGGCAGCAAAAGGAAGGGCCAACTGAAGATCTCGGCCGAGACATGATGCAAATCTCGGCCGAGATGAGTCTCCAGGGAATTCTTGAAGAATATCAAAGATGAAGATCTCGGCCGAGATGAGTCAAATCCCAAAAAGCCCTAATTTTCTTTTTTCACGTCTCGACCGAGATGCAACCCAATCTCGGCCGAGATCAGCTTTCGACCCAAAATTCCTGAAAACCCTTTTTCACGTCTCGGCCGAGACACACTTTCGTCTCGGCCGAGATTCACTACCCTGTTTTAAAATCCTGAATGCAATTTTGCCTATTTTTTACTAGCACTTTCTCTCCTTATATATATCATCCAATTCGAATTTGACATAACCTAGAACCCATCCCCCACACATAATCAGCCACTTTTCTCCATTGGAAGCAAAGGAATGGAAGGGGGTTGAAGATATTAATCTTCAACCCTAACCTTTGGTTCTTTCTATCCTATTTTCATGTTTTCTTTAATTTTCTGTTATTTTATCTTTGTATTAGGTAAAATGGGTGGCTAGCACCCTTTTGTTCACCCTTGATTATTGTGGAACCTTGAGTTTAAGATATTTATGTGATTATTACGGTTAATGTTACCGAAAATATTGTGTATTTAAGTGTTTTGTGTTATTTGCTGTTATTGACTCACATTTATGAATTTTTTATTGGATTGATCACCCTTTAAGGGATTTGTGAATGTGTTGCTAGAATAGGAAATTACTATCCGTAATTGTAGGATTTCCGATTCCCGTGTAGCAAACAATAGATTTATTTATTGGTGATAACACAAAGTTCAACCACTAAAACCGAGCTTGCGAGTTTTATGTTGAATTTATCTCGTTGTCGTAGTGTTTAATGCATTTGGTGATTGAATCTAAGAGAGCTTGTTCGAGGATTCGGTTAAACTGAATAGGGTTAGTCGAAGAGCTTGTTTTGATTAACTAAGATTAAGGGACAACAAGACTATTAGAGCTTGTTAATAGCCTTGAGATAAGGGCAAGAATCACAATTGAATAGGACATTAACAATAGTTGCATAAATCGTCCAAGACCTCGGTGAAACATGATCAAGGGTGAATCGTTTTGTTATTTAAAAAAAAACCAAAAACCTATAAAAATCTCTTTAATTGTCTTTGTTTATTTAGGTGTTAGTTGTTATTTCATTAAAATCTCCCCACTTCTTTATTGTTTTCTAGCTTGTCTACATTATATTTCTTGTTAAAAATAGCTTAATACATAAAAGTAAAATTGTTCGGCCGTTCCTCGTGGGATCGACCCTTACTTGCCACTCTACTAGTTAGAGTAGTAGGATAAGGTAAAGTGTATTCTTTATACACATTAATTTGGTAGCAAGAAACGACGCTACCACCGGTCCATACTAAGATAATGTTGGATCAAAATTTAGTGATAAAACAAACATATCTCCTCAAAATCTCAGTGGTCTACTGGATATTAATCAGAGAACATCGATCTGTAGTGCCCATTTGGGTCGGGCCTACTCAACCAAATTTTGTGATGGGCTGAGTCACAGAAATTTAGGCCAACAGGACCATCGGGCCCAATAGACCCTACTCGATGGGCCAGGGACCATCCCGAAAATCTTTGTATACTTAAGAAGAATGGGTTGGACTCAATAATTATTGGCCCGATGGAATTTCAGGACCGAGTGACCCGATATATGCCCGATGGGCTAGGCCAAACGGGCGAAATTGATGTACACTCGATTATTTCTATGGATTGGTTTAAATTTAATTATGCATAAATCGGCCTAGGCGAGTGCCTATGTGCTAGAAGGTTGTTATCCGTTCTAAATTTTAAGCTTTTTGATACTTATGGCTGATTCTCAGTGTCAACCGATGCGGAGACGGGATCGATGCTGTCTAGGCTGCCAAATCAGTATGATTTGAGTTATATATATATATATATATATATATATATATATATATATATTAAATGATTTGTTTTTTTAGTTGGGGGAAATTTGTTATTAATATTATCTAGCATCAACATTAGTTATTCTGAATAATAAAAAAATTCACTTATTAATATGAAAAAAAATCTATCCTCAGACTATGCATGCGTCTCTCAATTGGTGCCTCCCTAACCTTCCAAATTCCAAACCCTCACCGCTCCTCACCATCGTTCTCCTTCAAAATTTTCCGTCATCATTCACTGAGAATTCCGCCGACCACATCCATAACCTATTCCGAGTACGTTGTATGTCGCCTCTAAGCTGAAATAGGTACTTGTTGCTGCCGCTATCCATCTGATTTCGTTGCTGCCGCCGCGCACTTCGCCGACTCATTCACCTCATATGCCGCCTCCATTCGTTGTCGTCGGAGTTAGTATATTTCAGGTGATTCAATCTTTATGATTTCCATAATTAGAGTGAAGATTGTAACAAAAGATTTGTCAGATATGATTTAATGTAGTTGTCTCTAAACAAACATGATTCCTAGTTCCCTACTATATCTAAGATGAGATTCGTGCCAGTTGAAAAGTCATATATGATTTAATTTACAATAGAAGTGACAAAATACTTTATTTTGAACGGGAAAATGAATTTATTTCAAAAATATAAAAGATTTACAACATCAATCATATTTTGGCTATAAATTTATAACAAACTGGACATATTATTTGGGATCCATATTTTCGATGATTGGAGTTAAAGTTTAGAAGATTGTGTATGTAATTGGCTACATATTTTCGCAGATTAGCAAAAAAGATCACACTGATTGACATATTTTTGATGATTGGCTAAATATTTTCGTTGATTTTGAAAAATTGTGTATCAGTTTTCTTATGTAATGATGTACAAATTATAGTAGCATATATTTTAATTGTGATGAGATTGGGAGTTGATTGTCATTGAAGATTACACTGATTGACATATTTTTCTGGTTGGCTAAATATTTTTGCTGATTTTGGAAGATTGTGTATGTGTTTCCTTATGTAATGATGTACATATTATAGTAGCATATATTTTAATTATGATTAGATTGGGAGCTGAATTTACAGGACTGAATTTTAATAATTCTGGTGAAGATTATGGTCAACTACAGAGTAAAAAACGTGTTTTTATCATCAGACTCAGGAAAAAAAAAAACATTTTCTTCTAGAATTAGCAACGTGTTTTGGGCGGAAAAATGTCCAAGTTACAATTCTTGGACGGTTTTGTTATTATATTAAGTAAGATTTTTCTATATTCTTTTATTAATATATATTTTAGTTTATTATTTTATTCTATCTATTGAGGATCCAATATAATATTACTTGATTAAGCAAATTTTAATGTATTATTTATTTAAATGAAGAGTATTATTTGTAATTTTTATTTTTTCCTTCTCATTGTGGCAGATCTAAGATAGTATAACTTGTTTACACGTAAAGTATATTTTGTTTACTTGAACTATGTTACTTATAATTCTTTTAGTTTTGTACCAAAATGTATAATTTGTGTATCTGAACAACATTATATGTAAATCTTTTAATATTTTTTATTATCCTTGTTAGTGTGGATTCAAGAATAGTATAACTTATTGACCCAAAAAATATAATTTATTTTACCTAAACAATATCATTTATATTACCTAAACAGTATCATTTATAATTCTTAGTTTTTTCCCTTGCTGGTTTGGATATGATATACTATAATTTGTTTAACCAAAATCTACTATTTGTTTACCAAAATAGTATAACTGATAAATCCAAACAAAATTAACAAAAAAACGAAAGTAAAAAACTATAAATGAAGCAAAACTAACCAAAATTTAAAATAAAAAAGTTAAAAGAACATGTAAATTAATTAAAATAAAAATACACAGGTTGCAAGGTTAAAGCCCACGACCTCGCTACCAGAAGTGTTGTAATTAATATTTAATTAGTAAAATTAATTAAAAACAAGTGCGCAAGACATGACTTTAAACTAACAACCTCACAACTAGGAAGGCAACACACAGACCATCAAGCCACCATCGCCTAATGGTTGTAAGTCGTATTAATTAATATTTTAACATTATATTCGCACAGTAAAAAAATTAAGAACCCATGACCGCATGCAGTTCGGGGGTCGCAGACGTAGGTTGTGAGAGGGTAGACTGGAATTGTGTAAGGTAATTCTTATGTGCACTGTATGCACATCAATTTTGTGTTAATATATTAGGTCAAGTGACTAGCCTCCTTACATTTTTTTAAAATTTCTCACTGGTGTTGCAATAACTCATTTGGAAAATAGAAAAAAAAAATGAAGCCACGACTTAATTTATAGTCTAATTAGAAAACGACTTTGTTTTTACACAATCACGACTTAAATTATTGTCGAATTAGTTATTAGACATAGATATTTTTTTAGCAAAGGAGAATCTTATAACTTATCAGAACAATCCTTAAGTATAAGACTCTCAACCTGATGTGGAAGGCAGGCCCCATCCAAACAAGTGTACCGATCAAAGAAAAGGAAACGTGCCAAAAAGTGCACAACGGAATTATAGTGAAGTGACATATGCTATGTGCTTAAATAACATTTTTTTTTAGTAAACTCTGTGCTGCTTAAACAAGAAAACCAACATAACAAATAAGCCCCTTGCCTCGTGGCTGCATGCACAATAAGTAACGAAACTGAAAAACAAGCACATCAGTGAAACCTTGCCCTAAGAAAAACTTCAAACCACTCTCAATTACATGAAGCTCCGCCAATCATTGACCTGGGCCGACGAATAGTATGGCATCTCCCTGCTATCAAACTGTCGGCAGCATCCCTCAGCATAAAACCCACCCCATAACAAGCTTGTGCCTTGTCAACACCCATATCAACATCTAGTCGATACTCTCCAAACCCGGGCGCCACCCACATTTCGGCCCCCTGTCGTGCAACATAACTACCCCTTTTGCAGCATTTGCGATGTCAAAGTCACGCAAATAAGCTTCCACCCATGACCAAGAAGGGGCCTTCCACGAGCCCCCATCCCCATATCGCCATTAGTATACCACACCCCATACAACCCATGTGGCAACCACAAACAGTTGGAATAAATCCTCCCCAAACATCCGCGTAATAATATCAACACACTCCAAAAAAGAAGCACTTCTCAAACTCCGCAAGGAATGATGAAAACAACTTCCTTTCTAGAAATACTTAACCACAGTTGATACATGTCGTGTATGCATACATTTAGGTCGATTTAGAAGAGAATTTGATAGCATTTGTATGCATAATTAGTAAATTTGTGCTTATATTCGTTATATTGGGCCGAATGACATGTATGTGCTTGTTTTAAGGTTATTTAAGTGATTTTATGCCAAAAAGTCCATTTAGACAAAGTTTAGAGAAGAAACGAGCAAAGATAGTGGGAAGAAATGAAGAAAAGAGGATTTTGTCCACAAAATATAACTCGGTCGAGTCCAAATTTGGACTCCGTCAAATTAGAGTTCGAAGTATGTAGAATGTGGTCCAGCAAAAATAACTCAGTTGAGGTAGTGTGGTGACTCAATCGAGTTCTGGTGATTTCGTCGAGGCATAGAGGTGACTCGGTCGAGTTAGGTAAGGCGGTTTACGCATTATGTATATGTCTTGGCCTATTTTCAGCCTGTTTCAATTTCAATCCATTCCAAACTTATAAATAAGGGTCCCAAGTCCGAGAATAACAAACTTTTGATAATTCGAGATGCATCAGAAGCTTGGAGTGATGAGCACGAACATAAGAGGTGAGGATCAAGATTAAGATTTTGGGTTTTTGTTATCTCTTGTTTTAGTTTTAATTTTACAACAATGTTTGTATATGAATCTTGTTTTTTTAGATCTCTAGTCATGAGTAGCTAAATTCTTTGTGTTCTAGGGCTAGAAAGTAGATTACGTTATCGACTATGTTTTGATTTAATCGTTCAAATTCTAGACTTTGTTTTGTCATTTATCTATATGTCTGTTTTATTCATATGATTGTACCGAGTTGATCACTTGATATTTGTCTAGAGGCTTAATAATTCGACGTTCGAGAAGAGAGTTTTCTTAAGAGACTTACGACATATAGTGTAGATACAAATAATCGTCCGAGAGGAGTGAGGTGTTTACGCAAGCACTGGTTAGGGTCTTTAGGGAATTGTTAGGAGATAGTTAGCCCGTGAGAGTAATTTTCCTTAATCGATCTACACGTTAGCATCATCGAGAGGAGGACTAATAGATATTTATACCGCCTAATAAATGATAGAATCGGCAAGTCTAGACTTTAGGCAAATCAAACATAGAAGATCGTAATTGAAATTGAAACCCTAGGATACGTCTTAATCTTGTCTGAATCTTCTGTTGTTATTTCTTCCTTGTTAATCAAGCGTCTAATTAGTTTAATTACTTATTTTCTACAGCTTAGGTTTCAGATTAAATAACCAAATACACTAATTCGAGAGTCTAGATAGAGTAGAATTATTAAAATTAGGGTATTAAACTGAACACATAACACAATCTCTGTGTGATCGATCTTTTTGCCACTAGCTACACTAGCGTCGTACACTTGCGGTTCACTAGGTTAGAAAATAGTGCATCATGTTTTTGGTGTCGTTGCTAATGACTGGTAACTGTGTTGGTAATTATTCTGATAAATACTTCAATACTACACTAGAAATTTATTTTATGCACGTTTACTTTCTGTTTTTAGTTTGTTTTCGGTTTTATGCTGGTTTCTTTGTTGTGATCGCAGGTAGCGCATGCAAATCCAATCTCAAGGAAAAGACATGCTCGTTCCTTTTGATCCAGAAATCGAAGTAATTACCCATAGATGTAGATCAAGGAAAGACCCCCATACGACCGACTTACCACCGAACGCGACTATGGAAGATATGGTCAGACAATTGTTTGGAGTGATGACTAATATGCAAACTCAAATGACCACTTTGAAACAACAGCAACCACAGGCACAACCTGTAATGGAAGGTGACCAGACACCTATTAGGCACTGTCCACGTCCCGTGGCTAATTAGCACTATGGTGGAGTCGAACTGCCACCAATCCAAGCCAATAACTTTGAACTCAAGTCGGCTATGATATCGATAATACAACAGAATCAATTTAGTGGAGGGCCACTGGAAGACCCCAATGTTCACCTAGGACGATTTAAGAGAGTGTCAGAGACCTTGAAGGTTAATCAAGTACCACATGAACATGTCAAGTTGTGGTTGTTTCCTTTCTCTCTAAAGGATAAAGCACTGCAATGGTTTAACTCTCTATAAGATGTCACTATATGGGGAAAGTTGAGCACACGATTCTTACTGAAGTACTTCCCACCGAGTAAGATGCTCAAATTGCAGGCTAAAATTACCCAGTTCAAAAAGATGGATGGAGAACCATTTGGGGAAGCATGGGAGCGGTTCTGAGATCTTCTTCGAAATCGCCCTCAACACGGGTTCATTCAAGATCAGCAAATCTGCAAGTTTTATAAAGGGCTACTTCGGCCCACAAGAGTAATCATAGATGCATGATCAGGTGGATCTATGTTGGCAAAGCACACAAGGGTTGCAACCGTTCTAGATGAGATGACCGCAACTAGTTGGCAATGACCAAATGAGAGAAATCAGTCAAGAAGAGTCGCCAATGTCACGAAGACAGAGGTCAATCTAATTACGGTGAGAGTGGACACTCTTACTAATCAGATGAATTTGCTGGCTAGTATGAAATTAGCGCAGCATACTGAGCTCAATTCACAATAGCCAGTCATGCAGGAAGAGTTGAAAACGAAAATTATGTTAATCAAAGGAACTTCAACCACTTCCAAGACAACCAATTACTTTACAATCAGTATTAGCTAGGTACGAGGAATCATCCTAATTTCTCGTACATCAATCCTAACAATTCACTCCAACCGCCACTAGGATTTGTAGTCAGCAATGGCATGATTCATGAAGGACAAAAAAAGACTCAAGAGGAGTTAATTTAGTCATAGTTGGTCAAACACGAGGAAGGATGGCTAAGATGGAGAAAAAGATAGAAGGTAATTATATGGATTTGAATAAGTCCATGGTCAATCAAGGATGGAGCTAAAAGAGGAGATAAAAGGAGGGATGAAAGAGATACAGACTTAATTGAGTCATATTGTATAAATCTTAGGGTCTCAACATCAGAAAGGATAGTTACCGAGTGATACCATAGTAAATCCAAATGAGTAGTGCAATGTCGTCTATTCGACGGATGATGCTAAGTGTGAGAGCCCATAGCCATTAGAAGCCAAAGATTGGGCAATAGAGCAAAAGAAAGAGGAGGAAGACAACAAAGTCCAAGAGGATGATCAAGAGTTGGTGAAAACGTGAGTTGTGAAGCCAATATCGATTACGATTGAGGATGGTCCTAAATATATTCCTGCCCTCCCCTTCTCTCAAGTATTCCTCATAAAGAAAGTCGCTTCTAATTGTACTAACTGTGTTTAACTGTTAGAGGAGCTTGGCGGGAAGAAAAAGTTAGAGAAAATTGAGGTGGCAAAGCACAAGGAGGATGGTCGGGCTAGCATCGATACATTCTCTTATTGATGGTATTTTAGAATTTTGTTTATATGATACATTCTTTGCTGACCTTGATCTTGTAGATTTTGCTAGTACATTGAATTTGATACATGAAGTATCCAAGGATAGCATTGATAGTAAGGGTCTAACCAAGAAGGCACCAGATCACTTGTGGAGGGATCTTGTTGTGCACGAAAGAAAAGATGAAGAAGAACAAAGGAAAAGAGGCAAATAAGAAAAAAAGTTAGCAAGTCCTAAAAAGAGCATAAACACTAACAATCATCCAACAAGCGCATCAAAAGCCTTTGATCCAATGAGTTTTTCTATCCCTTTTTCTATTAGTAATTATACATTTTGAAATGTATTGTGTGACCTAGGATCGAGCATTAATCTAATGTCTCTTAAAAAATATAGGGAATTAGGACTAGGGATGGTGAAACATATATTTACTACTATCCAGTTGGCGGATGGATCTTTACTGACGCCATATGGAGTGTAGAGGACGTGTTAGTTATTGTGTCTAATTTTGAATTTCCTAGTGGCTTCTTAGTTATCGATATGCAAGGGAATAGTCCCTTTTATCTTAGGCCGACCTTTCTTGGAGACTAGCTAAGTTTTAATAGATGTGTAGAAAGGGAGTTGACTTTTCGCATTAATAACAAGAAGATAACTCCCCCTATTGGTAATAGGTCTAAAGCTGAATAGTAAAAATAAGTGTTGTGTCGTCTATGTTGTGGAATGAAATGGTAGATCTCCTATAGCAAATCTGAGAAAGGGGTATGAGTTTTTAATTGATGATAATACTCCTGACTCTGGTTGATTGGAATTTGGCTGAGTTGTTTTGCTAGTCGTCTGGCTGAAGATGTAAAACTTAGTGCTTGTCGGTAGGCAACCCCGTGTTTACTTTTTTTTTCCCTTTATTGTTCTTAGTTTTGTTATTTTGATTTTTGGAACACTGTCATGATATGAGTGAAGAAGTAGTTAGACGAGTCACAAAAGCATAAAATAAGGTATAGTTGAGCTCACGGGGCGAGCATCGATCAAAAGCAAGTGGACGGATCGATAGATTTATATTGTCTGCAATTTTCAGATTTTATTATTTCAACTTGTCCCCAATTTTGAGTGCCACCAGTGTGCCGTTTCTTTCCCACAAACATTGGTCTTAGACCAAGTTTGGGGGAGGGGTAGAATGAGGCGTCTTAGCAGTTATGTTTATTTTGTTGATTTTCGTGCATTCGTATTGCCATTTAGTTGCATCATGTTGGATCGATGTTTTTAATTTCTGCACTTCAGTTTTATTTACCATTTTTACTGTTAGTTTGTTAAGTTAGTTGAGTCAACCTGTAATTTTGTGTTCTTGAAAATTTTTAAATAGTAAAAAAGGGTTGATTGGCAGTAATTGGTCATTAAGGAGTAGAAATTTTAAAAAATAAATTATGACACATATACGAGCACGATAGACACATTTGAGATGGAATCGAGCATGCATGACGAATGATGATCATAGTATCTTGTGAGATTTTGAGCCTTAGATTGAACTCCTATTTTTAGAGTTATAAATTGCTTTATGTTGGATTTAGGGTCGGGGGGTACCTTGATTGCAGCGGAATTGAACCCTGGATCTAATACGAGTCGAACCACGACCTCTCCTCGATGATTGGTACTCTTGGTCGAGCTGGAAATCACAATTGGAAATCCACCACAATTCACAATCCAAGAGCCATCTCCGGCCGCTTGGAAAAAATACTTTTGGGTTTGGAGAAATCACTTTTGGTTTCTCTCTATCTATTTCTCACGTGAGTGAGAAACTGTTCAAACTCTTCAACAACTTAGTGTACCCGATACATTTCATTATATTAGTTGGGGGGGGGGGGGGGGGGAAGTGGGCCTCTAATTATGGGAGATGGGCCTCCCATAATTACCCACTTCCAATAATTGGGTCAGCCTACTTGGACGACCTTGGACCGTGCCCATGACCTGGGTCAAACTAACATTCTCACTCGCCCATGAGGGCTTCATGGTCTTTCCAACTCACTGAGATCATACTAGCTAATGGATCGTATGACCTACGAGTATCTTAAGAGCATATAGCTCTACACTGGTTAAAGTGTACAACAACTTGACATTAAGAATTTGAGGACAACAAACTCGCTACATCCCAAACTCATTACCCAATGCCAAGAATCAATATGCCTCCTTGTCCCTTCAATTTTGAAGGAGCATACCAGATTCACTACTTCGTTTTACATTCACTATTACATTCCTTGAACATAATTGGCGCCAGTGAATCTCTAAACTTTGATGGCAGTAATGATCTTATTTTTTCCTTATACCTCGTAGTCCTTCATCTAGTTGCTTTCCTAGACATGTCTCGCATAGCTGAATAATTTCCTGGTTATTAGGAGCATGCTAAAGTAGCAACACTGAGTTGAAGACTAAAGACACAGAAAAAAGTCTTAAGGACATACTATGTGGTAATCCAAACCTCCGGATCTCACACAATGACATAATAGGGACTCATTTCTCATTATTCATTTTGGTCACAAGCACATGCAGTACGAAACACACATTACAATGTGTCATTTCCCTAAAGGAAGCGTATGTCATTTACTAAACAAATTTTAAAGATCTTGGTCTAGATGCTTTTCAGCTGCTAACCTGAGTTTTCTCCTTAGATGACCTCAAGTTAACTTCTAACTCGAGAAAACTCACATGTGGCTATACGACAAGTTATGATTGGATAACCAAATATCCAATTCTAATCACATGCTACCAAACATCGATATCATCTTAGCATACTGAGACGACAATCATAGAACTAATTGAATGAATTCTATGCTGATCTCATCTGCCATGTCATTCGACATTGGAGGCGATTGCTCGTGTGAGAGAGAGCCAATCAATTCTCAACTTGTCCGACATCCTTTTGAATGAACTTTCAATTTCTAAGTGTACATTAGTATCGTAATCATCTCGCATTATGTGACAATATCCAAGATAAAATCAAGTTGTGATGTACTTGGTTAGTGTTGGAGTCTCTTATAAGCTACGTCCCATCTATGGGCTGTGGGTTGCTAATGCCCCCACTGAACTGCTTATCACTCCAAAATTACTCAACCAAAATATCTTTGCATTGTATATGCAGAAGCTCCAAGCTTTGCTTAGATTGGAGAAATCTATATATTTACATGGTACTCTCATCTTCCAGAGATGATCTTGCCACTTTGCAAGAATAATTACTTAGATACAGTCTCTGATCTGTATCACCGTTTCGAGTATTAGCTATGTATTATTCCAACTGGATCATAGTTCCTCCACTTAGGGGAATGGTACAATGCATCATAGACATCACAAGAACCCTTTCAAGTGTACTCCTACATTTTTACTAGGATTTGATTAATGCTCAATTACTTGATCCATGACATAGCCTACACTAAGGCACACATATTTGCAAGTTATTAGCAGATCTTAGCAGTACTAGATATTGTACGATAGACATTGTAAATTTCTCCATAGAAGTTACTGGGCATATTAAGTAGCTTTAAAATTCTGCCTTTAGCCAATAAGAGTATTAATGGATGTATGGGTGTCCACATGGAATCACTTTAAGACTTTTGCAAGTGATGCTTATACAATCCCAAGTAGTCATCAAGATGATCCCTTGGAACCTTCACTTATCCCATAAGTAATCATATCCATATTCTTCAACTCCGAGTTGTAAGATAACCCAACTTTCAATGGTCATAATACTCAATATCTTTGTTCACTGGCAAAATTCAGATTGCAAGTTTCCTTCTAGTGTTACAAGTCTCAATGGTATCTGCTCATCATAATGATATAACATGATATTAATACTTTCGTAAAATCTCACATACCATTGACTTGAGTACTGTACCAGGCCACAAATTTTATTTTTTTGGCTTTGATCGTAAACCTCCTTGGAAAACCAATTTGTTTATCGGTCAACTTCTCCACTGAGAAATACAGTCACTCAACCACCTCAAAAATTGCAAAAAGTTGTCTAATTAAGCATGAATCATGGTAAAACTCAACATTGGTAGGAAATGTCCTCATGGACAAGCCTTACACTCAAAGTGTAACTTTCCAACCAATTTTAGATCCATACCTTTTACAGTTTTAACAGCCTATTGAGAACCGTTCGTTCACAATCTCTCCGTGTCCAACAGAATATTAACCAGTTCACGGACCTAGTTTCAACTACACCAATTAGACAACTATTCATTTGCTGTCATTCATCCAAGGATGATACAGAGTCCAACTCTTCCTCAAATTCTGGAGATTTCTAGTCAAACATGCCTTGCATTCTCATAGATTCAAGCATGCATTTCTTAGCACTATTCAATTGGAAGATTAAAATAGATCATGTTATCACCAAAAGTTGACCCCCACTGGAATCTTGTTTTAGGATATCCTTTTGAACTACTCATAGTTCAGTTGCATGAAGATCTTCATTTGAACATTTCAAATAAATATCTCCAAAATACCAGGTTTTGTGATTCTACTTCAGTAACAAACTTATTAATTGTTCATCTTTGAACTTATAACCTTTGGACTGACAGAGTATCTCTTAAGGATATCTTTCCTCTATTGAGGTTTTTAGCTTTCCAAACTTAATTGGAAAATGACACTCGCCTGAGCAATTGATCCCTAAGAAATTCAACTGCTCAGGACAATCTATAAGTCCAAAAGTTTACGAGATATTTAAGTTACTAATTCATTGAATACCTTGATACAAGGTATGGGTCGCAATCTATTTTCCAATGAAATAAACTACTTGACTTGCACCCTCATAGACCTAAACATTTCCTTGATACAAGATATGGGTCGCAATCAATGTTCTTTTCCTTTGGAATAAACTACTTGACTTGCACCCTCATGGACCTAAATATTTATCTAGAAACATCTTTCCCCCCTCTTCACCACACAATTTTGTCAAAAAATATGTGTGAAGAAAGGATGATTACTTGATAATTGGCTCTGTTAAACTGATCATAAGATGATCATGAGACTGTTCACACCTGTAATTAGTCTTAGAGCACTCATGTCTTATTCATTTGATCGTTGTCTTAAACACTCCAGTGTCTAGACTTTCAGCGAATCAAATGAATTTGACCAATTCGTGTGAGCAATCCTCATATGTATCGAGAGATTAAGTTTCATGATCAACCATTACATCGTTGAATCACAAAACATCATAATGGATTAATTGCAAAAAGAACAATTATCCTAATTGTCTACAAAAACGTTTCAAGTGTTGATGATGAAGCGAAACAAAAAACCCTCTTTAGGCTTAATAATTCTTGAAAAATTACTGATCGAGTATTTCTCCTTAATTAAAGCATCATGTTATACCTAACATAAACTAGTCTAGTGCGCCTTTGCACTAGTCAGTCCACTTTCAAAAGCATACACATATGTTTATTTCATCCAACAACACGAAACAATCTCGCCTTGTGTATCTACAATATTATCTTGATGTTTATCAACCAATAAATCTCTCATTATCGCAAGTCGTGCCCAGATCTTTAGAAGAACTCCATCTGAAATCAAAATCATCATATTTCAAGATTCTTGAGGATAATAGACAGAAAAACTTTAGATCATCATGAAATTCTGAATTACAAGAGATCGAGCCTAACCATCAACTTCGACATGTTTCAAATCCTATTTGCAGTGGTGAATGCCTAAGTCGTGGCATTAAGGTCCTGTGTTCATCCTTATAATCCTATGAAAATAGACAAATGTCCCCGAAATTCTAGTTCTGACATTCACTGCCTTAAATCTCTTTACTGAAGTAAAAGAATTAATTGACAAGTCTGACACTGTCAAGCATTTGCAATCATTCAAGTTGAGTGTGCACTATTATTTGCTTCTCAAGAAGTGTTCAGGTATCTACTACCACACTAGATGAATAAAGCTACATTATTAACACTCATTGTTAGCTCATTTGGCAGGTGTGTCAAGAACTAAAACTATACTTTGGATTAGCATGATTAAGTGCTTTTCTAATTGGTTTCAGTACATATGTTGAGCCTAAACACACTACATTGCATTTGCTCAAAATTTTGTGTTTCCCAAAAATGACCCATTTGTCTTTACTGGGGGACGTTCTTCTAAAATAAACTATTAGTATCTTTCGCCTTTACCATGTTGCTCTTATATTTAGAATTCAATTCTTAACAGGGAACTTTTAACTGAAAAATTAGCAACATTTAGCCACTTATAATCACTATTATGAGCGGCATCCCTAAAAATCCGAGCCACCCCAATGGGCATGATCAGTTTTTAGATGACCCCACTCAAAGGGAAGATCCTAGACTCTAACTTAAGCCTTAATATATATTATTTATAGAGAAGACTTGGATTATCAACCTTTGACTAGTGACAGTAGAGATACCAAACTTTTACTCTGATATACCCTGATATCTTGAGTTAAAGTATTATTCTCATTAAATGAAAATTACTACCAGGTACAGTGTCTGTTGATCGTCCAAGGTTTCGTCGATAGAGGAATCACCTTTAACTCCATACTACTAGAACCATTTTCGGTTTCTTCTTTATTCCAACACTAACACCCTCCTAGGATTCATATGATTCGTTGAAAGCATTCAAGACCATCTCTAAGTCTAGTACACATGTAATTGTTATGAACTCCTAGTCATAAGCATCTCGTCATCTAGTTATCAGTAAGGACAAGGTTAACTTAGAAGCAACTAGCTAATTGTGTTTTATGCCATGGTCTATATGTAAGGAAGGTGAATGCACATATATGTGCTTAATAGAACTAAATGTACATAAGATTTTGTTATTAGAATTGCCATTATGGTAACTTAATGGAAGGTATGACCTCAAAACTTCACTTTTTCCCAATCATCACCCATATCCAACCGTCGCATTACCACAACTCAACCCTAAAAGGGAAACAAAATCTTCAACTGTTATGGCTGAGAATACAAAGATTCTTCCAATCCATAACCCCCACTCAAGTAACTAATCATGTTCTCAACACGATTTTACTATGTTGATCATACTCCAGTTGTATAGGTAACAAGTTGATCATACATAACGTGGGGTTCAATACACAGTTTGAATGTCAATGATCATAATACATGCACCATCCATATGATTGGGAATTGAGTTTGAAAGCAAATTAATGCTCTTCACTATATCCCATTAATGATAGATGACCTTCTCATTACATGCTTATGAAGCATTTGTAAAGACGCTTGTATCAGTATTATAATAAGGATCATCTTCATCTTATCAGAAAATCTAACATCTATCCGAACGTTGACTTATCCCTGTGATCAGTTTTGATCTAAGCCTAACACTTGGTCCTCTTAAAGGCAAGTTAACCAACTCGATAATTTCGAACTATAGGGATAGAGGTTAAATTAGACATATCCAATCAATAGCCATTGTAAACTTACTCAGAACACTCACTAGGGAACATGGCCAATAATCCTATGTGATCATTGCTCATTTGTTCCTATTGAATGTACTAACAAGTTTAAGGTCAGGTACACACTCCAACGATTTTTCCGAAAAAAAATACTGTGTTGTTCTCACATCCTAACCTAATTTCTAGATTTTGATAAAATTCTGAGATGGATTCAATTTCCAAAATTGGGAATCCATAAAAATAATTGAAATCATAGAAAATAAGGTGTAAAAAAACAACGTTACAGAAGTTTCCAGGCAAAAAATGCTATGAAACATGACCCCTAGTGCATGTTCATAACCAGTACAGGCTCCATCTTGCATCACCACGCTTCTGTTGCATCCATGAAATGTTGACATACTTGCACACACACCTGCACACACGCTTCAAGCCCACACACGTACACATACGAACAAAACACATGCCTCACGTGCACGTATGCATAAAAATATGAACTTACGAACAAACAGGAAGTCCAGTGTGGTGTCGTTACGCGTTATCGCCGGAAAATTTTTCAGCGAAGGCGCTGCGACGATGGAGTGGTGGTCGGCAACGGCGGAGCAGCGGCAGTCTGGTGGCCACTCGGCAGCGGAGCTACGACGGCCGGTGACCAGTTCGTGGCGGTGAGCCGCGTTGAACCAGTGGCTGTCCGGTCGACTTGGTGGCGGCCTCGTAACTGAACCTGCTCGGTCCACTCGACTGACGTGGCACATTTTCCCCATGTCAGCCCATCGTTGGCTGCTGCTATTTGGCTTGGCGCCATGTGTCTGACAACGTGGCCGTTGATGCGGCGTCAATCTTGCACACGTGGTGCGATGTGATTCGTCCACGTGTGCTGACATGGTCCTGCGTGTCGGTTGATGCGAATGCTGATTGTGTTATGACCTGGCACACGTGGCACAATTTCATTCGTCCATGTCTGCTGACTAGGCACTGGTATGTCATCCCTTTGATCAAACGAGGCTCACTCTCACTGACCGGAGAGTGGCCTACAAGCACCGCCTTCCCGGCCTTTCCAGACGGCGGTGCTCCAACTACCCCCCTCCTATTCTCGACCATTCCGAGTTCAATGGTGCAATCGGTTTCTCGATCCAACAATCCTAACTATGTGTTTAGATCAGAGAATGTGTTCTTGGAGAGTGAAGAACCTTGTTCTTCATGTTCTTCATCACGAACATCACAAGAACACCTTTGATCCGATTTCATTATTCTAAGCACATTATATATCTCAAGACAAGTCCGATTAACACATATCATATATCAAATCGACGCACATTTGATAAAATGCGCATACACACCACATACATGAACATGTTCACATTTCCGAAAAAAATTCAGAAAAACATCATATCAATAGCATGCCAAATTTCGACAATTAAAATGACAAAAATGAACAGATTGGGACAACATGTTTTTCAATTATAATCAATTAACATTGAAAATCATTGAGAGCCTATAAGGACCGAATTCTAACCTTTTGGCGCTAATACCAATGTTGGATTTAGGGTCATGGTACCTTGATTGAAGCAGAATTGATCCCGAATCGTATACAGGCTAAACCACGATCTCTCCTCGATGATTCATACTCTTGGTCGGGTTGGAAATCATAATTGAAAATCCACCACGATTCACAATCCAAGAGCCATTTCCAGCGGCTTGGAAAAAATACTTTTGGGTTTGAAGAAATCACTTTTGGTTTCTCTCTATCTGTTTCTCACGTGAGTGAGAAATTGTTCTCACTCTTCTACAACTTAGTGTACCCGGTACACTTCATTATATTAGTAAGGGGGAGAAGTGGACCTCTAATTATTGGAGATGGGCCTCCCATAATTATCCACTTCCAATAATTAGGCCAACCCACTTGGGCGACCTTAGACTGGGCCCAATGGTCCGGGTGGACCGGGCCCATGACCCGGGTGAAACTAACATTTTTCTTTCGGTGTGATTTGTTAGTCATCATGCATGAATATCTCTGGAACTTGCCTTGCATCGGTTTAAGAGTTTTCAAGTACATGTTGTGGATCTAGAAAATGATTTTAGACATTCTTTGTTGTTGAGCCTAGCTTTTTAGTGATAATTTTTTTTTTTTTCACCAAATTTTGAAAAAAATATTCCCTAGTCAGTCACTTTGAGTCATAAGCCTTATTTTTCATAGACAAAATATTACAACCTTTAATCTGTTCACTTAGCATTTGACCTTTAAATTAGACTAATTGAGTATAAGGGAGGAGGATTGGAAGGTGGAATGGGATGAAAGCAAGAATTTAAAGTGGAATGGGTAGTTAGCATGATTTGGTGGAAGATATTGAGTTGTGATAGGTGAAAGAGAAAAAATTAGCCCCTACTATTTTTGCTGTTATTGTTTTTTGTTTTTGGTTTATTAAAAAAAGAGAAGAAAGAAAAAAAATAAAAAAAAAAAGTGAAAAAGAAAAAGAAATAGAACGTTGTATATACGTATTAGTTCAATTTTGTTGTTTAGGAGGGGTTAAATATGAGAAGGTGTTTAAAAGAAATAGAACGTTGTATATATGCATTGAAAGTAATTAGTTGTTGAAGCAATATAAAAGTGCTTTTGTGGGGGTGAAGAACCATAATTTTATGGTTTTCTGAGATTGAAGAGTGAGGATTGAGTGAATGTTGTTTGAGAGGTAGTCGGGTCAGGAATAACTTGATTAGTCCAAAAATAAGTCTCTTTTGTCCAAATTTGTCCCATATTACCTTAAGCCTACATTACGACCAAAACAAAGACCTTTCCGATTCTTTGTTCACACGTGTCGAGTATGATACATAAGTTAAAAAATAGGCAAGCATATGGTAGACTGTGCATGTGATTCAACTTGAGCGTAAAAACGTCTCATATTATACAAGTGAGAGATGAGAAATATACTAATTCGTTGAGGATCATCAACTTGAAGTGCTATGTTTTGGAAGTAGTTGATATGTGTCATGTCGAATATGCTCAATTGTTTATGTTGTCTATTTTTGAAAATATTCAAAGGCTAGAGTTGTCGCCGTAAATTGCCCTAATGCTTGAAGTTCTTGTGCTGTATTTGTTTTTGTTGTTCGGGGATGAACAACAATTTAAGTTTGGGAAAATTTAATACACGTCGTGTATGGATACATTTAGATCGATTTAGAAGAGGATTTGATAGCATTTGTATGCATAATTGGTCGATTTGTGCTTTTATTCGTTATATTTTGTCGGATGACGTGTTTGTGCTTGTTTTAAGATTATTTAGGTGATTTTATGCCATAAAGTCCATTTGCATGAAGTTTGGAGAAGAAACGAATAACGATAGTAGGAAGAAAAGAAGAATTTGGTCCAGAGCATATAACTCGGTCAAGTCTAAATTTGCACTCGGTCGAGTCAGAGTTCAAATTATGAAAGAATGTGGTCCAGCAAAAATAACTCGGTCGAGTTCTGGTGACTCGGTCGAGGTAGAGAGGTGAATCGGTCGAGTCAGGCAAGGCGGTTTACGCATTTTGCACGTGTTTTGGCCTATTTTGGGCCTGTTTTAACTCCAGTCCATTCCAAACTTATAAATATGGGTCCCAAGTCAAAGAATAACACACTTTTAATCATTGGAGAAGCATCAAAAGCTTGGATTGACGAGCAAGAATGCAGGAAACGACGATCGAGATCAAGGTTCCAGGTTTTCGTTATCTCTTATTTTATTTTTGATTTTACAACAATGTTTGTCTATGAATCTTGTTGATTTATATCTCTAGTCATGAGTAGCTAAATTCTTTGTGTTCTAGGGCTAGAAAGTAGATTACGTTATCGACTATGTTTTGATTTAATCGTTTAAACTCTCGACTCCGTTTTGTCTTTTATCTACATGTCTATTTTATTCACATGATTGTATCAACTTGATCACTTGATATTTAAATACAAGTTTAACAATTTGGCGTCTGAGAGGAAAATTTTGTTAAGATACTTACGACATATAGCGTAGATACCAATAAACGTCCGAGAGGAGTGAAGTGTTTATGTTGGCACTAGTTAAGGGTCTTTAGGGAGTCGTTAGGAGATAATTAGCCCGAGGGGGTAATTTTTCTTAATCGATCTACACGTTAGAATCGTCTAAGAGGAGCGCTAATCAATATTCGTGTCACCTAAGAAACGATAGTATCAGTTTAAAAGTCTAGAATTTAGGTTAATCAAACATAGAAGATTGTAATTGAAACTGAAACCCTAGGATACGTTTTAATTTTATATGAATCTTCTTTTGTTATTGCTTCCTTGTTAATCAAGCGTCTAATTAGTTTAATTACTTATGTTTTTGCAATTTATTTTAGATAAAACAACCACATCCTTTTATTCGAGAGTCTAGATAGAGTAGAATTATTAAAATTAAGGTATTAAACTGAATGTAGGACACAATCTCTATGGCATTGAGTTTTTGTGCCACTAGCTACACTAGCGACGTCCACTTGAAGTTTACTAGGTTAGAAAATAGTGCATCAACAATACAAAAAAAAAAAAAAAAAAAAACAAAAAAAAAAAACATGCATCATCATCCTGGCGACGACCCGCACTGAGCATACATTGGATCCAATGGAACATGAGGATAGTACAAGTTATAAGGCAAATCAATAAAATTAGACAAGGCCTGCCACAATAATTTTTTTACATAAGAAGAGAGACAAAGGCCACTAAAATTTCCACCAATCTCGGTTACTTAAGGCTGATGAGTAGGTGGTAGAGAGCAACCGACATCTAACCTATATGCACTTTTAACCGGAAAAACGCCATTCTTCCCAAACTTCCAATATCGTCGATCAGTAGAGCTAACAGACTGTACTTCATAAGATAGAAAACCAAGCCAGAGACTCTGTTCATCCCAATTCCGTCCTTGAGTAATAAAGCTGGACATAAATATCTTATAATTAGAATTAGTGTGCCTTTTTAAATGCAACAAATTTTACTAATTGTTTTTCTTTTCTTTCTCTTTTTTTTTTTTTTGAATCTTATATTAACTGGAAACATATGAAGATAAGAGATATTAAACTTACAATCATGGAAAGTGAAGTTAATGATTGAAAAATACAATGAAACAACACACATAAGTAGTGGCAAGTCATGTTATGTTATTAGACGACTTTACTTTCGTAGAAGTAGATAGATGTGTACGCAAAACGCAAAATTTATTGATGATCAAATGTGTGGCTGTATGCTTATAAGGGGGGACAGATCCAGATTTTAGCAACACGAGTATGGTAGAAAACTAATAGAATATATAATATTACTCCTAAGTGAAGTGCTACGTGTGAAAATTCACAATTTTAAAAAGGTTTATACATTTATTTAGTAGATTTCACCTATAAGTGAGAATTCACAATGTTAAAAGGTTATACTTTTATTTAGTAGATAGATCAAAATAAAAGTTTCACTCTTGTCAATAAGGAATTTTTCTCTTAAAGACAGATGGAGCAATTTTTTAATCGAGCAATTAGCCTTTTAAGGTCACGTTTAATAAAATACTTTTGTTAAAAATGATGAAAAAGAATACACAGAATGTACTTTAGTGAAATAAATAGCCCATCAGGAAAGGCCCAATAAATTCGTTCTCATTCTTTGGAAAAGGTTGTAGCCCAACCCACTTCCGAAAATTCAAGCCCACTCTAATTATCTGGCTATTCGAGTCAACTCGTCCTGCTCCTGCCGGACCGATTGTGGCCCTGCTCAACAGAACAAACACAAAACCCCTTCCATTCGACTCTGCAAATCCAAAACAGACAGAAGCTTAACAAATCATTAAGAAAGACGGAAATGGCGATACCTGGGAGATCCCTTCTCCTTTTCAGCGTCGTGCTCTTCCTCAGCTTACTAGGCTCTCAGGTTCTTCTTCACCTACTTGCTTTTAAATTTTTTCCTTCGGTACTTTTTCTGTCATTATCACACCGAAGATCCACGAAAATTGATTAGATTTGATGTATCAATATTTAAATTTTCGGGGACAGAATCAATTGATTTGCTGATCTGCTAATGATTTATGTTTAGAGGCATGTCGGATCGTATTTATGTCCGATGACTGTAGAATCTGTAGATCCTCAGTGGTAAAAAAGAAAACTAAAAAGTATTTTTTTCCAACAGCATCTCTCGTTCAGCTGTAGTTTCTTAAATTTATATTTATATTGTAACTGATGAAAGGAATATTCATGGTTTTTTCCCTCCTGCAGGCGAAGAAATCTAAGGAAGATTTAAAGGAAGTGACTCATAAAGTTTATTTCGATATCGAGATTGATGGGAAACCTGCTGGTATGTCCAAATTCTCCAATGAGCTGTTTTGCTAGCAAAATAGAGTTAATCCATTGTGATTAAGGTTTCGATTAAATTCTTTTTCTGTTGTACATTCTGGTTTAATCCATTTAAGTGTTCACTTTATGTTAGTAATATTTTACATTGAGAAATTTGATGTTATGTCTGTACAATTTGTGAGTTCGTTAAATCAGGAAAGTACTCATGTGCTACCGTGAGATCATTGTGATATGGCCACTGCTAATGTATGACCTCAATATTTCTGATTATCAATATTTGGAATGAATAGAGTGAACTACTAATGCATATATGTGACACATCGGCGGTAGACAGATTAAGATGTGCTAATGGTGCGCAAATGAGTTGCCTTCTGTTAATACAGTACTAGTATTGATTTACTTGTTGGAGGTTACACATTTTACCAAAGGTAGGTACCTTTGGTAAAACAGCTGTTGTAAGATTCGGATCTGTGTCACATATTGCCAATAAAGTTCTTGTTCCCAATATTTTAGTTTGAGCATCCAACTTGACAAGGATGTAGATGTCACACTTATAAAATGAGAAACACAGAAATGGATGTGGAAGACATACTTCTTGTTTTTGTGGTGTTTGAAGGAGCTTTTTGTTTCATCCTATCTCGTTTTTGTGTGGTATTAATATTAAATGTTTCATATTGTAATTGTTGGAAAACATAACTGCACTCCTGATTATATAACGAGTAGATCAGATGACACAGATACTTCTTGTGATATTTTTTTAATACAAGGCGCAACTTTTTCCTTGTTTTGCTTCATCCTAATCTATGATGCATCCTTTTTTCAGGGCGCATTACTATGGGTCTATTTGGCAAAACTGTTCCTAAGACAGCAGGTATAGTGGCATTATTGGATCAACATTGCTGTGTTCCTTGGTATTGCTTACTGATTTATTTTTCCACTTTTTATTAATTGCAGAAAATTTCAGAGCCTTATGCACAGGTATAATGATCTTATTTTCCTTGTGTATCTTAGTCTACCATTCTGATCTCTTAGAATAGATGTTTTTACAAGGCCAGTTGAGCTATATGAAGTAAATTTACTTGATTTGATATGTTACGTATCTTATGGCTGTCAACCAATTTTACAATCTTACATTTAGTTGATTTTTGATATCTGAAAGGATATGGCATATTTTAATAGAGGATCTAAATTACTATGATGAAAACCACTATTTTCTTAGTAATAATTGACTACCTTGTCACCTGTCATTTTGTGCACATCGATGTACGGTACCTGGACTAATGTCTCCATTTATTCAGGGGAGAAAGGTATTGGTAAACATGGAAAGCCTCTGCATTACAAGGGAAGCGCTTTCCATAGAATTATACCTAGCTTCATGATTCAAGGAGGTGACTTCACTCTTGGTGATGGAAGAGGCGGGGAATCAATTTATGGGGAGAAGTTTGCTGATGAAAACTTTAAGATCAAGCACACCGGACCTGGTAACAATACCACTTTATTCAAGGAACACCCTCCCCCTCCCAACCCAAAAAGAAAAAGAAAAGAATGAAGATTAAGAATAATGAAACATTCAGACTTCGTTAACTTCGATTCAAAGTTTTACTGCATAGTCTAAACTATATGGCATTCTTTTGGTAACTCAATACTGATTGGTGCATCTTCCAGGGTTTCTATCGATGGCAAATGCTGGGCCTGACACCAATGGCTCCCAGTTTTTCATTACAACCGTGACAACAAGCTGGTAGCTACTAGTTCTTTCTTTATGTGCCAAATAATCTATTCTACCTCTAACGTTAGGAAAATTACAAAGAAAAGGCCTATTATTTCTTAGCTGTATTATGTTTTGAACTTACAAATACCCCCTTGGGGTTAGTGTTTTTTCTTACGTAAAGCCTCAGCAGGTGTGCTTTGCGAAGGGTACAAATGTCAAGGGTGGTACTTGTTAGGTTGTACTCCGTCCGTTTAAAAAATAGTGTCACATTAGGCAATAAGAAACTTTAAAAAAAAAGCGTCATTATAGCAAAAAAAACCACAATTCTTCCGATTTTACCCTAATCAACCTATTTAATTTAGTTGACTATAGTTATTTATTCCATGGAATATATCTCATTATAGCAAAAAAAACCACAATTCTTCCGATTTTACCCTAATCAACCTATTTAATTTAGTTGACTATAGTTATTTATTCCATGGAATATATCTCAATTAAATGGCTTGTGCAGGGATATATTTGTCATTTTTACCCATCATTTATTTTTCCAAAAAAAGCTAAAGTGACTTCTTTTGAAACGAAGGGAGTATTTATAACCAGGCTAAACCGGAGGGTAGTTTTTTGTAATTTTCCTTACCTATAATTAACTTCAGATCCCCATTTGGACCTAGTAACTGAACATCATGTGTTTTCATGCTCAACTTTAACAACTATATTATTGTTTTCCTTCTACTATTCTATCCCAAATTCTGACCAAATCTATCAATGCCTAAATCTATCAATGCCTAGGTTGGATGGTCGCCATGTTGTGTTTGGGAAGGTGCTGTCTGGGATGGACGTGGTGTACAAGGTCGAAGCTGAAGGTAAGCAGAGTGGAACACCAAAAAGCAAAGTCGTGATTGCGGACAGTGGTGAGCTTCCTGTGTAACTTGGCTCTTTTGTAGACACTCGCAGAATGTCTGCCTGCTTGCATTGACTCAAAACACTCGATAGAAGATAAACTTTCGCCATCTAATCGCTTTCCTAATGAGCATGAATGAACAGTGAGTTGTGTGGCAAAGTTGATGACCATTCTCTTCTTTACATATGTTTTCACGTGTTTGAATTTTTCTAAAACAGGTTATCAGATGACATCCGAATAGTAGGATTCTCCAAGGGTAGAGTCGCAGTTCTTAAATACATGATATTATAACATGAATGCAACACTCTAAACTTATAATACTGGATATAGACATAGATGCAAGTGCTGAAGATTTGATTATCTGGGTTTGAGTTTATATTGAGGTAGTTAAAATTTTAGAATTTGAAACGAATAAATTTAATAAGTCCATCTAGATTAGAGTGGATTTATAAAAAATCACACCAAAGAAAATTCAAAATGAGGCGGCAGAGTTTGAACTATCCCATATGAACTTACTGTTTTGGATCTATCTTTGATTTTCCAGCAAGTTTCTAGCATCTATATTTAGCAGGAAGTCAAGTTCATAAAAACAATTTAAATCTTTGAATTGAAAAATGAAAAGGAAAAAGAATCTGCAACATTTGCATAATAAATCATCTTTCCGACTAAAATAATTGTCTGTTTTGTGTGTAACATAGTTGTTGGATTGATATCATGTAACCATGTTTGATATGTGCTATCTTCTCCTGAGAACAAAGTTTTTAAGTGACATACTGACATGTGACAGACCGTCTATGAGTGACGTGTTGACCATCGGTGGAGTACACATGCCACAAGACTATAAATACTCCGAAAATCTTAGGAAACTTAGGCAATGTTTGGTTGGGTTGGCCCAACCTCTCATCAGTTGGGCCAACCCAACCTCATGTTTCTTTGGGCTGGTTTGGTCAAGCCGGGGTATTAGGGTTTGGGGGGGACATAAAGGCATTCCCCCCTCACCAATCCTAACAATACTTTAATCATTCTCACAGACTTGATTTGCTAAGCCTATCACTATTCCCAATATATTGGCCTGATTTAAACGTTGGAGGGTCTCAGCTAGAGGCCAACCTAGCAAGCCTAGCGACCTGTTTTGTAGGTTAGATCAAACCTCGTTGATTAAGCATCAGACTTATGGTGTGGAGCAAATCACAAATAATTGACCTAAATTTCGAAGGTTGAATCAAGTTGCATCAGTTTTGTTGTAGACAAAGATCTAATTAAGTTTATATTTAGTTAGTGTAGGGGAATTTATCCAAAATGGTAGAAAAAATGCAGACTAATTTTTCTCTCCCTCCCTTTCTCGTACTCTTTCTCTTCCTCTCCCTCTCTCCTTCTCTCTCTCTCCCCTCACTCTCCCTCTCTCTTCTCTCCTCCCTCCCCTCTCCTCCCTCTTTCTCGCTCTCGCTCCCTCCCTCTCCCTCCCTCTCCCTCTCCCTCTCCCTCTCCTTCCTCTCTCGTTGTCTCGCTCTCTCCCTCTCCCTCTCTAATAATACAAATGGCTTTGATAACGAATTAGTAGGCATAAAAGTAATTTAGTTATGGATACAAGAGTGAAAATGAGTGTTAAACACTCTTTCCGTAAGACAGAATTATCCCGCCTTCAGTGTTTGCGGTTCTACGACAATCATCTCTAATGATACAACTACTAATTCTTGCGACCACATCACAACAATGACAAGAACACGGCGAATCAAATAATATCTCAAACTCTGATTTATGAACAAAAGGAATAAGAATGAACAAATTTCTGGATATAAGCTTGGTACGGAAAGTGAAATGAGAATGTCTATTGTTCCTAAAAAAGTGTATTTATAGACTTTTATATGTCATTTCGTGAACGCTTGCATTTTTTTGACATGATCATTCACAACTCTTGGACCGTACCTTTTGACCAATGATTACGATCTTATGGTATGATTGCATTATTGAACGAACGAATACATCCTTTTGTTCGCACATATTCCATTTGAATTACGTAACTTATAACAAACGTCTTTTCATATAATAGACACTTCTCCATTGTCACCCAAACTTTATAACAGGATTAACTATGTGGTCTCATTTGCATCAAGTGCACAATAAGACTTATTGTACAACCCACTCACTTACATGGCACATTAGTAAAAAAAGGGGCCCATAAGGTAAAAAATACAATGGACAGTAAAAACACTACCTACGTTATCCCTCAACTCGCGATTCTCCTCGTCACTCTCTCTCTCTCTCTCAGCTTGCCATTCTCCCTGCTTCCCTTAGTTCCCCTTGCTCCCTTAGTTCACACACAGTTTGCTTTCATCTGCGAAGATCACAAAATCGGGGGGAAGCTCAGTAAATTGCGAAAAAAAAATCGCAACTCTCATAATCGGGAAATTAAAAAAAAAAACATGTATGGAGTTTCATATACTCTTGTTTATTTCGAGTTTCCAATGGGTTACAAATTCATGTTTGAGGTAGGTTTAGAAAGATTGCAAATAAGTTTGATAGGCATGGTGCTTTATGTATTAAAGCTTAAAGAAGATGTGACATAATTTTTTTTTTTTTTTTTTTTCATATGTTCATTAATATCTACATATAGAAGAGAAGTCAGGAAATTAAAAAAATTATGGATATTGAAGTATATAATCATAGAGTGGTGTAAGAAAATCATTAAGTTAACATTTTACAATGATGTTCAATATATAAAGATAAATGATAAATATATAATTAAAACTTGTTTTAATATGTTCAACTTCAGATGGAATCATAATGGAAACTAAGCATGAAAGTGAAACTTTGAGTTCAATATAAATATATACCAGATTGAGCTTAGATGATGATGAGTTGAACAACAACAATGAAGGTAAAAATGAACAACTTCATATAACTTACTGTTTGGTAGATATAATATAGTTTATTCAGTAAAATAGTATAGTTTCAGCCGCATGACAATATAGTTTATCTAGTGACTGTTTTCTGATTTTTAACAAACCTTCAAAATGAATCAATAGATATTGAAATAGATAATGATGAAGTGGGGGTAAGAAAATCATCAAGGTAACATCTTACAATGATGTTCAATATATAAATATAAATGATAATATACAATTTAAACTTGTTTTAATATGTTCAGTTTCTGATGAAATCATTATTGAAAATGAGCATGAAACTGAAACTTTGATTTCAGTATAAATATGTACCAGATTGAACTTAGATGATGAGTTGAACAATAACAATGAAGGTAAAAAGGAAAAGCTTCATATTACTTTTTGTTTGGTAGATATTATAGTTTATTCAGTAAAATAGTATAGTTGCAGTCGCATGACAATACAGTTTATCTGGTGACCGTTTTCTTAATTTTTGGTAGAACGGCACAATGAATTAATAGATATTAAAATATATAACGATAAAGTGGGGTGAGAAAATCATCAAGGTAACATTTTAGTTTGATGTTTAATATATAAATATAAATGATAAATAGTTAATTGAAACTTGTTTTAATATGTTTAGTTTCTGATGGAATCATAATCGAAATGAGCATGAAAACTTTGAGTTCAATACAAATATGTACAAGATTGAGCTTAGATGATACGTAGAATAACGAAAATGGAGGTAAAAAGGAAAAACTTCATATACCTTATTGTTTGGTAGATGTAATATAGTTTATTCAGTAAAATAGTATAGTTTCATTCGCATGACATTATAGTTTATCTGGTGGCTGTTCATGATTTTCTGACAGAACTTCAAAATGAATCAATAGATATTGAAGTATATAATGAAAGTAAGCAATAAAATTATCAAGGTAACATTTTACAATGATGTTCAATATATAAATATAAATGATACATATATAATTAAACCTTGTTTTAATATGTTCAGTTTCAGACGGAATCATAATGGAAAATGAGCATGAAAGTGAAACTTTGAGTTCAGTACAAATATGTACCACATTGAGCTTAGATAATAAGCTGAACAACAATGACAGTAAAAAGGAAAAGCTTCGTATAACTTATAGTTTGGTAGATATAGTATACTTTATTCAGCAAAATAGTATAGTTTATGTCGCACAACAATATACCTTATCTGCTCACTGTTTTCGATTTTGGTGAACTTCCAAATGAGTCAATAGATATATTTGGTTCACTACTTGGATTGAAATGAAGCACAATTGCTGAAATGCATGATTTATACTGCAAGCATGCTCTTTGTTTGAGTTTTAGTGTTCGGAAGTCAATGAATAGATTCTCAACAAAAGCATAATTCCGGAGGAAACTATTTGTTTATTTTAATGCTAGACAAAAAACAAAATTCAAATGAATCAACAAAAAAGAGGAGAATGAAACCAATTACAAGAACAAATTGTGAGACCTCAATGAGAGTTACAAAGAATACAGAGAAACTAAGTTGTGAAACATAATTTGTTTCACAATGATGAATTGACTAGGCCATAATAGAACCATTTACACTGCTCAGAAAGACAAATCACGGATGAAAAGGAGGAAACAATAGTAAGTATGGTTGATTCTGGAATAAACCAATGGATTCTTATAGATACAAGATATATGAAGCTGGGGTGAAGAGAATGTTGGGCACACTATGAAACATCACTTGAGTTTCATAAACCATATGAAAATGGAAGCAATTGAATAAGGAGATGAAGAATCAATAATAAACATTATACAAGACGAAAATGAAGAAGATAATATTTTTTCTACAAAGCGAAAATGAAGGTCGCCACATTTATATAATATTTTTTGGAGAGACTCAATGATGATGAAAGACTTTGATGTGTATGGTGATGTTCTTGTATTTGACACAATATATAGAATAAACAAGTACAATTTGATTTGTACTCCTTTCATTGGAATAAACAATCATTGGACAAAATGTCATGATTGGATGCGTCTTCCTAGTAGATGAGAAAGTAGAGTCATTTGAATGTCTTTTCATAGCATTCAAAAAATCAATGAGGGGGAAAATCTCCCATAACAATAAATTGATAAACTAATATTGTTTCATTTTTCATAGTATACTATAGGGTTTATAGACATATACTATATCTATTGTATATATAATATTTATAGAATCTGTTTCAGCACACCTAATATCCAAATTGTAGATTTTCATGTTTAAACACACACACATATAACTTATGAATATTGTATCTTTAGTGTACTTATACTTCTAAATTTTAAGTGCAGGTTTTCCCTAATACAAGACATCTCCTTTGTTAATGGAATCGTCACCAAAATGCAATAACAAGATTTGCAAGTTTGAAAAGTAACAACACTTTCAATGATGAATTCACAAAGTGTTTGTCAGGGTGTGCTAATGAAATTGAATTTCAAAATTGTTGGAGCAATATTATATCAGCATACGGGCTTGAACAAAATGAGTAGTTTGCAAGATTATACAGTCTAAAGGACAAATAGTGCATTGCATTGAGCAAGAATTTCTTTTCTACTAGGCTACGATAATCTCAAAGAAGTGAAAGTACAAACAGAGTAATCTCTTTCAATGCGTAGAAGACAACAAGCTTGACTTATTTCTATGGTATCTTATAAGAAATAGTAAAGCGTTAGCGAAGAACTAAAAACTTGATGAGTTCACGTGCTCAAGAGCAAAGCCCGATCCAAATCTGCAAGTGACAGAGATCATAAAATAAGTTTCGGAGGAATATGCTACAAAAATTTCAATTTTTTTGAAGAGTAAATTCAGAAATGCGTATCTCAATTCTCATTGGATGTCAAACAATACCATAATTCATGATGTCAAGTATAACTGAAAGTACATGAAGCACAATATAACAAGACATAAACATGAATATGATTTCATGCACTTGCAAGAAATTTGAGGAGTATGGAATTCTATGTTACCATTGTTTGAGAGTATTGTAGATAAATTATGTGCAAAGCATTCCGAGAATTACATAAAAAAATAGATGGACAAAAATGACTATATTAGAAGTTTGAGAGAAATTTAGCAGGTCAAATACAGAAATAGAAAGTAATTAAGTCAACATTCAATGGAGGCATCAACTGGTACGTAACTACTATAACTTGATATTAAAAAGCCAACAACATGAAGAAACAAGAAGAATCATGGAAGAAGAATATGTAAGAGATAACAAAGTTGTTGATTCTTTCTTAAAAACTTTAGAGCCAGTTGTTCCCGTCGAGTCACATAACACCGTTCTTAATCAATTCAATCAATTACAAAAGGGAGAAAGACACAAAGAGCAATATCTCAACTTGAAAAGCGAAGGAAGAAGAGATGAAAAGAAGCAATTCAAACCAATAACAATGAATTTGGTTCAAAACCACCAAATGCCCGAATAATTTATTATTATGTACTAAATATATCTTTTTATGAATATTTCTGTTCAATTTATAACATTCTTATTCAGTTTAAAAGAACATTATTCTTTATAATTGAGCAGGATTACTGTTACAGATAAAGAGTATAGATTGTGCTAGAAAAAAGTATATATTGACTCTCAAAATAATATATATAGTATAATTTCACTACTTAGACAATATTTTTTATCCACGTACTCAATAGGTTTAACAGATACACAATATTAACTGCAATTTTGTTTTATGAAATCATATAATATTTAAATTTCAGCAAACATAAAATTCAAGTTTGGATGTATATATCCTTTTCACAATGAAGTATACGTAATATTATTTTATAGTGCACCTTTACTAAATAAGCAAATTCATCATAATGACTATAAATATTATAACAACTAATACCCAACAATATAAGTTTAGTACTACAAAAGTATAATTTAACGGTAACACATTACTGTTCACGTGTTCTATTACTAACATGTCTAACAGTACAAACAATTTTGTTTGAAATAGTATTAGTTCCAAAATAATTTTTCAAGAAATAGTATATAATTTCTTGTCCAATAGTATAAGAAAATGGAAAACGTATCATTTTCACTAAATAAAAAACAAACTACATATATTATTTGGAGATTATTTTTTATTATCAACAGAATGTATCATTCTACAATTAACTATAACTTCAAAATATAAGTGCTATTGTTGAACAATATCAGTACAATTGTTCAACAGTATAACAATTAATGCATAAAAGTATAAATTTACTTATAAAACAATAACATTCATATGTTACTAATATGTAATCAATAAAAAAAATATATGTTCACCAAAAACATTTTCCCCATCACTTCCCATAACTTTCCATCACAAAAACAAAATACATGTACATTGAAATTGCTATTTATTTTTCACATCACTTCTCATCACCCCACAATTTTTTTTTTCCTTTAGGAGCCTTCTTCTGCTGCTTTCGAAGATAACTTTTTCTGCAGCAGCTTTATCTCTTTCAGAAGCAACCTATCTCTTTTCTTCTGCGATTCTCATTCAACAACGGTTTATCCTTGTTGAAAATGTTTACTGATTGAAGAACATCATGCCTGATACACGTTGTGTATGCATGCATTTAGGTCAATTTAAGTACTTATTCTATAATATTTGCATGCATAAATGGTCGAGAATTGCTAATATTTGATATATTGGGCCATTTGACGTGTATTGACTTGTTCTGTAGAATTTTAATGCTTTTCAGGCTAAAAAAAGATTTTACAAAGGCTACATGAAGAAACAAGTCAAGAAGGAACGAAAAGGGCCACATTGGGCCAAAAACTTAAGCACAGCCCATCAATGAACCAAAGCAACCGCGCCAAGATTGGACGCGGCAACGTTAAAAAATCAAGTTGTAAAGAGCACTTTTTGATTCGGCACGGCCGCGCCAAAAGGAGCCTTAGTAACGTGTTTAAAACTAGCAATCCCAACGCGATCGCGTCGCTTATCGCGCTGTCGTGCCAAAAAGAGTCTCCAAGTCCAAATCCATTTTTAAATAGGATTTTGATCCTATTCTCTTGGTATTTCAACCCCAACTTATAAAAAGAGGCCCAAGCTCTAGATTTTAAGGACCATCTCATAATTTTACAAACTTTTAAGTACGAGGTTCGGGAGCGAGACTCGACGAGCAAGACATGACGAAGATCGAAGAGCTGACCGTTCGAGCTTATTTATTTCCTTTCTAGTTTTGATTCATTACAATGTTTTCCTTGGATTATTGTTTTGGTTTGATAGTAGGCATGCGTAGCTAAATTACTCGTGTCCTAGGGTTAGAAAGTAGGGATTTACAATTATGTTTGATTTTATCATTTAAGTTATAAACTCCGATTTTTAGAATCTATCTATATGTTTATTATTTTATGATTGAGCATAACCTGATCAATTAGGCTTAGTCTAATCATTTAACAATTCCGCTTCGGGAATAGGGAATTGTTAACAGACGTATGACGTATAGCATAGTTGTCTATGACTGCGTAGGCAAAGGTAAAGGACTTTTGGGAGTTGTTAGGATTAATTGACTCGGGAGAGTAATTATTTTAATGAATCTACGACTTAGTCACTTCGAGAGAAGGGCTAGGTTAATTAAGTATCGTCTAATAGATATTAAAACTAGTTTAAAGGTTTATAATTTAGAGATTAATAATTCATTAGCGCAATTCCTAAAATAAACACCTTAGGATACATTCTCTTTGATTGGAAAATCAACTTTTTATAATTAATTCATTTAATAGGAATATATGTGATATATTTTAGTAATAAACAATCCTTCTCAATTCCTGTGTCTAGTTAGGATAATCCTAGATAATTCGGGTATCAAACTACCTAAACTCATACCCTGTGGATCGACCTTGACTTCCAGTATATACACCGACACTCGTACACTTACGGTAATTAAGGCTTAGGATTAGAGTCTGTCAAGTTTTTGGCGCCGTTATTAGGGAATAGGTTTGACGCCTTAGTTTTTATCCTGAGTAATAGGAGGACACTAGACTAGATTTTATTTTATTGCAATTTAATTTTTATAATTTAATTTCATTTTATTTATTTTTGTGTTACGTGGTATTCTTTTTGTTGGTGTTTTCAGGTTTTCGCATGCAAACTAGATCAAAAGGGAAAGAACAACTTGTTCCTTTCAAACCTGAGATTGAGGCAACTGCCGGAGGATACCGAACGAGAAGAAATCCCACATTCAAGATGGAGAACACTCCACAAAATTAGAATCAAGAGGATGTGCTGAATCGAATATTAGACGCCTGGGCCCATTTAGACGATAGGGTAACTAATTAGCAGTAGCAACAACCACAACCACAACAGCAGCAACTGCCAGTTCAACAGAGACAAGCTCAGATTGTACTAGATGACGTAGACGAGGACATCACACTCATAAGTGATTGTCTTTGTCCCATGCCAAATCAGCTGGTTGGAGGAGTGCAACCACCGCCATAAATGCCAATAACTTCGTGTTGAAGCTAGCGCTGATAAATATTGTGCAGCAGAACCAGTTTGGTGGTAGTGCGCTAGAAGATCCGAATGTGCATCTGAATAAGTTCCGTAGGTTGGCTGAAATAATCAAGATGAATCATGTACCACACGAGCAAGTAAAAATGAGGTTGTTCCCGTTCTCACTAATAGATAAAGCACTCCAATAGTATAATTCGCTAGATTATGTCACAGAATGGAAGGACTTGAGCACAAGATTTCTTTTGAAGTACTTTCCATCGAGCAAAATGCTAGATCTACAGAATAAGATAAATTAGTTCAAGCAATTGGATCAAGAACCATTCGGTGAAGCTTGGGAAAGATTACGCGATCTTATCCGAAGTTGTCCCCAACGTGGTTCTCGAAGAAGCAGCAGGTGTGAAAATTCTATAATGGTTTGCTTGCTCGAGCATGGGATCATGTGGATGCTGCCGCAGGAGGTAGTGTGATGGAGAAATATGTGAGGTTTTCATTCTCTATCTTCGATGCGATGGCCAGAACCAGTTGTTAGTGGCCGAATGAGAGGAATCAACCAAGAAGAGTGGCTAGCATTGTAGAAGCCGAGCCGACTAATACTCTTACCTCTCAGTTGTCCGCTTTAACAAACCAAGCAAGTCTTCTAACTAGTCTGACGTTAGCACAACATACTGATACCCCGTCACAGTAGTTATCGGGCCAGGAAGATGTTGAAGATGTTAATTTTGTGAATCAGAGGAACTTCAATAACTTTCAAAATAATCAGCCGAGGTACAATTAGTACCAACCTAACAGGAATCATCATAACTTCTCCTATGGCAATACAAAGAATTCACTCAATCTGCCACCAGGATTCGCCGTCACGAATGGGATGAAAAACTAACTGGAATCATCATAACCTCTCCTTTGGCCAGAAGCCGGCACAAGAGGAGATAGTGCAGTCACAGTTTACTAAGTACGATTAAAAACTAGCTCAATTGGAGAGAAAAATGGACGAAAATTTTATTGAGCTAAACAAGCAAATGACTGGTAGGAGCAGACATCAAGCGACTCGAGAATAGCATCAACGAAATTTCTACCAACATGAGTCAACTAATAACGATTGTTGGAGCTCAGCATAAGCAAGGGCAATTCCCGATTGACACAGTGGTGAATCCGAGAGAACAGTGTCAAGTGATTCGGTTGAGAAGTGGCACTGAGTATGAAGGTCCGAAGCTGTCGGTTGGTAAAGAGAAGGTAGTAGAGAAGAGCAGTTGGAGGAAGAAATAGGGGCACAAGGAAAGAAAAGGGTAAAAAACATGCCTTGAAACCAAGTGAGGGGCGAGACATCAAAGCCAACATACCAGCATATGTCCCTCCTATCGCATTCCCACAAGTCCTAAGGAAGTAGAAGATCGATGAATAGTTCACAAATTTTTTGGATGTATTAAAGAGGATCAAAATTAACATTCCGTTTGTTGAAGCACTACAACAAGTGCCAAACTATGAAAAATTCTTGAAGGAGGTGATTGCAAAGAAGAGAAAGTGGGAGGACTATGAAACGGTGAATTTGACGGAAGAGCGCAATGCAATGATCCAAAGAAAACTACCTTTGAAGCGCAAGGATCCAGGTAGTTTTACTCTTGAATACAAAATAGGTAATGGAATTTTAATAAAGCACTATGTGATCTAGGAGCTAGTATCAACTTAATGCCTTTGTCTATATTTGAAAAATTAGGAATAGGCAAGATGAAACTCACTACAATTGCCCTACAAATGGCTTATCGCTCTATGCGTTGCCAATGGGGCATTGTAGAGGATGTTTTATTAAAAGTTGGTAAATTTATAATTTCCGCTGATTTTGTAGTATTAGACATGATAGAAGACAAGAAAGTCCCCTTGATTTTAGGTCGCCCGTCTTTAGCAACAGGTAAGGCGCTTATAGAAGTCCAAAGGGGGAATTAACTTTGAGGGTAGATGAGGAGAAAGTCATATTTTCTATATATAAAGCTCTACAACAACACAATAGTGAGGAGGTTAATCAAATTGAACATGTAGCTCTATACAGTGTTTAGATACCACATTATATAGGAACTTGATCTCACCTAGTGATTGTGATGCTCTTGAAGTTTGCCTTGTTGGTTCTATATTTAATATTGATCACCATGAATCTACTAACCTTGATCTTGTGGAAAGTGTTAGTGTGCTAGATGCCTTGCAGGAAGCTCCAAAAGGAAGTCCAACCAATGAGAATATAAGGAAGAAAACTGTTGAGGAGGTACTCATCTACGGTATGAGTTCCTTGATAATGAAAGAAAATATCTAGTAATAATCTCTTCCTCTTTGTCTGGGTCTGAAACTGAAAAATTGCTAAGGGTCATGAGAAAATATAAATCTGCGATAGCTTGGTCAATTGCTGATTTAAAGGGAATTAGTCCAACAATATGCATGCACAAAATTCTAATGGAGGATGAGTATAAACCCACAATCCAAAATTAACGTAGGCTTAACCCCATGATGCAAGAAGTAGTTAGGAAAGAGGTGCTTAAATGGTTAGATGTGGGGAATGTCTTTCTAATTTCAGATAGTAAGTGGGTTAGTCCAACCCAAGTGGTCCCTAAGAAAGGCGGGATGACTATTGTGAAGAGTGATTCTGATGAGGTCATTGCTACTAGGGTAATTACGGGATGGCGAGTGTGTATAGACTATAGAAAATTAAATGCAGCTACCCGTAAAGACCACTTTCCCCTTCCCTTCTTAGATCAAATGCTTGATAGGTTAGCGGGGTATGAGTACTACTATTTCCTTGATGGTTATTCGATCTACAATCAGATCATGATTGCCTCGGAGGACCAAGAGAACATAGTATTTGTGTGTCCTTATGGTGTCTTTGCTTTTCGTAGAATGCCATTTGGGCTTTGTAATGCCCTTGGTACCTTTCAGCGTTGCATGATCGCAATATTTGGGAGTTTAATAGAGAATATCATGGAAGTATTTATGGATGACTTATTTTTCTTTGGTTCGATCACTGCTTAGACAACTTAGCTTAGATTTTGCAGAGGTGTGAAGACACCAAATCTCATCCTAAATTGGGAAAAGTATTATTTCATGGTTAGGGATGACATAGTTCTTGGTCATAGGATTTCATCTGCGGGTTTAGAATTCGATAGGACTAAGGTATTTTCCATAGAGACATTGCCACCTCCAAAGAATGAAAAAGGGGTTAGAAGCTTTCTAGGACATGCGGGGTTCTATAGAAGGTTCATAAAAGATTTTTAAAAAATATCTACACCTCTATCTCGTTTACTAGAAAAAGATACTCTTTTTATGTTCGATGATTCTTGTGTGTAGGCATTCGAGACCTTGAAGAAAGCATTCGGGATTGCCCCAGTATTGATCACACTAGATTGGTCTCAACCATTCGAGATAATGTGTGATGCGAGCAATATGGCTGTAGGGGCAGCTTTGGGCCAAAAGAGAGAAAAGATTTTTTGAGTCATCTACTATGCCAGCAAGACCCTTGATTCATCCCAAGCAAGCTACACTACCACGCAGAAGGAGTTGCTAGCTGTTGTCTAAGCGTGTGACAAATTCAGAGCTTATCTAATACAAGTAAAGACAATAGTATACACTGACCACGCAGCCCTTCGGTATTTGTTTGCAAAGCAAGTTTCAAAGCCAAGATTAATCAGATGGGTACTTCTGTTGCGAGGATTCGACTTGGAAATCCGAGATAGAAGGGGATGTGAAAATGTGATTGCCGATCACTTGTCAAGAATTGACAATGAAGTGGATAAAAGGGACATCAAGAGGCAATTAATGACACATTTCCGGATGAGTACGTTTTGGTTGTGGAAGATGCTCCATGGTACAACGAGAACCATATAGTGAGTGGAATTCAGCCGGATTTGCCATCCCATAAGAAGAAAAAGCTTTATCATGATCTTAAGTTCTACATACGGGATGATCCTTACCTATACAGAAGATGTGCATACACTATTATCCGAAGGTGTGTCCCTTATGCTGAAGTAAGGGATATAATCACATATTTTCACTCATCCCCAAGTGGGGGGCATTTTACATCAGCAAGAACTGCCGCAAAGGTGCTCCAAAGTGGATTTTATTGCCCGACAATCTATAAGGATTGTCATGAATTTATCTTGCAGTGTGACCATTGCCAAAGGATGGGAGGAATATCACGAAAGCATGAGATGCCCCTCACCACTATCATTGAAGTAGAGCTATTTGATGTTTAGGGCATAGACTTCATGAGACCCTTTCCATCTTCGAATAGGTTCTAATATATCTTGGTTGCCGTTGAATATGTTTCATGATGGGTGGAGGTTGTTCCGACCTAAACAAATGATGCCAAGGTAGTACTAAAATTTCTCCAAAAGAACATTATCACGAGGTACGGGACCCCGAAAGCCTTACTAAGCGATTGAGGGTCACATTTTCTACAACAAGTGGCTAACTGCATTATTAGCCAAGTATGGGGTGAAACACCGAGTCACCAATCCCTAGCATGTAGGACGACATACAAGACCCTATTGGTTTCACCGTATCAACTCGTTTTTAGGAAAGCATGTCATTTGCCGGTGGAATTGGAGCATCGAGCCTATTGGGTAGTCAAAAAGTTGAATTTCGACTTTGAGGCTACCGGGAAATCAAGAATTCTTAAGCTCAACGAATTGGATGAAATTAGAAATTAAGCTTTCGAGAACTCCAATTTGTACAAAGAGCGCATCAAACGGTTTCATGACCGCATGATAAAGAATCGAAGATTTGAAGTCGGTGACCAAATTTTACTGTTCAACTCTCGTCTTAGATTATTTCCAGGAAAGTCAAAATCGGGATGGTCGGGCCTATTCACTATCAAGATTGTCCGAGCATCCGGAGTAGTAGAGTTGATGAATGGAGACGGGGGTATTTTTCTCGTCAATGGACAAAGAATCAAGAAATACTACAAACCTGACCAACTTAAAACCGTGCATGAAATGCAGTTAAAAGAGCTCAACTGAACCAAAAAGATCGTCCAACTTGAGACATAAAATGAAGCACTTGTCGAGAGATAACCAGATGTTCATTTTTTTTCTTTCAATTTATGTTTTTATTTATTTTTATGAGTTTACTTGTATTTTTGGTGATTTTAATGTGGTTTTAGGGACCAACATTGACGAACCACACGACGCGTTTGGGCAATATTATGCTTAGAAAATCCATTATGGGGGTTTCTCGATGCGGTTGCGTCAGTTCAAATTTTAGGTTAAATTGGCCCGCTTCAATTTTGCTTCCTCATTCTTCCCCCACCTCATTTTCTTACGAAAACACACACAACACATGTAAGCTCGATTTCTCTTCAAATCACCATATAATCACACACTACTACCCACAAACACATTCACACATGCATATCTTTCCATTCTACCAATTAAATTTGGGTTAGACGAACCCAATTCGGGCAAAGTTAGGGCGCATCAAATTTTCAAATTTTGGCTAAATATCTCTGGTAAGACTAGATAACTGAACTTTTATGCATTATAACTCATTGTTATGCTTGATTATTGTTGGGATTCACTGCATTTGAATTTGTGGATTGTTTTTATATGAGTTCATCAATTTGGGCACTTGTAGTGCCATATTATATGAATTCTTGATTGGGTTGTTTGGCTTAGAAGAAATTGGTGTGGATTGGACATGAAATCGTATAATCAGTGATGTTGGGAATGGCTGGAAAACAACATTATTATGATTAACATGTTTTACTCATTGAGGAATTTCATTGAACATGTTATGTGCGTAGCTTGAATATAGCTTTGATTTGATTTTATGATCCTCTTAGGCTTTATATGTGTAATAAGATGATGAATTGTTTACATATTACTTGTTAGACATACATATGAGTCGAAGTACACAATAGTTTGATCACACTAGACTATATGCGTACTCTAGGGGGGGTTAAAAGTTGAGTTAAATTGCTAAGTGTTGCTTAAGTGGTGATTATGTTTTATAAATATGATTGAATTAGTCTTCGAAACCTAAATCCGTCTCTGAGCGAAACATTAAAGGAGCTATGATCGAATGTTTTGTTAAAGGAATGTGATTTAGTATTATAAGATAGTTTATGATCTGTAGAACGTTCTTGGTTTTTGAAGATGGAGTTGTTGATTTATGTGTATAGATTCACTAGACTTCAAGAAAGGCTAGCACTAGCAAAGGTAAGGGAAAGTGAAAGGTTGTTGAAGAAACTCATGTTCCGGATCTTGAAAGGGTGGTGATAGACCCGAATAATAGCCGAATCTTATTCGGTTTTACACTGGAAAGGGTCGAGCATCGACAAAGATTTGAATTCCTTTGTCGGTGTACAATTGTGCCTACTCAATTCACAAATCATAAGCTGACAAGGGCTATGGGGGTACACGAGAACGTATAAGCATTGCTCACGGTTGAAGGGTTGGAAGAGTTCATGAAAGCGAAGAACACATACGAAAAGCTCACAATCGAATTCTTAAGAACTTTTGCAATCACCGTAGCAGCCAGCTGATACACATCGTCTATACATGCATTTTAGGTAGATATAGGGACATATTTGATAACATTTGCATGTGTATATAGTTGAAATGTGTCTAAATTCATTATCTTGATAAAAAGTTCGTTTGCACGAAGTCCGGATGAAAAACGAGCAAGAAAGTTAGAAGAAACGAAGAAAAAATGGAGTTTCGGTAGAACCACCTAACTCTGCCGAGGCCTAAAAGCAGCTCGGTCGAGGCTGAATTAATGGAAACCCATGAAGAGGACAGAAGTACCCAACTCGGGCGAGTTCTGAAATACGGTGAAATATGAGATTTACGCATTTTTGCCTGTTTCAAGCCCATCTTCAGCCCAAATTCATTCCCAACTATAAAAGAAGGTCTCTATGTCCGAAAATAAAAAAAATACACATTGGAGAACAACACACATCTCATACTTACATCGGAGTAGAAGCTGTGAGAGTGAGAAGATGAAGATCGACGAGGCAACAATCGGGTTTAATTTTTTTTTTGTTTATTTTCATGTTTTTAACAATGTTTTCTTTGAATACTTGTTTAGATTTGATAGTATACATGAGTAGCTAAACTACTCGTGTCCTAGGATTAGAAAGTAGGGTTTTAACAAGGTTGAATGTTTAGTTTATAGACTCCAGTTTTCATTATCTATCTATGTGTGTTGTTTAATCCTTGTAATTGAATTTAATCTGGTCAATTAGGTTTAATTTACTTGTTTAACGATTCTGCTTCGAGAGAAGTGAATTGTTAATAGACTACAATACACAGCGCGATTGTCTATGATTGTGGAGACAAAGGTTAAGGGGCTGTTAGGAGTTGTTAGGATTAATTGATTCGAGAGAGTAACTATCTTAATCAATCTACAACTTAGTTGCTTCGAGAGAAGGGTTAGCTTAATTAAGTGCCCTTAATAGATAATTAACTGGTATAAAAGTTTATAAATTAGAAATTAATCATCACTAGTTTAATTCTGAAATCGAAATCCTAGGATACGTTCTTGTTGATTGGAATTTTCCTGTTTGTTAAGTCAGTTTATTAGTATAAGTAATTTAGTTTATAAAAATCATTCACCAATTCTAGTGTCTAGTTAGGGTAATCCTAGATAATTAATGTATCGAACTACGTTAACACATTCCCTGTGGATTGACATTGACTTCTGCTATATACATCTACACCCGGTACACTTGCGGTATTTTAGGGTTAGTGATAAGACCGTGACCCGGATATCAAGTGAATTGCAATCAAAGTAGTTATCAAACAGCAATCAAAATGCTTAACCAAAATAATCAAACATGCAAGAATAGGAGCAACACAAGAATTTACGTGGTTCGATCCGGAGATCTACGTCCACGGATGAAGGCAATAACCTTCTGAGGTGTTTCACTATTTTTTCTTGAATCCCAGAGTACAATCTTACAAGTATTGTTTCTAGAATTGAGAATTGGAACCCTAATCTCAACGATAATTTTCCTATTTATACTATACAATAACAACCCTAAAAAAAATCCTTACAAATCTGCCAATCATATCTGCATGGCCGTTGGAAAAGATCATGGGGATCTTTTCCCAACTTCACAAGGACGTTGCGTATGGGCTTGGCTACGTTGGGCTTGCGCTCTTGGGCCCAATTGACCCGTCTGGCAAGCTAGGCCGACCCGGGGAGATTGGGCCACACCTATCGGATGCCCCCCCACCAGCCGGAGCGAGGTAGGAGCTTCGGTTTAGAAGATGCGTCTGTTGGTCGAGGTGCAATTATTGTAGCCGAAGTTGATGCGGAGTAGTATCGGAGTCCCGTGAAGCGACCAGATGATATAGACACGGGTGTGTGGGAACCGAGAAATTTGCAGTGCGAAAGAGTCCTCCGGAGTCGGACTGAAAGCTCCCCGGGGTGAAAAAGTAAACCGGAGTCGAACTGAGTCGCCCCCGGGGTGAAAGAGTCAACCGGAGTCGAATTGAGTTGCCCCCGGGGTAAAAGTAACATGCCGAGTTGAACCATAAAGCTTCCTGGGGAAGGAATTGGCTTGATGTGATTGGCCACGTGATCATCATTTGCGTGGCGCGTGTGAGACACGCGGGTGTGCAACCCAAGGGCGCGTGTAAAGTACGCGCTAATGTTAGCCATTGAATTTGTTAGTGAAAATCAACTCTTGAACACACAACACCAAAGAATCTGGAATTTATACAAAGAACAATTTGAAATCACACATGCAGTTCGGCCAGAATTGTGGCCGAATTGAACTTGCGCAGAACAGGAACTGAAAATGAATCAAACACAGTTTTAACGTGGTTCGTTCAAGATGAACTACATCCACGGAGGCAAGGCACACCTCAATCCACTAAGAAATCCAATCAATTACAGAGAATACACTCAAGAAACGAAATGCCCAATTCTGTTGACAAATTAGGGCACGAACGCTCAATCTCTAAATACTCTCTCTAATCTAAAGAACAAGGAAATTACTCGACGTAGTGATCTTCTCCTCAATGAGAGCTTTACATTGATATATGGATTGAAGCTCGAATGCAACTGCACAGGAAGTTCTAACTGAAAGAAGTTGAGCTCAGCTACCAGACAAATGTGACGATTTTCTTCGTCACAAATCTGCAACTGCTTCGTCACAAATGATAGTTATTCCACAACTGCCTCGAACCCGGTTTATCCTGACCAGCTTGTACTCTTGATGCTAAAACCCGGTTTATTCCTCCGGTTCTTCACTCCCTGATTCCGGTTCCACATTCCCAACACACCATATTGCAAAGTATAGCTCACTTGATGAAATTGAATATCACCTCACAAATCTCCACCTCAATGAATCATGTGTGCCTCTTCCTGCCTCATCACTGCCTTATCTTGTTAATGCTCTTCATGACATTGCTCAAGCTGCAGCAGGCTCGAGCAATGCTCCACTTTGTTCCCAGGTACACCCTTAGTAAGAAAATCAGCAGGGTTATGCAATGTGTGTACCTTCTTCACTTCCACAGAACCAGAATCAATGATATCCCTAGCAAAATGCAACCTAACATCAATGTGCTTTGACCTTTCATGAAATGCTTGGTGTTTCACAAGGTGTAGAGCACTTTGATTATCACAGTAAATTGCCACACACTTTTGCTTGATGTCCAAATCTCTCAAAATCCCTTTAAGCCAGATTGCTTCTTTGATAGCTTCAGTGAGAGAGATATATTCTGCTTCTGTTGTTGACAGTGCTACAACTGATTGTTGTACACTTCTCCAGCTGATGGCTGTTCCAAATAAGGTAAACACAAATCCAGAAATAGATTTCCTCGTGTCTATGTTTGCTGCAAAATCAGAATCAGCAAATCCCTCCAATGCAACAGTGCTTCCATTCACTTTCTTCTCAAACTTCAGTGACAAGTTCACTGAACCCTTCAAATACCTCATCACATGTTTCAAAGCTTCCCAATGCTCAACTCCTGGGTTTGACATGAACCTGCTCACTAAAGAAACAGCATAGGCCAAGTCAGGCCTGCTACAAATCATTCCATACATGAGACTTCCAACTCCACTTGCATAAGGAATATTGCTCATATGTATGACTTTTTCTTCAGTCTTTGGGCATTGTTCTTTGGAGAGTTTCTTCTGTAGATTAACTGGAGTGGAGAGTGGTTTGGATTCATGCATATGGAACCTCTCCAAAACATTCTGTAGATATTGTCTCTGAGATAACCAAAGCACTCCAGCTTCTCTGTTCCTTAGAATGTCCATGCCCAAAATCTTCTTGGCATCTCCCAGATCTTTCATGTCAAATTCAGTGTTAAGTCTGTCCTTCAGCCATTGTACTCTCTTCTTGTTCCTGCTGGCAATTAGCATATCATCCACATACAACAGAAGAAAGACTTTATCTTGCTTTGAACCCTTGTTGAAGTAAACACAGCTATCATACAGACTTCTTACAAAGCCAACACTGATCATGAAGTCATTGAACCTCTTATTCCACTGTCTTGGACTTTGTTTGAGTCCATACAGTGACTTCTTCAGTAAACAAACTTTGTCTTCTTGTTCAGGAACAACAAAGCCTTCTGGCTGTTTCATATATATCTTCTCATTGAGTTCTCCATGTAAGAATGCTGTTTTTACATCTAGTTGTTGTAATTCCATGTCCTCTTGAGTAACCTTTGATAAAAGCAACCTGATTGAGCAATGCTTTACTACTGGAGAGAAAACTTCATTAAAATCAATTCCTTCCCTTTGTGTAAAGCCCCTAGCCACCAATCTTGCTTTAAACCTCACCTGTTTGGATCCTGCAGTCTCTAGTTTCTTCTTTTATATCCATTTAGAACTTACAAGTTTCTGACCTCTTGGTTTATCCACCAATATCCAGGTCTAATTCTTTTCCAGAGACTCCATCTCTTCAATCATTGCCTGAATCCAGTGCTCTCTTTCTTCATAGTCTAGTGCTTCTTTAAAACTACTAGGCTCTTGTGATTCCAGGTCTTCAGCAACACTCAAGGCATAATAAACACTCCCTGCTTGACCATAGAAGTCAGGTCTGTTGATTGTTCTTCTAGGCCTGTCCCTTCCAATGCTATATTCTCTAACATTTTGTGAAGGTCCAGCTTGTTCTTCCTCTTCAGATGATGAATCACTATCTTGTAGATTCTCTTGTGGTTGAGATGTGTGATCATCTTCAGCAGGATGCTCCACCTAAATTGATATCTCTTCTGTCTTTTTAGCTCCATCAAGTTCTTCCTTAGAGCCTGTTGAAGTATAAGCCATCACATTCTCATTAAACTTTACATCTCTACTTGTGATTATCTTCTGATTTCCCTTGTCTAGGCACCACAATCTGTAGCCCTTTATTCCATCTGGATATCCAAGAAATACACATCTTAGAGCTCTTGCATCTAACTTGTCTTGCTTGACATGGACAAAAGCAAGACAACCAAACACCCTTAAGCCTTCATAACTTGGTTTATGTCCACTCCACACCTCTTCAGGTGTTTTGAACCCAATCACTGATGAGGGTGACCTGTTAATGAGATAACATGCTGTAGCAATGGTTTCACCCCAAAATACCTTTGGCGACCCAGCATCCAACAGCATACACCTTACTCTTTCAAGAAGAGTCCTATTAAGCCTCTCAGCAACCCCATTCTGTTGAGGATTCATTGGAACAGTCCTATGTCTCTTGATTCCTCTTTCTTCACAAAAGTTTGTGAACTCAGTAGAGAGGTATTCCAATCCATTATCAGTCCTAAGGTGCTTCAGCTTCTTTCCTTTGACATTTTCCAGTTGAATCAACCATGTTTTGAACTTATGAAAAGCATCACTCTTATTCTTCATCAACATGATCCACACCTTTCTACTGTAATCATCAATCAAGGACATGAAATACCTTGCTCCACCATGAGTCTCTGTCCTTGCAGGACCCCATATGTCAGAGTGGACATAATCTAATGGCTCTTGAGTTGTGTGAACACCCTTTCCATAGGGCAGCTTCTTGCATTTGCCCAAAGCACACTGATCACAGAACTCCAGGTTTTGATTTCCCATGTTTCCAATTACTCCACTTCTTGACAGTTCCTTCAACCCTTTCTCTCCTATGTGTCCAAGCCTCTTGTTCCATTTAACAAGCGCAGAACTGCTCAAGACCATATCAACACTCCCAACAACAGGTGAACCAATCAAGATAAACAACCCATTATGCTGTCTACCTTTAATCACCACTTTACCATGTTTAGTGATATGCAAGAAACCATCGACTGAGCTAAACTGACAACCACTAGTTACCAAAGAACCAAGAGATAGAAGATTTCTTTTAAGGCCAGGAACATATCTTACATTTGAGATGATTCTGACCACACCATCAAACATCCTTATGCTCACTGATCCAACTCCTTTGACCTTGCATGATTGGTCATTTCCCAGGAGAACATTTCCACCATCTTCTCTCTTCAGTTCATCAAACCATGACTGGTGTGGACACATATGAAAGGAGCAGCCTGTGTCTAAGACCCATTCTTTTACAATTCTTGATTCAGTAACATTCAATACCTCTGGAGGATCTTCTTGATGGTCAATGGCAGCAGCTTCTGCCCCTTGATTTCCACCTTTCTTGTTTCTCTTAGGACAATCCTTCTTCAAGTGACCAGGTTGCTTGCACTTGAAGCATTTCCTTTTCTCAACCCATTCATTCCCCTTCTTTGGATTAGAGTCTCCTGCCTTGGGATCCTTAGCATTCTGTCCCTTCTTCCCTTGCCAAGGTTTCTTGAATTTAACATTCAAACCTTCTCCAGATTGCACCATGCCTTTATCACCTTGAGTCTGGAAACATTTAGATCTCAGAGCCTTCACTATCCCATCATAAGATAGCTGCTCATCTCTCCCATACATCAAGGCATCCTTAAAGCTTTCCATGGATTTTGGAAGAATGTTTAACACCATCAATGCTTTATCATCCTCCTCCAATTTCACATCCAGGTCCTCCAATTCCTCAACCATCTTAATAAACTCATCAAGTTAATCAGAAATTACCTTATCTTCAGTGATTTTGAAGGCCAACATCTTCTGCTTCAAGAACAGCTTGTTGGAAACTGACTTAGATTGATACAGATCTTCCAATCTCTTCCATGCTTCTGAGGAACTCTTGCATCTTGAGACCTCTCTTAACGGTTTATCACCCAGACACAGAAAGATAAGACTGAGGGCCTTCTTATCTACTGATGCAAACTTGGGTTTCTCACTTTCTTCCCACGAATCAAGAGGTATCAAAGCAAGATCAAGGCTATTGTGAACCAAAACTGCATTCATCTTGATCTTCCACAATGTGAAGTCATTTCTCCCTGTAAACTTCTCAAAGTCCATCTTCATACCAGCCATTCCTTCCCTTCTTCAAGCTGTGAGAGTTGGTTTCCCACAGACGGCGCCACTTGTTAGTGAAAATCAACTCTTGAACACACAACACCAAAGAATCTGGAATTTATACAAAGAACAATTTGAAATCACACATGCAGTTCGGCCAGAATTGTGGCCGAATTGAACTTGCGCAGAACAGGAACTGAAAATGAATCAAACACAGTTTTAACGTGGTTCGTTCAAGATGAACTACATCCACGGAGGCAAGGCACACCTCAATCCACTAAGAAATCCAATCAATTACAGAGAATACACTCAAGAAACGAAATGCCCAATTCTGTTGACAAATTAGGGCACGAACGCTCAATCTCTAAATACTCTCTCTAATCTAAAGAACAAGGAAATTACTCGACGTAGTGATCTTCTCCTCAATGAGAGCTTTACATTGATATATGGATTGAAGCTCGAATGCAACTGCACAGGAAGTTCTAACTGAAAGAAGTTGAGCTCAGCTACCAGACAAATGTGACGGTTTTCTTCGTCACAAATCTGCAACTGCTTCGTCACAAATGACGGTTATTCCACAACTGCCTCGAACCCGGTTTATCCTGACCAGCTTGTCTCTTGATGCTAAAACCCGGTTTATTCCTCCGGTTCTTCATTCCCTGATTCCGGTTCCATATTCCCAACACACCATATTGCAAAGTATAGCTCACTTGATGAAATTGAATATCACCTCACAGAATTTGAACAAGCGCGATCTGGGCCGTTGATTCTCTATATTAGAGGGAAACGGAAGTGACAGTTTCACTTTACTTTTCATTTGCGATCAAAATCTAGCGGGAAGACGAGAAAGAACTCAGTAATTTCTGGAAATTGCTTCAACTTTGTGCATTCATCTTCTAAATATCAAGTAAGTATGTCTTCTTCCTCAGAATCTTCTAGTGTTAGGGTGGTGGGAACAGAGGAGAGCCCGTTTGACACTGCACCTCTGCGAGTTATCTTCCCAGAGAGAAGCGAAACTAGGAAAGTATATAGGGCTGATCTGAGAGAAATCTGGTCCCCTGTAGTCAAATTTCCCACATGTTTAGAGGAGAGGGCGAATCTGGAGGTTGCTTCGGTGGTACCTCGAGTTACGGAGGCCCAAATTGAGGCGATGATCCCATCCTTTTATTTCCCGATAGACTTAGAATACATAATACCCGGACCCCAGGATAGGGTGTGCTGTCCACCGCGGGGGTTCATCGCAGTGTATATAGATCAGCTTAGGGTAGGTTTAAGATTCCCACTGTGGGATTTTGTGGTGGAGTTGTTAGGATATTATGGTATTGCTCTAGGGCAGTTAGTGCCGAATGCCATGAGGCAGATAGTAGGCTTCATGGTAGTATGTAAGACCTCGGGGGTGGACCCCTCTGTAGAGTTATTTAGATATTTCTACCAGTTGAAATCAATCGGGAAGGGTAAGGGTTGGTGCTCGTTGAACCCTAGGCCGCAAAAAAGGTTCAAGGTGCAGAACCCGAGCAAGGTAGAAAACTGAAAGGTTAAACTTTTGTATGTAAAGGAGTCGAAATCGATCTCGGGGTGGAGAAGGGAGGAAGTTGGAGATGGGGTACCAAAGGGAGTACTGGAGTCAGTCGAGGTGTTCGAGCAGGCGTGGACGCTGCAACATGTGTTTACCGAGGAAGAGTTGGAGGAGGCCGGGTTGTCCCTGTATTATACGAAGGGGCTAGAGGCGAGGACGTCACCACTCCAGAGTGAGGGCGGGTAGGAATTCTTTTTTGTAATTGATTGTGCAGCTGACAATATGGCCTGCTAACATGTTAACTGTTTCTTGCAGTGGGGCGCTTTAAAGCTAGTCTGCAGAAGGCCACCGGGAGTGCGCAGCAGACCCCTGATCCGGAGAAAACGGTCACCCTGAAGAGCATGACTCCCGAGGTGGAGAAGGCCTCGGGGAGGAGGCACGGCGAGGTGGCCGAAGAGGTGGCCGCGCGATCGGATACGACTCCGAGGGTGAAGAAGAGGCCGGGCCCTATGTTGACGCCGCCCTCCGTGTCGAAGAGGATGCGCACGGATCCCGCCTCGGAGGTATTTTATCATTGTTAAGGTTCCAACTTGATGTGCCATACCTGATAAAATTCCTGCAGGGCCAGACAAGAATAGCGGGCACGAGGTATCCGAGATGGAAGAGGTGTGGACCCTGAGCCAAGTGCTCATTGGGTTCGGGCGCCGCCTACAGAAGGAGGAGACGGAGGAGCTGACCGAAGAGCTGAGGAAGCTGCGCGGGGAGTGCGACAAGCTCCGCACCGAAGTGGCTGAGGCCAAGAGCAGACAAGTGAGCTCGGGGCAGAGCGCTCGAGGCTGAGAAGAAAGCCGCCCGTCTACGAGGCGAAGTGGCAGAAATGGCCCTCGTTCGAGGAGAGTTGGCCGCAGCGCGGGAGGAGCTGAAGAAGAAAGCCGAGGTCCAGGGAGCGATGCTGAGGGCCTTCGTTGAGAAGTTGTCACAGACGGAAACGTTTGTGAACTTTTTGACGAACTTCGTGGCGGTGGGCGACGTAGCCACGCGTTCCTAGGTGCTGGAGGTGGTGAAGGAGTTGTACCCGGAGGTGGATGTGTACAAAAAGGAGTTCGGGTACGACTACGCGGCTGTAGGCAACGTGGACGCCGCCTACTACAACGCCCTGACGCAGATGCCGGAGTGGCCACTGGTGGAGGCATTGGCCCAGAAGGGGACCATCTTGACGGCGCAGGATGTGTCAAGCTGCTCGGTGGACCAGGACGAGGAGTTACTGGGATACCGAATGGGCATGCACGTGTCGGAGCCACGATAGAGGGCCCCGTCTCCGAGGATTGAGCCCGAGATGCTGGAACTAGCTCCCGAGGAGGGTGGTGCTCTTCAGCTGGCAGCTAACCCAGTCGCAGACCCGGGTGCTACCACTTCGGCCCCAGGAGAGGTCAGTGCCCCTCCTAACTTAGGCGAAGACGTAGTATAGGAGCTCATTTTTTGAATATGTATCTGTAAAAAACACTTGATCTGTAGTCATGATTTTGTCGATGTATAAATGATGACTTGTCGATGTCTGTGTGATTGAATACTGAAATCATGCCTTGAGCTCGAACATAATATGTGTTGTGTATTGGTGATGTTATAATGGTGCTCTATACATTATTTGTGCAGCAGGAGAACACCGAGGACCTTCACGAGGTCATTCAAAAGTTGATGCAGTCAATGAACTGGCTACAAAGGGAGAGAGATGACCTAAGGATGTCGGTGGTCCCCAAGCTGGAAAAAAGACTTGTCGTTGCAGAGAAGAAGGCAACCGAGGCTGAAAAGGCAAGAACCGAGGCTACAGAAATAGCCTTGGATCAACAGCTGAAGTACTTATCAAAATGCGCCGAGGTGGAGCGGCTCTTTATCCATCAAAGGGAGTACGAGCGGATCTTGTCGGAGTTCGGCCTATTAACCTTCGAGGAGGTCGAGGAACGAACTGCTGAAATTCAGAAGGAAATAGCAGTACTGATAGAGGCCGGACATACTGACTCCGCCGAGCTGGTGAGGAAGCGGGAAGTGCTAGAGATACTCCTCAGCATGTACGAGGACGTAAAAGGCCATAGAAGGTGGCGGCGTGCTGCGGAGGAGAATATTGCCAGCTCTAGCCAGGGGAACTCTTCGAAAGCTCCTCGGAGGAGGCCAAAGGGCTCGACGAAAAAACCAACCGGAGTTGTTATCCGAGAGCCGAGCCTGGTAGTAGTCGTAGAGGAGGAAGTCTAAAGACTTGCCGAGGAGATCGAAGTGATGGCCCCCGCCGAGTGGGACCCTGTGGGATGGGCGAACGCTCCAGGGCCAGCTCAGCAACCGAGTCCCCGCTGGCGAGGAGGCCGAGAGAGTGGGAGGACCGGAGTCCAATCCCGGGGCACTTCCAGATCCCAGGGGACACAGAGGAGCTCCCGGGGCGGGCCTCAGCGCCGGAGTGCTGGGTATTGGTTAGGAGTGATAGGTAGATAAGTTGTTTCATAAATGTAATGTATTTTTGTAAATAAAATGTATTTTAAAAAAATGATCATATATGTAACAAGTTCTTTTGCAAATAATAGAGTAGTGATAAATGTGTTAATGCGATGTGATGCAAGTGTATTAGCCAGTACTCGGGAGTACAGGATGTAGATAAGCCCTTGTCTGAAACAAGGCATAAAGTCTCCCCGGACGGATCAGGCGGGAGTCAATATTTGTACGATGACAAAGTTGATAACCTCTCCGGATGAATCAGGCGAGAGGGAATTCATGTCCGGGGACAAAGTTTATGGTCTCTCCGGACGGATCAGGCGAGAGACCAATGTGTCCGGAGACAATTAACGATTGACGCAATAAATATTTGTGCAGTTTTGGCCGGGGCGTCCCCGCGGCACAAAAGAGAAGCAGTGCATGCTTTTGTAGTAAAAACTTTTATTCATAGTTATTGTCGGAACAATTTAAAAAATACAAGAGTTATCTGAAAAAATAAAGTACCGCGGCGTAGAAGAAAAAGTGTGTACAGAAAATGTAAAGGAAGAATAAGTACTTGAAATGGGAAACTACAGATAGAAACGCCGCAAATTACTGACGTGCCAAGTGCGAGGCATCGGTGTGCCATCCAAATGTTCTAACTGGTAGCTTCCGGAGGCGTGAGCGGCAGTAACGCGATAAGGCCCTTCCTAAGTGGCGTGTAATTTGCCCTCGGGGGCAGCTTTGTTGGCAGAATTCAGCCGGGGTACTAGGTCTCCGACCTGGAACTGTGTACCCCAGACCTGGTGGTTGTAATATTTAGCCGCCTGTTGCTTGCATTTAGCTTGTCGGATGAAAGATTGTTCGCGGCGATGTTCAAGCTCGTCTAGGTTGGTACGGAGTGCTTCCTCGTTAGCCTCGGGATCGAGGTGTAAAAGTCTAGGTCTGGGTACTCCCACCTCGGCAGGAATGACAGCTTCGGGTCCGTAGGTGAGGCTATAAGGAGTCTCCCCGGTGGAGGAATGTGGCGTTGTGCGATAAGCCCAGAGAACTTGTCGAAGATTCTCAGCCCAAAGACCCTTGGCCTGATCCAATCGCTTCTTTAGGCCGTCGACTAAAGTGCGGTTGGTGACTTCGACCTGGCCATTAGCTTGGGGGTGAGCTACTAAAGTGAAAGCCTGCTTGATGTGCAACTCCTCGCATCAGGACCGAAAAGGATCATTGGCAAACTATTTGCCGTTGTCGGATATGATCGTACTTGGAATGCCAAAGCGGCATATAATGTTACGCCAAACAAATTTTAGGATATTTTGACCAGTAATGGCGGTGAGTGGCTCGGCTTCGACCCATTTAGTAAAATAGTCCACGGCGACCACAAGAAATTTAAGTCCCCTGGAGCAATAGGAAACAGACCTACAATGTCGATACCCCACTGTATGAATGGGCAGGCGCTTTGTATGCTGATAAGTGGCTCCGGCATTTTTGAGTCCGAAGGGCATTTTCTTGAAAGCGAAGCAACCAAAATCAGTGATGAAGGCTGTTTTGATAGCATCTCGGTGGTCCATATGGACTTGGTGATACCCTTTATACAAATCCAAAAAGCAAAGCACCTTGTACCCTGTAATAGCCTCAGCTTTTTGGTCAATAGGCGGTAGAGGATAGCAGTCCTTTGGGCAGTGTTTGTTGAGATCAGAAAAATCAACACACATCCTCCAAGCCCCACTGGACTTCGTCACCATTACTGGGTTAGAGAGCCAAGAGGGATAGTGGACTTCGAATAGGATGTCGGGATCCACGAGCTGTTGAACCTCGGTTCGGATAGCTGCATTTCTTTCCGGGGCAAATTGACGTCGCTTCTGTTGTATTGATTTCACATTAGGGTCAATGTTTAGCTTGTGAGTAATGAGGTCGGGAGAAACTCCCGGCATATCGAGGGGAGACCAAGCAAAGACTTCGGGGTACTCTCTTAATGTCTGGATGATGGCATTGTGCAACAAAGGCATGCCCACTGCGCCGATTTTAACAGTTTGCTCCGGTTTAGCAGGATCAAGTGGCACTTCGACGGTGTCACTTCCAAGTGGCTCGGAAGCACCTAGAGCGGGTTCCGGAGTGGCTATTTGAAATTGAGACTTAGAGGAGGAGCCTTGGTTGTCTTCTTGAGTGCAACATACATGCACTCTTTGGAAATTCTCTGGATGCCACGGATGGCAACCTCTCCATGGGGCGTAGGAAACTTCAATATTAAGTGATATGTGGAATAAATGGCCTTGGCTGGGGTGAGCCAGTCCCGACCAAGGATCATGTTGTATGGCGTTGAGGAAGATACAACATAAAAATCCACAAAATAGTTTTTATCGCTGGATATGTACCAAGCGACGCAGGGAGGTTGATAATTCCCTCAGGTTAGACGTTGCCCTGAGTGAAGGTCTATAGAGGCCTGGGAGCAGACCGGAGCTGCTCGCGGGGTATACCCATCTTCTGGAAACAGTCAGTGAATATGACACTTACAGCGGCACCGTTGTCAACAAAAACTCGCTTAATGGTGACATTGGCCACGGACATGTCAATGACGATGGCATCAGCGTGAGGAGTGAGCTCGAGGACGGTATCGTCCTCGGTAAAGCTCACTGTTTTAGATCTGTGGAAACGCTTGTGACGTGGCTCCTCGGGAGGAGGCCTGCGCTCTTCGGCTTTAAGGGCACTTTGGGAAGTCCCTGTTGGCATGGCACCATAGATCACATTTATTATCCCTTGGACAACGTGGTTCGGTGGATTGTCCCGGGGACCTCCATGAGGCGGTGGAGGTGGCAACAATTGAGGCTGTTGCGGTTGATACTGTTGGCGATTACCCTGGTCTTGCCTTGGGTAATTGTTATACCCCGACCTGTTGTTTTGCCATTGGGGGCTGTTCTGTCTTGGACCTCTGCCATTGTAACCTCCCCGACCTTGTTGTGTACCTCCATTTTGGTTCGGCTGAGACTTGTCCTCGGTCCGAGCGATGTATTGTTGGAGAAGACCTCGTTTCAAGCAGTCCTCGATTTCTTTACAAAGTTCGCGACACTCCTCGGTGTCATGTCCATGATCGTGATGATATGCACACCACTTCTCACGATTACGCTTCTCTGCCGCAGCAGTCATCCGTGGGCATGGTCGTAAATCATTTTTGTGAACAGAAAATATTTCTGTCCTTGATCGCGTAAGGGGTGTGAATTGAGGGAGATCACTGCGAGACTCCAACCTGCCTTTGCCCAAACGACTAAAGGCAATGGGCCGGGTACTAGTCCTGGCTTGCGTTTTGTCTAACTATTTCTTGGTAGTATACTTCTCCCGCTTGCGCCGGGTTTGCTCTTCAGCTTTGGCAAATCTACTTACAGTGCCAAATAGAGCTCGGGTACTGGTCGGAGGATGTCGCGCGAGCTCGGTGTAAAGCGGACCGGCTCGGAGGCCATTCATGAAAGCAGTGATTATAACATCATTGGATCGACTACCTACTTTTAGGCTTTCCGCAATGAAGCGTTCAAGAAACTAGGAGACGGTCTCCCCATCTCGCTGCTCCAGGTTCATGAGATCGGCCAAAGTGGTCATAGACTTTGCTCGTGTATGGAAACGAGCCCAAAACTGCTCGGCAAGATCCCGAAAAGAAGTAACGCTGCCGCGCGGCAAAGAATCAAACCAAATTCTGGCATACTTGAACGCACTCAAGAAGTTACCTAGATCCCCGGTGCCGTTGTAGACGGGTACTGGTGGAAGTTTAAACCCCTCAGGGAGTGGTGTGTCGAGGATCTCCGGGGAGAAATGGGTGATTATTTCCTCGTCAGCGTCAAGGCCTAACACCTTGTCAAGCTCGGCATCGAATTGAGCTTGTTCTCGTTCCATGGGGTCAAGTAAACGGGATTTCTCCAAGCAAGCCCACTTCGTCACATCAACTGATCGACGTCGGTCAGCGGCAGCTTGGTCAGCACAGCGTGGCCTTGAGCCATTAGAACATCGATCCTCCCCGGGTGACACAGACCGATGACGACGGCAGTCGCGCCTGGCTTTGTGAGGTGGATCTTCGTTGAATGCGCGAGATCGATCTTGGCGGGAATGTCTTGCCACCTGATTAGCGCCATTGTCGGCGCGCATTCCGGAGTCAGCGTGCCGATGATTCCATTCTTGGAATAAGGCAGCGTGTTCCCATAGGAACACTTGTTGTGCCTGCAAATAGTTCAGGGGTTAGTTGAGGGTCAACCTGCGCTGGCGCACTGGCGGGCGCAGGATGTTGTGCATCTATTTGTCCCATGGGTGGGTCCTGGACTGGTTGAGGTGGCAACGGGGGATTTTGATCGACGGGGGGATTCCGACGAGATCGAGTTGGATTGGCCGACTGACGAGTATTCACCATAACTGACGTAACTTGGCTATGGATGATGTTAGGGTTTGCTTCTCCTTCCTTTCCCACAGACGGTGCTAATTGATAAGGCCGTGACCCGGAAATCAAGTGAATTGCAATCAAAGTAGTTATCAAACCGCAATCAAAACGCTTAACCAAAATAATCAAACATGCAAGAATAGGAGCAACACAAGAATTTACGTGGTTCGATCTGGAGATCTACGTCCATGGATGAAGGCAATAACCTTCGGAGGGGTTTCACTATTTTTTCTTGAATCCTGGAGTACAATCTTACAAGTATTGTTTCTTGAATTGAGAATTGGAACCCTAATCTCAACGATAATTTTCCTATTTATACTATACAATAATAACCCTAACAAAAATCCCTACAAATCCGCTAATCATATCTGCATGGCCATTGGAAAAGATCATGGGGATCTTTTCCCAACTTCCCAAGGACGCCGCGTATGGGCTTGGCTGCGTTGGGCTTGCGCTCTTGGGCCCAATTGACCCGTCTGGCGGGCTAGGCCGACCCGGGAAGATTGGGCCATACCTATCAGTTAGAAAATAGGCATGTCAAGTTTTTGGCAGCGTTGCCGGGGAATAGGTATAGCAACTTAGTTTTTATCCTGAGTAATAGGGGGATACCAGACTAGATTGTATTTTCTGCAATTTCAATTTTTTTATTTAATTTTCGTTTTTATTTATTTAGTCAATTTTCGTATTACGTGGTATTTATTTTTGGTGGTGTTTTCAGGTTTCGCATGCAAACCAGGTCAAAAGGTAAAGAACATCTTGTTCCTTTAGATCCTAAGATTGAAGCGACTGCCCGCAGACACTGAACAAGATGAAATCACATAGCTGAGATGGAGAATATTCCACAAAATCTGATCCAAGAGGAAGCATTGACTCAGAGTGGGGGCTTTAGCCAATCTAGATGACATAGTAACTAATCTACAGCAGGAACAACCACCACAACAGCAGAGACGTGCTCAGATCAGACAAGATGAGTTAGATGAGGACAACACACCCATAAGTGATTGTCTTCACCCTACGCCAAATCAGCAGTTCGTAGGAGTGCAACCACCACCACTGAATGCTAATAGCTTCGAGTTGAAGCCCACTCTAATAAACATTGTTCAGCAAAATCAATTTGGTGGGAGCATACTAGAAGACCCGAATATGCATCTGAACAAGTTTCGCAGATTAGTAGAGACTATAAAGGTGAATCATGTGCCACACGAGCAAGTAAAGATAAGGTTGTTCCCGTTCTCACTGAAAGACAAAGCACTTCAGTGTTCAACTCGCTAGATGATGTAACAGAATGGGAAGACTTAAGCACGAGATTTATATTAAAGTGCTTTCTGCCGAGCAAGATGTTAGATTTGCAAAATAAGATCAATCAGTTTAGACAGATGGATCAGGAACCATTCGGCGAGGTTGGGAGCAATTCCAAGATCTTATCCGGAGTTTTCCTCAGTACAAGTTTTCAAAGAAGCAACAAGTGTGTAAGTTCTATAATGGACCGCTTTCTCCAGCACGGAACTAGCTAGATGCAACAGCAAGGGGTAGTCTGATGGAAAAGAACGTCAAGGATGCATTCTCAGTCTTGGATGCAATGGCCAGAACCAGCTATTAGTGGCTAAACGAGAGGAATCAGCCAAGAAAAGTGGCTAGTGTTGTAGAAGCAGAGCCAAATGATGCTATTACTTCTTAGTTGTCTGCCTGGACAAACCAAGTAAGTCTGCTAACTAGTCTGACATTAGCACAACACACCGATACCTCAACACAACAGTCAATAGGACAGGAAGATGTTGAAGAGGTTAACTTCTTAAATCAGAGAAACTTCAACAACTTCCAGAATGACCAGCCAAGGCACTATTAGTACCCATCCAACCGGAATAACCAAAACTTCTCTTATGGCAACACGAAGAATTCGCTTAATCCACCACTCGTATTTTCCATCACAAATGGCATGATCCATGATGGACAAAAGTCAACACAAGAGGAAATAGTACAGTCACAATTTGAAAAGTATGATGAAAAATTAGTCCAATTAGAGAGAAAGATGGATGAAGGTTTATTGAGCTAAACAAGCAAGTGACTAGTCAAGGAGCGGAGATCAAGCAATTGGAAATTATGAAAGAAATATCCAGCAATTTAAGTCAGCTGATAAAGATTGTTGGGGCTTAATACAAGCAGGGACAATTTCCAAGCGACACCGTCATCAACCTAAGGGAGTAGTGTAATGCTATCCACTCAAGGAGCGAGACTGAACAAGAGAGTTAAGAGCTGAAAGAAGATGAAAGGGGGATCAAACAAACCCAAGAGGAGGTGGTCGAATTTGATTTAGAGCCACCTAAAAGAAAAGAAGTCCTCATATACATACCTCCTATTCCATTTTCTCTAGCAGCCGCTAAAAAGAGGAATGGTCAACTCTGCATCGAACATGCTAAGCATTTGGAAGAACGTGAAGCTAAGAAGTTGGCAAAGGAGGAATGGACAGAGAAGAGATTAGCAAGAGAGAAAGAAGAACAACAAAAGAAAGAAGAACAGCGATGACAAAAAAAAAAAAAAAACTACCTTCTTCCTTTAAGGATTCATCTGATTTACATGATAATGTCTCCGCTAACCCAGCTCCTTTAGAATGCTCTAGTACGTTTTTTGTACTGCAGGACAAATCTAAGAAGGAAGCTAATTGTGAGCTGAAGGACCCAAAGACGATGAACGTTGAGATAGAGGCCACGAAGAAGGAAGACATGAGTCTCCTAAAGAAAACACATACTTGTATACGAAGGGCTACTAAAAAGAAAGACCCGGGGAGTTTTTCCATATCTTGTTCTATTAGTAGTCAATCGTTTAGGAATGTGTTGAGCAACTTAGGATCTAGTGTAAATTCAATGCCTCTTAAACTATATGCACAATTAGGATTACGGGTAGTAAAGCAATCCTTTACTACTAACCAGTTGGTAGATGGATCAGTACAAACGCTATTGGGGGTAGTCGAGGACGTGCTCATTAGAGGTAAAAAATTTAAATTCCCTTGCGCTTTCCTAGTTGTTGACATGCAAGGGAATGTAGATGTCCTTTTTATTTTAGGTCGACCATTCTTGGCAACAAGTCAAGCTGTGATAGACATGCCTAAAAGGAAGTTGACATTTCGTATTAAAAATGTAGTAGTCACATTCCCCATTTATAATAGGGAAAGCCAAAAAGAAAAAGACAAATGCTATGTCGTTTATACTACTATCAAGAGTCCTGAGTTGCTAAATAGAGTCTTAACTAATCCGAGAGCTAGTTGGTTGGGCTTTGGCTAGTAAAAAAAATCGACGGGGTCGTTGGGCTGAAGACGAAAAATTTAGCGCTTGTAGGGAGGTAACCCGACGTTTACGACTTTATTTTATTTTTTGCATTTTAATATTATATTATTTAATTTTTAGTATTTTGATGTATTATAATTAGTTAGTTCGTGAGTACAAGATAACAAGATATAGTTGAAGAAGCAATGAAAGAAGTAAAAAGATGAGAGAAAAAAAAAGTAAAAATGGAGTGTAGAGGGCAAAAACCAGGGGGTATACAGAGAGGAGCAACTCGCCGGGGCAAAACAAACTCGGCCGAGGCGAGTTTGAGCAAAAAAATGAGCTAGACCAGTGAATTTAACTCGGTCGAGACCTTGAAACTCGACCGAGTCACAGTCCCAAACGATGCCTCGGTCGAGGCACAGTTCAGGCCAAAGATGAGCCCGTATTTAAAAATGCACAAACTCGACCGAGGCAAGGAAACTCGGTCGAGTCGTAGGTCAGGTTTAAAATTCGATTTTTCCCTCTCCTTTCATTCTTCTTCACTTCTTCCCTATTCTCCCTCTCTAAAAAACGCAAACTGTTAGGAAATGAAACTCTTATAACACACACAAACAATACTCAATCCAAGAACGAATGAAAACCAAACACGAATTCGGCCAAACAGAAACCGAACGCAAAAACAGAAACAAAAATGAAGAACACGTGGATTTTACGCGGTTCGATCAATATGATCTACATCCACGGAGGCTCTATACACCTCAATTCACTCCACCAAACAATCAATTACAAGAAATAATCCAGAAAACTAGAAACCCCAATTCACAAGCCGAATTGAGCTTAAGAACCCTAGCTTTCTAATTCTAATTGTGAGGTGGTGTTCAATCTCATCAAGTGAGCTATACTTTGTAGTATGGTGTGTTGGGAATGTGGAACCGGGATCAGGAAGTGAAGAACCGGAGGTTGGAACCGGGTTTGAGCATCAAGAAGTCAAACTGTTCAGAATGAGCCGGGTTCGTGGCAGTTGAGAATAACCGTCATTTGTGACGGATTAGTTTCAGAGTTTGTGACGAAGAAAACCGTCGTTTTTGTCCGGTAGCTGAGCTCAACTTGATTCAGTTAGAACTTTCTGTACGGTTACATTCGAGCTCCAATTCTTATATCATTGTAAAGCTCTCATCAAGGAGAAGGTCACTACGTCGAGCAATTTCCTTGTTTCTTAGATTAGAGAGAGTATTTTGAGATAGATCGTTTCTGCCCTAATTTGTAACCAGAATTGGGCATTTCGTTTATTGGGTGTATTCTCTGTAATTGATTGAATTTCTTAGTGGATTGGGGTGTGTCTTGCCTCCGTGTATGTAGTTCATCTTGAACGAACCACGTAAAAGCTGTGTGTGATTCATTATTTGTTCCTGGTCTGCGTAAGTTCATTTCGGTTACATCTTTGGCCGAACTGAGTGTGTGTTTTCAAATTGATCTTTGTGCGAATTCCAGATTCTGCATAGTTGTGTGTTTAGGAGTTGAATTCACTAACAAGTGGCGCCGTCTGTGGGAAACAACTCTCACAGCTTGAAGAAGATAAGGAATGGCTGGTATGAAGATGGATTTTGAGAAGTTTACAAGAAGGAATGATTTCACACTGTGGAAGATCAAGATGAATGCAGTATTGGTTCACAATGGCCTTGATCTTGCATTGATACCTCTGGATTCGTGGGAAGACAATGAGAAACCCAAGTTTGCATCAGTAGATAAGAAGGCCCTCAGTCTTATCTTTCTGTGTTTGGGTGATAATCCTTTGAGAGAGGTCTCAAGATGCAAGAGTTCCTCAGAAGCATGGAAGAGATTGGAAGATCTGTATCAATCTAAGTCAGTTTCCAACAAGCTGTTCTTGAAGCAGAAGATGTTGGCCTTCAAGATCACTGAAGATAAGGTAATTTCTGATCAGCTTGATGAGTTCATTAAGATGGTTGAAGAATTGGAAGACCTGGATGTGAAATTGGAGGAGGATGACAAAGCATTGATGGTGTTAAACATTCTTCCAAAATCCATGGAAAGCTTTAAGGATGCCTTGATGTATGGGAGAGATGAGCAGCTATCTTATGATGGGATAGTGAAGGCTCTGAGGTCTAAATGTTTCCAGACTCAAGGTGATAAAGGCATGATGCAATCTGGAGAAGGTTTGAATGTCAAATTCAAGAAACCTTGGCAAGACAAGAAGGGACAGAATGCTAAGGATCCAAAGGCAGGAGACTCTAATCCTAAGAAGGGGAATGAATGGGTTGAGAAGAGGAAATGCTTCAAGTGCAAGCAGCCTGGTCACCTGAAGAAGGACTGTCCTAAGAGAAATAAGAAAGGTGGGAATCAAGGGGCAGAATCTGCTGCCATTGATCATCAAGAAGATCCTCCAGAGGTATTAAATGTTACTGAATCAAGAATGGTAAAGGAATGGGTCTTGGACACAGGCTGCTCCTTTCATATGTGTCCAAATTAGTCATGGTTTGATGAACTGAAAAGAGAAGATGGCGGAAATGTTCTCCTGGGAAATGACCAATCATGTAAGGTCAAAGGAGTTGGATCAGTGAGCATGAGGATGTTTGATGGTGTGGTCAGAGTCATCTCAAATGTAAGATATGTTCCTGGCCTTAAAAGAAATCTTCTATCTCTTGGTTCTTTAGTAACTAGTGGGTGTCAGTTTAGCTCAGTAGATGGCTTCTTGCATATCACAAAACATGGAAAAATGGTGATAAAAGGTAGACAGCATAATGGGTTGTTTATCTTGATTGGTTCACCTGTTGTTGGGAGTGTAGATATGGTCTTGAGCAGTTCTGAGCTTGTTAAATGGCACAAGAGACTTGGACACATAGGAGAGAAAGGGTTGAAGGAACTGTCAAGAAGTGGAGTAATTGGAAATATGGGAAATCAAGATCTGGAGTTCTGTGATCAGTGTGCTTTGGGCAAATCCAAGAAGCTGCCCTATGGAAAGGGTGTTCACACAACTCAAGAGTTTACAAACTTCTGTGAAGAAAGAGGAATCAAGAGACACAGGACTGTACCAATGAATCCTCAACAGAATGGAGTTGCTGAGAGGTTTAATAGGACTCTCCTTGAAAGAGTTAGGTGTATGCTGTTGGATGCTGGGTTGCCAAAGGTATTTTGGGGAGAAACCATTGCTACAGCATGTTATCTCATTAACAGGTCACCCTCATCAGTGATTGGGTTCAAAACACCTGAAGAGGTGTGGAGTGGACAGAAACCAAGTTATGAAGGGTTAAGGGTGTTTGGGTGTCTTGCTTTTGTCCATGTCAAGCAAGACAAGTTAGATGCAAGAGCTCTAAGATGTGTATTTCTTGGATATCCGGATGGAATAAAGGGCTACAGATTGTGGTGCTTAGAGAAGGGAAATCAGAAGATAATCACAAGTAGAGATGTAAAGTTTAATGAGAATGTGATGGCTTACACTTCTACAGGCTCTAAGGAAGAATTTGATGGTGCTAAAGAGACAGAAGAGATATCAATTCAGGTGGAGCATCCTACTGAAGATAATCACACACCTCAACCACAAGAAAATCTACAAGATAGTGATTCATCATCTGAAGAAGAAGAACAAACTGGACCTTCACAAAATGTTAGAGAATACAGCATTAGAAGGGACAGGCCTAGAAGAACAATCAACAGACCTGATTTCTATGGTCAAGCAGGGAGTGTTTACTATGCCTTGAGTGTTGCTGAAGACCTTGAATCACAAGAGCCTAGTAGTTTTAAAGAAGCACTAGACTGTGAAGAAGGTGAACACTGGATACAGGCAATGATTGAAGAGATGGAGTCCCTGGAAAAGAATGAGACCTGGATATTGGTGAATAAACTAAAAGGTCAGAAACTTGTAAGCTCTAAATGGGTATACAAGAAGAAACTAGAGACAGCTGGATCCAAAAAGGTGAGGTTTAAAGCAAGATTGGTGGCTAGGGGCTTTACACAAAGAGAAGGAATTGATTTTAATGAAGTTTTCTCTCCAGTGGTAAAGCATTGCTCAATCAGGTTGCTTTTATCAAAAGTTACACAAGAGGACATGGAATTACAACAACTGGATGTAAAGACAGCATTCTTACATGGAGAACTCAATGAGAAGATATATATGAAACAGCCAGAAGGCTTTGTTGTTCCTGAACAAGAAGACAAAGTTTGTTTGCTGAAGAAGTCACTATATGGACTCAAACAAAGTCCAAGACAGTGGAATAAGAGGTTCAATGACTTCATGATCAGTGTTGGCTTTGTAAGAAGTCTTTATGATAGTTGTGTTTACTTCAACAAAGGTTTAAAGCAAGATAAAGTCTTCCTTCTATTGTATGTGGATGATATGCTAATTGCAAGTAGGAACAAGAAGAGGGTACAATGGTTGAAGGATAAACTTAACACTGAATTTGACATGAAGGATCTGGGAGAGGCCAAGAAGATTTTGGGCATGAACATTCTAAGAAACAGAGAAGCTGGAGTGCTTTGGTTATCTCAGAGGCAATGTCTACAGAAGGTGTTGGAGAGGTTTCATATGCATGAAGCCAAACCTCTCTCCACTCCAGTTAATCTACAGAAGAAACTCTCCAAAGAACAATGCCCAAAGACTGAAGAGGAAATCATACATATGAGCAATATCCCTTATGCAAGTGGAGTTGGAAGTCTTATGTATGGAATGATTTGTAGCAGGCCTGACTTGGCCTATGCTGTGTCTTTAGTAAGCAGGTTCATGTCAAACCCAGGAGTTGAGCATTGGGAAGCTTTGAAACATGTGATGAGGTATTTGAAAGGATCAGTGAACTTGTCACTGAAGTTTGAAAAGAGAGTGGATGGAAGTACTGTTGCATTGGAGGGGTTTGCTGATTCTGATTTTGCAGCAAACATAGACACAAGGAAATCTATTTCTGGATTTGTGTTTACCTTATTTGGAACAGCCATCAGCTGGAGAAGTGTACAACAGTCAGTTGTAGCACTGTCAACAACAGAAGCAGAATATATTTCCTTAACTGAAGCTATCAAAGAAGCAATCTGGCTGAAAGGGATTTTGAGAGATTTGGATATCAAGCAGAAGTGTGTGGCAATCTACTGTGATAATCAAAGTGCTCCACACCTTGTGAAACACCAAGCATTTCATGAAAGGTCAAAACACATTGATGTTAAGTTGCATTTTGCTAGAGATATCATTGATTCTGGTTCTGTGGAGGTGAAGAAGGTACACACATTGCATAACCCTGCTGATTTTCTTACTAAGGGTGTACCTGGGAACAAAGTGGAGCATTGTTCGAGCTTGCTGCAGCCTGAGCAATATCATGAAGAGCAGTAACAGAAAGGCAGTGATGAGGCAGGAAGAGGCACACTTGATTCATTGAGGTGGAGATTTGTGAGGTGGTGTTCAATCTCATCAAGTGAGCTATACTTTGTAGTATGGTGTGTTGGGAATGTGGAACCGGGATCAGGAAGTGAAGAACCGGAGGTTTGAACCGGGTTTGAGCATCAAGAAGTCAAACTGTTCAGAATGAGCCGGGTTCGTGGCAGTTGAGAATAACCGTCATTTGTGACGGATTAGTTTCAGAGTTTGTGACGAAGAAAACCGTCGTTTTTGTCCGGTAGCTGAGCTCAACTTGATTCAGTTAGAACTTTCTGTACGGTTACATTCGAGCTCCAATTCTTATATCATTGTAAAGCTCTCATCAAGGAGAAGGTCACTACGTCGAGCAATTTCCTTGTTTCTTAGATTAGAGAGAGTATTTTGAGATAGAACGTTTCTGCCCTAATTTGTAACCAGAATTGGGCATTTCGTTTATTGGGTGTATTCTCTGTAATTGATTGAATTTCTTAGTGGATTGGGGTGTGTCTTGCCTCCGTGGATGTAGTTCATCTTGAACGAACCACGTAAAAGCTGTGTGTGATTCATTATTTGTTCCTGGTCTGCGTAAGTTCATTTCGGTTACATCTTTGGCCGAACTGAGTGTGTGTTTTCAAATTGATCTTTGTGCGAATTCCAGATTCTGCATATTTGTGTGTTTAGGAGTTGAATTCACTAACACTAATGATTGAGAAGCGTTTACAGAGGGAAAACAACGTGTATCAACTCGCATCTACTAGTGGATCAAATGTATATAAAGGTCTAAGCTCGAATCAAGAAGCACCAGGAGTTGTAACCAATTCAGTTTCAACTGCTCAAAACTGTTAGACGGGCCTTTCACAACGGTTTTACACGCAACGGTTCTAAACCGTTGCATAAGTCTGTTATAACCGCTTTGACTCCGGTTCTTTATTAACCTTCAAAACTGATCTGCCTGAAAACCGGTTCTCTAGCCCGGTTCTTCCCAACCTGAACCCGGTTCCTGATTCCTCACAACCTCTACTATAAACTATGACCACTTGATGAAATTGAACTGATATCTACAAATCTCCACCTCAATGAACTCAAGTGTTCTTCATCACCTCATTCTGCCTTGTTTGTTCCAGATTTAATTACATTGTTCAAGCCTTATCAGGCTTGAGCAATGAACCATCTTGCTCCCCGGAACTGCCTTTGTTAGAAAATCAGCTGCATTATCCATGGTATGCACCTTCTTCACTTCAACTGATCCTGCTTCAATCACATCTCTTACAAAATGAAGTCTAACATCAATATGCTTAGACCTCTCATGAAAAGCTTGATGTTTCACCAAGTGAAGGGCACTCTGATTATCACACTGAATGGTAACACACTCTTGTCTGATCCCTAGGTCTTTGAGAATTCCTTTGAGCCACAGAGCTTCCTTGATTGCCTCAGTTAAGGCAATGTATTCTGCCTCAGTTGTTGATAAAGCAACCACAGACTGTTGCACACTTTTCCAGCTTACAGCTGTTCCATACAAAGTAAAGACATATCCAGTAACAGATTTCCTTGTATCCAAGTTTCCAGCAAAGTCTACATCAGCATATCCAACAAGAGGTATTGCACCAGCTTCTAGTTTCTGAAACTCTAAGCCCATATTGACTGATCCTTTCAGATATCTCAAAACTTACTTCAAAGCTTCCCAATGTGTCTCTCCAGGATTTGACATGTACCTGCTTACCAGAGATACACTATAGGCCAAGTCTGGCCTGCTGCATATCATTCCATACATCAAACTGCCAACTCCACTGGCATATGGAACATTTTTCATGTGAATCTCCTCAGCTTCTGTCTTAGGGCACTGATTCTTGGACAGCTTGGTCTGTAGATTAACTGGAATACTTACTGGCCTTTATTCATGCATGTGAAATCTCTCCACAACCTTCTGCAAATACTGTTTCTGTGAGAGCCATAGTGTTCCAGTCTTCCTTCTTCTAATGATGTCCATTCCCAGAATCTTCCTTGCTTCCCCAAGATCCTTCCTGTCAAATTCTGAACTCAATCTTCCCTTTAGCTGTTGTATCTTATCCATACTCTTATTGGCAATGAGCATATCATCCACATATAACAACAAAAACACTTGTTCAAATCTTGAACCTTTGTTAAAGTATACACAGCTGTCATATAAGCTTCTTATAAAACCTGCATTGATCATGAACTCATTTAACTTCTTATTCCACTGTCTTGGACTCTGCTTCAATCCATAAAGTGATTTCCTGAGAAAATAAACCTTCTCTTCATTTCCTGGAATCACAAAGCCCTCAGGTTGCTTCATGAATATCCTTTCAATTAGATCACCATGCAGGAATGCTGTCTTAACATCTAACTGCTGTAGTTCCATGTCTTCTTGAGTAACCTTTGAGAGGAGTAGCCTAATAGAGCAATGCTTCACTACTCGAGAGAATACCTCATTATAATCAATGCCTTCTCTTTGTGTAAAGCCCTTAGCCACCAGCCTTGCCTTGTATCTGATTTTATCAGCCTTTCCAGCCTCCACCTTCTTCTTGTAGATCCATTTTGAGCTGACTAACTTCTGCCCCTTTGGTCTGTCTACAAGCTTCCAGGTTTGATTCCTCTCCAGAGATTCCATTTCCTCCATCATGGCCCCTATCCAGTGTGCACTTTCACTGCAATTTATTGCTTCCTTGAAACTGCTTGGCTCTTGAAACTCCAAGTCTTCTGCTACACTTAATGCATAATAGACACTTCCAGCTTGTCCATAGAAATCAGGCCTGTGGATTTGTCTTCTTGGTTTGTCTCTACCAATGCTATAAGTTCTGAGATTTGAAATCTCAGGTTGGTCTTCATCATCTTCTGATGAACTGTCATCTCCTGGTTGAGCTTGAGTATCCTTCTCTGGTGATTTCTGCTTCTCCGTAGGCTCCACCTGAACAAAAATTCTTTCAGGTTCCACAGCACCATCAACTTCTTCTTGACTTCCAGTAGAGTTATATCCCATCACACCCTCATTGAATCTTACATCTCTACTTATCAAGAGTTTCTGATTTCCCTGTTCCAAGCACCATAACCTGTAGCCTTTTATGCCCTCAGGATATCCTAGGAATACACACCTCTGTGCTCTTTCATCAAGTTTGTCTTGCCTAATGTGAGCATAGGCCAGACAACCAAACACTCTCAAATCATTGTAGTTTGATACCTTTCCACTCCAAACTTCTTCTGGAGTCTTAAATCCTAGAGTTGATGATGGTGATCTGTTTATCAAATAGCATGCAATATTTAGTGTTTCTCCCCAGAAGGATTTAGGTAATCTAGCATCAATCAGCATACATCTAACTCTCTCAAGCATAGTCCTGTTAAACCTTTCAGCAACCCCATTTTGTTGAGGGTTTAATGGGACAGTTCTGTGCCTTGTGATGCCCTTATCTTCACAAAACCCTGTGAATTCAGTGGATAGATATTCCAAGCCATTATATGTCCTAAGATGTTTCAATTTCTTCTCTCTTAGATTCTCCACCTGTCTCAACCATGTTTTAAACTTAAGGAATGTATCACTCTTGTTCCTTAAAAAAATACCCATATTTTTCTACTGTAATCATCAATGATGGACATGAAATACCTTCCTCCTCCATGTGTCTCTGTTCTTGAAGGTCCCCATATATCAGAGTGTACATAATCAAGTGGTTCTTGAGTAGAATGTATCCCTTTAGCATAAGGCAACTTCTTGGCCTTTCCCAGAGCACATTTGTCACAGAACTCAAGTGTTCTATTTCCCATTTCACCAATGATGCCCCTCTTTGATAGCTCCTTTAATCCTCTCTCCCCAATATGACCCAGTCTTTTATGCCACTTCATGACATCTTCTCTACTTATCACGGATTTAGCACAACCTATCACAGGAGATCCAATCAGAATAAACAGGCCATTATGTTGCCTTCCTTTGATTACCAGCTTGTTATGTTTAGTGATATGAAGATAACTATCTAGGGAGTTGAACTGATAGCCATTTGCCACAAGAGATCCAAGGGATAGGAGGTTTCTTTTCAGGCCAGGATCATACCTCACTTGAGAAATGGTTCTGATGACTCCATCATACATTTTTATCTGAACTGATCCTGTGCCTTTACCTCTGCAGGAGTGATCATTTCCCAGTAATACACATCCACCATCTTCTTTCTGTAAATCCTTGAACCAGGATTCATTGGGATACATGTGGAATGAACAACCAGTATCAAGAACCCATTCCTTTTCCATCTTTGTGTCTGTGATGTTTAAAACTTCTGGGGTGTCTTCTTGATGCTCAGTCACAGCCACTTCTGCCCTCTGATTTTCCTGTTTCTTCTTCTTTTGTGGATAGTCCTTCTTCAAATGTCCAGCTTGCTTGCATTTGAAACACTTTCTGGTTTCAACCCAATCTCCCTGTTTCTTTGCATTCTGAGTTCCAGATTTGTTGTCTTTGAATCCCTGGAACTTCTTCTTTTGATAGTTCTTTTTAAACTTAATGTTGAAACCTTCTCCAGCCTGTGTAGAGCCCTTTTCTCCCTGATTTTGAAAACACTTTGTCTTCAATGCTGATAGGATAGATTCATAACTGATTTTTCCATCCCTTCCAAACATTACTTAAAGCTTTCCATAGACTTTGGAAGAACATTCAACACCATCAGAGCCTTATCATCATCCTCCAAGTTCACCCCCAGATCTTCTAACTCTTCAATCATCTTGACAAACTCATCAAGTTGATCAGAAATGACCTTATCATCAGTGATTTTGAAAGACATCAATTTCTGCTTCAGAAATAGTTTGTTTGATATAGACTTTGATTGATAAAGTTCTTCCAGTATTCCCATGCCTCCACTGCATTCTTACACCTTGATATCTCCCTCAAAGGTTTATCACCCAAACAGAGGAATATAAGACTCAACGCCTTCTTATCCACTTCTGGAAACTTAGATTTCTCAGCATCAGGCCATTGATCAACAGGAAGAAGTGCAGAGTCTAGCCCATTTTGAATCAATACAACATTCATTTTGATTTTCCAAAGTGAGAAGTCATTTTTACCTGAAAACTTCTCCACATCCATCTTTACTCCAACCATTCTCTCTTCCTCTTTGAATATGTGTGCAAGCTTCCCACAGACGGCGCCACTTGTTAGGAAATGAAACTCTTACAACACACACAAACAATACTCAATCCAAGAACGAATAAAAACGAAACACGAATTCGGCCAAACAGAAATCGAACGCAAAAACAGAAATAAAAATGAAGAACACATGGATTTTATGCGGTTCGATCAATATGATCTACATCCACGGAGGCTCTATACACCTCAATTGACTCCACCAAACCATCAATTACAAGAAATAATCTAGAAAACTAGAAACCCCAATTCACAAGCCGAATTGAGCTTAAGAAACCTAGCTTTCTAATTCTAATGATTGAGAAGCGTTTACAGAGGGAAAACAATGTGTATCAACTCGCATCTACTAGTGGATCAAATGTATATATAGGTCTAAGCTCGAATCAAGAAGCACCAGGAGTTGTAACCAATTCAGTTTCAACTGCTCAAAACTGTTAGACGGGCCTTTCACAACGGTTTTACACGCAACGGTTCTAAACCGTTGCATAAGTCTATTATAACCGCTGTGACTCCGGTTCTTTATTAACCTTCAAAACTAATCTGCCTGAAAATCGGTTCTCTAGCCCGGTTCTTCCCAACCTGAACCCGGTTCCTGATTCCTCACAACCTCTACTACAAATTATGACCACTTGATGAAATTGAATTGATATCTACACAAAATCTCACTTCCTTCCCCTTCATTGTCTCCTACCAATCTCTAATCTTGTGAAAAGACAGACAAATTCACACACCCACTTCATAATCTTCAAAGTTCACCAATCTAATCTTGTGAAATAGGTAAATTGGGACTTCATTCTCCATCTAGGGCTCAATTTCGAAAAGGGGCTTTTGACTAAAGATTTACTGTAAGAATTCTTAACTTGAACTGATTTGTTTATCAATTATAGTTCTTGTGTTAATTAGTTGGAATTTTAGTTGATATTGTTGAGTTTTGAGCATGACATTGTAGTATGCACTTGTAGTGCAAATTTTAGCAATTATAGGTTGGGGAATACTTATTATGAGATTACTTTTGTAAATTGATGATATAGTAGAGTAGTTTATGTTGTGAAGATGGAATTTAGAGCAACATTCGTTCAATTAACATGAAATTGTCATTGTGGCATTTTATCAAACATGTTATATGCATTATAATTCTTTGGTAAAGGCTAGCTTTATTTGGTTCAATTGTGTTCTATGTTATTGGAGAGTAATAGAGAAGTTAATATTAATAGTGATATTGATGTTTACATCTCGTTTGTGCTAATTTGATGCAAATTTATAGTTAACATAGTGGGCGAGTGAGTTAAATTCATTAATATTAGTATAGTAGGTGTTGCTTGTGTGTACTATGGTACTAAATGGAGAAGGTTGATTTGTAGGTATATAATGGCACCTAAAGGAAATAAAGGAAAAAAGAGGAAGGTTGCAGGTGAAGCATCCTCGTCTAATCCACTGGCATTTTTGTCGGATAATCCTCTCTTTTACAACATCAGATTGCAAACACTAGAAGAAGAGAAAAGATCGTCCCCACTAAATTTACCGACTCCTTAGTGGACGATCATTTGGGCATCCACAGGAATCTATGGATGCTAATCAAGAGAGTCGATTGGGAGACACTATTGGGCAAAAGGTGGGCAACGTACCGGAATGATACTCTAGAGTTTCTCACTACTCTAGTTTTACATACCACCTGCTCGAGACAAGAAGCAGGGCAGTATGTCATTCTGGCTTCGCAACAAGACCTACACACTTACTCAAGCTGAACTGAACGATATCTACAAGATACCAAATAATGGAGATTGCACTCGCGAGATGACTACAATGAGCACACATTTTGGAATCATATGGTAGAAGTCCCTGGACTTGTGCCTTGGATGAAGAATGATCCATCAAGGAATAAGGTGTCTTGAATTCATAATCCTATCTTCCGGTATCTGCATCGCTTCATTGCCTATACTGTGCTTTCTGGACTTGAGATGGGCACTATGACTCAGAAGGAGATGTTTCTCTTATGGTGTGTGGCGACGGGACGAAAAATTGATCTCAACCAAATTCCGATGGAGTATTTTGATCACCAAGCAGTGAAACCATCGGGTGATATTTCGATTGGGGGTCTTATTACCCCTATAGCTGATCACTTTCAAGTCGTCACTGATGATGACTCAGCTGAGAAAGTGATCGGGGACTCACATATGTGTAATACTCGCGCCTCTCACAACTCACTGGCCAATTTAATTTTTGCATTTCATGCATTCCATATTTTTATGTGTTATTTGCGTGATAGTTTTATAGTAATTAATTTGTTATATTTATTACGTTATTTTATATTTTACGATTAATTGGAGATGTTTACTTTGGTAGTCAAGAACTCCCTAGTCTAAAATATTGGGACATGCTACAAAATTTAAGACTACGCGTGACAAGTTTAAAATGTAGAACATTATTTAGTAAGTAGAAGTGTTAGATGTGTAAATATTATTAGAATAACAATAACAACAACAACAACAACAACAACAACAACAACAACAACAACAACAACAACAACAACAATAATATTATTTATAGTAATAATGATAATATTAATAAATAAATAAATAAACCTTAAGGGTTAAGATAAGGAAAGGCGGTGAAGAAGTTGTAAACAAAAATTAAGTGTTATCATTATTTTCCGTCGGAGCGAAGTCGTAACCTGGTAAGCAGTCATCTTCTATATTCAATCTATTTTCCATGAAGTCATGGTTGAATATTTGTTAATTAATGGAAGCTGAAGTTAGGTGAGTGCATATAAGGTAGTTAAAAGGTTTGCTTAACTAAAACTAAGTCCAAGTTTTTGTATAATTCCTTTTATCACATCAAGATTCCTTCCACCATTATCAGTATCATATTTTGAGGTTTTCTGAGTATATCAATTTTATCAAATAGTTTTAGAGGTTAATTAAGACAAAGAATGAAGTTATTTACATTAACATATGATTGATCCAGATTTTAATTGAGCCTCCAATATTTTTCCGATTTTAACCTTGATGCAGTCTGATTTCGGGAAATTACAAAACACGAAAGTTATAGCCTTGCGTGTTAGCTTTATAACCCAACTTGAATCATACAAATATCAATTTTGTAGAAAAAGTTAGATCCTTATTACCAACATGCGGCGAAGCAGAAACTATCGGAGTAAAAATACGTAACGATCTAGAATTTAATAAATTGTGCATTGATTTGATTTAAAATTTGTCGTAGATTGATTACCACTGTGAAATAGGAAATTTCAAAAGCTACTCCGGAGGAGAGGTAAGTAGAAATCCATCTACAACTACAATGCTTGAACATAGTATTTGTGCTTATTGTTTATGGTACTTGATTGTTATATGTGTTGTTGTATACCTTTTTCCTTTGTATCAAGTGTTTTGGTCCATTGCTAAAAATAAACTAATGTGCATCAATCATGAGCATTAGCATCTGCAATGTATTGCATGTGTACAAAAAGGAAGTCAAAATTGCATGATTTTGGGAGTTGAAAATGTTTTGGGGTTGGTCATCACTGGTACTTTGAGAGTCTCTATGATGTATATATGGCGTCTCTCGGGATGCTTCCGGTGACAGGTGTGCACGCGGAAGAGGTTCCCACTTCAGCACCTTTGTGATGAGGGGTACGGGAAGAGGTAGACTTCCCGGTGGACTGCGGGGGCAGGTAAGAGGCGGACCCCTGGTAGTCTCGGGAGGATAGCCACTTGGTCGTACCAATCATCACGGATATCTCGGGTGGACTATAAGGGGGGAGGAGGGACCCTTGGTAGTCACGAGTATGGCCAATGAGTGGTATTTTGGGGAGGTTTGTGACAGTGACGAGAGCTAATTCCCACCAAATATGATTTTTCTTGAGAAAGAGTTGAAAGAAATGGTTTTGTGTATTGCATCTCACCATTCACGCATTTGTCATGCATGTTTTCTGCTTACTGAGTTTAGCTCACGTAGTTCTTGCATTGTAGGTGATTTTGACTACGCATGAGCTCGTGGACTGATCTGGCATGCTGTTGGAGTTTCTGCAAGTTCTGAAGCCTCCGTGTATATGAATGACGACCTGTGGGGCTAAACCTTGGACTCACTATGTTTTTGCTACTGTTCTAACAATCTTTTTGGACATGTTCAAATTAATGTCCTTTAATATGTATATTTATGTAAATATGGTGTTGAATGGAGTGTGACACCTTTGTACTCAATCTGGAGCTATGTAAATATATGTAGGTGACGTTTTGGTCTTGAAGAAGTGTTGTAGATTGTTGATTTAAAAAAAAAAATACAGGTTTTGTAAGGCTAAGAAAATTAGTATAGAATAAGTTTTTACAAGGGTGGGTGTGACAATATGTCAATGGAAGATGTCTGTAGGCTGAAGATGATTTTTTGGAGCAAACGTGAGGAGCAATATTTACTTTTGCAGAATAGAGGTAGATTCCTCCGTCTCCTTAACTCCCACCTGACTAAGATTGAGGGGCTTGAGGATATAGACAATTGGAAGACGAACTCACCAGCCCATCATGCCCAAGAAGTCGACCCTACTCCTGATGAGTTTCTGCTTTATGAAGTTGTGCACCGAATCAATAGTCAAGGTGACATCCCTAATGGATGGGGCCAAGGAAGCCACGAGAACATGGCTCAGGTTCTCTCTTCATTGACTACATCATTGAACAATTTGATGACATACCAGCATCAAAGAATTTATGAAGACAAATAGTGGCGAGCACAACAAGAAGAAAGATGGGCTCATCAGGATGAGCGATGGAATACTGAGACAGCCTAGAGACTACAACTAGATGCAAGGTGGATCCAACATGAGCAAAGACAAGCTTATCAGCAACAGTTGGATGCAATGGCTCAATTCTGGCAGCCATGCGGTTTTAACCCACCATCACCACCTCCACCTCAGTAGCACTGTGAGTAAGCACCAAGGCGTATCACTCTTTTTCCTTCAACCAAGTTTGGGGGAGGGGGTGGATAGTGTTACGTCTTGGCCGCTTTTATGTTTATTTTTTTTATTCCATTCAGTGTTATTGAGTTTATTGTTGTTCTTGCTTGTGTTTCGTATTCTATGCCTTGCTTGTGTTAATTGGTGAAGGGTCTGTGAGCCCTATTGAGTGTTGAGAAGTGTCGGGTCTGTGTACCCAATAGCTGATTTGATTATTCTTGTTAAGCAGCTTTTATTGCATTTGTGCAGTTACTGTTTTCTTAGGTTAGTTTACATTTTGTTAAACTTTGGAGTCAAAAAATCGGTCATAGGAAGCATAAAAAGGGTTGATAGATGATGATGTGTCAATGACGAGTTGAATTTTGAATAAATAGAATGTTGACACATAATAAGAGCATGATACGTATTTGGAGACAAAATTGAGCTTGAACTTGAATAATGATCAAAATTAACCTGTGAGATTTGGGCTTTATATGTACTCCTAGTTTTGGAGTAATTATATCATTTTTCCAGTGTGAATTGGTTGGTCATATTGTATTTAGTCTCTAGAACTTGCCTTGCGTCTTTGTAGGAATGAGTCAAGTGCATGTTGTGCTTAGAAAATGATATTAGACATTCTTTTGCTAAAAAACTTGTTTTGAGCCTTAAAAATAATACATTTTTACCAAAACTTGAAAAATCCCTAATTAGCCACTTTGAGCTCTAAGGCTTATTTTTCAAAGTCAACCACTACAAGCTTATACTTTTCTTTTAGCCTTTGACCCGATTAATTGGACTAATTGAGTAAGAGGGAGGTGGATTGGAAAGTAGATAGGGCAAAAGTATCAAGTGGAATGGATGTTTTGGACGATTTGGTGAAGAGATATGTGAGTTAGGCAAGAAAAAAGAAATAGATGACTCCTCCTAGTTGTTCTTTTTGTTGCATTATTTAATAAAAAAATAAAGAAAAAAAAATGTAAATACAAGTGTGTTTTGTTGTTAGGAGGGGTTAATGATGAGAAAGTACCTAATATGCTTAAGTTGTGTGAAATACGAGTAGTCCCAATGAAGTATTCGGTCAAAGATAAGCATTGAGTTCTTGGTGGATAAAAGAAGTGATTTTGTAAGGTGATGAAGTCATATTGAGTGATTTTCTGAAATTTGAAGAGTGAGGATTGAGTGAATAATGTTGAGGGGTAGTCGGGTTAGGTATAACTTGATTGGTCCAATAATTAGTCACTTGTATCCATATTTATCCCACCTTACCTTAAGCCAACATTACAACCAAAAATAAAGACCTTATTGATTCTTTGTCAGACATGTCAAGTACGAGGTCTAAATTAGACAATACGCAAGCATATGGTAAACGGTACATGTGGTCTAATTTGAGCGTAAGTATTTTCCATATTATACATTTGAGAGATGAGCAATACACTTAACCGGTGATTGTTATTAAGTTTATTGCCTCGAAAGGAGTTGAAAAATTATCATGTCACCAAAGCTCGAAAATCATGTTGTCAGTTTGATGGAAAATATCTCCGAGACTAGATTTATCATCTAATCTCCCTAAAAGCTTGTATTCGTTGTGTTGTTTTGTTTGTCTTATTGTTCGGGACGAACAAGGTCTAAGTTTGGGGGAGTTTGATACACGTTGTTTATACATGCATTTTAGGTCAATGAAGGGACATATTTGATAACATTTGCATGCGTATTTAGTTGAAATGTGCGTAAATTCATTATCTTGAGCTAGATGTCGTTTGTGCTTGTTTTAGTGATAATAAGGTATAAAAAGGCTAAAAAGTTCATTTGCACGAAGCCCGGACAAAAAACGAGCAAGAAAGTTAGAAGAAACGAAGAAAACTCGGAGTTAGGGCAGAACCACCTAACTCAACCAAGGCCTAAAAACAACTCGGTTGAGGCTAAATTAAAGGAAACCCACGAACAGGACAGAAGCGCCCAACTCGGGCGAGGCCTGTGCAACTAGGGCGAGTTATCCCCAACTCGGGCGAGTTCCGAAATGTGGTGCAATTGTGGGATTTACGCATTTTTGCCTGTTTCAAACCTATCTTCACCCCAAAATTCGTTCCCAACTATAAAAGAAGGTCTCCAGGTCCGAAAATTAAAAAATACACATTGAGAACAACCCATATCTCATACTTTTATATCGGAGTAGAAGCCGTGAGAGCGAGAAGACGAAGATCGACGAGCCAACAATCAGGTTTAATTATTCTTTGTTTATTTTCAAGTTTTTAACAATGTTGTTTTTGAATACTTGTCTAGATTTGATAGTATGCATGAGTAGCTAAACTACTCGTGTCCTAGAATTTTAACAATGTTGATTTAATTATTTAGTTTATAGACTCCAGTTTTCATTATCTATCTATGTGTTTGGTTTAATCCTTATAATTGAATTTAATCTAGCCAATTATGTTTAATTTACTTTTTTAACAATTTTACTTCGAGAGAAGGGTTAGGTTAATTAAGTGCCGCCTAATAGATAATTAACTGATTTAAAAGTTTATAAATTAGAAATTAATCATCATTAGTTTAATTCCTGAAATCCAATTCCTAGGATACATTCTTGTTGATTGGAATTTTCCTGTTTGTTAAGCCAGTTTATTAGTATAAGTAATTTAGTTTATAAAAATCATTCACCAATTCTAGTGTCTAGTTAGGGTAATCCTAGATAATTAGGGTATCGAACTACGTTAACCCATTCCCTGTGGATCAATCTTAACTTCTGCTATATACATCTAAACCCGTACACTTGCGTTATTTTAGGGTTAGAAAATAGGCCTGTCACCAACTTGACCAGAAGAGACCCGACAAAATCACATTCCAGTTAATGGAAAATCAGTATGAGTTGTCATTTTCGGAGATCGATGACTTACTCGACTTCCCGAAGCCAACTGAAGGTGAACCGCCCGAGGTTTTTAACCCACATGATTTTTGGGGGCGGTTGACAGCAACTCCTCCTATAGTGCCGCCTCAAGCTTATGTTTCGAATAATGCCAAAGCTTCATGGATCTAAAACCCTATGATAAGATACCTCCAAAAGATGTTAGCCCATACACTAATTACAAGAAAGGAGACGGATGCAATACGACAAACGAACTCCGCATGGTGTGGAACATACTTCATGACCGCAAACTCGATAATGCGATAAGTTTAGCGGAGCAATTTGAGAACGTCATCAAAAAGCAAAAGGACAACGTTAGAATTGGAGGTATTATTACATCGATTGCCGACTACTTGGACATTCCACTTGGCGATATGGTCTCGGTGAAGGGAGATATTTATTTCACATGGGAGTTGTTGGAGAGTACGCAGGTTGTTGTCATGCGAGAGGATAGAAAGGTCATGTATGTTTTTCAAAATGTAGGGCTCTATTTCTGACTCCCTGATCTCGAGGCTACTGTGGTTATGAGTCTCGACGATACCATCAACTTTTCCATGTCCTCCAATAAGCCTATGGTGAATTCCCAAATGCCGGATGCACCGGTATTTCAGCCAGGCCAAATAGCCGAAGGAAGTAGTCAAGCTCCTCGTCCATCAAGGAAAAAGAGAACGGCGATCATTGTTGCATCATCCACAGAGAGGAATGAAGATATTGAGGGGTCGATCCCTTCTCTCCAAGCTGATGTCGCTGCCCTTAGCACTCGTTTTGAGAGGCATCACACAGAGAGTCGATGAGCGATGCAAGTAATTAGTTCCTTGTTGAATACACTCATCGCACAAGGAAATGAAGCTCGAGCTTGGAATCAACAGCAAGACGTCCTTTGGGATGCGTTGGCCTAATTTTGGAGCCAACACGACTTCCAACCACCACCACCGCCGCAATGATTTGTGAGTTAAGCACCAAGACATACCACTCTATCTCCACAAACTTGGCCTTCGACCAAGGTTGGGGGAGAGGGTGAATAGTGGGATGACTTGGCAGCTATTTACATTCTTGCACTGTATTTGCTTTGTCTCTTTTTGCTTGTTTATTTTTTTATTTTTGCTTTGATGAGCTTGTGTGCTTGTTGCATGTTGGCATTACTTTAGTGGAGTCATTGGGTCTATAAGACCATTTGTTTTTCTTTAATTGGTTGTCATATTGGTCATAGATTTTTAATGTCTTTTTTTACTTTCGTTGTTGGAGTTTAGGAGTCATAAATCCGAGTATTAGTCGTTTGAGTCGTATGAAAAAGAAACATTTAGGGAAATGATAGATGATGATGTGTTGATGACAAGGTGATTTTGAATAAAATGTTGCAAAGTCGGCACATAGTAGAGCATGATAGGTAATTTGAGACGAAATTGTGCTTGAGCTTAGAACATTTGATCAAAATGAACCCTGTGAGGAATTGAGACTAATTGTTCTCCTACTTTAGGAGTAATATAATTTCTTCCGGTGTGACTTTTTATTAGATTTTACTAAGAATATGTTAAGTGCATGTTGTGACTTAGAAAATGATCTAGGTAATTCTTGATTTTAGCCTATGTTTGAGCTTCTAAAATGATCATTTTTACCAATATTTTGAAAAATTATCCTAAGTTAGCCCATTTGAGCTTTTAGCTTTTTATTTGATAGCCCACATTACAAGCCGAATACCTTTCAATTTCAGCCTTTGGTGACTAATTGAGTAAAAGGGACGTGGATCAGAAGGTAGTTCGGGAAAATTTTGGGGATAAATGGGTGGATTAATGGATGAATGGAATGGTGAAAGGAAGACATGTGTATAGGTGAAAATTTGAGAAAGTATGACCTCTCCTAGTATGTTAGTATTATTGAAATAAATTTATGTTATTATTAAAAAAAATCAAAAAATAAGAGAACCAAAGAAAGAGTCGGATGTAAATATGTGTTTTACTGCTTTTTGTTTGAGGAGTGGTTAGGAAATATAAATGTGCTTGATGATCATAATTGATCAAAAGAATCGGGTAGTCCCAAGATGTGGTACCCGAACGAATGAAAAACACTTAACTTGTAAGTACTTTTGGGAGGTGAAGAAGTCATTTTGCAGGGTGATTTACTGAGATTTGGAGAGTGAGATCGAGATTATATTGAGGGGTAGTCAGGTAGGAAATAACTTAATTAGTCCAATAAATAGTCACTTTTAATATTGTCCCACATTACCTTAAGCCCACATTACAACTAAATAAAGACCCATTTGATTCTTTGTCACGCATGTTAAGTGTGAAATCCGGTTTAGAAGATTGGTAAGAATATGGTAGGCGGTGTATGTAGTCCAATTCGAGCGAAAATATGTCTTATCCTAAACAATTGAGGGATGAGCGAAACACTTACCTGGTGAGGATCAAATAGTTCGAAAGTTCAAAGTCTCGAAAGTAGTTTATTTTTGCTTTGGTTTTTCTAAAAGATTAATTTAAAACTTGATTTATCGTCTAATCGCCCTAAATACATGTGGTCTTGTTTTATTTACTTTGTTTATTGTTCGGGATGAACAACAGTTTAAGTTTGGGGGATTTTGATACACGTTGTGTGTGCATGCATTTAGGTCGATTTAAGTACTTATTTTATAACATTTGCAGGCATAAATGGTCGAGAATTGCTTATATTTGATATATTGGGTCATTTGACGTATATTGGCTTTTTTTCCAGAATTTTAATGCTTTTAAGGCTAAAAATAAGATTTTACAAAGGCTACATGAAGAAACAAGTCAAGAAGGATGAAATGGGCCACATTGGGCTCAAAAGTTAAGTCCAGTCCGTCAATGAATCAACACGATCGCACCAAGATTAGACGCGGCCGCGTCAAAATCAAGTTGTAAAGAGCAGTGTTTGAATGGCGCCTTAGTAACATGTTGGAAACTGGCAAGCCCAACGCAACCGTGTCGCTTATCGCGCGGTCAACCCAAAAGAGTCTCCAAGTCCAAATCTATTTTTAAATAGGATTTTGATCATATTCTCTTGAGATTTCAACCCCAATTTATAAAAAGAGGCCCAAGCTCAAGATTTTAAGGATCATCTCATAATTTTACAAACTTTCAAGTACGAGGCTTCGGAGCGAGAAACGACGAGCAAGACGTGACGAAGATTGAAGAGCCGACCATTCGGGTTTATTTATTTCTTGTCTAGTTTTGATTCATTACAATGTTTTCCTTGGATTATTGTTTTGATTTGATAGTAGGCATGAGTAGCTAAATTACTCGTGTCCTAGTGTTAGAAAGTAGGGATTTACAATTATGTTTGATTTTATCATTTAAGTTATAAACTCCGGTTTTTAGTATCTATCTATATGTTTGTTATTATTTTTTGATTGAGCATAACCTGATCAATTAGGCTTAGTCTAATCATTTAACAATTTCGCTTCGGGAGGAGGGAACTGTTAACAGACGTACGACGTATAGCGTAGTTGTCTATGACTGCGTAGGCAAAGGTTAAGGGGCTTTTGGGAGTTGTTAGGATTAATTCATCTACGACTTAGTCGTTTCGGGAGAAGGACTAGGTTAATTAAATTTCGTCTAATAGATATTAAAGTTGGTTTAAAGGTTTATAATTTAGAGATGGAGAAGGACTAGGTTAATTAAATGTCGTCTAATAGATATTAAAATTGGTTTAAAGGTTTATAATTTAGAGATTAATCAGTCTAATAGATATTAAAATTAGTTTAAAGGTTTATAATTTAGAGATTAATCATTTATTAGCGCAATTCCTGAAATCAACACCTTAGTATACATTCTCTTTGATTGGAAAATTAAATTTTGATAATTAATTCATTTAATAGGAATATATGCAATATAGTTTAGTAATAAACAATCCTCCTCACTTCCAGTGTCTTGTTATGATAATCTAAACTCATTCCCTGGAGATCGACCTTGACTTCCACTATATGCACCTACACTCGTACACTTGCGGTAATTAAGGTTTATGATTAGATCCCGTTAATGCCTCGCTTCATTAATGCATAAAAGAAAAATCTGAATGCAAATCTCCGTACGAAAAACAAGACGAATAGAAGCCTAAATAAAAGAAATTAGAATTCAAAATAGATCTAAACAAAAAAACAAAAAAACTGTATTAACACTAGAATAGAGAAAAAATACCTTGCACAAATACGAATCTGAGTAAGCAAGGCCACCAAAATGCATCATATGATGCATCAAATAAACGCCACAATCTTGATCGTGCAACCAGGTTTTCCATTTAAATGTCACATTCTCAAACCCCTAGGTCAAGCCTCATTTGCTTAAGGGTGCAGATTTCGATCAAGAAATTCGACATTTGATTTTTCTATACAAAAACAACACAAAAAATGAAAATGAAAACACATAAAATTAACTATACTGTACTTTTAAGAATGTACTACTAGATTATATATAATAGACTATAAAAAAATTAAAATAAAAACACATAAAATTAACTATAATATTATTTTTAAGAATATATACTATTAGATTATATATATTATACTATAAAAATACAGAAATTGTCTCTTACCAGTAGTGTAGCAACTTCAATAGAAAGAGTTTCATATTTATCGTACTTCCTGTTATCCAAGAATTGAAACTTCACATCCACAAAATTTATAGCAACATAAGCAAAATGACATCGAAGAACAAAAGGCACAAAAATCTACAATGAAAAAGAAGACAATGTTAATAAAAACAAAAGAAGCATATCAACTAACAATATCAACAAAAAACTACTTAATAAAAAATAAACATATAAGAAACAACTAACCATATCAATGGATTGTAACAAGTCTAAATTTTCACCGACCCATAACTCCCAATAATTTAACAGATACTCCTCATTCTCTGCTTCATCACCAACTACCTCCAACATTCCCCTCAATGACTCCTATTAACAAACAACAAAAGAATAAAAATCACTGGAAAAAATGTAAATAAGAAATTTGAAACTTACTCTATGCTCTATATTAAAGGCATATCGAGTTAGTCGGTTTGCAACACCTAATTCCCCGATTAATCATAAGACTCCATATGTCAATAACAGACTTAAAAATTTCTTGGTTTGGAGTTAAAGATGCCATATCCTCCTTCGGAATAAAGTGCAACAACCAAACCTAAACACAACATCCTCGAAAAACAAAGGTACGGTTTCAGTAATAAACTGATACTGTTTATTTAACTGAAGTGTACTGTAACAAAAAAAAAATTATACTTACATTTAGATGCTTCCCCGTTAATATACTTGCAATAATCTAAGATTTATTTGTGCCTTGAATCCATGATAAACACCACGTCCTTGTATGAAATAAAAAAATCACACATAACCGAGATCTTCATTAACTGCCAAAGAGCCAACACCTAGATCGGGCACTGATTTTTTCCTTCTTGCGCTAAAAGGCTTCATCGCATCTGATAATTCTTCAACATATACACCTTCATCTTTGTTGGTTGCATCCATATCTGATGGATCCCAATATAGTTGGGATATATATCTGACGAGATATTTAATATCTTATTAGATATATTTCCGATAGGGATGGAGATCTTATCCATAATAGGAGATAGATCTCTCCCATACTAATAAATATACGAATATACTGGTATTCGTAGACGACGGAAAAATAACACCACAGAATACATATTTCTCCTTTTCCCTATAATTCTCTGTCTTGGAGAATCACCGGAGTCCTCCAAGAGTCTAGGGTGTGAAGTAGACGGCGAATGCTCTAGTAGTATTCGTCCAGACGGGCTTGTAGACGAATCAGTGCACGATCATTCAGATTGGGAATCAACCGAATACATTCCGCTGCAAATCAACTGAGGTATACCGATTCCCTTATACGTGTGTAAATGATTTACGTGCCTTAATTTCTAACAGTGGTATCAGAGCGAGAATAGTGATTCGATCTCGCCTGTTTTTTTTTTATTTTTTGTCTCTGTCGTTTTTTTTAATTGTTTGGGAAAACCAAATATATGAGACCACTTGATTATTAATGCATGATATTAAGAAAACGTTTCATTGTTTTCAAACTGTCGTCTCGTTTTTTCTTGGAAAAACTTGACGGGTTTTAACTTGAGGAAATACGACGGAGGCAGAACTGATGGCGGCGCGACCGCGCGACGGCGGCGCGGTCGCTGCTACTGTTGTTCCTGCTACGAACACCGACGACTGCGGCGGCGCTCGCCGCTGCTGCGTTGCTGTTACGCGAGGCGACGGCGGCGTCCAGCGGCGCGACCGCGCTGCTTCTCGCTGCCACTCCGTCAGCGGCGTTGTGGCGGCTCCACCGCCAACGACCTGCTACTGCGCTGCGCTGCGCAAGGCTGCCTCGAGGGTTTGCTTCAGAGCAGCGGCGGCGGCGGCGGTTGTTGCGCCGCCCTGCGCGCGTGGCTCCACCATCCCTGCGCGCAATCCTTGCGTGGCTTCGCTGCTACCTGCTCCTGCCCTGCTTCTTCTTCGCGCCGCTGCTGCGCTGCTGCTCCGGCGGCGGCGGGCGGCGGCGGTGGCAGTGGGCTAGGGTTTGAAATTTTGGGCCGGGACGGTTTGGGCCCAGTCGGGCTAATCTGGATATTTTTAGGGCCTGGTTAATTTTTTTTGAAAATGGGCCTATTAAAATCTGTTTTTTGAATGAGCTGTTTTTATAATATGGCTGGGCCTTAATAAAAGAATTTTGGGCTATAATTAAAATTGGGCTTAATAATTCATAATTATTTGGCCAATTTATTTGGTGGGCCTTAATTATTTAAAATGTTTTTGTGATTAGGCCACTTTAAATTAATTAAATCAATTATGTGATTTAATTTCATTATTTGCGTATTTTTATTACGTGATGTGATTGATGTATGTGTGAGATGGTTGATGACAATGGTGGTTATACGATATTACGATGTAATTTTTTTTTAGAATCATGTAGTAGGAACGAAAATTTGTAATTTATTTATTTATTTTTCGTTTCTCACTAGGACACATGTATTAGAGGGGCCAATTTTTAGGCCATGTAATTTTTTTTGTTGTTTCGTATTTACCACCATAGGTCGTTAACATCTCATTTTATTATTATTATTTTTTTAATGTTCTTGCGATGGACAATTTTTATTCGCGGTCATTTAATTTTTTATTATCGTCTTCAATTGAGTGGGAGATGATTATGAGCCAACGCGGCGAATTTTCGATCTCATTCACTTGTGAGAACTAATAAAATTTTATTTGGACCCGAATAAAAATATTAAATAGACAACCTTCTAACATATTTGCGCAAATATTAACAGAAATGGATGCCCAAATGGCTTTTTCTGATCTTTACGGTTCTGGCAAACTAGATGGCCAGAACTATGCCATGTGGCACCGTAAGATCAAATTTCTGCTACATAATATGAAGGTCCTTGACCATCTCACCGAGACTATGGCCGCACCGGTTGAGCCAGAAAACGGTCAAAATGCCCAATATCGTCGCGATTTAGACGCGTACAATAAGTGGGAGAATCAAGATCGGTCTGCGCGCTATACTATGCTTAGCTGCATGTAGGATCATCTGATTCGTGAGTTCGAGACGTTTGCTACAGCTAAAGAGCTGTGGGACAGCTTAAAGGTCACGTACGGCACTACCTCGGCAACGAGACTAAGGGCTTTAACCCTTAAATTCAATCAGTACGTACTTGACCCTAAGCACACCATAGGCCAGCATCTTGATATCATGAAAGACATGATTCGAGAGCTTCAAAATGCTGGAAATGAACTCACCGACGAACAACAAGTTTTTGGCAGTCCTAAGGTCGCTACCTGAGCAGACTTGGGGACAAGTTAAACTTGTGCTCACACACAACGAGCAAATCCAGACCTTTGACGGCGTCGCCAGTCATCTTAGACTCGAGGCTGACCGTCGAGAGGCGGAAAGAGCACAAGCGGCTGCTTTCGTCGCACATGCTGGCCAACGCAAGCCTAACACAGGCAACCGTTGGAAAAAGCAAAAGAATGCAGGACAAAGCAACGCCAAAAACCAAAACTTGGGCCCGCAAGGTGAAAAGGCTAAAAAGCGTCACCGTGGAAAAAGGGGCGGAAAGAAGAAAGACACCTGCTATAACTGTGGAAAGACGGGTCACTTTGCTCGTAGTTGTACTGAGCCAAAGAAGGTAAGACCCGCTCCTAGCTCTACTGATTCATTTGTCTGTTCACATGTGTTAGTTGCTAATTCTCTCCATGGTTGGATTGTAGACTCAGGAGCAACCAAACACGTGACAAGAGATAGAGTAGGATTTGTAGATTATCATCGAGTACCAGCGGGCAGTCACTACATTGCTATGGGAAATGGCACGCAAGAAGAGGTGGTGGGAGTTGGTGCATACCAGCTAACACTTAGCACTGGGCGCGAGCTGCTCCTTAGTGATGTGCTTTATGCGCCTCGTATTCGATGTAATTTACTTTCAGTTTCAGCACTTTTGAGTCAAAATTTTTCTTTCCTGTTTGAAAAGACCATGTTATCTATTTTTCTTGGCAACAACCTTTATGGCATAGGACATATGAACAATGGATTTTTCATGTTAGATTTATCTATTGAATGCACTACTTTTATTTCTTCATCTGTTGATATTTTGAATGAATCAAATAAATGGCATGCAAGGTTAGGACACATAGGGCGTGAAAGGATGACTAGGTTAGCTCGAGAAGGCCTTTTAGGCAATCTCGCTAAAGTCAACCTTCCTGTGTGCGAACCATGTCTGGCAGGAAAAGCCTGCCGGAAGCCTTTTGGAAAGGCAAAAAGAGCTACTCAACCTCTAGAGTTAGTTCACTCAGACATATGCGGACCCGTAAATGTGAAGGCACGACACGGTGCATCCTATTTCCTCACATTTATTGATGATTATTCGCGCTATGGTTCAGTGTATCTCCTGTCTCACCGCTCGGAAGCGCTTGATTGTTTTAAGCGATTCTTAGCGGAGGTTGAGAACCAAAGAGATAGGAAGCTTAAAACGTTACGCACTGATAGAGGGCGAGAATACTTGTCTGATCAGTTCAGGCAATACTGTGAGGAAAAAGGGATCATAAGGCAACTGTCAATTCCTTACACTCCGCAACAAAATGGTGTTGCAGAGAGGAGGAATAGGACACTTCTGGAAATGGCCAGATCAATGATGGCGCAAGCAAATCTGCCAATATCATTTTGGGGAGATGCAATCTTAACTGCTGCCTACATATTGAACCGTGTGCCGTCTAAATCAGTTCCTTCGACGCCGTATGAGTTGTGGCATGAAAGAAAGCCCAACTTAGAAGGTTTGCGCCCTTGGGGGTCAGCAGGGTTTGTTCATAATACTTCCCATAAGCATGGGAAACTTGGTCCTAGAGCAGTTAAACATATCTTTATAAGATATTGTGACCACTCGAAAGGCTATGTGATGTATGGTGAACATCCTGACGGAGGAATGACAGAAATTGAGTCGCGCGATGTCAATTTCCTCGAGGAGGAATTTCCAACAATTGGAGAAGTTAAAGGAGATCTTAAACTTTATGAGTTACAAGATCCCGAAGACAACGCTGGAATTCCTGGCGAGGATGCGGTTTTACAACCAAATCCAGCAATCGACGGGAATAATGAGAGCGATCTTGGAGTCAGTGGGAGAATTCCATTGCATGAAGACTCTCAAGATCTAGAGTTGCGCAGGAGCAAGCGTGGAACGGTTCCCCGAAGACGTTATGAACTCGAAGGGGAATCTTTCATGTGCGCAACAATGGATGTTGATGAGCCAGCCACTTATGAAGAGGCTGTAACTTCTCTAAATGCTACAGAGTGGATAAGTGCTATGGAGGAAGAGATGAGTTCGATGGCTAAGAACCAAGTTTGGGAGCTAGTCGATCTACCGTCTAGACGCAAGACAATTGGGAACAAGTGGGTTCTCAAAGTCAAGCGAAAAGCAGATGGCTCGATAGACAAGTATAAGGCTCGCCTAGTGGCGAAAGGCTTTACCCAAAGAGAAGGTGTGGACTATGAAGAGACATTCTCCCCGGTGGTGAGGTTTGCCTCTATCCGTCTCATTTTAGCAATTGTCGCCCATCTTGATTTGGAACTGTTCCAAATGGATGTGAAGACAGCATTTCTCAATGGAGAACTAGGTGATGAGATCTATATGGATCAACCTAAGGGTTTTCAGGTAAAGGGACAAGAGCGCAAAGTGTGCCGCTTAAAACGTTCCATTTATGGACTGAAACAATCATCCAGGCAGTGGTACCTTCGATTTCATCGAGCTATCACTTCGATAGGCTTTACGATGATTGAGGAAGATCACTGTGTGTATGTCAAAAGGGATGAGAAGAATTTCACAATTCTCTCATTATATGTGGATGACATTTTGCTGGCGGGAAATGATACGGAGATGATTGTCGCCACTCAGCAGTGGCTATCATCTACTTTTGAGATGAAAGACATGGGAGAGGCAGAATACATACTTGGTGTTAAGATACACCGAGATCGCTCAAAGAGACTCTTAACTTTGTCTCAAGAGACTTATATTAAGAGGGTTCTGGAGCGATTTCGTATGCATAATGCTAAACCCGTTGACACGCCTATGGAAAAACATTGTATTCTTAGCAAAGATCTATGCCCAAAAACAGATGATGAAAAGGAAAGTATGGCTAAGGTTCCTTATGCAAGCGCGGTAGGGAGTTTGATGTACGCAATGATGTGTACTCGACCAGACTTGTGCTTTGCAGTAGGGATGGTGAGTAGGAATCAAAGTAATCCTGGACGCGCTCACTGGGCTGCAGTTAAAAGGATACTTAGATATCTAAAGGGGACAAGTGATTTAGCTTTGTGCTATCACGGTGGCAGTTTGAAGCTACTTGGTTACAGCGATGCTGATGGATCAGCAGATAGAGATGAACGCAAATCCACATCAGGATATGCATTTTTGTTAGGAGGCGCTGCTATCACTTGGAGTAGCAAGAAGCAGCCTTGTATATCTCTATCCACTATGGAAGCAGAGTACATTGCTTGTACATCTGCAGTTCAAGAGGCTATCTGGTTGAGAAGATTTCTTCAGACTTTGCGCGTCACGGCGCATGTAGATGATGCAGTAGTTGTCCTTTGTGATAACACAGCTGCACTAGCATATGCTAAGGACCCCAAGTATCATGGGAGGACCAAGCATATTGACACCAGATACCACTTTATCCGAGATAATATTGCGCAGGGGCAAGTGGTTCTCAGGCACGTTCCCACTGGTGAAATGATAGCTGATCCTTTCACCAAGCCTTTGAGTAGAGATGTATTTCAAAGGCATGTTAGGAGCATGGGACTTCGTAGAATTTAAAATTCTTGTAGCCTGTATGAACAATTTTATTTATCAATAAAATGTGCCCTTATTATATGTTAGAAGTAATGTGTCTATTATGTGTGATATGTCACAAGGCTTGGATTGTCCCACTCACACGGGAAATCGCCCTGGCGCTTTGGTGAGCGAGCGGGATGAGACTGGCGGATCAAACATTTGAGTGATCACCTTCGTGAAAGGAACAACACGAAAGGTTGTTGCCCATAGTCGCCTTGGCAAGAGACCAAGATGAGATCATACTTGATCGATTATGAAGAATGTCCTAACTTCATAAAAGCTTCTTAATAGCCGAGTGTGCGAATCATTAGGAGTTGTGTTGGAGACAAATTCCTAAGTGGTCCGCAGGTCAGACGCTCGAGGAGCGACTGGACTAAGACTCGTATGATGTTCAGAGCGTGACATGCCCAAATTAGAGTGGGAGCTCCGTCATAGCATGTATTCATACTACATGTGCTTAATGACGACCTTAGTAAGAGGAGTGACCGAATAGATCCCTGCTTCGTCACTGTGTGAGCTCTTATAGTGTTTCTTGTGCCCTTTGGGACTTTGGATTTTGTCATGAAGTGTAAGCTTGATGACGCTACTTTAGCATGTGTTCAATGGCCATGATTGATACGGTCTGTCGGAGCATGACTAAGAAAGCTGTCAAGTCCAAGCAGATTGACATTAGAGGCCAAGGAAAAACTAAGCTGGTAATGCACTTGTGTACTATGGCTCATAGGCCAGCCGACTAAGTCGAATTAGTTTTGACATAGTCATGAGCATAGATACAAAGTTAAGGGGTCAAACATGCTCTATATGAATACGAGGGGTCAGAGATGTTTGGTCTAGTGCAACCACGTAGTTTGGGGTACACAGCGAGTCTCCTGAGTTGATGAGTTATGTTAGTTGGGTGATAACTTAATATAACTCTCCTCACTTTGTTCCATTCTGTTCTCGCTCGGTCGCACGCCTTAGTCTCTGTATGAAAGAAGAGATATGATGATGAGAATTGTGGAGTCTTTCAGATTCGAGTAAGTCGGATCAGATTTGTATGAGTGGGAGATGTTGGTTGCGTCCATATCTGATGGATCCCAATATGGTTGGGATATATATCTGACGAGATATTTAATATCTTATTAGATATATTCCCGATAGGGATGGAGATCTTATCCATAATAGGAGATAGATCTCTCCCATACTAATAAATATACGAATATACTGGTATTCGTAGACGACGGAAAAATAACACCACAGAATACATATTTCTCCTTTTCTCTCTAATTCTCTGTCTTGGAGAATCACTGGAGTCCTCCAAGAGTCTAGGGTGTGAAGTAGACGGCGAATGCTCTAGTAGTATTCGTCCAGACGGGCTTGTAGACGAATCAGTGCACGATCCTTCAGATTGGGAATCAACCGAATACATTCCGCTGCAAATCAACTGAGGTATACCGATTCCCTTATACGTGTGTAAATGATTTACGTGCCTTAATTTCTAACAATCTTCATCATCTCCACTTTCACCATATTCATCAACCAAGGGAGACGATGTAAGTATATCAAAACTAGAGCCATCAAAATCTATGCCCTTAAATTTCAGAAAATTCTTCGTAGCATCATCTATAATTTTATGGACTCTTGCATTAGCGCAAAATGCGTTTTAGCATTCATAGCACATTTATTTCATATGTCAACTGTCATTGCAAGCTATGTAATTAGATTAACAGAAATATAAGTGTCGTTTCATTATCTTAAGCCTGTGCCGTTGATCATTTACTTAAGTATGTAGGAACATCCGTACGTACCAGTCACCAGTATGAAATACAATAAAGGCTAATAAATAAATAAAAGATACTAATTTGTTAAGCGTAAAAGATTAGATATTTAACGAACGACTGCATAATTGGACTAATGACTTATTCGACGACAACAACAACAACAACAACAACAACAACAACAACAACAACAACAACAACAACAACAACGACGACGACGACGATGATGATGATGATGATGATGATGATGATGATGATCATAATAATAATAATAATAATAATAATAATAATAATAATAATAATAATAATAATAATAATAATAATAATAATAATAATAATAATAATAATAATAATAATAATAATAATAATAATAATAATAATAATAATAAGATTTACTACTTAGTTACTTTACTATATTAATTACTTTAATTATGTAAGTATGTGTTTAATTACGTTTGCATGTTATGTGTAACGTCCAATGAATTGCTTAATTGCCAAATTATGCTTCGAATTTTGTACAAAAGTGTGTTGATTAATGTACGATATAAAAATTTGAAAGTGTATGATTATATCTTGGGATTGGAATGGGTATAAGGTTAAAACCCCGGTAGGATAGTTAGCCAAATTTATTATGCAACCTAGGCTAAATAAATTGGATTTTAGGCTTAATAAATAATGTGATTGTGTGATCCCATACTCTGTTGCAAAAATCTCCGACTAACTTCGATTAATCCCTGTCTAGGCTCTAGGCTCTTGCTGGCCGCCTACGTTTATTTTCCGATTTCTCCTCGCCTAACTACACATATACCCCGTTTAGCCTCGTCCGGCTCCCGACTAGTCGCTAGGCCCTAGTCCACCGCCTAACTAGTGCTTAGCCACTTTTACAGCCTTAATCACATATTGACCCCTAGGATTAGTATACTCTATAAGTAAGACTACCTTGATCACCATAATGTCCCTTAAGTTTCGAAATAAATTAGGCTTGAATCAATTAGAACTTTAATCTCGTAACATAGTACACTAGGACATAGTGTTTGTTGGCGACTCGACCAAGCTCACTAGGTGACTTCATCCAGCTAATACTTCGACTTGTGCTCTATTTCAGCCCTAAAATTTGACTCGATCGAGTTGCATCTGCACTCGGTCAAGCTCTACCTTCGAGTTGTTGCCCGGATTTGTAGTCTTTTTAGTAACTCGATCGAGTTGTTAAGTGACTAAATTACTAAAAATAAATAATAAGAAGAGATTCAAATAAGATAAGAAACATATCATAGGGCTTCGATTTTAATTACAATTTCCTATGTTTGATTATTCTATTATTCTAGGCTTTTAAATCGATTCTATTGTTATTTATCGGCACTACTCTAGTTAACCCTCCTCTCGGACGATGTTAATGTGTAGATCAATTATGAACAATTACCCTCTCATGCTAACTATCACATAAATGATTCTCTAGGGCTCCCAAAACCGATGCCCATGCAACACCTCACTCCTCTCGGATGATTATTAGTGCCTACGCTATATGCTTGTAAGCCTATTAAGAAAACTCTCATCTCGGACGTCAAATTGTTAAATATGTAGAAATAAACAATTTACTAGATCAATCAATTCATAAAATAAGAACGAATCATCTAGATAAATAATAAAACGAAGTGTAGAATTAAAAGAACGAAATCAAAACATAGTTGATATTTAACCTATTCTGTAAGCCTAGAACACAACAGGATTAGCTACTCATGTTCACAATTAAAAGACAAGACAATCCATAGAATTACACCGTGTACAAATAAAAAGAAAAATGAATTAACGAAACCCGGATCTTGAATCTTGATATGCATCTCTTACCTTCCTTGCTCTTCAATCCAAGCCTCCAAGGGGTTCCAATGATGTTTTTCGGATAATTTTCGGACTTCGAGAGGTCCTATATATAAGTTGTGAATTATTGGGGTTGAAACAGGCCAAAAAACATGCCAAAATGTGTAAGAACTTCCATTGGACACGGCTGGTTTCCCGAACGCGACCGCGTTGGCCGGGCGAGTTTTCAGGTCTGACTTCCAATCCCTTTTTTAGGGTCTTTCGGTAATTTTCTGGACTTATCTATTTCTGACAAAGTTGTATTCCTTTGAATTATCTTTCCAACGCCATTAGTTTTACCTCAATCGGACTTCTAGATCCCAAGATATGGGCAAAATACGGAAGATATGTCAGGATAGGATTTGACGTTGCGTTCCACTCTTTTCTTACTCGTTTCTCCTCCAAACTTCATCCTCATGAACTTTACACCTTAAAATCACACTTTTCTCTATAAAATGAGCATGTATGTCATTCGGCTTAAGATAATCAAATACAACACAAAACCACCGAATTTATATGCGAACACTACCAAAATACTCGTATAAATCGGACTAAATGCATGCATACACTACGTGTATCAAAATCCCTCAAACTTAGATTGTTGTTCATCCCCGAACAACACAAGTACATAAAGTTAGAACTTAAGTTTTAGGGCGATTTAAGCGGCGAATCTAGCCTCATATTTTTTCCGGAAACAGACAAAATAGACAATTGAACATATTCGACATAGCATATATCAATTACTTTCAAGTCATGGAAATTCAAATGAATGATCCTCACTGGATAAGTGTACCAGCTATCTCTCACGTGTATAAAATGGGACGTTTTTACGCTCAAGTTGAATCACATGCACAGTCTATCATATGTTTGCCTAATGTCTAACCTATGTTTCATACTCGACACATGTGAATAAAGAATCAGAAAGGTCTTTTTGTTTTTGGTTGTAATGTAGGCTTAAGGTAAGGTGGGATAAATATGGATACAAGTAACTCATTCTTGGACAAATCAAGTTAGCTACGCTTAACTACCCCTTCAATGATGTTCACTTCTGCCTCACATATCTCAGCAAGCTAAAAGATAGCTTCTTCACCTTATCAAGACAATCATGGCACTACATCAACTTAATATCAATTCTAATTGAGTACCACTTTGGGAACACTCAAATATTTCAAAATATAACACACTTAAGCACTTTCATAGTTAAACACCCCCCCCCCCCCCCCAAATAACATAATTGAAAATAAAGCAAATAAACATAACTTCTTCTTTTTTCTTTTTCTTTTTTTTAACGAAAATAATAAGTATATAAACTAGGAGAGTTCAATTTTTCTTCTATATATTGTCCATCATAATTCAGTTTTTTTACCAAACCATCCCAACTATCTATTCCACCAATAAATTGTTAGGGTTATACTGTAAAGTATGCTCTTAAGTGTTGCTTTGCATATATAATGTTTCTTGCACTTTAATGAATGAGAATAAATTATCACTGTTTGCCTTAAATATTATGAATGATATATATATATTTATTGCATATTGTTTCAATACTTTACATTGTAGACAATGTGGTGTGTATCAGATCACAGAAGATCACATTGTCGGTTCCTTGTAATAAGTGATTCACAACTTAGATGGAATTGAACAATCCATTGGTAGAAGTTGATGTGTAAGGCTCGGATTGGTTTGTCTTGACCAAGAGATTACTCTAGTGCATTTGTTGCACTGAATTGGACCAACAGTGAGACAATTTTTCTAGACTGACTTGATATAAAAACTAGATCTCAGTGGTTATTGATTTCTTAGTTTATGTCACTTAATTGGGATTGCATATAATTAATTATTTTTTTTTTTTTGGGCAAAGAGTCAATGGGACTCAATGCTCTATACTTTGGGCAATATTATTAGTTATATGACAGATTGCTAAATTAATACAGAAAATCATGTCTTGGTGAAATAAATTGATTATGTCCCCTGGATGAGCTCAGAATGTTTATTATATCAAACTTGTACGATGGATTAACTTCTGATATGATAATGTTGTTGAGCTGTTTATTCTCAAGGAAAAAAAAGATATGAATTGATTAAAGCATTTAGTAGCTTAAATTAATTAATGGACATTGAGTCTTAAATACGGAAAATAATAACAGGGAACCATATATCGTAATATGGATTAGGATGCGTAGTTCAATATTAATTTTATATTGAAATAATTTAATATTAATGAGCTAGAATAATATTGATGGCTTAATATAGATATCTAGGCTCATTGGGAAACCCAATCCTATTCCTCCTAAAGGCCCATTGAGTACCCCAATAGAAGTCCATTAAATAAGAGGATAAGGATTAATTAGAAGTAGGAGATAGGAAATAAAAGATATGGATAAATCTGATTCCTTAAGGGAATAGGCTTTTATCCATATTTTCAGCTCCCAAGTGGGACAGAATTTCGATACAATCCCTTTACTTGGAGTCCAAGATTTTGGCATCTACCTCTATAAATAGGGGACCGATTTTTGTCCCCGTATGCATAATTGTGTGGCTGTTTTTCAATAAAAAATTAATCCTTCCTCAAGTGTTAAAAAGTTCGTTTGATTTCCTAACGGATTGGCGAGCTTGGACTTAGGGAATACTAAGGAAGATCTTTAGGTTGAAAGATTAAGTCTTCTCAACGGTGTCTCTCTAATTCGAAGGTAAAAATACGATAATCCCTTAGTTCCGCATGTTTAGGGCTTGCTGTATGATTACTTTTATTCAATTACATGAATTGCGTGATTTCAATGTTTTCAAATTATAGTTATTTGATTTATGAAAATAGTATTCAAATTACAGCCCGAATAGATCCCAGACACAATCCCCAATTCCCCAATAACTGGTATCAGACCCATTGATTCGTGCTCTGTAATTTCAAATTAAGTTTTCGAAAATCAAATTTACGTTCTTAATTTAGAATTGGATAGTAGAACTATTAGATCTGTTTTGCAGGAATCCAATTATCATGGTTATTGATGTATGTTTAAATTCATGTTGGATTGAATGTTTCTTTTAATCTGATTTGTTTAGATTTATTTTTCTCGTGAGAAAATCCACAAGTAAACTAGGTCTGTTTTTATGTGATAGATTAGTCTAGATGTTAGATTTTTTTTTTTAAATAAATTGTAACGGATCGAAAACGAAGACGAAGATGGATTAAAAGAATCAGAATCGGTGTGAACTGGAGGCTGATCTGCGTGAAGGGCGTCGCGCCCGCGATCGTAAGTCGTGACTATGACGAATGCTGCGAAGGAGAGCCAGTTCTGCGCCGGGTCTTCGCAACTACGATGGTTAGTCGGGCCCACGACTAATGCTACGAAGGAGAGCATGTTCTGTGCCGGGGGCTTCGAGACTGCGACAGTGTGTCGCACCCCTGATGGATGCTGCGAAGGAGGCTACGCGATCTTCAAAAATAGGGTTTCTCGTTTCAAAACGGGAAAGTTAAACCATGATAATTGAATTTAATTGTCTAATATGTGTTTAATTTATGTTTTATTTTACTTTGTGTATGAGGAACCTAGAAAATCTCATTGATCAAAATTACTAAGTGTTTTATTTTAATTGATTATAGATAATAAATTAATTAATGACCTTCATAACTAATTTATTAAAGTGAAGTTTTTGGTTACGCATTAGCATGTTCCTTTCTCCCTAACGGATATGCCAAAAATGAATTTACTAGAATAAATTTTATAAGATAACTGTGGGTTATTTTAGGTGGCGATATGACCTTCCCAACGAATGCTTGTGCAAAACTGAGTAATAATCATGTGTTAAGTTATGGTTAATACTTAGATATAAAATTGATAAAATTTACTTCCCCACAAAGTCTCTGTCAATTTTATATGGTCAAGAATGAGCTGACTATTAATTTGAGAATTAAAGGTTTGTAACTATTTTGTTTGTAACCTGCTTAATGTATTTAAGAAAACGTTCACACTCAACGTGACTTGCTTGAATTATTTTAAGATGTTGGCTAATGCATGTATATATCATTTTATAAGATTTTGATATATGACATGTGATCGAATTATGTGATATTTTTTGTGTTAATTAGATTTTGATACGAATGTATGCTTTATTCTCAGTTCAACATGTCCATCTTTAATCCGTTGTTTAACATACTCAAAGAAAACAAATTAGAAGGGGAGAATTATGTAGATTGGAAAACAAACTTAATGATAGTCCTGACTGCTGAAGAACACAAGTTTGTACTTGATGAACCTTGACCAGCTGAGCCTACAAATGAAACTAGAGCGGAAGATAGGGAATATCATAAGCAATGGTAAAGATCCGATGAACTGGCTAGGTGCACTATTCTGGCTTCAATGTCAGATGTGTTGCAGCACCACCATCAGAGCATGGGTACCGCTGTAGACATTATGATAAACCTTAATGACCTATTCTCTCACCAGAATCGTACGGCTAGGCAAATGGTCATGCGGGATTCGTTGTCACAGAAAATGGATGAAGAGACGCTCATAAGGGATCACGTTCTCAAAATGACGGGAATCCTTAACAAGCTTGAGATTCTTGGAGTCGATTTCGATGCGGATACCCAAGTCGATATCATACTCCATTCTCTGCCAAAAAGTTTTAAGCAGTTTAAGCTACACTATACCATGAATGGTCAAGCGTATACGTTAGCTGCGCTCATGCAAGCTTTGATAGTGGCAGAGATGCGTATGGGGCCGAGAAGCCAAACCCATGATGACTAGCAGTGCACCTTCCTCTTTTGCGCTGAAAGGCGGAAAGATGAAGAAGAAAACTAAAAGTAAAAAACAGGTTGATCTCAAAGGTAAGGATAAGATCTCCGCTGAAGGTGGTATTAAGAAGAAAACAAACAAGGGAAAGTGTTTCAACTGCGGTCTGAAAGGACATTGGAGAGCGGACTGTCCCCAACCTAAAAAGGCAGGAAAAAAGGTAAATCTCATGCACTAGTTATTGAAACTTGTTTAGTGGCGTGTATTTCCCAATTATAGGTGGTGGACATGGGATTCACTGATCATGTTTGTTTCAATTCTCAGGGGTTCCAGCAAACCCGGCAACTTAGTGAGAGTGAGATCACTATCACCTTGGGCAATGATGCAAGAGTAGCAGCTGTTATAGTGGGAGATGTGCACTTATCTTTTAGGGAAAAGACTTTAGTATTGAGAAATGTTCTTTATGTTTCAAGTTTTAGAAAGAATTTAATTTCAATTTCTAAATTGTTTATGGATGGATATTCAGTTTCCTTTAGTAAAAATGTTGTTATTACTCGTAATAATGAAGTTATTTGTTCTGGAACATTAGTGAACAGTCTCTATACTAATAATTGTGCACAACCCACCATCATACAAAATGTGTCATATAACACATCTATTGTTTCTAGAAAAAGAAAGTATTCTTCAAATATGAACGAAACACTTCTTTGGCATCTAAGACTTGGTCATGTTAATCTAAAAAGGATTCAAAGGTTTGTGAGTGAAGGTTCATTGGAATCACTCCAAATAGAGTCGTTTCCAACATGTGAATCATGTTTAGAGGGTAAAATTACTAAGAGAGCCTTTGAGGCTAAGGGGAATAGAGCCACTGAAGTGTTAGAACTCATTCATACTGATGTATGTGGTCCCATGTCAATTCAAGCGAGATGTGGTTTCGAGTATTTCGTTACTTTTATCGATGATTACTCGAGGTATGGATACAGTTTCCTAATGCGGCATAAGTCTGAAGTCTTTGATAAATTCAAAGAGTTTAATTCTGAGGCAGAAAAGCATAGGAAAAAGAGTATCAAGTTTCTACTATTTGATCGTGGGGGCGAATACCTCAGCAATGAATTTTTGGGTTACTTGTCAGAGCAAGGGATTGTATCTCAATTAACTATGCCCGGAACCCCTCAACAAAATGGGGTCGCAGAGCGAAGAAATGGAACTCTTTTGGAAATGGTAAGGTCTATGATGAGTTATTCTGACTTACCCAAATCGTTTTAGGGTTATGCCTTGGAAATAGCAACTTACATTCTTAACTCAGTACCTTCTAAATCAGTTCCGAAAAATCCCTCAGAATTGTGGTATAGGCGCAAACCCAATTTGAGACACATAAGAATCTGCGGATGTTCTGCATACGTGTTGGACAAGGAAGCTGATAAGTTGGAACCTCATTCAGAATTAAGGCTATTTGTAGGTTATCCCAAAGGAACGAAAGGGGGTTTATTCTATAATCCTAAGGACCAGAGGATCATGGTAAGCATGCATTCTAGATTCATGGAGTCGTGTGTCGCTATCAAATTAATTAGTATATAAATACACTTATCCTTATCCTACTACTCTGACTAGTAGAGTGGTAAGTAGAAGTCGATCCCACGAGGAACGATCGAACAATTTTGCTTTATGTATTAAGCTATTATGATCAAGAAATATAATGTAAATAAGCTAGAAAAAAAAAACAATAAAGAAGTGGGGGAGAGGGGGGCGGGGGATTTTAATGAAATAACAACTAACACCTAAATTTCTATTAAGCAAACTAAGTAACAAATACTCTAAGAATACTTAGCAATTTAACAATTCAAATAAACAAAGACAAATAGAATGATTTTTTTGGTTTTTGGTTTTCAAATAATAAAATGATTCACTCTTGATCATGTTTCACCTTGGTCTTGGATGATTTATGCAACTATTGTTAATACCCAATTAGTTAGCTTTAGAACTCCTACTCCAAGATTGATAACAAGCTCTACCAATCTTGTTGTCTCTTAAGTATGATTAATCAAAATAAGCTCTTGAATTAATCCTACCCGACTTATCAAATCCTAAAACAAGCTCTTTAAGAATTAATAGTCGAGTGCATTAAGAATTAAGACAACAGAGTAGATTCGACATAAAACTCGCAAGTTCGGTCCAATTCTACAATTAGGGATAGTAATTTCCAATTCTAGAAACACACAAACAAATATCCTGATGGGTGATCAAACCACAATTCAATTCATAAGTGTGAATCAAAAATCCCAAATAACATAGAACATTCACAAAGCATAATCCAATCGGTAATATTAACCGCAATAATCACATAAATATCTTAAACTCAATGGTGCTAGCCACCCATTACAACTATTACAAAGAAAAAGTAAGAGAAAATCAAAGAAAACATGAAAATAAGATAGAAGGAACCAAAAGGTAGGATTGATTGATCTTGATCTTCAATCCCCTTCCAATCCTTTTCTTCCAATGGGGAATTGTGGTTGAATATGTGTGTGGGATGGGTTCAAAGTTAGGTCAAATTCGAATGAACTTATATATATAGAGGAGAAAGTGTTGGGCTGAAAAATGGGCAAAAACGTGTTTCAAGATTAAAACAGGGAGCCGCGCCGCGACCGTGACGTACAACTGGCCGCGGGCGTGGTGGAAAACAAGGGTTTGGGCTGGAATTGGGGCCGCGGCCGTGGCCTGGTTATCGCCTTAGCCGTGGTCTCGGTTGGGCTGGATTTACCCCTTATTCTGGATCTTTAGCCAGGGGAGTGGCTAATCTTCGCCACGTCCGTGGGCCTTGGTCTGCCTCGGCCGTGGCCCATATTTTACCTCGGCCACGGTCTAGCTGAGTGAAAATGGCCCTCTTCTGTACAAATTACCACAGCCATGGGCTAGTTAGCCTCGGCCGTGGCATAAGCTACAGGCGTCGCATTAGCAACTCGGGCAAGGTCCCCTGTTTTTCCTTATTTTCTTTTCCCTTTGAGCTCGGATTGTCGACTTGAGATCTTCGAACCTGTTTTTCGGCCTTAATTCACCTGTTTTGACATGAAAACAAACTAAACACGTCAAACTGCCCAATAACACAAATATGCACGATACATGATCAAATATGCATGAAAATATCATTAAAACAATACTTAAAGCAACCGAAAATGCATGCATGATCACGTGTACCAAATCTCCCCAAACTTAGACCTTTGTTCGTCCCCAAAAAATTAACGAAAAAGAAGAAGGACACATGTTAGGGCAGATTTAAGTGGTGAATCCGGTTTCAGAATAACTTTTCAAAAGTTAGGCAATCATGATAACATTGAGCATATGAGATAGAGCTATATCAACTACTTTTAAAACTTGACACTCTCAACTTGAGATCCTCATCGGGTGAGTGTATCTCTCGACTCTCAAGTGTATCAAATGGGTAGTGTATACGCTCACATTGAAATGCATAAAATGCCTACCATAGGCTTGCCAATCATCTAAACTTCGATGTATACCCGACATGTGTGATAAGGAATCAAAAAGGTCTTTAACGGGTTGTAATATTTGCTTGGGGGTATGGTGGGAAGATTTCTGGTATATGTGACTATAAAATGGACTAAATGAGTTAGCTACTCTCATCCACCCCTCCAACAACAATCACCCCACCTCACTCTCTTACTTCCCAATCAAACCGATCCTAAAATGCGGCTTCTTCACCTTACTACAAACTCACAACCTAAATGCTTCTTTTCCAACTCTCCCTTCGGTGTGTTTTCTTTTGAATTTTTGAATTTTGAGACAGAACGAATTCACCGCCGTATGGTTGACCGTCAAAAAGCATTTACATTACTAGTCTCTCCAAATTGAAAGCATCAACAAAGTATATACGACCAACTTTTTCTATTGTTTTCTGATTCTTTCGACTCTTTCTTTTTTCTTTTTTTTTTTTTTTGTATAAACATTGGAGAAGACTAATATTCTCGATTCTTGCCTATTTGTGTAGATTTTCTTTCACCCTTTAATATAGTTCCACTAGTTTACCCGAATTGACCCACTACCTTCCAACCGCCTCCCTCATACTCATGTAGTCCAATTAGGTTCAAAGTCTAATTGAGAAGGGTTCGGCTTGTAGAATTGGGCTGTCAAACAAGAGGCTAAGAGCTCAAGGGGTTAACTAAAGGCAAATTTTTCAAAATTTTGGTGAAAAGGGGTGTATTTTCAAGTTTGGAAATAGGCTCAAGTCAAGAATTGCCTAAGATCATTTTCAATGTCACACAATGCACCGACTCATTCAAAATAGAGAATCAAGGCAAGTTCTAGAGACAACTAGATGCACTCAATGAATTTCACACCGAAAGAAAGTTTAAATTACTCCAAAGATGGGAGTATCTTTTAAGGCTCAAAAACTCACTAGACAACAATTTAATCAAAAGTTTTGAATGTAAGCTCAATTTCGTCTCATAGCCTATCATGCTCTACCATGAGCCAAATTTTAAATTTTGATAAAAAAATTTGTCATCATTAACCGTTTACCACATTTCTCATCTCAATTTGGTCCAATCAACTTTTTCAAGCGGCCAAATCCGTACACCTACCACCCCCTCCCCAAACTTGGTTGAAAACCAAAGTTTGTGGAAAGAAGGGGTACGGATTGGTGCTTAATGAACTCAACCATTTATTCAATACCATTCATCCCAATTCTACTAAAATTACCAAAATTATTAATCCTATGCGTGTAGGTACCAAAAATTCAACATATATACGTGACAAAGCTCAAAATTACTTAACCAATCAAATAAGATAGTAGAACGTGGCACACAGGCCAATCCATAAATAACATCCTAACAAATCATCCAACAAAACAGTACAAGCAAAAATCACCAAAGGCACAAGTCATAATCAAACGGCACACACACCGTGAATCCAAAATACAAGCTAGTCAGATGGGGGCACACAGGCCTAAATATTCAGCAAGAGATAAAATATGGCAAGGAAGCACGAGAGAATTGAAAATCAGAGCGGCCAAGAACATCCCACCCCCACTCTCTCCCCAAACTTAGTTGAAAACTAATTTTTTGAAGAAAATGAGGATATTCTTGGTGCTCTTACTCACAAAGATTTGGAGGGTCGTGGAGATCGCGAGCTTTGGCTACCAAAACACACTCGAATGCTTTTAAGTGCCTCAAGGATCTTGTTCTGAATCGCCTTGATCTCCTTAATGTCCGCCTTCATCTCCCCGATATCTGCCTTCACTGTACTCAATCTCTCGTCCACCTGTTGTTGGAATTCTGTGTGGGACTGAACAGTGGATACTGGTCTTTTCCTTGAATAATGGTTGCTCGCACCCTCACCTGCGGGGCTAGCCCTTTCTGCAGCAGGTTCTGACACTTGACCTCTCTGATATTTCCGGAACTCAAGGTCACTTGGTTCCCTTGAGGCTGCCCGGTGTGCCTCTGAGCTCAAGGCCAAGTTGGCTGTAGATCGGAGGTCTCTGATGTGGGTGAGGTCTGGGTTGGGAAGGCATAGGGTTGGCCCTACATTTTGGATCATGAAGGGGACGGAGACTTCGTCTTCCTGCCCCAAAGCAGCGATCCTCATGTTGGCTAAATCCTCCCAACCCAGAAGGAATGCGTCTGATATGGCCTTGAAGTCAATCAGTGGAACCCCAAAGTGCTCTAAAATCGGTGTGATAAGAGCCCCGTTGAAGGTCGGATCGTACTGCTTTGGCTCTTTTTTTCTTGTTGCTGTCAACTCCTTCACCGTCCTCTCAAAGGACTCGGTCAGAACCTCTTCATATCTCCTATCGGTCCTTTTCAGGATGGACCATAGGATACTAAGCTCAGCCATCCTTGCTGCCCCTGTCTCTTTCCTCCCAAATAGTGTCAACTCCAGAAGCCTTTGCAAAACCTTTATGACTGGACTTCTAATCCAGCTCGTTTTGGAACTCTTCAAATTGAAGGCTTGTGGTTCAACCAATCTGGGAGCAATAGTTATTTGCCCCCAGAACCGCCCGACGTCGAACTCATCAATTTGTTCTAAGTCTGTGTGTTAGTGAAAATCAATTCTTGAACACACAACACCAAAGAATCTGGAATTTATACAAAGAACAATTTGAAATCACACATGCAGTTCGGCCAGAATTGTGGCCGAATTGAACTTGCGCAGAACAGGAACTGAAAATGAATCAAACACAGTTTTAACGTGGTTCGTTCAAGATGAACTACATCCACGGAGGCAAGGCACACCTCAATCCACTAAGAAATCCAATCAATTACAGAGAATACACTCAAGAAACGAAATGCCCAATTCTGTTGACAAATTAGGGCACGAACGCTCAATCTCTAAATACTCTCTCTAATCTAAAGAACAAGGAAATTACTCGACGTAGTGATCTTCTCCTCAATGAGAGCTTTACATTGATATATGGATTGAAGCTCGAATGCAACTGCACAGGAAGTTCTAACTGAAAGAAGTTGAGCTCAGCTACCGGACAAATGTTACGGTTTTCTTCGTCATAAATCTGCAACTGCTTCGTCACAAATGACGGTTATTCCACAACTGCCTCGAACCCGGTTTATCCTGACCAGCTTGTACTCTTGATGCTAAAACCCGGTTTATTCCTCCGGTTCTTCACTCCCTGATTCCGGTTCCACATTCCCAACACACCATATTGCAAAGTATAGCTCACTTGATGAAATTGAATATCACCTCACAAATCTCCACCTCAATGAATCATGTGTGCGTCTTCCTGCCTCATCACTGCCTTATCTTGTTAATGCTCTTCATGACATTGCTCAAGCTGCAGCAGGCTCGAGCAATGCTCCACTTTGTTCCCAGGTACACCCTTAGTAAGAAAATCAGCAGGGTTATGCAATGTGTGTACCTTCTTCACTTCCACAGAACCAGAATCAATGATATCCCTAGCAAAATGCAACCTAACATCAATGTGCTTTGACCTTTCATGAAATGCTTGGTGTTTCATAAGGTGTAGAGCACTTTGATTATCACAGTAAATTGCCACACACTTTTGCTTGATGTCCAAATCTCTCAAAATCCCTTTAAGCCAGATTGCTTCTTTGATAGCTTCAGTGAGAGAGATATATTCTGCTTCTGTTGTTGACAGTGCTACAACTGATTGTTGTACACTTCTCCAGCTGATGGCTGTTCCAAATAAGGTAAACACAAATCCAGAAATAGATTTCCTCGTGTCTATGTTTGCTGCAAAATCAGAATCAGCAAACCCCTCCAATGCAACAGTGCTTCCATTCACTTTCTTCTCAAACTTCAGTGACAAGTTCACTGAACCCTTCAAATACCTCATCACATGTTTCAAAGCTTCCCAATGCTCAACTCCTGGGTTTGACATGAACCTGCTCACTAAAGAAACAGCATAGGCCAAGTCAGGCCTGCTACAAATCATTCCATACATGAGACTTCCAACTCCACTTGCATAAGGAATATTGCTCATATGTATGACTTCTTTTTCAGTCTTTGGGCATTGTTCTTTGGAGAGTTTCTTCTGTAGATTAACTGGAGTGGAGAGTGGTTTGGATTCATGCATATGGAACCTCTCCAAAACCTTCTGTAGATATTGTCTCTGAGATAACCAAAGCACTCCAGCTTCTATGTTCCTTAGAATGTCCATGCCCAAAATCTTCTTGGCATCTCCCAGATCTTTCATGTCAAATTCAGTGTTAAGTCTGTCCTTCAGCCATTGTACTCTCTTCTTGTTCCTGCTGGCAATTAGCATATCATCCACATACAACAGAAGAAAGACTTTATCTTGCTTTGAACCCTTGTTGAAGTAAACACAGCTATCATACAGACTTCTTACAAAGCCAACACTGATCATGAAGTCATTGAACCTCTTATTCCACTGTCTTGGACTTTGTTTGAGTCCATACAGTGACTTCTTCAGTAAACAAACTTAGTCTTCTTGTTCAGGAACAACAAAGCCTTCTGGCTGTTTCATATATATCTTCTCATTGAGTTCTCCATGTAAGAATGCTGTTTTTACATCTAGTTGTTGTAATTCCATGTCCTCTTGAGTAACCTTTGATAAAAGCAACCTGATTGAGCAATGCTTTACTACTGGAGAGAAAACTTCATTAAAATCAATTCCTTCCCTTTGTGTAAAGCCCCTAGCCACCAATCTTGCTTTAAACCTTACCTGTTTGGATCCTGCAGTCTCTAGTTTCTTCTTGTATATCCATTTAGAACTTACAAGTTTCTGACCTCTTGGTTTATCCACCAATATCCAGGTCTCATTCTTTTCCAGAGACTCCATCTCTTCAATCATTGTCTGAATCCAGTGCTCTCTTTCTTCACAGTCTAGTGCTTCTTCAAAACTACTAGGCTCTTGTGATTCCAGGTCTTCAGCAACACTCAAGGCATAATAAACACTCCCTGCTTGACCATAGAAGTCGGTCTGTTGATTGTTCTTCTAGGCCTGTCCCTTCCAATGCTATATTCTCTAACATTTTGTGAAGGTCCAGCTTGTTCTTCCTCTTCAGATGATGAATCACTATCTTGTAGATTCTCTTCTGGTTGAGATGTGTGATCATCTTCAGCAGGATGCTCCACCTGAATTGATATCTCTTCTGTCTTTTTAGCTCCATCAAGTTCTTCCTTAGAGCCTGTTGAAGTATAAGCCATCACATTCTCATTAAACTTTACATCTCTACTTGTGATTATCTTCTGATGTCCCTTCTCTAGGCACCACAATCTGTAGCCCTTTATTCCATCTGGATATCCAAGAAATACACATCTTAGAGCTCTTGCATCTAACTTGTCTTGCTTGACATGGACAAAAGCAAGACAACCAAACACCCTTAAGCCTTCATAACTTGGTTTCTGTCCACTCCACACCTCTTCAGGTGTTTTGAACCCAATCACTGATGAGGGTGACCTGTTAATGAGATAACATGCTGTAGCAATGGTTTCACCCCAAAATACCTTTGGCAACCCAGCATCCAACAGCATACACCTTACTCTTTCAAGAAGAGTCCTATTAAGCCTCTCAGCAACCCCATTCTGTTGAGGATTCATTGGAACAGTCTTATGTCTCTTGATTCCTCTTTCTTCACAAAAGTTTGTGAACTCAGTAGAGAGGTATTCCAATCCATTATCAGTCCTAAGGTGCTTCAGCTTCTTTCCTTTGACATTTTCCAGTTGAATCAACCATGTTTTGAACTTATGAAAAGCATCACTCTTATTCTTCATCAACATGATCCACACCTTTCTACTGTAATCATCAATCAAGGACATGAAATACCTTGCTCCACCATGAGTCTCTGTCCTTGCAGGACCCCATATGTCAGAGTGGACATAATCTAATGGCTCTTGAGTTGTGTGAACACCCTTTCCATAGGGCAGCTTCTTGGATTTGCCCAAAGCACACTGATCACAGAAGTCCAGGTTTTGATTTCCCATGTTTCCAATTACTCAACTTCTTGACAGTTCCTTCAACCCTTTCTTCTCCTATGTGTCCAAGCCTCTTGTGCCATTTAACAAGCTCAGAACTGCTCAAGACCATATCAACACTCCCAACAACAGGTGAACCAATCAAGATAAACAACCCATTATGTTGTCTACCTTTAATCACCACTTTACCATGTTTAGTGATATGCAAGAAACCATCCACTGAGCTAAACTGACAACCACTAGTTACCAAAGAACCAAGAGATAGAAGATTTCTTTTAAGGCCAGGAACATATCTTACATTTGAGATGATTCTGACCACACCATCAAACATCCTTATGCTCACTGATCTAACTCCTTTGACCTTGCATGATTGGTCATTTCCCAGGAGAACATTTCCACCATCTTCTCTCTTCAGTTCATCAAACCATGACTGGTGTGGACACATATGAAAGGAGCAGCCTGTGTCCAAGACCCATTCTTTTACCATTCTTGATTCAGTAACATTCAATACCTCTGGAGGATCTTCTTGATGGTCAATGGCAGCAACTTCTGCCCCTTGATTTCCACCTTTCTTGTTTCTCTTAGGACAATCCTTCTTCAAGTGACCAGGTTGCTTGCACTTGAAGCATTTCCTTTTCTCAACCCATTCATTCCCCTTCTTTGGATTAGAGTCTCCTGCCTTGGGATCCTTAGCATTCTGTCCCTTCTTCCCTTGCCAAGGTTTCTTGAATTTAACATTCAAACCTTCTCCAGATTGCACCATGCCTTTATCACCTTGAGTCTGGAAACATTTAGATCTCAGAGCCTTCACTATCCCATCATAAGATAGCTTCTCATCTCTCCCATACATCAAGGCATCCTTAAAGCTTTCCATGGATTTTGGAATAATGTTTAACACCATCAATGCTTTATCATCCTCCTCCAATTTCACATCCAGGTCCTCCAATTCCTCAACCATCTTAATAAACTCATCAAGTTGATCAGAAATTACCTTATCTTCAGTGATTTTGAAGGCCAACATCTTCTGCTTCAAGAACAGCTTGTTGGAAACTGACTTAGATTGATACAGATCTTCCAATCTCTTCCATGCTTCTGAGGAACTCTTGCATCTTGAGACCTCTCTTAACGGTTTATCACCCAGACACAGAAAGATAAGACTGAGGGCCTTCTTATCTACTGATGCAAACTTGGGTTTCTCACTTTCTTCCCACGAATCAAGAGGTATCAAAGCAAGATCAAGGCTATTGTGAACCAAAACTGCATTCATCTTGATCTTCCACAATGTGAAGTCATTTCTCCCTGTAAACTTCTCAAAGTCCATCTTCATACCAGCCATTCCTTCCCTTCTTCAAGCTGTGAGAGTTGGTTTCCCACAGACGGCGCCACTTGTTAGTGAAAATCAACTCTTGAACACACAACACCAAAGAATCTGGAATTTATACAAAGAACAATTTGAAATCACACATGCAGTTCGGCCAGAATTGTGGCCGAATTGAACTTGCGCAGAACAGGAACTGAAAATGAATCAAACACAGTTTTAACGTGGTTCGTTCAAGATGAACTACATCCACGGAGGCAAGGCACACCTCAATCCACTAAGAAATCCAATCAATTACAGAGAATACACTCAAGAAACGAAATGCCCAATTATGTTGACAAATTAGGGCACGAACGCTCAATCTCTAAATACTCTCTCTAATCTAAAGAACAAGGAAATTACTCGACGTAGTGATCTTCTCCTCAATGAGAGCTTTACATTGATATATGGATTGAAGCTCGAATGCAACTTCACAGGAAGTTCTAACTGAAAGAAGTTGAGCTCAGCTACCGGACAAATGTGACGGTTTTCTTCGTCACAAATCTACAACTGCTTCGTCACAAATGACAGTTATTCCACAACTGCCTCGAACCCGATTTATCCTGACCAGCTTGTACTCTTGATGCTAAAACCCGGTTTATTCCTCCGGTTCTTCACTCCCTGATTCCGGTTCCACATTCCCAACACACCATATTGCAAAGTATAGCTCACTTGATGAAATTGAATATCACCTCACACTGTGGTGGAGGGGTCTTCCTTGAACCCATAAATCCTCCTCAACTCCGATACCGTAAGTGTCTTCTTGTCGTTCAACACATGGAACGAAATACTATGAATTCTATTTCTACATTTTTCAGAGTTGGCTCGGACCGAGAGTGTGCTGAAGAACTCAAGGACAAATCGCTGATAGGTGGGCCTTGGAGTGAACAGTCTAGTGAGGCCCGATGCTTTCAGAAATTTATCTAGATCGTCCTTGATCCCCCATGGCGGTTAAGCACTCAGTCTTGAAATATCGGGTGGCAGCTATCTGGCGCTTTGATAATTTGGCAAATCTGTTTTGGTGAATTGGGTCTTCCAAGATTATGTCGAAAATCCGGCTATCTGTCCCTGTAGATGTTGGGACCTCCAAAGTTTCGATCTCAGGTTAGTCCAGGATGGGTTCCCGAATCACCAATTTGCCTTTGCCCTTGCTTATACTTGTGCATTTTCCTGTGGTGGCACTTTTACCGGTGGATTTCTTAGATGTCTTTTTTTATGGTCCCATTTGGCCTACAAAAAAAATCACACACATTTAAATTCCGAGTTTGAACACTTATCACCAATTTAAAAATCAACTGTAATCAAATAGAAGATCAATCACTCATGTTCAATCAACACAGAATATCACAAGTGAGTTCACAATCTAGATGACTCAATTGACATGATTAAATGTGCATATATGGCAAACACTCCCAATCATTATCCTATTGCAACAAAATTCTACCAATGCTCAACAAAAATAGGTCAATTTCTTTTCATTACAAAACAAGAGTCAAGAGTGCCTACTCTTCACACAAATTCACTAATCAACCTAATAATCGAGCACAATAATCGAATCAAACTACAAAAGACTAACAAGAAGGAAGGAATGTATGTCAAGTGGTCGGTGATATAGCAAAACCAATTTCAATCTTCAAATTCAATGATTCTCAAACTAATCCTCATCCATCATCAGCAAATCATGCAAATACAATGACTATCGCTACAAATTTAGTGTTAGATTACTTAAAATCAGTCAACATTGGCAACAATTGACAAAACAAACTTGTGCACAACCAATATCATTACATCAACTAATATAACACCAAATTTACCCCTAATCTTAATAATAAAGTTCATAATAAACAAATAAAGACTAAGAGGAAGAGATAGACTTACTTACCGGTCGAGTTTAATAGAAAGATTTGAAATGAACTTTTTCGCGCCCTTTTCGACCTGACCCCAACTTTACTCCAAATCCGAAATTTTTTGGATGGAAGTGTGTGTGGTGATGTGGGTGAGGTGTGGTGTGTATTTGAGAGAAATAAATTGAGTAAAAATGGCGGATTTAGTGTGTGTGTGTGAGTGGGTGTTGCTCAATTTCGCGAGGAGGAGGGAGACAATTCCCTACCTCGCCCGCGTCTGCTATTTATACCTGGTGACCCGCCGCGGCCGTGGTGCGTGATCTTGCTCACCGCGGGCATGGCGAGTTTATGATGCTGCCGTGTCAAATCTTCCAGTGGATTTGAGGAATTTTGAGCCTGAATGGCCTCAGGCGTGGTCAAGGAGCACCACGGGCAAGGCGTTCCTTACCTCGGCCACGGTTATATATTGCCTCGGCCGTGGTAATTTGTCCAGTGAACTTGGCATTTTCCTACTTCTTCGACCACGGACGCGGCATCATTTGGCCTCAGTCATGGCGTTTGATACACCACGGGTGTGGCGTGTTATACCATGGTCGTGGTAAATCTGCCAGTGAACTTTGTGGATTTTCAGCTCATTGTGCCACGACCGTGTCACGAAAAGGCCTCGGTCAAGGGACTACTTCGCCACGGGCGTGGCCCAATCCTCCACGGCCGAGGTAGATTGTCCAGAATGGCTTGACATTTTTCTTCGTTGGAGGCCGCGGGCGAGGTGGTTTTTACCTCGGCCGTGGTGATTTCTCCAGTGTAAAACCTCCATTTTGGACTCCTTCACCCCCATTCCACACTATCTCTTTAAATGGATTGTTTGACACCTTCACACATTTAAACAAAATAATTCAAAATAATATAATAATAGGAAAACTACTACGAAACTATGAATTCAAAATGCAAAAACAAGTAACCGCTGGGTTGCCTCCCGACAAGCGCCGTTGTTTAACATCGTTGGCTCGACGAATGTTCTTTTTACTTCAATTCACCGGAAAGGGTTCCTCGGTCTCTTTCTTCCATGCTTCATTCAATCCCCGCGGGTCCTTATGGGCCTCCCGCTCTTCCTTACCGTCTTCTGGCAACTTAATTTCCGGGTCAATTTCACCCGGATCCTCTTGGATCCCCAAACTGAGTCTTTCCACATCCTTTGCCTTCCTTTCACGCAATCTCTTCCTAACTTTCTTGCTGTTCAAAGCAACACTATCTTTCCCAAGAAGGTCAATGAAATCAATAGAGAAAACATCATGTACATCTTCAAAGTGTTTCATGGACTTGAATATATTAAACTTCACAATTTGACCTTCAAACTCCATGGTGAGAGTCCCCTCACGCACATCTATTTTTGTTTGGGAGGTGTTCATGAACGGCCTTCCCAACAAAATAGGTGTGGAGTTTGTTGTGTCTCCTTGCATATCTAATATATAGAAATCGACCGGGAAAATAAGATTATTTACCTCAACCAGCACATTCTCAACCACCCCATCCGGGAATGAGGTACTTCGATTGGCGAGTTGGATAACAACTTTAGTTTCTTTCAATGGCCCTAAGTTTAGACTCTGAAACATCGAACAGGGCATCACATTGATTGATGCCCCAAAATTAAGCATAGCTTTCTGAATTAGACAATTACCAATCTTATACGAGATGACAAACATTCCCTGGTCCTTGCACTTTTGAGGGAGTTTCTTTTGGAATATGGCAGACACACTTTGCCTCCTAAGTACCTTGTTATTTCCTTGAGGCCTTCTTTTGTTTGTGTATAGACCCTTCAAAAAATTTGCATACCGTGGGATCTATTTCACAGCTTCAATCAGTGGAATTTTGATCTCCACTTTCTGAAATATTTCAAGCATTTCCCATTCTCTGTCTTTGTCTACAGCTTTCTTGATTAGGCACGGGAATGGAAGTGGTGGGGTCATGGTCAGTGTTGGAGTGTTGAGCTTTGGATCCTCAAGGGGAATTGGTATGGTTCTTCCTTAAACAGATTCTCTTTCTCTTCCCTTTTCTTCTTCATCCTCCAAGTGAGGGAGGCTCTTGGGTGGCTTCTCGAGCACCTTTCCGCTCCTCAAGGTACTTACACTAACATTCTCAACTTTACTCTCTACCTCTTGAAGGGCCTTTGTCTCTCCCTTGTCATTCACCTTCTCGGTTTCCTTAGATGAGAAGTACTTCTTAATGGGGAATGGCAATAAATGGTCGGAGAAACATGCCGCCACTGCTTCCTTTTGTTTCCTCGACTCCTTTGCAAGTTCCCACTTTGGTACACGGACTTGAACTTCAGCAACTTGAGGAGTTGAGGTCTTTTCTTCATCCAAAATGTCATGTGGGATGTCTGTCTGTGCACGTGAAGGTTGCCCGGGCTTCTCAAGCTCTCCAGGCATTACCCTACTAATGATACCAATTGCACTCACATTAGCCAAATTTTTGGGGTTGATTTCAGGTTGTGACGGTAGCTTTCCACTTTGAGCGCTCTCCAGACGGGATACCGCTGATGCTATTTGACTGACTTGATTTTCAATACTCTAGAACCTCGAACTTGATTCCTTCTGCAATTGAAGCGTACTTGTTGCTAGGCTCTTGACTATGTCAGAAAGGGATGGATCAGAGGGTACTGGCTCAGTGGGTTGCCCTTGCTGGAACATCCCCCTAGGGTAGGGGGGTCGATTGTGTCCACCTTGGTCACCTTGTTGATGCACATTTGGACCTTGATTCCCATATTTGAAATTTGGGTGATCTCTCCACCCAGGATTGTACGACTGCGAATAGGGATCATACTTTCGGCCGGCCTGGTTAGGATTAAGATTATAAACTGCATTGGCATGAGCATCCATTTCTTCTCCAAGAATAGGACAGGTATCAGTGGAGTGCTCGGTTATCTGACAGCTTCTGCAGGGTTTTAGGGTAGGAATGCTTCTCGAAATCACTTTCTTCACCAGGTCGGTGAGCTGGTCCAATCTTTCTTCAACACTTGAATCGATAACATCTTTGACTCGCCTCACAGGTTCTCTACAACCGAATTATTGGGTGTTGGCGGCCAACTTGGAAATTAATGCCCGGGCCTCGGTTGGGGTCTTGTCGGCCAGAGCCCCTCCACTGGCTGAATAAAAAAATGTTCCATTCAGTTATACACAATCCCTCGTACCAATACTGGATCAACAATTGTGGAGTGATTTGATGTGGTGGGCAGCTCCCTACAAGCTTCTTGAATCTTTCCCAATACTCATACAATGTTTCCCTCTACATTTGCCTCACTCCACTAATTTCTTTTCGGATGGTGGTGGCTCGAGATGCAGGAAAATACTTTTCTAGGATCTGTGATTTCCATCTACTCCCAAGTAGTAATGGAACCTGATGGCAAGTAGTACAATTAGTCTCTAGCAAGATCTTTCAATGAGAAAGGAAACGCTCTGAGCTTAATTTATTCTTCAGTCACCCTGGTCGGCTTCATGCTCGAGCAGACCACATGAAATTCCTTTAAGTGTTTGTGTGTGTCTTTCCTGGTTAGCCCATGGAATGACGGCAGGAGGTGAATGAGCCCCAATATGAGCTCAAAAGTGGTATCATTCCCTATCTCCGGGAACGTAATACACAAGGGTCCTTGTGCAACCCTTGTGTTGGCGAGTTCCTTCATAGTTCTTTCCTGGTCCTGCTCACCAGTCATGTCTTCCAATCCAATCTCCTCACTCTCTATATTCAAGGTTTCAAATGATTCTCGGACCTCTTCAAGTAACCTAGCTCTTCTCCTCAATAATCTTTCCCGTTCAACTATCTCTGGCTCAAAAAGAAGTTCTTTCTTCCCTTGAGAACGCAAGAACATTAACTACCTATCCAGAAACAAGAAAACAAGAGAATATCAAACTTCTAGATAAACAAGAAGTAGATAAACAACTAATAAACTAAACATAATGCTTGAACAAATAAAACAGCATTATTCTTATCACCGTTCCCCGGAAACGGCGCCAAAATTTGGTAGCGATCGTCGTGTGTCGCTACCAAATTAATTAATAAATACACTTATCCTTATCCTACTACTCTAACTAGTAGAGTGGTAAGTAGGAGTTGATCCCACGAGGAACGGTCGAACAATTTTGCTTTATGTATTAAGCTATTATGGTCAAGAAATATAATGTAAATAAGCTAGAAAAGAAAAACAATAAAGAAGTTGGGGGGGGGGGGGAGATTTTAATGAAATAAAAACTAACACCTAAATTTCTATTAAGAAAACTAAATAACAAATACTCTAAGAATACTTAGCAATTTAACAATTCAAATAAACAAAGACAAATAGAATGATTTTTTTGGTTTTTGTTTTTCAAATAATAAAATGATTAACTCTTGATCATGTTTCACCTTGGTCTTGGACGATTTATGACTCTATTGTTAATACCCAATTAGTTAGCTTTAGAACTCCTACTCCAAGGTTGATAACAAGCTCTACCAATCTTGTTGTCTCTTAAGTATGATTAATCAAAATAAGCTCTTCAATTAGTCCTACCCAACTTATCAAATCCTAAAATAAGCTCTTTAAGAATTAATAGTCGAGTGCATTAAGAATTAAGACAACGGAGTAGATTCGAAATAAAACTCATAAGTTCAATTGTAGACTCTATGTTATCCCCAATAAAATAAATCTATTGTTTGCTACACGGGAATCGGAAATCCTACAATTACGGATAGTAATTTCCAATTCTAGCAACACACAAACAAATATCCAAATGGGTGATCAAACCTCAATTCAATTCATAAGTGTGAATCAACAATCCCAAATAACATAGAACATTCACAAAGCATAATCTAATCGGTAATATTAACCGCAATAATCACATAAATGTCTTAAACTCAATGTTCAACTAATGATCAAGAGTGAATTCTAGGGTGCTAGCCACCCATTACAACTATTACAAAGATAAAGTAAGAGAAAATCAAAGAAAACATGAAAATAAGATAGAAGGAACTAAAAGATAGGATTGATTGATCTTGATCTTCAATCCCTTCCAATCATTTGCTTCCAATGGGGAATTGAGGCTGAATATGTGTGTGGGATGGGTTCAAAGTTAGCTCAAATTCGAAAATGAACTTATATATATAGAGGAGAAAGTGTTGGGCTGAAAAATGGGCAAAAACGTGTTTCAGGATTAAAACAAGGAGCCACGCCGCGACCGTGGCGTACAACTGGCCGCGGGCGTGGTGGAAAACAAGGGTTTGGGCTGGAATTGGGGCCGCGGCCGCGGCGGCCGTGGTCTTGGTTTGGCTGGATTTACCCCTTATTCTGGATCTTTAGCCACGGGTGTGGCTAATCTTCGCCGCGACCGTAGGCCTTGGTCTGCCTCGGCCGCGGTCTAGCTGAGTGAAAATGACCCTCTTTTGTACAAATTACCACGGCTGTGGGCTAGTTAGCCTCGGAAGTGGCATTAGCAACGCGGGCAAGGTCCCCTGTTTTTCCTTATTTTCTTTTCCCTTTGAGCTCGGATTGTCGACTTGAGCTCTTCGAACCTATTTTTCGGCCTTAATTCACCTGTTTTGACATGAAAACAAACTAAACACGTCAAACTGCCCAATAACATAAATGTGCATGATACACGATCAAATATTCATGAAAATATCATTAAAACGACACTTAAAGCGACCTAAAATGCATGCATGATCACGTGTACCAATCATGGTGAGAATGCATTCTAGATTCATGGAAGAAGACTATATGAGTAATCAAAAGCCCAAGAGTGAGATTACCTTGAATGAATTACGAGGGCCGACTCCTATACCAATTGTACAAGATAATATACCACGTGATACACAAACACAAGGTAGGCATGGTGGAAAGATATCAAAGTAACTCGGGAAAGGGACATTGGACTGTGGTCAAGAACATTCTGAAGTATCTAAAAAGAACTCGAGATAGAATATTAGTCTTTCATTCGGATAGTTTATGTCCTGTGGGTTACACGGACTCAGATTTCCACTCAGATATAGACTCCAGAAAATCTACCTCAGGAAGTATATTTGTCCTAGGAGGTGGACATGGAGGAGTGTGAAGTAGAAATGCATTGTTGACTCCACAATGGAAGCTGAGTACGTCGCTGCTTGTGAAGCAGCGAAAGGGGCGGTTTGACTCAAGAAATTCTTAGTGAAATTAGATGTGATTCCGAATTTGCCCAAAAGCATTACAATTTATTGTGATAATGCAAGTGCGGCTGCAAATTTGAAGGAACCACGAGCCCATAAGGCGAGCAAACACATTGAAAGGAAATACCATCTCATACAAGAAATCGTAAAGAGAGAAGACATAGTGGTGACAAAGATAGCGCCGGAGAACAACCTAGAAGATCCTTTCACAAAGTCTGCCTTAGAATACATTCGAGAAATATGTGGAAGGAATGGGAGTCAAGTGTGTTGCCACGCTACTCTAAATATAAGTGGGAGAATTATTAGGACATGTTGTAGTATACTTAAAAGTAGACTTTGAGTATAAGTGGGAAATTGTTAGGGTTATACTGTAAAGTATGTTTTAAGTGTTGCTTTGTATATATACTGTTTATTGCACTTTAATGAATGAAAATAAATTATCACTATTTGCCTTAAATATTATGAATGTTATATATATTTATTGCATATTGTTTGAATACTTTACATTGTAGACAATGTAGTGTGTAGTAGATCACAGAAGATCACATTGTCGGTTCCTTGTAATAAGTGATTCATAACTTAGATGGAATTTGACAATCCATTGGTAGAATTTGATGTGTAAAGCTCAGATTGATTTGTCTTGACCAAGAGATTACACTAGTGCATTTGTTGCACTGAATTAGACCAACAGCGAGATAGTTTTTCTAGACTGACTTGATAGAAAAACAAGATCTTAGTGGTTACTGATTTCTTAATTTGTGCCACTTAATTAGAATTGCATATAATTAATTAATGTTGCTTTGATTTATTTTGGGCAAAGAGTCAATGGTACTCAATGCTCTATACTTTGGGCAATATTATTAATTATATGATAGATTGCTAAATTAATATAGAAAATTGTGTCTTGGTAAAACAAGTTGATTATGTTCCCTTGATGGGCTCAGAATGATTATCATATCAAACTTGTATAATAGATTAACTTCCGAAATGATAATAATGTTGAGCTGTTTATTCTCACGGAATAAAAAAATATTAATTGATTAAAGCATTCAATAGCTTAAGATTAATTAATGGATATTGAGTCTTAAACATGGGAAATAATAACCGGGAGCCATATTTCGTAATATGGATTAGGATGGGTAGTTCAATATTAATTCTTTAGTGGAATAAATTAATATTAATAGGCTAGAATAATATTGATGACTCAATATGGATATCTAGGCCCATTGGGAGACCCAATCCTATTTCTCCTAAAGGCCCCTTGAGTAGCCCAATAGAAGTCCATTAACTAAGAGGATAAGGATTAATTAGAAGCAGGAGATAGGAAAGAACAGATATGGATAAATCTGATTGCTAAAGGGAATAGGATTTTATCAATATTTTCCTGTCCAAAGTGGGAGAGGATTTCGATTCAATCCCTTTACTTGGAGGCCAAGACTTCGGCCTCTACCCTTATAAATATGAACCAATTTTGGTCCCCATATGCATAATTGTGTGGCTATTTTTTCATAGAAAATTAATCCTTCGTCGAGTGTTAAAAAGTTCGTTTGATTTCCCACCGGATTGGTGAGCTTGGACTTAGGGAATACTCAAGAAGATCTTTGGGTTGAAAGATTAATTCTTCTCAATGGCGTCTCTCCGATTCGAAGGTAAAAAAAAACGATAATCCCTTAGTTCCGCATGTTTAGGGCTTGTTGTATGAGTACTTTTATTCAATTACATGAATTGCATGATTTGAATGTTTCATATCATCGTTATTTGATTATTGCAAAATAGAAATTCAAATTACATCCCGAATAGATCCTTGGCACAATCTCCGATTCCCCAACAAAAACCTTGTACTTTTTCATACTACTACATTCCAATCCACCTCCCTCACACTCAACTAGTCCAAGTCAAGGGACAAAGGTTAAAAAGAATGGTTATAGGCTTGTAATATATTGCTATGAAAAACAAAGTTTAAAGGCTCAAGTTGTCTAAGGATTTCTGTTAAAAAAATCGTTCAAAAGATCAATTTAGGCTAAAAGAAGGAACGCCTTAAATTATTTTTTTAAAACACGGGGTGTACTTGAAGATTCTTAAGAAGATGCAAGGCAAGTTCTAAAGACATACATATATGATGACCAACAAATCACACCGAAAAGAAACAATATATACTCCGAAAAAATTGGGAGTTCAATCAAAAGCTCAAAACCTCACAGGCTAATGTGATCATCATTCTACATGCATGCTCAATTTCATATCAATTACGCATATCATGCTCGTCTACGTGTCATAAATATGTTTAACTCAATTACTCAACTCATCATTGACACATCATCGCCAATCAATCCTTTTTAGCTATTCATTCATCAAGATCAAAACACTCTGGGTTGACTTAACTAACTCTTAAAGCAATAAATAACGAACTAAATGCAATAATAAAAACATAAAATCAACCTACTACCCAACATGATGCAACTAAATATCAAGACGAATGCACGGAAATCAATAAAATAAAGATAATTTCCAAGACGTCCCACTCTAACCCCTCTCCCAAACTTGGTCTAAGATCAAGGTTTGTGGGAAAAAGTGGTACACCTTGGTGGCACTCACCTAAAATTGGGACAAATTAAAAAGATAAAACCTAAAAATTGGAGACAATATAAATCCATCGCTCCATTCACCCAGTTCTGGTTGATACTCGCCCTGTGAGCTCAACTATATCTTCTTTTGTACTTTTGTAACTTGTTTAACTACCTCTCTACTCATATCATATCAGTGTTCTAAAAAAAAAATAACAAAACTAAAAATACTAAATGAAACGAAAACAGTAAATGTCAGGTTGCCTCCCGAAAAGTGCTAAGTTTTACGCCTTCAGTCAGATAACCCTCTTAAACACCTCAGCCGAATTCCAACCAACCAGAGTTAGGAGCACTATCATCAATTATAAACTCATACTGTAACGACCCGCTTCTAGATTTGAAGGACTGCCCTCACAAACCAACATAGGTCTTTTCTAGCGCACTTTGTCCTCACTCACGCCCACCCTAAGCAACATCCCAGGGGGTTACCTATCCTGAAATTGATCCAAGCCAAGCACGCTTAACCTTAAAGTTTTCTGAGAATGAGCACCAGAAAAGAAGATGGATCTTGTTGGTATGAGTAGCACTAATCAATTCTTTAAGCCCTCTTCAACTTATGCAGTCTCATATCTGCATAGTCTCGGAATGCCCCTCAAAGCCGACTATACGGTTCCATACCAGCATAGTCTCAGGATACCCTCTTTTCGGGTACGAGATCGATTCGTTTATGTCTCCCTTCACCTAGAAGCCTACCAGGAGTTGCTCATTGTTCGTGCCTTCTTCTTTTATTGCACCGGCAATCACTCCCCGCTCTCCGGTCTCGGGCGTCACATGCCCACCAGCTTCCGCCTAGTTCGTCCCCGAACCACACCGTACTGGGAGAGGTCCTGCTACCATTTGTAACGACCCGCTTCTAGATTTGACGGACTGTCCTCACAAACTAACACAGGCTTTTTCTAGCGCATTTTGTCCTCACTCACGCCCACGCTAAGAAACTTCTCAGGGGTTCACCCATCCTGAAATTGATCTAGGCCAAGCACGCTTAACCTTAGATTTTTCTGAGAATGAGCACCAGAAAAGAAGATGCATCTTGTTGGTATGAGTAGCACTAATCAATTCTTTAAGCCCTCTTCAACTTATGCAGTCCCATATATACATAGTCCCGGAATACCCCTCAAAGCCGGTTGTACGCTCCCATGCCCGCAAAATCTCAGGATACCCCCTGTTTTGGGTGCGGGATCGGTTCATTCATGTCTCCCTTCACCTAGAATCCTATCAAGAGCCGCTCATTGTACGTGCCTTCTTCTCTTATTGCACCGGTGATCACTCCCCGCCCTCCAGTCCCCGATGTCACACATACCCCTTTCTCATATTTAATATAACACTTTTACCCTTATGTTCCACAACATAGACGACACAACACTTGCATTTCCCTTTTAGCCCCGACCTCACTCATAAAGAATCATTTCAAATCAAATAGATGGACCTCACTCACACTTGTCCAAGGCAGTATTTGTGGATAATGCAAATTCTAAATGGCTCGCCTAAAGGTATGAGAAGTCATTCATAAGCAGACTCTATGAGGAGTGTCAGGGGATGGAGGAAAGAGGCAACTGAGGAGCTTGGCTTGTACATATCACCCTTTCAGGCATAAAGGGCAAAACAGAAGGCTCTTAAGCTCATTGAGGGGGATAGCACAGAAGGATATGCAAAGCTAAGGGATTATGCTAGGATATCACTAGAAAAGAATCCAAATTCCACCATGATTGTACAAGTTGACAATACTCCACAAGGTAACAATTTTAAGAGATTATAGATTTGTCTTCATGCTCTAAAGATTGGTTTTAGGTCTGGTTGTAGGCCATGGATAAGAGTAAACGACTGCCATCTGAGAGGGCCAAGCCCAAGGGTGTTACTAATTGTAGCTTGTATGGACCCAAACAATGACCTATACCCCTTAGCTTATGCAGTAGTAGGTGTTGAGAATGGTGAGAATTAGGAATTGTTTTTGAATTTATTGAAGGATGTGTATGCCTTTAAATCAGACAAACGAAAAGGCTTAATCTCAACCTTTGAGAAGGTAATGCCAAGTGTAGAGAACATATTATGTGTAAGACATCTACATGGAAATATGAAAGAAAGTTGGTTTTAGGGGAAATGCTTTCAAAATGATCCTATGGAAAGCTGCAAAAGCCACTACTGAGTCAAGCTTCAACAGAGCAATGGAGTGGCTGAAAGATAAACATCCCTTACAATGGTCAAGATCACACTTTAATACATTTGGGAAGTGTGATACGTTGGTGAATAATATGTGTGGACAATGAAATGCAATTTTGCTAAATGCAAGAGAGAAATCTATACTGATAATGCTAGAGTGGATTAGGGAGTACTGTATGTCAAGTTTACAAAAGAATAGGGACAGAGCTTAGAGGAGATGGGAAGGAAGGAAATTATGTCCTAGAATTAGGAAAATTATGGAAAAGATGATGGAAGACTCTTCTGACTGTATACCATTAAAATCAAATGAGTACAGTTATGAAGTTTCTAGTTCTGATGGTTGCAGATATGTAGTTGATCTTCTGGGAAAGACTTGTGAGTGTAGAAAGTGGGATTTTAGTGTTATCCCTTGTAAACATGTTATCGGTGCCATTACTGCAGTTGAGAAGGATCCTGAAGACTATATCCAGAACTGTTATGCAGTTGATACATACTCTGCAATGTATGCTCATGATATTGCCCCTGTGAATGGAAAAGAGTTGTGGAACAAGACATGGTAAATTCCACCTCTTTCTCTAGATTTTGGAAAGAAAAAAAAAAAAAAAAAAAAAAAAAAAAAAGAGGAAGACCACAAAAGGAAATGCAAGAACTGAGGTTCCAAAGGGTAAAAAGAAGTAGAAAGGAAGTTTATTAAAAATGGCAAAGCAGAATTTCAATGTCGCATGTAAGTTTTGTGGTGAAGTTGGGCACAACAAGCTTGGATGTGCATTAAGGAAACTACAAAAGGCAGTTAGTGCAGCAAGATGGGAAGATTCAATGGGTACAGCTAGTGCAATGAATGGGGAAGGTTCATCAAGTGCAACTAGTGCAATGAATGGGAAGGTTCACCAAGCGCAGCTGCAGTAGTTGATGTACATATCCATGATGTAAGTGTTGGTGTTTATTGCACATGTTACTTTTTATTCTTCAGATATTAATAGTTTTATGTTTTTTAGGAACCAAATTTGGAGAAAAATGAAGTTGGTGGCCAAGAAGAGATGGATATCGAAGCTGAAGATCCACCTCCCACCCAAGAAGAGGAAAACCTGGTAATGGAGATTGAAAAGGTAAGCAATATGCTGATCATGTTGACCTGTAACAATTTGGTATAGGGTGGATTCATGTTGATACCTTACAATTATATAAGTGAATGAGTAGCAGAGGCAGCGGCAAGCAGGGAAAGAACAACCACAAGAGCTGGGAGGAAAAGATTTGTAAATGTCTAGTTTTTGATACTATAATCGAAGTGTTTTTATGGTGACCAGAGATTATTTTTACAATTAATTCTGTATAGGCTAGGAAACGGACTCAAATGGCAAGAAGGGGTACAAATGTGGAACAAGAAGTGGGCAATACATCTAGCAGGGTGCCCTATTCAGTGGATAGCTCACTTAACTCTCCCCCTTCCCTTCCCCCCCCCCCCCCCCCCCTCCAACCATCATAACCTGGAGTTAATACTATGACATTTTAGCCCAATGCATTTGTTGGAAGATCAACGCCAGCCATGATGGCTAAGAAAGGGCAGGATAGAATGAAGGTGATTAATCAAGGAGGTAAGAAGTTTGTCACATTGTCATGTCTTAACGCTGCAGTTAACAAAGCTAGAAAGGGGAAGGGCAAGTGTTAGTAAAGATTATGTTTATTGTGATTAGGATGCAGCTTTTTTCCTTGGGTAGTAACTCTATAGCCAAATGGATCATTATCATCATTGTGTGTGTGCCCATTTATAAGTAGTTGTTCTTCTGTTTTTTTTTTTTTCTCTTTATGTGTGGCTTTGAAAGGTTTTGGTATTTATGTTGCACATACAATCTTAAAATTGTGATAGTCAACCATTTGGCTTTTATAAATTGCTTGTTATGCCACATTTGCTTCGTTGGGTGATTTTTTTATTTCTGTTGTTCTGAAATATTACAGTAGTTTGTGGTGTAGATGTTAATCTAATCATATGTTTTGATTTGTGCATTTCTGTTATTTTTTATGCTTTGCCTGGGGTAGTATCTGCAGTAGGAAAGAACTTGCATTCATTAAGCTAGAAAATATTTTGCATTGATAAATCAAAATAGAGTAGTATATTACATTAGCGAAGCTAATGTAATTCTTTGTAGCCATTACATATCACATTACAGTAGTAGAAGTAGACATTAGGGTAGAAAACATATTGCTACTTTGGTTACATGACCATTCTAGCCACTAAAACCATAACTACAAGCAAATGACACTAAGGATCATCTTCAACAGCTTCTTTAATGCAGCAACCTCAACAACATCCTTCTCATTTCTTCACTCATGACACCTACAACACTTCCTGAATTTTCCACCACCGGCTTTCTTCCCTCTCACTATGAGTCAGTATTCGCTCTAGCTCCACTAGGTCTTCAATTCTTTGCATAACATGACCAGTAGGGTTCACACCCCTAGGTGCATGTGGTGCATTTTCTAGCTCATTTTGCCAAATAAAGAAATCGCACCCACCGGTAGCCCAGTCGGGGCAGCCGTAGAACAAACGACCTCGACCGGTGGGTCTCGATGAGACAAACATATGGGTACCTACCTCAGTGGCATATAACGCCGGTTTGGGGTGGGGGTGGGGGTGGGGTCTTTGTCTTGTTGATGAGGATGAGGACATTGTGATTTTGCTTTCTTGGTTTATTTGGTTTATTGTTGGAAGTGTGCGGTATATTCTAAAGGAAATGCTTTATGTACTAGGAAAGTAAGTTTTTTGGAGGGAAAATTTTTCCCTCCAAAAAGTAAATTTCCCCTCCAAACATGTTGAACTATAAGTGGGACCAAAAGTACAAAAATGGTTAGGACCAAAATTGCAAAATAATTAACAGTTAAAGTTACATCAGGACTAAAAGTGCAATGTTTGAGCCTAATGGGGTAAAAACAAGAGTATTGGGACCAAAATGAAACATTCGCGTGTCAAATGGGACCAAAAGTGTAATTTTCTCGAAATTGGAGCACATGTCGACTCTGCACCATCGAATTCAGTGTGGAGTGTGGTTTACCTCGCCATGAATGTCAAGTTCGCGGAGTTATCAGATTTGAGATCTATAATGATTTTCGCTCTCGATCACATTTTTATTTTCCACAACGGAGAGAAGATTCAAAATTCAAATTCAAATTGAAGTTATCATTTTTTTTTTTTTGAAATTCTACAGTAATACTAAAAAATTTAAATAAGGGTATTGTGGACAATTTTACAAATATTAAAACTTTTCTTTTTATTTTTTCTAAAACGTGGTTGGCCGCATTGTGGCCAAGTAACATTACCCTTTTAGTATAAGAATGGAGTAGGGTAGGATGGAGTAGAGCTAATGTCAAATCAATAGGTGTAGATGTGGTAGGTTTATATTATAATCTTGTAAAAGATGATGTAGCACTTGAATGACCAACAAAGTATAATTTATGCGTTTCTCCCTCCCTTCAGAATTTCTTCCTGTATTTTTTCCCTCTCTCACTTATTAACCCTCCCCCTTCTTCCGTCATTCATCGTCCCCATCCTCCCCTCTCCTCCCCACTAGCTTTCAATGACACCATGTCGTTGGAAGCCTCCTGTTCTCTCACTTCCCCGTTTTTTCTTCTCTTTTCTCGCCGCTAGATGTGATGGGCTTAATTTGCTCATTTGTGGCAGCGTTCGATGGCGAACCAAGGACAGTGGAGACCTCGATTATGATTAGGAGTCAAATCCAGTGACGTTGTGGGTGTGAAAATGTTGTCCTTGCGTTCTCTTGTCCGATCTATGGTCAGAGTCAACCAAGGACACTTCTCAAAAGAGGTAGGTCGGTGGAATCGGAGGTGGTTCCAAGTTGCTGGTGGCAGACCGCAGAGGATTTTAGAAGGGGGAAGGTTGTGCTTTATTTATTGTGTTTCTTTTTCGTCTTCTTTCTTTTCAGTCTGTTATTTTTTTTTTATCTGTTTTCCCACTGCGTATTGCGTCCGTGATAAAGTTCCTTTGAAAGTTGCTAGAGTGGATTCGTAGGACGCTCCGCATCAGTGCAAATTTACTTTAGTCAGGTTTTGCGAATTTTGTTGATTGGATTGTAATTGTAGCTTTTATGTTAATTCCTTTCGGGGATTGAGGCTCCTAAGTTCGAAGGTCTCGAGTTGTTGTTTTTGGTGCATACCTGAGTGGGCATCTGGGCCCTCTGTAGTCCAACCCTTAGAGTATTGGGTCTCGGTGTCTCGTTCCGTTTCTTCGGAGTCATTATGAGACATTAGTCAGTTGACTACGGTCATTTTAATTTCGTTTCCTAGTGTTTTTATGATCTATCGTTTCAAGAAAAGAAGATGATGTAAGTAATGATTGATTGATTGATAATAATAGAAAAGTATATTGGAAATTTTATAAGGTGTATTGAGAATAGTAAAAGGTGATGTATGATGCTAGGTAATGATGAAAATATATATTGAAAATTGTAAGAGATGATGTAGATGATGATTGGATGATTTGATAATGATAATAATGTGTTAGCGTGGGTAGGAAATTTTATTTAAAAGGGACGGAAATGAGATGGGCGATCCATAAAATGAGATACCTTTGGACTGGGTCATCCCACATCCGGCTGGCAACATCCCAGCCTTAATACCCCCAAGGATAACTTATGTATTTCACATAATGTTAACATTATCTTTTTATTGATTGTTTAAGCGATTACAGTTATTCTATTACAAAATATTAAATATGTTTTTTTTTAAATATATAAGTCCAGTAACACAAATTTATATAATTTTTCATATATTTTTCAAAACGTGCATCAGACAAGTACAATGCTATTCAAATAATAAGCTACAAGAATGAAATTTTGTGTAATGATTATGTTTGAGATTGTCTCATCAACCTAGAATGAATATCATAAAATCACAATGATCAGTGTCTGAAAAGTATTAAGAAAAATAACAGTTAAAACGTAAGATGATTAATAAAAATATAAAGATTATTAAAAAAATTGAAATTATAATTAAACCAATTGAACTCGATTTGTCCTAGAATAATTATCTAAGTTTGATAACAGAATAAATCTCAAACTGGATACTCCCTCCTTCCCACTCTAAGTTTCCTACTTTCCTTTTTCGTACGTCCCAACTGAACTTTCCACCCCAAAAATGGCAAAAAAAGTCAAACATTAAAATCCCTACTTTTTCACTTTTATTACTAAACTGCCATTAAAAAATCTGATTTGGATTTACTAAACTAACACTTAATTAACCTAAACATAACATACTAACTAAACTAACCCATAACCCAACACACTAGCCCAGCCCACAAAATCCATAACCCAACTCATTATCCCCCCCACCCTTTCATTTCTGGTAGTCGTCTCTCTCTCTCATCTTCACTCTCTCTCACTGGAACCCTAGTTTTTCTAGAGCGCCGCTTCTCTCCCTCACTGCTATTTCGCCTCCTTTTACCCGGATCTGGTCCAGATCTGGGTTCTCCTAACAAACCCTACTCTTCTTTATTTGTCAGCAACTTTTCGTTAGGGTTGTTTTGGATGGATTACGAATCCTCCGATTCTGATGAAGGGTTTATCTATGACACCGAGGAGACTGTTGTTCCAGAGTTAGATCTGGACAAAGTGGATCCAGGTGCTCTCCCAACTGGGATTGAGGCGTCGGCGTTCACTTCGGAGGGTTTGCGAAGCCCAGAAATGCGAAGATTCATCTTCGATTGTCTGGCGGTCTGGATTCCGTCGCTTAAAAGGTGATGTTCTCTGAACCCTAGTTTTTCCTTTTTTTGTTCACTTAAGATCTGTGAATCTTAAGATATATGGTGTTGGCTTTCGGTTTTTTTATTTTTTTTGTGACTTAAGACCTGTGAATCTTAAGTTTAGATGATACTGACTTGATTCGAGGCTGCATGTTATTTGGAGGCCCTAATTTGTTGGTTTTCTGGAAAAACTGACTGGATAAATTGTTGTTGCAAAATTTGGGCTTTTCTAAAATTGTTTGCAATGATTTTCGAATTCTGAAATTTGTTTTGATTTTGACTGATTTTCAGATGATTTGGGATGAGTTTGAAATTTAGAAATTTGTGATGATTCTGAAATTCTGAAATTTGTGTTGTTGCTGGAATCTGTGCTGATTTATGTTGTTTTTTGCTGATTTGGGATGATTTTCGAATTCTCAAATTGGGATGAGTTTGAAATTCTGAAATTTCTGATGATTCTGGAATTCTGAAATTTGTGTTGTTGCTGGAATCTGTACTGATTTATGCTGCTTTTTGCTGATTTGGGATGATTTTTGAATTCTGAAATTGGGATGATTTGGGCTGATTTTCAGATGATTTGGGATGAGTTTGAAATTCTGCAATTTGTGATGAGTCTGGAATTCTGAAATTTGTGTTGTTGCTGGAATCTATGCTGATTTATGATGAATCTGTGCTGATTTTTGCTGATTTTTGCTGATTTAGGCATTATAATTAGCTGCACTATTCACTGTAGGTGGCTTTTTTCAGATGATGTTTTGTGTATTTAGCTGATTGAATCTTGCTGCCCAGTTTATCATGTGCTTGTGTTATGTGAAATTGTTCTGAGATTTGGGTTGCTTAGGTTAAGCTCGGGTGGCTTGAACTAGTCCAAATGGGCTACTTCAAAGCTGCCAGCTTAACCTAGTGGGTATTGTCCTAGTCCCTGTGATGAAATTGTTCTGAGGGGAAAAAAAAAAAACAGCTCAAAAGAATTTTTTATAAAATTATCCATCTAATTATTGTTTGCAGTTTAAGCAAAATGAACACTTCACATGTGTTTACACTGCAAACAATAAAATCAAAAGTTGTGTCCTACCTAAGCTGTTTTAAATGTAGCCCAAATCTGACATGATACCTTCAATGTCATAGTGTTCTGTTGCTTCTTTGTTCGCAATTATAAACTCAATAGTATCCCGAACAAGCTGCTCTTCCACTTCTATCACTGTTGGCAGATTCTCAACCCTTGCTAAGGATGCCTTCCCTATGTGAGGCAGCTTGTAATCATTTCCACCCTTAACTTTCATTATTTCCACCATACAAGTTTGCAAACTAAGAAAAAATTTGTTTAGCTTTGCATGTTCTAGTTCTTCAAATGAACGAAGCACGTTTGCCACCAAATTGTCCGCATTATAGCTTCTGGTTTCCACTTGCAAGCTTTGAATAGCCCTGAAATAATCCAAGTCCAAAACGTTTGTGTCCGGTGAATTTGGTGGCTGGCACATCAGCCTAATATCAAAGCCATCGGACGTAGCCACCCTTCTAAAATCTGGATCTAAGTTACTCAAATGAGGTCTTGCGTTGTCTTGCTGGATTATGATTTGTTTGCTTACATGTGCTGGCCATTTCTCTTTAATTGCTGGAATTATCTGTTTTTTTATGCCAAATGATGAAAAAACAGTAAAAATGAACTGCACAAGATGCCCGTAAAGTCACCAAATCAGCCTGAATGTTTTTACAAATATTCGGACGATTTTAGGAGACTTACAAACACTAGTAACTAAATGATGAACAATTTCTGATAGTAAATGGATTATCTTATCCAAAAGATAGCTTTTAATCACCTCTTTGTTAATTGAATCGATCGGTTTTGTAACCATCGTGCCTCTTGATCTGTTTGCACTATTTCTGATGGCTGCCTCTTGTATTGTGAAAGGGAAAATGCCTATTTTTCCATCAAAAATTACATCTCCCTCCTCCGTATACAATGGTCTAGCAACCGCACACATAAACATGACTTTTGGGATGAATCTTTTACTTTTATATGCCCTGTATGGATCAACTTCAGATGCAAGTTTGTATGCCCTTTCGGATGCCCTTTGCATATAAAACCACTTCTCATCTATGTGGATAATATTGTGCATGCTAGCAAAAGTGATTTTGTTGTTGATATCTTGTTGCAAGTATGACAAACTGTACTTCAGCCTATGCATTTTGTTCGAATCTGTTAATGCAGGTTTGATTGCATTTGTATGTGCCTTTATTCTCCCAGATTTGACCCATCCTCCCACCTTTGATTTACTTACCTCTAGCTCTTTGGCTAGACGTTTAATCGTGCCTCTCTTGTTGTAAGGTATTGCCCTTATGGCTTCTTCATCCAAAGATTGAATATTAGATGAAGGTGGTCGGGGTCTTACCTCGGGAAAGGAAACTGGTTGCCCCTCTGAAATCTGATGTTTTGCAGCCTTCCATATGTGCCGAACAGTCCGAGTCGAGACTCCAAATGATGATGCGATCTCCTCACTTATGCAGTTTTTCAGCACACCGTTGGTGTTGTTAAGAAGAAGGCGTTGAGCAATAAACAGTCGCTCTGATGGAGAAAGGTTCTTCCCATTTTTTGTGCCTTTCATGGTTTAAGTTTGTGATCTGAAATTTGTTGTCCAAATGATGGTGAAACTGCATTGAATGCAGATTTGAGGTTATTTATAGATGCCTTTGATGTGTAATTTCAGTTTTAGGGTTGAAATATTTTGAATGTATCCCTCCAAAATATTGGGAAGGGAAATTAGATTTCAGGATTCTAGGTGGGAAATTTCCCACCTTTTTTTTTTGTTCAGATTTTTACCTATTTGGGACATGTAATTTTCTGATGTTTTGGTGACAGTTTAGCATTTCCAGAAATTTAATCTGGTATTTTCTGTTTATTTACCCTTCTTTTTAATTATTGAATTAGGAAAAAGTTTAGAAAGTTAATTCCCTTAATCCTCCTTTAATCCTCCTCTTAATTAAATGCTGAAAATCAGAAAAGTCAGCAAAATGAGGTGATCAACTGCTTTTTCTTAAGCTCCGTGCCCGGTCAAAGTAGGAAACTTAGACCGGGACGGAGGGAGTATAATATTCGTACCCAAATTTTGTAACTATGCATAACACCACCATTTTGATAATCTCCGGTCTATTATAGGTCTGGTTTTAGAATTTATCATTCTAATTCAGGTTCAATGTTTGGGATTTTTATCATTCTCAAATATATTGTGGGATTTTGCTCTCCTTACAATTTAGTTCTGACAAATGGATTAAAACTAGTTGTCCTCCCGTGCCATGCACGGGCTGTAATTTATTTTTATTGAATTATTAATTAAATAGTATAAAGTACATATATATTAATGAAAATCGAAATAAGTAATTGATAAGATATTATATAGGACTTGTGAAATGTTTTACTACACTGGATAAAAGTTCGATATGATAAAGACAAATCTATTTAGCATAAACTACACAAATTACAAACTAAAGGAAAAAATTAAACACTACTTTGAAACACCTCTTTGTACACAATATTGATTATTGAATTGGCTTTTGTTTATCTCCATTGAATATAAAGATCTTTAAGCTACATCGATTTATATTTAAAATAAAATTTTAAATAGCATATCAGAATTTGTCTAATTTATCTCTATAGTATTTCAGGAGTGTGTTGCACGGATTGTAGTACTTATAATAGTATATTAATATGTAATTGCATATAAGTATTTTTTATTTTTATTTTTCTCCTAATCTAAGAAACAAAGAAAAAACCCTCCCCTCCCCCACGGTGACTCGAACCCAGAACCAAAGACCTAAGTATAAGGATAAGACAATGTCATTCTTTATAGTTATTGTTGTTTGAAGTGACATATCTTAAATTTAGTAATATTAACGTGAGAAGTCACATCGCATTACTTTATTAAGCATATGTGTGGATGATAACTTGTATTATTGTGTGTATTTAAATAAAATACAATCGGTTTATTATCATTATAGTTCACATAATTTTTTCACGAATAAAGAAAGAAAAAACAAACTAATTCAATGATCAATCAATAAATCACGTTAACCAATATATTTAAAATTTTCAACTGTAAAGTGTAATCTTAAAGTTAAAAAATAAAATAAAAAAATTATTTTGAAATCTTCTAACATCATTATTTTATATACAAAAAATTTAAAAATAAAAATATACCATAATAATAAAAAAAAGTAATTTACACCTAAATTTAATATTTTAGTTATATATATGCAAAATGGATGTCTAATCGAAGATCTTGAAAAGAAGTTTAATTTAGTATATTTTTCGTAAAAAATAGAGTTGAGATGAAAAAGTTATAAGACTTTTAAATATTAAGAGAAAAAAGTAAAAACAAAAGAAAAAGGGAAAAAATCTCATTGGTGTAACTTCCTCATTTGCAGGGACTTCAACCACCTATTTTCCGTAGTAAGTAAGAGAAATTCATGATTTATAATTTAAAATAATTCAAAAATACCACAAAAAGACACATCATCAAGAAAGACTTTTCAACGATCTTTATTTTATGTTTAAGGTAGAAGGTAGATTACGAGTTCATACTTTATAGTCCAATCGACGGTTCAAGGTTTCAAGTTCATAGTTGTTAGATTCATCATATTTCATGGAATCGTGTTGTAGATTTTAACTTTATAGTGAGAAACAATAAAAGTAAAACAATAGCAATCAAACAATTATTAACCGACAAATTATCTCATATTTGCTCAATTGCTTCTAACTTCACATCTATATTTATCTCATAATCCGGCCAACTTCACATTATGTAATAGGAACACAGTTGCCTGCTGTGATCCTAGCCACTCCTACTTTTATCAATCATATAGGTATAATATAAATACATATAAAAATAAAAAACCAGAAACAGAACAGTTCCAAGTCTCAACTAGCTTTAAAAGTGCAAAAAGGCCTTGTTAAACGATCAGACATAACCATACAATGTCTACGACAATTGGGCATGCATATTTGCAAGTCTTACGAAGATCATTATCTGCCTTGCCATCTTATCATTCTCCGACCCTCAAGCGACCAACAGTCAACGCAGTGACTCAGCATGCATTCTCACGATGATATTGGTGAAGTCAGGTAGCGGAGCCAGTTACCTGTAAATAGAAAACAAAGGAAGCCCAATAAGTTAATCAAGTCAACATCTGATGACAATGAAAAAAACAGAAACGAAAGAGGAATAACCCTCAATTGATTAAAAGCTTGTGGTGTGTTTGTGCTGTTTTCATTCTCAGTTCATCTTCTCAAAATACAGACTACATGATCCAAATATATTTCTCTACTGATATTTGACTTGTTACCCTAACACTTCCCCCAAAACCAAAAAATCAAGGTAGCCCTTAAGGTTTAGGCCAAGTACAGAAAAATCAAATGAAGGTATTAATCTCACAATCAACCCCTAAATTATTACCAAGGTTGTATGCCTAGTGAATAGTCGGAACCTAGGCAGAGTTAATCAGGATATAGACGTGATTAGGCGGGTTACAGACAGCCCATTGAGGTTTGTATTTTTTTACACCCGCATAATTAATGCAATTAGCAACAAAAAAATTGCCGTGGATTTTATTAGGCTTGAACCTGTAGGGTGGCTTAGTTTCTGTCAGTCCGTAACATTCTACTTTTGCTGATTCTGTATCATGGTTTGATTCCCACCAAAATCAAGCAATTATAAGATTTGAAAAAATATCTGGACGATTTCCAGTTGACACCACCCCCCGAAAAAAAAAAAAAAATATAAAAAAAATCAACCAATGACACGTCTTGGAATCTTACCTTCTATTTTTGCTGATTCTGTCATGCTTGAATCCCACCCTATATCAAGCAATTATAGGAGAGATTTGAAACACAAACATCTGAATGGTTTGATTATAATTAAAAAAAATCAATCAATGACACGTCTAGGAATCGGACCTTGGATCACTTATACATTTACATAAGATGAACAGATGATGGACCAGTGAAAGCTGCCACTTTTTGAGCACGGTGGGCCTCAGACTTATAAAGCTCTCTCATTTCCTTTTTAACTTGCCTTGCCTCACGTCGTTCTAATTTCACAGCAGACTGCAAGAGAATGGTTCTTGTTATCAGTGACGGTACTAACGTTACTATGAAAGCACATATTGACATTCAAAGTAAAAGTGTAAACTTGTGGTCCACCATAGTGGATATTGTATGCTAATACGTAAATACCGTGACAAATAAATCTCTGTATACCTTCCTTTCTTTCTTTTCCTCCTTTGACTCCTCGCTACGTGGCTTCTTCTTTTGCATCTCACTCCTCTTTTCACTCACATCTTTCTCATCTTTTTTTCCCTTCTCTTCGCCATTTCTTTTACTATGAGGCAGAAAGTCTACAGGAATCCCCTCTTTCCCTTTAAGTTCTATTATGCGTTTAGCACCAGGTGATGATCCAGATAATGCTTCAGACAGATTTTTCTTCCTTCTCATTTCTGGAGCTCCAATTTTACCAGGGTGATTGTCAAGTGTTGAATAGGTAGAAATAATAGTTTCACAGTCCCACACTTCTGACTCGTCACTGCTTTCTTCAACCAACACTTCCTCTTGATCATCATATCCATCTTCATATTTTTCAGCATATTCCTTGCACCGCTGAATTACTTCAGCAGTTAATTCAGGTGATTCAGGATCATCTACTTCCTTCTGAAGCTGCAAGAGATTAGACTGATGGTCCTTGAAGGCAGTGTTAAGCTTTTCTGTAAGGGATTCTTGACATTCTTCTTGATCCATGTACCCGAGACATACTTCTTCACTCTGAACACCATACTCGTGAAGCTCAAGCTGCATCAAACTTCTTTCAGAGAGCACCCATCACCACACACTTACGCACACAGGGACAGTCAGACAGAGAGGGGGTGTGGGCGAGAGAGAGGGAAGGGGGAGAGAAAATTCATAAACTTACCAAGGCAAACTGCTCATCAAGTGGACGACGAAGTCTAGGCTTCTCATCAACTCTATCTGTTGCACTAGAAACATTTGAATCCAAACTCTGTACGCGGTCATCCCATGAGCCAACGGCGCAACTCGTCTCTTCAATTTCTTCACTTACAGGACCTTCCAAGATGTTTGCTTGGACAACAAAATCCTCTTCCAAGTCCTCAATATCAGAATCAAATTTAGACGAATTACTGTCATCCAACATCGCAGTGATTTCAGGATCAACTACTTTCTGTAATCTCACACCAACAGTCTTTGAGGCCACACCATTGATTGATTTCTCATAAGCATCAGCTATCTTTGGAACCTCAACCCTTGAAGCATCATAGGCCTAAGACACAAAAATCCAGGATTTCATTCGAAGTGTGAAATTAAACTAAATCACGAAGAGATTTTCACTATAATTCATGTATCAGAACAAAAATAAGGACCTAACTGTATAATACTATAAATATCCCTTTCAACATAAGAAATGTAGTACACTTGAACCGCCAAGGATTAACCATCTTCATTAACTTAACACCTTATGATACTATTAAACAAGCATAGCTGTACTTCCTTCTCTTTGGGTAAATTGTAGCAAAATACTAACGCAAATTTCAATTAGAACAAAAGGAAACAGCAATTTCCAAGTACTCAACAATCGAAATCCCAATATTACAAAACTCAATTTAAAAAGATAGAATCAATCAGACCTTAACATCTTGTGGAAGCTTGTTGATATCAGCCTTCGGGTTATGGTAATATGCCGACCCACCACCTGTATTCTTAATCTCCCGCAAATGGGCCAAATAATTGTACCCGTCATCTGGAAAACCTAGCTCCAGAATCTCCCACCGTATATGGTCTGGCAGCGCTGTGTTTTGAGATTTATGGCCATTGTTTGCATCCTCGTCATCACTATCTTCAGGGGCATCAGCAAAAATTGAGTCAGGGTCAGCAGAAAAACCGCAGTCATTTGGGTTGTCATCCTCAAAGAAGGAGTCAGGTGCGTAGTGATTGTTGTCGATACGGACAAATACTTGGTCACCAGAGGGCTCAGATGAGTAACTTGGATCAGATGTGTCCCTGGCCATGAGCTGGAATGTGGCTGATTTTTTCTTATCAATAAATTTTTTCTTCCCCATTTTTTCAAGTGGCTCCTATTCTTTCACCAAAATACGTTGAAGCTGGAAGAGAAAGCAAAAATATTAAGAAAATATGGGAAAAACTTACGGTATCCAACAATCAAATTCTACACCAAAATTACTCGAGGATAAGATCATTCGCATTGCTTGCCTTCCCATCCAGTCAATGCATTAAATTCATTTATTCCACGACATATGAGCTATTAATTGAGATAGCAAGCAATTCTTTTTCCATCTTACTTGAAAAGACCAGGTGAGGGGTGAAAGAACAACTACTGTAAATGATTCTACTAAGGCTGTACATCAGCTACATCTCAAGGAAAAAACACATTATACAGAATGGAAGGATAAACCATATGCAACAATTTCATAATAGACATTTTAATCAATATGATATGGTTGCAATTATAAAAAGGTTTCATAATTGATAATCTAAGTAAAGCTAAGCAGAATCTGACTAATAATACAGTTAGAGTCAAGCATAAAAGGAAAGGGTTTGTTTTCAGGAAGTCTTATAATACGAGTTAGAAATTCAATGCGGCTTCAAGATTACCGCACAATAAACGTAAATTGCAAGAGGAGAAACTTATTGAACAAAGATTTCAGGCTCCACTCGCTAGCCAAAACTCACAAATCCCATACATATTGAATAAATTTTTCGTAACTTCAAAATGCAAATAACCCAGAGTGTTCACTTCATAAACCATCAGAACCAGTTCGTGGATCGTGCGAACATTATAGCAACACGTGGCACATTTTTCCAATTCTACGAATTATTCTTGTAAAACTTAAAACTTTTTCTATTGAAATTTGACCAAGTTATCAACCTTCTCTAATGCCAGAATTTTGTGTCCAATAACCTGATCTGTCCAACAAAAATCACAACCGGAAAAAAAAAAAATTAAAATAATAAAATACATGAATGACATCACATTACACAAAAAGATATCAGTGCACGAATAACAGCTATAATTGGGGAGAATATGTCAAATGCTGATTTAAGTTGGAAGAAACCCTGAAGAGACAGCGGACCTAGAGAGAGAAACAGAGGTTAAGAAATGAGGAGGGGGGGAGAGAATAGGTTTTTTTTTCAGTTCTAAATTATATCTGACAAAAAAGCATATATGCGAGTTGTTACTCGTTTATATAAGATTTTGTGGTCATCCAACAAGAATTAAAGTCCTAAATCCTACTTGATGAAAGATAGAGAAAATGAAGACATGGCTTGGTTATTTGCATCGCTCTTTGTCTACCGTTCGCTAGATAACCAGATGATGAAATATGAATCGAGAAAGGCTGAGATTTGTATTTGCTCTTTCCCTGGTGTGCTGTGAAACAGATAGTAAAGGAGTGGGGAATTATCAACAATGGTTTAGTCAAAGGGCGGGCCTATTATCATAAATGGCCTTACTTATTCCAAACAATAAAAAAATGTCTTTTCTATTTTAATGATTAAATTACATGAATTATATATTTATAAAATTACATAAATGTCCTCATCACTTTCTCATATTCTTTTACTCATCATTGTTTAAATAGTTTAGCTTGTTTTAGTTGTTTCATTAATGGAGTTGTTTAAAAATTAAACAAATTTACATAAATGACCGTTTTATTGTTGCACCCATCAGAGTTGTTTACGTTTAAAATGTTTAGGCTGTTTTAGTTATTTAATTGATGAAGTTGTTTAAATTGTTTACTCTTTCTGATATTTTCTCCTATCAGTAGTGCATCAGAGTTGACATGCTATCACTGGGACAGTTCCATTTTCAAATGTTTAGCCTCATGGACTTATCCAAGATTCTCAAATCATTGATTCTATTGCATCTTTAATAATCATTGCCTGAAGTAATAATATACCTCGAGCATAAGACAATTTCATCACACAATGAAAACCAGGTATTACTTTAAGTCCACTCACTACGCTTTATTCCCAAACCCTTTTTTGTCCCATTATGTGAATATGGACCAGAAGTGCATGATGGAACATCATAAAATTTAGAAATTCCTTATAGGAAAAGAAACATAGATTGATAAATGTGCCTAAAATACTAATGCATGATCCAATGGCACAGAAACGTGAAACCAATAAATGAACGAGTAGGTACAGGAAAAAAAAAAAAAACACTCAGCATTTTAGCATACGCCTAAAATACTAATGCATGATCCAGTGGCACCGATAAAATCTAAAACCGGAAAATGAATCTGCAAGTAGAACGTACTGATCAACAGCACAATCCTACAGTTCCAGCAATAGATAAGGAGCTTTGCTTCCCCTTCGTAGCCACAAGCCAGACAACAGTGGCCTGGAATTATTTGTAGCAGAACAGAAATGGTAAGTAAGAACTTGAAGTCACTCACTGTCTGTAAATCCATCTCGGTTTTCTTCTTAACATTAATAATTGGATCACTAAGCAATGGAAGCACTAAAAAGGCAACAAAAAAATCCTACAGGTAAAGTGTAAATGAATATATAAACAACAATAGTATATCAGGTATGATTTATATAATTGACTTCAGACACATTTGCCACTCCATTAGCTGATAATATGATGCTATAAATTGGTTCTGCGATCTTCCCAACCTAACTCTATGAAAGTGACTTCTGATAAAAACATGCATAAAACACTTAAAAATCTTTTTTATTTCAATGAAATGAAATGTTGACTCTATACACATGTCTATAACTGGGTTTAATTTTCCCACAAGACGCAAGAAAAGAAAAGATGATTGTGACAAGCCATAAGCAGAGTCGCCTAATAAATCTGGTCCACCGTTCACCAAAACCAAATGCATTCGTGATGATAATGACATATTCTTCTATCGCATAGGATAATAGAATATAAAGGAAAACTCAACGACAAAAGTGTTGTAATGAACGCATCATTCAGTGCTTTACTCTTCTACCTCTTGCCTCTACGTACAGGTAACAAGCAGATCGATCAGTAAATCAGCAAGTGAATTCGTTAGAAGGAGGAAAAGAAAATCATTTGATTAGCAAATAAAGCACCTCTATTTATGTTATAAATATCCAGTCTTTGTAAATATTTGAACTATACGTAGAAATAATTAACATAATTTTCTATATAAGAAGAGACGAACAAGCACTCAAACACATAGATATATATGTAAATATAATCATCCCCACATACACATGGGGCTGATATACATACATATGTGTCAAAATCATACAGACAACCGCCTCGGAATGAACCTTAATTTTCTGACAACTTGCTGAACGACTGACCCATAGAATTTGGAGGCTGGTTATAGGGAAATACAAGAAAGTTCAAATACTCTACTGATGAAATTTAGTTCAATCTACCTTGAAGAACAAAAAAGGACTGCCGCACTAGCTAGGGACTACCTTCTGACTCTATTTCTTTCTCCAGACTCTACCTCGAACGAGTAATCTATGGATGATAACTGGAAACATATTATACAAAGCTTTGATAATCAAATTGAATTTCTCCATCTTGAAACAAAAAAACAGAAAATAAATAGAAACACTCACAATTACGAAGGCATAAATCACATATAAGCAAATTCATCAATATCTGTTAAACTGTAAACTATGAAAAAGTAAATAAAATAATTTGCAATAAGCTAGAATAATACATACTAGTTTAAACTACACGCCAAAGTGTGCATTGCAAGAATTTGAAATTACCTGAAGTGGCTTAACGACCAGAGAAAGTTTTCACCGACTAGAAGAAGAGGGGCGCCGATGTACAGAGGAAAGCGGTGAACTGCGCGGTGAAGAAGGCCGGTTTCTGTTTCGAAAATGAAATGAAGCTAGGTCAGACTACCCTCTCCTTTTTCCTCTTCTTTTCTTTTCTTTTTTTTTTATCCTACCCTCTCTAGGGATGTTAAACGGGCTAGCCCTAGTGGTTTCGGGTTAGACCTAGCGGTTTTCGGACTAATTCGAACCACGGTTTAGTCGGACCATTTTTAACGGATCCGAGATATGCTGAACCTAACTCTAACCCTATCGGTTTTCGGGCTAACCAGGCCACTATCGGTCTACGAGTTGCAATTTTAAAGTATAAATTAAATCAAAACTCGTACAAATATACTTAAATAATATTTAAATTTATCAATTAATGATATAAAAGAAGAAAAATTAACAAATTAAATTTTAATCATAGAAGCACTGAAGAGAATCAGAAAATATAAGCACACGCATTTGCATCACCTAAACAGATTATACAAGAAAATGTTAATTAAAGCTAATTTAAATATCCAAAAAGGGCACACATAACATAAAAGCAACTTCTGTAATAAACATCATAAACATCATTGTATAAGTCAAAATATTAGTTAAGGCTATAAGAATTCTTGTATAAAGCTACTGAATATAGATACCAAAATATTATCTCTAAGTATCATTGTCTTCAACTTGAACCACATTAGATGAATGACTTATATTATATATTTAAAGAAATAGAAAGACTCTCGGAGAGGTGATACGATTAAAATTGAAAAATCGCAAAAAACTAAAAATAGATATGTTTCGGGCTGGCCCGGATAAACCGGTTAGCCCGGATAAACCGCGGACCTAGCGGTCCGGGCCAAAAAGCCCGGATGTTTAAACGGGCTGCAAAATGAGGGCCCTAACCCTGACCCATTTTCGATTAAACGGACCGATCCTACAGGTTTCGAGCCATTATAACAACCCTCTCTCTCTTTTCTTACAAATCTCTCTCTTTTCTTACAAATCAATTGTTTTTAACTAAGGTCTTAAATTAAGGTGTTTCTAACTTTCTACTAACATCACAATTTCCTCTCTTCGTGCGAACAAGAAAAATTAATAACAATAAATACAAGCAGCACGAAATTGCTTTAAACAGTAATTCCCCATTATAAGCATAACATCCATACAAAGGTCGATCCAAGAATTATAAGTCAAAGCCAAAAATCTGTGTGCACAAAGTGTACAATAAATTTATTGTACACTAAAATACTATATAAGCAAATTAATCATATTATATTAGTTAGTAAAGCAATTATACTGTATGAGTAAATCAATCATACTGATAGTGATATACTGTATAAGTAAATCAATCATACCATATGAATAAATTAATCATATCTTAAGTGCTCCATAACACTATTGTGCATATTGTGCACCCAAGCCCCATTTAAGTCAAAAGGGTAAATGTAGGCCAAAAATCATTTTATGTCCCGTAAATATTTGTTTTTACGATTTTCATCTCATAAGTATATGTTTTTTTTTTTTAATTTAGTCCAGTAAGTGCTGAAATTGTCCTATTTAAAGACAATTTTCGCCCAAAAATACCAAATCGACCGAAAATAGTCACTGACTCAAATAATTAGTGAAGTCCGGCGATTGGTAGTGATGTAGCAAAAATTATTTGAGTTGAACTTTTTCTGTCAACTTTAAATTCAAAATAAAATTATTATTCATGTCACTAGAGAAAAACAAAAATTATTTGTAAAACCATATTATATTAACCCAATTAAATATTAAACATCAGATAAAATATAGGGCGACTTTTCATCTGGAAAATAATGTTTAATGTTTAATTGGGTTTGAGTAATATGATTTTACAAATAATTCAGTTTTCTCTAATGACATTGATAATAATTTTGAATTTAAATTTGACAGAGAAACAAGTCCAGCTCAACTGATTTTTGTTATATCTCTATGAGTCGCCGAATCTTACTAATTATTAGAGTCACGTGACTTGCATGTGACTATTCCGGTCGATTTAGATTTAGTATTTTTGGATAAAAATTATCCTTAAATATGAAAATTTTAGCACTTATGAGATTAAATTGAAAAAGTAAATATTTATGAGATTAAAATCGAAATAACAAATACTTACGGAACCAAAAATAATTTTTGGAAAGAAAAATTTGTACAAAATAGGAATCAACAGAATTCGAAGTTGGGGCCTTTAGCATTAACGACTTTCATCTCAGCCGAGGAGTACCCATCGCCGGCCCTGGTGAAGTTTCCCCATTTACGGTCCTTTTTCATCTCCAGGTGCTGTTGGGACTCTATCTAAGCCTTTGCTTGAGGGTTTCTACAGTATTTTTCAATAATTTCCCTTTAGATTAATTTGGCCTCGTGGTTGCCACTACAGGAAGAAACTGGAAAACCTCATTCTTGGTACATTATTGATAACATTTGGATGCTGTCCCATTTGAGGCAGAAAATGAGAAAACTGCCTACATTGTCATTGCCGGAAATCGAGACCCAAGTGGGTGGAGCACAGGGGAGGGTTGTGATAGTTGTGGGCGAGAAATATATATATATATATTAAATGAGGGGTTTTTCCATAATTTACTATTTCCACCTACAATATGTCTTTAATGTATTCTTAATTTCTTCTAAGACACTAATTATATTTTTTTCTTCAAATTAATATAATATTAAGTATTACCTTCCTTAATAAATAAATATATACTTTATTAAATTAAAAGCAGAAGTTAATGTATAATTTAATGATTAACTAATTAAATTATTGTATTTACAAATATTAGTTTGTTATAATTAATCATGGGACGACGACTTTCACATATATTTATATATGATAATTAATCTTGAAATTATTTTTTATTATATATTTATATTTTCTATTTATCAATATTATTTTTTTATAAATAATAATTACACTTTGTAATCTAAACTATGCGATTTTACATGTGCTACAATCTATATTTTTTTTAAAAAAGTAAAATTAACATGCTTGAGCTTTATAGCTTTTTTAGAGTTCTCAATATAAACATTACATTTTTCATATTTTGCAACCTAAGCAAAAAAAAAACAGACACACACACACACATATATATATTAATTGTATCTTTAAATAATTATAATATTCATAATAAAAATATAAAATTTGCTTAAATAAATTTCAACGTATACATAATATTATTCAGATATATTGAAGAATTCTTATGCTTTATTTTGTTAGTCCAACCATAGAATAATCATTGAATTTTATTTTATTAATATCAAGATTTATTTAAAACCTAAAAAGTATTTGAGTATATTAAACCACCATGTAAAATATTAATACTTGAAAATTAATTTTTCTTAAAATAAATTTTAATAGTTATAGTTAAAATTTGAAAAAGTTATTTGGATAAATTAAAATATTTAGAAAAAATAAATAAAAGAAAAGAAAACACTAATTTTCTTATAATACAATTCAATTTATTTTACTTGATATATTTTGGTGTGTCGTGTGACATTTACATATTTTTATTTGTTTTGATATTCATTTTCAATTAAGCTATTTGCGGTGTTCACGTGGGAGAAATTGGTATTTACATTATTTATATTTTGGCTTTATATCATTTTGCAACATATAGTATGCACGTTTTTTAGTTTTTTTTTTTTTTTTTTGCAATCACGACCTGTACTATACGTTTTTTCACTTTTCCAACCTGTACCAGCAATTTAAGTGCAAAACATAAAAGAATATTAAAAATATTTTAATAACATAAATTATTTAAAAATCTAAAAGATACTTTTTAAATTCTAAACTTCAGCTAAAATATCAGAAAATTAACTTAAACATGTTGAAAATAAATAAAATATTTGAGTTTTTTTATAAAAAAGTTAAAATCAATCATTTTCCGCAAGAAAAATAAAAAGTTAATAATTTTTTTTAAATCATAAAACTATTATAAATTTCTGAAAATATCTTTTAAACTTTAAAAATTTATTTAAATTATTTGAAAATTATCTTGAAAATTATTATAAAATCTCTAAAATTTCGTTTAAGATATGTGGAAGTATCTATGAAAAGTCTAATTTTATGACATAGGTATTTTTTTTTTTTAAATAAATCCTTTTAAAAAATCTAAAATTATTTGAAATAATATCAAAATTATTCAATATTTTGTTATGATAATTGATTTTTTATTAAAATAATTTCTACATTTTTTCTGTTAAGTTTATGATATTTAAATAATTTTTTAGAATTTAAAAATAAATATTGTATTTTCTAAACATTTTTATTATTATTTAATAGTTTCTTTTATCTCCCAAAATTGCTACCAAAGGTTGCAAAGGTGGGAAAACGCAAAAATCAGGTTGTGATCGTAAAAAAAAAAATAAAATAAAAAAAATTCAAATATTCATTTAGTTAGAATATAATAATTCTTAGATTATATAATATTTAATTAAATTAAATCATTACTTTTTAAATAAATGTTCATGCATCGCACGGGAGCGATACTAGTTAAAACAAAAGAAAGATATTTGGGATTTTATTATTTAAGGGTAGTTTTGACATTTCCTTCTATTTATTTTTATTCAGCCTTTATTGTGGTGTGAAGAGAACAAATTGTGGTGTAAATAGAAACACCCCTTAAATTAATAGGACTTTAACATAAGCGTCATATTAAGAGTTATTAAAATGGATTAGGGCTCCTGGTTCAGCCTGCTCAGTTCTGCAAAATAGGTGGATTGGGCTATATATGGTATAGGTTGAGTGGCGGGTTGCAACGAGGGTTGACCGATGTATGCCGCGAGCTTTTGGGGGTTGGGACATGCGAGCCAGCCAAATTTTTAATTTTTTTTATGTCATTCAATTAACCCTAACAGTAAAACTACTACTACTTTTCACTTATCAATTACCACAAACACATCTTTTTTCATAGAAAATAAAATTCTCTTCACACCCAATAATAGCTCAGCAAAGCTAATAAAGGTAGTCGATAGAGAAAGGAAGTGTGAGATGATTCAACTTGCATAAAGATGATATAATCGTTGTAGAATCATAAATTGAATCGGTGGTATGGTAGAATCGCATGTAGATGGTGGAATATTCAAATTCCCAAAAAATAATTTCCGTAAATTAAAACCTCAATTAGTAAGCATGACTAATATTTTTTTGCCTAAACATCCATTTTAAAGCCCATTCTACTTTGAGAAGAAAAACTAAATAATATTTGTGGAGAAACTTTTGGCAAAACGTGATAATAGAATTTAAAATCTTCAAAATCTTTGTTCCCAATTATAATTTCACTAGCTCAATTCAATTTTCAATACATAGATAAGCATATTTGATATGTATATACATAAGTATATTTGATATGTATATATACATAAATATAATATTTACCTCCCTCTAGATTAGGGTTTCTTCGCCTCCTACGCTTGGAGTCTTCTTCTCCCCGTTGATTGGGATCTTGCAGATCATATGGATCAATTTTACTTCAAGATCGTTGCACCACTCATCTACAACTATCCTCAGGTTCTCGACTAGATTACTTTTGTCATTCTCGTAGGTCGTCTGCAATAGTGTTTTTGTTTCTCTGCTAGTGTTTGGATATCTTGCCTCGTTTTTCTCTCTGTTATTTTGTTTCTCTATTATATTGCATTCTTATGCTATTAACACAACGCATTCATTTACATTCTTTTATTGCTTCCTATCACAGGATCCCGTTCCCTTTGTGGATCTGAGTTTTATTAGTGCTTTAGTCATCGAGGTGGTTGTTGTTGTTGTTTTTTTGTTTTTTTTTTTTTTTTTATGTGTGTTTGTTATTGGTGATGATGTCTTGCAGGTTCTCGCTATGGCCTCAACTTCATCTGCTCCTATTCGTGATAATGAGGATAAAGATGAGCCTTTGAATATGTTCGATAATGAGCCAAACGATGAAGCTCGCTATGTATTATTGCTTCAGTTTAGTCCGGAAAACCTTTTAATGCCATTGGTTTTTTGGAGGCGATGTGTAATGCATGGAGCCCAAAGCACGGGATGACAACCAAGGAAATAAAGACGAATCTATTCACTTTCCAATTCAACACGAAGAGTGATATAGAGAAGGTGTTCACATTGGCACCATGGACATTAAAAAACGATTTAGTTGTGATCAAAGAGCTCGGCCTAATGGAGCAACCGTTAGCTGTTATTTTTACTAAAGTGGCATTGTGGCTTCATCTATATGATCTACCAATTGTGATAAGAGCATAAAAGTAATTAAAGATGATTGCTAATAGAGCAGGTCGGTTCCTTGAATTGGACCGAAATTCATTGGAAGAAGTGGCGCGTAGCATCAGGGTGAAGGTTATTGTCCCTCTTCAAAAACCTCTAAAAAGGGTACACGGGTCCAAGTCAGTCGCAACCAGATGGCGTGGATCCTATTTAAGAACGAAAAACTCCCTTCTTTCTGATATATTTGCGGGTTATTGCGTCACCCAATATCACATGAACGATCAATCTCTGGATATTCTCCTTGCTCCGGAAGCTGATTTACCATATGGAGTGTGGATGAAAGCTTCACCATAGAAGCACATTTAGGTTCGATCGGATGGTTATTCGCATCCTACGAGTCCCGAACTAAGCCGTCGGCAATTATTTTCCAACCCCTCCAACTTTCGGTTGGAATCATCTACATCGAATGAAATTGGAAAGCCGATTATTAACCATGAACTCAATGTTTTGGCATATTCTCTCCAAGATGTCAAAGTCACTAATCAGTCTACCACGGGACAGCTATCAGAGATCTCTGTTATGCAGGTACATGTTAATCAAGCCGGACTGAGCATATTTGTTGATCAAACTAAACCTCACCACCCCAAAGTCAGTAGCTCTAATAGCATACCCCCTACCACCTCCCTTAAATCGCATGCAGTGGCTCAATCCCATCACGTGAACATACTCACTACTACTAACCCACGTCTATCCCCTGCCCACTCACAAGCCCAAAATCACCCTACCCCACAGAACCAATTCAATCCTCAATCCAATACTCGTCTGCCGCATAAGCACACCATAACACTGCCAATACCAAATCCACTTGTTGATCATCCTCTCAACGCCATTGACCTTACATCATATTAAATCACCCCAATGGAAACACTCCAAAAATTTTGCAATCATACCATGTATAAGCACCTCCGTATACACTCATATTTCCCACCCTTACTTAAACCGAAAAGTGAACCACTTAGCCCTCCTAAATAGCAGCAAACCTGTCGTCGGCCAAATATCCAAAGACACATCGCCAATTATTCTCCAAATACTATAGTAGCGGATAACGTTACGGGTGTTAAAAGGCGTGAAGGTGTAGGAGACGATGATAAAGTTGCAAAGAGGAGCAGAGATACTAGTTTGTCTGATAACGTATTAACGACGGAGGCTAGGAGCCAACCCCGCCAGGGCCAATGAGTATCCTATCATGGAATTGTCGTGGGCTTGGGAACTAGGCGACAGTTCGAGAATTAGAGAAGCTCCTGCATGAGGAGGACCCAGGTGTAGGTTTCCTCATGGAGATTAAATTTACTATACGCCAAATGCAACAATTGAACTACCGTCAGTTACATTACTCAGGGGGTTTTTCAGTTGCATGCGAAGGTGATTGTTATCCCCGTGGTGGTGGTTTGTGCTTATTGTGGAAAAGGCCTTTCGACTTACATATTTCCTCATTCTCAAATCATCATATCTCGGTAGATGCTTAGACCGAAGGAGTAAAATTCAGGTGGCATCTTTCAAGTATATATGGGTGGTCGAAACAACACCTCAGAGCTAACTTGGGACCTATATGCTCAATTTCCCCTAACTCATCATCTTCGTGGCTTACTTTCGGTGACTTTAATGAGATTTTATGGTCATCTGAGAAAAACATGGGCAACTGGCGGGCCATCTCCCTCATGCACAATTTCAGGGATGTGTTGAGTGATCTTAGCCCGGAGCACTTGAGCTTCTGTGGTTATGAGTTTACTTGGACCAATAAGCAACAAGGGGTCGATAATTTACAGTGCCGCCTAGACCGGTTAGCAGCAAACCTATCTTGGGAATGGAAATTCCCCTTTTTTCGTGTTCGGCATTTGTTGCGTTTAAAGTCAGATCATGCGCCACTTATAATTACATGTTATTGCTAGAGTAAGGGAGGACCCAATCATATGAATCGAAGGAAAATTTTCATATTCGAACAAGCTTGATTGACTCACAAGGAGCAAACAATTGGTTGAGAAAGGATGGGAAGAAGCCGAAGGGACTTATACATGCAAACTCCAGTTGGTAACGACCGTCCTTAAAAGCTGGGAGGGACGGGTCTTTGGTAATGTTCATCGGAAGCTCGTAAAGCTAAGCAATACATCATAAATTACAGTAGTGTCCTTAATTTGAAAATACCGTGGCAGCCTTGAAAAACATAGAAGCCCAAAATTGATAGTTTGGAAAGTCGTGAGGAGATAATCTGGGGCCAATGTTCAAGAGTGTTGTGGCTCAAATCGGGGGACAGATATACCAGCTTCTTTCATCGGAAAGCATCTAACCATAAGGTGTGCAATACTGTGTTGCATCTCAAAGCCAATTGAGGTATTTGAATAGATGATGAGGTGCAGATAGAAGATATAATGAGGGAATATTTTATGAACTTATTCAAGTCAAAAGAGGTCTCAAATATGGGGTCAGTTCTTGATTCGGTTATTCCAAAAGTAAGTCCGTGCATGAACTAATCGCTGCTCAGACCATATACCGGACTGGATTGTATATCAGATATTGAAACAAATGCATAAGATAAAGGCCCTCTGGCCTGACCGTATTCCTCCTTTATTTTATCATAAATTCTGGCACGTTATAGGTTCTAATGTTGCTTCTCTGTGTCTTGATATTCTTAACCATGGTTTGGATCCGGGTTTTCTTAATATACTTTTATTGTTCTTATTCCTAAGATTAAATCCACGGAAACCCCAAAAGATTTTCGTCCAATAAGCTTGTGTAACGTGATTTTTTGCTTAATTACGAAATTATTGGCAACATGCTTAAACTAATCCTTCCTGATGTGTTTTCTTTTAATCAAAGTGTTTTTATTCCTAATAGGCTTATTACTGATAATGGCCTTGTCGTTTTTTAACTTTTTCATTTTATGCGCAATAAAAAGAAGGGTACAAATGGTTTTATGTGGTTGAAAGTTGACATGAGCAAAGCCTATGATAGGGTGGAATGGAGTTTTCCCCAAGCCATCCTATTACAAATGGGTTTTGCTGCTTCTTGGGTTGATTTGGTGATGGGATGCATTTCGTCAGTGACATATTCAATTTTGGTTAATGGGAACCCGACTAAGTCTTTTTCCCCGGAGAGGACTCAGGCAGAGCGACCCCCTCTCGCCTTAATTGTTCTTGTGCTATGCAAAAGGTTTTACAGCCCTTATTTGTAAGGTACAACAGGATAACCAAATTCATAGGGTGAAAATTGCAAGAAATGCACCGACTATCTCACACATCTTTTTTGTAGACAAAACCATATTATTTTTCAGGGCATGTAGGAAGCAATGTGATCAGATTCATAGTATTCTGAGGCTTTGCCAAAATGCCTCAAGCTAACGGATCAATTCGAAAAAATCGGAGGTGGTCACAAGTGCTAATGTTAGTGCAGGGGATAAGACGCGATTTGCAAAAAATATTGGGAGTTAAGGAAGCACAACACTTTCAGAAGTATTTGGGACTCCCAACGGTCATAGGAAGATCAAAGTCGCACATTTTTCGGAGCATTCTTGATAGAGTAATAAGCCGTATGACATCCTGGAAGAAGAAAGCTCTTTCGAAAGCAAGGCGTGAAATTCTTATTAAAATTGTTTTGCAGGCAATCCCCACTTATGCGATGAGCTGCTTTATGTTAAATGTTGGTGTTTGTAAAGAAATTGAAAAATCCATAGACCAATTCTATTGGGCCTCTTTAGAGTGCGATCAGAAACACCATTGGGCTAGTTGGGATAAGATGGCGCGAGTTAAACATGCAGGCGGGTTGGGTTTTCGGGAGATTTTCTTTTTTTAACTTAGCTATAGTTTCAAAATAGTATTGGCGAATTCTTACTTTGCCAAATTCCCTCATATCACAACTTTTGAAAGCCATATATTATCCTAACACTTCTCTTGTCTTAGCGTAAGTGGGTCACAACCCTAATTACACATGGTAGAGTATTTTGCAAGCGAGGAACTTAGTTAAGATTGGGATAGCATGGAGAGTTGGAAATGGAACGAGTATAAACGTGATAACTAAAAATTGGATAGGACTTGAGAATCCTAGATCGCCTATTGGTAATACTGATGATTCTCCTTTTTTTTAATACAGGCTCGCAAAACTAGAACGTCTAATCAAGCAAATGTTTAACCCGAGAAACGCGGATAATATTTTGGCTACATCGCTCAGTTTGCGGTGGCCTAGTGATAAACTCTTTTGGAAATTAATGGATAATCAAAAGTTTACTATTAAAACGGCTTATCATTTGGGTGTAGAGAAATTTTCAAGCCTTGGTCACCACTTACCAATTGCGAGTAATCCACGAAGGCATGGTTGGTGATTTGGAACGTGCTAATGATCTCGAAAGTACGCCGCTTCTTATGGCGAGTTTGTGCTGATGCCCTCGCCACCCGGTTGGATTTGTCCATGAGTAGATGTCATCAAAGCCTTTTTGCATTTTATGTGGCGAGGTAGAGGAATCGACAGAACAAATCTTCTTGTCTTGCCTAACTTTCAAGGAAGTTATAAGACAAAACCTGATTCTCTTCCCACGAGCTGATCACTCACTCTGAGCTCAGCTATGGAGCCTCTTCGAACACCTCCCATGTGATGGAAAACAACTGCTCTCATACTTGTTGTACCAGATTTGGCTGGCCCACAACATATTCTTGAAGGCATGCCAATTGAGTTACGCAGGATACTTCAAGCTGCTACTTGTCAGGCGGATGAATTTGCTGCGACATGCCAAACATTTGAGCAATCTACAGCAGCAACCCCAACTGCTCCGGTTCACTGGTCACCGCTGTCATCAGGGGTGTACAAAGTGAATTTTGATGCAACTATTTTCTACGGCGGGTCTGAACTTCATTATCCGAGACGAGAAAGGAATTATGATTATGGCAGGCTCATATTGGACGCGGGTTCAGGGTAAGGTTATTTTAATGGAAGCACTTGCATTAGGTTATGCGTTATCTGTTGCTTTGGAAGCTAGTTTGGGGAATCTCTAGGTCAAAGGCGATAATAAGTCCTTAATGCATTGCTTGGCCCCGAGGGCAAATAGATTGGACTATTGTGGTCTTATTATTGATGACATTCTTCTCTTGGCGGATAGAGTCCAATGTGTTCATTTTGATTTTGTACCATGTAATGATAATTATGCAGTACATGTGTTGGCTCACTGTAAGTTTGATTTGCATGTCAGTAGAGTTTGGGTGGATGATGTCCCACCTGACATTGTTTTCCTTGTTTCTCGTGATGTAGGGTGTTTTGCTTCACTATGGATTATTTTTCTAGTTCTACTATTCTTTTTTCTTTCTGACACTTGGACTTACTTTTGGAAGACCTGACAACTATAAAAAAATGAAGTTAAAATATTAAATTAACAATCCATAAATTATTTTATAACAAATAGTAAAAAAATAAAACATATGTATACATGGATATCTCAAATTGAGTTAGGATTTCAAATTATTATTTGAGTAACAACTAATAACTGACAATTAACAGTGTAGAATAGACTATCACTATAAAAAACTTAGTGAAAACTACTATATATACCAAAGTATAATTACCTTTTTTTTTCTTATGGTGGCATGGTAGCTAGGGTTTAAAAATTGAATAACCCTCTGATATGTAAAGAAAACTTTTTTATGTTGACTTAACTTGATGAATGATGTAGAGCAACAATAACCCTCAAAATATTTCGTTTTCTATCAAAAAATTGATGAATGATGTAGGTGGCCTAGGTCTGAGTTCGTTACAATTGACAAATGAAGCGTTTCTAATGAGGTTCTACTAGGATGTTCTAACTTGTATGGATCCGGGCATGGATTTTTTTAGCCTTCGAGATGTTCTACATGAGGAGTTATTTGTCAGTGATATCTTAGGTCTTCTTTGTTCAGTGCGGCCCACATCTCATCCTTTATCTGTTGGGCGGATCTCGTTGGGTGGTTGATTTTGCCTCTGCAGTTCGTTTCTGGCTTGGTTATGTCATCTTTGATTAGCTTTTAGTCCCACAATATGGTCGCACTTTCCTGCATAAGACTATTATTACTTTCATGGGGCTTGGCAGTTGGAAGAGAATTTTGTCTGTCATCCAACGACATAGTTGCCTTCGTCATATATCCGAATGCTTTGGATCATAGAGTCTGGACTCACAAATCTTAGAAGGATATTGATTCATTCAGTTGTAGTTATCTTCCACATAGTTTATTGTCTAAAACTTAGTTAGTTGAGCTAAAATATTCTGGGTCCAAATCTGTATACAATAATAGGTTAGTTGCTACACATGGTGACGAATTCAACATTGTCTACCTCGAAAACACATGGTAGAGGAACAAATATAAAAAAATTTGCTTCCCAGCAAAAATCGACCAGGTTTTCTGGACTTCTTCCATAATTCGGATAAAACCGCCATCGATTGTGAACAAAAAACCATGAATTACAAAATCAAAGAACGAAAAAAAATTAAAAGAGGGTAAGAAGGGACAAGGAAGGCGATGGAGTCTATTGACGAATAGGAAGAAAAAATAAAGATGGGTGTTACCTTGCTGGTAATTTGACTAATTCTCATAGGTGACTGAGGACAAATAGAGTTGTGGAGTAAGTTGTGCCTCTCTTCTCTTCCTGCTCTTGATCACTAGAGAAGAGGCAGAGGTTAACTCAAGCTTCTGAAATCTAAACCTCTAAAATAGGGGGTACTACGATAAAACAATATTAATGATCCATAGGGACCAACTTAGTACAAGGGTTGGGGTGAGGGTGAGATCATTGATCCCTCAATTTGTCCCAAATAGTGGCTATTCTCCTGGGGTGGAGCGATTGACCCGTATTGGTGGACCGAAAAAAGTAAACATAGGCTTATCTAGGATTATCTGGGACAAACAACCCAAATCCCATTGATTTTTTCAAAGAAAGTTGGCCCTTAAAATTTTGTCACACGCAAGTCAGATGCACAAATCCGGTGAAAAATAGCAGAAAAATTAGTTAACTAGGGTTACTTGTCAAATCCGCATAGTTTGTATACGTCGGTGCAAAAAAAAAAAAGAAAAAAGAAAAAAAAAAAAAACTAAACTTTGGTGTTTATGTGCAAGCGTTGATAGTTTGATGGAGTTGCTACTATTACATCATAAAAAATGTCCAAAAGGTGGATATTTACGACAATTTCTATAACACCCCATATTTCTAGCTTATATGCTAGAATTTTTTATTATAGTTGGCCTGCTTAAATATTTTTGTAAGGCCGGCACACATCATATATTTTAATGGCTCGACCAAGTAATTTGAGCCTAGTTTGAGCCCAAATCATAATTTAAACTTCTAATTGCATATACGTAAAGTGTCGTATATCATTGTGTATCTTGACCAGATTTGTAGAATATCAAATATATCTTTTAGATTATAATTAGAATTTATAATCCTCCAAGAATCTAATTAATATCCTAGCACTACAAGAAACAAGGCCTTTTGCCACTACAAAATGTAGTTGCAAAAGATGGAGAGTAGTTACAAAAATATTTTTAGTAACTAAATATCTAAAAGTAGTTACTATTGGGTAGTCACTTATAATAAGATGCAAAAAGTTTTTTTGCAACTACTTTGTAGTTACTAATGTATTTGTAACTATTTTTTGCAACTACTTTGTAGTTACTAATATATTTGTAATTACAAGTAGTTGCAAAAGAGTTTGTCATATTTTAGCAAATTTGATTAAAATTGTATGAAATACTTTATGTAACTACTAGTAGTTACAAAAGGGGTTATTTTTAATAACTACTTTGTAGTTGCAAAAAGCTAGTGGCAAATGCCCTTTTTTCTTGTAGTGTAGTAGGAGTTTAATCCTAGTATAAATACAAAAAATTAGCAATCAATATCGGTACTCTTCATATTCTATGAAAAGAAACTTACACAAGAAAAAAGAAAAGAAAAACAATCCTCCTTCCTCAACCAGCCGCCACCTTTTTCCTCAAACAGCCAGCGTTCGTTTTTCCATTTCAACGTTGTTTGTTATTTTTCTCGTTCAAGGCCGTTGCTTTCATCCTTCTGTTTGCTTTCATTCTCCTTATTTCCAAAACAACAGGTCATCTGCAAATTTTCTTCTTTATTTTCTTTATACCACGGTATTAGGCATTGTGCAGTTTCATAATGCAAGTTAAGTGGGTATATATATATATATACATGTGTGTGTATGTCAAGAGAGAGATGGGGTATCAATTAATGTGTCGGTGTGGGTATATTGCAGGCTATAGAATGAAAAAAAGAATAGGAGTGAGGGGGAAAATGGACGCACAATTGAGAGGAGGAAATAGGGGGAGGTTGATTGGAGGGGTGTCAGAATAAATTAAAAAGGAGATTACAGAGAGAGAGAGAGAGAGAGAGAGAGAGAGAGAGAGATGTGAGGGAGTAGGAGAGAGAGATGGATATTAAATGGATGATTGTGTAAGGAGTCATGCTATAAATTAAGTGAGTTTTACTTTTATGGAAATTGGTGAATAAAACAGAAGAAGAAAAAAGTTAGAAAGGTGAACTGGTTGACATGTGATGGCAGGAAAGGGATAGGATTTAATTTTCCTCTTTGCAAAATCCTTTCTGATTTCTAAATACCGTTAGTCAGTTTATTATAGATCTATTCCAATACAATTTATGCCCTTTTAATTACCTACTTTGTTCCATGAATTTTCTTAGAATTTTGTTAAGTCATAGTAATAGGATTAATTAAGATACTTTATGAATAATGTAGGGTTCTCTGGTCATGAACACAACGGTTAGCCTTTGCGTGACACTTTCAAGGTTCATACAAACTACTATTAAGGTGAGGTTTTATATCTTTAATATTTACCTCTATTAATTATGTGCTTGTTTGTGATAATAGACATGTTATGAAAATCGGCCCAAGTGGTTGCATGGTGATACACGACCTAAGTGGCTGCATGGTAATACTCAACATAAGTAGATGGATGGAGATACTCGGCCCAAGTGGCTAATGGTAATACCAAGATGATATGTAACATAATTCCTATTTTCTTGTAATTAATTTTGGTTAACGAAACCCCATGAGTTGGATGTAGCTCACCCCTTTTATTAAACCTCTTTTCAGGTTGATGGAGCTGCATGTGAATGCGAAAGAGGGTTGTGATGACATATAAATGCGTACTGCATAAATTTACATACGAGTCCTATTTGAGGTATTAAGGTGCTTTATTACATTATAGATTTAACTTTTATAATTTATCAAAATTATTTATTAGGTGTTATTCAGTGCACTGTTATTTGGTAAACAATATTAAATGTTGTTTATTAAAACTGCTTTAGTTTGTATATAGTCTAACCTAAATTTTAGAGATCAACTTAATTGACCAAAAGTTAGAAATATATTATTAGTCTAAAACATTTTATTTCTTTTAAAACTTGATCAACGAATTTTTTAAAGAAAAAATATTTCATTTTATGCTAATGTTTTGTTTAGAATTTATGTTAACTCTTAAGTTAAATTAGAAAAAATTGTTGCCGCATATTTATCAATATTATTTAGATTAATTTTGAAAATTGTGGAAATACTATTATCTTATCCTTTTGAAGCATATCAATAATGATGTTTTTATAAGAAATTATAACACCCTTAGTTTTACATTATGTGTAGGTTTTTCTAACGGTAAATGTTTCTACTATTTTCTTTTAAAGGAAAAGTTATTTTTTTTAAAAAAATTGCCTAAGAAAATTTGGTCTGTCACAGTTGATATTAGAGCAGGACTACGTTTCTGTAAACTCGCTTGTATTATAAGTATGTTTATATATAAGTCGTGTGTGTATATATATATTTAAAAAATGAAAAAGAAAAAGAAGAAACTAGAATAGTCTAATTCAATGTCAAAAGAATAATTTAATAATATATGCCTCGCTGGTCATCTCAGCTTCACCATGTCAGCTCCAAGGTACAACTTAAATTATGTCCATTTTAAATTTTTATACAAGTTTTTTTTTTTTTTTTTTTTTTAAAGTTAAAGAACTTCATTACTTAGTTGGACTCAGTCAACACTAATTGACAGGGGAAAGTGGGAATAGAATCCCACTAAAAAAATTCAAGATTACAATATTTCACAAAAGCTGCAACAGAATGAGCAAGATAGCTATCTAATTTACTAATCCAAAATAACAAACACGAAGAAGAAAAATAGAGTAATTATTGCACGTCCCATAAGATTGGCAAGCAAACAACCGAGCAGTCAGCATCACCGAAGGGTGCTAGGATGGCGGTGCTAGAATCCCCAAATATTTGAAAGTGAACAAGACCAAGACGTTGGTGAAAGAAAACGATTCTCGAAGAGCTAAGAATACGACTAGTTTTGGGTCAGCATAGTGTGCAAAAGTCTTAGCCAAAGCTTGATAGAAGGAGCCATCCGTTTTGTATATAACCCCCTAATATGCGAAGATCTCTTGATTGCCGAGGTTGCACCATCGAAGTAGATGTGGTAAGCTGAATTAGAAGGTTGTGCGCAGCTGAAGTATTGGGTAGGTGGATGAACTCTGGTCGACCATTTGCATTGCGGAAGTCTAAGAGAGCTTTAGTATCAAGGTCCATGACACGGGGTTCGGCATCATGAGTTTCGAATATCTTGCTATTCCTATGGAACCCCAAGTGGTATGCAAGAACAACAACATACTCGATAACATTCGAATCTCCAAAACATAGGGTGTCTTGAAACCAAAGTTCACACAAGGTTGAGAGAACTTCATAACAAATTCCAGCAGGCCTGCATGGTTCCAAATATACAAGGCAAATGGATAGGTAAAGAAGAAATGAGTTATCTCTGTAGAACCTTGAAGACAACAAGGGCAGATCGAGTGGGATAGTGAGTGGCGTCAGGTGAGATTCTCGCTTGTGGGTAAAGAGTTGGTACAAAGTCTCCAAAGGAAATAGAGTAACCGGTTTGGCAGCTTGAGTGACCAAAGATGCTTCCACATCAGATTGGACGCCGTGCTACTAGAAGGGTGGGATATGGACATGCAAAATATTCTTAGGAAGCTTCCATAATGAAATTGTATGAGGCACTGACCGAGAATTTACCATTACGACTAAATGGTAAGCGCAAAATTGCATCAGCTTCAATGGGGAGAAAATAGATCGAATAAGTTGTGCATCTAATTGAATAGAGTTTGGCCGTCTAAGATCACTGATGATGGCATATGGAGGTATAAGAGATGGAGAAGTCCAAACCATGAATGACGGGTATAGCAGAATCTACTTATCTATCCAAATCCTAGTATGTTGCCCAGAGCAGATCAACTTTCGAGCCCCAACCCAATTACCTTCGGACCTGAGATGATGCTACGCCAAGTAAAAGAGGGCCTTGTACCCAAGTTGGCCTCCAAAAAATCTGATAAAGGGTGGTATTTTTCTTTAAAAATCCGAGCAACCAAAGAATTCTACATAGTGATTAGACGCCAAGCTTGCTTACTGAGAAACGCCAAAATGAAAGCTTTCATTTTACCAAAACCAAGACCTCCGAGTGGTTTACTTCGAGCCAGTTTATACCCATTGAATTTTCCTTGTGCCATCGCCATCACCCTTACAAAAGTATCTCATCATACTCTCTATATCAGAGAAAATTACAGTTTTGATCCCACACAACACGAGTATGTTTCATTTCGGTCCCTGCCCTAGAAAAAGTGACCCCAAAAAAAATTACTTGCACTTTTGGTCCCATATGTATATTTTCTTACACTTTTAGTCCCATTCCATCCAAAACGAACGACGTAAGTCATGGCCTCTCATGTGGCTGTTTAGTGACATTATAAACATGAATTAAAAAATGAAATAATCTATTAAAAGAAAAAGGAATAACCTATTAAATAAATAAAAAACTGCGCCTAAACAGATTCAAAGCAAACCCTAATTTCATCCGAAAAGAATCCCCAACTCTCAATCGTGACCAATTTACAAGAAGTAGTTTATTGAATCCTTCAAAAAGGCGATTAGGAAGAAGGAAATGCTGCGAAATGAAAATTGCTAGAAATTGGTCATTTGCTGAAAGATCAAAGATGGTGAAAGTGCCGACATTCTTCGCGATGAGATTTGGCACCTTCATTTTCTGGCAATCCATGGACAAGGTCCATCTATGATTTGCCCTTCACCAAGATGAAAAGGTAATTTGTTTTCTCTTTGGATAATTTAAATCAATTCATTCTACTTTGAAATGGAATGAATTTTGGTTATTAGTTCGGGATCTGTGGGGTTTCATTTTGACTTAGCAATATCGTAATTAAAGTTGCAAAAAACGAGTTACAATTTCTGAGGAAGATTGTGGCCCTACGTAGAAACATCGAACCTCTGCTAAAACTTGCAGAAATAGGATGCTAAAGAAAGGGCACCTATGCCGGATTTGGTGCCTTTTTTTTTCCATATTTATTTCGTTCAAACATGAAACATAAGATAGCATTTGTTTGTGAGTTTAGTAACTAGAAAACAGAGGTATATTAATATAAGAATCTAGTATATCATTCTAGCGATTCCTTTCGAAGTCAGTAGTGTAGTTATCTTTAAAGAATCTAGTATGCTACTACGAAATCAGTTGTACATATGATAATTTATGTCTTGGATAAAAATGAAAAGAAATGGGTTGAGATGAAAGCAACGAATGATTTGGTTATTGTTGTGAGTGATGATTTTTCATATGTTGTTTCTACCATGGGGAGCAAGGGTGCTCGTATTATTTATCCACAGTTGCCCATTTTTATTGATCATGAAGCTGTTGACCCTGATAATGAAGTTAAACTTTGGTTCAGATGATGTAACATTAGCGTGTTCGACTATGAAAGTGTGAAATAGGACAAATGTTAATGTTTCCTAAATCTGCAGATGTATTTTAGCCCCCCACCCTCGTGGCTCTACCAGACTTGATGCCTTCTCCTAGTGTCACGTAAGCTTTAACCTTTATTTGCATCCAAAATCTATTTTAGTATGTTTTAAATGGCTTATTTGACCTTCTTGGACTGATTGCTTGAAATTTCCCATCTTTTTTTTTCTTTTTTTCTTTTTTTATCCAGAATCTGTTTTAGTATTTTCAAATGGCTTATTTTCCTTCCTAGTCTGATTGCTGTGAAATTTTTATACATCTGAAGGATCATTATTATATGTGATACTGACCTAGTCTTAGGTTTATCATTGTGATACATTGAGACCCAGATCTTAAGCTTGTAATTAATTAAAAAAAAAAATTGTATCAGATACAGGCCACTGAATTCATCGTCGTCTCAATTTGCAAGGTTGATAAAATGTAGTCTTTGGCTTTGGAACTCTTATCTGGCCTCGGATAGTTTTCATTTCCTAGCAGCTTATGTGCCCAATTCCATCAACAAGCCGAGTCATGCTTGCATCTTGTTGTTTACTTGTGGTTCTTTGTTCAACAATTAAAGTTGAGTTACTTGGTCAGTTTATATATGTGAATAGGTTCTCTAAAATCCTTTTAATAGGAAAGTATTCATTTGGTTTTATATAGGTGTTGTGTTATATTAGGGCAACATGTTTTGGCTTAAAAATGGCCAATTTTCCCTCAAAGAATAGTTTTCTTCCTCCAAACAGGTAATAAGCACGTGGGGCCAAAATCACAAATTCGTTTGGGACCAAAAGTGAAATAATATATAATATAAAAAGTGACTGTAGGACCAAAAGTGCAAGTAATCTTTTTTTGGGTCATTTTTGCTAGGGCTGGGACCAAAATGAAACAGACCCGTGTCCTGTGGGACCAAAAGTGTAAATTTCTCCTCTATCTCATGTAGAATTCCATCCGGGATCTTGAAGCAAATCATGGCGTAAGTGGGAAAGGATTGGAGAACTATTTTGCTGAGAATTCCTTTACCCCCTTTACTCAAATATTTTTCCTTCCAACCGGAAATATTCTTTAATGCTCGCAAAGATTTCACTTTTATTATGACCAACCACTGAAGGAAGGCCAAGATATTTGCCATGTATGACCACTTGAGGGATAGCGAAAATAGAGCAAATATTTTTTGCAATGTCAACTAGACTGTTGAACTGAACATGATGCTTGATTTGTCATAATTAATACACTGACCTGAGACTGATTCATACAGTTAGACAATATATTTTAGAAATTTAGCTTCATTAACTGTGGCTTTGGCAAATAGGGGAGTATCGTAGGCAAAAAAAAAAGACGGGAAATAGCCAGTGCTGAGCTTGTAATTTTAATCCCACTAATATTCCAGCTAATTTGGAGATCCTGCTGAAAACAAGAAAAAACCTCTGAAAATGATGAAAGATATGGGGACAAAGGGTCCCCTGTCTTTGTTGCAGTGTGAGATTCCCAAAACTTGAACCATTCAGCATAAAATTATAACAAATCAAAGAGATGCAATTAAGAATGTGATCACAAAAAGGAATAGGAAATCCCATAGCAATCATCACTTTATAAACGAAAGACCACTCTACCCTATCAAAGGCTTTGCTCATATCTTACTTTATGGGCATATAAGATTCCTTCCCGGAAGATGATTTTTCATAAAGTGATGCATTTCATAGGCAATGAGTATGTCATTAGTAATAGGATGCTCCGGAATGAAAGAAAACTGCGAATCAGAAGTTAAATGAGATAGGCAAGAACTGATTCAATTTGCTAATCGGTCGAAACTGAGGAATTAAATCAGGCTTTTTAACTTTTGGTATAAGAACGATAAAGGTCTGATTTACATAATGGGGTAGGGAACTATGAGTGAGCATACCTAACACAAATTTAATAACATCAGAAGACCCAACATAACAGAATTTTTGGAAACAAACAGGGCTCATACCATCTGGTCTGGGCGATTTGAAAGGGTTCAACTCCTTGAGCGCCTATACAACCTCATCTTAGAGACGGGCTTCAGGAGGGCAGTCTGTATCTCAGAGCTAGCTTTCAAGCATACTCGGCTCAAGGCTTGGTCAATAACAATGGAATCAGGGCTGGAGAGGCGAATAGATCGCTGGAGAAGGGTGAGATGATTTATTCGATGTGGCCTTCATCAAAATATTCCACCCCAGAAATGTATTTCAATGAGGTTATGTGATTTATTTCACGGCGCGCATTAGCATGCACATGGAAAAAAAGATGTGTTGCGATCACCCTCTCGGTACCAGTGTTGTTTTGCACGTTGTTTCCAAATGATATGTTTTTTATCGAGAAGGGTATCAAGCTTGATTTTCAGACTGGTGATTTCGGCATGGATATATGAGGTTATTATGCATTTTTAGAGCTGTTCCAAATGGTCTTTGGTAGCTTTAACATCGTTTGAAATTTTGGAATGAGATGTACCACCCCATTGTAATAGGCCAACTGCGTAGGATTCAATCTTTTCAGGAATTGAGAGGCCATCAGATTGCCAAGAATGTTTGATGATATCTTCACATTCTGAAAATTTTATCCAATGAGCTTCGAAGCGAAAATGTTTATTTGCATGGCTGCCTGGAGTAGCATGAAGGCGAGGGCGGATGAAGAGGGCTGAGTGATCAGAGTAGTGTGTATGGAGGTGACAAACTGTACGGAGTCACGCTATGCAGGATTCGAACAAGCTCTATCAAGTCTTGCATGAATTGTAAAGGGGTGAATAGATACTCATAGCTAAGTGAATTTTTCTCCCAAGTAACCTAAGTTAGAGAGTTATAAAAATTTAGTGCTTTGCGAAAGGAGACCATCTGCCATTGGGCTCAAGTGGCAAGACCATGGAATTCATTGGACACTAACACCTCGTTGAAGTCTCTCGTGCAAAGCCAAGGGACCAGGGGAGAGGCATGCAACTACTGAAATGTGGGCCATGAAGCACGTCTTCGAGCCACGTCAGGTTCACCGTAGTAGCCAATAACTCTACGTAAGAGATCGTCCACCATCACATGGACATCAATATTCTGATAAGAGAAAGCGGACAAAGAAACAGCTAGAGATTTATACCATAATAAACTAGTCCCCTCCAATAAAACTGGAGGTCGGGACCAAAATGCCAAACATATTCAACTGTTGCTTAAGTGAGTCAATAGAAGTTGTTTTACTTTTTATTTCATAGAGGAAGACAATCAAGGGTAACTTGTCACGAATAAGGTCGCGGAATTCCCGAACTATCCAAGGGTTCCCAAGCCCCCTACAGTTCCAACTTAACAGATTCATTAGGACTGTGGGACTAGCTAGCATTGCCAGCTGCTACCGAAGAGATCGATAAGTTGTTGAATCTCATCTAGTGGGATTAGGGACAAAATAGAGAAGGGAAGTGGCATTTTGGCCTTTCTTGAGGTGGAAGTGGATGGGGTATCATCAATAAGCTTGCGTTTCGGGAGCAGGGTGGGTGAGTGTTTCAGAGATATAATAGGCGGGGTAGAGGTAGGGAGAGTGGGGGAGGTGAATCTTTTGAATTTTCGAGGTTTATTTTGGCATGAGTTTTCCAGTTTGATGGTCACTTGAGTGAGGAAAGGGCTGGAAGAGAGGTGACAAGTAGTAACAACAGATTTTCGATAGGATATGATTGGATTGATAGGAGTAGGAGAGGACGAAGTGATGTTCATTGGATCAGCGGATGTATTAAGTGGGACAGATGCAGGAGTGGTTGTTGAGAGGGTTGGATTAGGAGAAGGTGGCGGAGTAGATTTGGCAGAGGTGATGGAGGCATGAGAGAGTAGTGATGGGGGTTGGTGATGAACGTGAAAATTCTTGTTTTTCTTGCATAATTCACTTTCATATTTTTATGAGAATTGCAAATTTTTATCATGTGTAAGTGCGATTTCATGTTTAAGTGTATTTTTTGGTCGATTTTCCTTTTTGATATGATTTGATGCGCTTTCAGGTACTTTTTAGTCAAGTTTTAAAGGTTAGGAAAATTCGGGAGATCAAGAAGGTCGATTGCACCCATTTTCTCACTCCCCGACCTGCATTTAGAGGCCCAAACAAGCCTAGACTCGGCCAGGGTCAGGCCAGAATTGAAGTTCGCCAAGTCACAAACAAACTTTGTAAAGGAGTTGAGCCGATAAAATGGGTAGAAAAGCCTCAAAACGATGAAAATGGAAGAAGCGGTCAATCGGATGTGTTCACCCATTCGGGCCCACATACTGAGGCCCAAACATGCTCGAATCAAACACTACATAAGCCTAACTCAAAGTTCTTTGAGATGCAAACAAAATTCGTGAAGGGATCGGGTCAAGAAGACGATAGAATGTTAGTGATTTCAACTCCTAAACACACAGCAAGACTGAATCTGGAAATCGCACAAAGATCAATCTGAAAACACACACTTAGTTCGGCCAAAGTTGTGACCGAACACTACTTGCGCAGAACAGGAAACATAAATGAATCACACACAAGTTTTACGTGGTTCGTTCAAGATGAACTACATCTACGGAGGCAAGGCACACCTCAATCCACTAAGAATTCCAATCAATTACAGAGAATACACTCAGAAACACAAATGCCCAATTCTGGAACAAATTAGGGCAGAAAACCGTTCCCTCTCAAATACTCTCTCTAATCTAAGAAATTGGAAAATTGCTCAACGTAGTGTTGTTCTCCTTGATGAGAGCTTTACAATGATATAGGAATTGAAGCTCGAATGTAACCGTACAAAAAGTTCTAACTGAATCAAACTGAGCTCAGCTACCGGACAAAAGTGACGGTTTTTTCCGTCACAAATTCTGAACTAACTCGTCACAATCAGCGGTTATTCATAACTGCCACGAACCCGGCTCATCCTGACCAGCTTTGCTTCTTGATGCTCAAACCCGGTCCAAACCTCCGGTTCTTCACCTCTTGAACCCGGTTCCACATTCCCAACACACCATATTACCAAGTATAGCTCACTTGATGAGATTGAGCACTACCTCACAAATCTCCACCTCAATGAATCAAGTGTTCCTCTTAATGCCTCACCACTGCCTGTCTGTTATTGTTCTTCATGACATTGCTCAAGCTGCAGCAAGCTCGAGCAATGCTCCACTTTGTTTCTAGGTACACCCTTTGTAAGAAAATCAGCAGGATTATGCAATGTGTGTACCTTCTTCACCTCCACAGAACCAGAATCAATGATATCTCTAGCAAAATGTAACCTAACATCAATGTGTTTTGACCTTTAATGAAATGCTTGATGTTTCACAAGGTGTAAAGCACTTTGATTATCACAGTAGATTGCCACACACTTCTGCTTGATATCCAAATCTCTCAAAACCCCTTTCAACCAGATTGCCTCTTTGATAGCTTCAGTTAGAGAGATATATTCTGCTTCTGTTGTTGATAGTGCCACAACAGATTGTTGTACACTCCTCCAGCTGATGGCTGTTCCAAATAAGGTAAACACAAATCCAGAAATGAATTTCCTTGTGTCTATGTTTGCTGCAAAATCTGAGTCAGCAAACCCCTCCAATGCAACAGTACTTACATCCACTCTTTTTTCAAACTTCAGTGACAGATTCACTGATCCTTTCAAATACCTCATCACATGTTTCAAAGCTTCCCAATGCTCAACTCCTGGATTTGACATGAACCTGCTTACTAAAGATACAGCATATGCCAAGTCAGGCCTGCTACAAATCATTCCATACATAAGACTTCCAACTCCACTTGCATAAGGAATATTGTTCATATGTATGATTTCCTCTTCAGTCTTTGGGCATTGTTCTTTGGAAAGTTTCTTCTGTAGATTAACTGGAGTGGAGAGAGGTTTGGCTTCATGCATATGAAACCTCTCCAATACTTTCTGTAGATATTGCCTCTGAGATAACCAAAGCACTCCAGCTTCTCTGTTTCTTAGAATGTTCATGCCCAATATCTTCTTGGCTTCTCCCAGATCTTTCATGTCAAATTCAGCATTAAGTCTATCCTTCAACCATTGTACCCTCTTCTTGTTCCTGCTGGCAATTAGCATGTCATCCACATACAATAGAAGGAAAACTTTATCTTGCTTTGAACCTTTGTTGAAATAAACACAACTGTCATAAAGACTTCATACAAAGCCAACACTGATCATGAAGTCATTGAACCTCTTATTCCACTGTCTTGGACTTTGCTTAAGTCCATATAGTGACTTCTTCAGTAAACATACTTTGTCTTCTTTCCCAGGAACAACAAAGCCTTCTGGCTGTTTCATATATATCTCCTCATTGAGTTCTCCATGTAAGAATGCTGTCTTTACATCCAGTTGTTGTAGTTCCATGTCCTCCTGTGTGACTTTTGATAAAAGCAACCAGATTGAGCAATGCTTTACTACTGGAGAGAAAACCTCATTGAAATCAATCCCTTCTCTTTGTGTAAAGCCCCTAGCCACCAATCTTGCTTTAAACCTCACCTGTTTGGATCCTGTTGTCTCTAGTTTCTTCTTGTATATCCATTTAGAGCTTACAAGTTTCTGACCTTTTGGTTTTTCCACCAATATCCAGGTCTTATTCTTTTCCAGGGACTCCATCTCTTCAGTCATTGCCTGTATCCAGTGTTCACCTTCTTCACAGTCTAGTGCTTCTTTAAAACTACTAGGCTCTTGTGATTCCAGGTCTTCAGCAACACTCAAGGCATAATAAACACTCCCTGCTTGACCATAGAAATCAGGTTTGTTGATTGTTCTTCTAGGCCTGTCCCTTCCAATGCTGTATTCTCTGACATTTTGTGAAGGTCCAGTTTGTTCTTCTTCTTCAGATGATGAATCACTATCTTGTAGATTGTCTTGTGGTTGAGGTGTGTGGTTATCTTCAGCAGGATGCTCCACCTGAATTGATATCTCCTCTGTCTCTGTAGCACCATCAAATTCTTCCTTAGAGCCTGTAGAAGAGTAAGCCATCACATTCTCATTAAACTTTACATCTCTACTTGTGATTATCTTCTGATTTCCCTTCTCTAAGCACCACAATCTGTAGCCCTTTATTCCATCCGGATATCCAAGAAATACACATCTGAGAGCCCTTGCATCTAGCTTGTCTTGCTTGAGATGGACAAAAGCAAGACACCCAAACACCCTTAACCCTTCATAACTTGGTTTCTGTCCACTCCACACCTCTTCAGGTGTTTTGAACCCAATCACTGATGAGGGTGACCTGTTAATGAGGTAACATGCTGTAGCAATGGTTTCTCCCCAAAATACCTTTGGTAACCCAGCATCCAACAGCATACACCTCACTCTTTCAAGAAGAGTCCTGTTAAGTCTCTCAGCAACTCCATTCTGTTGAGGATTCATTGGAACAGTCCGGTGTCTCTTGATTCCTCTTTCTTCACAGAAGTTTGTAAACTCAGTAGAGAGATATTCCATTCCATTATGAGTCCTAAGGTGCTTCAGCTTTTTCCCTTTGACATTTTCCAGTTGAATCAACCATGTTTTGAACTTATGAAAAGCATCACTCTTGTTTTTCATCAACATGATCCACACCTTTCTGCTTTAATCATCAATCAAGGACATGAAATACCTTGCACCACCATGAGATTCTGTTCTTGCAGGACCCCATATGTCAGAGTGAACATAATCTAATGGCTCTTGAGTTGTGTGAACCCCCTTTCCATAGGGCACCTTCTTGGATTTGCCCAAAGCACACTGATCACAGAACTCCAATTCTTGATTTCCCATATTTCCAATTACTCCACTTCTTGACAGTTCCTTCAATCCTTTCTCTCCTATGTGTCCAAGTCTCTTGTGCCATTTAGCAAGCTCAGAACTGCTCAAGACCATATCCACACTTCCAACAACAGGTGAACCAATCAAGATAAACAGTCCATTATGCTGTCTACCTTTTATCACCAATTTCCCATGTTTTGTGATATGCAAGAATCCATCTATTGAGCTAAACTGACACCCACTGGTTACTAAAGACCCAAGAGATAAAAGATTTCTTTTAAGGCCAGGAACATATCTTACATTTGAGATGACTCTGAACACACCATCAAACATCCTTATGCTCACTGATCCAACTCCTTTGACCTTGCATGATTGGTCATTTCCCAGGAGAACATTTCCACCATCTTCTCTCTTCAGTTCATCAAACCATGTCTGGTGTGGACACATATGAAAAGAACAGCCTGTGTCCAAGACCCATTCCTTTACCATTCTTGATTCAGTAACATTTAATACTTCTGGAGGGTCTTCTTGATGATCAATGGCAGCAGCTTCTGCCCCTTGATTTCCACCTTTCTTATTTCTCTTAGGACAGTCCTTCTTCAAGTGACCTGGCTGCTTGCACTTGAAGCATTTCCTCTTCTCAACCCAGTCATTCCCCTTCTTAGGATTTGAATCCCCAGACTTTGGATCCTTAGCATTCTGTCCCTTCTTGCCTTGCCAAGGTTTCTTGAATTTGACATTCAAGCCTTCTCCAGATTGCACCATGCCTTTATCCCCTTGAGTCTGGAAGCATTTAGACCTCAGAGCCTTCACTATTCCATCGTAGGATAGCTGCTCATCTCTCCCATACATCAAGGCATCCTTAAAGCTTTCCATGGATTTTGGAAGAATGTTTAACACCATCAATGCCTTGTCATCCTCCTCCAATTTCACATCCAGATCTTCCAATTCTTCAATCATCTTAATGAACTCATCAAGTTGATCAGAAATTACCTTGTCTTCAGTGATCTTGAAGGCCAACATCTTCTGCTTCAAGAACAGCTTGTTGGAAACTGACTTTGATTGATACAGTTCTTCCAATCTTCTCCATGCTTCTGAGGAACTCTTGCATCTTGAGACCTCCCTCAACGGTTTATCACCCAAACATAGGAAGATAAGACTTAGGGCCTTCTTATCCACTGATGCAAACTTGGATTTCTCAGTTTCTTCCCATGAATCCAGAGGTATCAATGCAAGATCAAGGCTATTGTGAACCAATACTGCATTCATCTTGATCTTCCACAATGCGAAATCATTCCTTCCTGTGAACTTCTCAAAATCCATCTTCATACCAGCCATTCTTCCCCTTCTTCAAGCTGTGAGAGTTGATTTCCCACAGACGGCGCCACTTGTTAGTGATTTCAACTCCTAAACACACAGCAAGACTGAATCTGGAAATCGCACAAAGATCAATCTGAAAACACACACTTAATTCGGCCAAAGTTGTGACCGAACACTACTTGCGCAGAACAGGAAACATAAATGAATCACACACAAGTTTTACGTGGTTCGTTCAAGATGAACTACATCCACGGAGGCAAGGCACACCTCAATCCACTAAGAATTCCAATCAATTACAGAGAATACACTCAGAAACACAAATGCCCAATTCTGGAACAAATTAGGGCAGAAAATCGTTCCCTCTCAAATACTCTCTCTAATCTAAGAAACTGGAAAATTGCTCAACGTAGTGTTGTTCTTCTTGATGAGAGCTTTACAATGATATAGGAATTGAAGCTCGAATGTAACCGTACAAAAAGTTCTAACTGAATCAAACTGAGCTCAGCTACCGGACAAAAGTGACGGCTTTTTCCGTCACAAATTCTGAACTAACTCGTCACAATCAGCGGTTATTCATAACTGCCACGAACCCGGCTCATCCTGACCAGCTTTGCTTCTTGATGCTCAAACCCGGTCCAAACCTCCGGTTCTTCACCTCTTGAACCCGGTTCCACATTCCCAACACACCATATTACCAAGTATAGCTCACTTGATGAGATTGAACACTACCTCACATAGAAAGAGACCCAAAACGGCGAGGGAAGAAGATGGGACGAAAAAGGGCACGAAAAGGAGGATTTTGGACCAATACTGAATCTGTAAATTCTAGTGTGTTGCAGCCTTCCGCCTTACCGGACCAGTACTTGACTGGTAGTTGATCGGTTCATGTTGTTTCGTCCGTTTCAGTGTGTTTCCTCTGTATTTTAGTTATAACATTTTCATACGAACTCAGATTCAAGCTATTAAAGATACTACATGTTCGTGAGACAAAGATCTACAACTTTTATGTTTGGGCCGACAGCTGATTCCCCAACAATGTTTTTCAATTCACAAGAAGACCGAGTTGAGCGCAATCGAGGGGCTCGACTCAACACTTTAAAGGGCCAAACACCTCCTTTTGTAATTTAACTTTTTTTACCCTCAGTAAAGGGTACTTTCAACAGTATTTGTGTCTTTTTTTGCATAGCTAGGATTTGAAGTCTTTATATACCCATTCCCCTCTCATTTGTAAACAACTTTTAACTCTTGCCTCCTTTTGTAATCTTCTCCAATACTCTTGTTCTCTTTCTTCTTAGCAATTGCAGATTTTATTTCCTAGGCTAGCGTTTTCTTCCTCCTCTTCAAGGAGAAAGCCATCTTTGGAGGAGATATCGGGAATTATGTGTGGGCTTGAGACACCCTTAAAGTTTATCAAAGTTTTTACGAGGATTCTTTAACCAATTAAGCATTTTCTTATCCATTCTCTTTATTTTCAGTTTTTATTATTTTTACTGCTTGATGTTGTTGATTCTTTTTATTACTTTGATAAATTGTGAGTAATTTCCTTGTTTCCTAAAGCTAGCGAGTAGCCCAAGCTTCGAGGTTGAATGATTAGTTGATTGATTATTGAATTTATTGTGGGTTGTGGTAACCTAGCGTTAGGATTTGATTAATATGTATTGATGATTAGTTGAAATTGAGAATTTGACCACATGCTTGCATCACGGTCGCTCGACTTTCGGTGGCTTAGAATCATTTCGATTAATTGTACAATTAGGAGATGATAGTTGGCTCCCTAAGCTAGGGATTGCTACCCTTTTGAGGCTTGCTAGCTAGATCTTAATTGAGATTAGGGGTTGATTGCTACGCGTTAGTTTGGTCAGGTGGGAAATTAATCCCGAAAAATTAAATTAACCAAGACCCAATTGGTACAAGGGAGACCTATGGACGAGAAACTCTACCGAGAGGGGAAGTAGAGTCTAGGGTCATTGGTTGGGATGGATGAAAGTTGATTTAGTCGCGTGCATAGGAACTACACCCTTGCACCGCTCTTTAGCGTAGGCGAAGTCAGGCTATCCTCTTCTAGTATTGCGTAAGCATATCCCGGGGACCCGGGGTCGGATTAAAATTTATTATCTGTGTAGGTAGTCTGTGTACTCACCAATTTTAGGGTATTAGAGGCAACTCAACCTCTTTTCTAGAATTCACACCCAATTGGGACGTTGGTTGGTTTGAGAATTCAATCGCATAAAACTTACAACAATGTCTTATAATCCCTTCAAGATATCAATTCCATCTTGCTTGTATTAGTGTCAAATCGCGCCTCGGGAATATCTTCTCATCGATAAGTTCCCTCCTTACTTTTATTTATTTGCTCTATGTTGTTTAGATTAGCCTCCGCTCTTCAATTTGCGATTTGCCTAATTAGTTCGAAAGTGCTTAAGCCGATTCTCACGGATAATCCTTCATGCGGATTCGATATCTTATATACTACATTTGTCACAAATCGTATGCTTGCGATTTGAGAAGGTTATTCCAATCCTAGTGATTTGGAGCAACTTTCGCTGCAAGTTCACGTGTTAGGGCTAGAGTAAGATATTTTCCAGAAGAGAGGTTATGTGTGGCATTGTATGTGGAGGGTGAGGGAAGATGATTGGAAGGACTTGGATTGAGGGGAGCTCTTGGTTCATTTGAGATGGGGGAGGCAGTAGATTTATACATGCATAGACATGCTACATATGATCTTCAAGTATGATTTCAATTATGATATGCAAGACATCATGTACGCGTTCAAGTATGCATATATGCATTTTATTTTACGACAATAGAATATGCATAATATGACATACTAGTTAGGACTTTTCACATATGGCACCGTGAAGAAACAAGAAGAGCAACTTAATGACATCACTTTTTTTTTTTTTTTTAAATACATGCATGGTACATCTGAACAAAGTAAAATTCTATATTTATATATAGTTGTTGTCTTATGGTTTCTAGCTTGAATATTAAGTATGACTCATATGCATGTTTGAATTATTTCTAATACTAGGATAATAAAATTAAAGTCACATAGTTAACTCATTCTGGCCTTGATATCAATTTCAAATTGACCTATGGTTTTCACTAGAGTTTATATATGATATCTTCCTAGCTTCAAAATTTTAAATTGAAAAGAAATATGAGCTTCTAGTATTCCAAATCCGATTTTGAAAAATGAATCGCTTTATCAATTTTCGATTCTATTAAATCCTAGTTAAAAATATAAAAAATCAACTGTTCTAAATCTCACTCTCTTCCAATTTTTTAAGCCATGAACAAATGATTTTAATGTTCAATTAGTACTTGCATTTAGTCTTATTCTAAAATTAACCCAGGTTTCTTCTTTTACTTACATTAAACTCTTATTAAGTCCTAAAAATTGTATTTGGCATTTCCGTAATTATGTATTTCCATTTGTGGCAATTAACTCCTACGTTTTCAAATTTGATTTTAATATGGACTAGAAGTTTCAAGTCATCTCCATAAAGCCCCAAACTTTTATTTTATTGTTAAAAAACTTTTGATTTAATGTCCAAATATTTCGAAAATGAAAAAAAAATTACTTTAACCTTGCAAGTTGATTTAAGACCTCAAATTCTATTTAGATCCTCTTCAAGAAAATAATCCATTAACTCCCAAAAGTTCCTTCAAGTCAAATTCAAAAGTTTCATTTTCTTTTTCCAAACTGCCTCATTGGGTTACCTTTTGTATCCGAAAAAATATATATATACATTTTCTCTTTGTTTAAACCTATAATGATTTGTGTTTATTAAATTTCAAGTTCGGCCCAAGTTTGCCAAATAATCATTTTGATGGTTCAATCTCATTTCCAAAAGTTTTTGGTACAATTTAGTCAAGTCTGGACTTGAACTATCAATACTTTAACTTTCATCTGTTTCCAAGTCTTTAAGATTTTAAAAAATTTGAATTCACATATCCACCTTTATTTTGAGGACAAACTCTCATACTTCTTATTTCATCAATTTCACTCCAAACTTTTTATATTTTGTTCCCTTTTCTAATTCCAATTCGAGAAATTCCAGTATACACTTAAATATCTACATTTTTCAAATGACTCCTATGTGTCATTTACTAGGGTCCATAACTGTGTTTTTTAAGCCACTTATTTACCATATTATTCAAATCTTTGCATTATTCTTAAGTATCTTTAATACAGGAAAATATATAAACTACCTTGAATTTAGATCTCCATATGACTTTTCAGCATTTTGATTTCAAATTACTTTGTCTGAAATCCAATTAAATATTATGAAATTCTCATCCTTTACTTCGAAAGGTCTCAATGTCTCCTAAAAAAAATCAAGTCTTGCCTTCAAATTCAATATTATATTTAGCCCCGATGATGGTCTTCCAAATTCCTACTAAAGTTTTCAATTTCTGCTTGAAATAAGAAATGTATTTTACTCAGTTAGGTCCGGCTATAATTTGAATACCAAATCTTTGATCACCAACTCTAAAATTTCCACTTACATTTAAACTCAACTAGAATTTCTTTTCACATTTAATTTTATTAGTTCAACAAGATCTATTGAAAATTAGCCGTTTTGATTCCTCCTCTAGTTTGAAGTTATCTATTTTTTTAAATGGTTTGAAATGGTTATTGTAATATCCTGAATCCTTACTAGTGTTTTATTATAGATTTATCTAAGTTTAAATTATTTAAGAATTTCTCATTTAATTATTATATGGATTTATTGTTATAGTTATTTTTGGTTCATTTACTATATAAGTCAAAACTTATCATTGAAAATTAGATTATGATTATATTACTATATATTCAAGTTTAGGTTTCGTTTTTACTTAGATCCAATGATTAGTTATCCGTGACTCTCATTAACTCGGGAATTTCAACTCAGTTCAACTAATATAATTGTCCATTCTTTTGGTATTAATCAATCAAGTTTCCTTAACATGCACTATTCTTCTGAAAATATTCTAGACTGAGCGTACTCGTCTCACTTGTCCAGGATAAGAAAGAAAAATACATTAGATTAGAGATATTAAAAAATATTTTTAAACTATGTAATATATGTGTAGAATTCGAGTTAGGAATTATGAATAGAATTTTAATATGAATGATCTACATAAATTTATGTGTATCCTGGACACATATAATGTAATTAAAATATTTTCATAAACTCTTATCCTCATTTTTTAGTGTATTTTTCGGAACATATGGAGAAAGAGATTATACTAAACTATTATTGATTATTGAATTATACTAAAAGATTACATTTTAGTATTAATATTCTATAGACATCGAATTCTTAAAGTCATGCACACATAGCTATACATTTATATAATGTATTTTATTATTTATCTCAAGTGTTACGATATGCATAAATTATTTTATCATCAGTTATTTTGACACCAAGTTATGCTACATTTTCCCACATCAGCTTTTGCAAGGTATCGCCACGTCATTAGCCACTAATTATTATTTGCTTTAACCACATCATTCACTTGTGCAACCGACTGTGCAAGATTGGCATCTCTCTCTCTCTCTCTCTCTCTCTCTCTCTCTCTCTCTCTCTCTCTCTCTCTCTCTCTCTCTCTGTGTATATTGTAGCACGTATATTATAAGAATTTTCACATCCTCAAATTTGTGATTCCGCACATATACCCACTGCCATTGGTTATTTATTAGCTCAACAAAACCTTATCCCCTGGTTGCTGCCGGAAGCACAAAAAGTGCACTTTAGTATTATGACGGAGTTTCGTCTCTCTTGTATTGTCGAAAGTGTATAAGAATAGATGTAACTGTGGTGGAGTATCAAGTTTCGAGTTATTATTATCAGAGAAGAGGTAACTAGAAATCCATCTACAACCACAATGCTTGAACATAGTATTTGTGCTTATTATATATGTTAATTGATTGTAACACGTGTAGTTGTATATCTTTGTATAATGTGTTTTATTCAACTGTTGATAGTAAACTGATGAGCATCTCAATCATGAGCATTAGTATCTGCAGGGATTTGCATGTATACATGAAAGAAGTCAAAATAACATGATTTGAGTAACTGAAAATGTTTTGGGATTGGTCACCACTAGTACATCGAGAGCATATATATTATGTATATATGGTGCCTCTGGGGAGGCTTCCGTGACAGGCGTAACATGGAAGAGAATCCCACACGAGATCACCTTTATGATGATGAGTATGGGAAGGGGTAGACTTTCTGGTGGACTGTAGGGCGAGATCACCTTTATGATGATGAGTATGGGAAGGGGTAGACTTTCCGGTGGACTGTAGGGGCAGGCAGGAGGCAGACCCCTGGTAGTCTCGGAAGGATAGCCACTTGGTCATACCAACCATCAATGATGTCTGGGGTGGAGTATAAGGGGGAAGGAGGGACCCTTGGTAGTCACGAGTATAACTAATGAGTGATTTTGATGAGGATTGTGCCAGTGACGGGAGCCAATTCCTGCCAAAAGAATCTCTCTTGAGAAGAGTGTTTTAAGAAATGACTTCATACAAAACTTGACATTTCGCAAGTCGATCATATTTGTGCACTGTTCATGCATGATTTCTGCTTACTGAGCTTTAGCTCATGTAGTTCTCGGATTGTAGGTGAACTTGTTGAAGGTGTTGGAGGTTGGAGTTCCTTCAGATTCTGAGAGCTGTACGCATGGATGACGACCTGACGGGCTCATAGTCTGGGTATTTTGTATTAAGTCTCTAAAGTATGTCATGGGATTGGTGATGTCATTTGTGAGTGTTAAAGTTGTATATTATTTCATCTTAAGTTTGTGTTTATCAAAAAAATGTCACACGTGCGCACCAAGTCTATCTTATCAAAATATTTCTTAATTGGTGTATATTAAGCTACTAAGGAGTGGGGGTGTTACAGTTATGCCAAAAAGAGCCTCAATAAATTTTCTATTTATTTCCCAACCCTATATTTTCATTAAACACAATTTACAATAAAGTTTTCGAATTCATCATATGAGCTTCTCTCAATTTCTTTTGAGTCAAATTTTGACATTATACTGGAGTAAAAATAACAGTGTTGAGGAACTCGGATTAGTCGGCCGACTAGTCACCGAGTAGGCACTAGTCGGCGGTCAACCTATTCGATTTTTACAAAATCGCCAGATTAGGCGCTGCTGCAAAAAATCGCCGCCCAGGTGGTCTAGTCGCCGCCTAGGCGACCCAGTCGGTCTAGTCAGCTACTCACGGAGCCGGTTCCCCCCTCTTGTTTTAATTATTTTTATTATAATTATAATTATTAATTAGAAAGCATGAAAAGGAGATGATGTGTGTGTCTTGTGTGTGTCTACAATGGTGTGTCTCTAAGTAATTGCATTGTGAGTGTGTGCAATTAACATGAAGAGAGAGAGAGAGAGAGGAGGGAAATGAATGCTAGATGTGAATGTTGGATGTGATGTAGGAAGTAACAGAGCGAGTTAATTGTGTTGACTTTTGGAAAAGAAAGTAATTTAAATGGGGACCACCTGCTAAATTTTAATTATATTTTGAGTATTCTCCATTTTTTCTGATTTTTCTGTACATATAATTATATAGAGGTCATGCCAAAAAAAAAAATCCGCAGTACTAGTTGGCGACTAGTCAGCCTAGTCGCTTGGAAACCGCCCGACTAGCGATTTCCAACTTCTGCAACATTGAGAAATAATAATAATAAAATCATGAGTTTATCTTTTCATCCTAGTTTAAATTCAAAATATGCTCAAGGTGTCTTTTCAATCAAGTTATACATTCATGGCTCCCAAACTTTTCATGGTGTTCTAAAACTCTACTTTGAGCCACAAATGTTAAGTTTACTCTTGAGCAAATTATATTTTAAATTCTAAATTCTTGTCACTGACTCCAAACGTTTCATTTACAACTAAACCAAATCAAGAACTTCCTTCCCATTTAATTTTATATTTGAAAGAAAAAAAAGAGCCACGAGTTAGATTCCATTTTCAAAATATTTATCTCGCAAATGACTTGAATTTTTTTATTTAACATCAAAAGAGGCACAAATTTTCTATTACCAAAGCTCATTGAAGACAAAAAGAATTTTAACACGAAATTTTTCATCTTCATCATGTAAACTCCCCTCAATTTATTTATACCTAAATCCAACATTAAATGTTCTACTTATCATTTAGCTAAGTTCTACAAATTTGATAAGCTCTGAATTTCCAGTTCTTCTAGTTTGAACTTAATCTCGAATTAATCCAATTTGTCTTCATTCCAAAGTCTAAGGAGTAGCCAGATCATAATTTTATAATTTAGTTTTATTTTTCATTGAAATTCCATTTGATAAAAAAAAATAAAAAATTGGGGCACAATATCTGACAATCTCAATATTTTATTTTAGTCAAATCAAAGTCTTATATCACCTAGTTTGAATTACTCAAAGTTCATCGTGACTTTTTTAGCGGACCATGAATTCTCAAGAATGTAGCTTTCTTATGATTCATTATGAAAAAAAGGGTAAAAGTTTAAGATACTTTTGATGCACACATTATCAGCCTAGACAACTCTGAATTTTCAAGAACGAAATTTTTTCCAACGGGAGTAGAATGTAACATCCCATATTTTTAGCTTATATTTTATTTGCTAGAAATTTTTATTATAGTTGGCTTGTTTAATTTTTCTAAGTTCGACATGCATCATATATTTTAATTGCTAGACCAAGTTATTTGGGCATAGTTTGAGCCCAAATCATAATTTAATCTTCCAATTGAATATACATAAAGTATTATACATCATTGTGTATCTTAACTAGATTTGCAGAATATCAAATATATCTTTTAGATTATAATTAGAATTTATAATCCTCCGAGATATCTGATTAACACCCTGTAGGAGTTTAAACTTAGTATAAATACAAAATTAGCAATCAATATTGGTACTCTTCATCTGCGAGGAAAAGAAACTCACGCAAAAATAATCCTCCTTCCTCAATCAGTCGCCACCCTTTTTTCCTCAAACAGTTGGCATCATTTTTCCCTTTCAACGTCATTTGCCATTTTTCTTGTTCAAGTCCGTTGCGTTCATCCTGTCGTTTGCTTTCATCCTTCTTATTTCCAAAATAGCATGTAATCTGCAAATTTTCTTCTTTATTTTCTTTATACCACTGTATAAGACATCGTTCAGTTCATTATGTAAGTTATGCGGGTATATATATAGTGTGTCAAGAGAGAGAGAGAGGGGTATCTGTTAAAGTGAGTAAGGTGGTAGAGTCATTCAGCTAATACTTAGGGAAAGTGCAGCTTGGGGATGATTTGATGAAGCTGAGGAAAATCAATTCAAAACAGCTTAGGAAAATTAATTTCTGGCAAGGGTCTTTGACAATGGTTTTTGACATTTAATTCTATTAAAACCATTGTCATTTAGCAAGTATTTTGTGCAATTTTTCAAAGTGTGCAACAGTTAGAGTTTTGCACATTTATCATTCATTTCTCTCCCTCTCTCTCTCTCTCTCTCTCTCTCTCTCTCTCTCTCTCTCTCTCTCTCTCTCTCTCTCTCTCTCTCTCTTCAATTGTAAATTGTAGTTAGGATATATTTGGACGTAACTAGCCTAACAACATCAGGAAAAAGATCAAAAGAGAGAAGTGCAAGATAAAGGGAAACAAGAGAGGTGTGTAGAAGTTTTATGGATTGGAACTTGCGGTTGAGATTTCTAGTTTTCTTGTAATCTTTTGATTGTGATAGTGAAGTGATCGACCCCCGTGGATGTAGGCCTAGTACTGAACCACATAACTCTCTGAATTCTTTTATTTTGAATTAGATTGATTCTCAAATCACACACTTGCACATAAGGTGTTTGGTTGGTGGTCTTGGATAGTTTGATTGTTTTGGTTGTTATTTTCCAACAAGTGGCATCATCTGTGGGAAGCAAGATCAGACGAAAGGCGAATTTGATAAAACCATGTCTATGTCCAAGATTGAAACTGAGAAATTCAATGGGAAGAATGATTATGGATTATGGAAAATAAAGATTAAGGTATTACTAGTTCAACAAGGTCTTGCAACAACTTTGAAGTGTAGAAGGGTTTCCTTGAGAAGCTTCAAGCATCTAAAAAATAAGTGATTTTGGAGAAAGCTCACAACCTGATCATTATTTGTCTTCTTTGATAGAGTTTTAAGAGAGGTTGCTAAAGAAAAAGATACAGCCAGAGTCTTACAAAAATTAGATGCTCTCTATATGACAAAGTCTATGGCAAATCGATTGTATCTAAAACAAAGGTTGTTCTTCTACAAGTTCTCTGAAGAAACGTATATAGAAGATCAACTAGATGAGTTCCACAAGGCACTGTATGATCTAAAATCCATTGATGTGAAGATGGATGGTGAAGATAAAGCAATTATCCTGCTGAACTCCCTGCCAAATCCTTTGATCATCTGAAGGATGCCATGCTCTATGGCAGAGAATCAGCTATCTCTCTTCTTGAAGTACACACTGCATTGAGAGCCAAAGAAATGCAAAGACTTAGTCAATATAAGTATGATGTAACTGGTGAAGGTTTGAATATTAAAAGGGGAAAAACATTTAAAGGTAAAAAGTCTCAACTAAATGAAGCTGACAAGAAGGGTTGCAATCAGAAACCCAATTTTTTTTAAGGGAAAGAAACCAGAAAATGTCACTTCCGCAAAAGGTCAGGGCATTTTAAGAAGATCTACTTTGAGTGGAAAAAGAAGCAGTCACATAAAGGGGCTCAAGCCACAAAATCAGCTGAACTAGTTGAACCTACAGAAGAAGATCCAAAGATTTTGAATGTTATAGAGTTTTAAGGTGGAAATGAGTGGATATTAGACTCTAGATGTATTTTCCACATGTGTCCACATTTGGATTGGTTTACAGACGTCAAAGAGAAAGAGATTGGGATTGTAATGCTGGGAAATGGTCAGATTTCTCCAGTAAAAGACATAGGGAGTATCAGAATCAAAGTGCATGATGGTTCCATCAAACTCTTTAAGGAAGACATGTATATCCCTTAACTTAAAAGAAATCTCATTAGTCTTGGTACTCTAGAGAACAAGGGCTATAGTTTCAAATTGGAACATGGTTATCTTTATGTTATAAAAGATTCTAAAGTAGTAATGAAAGGAATTAGGAAATCTAGTCTTTACTATTTAATTGGAGATGTTTTAGTTGGTGAAGCTGATACATCAGTAGTTGATAAATCTACAAGACAGCATGCTAGATTAGGCCTTGTAAGTGAGACTAGACTAAATCAATTGATCATACAAAATTTGATTAGTCACACTGGAGATATTAAATCTTAGAAAGTTTGTGAAGATTGTGAATAAGAAATAAGCATATCCTATTGGAAAACATTATTCCAAGTCTACTTTAGAATATGTTCATGCAGATCTGTGGGGTCCATCTAGGGTCAAACATTCGGAGGAGGAAGATATTTCCTGAGCTTGGTAGATGATTTCTCAAGGAAAGTTTGCATATATGTCTTAAAAGAGTAAGACATAAAAGTTTAAAACTTGGTGTATGTAGTAGAAACTAAGAAAGGAACATTCCTAAATGTTTGGGAACTGATAATGGAATGAAATTCTTATCAAAAGAACTAAATAGCTTCTGCTAATCTAAAGGAATCAAAAGGCACAAAATAGTGCCTGGCAATCCACAACAAAATGGTGTTGTAGAGAGAATGAACATAACCATTCTAGAGAGGGCTAAATGTATGATAATCAGCTCAGGACTTAATAAAAGATTTTGGGGAGAAGCATCTGCCACTGCTGCATATCTAATAAGTAGATGCCCATCTTCTACAATTGAAAACTTGACTCTTGAAGAAAATGGACTGGTCATCCACCAAAATACTCTCATTTGAAGGTTTTTGGTTGTAGAGCTTATGTTCACATCAAACAAGACAAGCTTGATGCAAGAGCACTTAAGTACATAATGCTTGGATATCTAGTTAGAATGAAGGGTTGTAGGCTTTGGTGTACTGAGCCTAGTGCAGGAAAAGTGTTGGTTAGTAGAGATGTTAGTTTTTTGTGAAAACATCATTCCCTTCAAAGATAGACAATAAGTAATGTTGTCATCTGGTTCAGAGAGTAACAAGTCACCTGTCAAGGTGGAGCACAATAAGGAAAATCAAGAGATATGGATCAATAGATGAGGATCATCCTAATACTAACAAGATTTGTAGGATTACTAGCTTGTTAGAGACAGGGGTAAAAGAATGATCAAGTCCTCAACTAGCTATGCTAAAGACTATCTCACAACTTATGCCCTTGTAACTGCAGAATAAATTGAGTATAATGAGCCAAGAGATTACAAAATAGTCGAGATAGAGATAAATGGTTACTGGCCATGCGGGAAGAAATTGATTCATTAGAGAAGAACAATTCCTAGACTCTAGTGAACAAGCCTCACAACCAAAAGTTGGTGAGCTGTAAATGAATTTTCAAGATAGAAGTGACTCACACTGAAAATGTAATGTTCAAGGCTAGACTGGTAGCTAGAGGCTTTACTCAAAAGGAAGGAGTAAATTATAATGAATCTCCTGTAGTGAAACACCGTTCTAGCATAATTTTACTGGCTTTGGTAACTCAATATGATTTGGAGTTAGAGCAGTTAGATGTAAAACTGCATTTCTACAAGGAGATCTTAAAGAGATGATATATATATGACACAACCTGAGGGTTTTGTATTTCCAAGAAATGAAAACAATGTGTGCTTATTGTAGAAATCATTATATGGACTAAAACAAAGTCCTAGGCAATGGTATATAAAGTTTGACACTCATATGAGATCAATTGGATACATAAGGTCAAAGTATGATAGCTGTGCATATTTGAAATTTTCTGGGAAATATGTGCTAATATTTCTACTTTTATATGTAGACGACATGTTAGTTGCTAGCAAAAGCAAGGAGAGATCAATAACCTCAAGGAAGAACTACAAACAATGTTTGAAATGAAAGTGCTAGGTAATGCTAAGAGAATACTTGTTATCGACATTGAAAGAAACATGACAAGTGGGGTTTTATGGTTGCAACAACAAGACTATATCAAGAAGGTTCTTAGAAGATTCAATATGCATGAAGCTAGAGTGGTGTCAGTTTCTATGGGCCAACATCTTAAGCTGTCAGAGTTTCAAAAGCCCAAGACCGAAGAGGAAACATAAGAAATGAGCAAGGTTACTTATGCAAATGTTGTAGGTAGTATCATATACACAAAGCTAGATGTAGCTCATGCCATTAGTGTAGTCAGTAGATTCACGGCAGATCCAAGAAAAGCCCATTGGAAAGCTTTGGAATGGGTCTTAAGTTATCTTAGAGGGGCTAGTAACTATGATATTTTGTTCCATAGGTCAAAGGCAAGTGGTGAAGGTGCTCCGAAGGGATTTGTTGACTCTGATTATGCTGCCAACTTGGATTCCAGAAGATCACAGTTAGGTTACATTTTTACATTATTTGGTTCAGCAATAAGTTGGAAATCCATGCTGCAATTAGTGGTTGCTCTATCAAACGCCTGAAGCTGAGTACATGGCTGTGACAGAGGCTGTAAAAAATGTCATCTAGCTTACAGGGATTTTAGAAGAGTTTGGGATTAATCAAAAGTCTGTTAAGGTATTGTGTGGCTCACAAAGTGTTTTGCATCTGGTAAAGCACCAGTTATTCTATGAAAGAAGCAAACTTGTGGATGTTAAGCATTGTTTTTTAACAGATATTACAAAAAAGAGTATTATTTGCAGTTGGTGCATATTGCTCAAATGTGAAGAAGCTGAGTGCGTAGCCCTGTGATGGGGCTATGTGGTGAAAGGGTGTGTTCTTTACTATCATGTTGAAGGCATTGGGCTTCATTCTTTGCCAAGGTGGAGATTGTTAAATTGAGTGAGGTAACAAAGTCATTCAACTAAAATTTGGGGAAAGTGTAGCTTGGGGATGATTCAGAGAAGATGAGGAAAATCAGTTCAAAACAGCTTAGGAAAATTAGTTTCTGGCAAGGGCCTTTGACAACGGTTTTTTACAGTTAATTATGTTAAAACCGTTATCGTTTAGCAAGTATTTTGTGCAGTTTTTCAAAGTGTGTAGCAGTTGGAGTTTTGCACGATTTTCTCTCCCTCTCTCTCTCTCTCTCTCTCTCTCTCTCTCTCTCTCTCCCTCTCTCTTCAATTGTAGACTGTAGTTAGGATATATTTGGATGTAACTAGCCTAACAACATCAGGAAAAAAAGATCAAAAGAGAGAAGTACAAGATAAAGAGGAAACAAGAGAGATGTGTAGAAGTTTCATGAGATTGAAACTTGCAGCTGCAATTTCAAGTTTTCTTGCAATCTTTTGATTGTGATAGTGAATTGCTCGACCCCTGTGGATGTAGGCCTAGTGCTGAACCACGTAAAATCTTTGAGTTCTTTTATTTCGAATTAGATTGAATCTCAAATCACACACTTGCACACAAGGTGTTTGGTTGGTGGTGTTCTTATACGGTTCGATTGTTTTGGTTGTTATTTGCCAACAATATCAATTAATGGGTTAGTGTGAGTATGTTGGAGGCTAGAGAACGAAAAAAAAAAACAAAACAATAGGAGTGAGAGGGAAAATGGATGCACAATTGAGAGGAGGAAATAGGGGGAGCTTGATTTGAGGGATGTCAAAATAAATTCAAAGGAGAGAAATAAAACAAAAAGAGAGAAGGGTGAAAGAGATGGGAGGGAGTAGGGGAGAGAGAGAGAGAGAGAGAGAGAGCGAGAGAGAGAGAGAGAGAGAGATGGGTATTAAATGGATGATTGTGTGAGGGGGGTCATGCCAAAAATAATGTTTTATTTAGAATTTATGTTAACTCTTAAGTTAAATTAGTTAAAATTCTTGCCGCATATTTATAAAGTATTACTTATATTAGTTTTGAAAATTGTGGAATTACTGTTATCTTATCCTGTAAAGCATATCAATAATTATGTTTTTTATTAAAAAAAATATAACAACATTAGTTTTACATTATGTGTAGGTTTTTCTAATGGTAATTTTTTTTTTTACTTTTTTCTTTTTAAAAGAAATGTTATTTTTTTAGAAAAAAATGCCTAAGAAAATTCGGACTGTTATAATTTTTAATTTTGAGTAATATTATATTCCCCTTTTTCATAATGTTCGTAAAGAAATACAGAATGAAGATAAATATTTCCATAAAAGCATCAAATTATTTAGTTTATCCAAATTTAATAGCTCAACGTAAAATCTAAACAAAAACATAGTTGACCCAAAATATAAGAGTTAATTACAACTCCTCCATCAAATATCATCGTTTCGCACATAAGCAATTAATTTTTTGGGCATCGATATATACAAACTATATTGATTTGGTAGATAAACCACTGAACTTATTTTCTGGTCATTTTTTCCCAGAATGATGCCCATGACTTCTGCGAATTATTAGGGGTATTTTTATCCAACAATTGAGTGTAAGTTACTACAATATGTTGCGGGGAAAAAATGACTCAAATGTGCGGACAAAAATATTCTGAAAAATTAACCACGCGCAAGTCACGTGCATCATTCTGACAAAAAATGACTGGAAATTAAGTAAGTTCAGTTGGTTTAGTGGTTTATCTACCAACGCGTATAGCCTGTACATTTCGGTGCTAAAAATAGTTTAGTAGTTTAAGTGCAAAAATACTAATAGATTAGTGGTTTATGTATACTAGCTGAGCACGTATTTGTTGGATAGGGCTGTTATTTTTTATGATTGGACTCACTACTGTCTTATGATAGTTATTTACTAGATGCAGTTACCAATCTGTGGTAATAACTTTTGAGAAGGATTTTGTGAGAAAATAATTTTGTCACCATGAATTGGTGATTCCCAGATTATCATTATAAATAAGTGCTTTTACAACAGATATCCTAGAAATATCAGGAAAGGATTACAACAATAATATATACCTAAATCTACAAGATTACAAATAATCTATTCTAAAATATTATCCTTATCACCCTCCTCAAGCGAAGTGGGGGATTGGAGACAACACAAAGCTTGGATTGTATCAATTCGAACATGGGGCTAGATAGACTCTTCGTAAACACGTCTGCCAACTGTAGATGAGAATGAACAAATTTTATGTCAAGATGTTGACTAGTGACAAGTTCACGAAACAAAATGACAATCATTGTCAATATGCTTGGCATGTTCATGAGCGATTGGATTTTGACTCAAAAAGATAGCACTCTTATTATCACATAGGAGAAGCTGTCGAGATGGAGGTAGAGCTTTAAGTTCTTTGAGAAGTTGAGTTAACCAAATCATCTCTTGGGTAGCATGAGCAAACGCGATACTCAGATTCGCAACTGGATTTGGCAATAATGGGTTGCTTCTTTGCACTCCAGGAAACAAGATTTTCGAAGAGAAAAATACCATAGCCATATGTAGATCGGCGAGTTTCAACACAACAAGCCCATTGGCGCCAGAGTAACCAAGAATAGTGGGATCCGTAGTAGAAGTAAAGGAGAGCCCGTAGTGAAGTTTACCCTTAACATAGCGAAGGATTCTTTTGACAATGAGAAAATGATCATCAGTAGAATTGTGGAGGAACTGACTGACATGATTAACGGAATATAAAAGATCCAGTCGTGTAATGGTAAGATACTGAGTGCACCAACAATAAAAAGATACAAGGTGGGGTCCTTGAATGGACGGCCATTATTGACAAGAGATTCTCCAGCAACTAGAGGAGTAGAAACAAGTTTCAATTCATGGAGAGTAACGCGAGACAGAATGTCATAGGCATACTTTGCTTGACCCCAGAAATAGACCAGAATCATAGTGAGTGATCTCAAGTCCAAGAAAGTAACTTAGTTGTCCTAGATCCTTCACAGAGAACTCAGAGTTAAGGCGAGAGGTAAAAGTATGAAGAGCTGCCACATCATTACCTGTAATAATAATATCATCAATATAGGGAAGAAGAAAATAGTACAGTCAGAGCAATGAATAAAAAATAAAGACGTATCAGAGCGACAGCGAGAAAAACCCAAAGAGAGTAAAAAGGTACTGAAATTATCAAACCATGCATGGGGAGCCTGACGAAGACCATAAAGAGCCTTTTTAAGTTTAGACACATGATCCAGAAAATAAGGATCGATAAAACATGGTGGTTGGGACATGAAGACCGGTTTGGTGAAATGGCCATGTAAAAAGGCATTCTTAACGTTCAATTGACGCAAAGGCCAGTGATTTTGAACAGCAAGGGCCAGAATCACTCGGACAGTAGCAGCATACACCATGGGATTGAAGTTATGTGAAAAGTCAAAACCCGGGATTTGAGTGAACCCTTGAGCAACAAACCGAGCTTTATAGCGATCAAATGAGCCATCATCATGATATTTGGTGCAGAAAACCTATTTAGATCCGATGATGTTTTCATTCGGAGGACGGGGAACCAAATCCCATATACCATTGGAGGGAAGAGCTTCCATTTCCTCATGCATGGTGGATAGCCATTGGAGAGATATTAATGCGGATTTGAAGCCTTTGGGTTCTGCAGAGTTAGATAAGAAGACAATAGACCTGTACAAGCAATATCGACAAAATATTTTGGTTTAAAAATACCGGATATAGCCCGCGATTGCATGGAATCAATAGACGGGGCCGTGTTGGTAGAGGTAGATAAATTGGGAAGGGAAGAGGCCGGGTCGGGTGCAAGGGGATGGGTCGGGTGAAGAGGCTGGGTCGTGTTCAAGGTCAGTGGGCGAGAGTGGGGTAGGGAAAGTGGGTGAGGCTGGGGGATGAATTTGTCGTGGGCCAGAGGAAGGGGAACAAGGGTGTAATGGGCCAGGGGGGTTATGCGGACCTGAGGAGGTATGAGGACAAAGGGGACAAGGTTGGTGGGCCGTACCTATAGAAGTGGTAAACAGGGTTGGTGACGTGCTCGGCCCAACATGAGAAGGTGATGAGGAAGTGGGTTAGGCCAATGAGTTCCACGAAGGAACAGGGCCAAGGCATAAATGTGGATCAGAAATTGAGGAGAGGCCTCGGTAATCCAAAAATGCTGAAATAATTAATTTATTAAGTAGACGATGAAATAGTATCAGAAAAGAAAAAAACGGATTCATCAAACTGAGCATGGCATGTAATATAATAGTGAGAGGCCACATGATCATAACACCGAAACCTTTTGTGAATAGAGCTATGTGAGGTGGTGTTCAATCTCATCAAGTGAGCTATACTTTGTAATATGGTGTGTTAGGAATGTGGAACCGGAATCAGGAAGTGAAGAACCGGAGGTTTGGACCGGGTTTGAGCATCAAGAAGCTAAGCTGGTCAGAATGAGCCGGGTTCGTGGCAGTTGAGAATAACCGTTGATTGTGACGAGATTGTTTCAGAGTTTGTGACGAAGAAAACCGTCACTTTTGTCCGGTAGCTGAGCTCAACTTGATTCAGTTAGAACTTTTTGTACGGTTACATTCGAGCTCCAATTCTTATATCATTGTAAAGCTCTCATCAAGGAGAACAACACTACGTCGAGCAATTTCCTTGTTTCTTAGATTAGAGAGAGTATTTTGAGAGAGAACGGTTTCTGCCCTAATTTGTTCCAGAATTGGGCATTTTGTTTCTTGAGTGTATTCTCTGTAATTGGTTGGATTTCTTAGTGGATTGGGGTGTGCCTTGCCTCCATGGATGTAGTTCATCTTGAACGAACCACGTAAAAGTTGTGTGTGATTCATTTATATTTCCTGTTCTGCGCAAGTCGTGTTCGGTCACAACTCTGGCCGAACTGAGTGTGTGTTTTTCAGATTGGTCTTTGTACGAATTCCAGATTCTGTTTAGCTGTGTGTTTAGGAGTTGAATTCACTAACAAGTGGCGCCGTATGTGGGAAAACCAACTCTCACAGCTTGAAGAAGAGAAGGAATGGCTGGTATGAAGATGGATTTTGAGAAGTTCACAGGGAGATCAAGATGAATGCAGTATTGGTTCACAATGGCCTTGATCTTGCATTGATACCTCTGGATTCATGGGAAGAAACTGAGAAACCCAAGTTTGCATCAGTGGATAAGAAGGCCCTGAGTCTTATCTTTCTGTGTTTAGGTGATAAACCGTTGAGGGAGGTTTCAAGATGCAAGAGTTCCTCAGAAGCATGGAGGAGATTGGAAGATCTGTATCAATCAAAGTCAGTTTCCAAAAAGCTGTTCTTGAAGCAGAAGATGTTGGCCTTCAAGATCACTGAAGATAAGGTAATTTCTGATCAACTTGATGAGTTCATTAAGATGATTGAAGAATTGGAAGACCTGGATGTGAAATTGGAGGAGGATGACAAGGCATTGATGGTGTTAAACATCCTTCCAAAATCCATGGAAAGCTTTAAGGATGCCTTGATGTATGGGAGAGATGAGCAGCTATCTTATGATGGAATAGTGAAGGCTCTGAGGTCTAAATGCTTCCAGACTCAAGGGGATAAAGGCATGGTGCAATCTGGAGAAGGTTTGAATGTCAAATTCAAGAAACCTTGGCAAGGCAAGAAGGGACAGAATGCTAAGGATCCAAAGGCAGGAGACTCTAATCCAAAGAAGGGAAATGAATGGGTTGAGAAGAGGAAATGCTTCAAGTGCAAGCAGCCTGGTCACTTGAAGAAGGATTGTCCTAAAAGAAATAAGAAAGGTGGAAATCAAAGGGCAGAATCTGCTGCCATTGATCATCAAGAAGACCATCCAGAGGTACTAAATGTTACTGAATCAAGAATGGTAAAGGAATGGGTCTTGGACACAGGTTGTTCCTTTCACATGTGTCCACACCAGTCATGGTTTGATGAACTGAAGAGAGAAGATGGTGGAAATGTTCTCCTGGGAAATGACCAATCATGCAAGGTCAAAGGAGTTGGATCAGTGAGCATAAGGATGTTTGATGGTGTGGTCAGAGTCATCTCAAATGTAAGATATGTTCCTGGCCTTAAAAGAAATCTTCTATCTCTTGGTTCTTTAGTAACTAGTGGGTGTCAATTTAGCTCAGTAGATGGATTCTTGCATATCACAAAACATGGAAAAATGGTGATAAAAGGTAGACAGCATAATGGGTTGTTTATCTTGATTGGTTCACCTGTTGTTGGGAGTGTGGATATGGTCTTGAGCAGTTCTGAGCTTGTTAAATGGCACAAGAGACTTGGACACATAGGAGAGAAAGGGTTGAAGGAACTGTCAAGAAGTGGAGTAATTGGAAACATGGGAAATCAAGATCTGGAGTTCTGTGATCAGTGTGCTTTAGGCAAATCCAAGAAGCTGCCCTATGGAAAGGGTGTTCACACAACTCAAGAGCCATTAGATTATGTTCACTCTGACATATGGGGTCCTGCAAGGACAGAGTCTCATGGTGGTGCAAGGTATTTCATGTCCTTGATTGATGATTACAGTAAAAAGGTGTGGATCATGTTGATGAAGAATAAGAGTGATGCTTTTCATAAGTTCAAAACATGGTTGATTCAACTGGAAAATGTCAAAGGGAAGAAGCTGAAGCACCTTAGGACTGATAATGGACTGGAATATCTATCTACAGAGTTTACAAACTTCTGTGAAGAAAGAGGAATCAAGAGACACAGGACTGTACCAATGAATCCTCAACAGAATGGAGTTGCTGAGAGGCTTAACAGGACTCTTCTTGAAAGGGTGAGGTGTATGCTGTTGGATGCTGGGTTGCCAAAGGTATTTTGGGGAGAAACCATTGCTACAGCATGTTATCTCATTAATAGGTCACCCTCATCAGTGATTGGGTTCAAAACACCTGAAGAGGTGTGGAGTGGACAGAAACCAAGTTATGAAGGGTTAAGGGTGTTTGGGTGTCTTGCTTTTGTCCATGTCAAGCAAGACAAGCTAGATGCAAGGGCTCTAAGATGTGTATTTCTTGGATATCCGGATGGAATAAAGGGCTACAGATTGTGGTGCTTAGAGAAGGGAAATCAGAAGATAATCACAAGTAGAGATGTAAAGTTTAATGAGAATGTGATGGCTTACACTTCTACAGGCTCTAAGGAAGAATTTGATGAGGCTAAAGAGACAGAGGAGATATTAATTCAGGTGGAGCATCCTGCTGAAGATAATCACACACCTCAACCACAAGAAAATCTACAAGATAGTGATTCATCTGAAGAAGAAGAACAAACTGGACCTTCACAAAATGTCAGAGAATACAGCATTGGAAGGGACAGGCCTAGAAGAACAATCAACAAACCTGATTTCTATGGTCAAGCAGGGAGTGTTTACTATGCCTTGAGTGTTGCTGAAGACCTGGAATCACAAGAGCCTAGTAGTTTTAAAGAAGCACTAGACTGTGAAGAAGGTGAACACTGGATACAGGCAATGATTGAAGAGATGGAGTCCCTGGAAAAGAATGAGACCTGGATATTGGTGGATAAACCAAAAGGTCAGAAACTTGTAAGCTCTAAATGGATATACAAGAAGAAACTAGAGACAGCAGGATACAAACAGGTGAGGTTTAAAGCAAGATTGGTGGCTAGGGGCTTTACACAAAGAGAAGGAATTGATTTTAATGAAGTTTTCTCTCCAGTGGTAAAGCATTGCTCAATCAGGTTGCTTTTATCAAAAGTCACACAAGAGGACATGGAATTACAACAACTGGATGTAAAGACAACATTCTTACATGGAGAACTCAATGAGAAGATATATATGAAACAGCCAGAAGGCTTTGTTGTCCCTGAAAAAGAAGACAAAGTTTGTTTGCTGAAGAAGTCACTATATGGACTCAAACTAAGTCCAAGACAGTGGAATAAGAGGTTCAATGACTTCATGATCAGTGTTGGCTTTGTAAGAAGTCTTTATGATAGTTGTGTTTACTTCAACAAAGGTTCAAAGCAAGATAAAGTCTTCCTTCTATTGTATGTGGATGACATGCTAATTGCCAGCAGGAACAAGAAGAGGGTACAATGGTTGAAGGATAGACTTAATACTGAATTTGACATGAAAGATCTGGGAGAAGCCAAGAAGATTTTGGGCATGAACATTCTAAGAAACAGAGAAACTGGAGTGCTTTGGTTATCTCAGAGGCAATATCTACAGAAAGTGTTGGAGAGGTTTCATATGCATGAAGCCAAACCTCTCTCCACTCCATTTAATCTACAGAAGAAACTCTCCAAAGAACAATGCCCAAAGACTGAAGAGGAAATCATACATATGAACAATATCCCTTATGCAAGTGGAGTTGGAAGTCTTATGTATGGAATGATTTGTAGCAGGCCTGACTTGGCATATGCTGTGTCTTTAGTAAGCAGGTTCATGTCAAACCCAGGAGGTGAGCATTGGGAAGCTTTGAAACATGTGATGAGGTATTTGAAAGGATCAGTGAACTTGTCACTGAAATTTGAAAAGAAAGTGGATGGAAGTACTGTTGCATTGGAGGGATTTGCTGATTCTGATTTTGCAGCAAACATAGTCACAAGGAAATCTATTTCTGGATTCGTGTTTACCTTATTTGGAACAGCCATCAGCTGGAGAAGTGTAAAACAATCAGTTGTAGCACTGTCAACAACAGAAGCAGAATATATCTCCTTAACTGAAGCTATCAAAGAGGCAATCTGGCTGAAAGGAATTTTGAGAGATTTGGATATCAAGCAGAAGTGTGTGACAATATACTGTGATAATCAAAGTGCTTTACATCTTGTGAAACACCAAGCATTTCATGAAAGATCAAAACACATTGATGTTAGGTTACATTTTGCTAGAGATATCATTGATTCTGGTTCTGTGGAAGTGAAGAAGGTACACACATTGCATAACCCTGTTGATTTTCTTACCAAGGGTGTACCTGGGAACAAAGTGGAGCATTGTTCGAGCTTGCTGCAGCTTGAGCAATGTCATGAAGAGTATTAAACAGAAAGGCAGTGGTGAGGCAGGAAGAGGTACACTTGATTCATTGAGGTGGAGATTTGTGAGGTGGTGTTCAATCTCATCAAGTGAGCTATACTTTGTAATATGGTGTGTTGGGAATGTGGAACCGGAATCAGGAAGTGAAGAACCGGAGGTTTGGACCGGGTTTGAGCATCAAGAAGCTAAGCTGGTCAGAATGAGCCGGGTTCGTGGCAGTTGAGAATAACCGTTGATTGTGACGAGTTTGTTTCAGAGTTTGTGACGAAGAAAACCGTCACTTTTGTCCGGTAGCTGAGCTCAACTTGATTCAGTTAGAACTTTTTGTACGGTTACATTCGAGCTCCAATTCTTATATCATTGTAAAGCTCTCATCAAGGAGAACAACACTACGTCGAGCAATTTCCTTGTTTCTTAGATTAGAGAGAGTATTTTGAGAGAGAACGGTTTCTGCCCTAATTTGTTCCAGAATTGGGCATTTTGTTTCTTGAGTGTATTCTCTGTAATTGGTTGGATTTCTTAGTGGATTGGGGTGTGCCTTGCCTCCGTGGATGTAGTTCATCTTGAACGAACCACGTAAAAGTTGTGTGTGATTCATTTATATTTCTTGTTCTGCGCAAGTCGTGTTCGGTCACAACTCTGGCCGAACTGAGTGTGTGTTTTTCAGATTGGTCTTTGTGCGAATTCCAAATTCTGTTTAGCTGTGTGTTTAGGAGTTGAATTCACTAACAAGCTATATCCTAAAAAAATGCAAGGTTGAGTACGAGGAGCCGACTTATGCGGAGCGTAATCCCGAATGTAAGGAAAACTCGACAACCAAATATCTTAAAATTTGAGTAACAAGGAGTAACATTAAACAATAGTTCAAAAGGGGATTTTTTAGCCAAAAAGGGGTGGGGAGACGATTTATAATATATACGGAAGTTGAAAAAAACATCAAACCACTATTGGGCGGGAGTGTGGGCATGAAATAAAAGAGAAAAACTAATTTCAGTAATATGCCTGTGTTTACGTCAGCACAACCATTGTGTTGTGGGGGTGTAGGGACAAGACATGCGATGTTTGAATGCCATTAGAAATAAAAGAAAAATTGAACACGATTATTAGTAAACTTAATTCCATCATCACTTTAATTTATTTTTTTTATTTTTTAATTTGAGTGGAAAACATATTGGTAAGCAAGTAAAGCACATAAAAATTTTGAGATTTAGCATGCATGGGATGAAGCCACGAAAAATTAGAAAAATCATCGATAAACATAATATAGTAACGAAAACCATCAGAAGGATCAACTGGAGCAAGTCCCCATAAATCACAATGAATTAAATCCAAAACGTTAGACACACGTTTATCATTTAAAGAAAAAGAAGATTTTTTGCTTTTAGCGAATTGACACGAAGAGCAAACTAAGGAGTTCGGTAAAACAGACGAAATAGACAAAAGACCCAATTTATGTAATAAATGAACAGTAGAATAAGTGGCATGTCCCAAACGAGAGTGCCATAATTCAAAAGAAGACTTAGGAACCGGGCGACTAAAGGTAGCAACAAGAGCGAAAGTGCCAGAATTTAAAACATAAAGTCCATCCTTACATATTCCCCGAGCTAGTGTATGCTTTGTCAGACGATTCTATAATACAAAATATTGATCAGAAAATAAAACATCAATTGGGAAATCCGAGGTTAATTTACTAATGGAGAGCAAATTTTGAGTAATTGAAGGAACAACAAGAACATCATTTAATAGAATTTGACTAGAAAGAAATTTGGAAATAGAATGAGAAATAGGGAGGGAATTACCATTACCAATTATAACTACACCATTACCAATATAAGGAGTAGCAGAATCCAGAGCACTCGGAGACGAGGTAATGTGAGCAGAGGCGCCGGTATCAACAAACCAATCCGAATAAGAGGAAAAAAAAACAAATTGAGTAGCAGGAGCATGGGTGGAATTTGCAGTAGCATAGGCAGGCATGTCGACATACCGGTCGGTACAATGTTTGGCGAAGTGGGGTCCTTGACATATCTGACACTTTGGAGTATACGAACGCTGGTATGGACTGCGAGAGACAGACCGCGAAGGCTGACCGGGAGCAGCAGGAGGATAGCCACGACCCAGGCGGGGCAATAGCAAAGATGGAGGAGCCTCGGTCAGTTGGACGATAGGACGAAGAAGATGGACCGCGACTAAGAATAGAAGAGCCACGACCAACCTCACGTCCAACAAAGAAGGTGGCAGAGGGCAGTGGTTGTCTGCGAGATTTAGGGCCCACTCACGTAACGCGTGATTGCGGGCTTGACTGACAAGGTCGCGGAAAAAACAGTTGCAATGTAAGAGCAAGGCGGACACCGGTGAAAGTGCGAAATTGAGGACCCAAACCGCAAAGAAAACCATCACGAATTAACGCTCTCGGAGATGGTTTCACCAATAGCTGCAAGCTTATGACAAAGTGTATTAAATTGACGAGTAAAGTCCATAACAGAAGAGTTACCTCGCTTTAGAAATTGCAGTTCAACACGGAGTTGTTGAGCATGGGAGGTCGAAGCATGACTGAAAGCATTTTCCAGCGCAAGCCAAACACCACGAGCGGTCGAAAGACTGACAACTTCAGCCATGGCCTCTTAAGTATGAGATGAAAGTAAGAGACTTATCACATGACCGTTGTACTTACACCAGGTCTTGTAAGCAGGATTGGTAACTTCTTCATTCGATGAATTTTTGATAAGCGAGAGAGGGACGGGATTAGAGCCATCAATATAGGAGTCCAAATCAGCAAGTTTGAGCATAGGTAGAAACTGAATTTTCCAAAGTAGGTAATTGGAAGAGGTGAGAGGGATTTTAACCATGTGGATAAGAGTGGTGACGGGGACTGAGTTATTGGTGATATTAGTAGCAGCCATGGAGGATCGTAGAAGAAGAGTCGGATGAAGAGGAGGAAATGCAATGGACAACAACAGCAGCCAGAGGAATAAACAACATTAATGCAGAAGCAGTTTTAGAAGAGAAAAAGTTTAACGGGAAAAGGAAAAAAAAATCACGAGACTAAGAGAGAATGAGGGTTTTAATGTATACTGCTGATACCATGTGAGAAAACAATTTGGTCACCGTGAATTGGTGATTCTCTGATTATCACCATAAATAAGTACTTTTACAACAGATATCCTAGAAATATCAGGAAAGAATTACAATAATAAAATATACCTAAATCTATAAGATTACAAATAATCTATTCTAAAATATTATCCTTATCAGATTCTTCTTTATTTTATTTTCTTTTTATTTATATAAGCACCTATTGCCTCTCCTTTTTTTCTTTGCGCAGATTTTTTACTGGCTTATGTCGTTCGTTACTCATTTTTCTTTGTTTTAAAAGACAATAATTAAGAAAATAAAATTTTAAAATTCTGACCAATATCACACATTCGGCAAAGCTGCCTAGTTCGCATGTCACCTCCTATTTAATGGGCTTAGACCCAGGCCCAATGCTAGATAACATGATTAAGAAAATAAAAAATTGGTAGAAACACTCGATATGTTATCATCATTTATGAAAATAAACTTTAATATTTTTAATTTATGATAATACTTTATACATTACAAGAAATTTATAAAAATGCCCATTTCCCGCTATTGCAGGTAAACCGATAGATCATGGTTTTTTTTATAAAATAAATTTAATTGCAATGCATTTTTATATATATTTCTATATTTTAAAAATCTAAGATGTTAATTATATTTTTATCTTTTATTTAAAAATGTCATAAATATTTTTCCTTTTAACTACAAATAGGAGATAAATAAGAGAAAAATTAAAAAATCCCAAGAATTCTACTCCCTCTGTTTTAAATTAGTTGATCTTTAAAAAAAAAAAAAAAAAAAAGTGGAAGAGTAAAAAATTAAATGTATTGCTAAGTGGAAAAATTAAGAATTAAATGTATTGCCAAGTGAAAAAATTAAGAATTAAATGTATTGCCAAATATACTCAAGTGATAGAGTTTTTTGCCTCCTTCTTCCTCCATCCTCTCAAGCTCCTAAAAGTTTAGATCTACTCCTTCTTCCCACATCCTCCAATCATAGGAGGATGGGGAAGACTTCTAAAATATTATTAATTATTTATTTTGTTTTTGTTTTGTTTCGTCTTTCTTTTTTTGTTATTTTCTCTCCTCAGGTTCACCTTTGTGAGATTCTCCGTGACCTTGTGCTTCTTCCCACACTCTTGTGCATCTTTTCATGCCTTGTGCAGCCTCCGATATCCGATTTCTTATGGATCTTTCGGCTTTGACTGTCGTTGTGATTGACAAGCGTGCGAAACGAAGTTTGATGGAGAATTCATGATCTTGATTCAGAGGCGGACCCAAATAACTATTCTTTCCAATTCGTTGCTTACTGTGCATGTAGTCACGAGACAATGATCATGTACTTTTTTTTATCCGATTGTGTGGATGAATCCTAATTTTCCTGATGGGGTGTTTTTATAAATGGTCTTACTTATTCTAAACAATAAAAGAATAGCCTCTTTTTTAAACAGCTCATGTTTTGACATATTAAACAACCCAATTGTTTAAACAACTACCTAGCTGTTTACCGAGTTGTTTAAACAACTAGGTTATTTGATTAAAAAATAACTCCAGTATTAAAAACAACCCGGTTGTTTAAACACGAAACAACCATGTTATTTTAAACAACTCAGTCAATTTTTATACAAATCTACCAATTGTTTGCACAACTTGAAGAATGGAAAAGAAAACTATCATATAAGTATATAATCACAACCTTAAATCTTAAAAAAACATAATGTTTATAGATTGAGAAACAAAATAAAGCATGCTATGAAAGAAAATAAGAACAAACACCCATCTGCAAAAATAATACGAACATGAATGAGGATGGAGCTATGAAAGAAAAGAAGAAGATAAATGGAGAATTGTGAGAGTTGAGAGAAAAAGTGAAAGAAAGTAAGAAGAGAAGAAAAAATAGTGAATAACATAGGAGGAACAATGAGGGGGAAATCAATTCTCTTTCAAATTTGAATTTCAAAATCTGAAAATATTATATTTCTATTTTTAAATTAAATCAAACATGAGGAAGGCCATTTTTTATTATAAGCCGGGTTATCCGGCCATATTTGATATATACCACTTTTCCTGATTGTGAGTCTTGTACTTGAGATTGATTTATGAGATTCTTAATTAAAAAAGAGAAACTCAGGTGATAAGATTTGATGAAATCATAAGATTAAAAGTAAGAAATATTTTAGAATTGAAATATGAGCAAAGTAAGATACCATCCCCCATATCTTAACCAATCAAAACCCTCCACCAGACGACATCGCCACACCCACTAGCCAAAACTAACAAGGAATAAAAAAAACCAGTCCTACTCTAAAAACTCGATCCCCTACCTTCAAAAAATCATCCCCATCAAAATTTCCCACCACTTTTTTCCTTATCCAAAACTCTCACTATCTCACCCACTTCCACAAAATACAAACATAGACTCCCATTAGCCAACCAGCAGCCAAACCCGAAAATAAAAGACCATGAGCCAAATCTTACCACACCCATTACAACCCATTTTGACATTACACCTCTCACCACCCTCACAAAAATGACCGAAGCCATAACCCAAGAATACCAAGAACCTAAACAACGAAAAACCACTTGGAAACAGAACAAAACTAGCCTCCATCCATCTCCTATACCATCAAGTGAAAAGCTATCCAGAGGCAAGAGGAAAACCAACTCCGGAATTGAGGAGGAGCACATAGATCATATGGACATAGATAGAGAGGCCAAGCAGGGGAGACAAGGAGAACAATGGATACCAGATTTGAACATTTTATAGGCGGAGACTGCGGAAGGGCAGTCCCGCCGAGCCCAGTGAGTTGCCTATCATGGAACTGTCGGGGGCTTGAGAATCCACCGACAGTTAAAGAGTTGAAACAAATTCTATACTTGAAGATCTCGGAGTTTGTCTTCCTTATGGAGACAAGGTTAACTGAAGAAGAAGCGACTGCGTAACAAGATATATGAGGTATGAGTTAATTGTTGTATCGGCATGTGATGAATCAGGAGGAGGACGAGGTGGTGGACTTTGTTTTCTTAGCAAGGACAGGGAACAAATACATATCATTGAGGTACACTAGCATTGTATTGACTGTTTAGTTACCGAAACAAATGGACGTCAGTGGAGGCTAACCGGAATTTACAGATGGCAGAGGATAATTTAATTCACTTGACATGGGCTATAGTTGCTAAATTGGCACAACAAAACACCCTCCCTTAGGTGTGTGTGGGAGATTGGAACGAGATCATGTTTTCTCATGAAAAGATAGAGGGCAAAACAGAGAAATGGGTAGAATGGAACGGTTCCACGAGGCGTTATCCGATGCACAATAAGAAGATTTAGATTTTGAGGGATTTAATTTCACGTGGATAAATGGACAGAGTGGTTCGGGAAATATTCAGGAGAAGCTGGACCGGTGTGTGGGTAACAATATGTGGAAAGAATTATTCTCGAACTATAAGGTTGAACATTTAGTGAGGCGGAAATCGGACCACTGTCCGGTTATTTTGCAATGGCATGGGCGAAGAGGAAAAAGGGCCGAGGGAATGGCTGTAGGAAACATTTCGAAGCCATGTGGTTGCATGACGCCTCATGCAAAGAGGCTGTCGTGAATGATTGGGATTTCAGCCTCGCTCCTATTCATCCGAAAGCTCTTATGGATAAATTATCAGCCTGTACTTCAAGCCTAACAATTTGGGAAGCTACTCACTTTGGTAATGTTAATGGAAGAATAAGGGAGTGTGAGACAGAACTCAAAACAAAGCACATTGGAGAAATTACGGAAGAGAGGCTAGTGAAACTTGTGACATTAGAAGCAAAGCTCTCGAAATTACATACGAGGCAAGAAACCATATGGGCTCAAAGAGCTCGAAAAAATTGGATGGGGATTGGAATACGGCATTTTTTCACAAAACGGAAAGTGGTAGGAGGGATAGGAATAAGATTGCTAATTTAAGGGGCGAAGCTGGTGAGTGGATAGAAGATGAGGAGGATATTGCAGTGACTTTTATGAATTACTATCAGAAGCTTTTCACCGCGGGGATGTCTCACAATATGGAGGCGGTAGTAGAGGCAGTGGAGCGCGAGTAACCCCAATCATGCAGGAAACGATGGCAGGCGATTTTACAAGGGAAGAGCTTGTTACGGCTCTCTCACAGATGCACCCGACAAAGGCCCCTGGGCCGGATGATATGCCTGCTTTATTTAATCAAAAATTTTGGGACATTGTTTCTACTGATATTCTCTCTAGTGTTTTAGATGTCCTAAATGGCCATACAACCCCAGCTGATTTAACCCACACCCTTATTGTTCTTATCCCAAAAAAGAAAAGACCCAACTTGTCAATGATTTTAGACCTATCAGCCTGTGTAATGTAGTGTTCAAACTAATTACGAAAACGATCGCGAATAGGCTTAAATTGATCCTCCCTAAGCTCATTTCGATTAATCAATCTGCGTTTGTCCCCGGCCGTCTCATTACTAATAATGCGGTGGCAGCTTTTGAGATTTTTCATTATAATAATAATTCTGCTACTAGGAAAGGTACTTTTACTTTCAAATTAGATATGAGTAAAACTTATGATAGAGTGGAGTGACTTTTCCTTGAACGCATTATGCTGAGATTAGGATTGAGTTTAAATCTGGTTAATCTTATCACGCGATGTGTATCTTCGGTCTCTTTTTCGATTCTCTTGAATGGATCACCGGGGGAAACCTTTATGCCAACCGGGGGACTCAGACAAGAGGGTCTTTTGTCTCCCTATTTGTTTCTTTTCTGTGCAGAAGCTTTTTCAGCTCTAATCACGCAGGCGGAAAATAGGACTCTGCTTCATGTGGCACGAATTTGTAGAGCAGTGGACCCAATCTCTCATTTGTTTTTCGCTGATGATAGCATCATCTTCGGTCGAGCTACTGAGAATGAAATTGATGTTGTAAGTGGCATTATTAAGAGTTATGAGGAAGCATCGGGTCAACTGGTGTCACTGGAGAAATCATAAATATGTTTCAGTAAGGGGATAAGGGAGGAACGAAGAGAGGTTTTGGAGAACAGGATTGGGGTTAGGTTAGTAGACCGCCATGTACTTTATTTGGAGTTACCGGCCTCGGTCGACAGATCAAAGGAAGCCATCTTTAGCACCATTGTCTCCCGGGTTGACAAAAAACTAAAGAATTGGAAGAGCAGATGTTTGTCAAATGCAGGTAAGCTTACCCTTCTCAAATCGGTTGCACAATCAATACCAACCTATGAGTTGCTTCTGGTTGCCAAAAGGGGTATATCGCCGAATAAACTCGATGTGCTCGAGTTTTTGGTGGGGGCAAAAGGGCTCGCAGAGGAAGATCCACTGGGGTGGGAGAAACTGTGATCAATTTGGATGCATCTGTCAACAACGATGGGGAACAGGAATAGGCTGCGTGATTAGAGATGGGGAAGGGAAGGTATTACAGACCCGGGTCGAGAAGTTGGATAGTGCAATGGAGGCCGTCTCAGCTGTTTGGAGGGGGCGCGAATGGCAATTGCCATGGGTGGAAAGAAGGTGATCTTTGAGCTCGATAATTCGACGATTTTCCACATGTTAAAGGCCGGAACTCCTGATCTTACTGGTGGATCGATTGTTGGCGGTATTCTAGATTTATGTTCTTCTTTTGAATTAATTAATTTCAATCTTGTTCGGCGCTTGGAGAATGTCCTTGCGCATAACCTTTCGCGTTTTGCGTTTTCTTTGTTTTTTGTTGGGATGATGGTTGGTAACGTTCAACCATCGCTTGAACAATATGTAATAGCCGATTTGGCGTCTAGTTAATTTATTGTGTTCTTTTGCTAAAAAAAAAAGTTAAGAAACGGTGAAAAATAATTAATTTAAAACGAAGGGGTGATATTACTAATTATTGAGTCTAAAGTCTAAACTCCAAAGGTGAGCAGCATATTCTTCCATTCCAGAAAGAAATATCTAAGGATATGATAGCAGCTTGTTTATCCTGTTATGGATTCTTCCCAGGACACGTGTTTAACCAACGACCATTTCCCCCCAAAAAAATCCCAAACACTAGCTCAATTTTCACCATCTCTTGGAAGTTGGAATGACTGAATAGAGGAGCCTCCCACGTTTCCATTCAGATATAATTTTTGCGTTCGGCTGTTCAGCCATGAACGCTAGAGGTCTGCTCATTTCCCTGCACTCTGCCCCGAAGACCAACCTCACTATCTCCTCAACAACTGCTTTCCACTCCAAATCTCGGCCCGCATTGCAGTTATGTCCTTTTCAGAGGGCCTATTTGCCCCCCATATATGCAAGGAATGGCTTTATTTGGAGGTTTAAGAGTGGAAGAGTTCAGGCCGATGTGAAGTCGGAACAGTACGATATCGCAGAGTCGCCGCCGGATTCTGTCCAATTTGAGCAAGTTGTTGTGGCGGAAGATGACGGCGGCCGGAAGGCGATTGTGTTGCCGTGGTGGGAACAGTTTCCGAAAAGATGGGTGATTGTGCTCCTCTGCTTCTCGGCTTTCCTACTTTGCAATATGGATAGAGTAAGCAATGCAATGATTATAATGATTTTCATTTTCATTTTGATCGATGGAATTTTTTATGTTTTTAACCTATCAATAACTAATTGAATGGAACGATATTCAACGCTAACTTGAACCTATGTGAACTTTTCAGTACTCATGCAACTCTAGAAAAGAATCCGAGAAGTTCTTCAATGAATTAATGGAGGACAAACATAGAGCGTCGGTGACTTGCGATTTGATTTTGTTAAAACGGGCATGGGGCATAGGTGGCCTAACATATATATTATTACTTGTATATGTATATATATGTGTGTTAGTGTAAACTTTAAGGTTTATACATAATGTAACATCGAATTATGTATTAAACAGGAGTATAATATTTTTATTTTAAAATATTAGAGGCACGATATAAGCAATAAAAAAGCTGAAACGAATTCAAACTAGGCGGTTGCGAGGCTGTCCTGAAACGTCCGACTACTGATTTTCGACTTCTTAAGGATTTGACTCTGGAGATATTTAAAAAATAGAGAGCTTCTTGGATAAATTGGAGGAGATTAAACCAACAGTCTTGCCATTGCCTCTGAAACTTAAGATTGCATAAGAAGAAGTGTGGTTCTTATTGTTGTTGACAACTTAGAATTGAAGAGGAAGTGTGGTTCTTATTTTTGTTGACAACTTAGAATTGAAGTACCAAGAGTTATCAAGCTCCACGAGCTCTAGTTTAATCTGCAACGTAGAAGGGTCTGCCTTTATTTTTTTACCGGAATCTTAGACTTCTAATCATCTGGTAATCTTCCATACTTATTTTAGTGTTTCTAAAACAGATTTAGCTATGTAAGAATATATAACTTTTGAAACAACAATCATTTATAGTTGGTCCTAAAATTGAGGTATCTTTCTGTATTAGTTTATCAAATGGCCATGACCTTTAATGATATTTAAAAGTCCAGGCCGTTGGCTTTTTTCTTGTTTACAAATGAGTAATATAGCTCAACACGAAAGCATAGGTGTGAGGAAATATCATATTCTATCTGTATCGTCTTCAGAGGATATGGACATGTCGAGATTTAGATTTCACCTTCAGATTCTGGATTTTGTGAAGTCTTAAGCTGGTGGATATTCCACATTTGTATTAGTTTTATGTGGGTTGACTTATTTATTTAGGTTTTTGGTCCCACAAGTCGGCCTACTTCGGGTTTTAGCAAATCATTGTTTTGAGGACATTTGCCTGACAATTCTGAATTTAGGACAAATGGACAGGTAAAATTGTCTGGCTGTGGCTGACCTGGAGTCCAAACAATCTGCAATAAACTTTTATCTTAATCTTGCAGTTTATTTATGTTGAGAAAAACTCTCATTTTCTATTGACTGGTCATTTTTCAGTTGGCGAATTTACTCATGCATTTATATTCTTCTGCAGGTAAATATGAGCATTGCAATTCTTCCAATGTCTTCAGAGTTCCACTGGAGTCCGACAACTGTTGGTTTAATTCAATCTTCTTTTTTCTGGGGTTACCTTCTCACTCAGGTATAGAGATTATGTTTCTTGTTTCATGGCAAATTAAGTTTATCTTCATCTGTATATTTTGTTTCACTGCTATGACTTCACAACAATAGTGCTCGAGAGTAATTTGAGAGCTGTTTCTTTTGTTTTAGCTTTAACCTTTTCTAAATTTAGCCAGCATACCACAATACTATCAACCTGTTCAGATTGGGCAGTTGATGTCTTATTGATTTGTTAATGACATGAAACTCAGATTGCAGGAGGTATTTGGGCAGACACTGTTGGGGGCAAGTTTGTTTTAGGATTTGGTGTTGTTTGGTGGTCAGTAGCAACAATACTCACGCCAATTGCAGCTAAACTTGGTTTACCTTTTCTACTCGTGGTTCGTGCTTTCATGGGTATTGGTGAGGTCAGTGAAATTTTTCACAAAAGAATCTCCTACCCTTAATTCTGTTGTTAATGCAAACATGCCGTTACTTTGTTATAGATCTCTCTCTCGCTCTCCTCTTTGCCCCCATCCTTTTTTCCTGTGAGTAAGTTGGATATCTTTCTTGCAGGGTGTTGCAATGCCTGCTATGAATAATATACTGTCAAAATGGGTTCCTGTGTCAGAGAGAAGCAGATCACTGGCGTTGGTTTACAGTGGGATGTATCTAGGATCTGTAACTGGTTTGGCATTTTCACCAATGCTGATCCATAAATTTGGCTGGCCATCTGTCTTTTATTCATTTGGTTCTCTAGGCACAGTTTGGCTTGCTTTATGGGTTAATAAGGTGAGTTCTCCGCTAGTATGAGCTTCAACTGGCGCATTTTCATGAAAAACGATCTATTTTTTGTCATTGATGACTCTTTAAGCTGTCGAACGAGAAATATAATTCATGTCAAGGACTGCCTAATGTAGGCACAAAGTTCACCTCTCGAGGACCCTCTACTGCTGCCTGAAGAAAGGAAGCTAATTGCTCGCAGCTGTGCATCAAAGGAACCTGTTAAATCGATACCATGGAGATCAATACTTTCAAAACCACCAGTGTGGGCCCTTATTGTGTCTCATTTTTGTCACAATTGGGGAACATTTATTCTTCTTACTTGGATGCCAACTTATTATCACCAGGTACTTCCTGGTACTTCCACTGTTATTAATGAACCTCGACAGATATCAAATCATCATTTATGATAAAAACACCCATTTAATGCAAATGCAAATATTTATCATGTTTATAACAATATATATGATGAAGTCTGAATCTTTTTAATTGATGGTTGAATGAATCAAAGCCTATGTAATCCAGAGATGATTATTTTTTTGATGAGAAACAAAAATAATCCAGAGATGAAATTTTGATAACCTGTATGAACGCACACAGGGGTGCAGCTGGGCCTTCTTTTTTTGGTTGGGGGGGGGGGGTTTGTAGATAAAGTAAAATTAAATATCTACGTTATTAAATAATCAGGAGTCATGAGTTGATTCTTAGCGACAAATGTTATGATTCTTTATTGTTTCACTTAAAATGAATACCTTGAACCTAAATCTGTTTCTCTGCTATAATTCTTCCATAGGTGTTGAAATTAAACCTTACAGAATCGGGACTTTTTTCTGTCTTTCCATGGCTTACAATGGCCTTTTCTGCCAATCTGGGTGGCTGGATTGCGGACACGCTTGTGAGCAGAGGTGTATCTGTAACCACAGTGAGAAAGGTATGTGCTCATTCATTTCTTTATATAGTCAGATAAATTGCCAATTAAACATATTCCATCTTTTTCATCTTTAACATTTGTCAAATCACACTTTCGTTCCAACTAAATGACATTTTCAGTGAAATTGGTTTTTGGATCATTTTTATTTTATCTTCTTCTTAACAAATTAGCTTGGTAGCACCTAATTTTTTCCATCGTCTATTCTACAATTTAAATAATTCAGTTGCACCATGGCTATTAATTATAAGCTTTAGTGTGGGTTGGCGACACATGCTAGTCCTAGACATTACGCCTCATCTGTTGCCCGTATATCCTGTGGTTGAACATGCTAAAAAACGATGCCCAATCACTATTTTTGGTGATATGCTAAAGATACTCAAAACTTCCACTTTCAATTTCTACTTAACAATCTAAACCGAGTCGAATGAAAGCCATAATGTATTTGGATGGTGAAGTACAATATATATTTTTGTTGTTCACATAATATAGTTATTGATTTTTCTACTCGTACACTACGAATTACATGCAAGCTGATTTAGAAGCCATGTTGAGCCTTTTTTAGCCTTTCTGACGTTCAACAGATAAATCCTTCTACTACAAGAGTAGGTAATAGCTTGATTTCAATCTACGGTTTTCTGTGAATAAGCTCCTAAATACTGGAGTCTAATCAAGTAACTTTAGTGAACGCTATCTCATTTTGAACAGGGCTGCCTTGTTTGATGTCTTGTGCAGATCATGCAGACAATTGGATTTTTAGGGCCAGCGTTCTTCTTAACCCAGTTGAGCCATATTGATTCCCCTACAATGGCAGTTCTGTGCATGGCATGCAGCCAGGTTTGTTATTTTGCTGTGTTAATAATTTCAAAATCCTCAACTAGACTCTCTAGATCTTTACAGCTGATGGAAAGTATAAATGATCCCTTCTATTTTCTGAAACATTTCTCCTCTATGTTATTATCTGCTAGTGGTAGTTTTTGCCAAGTTGACGGGAGATCTCTTCAAGAAATAGATGACATTATGGAATTGGAATCAAGTGAAGAAAGCAAACACATACACACAAAAAATGTTTTTATTTTTTGAAATTTGTTTCACGAAGGAAAACTGACAAATTTTCTTTCGTAATGAGCGCACTCATCATGTAATATGTCTAGTTCATTCTTTTTATTCTGCATATTCCACTAGTAAGCTTGTACAAATGAAAAAACGTTATTAGTCTATAATTCTTGCTTCTATGAGATGGGTATCTGTGCTTTCAGTCCTGTGATTTGCTTCGAATTACCTTCAGCTATTTTTTCACAGGGACTCGATGCTTTTTCACAATCAGGGTTATATTCAAACCATCAAGATATTGCACCTCGATATGCCGTAAGTATTTCTCTTCTAATCTGCTTACTTCTCTGGAGGCTGACTTGAATGAAGGTTATTAGGTGATACAAGCTTTGAAGATTCAAAACATTTATGAATTTACTCATACCGGTCAGAATCCAAAACTGGAGTTGGTGTTGGTGGATGTATTGTGTTGTATATGGGTGGATTTATTGGCCATTGCGGTTGTGTGTAATCCTTGATAACATATATATTTGTAGTAGCTGTGAAAATTAAAATTGGTATTAATAACTTTAAAGAAAAAACAACTAAAAAAGCTGATAGTAACATTTTCTGGTCCATCAATTCAGCAGCTAATTCAGTTTCACCCTTCTTATCCGGCCTTTAATATGATCTCTGGTTTTCCATTTTCAGTTCAAAATGGTTCTTTCTGTTCAAGCTCCGTTAAGTACAAATATAATTACCGTCCACATGCGCATGTGCTTTATTGTGTTTTTAGTCTTGAAACTTTTATAATTTCATCTTTCAATCTTTTTCCCTTTTTCTTTTAAATGATTCGAGTCCCTCCACATGTAACTGCATGAGCAATTGATGGAAAATTATCAGCGAGGCCTGAGTTGTAAAGTGAAGCGTTAAGGACTAAAGTTTGTGATCACTGTACAAAAGGGGCTGAAACTGAATTAGTAGCAATTTGACTACAATTATGATTTTCCCACTTTAAAGCGTATTATATATGTGATATCACTTTATACACATAGCATGTGCGGAAGTTTTGGAATAGAAGATGGAACATTAATTATAATAAGGTATCTCATAGTGCATTGAACGACACAGCATACTTTAAATCAGGGGAAAAACACATTGATAAGTATTTAGTCGGCAGAAAAATAACAGCCTCGCCCCCACCCACACCCTAAATGAGATGTATACTAATATTTTAGTATCTTTGTATGATTTTGTTGAATGAAAACCTTTTTCAACAGGGTGTATTGCTTGGTCTATCTAACACTGCTGGAGTGTTAGCTGGTGTCTTGGGCACTGCTGCAACCGGCTATATCTTGCAACATGGTACGTTCCTATACGTAATTTTGGTGAACCCTTATATATGGTAAATGGATACTAGCTCCCTAATGACTGAATAATATGCTAGGCACCCTTGTTCAATACGGTGGTTTTGTAGTTGTTTTTGCCAAATTGAATACCAACCATTGTTTAACCCACAACTGTTGCACCATGATCTTTTGTTAACTTCCTGTTGTAATTATAAAACAGAACAACAAAAACCAAAATCGTCATTCTATTAAAATTGAATACCAAACCAAAGATGAACGTAGTAAAATGGTCTAACTGGTTATTACTTAACATTATTTGCATGTTTTTGATGTTTCAAATGTTTAACTGCACAAAATCCATTGTGAGCTTATTTGCACTTCCCCCCCTGAACAAGTGATTTGTTACCTTGACACCCATTTTGCTTATGTGGATTTATCTCTCCCAGGCGAACATTCCTTAGCCTTTGAGTAAGAGTAACAAATTGAACTAATATTAGTAGCCATAGGGTAAACTGTAACAAAATTGAGTAGTTCTAGGGGCAAAGTGGCACGGGGACAGACAAAGTGCCAAAACACGCGTAGTTTGGGTTTCTTTCTAGTTACTTGTCAAAATCAGTAGGACTTGTTTGTTAATTACTGGTGTTTCAGGTTCTTGGGATGATGTTTTCGGTGTCTCGGTCGGGCTCTACTTAGTCGGCACCGTGGTCTGGAATCTTTTCTCTACTGGTGAAAAAATACTAGATTGAGACTTCTCCACGTATATACTATACTACTTTCATGGAACAAGAGACGAGAGCCTGGAGACGAGGAGCCTTTTCGCACTGAACACATCCAACTGCCAAAACTAGTTGCTGCAACTTCAATCAGAAAGGGATCATTCGTCATCTAAACTGAAGCTGATTTGTGATGAACTGCATAGAGGCGAGCTGACCGGGCGTTCTTGCCGTCGAAGTTCACCATGAGTGGGGGAGAGAAGAATAACTAAGAAGCAGGATTGTAGAGTAGAGGTACACAACATTGATGTATATAATGTACATGTATTAATTGATTCATGAAATATATCATTAAAGAGACTGATTTGTAATACTAAGTCATTGTTATACGTTAAGGATAGAACTTGCACATTCTCTGATGTTATTGATAATCGCCAAATTTTTGTAACTCTTATTAGTCAAACACTAGTGCGGAAATCTTGACCAATACGGCAATACCCTTGCAAGTTGCAATGTTATGATAAAATATAAAGTATGAATCCTTGTTATTCAATAAATACAATCTTATTATATTTAATAATATTTCATTGTTTTCTTACCTCTGAATTTAATACTTTATACACTGCTTAAGATAAACTTTACATTTTTTATTAGTTTTACATAAATCATGTTTTTACTTCCAAGTTGCATATTGATAGTATTCATTTGAAAATTAGAGAGATTACTTTAAATAGCGAATTAAAAATTCGACTTTAGGATTTCTTACATTGAATTTCTTTTATGTGCATAAAATATAAATACTTTTCGCGACAAGTTCATGGCATCGTTGTCGGCAAGGATTTCCTTCTCGTGGAGCCACTTTGGGTCGGTTATAGATTAAGATAGGCTTGTTAATCTTTATTTGTTTGTTTGTTGCCAATGTTTGGTTGAATTACTTACTGTCTTTGTTTTTATTCAAAAGAAAAAATAAGCGACCGCTTGGATGTGTTTCATTATCAGGGGACGAATGCCTCTTACTCTCGAGTTACAAGGCTTAAGATGACCTCTTTGAGAGTAGAATTTACCTCAAGCTTGCTAAATTTTCCCCGAGCAATAAGTTCAGTGGGGACAAGGATGAAGATACTTATGATCTTCGAAACGAATATTTAAGAATTTGTGGTTGTGCTAAAGTCGAGAATGATCTCCTGAAAGAGCTTGCTATACAACTTTTTTTTTCTCTTTAAGGGGAGAAGCAAAAGTGGTTTTGTAAGAAACCGTTTGGTACTTCATCCATATAGAAAGAGGTCTCTACCTCCTTCTTTCATTGATTCTTCCCTGAAAAAAAGTGCTCGGATTAGGAGTGAGATTTCAAGCTTCAAACAATGATAAAGTGAGCTTTGGTTTGAAGGTTGGGAATGGCTCCTAGACCTTTGCACGTCTTGCCCACATCGTGCATTTGAAAATGCATTTGTACTTAATGTTTTCTATGACAAATTATCCTCTAATGAACGAATTTTTCTTGATACAGCCTCAAGAGGTTCGTTCTTAAGAAAGGGAATGGATGGAACATTGACTTGGGTAAGAGAGACCCCATCAAACCAAAATCAATGGGAAAAGAAGGATACAGAAGGGAGAAAGTTGAGCATGGATGAAAATAAAAAGAAGAGTTAGCTGGAGTGTAACAACAAATTTCGTGAATTGAATGTGAAAACAAGAAAAAGATGTACAAAATTGAATATTCAGATCAAAAGAGTAAAATTTACAACTTTGTGGATCCTATATCTAGTTTTCCTTTGATTCTTCTCTTCGATTGATTGATGCCGGAGTTGACTCTGATCTTCTCCGGTTTTGTACTTTGACTTGAGTAACGTTAATCCAAAGACTTGCAAACTTAAATTTGGATTAAACACCATTTCTTGCCGGATTTCTCGAAGAACGCCGAAGAACACCGAAGAACACTCAAATTCCTTTGTACCGGAATTATTCACTTGATTCTTGACTATCCGATGAACTACGGGCTTTTGATTCGTACCGAATATGAGTTCTTCAATTTATAACGTTAAATACAAGGACCGGAGTAAAATCCTGAATCAAATGTTATCATGGATTGGCTTTGTAACACAAGATTTTGGCTTTGTAAAATAGGATTTTGGCATTGTACCGCCTTAATCTCAAGATTGGCTTTGTACCACCTTTCTTGAGCTTGTGTTGTTGTCCTTGTTGGTGGAATAATGAGGCTCTATATATAGCTGTAAAATGGAGAACCCTAATGGGCCTAAGATCCAAACGAAGCAATTTGATTTGTCCTCTAAAATATCAAATTTATCAAATATCTTTAAGATAATTATTAAATTATTTATGTTTAGTTTAATAACCACTCAATTCCATCGAAGACCAAGCTAATCAAATCGTTCAATTACATGTCGAAGATCAAGCTAATCAAATATTTCCATTATATCATTGATTTTCATAGTTGATATCACTTTCATCCAACATTTAATCACGTGGACATGCCGTCTGTTCTCCATTAGCCATGTCCGAATTTGATACTTTTGGCAACACCTCGACACATGGCGGCTTCCAATAGGCTAATAAAATATATATTAAATCATGAATTAAATTGACTATTTAATTTAGGAATTGTATTTAATTAATTACTAACATTAAAATAACCAATATAAAAGTGATTATCAACATATACTTTATTACGTGGCGTATTTCAATTGGATACATAATTTGCGTATCAATAAATGCCCCCTGGAGACTTGTTCACGGACAACATGTCTTGGAGTGAATGTATCTCGAAATCATTTCCGGAGCTTCTTCAAAATACATGGATAGTTTATACTCATATCAAGGAGTCTTCATTTGGGTTTGGATTTGTAGATAGTTTATACTCGTATCAAAGAGATCTTGAATTTGGAATTGAACATGATTTGAAGACCTTTTAAACTCATGTCAATGAGCCTTGAACTTGAACTTGAACTTGATTTAAAGACCTTTTAAATTCGTGTTAAGGAGCTTTCATTTGAATTTGGATTCGGGATTTGTGGATAGTTTATAATTGTATCAAGGAGTTCTTGAACTTGGACTTGAACTTGAACTTGAACTTTATATGTACTTTACGCTTGTACCTAGGAGTCTTCAACTTGAATTTGAGATTTGTTGATAGTTTATACTCGTATCAAGGAGTTCTTGATTTGGTTTTGGATTTGTAGTTAGTTTATACTCGTATCAAGGAGTTCAATTTGAGTTTGATTTGTAGACCTTTTATACTCATGTCAAAGGAGACTTCATTTGTATTTGAATTTGTAGACCTTTTAAACTCGTGTCAAGGAGCCTTGAATTTGAACTTGATTTGAGGGGCTTAGATATTTTTGTCTCCTATCTAGGAGCATTATATATAGTTTTATCTCGTATCTAGGAGCATTGTAGATAGTTTAGTTTTCTTCACTTGACGTGTCGGGAGAAGTTTTGCCCCCTTCTTCTTCTTCTTCTTGAGGCTCTTGGGATGGTTGATGATCAACCCCACTTGCAACCATGCTCAAATCCATATCATGAGCTCGACTAGCCAAATCTTCAAAGGACTTCGACTGAATTGCTTGAAGGTTATAGCGTAGCTCCCATTGCATCCCTTGAATACACATCTCGATGGCAGAGGCTTCGAACAATTCCTCTTTGCAGATTAGACTTAAACTCCGCCAATGGTTGATATAGTCGATGATTGGCTCTTCTTTTAGTTGACGTGAACTTGCAAGCTCGAGCAAGCTAACTGTTCTTCGAGTGCTGTAGAAGTGGTTGAGAAATTCTTTTTCCAATTGTTCCCAGCTGCCAATTGAATTTCCCTCCAAGTCGGTGTACCAGTCAAACACACTTCCTTTCAAAGAACGAACGAACTGCTTCACCAAGTGATCTCCATATGTTCCGGTATCGTTGCATGTTTCTACAAAGTGGACCATATGCTGCTTTGGGTTGCCTTTGCCATAAAAAAGTTGAAACTTCGAGGGTTGGTAGCCATAAGACATCTTCAAGTTGTCAATCCTTGAAGTGAATGGCTTTGTATATGTTGGAGAAGACTTGGAGCTGCTGTCGAACTTGTCGTTGAAAGTCTCTAGGATGAGCTCTTTCAATTGAATTGCTGGAATCTATCCATCTGGTGAGACTTGCAGTATTTTGGGTGAAGACTGATCTTGTTCATTTCAGCATCGCTTCGTGGACGTCTTCACTTCTTCATATTTCTCGATTTGTTTGTCAATCAGATGACTTGTATCAACATCTTCTTTGCTCATCTTTGTAATTAGCTTTGTAATCAGAATGTCTCGCACTTAAACATTTTTGGTGAGCTCTTCGACGGCTCTTGCTAGGTTGGCGATTTGTTCTTCAATGGTGGCCATGGGTTTCACTTGAAATTTCTTGCAACTTGAGAACTTGAGCGAAGAGAAGAGATGAGTGGTAGAGATTGTCCCACTGGACACACTTTATTGCGTTTTGGTCCCAACTCTCTCATTTTTAACCTCATTAAACTTAAAAAATATTTAAAAACTATAAAATAATTTAAAAAATCAGAAATTAAAGTAAAAATAAAAACAAAATTTAATTCTAAAATTTATTCAAAATATCATAAGGTAACTGAAAATATTAAATTTAAAAAAATTAGTTTTCAAAAAATTGGAATTTTTATAAAATTTTAAAAAATAAAAATTTTAAGAAAAAAAAATTAGATTTTCTTAAAAACTTATCTTCTAAATTCTAAATAATTTTGTATGTTTCATAAATTACTTTAAACTCTTTTAAGAAAATTAATTTCTTCCTAAAACTACTTCCAACATTTCATAGATACTTTTACATATCTTAACTAAACATTTTTAGATTTCAAACTATTTTTTTAAAAATTATTTATCAATCTATCGTTCGAATAGGGAGAAAAACTCACGTTGACGATATGTTATGGGGTTATTCATTAAAAAGCTAAGTTGTCTACAAATACTATTAATTATTTGTGACATACGCACGTTAATAATTAATTGCTCCCGGGGCACACATATAACCCGTTTTATTTGAATTATTATTTGTAAGTTTTCCAAATTCTAGAACAATGCATAACATTTTAGGGACTTATAAAGGGATTATCCAATTAGGGTTGACAAATCTGTAAATTATTTTGAAATCTAAAAAAAATCATTTAAAATATGTAAAAGTATCCATGAAATGTCGGAAGTATTTTTTTTTTTAAAATAAGTGAATTTTCTTAAAAGAATTTAACGTAACTTATGAAACATATAAAAAAATTATTTAGAACTCAGAAAGTAATTTTTCAAGAAAATATAATTTTATAAAATAAGTAGATTTTTTTAATTTAGAAATTTTAAAAATTTAAAACCCTTTTAAGACAATTTAAATTTTCAATCTTTATAATTTTATAAATATTTCAATTTTTAGATTTTTAAAAATAAGTTTATGATTTTCCGCACGAGCAGAATATTAGATATTACACACAGTAGAATCCAAATTAAATACCACATAATGTAAAATGAACCTCCATTTTTTATAGTGAATTGGGATGACATATGCCAAAAAAATTAAGACTGAAAGTGCAAAACGTATGAGACTGAAACTGCTAGTAAATTTAACGATTTCAGTAATTGTGGGACCAAATGTGCAACATTTGTAACCAATGGGGTCAAAAGTGCCAGGGCTGGGACCATTTTGAAATAGGTGCGTATCCTGTGGGACCAAAAGTTCAAATTTCTCGAATTCTTTGGTTCTTGACTATCCGATGAACTTCGGACTTTTGATCTGCACCGAATATGAGTTCTTTGATTTATAACGTTAAATTCAAGGACCGAAGTAAAATTCTGAATCAAATGCTATCATGGATTAGCTTTGTAACACCAAATTTTAGCTTTGTAAAGCCGGATTTCGGCTTTGTACCGCCTTAATCTCAAGATTGGCTTTTTACCACGTTTCTTGAGCTTGTGTTGTTGTCCTTGTTGGTGGAACAACGATGCTCTATTTATAGTTGTAGGATGGAGAACCCTAATGAGCCTAGGATCCAAATGAAGCAATTTGATTGGTCCTCTAAAATATCAAATCTATCAAATATTTTTGAGATCATTATTAAATTAATTATATCAATGATTTTCATAGTTGATCTCACTTTCATCCAACATTTAATCACGTGGACATGCGGTCCGTTCTCCATTAGCCACACCCAAATTTGATACTTTCTCCAATACCTCAACACGTGGCGACTTCCAATAGGCTAATAAAATATATATTAAATCATTAACTAAATTGACTACTTAATTTTAGAATTGTATTTAATTAATTTCTTACATTAAAATAATCAATATAAAATTGATTCTCAACATATATTTTATTACGTGGTGCATTTCAATTGGATATTATGTATCAACATGGAGCCGTTAGGTCTACATACAAAGTAATATTTAACCTTCCACAACAAGGTCTCAAGGTAAGCACATTGACTCCCTTTTGTTCGGAATATGGAGTTAGGAATTCCATTACTCATATGTGTGACATAGAGTCCCCGGTGTCAAACGAACCTCAAATTCTCGAGAATATGGAAGTCCCATTTGAAGTTGAATCTAAGAAAATTTTCCCCACGGATGCTAAAGAGAAAATACTCCACGTGGTAGAAAATCTCGCTAGAAGAAATAAAACTAAAGAGTAAAACCATTAAAAAGCTTCAGGGTTTATGAGGTGTTAACTAAACTTGATGGGGATCTATTCTTGTTAAGAAAGATGGATTGGAGATTCAAAGGATCAAGAAAAGTGGCTCATTGGTGATTCGCTCAAGGGGAAGTGTATGAGAGCAAGGATGAGAACTTCAAACATCATTGAAAAATAAGGTGATGAAAGGGTCAAGATAGTGACTTTAAAGAAGTGCACTTGAGAATCATCGCAAGCACAATTTTATTACTTTATTAGGGGTAGCTAAGGGAATGGAGGCAAAGAGCATTTAGGGAATGAGGATCCTCTCCCTATGAGTTAGTTTCTCTAACCCTTCTTCATTATTCCATTAATAGTAGGACATTGTATTTTGTTTGAATAATTGTTGATCGGGACATGTTGGTTTTGAGTTATTGTATGATTTGAATACGTGCACATCTGACTTTCTTACCATGCACATTTAATTCACACACTTTAAGAATTTTATGGAGTACGTTATGTAAATTGGTCCCACCCCCACCCTTTAAGGTCGAGATGTATTCTTATTTGAGCACGATTGAGCTTAGCTCAAGTTTGTGGAAGGTGGAGAATTGTCATTTGCACATCTTAGAGGATGTCCATCATGTATTTCTTGTAACTCACATCATTATGCTATGCCCTTTCAACTTGTTGTTTAATTTTGTCATTTACTTTTTTTTTTTTTGAATAAGAGGCAAAGAATAACAAAGTAACAAAATAAAATTCAAAAGTTATTCAATAGTTAGAATAATAAAATAAAACAAATCAGTTTTTCGATATTTCTTAATGTAACATCCCATTTTCGGAAAGAAGAAATTTTGGGAAAAGGGACGCTACAAACTTTGTTTGAGGATATATTTTCATTTTTCTTTTGCAAAAAATAAATGTTAAATAGAAAATTTGAGATATAAAAATAATTTCAAATCGTAAGATAAATATCAATAGCAAAACATACTTTGGTGCAGAAGCTCTTTTATTAAGGAATACAAGATCACTTTCAAACTTTAGAGGACAATCCTCAAATATTTTTACATCAACTAAATATATATTTCGTTCAAATAAATAAACAGTTGAAATATCACCTTTGAGAAACTTTTATGATTGAAAATAAACTTTTACTTTGAAATTCCGTGAGTTGGAGTGGTATAGGGCCATGCCATCCGTGTCAGTCCTTCACATCGGCCTTGGTACCTGAAATGTTTGGAGGGGAGAGGGTGAGTGTTCGAGAGAAAAACTCCGTGGGTTCACTCGGTTGCCCACTTAAATGTCATACAAAGAATTGCAATAATGGACAGTTTAGGGTTTAGGGTTGCCCACTTTCAAACATCAGAGGACAATCTTCAAGTATTTTTACATCAACTAAATATATCCTTCGTTCAAATAAATAAACAGTTGAAATATCACCTTTGAGAAACTATTATGATTGAAAATAAACTTTTACTCTGAAATTCCGTGAGTTGGAGTGGTGCAGGGCCATGCCATCCGTGTCAGTCCTCCACATCGGCCTTGGTACCTGAAATGTTGGGGGGGGGGGGGGGGGAGGGGGGTGAGTGTTCGAGAGAAACACTCCATGGTTTCACTCGGTTGCCCACTTAGATGTCATACAAAGAATTGCAATAACGGACAGTTACATAAATAATGCATATACCATTAACGCATAAAACACATTCGAAAAAATGTTTGAAAATAAATTAAATTAAATATACACGTATACACATATTATATAAGTACACATAGGAGCACATATGTGGGTCACACGTTGCCCCGCTCGAGCAGCATAACATATTCGGGAGCGACCCCAAGGTGATCTTTTGATCCATAACATGTACGGTGTTACCCCTAGAGCATAATCATATACGGTTTTACCTGTAAGCATAATCATATACGCTTTTACCCGTAAGCATAATCGTGTACGATTTTACCTGTAAGATTTTCGAAAAACATATTCGGGAACGACCCGAGGATTTCGTACGGTGTTACCCGCAGTCCTAACATAGCTAGTACGGTATTACCCTTATACAATATACATAATATGATTTTACCCATAACTTGACATAAATTTCACACAAGTTACACATAAAATTCTCATACTTGTCACATAAACATAGGCATAAGCAATATTCATGTAAAAACCATTATAACAATAATTTACATGAAAATAAGTAGGCAACATAAAATAGCCACATAGAGATTCCCCACCTAGAAGTACGTACGACTAGTTGGTCGTATAGTCTTTCTATACATAGGAGTCCTCTTCTACTTCAACTTCTTTTAGTCCTACAATATAGAATATTTGTTTTAGTATAAGTGGGTACTGGGCTTTAAACATAAATTGAAGATCTGGGGAAAGATTTGTAATTTTATAAAAGTTGATGGACCATTTCATAAAAATATTTCAGATTCATATTTTTATGTAAAACTGTAGATTTTGGAATTTGGGTTCTTTGACAATTAGTTTGATCCGAATCAGGCTAAAAACAAGCATTTTGTGACACTTTGAAAATCTAGTGGCATGTAATTTTCAAAAACGAGAGTGGCAATTTTGTAGAAAGGGCAGGGGCAATTTTGAAAACACATGGGTTGGTTGATTTTAAAAAAGGCTGACTTTGACTAGGGACATAATTGGAAATCGAATATTGCATTTTAGGCCCTTAAAGAATATCTAATTTTAAAAAGATGGTACATGAATTTCTGTAGCAACTTTGACCAAATGTTTCCGGCGACTCGGTCGTCGGAATTTCAAGTGGGACATGACTACGGAAAGCTCTCGTCAAGAACTTTTTAGAATGACCAGCCACAACAGAATCGGAGTTAGGAACAAAAAGTTATGGCTCCTTGAAGGTGGTTCGATTATATGAGTTTCGCCAAAACTTTGGCCGGCCGTAACCGGAGTTATAGAGCTCGGATTGCGATTCCGAAAACTATTCTGGAATCCTCTCGCCGAGCCCTATCATATTGTATAACAAAATATGGGTTTTGATAAAGGGATGAAATTAAAAATAGCACAATAGCTGATCCAACGAGCCTAAAAAGCTGTCAGGTTAGTTTTCCAGTGACATCGCCAGATCTCGGTGGCTGGGGTTGGAGCATTTGAGATGGAAAGAGAGAAGACTTACCATCTATGCTTTGTGGGAGAAGAAAGGAAGAATTCAAGCTATGTTTTGGTGGGAGGAGGCGATAGAATGAAGACTTCCTCACACCTCTATTTATAGACCTACCAAGCACAAAACTGTGAGAATAAAATCATGGTTCGGCTATTGGCTTTGGACAATATTGTGGGCATAAAAGTATTGAATTTAACCATGGGTTTTGGGAAATATTGTGGGAATGAAACCACAGCTTTCGGCCGTTGGTTTCGGACAATCTTGTGGGAATGAAACCATGGTTTTCAGCCATTGGTTCTGGATGAGTAATCCTATGGAGAGGGCTTACCATTAAAATGTAGGCTTTTCCTATATCGTTGGGTAATATCGCGTGCAACTGTTATCTAATTCAACTACCATTTTCCAGACCCATTCATACCAATAATTATGAATATTGATAATTTATGCAGGTGGGTAAAACTAATTTAAACGAGTAAAAATCACACAAAAATAATGAAACCTGTATAGTTTCACATAAATCGAATAAAATAATGCAACTAGAAATTCGGGTTGTTACACTTAATACTTTCATATATATGTTAAAAAGTTTCAATTAAATTATACATTTGTACTGTAAATAGTATTCATTTAAAGATACACATTGGTTAATGTAAAAAAAAATTGTTTAGGTTGCAAAATGTGAAAAAAAGAAGAGATAATTGAGATTGGTTAATGTGAAAAAAAAAAGAAATAATCAAGTTGGTTAATTTTGCTTATTTAAAAGAAGTTTAGTTGCAATCTGTATAATATCATAGTTTAGGATGCAAAGTGTAATTATTTATAGAAAAATAACATTAATATATGTAAAATATATAAAAATAATAAAAAAATGAAGAGTCATTATCATATATAAAGTTATATATATGAGCAAAAGTCATAGTTTGATTTATCAACAAAAAATATTATTATAACCAATAAACATTGACAAATTTAATAATTTAATACGCTGATTATAAATCAAATATTAGCTATCGTTTTTCATTCGATAAAGTATGTGTTCAATTATATATACATTGATTTTTCTCTCAATGTAATAAATGAAGAAAACTTGTGTCAATTCATGCCAGATAATACAAATTGATTAGTTGTTGTTTTAATGAAATAATTAAGTAAAATCAATGAACAAATAATATGATATTTTAAATAAAATATCTTATTATTATATATCACATATGGTTGTCAAATCAAACATCGTCAAAAAATAATTAAATTGATATAGTATACTATCTCTGTGTTTTTAGATGTTCTTTTAGACTTGGATAAAAAAAATTAAGGAGTAAGGGGAGTGAACAAATAAGCCCCTCTCTAGATTTTCCCCTCTCCCCTTAAATCCCTTAATTTTCTTCATATTCCTTTGCTATTGTTATCTAATTATATGGTAGGTTACATAAAGTTTTAGAGATAATAAAAGGAGTAGTATAGGAAAAATTGTGGAAAAGACTTAAAAGAACATTAATTATAAACAAAACACAAAAGTTAAAAGAACATCTAAAAAAAACGGAGGATGCATAATAAATAGATTAGAAAAAATAAGATATTTACAACTTTAGAAAGTAAAATAAATTTTGATTCTTACCAAATGTGAGAACTTACCAATCACAGTCTAAAATTTTAGGCTGAAAAGTGTTACTTACAGAATTGTACATACTGTGGCCTGTATACATAAAATATATAGATTTTTTTATCTATAATACTTTTTTCTTTATGTCTTTACTTTTATTTTTTATTTTTATCTAAATAAACTTTCAAGTTCTAATTATATATATACACACACACGCATATATATATATATATATATATATGTATGTATTTAATTTTCTCTTTCTAAGGTTAGATTTTCATTTGCAACTTTTAACATTTTCATTTGGTAATTTCAAATATACTAAATATTTTTTTAGAGATTCCTGGTTAAGACATGCCTTGCAATCTCATAGATTCGAGCATGCATTTTCCCAGTTTTGTTCCAACAAAAGATTCAAATAGATTCTATTTTCGCTGAAAGTTGGCCCCCGCTAGAATCTTATTTCAGGATATCCTTTTGAACTACTCATAGTTCAGTTGGATGCAGATCTTCATTTGAAAATTTCATAGAAATATCTCCAAAATACTAGGTTTTTGTGATTCTAATTCAGTAACAAACGTATCAACTGTTCACATTTGAACATATAACCTTTGGATTGACAGAGTATCTCTTAAGGATACATTTCCTCTCTTGAGGATTTTAGCTTTCCAAACTTAATTGGAAAATGTCACCCGCCTGAGCAATTGATCCCTAGGATCCCCATTAACCCCTAGAACCTTCATTTGTTCAGGTCTGACTATCTATAAGTCCAAAAATTTACGAGATATTCGAGTTACTGATTCAATGAATACCTTGATTCAAGGTATGAGTTGAGTTGCAATCAATGTTCTTTTCCAATGAAATAAAATTTGACTTGGATCCTGATGGACCTTAATATTTATCTAGAAACATCTCTTTCCCCCATCTTCACCACACAATTTTGTCAAAAACTGTGTATGAAGAACGTGTGATTTCTTGATAACATCTCCGTTACATTGATCATAAGATGATCATGAGGCTTTTCACACCTGTATTAGTCTAAGAGCACTTATGCCTTATTCATTCGATCATTGTCTTATACACCCTAGTGTCTAGACTTTCAGCTAATCAAATGATGATCAATTCGTGTGAGTAGTCCTCATATGTATCGGAAGATTAGGCTCCATGATCAACCATTACATCGTTGAATCACAAAACACCACAGTAGATTAATAGCAAAAGAAACATTATCCTAATTGTAATAATTAAAAAAAAAAAAAAAACATTTTAAGTGTTGATGATGAAGCGAAAAAATCCCCCCTGGGATTATCAATTCTGGAAAAATTACTCCTCGAGTGCATTTTCCCTTAAGTTATGCTTAAAATAAACTAGTCCAGTTCTGCACCTTTCCACTAATCAGTCCACTTTAAAAAATATACGCATATGTTTACTTCATCTAACAACACGAAATATTCTTGTCATGTCCATCTACAATGTTGTCTTAATGTTTATCAACCAATCAATCTCTCATTATCTCAAGTTGAGTCCAGATCTTTAGAAGAACTCCAACTGAAACCAAAATTTGTCCTATTTCAAGATTCTTGAGGATAACAGACATAAAAACTTTAGATCATCATGCAATTTCGAATTGCAAGCTTAATTATTAACTTCAACATGCTGCAAATCCAATTTGCAGTGATAAATGCCTAAGTTATCAATTATGACATAAATTCTTGTGTTCATCCTCATAATCCTATTGAAATAGAAAAAAAAAAAAATGCCTGAAATTTCTAGCTCTGACATTCAATGCCTTAAATCCTTTTACCCGAAGTAAAGGAATTAATTGACAAGTCTGACACTGTCTAGCATTTGCAATCATTCAAGTCAAGTATGCACCATCAAGCGCTTCTCAAAAAGTGTTTAGGTATCTAGTACTACACTTAATGAATAATTCCATACGCCTAACCATCATTGTCAAATCATACGGCAAGTGTGTCAAAAACTAAGAAATATGCTTTGGATTAGCACGATTAAATGCCTTTCCAATTGGATTCAGTATATGTGTTGAGTCAAACACACTACACTGCATTTGCTCAAAATTTTGTGTTTCCCAAAATGACCCATTTGTCTTCACTGGGAGACGTTCTTCTAAAACTCACTATCAGAATCTTCCGCCTTTACCATGTTCCTCTTATGTTTAGAATCCAATTCTTAACTAGGAACTTGTAACTAACTAATCAGCAGCCTTTAGCCACTTATACTATTATGAGCGGCATCCCAAAAATCTGAGCCACCCCCATGGGCATAATCGGTTTTTAAATACCCCCGCTCAACGAAAAGATACTAGAATATAACTTGAGTCTTAATCTATTGTTCACAGAGAAGACTTGGAGTAACAACTTCTGTCTGGTGGCAATAGAGATACCAAACTTTTACTCTGATATATCCTGATATCTTGAGTTAAAGTATTATTCTCATTAAATGAGAATTATTACCAAGCCCAGAGTCTGTTTATCATCCAAGGTTTCGTTAATATAGGAATCACCTTCAATTCCATACTACCAGAACCGTTTATGGTTTCTTCTATGTTCCAACACTAACACCCTCCTAAGGTTCATATGATTCGCTTGAAATCATTCAAGACTATCTCTAAGTCTAGTATATATCTAATTGTTATGGTCTCCTAGTCATAATCTACTTATTACTGTCAAGCAATTATAGGACCCAGAGTCTCAAGGTTAACTAAGACGCAACTAACTAAGTGTGTTCTACACCATGGTCTAGGTGTAAGAGAGGTGAATGCACACACATGCTTACTAAAACTAAATGTACATAAGATTTTGTTCTTAGAATTAACATTGTGATAACTTAATGGAATATATGACCTTGAAAGTTCACTATGTTCCCAATCATCACCCATTTCCAACCGTCGTATTACCACAACTCAATCCTAAAGGAAAATAAAATCTACAACTGTATAGACAACAAGTTGATCACACATAACGTGGAGTTCAACACACAGTTGAATATCAAGGATCACAAAATATGCACCATATGATTGGGAATTAAGTTTGAAAGCAAGTTAATGCTCTTAAATATATCCCATTTATGACAAACGACTTTCCTATTATATGCTTACGAAGAATCTATAATACGCTCGTATCAGTATCATGATAAAGTCCATCTTCATTCATCGACAGATGTAACATCTATCTGAATGTTGACTTAGCCCTGTGATCACTTTTGATCTAAGCCTAACACTTAGTCAGCTTAGAGGCAAGTCAACCGACTCGAAATACCGAACGACAAGGCTAGCGTTAGATTAGACATATCCAATCAATAGTCGTTGTAAACTTATTCAGAACACTTATTAAGGAACATGAGCAATAATCCTATGTGATTCATTGCTCGTCAGTTCTAGTTGAATGTACTAACAAGTTTAAGGTCAGGGACACACTTCAACGATTTCTCCCAAAAAATATTGTATCATTCTCACACTCCAACCCAGTTTCTAGATTTTTATTAAACTCTTATATGGATTTAAATTTCCAAAATTTGAAATTCATGGAGAATAATTGAAATAACTAAAAATAGGGTGTGAGAAATTCCATGAACATGGCCCCTGACGCATGTTCATAACCAGTACACGCTCCGTCACGCATCACCATGCTTCCATTTCATCCATCACAAGTTCACATGCACGCATACGCACTCGTACACGCACACATACGTATACATAAGCACAAAACATGTGCCTCATGTGCTCGTATATGTCAAAACATGAACATACGCACAAATACACTGCCCAGAGGAGCACCACGCGTTGCACACGCGTCTCAGGCGCTTCGCACGTGCCGAATGTATGCATCATGCGCCGCCACGTGCCCTGGGTGCGTTCCACGCACGGCCATGCACCATAGACGTGCCTCACACCCCGGCATGCGCTGCCACACGATACAATAGGGTGCCGGTGGTAGTCGGCGACGAAGCCACGGCGGTCCGGCGATCGTTCGACAGCGGCAACACAGTGGTCTGGTAATCGGTTCACGATGGAGAACTGCCCTTGCACCGACTGCAGTTCTGGCGGTGAACCGGTTGTTGAGTTGGCTCGATCCGATCGGCTGACGTGGCACCTATGCCACGTGTCAGTCTGTCATTGGTTTTCTCAGTGACGTGTCGCCACGTGTCTTGAAACGTGGTAGCTGATGCGGCTATTGCTTGCACATGTTGCACAATGTCATTCGTCCACGTGTGCTAATGTGGTTCTGACATGGCGGTTGACGTTGACGCTGAATGTACGATGATGTGGCACATGTTGCACGATTTCATTCGTCCACCTGTGTTGACTAGGTACTGGGATCACCCCTTTGACCAACCGATGCTCATTCTCACTGACCGAAGAGTATCCTACACATGCCATCTTCCCGGCGTTTCCGGCCGACGATGCTCCGGCTACCCTCTCAATCTCAACCATTCTGAGCTCAACAGTGCAATTGATTTCTCAATTCGACAATCCTAACTACGTGTTTGGATCAGAAAACATGTTCTTGGAGAGTGAAGAACCTTGTTCTTCATGTTCTTCGTCAAGAACATTTCAAGAACACATTTGATCTGATTTTAATTTTCTAAGCACGTTATCTAATGCTATACAGGTCCGATTAACACAAATTATATATCAAATCCAAGCTCATTTTATAAGCTATGCATACATACCATAAACATATGTCGAATCGAACAATAACATGCTCAAATCGAATTTTTAAGAAACAAGAACATCTTCAAGTTTCCGGAAAATTTCAGAATTACTTGATTTTTGTCCAAACTTTAAAAGTCCATATCTTATTCGTTACTCAATGAAATAATGCGTATAATAAGTCTATGGAAAACTCATTCAACATAGATCATGAACATATCAATTACACGCAAACATCAAAACATTAATTGGATGAAAATCGTACCCGAACAGATTGAAAAAAAATCATTTTTGCAATAAATTTTTAGATTCATAGATCCAACTTCAAAAATTCATATAAAATTCGTTTCTTAACAGAATTAAGTGATTCAAGTTAGAGAAAGTGGCTATTAACGAGTACTAAAACATTAAATCAATAGTATGCTAAATCTTGGAAATAAAATTGATGAAAATTAACATATCGTAACAGTACATTTTTCAATCATAATCAATTGATACAAAAAATCATCGAGAGCTGAATTCTAACCTTTTGGCTCTGATACCAATGTTGGATTTGAGGTCAGGGTACCTTGATTGCAGTGGATTTCAACCTTAAATCGTATACAGGTCGAACCATGGCCACACCACGATGATCCGTACTCTCGGTCGAGGCGAAAAGCACATTCGAAAATCCACCACGATCCAAAATCCATTAGCCATCTCCGGCGACTTTAGAAAAGCACTTTTGGTTTTGCGAGAAATTACTTTTGATTTCTCTCTAATCAGTTTCTCACGTAAGTGAGAAACTGTTCTCACATCTCTCCCATTAAGTGTACCGTGTACACTTGATGGTGTTTATAAGGAAAAGAAGTGGGTTTCTTATTATAGGACATGAACCTCCCATAATAACCCACTTCCAGTAGTTGGGCCAGCCCACTTGGTCGGTCTTAGACCGGGCCCATGGCCCAGGTTTAACCAACAAAAAGATTACTTCTCCATAATGGGAGATAAAATAACTTTTCATGAAATTGGCCATGCGTGCATGGTATTCAATAATGATTTTGCATCCAAATACCAATCCAATAGAAAAATCTATAAGGGTCCATTTGTATGGAGGGATTTGAGGGGTGGATTTGGAAATCCATCATCAAATTCACCCAAATTATTTGGCAAAAAAATAAAATTAAATCAAGGTATTTTAAATCCCTTTTAAATTTTTAGTTCATTTAGGATGGATTTCAAATCCATCCAACAACCTAGTCATTTATAAATTCATTATGGCTCTCATACATGTATAGCCACATTATCACACACATTTCACACACTATACACAATACATTACACATACCATACACACACATTCATACACATACTACACATACTTCACACGCATTTCATACACTACACAAACTTCACACGCACACACTACACACACAACACTACTACACGCGCGCACGCACACACACACACACACTATACACACATACTACACACACATCACACACACTACACGCACTTTCATTATCATCGTCCTTTAGAAAATGTTAAAAAATAAAAGTTTAAACAATTCAAATTCACTCATTTGAATTTAAACATCCAAATAAGGAGTTTGAAATGGATTTGAAATGAGTGGATTTCCAAATACAAAGAATTGAAAATCAAATCCTTTGCTTTCCAAATCCTTCCATCAAACACAACCTAAATGGAAACTTCATCATTAGTGAATGGCAACGATTATTCGCAGCCCACAAAATTTCTTAACGCAACTCATTTCTCAATGTAGCCCATCTATATTTTTAAAATGAATAGAAGTTGTTGATACAACTAGAGGTGGCAAAATCTACACACACATCATACACACTACACACACTACAACGCACTTTCATCTGGTGCAGATTATTGCTTTGAGGGAGTCTTTTTCATCTGGTTTAGATTCTTGGTTATTAGCCACCGATTGAGGAGTGGTCCTTTTCTTCCTGATGGCTTACTTGGAGAGAACGATTTAAAGATCATTTTGCACATATTAGTTATTTCTTCATTATTATTTTAGATCCTCCATTGGTGAAACTTCGAAGAATCATTTATGGAGTTTTGGAAAAGAGATAGATCTCTGGTTAAAGATGAAAAGGAAGAATAAAAAAAGTACTTTTTATTAACAAATTTTATGTATTTATGGTTTAAAATTATTTATATTTTGTTATTAGTAAGGAAAATCTAGTCATTTTATGATAATATTTTAATTTATTAAATTAGTGGGTTGTGTTAAGAAATTTTGTGGACTGCGAATAGCTGCAACCTTATGGAATTGCTCAAATGAAATATATATATATATATATATATATATACATACATATATATATATATATATATATATATATATATATATATATATATATATATATTCTTTATATGATTTGGTAATAAAACAAAATCTAATGCATATTTTCAGAAAGTACCATGGTGGTAATTCGATTTCAATCATGTAATTAAATTTTTTTGTTCAACAATCTGAAACTCTATGACTTTGGTTTATGCAATTATGAATTTTGAATAATTTATATATATATAATTAGCCAAAAATGGATTCGAATATATGCATGTTTTTTTATATTTGCAATGTTCTTTTATCTTTGTAGAATTGTTGTAGTCTAGGTGGTCAGGATACTCGGCTCTCACCCGAGAGACCTGGGTTCAAGTCCTGGCAACGGAAATCCTTATTTATATTACTTTTTCATCTCATAACATTATGGGGCTGGAACTTGAGCTAAGCCTTATTGTTAATCGTTGATGAATGAGCTAATCTAATTATTTTCTATATAGTAAACTGACTCGAGTAAGTGGGCTTCATTTTTAAATAATTTTCAGCTAAAAATATTTTTCTTTTTCTTTTTATATTTTTTTCTCCTAATTTAAGAACTCAAATTGTTTTCTATATATTAAACTGACTCGAGTAAGTGGGCTTCATTTTTAAATAATTTTCAGCTGAAAACCTTTTTCTTTTTCTTTTTCTATTTTTTTCTCCTAATTTAAGAATAAAGAAAAGACTCTCTCATTTCTTCCCAAGGTGACTCGAACCCAAGACCAATTGAAAACCTTTTCAGAATGCACTAGCTATTATACCTGCCACTGGGCCTAAAGTTTACGACAAAACAGATTTTTATTAAATCAATATACAAATATATATATATATATATATATATATATAATTGGATCTGGGAAATGGGTCTAGAACTACATGTTTCTTGACTTAATATACAAATTAAAACGGAATGATTTTTATATCTCTCTATTTCCTTGAATACGACATACCCCTAGGTTCTCTTTCATGGTCGGCGGTTGTTGTTGCAGGCAAACCATTTCTATTTTTTGCTTTTATTTTCTTGTTATATCTTTCGTGTTCATCTTTTTTCCATTTTACTTTCCAGTTCGTAGGTTTTTTGTTTCTATTATTTTTGGGAGAACTGGTATTTGGGGCCTATTGCAGAATCACTTCGTGTGTTTCATTGTCAGGATTTCGGCGATTCCATCATCTTCTCCGTTCTGCTCAGATCAATATCAACAGGAATCGGATAGTAGATCTGAAGTGGTTTTGAAGATCGCGATTGGCACGTCTTCTTCTTCTTCTTCGAGGCCTTGTTTCTTCAGCGTTTCAAGTCGGGTGCCAGTCTGCAAACCTTTAGCGATGATTCTTGTTTGTCAAATCAGTGAAACTGCCATTGAAGGTGCATTCAAGGTTCTTTCATTTTCCTTTCTAGGGGATCTAAAAGTTCCTCGCCGCCAGCCAGTCCTCTATGCGATGCTCTTCCCTCGGTGGCGCCATCCTGGTGGTACTCGGTGGCGGGCGCCGCAAGCTTTCGCGACCCTAGCGGCACCGATTTAGGGTTTCCCGAACTTTGTTTTCTTTTCTTTATTTATAATACTACCTATTTAGATACAAATTAAAACATTTACATACTAATGTCACTTTCATATTTTTTGGCAAAAACTTGTGCTCTTGCTTTTAGTTGGCACTTGGCTCTGCAAAACCGTGCCCAAGCCGTCTGCCTAGCCTGCAAGCAACCTTGCTGAATTATTTTTTTTCCTTTTTTTTTTTTGTTCTTTTACTTAATATAAATACCATTGCAAATTGATAACAAATCGTGGCGCCGTCCTTGCAGTAGCGCGTCATTTAGAAACCAAAAAGTCGCATGGTTGAAGCCCACAAAAGGTGCGGCCACTATTCTTAAACGTTTTTATATGTGATATAAATATAAACAAAAGGTGGTGATGTGCTAGTTGTTAGTCCTCTCATCTCATACTCTAAGGTTGTGAGTTTAAATCTCACGATCATTAGATTTAAGTGATTTTTTATTTATTTATTCATATACATAAGAGCACGTTTTTAAGAACAAAAGGTGTTGTTGGTCTGGCGGTAGAGCTTTGTTTGGGCAATTTAATAGTTGTAGGTTCGGATCTTATATCACATAATTTTTGAAAGACTTTATAATTATATTTATTTGTTTCAATTTTTTTAAACATATTTTATTAATACTTCAATTAGTTATTAGTTACTATTAATTAAAATAAATATTAATTATTTTCCAGTTTCATTTTTTCAATACTTTAATTAATTATTAGTTACTATTAACTAGTAATTAACGATTAATTAGTTCCATAATAAAAAATAAATTAATAATTAATTACAACCTTTATTGCTTGCTAAATAACGTAAAATGGACTATCTTTTGGTGAATTATCAAAGCAACACGACCATTTAAATTTAACATATAAATACACAATCTTTCAAAAAAATTCAATTTAATACATGAGGATTAATTTCAAGCTTCAATTGTTGATGCAGAGCCCGAAATTAAAATTTTAGGTCATAACTTTTATGGCCTATTTTTAATGGAAGACAAGTATGTTAACTTCTAGTTTTTGTTTCTTTCTTTAATTTTTTTTAAAGATAAATTGCAACTGCAAATAAAAATGAACCAAATTTATGATTGTATACTCGATAACACGAGCTCTTGGACACAATTCTCACCAAAGCAGCAGTGACATGCATCGTTCACTTGGCATAGGAGGAAAATCGACTTAGTTTTTCTCACAACCACAATTTATATTCATTCGGATTCACAATTGGAGCGCTCCCCGACCAGTTTAACCCTCTGACGAATAGAGGACAGGGATGCTACAGACGCACCATCTGTGACGGAAGCTGCCGACATTTCTAATCCTGGAAATGAGGACGAGACGAAGAAGAACATAAAGAAGAGAGAATATGAGGGTATCCGCAGCACAAAGAAATTCATTTTAGGAGAAGATGAGTTTACCTTTGAGAATTAGGACTTGTACCCGATCTCTGTTGTTAATCTATAATATGTAACATCATTCCACCGGATTATAGGTTAATAATGATGAAAACTTCTAATTCCACGTCAAGAACGTTATGGCCCAAAGTTCCTATTCGGGCTCCATGTTAGCCATTGGCCCTCGAATTAGTCCGTGTATTAAATAAAAAAAAAAAAAAAGTAAAAGGTGATGTATTTTATGTTAATTTTAAAACGTCATGTTGTATTTGATAACTGACCAAAAGGTCGTGTATTTTTACATTAATAAGCCTTTTTTTTATTATTGAGTTTTTTTTTTTTTTTTTAAATTTCTTCATTTTTTGTTATATTTATTTTTTCAAAATTAATTAATTCAATAAAAAATAATTAATTATAGTTTGAAAATTTTTATTATTGAATTTTTAATTCATTTTTAATCGATTATATTTTATCGATTATATTTATTATATTTATTTATTTCATTTTTTTGTTGTTGTTGTTGCGGATGTGATATAGTATAATTTGTTTAAATAAAAGTATAACTTGTTTACCTTAAAAGTATAATTTTATAATTCTTTGATTTTTTTCTCTTCCTTTTTATTATGGCGTATTCGATAGTATAACTTGTGTTACCAAATAGTATAATTTGATTATCAAAAAAATATAATTTGTAACAATTTATTTTTTGTTTTTTTCTTTTTATTATGGCAGATTCGATATGGTATAAGTTTTTTTCTTCTTGTTGTGGGCCTTGTGGTGGATCCAATATATATATATATATATATATACAATATGGAGGGTATTAATGTCATTTTAGCTTTCCCTCCAAAATTTTTACACCATACAATTGGTAACTTTTTTTCATTTTTGGTAAGTTCATAACTTTCTTTTATTATTTTTTTTTAAATAAAAATAACTTTGTCATTTTTAATCCTATGCATAACATACCAAATAATTCATATTTTTACGATCTTTGATTTGACATTCATATCATGTATATTATAATGAGAATTTTTATTTGAATAAACAGATTATTGTTGGTTAATTATATGCTAAAATTGATGTTAATTGTGAATTGGACTATAATATCTTGGTTTGAGTTGCAACTAAAGCTGCTAAAATAATTTCTTTTATAAAAAATATGAGTGTTTTGTTATAAAAATACAACTAATCAATTTATTTTAATTGAAGTGAATTTTCAAATATTTTTGTTATTTAAGTTATGGAGGGAGAAACCCCATTGTTTAAATAATGAAAGCACTTTTTTATTAAATCAAAGGCAAAAAAATCAATATCTATTTTATAATCAACTTATTAAATCATAAAATTTGCTAATATATTTTTTATCACGAAAGTGCAAAAGCTCTTAGCATATGTATAACTATATACTAAAATTGTTATTGAAATTATTTTTAATTACATTTTTATATTTTTAATAATGTGTATTTTGTTAAAATGTCTCTTTTAAGGAAATTTGTTCTTTGCAGCCAAAATTATGACATTTGTTACAGTTTGCAATCTTTTTTATATTTTTGCTTTTACCAAAACTTCAATTATATGTTTTTACACTTTGTAAGCTAAATAATACTTTGGCGCACTAATCAACAACAAATGTATTTTTTACTCTTAACAATTTAAATTACTTTGCTCGCATTAATCAATTTTTATCTTCAAGAAATAACTATATATAAGAAAAATATAACATTTATATACATAATTTACAATATCAAATAAAATAAGAAAATATTTAAATATTTTGAAGAACTCATAGAATTTAATTTGTTATTCAAATAATTAAATAAATTTGAATTTATATTTTTAAAATAAGAATTTATTAAATAGAAAGAGTTGGACTCTGTATCATCCTTGGATGGATGAATGGATGAAAGCAAAGGAATAATTGTCTAATTGGTGTAGTTGAGACCAGGTCCAGGAACTGGTTGATATTCTGTTGGACACAGAGAGATTGTGAACTATCGGTTCTTAAAAGGCTATTAAAACTGCCAGGGGTATGATATTCAAATTGGTTGGAAAGTTACACTTTGAGTGTAAGGCTTGTCCATAGGGAAATTTCCTACCAATGTTGAGTTATACTATGATTCGTCCTTAGTTAGCCAACTTAGAATTTGATTTGCAATTCTTGAGGTGGTTGAGTGACTATATTTCTCAGCTGAGAACTTGGCCGATAAACAAATCGGTTTACCAAGGAGGTTTGTGGTTAAATTCCAAGAAATCAAGTTCATGGCCTGATACAGTACTCAAGTCAATGGTATATGAGATTTTACGAAAGTATTAGTTTCATGTAACACCACAAGGAAACTTGCAATCTAAATTTTGCCAGTGTGCAAAGATATTGAGTATTATGATCATTGATAAATGGGCTGTCTTACGATTTGGAGTTGAAGGATATGGATAGGGTTACTTATAGGATAAGTGAAAGTTCCAAGGGATCATTTAGATGACTGTTTGTGATTGTATGAGCATCACTTGTAAAATTCTTAAAGTGATTCCATAGACGCCCATGTATCCACTAATACTCTTATTGGCTAAAGACGAATTTTTGAAGCCACTTAATGTGTCCAATAACTTCTAAAGAGAAGTTTACAAATCCATCGTACAATATTCTAGTATTGCTAAGAGCTACAAATAACTTTTAGATGTGTGTGTCTTAGTGTAGGTTTTGTCATGGATCTAGTTATTGAGCATTAATAAAATCCTAGTAAAAGTGTAGAAGTACACTTGAAAGGGTTCTTGTGATATCTAGAACACATTGTATCATTCCCCTAAGTGGAGGAACTATGATATAGTTGGAATAATACATAGTTGATACCTAGTACAGTGATACAGATCAGATACTGTATCTAAGTAGTTACTCTTGCAAAGTGGCAAGATCATCTCGGGAAGATGAGAGTATTGGGTAAATGTATAAATTCTACAATTAAAGCAAAGCTAGGAGCTTCTGCCTATACAATTTGAATTTCTTTTGATTGAGTAATTTTGGAGTGATAAGCAGTTCAGTGGGGGCACTGACAACCCACAACCCATAAATGGGCATAACTTACAAGAGACTCCAAACACTAACCAAGCACATCACAACTTGACTTTGTCTGGGATATTGTCACATAATGTGAGGTGATTATGATACTTATTTACACTTATGAATTGACAGTATATTCAAAAGTATGTCAGACAAGTTGAGAATTGATTGGCTCTCTCACACGAGCAATCACCTCCAATGTCGAATGACATGGGAGATGAGACCAATAAAGAATTCATTCAGTTAATTCTATGAGTGTAGCCTTAGTACACTAAGATGAGATCGATGTTTGGTAACATGTGATCGAATTGGATATTTGATTATCCAAATACAACTTGTCATACAGCCAAATGTGAGTTTTCTCGAGTTAGACGTTAACTTGAGGATATCTAAGGAGAAAACTCAGGTTAACTGCTGAAAAACATCTAGACCAAGATCTGTACAATGTGTTCAATAAATGACATACACTTCCTTTAGGAAAATGACACATTGCAACGTGCGTTTCATACTGCGTGTGCTTGTGACCCAAATGCAATGAGCCCGTATTCTCTCATTTTGTGAGATCCAGAGTTTGGATTACCTCATAGTATTTCCTTAAGACTTTTTCATGTGTCTTTAGTCTTCTTCTTAGTGTTTCTACTTTAGCATGCTCCAAATAACCACGAAATATTCGGCTATGCAGAATATGTCTAAGAAAGCAGCTAGATGAAGGACTAGGAGGTATAAGGAAAGGAAGGCCGTTACTGCCATCACAATTTAAAGATTCACTGGCGCCAATTATGTTCAAAGAATGTAATAGTGAATGCAAAACGGAGTGATGAATCTGGTGTGCTCTTTCATAAATGAAGGGACAAAGAGAGGTACTGATTCTTGGCATTGGGTAACGAGTCTGGGATGTAGCGAGTTCGATGTCCTCAAATTCTTGATGTCGAGCTGTTGTACACCTTAACCAGTATATAACTATATGCTCTTGAGATACTTATGCATGGGTCACACAATCTATTAGCTAGCATGATCTCGATGAGTTGGAAAGATCATGAAGGGGTAGGTCTCATCCCTCATGGGCGAGTGGGAGATGTTGGTTTGACCAGGGCCATGACCCCGGTCCACTTGGGCCATTGGGGCTGGTCCAAGACCGCCTAAGTGGGTTGGCCCAATTACTTGAAGTGGGTTATTATGGGAGGCCCATCTCCCATAAAAAGAGGCCCACTTCTCCCCCTTATAAACACCATCAAGGGTACCGGGTACACTTAATGAGAGAGATGTGAGAACATTTTATCACTTACGTGTGAAACAGATTAGAGAGAAATCAAAAGTGATTTCTCCCAAACTTAAAAGTGCTTTTCCAAAGCTGCCATAGATGGCTAATGGATTATGGATCGTGGTGGAATTGTGAATGTGATTTTCACCCCGATCGAGAGTACGGATCATCAAGGTGTGGTCGTGGTTCGACCCGTATACGATCCTGGGTTCAAATTCACTGCAATCAAGATACCCCGACATCAAATCCAACACTTTTCAAGGAGATGTATAAAATTTCATTCATAGTATTAGAAATAATTAAGAGAGTATAAAAAATAATTAAATGTGTTTTCTGTTAGTTCATTTTAGTTAAGATATTCATTTGTAATTATAAGCTGTTTATTTGTAATTATCTTGTAAAATCTCTTATACATGACATGTATGAATACACGCACAATCCATACAATTGTGTGAGGAGATATCTTACTTTACATGGTATCATAAGGGTTTCTTGTTTAACACATATTTTTTTTCAATCCTATGGCTTTCCCAACTTCCAATGATGGCACATTCTCTGCCGATCCTTCCCCCCTCCATTTTTCTACTCTCATTAATATGATGATGATAAAATTATTGTTGTCTAACTACTTGTTGTGGAAGAGCCAACTCATGCCGATTCTTGAATCTAAAAAGCTGCTTCAATACGTCGACGGTTCGTGCACTTCCCCACTGCCATATGTGATCAACATCTTCCATGCATATACTTCTCAACTCCTCTCTCATCGACAAGCCATGGCGGTTTCTATGGGATGTACCTCATCTCGTGAGGTTTGGATGGCCTTGGAGTCTACCTTCAGTCATTTCTCGAAAACTAGGGAGCATAGTCTCCTTGCTGATCTCGAGAACTTGACCAAGGGATCAAAATTGGTTCAAGAATTTGGCCAACATCTCAAAACACTTTGTGACTAGTTGTATTTGACTAGAAAATCGTAGCTGGATCCTCCAAATCTTAGTGGTTTCTTTGCCGGTTTGGGTACATAATTCTCGTCCTTCTCCACCACACAAATGGCTCTCGCCCCTATACCTCAATTTCCCAATCTCGCCCATCGTGCAGAGGCCCATGATGAGATCGTTAGTTTGTTGCGCATTAGTGTAACATCCAACCAATGCATTCATTTGTTGCACCTGGTCATTTTTTTAGTCAAGGTGTAAATTCTCAAGGGAATCGTGGTGGTTATTCCCATAGACGTGAAAATACGGGTAGTTCTTTCCAGGGTCGCAGTAACTCAGGTGGGAATTTTGGTAATTCTTCACAGGGGCGTTGTAAACATCCTTATGTTCCTACATGTCAAATCTGTGAAGGAGAAGGGCACAAGGCCGATCGTTGTCCTCAATTTGTTCCGATACTTCGACATAATAAGGTAAATTTGGTTGAAGCCTTTAACGCTTCATGTTCTCTTTTGGATCCTAAAGTATTAGACTAGTATTTGGATAATGGAGCATCCGCTCACATGACGCCTAGCTCGAACAACATCAATATGGCACACTCCTACAATGGTAATGACCATGTCATTGTTGCTAATGGCAGCTATTGGTTGTCATTCCCATACTCCTTATATTAAATTAAATGATGGTCTTGTGGTTCTGAATCTTAATTAAAATTTACTGTCAATCAACCGGCTAACTCATGACTATCCCATTGATATGGTTTTCTTTGAAAATTTATTTGTTGTTTAGAATTGGACGGACGAAACAATACTAGCCCCAGGGTAGTGTAATGGTGGACTTTATCTTTTACACCGTGTTGATTCTGCACTTTTGGCAGATTTCACTAACCAAAACCATAAAGGTCGTTTAAGTTATGACATGAACGTTTGGGGCATATTAGCCACTGTATTATTTCAGTTTTGAAGAAACATGGAAATTTATCGGTTTCATCTCTTTTACTTGTTCTTACGTTGTGCGGCTCTTGTTAATCAGCAAAAACTCACAAATTATTGTTTGCTTTAGATGTAAAGTGATCTCTTAATCCATTGAGGGGTGTTTGCATACAAAGGTGACTGTGGAAAAGTGATTTAAATTGATTTTCGTGGTAAAATCAAAATTTTGGTAGTGTTTGGAAAAAAAATGATTCTACACAAATTATCAGTGCTTTTATATGTGGGGGTGTTTGCAAAACAAGAAGCACTTCTCAACAAGTAATTACATTAATACCTTCTAATAATTTACCTTATAATTAGTTGTATGAATTTACTCCACTTATTTCACTGATTAAAAAGCGAAAAATTGCTCTACTCATTCACCAAAGGAAAAGAAATGGCGCGGAAAAGAACAAGGGTTTTCATCCTTAAAGTGCAGATATCCCTTCCAAGCCTCCAACTCACGTAAATCGTTAAGAGGGAAAAATTATAAATATACGAAGTAAAGACTCTAGTTCATGTCAAGTGTAATCTTTATGGATCTTCCCTTATAGGAAGCTACCGTGGAGATTCATACAAATAATAAAAAGCAATTAATAGAAGCAAAGAGATAAATGACCAATTTTGTCGCGAGGAAGATGAAGCGAGAAAAGGAATGAGCGCTATTTTTCCTTTGATGATTTCTGGGCAGACTTTCTTCAATGGGGGATGAGGGAGAATTAACGAAGGTAGGTGGTGGGTTATTGGGAGGGTTTTTTCTTTTCCTTTATTTAGATGTGTAAAAGGATAAATAAAATAATAAAAAAGTTCAACTTATTTACAAAATGTCCAAATCTGTCATAAAAGCTGCAGGTCCCCTGGTTTTTAAAATTTGCTTAAAAGTGCTTTACATAATTGATTTTTTGTCCTTAAAGTGGTTTGCAAACACCACTAATAGTAAAAAGTGATTTTAAAAATTGATTTGGGGAGTCTAGATGGGTCTGCAAACACCCCCTAAATTTGGTTCATTGTGACATATGGGGCTCTGAAATAGTCCATCTATTGAAGGATACTGATATCATATTATTTTCATTGAAGATTTTTCTTGGTTTGCTTGGTTATATCCCATGAAACTAAAATCTGATTACTATGATGTTTTTATACATTTCAATAGTTTGTGGAATATCAACTTACATGCAAAATTACGATATTCTACACAGATGGTGGTGCAGAATTTTCTAGCACCATATTTCAATCCCATCTAATGTCCCATGGATTAATTCATCATCAGTTGTGGTGTCCTTATACGCCATCTCAAATTGGAAGAGCAGAAAGAAAACATCACCATATTATCGAGACAAGTCTAACAATTATTTTTCACTCCAAAGTACCAATGCAATATTGGGTTTCGACATTTGCATCAACAGTTTTCACTTTTCACCATCAATTGCTTACCCATGGCTCTGTTAAAAACATTATCCCCTTATGAATACTTTTATTTGGTCTTGCCCCTAACTATCATAATTTTCATCGATATGGTTGTAGTGGTTATCCGTCTCTCGGGGATCATGTTTATTGGCTATAGTTCAAGTCACAAAGGTTTCCTTTGCTTAGACGAGTGAAGCTCTCGAATCTTTATAACTCTCATGCAAATTTTGATGAGCCATATTTTTCGTGCCACAACGACTCAAAGGCCACATCTCTTGAAACTTTGGATGTGATTTTTCTGGAGCCTGCTTTACCATCTCTTGGCTTAGCAGTTTCTCACTCAAAATCGGCTCAACATCACAACACTTCTACTGGCCCATGCCCTCTCTGACAGACCGATCCACCATCTACAATTCTTGGTCTACATGCCTTAACACTAGTTCACAACTCGTCTTCAGTTAAAGGCTCATCTCCAGTGCCTAGTCCGTCTTGCGAGTCTTTACATATAAACTTGCCATTTGTGCCACCATCGAATGTGTTTGGCCTGTTTTGGTCTAGTCCACCATCCCATGAAAACTCGGGTAAAGGTCGGAACATTTAAATCGAAATATTCGACACTCCTTGAAAAAATTCTAGCAGTCTTATTTCATCCTTGCCACTAAAGAGCCTAAAGGCTTCAAATCCATTGCAAAACACTCAGAATGGATCCAAGATATGGATGAAGAAATTGGTATACCTCAATCTAAGCACACTTGGGAGGTCATTCCTTGGCCCGTAAGCATAAATACTATAGGCTCCAAATGGGTTTTCCAAAATAAATATAAATCCAACACCATGGATCGTTTCAATGCCTGTCTCGTTGCCCAAGGATTTACTCAAGTCCTTGGGTTCGATTGCACTGACACCATTAGTCCAGTGGTTAAAGCCTCAATTGTACACATTATCTTGGCTATTGCAGTTATGCAAGAACGGTCTCTACATAAGCGAGATGTTAAAAATGCCTTTTTAATAGCCTCCTTAAAAAGCTTGTCTTTATGGAACAACCTCCAAGGTAAATGATGCTCGTTATCCCGAGCATGTTTATATTTTGAAAAAAATGCTTTATATGGTTTGAAACAGGCCCCCTTGCCTAATTTCAATGAATCAATGACTTATTTTCAAGTTTAGGTTTCACTTATAGTCGTGCCGACACATCACTTTTTATTTTTTACGTGGATCTTCATTCCTATATCTCCTTGTGTATGTCGTTGATATCATTGTCACAAGACATGATACTAATCTTGTCAAGCACCTCATTGATCGAATTCAAAAAACTTTTGCCATAAAGGATCTCGGAAAATTAAGCTATTTTCTTGGCCTCGAGGTAACTTACGCCGGAAACGACTTATTTCTTAGTCAACAAAAATATGTGCATGACATTCTACTCTGTGCTCAATTACATGAAAGTAAACCAGTGGCAACACCAATGGTTGTCGGGCATAATCTAAGTAATATATTCCAGAGAGCCCTTTGATGATCCTACTCTCTCTCGATCTCTTGTCGGCGCTCTTCAATGTCTTACGGTACCTCGGCCCAATATATCATATGCAGTAAATACATTCAGTTAATTTATGCACAATCTTACGATTATTTAGTTTCAGGCTATTAGATAGATTATGCGATATGTAAATGGGACCTCTAATTTTGGGTTATCTTTCTCTTACGGGTACTTGTGATATTCTCACACACTCTGTGCTGATTGGGCCTCTTGTCTGGACACTCGTCGATCCACCTCAAGATATTTCTTTTTTATTGGGCCGAATCTAGTCACATGGAGTTCTAAGAAGTAGCAAACTTTGGCTCGCTCTAGCTGTGAATAGGAATATCGCGCTCTTGTAAATGCTATGAAGGATGTTATTTGGGTAACACATTTGCTACGGGATCTTCAGATTCCTGTACCTCATTTGCCAACTATTTTGAGGGATAATAAGAGCACAATCTTCATCAGCAGTAACCCGGACTCGCACAAACACGCGAAACATATCGAACTAGACTATCATTTTGTTCGTGAAAGGGTTTAACTTGGACGGATTATCACGCAATATATTCCCATGAAACTCAACGTTGCAGACGAGTTCACAAAAATCTTGGCTCGACCGCTATTTATATTTTTTTGGTCCAGGCTTTGCATCGGCACAACCCGATATCACGCTTGAAGGGGGTATTAGTGATAATTAAGAGAGTATGTTGCGTCCTATAATTGTGCATTCTATTAGTCTATTTTAGTAAATATCTCCTTACACAATTGTGTGGGCTATGCGTATATTCATATATATTATGTACAAGAGATTACAAGATAATTACACTCCACACATAGTATTCCACTTTTAAGTTACTTTCTAAATCCTATGCCATCTTGAATTGACACGAATTTCCTATAGTTTCAACTCGGAGATCTAGTCTTCTTTAGTAGAATGAAGTAGCGCATATATGTTCATATCTTCATCAAAATTGATCTCTTCATTGGGTTTAATTGACCACTGATGATAAACATACTGTATGAAGAATTACATTTACGTAAAAACGATCCTTCGAGGTGATGAATGCTATAATAACCTTAAACATCTTTTTATTTTTGTGCCTTTGATACTATTGATAAGGAGCTTCCACCTCTTATTTCTCGATGGTCCTTAGCAATTTCAAGCCCAAGTAACTTCAAAGTAAATGCAATTTGACATCCTTTAAGGACGTAGGAATATATTCCTGTATGTAAGCACATAAACTTCTTATAACATCTTATAAGATGTTTAATAGCCTATAAAGTATAAACTTCTGAAATGTGTGATATGCAGAGAAGTTTTCAATTTTTGCTAATTATTACAAGATCATATTTTAAAAGACTCCTTCATATTCTATCATTGTAATCACAAAATTGCCATTATTGACATTTTATAAGTCCCAATTATACTTTCATCGAAACATTCCCACAACTTAGTTATAAAGTGAGTTAACACATACTATAAAATGTAAGAGCTTATAAAATATACTCTATGTGTCTCCATAATAAGAGTCATCTTTGAAAATGTACCAATATTTATTTTTGATTAATTTGATGAAAGTAAAACTCTCTAAAAACTATAAATTCACAACTACAACATATTTTTATTTTTTCATTAAACTTATTCACTATATATCTAATTCGTGAATTTTTTTTTTAAATTTTTTATTCGAACTAGAAAATTGTAACATTGACTTTTAAAATATGACTCTCATTTTGAGACAATAATTTTTTTTGAAATATTTTTCTCATTATGAGACGAAGGGACATTAAATAAGCTTAACTAAACAATAATAGTAAGTTGGTCATTGTTTAAGTGGATATGTTGGGTTCCTAAAATACAGGCCCGTGGATCCAATCCTGCATCCTAATTCTCAGAATCTTGTCTATCAAGGTCATGTTTGAACTAGACCACGTTCTAGCCCACCAAGGTCATTTTATCTAAGGGACCACTTTGATATATTCAACATTTAACAACACTTTACAAATGAAAAGTCGTAATTTGACGACACTTATTTTGAATAATGTCATTGATTTAACATTGTAAGCATAGACAATTTAATGATTAGCGTCAACAAGGAAGTGCACAAATAATTAGACTTTCTATGGTGCTAAAAAAAAGTTGCATCACTACGTATTCAAAATGCTTTCACAACAAAATCTAAGCAAACCAACAAATAGCTTTTGTATCATGAAAAAAGTCATGACTATAAATTTATAGACTCACTTGCAATAATTTTACAAGCTTAGATAAGTTGTGGTGCAAATTAGCATTACCAAGTCTAACACAAATTAGCATCATTCAATGCTAATTTCTTGTAGTAAATGAGCTACGAGATGAAATATTTGTAGTGAATGAAAAACTTCCTTTCAAGTGAGCTTATAAACTATCTAATGAACAGAGAAATTTTTGATAATCCGAATGTGTTTAAAAGGAATAAAGTTAAAAGTTGGGAAGACCCTCTTCGTAAAGTGACGGATTAACTTTTTTTTTTTTCCCTTTTCTGAGTGAAGTAGATTGATTGTTTGATTATGGGAAAATATACAAAATTTGCTCCTCAATTTATACCCCTGGTTTAAATTGGACCTTAAACTAGTTTTTTGTCTAGATAGACCTTTAAACTTTGTAAGTAGGTTAAATAAGCCCCTTGACAAATATATTTGTCCTAAATATTAAATTAACTAAATAAATTTAAAATATTAATAAATCTAAAAGTAACATTAAATAGGAAATTATCTAAATAAAATAAATATAAAAATAATAAAAAATCCATACATCATTAGATATTTTGTAACTTAGCTAAGTCATTTAGATCTATTTTAAGTTATTAAATAATTTTTAAATTTCATGCTCTAATTTTTTTAAAATATTTTTTATTTAATTTGTTATTTTTTGCATTTACTAAATATTTCTTAAAATTTATTTAGTTATTTTGATATTTAAGAGGGTCTTATCTATAATGAATTTATAAGTTTAAGGGAGTATATGTCCTATTTAAAAAGTTCAAATGTCTATTTGGACGAAAAGCAAGTTCAGATCTAACTTGAACCTGAGGTATAAATTCAGGGGCAAATTTGTACATTTTCCTTGTGATTATTGGTTCTTGCTTTTAATTATATTTTCTCAATTAGATAAAATTAGGTAGGGTATTAGTTTTACCCATATAGTAAGGTTACTCACAGATAAAATAATAAACGGGTAGGCACTGCCGCGAGTAAGCATCGCCCTTACTTGCCTAACTTATAATAAGGTAAGGTAAGGTATAGTGAAGTATGTGTTGCCTTGTGGGAACTGAGGTTCGATACAATCTTAACTCAGTCTTTAAACACACAGAGCGCAAAACGTAAATAACAAACAATGTAAACTTTTCCTCAAGTTGTTAATAACTTGTGGATGCCTCACGACGAAATAACTCACTATAACAATTGGTGAATTACAAAAAGATTCTAGACGTGAATTGAGATAAATTTCGATTCACAACCTAAGAATCCTAACGACTTAAGATAGACGATAAACACATCCTAGAACACTAAAATAACCTACAAAACTATCTTGAATGTATCCAAAATAACCTAACAAAACTATCTAAATTTACAACAACAGGATACAAAAGGTTGGATAAAAGTTGGCCCAATCTTCTAGGCAACACATAATCTCTATCTGACTTGTATTTTCTCTCTGATTTCTCATTATCTTGCTCAAATCAATCGAGCTTCTTATACAAACCACTGAGAAGCTTAGACAACACTCTCCAATAATCGACTCCCCACCAGTATAGGACCTGGATGGTGGAGTAATTATTGGGCCCTCAAATGTAGTGGATGACTTGGTCTTCCTTGGTTGACAAGGTCCACTAGAACTACTCTTCCTATCTTTCATGCTCCAGCTCTTCCATACATGCCACACGTCCAATGACCAGTTCCAAGAAGCTTTGTCTACCTGTACGCTAATTATGATACTCGAAAAATTAATTAAATAAAGAGACATATGTGTATAAAAATAAAAGATAATTAAAAAGGGAATTTTGTTAAGATTTCATTACACAAACTCTTACAATCTCCCCCTTTTTGCCTTTTCTACACAAAACCTATGTACAACCGAATTTTAACAAGTCAAAACACAAAACTCCCCATAAAACAACTATATCTAACAAGAGTGGTTCAAATTAAAAGTAAATTAAAATAAGGAAAAAATAACCTTAGAATCCATGCAAAAAAACGAATCAAAATAAATCCATCAAAATAATTCAAATGCATAAGTACCAACTATTATTTTGGTCCTTAAAAAAAAAAAAGAAAAAAAACATAACACCCATTATTTAATCATGTTCCCCTCTGTCTGCTCATCCTATTCCTTCTCTTCTTCTTCTTCAGCCTCATCTTCTTCTTCCTCCCCATCCGAGAACTCATAGTCTCAGAGCATCCCATCCTCAAGTCTTAGATCAGCTTCTCCCTGACGTATAACATCATCAACTGGATATTCAGGAACATCATCCTCCGCCTCATTTGTGGCAGAGGCACGATCAATGATGTCACGCCATAAAGGATGAAGATCACCTTCAACATTGTCGTCAACATTCGCATCAACATTCCATCCACGGCGGTGGTGGCCTCCCCCTTTTTGTGGAGAAACAAAAGCAAGAAGGGAATCGAAAACCTGCTGAAGAACAAAAGATCGAGAAAAAGTTGATGAAGATGTTGACCCAACATCATGGTCAACATTAGCGATATTTTCGGCATGACTATTGATCATGGTAAGTCAACAAACTACTGGGGAGCCATGATAGTAGAGTTAATATCCAAAAGTGAAGGAGTTGTCACTTCAAGAGCATCCGCATCTGGCAGCCCTTGAGAGCTGAATTCTTTGAAAGTCAAGGAGGGAAACACTAACTCCTTTTCCCTTTTCTTTTCAGCCAAAGCAATGATGTGTCTAAAGGGAATCTCCCCAAAGTTTACGTAGCATCTGGTACCAACCTTGTACAACAAAATTCCTTCCACGATGTCACTTTGCTGGAGTTAGTAGAGGGTACACCAGTTATTCACAATAATTTTGTACAATGCTATGTAGAGCTGTGAGAGCATGGAGGTGCACATTAAGGAAGACCACTATTGAAGTCCCCCCCCCCCCCCCCCCCCCCGCCCCCCGGTGAGGCACTTTGCTAACTCATCCAAATCATCTTACACAACTCCTTGCAGATTATTTCGAGTTCCCAACTCAGCATTGTATTACTTGAGGAGAAAAATCAAACTGTTTTCCCTTCCCATAAACTCACAACAAGAAATTTGAGTTTTCGTGACGATAAATTTTGTAATGTAAAAATCATATTTTGTCACTATACGTATTTGGTGACGAAATTTTAATATCACAACGATCATCATGGTATGTCCGTGGTATTAGGTATATGTGACAATATTTGAATTCGTCACCAAAAGTATGACTTTCAATGACGTTAAATGTCATCGTCACCATATCTTATATTTTGTAGTGACGCCTAATTCGTCACTTTTAGCATCCAAATTTTGTCATCTTATATAGTATTTCGTCATTGAAAGTAAACATATAATATGACGAAATCTATTTTTGTCATTGAAACATCAAATTTTGGTGACGAAAATCAGTATATTACTCAACTCATCAAACTTTGGTGACACTTTCATTGTCACAACTATATTCATTATTTTGTCATGTTTATAATAAATCGTCACGAAAAAAGTTACTTTATAGTTACAAATACCTATTGTCTATTTATCAATATATATAACGACAACACATTATGTCAGCAAATACTAAAGTTAGTGACAAAATTTCACCGTCACTAAATACATACAAGTGGTGACGACTTGTTTTGTCACAATAAAATTACATGGATTGATAAAAATTGTATTTGTCACTAAAGACTTGGATGTGCCGACAATATATTTTGTCATTGTAAAGTGACATCTGGTGACAATATTTTTCGTCATAATATAAATATGTACGGTGACACACTAGTTGTCACGGATGGTTTATTTTTAATGACAATTTTTTCAAACCATCAACTAATATATTCGTTTATGACATAAAACAAATTTATATACAACGATGCAATTCGTCATGAACGTGTAATTTTAGTGACAAAAATTTAAAGCATCATTAAATGGATCTTATGGTGACACAATATTGTTTTACTTTATAAAATTGTAAATGCATTAAATTAAATAACGCAAAAAGGGGAAGGGGAGAGGGGATGAATAAGCAAGAAGACAAAGTAGAATGAGATTATTCATCATGCTAAAGAAGTTCAAAACATCCAACATAAATCTTCGGAATAAATAAAATCGTTTAGAACATAATAGAAAGACTTGCTAGTCATCACTTAAACAAACAAACATGACTGCCTAGGAGAAATAAAAACTGAAATCCTAAATCTTATTTTCAAACTTCACTTATTCCACACTCCAAAATGTTGATGATCCAAACTTTCCCGTCCTTCACCTTATTCACCAATGCATCAAATCTAAAAAGACAAAAAAAATTGACAAAGAAATATATCAAATTGATTGTTCAATATCAAAAGAAATGATAAAAGAATGTTAGTATTTTAGAGAGAGTAAGATAACCTTATAAATATTTTAAAGTTTTGCTCCAATACTTTCAAAATAAGCCATAAGTTTGTTCATAGTTGCACCTTACTGAGCCATATGGTCTTTCAAATTGGATACCTCATCTTCGAACCTAGTCACTTGTGGCTTGAGCTCATTCACTTGAATTTCTGAATGTTGTAATTTTTCCCGTCTCTTGATCTGTTGGCCGGTTGAATTGCATGATGCGTTACGTCTACTTGGTTGTGTTGGACCATATCCAAGGCATTTTATGTAACCTGACCCATGGACTAAGACCTCCAGAATGATTTCATCATTGGTCTTCTGAATTATTCTTTTCTATATTGGTCGCGCTTCTTGATAATCAATTCCTTTTTGAACATGTAGATTTGTAAAAGTTATAAATGAAATAATTTTTCATTAATAAAAATAAATGTATGTAACTTACCCAACTTTCTTTTGTCCCATCAAATTTTTATGTGACATGCTCTGAACAATATGTACGTTTATACAGCTCAATTATATCGCAAGGTTCTCCATTGAGCTCATTCTTAGACTGGAACAAGTAAATGAAAAAAATCACAACCACAAATATTGGAACAAAAAAGAAAAATGATCAAGGTCACGAGAAATAACATTAACATAAATTTATTATAAATAAGTAAAGAAGGAAAAAGGCTAAAAACTATTTTCTCCAAAATTCACCAGCTTAAAAAGATCAATTTCCACCGAAATCATAGGAAGCAATATGGATGATTTTGTTTAAACAAAATATTTTTCAAATGAAAATAGAGAAATAAAAAAAAAAACAAAATTTATGAATTTGAATATCAAGAGCAGAACGATTCACAAACACAAAGTTGCATCTCCCAACAAAGCTTCCACACAACCGAAGTCAAAACTGCAAAGTAAATTAAATTAGGTAGCACACTAAACTGCTAACCAAGTAAAGCATTAACTAAGGGAGTAGTATACTTGGGAGAGTGCACAAAATAGATCACTATTACGACAGTCATGAACATTTGATTAGAATGAAGGAAAATTGCACAACCAGTGAACATAATTTACAATTCTATTTTACTCCACAAATGAAATGACTAAAAGTCCCCACTGAAATAACAGACATTAGTATATGATAGCACTAGATTGTCCCCTCTATGTATCAAGATATATGATGAAAAATGACTTTACCATGAATTTCGCTCCCCCATACTTCTTCCTCTTTAGCAAGAACAACGATAAGCTTGTTTTCTTAGGTTCTCATAGCTACTGAGTTCTCTACCAACTGTGCAGAGGAAACAACTGTGAAATCACACACTGAATTCATAATAGAAACGAGAAGTGTGCATTGATAATGAACCGGTACCACAAACAATAAAAAAAGAAGCAACATATCAAGTGGGAATCCTCTTCCATGTATCAAGATAAGGATGTAATCATTTAAACGACTAGAATAATATATTAGCACGTAGCAACTCTTTTTATTTAGCATAGAAATTACAGATCCAGACAATGATGGTAGTAGTTCATAAGTGGAGTTTCAACACAAATGATTACACAAGAGTACTCCGTTCATTGTAAGAATTCTCATTTTAAAGAGCACGATTTTATTATATGTCGTCTAGAATTAGTATCACTTGATTGAACCCAGATAAAGAAAATCAAGGTGAGCCCTCGTTCATACAAGACAAGTAGCATCAACCAGCCATAGCCCACTAAAGCTAAATTATGAAATACTAAATATTAAACTAGCCCTCAAATTCTAATTCATACGCAAGAAGCCTTTTCTTTTGTTTTCTCCTCATTTGTAATCAAGACTTTGTGCCTAATCTACGCCAGCGGAAGTGATAGATAAACACTAGAGAATCTAAGTGCAAGAACAAAGGTTAGACCAAAGACTCCAGATTGATATATACATTGATTATTCTCTAATAAACTCTACAAATCAAATAAAACTATGAAATATTAAAAAAATAATTTAGGGTTTATGTTAAGCACAGAAACATGGGGCTTACCTGTCTGTTCAACGACGGCAGGAGAAGCACAAACGGAGATAAAAGAGAATCCATGTCTGGATCGACGAAATAATACCCTTATCGATAATCTTGAAAAAAATGAAAAATGAAAAAAACAGAAGTAGTTTGTCGGACAGACTAAAGACGAAGAGAGATTTAAATCATTACCTGCTAATCGTTCGGATAATACCGGTAGAGGGAAACACCGCTCGAAGGATGCCTTTGCGTGTGTGGGAGAAGATTGAAGATGGAGAATGTAATAAAGGGAATTGGAGAAAGGGGGAGGGCGTTATGCAGGATGAGTGATAATGGTTACAGAATGAAAAACAATTTATATTGAAAGTAAAATAAATTCAATATTGAAAGCTTTTAACCAATGTTTGTGGGACCGGACCAGTGACCGAACCGGACAAGCCACCGGTTCAAGGTTCGATCGGTTCGACCACCGGTTCAACCGGTCAAATGCAACTTGTTGACTTTTGGATTTCAATAGTTCCTTATGTGTTATACAATCTAATTTGATACTAGAGTTAAACTTGTAAAAAAAATTCAACATATTTCAATATCAATTAATCCAAAGATACTTCTAACTCTAATTTTTTTAATAACATCCTAGTGCCAAATTTAAAATAAGATGGGAATAATAAGGGCAAATGAAGATAAAGGTGAAAATCCCCTTTTTTTTTTTTTTTTACTTAAAACAGGCCAAAACACAACTTTATTTAAAAAATATATATATATTAAATATAATCCGGTTCTACCGGTTCGACGGTTCGGCGGTCGAACCGGTTCTCACCGGTTTTGACCGATTTTCAACGGTTTTATATAATTTTCGATTTTTTAACTCTACCGGACCGATTCCGGGCCCGATTCTCGATTGAATCGATCGAACCGGCCGGTCCGGTCCGATTCTACAAACCATGCTTTTAACCACAATATGGGTGACATAAAGAAAGTGAACCTATGCATTTAGCCGCACATAAGTAATTATGTGTGGCAACATAGCCGCTCAATATTATGTGCGACAACTTATGTGTGGTAAAAAGTCAATTTCATATATATATATATATATATATATATATATATATATATATATATATTTGACTAAGATTATAAACTCTCCAAGACATCTTATGAAATGTTTAAGTGTTTATAAGTTCATTCAAAGTGTTTGGCAATACTTTTTAAATAAGATATTATTTTCTTTCAAAATAAGTTGTTGACAACTTATAAGTTGTTTTTAAAAAAAGTTAAGTGAGTCCACCTTCAAATAAGATCTTACTTTGATTTACTACTTTAATTTTTATTATTTAATTACAAAAGTGTCATTATTAACATTTTATAAGCTTTTTCATCTTATTATAACCAAACACTTCAACAACTTATGGATTAAATAAGATTTAACATCTTATAAGCTCTAAAAACATTTTAAAGTTGCTAGAGCTTATAATTTTTTTTAAATAAGCTTAGTCAAACACCCTCTAAAGGGCTCTCAAGATCAAACATACCCTAACCCACTCGTTATATACGCACGCATAACGTCCTCTCTCTCCCCTTTGCATATAATATTTCTATATATATATGGGTGCGTATATATATATATATATGTACACGTATAACTAAATATATAAAATGCCTATTATATGTTTGAATTACTTGACCAGATTTTCTTAAGAATCTAACTTATTTTAAAAAATTGACGGCGATCAATTAGAATGATCTATTTCAAATGCAAAAACTTGGGTGCATGTGATGCACCATAACTTATTGTACATCACCTATTATTATATTAATATTTTTGCGCGTGCATTTTATATAATTAAGGGTCTGTTTGTTGAACACTAAAAGCAAATGGTTTGGTGGTATTTGATGTAACCTTAAATATTTCAACCTTGACCTCAATTCTGTTTGTGTCTTCATTTTTTTTTCCTTTTCCTTCTTCTTTCTTTTTTATTTTTTAGCCTGTGTGAGTCTGGAAAAAATTATAAATTGTATTATTAAATTTTTTTATAATGCAACAATAATTGTATTGTAAGTTCGAAACATAAATATTGTACAATATACAAGAAAAATTAATCTAACCAAATCTATACTGTCATACATCATAATATACACTGTATCGAAATATTAAATATACTGTGAGTATTGTAATTGGAAAAAATAAATATTTCGCAGTATAAAACAAAAATTAACTAAAACAACATATACTATCAGGCATCACAACGTATATTGTATCGAAATATTAAATATACTGTGAGTATTGTAAGTTGAAAAAAAAAATTCGCAGTAGAAACGAAAATTAACTAAAACAACGTATACTGTCAGGCATCATAATGTATACTGTATCGAAATATTAAATATACTGTGAGTATTGTAAGTTCAAAAAAATAAATATTTCGCGGTATAAAACAAAACTTAACTAAAACAACGTATACTGTTAGGCAACATAACGTATACTACATCGAAATATTAAATATACTGTTAGGCATCATAACATACATTATGCTCGAAATTTGAATATATTACTGGTGAAAAATAAAAAGGTGTTGTTAAGATTCGAACCCGCGCACTGAAGGGTAAAATGCCACGCCTTTACCAACTAAGTTAGCGTCTATTTTGTGATTTCAAACACACCTTAATATATATAGATCGCGCTCGCAAAAATTATAAGTGGAGCCCACAGAGTGTACATTAACACTAATATACATCTTATGCACATGAGTGTCACTCATTTCAAATCATATTGATAATGCGCAATCTGATATCCAAGAAACTTAACGAAAACCTACGTAAGCAATATGAAAAAACACAAGATTTACGTGGTTCGATCCGGAGATCTACGTCCACGGGCAGAAAATAACACCTGCCGAGGTGTTTCTTTTACTCGAACTTTGAGTTTACACGTAATAATCCAGAATACAGAATGCGAATCCTAATTCAGAGTTCTTTTCTTCAATTTATACTAAACCCTCGTGAACCCTAACTAATTCCCTATTATCACGCTTGTTTTCCGTTGTGTGATAGTTGGGAACGAATCGTGGGCCTTGAATTGTGGAGCAAACCACAAGTTGGGCCGACGCATGCTTCTGGGCCGACACGTACTCCTGGACTGGTCGGTGGGCCAATGTATGAACCCGACCCGAAGTGACCGGGCCATCCCTATCAGATGCCCCCCCCCCCCAGCCGAAGCGAGGAAGGAGCTTCGGTTGTCACCGGGGTGGAACCATAAGCAAGAGGGGCCGTGGTCGCGGGCGCGCCGAAGTGTTTGTGGATGACTAAGTCTATCCGCGTCCCAGGGACTCCGCGGCGCAGTCTGCGGAAGCGGAACCGAACTAGGCCGAAGTGCACGGGACAGATAGCGAGATACCGAGTTTCCCAAAAGCAAGAAACGTGTCGGAAGTACATAATGACCTGGCCGAGGTGAAGGGTACACCGGAGTGTAGTAGTCTGGCCACAATGAAGGGAGCGCCGGAGTGTGGTAGTATGGCCGAGGTAAAGGGAGCACCGGAGTGCAGTTTAAATCTTCCTGACGAAGAGTGAGGTTGATGTGATTGGCGGCGCCATCATGAGAGAGAGGGATGTGAAGTGACACGCTCTGCGATTTCCAATAAACCTGTTCCCCACGCGCCTTGGGAACCGTAAAGCGCGTGAAGAGCACGTCTAAATCTCCATCACTGAATTTGAATAGGCTGTATCAGAGCCGTTGGTTTTTTGCGTATACATTTGGAATAATTGCACAGTAAATCTTCATCTTCTTCATTGTGATTTGCCAGTTTAGAAAGCGGGAAAAAGAGGGGAATTTTGTGCTTGTGATACATCTCAAATCAAAACTTCTCAAACTCAACCCAAGTAAGTATGCCTTCTTCTTCATCTTCTGCCTCTATTCAAGAAGTAGGGACTACGAGTGCCCGTTAGATGTCCCCCCCCCTTCGATATCTCATTCCGGAAAGGAATGAGATTAGGACCGTAGACAGGGCCGACGGCCTGGAAAGCAACGTTATGATGGTCGCTTTTTATGAATGCGCGGAGGAGGATTTTGAGGTGGCCTCTGTAGCGTTACGGATGACGCGAGTGCAGATTGAGAGAGAAATCCCCTCATTTTACTTTCCATTTAACTTAGAGTATATAGTACCGAACCCTGATGATAGGGCCTGCTGCCCGCCGCAGGGTTTTATTAGTGTGTATATAGATCCCCTTAGAATAGGCTTGAGACTGCCCCTGTGGGACATTGTGGTCCAGTTACTGAAATACTACGGCATTGCCTTAAGCCACTAGCGCCGAACGCAGTGAGGCAAGTAGTGGGATTCACCGTAGTATGCAAGAATGCCGGGATAGAACCGATCGTAGAGCTTTTTAGGTTTTTCTACCAATTAAAAGCCTTCGGAAAATCCAAGGGGTGGTACTCCTTCAGTCCCCGAGCCCGAGGTGGGTTCAAGGTTCAAAATCCGAGTAAGGTGGAGGGATGGAAGGAGAGGTTTATATTTGTGAAAAACAAAGTAGCTCTCCCGAAGTGGAGGAGGGATGAGGTACTTGATACCGCTCCGGTGGAGAACCCGGAGGCCGAAGTCATACATGTATTCCGGTCAGTGGGGACTTTCAAAACCCGCTGTACTGAGGAAGAACTGGAGGGAGCAGGACTGAGCCCGTATTATTCGGGCGATGCGATTGCCGAAGAGGGTAGGAGTTCTTCTGTCTTGCTTTTTACAAACTATTACTTTGTATATAACTAACTTTAACTTCTGTGTGCAGTGGGACGCTTCGGGAAAGAGCCGGCTGGAAACCCCGCGGTGGCGGCGGCGGCGGCGGCCAAGAAGAAAGGGAAAACTGCTGAGGCATCTCCCCGGGGAAAAATGTCATCTGATGCGAGGCCCAGTGCTGGGTCTGAGGAGCAGGTAGGGGTAGTGAAGCCTACCCCTATGGCCAAGAAGAGGCCGGAGCCATCCGGGACTTCTCCAACAGCAGCAAAAAGACTCCGCACGGAGGGGGGTATGGAGGTAAGTTCCAGACGTGCTATCAGCTACTGTTAATGCAAATGCATTGTATGTTTTTCTGAGCTGATCATTGTGTGCTATTATTGGTGGCAGTTGAAGGAGAAGGGGCCCTCAAGTCTGTTGGGGTTGGAGGGGGCCGATGCCGAAGAGCTTCTGCGCTTGGCGCGAGGAATCCTGGACCTCGGTCGTAAGAGCGAGAAGGAAGGCAAGGAGGAGCTGGCCGAAGTGGCTAGGGAGCTTCGGGCGCGCAACGACCGGTTAACCCAAGACCTGACCGAGACACGCAAGAGGGCTGCCTTGGTCGAAAATGAGGTTGCGCGTCTACGCGGAGTGGAGGCAGAGACCAATGTCCTCCGAGGTGAAGTACTGCAGCTGCGGGCAGAGATGGAGGCTCGGGAAGCTGCCGTAGTCGAAGGGCAAGGAGCGATGCTGAAGGCATTCGCCGAAAAATTGTTCCAAACCAGCACGTTCCTTGACTTCCAGACGGATTTTGTGGCAATAGGGGACCAGGCCACGCGATCTGCGCTGCTGGAGCAGGTTAAGGAGGTCTACCCGAATGTGGATGTATATCGTCCAGAATTCGGGTACGACTTTGAGGCAGTGGCCGGGGTGGAAAAGGCCTACTATGCAGCACTAGCGAATCTGCTGGAGTGGCCCCTGTTGAAGGCTCTAGGGGAGAAGAAACAACTTCTGACGGCCGCGGAGATCGCCAACTGCGAGGTGGACCAGGACCAAGAGTTCATGGCGTTCCGCCGGGGTGAGCTGGTCTCCGAGCCCCGAAACAAAGAACCCTCCCCCTCCTCGGATGGAGGTCGATGCCATAGCTGCGGACGAAGCTGTCGCAGCGAATGAGGAGGAAGAAGCCGAAGTGTCAGAGGGCCGGCGAGAGGTGTTGCCCGAGGATATTGAGGGGACCGAGCGGGAGGTCAGTCGTTCCCCTCAAATTTAAAGTTGTAGATAATAGGGGTATATGCAAACATTGTACTGAATCATGGATATTGTACTTCCATTTTGTTGAATATAATTTTTGTTTTCGAACTGAACTCCAACTCTTTACATACTTGAGATTGATCGATCTGGTTGACTCTTCTTTCTATTTAGAATACCGCGGAATTGCACGAAACAATAAAGAAACTCATGCGATCACTTGAGTGGTTCCGCGAAGAAAAGAACAACCTGCAAATGCACGTAGTGCCAAAGCTAGAAAAGCAGGTGGCCTCGACAGAGAGGAAGGTGAAGGAAGCCGAGGAGAAAGCCTTTGATCAAGAGCTGAAGTATCTGGCCAAAGTTGCTGAACTGGACCGAGTCCTCATCCATCAGAGGGAGTATGACCGAATATTGACCGAGTTCGATCTACTGACATTTGAGGAAGTCGAGGCGCGGGTTGTAGAGATTCAGGAAGAGATTTCAGCGCTTATGGCGAGGAGCCCGGCTGAGTCCTCGGAGCTCGTACGGAAGCGAGAGGTGTTGGAGTTGCTCCTTAATATGTATAAAGGACTGAAGGGCCGTGGCAGGTGGCGGCCCTCTGCCGAGGAATTTATTGCCAGTACAAGCCGGAGCCAGGATACTTCAAAAGCTCCTCGGAAGGGTAAAAAGAAGCCCGCGGGAAAGAGCAAAGGCATTGTGATCCGAGAGCCAGCACCAGTGACTACGATTGAAGAAGAGCCCGCTGTGGTCGCCGAAGAAGTAGTCGAGGAGCTGGCTAGAGAAATTGAAGTGATGGCTCCGGAGGAGTGGGACCCTGTGCAGTGGGCCCAGACCCCGAGGTCTGCTCCGCAGCCAAGTAGCCGCGCTCGTACAAGAGACGAAGTTCCTAGACAAGCGTCAAGAACAAGTCCACGGCGTCGGGAAGCCCGCGGGGGGGAAAGAGCCGGAGCCCGCGGCAGAAGGACGACCAGATCCCGGAGGACACAGCGTAGGTCTAGGAGTAGGCCTCAACGCCGGAGTGCTGAATACTGGCTCGGGGGCCGTAGATGATTGTTGTTGCTTTTTTTTTTTTTTTTTTTTTTTTTAAGTCTTATGTAAAAAATTCTTTGTACCGTATTACTCGGAAGATAATAAAATCGTTTTGGTGTGCATGACTGTGTTAAAGTAGTAACTGTTTTAATCGGGTGTTCGGGAACACAATATGGATAAATCCAATGCAAATCTCCCGGACGGATCGGGCGGGAGTAAAATCTCCCCGGACGGATCAGGCGGGAGTAACCACTTCTCCGGTTTAACAGGCGAGAAAGTGATATGAGTCCGGGGACGAAATGTGAATCTCCTCGGACGGACCGAGAGATAGATTTAATTGTTCGGAGACGAATGATTATAATATGAATGCGTTAGGGCGTCCCCGTAACGTAAAAGAGAACACAACGAGATGCATAAACAAAGAGTTTTTATTCAATGAAGAGTGCCGGAGCAAACTAAAGAATACAAAGAGAGATAACAATCATAAAAGAAACGTACAATGAGCATAAAGATAAGATGGTACTTGCGATTTGGCATTCACAGATAGAAACGCCTCAAGTTGGTAACGTGCCAGCTTCGGGGAATCGAGGTTCCATTGAGATGCTCTAACTGATAGGATCCGGAATCGTGCGCGGCAACGACGCGGTAGGGACCCTCCCAAGAAGCATGTAATTCCCCTCGGGGGCTGCTTTGCTGGCTGAATTGAGCCGAAGCACTAGGTCCCCGACATTGAACTGAGTGCCCCGGACCCGGAGGTGATGATACTGGGCTGCACGTTGTTTACACCTGGCCTGTTGAATGAATGATTGATCACGACGATTTTCAAGCTCATCCAAATTCGCTCGGAGAGCTTCGTCATTATCCTCTGGAACCAATGTGATGAGGCGGGGGCTTGGTACACTGATTTCCGCAGGAATAACGGCTTCGGAACCATAAGTAAGGCTGTAAGGAGTCTCCCCGGTAGAGGTATGCGGTGTCGTGCGATAAGCCCATAGTACTTGTGGAAGGTTTTCGGCCCAAAGGCCCTTGGCATTATCCAGGCGTTTCTTTATACCCGTGAGCAGGGTTCGGTTAGTGACTTCAGCCTGACCGTTGGCTTGAGGGTGAGCTACCGAGGTGAAAACTTGTTTGATATGAAGCTCCTCACACCATGACCGGAAGGGATCGTTGGCGAATTGCTTGCCATTATCCGAGATAATGGTGCTCGGTATGCCGAAGCGACATACAATATTTCGCCAGACGAACTTCAAGATATTCTGACCAGTGATTGCAGTAAGAGGTTCTGCTTCTACCCATTTGGTGAAGTAATCCACGGCGACCACCAGAAACTTCAACCCACCCGGAGCGACCGGAAACGGGCCGACGATATCAATGCCCCACTGAATAAATGGCCACGCACTTTGGATTCCAGTGAGTTCGGTTTGAGGCAGGTGTTTCACACGAGAATGTAGCTGACACTTGCTGCATTTTGTCACTAAGTCGTGGGCATCGTTAAACAAAGTTGGCCAATAATATCCCCAGCGGAGAACTTTCTTGGCCAATGTCCGGGAGCCGATATGACTGGCACAAGCCCCTTCGTGAACCTCCCGTAGAACTTGGTTAGCCTCGGTAGGAGCGAGGCACCGGAGACTCGGTTGTAGGTACGATCGTCGATACAAGACTCCATCATGAAAGGAGTATTTGGGGGCTTTGAGGACTACTTGCCGAGCTCGCAGCTTATCATTGGGCAAAATTCCATCTCGGAGATATTGAATGATAGGGGTCATCCAATTCGGATCACTATCGGTCAGTACCGAAACCGTTGCCTCATGAATTGCTGGATGAGACAAGTCTTCGACCATGATATCCGGAGATATATTAGTTCGAACCGCGGAGGCCAATTTGCTGAGCGCATCTGCTCTTGCATTCTGAGTACGTGGTATTTTCTGGATGACAACTGTATCAAGAGTTGACATAAGCTTAAGTGTTAAAGCACGATACCTGATCATTGTTTCATCCTTGGCGACATAAGTCCCCTGGATTTGCTTGGACACGACCTCGGAGTCCGTGAAGAGCTCAAGATGGCAAATGGCTAAGGATTTTGCGAGCCGGAGCCCAGCGATGACTGCCTCGTATTCTGCTTCATTATTAGTCACCTTAAATTTGAATCGGATGACGTATTTAACTTCAACTCCCTCGGGGTCAATGAGGAGCACCCCGGCACCACTTCCTCGGGTCGTGGATGCACCATCCACATATAATTGCCACTTGCGAGGTGAGGATACGAGGGTAGCGGGATGAAGGGTAACACTGTCTGCCGAAGACTCATGATTATCTCCCGGGGTTTCAGCCAAAAAGTCGGCAAGTGCTTGACCCTTGATAGCTCGGCGGGGAAGAAATTGAATATCGTATTCGCCTAATTCGACAGCCCACTTGGCGAGGCGCCCGGACACCTCGGGCTTGACAAGAATCTGACGGATAGGATGATTGGTCAGAACTCGTATTTCGCGTCCTTGGAAATATGGCCGCAGACGCCGAGCTGCCATGACAAGAGCCAACACAGTTTTTTCCAGCATGGAGTATCGTGTCTCCGCCCCGTGGAGTACACGACTTGCGAAATACACGGGATGTTGAACCCCATTGACTTCGCGCACAAGTGCGGCGCTAATAGCTTCCTCGGCGGAGGCTAAATACACATAAAGAGGCTCTCCGGAGAGAGGAACTGACAAAGTGGGTAACTGCTGAATATGATGCTTCAAAGCCTTGAAAGCTGCAGTACACTCCGGTGTCCACTCGAATGACTTCGCTTGTCTCAAAATCTTGAAGAAGGGGAGTTGGCGCTCTGCCGCTTTAGATAAAAAACGGTTTAAGGCCGCCAAACCACCCGTGAGGCGTTGAACGTCTCTGAACGTCTTCGGTGGTTGCAGATCTAAAACGTCCCGAAGTTTGGCTGGATTGGCCTGAAGACCATGTTGTGAAACCATATAACCGAGAAACTTGCCAGAGCCAACGGCGAAAGTGCATTTTGCCGGATTAAGTCGCAAATTGTAACGCCGCAGAGTACGCAACGTTTCAGCTATGTCTTGCACACATGAAGAATGAGAGGTACTCTTTATAGCAAGATCATCAACGTAAACCTCGACGTTGCGGCCAATCTGGTCGTGGAAAACACGGTCCATGAGACGTTGATATGTGGCTCCAGCGTTCTTGAGCCCGAAGGGCATTTTCTTAAAAGCAAAACACCCGAAAGCAGTGATGAATGCTGTCTTGAGGGCATCCTGCGGATCCATAAAGATCTGGTGGTATCCCTTATACAGATCTAAGAAACAAAGTGCCACGTACCCAGTAATGGCTTCGGCCTTTTGGTCAATGGAAGGTAGGGGATAACAGTCCTTCGGACAATGTTTATTGAGGTCGGAGAAGTCGACACACATCCGCCATGCCCCGCTGGACTTTATCACCATCACCGGATTGGATAGCCAAGAGGGGTAATACACTTCGAACAAGATGTTCGCATCCAAGAGTTGTTGCACTTCGATTCGAATTGCTGCATTTCGCTCCGGAGCGAACTTCCTTTGCTTTTGCTGTATAGGCTTTACGCTGGGATCGATGTTCAGCTTATGGGTTATTATATCGGGAGAGACCCCGGGCATATCCAAAGGGGACCATGCAAAGACATCGGAATACTCTCGCAAGGTCTGAATGATGGCCTGGTGCAACCATGGCACATCCACGGCACCGACAGTTACAGTCTGTTCTGGCTTGGACGGATCAAGCGGTACTTGGGCGGTGGTATCCCCCAATGAGGTACATACCCGAGGTTCAAGAGCCGATGATGCTACCTGAAGCTGCTGTTTGGGAGGAACTTTGGCAGTCTTTTTGAGTGCCACGTACATACACACCTTTGAAACCCGCTGACTACCACGGACAGCCACTTCGCCATGCGAAGTGGGGAATTTTAGAGCGAGGTGGTATGTGGAGCATATGGCTTTGGCGGGAGTAAGCCAGTCCCGACCCAAGATCATGTTGTACGGTGACGGGGAGTTCACCATCTTTTGGAAACAGTCGGCGAATATAACACTCACTGCGGCTCCATTGTCCACAAAGACCCGCTTTATTGTAATATTGGCCACAGTCATGTCGATGACAATGGCATCAGTATGAGGTGTTATCTCTGGAACATGATCCCTATCTGTGAAACTAACAGTTTCGGATTGATGGAGGCGCTTATGACGTGGCTCCTCGGGAGGAGGACGGCGAGCCTCTGCCTTCAAGGCATTTCGTGAAGCCCCGGTGGGGAGGGCCCCATATATCACGTTTATTACGTGAGTGGGTGCATTGTCTCCGGGTCCTCCCGGAGGAGGAGGTGGTGGCAGAAAACGAGGCTGTTGGCGATTGCCAGAGTCTTGCCGTGCATTATTGCTAGGTCCCGGCCGATTATTCTGCCACGGCGGCCGATTTTGTTGTGTGCCCCGGTCATGATAACCTCCACGGTTATGAGACGAACCCCCATTCTGACTTGTCCGAGGTTTGTCATCGGTCCGCGCAATGTATTGTCGCAGGAGACCTTTCCTTAGACACTCCTCGATTTCCTTGCTGAGCTCTCGGCACTCCTCTGTCTCGTGCCCATGGTCTCGGTGGTACGCACACCACTTTCCACGGTTCCTCTTTTCAGGCGGAGCAGTCATCCGCGGACAAGGCCGTAGATCGTTCTTGTGAACAGAAAGAATTTCAGCTCGTGACTTTGTCAACAGAGTAAATTGTGGAATATCGCCTCGGGATTCTGAACGCCCCGGGTTCAGGCGGGAAAAGGCACTCGGTCGCGTGCTAGGCCCAGCTTGTGCCCTGTCGGACTGCCGCTTGCTAGCATGTTTCTCACGTTTCCGGCGAGTCTGCTCCTCGGCCTTAGCATATCTGCACACCGTTTTGAACAGTGCTCGGGTTGTGACCGGTGGATTTCGAACCAACTCGGTGTAAAGTGGTCCGGGACGGAGTCCATTCATGAATGCGTTGATGACTACGTCATCTGAGCAATTTCCCACCTTGAGGCTCTCCGCTGTAAAGCGGTCAAGAAATTGGGTAACGGTTTCACCGTCCCGCTGTTCCATATTCATGAGGTCGGCCAGGGTGGCCATGGGCTTCGCACGTGCTTCGAAACGCGCCCAAAAGTGTTCGCCGAGTTCTCTAAAAGAGGATACGCTGTTGCGTGGGAGAGAATCAAACCAAACCCGAGCTTCATCCTGAAGGTACTCAGGGAAAATCTTACAGTAATGGAGGGATGTAGTATGATCGCGGCTAAGCATGTTGTGCCTGAAAGCTCCAAGAAAATTGGCTGGATCTCCGGTGCCGTCATAAGGTGGTATGGCCAGCCGTTTGAACCCTTCGGGAAGGGAGGTGGCCATGATTTCTTGGGAGAACGGTGTGATGATATCTCCATTGGCATCAAGGCCCAAGATTCTGTCCAGTTCGACATTGCGTTGAACTCGCTCATACTCTTGAAGATCTAGAGCATGAGGATTGGCATAACGAACTCTCTTAGCCGCGTTGAGTGGACGGCGGCGATCGACATCGGTAGGTTCATTGTTGCGTTGTCGTGATTCGTTAGAACTCCCATGGTCCTCGGGAGAACCAGGTCGTTCCCGTCGCCGATCCTGACGCCCGCGATACCCCGGGTCCTGTCGATCACGCGAGTGCTGACGATGTGGAGGCACCGCGGGATTAGGATCCTGTCCGGCGGGTCCCTCATGATTTAGGCGATTAGCCGCCCAGTCTTGAAGAACATGGGCATGCTTTTGTAGGAAAGCCTGGAGCAATTCTGGAGTGATTTGAATGTTAACCGGTGGCTGGGCAGCAACGGGATTAGGGTTTTGCATGTCTTGTGGGGGTGGAGGCAAGAACTGGTTGTCTGGATTCACAACCGGGCCTTGGTTGCCCTGATGATGAGACGCACCTCTTGTCGGCGACTGCCTCGGCGGCAAAACTTGATCCACGGGTGGATCTTGATTGGATTGATCACCGTGACGAGATTGATTCAGTCGAGTCATCACCATGATATTTGAATGCACTGTTAATGTCAGAAATTGCTTTACGGTTCCCACAGACGGCGCCAATTGATAATGCGTAATCCGATATCCAAGAAACTTAACGAAAACCTACGTAAGCAATATGAAAAAAAACAAGATTTACGTGGTTCGATCCGGAGATCTACGTCCACGGGCAGAAAATAACACCTGCCGAGGTGTTTTTTTTACTCGAACTTTGAGTTTACACGTAATAATCCAGAATACAGAATGCGAACCCTAATTCAGAGTTCTTTTCTTCAATTTATACTAAACCCTCGTGAACCCTAACTGAACCCTAACTAATTCCCTATTATCACGCCTGTTTTCCGTTGCGTGATAGTTGGGAACGAATCGTGGGCCTTGAATTGCGGAGCAAACCACAAGTTGGGCCGACGCATGCTTCTAGGCCGACACGTACTCCTCGACTGGTCGGTGGGCCAATGTATGAACCCGACCCGAAGTGACCGGGCCATCCCTATCACATATTTTATTTGACTTTCACCACATGCCAGATGCCACGAGGCATATGTGGAGAATAATATTGGACTTAATTTGAAATATAAAGAAAGTAGTGGGTTGTAATTTAGTTTAGTAGTAATCAGGTTTACTTATTTTAATTTTTACTGGTTATTTAAATATATTTAAGTTGTTACAAAAGCAAAATAGTAGGCTTTGCCAGAACGGTGCTTCATCGTGCATTTTATTCAAAGGTAGAAAAATATGCACAACTTTACTTGATTACAATATTTTTAATGTTTTTTTTATCATTTGTATCTATATATTTTAATATTTATTTTATTTTTAGTTTAAAATACTCCAATTGTGTATTTCTTGTTTATTTAAGTGATTTTGAATATTTTTGGACTAAGAAAAAGGTCCTGGAGCAATTAATGGTGGGAAGCGAAGTTGGGCCTGAGAAACAACCATATAATCCTAATAAAAGAATAATATAATTAGGTCAAAATAATTATTGATGGAACATTATCATTATTTTTGTGGCCCATTATATTTTTAATTAGGCCCAATACCTATTAGGTGAGAAGACTTGTAACACAAAATTAGACCCAGTACCTATTAGATGAGAAGACTTGTAACACAAAATCGCGTAAATTAGGTGTGGGGTCAAGTCTGCCCATATGCGGACCACGATACAAGATCGAAAAAAAAAAAAAATGCAAAATCGAAACATTAAAGCTTCCGCAATTAATTCTAGGAGGAGAGGACGACAATTGAGAAATTAAAGAGAAGCATAAGTGTTGCATATAGACTCGTGCAGCGAAAGAGAGATTGGAGGAATAATTTGGGAAGTTTGGTTTGTGTTTCGTTTTAATTTATTTTATATTAAATCATTAATTTAGACATTATAATGCGTGAGAAGGTTAATTTATTTCTAATTCGAGGGATTGTTTGAACTCTACAACTTAATTATTTTGGATTAATTCAGTTACGTTTTCTTTAATATTTGTAATGAAATAATGTAAATTATCACCAAAATATAAAAATTGTGACGAAATAATTTTGTTTTATGTACTTTAATGAAAAGGTGATGAAGTGGTACTTATCGTTACTAAATATGACATATGTGATGGAAGAGTGTGGACACTTAAGTTTTCAAAAGATTAATGACAAAATATAATATTGTCACGGATTAAATTATGAGGGAATGATGTGCATCGTCACATAGGTTAATTAAATAAGACGAAATAATTTCATCACTGATTCTTTCAACAATTAATGACGAAATAATAGCTCGTCATGCAAAATTAGTATTTGTGATGATACAAATCGTCGTAAGTCAATAATTTTTTTTTGTCTTCAAATAAAGTGGTGACAAATTTATTCACATCGTCACTAAATATAAGTATTGGTGACAGAATATAGTTGTCACTAATTTCTTTAAGCAATTAATGACAATATATAATATTGTCATGGAAGAAAACATTGGTGACACTAAATGTCGTTACCAATTATTGTCAAGTCGTCATAAAAAAGTTTTCCTCCAAAATTTTGGTGCAAAATTATACCTCTAAAATTTATTGTGACGCCTTTATGGTCATCGTCATGATATATTCAAATTAATGACGACATAAATGATTAATAAAAACAAAATAAAAGTTGTCACAAAAATTAATATTTTCACGACGAAAGTTAAATTCGTCCCTATTAAGCAACAAATAGTGACAAAATTTTATGCGTCAAGAAGAAATTCGTCATAAAATGTGTGATTTCTTGTAGTGGTACTTTACCAAAATAACAAGAATGAGGGTTTTGGTCAATGATAGGGATAACCCGGTTACTCCGGGTCGGGTTAATACCTGAGCCCGCTGATCAGCCCAGGAAGCGCGTAAAGGCCCACTATGCGTAGGCCCAGCAAGCCCAGGAACGCGCGCCAGCCCAGTGAGTGGTTTGTTCCGTGAATCAAGGCCCATGATCTTTTCCCAACTGCCATGCAGATTTGGTGGGCAAGATTATAGGAATTTAGTTAGGGTTGTGATTTAGTAGTATAAATAGGTGAAAAGAACTCTGAATTAGGGTTCGGACTCTGTGTACTGAATTACTCCGTGTAAACTCAGCATTCTAGTAAAAGAAACACCTCGGCAAGAGTGATTTTCTGCCCGTGGACGTAGATCTCCGGATCGAACCACGTAATTCCTGTGTTTTTACATTCTGTTTGCGTAGATTATTGTTCAAATTGTGTGGTTACCGGATTGCGCTTTATCAATTGGCGCCGTCTGTGGGAACGAGAGACAGTTTTTTGAACGAAAAGCAATTTTTTAGCGTCCCAGCGTATTCAAAGATCATGGTGACGACTCGTTTGAATCAAGCTCGCCGCGGGGATCAATCCGATCAAGATCCACCCGTGGATCAAGTTGTGCCGCCGAGGCAATTGCCGGCAGAGAGTACATCCAACCATCAGGGTAATCAAAACCCTCCACCCCCTCAAGATTTACAAAACCCTAATCCCGCAGCCGCTCAACTACCGGTGAACATTCAAATTACTTCAGAACTGCTCCAGGATTTCTTACAAGAGCACGTACATGTCCTTCAAGATTGGGCAGTTAATCGCTTACGTCCCGCGGGGCCCGCCTCGGGGCCTGCCGGCCATAATTCTAATCCCGTGGTGCCTCCACCACGCTCGCGTGATCAACAAGATCCGGGGCACCGCAGGCGTCATGATCGACGACGGGAACGACCTGGCTCTTCCGAGAACCATGGGAGTTCTAATGAATCACGACCTCGCAATGAGGAACATACTGATGTGGATCGCCGCCGTCCACTTAATGCAGCTAAGAGAGCTCGCTATGCAAATCCTCATGCTCTGGATCTTCAAGAGTATGAGCGAGTTCAACGCAACGTTGAACTGGATAGAATCCTGGGCCTTGATGCCAATGGAGAGATCATCACACCGTTCTCCCAGGAAATCATTGCCACTTCCCTTCCCGAAGGGTTTAAACGGCCGGCCATACCACCTTACAATGGCACAGGAGATCCGGCCAATTTTCTTGGAGCTTTTAGGCACAGCATGCTTAGTCATGATAGCATCACATCCCTCCAGTATTGCAAGATTTTCCCCGAGTACTTACAGGATGAAGCTCGGGTTTGGTTTGATTCTCTCCCGCGCGACAGCGTATCCTCCTTCAGAGAACTCGCCGAGCACTTTTGGGCACGGTTCGAAGCACGGGCGAAGCCCATGGCCACCCTGGCCGACGTCATGAGTATGGAACAGCGGGACGGTGAAACCGTTACCCAGTTTCTAGACCGTTTCACAGCGGTAAGCCTCAAGGTGGGAAATTGCCCCGACGATGTGGCCATCAACGCTTTTATGAATGGACTCCGCCCCGGAGCACTCCACACCGAGTTAGCTCGGAACACTCCGGTCACAACTCGAGCACTGTTCAAAACATTGTGCAAATTTGCTAAGGCCGAGGAACAGACTCGCCAGAAGCGCGAGAAACACGCTAGCAAGCGGCAATCCGACAAGGCTCAAGCTGGGCCTAGTACTCGACCTAGTGCATTTTCCCGCCTGACACCGGGGCGTTCAGAATCCCGAAGTGAAATTCCACAATTGACTCCATTGACGAAGTCACGAGCTGAAATCCTATCTATCCACAAGAATGATTTGCGACCTTGCCCGCGGATGACCGCGCCTCCTGAAAAGAGGAACCGTGGAAAGTGGTGCGCGTACCACCGAGATCACGGACATGAGACAGAGGAGTGCCGAGAACTCGGCAAGGAGATTGAAGAATGCCTCAAGAAGGGTCTCTTGCGGCAATACGTAGCTCGAACTAGTGACCAACCTCGGGCAAATCACAATGGGGGTTCGTCTCATAACCGCGGAGGTTATCACGACCGAGGCGCTCAGCAAAATCGGCCGTCGTGGCAGAATAATCGGCCAGGGCCAAATAACTACGCGCGGCAAGACTCTAGCAATCGCCAGCAACCACGTCTCCCACCACCACCTCCTCCTCCGGGAGGACCCGAAGACAACGCACCTCCTCACGTGATAAACGTGATATATGGAACCCTACCCACCGGGGCTTCACGACATGCATTAAAGGCAGAAGCTCGACGTCCTCCTCCCGAGGAGCCACGTCATAAACGCCTCCATCAGTCCGAGACTGTTAGCTTCACGGATAGGGACCCCGTTCCGGAGATAACACCTCACACGGACGCTATTGTCATCGACATGACTGTAGCTAACATAACGGTAAGGCGGGTCTTCGTGGATAATGGGGCCGCGGTGAGTGTTATATTTGCAGACTGTTTCGAAAGGATGGGGATTTCCCGAGACCAACTTCGACCGGCCCCCGGGCCACTACAGACTTTCACTCAGGGTGATGTCCGGCCAGAAGGTATCATCACTCTCCCAGCGTCTTTGGGGACTTATCCGAAGATAAAAACTATCTTTGTGGATTTCTATGTGGTGAACTCCCCGTCACCATATAACATGATATTGGGCCGGGACTGGCTTACCCCTGCCAAAGCCGTATGCTCCACATATCACCTCGCGCTAAAGTTTCCCACCTCCCATGGTGAAGTGGCCATCCGCGGGAGTCAGCGGGTTTCAAAAGAGTGCATGTATGTGGCACTCAAAAAGACTGCCAAGGTTCCGCCCAAACAGCAGCTTCAAGTGGCATCATCGGTCCTGGAACCTCAGGAATGTACTTCGTTAGGAGATGCCACTGCACAAGTCCCGCTAGATCCGTCTAAGCTGGAGCAGACAGTAACAGTAGGGGCCGTGGATGTGCCATGGCTACATCAGGCCATTATTCAGACCCTGCGAGAATATTCCGATGTTTTTGCATGGTCTCCTCTGGATATGCCCGGGGTCTCTTCCGAGGTGATTACTCATAAACTGAACATAGATCCTAGCGTAAAGCCAATCCAACAGAAGCAGAGGAAATTCGCTCCGGAGCGAAATGAAGCCATTTGAGTGGAGGTGAAACAACTCCTGGATGCGGACATCTTGTTCGAGGTATTCTACCCCTCTTGGTTATCCAATCCGGTAATGGTAACAAAAACCAGTGGGGCATGGCGGATGTGTGTTGATTTTTCCGATCTCAATAAGCACTGTCCGAAAGACTGCTATCCTTTGCCCTCCATCGACCAAAAGGCCGAAGCCATTACGGGGTACGTGGCACTTTGTTTTTTAGATCTGTACAAAGGCTACCATCAGATTTTTATGGATCCACATGATGCTCTCAAAACGGCGTTTATCACTGCCTTTGGGTGCTTCGCTTTTAAGAAACTGCCCTTCGGGCTTAAGAATGCTGGAGCCACCTATCAGCGTCTAATGGACTTCGTCTTCCACGACCAGATAGGTCGTAATGTTGAGGTTTATGTCGATGACTTGGTCATCAAAAGCTCCTCCCATCCTTCATGTGTGCAGGACATTACTGAAACATTGCGCACCCTGCGGCGCTATAACTTGCGACTCAATCCAGCAAAATGCACCTTCGGTGTTGGCTCCGGGAAGTTTCTCGGTTACATGGTTTCACAAAACGGCCTGCAGGCCAATCCGGCTAAACTCCGTGATGTATTAGATCTGCAGCCACCAAAAACGTTCAGGGATGTTCAACGCCTCACAGGTGGTTTGGCGGCCTTAAACAGATTCTTATCGAAAGCAGCAGAGCGCCAGCTCCCATTTTTTAGAATCCTGAGGCAAGCGAAGTCCTTTGAGTGGACTCCGGAGTGCACCGAGGCCTTCGAGGCCTTGAAACGTCATATACAGCAGCTGCCTACCTTGTCAGTTCCTCTCCCCGGAGAGCCGCTGTACTTATATCTGGCTTCCGCCGAGGAGGCTGTTAGCGCCGCTCTTGTGCGAGAAGTGGAGGGGGTTCAACACCCCGTGTATTTTGCAAGCCGGGTGCTTCATGGAGCTGAGACACGATATTCCGTACTGGAAAAAACTGCCTTGGCCCTTGTTATGGCAGCTCGGCGTCTTCGGCCATACTTCCAAGGACGGGAAATACGCGTCTTGACTAATCACCCTATACGCCAGATCCTTGTAAAACCCGAGGTGTCTGGGCGCCTCGCCAAATGGGCCATTGAGTTGGGCGAATATGACATCCGATTCCTCCCCCGCCGAGCAATTAAGGGTCAAGCACTCGCCGACTTCCTAGCCGAAGCCCCTGGAGACAATTCCGCGTCCCCCGGGGACGGTGTTACACATCACCATGCTAACCTCGCCCCTTCACCCCGGAAGTGGCAACTTTTCGTGGATGGAGCATCCGCGGTCCGAGGAAGTGGTGCCGGACTGCTTCTCATCGACCCCGAGGGGGTGGAAGTTAAATATGTCATCCGGTTCAAGTTCAAGGTAACTAACAATGAAGCGGAGTACGAGGCAGTTCTCGCCGGGCTCAGGCGCGCCCAATCCTTGGACGTTCGTCATCTTGAGCTCTTCACTGACTCCGAGGTCGTGTCTAGACAGATCCAGGGGACTTATGTCGCCAAGGATGAAACAATGGTCAGGTATTGTGCTTTAACACTAAAGCTTATCTCCACTTTTGATGCAGTTGTAGTGCAGAAAATACCCCGAGCTCAGAACACAAGAGCAGATGCGCTCAGCAAATTGGCCTCCGCGGTCCAAATTAATATATCTCCGGATATTATGGTTGAAGATTTGTTTCATCCAGCAATTCATGAGGCCACAGTTTCGGTACTGAGCGACAACGATCCGAACTGGATGACACCTATCATCCAGTATCTCCGAGATGGAGTTCTGCCTACTGATAAGCTACAAGCTCGGCGAGTTGTTCTCAAAGCTCCCAAGTATTCCTTTCAGGGGGGAATTTTATACCGACGGTCGTACCTACAACCGAACCTCCGGTGTCTTGCTCCTGCCGAAGCTACCCAAGTTCTGCGGGAGGTTCATGAGGGGGCCTGTGCTAGTCACATCGGTTCCCGGACATTAGCCAAGAAAGTTCTCCGCTGGGGATACTATTGGCCAACCCTGTTCAACGATGCTCACGACCTAGTGACTAGATGTAGCAAGTGTCAACTACACTCCCGGGTAAAGCATTTGCCACAGACCGAGCTCACCGGAATCCAAGGTGCTTGGCCGTTTATTCAATGGGGCATCGACATTGTCGGCCCATTCCCCGTTGCTCCGGGAGGGTTGAAGTTCCTGGTTGTTGCCGTGGACTATTTCACCAAGTGGGTCGAAGCCGAACCACTTACAGCCATTACTAGACAAAATATCTTGAAATTCGTGTGGCGTAATATTGTTTGTCGCTTCGGCATCCCGAGCACTATCATCTCGGACAACGGTAAACAGTTTGCCAACGATCCATTCCGATCATGGTGTGAAGAACTGCACATCAAACAAATTTTCACTTCTGTGGCTCACCCTCAAGCCAACGGGCAGGTTGAGGTCACCAATCGGACACTTATCACAGGAATAAAGAAGCGCCTGGATAACGCCAAAGGTCTCTGGGCTGAAAACCTTCCACAAGTCCTATGGGCTTATCGCACAACACCGCACACATCTACCGGGGAGACTCCTTACAGTCTTACTTACGGTTCTGAAGCCGTTATACCCGCTGAAATCAGTGTGCCGAGTCCTCGCCTCCTAACCTTAGTGTCCGAGGATAATGACGAGGCTATCCGGGCAAATTTGGATGAGCTTGAAAGTCGTCGTGAACAATCGTTCATTCAGCAGGCTAGATGCAAACAACGGGCAGCCCGGTATCATAACCTCCGGGTCCGAGGCACCCAGTTCAGTATTGGGGACTTAGTTCTTCGGCTCAACTCAGCCAGCAAAGCTGCTCCCGAGGGAAAATTACACGCTTCTTGGGAAGGTCCCTACCGGGTTGTTGCTGCGCATGACTCCGGATCTTATCAACTTGAACATCTCAACGGGACCCCGATTCCCCGAAGCTGGCACGTCACCAATTTGAGGCGTTTCTATCTGTGATAGCCACATCTCAAGTACTATCTTATCTTTCATTTCTTTTATAGTTGTTTACCATCTTTGTACTTTTGAATTTGCTCCGGCACTTATTATTGAATAAAAATTCTTTGCTTATATAACCTGTTGTGTTATTCTTTACGTTACGGGGACGCCCTAACACATTCATATTATCATTATTAGTCTCCGGACAATCAAACCTCTCTCTCTCGGTCCGTCCGAGGAGGTTTGCATATTAGTCCCCGGACTCATATCACTTTCTCGTCTGTTTAACCGGAGAAGTGTCTACTCCCGCCTGATCCGTCCGGGGAGGTATATTACTCCCGCCTGATCCGTCCGGGGAGATTGACTAATACATACCGTGTTCCCGAACACCTAATTAAAATGATTCGTAACAAGTTACATTCATTACACCAGTTTGTACACATTACAACAGTTTTATTATCTTCTGAAAATTATACATCAAGCAGTTTTTTACATAGGACTTCGCAAAAAAAAAAAAAAAAACACAAAAAACATAAAATAACTATCTACGGCCCCCGAGCCAATATTCAGCGCTCCGGCGTTGGGACCCGCTTCTCGGTCTACGTTGGGTCCTCCGGGATCTTGTAGATCCTCGACCTCGGTCTCCGGCTCTGTTATCCCCTCGGGCTCCGGCTCGGTTACCCCTTCGAGTTTCCTCACGCCGAGGACTTGCTCTAGGCGCTTGCCTGGGGGCTTCATCTCTGGTCCGCGCCTGGTTGCTTTGTTGTGGCACAGACCTTGGAGTTTGGGCCCATTGCTCAGGGTCCCACTCCTCCGGGACCATCACCTCGATCTCCCTGGCCAGCTCCTCGACTAACTCTTCGGCAATCGCCGCGGGTTCTTCTTCGACTATGACCACCGGAGCTGGCTCTTGGATGACTATGCCCTTGGTCTTTCCGGTTGGATTTTTCTTATCCTTCCGAAGAGCTCTCTGCGTACTTCGGTCCCGACTGGAGCTCGCAATGAATTCTTCCGCAGTGGGCCTCCACCTGCCTCGGCTCTTCAGCCCTTCATACATACTGAGTAGCAGCTCCAGGACTTCTCGTTTCCTCACGAGCTCCGCGGACTCGACAGAGCTCCTCGACATCAATGCCGCGATGTCACCCTGAATTTCAACAACCCGCTCCTCTACTTCTTCCAAAGTTAGCAGACCGAACTCTGAAAGAATTCGTTCATACTCCTTCTGATGAACACGGACGCGGCTCATCTCGGCAGCTGTGGTTTGATACTTCATCTCGAAGTCTTTGGCTCTTTCATTGGCCTCAACCACCTTCTTCTCTGCCGCGGCAATCTGCTTTTCCAGCTTTGGCACTACGTGCGTCTGCAGATGATTCTTCTCTCCACGGAACCACTCAAGTGATCGCATGAGCTTCTTTATTGTTTCGTGTAGCTCCGCGGTGTTCTAAACAGACAACGAAGACAACCAGATCGATTACTCTCAAGTATGTAAAGAGTTACATTCAGTTCGACAACGGACATAAAATTGCTCATACAAGTAAAACAAGAAGTTCAAGAGACAGAGAAACATGATTGTATTTCACAAGGCAGATTACAATTGTTCAAAGCAGTACATCATCCCTAACATTCCTAAAAGAGTACAATTTTAAATCTGCGGGGATCGACTGACCTCCCGCTCAATTGCCTCGGTCTCTTCGGGCAATCCTTCTCGCTGGCCCTCAGATACTCCGGCTTCTTCTCCTTCGGCTGCTACGATGGCCTCGGTCACAGCTGGGGCTTCGCCCTCCATCCTTGGGGGGGACTCGGTGCTCTGGGGAGCAGTGATTAACTCACCACGGCAGAATGCCAGGTACTCTTCGTCCTGGTCCACTTCGCAGCTTGCAACTTCCGCAGCAGTCAGAAGCTGCTTCTTCTCCCCGAGCCCCTTCACCAGAGGCCACTCCGGCAGCTTCGCTAGGGCAGCGTAATAAGCCTTTTCCACCTCGGCCGCCGCTTCAGGGTCATACCCGAATTCTGGACGATTGATGTCCACGTTCGGGTATGCCTCCTTCACCTCTTCCAACACCAGGGCTCGAGTGGCTTTATCCCCTATGCTACAAACTTCGTCTGGAAGTCAAGGAACGTGCTGGAGTGTAATAGTTTCTCGGCGAACACTTTCAGCAATGTTCCCTGACGCTCGACTATGGCAGCCTCCTTAAGCTCCATCTCTGCCCGTTGCTGAAACAGCTCACCGCGGAGAGCATGGTTCTCCGCTTCCACTCCGCGCAGACGCGCGGCCTCGCTTTCGACCATAGACGCCCTCTTCCGCGCCTCGACCAAGTCATGCGCCAGCTTGTCGTTTCGCGCACGAAGATCCCGCGCTGCCGCAGCTAGCTCTTCTCTGGCCTCCACCTCGTTTTTCAGGCCAACTTCTATGATCCCTCTGGCCAGCTGCAGAATCTTCTCAGCGTCCGAGCTGTCAAACCCCAGCCCGCTGGGGGTCGCCTGCTTTCCCTGGATAAGTTAAACACAACGCGGCACCAAGCTCAAGCCTCTGTTATACACCTCACGTAAGTAAAAGAAAGGATCCGCGTTTTGAGTATTACCTCCGTACTCCCTCCTACTCGGGGTCTTTTGGACGGTGCCAGTGGAGTGCCGGTAGGCTCGGGCCTCCTTTTCATCACGGGAGATGGCTCCGCAGACATCACCCGCTCATCAGACCCCGCAGCTGGTCGCGCACTGGGTGGCATCTCCCCCCGGGGAGACACCTCAGCGGCTTTCCCTTTCTTCTTCGTCGCTGCGGTCTTAGCGGGACTTCCTGCTGCTGGTTGCTTTCCGAAGCGTCCCACTGCATATAAGGTCTATGGTTAGTTCTGCACATAATGACAAGTTTCAAATATCAAGGAAGTAAAAACTCCTACCCTCTTCGGCGCTCCCATTGCCCGAATAGTACAGGCTCAATCCTGCCTTCTCCAACTCCTCCTCGGAGCAGAGGGTTTGGAAAGTCCCTACTGTCCGGAACGTATGCTCCACTTCGGCCCCCGGGCTTTCCACGGGGGCGGTATCAAGCACCTCGTCAACCCTCCACTTCGGGAGAGCTATTTTATTCCTAACGAAAATGAACTTCTCCTTCCACCCCTCTACTTTGCTCGGGTTCTAAACCTTGAACCCTCCTCGGGCTCGGGGACTAAAGGAATACCACCCCTTGGACTTCCTGAAGTTTTTAAGTTGGAAGAAGAACCTAAAAAGATCTACAGACGGCTCTAATCCGGCCTGTTTACATACTACGGTGAATCCAACCACCTGCCTCACCGCGTTCGGCGCTAATTGACAGAGGGCAATACCGTAGTATTTCAGAAGTTGGACGACAACGTCCCACAGCGGCAATCTTAATCCTACTCTAAGGGGATCTATATACATGGTAATAAACCCCTGCGGTGGGCAACAGGCCCTATCCTCGGGGGTAGGGATTATGTACTCAAGGTCGAAGGGAAGGTAAAAAGATGGGAGCTCCCTCAAAATTTGTTCTCGCGACATCCTTAGCGCTACAGAGGACACCTCAAGATCCTCCACCGTGCATTCATAAAACGAAACCAACATGACATTGGACTCTAAGCCATCAACTCTGTCTACAGTTCTAACCTCATTCCTCTCCGGAATGAGATATGATAGGGGGGGGACGTCTAACGGGGTACTCGAAGTCCCTAATTCTTCAATCGAGCCCGAAGATGAGGCAGAAGATGAAGAAGATGAAGAGGAAGACATACTTACTTGGTTTGAATTTGAAAGGGTTGATTCAAGAAATTTTTTGATCGGAGATGAATCACGAATGCAGATTTCCTTTTTTTCCCGCTTTCTAACTGATGAATCGCAATGAAGAAGATGAAAGGTTACTGTGCAATTACTCCAATTATATACGCAAAAATCAACGGCGTTGATGCAAACAATTCAAATTCAATAGTGGGGATTTAAACGTGCGATACACGCGCTTTACAGTTCCCAAGGCGCGTGGGGAACAGGTTTCTTGGAAGTTGCAGAGCGTGTCACTTCACATTCCTCTCTCTCATGATGGCGCCGCCAATCACATCAGCCTCACCCTTCTTCAGGAAGATTCAATTTACACTCCGGTGTATCTTCCACCTCGGTCATGCTACCACACTCCGGTGTTCCCTTCATGTTGGCCAGGCAACTCACTCCGGTGAACCTCCCACCTCAGCCAGGTTGTTACATATTTACACCGCATTTCTTGCTTCTGGGAAGTTTGGCATCCCGATAGAGGTCTTCGACACTCCGGCCTAGCTCGACTTCGTGTTCACAAACTGCTCCACCAAGTCCTCCGAGGACTCGGACCGACTTTTTTCGACCGTAAACACCTCGGCCGGTCAGTGACCACGACCCTTCCTGCTTACCGTACCATTCCGGAGACAACCGAAGCTCCCTCCTCGCTTCGGCTAGGGGGGGAGGGCATCTGATAGGGATAACCCGGTTACTCTGGGTCGGGTTAATACCTGAGCCCGCTGATCAGCCCAGCAAGCGCGTAAAGGCCCACTATGCGTAGGCCCAGCAGGCCCAGGAACGCGCGCCAGCCTAGTGAGTGGTTTGTTCCGTGAATCAAGGCCCATGATCTTTTCCCAACTGCCATGCAGATTTGGTGGGCAAGATTATAGGAATTTAGTTAGGGTTGTGATTTAGTAGTATAAATAGGTGAAAAGAACTCTGAATTAGGGTTCGGACTCTGTGTACTGAATTACTCCGTGTAAACTCAACATTCTAGTAAAAGAAACACCTCGGCAAGAGTGATTTTCTGCCCGTGGACGTAGATCTCCGGATCGAACCACGTAATTCCTGTGTTTTTACATTCTGTTTGCGTAGATTATTGTTCAAATTGTGTGGTTACCGGATTGCGCTTTATCAGTCAACCTTCACTATATTCGTGAAAAATTGTCGTCCTGTTTCTTCGTGATATGGAAAGGGTGAGACTACAGTCAGATGTTACTTTGGTGGAGTTGGAGATGACGCTTGCTGGGTGAGAGCTCCGCCGTTGTTTTCGTGTGTTTGTATACCATTTCAGTTTTTTTCTTTTCTTTTTTAATCATTTATTTATAATTTTTTGGATCTTCGATTTTGTTCACTACTTCAGTCTTCTTTTACTTTTTTTTTTTGTATTTATTTTAAATTTTCAGCTTTAATTTTTTCGTAGGATTTTCTCTATCTTTTCGTATTTCTTTTAATTTTTTTCTGTAATTTTTCTCTTTATTTATTTTATATTTTATTTTGGAAAATTTGATGTGGTAACATTTCTTTTAATATTTTACGGGTGTAAATATAATGTAGCCTTGTTCGTATAAAAAGACGAAGGTGTCCAAATTTATTGGATATATGAGAGGTACACATATATTTCCGGAGAGTCCTAAATTTCTCAAAAAAAAAAAAAAAAAAAAAAATTCAAAGCGTAAAAAGTTCAAAATTGAGGAACATTGCAAAAGGATAATAGAAGGTGACAAAAAATGCAGTGGTCGAAACATACCGAAATAACATTTCATTTTCCCATCCTCAAAGTATTCTTATATATACGATATTCAGACGACACATGATTTGACAATGCACATCTATGATTTTTGAATCCTCAAGTTAGGAGTCCTACTTTTATGCAACGGTTACATTGGTGCAACCATCAATTTTCAGCCCGTTGATCTTATAAAATGTCATCCTAACCATTCATCAATTTAGGACTATTTTTTTTTTTTTTAAAAAAAAGGGGCGAAAGTGACATTTCACTTAAGCCCTTCTCCCAATAAATCACAATTTCCAAGGCATCTCATACTAAATTACTTATATCAATCACTTTCTCCCTCTCATTCTTTCGTAACCAGTACATCAAAGTAAATAAGAAGGATATGGATCCTCTGCATTTAGGTTAATGTAAGTTTCGTCAATTTCCTTTCATCCAAGCCTTATCTTAAATCAATAGAATTCAAAACGGCCACATCATCCACTACACATACAACTTTTTGACCTCCAATTGCAGGTGTTCTTTTTTCTTTTCTATTTCCTTTTTTTTTTTTTTTTGTTTCTTCATCTTGGAGAGTAAAATCATAATAAACTTTTGTATCATTATTAATAAAAAAATAAATTCAAGCAAGCAGGTTTTTGTGGGATTTGAACTGGAAAAGATGAGATTTGAGAAAAAAGAGAAAAAGAAAAATCAGATTAGTAGCAGTCAGCCATGGTAATCAGATTTTGTGGGATTTCAATAGGAGAAGGTGAAATTTGAAAAAAGAAGAAAAGAAAAAGAAAAACTTGCCATGGTAATCTTTCTGAATCTTCCATCATAAGTTAATAACTGAAGAAACGAAGTATTTCTTGCTTTCTCTATATTCTCCGTGCACGCTGAACCACATGACGTAGGAGAGAGTAAAATACAGATGTAGGAAAGAGAGAAAAACATGGATAAGTCTTAAAAGGTGACTTAACATATCCACTACAAAAACTAAAACTAAACGACAGATCGTAATTATTGCTGAAAAGAATATAAAATTAGAAGAGGTCCTACTATGTAAGTGAAATGACAAGAATACCCTAAGGTTGCACTTGTGCAATAATTGCACAGCAGAATGACCCTCAAGTTAGAGAGTACAACCTAAATTATGTAAACCTAATGGAAAATTCTTATTAGATAAAATAAGCGAAAAGGAATCATATTGCGTCATTGACGTTATTGTGTGGGCCTATGACGAAATCTTAATTGGAGGTGGCCGAGCAATTTATTAGTTTCTCGTGAGGGAATACTTGTGTGGGGATATAGTGATATGTGTCACGTTTGTTGTGACACATTCTTGGATGGTACATCAACTTAAATAGTGTAAAAGTATTTTTGTTTAAGAGATTTGTAGGGTGAGATGTGTGTTGGAAATTGTAAAAGGTGTGTTGAGAATTTAGAAGGTAATGTAAGATAATAGTGTGTGGATGTAAAAAGATGAACCATTAGACTATAAAATAAAATACATTGATGATTAATCATGCCTCATTTGGATGAGAACATTTCAAAACAAATATCTCGTCAGTCTCAACTCTTTGTGACACTAGACCTTTTCTTTTTTTCTCGTGGTAGTTGGGTGTTTGATGGGTATCATTTCTTTCTTAATATCATATCTTCTAATTACATTTACTAAATACGCTGTGATTTTACTTTGGATAGTGAACAATAATAGCATAATACACAAAATGCATATTTCAAAGGAAAATAAAATTATAAAGAGTAAGACGTGCTTTTTATGGTTACAAAAGAAATATTGAGCAATTTATTCTACACTTGAGTGAACATGTATGTATACGTATACAGATAATAAATATCCAAACAAACTTTAAATGACCAATTTAACCCTCCGATCCTTGACTGAAGCCATACCCTTCACGCGGCTTTAAGTAGACTTTGAGGCCATTCTTCATGAAGAGAGTGAGAGACATCTTCTGCTCAACACGGTGGCCTGGAACCAGCGCCACCCTGTACCGGAGGAGCACAGCCGACGCCACCGACTTCATCTGCAAGTAAGCCAAGTCCTTCCCTAAGCAAGTCCTCGGCCCGCCATTAAACGCCACAAACTTGTATCCATCCTTGGGCGGTTCGAACCGGTCCCCACCGGCTGACAGCCACCTCTCCGGTTTAAACTCCATGCAGTCCTCACCCCATATACTCTTCATCCTCCCAATTGAGTATATCGAGTACGTCACCGTTGAACCCGCCGGAACCACGCTTCCATCCGGCAATACGTCATCAGAGACCACGTACTTAAAATCCTCCGGCACGGAGGGATACAAACGCAGCGTTTCAGCCAGAGCGGATTTCAGATAAACCAATCTATCGGCTTCATCAAATGTCAGCGGCTCTTCTATCCATTTCTGCGTGTCTTTGCCACGCGTCTCCTGCAGAACCTTGGAGATTTCGTGGACAATCTTCTCTTCCACTCGGGGCGTGTTCATTACGAGCCAGAAGAACCAGCTCAGCGCCACCGACGATGTGTCCCTTCCGGCGAGCACAAAGTTGAGAGCAATACGCTTCAGGACTGCGTTTGGGAAGAGATTTCCGTCAATATCTCTCTTCTTCATGAATCTGGACAGAAGATCATCCGACGGCGTTTCTTTACGTGCGTCTAAAGCTTCTGTCATGTAGTTCTCCACAATCTGCAAGCTTTTCCTCAGCCTTCTTTCAGCTCCCACGTCCAAAATATTCTTCAATTTCCATAGAAAACCAGGGTACAACAGCCGCTGCAGAGTCGCTTCCGTCGCGGAATCGAATGCAACGGAAAACGGATTCTCCGGCAGCTCCGGCGAGAGAGTCTCAGGGTCTTTACCAAATGTAAGTCCACAAATGTTATCAAACGTTAATCGGAGCAACAAGTCCTGCAAATCGACGCAAGTGTGGTCTTTAGCAGCCCTCTCCAGGATAATCCACAAGCGTGTCCGAATAGTCCGGTTTACCCACCGGGCCATGGCCTGTCGGAGGGTCCTGGTGGTGAACTCGAGCGCCGCCGTCTTCCTCTGTATCAGCCACGTCTCCCCATCGCTGTTGAATATGCCTTGCCCTAGAAGGTCATGGAAGGCGGTCTGCCAAGTGGGGCCCTTCGGGTAGTTATCGAACCGGGTTCGGAGAATGTGCTCGATGTTCTTCGGGTGACACGTGACGGTGTAGAACCCTTGCTTCCGGGCGAAGAATGGGATGGCAATGGTGGTGGTCTGGTATGTGGCGGCGGCGCCCGTGTCCTGGAGGTTGCTGGAGATCCAATCATGGATTCTCCGGCGGTTCATGAATAAATAAGGGAGGCTGCCGACGAGCGGCCAGGCCGTCGGGCCGGTAAGTTTGCGGGCCAACAGGGAAAACCATAGGAGGTAAGCTGACGTGGCAGCTGCTAGGGTGAAGAAGAAGAGTACGTTTTCCATAGATAGATAGAAAAAATGAGCTAATAATTAAGATTGGTGAAGTGAATGAGGAAGGTGAGAAGGGTAATGGAGTATATATATAGAAAGTGAAGGGAAAAGAAAGAATTAGGAAAGGGTAGTTAGGAATATTTTGGTGAGGAAGAAGAAGATTTTAGGGTTGATATATGTTTGGTTTGATAGTAACACTTTTGGAGTTTTCCATTCCATACGAAAAGCCCCCGTATGCATACTTTCATGGTCTTTATTGGGAATCCGGATATTTACGATAGTTGATGAATTCCTAAGATAATTTTGAGTTTTGATGAATGTTTATTCGAATTAGGTTTTTATCGGATCAACCCAATGAATAAGAAAAGATTTGAGGTATATTGAATCAACCCAATAAAACCCAAAAAATATTTGATAGCGTATACCAGTGTTCTAAAAAACGGGTTAGGCGGCCGCCCCTAGGCGCTAGGCGGTCCCAGCCCGACCCGTTTTTTAGCTATTCGGTTGTTTTCGGCGCTGAGCGAGTTTGGCGCCGCCGAGGCCGATTAGGCGGCGTCTAACCCGCTTAGGCGCCTAGCCATTTTTTTTTTTTTTAGTTATATATATATATATATATATATATATATATTTTTTTTTTTTGAATCACTTAATTGATTTGGATGACATATTTTGATTTTTGACTTATGGGCTAATGCTTCACGTATTGCTTTATTCAGTATCGACTATTGAATTTTGCAGTATTCTTTGTTTTTTGTACATGTAAATATTGCACTATCCTTGATTATGTTAGCTTACAGGCAAAATATAGTTTGTTTAGGATAGATTGCTATTATTTTCAATTTTTTTTATATATTATTTACTTATTGAATATTTATAAATAATTAAATTATTCGTCTAAGGTGGTGCCGCCTAGGCCCCGTCTAGGCGCCGCCTAGGCGCTCTAGGCGCTAGGCCCCAGTCGACCGACCGACTAGCGACTAGCAATTTTTAGAACATTGATATATACTAGCAATGAGCACGTGCGTTGCACGTGGACTCATTTTTTTATAACTATTACTTTTTTACAATATTAAAATTAATTAGAACGTAGAATGACACTCTCAACATCTCACTCCTTTTCACTTTCTCTTTTAGTCTCTTAATTTGTGAGCATAATCATGAACTTTATATGTGGAAACATGCTTGCATAGTATTATCTTTGATTCATTGTTTTTATTATTTGTGTACTACGATAATTAGAGTTCAGACTTAATGAAATTTCATTTGTTTGTTAAATGTCGTAAGATAATGTGTGAAAAAAGTTGATGACTACAAAAAATTAAGTTTTTTTAAAAAATGACTAAAAAAAGAAAAAAAAAGATGTAAAACATGATAAGATTAAGTGGTGAAAATAAATACTAAATACAAAAGAAAATTTGATAGTTGAAGTACTTATTTGTATCAGTTTCAAAATCGTTGTTTCAGTGGTTGTTAATTTTTTTTTTGTGAAACTTCTTGCTTTATAGAAAAAATATATTACGTAATAAAGTTATTTGTAGATCGATTGTTTATAGAATGATATCGTAGTGATATGTTTTAAAATTATTGTTTGATGCGATAAACCGTGTTTTGTACTAACAATTTTAGTTATAAATTGTAGAGTTTAATGTAATTTAACAAATAATAAATTATAATTAAAGGAATATAATTAAGTAATGTTTTCACAGTTTTGTTTCACGCAAAACATAAGAAAAAACAAACTAAGATAAGTCTAAATTTAAAACTCAAAGTCACGATAGAAGGGTGTTGAAATGCAAAACTAAATTAAAATAATAAACTCAAAAGTCAGGATAGACGAGCATAAAAAATGATGGGCTTTGGCGTAGAAATTAGACCTTCTCTTTCTTAATCTTTTAGGGAACTATTCGTTTTTTTTTTTTATTTTTTTTTATTTTGCTAATGCATTGGGTAATTGCCACTTCATCATCACTTTTATCTGAAGTGCAATCTTCATAAATCTTCCTTTTAATTTTTCGTTTGGCTTTTCCTTGTTTTCTTGTTGCTTCTATTTTCAGCGGTGGACTGTCTTTGGCTTTTCTTTTCCTACCCTTCTATTTCTGTTTTCATTCATGTTGTTTTATTCTTCTTTTCTCATTATTTCTTTCTTCGTTGGTGAATTGCAATAGCTTTTCTTTTCTTTCCTATTTTCTAACCGGATTTTCTTGTGGTGCTTTATTGGTTGAAGTTTTTCCCTGCGTTTCAATCTTGTTTCTTTGTTCCTCTTATTGCTTATGTGATTTCTCTTTTGCTGTCTTCTTTTTCCTTGATTCCTTTTTCGTGGTTGTGACGGTTGTCTGTTCTTGATTGCGTCTCTTCTTATTCTTCGGTTTCATTTTTTCTATTTTCTCGGTAATTGCATTGTTCATCATTTATTTTCTCATTCAATGGTATGAGAAAACGAATCTCTTTGTTGCTTGATGTTAGCTGTGTGTAGTAGTTGAAATCATTATGTCCCTGTAAATCATTTATAATTTAAATTATTTTTTTATTTCGAGCTCTTGGGTTTGTGACCATGCTTCCGGAATTTGTAATTATAAGTGTATTTTTTTCTTAGCATTGCTAATGATGCGATATATTCTTGGACCGAGTATTCGACATGCGTAGCTGCTATGTTGCCAAAAACTATAATCTCATTGAATGACTTTTAAATTCACTATGTACCTGTCCAATTTTATAATAGGCAGGGTAAGTGATCATTTACCCATTGTAGTAACTTTCATATTTGTATGAGTTACACTGAAAACAAAAGAGTGTGCATATTGATAAGGTTAAAAAGACGATTTTATCTATAAATATATCTTGAATTCTATATTTTTATATTTTTATTTTTGCAAAATTTAGAATGTGTTACCTTGGTTTAGCTTCAATGGATTTTCCCACACACTTTTTGCAAACAACCTTTTCATCTTCCTTGTAGGTTCCTCTATTACATTTGTCACATGCTTCATACCATATCTTTATAATATTCTCCACATTGTCTACTATTCTATTAAAACAACAATAGATTCCCAAGTACATTGATAACAAATATTTTTTTAATCGAAATATAATATAATATATGCTCTAAATTATTTGTATATTGAACTTACCTCTGTCAATGTCTCTCTATTTTCTATGATATCTTTAAGAGTCACTTTATGAGCATTTAATGTCGTTTGATTCGTAGTCATCTTAGATATCTTAATTGGATCTTGTATTATGTTTGACCTGCATATTATTTTTAATGTGTCAGAAAAATAACTTTCCATCATCTTACTTGGGTTTCTAGTTTATTGCTTACCATTGGCATATGTGCTCCATCAGAATTTGGGTTTATCTGTAGGACGCTTTGCCGTTGTAGTTTGTAACTTTAATTCAGTTGTTAAGAAAATAGACTGCAATTAATGCATTTCGTTATGCGTTTTCTTTTAACACTTTCCACCAGAAAAATTTTACGTTTATTTTCTTTTTTGATGACATATAAAATATTTATGTGGACATATATTATTAGGTTTTTCAAGAATTTTGTTAGATAAGAATGATGAAGATTACCTGAAAAGAGTTCGAGGAAGATTTTACTTACTGTGTGTCCATAATGGTTATTTCCCTCAAGGTTACTTCTTGTCCCTTAGTATTTTTTACTATTTTATTATCCACATTTGCAAGCATTCCATAAATATCTGGTATATTCAAAATATATCTTTGTTATTTTTATTGTCAAATTAATTTGTATTTATATAGAGACTTAGGGTTTCAGTATTTTACCAAATCATTTTTTGTCTCCAAGCTTGGTCTCGAGGTAAAAAGAAAAAGATTTTAGCACATTTTTTTGTCGTCAAGAATAACCTTAAATAGTACCTTTCACCTTCAGATATATTTTGAGCACTTATACGTCCAATCACTTCTCCTTTGTTCCTTTGTTTCTAACGCTTGTCTTTTTGTCCCAGACATAATGCTCTAGAAATTCCTTGTAACAATATTTCTCGCATCTCTATCTTTAGCACACATGGAAAAGAACTTCGTGAACATTGTTTTTAAATAATAGTGAACACCCACTATTTTCTGCAAATTTTGATTATTCCAATAGGTGATATATTATTGGTTAGGTAGATAAAGTTGCAATGTTACAACTGCTGGTATATTTCATTCAAATTAAATTAAAAAAAATTTCACCTAGCTTCTTGAGTAGAAACCCATTGTGCATCTGAATATGGTTCAATTTTGTGTATGGTGGTATTGTCATCATTTTGTGCCACATTAATCGCCACTTTATCATTACCTTTATAGATGTACTTGTACAAATACTTCAAAACTTTTGCTCCAGAACATATTTCTACATTGATATGACCATTATATCTAGACAATAAATATGGTTTGTAAGGAACTACCCAGTGGTTATCTAATTGTGCATTATCTTTAGCCACATATGATTTTTTTAGATTTTTTCCTCCACATGGTCCGTACATTATATGTTTCTTTACCATCTCATATAGTTCATGATACTTTCCTAGATCAGGAATTTATGCACAAATATACTTATCAAACTAATCGGCATTATTTATCGGCTTCAAAATAATAAGCATGTGTGGCAATCCCCTTTTTTAAAATTCGACAACGTGAACATGTGGTACTACTTTTTACATATCTCTTTTTTTAATAGTTGATCTTTCAAATCATGCAATTTGTCTGAAAAACTCTTACAATTAAATCTGGATGATCTTGTGGTTCGCTGGCCATCATATAAATTTTCTTGAATTTCCTTATAATCATGATTGCAAGTCATTGTGATAAACATACCTGGTTTTCCAAATCTATGAACTCATGTCAATGCGTCTAGATATCTGGCCCACATATCCCTTAGACCACATATAAATGATTGTGGTTGAATGATTCTCTTTCCAACTCCATTACCTCTAGTTTCTTCTTTGAAGACAATGTTCATGTTTCCTTAATGTAATTCCACTCCCAAATTTGTTTGATTATATCAGAAAAAATTTAACCTTGTTGTCTCCAACTTTATATAGTTATCAACTGTATATTGTTGCAATAATTGTCCAGCTAATAAAGGCGTGAATCGCCTTTAATTTCGAATATGAAGCCAATAACAACTATATTCTCTACATGAAACTTTCTTATCACTTCCTTTATCAACATCTGTTTAAAAAATAATAAAGATAAAATTAGAAAATAAGTAATATATCAAATAGATTGTGTAACATAAATAACATTATTTAATTAATTATGTGGTGGATATTGATATAGAAATTAGTTATTATTGAAATAATAACATAAACTTTTGATAGGAATATATTTGCCTCTTCTTTTGTTCTTCAAAACATTATTTTTGTATTATTCTGCGGAATTCAAATTTGCATATTTCCTCTTCCGGACATCAAGCTCCTTCGTCTTTTTTATTCTTCATCTATGGGCAATTTGATTATGTAATAATTGTAGTATCTAAATTTGACATTATAAATTTTGCTTTAAATTAAAATTACCTGAAGTCCGTTGCACAATTGTCGATTGATATACCAACTGGAATGAAATAAATCAATATAATTAGTAACAAAAAGAAAAAAAAAATATAAAACTTATATTTAAGAGGACATCACAATAATTTATTAGTTAGTGTGGTTGACTCAACCCTCTTTTCATTGAAAAATAACACAATATATAAGTTCAATTTCTAGGATTTAATCGTAAAAAGTGAACTTGTATTGAATTGAGCGGAAAAGAAACATTACCACATTTTCTATATTCTCTGCCAATTTCTTGAACATCGGTTCTCCACTAATTTCTTCGATTTTGGATTATGCTTCTCTACATTTTCTACTAATTTCTCTAACTTCGAATCTCCGTTAATTTTTCCAACTTCGGATTATGCAAGCTTTGACCAATGATTGTTAGGCTAAGTGTATTAAATAGGTTTATAAATTAGGTAGTTTAATGATTAATATGATTAGTAAACAGATAGTTTGGATAAGTGAATTTCTGTTGGATATATTGATATTAAATAGAATAAAAAATTAGGTAGTTTAGATTGTTGGATTTATGTTGGATAAATGATATTTAATGATATTTTCATTATATAATAAAAAGATAAAAAAAAATTTTATTTTGGTAAGTTCCCATTTGTTTGATTATTCTGGGTTTATTCGATTTTGAATTAATATTAGGAACCTGCCTGCCTACTTTTTGTGCATGCGTGTGTGATTTCCTCAAAGATTCAGTTTTAATAAGGTATTATGTTCTACTTTGTGATTAGAGGTGTAAATAAGATATTAATTTTTTTTATAAAGCAAATGTTAGTTCTGAAAATGATGTTAAATTTGTTGTACGGCAAGCTACACATGTGTCTTTGTTCTTATATAAGATTCAATTTTGATAAGAATGTTTGCTATCACGGTTGTTCATATGTTAATGTTTGTATAAGATAAGATTTATCACAATAAATTTGCTCACTATTTCTTTTTCTCATTAAAATATTTTAGGCTTTTCATTCTTCTAATATGAGCTAACTTAAATAAATAGTGTTAAGAAAAGACAATATTTTTTATTTTTTCTATATCTATATACCTTTTTCCTCTTTGTATTATATTAAAATAATTTTAATATATAGTCACATTATATGCAAGCATAAGAGCTTAAATTATGTTTATTTTTTAATGGTCAATTAAATAAATTTATCATGTAAAAATGAAAATTGTAGTACAATATCTAACTGTCAATAGTAAAAACGTAAAGTTTTTAAGATTATGCCATAAAATTTATCTTTATTTTAAAAAAATAATTGACAGTGTGAATATTATAATATGGTAGTTTAGATAAGTTTGAAAAATATATAAATTTGATTGTTTTATAATACCTTAATGTAATATTATCTAGTACAATTGCTTAAAATAAATGCAAAGAACATATCACTGAAAAACTCTATAAATATGTTTTAATATGATATTAATTTCATTTCAAAATGCAATGCATTTGAAAGTTTAAATATGTAGTTTTTTAGGAGGAGTTTGAATATAAAATGACTCTTTTTTATAATCACGTAAGGAAACATAAATTATTTTAAATTACTTAACCACCCTTAAATTTAATACCTATTAAGAATATTATAGGCATCAGAAGAAAACACGAAACATAAAATAAGACAAAAAAATCCATACTTTTATATGAAACTAATTTTTTATTCCAAAATTCAATGTATTGAAAGTGTAGAAGAAGAATAATTCAAGTATGTATTTTTTTAGGAGGAGTTTGAATTAAATAAGAACTCTTACTTTTTATATACAAGTAATTAAATAATAATATATTTTAAGTTACTTAATACTACTAATGCTTCGTACGAAATATATTTAATTTATTTATAGTGTATGGCCAAAGTATGTGTTTTTAAAATTCAACTATGATCAGAAAACATAAATTATTTTTGGTATACTACATATCTATTCTATTATGGTTAAGAATCCTTAAATTCTATTTAAAAAAAAAAAAATTCTTAATATGATTAATGAAAAAGTTATTCAATCTCGGAAGGAAAGATATTTGAGAATGACACTACGATAAATTTTAGCAACACATGTGAAATAATTATTGAAATCTTGATCGGGAGCTTCAATTAATTCATTAAACTAAATTATAAAGTGTAATTTTCATGTTTGTAGATATAATATCTGAAAAGGGATGGTTCTAAAATAATTAATTAATTAGACTTATTTTTTACAAAAAATCATCCAATCACAATTATATACTCTTCTTAAAATTTAATATGAAAGAAATTTTATTTTAAAATTCAAAGTATTAAAAGTGTAGAAGAATAATAATTTAAGTATGTAGTTTTTAAGGAGGATTTTGAAATGTAAAGGTACTCTTGCTTTTTATAATGAAGTATGAGAAACATAATTTATTTTAAATTACTTTAACTATCCATAAATTTAATACTTAGTAAGGATATTACAGACATCTCGAGAAATGACGAAACGAAATAACAGAACGAAAAATCCATATTTTTATATTAATACTAATACTAATTAGCAATAATAGATAGATAGATAGATAGATATATATATATATATAGCTATAGATATAAATATAGATATAGATATGTTGGATATATTGGAATATTTTATTATTTGATAAAATTACTTAATTATCCTTGATATTTAATATTTTATAGGGACATTATAGTCGTCACAAGAAAAGACGAAATATTCACACTTTTATATTAGTAATATATATATATATATATATATATATATATTATGAAAAGTTGGAGTTTATTGATTTTTAACAAGAAACATGGAGCCTAAAAAAAATTTTTGATCATATGAAATAAGCATTAAAAAAATTAACTATTCCCCCGCAATGCATGGATTGAGTATACAATTTTTATAGATAAACCACTTTATATAGTAAAATTAAGATAAATATTAAATATAAAGCCCACGTTTATAATTCATTCAATCTTGTTTGAAACTCAGACGTGTGATCGCTCCATATGACTTTTAATATATGCAATCTATGATTCAAATTAATGATCGTAAAAAAGATGATTATTTTGATATTATACATGAAGTTGAATTGAAACGAAAAGTTTTTATATTTGCAAAAAAAAAAAAAAAAAAAAAACGTTTAAACAAATAAACAAATAGAATGGGAAAAACATAAACTTGCTTTTAGAATCAAATATATGAATAAAAGTCAAGTGATATCCAGATTCACAAGTGAGTAAAGGAAATACTTATAGTAGTTTTTAACATTCATTTCACTTTTGTAATTGAATAGAAAATACGGACTTTGACTAAAGGCTATATACCCAATATTTTATGTTGATAGGGTTCTGGAAATAATTTCCCTTTATTTCTCGAACACAATTGAGATAAAAAATTTAATAAAATAATTGATCAATCGTGCTTTTTTAATAATATAACTTACTATACTTGTAAGTGTTTTTTTTTAAATAACCTCTTTTATTTGTAATCCAAATTGAATAGAAATAATTCAAACACAATATATACTCGAATTTAACCCCAAATAACTAGTAGTAGTCAATTTATATATATATATATATATATAATATCTAGTTGTTCTTTTTTCCATTGCATTTTTGATAAAATTTGTTTTGTTGGGTCTTTGACACTGCTCTTGCTTTTTCACCATGGTCTCCGTAGATTGTTATTGTAGGCTATGCAGGTGACATTTATTTTCGAATCAAGGCCTTATGGTGTGTTACCTTTGTTTCTACGATTTGGGCCATTTGGGCTACGCGTAATGGTCGTATCTTTGAGGATCGTAAGGTTTTCCCCTACGCAGGCTGTCTCGGTTATCTTATCTTGTATTAGGGAAGCCAACAACAGTAACATTGGTCACATGCACAACTCTGTTCAGGATCTCATGATCTTGAAGAGGCTGGGGTAGTTGGTTGCCTTGTTAAGCCTCCTAAGACCACTTCCCTCACTTGGACTCCCCCTACTCTGATTTGAATTAGAGGTAACACTGATGGCAGTGTTGAAGGTCTTCTTAGAAGTATCTTCGGTGTTGGTATCTTCTGGAATTGCACGGATTTTTCTCTCGGTGGTTCTTTTGGCTGAGGCTTTGCCTACAAAGCAAAACTAGAAATTGTTATTCACGCAGTGGAGTTGGTTAAGCTTTTGTTGGAATGTGACTCCACCTTTTTTGTTCATGCTTTTCATTCTAATTCTATGGATGCTCCCTGGCGTCTCCGTGCCCGATAGGTCAGGGCTCTGCACATGATCAAGGACATGACTTTTAGGGGCTCTCATATTTACAAAGAAGGGAATGAGCCGGCGGATGCTTTGTCAAAACTTTGGATTCCTTTTACTTGGTGGACCCTTTTCTTCCTCATATCTTGGACCTCTCTTTCAGGGATTTCCATACAGAATACTTTCGGTTGCACTAAGTGGATCTGTTTGGCTTTTCGCAGAGCAGGCCTTTGTGGAGTCCTCGCTTTGTTTCTTTTCATTGTTTCCTCCCCACTCTTCAGTTTTGCAGGTTTTCAAGTGGAGGAAAATTGCGGGTTATGTTTTGAACTTAACCCACCCTCCTCTGTGTTAATTTTGCATTTATGGGAGTTTGGTATTGACGGTTATTGCCTTCTAGCACTTTGTTGATACTTTTTTCCCACTATTAGCTTTTTCCGACTAGGTGTTTCCAATAATGGATTTTAACGAGGCCAACATGGTCTCTCCCACATCGGGAAGATCCAACACATGCTTTCTTATAAGCATTGGAACCTTGGTTCCTTAGGCATATATTTATGTATTGAATGTCTGGCAATTCCATCAGAGCATTAGACCGGACCGTCCCCGCTTCTCTCTGCTCTGCCGCTCATCGCATTGGACTTGCTTGTTTCTGCTCAACATGCCCTGCTCTTTCGCCGATTCAACTGGATATGCTCTCCTACCACACTTCGAGTGCCAAAGATCATATTCCCCGTATCCGAGTGTTTAGCTTCACACTTCAGGTGCATATGGTCTAGATCTGCTCTCGTATGTATTTCTGCTTAGAACGCTTTGCGCCTATGATCTTTTTGGCCTTTTCAGTTTACTACCGGCTTGTGGTAGTTTCGACTTATTTGTTTGCCAAGTTTTGGCATTTGATTGACTTTATTATTGCTCTATGTAGCGTTGTGTTTCTGTTTAGCTTGTTAGCTTTTTAAAGCGCTTTTGACTTGCTACTATTTTTTGTAAACATTTTGTTTTCATTTCTTTTATACAAGCAACTATTTAGCTATAATATCTTAGTTTATATAAATATGATATGTAAGCTCAATTAAACATCATGAAAATAATATCTTAGTTTATATAAATATGATATGTAAGCTCAATTAAACATCATGAAAAATGATTAATATGATATGTCATACGTAAAAATGAATTGGAAACAAAAAAATATTTGCATTCTAAAATTTTGGAGTAAATAAAATATATTGAAAGTTGAAAAAACTCTATAAAAAGTTAGTGGAAAAATATATTTAGAGAGATACTCTCCTTATTACTTTTATGTATGTAAATGGGTTATGAAATATTGATTTATTTTATCTAAAAACTTATTACTTAAATAAAGAAATAAATAAATCTTTTTGTAAAAGAATATTTAATTAAATTTAGTTTATATGCCAATAAACTCTTGTATTTGATACAAATAATCAGCAAAAAAATAATATGAATTTTCATATTGAATGTTTCATTATAATATATGTGATATGAATATTAAATTGAAGATCGTGAAATGACCATTAAATAATATATATTACATAAAAAAATAGATTAGAACTGAAAAACTTATTATTTTAATTTTTTGAAAAAGAGTTTAAAACTTTCCTAAGTTACAATAACTTAATTACGAAAAAAGGGTCCAAAATTTAGCTGGAAAAATTAAAATTATAAAATTAACCTTCTTGTGACTTATATATATACACATAGATTTTTAATTTATCTAAATAAATAGACAAGTAATAACTATACATAGTTAATTTTCCTTTCTCAAATTAGATTCTTATTCATAACTTTAACGGGAAAATTTTATTTTTAGTCCAGTATGTTAGGCCTTGTCCAGTAGAAATCCTGCATGTTAGAAAATTTCAATTTTAGTTCTGTATGTTCCAAAAGTCGTCCAATTTAAGGACACTAACCATCACCAACGGCCAATTTAGCCGGAATTAGACTAATAAATTTAGGGTTTTTGAGTAATAATACTTATGTGTTAAGTATTTGTCCAGATAACATGCCAAATCTTAAATTACTTTAGTAGCTCACCCAAAAAAGAAAAGAAAAAGGTAAACCCTAATTTTCGTATGAGGTGCATTTCATCTTATTCTTTATTTTATTTTTCTTTCTTTCTTCATCTTTCTCAAATTTATTAGTCACGTACGTTGCACGTGATTAATTGTGGCCAAATTGGTCATTTTTTTTATGGTTAGTGTCCTTAAATTAGACAACTTTGGAAACATACAGGACTAAAATTGAAATTTTCTAACATGCAGGATTTTTACTAGACAAGGCCTAATATACAGGACTAAAAATGAATTTTTCCTCAACTTTAACATATCGCTTGGTGATTTTAGATGTACTCAAATACTACTTCTTTTTAAATAAATCATCACATTAACAAAATACAATCCAAAGGTTATTCAATAATTCGGATGACAAATAAAAGTTTGTGTAACGCCCAAGATTTTTTCGTCTATTCATTAAACTTGATTGTGTGATTTTAGTTTAATCATCATTTCATTTAAAATTTGGGACGACCCATTCCATGTGATTAATATTTTATATTTGGACTTCCTAATCCAAATATATTATTAATGGCCCATTAATTTTATTTATTTATTTTTTAGTTAAAGGCATAAGTTTCATTTAGGCTCATTTACATACATGGCCTAATCCTCTATGTCCATCTAATAATTGATGGGCTTAGATGGGCTCAAGCCTTGAGCCCAAAAGTCCAATAGAGAACATACAGAATTAAGATACAAAAGTTTTCTAAGCCAGATCCGTTGGGAACGTGTGTATGTGTGTGAGATGGTGGGGATGAAATCGTGGAGTGAGGGAGAAGGATTAGAAATCGCTGATAAACGTTTATATAAATGTTGTCCTTAATCCTATAATATTTTTACAAGCAAAATTCATTTACAGAAAAAAGGTAAAAATTCAATTCTATTATACTTCTCTGCTCTACTCTGCTCTCGCTGCCATGGCCAGTTTTGGCCAACATCTAATTTCAATTTTTGACGACCTTATTCCACCAAACCTCACAAAGCCTCATCCCATTACTATCACCAACCTCTAGTCTGATATGTTTTCGCTGGAAAAATCACTATAAATGTCAATTTCCATTACTGCACATTAAATCCCAAACTAACCCAAGTTGTATCCAGCATCCAACCAAATCCAGTTAATTCCGTTGGAAAATTTAATTCCATTCCCTGAATTCTCCCACCGCCGTTCTACCCGGAGCTGCCCATGTCGCCGCATCGCTGGCCTCCTAGTCCGAATGCACGAGCATCCTCTTTGGTGCTCCGATCGACAATCAACCGGGTCAGGCAGAGGCTGTTTTCGGCTCATAATTCCATCGCCCAGATATTTACGAAAAAGGAAGGTGTTGTGGGGCTGGTGCAGGAAAGAAGTATACTGTAAGAGAAAGATGGTTGCGGATTTGTTAAGGAAGAAGAGAAGAAATAACATTGGGGGCGCGTGGGGTCTGCTACAGAGGAAGAGAAATGATTTCCCCAATTTTTCCATTTCATTTAGTATAAGAGCCCAAACAACTTCAAATCCAATATTTTCCTCCAAAAGCCTCTTAATACCCACAAACCCAAATCAGCCCATTTTCTTACCAAAACGCCATACATATATATATATATATATATATATATATATATATATATATATATTTGCTAAAAACCATCCGTAGATGTGAGGATTAAGTCATGTACAATTTATTGTATCATCATTATTTAAATCTAAAGTTTGGTAAACTAAGAGCATCTACTTGAATGAGCCTTCTTATTCTATTACAATCTGTTAAATTTGTAAAAGTAAAATAGCTTTGTCTTCGCACCGCTTCATTTGCCGAAAAGTCAACAACTTTATTTCCTTCTCTCCAAATGTGGGAAACAAAAATCACTCCTTTCATTTTGAGAGCTTCAAAACGCGCAATCAGCGCTTGGTATTGCCATCCTCTGGGATTAACCTGTTTTAGATATACACAATAGACAATGCATCTACGTCTACCCATATCTTGTGAAAACCAAGTCCAAAACACAATTTAATTCCGAGTATTACAGCCTTAATTTCAAGATACACATTATCACAAAAAGGAATAAAACTATAAAAACCTGCTACAAAGTTAGCATTCGAGTCTCTAATCACTCCCCTGGCGCCACCCAAGCCCGGATTTCCTTTAGAAGCTCCATCAGAATTTAGCTTAACCCAATCATTACTTGGAGGCTCCCACCTAGTCAATTTTGGTTGAATATCTTTCTTCCTTACAATCCCAAACCCCTACATTCTAGCAACGTGCTAGTAACCGTCCCAAAACCCAGCCGACATCAGGTTCGCTAAGGCTATGGTCCCTAGCATGCCAAACACCAAGGACTGAACTTTTGAGACAGATACGTGTATGTCCTGAAATCTCACCATATTACGAGCTTTCCAAATCTGCCAATAGATTATCAAAGGCAGAACACCACAAACATGTTTCTGGCTATGAAGCCTTTGGAACCAAAGACCAAGAAGTTGAAATAAAGATAGGGTACAAGGAATTTTAAACTGAAAAAATCTGGAGAAGAACAATTAGACCTGCTTTGCAAAAGGGCAGTTAACGAAAAGATGATCCATGGTTTCACAATTCGCATGACAAACCGCACACATGGAAACTACCTCAATCCCTTTTTTCCTTATCAAGAGAAACATAATTATTAGCCAATCTCCAATTAAAACATGCAGTAGGTTTCAATAGGGATTTTGGCCACATCATTGACTTCCAAGCCCAAATGGGTCTCTTCTGTCTTAGTGTGTTCCATGCAGAAAAAAATAGAAAAAGTGCATTCGAAGTTAACTTCCATACAGGTTTGTCAGGCAAATTAGAATTGATGCAAAGTTCAAAGATGCAACTGATGACAATTGGAGGAAGTATAGAAGAAACAGAAGACAAGTCCCAAGCATTGTTACACAAAAAATCTGCCACAATTTGGTTAGTATCAATGTTGTCACAAAATTGACACAAGGGGCTAAATTCACACCATATCAAACCAAAATGAAATTTTCCTTCCCCTATTCTCCAAAAAAGGTATTGCTCCGCTTGATCCTTGATTTCAAGCAGCTTTTTTCCAAAAGAAAGACTGATTATACCCCACATCCGCATAATATGGATGCACCTTCTTAAGATACCTATTTTTCAAAAATTCCGTCGAAAGGCTACTACAATTTCTCAATTTCCACCAGGCTTGCCAGGAAAAAGCCTTGGCCATATCCTCTACCCTTCTCACCCCAAGCCTCCTTCATTTATTGGAAAACACACTCTATCCAAGCTGCCCAATGTAGTTTACCGTCACCCCATAGAAATTATTCAGCAGCTTATGAATTCTATCTACAACAGTCTTAGGGGGTCCAAGAATTCTTAAGTATACATAGGAATAAAGTAGAGGACACTTTTAATATGCTCCAATCTACCACTAATGCTAAGGAACAGTTTATTCCACCCAGAAATTCACTTTTTCCACCACTTCTTGAAACAACTCACACTTTACCCTTCCCTTGAACAGAGGAACCGCTAAATATTTAAATGGCAGCCTTCCTCCTTCACCCCAGCCAACTCTAGAATCCTTTTTTTCCTATGATTTTTAACGTTGGTGCAAAAAAAATCGTGCTTTTAGAAAAGTTTATTTTTTGTCCAGTGGCTTTTTCAAAATTAACAAAGAAAACCAACAACTTTTTAAAAGAAGGGATGTTAGTAGAGCATAAGATGGTAGTATCATCAGCAAAGGAAAGAGAAGGCACATTTAACCCCTGTTTATTGAAGTGCAGTTTGGGACAGGATTTGAACAAGCTTGCTAAGCCATTGGATGGAACAATAATATAAATGGCAAAAAGACTTGGAGACAGGGGATCACCCTGCCTCAGACCCTTTGTGGATGTGAAAAAGCCTGAAAGGGATCCATTGATCAACAAAGAAAACCAAGACTGCTTAATGTTGTTGGTTATATACCTGATGAACAACTCAGGGAAGCCAAGTAATTGCAGAATTTTATAAAGAGCCCCCCACTCAACCCTATCATAGGCTTTTTGAAGATCCAGTTTTAAAATCATTTTGCCATTTTTACAATCATTGTTAATATCATGTACAAGTTCTTGAGCCATTATAATATTGTCCGCAATATTCCGAGTAGGGACAAATCCACTTTGAGCAAGCGGAACAATTTTAGGAAGGAGTGTAGCCAGCCTATTATTAATAAGCTTTGTCAGAATTTTATTAATCACATTACATAGGCTGATGGGCCTAAAATCTGCCCAAGTTAGGGGGTGATTAATCTTACGGATTAAAGTGATTGTGGTACAAGAAAAACCCTAGGCATAGGTCTTCCTAGAAGAAATTCAGCACACACACTAAGTAAATCCACCTTCATAATCGCCCAACAGTATTGATAAAAATAAGCATTAAAGCCATCTTGCCCAGCCATGCTGTCTCTATCCATAATAAACACTACAACTTTTATTTCTTCCTCAGACGGAGGATAACAAAGTATGTTAGAATCAGCCTCACTAAAGCAAGACTCCGTTGCCCCAAAGACCTTACAATCTAGATCACAATCCTCAGTAGAAAAGATCTTTTGAAAATAATCAGCAGCCGAGGATTGGATTAGATCAAAATTGGAAGCATTTTGACCGTTAACACTAATTTCAGAAATGTGGTTTTTAAACCTTTTTTCCTCACTAAAGCATGAAAAAAAGCTGAGTTTTTATCTCATTTCTTTAACCATTTACAAGATGACTTCTGTTTCCAGAAGGATTCTTCCATAGAAGTGGCAAGATTGAACTCAGCCTGCCTCTTCTTAAGAAGAATCAAGTTATCATCCGAGGATTCATTGAGATAAATTTCCTCCTGGATCATAAGGGCTTGTTCAGAAGTTTTTACTTTATCAAAAATATTACCAAAAATGGCTTTATTCATATTTTTCAGACAGTTTTTTAGCCTATACAATTTATTTTTGAAATTTAGCATACTACTTTCCCCTGTAGGGTGCATCCAATTGTGTTTGACACAATTGAATAAACTATGATGTTTGACCCATGCATTGATAAATCTGAAGGAAGCCTTAGGAGCAGCACCAAGCTTAGGAAAAGATATCAGTAGAGGATAGTGGTCAGATTACCCTTTGGCCAAGTGCCTAACCTCTAAAGAGTTAAATTGATTAACCCATTTATCAGACACCAAGGCCCTATCAAGCCTTTCAAACACATGATTTGCATGCCACGTGAATTGAGGCCCTACAAAACCAGCATCCTCAAGCCAACACTCATTAACAACACTCACAAAATCATCCATTGATTTAATCTTTAAAGCACGCCCTCCCCCTTATTTTCTCATCAGCCATCAAAATGACATTAAAATCCCCACTCACCAACCACGATTGATCAGAATGAGCACAATTTTTTAAATCCCTCCATAACTCAAGTCTACTCTTTCTATCACAAACAACATACACAAAGGTGCAAAAGAATTTAAGGCCACACGAGTTATCAATAACCTCCACATCAATAAGCTGGTTAGACACATGCAACAGTGAAATGCAAAGAGGATTTCTCCACATAACCCACACTTTAGCATTACTATTCACACATACACCATGGTATCTTAATGAATGAATCCAAAAGGGATCCGGTTTTTTTTTTTTTTTTTTTTTTTAGTTTTAAGTAAGGCAATTATATCAGGTTTTTTCTTTTTAATCAGCTCTTTTAAGTAATTTTGAGATCTCTTATTCCCTACTCCTCTAATATTCCCGGTCAAAATTTTCATTTGAACAAACAACAATAGTACCCTCAGTGCATTTAGCACCTCTTCTAGTTACCATAAGAAGAGGTTGAGTGGTCTTTTTCAGTTTTTCCTCCTGCGTTTAGCAGCCCTGGATCTCGATCCTGAATACCTCCCGTCATCTGATCCAGTTTTGCCCATCTCTCCATCTGGTTCCCCCTCAGATATGCCACCATCAGAAAAATTATGGTCGGTATTAGTTTTATCCAAAAAAAGGCAACTCATCATCATTTATTTCATCCCTATCAAGCTCATGCAATCGCAATTTAGCAAAAGAATTCTCATGCTCCGAGATGAAAGACTTACGTTGCACAATATTTATATTATCAAGGCCCTCAGATTCTAAAGCAATAGTAGTAGGCGTGGTTTTTATAACATCATTATTCATTTCATTATCAAGAACTGTATCTATGGACTCATCATTGGGCTTGATACTACCCTCTGGGACCTTTCCTATATTGATATTCGACTCATTATTCCCTTCTACAATTGTATTTTCGCCCTCCTAATTCTTTTTTGGAACCCACTGTTTCTCAGGTTTATTAGTACCTGTTTCAATTTTGCTCTTATTGTGTTTAATTCGTTTATTATATTCATCATTAAAGCAGTCTAGGGTCTTATGGCCAAGATGTTTGCAATTCATACAATAATCTGGCAATTTATCATGCAACACTGTCTGATTTATCAATTTATCCCCATAGCCAATTAAAATTTCATCATAGATCGATATGGTCAAGTCCAGCTCAATACAAACCCTAGCGAGACTTGGCTTAGTTCGATCCGCAGTCGGCTCGTCGATTCTCAATGGATTACCAACAAACGATGCAATACTAAAAAGAGCCTTCTTATAAAAAAAAGTGAAGAGGTAATTCCGGCAAGGAGATCCAGACTAGAACCACCGGAGATTCAGATTTAGAATCAAAACCAGTAGACCATTTGAACACTCTCATAGGGAAACCATTCACATGCACTAATTGTTTGGCCTACAACCTTTGAAAATCTTCTTCATTGAACAATTTTATCATTATATGCTTATAGTTAATCGCACCAATGAAAACAGTACCATTGAAACCAAAACTAGAGAGTTGAGTTCGAATAGACCTAAAAGGGGGAGATCCATTCGAAAATTTACCTATTAGAACAAATTTGCAGGATTCCGCTAGTGTTTCCGTCTCGCTTGAGGAGAAATTCACGATCGGTGTGCCACGGTATATTCTCGTCGTGCCGAGAGCCTCCGATCTGAGATTACTGAACAGTTTCTTCGTGGATTGCCTCTCATACATTTCTGAAACTGAGATGCCTTTCGTCACACGTACAAACGTTTTGCCTGATATAGGGTTAAGAGATGGAAGATTAGGTGCAGGAGGGTGAGGATTTAGCAGGTTGTTGCCCCCCCCCCCCCCCCCCCCTCCCCCACCACCGTTTGGGATGGGAACCGCCATGGAAAACACTAGATCTGTTTATGGAGAGAACATTCTAGAGACAGAAATATCAGAGAGCACTCAGTTTCGTCTGCTATATATATATATATATATATAAACATATATTTATGCAGTCAAGTACTAATACTTTTATTTATTATTAAAATGTAGGAAACCGGGAGTGTGAGTACGAGCCTAGGACTACAGACTAAATTCAAGCATTTGCATTCAATCATCTCATTCCCAGGTGGGGGTTAGTTACAATTTATTTTAATTAATTATATTTATTTTAGGATTGCATAGATGTTTATTGTTACCAACATGCTACTTGGCTACATGTCCCGATATAATACAATTGACATGTTACTTAGCTACATGTCCCATTACAATACAATTGGCATGCTACTTGGCTAAATGTTTTATAACTGTTTTACATGTTATGCCCCCTATATGTGCTTTGAATTATTATAAAATGTGCCTCCACGAGTTGAAGGAAGCTCAACCCTAACCCATTATTAATCCTCATGTAGAAATAGAGAGAGATTAAAGTAGAGATGGAGCAGGGAAAGCATATGGCGGTATTGATTTAGAAATGAATCTTTATTAGGTAATTGAACTATGTCGTTTGGGTTGCTTGAAGTTGATTTATTTTCGCAAGTTTGAACAATTGTTAGGTGATAGTTGGAATATTATTTGAGTTGCTAGCATGTTTGGAGTTATTATTTATTTTAAATATATATTTGAATGCACATTAAAATTTTTCTATTTTTGATTCTTGTAATAGGTGCATACGTAGAAAATAATTTTAATTAAATCATACTTGTTTTAATTTATTTAATAATATTGGAGATGTATCTTTTGATTCCTAATTGAATTAAATTGCATGCTTAGGATGTATTAGTTCAATTTGTTTCATTTATTTTCCGCTGCACATATTTGAAATTATTTACAATTTTTTTTGTTCAAAGTTTGACAATGTAAAGTATATTTTCAAAGTTGTTTCTAATATACATTATTCGATAAGATATTAGATTAATTATTTCGGGCACTTTATAATTACCAAAATTAGTATAGAAAATTGGGCTGTTATAATTTGTGAGTTCTTCAAAATATTTGAATATTTTTATATTTTATTTATCATTGTAGTTTATTCAAATAATTTATTTTTTTACTATAAATGGTATATTATTTTAAATATAAAAAAATGATTAGATTAAAAAGATACATGGTTGAGGTCAGTTAGTGCAACAAATTATTATATTTGTTGACCCCTAACAAAAATATGATTTGGTTGCCACATGTAAAAGATATATAGTTGAGGTTGTTTATGTAAATACATAAATAATTGCAAAGTGCAACAAATGTCATCATTTAGATTGTAAAATGTAGATTTCCTTAATCTTTTTTTTATACATTTGTTAAAAAAATGAATAGTTTCAATTACAAATATGAAAGACATTGATATATAAAAAAATGCATATGCTCACAGCTCTCGTACTTCCGCGATTAATCAAACAAACATTGTTATTTTATTATAATATTAGCATATATAATAATTTAATAAACTGACCATGATTATAAAATTAAAATAATAGCGTCTTACCTTTAGTTTAATAAAGTAGGAGTTTCATTATTTAAACAATGTTTTTTCTCCTACAGTAACTTAAATGAAGAAAATATTTGAATGTCTATGTTGAACAAAATAAGCCAATTAGTTGTATTTTTATAAAGAAAAAACCAATCAATATTTTTTTTATCAAGAATTATTTTACAAAATTTTAATTGCAACCTAACTTCAATATTATAGCACAAATCATAATATATAAACACACAAAACTAACCTAAATAATTAACCAATAAGTCTAAGTTTTACATCAAGTATCTCTTTGTAATATATGTAATATGTATGTCCAATTAACGATCGTGAAAAGAAGAATAATTTGATATATTATGCACAAAAACGGATTAGAAATGAAAAGTTATCTGTATTTAAAAAATTTGTATGAAAATTATGAACTTAGCAAAACTGATAAAAACTTACAACTATAGTCTTAGTGTTTAGGCGTGAAAACTAAATCTTAACCTCCATGCGGCTTTTGTATATATAAATGTTGTACCAATTATTTTAAGAAATACCATTTTTTTTTTTTTTTTGGGATGATACACCCAATTAATTTAATTTGCAAAATAATAATGTAGTAGGACTACTAAATCACAAAGCTGGCTGGATTGGGTTAATGGGGTTGTTAAAATTAGTTAGCAAGGAAAATTTAACTTTTAGTTCTTTAATTGAGGGTTTATATAAATATGTTTTGTATAAGTCATGTATGTTAGTGGAATGATCTGATTTGAGGATATTTTTGCAAGAAATGACTAAAGATGCCAAAATTTGTCACATGCTGCGCACGTGTAATGTTAGATTACAATTTTTTAGCAACATTACAAATGAGAAAATAAATTAAATTACATATCATCATCAACAGAACAAGGTGGAGAGTTAAAAAAATAATCCTAAATTCATATCTACTAAAAAAAATAAAATTAGGCTTCTCTATCTCATCATGCTTGCTATGATGAAACCGCCTCCACTTCACCATAAAAGAACCTCCAATTCATTTGAGAAGACTTGAGTGAGATTGGGAATGGCCACTACAACAAAAAAAGGTATTTTTGTGATACATTTTTTTAGATCACAATTATGTCCACTAATAATAAGTTATTTGCGATTACTTGTCCTACAATTCTCTACAAATTATTTGAGACCATCTTAATAATACTATTATAGACATGTAGTTGTTGCAAATAATATTTGAGACGACTTTTGTTGCCCAAATATATACTATTTGCATCCAAGTTATTGGGATGACTAATTAGTCACAAATGTTTTCTCTAATATTAAGATTGTGACAAATACTTATTTTAGACCATTTTTTGTTGTCTGTAAAGATCATTTTTTCTTGTAGCGGGTGTATCCGTTGTTAGTATTAAATTTGGGGAAGAAAACAAGGTCTGTGCAAGAGCTACAATTTAAAAGACAAAGTTGGGATGAATTAGTGAAACATGGTGGATGAGGATGACAATGTAGAGTGGGAGCGACTGATGGTAGGGAACCCACTAATGGTGTCGAGTTACATATCAAGAGGATGAGTAGTGGGAGTAGCAGAAGCGAGAAACTCTTTTTGTGTGTGTGTGTGTGCCAGAAAGGGAGAGAAAGAGCTTAAACAAAGAGTAAATTAGCGCGGTGGAGGAGGAGGTAGGGTAATGTGGGGTGCAGTCTCATTGATTCTGCACCACGTCTAGGTATGGTGGTGGTGGTAGTGTTGTCAAAGACAACGACTAAAATCGTTCTCCTAGGGAGGTCACCCTCTCTTGTGGTAGAACCCCTCTCTACGAAAACTGTTTCTAACCATTGTTTTAAGTATAAACAATGACCCTTGACACCCACGGTTTCCAACCATTTTCCTAGTTTTAAATGACAACGTTATGGAATCGTTGTTATATTTACTGTAGACAACTGTAAAAAAATTGATATCGTAGATGAGGATCTACAAGGACAACTATGATACCCCGAACCTTTGAAATATAATAAAATACATTCTTTGCATCCTAAATATTTTTGCCAAAATTTTAATTTTATTTTGAATTGCAAGGTTATTTGACTTGTGATGTCACTTTTAGAAAATAAGTATCATCGCGATGTACTAGGTCGACTGCACTCCTAGCACCAAAAAAAAAGAAAATAAGAATTAATATATATATATATATATATATATATATATATATATATATGATATAGAAACCCAAGACTTTACATCGGACATAAGAAATAAGAAACATATTTAATTTATACTATATATACATATGATATAGTAACATAATTAAATACATATAATAACAAGAGAATGTAATAACAAAATAATAATCTAAATAATATACGTGTACATACATACATATAATAATAATAATAATAAGATAGTAACTGTTAGTACTAAACTAAAACTATTATTAACTTATGTTACAACCTAATTTACTATATTTAGTAAACTATCATAACTTATGTTACAACTAGTTTACTATATTTAGCATACAAAATGAAGTATTTGATAAGCAAAAGAAATAAAGTTTGGCATCCCACATCGGAAAATTTTCATAACATTTCTAAGATTGTTATGTATAAATAGAAGTTAAATAACTTCTTTATAAAATATAAGAGAATAAGTAAAACATAAACATTATATTAAATATTGGATTTCCTTTAATTAGGAGGTCCATATCAGTTTATTTTTGACAACACTCGGACCGGTGATTTGGGAAGTTGTCATATAGTGTTAAAAGTTTTTGAGGTATGTCTTTTTTTTTTTAAGTAATTTTCTTTCTTATTATCTTTATAGTTTATATAGATTTAAGAATTTAATTATTTTCTTGATTTAAGTAGAATTATAACTTTAGCTATTTTCTTAAGTTTGTGTTAAATAGTTGTTGTTTAAGATGCATATTAGTTAGTTTAAAATATTTATTAGTGTAGTTAATAATTTAAATTAAATAGATAATTAGGCCTTTTAATTTAGGACTATAATTTATAATAACTTGGCTTATATGTTAGAAATTGTAAAAATAGACATAATTCAAGAATAGTATACCACACTTAATTATTTTTAAAATACTAAACTCGATAAGTAATACTAATTAATTAAACAACATGTGCTTGGTGTAGTGCGAGTCAGGTCTTGGGACATACGCGAATTACGTACTTTAAAGCAAGCAAAACAAGGTGGGTGACTGGGCTGTTTGTAAGTACATTATGCCATTGAACATGTATTTTGATAAAAATGTTTGCCTTCGGGCTTATTGATATGATACCTCTTAAGTCGTAAGATTGGCTTTTGAGTAGGGCTTGGGAGTCGTAAGATTGGCCCCTAAGTCTAGCAATATGGCTTTTGAGTCGTAAGATGGGCTCCTAAGTCAAGGATGTATTTATTATTGTGCATCTTCATTTAGTATAATTGCTTACAAAGTTCCCACTGAGTTTATACTCATGCGCATAATTACAAATCTTCAGGTTAGTTGAGCGAGGTGGCGGGGCTGTTGCGGCAAAGGTCACCGGGTTCCTTCTTCTACCCCCAATTTAAAGATGTTTTTGCCTCTTCTATGTATATAAATAAGTTTGTGTGTCACAAATCCGGGATTTTCATTTTCTTAGAAACTTTGAAATCACTAGTGTAAATAGGTTTTGGCAGTGTCTTATTGTCAATAAAATTTCTTCTTTTATTCAATGAGTATTTTATGTCACGCTTTCGCACTTTTTCTGATTTATTACTTAATCGAAAGAAAAGAAAAATTTAGTAGCACTTCAATCCCGAGTTAATGGGATTGGGGCGTTACAACACCGCTTACGACAACAATCATTTACCCCTTACAACAATAAATTTTAACCGTTGTATTTGATGTATACGACAATGACAATGGCAATAGAAAACATTTTGTCTTACAATAAAACATAATATTTTATTATTTATTTTTTAAATATTAAATGATCTACAATATATGTCTAGTTAATAATTTGTAAATCATATATGAGAACTAAAATTAGTTGGTTTATTATGTTTTTTTATTCTTGTTTCTATTCATTCTCTATGTTCTGATAGACAATATTTTTTTGTATATGGTTTAGTAGATGTATTTTCTTGATGCAGAAACAAGGAATGAAGATTTGAACCATGATGGATTGGGAAGTAAAAGGTATTCGATAATCTGATGAATTTGCTTGACTTTATTGGATTTTAGCAAGGCCTGCGTGAGACTAATTACTGATTTCTAAGAATCGGATTAGCTATAAATTTGGTAGAACAATAATGATATAGGCTTCTATAAGTTTTTTAGTCTACATGCTACTTCTTTGATCAAAATGAAACTTATATATTCTTTTGCATCATTAATTATTTGAATTGAGTGATTGGATTTAGTTTTTTACCCCGTATTGTACTCTTAGTCTTTGGTGATAGGTGCAGACTTACTAGGAAGAAATGATTAAGATAGAGAATTCAATTGAAGTAAAATATTTATGACATTAAATGTGAATAAGTTTGTTTCACCTGATTATTGAGTTAATATTCTTCATCCTCTAATATATTGTAAACCTCTTCAAATTCTTATGTCTTCTTTTCAAATCCAATCCCAATGTAGAAAATTATGTAAATAAATTAGTTGAGGACGTGCTCGATACGATGGCTTTTGAATTGTAAAATATTGTGATCCACTTAGCGTGTGAAGGTTACGTGAGTCGGCTGGGACCATCTACCTGACCTTTAGTTTGATCCTATCTACATGGTGATGCACTCAATGTTACTGCATACTGAGTATAACTAATTTTTTGTTTATACTCATTTTATTTGTTTGTTGTGATTTTTTTCTTTTACATGAACCATCAAAATAGAATACCAGTGTTTGATTAATTTTAGAAGTGGATGGCACACCATCATATTGAGTGTGGGGCTAATTTAGATTCTCTAAGTTACCACATCAAGACTTGGCATCATAAGTTTGACATCCTAATGTGATTGGCCATCTCCAAAGATAGAAACACTGTACGTAAGTAGATATCATGTTTAGTAGTTGTCTCCAGACTTGACATCCTAAATTTTATCATATATTGTATATATTATGATGATGATGTGAGATAACATTTGATGCTCTTATTTTTGTGAGGAATGTATAATAACTTTATTATGGGATTCTTTTGTCCATCAGCATCATGACATATAACCTTTTTGTAATGTGATGTATATGATATTTTAGAATAAATGCAAGTTTACATGTAAATCAGAAGTAATTTTGTATTTTAAATTCTACCATTTATTTTTTATTAGTGAGAAATGACTTTATTTTAAAGAATTTTATCTTCCGAAGTTTTGAACATAAGTTTATGTTCTATCCATTGTATTGATACTTAGCAATGTGTTGAAAATTTGAGAATAAACATCTTAATAGGAGATACACAAATTATTATGATGTGGAAAATGGTATTTGAATTTGTAATTACTATGTGAAACATTATAATTCATGAGTTTTCCTTTTCTTTTTCTTTTTAATTAAGTGTTATTCATGTCAGACATGTTTCTTATTAAAAATGATATATTAGCTCTATTTTGTACTGATCTTCTAGTTGCTTTGCGCAGTGTAAAGTGGAGAATAAGTATTGAAATGGCCAACTGACTGAAGGAGGACGAGAAGAATGAGCGAATTATATGGAATCGCAGATGTATTAATTGCAACAACTTGGTATGCTTGATTCTTCTGTTTATTTGGGCTTGCCTCCAATTCTGCATAGTGTGCTATATTTCTTTGTGGACTTAATTGGGACATTATTGCCTAGAGCTTAATCTTGTTTTTTGTTATACTTGAGACAAATACAAGTGTCCGTGATTATGAAAAGTGTAACACAAAACATCAATCCAAGATTAGGTAAGAGGATATACTTCTTAACTTAGTAATGATCAAGTTAAATGTTATAATAAACAAGAAAAGAACATATGAGAAAGGACCAGTTCGGACGAAAGATGCTTGTGTTCCAACCTCAAGGAGGAGAAATTTGAACTTCGACTAAAATAGTTGTGCTGTCAAGTTAGGAATTACATCATTTATTTCGAAAAGTTATTTTCTGTGGTATATAAGACGAACTTGATTTTATTTTTGGTTTACATATATGTCTTGAGGAAGCATAAACTCAGAAGGTATATTCGTGTGTAGAATGAAAATGTCACTTCAACCATGATTTGAAAGAATTTAAAACTCAGCTTGACTTTAGAAACACAAACTTTATGTTCGAGAATTGATTTTTATGTGTCTTACGTATGGCTGTTCGGATAAATCTATGTTTTAAGTGCAGGTGTTGTGCTCGTAGAGAGGAGTCAGTGTTCCACATGAAAAGGGTCAGGTTTTTATCAAAGTTAAGAAATGACATGCATGAAGGTTATTGTCAAAAGTTGATAACTTGAGATTCTTTGAGAGGCAATTACTCCTTCCAGTTATTTTTTTACTTTGGTAGAGGTGTCCTATTAACGGGGTACATCCTAAGTTACTATAGTATGAAAGATCAACAATTTCCAAAACATAACCATGTATTTAATAGTAAAAACTTAGCTTTGTCACACCTTGTATGTATATATTGTGTTCTATTTGATTAATTAATGTTGATTGTTCTTTTACAATTTCAGGTGCACATTTGTTATATTTCCTTAGTTGACTTATTATTGACATTCAACTTTGCCTTTTCTGATTATTGATAATTAAATAAAATTATTTCTTCATCAATATAAAATAATAATTACGTAACATAAGCATAAATATATTCGAAAATCTAAAAATTACCTAAAGGGACACTAGGAAGTTCCATAATAAAAATGTGTGGAAAGAAAAACAGAGTCATTTAAAATAGCTTTTCGTGGCACTTTTAAATGGCACTACAAATAACTTATTAAAGCATTTTACCAATCTATTATGATACTTCAAAGTGAATTAAAATAATACTTTTCAATACATTACACATTTCGTTACATTAGAATATAACACTTTTTGGAAGTGTCATGATAGATTAAATATATTAACAACTAATCTAATAATACATTTTAAAGTGTCATTATAGGCATTTTTTCTTATAGTGTGGAAAATTCATACTTTTAGCGTACTGAAAATTTTGGTATACAATTTTTTTTTTTGGTTTCAGTATATACCATTATTTACAGTTGATTTTTGTATACTGTCAGAAATTTGGTATACCAAAATACCAAAAAAAATTAGTATACTGATATATACCGAATTACAAAAATACCATTTTTTTTGTATTTACATATATATCGAAATACCAAAAAAATTCAATTCTTATACCATTACCATATTAAATTTTTTTTGTGACCAGAACAAAAACTTAGTATAACGAAAATTTTGGTTTTCTCGATATTTGTTTGGTATGATAAATACGGTATTTTGTCATTTAGTTTTGTTACTTTCCCACCCCTATGTACGTATTTTTCATCCACTTACAACATGCTTGTTGCATCATTAGCAGCTTACTCAATATAGAGTACAAACAACTCAAGAAATGAACTAAAGTCGAAGTATTTTTGCCAAAAGCTCCAGTTTTAAAGCCATGTTTACAAAAAGAGGTTTAGTTCCATAATGCTCATTAAAAAAAATTGATAGGTTGTGATTTATTCAACAATTATTGAAATGTTTTGCTAAATTTGATAATAATGTGAACCTTTAGGATATATTTGTAAATTTTACATAAGTAATTTCCCGAGTAAACATTGTCATGTGGCAGTCACATAGGCTTCCATCGGCCATGTAGGCAAACAATTAAAAGAAAAACGAATGTTGTGTTAGAACATGTGTTTCCTTCAGTGTTCTGCTAAGTGTTTCACCTTGTGTTGAAACACCTTGGGAAATACGTTCTACTCTTTCCTCTATTTTACCTTGCTGCCTTTGTACGTTTAACTCTACATGTTCAGTATGTGTGAATATTTGGATAAGTTCAGTTTTACATATGTATTTGCATAAGTAACTTATCCAAACCGAAATTCTTCCTTTGGAAGATTGGCGGTTATTTTCTTTGATCTTATCTTGCAGGTAATAACTACTATTCCGAGTGTAAAGATCAGAATTTCTCCAAGACATTTTCACACCAAAAGTTGAAGACTAACTACTTCATACTTCTCACATTCTTTGTTGTGAGACTTTGTGTGATCTCTCTCTCAAAAGAGGATTGCTTAGTATGTAGAATTAGTTTGAGTGTAAATTTGATCGTTTCTTGTATGATCAAATTTAGTTTTTTAAAGACATTGTATACAACTCATTCCGCTTGTTTGAAGATAAATTGCTCAGGCTTCGTTTTTGTCTGAGTTTGAATTATCTTATCTCTGTTTATCATTTTCAGTTTTATACAATTCACAATTCGACTTTAAACAAAGAGTGTGCTCGTTAATGTGTTACAACACTCTCAGTAACACTCTCATGACCAGTACATAAATTCCTTCAATTGGTATCAAAGCAATCACTTGACGCTACTAAGTGAGATTCTGTGGCAAAAAGAAATCATGGACGTGCCTGGAATAGCCTTGATGCGGCCTCCTGTTTTGGATGGAACAAATTAATCCATGTGGAGATCAGTAGTGGTTGGCTGGACTCCTCCTCGTAAAGAAGACAAAGATGGTGATGTGGTTCTCAAGTCGGAGGCTGAGTGGACGAACGATGAATTCATTCTCTCGTGCTATAATTCTAAGGCAATTAATACCATTTTTGGATCCGTTGATACTGCCTTGTTTCGAATGATCTGAAATTGTGTAATTGCTAAGGATGCACGGGAGATTGTGCAACGGCAATGTGAAGGATCGGAGAGTGTGCGAAAGTCTAAATTAAGGATGATAGCAACACGCTTTGAAACACTCCGAATGGAAGAGTCAGAAACTATCTCTTCATGCAATTCCAAATTGTGTGAACTTGCTAATGAGTCTTATGCCCTTGGAGATCCCATTAGCAATGAAAGGTTGGTTTACAAGGTATTACGTACTCTTCCCGAACATTTTAACATCAAAGTGTATCCCTTAGAGGATTCAAGAGACACATCTAAAATGTCTTGGATGAGTTGATTAGCATCCTTCAAACTTTTGAACTAAACTTAAATCAACAACACCAAATGAGAGGAATTAACAAGACAATTGCTTTTCCATCTCATTCGGGTGAGTCTAGTTCAAATACAAAAGGAGATAGCATTTTGTTGGATGAAAAACTTGATGACCCAATTGCTTATTTGACTAGGAAGTATCAACGATTTTTATCAAAAACAAAAAAGAAGAAGAGTGGTTCAAAAGGTGTGTCTAATTCTGTCACTAAAGGGTTTGAAAATAGAAATTTTGGAGAAAGATCCTTCAGTAAAAATGATTCTCCTCAAACTCCTGGTTTCAATTTTCAAAATCAGAGTGGATATTCTCCCAAAGATGTTAAGACAATTCAATGTCATGCTTGTTCTAGTTATGGTCATTATGCTAATCAGTGTGCTTACAACCCGATGAAACGTGGAACACATATTTTTGTCACACTAAGTGACAATGAGTCTGATGATGAAGAAGAAGGAGTTAGTGCTTCAGAGGATGTTGCAGCACTCATGGTAACACTGGAGGATCTAAGTGTTGACCAAAGTGTTGAAGCACCCCTTGAAACACCTGATGCTCTTGACACTAACTCAGAACCGTCTGAGTATGAACTCCTTCTTATGGCTTTAAGAGAAATGCATCAAGAACCTGTGGTTTCTGTTAGGTTGTTAAATGAGACTAGATCAGAAAGTGATTCTGTCAAACAAAAAATTTCTTTCTTGGAAAGATCATTATCTCTCAAAGATAAAGATTTAGAAGTTATGACTACAGATCTTAAAATGAAATCTGATTGTTTGAGTCGTTTTAATTCTGGCACTTCAAAGTTAAATGAAATTCTTTTAGCTCAACAACATGGTACTTTTGGCATAGGTTATGATAACTCCTTTCAAAACAATGTTAATCTATCATTTTGAATTACAAAACTCCGGTGTCTACTAGAGAAATGAACAGGTTTCAAAATTTATCTTTAGAAGACACTCCTCCACAATTAACAAAATCTGATCCTGACATTGCTTGCTTAACTGAACAAACTGGAAATTTGTCTATAAATTTCCAAAAATATGAAGAGAATGTCGCATCAAAATAAAAAAAAGGTCTAGGTCTGATGATGAAAATAGAGAAGTCATTTGTGACTATTGCACACTCCCAGGCCATAAAAGACCTTACTGTTTTAGGAGAAGAAGAAAGTTACTTCATAAAAAACTTTCTAGAGTGTCATAGTCTGTGTTGCAACACTCCATCACACACTGCACTAAGCCTAAAACCATTCTCCTCCTCAGCAACCCTCTGATAGTTGTTGTAATATGATTTACACTTCCTTAATTGATGATGTTAGGGAGGTATGGTACTTTGATAGTGGATGCTCCAGGCATATGACAGGAGCCAAAATGTTTTTAAAAGAATATGAAGATTTTGACTGTGGCAATGTAACTTTTGATGGGGGAGCCAAAGGTAGAATTGCTGGTAAAGGTGTCTTGGATGTTAAAGGTTTACCCAATTTTGAAAAATGAGTTACATGTGGAATGCCTTATGGCAAACTTGATTAGCATAAGTCAGGTTTGTGATGGAAATCTTCATGTCAAATTTGAAAAAGAGTTATGCAGTGTCTTTGATGGGGGAAATGAGTGCATTATGACAGGAACAAGAGCCTCCAATAATTGCTACTCTATTGAAGAAGGATTAGCATGTCACAAAGCACAAATTGATGACCTAGAGTTGTGGCACCAAAAGCTTGGTCATGTGAATTTTCGTCAAAATAAAAGACTTGCATCAATGGAGGCTGTGAAAGGTTTGCCAAAATTTTGTGGTAAGATTGATAAAGTTTGCAGCTCATGTGCAAAAGGTAAACAAACTAAAGTGTTTCATAAGGTATTGCAACACCATTGTACAACTCACTGCTTTGAACTTGTACATGTGGACGTAATGGGTCTTGTAGAGATGGATAGTCTAGGAGGAAAAAGATATTGTTAGTTTGTGTGGATGATTTTTCCAAGTTTACATGGGTTTTCTTTCATAAAGAAAAATCTGAAACATTTGATGTGTTTAAAGTTCACGCTGTTCAAACTCACAATTCATATGGAATGTGGATTGGTAGAATTAGAACTGACCATGGTAGGGAGTTTGAAAATGCATCTTTTACTGAATTTTGCCAAAAGAAGGGCATAATGCATGAGTTTTCACCTCCTAAAACACCACAAAAAAATGGTATAGCCGAGAGGAAAAATAAACTTTTACAAGAAATGGCTAGGGTAATGTTGTGTGCTAAAAACATGTCAAAAAGATTTTGGGCTGAAGCTGTTAACACTGAATGTCACATCTCTAATCGTGTGTATTTAAGATCAGGGAGTACTATGACACCCTATGAAATACTCAAGGGTAGGAAACCTAATCTTAAACACTTTCACGTGTTTGGGTGTGTTTGTTACATCCTGAATGATCGTGATCAATTGAGCAAGTTCGATTCTAAAAGTGACAAAGGGTTGTTTGTAGGTTACTCTAGTAATAGTCATGCATACCGTGTTTTTAACCTACATACAAGAACCTTCCAAGAAAGTCCTAAGTCATGTATACCTACTAATATGCATCCCATATAACAACTACTTAACATAGATTAATAAAATAACTAAATTTCTAAAATCAATATAAATTGCAAAAATAAGAAAGGAAATTATCAAAGAAAACATACCTTAAATTAGATACACTAAAATGACGACTCCTAAAAATGTCGAACCTCCGAATACCGTTGGACACACCGACTCTCCGAACGTCACTTTAAAAATAAACTACTACGAGTCTCCTAATTAAAGGAATCCCGTTAGAAATACATACATAGTATGCAATTCTTTACTTTTTATTCTTTTGAAACCACTAAATGGCATATTTATAGAAATTCTAGGCATAGGATATACACGTGTTCTTGCATGTTGGTGTGTAACGTGGTCCAGGGAGAGAGAGGTGAGTGTAAACCATATAAACAGTTTCCATGGATTAAGTAGACATATGTGTCCTCAACAATAATCAAGTGTATACTCACTTGTGTATGAGTATTACGAGGAATAGTATTGGGACTTAGTGATAATAATCACTATATATACTAACACATTGTACTTATAATAATATTATAATGTAATGGTAAGTAGTGTATAGTTTTGTATTTCGATAATTATGATGTTTAATATGTTGTATCACGAGAAAATAATTAAGTATTATCGCATTATATAATAAAATTTAATAAAAGTATCATGTAAAATGATAGCTAGATAGTGTAATTTGACTTTAAATACTTTTAAATATATAATAAACTTTAAATATCTCTTTCTGAAAAATAAATTAAAATACTAACAAGAATGTCAACTGCTTTTGATTTTGGGTTGTTACATTTTATAAGCTGCTATAAATCAGGTTTGGATAGTTTATTTTTCCTAAACCCTAAAATTGTATAAGGTCTTAATGTTGTAGCTAAAATACATATTATAATATTAATATATTATAAATTTATTATTTTAATTTTAAATTTCGATTTACAAGGACACATATGTATATGCATGTTTTTATTTTTTTTGTTTTTATTATTTCAATCAATGTTATATTAAGATTATGGTTTTACAATTTATTATATGTTTTTCAAGTTTTATCCTTTATTTTGAATTGTCCAGATTATTTTTGTTTTGCTTATTTGGAGGATATTTCTTTATTAACATATTATGGTTTAGGATTCTTCATATATCAATGTTTATGAAATAGTATCTTCTTTTGATTAAGTAATCCAGATACATAATTTTACATTAGTCTTTTATATTATTTTTATTACTTAAATCTTATTTTATTACAGTTTATAGAATTATCATTGGTTTTAATATTTTATACTTTTTTATAAGCTGCTATAAACTAGTTTTCTATGATTGATAGTCACTTTGATCATTAATTTAATTTTGTTTTAGTTCTAATGCGCTCAAATATTACTTTATATTGTTTATTTTAGGCCAACGATGAGTTACATTTGTACGTCGTGGCCTTTGTGTAGAAATTATGTGGACGAACGAGAGTTCTTGATAGTTTATCGCTTTGATTATAATGATATGGTATGTCAATTTATTTTACAAATTTTTATTTATTAAGTACATATATACCAATTCAATTATTAATGTTATGTTAACATTTTTTATTTTATAATTTTTTTAAGGTGATTCCTTCAAAATTTATGGAAACCATTGGAGGAACTTAACCTTCTAGTTGTATGATACATGGTTTCTTTGATGGTATTTGTCATGTTAATGTTTGGCGAGTCAGTGAAAATTGTGTTTTGGTAGGTGAATAAAGGAGTTGGTTCGAGATATCGGTCTACAAAATGGTGATATGTTGTTGTGTAGATACAATAATGGAGCTGGCTTTTCTTTCATTGTTTTCTCGACTGAAGGTTATGTGAAACAAAATATTATGCTTGGAAGAATCAAAGAAGGGACAGAAATTTCAAAATGGTGAGTATTTTATTTAAATTTTTAAATATCTTTTCAAATTTAATAGGTTTTTTTAGGTATCTTTTTTTTTTCTTACACTTAATTTATTAATTTTTGTATATATTTTGTGAATATATTTGTAATTGACATGTTGAAAGGATTGTGCTTTAAAAATATTTGGTCCTCCTTTATGTGTTCTTAGATTTATGTCGGAAGAAGAATGGAGCATCAGTGCCCGTGTTTCTCCTAATGTTTGGGTTATTAAAATGGGTTGGGACAAATTTATCACCGAAAATCTAGTTGTTGATGGAGATTTGATATTTTTTCACTACAATGGTGATAACCTTTTTGAGGTTAAAATTTTTATAAGAGCTGGTCATATAAGGGGGAATTTTTAGGGATGAGCTTTCGTAAGCGAAGAAAAGTTTTTTTATCATAGTGTTGCTAAATCATCGTTATCCTCATCTTCTAATGGTAAGAGTAAAAATCTCAACTTTTTGTTTATCAAATATAACAAATTAAATTTTTTTTATTTAATCATTTTTCATTGTTTTTCAGTTGTTGGAAATGGAAGTGATGTTGGACGTGATATTGGTACATTAATTGTATTTTTTATTTTATTTTTTGGTTACTCTTTTTCCAGATTTCTAATATAATTGTTTAGTATTATAAATTGTAAACGATCATTTAAATCATCAAAATTATATTGATATTTTTTCATTGTATTTGAAAATCTTCAGATACTGGATAATGATCGAGGTTGTGATAACTCTTTGGGTCGAACTATAAATGAGTTTGATTTTAAAGAGTTTTACATTAATATAAACAATTCGTCCTTCATCAAGAAAAGATTGGTATGCCAATTATTTTTGTAATTCACTATTTTATAATTGATATTTAATTATAGATCATTGTTCATTGTCTTTATGTATATATAGATGAAACTCTAATTATATGTGTTCATTCTAATTTATTTTTATGCCAACAAATTCATATCCGCTGATGCCTTTCTTGCTATTAATATGAAAAAATGGAGTGTTGGCGTTCGTTATGAGGGTCATCGGTGGATTTTTCAGCGTGGTGTTTCTCAGTTTATTTATGATAATTACCTTACTTCTGGTATAATGTTGAAAATTATTTTGTTATGCTGAAAAGTGATTTTTCGAGGTTTTTGTTGAACTCTAGGTTTCTAATTTTTTTTTTTTTTTTTTTTTTGTTATATGAATTTGTCTTGGTTTATTATGGATATTTACATAATTTTCTTTGTGCATTTCAGAATGTTTCATAATCATCTTTTTTTGTGGTTTTATTCCAATACTTTTATTCAGTAATTTCAATTTAATTTGTGTATTTTTTTCATATTAATTGAATTCAGGATAAACTTTAAAAGCTAATTGTATATATTGTTTATCAATGTTTGATTGCGCACATGTATAGACATACGTGGACTTTGTTTAAATAATGGTGCTTTCAAAATCTTAATCATGTGACAATATTTAATTCCATTTAAATTTTGAATAAATCCCTTAATTTTTTTTTAAAAATTATATGATGCATAAGGATGGATGTAAATAATGTACTCATAATATATTACATTTTTATAAAAATAATTTAAATTTAGTTTGACCACGATCTTTTAATGATTTTTAATTATCCTAATGTCGCGACCAATGTGCATGCGCAAACTATTCACTAATTTGTACAAAAATACCTATTATGGTCATTTTTTATTACATCATTATACCTCTAAAATTGATGAATGAAATGATTAATAGCAGTTGTATTAAATTGAGAATTGTTATAAGATTCTGAATGTTTTTATAACAAAAAAATATACACACACTATATATTTACCTTTCACAACTTTTGATTATCATATCATGCATAAAATTTAGATTTTGAAAAAATAAATAAAATAGAATAATTTTCGTAGTAGTCGGCATATATATTTAAAAAAAGAAATCAAGAATTTGTCTTAAATTATGGCAAACTAAGGTGGTGCAAATTATGGTTATTTTTTTATATTTTAAATTTTTTATTATATTTAAGGAAAAAAATTATGATACATTCTGAACAAAAAATTACCTGCAACACTTCTTTATATCATTTTTGTAAGAAATAGGCGTTGAAAAAAAAATTTAAGTTAGAAGGAATTTTGACCATTATGATGTATCATCAATTGTGCATGCATCATTTATCAAGATTATGGAAAAATAATTAGCCAACAATAATTTCAGTTAAATCACCATAACACCCAATTTAATGCATGAAATGATGAATTCCACTTTCATTAATATGTGATGTCAAAAATGATTTTTTTTAATTAAATAAAAAATAATATGACATTATCTAACCCAGTATAATTTAAGAAATCAGATTAGATGCTAAATACACTATTAATGAAAGTTTATTTTTATTGTACTTTTATTTTATGCCACTATTTAATTTAATGTGGTTCAAGTTTATTACTAATACTTTCATTTTATGCCACCAATTGTGATTGAAATATTTTGTATTTATTATTAATTTTTATTTAAATAAATCTACTGTTATTATTTTTGTACATTCTAAACATATCTGAAAAAAAAAAAAAAAAAGATCTTATATATATCATTTGTGTAACAAAAATTAAATTGCTGAAAAAATTTAGTGGTTGAAGAATTCTAACCATCATATTGTGTCATCAAGTATGCATGCACGATATATCAATACAAGGAAACAATCTTAGCCAAGAGTCATTTTAATTAAATCACCATAACTCTCAATTGAATGTATGAAATGACGAATTCCACTTACATTAATTTGGTAAGTTCGAAGATACATTTTTTTAATTAAAAAATAACTTACATAATACTAAATATTGAGTTGACAAACACATTTAGAACATATCAAACATAAAATTGAGGAATTTTGAGTGAGATAACATTTGAAGAAGTTTGAAGGGTTCAAATATTAAGGTGCAATCTCAACTAACAAGCTTATCCAATGGCAAATCAGAATGGTGGTGACTAAGGTAAGTGGTTTTTTTAAAATTTTTTTATTATGTATATAATTTCATTATTTGTTTTAATTCTGAAAACTATTGTAAAGTTATTCATTAATTTATTTCCAATAAAAAAATTACAATAAAAAAAATTATTACAAATTTATATTTTTAGGTTTTAATTTAGATTAATTTAGTACTTTTATAATATTTATTATTTTATTAATGCATGTAATCTATTTTTTTTTACAGGAGGTCCTTACAATCCTATCGTGATCGAAGATGAAGAATTTCCAAACTTTATTGTTGATTTATGTTTGCCAAAATGTTTCCATGGGACAATTTAACAAATTTTTAAGATTTTTTCGAATCTTTTATTTTTACTAACAATTTAATCCATATTTCTGATTTTCTTTTTTCTTTTTTTTTTTTTGGTTTTTGCATTTTTTGATTATTTGTAGACTATTCCTCGAAGCTTTTTGAGGCAACATATCACTCCAGATCATTTCCATGCCGATTTTTCTATAAATAAAACTGGTGATGAAGAATTTCAAGTTGGTTTAATCTGTCGAAGGAATGGAGTCGTTCGTCTCGGAGGTTGCCATGATATGATACGTTCACTGAAGTATTCAAGGATTTAAAGATGTATGTTTGAGTTTCGGCCTCAATTTGAGGAGCTTACATTTAATGTATATGATAGTTTATAATTAAATTTAGAAACATGTATTAAAAATTTTCAATATTATTATCTATGAGAATCAAGTACTGTTTGAATTTTTTTTCTATGTTTTAAATTTACAATATATATAAATATATATAGATTGGAGAGCTAATATAAAAAATTAGAAATAAGAAATAAAAAAAATTACAGAAAGTCGATATGAATTAGTGTTGCACTAATATGTTTATATTCTTGATGTTTTATTAACTTTAACTCAAATATATCAGTTTATGCAGTAACCTATGTAATTGACTTTTTAGTCATTATTAATATGTATTTAAATATAGTATGTAGATTCTATATATATTAATTATGTTCTAATTTACCAGCAATTCTTAAGATTCGGACAAATTTAAAAAAAAAATGATTGATATTATATATAATTGATTTCAAACATTCTTTAATTATAGTAAATAACCAAAATTAATGCAACACTCATTAATTATTAAGTCAACACAGAATATATTCTTTGATCCACTATTATATGTTATTGATTTGTTAGTCATGACAATTATGTAGATATATATAGTATATATAATAATGTAACTTTAATTGATTGGAAACAAATATTGTTCGAAATGTTAATATATGTTTATTTACAAACATATCAGAAAATTCGACAAGTGTTAAAAAGACACAGATTTGTGTAATCACTTATAATGAATTTTCAAGTTTAAAATAATTATTATAATATGGTTTATCAAAGTTCGATTGCACACATGTATACACATGCATGCATGAACTTTTTTTATAAGGATGGTGCTTTCAAAATATTTGTTATGCCATTAGTAATTTATGTCTAATTTTTAGACTAAATTTTGTAATTAAATATTGATATAAATAACATCATTCAATGTTATGCATGCACGTATATTCTATTTCAAAATTTAGATAACATGTTCTAAAATTATTAACAAATTATATTCTACCTGATTTCAAAAATATATTGAATGTTTTGACACATTAATTTCACTTATCTTAAAAATAAGATGCGCAGTCATTGATTTTGGTAATATGTATCAATCTAATTATCTATAGCCTTTTGAATAAGTTTTTGATTAATTCTATTAATCAATGTTTTAATCTATATAAAGAGAACTTTTTTTTTTTTCATAATATATCTATCTTTCATATTATTCTTTGCTTAGACCAGAATTTTAGTATTGCAAGAAGAATATCTCCTTTTGTCTTCATTATTTTTTGCTTTTCTTTAGTATTAGTTTTTATCCTGTCTTTTGTTCTAAGCTCTTGGGCCTATCATTTTAATATTTTCGTGAGAACTTGCTCATATCTGTTATTTGATCTCTTTTGGTCTCATTTGGGGTCTGTAGCAGATTCCGACCTTTGATATCGCCGGATATGCTAGCGATTTCGTCTTGATGGCACATCTCACGATCTGAACATAGTTCACGGCGTCTGAGTTCTGTCCGCCATTGATGGTGGCGCTATCAAGCTCGGATTCACTCACAGTCGCGACTGCAGGCGACTGTGGATCTGAATGTTTTTGTCAACTGAGACGCCGTCGAGTTACGTGCTGCGACCCGGTGAACCATATTCGGGTTTCCGACTTACCCTGGTCGGAGATACGAAGGATGTTTGAAGCACTGTCGGCCGCCCGTACTCCCAGACTTGATGTCAGCCCTTCTGCTGTGTCGACTCACATCGTATCAGCGGCGCAGAATTAGGGTTTTCTACGATGACGGCCGTGGACGGAACACGATCTGATTTGCAGGCTGCTTTTGGTTCACTGAGTCAGCCGCCTGGCTGAGTCAACTCAGTGATTTCGCACAGCTTGGTATGTTTGCGGCGCATATTGGGGTTGTTTTGGCATTTACCCGGACCAGTCCCATTCGGGTGTCTGTTAGTATTCCGGTTCAGGAATCAGTTTTCTTCTTCATATAGCTCGTTTCAGACCAAAAATGGCGGCCCCCTCTAGATCTTCTCGACTCTATCAATCGGATGCAGGCGGCCTTGCCTTTTTTGGATTATCGGCGGCAGCACCGTCTTCTCGTGGACCGCCATAGACGGTCGCCAATTTAAGAGGTTGTGGTCTACGGCGGCGACCACCATCATTTCAGGTTCGTATGCCTCACTCTGCCCCCACCATGGTATTTTTTTAGGCATCTTCCCTATCTTTCTAAACTTCATCAGTTTTTCCAGTGTTGGAACAACAGGCTCGTCCGACATCATCTGCCGCCTTCACTCCAGCTCAATGGGTGTAGTTACCCATTTTGTATTTTCGAGGGCCTGTGTGCCATATTTGTGTTTGCACTCTTCATGTGGTTCAATCTTGAGAAAGTCAAGAACAGACATTATTTATGACTCTGATCGTTGTGTCCCATTGCTGATGTTGAACTACTCAAGTAGTTTATCTTTAATTGATTGACGAGAATGGTTTAGTTTGCAAGCTGTCCCGTATCCGGCAGCTACTTCGAAGCAGAGTTAGCCGCGTTTTGGGATTTGTCGTTTGGTCGTCCTATCAGATATGACAGCTCCGAGCTAATACATTGAAATTTTCCCAGGGATTTTTGGACTCACGCCGATGTGAGGAGGGTTGGACATCCCCCACGCTTGGATTTCATGATATAGGGCAAGAAGCTTCACTTCTATAGTATGTCAGATGATAGTTCTAAATCATTGTTCACTTTTGCTTTTCTTTTGTTATTGCTCGGGGTTGGATTTTATTACATTATTCTACTTTTCACCGTGCTTTAATCTCTGGATTAGTTACTCCTATACCTGTCGGCTTGTGACATGGATAGGATTTGATTTCTTCGCTTTTCTGCTTGTGAGTGATCGAGTTGTGGTCTCCACATTTCCTACTTTCTTTTTGTTTTCTTTTCATTTCATTTATAACATCACTTATTAGACTTTGATCAAAGATGTTCATAGCAAATACACTAATTGGTTTTATGAGTTGAGGTGCATACGTGTGTATGAGTCTCCGTAGTTTCAAACCAAGAATAGTCCCATAAATCTTGAGTGTGTATACGACTCCGAGGTAAAATATATATATATATATATATATATATATATATATATATATATATATTTTGTGTTATATATTATAAAATTTATTGTTGTGTTGCTTTTGTGAATTATAATTGTTAATATATGTCAATTTTTATTATATACCAATGTTTGCAATTTATTTTGTGTTATTGTTTATTTTGATGTTTGTGGATACATTAGATATTGTAGTTAGAGATTAATATTGTAGTTTATTTAGTTGGTTAACATGTGTATTTAGAAATTTTTATTATCATTAGTTATATGTATTTTATAGTCATATTTATGTTAGACTTTCAAAAAAAATTTTATTGCATTCTTTATGTTTTAGTTTTAACTATCATGTAATTTAAATTATATGTACAATTTGCTTATGCCAAATTTTTGTTTAAGTTTAAAATTAAACGTTTTGGTGAATTTTTATATATTCAGTTTCAATTTTTTTTTTTTTGAATTCTTCAGTGTATTTATTGTTGTAAATTAGTTTAGTAAAAATATTTTCATGTTCTTTTTATAAGAATATATTATTTTAATGTTGTACAAAAGTTTGAACTTTATAATTTATAATCGGATAAATTATAAGGATGTATACATATATACATATGTCATGCATATACTTTTTAATTGATAGTCAAATCAGTAAATAAAAATGATAGGATTTGATTCAAAATTTTGTAGCAGTATCCAAGAACATCAAGTGAAGTTGGAAAAACCATATCCAAAATCAAAGATTAATTTAGATTACTTCAAAATTGGACAACTATTAGCCGCTAAAAATCATTATTCTGGTAGTTATACAAAAATGTCAATAAAAATTATAAATCAGATTTCAATGTTTTTCAAATCAATTCTTTCAAATTTAAAATTGCCTTGCATTAAGCTAAACAAATCTTTTTCCCCAACAGGTTATAGAATAGAATCCACTTCTGAGAGGATCATCGGTGACGACTAATCATACAATTAAATTAAGTTACTAAGTTTTTAAGTGGATAGGATTTTAAATTTTGTACCGATTAATTTATCTTATTAAGAACTATTAAGTTTATTAGTTTTTTAGAAAAAACTATGCGTTGAAAAACCATAAACTATTTGAGAAGAAATTTAACCATCATGATGTATCATAAATTGCGCATGCATGATTTTTCAATATTATGGAAACAAAATTAGTCATTAGTCATTTTAATTAAATCACCATAATATTCAATTTAACGTATGAAATGATGAATTCCATTTTCATTAATATTTTAGTTCCAAAATGACTTTTTTTTAGTTAAATGGAAAATAATATGCCATTATGTAACCCAATATAATTTAATATGTTAGATTAGATGCTAAACACAGTAAGTAACGAATTTAATTTTGTTGATCTTTTATTTTATGCCACAAAATAATTTGATGTGGTGCAAGTGTATTACTAACAATTTCATTTTATGCCACCAATTGTGATTTAACTATTTTGCATTTGTTCTTAATTTTTTTTTTTAATAAATGTACTATTATTATTTGTTTACATTCTAAATATATCTAAAAAAAATCACTTCTATAAATCATTTGTGTAACAAATATTAAAATGCTGAAAAAAGTAAAGGTTGAATAATTTTAAAGATATGAACTTATTGCATTTTAATTTTTTTTATTTTAATTGCCATGGAATTTTAGTAATATAGACAATTTTATAACTTGAAATTTTCTGTGGCAGATTATTTTGCAAAAAAACTGCAAGACATATCACATTTCGTAGATTGTATATTTTAGATAAACTCATTTATCACTATTAAAGTTTAGGGCTATTTATATCATATTATGGATAACATGAATTATGTTGATCATTATACATTAATTTTAGAATTAATTTTTTTAATAACTGTGTTTTCTAATTTTAATACTTAATCTTTGTTAAGGGTGTTTGTATACATGCCACTGCACGTGCTGGGCAACGTGATGAGTTTAAAGAACAAATTGCTGAGGGAAAATTTAATGACATTCAAAATGTTGTGGTTACTAAGACTAAACTTACTTCAATGCTTCTGAACTTCTTTTCATATCTAAGACTAAGATTACAGAACTACAAGATGCAACTTTCCCATGCAATCCTTATAAATTTTAAAAATTTGAAGATTTGTTGTTTGGTGTTAAGATTGAAGAAAGTTTGTTTGTCGGTAAGTATCTTATTGAATATATATATGTGTGTGTGTGTGTGTGTGTGTGTAGATATATATGTTTAGATTGATAAAAAGTTAATGATATCATTATTTTTAATTACAGATTTAATAGGAAGAATTGTAAAGTTGAGTCATGGAGGTGGCAAGATGTGAAGGGAGTTTCTCAGCGAATTATAGAGATTACATTGGATGATCCTCAGTAAAAATAATTTATCATTTTAAACTGTGTTGCAATTATTTTTCAATTATATTTTATTATTATATCACTTTTTACTATTAGAAATAGATTTATTTTATATATTTATTTAAATATAGTTTAAATTATAATTATACCAGGGGTAATGAATTGAAAATTAGGCTTTGGGAGTATTTCATAGACTAGTTGAAAAAGATTAAAGAAGATCGAGGTAAGCATCCTCCAGTATTGATCTTTCAAATGTTCCGAGTAAAAATGTATCTAGGTATGTGGTACATGTGGTAGTGCATACACTTTTAGGTCAATTTAAGTGTCTTTTTACGGACTTTTGTGTGCATATTCACGCGTGTTTGTGCGTTTATTTCTCATTGGGCAAATTGACGTGTTTGGTTCATTTCCATGCCAAGACAGGTGAATTAAGGCCGAAAAACAGGTTCGAAGATCTCAAATTGACAAATCGAGCTCAAAGGAAGAAGAACACAAGGAAAAATTGGGGACCATGCCCAAGGTGATGGTGCCACGCCCGTGGCTCAGGCCACGGCTGTAACGACCCGAATTTTCTATTTGCATTATTTTATTTGAATATATATTAGTTGCATTATTTTTGTGCACATTATACTTGTTGTAATTATTTTTCTTACACTTGCATAATTATTGATCCTTGTAAGTAATGGTATGAATTAATATTTTAACAGATCGGGATACGGAAGTTTAATTAGACAACACTTAGACGCTATATTACCCAATGATAAGAGAAGTCTACATTTTATGGTAAGCCCTCTCCATAGGATTATTTCCCAAAACTAATGGCTAAATTCCATGGTTTTATGCCCACAATATTTCCCAAAACCAATGGCTAAATTCCATGGTTTTATGCCCACAATATTTCCCAAACCAATGGCTAAATTTCATGGGTTTATACCCACATTATTGCTCAAAACTATCAGCCGATACCACGGTTTTATTCCCACGGTTTTGTGCTTGATAGGTCTATAAATAGAGGTGTGAGGAAGTCTTCATTCCATCACCTCCTCCCACCAAAACATAGCTTGAAGTCTTCATTTCATCTCCCACAAAGCATAGCTGGTAAGTCTTCTTTCTTTCCATCTCAAATGTTTCATCCCCAGCCACCGAAATACGACGAAGTCGCCGGAAAACTGACCCGACGGCTTTTTAGACTCGTCGGATCAGCTACTGCCCCATTTTCATTTTCGTCCCTTTATCAAAACCCATATTTTATTATATAATATGATAGTGCTCGGCGAGAGAATTCCGGAACAGTTTTCGGAATCGTAATCCGAGCTTTAGAACTCCGGTTATGGCCGGTCAAAGTTTAGGCGAAACCTATATAACCGAACCACCTTCAAAGAGCCGTAACTTTTTGTTCCAAACTCCGATTCTATTGTGGCTGGTCATTCTGGAAAGCTCTTGACAAGAGCTTTCCATAGCCATGTCCTAATTATAATTCCAACAATCGAGTCATCAGAAAAGTTTGGTCAAAGTTAGATATTCTTTAAGGGCTAAAATGCAATTTTTGATTTTCAATTTCTATCAGCCTTTTTAAAAGTCAACAAATCCATGTATTTACGAAAATGCCACTGCCCTTTTTATACAAATTTGCCACTATTTTTCTAGAAACTACAACAATGCCACTACACCTTTAAAATGTCATAAAATACTCGTTTTTAGTCCGATTCGCCTCAAACCAATTCTCATAGAACCCAAATTCCAAAATCTAGAGTTTTACATAAAAGTATAAATCTGAATATTTTACAAAATTACAAAATGGTCCCTCAACTTTTATAACATTACAAATTTTGCTCCAATTCTTCATTTTATGTTTAAAGCCTGGTACCCACCTTTGCTAAGACAAGTATTCTATATTGTAGGACTAAAAGAAGTTGAAGTAGAAGAGGACCTTTGTCTAGAGAAGGACTATATAACCAACTAGTTGTACATACTTCTAGGTGGGGTAACTCTATGTGGCTATTTTATGTTGTCTACTTGTTTTTCATGCAAAATTATTGTTATAATGATTTTTACATGAATGTTGCTTACGCCTATGTTTATGTGACGAGTATGTGAAATTTATGTGAAACTTGTGTGAAATTTATGTGAAGTCATGGGTAAATCATATTATGTGTATTGTATACGGGTAATACCGTACTAGCTATGCTAAGACTGCGGGTAACACCGTACAAATCCTCGGGTCGCTCCCGAATATGCTATGCCTTTCAAAAATCTAACGGGTAAAACCGTACACGTTATGCTTTTCAAAAACCTTACGGGTAAAACCGTACATGCTACGCTTTTCGAAAACTTTACGGGTAAAACCATACATGCTATGCTTTTCGAAAACTTTATGGGTAAAACCGTACATGCTATGCTTTTCAAAAATCTCACGGGTAAAACCGTACACGTTATGCTTTTCAAAAACCTTATGGGTAAAACCGTACATGCTACGCTTTTCGAAAACTTTACGGGTAAAACCGTACGTGCTATGCTTTTCAAAAACTTTACGGGTAAAACTGTACATGCTATACTTTTCAAAAACCTTACGGGTAAAACCGTACACGTTATGCTTTTCAAAAACCTTACGGGTAAAACCGTACATGCTACGTTTTTCGAAAACTTTACGGGTAAAACCATACATGCTATGCTTTTTAAAAACTTTACGGGTAAAACCGTACATGCTATGCTTTTCAAAAACCTTACGGGTAAAACCGTACACGTTATGCTTTTTAAAAACCTTACGAATAAAACCGTACATGTTATGCTTTTCAAAAACCTTGCGGGTAAAACAGTACATGCTATGCTTTTCAAAAACTTTAGGGGTAAAACCATACATGCTATGCTTTACGGGTAAAACCGTACACGATTATGCTTACGGATAAAATCGTATATGATTATGCTTACGGGTAAAACCCTATATGATTATGCTTATGGGTAAAACCGTATATGATTATGCTTACGGGTAAAACCGTATATGATTATGCTCTACGGGTAACACCGTACATGTTATGGATCGAAAGATCACCCTCCGGTCGCTCCCGAATATGCTATGCTGCTCGAGTGGGGCAACACGTGCCCCACCTATGTGCTCCTATGTGTATCTATATATTATGTATATATGTGTATATTTATTTTAATTTAGAGTCCATCATGTTTTCAGGTGTGTTTTATGTGTTGATGGTATATGCATTGTTTATGTAATTGTCCATTATTGCAATTCTTTGTATGACATCTAAGTGGGCAACCGAGTGAACCCACAGAGGGTTTTTCTTGAACACTCACCCCCTCCTTTCAGGTACTAACGTGGAAGAGGAATGAAGATGGATGTGGGCCCTCGTCCGAAGTGAAAGCTACTAATAATTGATAAAGAACTTTATTAAACTCTATTTTGTGGGTCATGTAAGCAAACTGTGAAGATTTCGTTACGCACTTCCGCTTTAAACTTTGTTAAACTACTTTTTCAAACTATGCGACCTCTATTTAAAAGTTATGATGAACTATCTTGAAGTAATTATGAGCTTTCGCTTGTTTTAAGATTGTGTCAACGTGACTTACAAACATCTTTTGAGTATTTATTATTTCGAGCAAAAAAATAATTTTTCATCAATTAAAGTTCAAGGATTTTTAAAGATCTTAAGGATGTTGCCCATTTCTATAATAAATATAAGTTTCTTTGAGATGGGACGTCACAACGACCAAGGCAGCCCAATGCCACGCCTGTGGTAAATCCTCTAGAGAAAGCCAAATTGCAGCTCAAATGCCACAACCGAGGCAGCCAACGCCACGACCGTGGCGAGCCAAGCCCCACAACCGCGGTCAGGATAAGCCGCGGCCATGGCAAATCCTCCAGAAGAAGGGCAAATCCAGCCCAAACAAGACCACGGCCGAGGCGGTCACTGAACCACGGCCGCGGCCCCAAATTGGGCCCAAAACCCTTGTTTTCACCACGCCCGCGGCCAACTTTGTACCACGGCCGCGGCGGGGTTCCCTGTTTTAAAAACCCAAACATGTTTTTGCCTAAATTTGAGCTAACACTTTCTCCCCTATATATAAATCCTCTAATTCGAAATTGACCTACTTTAGAACACAATTCCAGCCACTTTTAAGCCTCCATCCTCATCAAGAACACATTGGGAAGAAGATTAAAGGCTAATTCATCCTCAACCCAAAGTTCTTAGTTTAATCTTTCAATTTATCATATTTTCTTATGTTTCTAGTTATTTTATGATTGTATTAGTTAATATGGGTGGCTAGCACCCATTATTTCATCCTTGATCGTTGTGGAACCTTGAGTTGAAGACATTGATGTGATTATTGCGGTTAATGTTACCGAGAATATTGTGTATTCAAGTGTTTTGTGTTATTTGCTGTTATTGAGTCACATTTATGAATTGATTATTGGATTCATCACCATTTAAGGGATTTGTGAATGTGTTGCTAGAATAGGAAATTACTATCCATAATTGTAGGATTTCCGATTCTCGTGTAGTAAACAATAGATTTATTTATTGGTGATAACACAAAGTTCAACCACTAAAACCGAGCTTGCGAGTTTTATGTTGAATTTATCTCGTTGTCCTAGTGTTTAATGCATTTGGTTATTGGATCTAAGAGAGCTTGTTCGAGGATTCGGTTAAATTGAATAGGGTTAGTCGAAGAGCTTATTTTGATTAACTAAGATTAAGGGACAAAAAGGCTATTAGAGCTTGTTAATAGCCTTGAGATAAGGGCTTGAATCACAATTAAATCGGGCATTAACATAGTTGCATCAATCGTCTAAGACCAAGGGGAAGCATGATCAAGGGTGGATCGTTTTATTACTTGAAAACCAAAACCGAAAAAGATATCTTCTATTGTTTTTGATTATTTGTTTCTTTGAATTTGAACGTTAAAAGCTTTTAATTTCGTTTAGTTGCCTTTATTTGTTACTAGTAGATTGTTAGTTCCTTATCAAATCCCCCAACCTTTATTGCTTTCTTAAGTATTTACTTCTTGCATATTTAATCATAATTTGCTTGACATCGGGATCAAAACTGTTCGGCCGTTCCCTCTGGGATCGACCCTTATTTACCATTCTACCAGTAGGATAGTTGATAAGGTTTAGTACATTCTTTATACACAATTAATTTGGTAAAGCGACACACGACAATCGTGCTACCAAATTTTGGCGCCGTTGTCGGGGAACGGTGATTAGAATAGTGTTGATTTGTTGATCAAGCATGATGACAAATTACACATATAGTTATCTTCTTGTTTAGATTAGTAATTTCATAATCTTACTTTGTTTCTTTATTTTTGTTTACTTGTAGTGAATGTTCTTGCGTTTGCAAGGAGAAAAAGGACTGTTATTCGAACCTGATATTAAAGAATGTGAACGAGAATTGAGAAGGAGAGCTCGAGATTGGGAGCAAGTCCGAGAAGGAATCGAAGTATTGAATTTAAGGGGTGAAGAGATCATTAACTTGGAAGAAATGGCTGAGGATCAAGGTCAAGAAAGAACAATGAAGGAGTTGGCTAACACAAGGGTTGCTCAAGAACCCTTGTGCATCACCTTCCCAGCTATAGGAAACGATACTGCTTTCGAGTTGAAATCAGGACTCATCCACCTACTACCTTCCTTTCATGGGCTGTCCGGAGAGGACCCTCATAAACACCTTAAAGAGTTTCATGTGGTTTGTTCAAGTATGAAGCCATCTAGGGTGACGGAAGAACAGATCAAACTTCGAGCATTTCCGTTTTCACTGAAGGATCTTGTTAGGGATTGGTTATATTATTTGCCATCCGGATCAATCACCACTTGGGAGCAGATGGAAACCCAATTCCTTGAAAAGTATTTCCTTGCTTCTCGAGCCACCAACATTCGAAAAGAGATCAGTGAAGTGAGGCAGATGCAAGGGGAAACACTGTATGAATACTGGGAAGATTTAAGAGGCTTGTAGGAAGTGTCCCTCTACATCAAATCACTCCACAGTTGCTAATCCAGTACTGGTACGAGGGATTATGTCTAACGGATCGAAATATGATTGACTCGGCGAGTGCAGGGGTTCTATCTGATAAGACACCTACCGAGGCTCGGGCATTGATCTCCAAGATGGCCACCAACACTCAGCAGTTTGGGTGTAGAGAGCCGGTAAGACAAGTCATGGATGTGATCGACTCAAGTGTTGAAGAGAGATTGGACCAGCTCACCGACTTGGTGAAGAAAGTGATCTCGGGTGGCACTCCTACTCCAAAGCCTTGTAGAATTTGTCAAGTGACCGAGCACTCCACTGACTCTTGCCCTATTCTCGGAGAAGAGATGGAGGCCTATGCCAATGCGGTTCACAACTTTAATCCTAACTCATCCGGGAGGAAATATGATCCTTATTCACAATCATATAACCCGGGATGGAGGGACCATCCGAATTTCAAATATGGCAATCAGAATCCGAGCATGAATCAACAAGGTGATCACAGTGGGCAAAACCGACCCCCTTTTCCGAGGGGCTTGTTCCAGCAAAGACAGCAACCCGAGCAGGTACCCTGTGATCCATCTCTTTCGGACATTGTTAAAAGTTTAGCTACTAGCACGCTCCAATTGCAAAAAGAATCGAGTTCGAGATTTCAGAGCATAGAGAATCAAGTTAGTCAGATAGCTTCAGCGGTATCGAGACTCGAAAGTGCAAATAGTGGCAAACTTCCGGCTCAACCAGAAATAAATCCCAAAAACGTCAGTGCTATCACCCTGAGGAGCGGGGTGGTGCTTGGAGAGCCTAACAAGCCTGGGCATCACTTTGGGGGTGAAGAGGAAGATGAAAAAGAGGGAAACTTTACTGCAGAACATGCCACGCCCGAGGCACAAGGAGACCTCGGTCGTGGTCAAATTGAGAAATTTGAGGGAATCTCCACCGGACGGATTACCACGCCCGAGGTGACAAATACCTCGCTCGTGGCGAACACCTCGGCCGCGGCCTCTGACTACCACGACCGCGGCCTTCTTCAGCAATAAACAGGGCATCGTTCTGGAAGAAGCACCACGGCCGCGGCCATTAATGTCTCAGCCGTGGCTCCTGCACAGCCTATTCCTACTCCACAACTTTCATTCCCAAGTTAAATCAAGAGGGTAATAGATCGAAATAAGGATCGGGACATTCTAGAAGTGTTTCGAAAGGTGGAAGTGAACATCCCGTTGATTGATGTCGTTAAACAAATTCCGAGATATGCCAAGTTCCTCAAGGACTTGTGTACTAACAAGAGGAAGCTCAAGGGGAATGAAAGAGTAATCATGGGGGAAAATGTCTCCGCGGTTTTTCAGAAAAAGCTCCCACAGAAATGCAAAGACACCGGTATGTTTGCTATTCCTTGCAAAATAAATAACCAACGAGTTGAACATGCTATGAATGTTATGCCTCGTTCAATTTTTCACTCTTTAAATGTGGGGCCACTCAAGGAAACAAGGGTCGTTATTCAACTAGCCGACCGAAGCACTTCGTATCCCGATGGGGTGATCGAGGACGTGCTAGTTGAAGTTGACGAACTCGTGTTTCCCGCTGATTTCTATGTTTTGGACATGCAAAGCGATCCATCAATTCCCACACCGATCTTGTTGGGAAGACCATTTCTAAAATACTTCCCAAACCAAGATCGATGTTCGTGCGGGCACCCTCACGATGGAATTTGATGGTCAAATTGTCAATTTCAATATCTTTGATGCAATGCGGTTCCCGGAAGATGTTCATTCCGTATTTTCCATTGATGTTCTTGATCCGCTTGTGGAAGAGGTTTTTGAGTTATCATGTAGGGATCCAATGGAAGTTGCACTTACCACTCATCTAGAGGAGGGAAAAGAAGAGGTTTGGCAGACTAATGAGGCATTGGTGGAAATAGTGGCACGAATGCATACACCTAAGTCATCTCACCCAAAATATCCGCAAAAGTTCATCCCAATTCCGGATAAACACAAGAAGATGTTACCTTCTACTGTGGAAGCCCCGACTCTTGAGCTCTAGTCTCTTCCCGACCACTTGAAGTATGCTTACCTAGGAGCGAATGAGACACTACCGGTGATCATCTCATCCAAGTTGTCTCCAAGCCAAGAAGAATCCTTGATAGAGGTCCTTGGAGAACACAAGGGGGCAATTGGTTGGACTATTTCCGACATCAAAGGCATTAGTCCGTCTCTTTGTATGCACCGCATTCTACTTGAGGAGGATTCAAAACCAAGTCGGGAACCCCGCGACTTAACCCACCTATGATGGAGGTGGTAAAGACGGAAATCATCAAGTTACTCGATGTTGGGATTATCTACCCTATATCGGATAGCAAATATGTGAGCCCAACACAAGTCGTGCCCAAAAAATCGGGAATGACGGTAGTGGAGAATAAAGACGGGGAATTGGTTCCCACCCGTTTGCAAACCGGGTGGAGGGTGTGCATAGATTACTGCAAGCTGAACGCCATGACTCGCAAAGATCACTTCCCCTTGCCATTCATCGACCAAATACTCGAGAGGTTGGCCGAGCATTCCTTCTATTGCTTCTTAGATGGATACTTTAGGTATTTTCAAATAGCCATCTCTCCAGAAGATCAAGAGAAGACCACTTTTACATGTCCCTTCGGTACCTTTGCATGGAGGAGAATGCCATTTGGGCTATGCAATGCCCCGGCCACCTTTCAACGGTCCATGGTAAGTATCTTTTCTGAATATGTCGGGCATATTATTGAAGTTTTCATGGATGATTTTAGTGTGTATGGTGAGTCTTTCAAAAAATGCCTTGATAATATTGCTAAAATTCTGAAAAGGTGCATTTAAACAAATCTTATTTTGAATTGGGAGAAATGCCATTTTATGGTTGAGCAAGGCATCGTTCTTAGGCATATAAAAAGGCATTGAAGTTGATAAATCAAAAGTTGATCTTATTGTTGCCTTGCCTTACCCCGCAATTGTGCGGGAAGTTCGATCTTTTCTTGACCATGCAGGTTTCTATAGGCGTTTCATTAAGGATTTTTCAAAGATCTCTGCCCCTCTGTGTCGGCTATTGCAAAAGGACGTTGAATTTGAGATGTCAACTGATTGCAAGATTGCCTTTGATCAGCTCAAGGAGGCCCTTACATCGCCCCCCATTATCCAACCTCTGGATTGGACACTGCCGTTCGAGATAATGTGTGATGCAAGCGACTATGCAGTGGGAGTTGTATTGGGGCAACGGAAGGAAAAAGCAGCCCATGTGATCTACTATGCCTCAAGGACTCTAAATCCGACACAAGCAAACTACACCACCACAGAAAAAGAACACTTGGCCATAGTCTTTGCTTTAGAAAAGTTTAGATCATATCTGCTTGGTACTAAGATTATCGTTTTTTCTGATCATGCAGCTCTTCGGTTTCTATTATCAAAGAAGGAAGCTAAACCAAGACTCATCAGATGGATTTTGATGCTTCAAGAATTTGATTTGGAAATCAAAGACAAGAAGGGAAAGGAAAATTCAGTGGCAGATCATTTAAGCCGTTTGATACAAGAGGAGGACGAAGTGCCCCTGAAGGAGAGCTTTCTAGATGAGCAATTATTCATGGCATCAGGTTCGAGTGTCCCATGGTATGCCAATTTGGCAAATTACTTGGTGAGAGGAGTATACCCCGATAGCATGAACAGGGCCCAAAGAGATAGATTGAAAAGCGAGGTGAAACACTACTTTTGGGACAATCCGTATTTATGGAAACATGGTTCAGATCAAGTGATACGAAGGTGCATTCTGGAAGCAGAGGCTCAATCGATACTTGCCTTCTGTCACTCCTATGCATGTGGGGGACACTTTGGTCTAAAGAGGACAGCGCACAAAGTTCTCGAGAGCGGGGTCTTTTGGCCAACCTTGTTCAAGGATGCCTATACTTTTTGCAAGTCATGTGATAACTGCCAAAAGACGGGCAATGTCTCTCAAAGAAATCAAATGCCCCAAAACCCGATTGTAGTTTGTGAATTTTTTTATGTTTGGGGTATGGACTTCATGGGACCGTTCCCTTTGTCTTATGGGAATTTGTACATTTTGCTTGCCGTTGACTATGTGTCCAAGTGGCTGGAGGCGAAAGCGAACCAATGACTCTAAAGTTGTGCCGAGTTCATCCAATCCAACATTTTTGCTCGATTTGGGATACAAAAAGCCATTATAAGTGATAGGGGCACGCACTTTTGCAACCGGACCATCGAAGCACTCTTCAAGAAATATTCAGTTTTGCATAAATTGTCTACTCCATATAATCCACAAACGAATGGGCTAGCCGAAACTTCGAATCGGGAAATCAAGTCGATATTGGAGAAAACTGTTCAACCGAATCGCAAGGATTGGAGTTTGAGGCTCAATGATGCATTATGGGCGTATAGGACCACCTATAAAACTCCAATTGGTATGTCTCCCTTTCGACTTGTTTATGGAAAGCAATGCCATCTCCCGGTTGAACTTGAACACAAAGCCTATTGGGCTATTCGGAGATGCAACATGAACCTCGATGAAGCCGGTGTACACCGAAAGCTCCAATTGCAAGAGCTTGATGAAATTCAAAATGAAGCCTTCACTACTAGAAAATTACAAAATAGCAACGGAAAATAGAGACGGAGGATGTCCATTTCTAATTTGTGACAGAATAGTGACCAAATAGGGACCATAACTCCTAGTTATATACTAGTGACGGAATAGTGACGGAATACCAATCAAATTAGTGACCATAATGCATCCGTTTCTATTCACTTGGTAATGTCTTTTAATAGCAACCAAATAGCAACCGAAAATTCTCCATCTCACTTTTTAAATAATTAATTTTATAGTAACAAAATAACAACCGAATTTTTTCCGTCTCTATTTTCTAATTCATTTAGAAAAATAAGGAGAAAAAAATAGCAACCAAATTTTTTCCGTCTCTATTTCTTATTCATTAAAAAAAATTAAAAGAAAAATAAAGAATAGCTAAAAAAACAAGAACATCAAGTTAGAAACCGATTATTCGGTCTCTAAATTTCTGGACTCTTTTCCCGTACAATTATATTTGACTTTTTCATTCTTTTTATATTTTCTGATTCTGATTTTATTTTTAAATAAAAAAGAAAAAGACTTCTCTTGTTCTCACACCTCAATACCCGCTAGGGCTACTCTCTCTCTCATCGCGTCTTCGCGGGCGACGCCATTACTGCCGCTCAACTCTCTCTCTCTCTCCTCTGGTGAATACATCGCTCATTTTGCTGTATACACTGGATTTCTCATTGAATCTGTGAAATGTATGCGCATACATTGTAAATGGATTTTATTAGGGTTTTCAAAGGTCTGTTGTAGGAATTAGATGGATTCAACCATAGCAAGCCCTTCGACTCCGAAATGGAATGTGGATCGCCCTTTCCTCACCGGCCGATTCCTCCAGGTGCTCTCAGTAAGCCGTTTCCATCTCCCCTCTCTCGCTGTGACATATGGGTTTTGAGAAAAAGTTGTTTTGCATTTAGTTATTGACGAAGTTGTTTGTAAAGGAAACATTGTTTAGTTATTGACGAAGTTGTTTGTAATGGAAACGAAGTCGTTTTACCTAGTAATTATCTAAATTCCTATTCGTAATTGATTTTTTCTGTTACCCATTGAACTAAGGAAAATCTTTGGTTGAAAGAATCAGATAAATGATGTATGCATTTCAATTTGTAACCTTAAATATTGGCTGTGTTGGGAAGAATGAATGAGCAACTTACTTTTATTATAGTTAAGTTTGTTTTGTGTTTTTAGAGAATTTCTTTTCGGAGTTATTTTAGTCTGAAGAATAGAAAAGCAACAATCTGGATGACATTGCGAGTGAATGAAATTAGATGATATCAGATTTTATTTCGCCTCGTGATGTATCATCTGGGTGTGTTACTGGTCAGATCTTCCTCTGGTGACGAATTTTCGTGGCTGCAACGCCTGTATTAGAGAATGTAGAATGGCTCGTCATTTTTGGGCCTATATTTCTTACGATGTTGCTTCTTTTCATCAGTGGTCTACTACTGCTCCAGGTTATTTCATTTCATTTCATTTACTAATTACTACTCTCTTATTATGAATTATCTGTATCTAATTATTCTGAATAGATTACATATACAGTATTCAACGGACAAAAAGTACAGGAATGTTTCTGGATACAGGCATTATAAGAAAACAACAAGTGGGCTTCCCTCTCTCCTTGACTTTCCATTTTCATGTTTTGGAAAAATGCAATAATAAAAATAAATTCACCCTTCACTATAGGGGAAATTACCATCATGGTTCAAAGCAACGTTTCTATTCAAGTTTCCTCTCTACAGTCGAAGTCTTCACCAAGAGAACTGGTAAGACTAGTTTAATTTTCCTACCCTTAATCGTAAATCTTACGTAATCTCCATGAGCATTATCTGCTTGTACCTTTTTAGATAGAGTTCTAGGCTAATTGAGGAATCTCTAGAGGAGGCATTGGATATGGTTAATTTCACGGCTCGCAGACGCAGAAACGTGTTTTTCCTTTGGGTTTTTTGGATGTGTCGTACTGTACTTTTCTTAAGAAACTGATGGAAGTGTGGTATATTAAATAATTTTTTCCTAATTTTCTTGCCTCCCTTTGTTCGGGCTTGGCTGCTTTGTACATCATCACTGCTGGCTTCTTTAGTTAATCTAATGGTTCTGAATAATCATATTTGGTTGCACTTCCATAAAGTGTTGTAACATAATAATTTATTATTAAAAAAGTAGATTTTTTTAGTTGTGCCACTGCTCTAGTGATGCTAACTTGCACTTGACACAAATGTTGTTTTAAGTAGTTACTTGTATGATGCCTTACTTTTCGTGTTGCATTTAACAATTGCTTAGATCACATTTTAGTTGCAATATGAAACGAATTGAAGAGATTTGCAGGACAAACAGTATATTCTTCAAGGGCTTGTTTACTTTGCAAGTCTGGATATAATGACAATGACAAAAATATGGACTGTGATGTGATATAGATTAGTTAAGTATTAGATAAACTTCAATCACATAAAATCTCATTGGGACCAATATTCTGCAATTTATAATAGTAAGCAAGTTTGATTGAATGTAATTTTTCAAAGTTGTTCATTTATCATTTCAAGCTAAAACGAGCAAGCTTTAAGTTCCTATAGTTTGGTCTTTTAGCACTGTTCTTTATTCAATGCTTCCAGAATTTATTGTTCATTCGTAATCTTAATCTTTGCAGCATATATTCCTTGTGGATATGGAAATTGAAGATGAATGTGTTGATAAATAATTATAGCTACTCAAAGCAGGTACTTTATTTGTCTCTCATGTGTTAATTCGATGTTCATGCTTGAAGGTTTTCTAGATATTGATAATATACTATTAATTCAATGCTCATGGGGATGTAATGTGATTCATAATGTTTTCTTGTATCTCTGTAGGTTGCTACAGAACTATCTTAATTATGGGTGTTATTCCTGATGTCATTGGGAAGTTGGAAAAGCTTCAAACACTGGATCTTTCAAACCACAAGCTTATCTGAAGAACTTGAATTATCTGTGAGTCTGGGACTTTTACTAACATAAAGTTGCAAAAGTTTGTTGACCTGGGCATTCTTCAAATTGGCTCAAATTCTGTATTATTTCTTCTTGCAAGACAGGCGGCTTAACAACAACAGTCTCACTAGAAGTATTCCTGATTCTTTGTCCAAAGTCGAGAGCCTCACCCTCATGTATGTTGTCCTGCTTTTCTCTTTCTTGGTTCTGAAATCATAATAATATAAATCTAGGACACTACGCTGTGGTTATTGATTTATTTTGTGTTAATGCTTGCAGGATTTCCTTCAATAATTTCAGTGGCTCCTTGCTAAAAAATTCTGCTGGAACACTCAAGTGAGTTTTTGTTGTTTTATTGACTAATTTGTCTATTCTAAGGCAAAGGCAAGTATCATCTGTGACTCTGGATTGAAATTATTAATTTTGACTGTCTACTAACGTCTCAGGTAAAGGTGCAGAACATCATGTTACCATTGTTTAAGGGGAAGCTTTGGTGGTGTGTTTTCGATCTTCATCATTGTTGGCCTAATTTTTTTTTATCATGTAATAGTTGATGCTAATAAATTAGGTACTTCGGATGGTTTATGGTGGTTCTTCTTTATGACTTTGGAGCATTTTGTGCTAACCTTGTAAGATAAATATTTTGGAATGTTGATACTGTAGAATATATTTGGTTAAAGTAGATGTTTTCTATGTTGAATTATTCAAGAATTTGTTATTTATAATTGTATGTTATTAATTATTATATTAAAAAAAACAAAGAATTATCTATTATATTAAAAAAAAAAAAAAAAAAGAAATGGAAAAGAATTAGCAACGGATTTTGTGACCGAATATCGGTCTTAAATTGGTCAAAATAGTCAAATTTTACTGGTATACGAAAAGTAGTTAGAGACCGATTTAGTGGCTGAATAATTCGGTTGCTAAATTAGCAACGAATTTAGAGACCAAAAATTCGGTTGCTAAATTTAGCAATGGATTCAGAATCCGTCCCTAAAAATAGAGACCAGCCTTTTTGAGATAAATTAGATCGGTTGCAAATTGGTTTCTAAATCAATTTAGAGACCGAATTTTGATGTTTAGAGACAGATATTTCCGTCTCTAAATTGTGATTTTCTAGTAGTGCTTTGAAAACGCCATGATCTACAAGGAGAAAACGAAGGCTTTTCATGACTCAAGAATTACCTGGAAAACGTTTGTGGTTGGGGAGAAAGTGCTATTATATCACTCCTGGTTGAAGTTATTTCCGGGCAAGCTCCGTTCGAGGTGGATAGGACCCTTCGTTGTCACTAAAGTGTTCGATCATGGTGCCATCGAGATTGAAAGTGGTAAAACCGGTAAAATCTTTAAAGTCAACGGGCATCTTCTCAAGCCTTATCTAGAGCATTGTCAAGAAAGTTCCGGTGAAGAAGAACGAGTAGAAGACCCATCACTGAGCTAAAAGAGCTTCCGTCGAGCCAACGACGTTACACAAAGGTGCTTTTAAGGAGGCAACCCAGCGGTGACTCGTTTTCTTGCATTTTAAATTCATAGTTTAGTAGCTTTACTAATATTTTAGTGTTTTAAATTGTTTTATTTAAATGTGTGTAGGTGCCCAACAATCCATTCAAAGAGATAGTGTGAAATGGGGGTGAAGGAGCCCAAAATGGAGGAATTACCCAGGAGAACTCACCACGGCCGTGACACACAATCCACCTCGATCGCGGCCTCCAACGGGGAAAAATGTCAAGCCATTCTGGACAGCACACCTCGGCTGTGGCCCTTCAACGCCACGACCGTGGCCAAGTACGCCGCGACCGCGGTCAAGTAGTGTCGCGCCCGAGGTCAAAGACGTGAAAAATGTGAATCCATTATGGACAAACGGCCATGGTCGAGGCAAGTAAGTGCCACGCCCGCGGTGAAGAAGAGCCTCGGCCGTGGTGTTCCCAGACCACGCCCGAGGCCATTCATGCCCAAAAATCCCTGAATCACACTGGAAGGATTGCCACGCCCACGGCATATCAGTGCCACGCCCGCGGTGTGATTTATCATTCGCCACGGCCGCAACAGGCTTTGCGCCTCGGCAGCGGCCAATTCCCAGGTATAAATAGCCAGACGCGGGTGAGGTAGGGCATTTCACCTCCCCTCCTCGCGAAATTGGCGAAACACACACTCACACACACAAAAAATCCGCCATTTTTACTCAATTTCTTCCTCTCAAATTCACACCACACCTCACCCACATCATCATAAACATTTTTATCCGAAAAATTTCGAATTTGGAGGAAAGTCGGGGTCGGGTCGAAAAGGGCGCGAAATATCAAACTTGAAATTTTTTTCGATTAAACTCGTCCGATAAGTACGGCTATCTTTTCCCCTCAATCTTTATTTGTTTATTATGAACTTTGTTGTTAAGATTAGGGGCAAATTTGTTTTTGGACTAGTTGATATATTGATATTGGTTGTGCACACGTGTTTTGTGAATTTTTGCCAATGTTGAATGTTTTTAAGTAATCTAACACTAAATTTGTAGTGATAGCCTTTGTTTTTGCATTTTTTGTTGATGATGTATGAGGATTAGTTTGAGAATCATTGAAAATTGAGGATTGAAGTTGATTTTTGCTATATCACTAACCACTTGACATGCATTCCTTCTTGTTACTCTTTTTGCTGTTTGATTCTATTATTATGTTCGATTATTAGGTTGATTAGTGAATTTATGTGAAGAGTAGACACTTTTAAACTCTTGATAATAATGAAACGAAATTAACCTATTTTGTTGAGCATTGGTAGAATTTTCTTGCAATAGGATAATAATTGGGCGTGTTTGCCATTTTTGCACATTTAATCATGTCAACTGAGTCATCTAGATTGCGAATTCACTTGTGATTTTCTGTATTAGTTGAACATGAGTGATTGAAACATGAGTGATTGGTCTTCTATTTGATTAGAGTTAATGTTTCAATTGGTGATAAGTGTTAAAACTCGGAATTTAAGTGTGTGTGTGTTTATCTTGTAGGCCAAATGGGACCATCAAAAAAGACATAAAAGAAAAGTGCTACCACAAGCAAGGGCACACCAAGTATAGGAAAGGGGAAGGGCAAGTTGGTAATCTGGGACCCTATCCCAGAGGAACCGGAGATCGAAACCCCGGAGGTCCCAACATCCACAGGGCCAGACAGCCGGCTTTTCGACATCATATTGGACGACCCAGTTCACCAACAAAGATTTGCCCAATTACTGAAGCGTCAGATTATTGCCACCAGTTATTTCAAAACCGAGTGTTTGACTGATATGTGAATCAAGGATAATGTCGACGAGTTTCTGAGAGCATAGGGCCTCATTGGACTGTTCACTCCAAGGCCCACCTACCAATGATTCGTCCTTGAGTTCTTCAGCACACTGACTGTCCGATCCAACTCCAAAAAATGTGGAAATAGAATCCACAGTATTTCGTTCCATCTGCTGAACAAAAAGATGACACTCACAGCAGCGGAGTTGAGGAGGATTTATGGTTTCAAGGAAAACCCCTCCACCACAGACTTGGAAAGTATCGATGAGTTCAACGTCGGGCGGTTCTAGGGGCAAATAACTGTTGCTCCCGACTTGGTTAAACTGCAAGCCTTCGATTCTAAGAGCTCCAAAACGAGCAGGATCAGAAGTCCAGTCGTAATGGTTTTACAAAGGCTTCTGGCGTTGACACTTTTTGGGAGGAAGGAGATGGGGACAACAAGGATGTCTGAGCTCAATATCCTATGGTCCATTCTCAAAAGGACCGATAGGAGATATGAAGAAGTGTTGATTGAGTCTTTCAAGAGGACGGTGAAGGAACTGACGGCGACGAGAAAGAAAGAGCCTAAGCAATATGATCCAATCTTCAGCGGAGCTCTTATCACACCAATTTTAGAGCATTGTGGTTCCGTTGATCGACTTTAAGGCTGTTTCAGACTCGTTCCTTCTGGGTTGGGAAGATTTAACCAACATGAGGATTGCTGCTTTGGGGCAGGAAGATGGAGTCTCCGTCCCCTACGTGATCCAAAATGTAGGGCCAATGATATGCCTTTCCAACCCAGACCTCACCCGCATCAGAGACCTCCTTGAGCTCAGCTGCACACCGGGCAGCCTCGAGGGAACCTAGTGACCTCGAGTTCCGGAAATATCAGAGAGGCCAAGTGTCGGAACCTGCTGCGGATGGGATTGACATTACAGGCGAGGGTGCGAGCAGCCGTCAATCACGAAAGAGACCCGTATCCGTTGTTGAGTCCCAGACCGAGTTTCAACAACAAGTGGATGAGAGATTGAGCACAATGGAGGGGGACATCAGGGAGATGAAGTCGGACATTAGGGAGATTAAGGGGAATCAGAGCAAAATCCTCGAGGCACTCAACAGCCTTCGAGCATGTTTTGGTGGCCAAAGCTCCCGATCTTCACGACCATCCAAATCTTTGTGAGTAGGAGTACCAAGAATATCCTTCCTCTTTTTCAAAAACTTAGTTTTCAACTAAGTTTGGGGAGAAAAGTAAGAAGTAGGATGTTCTTGGCCACCCCGGTGTTGAAATCTCTCATGTTTCATTTCCATATCTTACTGCTTGTTGACTATTTAGGCCTGTGTGCCCCTTCTGTTTTGCCTATACTTGGGATTCACGGCGTGTGGGCCGTTTGATTGTTGTTTTTGCTTTTGTGAACTTGTTTGCACTATATCATTGGATAATGTGTAGGATTTTCTTTTAGGATGTTGTGTATTTGATTGGCTTGTGTGCCATTTTCTACTATCGTATTTGTTTGGTTAAGTTAAATTGAGCTTTGTTATTTATATGATGAAGTTTTGGCACCTACATGCATAGTAGTAATAATTTGGTATTTTTAGTAGACTGGGATGGATGGTTTTGAATAAATGGTTGAGTTAGTTAAGCACCAATCTGTACCCTTTCTTTCCACAAACTTTGATTTTCAATCAAGTTTGGGGAGGGGGTGGTAGGTGTACGGATTTTGGCCGCTTGGAAAAGTTGATTGGACCAAATTGGAATGAAAATGTGGCAAACAGTTAATGATGACAAACTTTTTCATAAAAATTGAAAATTTGGCTAATGGTAGAGCATGATAGGCTATGAGACGAAATTGAGCTTACATTCAAAACTTTTAATCAAATTGTTGCCTAGTGAGTTTTTGAGCTTTAAAAAATACTCCCATAATTGAGTGATTTAAACTTTCTTTCGGTGTGAAATTCATTGAGTGCATCTAATGTCTCTTGAACTTGCCTTGATTCTCTATTTTGAATGATTCGGTGTGTGACATTGAAAATGCTTTTAGGTAATTCTTGACTTAAGCCTATTTCAAACTTGATAATATACCCTTTTTCACCAAAAGATCGAAAATTTGCCTCTAGTTAGCCCCTTGTTTGACAGCCCAACTCTACAAGCCAAATACCTTTCGATTTAGCCTTTGACCTTAATTGGACTATTTGAGTATGAGGGAGACGGTTGGAAGATAGTCGGGTAAAATTGGGATTGAAAGGGGTAAACTATTAGGAATATTGAAGGGTGAAAGGAATTGAATCAATAGGCAAAGAATCGAGAACACTAGTCCTCTCCAATTTTTGTTTATATTTGTTAAAAAAAAAAATCGAAAATCGAAAAAAGTCGAAAAATCAGAAAAACAAAAGAAAAAGTTTGTTGTATATACTCAATTGTTGCTTTTGATTTGGAGAGGCTAGTAATGTAAATGCCTTTTAATAGATGTTCTCAAAGTTGTAAAAATTCAATAGAAAATACACTCGAAGGGAGAATTGAGAAAGCATTTAGGTTGTAGACTTTGTGGTAAGGAGAAGAAATCAATTTTTGGGATTGGTTTACTAAGGAAGTGAAGAGTGAGGTTGAGTGACCATTTTTTGAGGGGTAGATGGGTAGTGCACGACTCATCTAGTCCGTTTTATAGTCACTTATACCAGATGTGTTGTTTGGTGTTAAGATTGAAGAAAGTTTGTTTGTCGGTAAGTATCTTATTGAATATATATATATGTGTGTGTGTGTGTGTGTGTGTGTGTAGATATATATGTTTAGATTGATAAAAAGTTAATGATATCATTATTTTTAATTACAGATTTAATAGGAAGAATTGTAAAAGTTGAGTCATGGAGGTGGCAAGATGTGAAGGGAGTTCCTCAGCGAATTATAGAGATTACATTGGATGATCCTCAGTAAAAATAATTTATCATTTTAAAATGTGTTGCAATTATTTTTCAATTATATTTTCTTATTATATCACTTTTTACTATTAGAAATAGATTTATTTTATATATTTATTTAAATATAGTTTAAATTATAATTATACCAGGGGTAATGAATTGAAAATTAGGCTTTGGGAGGATTTCATAGACTAGTTGAAAAAGATTAAAGAAGATCGAGGTAAGCATCCTCCAGTATTGATCTTTCAAATGTTCCGAGTAAAAATGTATCTAGGTATGTGGTACACGTGGTAGTGCACACACTTTTAGGTCAATTTAAGTGTCTTTTTACGGACTCTTGTGTGCATATTCACGTGTGTTTGTGCGTTTATTTCTCATTGGGCAAATTGACGTGTTTTGTTCATTTCCATGTCAAGACAGGTGAATTAAGGCCGAAAAACAGGTTCGAAGATCTCAAAATGACAAATCGAGCTCAAAGGAAGAAGAAAACAAGGAAAAACAGGGGACCATGCCCGAGGTGATGGTGCCGCGCCCGTGGCTCAGGCCACGGCCGAGGCAGCCCAATGCCACGGCCGTGGTAAATCCTCCAGAGAAGGCCAAATTGCAGCTCAAATGCCACGACCGAGGCAGCCAACGCCACAACCGTGGCGAGCCAAGCCCCACGACCGCGGTCAGGATAAGCCGCGGCCGAGGCGGTCCGCGGGCCCAAATTGGGCCTAAAACCCTTGTTTTCACTACGCCCGCGACCAACTTTGTACCACGACAGCGGCGGGGTTCCCTGTTTTAAAAATCCAAACACATTTTTGCCTAAACTTGAGCTAACACTTTCTCCCCTATATATATATCCTCTAATTCAAAATTGACCTACTTTAGAACACAATTCCAGCCACCTTTAAGCCTCCATCCTCATCAAGAACACATTGGGAAGAAGATTAAAGGCCAATTCATCCTCAACCCAAAGTTCTTAGTTTAATCTTTCAATTTATCATGTTTTCTTATGTTTCTAGTTATTTTATGATTGTATTAGTTAATATGGGTGGCTAGCACCCATTAGTTCATCCTTGATCGTTGTGGAACCTTGAGTTGAAGACATTGATGTGATTATTACGATTAATGTTACCGAGAATATTGTGTATTCAAGTGTTTTGTGTTATTTGCTGTTATTGAGTCACATTTATGAATTGATTATTGGATTTATCACCATTTAAGGGATTTGTGAATGTGTTGCTAGAATAGGAAATTACTATCCATAATTGTAGGATTTCCGATTCCCGTGTAGTAAACAATAGATTTATTTATTGGTGATAACATAAAGTTCAACCACTAAAACCGAACTTGCGAGTTTTATGTTGAATTTATCTCATTGTCCTAGTGTTTAATGCATTTGGTTATTGGATCTAAGAGAGCTTGTTCGAGGATTTGATTAAATTGAATAGGGTTAGTCGAAGAGCTTATTTTGATTAACTAAGATTAAGGGACAACAAAGCTATTAGAGCTTGTTAATAGCCTTGAGACAAGGGCTTGAATCAAAATTAAATCGGGCATTAACATCGTTGCATCAATCGTCTAAGACCAAGGGGAAGCATGATCAAGGGTGGATTGTTTTATTACTTGAAAACCAAAACCGAAAAAGATATCTTCTATTGTTTTTGATTATTTGTTTCTTTGAATTTGAACGTTAAATTTTTTTAATTTCGTTTAGTTGCCTTTATTTGTTACTAGTAGATTGTTAGTTCCTTATCAAATCCCCCAACCTTTATTGCTTTCTTAAGTATTTACTTCTTGCATATTTAATCATAATTTGCTTGACATCGGGATCAAAACTGTTCGGCCGTTCCCTGTGGGATCGACCCTTATTTACCATTCTACGAGTAGGATAGTTGATAAGGTTTAGTGTATTCTTTATACACAATTAATTTGGTAAAGTGACACACGACAATCGCGCTACCAGTATGTCAATATTCTTTTAAAAACTTATAGAAAAAACAATAATTTAATTTAATAATTAATTTTCAATCTTTTTGGTGATTTTTTGTGTTACAGGTAATGTGTCAGTCTTTGACATCTGTAATGTTTCAAGAATAATATAGTGGAGTGAAAATGTTGAGATCAAAGAATTCCGAAGCAGGTTTATGAAATTATATTTCTAAAACATATTATAACTATAATAAAATAATTTTAAAATATAATGATACATTGATTTGACTAATTTTTGTTTGTCAAACATTGATAGGCCCTGTGTAAGTTCTTTTGCGACCATGTCCGTTGGTTCATGTTCACATAATGATGATGATTTAGATAAGGGTAATGCAAAGATTACAAGATTAACAATCTCTTGTTTAGTCCTGAGGTATTAAAAAGAATTATACTTTCTATAGATCTTTTTTTTATTATTATTTACATTTTTTTATGAATAGTTTACCTTTAAAATTTTAAATTATTTTGTTTATATAATTAGGTCGGAAACTTTTGGATTTATGGGACAATTGTTGACATTGAGTGTTATGGTGATTGGTGTTTTACTTCTTGCAAAAAATGTTTGCATAAGTTGATTAAGCATGAAGGGAAATTATGGTTTATGAATTGCTCACGCTGGGACGCAAGTGGTAATCTAAGGTTGTTATTTAATTGTTTGTTAACTAATATCAACTCAACAATATTGTAGGTACAAAATTAAGGTTTTGGTATTAGATGGAATAAACAATACTTTTATATTACGAGATACTGTTTGTATTGAACATCTTGGCAAGATAGCTACACAGATCTACGACTCTTCGATGGATGTAATTTTTATTTTTTATAAAGTTCGAAGTTTGAATAATTCTTATTTAAAACAGATATCTAGAGTATTATTTTTAAACAACAAAAAAGATTTTGTTTTTTAGTAATATTAACTTATAATTTATATTATTTATGTAGACACCTATTGATGATTTGCTTGAGGACATTCGGGATCTCATAGGTTGAGAAATGAGGTTCAAAGTTAACATTAAAGCTGACAAGATTGGATCTATCAATAGTTCATTAAGTGTTGTGTAGGTTAATTTTGATCGGAAGGTTGAGAAATACACGGGAGAGTTATACTCAACAAGTATGTGCCAATTTTAATACTTATATCATATTAATTTTAAAAAACTAAATATTAATGATAATGTAATAAAATTTGAATAGGTGTAATGACCCGGATTTTCTACGTGCATTATTTTATTTGAATTGAGTGAAAATATATTAGTTGCATTATTTTGTGCGCATTTTAGTTGTTCCATTTATTTTTCTTATACTTGCATAATTATTGATCTTCATAAGTATTGGTATGAATGGACATATTTTTAAATGAATGGGGATAGGGAAGTTTAATTAGACAACACTTAGACGCTATATTACCCAATGATATAAAGAAGCCTACAAGTTTATGGTAAGCCCTCTCCATAGGATTACTAACCTAAAAACTAATGGCCGAATTCCACGATTTTATGCCCACAATATTGTCCAAAACCAATGATTAAATTTCATGGTTTTATACCCACAATATTTCCCAAAACCAATGGTAAAATTCCATGGTTTTATGCCCACAATATTGCCCAAAACCAATGGTTAAATTTCACGATTTTATTCCCACAATATTGCCCAAAACCAGCAGCCAAACCACAATTTTATTCCCACAGTTTTGTGCTTGGTAAGTCTATAAATAGAGGTGTGAGGAAGCCTTCATTTCATTACCTCCTCCCACCAAAACATAGCTTGAAGTCTTCCTCTATTCTCCCAAAAAGCATAGCTGGTAAGTCTTCTCTATTTCCATCTTAAATGTTCCATCCCCAGCCACCGAAATCCGGCGAAGTCGTCGAAAAACTGAACCGACAGCTTTTTAGGCTCGTCAGATCAGCTACTACCCCATTTTCATTTTTGTCGCGTTATCAAAACCCATTTTCTTGTAGAATATGATAGATCTCGGCGAGAGGATTTCAAAACAGTTTTCGGAGTCACAATCCGAGCTCTAGAACTCTGGTTATGACCGGTCAAAGTTTTGGCGAAATCCATATAACCGAACCACCTTCAAGGAGCCATAACTTTTTGTTCCGAACTCCGATTCTGTTGTGGCTGGTCATTCTAGAAAGCTCTTGATGAGATCTTTCCATATCCATGTCCTAATTACAATTCCGATGACCGAGTAGCCAGAAAAGTTTGGTCAAAGTTGCTACATAAATTCCTATATAATCTTTTTAAAATTAGATATTCTTTAAGGGCTAAAATGCAATTTTTTCAATTCTTTCCCTAGTCAAAGTCAGCCTTTTTGAAAGTCAACCAACCTATGTATTTACGAAAATGTCACTGCCCTTTTTACAAAACTGCTACTCTTTTTTTAGAAATTACAACAATGCCATTAGACTTTCAAAGTGTCATAAAATGCTCGTTTTTAACCCGATTTGGCTCAAACCAATAGCCAAAGAATCAAAATTCCAAAATCTACACCTTTACATAAAAGTATGAATCTGAAATATTTTATAAAATTGCAAAATAGTCCCTCAACGTTTGTAAAATTAAAAATCTTGCCCCAAATCTTCAATTTATGTTTAAAGCCTAATACTCACCTATGCTAAGAAAAATATACTATATTGTAAGACTAAAAGAAGTTGAAGTAGAAGAGGACTTCTATCTACAAAAGGACCATACGACCAACTAGCCGTACGCACTTCTCGGTGAAGAATCTCTATGTGGCTATTTTATGTTGTCTACTTGTTTTCATGCAAATTAATAATATAATAGATTTACAAGAATGTTGCTTACGCCTATTTTTATGTGACAAGTATGTGAAGTTTATGTGTAACTTGTGTGAAAGTTATGTGAAGTTATGGATAAAACCATATAATGTGTATTGTATATGGCTAATACCGTATTAGCTATGTTAGGATTGCGGGTAACAATATACAAAATCCTTGAGTCGCTCCCGAATATGTTTTTCAAAAACCTTACGGGTAAAACCGCACATGCTATGCTTTACGGGTAAAATCATACACGATTATGCTTACGGGTAAAACCGTATATGATTATGCTTAAGGGTAAAACCGTATATGCTTATGCTCTGTGGGTAATACCGTACATATTATAGATCGAAAGATCACCCTCAGGTCGCTCCCGAATATGCTATGCTGCTTGAGCGACGCAATGCGTGCCCCACCTATGTGCTCCTATGTGTATCTATATAGTATGCATATATGTATATATTTATTTTAATTTAGATTCCAACATATATTTAGATGTGGATAGTATATGCATAATTTATGTAACTATCTGTTATTGCAATTCTTTGTATGCCATCTAAGTGGGCAACCGAGTGAACCCACAAAGTATTTTTCTCGAACACTCACCCCCCTCCTTTCAGGTACTAACGTGGAAGAGGAATGAAGATGGATGTGGGCCCTCGTCCGAAGTGAAAGCTGCTAATATTTGATAAAGAGTTTTATTAAACTCTATTTTATGGGGCATGTAAGAAAACTATGAAGTTATGCACTTCCGCTTTAAACTTTGTTAAAATACTTTTCAAACTATGTGATCTCTATTTAAATGTTATGATGAACTATTTTAAAGTAATTATGAGCTTCCGCTTGTTTTAAAATTGTGTTAATGTTATTTACAAACGTCTTCTAAGTATTCATTATTTCGAGAAAAAATTATCATCAATTAAAGTTCAAGGATTTTATAGATTTTAGTGACGTTGCCCATTTTTCTAATAAATATAAGTTTCATTAAGATGGGGACGTCACAATAGGAGTCCGATTATTTATCCAAGATGGTTGGTGATGAAAGTGCTAAATGTTCAAAGGAATATTTTATTTATTGTAAACATGATTTTGTATAAATATTTTTATAATATTTAAACCAATATTAAGATGTTAATCCACATGTTACTTTATAACTGCTTTTGTTTTTTGACAGGCTGATTCAAACGGTGATGAAGTGAATTCTCCCAACAAGTTTATCAGTACGAATGAGTCAGATGTTGATCTAGGGGAGGATTGTGCTGCTAAGAGAGTTTTGTTGGACGATATGTGTTCAAGTGTGAATTCGAAGAAGTTGATGGTATATACATTATTTATGTAACTGCCCGTTATTGCAATTCTTTGTATGACATCTAAGTGGACATCCGAGTGAACCACAGAGTGTTTTTTCTCGAACACTCACCCCCTAGCATTTCAGGTACCAAAGCCGATGTGGAGGACTGACATGGATAGCATGGCCCTGCACCACTGTAACTCACGAAATTTTAAAGTAAAAGTTTATTTTGAATCATAATAGTTTCTCAAAGGTGATACTTCAACTATTTATTTATTTGAGCAAATGATATATTTAGTTGATGCAATAATACTTGAGGATTGTCCTCTAAAGTTTGAAAGTGAACTTGTGTTTTTTAATAAAAGAGCTTCCGCACCAAAGAATGTTTTGTTGTTGATATTTATCTTACGATTTGAAGCTATTTTAATAACTCAAATTTATATTTAAAATTTATTATTTTCAAAAGAAAAATAAAAATATATCCTTAAACAAAGTTGGTAGCGTCCCTTTTCCCAAAATTTCTTCTTTCTAAAAATGGGACCTTACAGTGTTGTATCAGAGCAAGGTCTACCTTTCTTTAGACTTGCGTATTCTAAGTGTGGGATAAATTATTTTTTTAATCAGAGTAAGGTCTATCTTTCTGTAGACTTGCGCATTCTAAATCTTGGAAAAATTATTATTTTTTTAATTAGAGCAACGTCTACCTTTATGTAGACTTGCACATTCTAAATCTTGGAAAAATTATTATTTTCTTTTTTTAATTAGAGCAAGGTCTACCTTTCTATAGACTTGTGCATTATAAATTTTTGGAAAAGATTATTTTTGAGTCAAAAATATTTTTTAACAAAAATGTGGAAATATAAAACTAATTTATTACGATAATTAGCCAGCATCCGACGTCATTCTGCCACATCAAGACCGGTATGTAATATGTCTTATGTTCACATGTGTTGTTTATGATTGATAATATGTACCTTAAGTAGTGTTTTTGCAAAAAAAAGTATGTCTGTTCATCTCACGCTGGTGCATGGTATTTCTTAAATCAACGCCTCAAGTACCCACTTATACAAAATTTCTTTTCACAATTTGCTACATTGATCATCCAATGAAATCCTTGCATGTTTCCAATGTTGAATTATGCGCGATTTTTTCGGATAATAAAAAAAATAGATATGCAATACTATTTTATGCATTTATTTGAAAGCCGAATTTTCAACGAATTAGGAGATTTTTGCTTTAGCTAAAATTTCCACAAAATTATTTAGACAATGATTGAATGGTCTAAAGTTATGAAAAATTATACAAAAGCCCTGATTTATAATTTTATTTCCCCGAGTTCGTAAAAAAACCAAATTTTTTTAAACGAAATAAACCAAAATGATTTGAAAGCAAGAACTCTTTTGTTTATTAAAGGAGTAGTATTTCAATTTCTAAACTACTTTTTGTACTTTTGAAAATTTCATGAAATCAAAGGGGTGTTTTGTTTTGAGAAAAGAAAGAAAAACGAATTCGACATTTTTAAAGTGAAATACTGGAGCATGTCTGAGTTTTTCTGACAATAAGTTGATTATCCGAAATATACTATTTTCCCTTCTATCCTCAAATGACCATAAGATCTTCATGTTTTTTTTTTTTTTTTGAAGTCGGCCCATGATTTTTGAAAACTATTCGATTTTCTAATCCCACCTTGTGGAGTCACAGTCAAGGCCATATATTTTTGCCAATTTTAATACAAATCTCAAATGTTTGTAAATTAGGTTCGTATCTAAATCTCATTTTGACTTAGTCAAGTCCTCAAGTGATTTCGTAGCATATTTTCATTCTCAAGATGTACCCTTAAATTCTCGAATAGTAAGAAAGGTGGAAAGAAAGTTTTCAATTTTAAATACACATCCTCATCAATCTAAGGATATGACAAATAGTTGTTTCACGAGTTCATATGAAAGAGTTGCACAAGATATGCTATCATGACAAGAAGTACTCCTCCAAATTTTATTTCTCATGCAAGAGTTAGGTGATCTACAAAGATGCATATGACTAGATCTTTATGTGAACTATGTTGCTATGTGTATGTTAGGTTTTGATGATGCCACTAGCAGCTGTCCGCAATAGTGTGCTAGTATACTTGTCTTACCCACATTGTGTGCTATTTAGACTCGAAACTGCCACATGCCACTGTTTGCGGCTGTGTGTACTAGTGTACATGTTTCACCCATCTGATGTTTTACCTACATTGGTTTGTGTATGTAATGCATGATGAATTTAGAGGAATTTACTTATTGCTTGATGTTACCTCACTACTTTGTAGCAAAATTGCAAACCAACATACTAGGCTTGATTGTTGTTACTTGACCACTGACAGCCGTAGTGAGTACTCGTGCACGTATATGAAAGGTCTTTGTTTGTTGGTAGTAGTGTGGGCTGGGTATTTGAGGATATGAGTGTTTAAGCTTATGTTTTAGTACTGACAGGGATAGAAATGTTGTAGTGTGTTTGAGTATAACCTATAAGCGTGGTTGAGGTATGCCATTTCTCACGTCACACTCCAAGTTGAGCCTCGATGGCGACTTTTTCCTGACGGTCATGATTCAAAGCATACGATGCAAGAATGTCGAGAATCCGTACAACACTGAAGATAAAGTTGATTTGAATGCTGACCTGAAAACCTTAGGTCTTTCTCCTGCCTCCATCCACAACATGATTCTTCAGTGCCAAATTGCCCTACAACAAATCCCTATCCTTCTTGAAAGGGCTTGTACCTTCTTGATCTATCTCGTCCTTACACCCTCACTTCCAAAACTTTAATTTTTGGATCTTGAACTAAATGCTATCCTTATTTCAACTATTTTCTGGTAAGGTCACCATTTTCAACCCCTAAGCATTTTATTAAATTCGATCTAAAACATATTAGTATGAACTTAGTCATTCTTAATCATTTCTACCTTATATTTATTTACTTGTATATATATGTATTAATTTTACTTGATCTCACAACTATTAAAGTCTAGTTAATCCATTATCTTGAATTTCATACCACTACAACTTTGAAGCCCAAAGTTTGAGGCCATAATCTTAACTGGGAAAATAAATGGTTTTTTCCAACGTATTTTAGCTACTACGTAGCCTGTGATTCTAAAATTTATCTTAAATTTTAACGATACCACAGTTTTATTCCCACGGTTTTGTGTTTGGTAGGTCTATAAATAGGGGTGTAAGAAAGCCTTCATTCCATCACCTCCTCCCACCAAAACAAAGCTTGAAGTTTTCCTTTCTTCTCCCACAAAGTATAGCTGGTAAGTCTTCTCCTTTTCCCTCTCAAATGTTCCATCCCCAGCCACCGAAATTCGGCAAAATCGCTGAAAAATTGACCCGACAGCTTTTTAGGCTCGTTGGATCAACTATTGCCCCATTTTCATTTTTATCCCTTTATCAAAACCAGAATAGTTTTTGGAATCGCAATCCGAGTTCTAGAACTCCTGTTATGGCCGGTCAACTTTAGACAAAACTCATATAACTGAACCACCTTCAAGGAGCCATAACTTTTTGTTCCGAACTCCAATTCTATTGTGGCTGGTCATTCTAGAGAGCTCTTGATAAGAGCTTTCTATAGCCATATCCCAATTGAAATTTTGACGATTGAGTCGCCGAAAAAGTTCGGTCAAAATTGCTACTAAAATTCATGACCATATTTTTAAAATTTAGATATTCTTTAAGGGCTAAAATGCAATTTTCGATTTTTAATTTTTACACCGAGTCCAAGTCAGCCTTTTTAAAAGTCAACTAATCCATATATTCACGAAAATGCCACTACTCATTTTACAAAATTGTCAGTCTTTTTCTAGAAATTACAACAATGCCATTAGAGTTTCAAAGTGTCATAAAATGCTCGTTTTTAGCCCGATTTGTCTTCTTCCAATTGCTAAAGAACCCAAATTCTAAGATAGACAGTTTTACGTAAAAATATATGAATCTGAAATATTTTATGAAATTGCAAAATCGTCCCTCAGCTTTTATATAATCACAATTTTGCCCCAAAACTTCAATTTATATTTAAAGCCCAGTACCCACCTATGCTAAGACAAATATTCTATATTGTCGGAGTAAAAGAAGTTGAAGTAGAAGAGGACTCTTGTCTAGAGAAAGACTATATAACCAACTAGTCATACGCAGTTCTAGGTGGGGAATCTCTATGTTGCTATTTTATGTTGTCTACTTGTTTTCATGCAATTTATTGTTATAATAGCTTTTATATGAATGTTGCCTGCTCCTATCTTTATGTGACGAAGATGTAAAATTTATGTGAAACTTGTGTGACATTTATGTTAAGTTATGGGTAAAATCATATTATGTGTATTGTATACGGGTAATGCCGTACTAGCTATGTTAGGACTACGGGTAACACCGTACAAATCCTCGGGTCGCTCCCGAATATGCAATACTTTTCAAAAACATTATAGGTAACACCGTACATGCTATGCTTTTCAAAAACCTTACTGGTAAAACCGTACATGCTATGCTTTTAAAAAACCTAACCGTACATGCTATGCTTTTCAAAAACCTTATGGGTAACACCGTACATGCTATGCTTTTCAAAAACCTTACGGGTAAAACCGTAAATGCTACATTTTTCATAAAACCTTACGAGTAAAACCATACATGCTATGCTTTTCAAAAATTTTACGGTAAAACCGGACATTCTATGCTTTTCAAAAACCTTCCAGGTAAAACTGTACATGCTATGCTTTTAAAATACCTTACGAGTAAAACCATATATGCTATGCTTTACGGGTAAAATCGTACACGATTATGTTTATGGATAAAATCGTATATGCTATGCTTTTCCAAAAACTTACGGGTAAAATAGTACATTCAATGCCTTTCAAAAACCTCACGGGAAAAACCGTACATGCTATGCTTTTCAAAAACCGTACAGGTAAAATCGTACGTGTTATGCTTTTAAAAAACCTTACGGGTAAAATCGTACATGTTATGCTTTTAAAAAACCTTACAGGTAAAACTGTACATGCTATGGTTTTCAAAAAAATTTACAGGAAAAATCGTAAATGATATGCTTTTCAAAAACCTTACGGGTAAAATCATACAAGCTATGCTTCTAAAAATTTTTACAGGTAAAGCCGTACATGCTATCCTTTTCAAAAACATTACGGGTAGAACCGTACATGCTATGTTTCTCAAAAACATTACGGGTAAAACCGTAGACGATTATGCTTATGGATAAATCCGTATTTGTTTATTCTTACAGGTAAAACCGTATATGATTATGCTTACGCGTAAAATTGTATATGATTATGTTCTACGGGTAACACCATACATGTTATGGATCGAAATATCAACCTCGGGTCGCTCCCGAAGATGCTATGCTGCTCGAGCGGGGCCACACGTGCCCCACCTATGTGCCCTATGTGTATCTATATAGTATGTATATATGTGTATATTTATTTTAATTTAGACTCCAACATCTTTTCGGATGTGTTCTATGTGTTGATGGTATATGCATTATTTATGTAACTGTCCGTTATTGCAATTCTTTGTATGACATCTAAGTGGGCAACCGAGAGGACCCACAGAGTGTTTTTCTCGAACACTCACCCCCTAACATTTCAGGTACCAAATCCGATGTGGAGGATGACACGGATAGCATGGCCCTGCACCACTCTAACTCACGAAATTTCAAAGTAAAAGTTTATTTTCAATCATGATAGTTTCTCAAAGGTGATACTTTAACTATTTATTTATTTGAACGAATGATATATTTAGTTTATGCAAAAATACTTGAGGATTATCCTCTAATGTTTGAAAGTGAACTTGTGTTTTTTAATAAAAGAGCTTCCGCACCAAAGTATGTTTTGCTGTTGATATTTATCTTATGATTTGAAGCTATTTTTATAACTTAAATTCCTATTTAAAATTTATTATTTGCAATTGGTAAATGAAAATATATCCTCAAACGAAGTTGGTTGCGTCCCTTTTCCCAAAATTTCTTCTTTCTAAAAATGGGACGTTACAATTTTGCTTTTGACTCAAATAGGGAGTAGATTCAATTTGGACATGTCATTTTTATTTTAAAATAAATTTTAAAATCACAGGCTACTTTAAAACACATTGGAAACAACCATGTTTTCCCAGTTAAAAACAGGGCCTCAAACTTTGGGCTTCAAAGTTGTAGTGGTATGAAATTCAAGATAATAGGTCAATTAGACTTTAATAGTTGCGGGATCAAGTTAAATTAATACATACATATATATATATATACAAGCAAATGAATGTAAGGTATAAAATGACTAAGAATGAATTAGTTCATACTAATATGTTTTAGATCGAATTTAATAAAAGGCTTAAGGGTTGAAAAATGTGACCTTACCAGAAAATAGTTGAAATAAGGATAGTATTTAGTTCAAGATCCAAAAATAGAAGTTTTGAAAATGAGTGTGTAAGGTCTATGATGGCTCAAGAAGGTACAAGCCTTTCAAGAAGGGTGGGAATTTGTTGTTTGGTAAGTTGGTACTTAAGGATCATGTTGTGAATTGAGGGAGTAGGCAGACCTAAGGTTTTCTAGTCAGCATTCAAATCAACTTTATCTTAAGTCATTCTTGCATCGTATGCTTTAAATCATGACCGTCAGGATAAAGTCTCCACCGAGGCTTAACTTGGAGTGTGATGTGAGACTAGAAAATAATGTCATAACTCAGACACGCTTATAGGTTATACTCAAACACACTACATCATTTCTATCCATGTCAATGCTAAAACATAACCTTAAACGCTCTTATGCCTCAAATACCTAGCCCACACTACTACCAACAAAACAAAGACCTTTCATGCAAGTGCACCAGTACTCGTTGCGGCCGTCAGCGGTCAAGTGGCGACAATCAAGCCTTGTATGTTGGTTTGTAATGCTACTACAAAGTAGTGAGGTTACATCTACCAATAAGTAAATTCCTCTGAATTCACCATGTATTCCGTACACAAACGAATGTATGTATAACATCAAATGGGTGAAACATGTTCACTAGTACACACTACCGCAAATAGTGGCCTATGCTAGTTTCGAGCCCAAATATCACAAAATGTGGATAAGACAAGTACACTAGTGCACTGTTGCGGACAGACGCTAGCGGCATCATCAAAATCCAACATACACCTAGCCACATAGTTCACATCAAAATCTAGTTATATGCATCTTTGTAAATCACATAAGTCGTGCATAAGAAATAAAAGTTGGAGGAGTACTTCTTGTCATGATAACATATCTTGTGTAAGTCTTTCGTATGAACTCGTGAAACAACTATGTGTCATAACGTTAGATTGGAAAGGATGTGTATTTAAAATTGGAAACTTTCTTCCCACATTTTCTGCTATTCGAGATTTTGAGAAGGGTAAGGATACATCTTGAGAATGAAAACATGCTTTGAAATCACTTGAGGATTTGACTATGCCAAAATGAGATTTCAGATATGAACCTAATTATAAACATTTGAGATCTATATTAAAATTGACAAAAATATTTGGGCTTGACTGTGACTCCACAAGGTGGGATTAGAAAATCGAATAGTTTTAAAAAATCAAGGGCCGATTTGGAGAAAACATGAAGATGTTATGGTCATTCGAAGATAGAAGGGAAAATGGTATATTTTGGATAATCAACTTATTATCATGAAAATTCAAAGTTGCTCCAGTATTTCATATAAATAAATGTTGAATTTGCTTTTCTTTCTTTTCTCAAAAACACCCCTTTTGATTTCATAAAAATTTTCAAAAGTACAACAAGTAGTTCTGAAATTGAAATACTACCCCTTTTATAAATAAAAGACTTCTTGCTTTCAAATCATTTTGGTTTGTCATTTTAAGAAAAAAATAGTTTTTTTATGAACTAGGGCATAAAATTATGAATCAGGGCTTTCACGTGATATTTATTAATAACCTTAGACCATTCAATCATTGTCCAAGTAATTTTGTGGAAATTTTAGCTATAGAAAAAATCATCTAATCTTGTAAATCATAATTTTATTTAAAAAATCTCCTGATTTGTTGAAAATTTATCTTTCAAATAAATGCATTAAATAGATACTACATATCTGCCTTTTCTTATCCGAGAAAACAGGCGTAATTCTACATTGGAAAAATGCAAGGGTTTTATTTGGATGATCAATATAGCAAGTTGTGGAAAGAAATTGTGTATAAGTGGGTACTTGTGGCGTTGATTTAAGAAATATCATGCACCAGCGTGAGATGAATAGACGTATACTTCTATTGCAAAAACACTACTAGTGGGAGCCAATATGAAGATTTACACAGGATATGATATTCATTTACTACGTAAGATAAACATTATCAATCATAAACAACACATGTGAACATAAGACATAGTACACACCGGTTTTGATGTGGCAGAATGACGTCGGATGCTAGCTCATTATTGTAGTAAATTAGTTTTATCATTCCTCATTTTTGTAAAAACAAAAGTTTTTAACTCAAAAGTAATCTTTAAAAAAAATTTATAATGTACAAGTCTATAGAAAGGTAGACCTGTTTCAATTCAAAAATAACTTTCCCAAAGGTTTTAGAATGCATAAGTCCACATAAAGGTAGACCTTGCTCTGGTACCACACTATAACGTCCCATTTTCGGAAAGAAGAAATTTCGGGAAAAGGGACAATACAAATTTTGTTTGAGGATATATTTTCATTTTTCTATTGTAAATAATAAATTTTAAATAGAAATTTGAGTTATAAAAATAACTTAAATCATAAGATAAATCAACAGCAAAACATACTTTGGTGCGAAAGCTCTTTTATTAAGAAATACAAGTTCACTTTCAAACTTTAGAGGACAATCCTCAAGTATTTTTACATCAACTAAATATATCTTTCGTTCGATAAACAGTTGAAATATCACCTTTGAAAAACTATTATGATTGAAAATAAAATTTTATTTTGAAATTCCGTGAGTTGGAGTGGTGCAGGGCCATGCCATCCGTGTCAATCCTCCACATCGGCCTTGATACCTGAACTGCTAGGGGGGTGAGTGTTCGAGAGAAACGCTCCGTGGGTTCACTCGATTACCCACTTAGATGTCGTACAAGGAATTGCAATAATCGATAGTTACATAAATAATGCATATACCATTAACAGATAAAACATAACCAAAAACATGTTGGAATCTAAATTAAAACAAATATACACATAGATACATACTATATAGATACACATAGGAGCACATAGGTGGGGCACATGTTGTCCCGCTCAAGCAGCATAGCATATTCAGAAGCGACCCGAGGGTGATCTTTCGATCCATAACATGTACGGTGTTACCCGTAGAGCATAATCATGTACGGTTTTACCCGTCTGCATAATCATATACAGTTTTACCCGTAAAGCATAGCATGTACGTTTAACCTGTAAGGTTTTTGAAAAGAATAACATGTACGATTTTACTTGTAAGGTTTTTGAAAAGCGTAGCATGTACGATTTTACTCGTAAGGTTTTTTTGAAAAGCATAGCTTGTACAGTTTTACCTGTAAGCATAAACGTGCATGGTTTTACCCGTAGGCATAACATATACAGTTTTACCCTTGAAAAGCATAACATGTGCGATTTTACTCGTAAAGTTTTAGAAAAGCATAGCATTTACGGTTTTACCCGTAAGGTTTTCTTTAAAACCATAGTATGTACGAGTTTACCCGTAAACATAATCGTGTACGATTTTACCCGTAAAGCATACAATATACGGTTTTACCCGTAAGATTTTTTGAAAAGCATAGCATGTACGGTTTTACCCATAAATTTTTTGAAAAACATAGCATGCACGGTTTTACCCGTAAGGTTTTTTTGAAAAGCATAGCATGTACAGTTTTACCCGTAAGCATAATCGTGTACGATTTTACCTGTAAAGTATAGCATGTACGGTGTTACCCGGAAGGTTTTTGAAAAGCATCGCATATTCGGGAGCGACCCGAGGATTTGTACGGTGTTACCCACAGCCCTAACATAGCTAATACGGTATTACCCGTATACAATACACATAATATAGTTTTACCCATAACTTCACATAAATGTCGCACAAGCTTCACATAAATTTCACATCCTCGTCACACAAGTCCTACAATACAGAATATTTGCCTTAGCATAGGTGGATACTAGGCTTTAAACATAAATTGAAGTTTTGGAGCAAGATTATGATTTTATAAACGTTGAGTGACGATTTTGCAATTTCATAAAATATTTCAGATTCATATTGTTTTTATATAAAACTTTTGATTTTGGAATTTAGGTTCTTTGGAAATTGGTTTGAGCTGAATCGGGTTACAAACGAGCATTTTATGACACTTTTCATGTAATTGGTTTGAAATTGGAAATTGGAATTTGGGTTCTTTGGGAATTGGTTTGAGCTGATTTTAGGTCTAGTGGCATTATAGTAGTTTCTAGAAAAAGAGTGACAATTTTTTAAAAACGGTAGTGACATTTTCGTAAATACATAGAATTTTTTTACTTGCAAAAAGGCTAACTTCAACTAGGGATAGAGTTGAAAAACTCAAAAATTATATTTTAGTCCCTAAAGAATATCTAATTTTCGAAAGACAATACATGAACTTCTGCAGCAACTTTGACCAAACTTTACCGGAGATTCGGTCATTAGAATTTCAATTGGGATATGGCTATGGACAGCTCTCGTCAAGGGCTTTCTAGAACGACCAACCAAAATAGAATCAGAGTTCGGAACAGAAAGTTATGTCTCCTTGAAGGTGGTTCGGTTATATGGGTTTCGCCTAAACTTTGACCTGCCATAACCGGAGTTCTAGAGCTCGGATTGCGATTCTGAAAGCTGTTTTAGAATCCTCTCGCCAGCGCTATCATATTGCATAAGAAAATATGGGATTTGATAAAGGGAAAAAAATGAAAATGGGGCAGTAGCTGATCCGACAAGCCTAAAAAGTTGTTGGGTCAGTTTTTTGGCAATTTCGCCGGATTACGGTGGTTGGGGATGGAACATTTGAGATGGAAAGAGAGAAGACTTACCAGCTATGGTTTGTGGGAGAATAAAGGAAGACTTCAAGCTATGTTTTGGGGGGAGAAGGTGATGGCATGAAGACTTTCTTACACCTCTATTTATATACCTACCAAGCACAAAATCGTGAGAATGAAACCGTGGTTCGGCTGCTGATTATGGGCATAAAGCCATGGAATTTAACCATTGGTTTTTGGCAATATTGTGGGCATAAAATCGTTGAATTTAGTCATTAGTTTTGGGCAATTTTGTGGGCATAAAAGCATAGTTTTCGGCCGTTGGTTTTTAGGTTAGTAATCCTACAAAGAGGGGTTACCATAAAATGTAGTTTTCTCCTATATCATTGGGTAATATCGCGTGTAAGTGTTTTCTAGTTAAACTCCCATTTTCCCGACCCATTCATACCATTAATTATGAAAAATGATAATTTATGCAAGTTGAAGAAAAATAATTAAAGTAAAGAACACACAAAAATAATGCAACCCATATAATTTCACATAAATTGAATAGAATGATGCAACTAAAATCCGGGTCATTACAAAAACATACATCTGAAAGATGTTTATTTGACATTGTTGGTGATCAAGGTATGTGATCATATTTTTAGTTTACAATTGTATTATTAAATATTATTGTTCGATGTATTTTGGTTTGTCAAAATTTGAAACTAGAATTTTCATTAATTACATTTGTATATATTTAAATGTATGTTCATCTTGGCAACTAATTTTTTTTAAAATAAATATAATCTATGTTAGATAGGGATGTTTCGAACAATTTAGATATATATACACACAAAATGTTCATATAATATGTATTTTCAATGCAGGTTTTGATATAAATATTCCAATAATCTTAGACGATGACAATAGAACTGAAAACGACAATTGTGAGATAATCTCTGATTCTTTTAACAATTTTTATTTAGTTAATTAGATAGTTTTGAACTTTTATTTTGTTAAAACAGGTATTATAAATTTAGATTCAAGATTCAAATCTACAATTCCGAATGTTTCATCGTTCTGTCCAAAAACTTTATCTATGTTTTTATTTGTAAAGTATTTATTTTTTATAATATTATATTTAATATTAAATAAAAAATGCATATTTATAATTTTTTTATTATTATTGTAATATAGGTGAAAAAGAGAGTGTGATTGGTTCTTCTTATGGTTCAAGTAGTAATCAGTCGTCGATACAAAAGGGAAAGAGAATTTTGTGAAACATTGCAGCCAACGATTGGAGAGATTGAGATTCAAGAATTGGCTAATAGTAATCCAAAATTTAAAGAGCTTTTGTCGTTGAATGACGAAAGTCCTTAAATTGTTGAGCTTGATCCGGATGATTCATGCTTTCCTGAAACATTCAACAAAAGTTAGTACAAATTTGATATATTTTCAATTATACAAATTAATCTGTTGTTTTCAAATATTTAAATATGATTTATTAAAACAAGTTTGTATCATTATTTTAGCTGCAGATTATCAGGACATTGGTGATCCATCGTATAGGTGTCAACATTGTGGTGCACACTTTTGGTATGACGAGAAGCTTAGTTTCAAAACGCGTGAATGATGTCCCGAAGTATTCACTTTGTTGTCTTCAAGGAAAAGTAAGACTTCCGCCTATCAAGAAAGCACATGATGCTCTCCATGATCTACTACATGTGGATAGTGACAAAAATAGGCACTTTTTGGAGAACATCCTTTCATATAACAATATGGTTGCCTTTACATCGTTGGGAGGAAAGGTTGTCAAGACACAAAATACAGGAACATGTCCACCTATTTTCAAATTGACTGGACAAAATTACCATCTGATTGGTAGTTTATTGCCACGTGTCGGAGCTCTTCCGAAATTTGCTCAGCTGTATATTTATGATATAGCAAATGAAGTGACAAATCGAGTCAGTGTTGTAAGGTATTTATTTTATATTAGTACAACTTTTTATTCAGCAAATCATATCTTTTTTACTATGAGCTACTCAATGTTTAATTTAAACAATTTTTTTGTTATTTTTTTAATCAGGCAAAGGGATGACTAACAACTTGCATTCAGAAATAGTTGTTGATTTAAAGATGATGAGCACAATGTTCTTGTGAAAAGCTTTAAAATGGTTGGTCAAAAGATTCAAGAGGGTGAATCTAACATTAAATTGAAGCTACATGGAAAGACGAACCGTGATGGCAGGATGTATAATCTTCCTACTGCATCTGAAGTTGCAGCATTGGTCGTTGGAGATTTTGATGAATCATTGGGCAGTCTTGATATTGTTGTTGAAACTCAATGGGGATACTTGCATCGAATAAATGATTTAAATGCTACTTATGTGGCTTTGCAATATCCATTGTTGTTTCCTTATGGTAAGAATGGTTGTAGAGAAGATATTGCATATTCTAATTTCATTATGGAAAGACCCAGTGGGCAGAAGAGAGTTTGTGTGAGAGAATTCTTTTCATACCGTTTGCAAGAGAGAGATGATGATGCATCGACAATTCTTAGTTCTCGAAGACTTTTCCAACAGTTTGTTGTTTATTCATATACATTGATAGAATCTAGAAGGCTAAAATAAATCTGCACGCATCAGAAAGAAATCCATTGCGTGATGTATAGAGGACTTGAGGATGCATTGTTGAGCGGCGAGATCAATGCTCGGTAACAGGGCAGACGCATTATTATCCCATCTTCCTTTACCGGTGGTGCCTGTTACATGATTCAAAACTATCAAGATGTTATGTCCATTTGTAGGTGGGCAGGTTATCCAGATTTGTTCATCACATTTACGTGCATCCAAAATGGCCAGAGATTAAACGATTTGTTTCTAAAAGAGGTTTAGAAGAAGAAGATTGTCCAGATATCGTTGCTAGAGTCTTCAAGATAAAGTTAGAAAACCTCACGGATGATCTTAGAAAGAAAATAACATTTGGAAATGTTAGAGCAGATATTAATTTACTCTAATATTGTTAATTTTAAAATATTTTATATTAAGCAGTTTTAATCATAATTATCAATTTTAACATTTTGCTTGTTTGCAGCAATTTATACTGTGGAATTTCAAAAGCGAGGGCTTCCACATGCACATATAGACAAGAAACATAAAGATGTTATCTGCAACGACATTGATCGTATCATTTCAGCTGAAATTTCGAATGAAAATGCTGATCCGGAGTATTATGTTGCAGTATGCTAGTACGTGATTTCATGATGCATGGTCCATGTGGTGCAGCAAGGAAAGAATCATCGTCCATGAATGAGGAAGGGTTTTGCACAAAATATTTTCCAAAAAGGTTTGTGGAGGAAACTACTATTAAGGATGATAGTTTTCTAATTTATAGGAGAAGGAATGATGGCAGGACAGTAACTAAAAATGGAGTTGAGCTTGACAATACCTTTGTTGTACCTCATAATTGTTATCTTCTCATGAAATATGGCGCATACATGAACGTGGAATGGTGTAATTAGTCAAGAGCAATGAAGTATTTGTTTAAGTATGTGAACAAAGGGCATGATCGTATCATTGCAGGTTTTTATTGAACGGTGTATGTGAACAAAGGGCATGATCGTATCACAGCAAGTTTTTAACGAATGGTGCAGGATCAAAACACTGGAAAGGATGTTGACGAAGTTCAAATGTACTATGATTATCGATATATCTCTTCATGTGAGGCTGCATGGAGGATTTTTGGGTTTGAAATCCAATTTAGAGATCCTCCTGTTGAGAGACTTAGTTTCCACTCACGTTTTCTTATCCCTTTGTCGACAATGGCGCCGCTGTCAGTGTCATATTTACTGATTTTTTCCAGAAAATGGGCATACCTCGCGAACAACTTCGACCTGCCCCCGGGCTGTTACAGACCTTCACTCAGGGAGAGGTCCAACCTGAGGGAATTATCAACCTCCCAGCCTCGCTTGGTACTTATCCGGCGATAAAAATCATTTTTGTCGATTTTTACGTGGTAAACTCTCCCTCTCCATACAACATGATCCTTGGTCGGGATTGGCTCACTCCGGCAAAGGCCATCTGTCCCACATATCATCTCAAATTGAAGTTTCCTACACCCCATGAAGAGGTCGACATCCGTGGCAATCAAAGAATTTCAAAGGAGTATATGTATGTTGCACTCAAAAAGACAACCAAGGCTCCTCCTAAGCCTCAATTTCAAATGGCCACCCCGGCTCCCACCTCGGGCTCATCCGAATCACTCAGAGACGATACTGCAAAGGTGCCTCTCGATCCTGCCAAGCCAGAGCAAACTGTTACAGTAGGCGTCGTGAACATACTGTTGTTGCACAAGGCCATTATCCAGACACTACGAGAATATTTTGAAGTATTTGTTTGGTCTCCCCTGGATATGCCGGGGGTCTCTCCCGACCTTATCACTCATAAGCTGAACATTGACCCTAATGTGAAGCCAATACAACAAAAGTGACAGCAATTTTCTCCAGAGAGGAATGCAGCCATCCGAACTGAAGTTCAACAACTTTTGGATGCCGACATCCTATTCGAAGTTCACTATCCGTCTTGGCTTTTAATCCAGTCATGGTGACGAAGTCTAGAGGGGCATGGAGGATGTGCGTTGATTTCTCCGATCTCAACAAACACTGCTCGAAGGACTACTATCCTCTGCCGCCCATTGACCAAAAAGCCAAGGCCATTACCGGGTATAAGGCGCTTTGCTTCCTGGATTTGTACAAGGGATATCACCAAATTTGCATGGATCGCCGTGATGCCATTAAAACGACTTTCATTGCTGATTTTGGATGCTTTACCTTCAAGAAAATGCCCTTTGGGCTCAAGAACGCCGGAGCCACTTACCAACGTCTCATGGACCACGTCTTCCGAGACCAGATCGGCCGTAATGTTGAGGTGTATGTCGATGACCTCGTTATTAAAAGTTCCTCTCCTACGTCATGTATGCAGGACATTGTCGAGACATTGAATACGTTGCGGCGCTATAATCTTTGCCTCAATCCAGCCAAGTGTACCTTTGGCGTTGGGTCAGGAAAGTTTATGGGGTATATGGTCTCACAGCACGGTCTCCAGGCCAACCCAGCCAAGATTAGGGATGTGTTGAATCTTCAGCCGCCGAAGACTGTGAAAGACGTCCAATGTCTAATCGGTGGCCTCGCAGATTTAAATCGTTTTTTGTCTAAGGCAGCGGAGCGTCAGCTTCCTTTCTTCAAAATTTTGCGCCAAGCAAAGATATTTGAATGGACTCCACAGTGCAACGAAGCCTTTGAGACTTTAAAACAACACATCAACCAGTTGCCTACTATGTCTGCGCCTCTCCCCGGAGAGCCTCTTTATGTGTATTTAGCATCCGCCGAAGAAGCCATTAGCGCGGCACTCGTCCGCGAGGATCATGGAAGTCAACAACCCGTGTACTTCGTCAGCTGAGCATTACAAGGGGCGGAGACCCGATACTCTGTAGCGGAAAACACAGTACTGGCCCTAGTCATGGCGGCTCGCTGCTTGTGTCCCTATTTTCAAGGACGTGATAGGGTTCTCACAAATCAACCTATTCGTCAGATTCGTACTAAGCCCGATGTGTCAGGGCATTTTTCCAAGTGGACAATCGAGGTCGGGGAGCATGATATACAATTTCTACCTCGCCGAGCCATCAAGGGTCAAGCTCTCGCAGGTTTTTTGGTCGAAGTACCATTCAATGACCCCGAGGCAGTCACATGTGCTACTACTGCACCCCACACCTATCCCAAAGTTGAAGCCAACAAGTGGCGCGTATACGTGGACGGCGCCTCTGCAACCCGAGGCAGTGGCGTCGGGGTCCTCCTCATCGATCACGATAACGTTGAAGTTAAATATGTCCTGCATTTTAAGTTTAAAGTGACCAATAATGAGGCTAAATACGAAGAAGTCCTTGCTGGGCTCCGGCTCGCTCAAACCTTTGGAGCTTCGCATATCCAGCTTTTCACCGACTCCGAGGTGGTCTCCAGCCAGATCAAAGGCACCTACGCGGCAAAGGATGATACATTGAAAAGGTATCTGGCTTTAACACTTAAGCCTTTGTTAACTTTTACTTCGACTGATGTCCAATTGATACCCCGCGGAGAAAACGTTAAAGCTGTTCTTAGCAAAATGACCTCCGCGGTCCCGTCAAATATGTCTCCAGACATAATCGTCGAAGAAGCCACCCACCCTTCGGTTAGTGAGTTGACAATCTCTGTTTTGACTGACGCCGATCCCAATTGGATGACTCCTATCATCCAGTATCTCCGGAATGGTACCTTGCCTAAAGATAAATTACTCGCTCGGCGGATAATTCTCAAAGCACCGAAGTACACACTTCACGACGGCATCTTATACCGTCAGTCATACTTGCAGCCGAGTCTCTGATGTCTTGGCCCGGTCCAGGCCGACTATATTCTTCGGGAATTCCACGAGGGGGCATGCGCGAGTCACATTGGGTAACGCACGTTGGCCAAGAAAGTGCTTCGGTGGGGATACTACTGGCCCACCTTGTTTAATGATGCCCACAATTTGGTGTCAAAGTGTGACAAATGTCAGCGGCACTCCCGAGTGAAATACCTGCCGCAAACCGAGCTCATTGGCATACAAAGTGCCTAGCCATTCATACAGCGGGGAATCAACATCATGGGACCGTTCCCGGTTGCTCCGAGAGGATTGAAATTTCTGGTGGTTGTTGTGGACTATTTTACCAAATGGGTCGAAGCTGAGCCCCTTACTGCCATCACTGGACAAAACATCCTAAAATTCGTTTGGCGTAACATCATATGCCGCTTCTGTATCCCAAGTGCAATTATCTCTGACAATGGCAAACAATTCGCAAATGATCCCTTTCGGTCCTGGTGTGAGGAGTTGCACATCAAGCAAGTTTTCACCTCGGTAGCTCATCACCAAGCTAATGGCCAAGTAGAAGTCACAAACCATACTCTCGTCAATGGCCTGAAGAAGAGATTAGATCAAGCCAAAGCTCTCTGGGCCGAGAACCTTCCGCAAGTTCTCTGGGCCTATCGCACTACGCCACATTCTTCCACCGGGGAGACTCCGTATGGCCTCACCTATGGCTCCGAGGCTGTCATTCCTGCCGAGGTGGGAGTGCCCAGCCCTAGACTCGTCACCTGGACCCCGAGGCTAACGAGGAAGCACTCCGTACCAACTTAGACGAGCTCGAGTATCGCCGCGAACAATCCTTCATCCGGCAAGCTAAATGTAAACAACAGGCGGCTCGGTATTATAACCTCTGGGTTCGGGGTACACAGTTCCAAGTTGGAGACCTTGTACTCCGGTTAAATTCTGCCAGCAAAGCTGCCCCCGAGGCCAAACTACATGCCACTTGGGAAGGGCCTTATCGCGTCACTGCCGCCCATGCCTCCGGGAGCTATCAGTTAGAGCATCTGGACGGAACACCAATGCCTCGCACCTGGCACGTTAGCAATCTGCGGCGCTTCTATCTATAATTTCCGTTGTCAAGTACTTTTTCTTCCTTTATGTTTTTTGTACATACTTTCATTTTCATACCATGATACTTTATTTTTCAAGTTTACACTTGTATTCTTCAATTGTTCCGACAATCGCTATGACTACAAATTTTAACTTCCAGTACATATACTGCTTCTCTTTTACGCCGCGGGGACACCCCGGCCTAGAATACTCGCATAGTTATTGCGACAAATTGTTACTTGTCTCCGGACACATTGGTCTCTCCCTGATCCGTCCGGAGAGACCAAAAACTTTGTCCCCGGACATGTATTCCCTCTCACCTAATTTATCTGGAGAGGTCAATAACTTTCTTATTAAACGTTAACTCCCGCTTGATCCGTCCGGGGAGCCCTATGCTTGATTCTGAACAAGGGCTTTTCTACATCTAATACTCTCGAGTACTCACTACTACATCATTTACATTACACAATATCAACACATTTAAAAGTAAATTGCATCATGCTCAAATACGTCTTTTTTCTATATCTTTATAAAACAGACTCATTATACATGTCATTTATTTTCACTACAATTTTCTTTACAAAGAAAATTTACAAAATAAGACTCATTAAACTATCCTATGTACCTATTACCACCTAGCCAGTAGTCAGCACTTCGGCGTTGAGATCCGCCCTGGGAGCTTCTTCGCGTCCTCCGGGATCTGGAAGCACCCCGGGGCTGGGCTCCGGTCCTCTCTCTACTCTGGCCTCCTCGAGCGCGAGGACTTGATTGACGGCCTCTTTGCACATGAGAGCTTGGTTGCCGAGCTGGCCTTGAAGTGTTAGCCCATTCCACAGGATCCCACTCTGCGGGGGCCATCACTTCGATCTCCTCGGCCAATTTTTGAACCTCCTCCTCGGCGACCACTACCGGGTTCAGTTCTGGAATTATAATACCGGTCGGTTTTTTCACCGCCCCCTTTTTGCTTCTCCGTGAAGCCTTTAAGGAGTTCCCCCGGCTGGAGCTGGCAATATTCTCCTCCGCAGTACGACGCCATCTTCTGCATCCTTTTAAACCCTCGTTCATGCCGAGGAGTATTTCTAGCACCTTACGTTTCCTAATCAGCTCTGAGGAGTCGGTGTGTCCGGCCTCCATCAATACGGCTATTTCTTTCTGGATTTCGGCCGTGCGCTCTTCAACCTCATCGAAAGTCAGCATGCCAAACTCCGTTAGAACTCGCTCGTATTCCCTTTGGTGGACGAAGAGTCGTTCCACCTCGGCACGTTTGGACAAGTACTTAAGCTGGTGATCCAAGGCTTTCTCGGCGGCCGCGGTTCTTGCCTTTTCGGCCTCGGATACCTTCTTCTCGGCCACCGCGAGCCTTTTTTCCAGCCTCGGGACCACCGACATCTTCAGGTTATCTCTTTCTCTTTGCAGCCATTTCATTGACTGCATCAGTTTCTTGATGACCTTGTGACGGTCTGCAGTGTCCTCCAGCTGCATCCGTGATATACAGAAACAAATATGAGGCAACCAGTATACACAACTTATTACTATTCGAGGATCAAGGCATTTATTCAAGTTCATTAGCACAAAATCAAAGCTTATCTTTTAGACATTTGCAACAAGGCGATTACAAGTCAAGTGTTTTTTACACATACAAAGTCAAAAAAAAATTGCCGTCTACTCTATGTGTCCGCCTAAGGTAGGAGGAGAACTGACCTCCGCTGCGGCCGAGGTAGTGGCAGCCGGGTCTAAGGTCGGATTCGCTGCCAGCTGAAGAGCTCTGCCCTCTTGAGGAGCTAGTTCCACCGCCTCAGACTCCATCCTTGGTGGAGGGGCCCTCTGCCTTGGCTCTGGCACATACATGCCCATGCGGTATCCCAGGAAGTCCTCGTCCTGGTCTACTAAACAGCCTGCCACGTCTTGCGCCGACAGAATAGTCCCTTTTTGGGCCAGTGCCTCCACCAATGGCCACTCTGGGAGCCGCGCCAAAGTGTTGTAGTAGGCGGCGTCCACATTGCTCACGGACGCGTAGTCGTACCTGAAGTCTTTTTTATAGATGTCTACTTCCGGCTACATGTCCTTTACCACCTCTAACACTTCCGAGCGCGTGGCGACGTCTCCAACCGCGACAAACTTTGTCAAGAAATTCACAAACGTCTCCATTTGTGACAGTTTCTCGACGAAGGCCTTCAGCATCGCTCCTTGGCCCTCAGCTTTCTTCTTTAGCTCCTCCCGAGCTGCGGCCAGTTCTCCCCGGAGAAGGGACATCTCCGCCACCTCGCTCCTAAGCCGGGCCGCTTCTTTCTCGGCCTCGAGCGCCCTGCCCCGTGCAGTCACCTGGCCACTCTTGGCCTTAGCTGCCTATGCGCGGATCTTATCGCACTCCCCGTGCAGGGTCCTCAGCTCTTCGCTCAGCGCCTCGGTTTCCTCTCTTTGGCGGCGACGCCCGAACCCAATTAGCCCCTAGCTCAGGGTCCACACTTCCTCCATTTCCGACACCTCGTGGCCCTCCACTCTTGTCTGGCCCTGCATAAAGCTTTGTGAGACGTTGCACATCAACGAAATATGTAAAGACATGATAATTATACCTCCGAGGTCAGATCCAACTGCCTTCCACTACAAGAAAAATAATTGATTGCGACGGAAATTTCCGTCACTAAACTGAAAAATTCCGTCACAATGAATGAATAGTGACGGATTTGTGACGGAAATATTTTGTTACAAAAACCTTTGTCACTAAACCGATAATGACGGATTTTTTATTCCGTCACTAGTTTAGTGACGAAAATTCTGTCACAATTCTAAAAAAATCCGTCATAAAATTATGACGGAATATTTCCGTCATTAAATGGCAACGACTAAAATTCTGTCACTAGTCCGTCACTACAGGATTAATGACGGAATATTACCGTCACAAATTAATGACGGTATATTTTAGTCACTATCTTGCCTATATTAGTAATGAAATTATTCCGTTACAAAAAAAAAAAAAAAAAAACTCGTCTTTATTCCGTCACTATACTATCTAATTTTCTTTCTATAATTCTCTTTATATTATAATGTAGAACCTGTTATGAAAATTAATTTACACTTAATAAAATATAAAATTCGTAGATGGAGAAGATGACAACGAAATGAGTTAATGAAGCCTTAGCTTCTCTCCTATCACATGTACCAGCCTTATGAAGGATCATCGAAAATCACTATTAAAATTTAGAGTTTCAAAAGCGAGTTTTGGTCAAACATAAAATTGACTATCTCATGGACTTCTTCCATGCTAATGTGTAGAATATGTTTACCTAGGGAAACTAATCATGACTGTTGTTGCAAGCAATTAAGAATCAATACAATATGAAGCCTAAGAAGTATCTTGAGGAATATGTTTAAAGCTAAGCCGGCTCTCAAATCTTGTCCACAGAATGTCTCACAAGAAGGCAGATAATCCACTAAGGCAGAATATTTTTAACCCTGGCCACTTTGTCTTCAGCTTTAATGGACACTTACTAGAGTCTTGAACATGGAAGCTACTCTCAAAGGTAATATGCTTGGAACAATTTGCAGCTGGGGAAAGACAAGTGATGCATAGTCATCTACAACAGTCAGAGATGCTGCTAGAAACTCTGAAGAATGTGACCGAGAAGCTAAAAATGCTGGATCCTGGCAGTGACAATACCAAGAGAGTTTAATAACAACATGCAGCTAAATAACTATTTAACGGAAACTAAAAGAACATGAGACCACACCTTCTTTGTATTAGCAAAGACATAACTAACCTATACAATCCGTGAACACCCTCTTCATGTGCAATACTTCAATATGGCACCACACCACTTCTCATTCATTGTGTCTACATAAGACGGAGAAAATATTAACCGTTGCAATCATTATTATCCTGAGAGTATGTAGATAACATGGAATCCTTCTATGTGGACGCATACAAAGTCAAGTCTTCAATGACTGTAAAGTTCAAATGGTGATGTTTATGTATCAGCCAAACTGGACACTAAATAGTATCTTAAAATATACACAATTACAATATCCCCCCAACATTGCCAAATATGCAAGAGAAAATACTTTCTACTTAAACCATAAACTTAACAAAAAGCATTTATTTGAAATAACCCATGCAGAACATCTGCTGAAACAAAAAGACCTAGCATTTAGTTTTTGATTGAATAATGTTTTTCAGTATTATTATTCTTCCCAGATCAATTTTGCATGTGCACTGTGAGAATCAGCCACCAAAGAAACTACAGCAGAGGTAATTCAAACTTACTCTAAATTCAACATTGAAAATTGAGCAAATGAATATAAGCAAACTGATTATGTTCTTTATTTATGTCAGGTATGTGCAGTACTACCTGACATAAATTATACACCTCAAGGCTGAATGCTTCCATTATAATAAAAGCACTTAACGCAAAAATCAGTTACTACAAAATCAAGAATGAAGTTATGAAGATCTTTGCTTCGGACAGTCAATCAATCAATTGATGCTATCGATTACAGAAAATGAATTCAAAAGAGAAATAAATGGAACGATAAATAGATAAAAGCCTCGAAGCTTCATCTTGACTAGGAAGCATATTATCATGCACAAATTAAGGTTAAGTTTCTTTAGGTAAGGTATCAGTTGCTAAGCATGTGTTTGCAATAATCCGTTGAATGAATTTGTTCATAGGAGAATTTCTTCTAAGAACTCACAAACTTAAGATAGCTCCTTATGATTTATTCACTTAGTGTAGGCAAACAAAAAATAAAATAAAATAATAGAGAGTTTTGTTTATTCATCACATTCTTAGATTAAGACAAAATTAGTGCCATGCAGTGTTTAGCATAACCTATTGGACAAAGAAAGTACAAAAACATCACAACACCTTGCTCTTTGTTTCTTGTTCTCCTTTTATTCAAAGAAAATTTAAATGGATATTCTTCAAACCAAGTTGTTCAAATCTCATTTTAAATGCCAAAATTATGCATACAGATCAAATATAATTATTAAAATAAAAAATTAGTAGGTCCTTTCATAGCACAAGTAGAACTGTATAAATTATAGCCACCATATTCCAGTCCCTCAGTAACGTTTGTGATAAGGGCAGTGAGGCAATTGCTAGAAACTGGAAAATGAAAATTTGTGAAGAACAAAATGATGAACGAAGTAAGGGAGTAAGAGGAATAATATCTGCTTCAAGCAACTACGTAGAAAACAATGTGGGTGCAAGTGGCAATTATTTTCCTCATTCATGTTCTTACCTCTTGTCTTCTGGACATCAAGCAAGAAAATTAGGGCAATTCTCGTGTTGTCTCAATTCCCCGCTAGATCTAACAGATGACATAACAAATTTGAATATTACTTAATTTTATCTCACATGATGTGAGCAACCATTTCTGACTATTTCTATCATTAACACATATCCATATCTCACTAATTGTTATTGCTACTTATCCATTTGCATTTCTGGGTTGATTACTTGACTTGGAAGACTTTAACCATTGGCTAGATTGACGCTACTGCCGCTGAAATAAACTTTTACATTCAACATTTTGCAGTACAATTTTGTCATTGAAATTTGAATGGAAGATTAATGGCTATAATGCAGAAAGATACATCTTAGTAGAGACACAAAGAGACACTGACTTGCGCTGTTGTAAACCCTGTTCAGTAAGTACCTGAATTTGAATTGTGAAGATGCTCTTGCCATATCGTGGGAGTAGGTGTTCTCCATTCATGCACTTCAACCCCAAGATGATTAGCAACAGCATAAACCGTAGCCTACAAGATGATGTCCACCGATGAATAAATTAGTGCATAACTAAAATAATCGAGCTCTGCTAACACTTGACTGATGCAAACAGAAAAGTTCAATCCACATTACATAACACAGATAATTTCCAGGAAAACAATAGTGCATACTTATTCTTTATTTATCTTCCAGAAAGACAATATTCTGAAATTGAAAATGTATATAAATTAGGGCAGAAACAACCTGAATCAAAAGCCTTGCCTTGCCTTGCCTAGCAGTTGCTTTCCTCGTTCGCAGCAGAAGAGAGAAGATCGAGTAAATTGATGTTAGAAAAAAGAAGAGAGCGAAGCGGATTCTGGAATTTGAGAGTTCGAATTCGAGCTCACCTGTTGAAGAAGATGCCGGATTTTCACCTGTTGAAGAAGAAGAAAGCTTTCTCAATCGCGCAAAATGAGAAGTGGTAAGTTTGGGGAAAACTGAATGTGGAAAAACTGAATATGTAAAAACCAAGCAAGCAATTCTCAATAATTAATAGGTGTCCTGGTGGTAAGCAACTTGCCTTATATCCACCAGGTCAGGGGTTCGAAGCTGGCGCGTAACGCTTTTATTTTTTTAAGCATTGGAGGTCTAAAACGACGTCGTTTGGTATAGTGACGGAAATATTTCTGTCCCTAATTAATTAGGGCCAAAACGACGTCGTTTAGGGGTATAGTGACGGAATTTTTCATCACTATTCCGTCACTAAACTAGTGACCAAAAATTCCGTCACTGAATAAGTAATGACGGAATATTTTCCGTCACTACATAGCAACGGCTAAAATTCTGTCATTAATCCGTCAATACAAGATTAATGACGGAATATTTTCCGTCACAACATAGCAACGGTTAAAATTCCGTCACTAATCCGTCAATACAAGACTAATGACGGAATATTTTCCGTCACTACATAGCAACGGAAAAAATTTCGTCACTGATCCGTCAATACAAGACTAATGACGGAATGTTTTCCGTCACTACATAGCAACGGTTATAATTCCGTCACTGATCCGTCAATACAAGATTAATGACGGAATATTTTCCGTCACTAAATAGCAACGGCTAAAATACCGTCACTAATCCGTCGATACAAGATTAATGACGGAATATTTTCCGTAACTAAATAGCAATGGCTAAAATACCGTCACTAATCCGTCGATACATGATTAATGACGGAATATTTCCGTCACAACCTTAAAATATTTTATTCCCACATTTTTAGCGCCATTTGTTACTACGGTTTAATGACGGATTTTTTTCCGTCTCTAAATTCCGTCATGATTCCGTCACTAAGTCGTTGCTAATAATCAAACACTCTTGTAGTCTCTATCCGTGACTATTCCATCACTAGTCCGTAATTAGATTGTGACGGAAATTTTCCGTCACTAAAATCAGTCACTATTAATAATATTTCTTGTAGTGTTCTCTTTGAGACAGACGGCGGCGTTGGTACAAGCCCCGGCCTCTTCTTCGGTCTTGGGGTGGTGTCCGTCCGCAGCACCACGTCCTCAGTCCCTTCGCCGGGTATTCTCCCCGAGGTTCTCTCCACTTCGGGGGTTGAGCTTTTGGGAGTGGGCACTCTCTCCGTTTCCGGGGTTTGCTGTGCACTCCCCGATGTCATCTTTTGAAGGCTGGTCTTAAAGCGTCCCACTGAAAGAAATGGTCAGCATATTAGAAACAACATTCTCAAAAAGTTGCATACAAATGTAAAAAGAATCCCTACCCTCCACTTCCGCCCCGGCTAAAGACCCCTCACTTGGGGCTGGCGACGTCCTCGCCTCTGGTCCCTTTGTATAATAGAGGGACAATCTGGCCTCCTCCAATTCCTCCTTGATGAACACTTGTTTTAGCGTCCCTGCTTGCTCGAACACATCAACAGACTCCGGCACTCCCTTGGGTACCCCGTCTATCACCTCCTCCTTCCTCCACCTCGGGATTGGCCTCGATTCTTTAATATACAGGAACTTCACTTTCCAGCCCTCTACTTTGCTCGGGTTCTGTACCCGGGACCCTCTTTATGGCTTCGAGTTCAGCGAGAACCACCCTTTTCCCTTCCCAAATGGTTTCAACTGGAAGAAGTACCTAAATAATTCTACAGAGGGCTCTACCCCCGAGGACTTACACACCAACATATACCCTACGATTTGCGTCACGACATTCGGGGCTAATTGCCCTAATGCTATACCATAGTATCCCAACAGCTCCACAACAAAGTCCCACAGTGGGAATCTCATCCCTACCCTCAACTGATCTATATATACCGTTATAAACCCATTTGGTGGACAGCAAGCCCTATCACTAGGTTCGGGTATTATATATTCTAGATCTATTGGGAAATAAAAACTCGGCACCATTGCCTCGATTTGAGCCTCCGTCACCTGAGGCATACTTGAGGCCACCTCCAAATTCGCCCTCTCCTCTAAACACGTGGGAAATCTCACTTCCCAAGTCCGGATTTCCCTTAGATCAACCCTATACACCTTCCTGTTCTCCCTCATTTCGGGGTAGATTGTTCGCAAAGGTCTCGCATCAACAGGGCTCTTATCAGTACCCACTACCTTCAAACTAGAAGTTTCTGAGGAAGAAGACATACTTACTTGCTCTTTCAAGGATGCTGGCACGAAGTTGAAGTGATTTTCAGAAGTTTGCTGCTTTCTTTCTCGCCTTCCCGCTGGTTTTTTTATCGCAATTGCAAATGAGTGTAAAGTGCAACTGTTACTTCCTTTTTTCCCTCTAATACAAAAATTGAACGGTCCAGATTGCGTCTGTTCAAATTCCATGGGTCACACTCGCGCGTGCGTTACACGCGTCCTTGGTTTGCGCACCTAAGTGTCTCCCACGCGCCACGCGCGTAATGATGATGCCACCAATCACATCAAGTTCATCCTTCCCCAGGAAGCTTTGTGTGTCGCTCCTTTACCCCAGGGATACTTCAGTTTGGCTCCGGTTGACCCCTTTACCCTGGGGATGCTTCAGTTCGGCTCCGGTTAACCCCTTTACCCCGGGGATGCTTCAGTTCGGCTCCGGTTGACTCCTTTACCCCGGGGGTACTTCAGTTCGGTACAACTTGACTCTTTCATACCGGACTGCGTCACTACTTCTACTCTACATCGGCACCAGCTCGTACCCATTGCACCACGCCTTTTTCTTAACCGAAGCTCCTACCTCGCTCCGGCTGGTGGGGGGGCATCTGATAGGTATGGCCCAGTCTCCCCGGGTCGGCCTAACCCGCCAGACGGGTCAATTGGGCCCAAGAGCACAAGCCCAATACAGCTAAGCCCAGTCGCGGCCCAAGAGCACAAGCCTAATACAATTAAGTCCAGTCGCGGCATTTTTTGGAAGTTGAGATCCCCATGATCTTTTCCCAACTGCCATGCAGATTTGGTTGGCGAAATTATAGGGATTTAGTTAGGGTTTCGATTGTATAGTATAAATAGGAGAATTATAGATGGATGAAGGGTTCGGACTTTGTATTCTAAAATTACGGCTTGTAGTATTGTACTCCAACATTGAAGGAAAAATAGTGAAAGCACCCCGGAAGGTTATTGCCTTCTCCCCTGGACGTAGATCTCCGAATCGAACCACGTAAACCTTGGTGTCATTTTAATTCTTGCATGCTGTGATTGTGATTCGTTTGATATTCGGTTTTACGCTTTATCAGTTCTCATGGTTCATAGACATTGCATTGAAGCATTTGAATAAAACTCTTAAAGATGTCATGCAGCGAAGTGAATCACATAATTCATATTTACCTTTTAGGGGCAAGACAGTTGTTCTCGGAGGTGATTTTAGGCAAATTATTCCTGTTATACCAAATGGTTCAAGACAAGATGTCGTGCATGCTACTATTAATTCTTCTAATTTGTGGGATCATTGCAGAGTATTACGATTGACGAAAAACATGAGGATACAAAACGTGTCTCGAGTAGAACACCGTGTAGAATTGGAAGAATTTTTCAAGTGGTTGGAGTCTGTTGGTGATGGGACACTTAGTGAAGTAAATGATTGGGGTGCTCAAATCTAGATTCCTGGTGATATACTCTTGCAAAAGGTGAGTATCCAATTTAAATAATTGTTAAAGAACTTATCCGATCTTTCAAAACATCATGGACGATCCATCATTTTTGAAGAGTAGAGTCATTCTTGCTCCAACTCTCGATGTTGTTAATTCAATAAATGAATACTTGATTGATCTGAATGCAAACATATGGAAGATGTATTTAAGTTTTGATAGTGCTTGCAAGTCTGATTCGAATGTTGATGTGTTAGTCAAGCTTCACACTCCTGAATTCTTGAATTCTTTGAAGTGCTCTAGAGTCCCTAGTCGTAAGTTGAAGCTTAAAGTTGGAACACCGATGATGTTGCTTAGAAACACTGATCATTCCAAGAGTTTATGCAATGATACAAGGTTGTTTTTAACTAGGCTGGGGAAACATGTTCTTGAAGAAAATATTTTAACTGGAACTCATTCTGGTGATTTAGTAATCATTCCCTGACTATCACTGACCCCATCTGACCCGAGGTTGCCATTCAAGTTCCAACGACGACAGTTCCCAATCATTGTATCTTACGCAATGTCAATCAACAAAAGCCAAGGCCAATTATTGAAACATGTGGGACTCTTTCTTGAAAAACCTGTATTCAACCATGGGTAGTTGTACGTAGCAGTATCGAGAGTAACGAATCATGGAGGTCTGAAGATATTGGTGTATTCTGATGAAGACAATGTTGATCAGAATTCAACTAAAAATGTTGTATACCAAGAAGTGTTTCAAAATTTGTAAAGTTTTACTTTTTTTTTTTTTTGAAAATAATGTTAGTGTTCAATAAAATATATATGCTATTTTTTTTATGAGTATAGTTGATATTATTAAAAATTAAAATGTTATGTTTTAAATTAATAATAATAAATCTCAACATCCGTGCATTTTGCATGGGTGAAAAACTAGTTATATATATATATATATAGATATTAATAAAAGAATTTGAAATTCTAATTTTTGAAAATTTAGGCAATAATATATTTGGCTAATGTTATCATGATATTGATAATTTGCCTTATCATATCCATAAGTATTAGTATGAGGATAATATCTTTATTTTCCCAAATTGAGTCTAATTAGAAAAAAAACGAGATAATAAGATATACTTATTGCGACAGAAATCCTTAACATGCCCGAATTACTAAATTAAATCCTATCCAATCCATAATTCCTCGCTTCCGTTTGACTCTCTCTCTATATATACGTGCCTAGGGTTATATTTCCGTTTCTCATATTTCATCAGCCTCCACTTTCCTCGCTTAACTCTTTTAGTCATCTCTTTGATATGGCGCCCATCTTGACGGTTGACAAAGCCGGTGATTTCCCGGCCAAGCTCACCAATCATGTCATCGTTTGTTGTCTCATCGCAGCCTTTGCTGGACTCATGTTTGGCTACGACATTGGCATCTCAGGTATATATATAAATATATATTACATATGTGTGTATGAATTGGACAATTGATTTGATTTGATTTAATTGATGCACAGGGGGTGTGACATCGATGGATGATTTCTTGTTGAAGTTCTTCCCAAATGTTTACCATAAGAAGCATAGGGTTAGGGAGAATAACTACTGCAAATTCGATGACCAGTTTCTGCAGCTGTTCACATCGTCTCTATACCTGGCGGCGGTGGTGTGCAGTTGGGTGGCGGCGTTTTTTTGTAAGAAGTACGGCCGGAAGCCCACCATGCAGCTGGCGGCGTTCTTCTTCTTTGTCGGTGTCTTCCTCAATGCAGCAGCCATTGATATTTACATGCTCATTGCCGGTAGGATTCTTTTGGGCGCTGGTGTTGGCTTTGGAAACCAGGTAAATCAAATTATTTATTTATATAATAATATGACTTACTTTAAATAAATGGATATGATTTTGTGATCTGAAATATATGGATATGATTTTGTGATTGCTTTTGATTATATTGGTCTTGTGATTGATTATCTACTTTTTTAGATACTAAAGATTAGGTTCACGGATATTTTGATATAATTAATTATTAGAGAAGGAAAAAGACGAAATCACAAAATCACAAAATATCTGATGTTTCTGACTTGATATTGATCTTCAGTGAATGCTTTTTTATTCTAATGAAAGCATCAGATTACTTAGTTTTAGTCAAATAATTAATCGTAATATTGGAACTGGGATAAATCATCGGTGATTATATGATGCTAATGTAACCAATTTAAGATATTGAATTTGTAGAAGAAGATTCGATCTGGACTTGAACCAGAATGACGGCGTCTAAAGATCTCTAATTTTGTAAAGCTGATTTTACAAGAAGAAATTCAATTTGCTGATAATTATTTTCTTACCAATTTATACCAGGCGGTTCCATTATTCATATCAGAAATAGCTCCGGCGAAGTACCGCGGCGGTCTCAACATATGCTTCCAACTCATGATCACCTTCGGAATCCTGTTCGCAAACCTAGTAAACTACTTCACCTCCAAAATTCCCACTCACGGCTGGCGGTACTCTCTGGGTATCGCTGCCTTTCCGGCAGTTTTCCTTGGCCTCGGGTCCCTCCTCATCGTGGAAACTCCGACCAGCCTTATTGAGCGCGGGAAGCATGAAGAAGGGCTCATTTCTCTCAAGAAAACGAGAGGCGTTGAAGATGTGCAGAAGGAGTACGAGGAAATTGTGCGAGCTACGGAGATTGCGAACAAGATCCAACACCCTTTCAGAAACCTGATGCAAAGATCAAGTGTGCCGCAGCTGATTGTTTCGGCGGTAATGCAGATTTTCCAGCAGTTTACGGGAATTAATGTGATCATGTTCTATGCGCCGGTGCTTTTTCAGACGATGGGGTTGAAGAGCGATGCAGCATTGCTGTCGGCCGTGGTTACGGGGGTTATCAACGTGGCTAGCACGTTTGTTGCAGTCTTTACGGTTGATAAGTTTGGAAGAAGGACGTTGCTTATTCAAGCTGCTTGTCAGATGTTTGTTGCTCAGGTTGTTGCGGGAGGACTTCTTGCAAGATATTTGAAGGCAACAAACATGATACCCAAGACACAAGCCTACGTGGTGTTGTTATTGGTATGCATCTTTGTGATGGGCTTCGCGTGGTCTTGGGGTCCATTGGGGTGGTTGATTCCGAGTGAGATATTCCCCTTGGAAACCCGAACAGCCGGCTTTTTTGTGGCGGTTAGCACAAACATGATATTTACCTTCATCATCGCTCAAGCTTTCCTTACAATGTTGTGCCATATGAGGTCCGGAATCTTCTTCTTCTTCGCTGCTTGGATCTTTGTGATGGGCAATTTCGCTTTCTTCTTACTGCCGGAGACCAAGGGAATCCCCATTGATGAAATGAATCAAAGAGTTTGGAAGAAACATTGGTTTTGGCGTAGGTTCTTCGATTCAGATACTCAGATGGAGGCCAAGTGTTGATGAAAACAAACTTAAACTCGTGTCTTTTTCTTTTCTATTCATTTTTAATTTTATAGTGTGAATCATTTTAAAATTTTCTGAATATATTGATCGTGATTTCCGAATATATGTTTATCTATACTTTAATATAATAACAAAATCCGTCGAAATTAGTAATTTTGAAGTTTTTCCGTCCAAAATCTATTACCAATTCTGGAAATCACAACTTTTGGTATACAAAATTCAACCCCAAATATAAAACACAATTATTGACAATAGCTTGTCATATATTAGGCTAAAATAAATAGGATAAAACTATTTGGGCTGCATGCCCGGCCGATTAAAACATATTTCCTTAATTTTTTTTTCCTTTATAAATTTGTGGAATATTATTAATAAAAAGTTATTTGTGAAGACGGTAACTAAATTTTTAACATTACAAATATATCTCTTGTCAATCGTATTTTTTAGCATTACAATTAATATATCTCCTGTGAACCGCATATTGCAATTTCAGCCTCAATCATCAACATGTCTTATATGGAAGGAAGCTAGAGATATTTAACAAAAATAAATATAAATATTAATATATATTTTAGTATTTAAAACTTTTCGCTGCACTCTTTTTCATTAACATATAATTTTTTTCATATCTTATTATTTATTGATTGGAATATTTTATTATATAAAAATTATAAAAAAAAAAATTATTCATTTATACATATAAATCGTACATCGCACGGGAATATTACTGATCTTTACGAATAATTTGGTACACGTGAATCTTAGAGAATATTTTATATAAAATATTTTCTTGGAAATTCATTGTATACATCTTTAACTATTGAGAATGTTTTCATGTCACAAAACATTTGATTGCCTTACGTCGATTGAAAAATAGAAATCTATAAAACCTTATAAACATATATATGCATACGTCAGTAACACATTATTGTAAATTGTTGATTACGATTATAACAATCTATAAAAACATATATGTAACTTAAAAAATATTACTCCTTCCGTCTAACTTAAATTTTCATACTTTTCTTTTTCATCCGTCCAACTTAACTTGCACGTCCTTGATAATGCGCAATCCAGTAATTACCCAATCGAACAGTAATCAACAAGAACAAAATATAAAAACACAGAATTTACGTGGTTCGATCCGGAGATCTACGTCCACGGGGAGAAAACGGCAATCGCCGAGGTGTTTCTTTTACTCGGATGTTGAGTTTACAGTGCGTGTTACAGAAAACAAAGTCCGAACCCTAATTCAGAGTTCTTTTCATCTATTTATACCACTAAACTTAAACCCTAACTAAATCCCTATAATCTTGCCCACCAAATCTGCATGGCAGTTGGGAAAAGATCATGGGCCTTGATTCACGGAACAGATTTGATTCGCTGGACCGGATGCGTGTTGCTGGGCCTGTTGGGCCTGGGCCTTCGCGCTTGCTGGCGTGTTCGCTGAACTGGTGAATGGGCTCAGGATTAACCCGGCCCGAAGTAAGGATTAACCCGGCCCGAAGTAACCGGGTCATCCCTATCAGATGCCCCCCCCCCCCCAGCCGAAGCGAGGTAGGAGCTTCGGTTGTCACCGGGGTGGAACTGTAAGCAAGAAGACCGGGGTCACTGGCAGGCCGAAGTGTTTATGCGTGACTGAGTGTGTCCGCGTCCATGGGGCCTTGCGGAGCAGTCAATGGACGCAGTGCCGAGTTGGGCCGAGGTGTTTGGGACCTATAATGAGATATCGAATTTCCCAGAAGCGAAAAACGCGTTGTAAGTATATTACAGTCTGGCCGAGGTGGAAGGTACACCGGAGTGAGTAGTTTGGCCGAAATGGTGGGGCACCGGAGTGTATCTTGAATCTTCCTGAAGAAGGGTGAGGCTGATGCGATTGGCGGCGCCATAATGAGAGAGAGAGACGTGAAGTGACACGCTCTGCGAGTTCCAAGACAGCTGTTCCCCACGCGCCTCGGTAACTGTAAAGCGCGTGAAGAGCACGCATGAATCCTCATCACTGAATTTGAATAGGCTGCATCAGAGCCGTCGGTTTTTTGCATTTATATAAGGAATAACTGCACAGTAACTTTTCATCTTCTCCATTGTGATTCATCTGTTATAGAAAGCGGGAAAAAGAGGAACTTTGCGTGTGTGATTCAGCAGAGATCAAAAATTTCTCGAATCCATCCTTTTGAATTCAAATCAAGTAAGTATGTCATCCTCTTCATCTTCTTCATCTTCTGCCCCATCTTCGGTCTCGATCAGAGTAGTAGGAGATGCGGACAAACCGTTAGATGTCCCCCCCCTATCATATATCTTTCCGGAGAAGGATGTGATAAGAACCATAGACAGAGTCGATGGTTTAGAGTGTAATACCAGGACGGTATCGTTTTACGAATGTCCGGCGGTTGATCTTGAGGTGTCCTCCATAGGTTTACGGATGTCGCGGGGGCAACTTGAGAGGGAACTCCCATCATTTTATCTTCCTTTCGACCTCGATTATATAATTCCTACCCCCGAGGATAGGGCCTGTTGCCCACCGCAGGGGTTTATGACCGTATATATTGACCCCCTCAGAGTAGGGTTGAGACTGCCGCTGTGGGGCATAGTTGTAGAGTTGTTAAGATACTACGGCATTGCCCTCTGCCAGTTAGCGCCGAACGCGGTGAGGCAGTTGGTAGGATTCACGGTAGTTTGTAAGCAGGCCGGGATAGAGCCAACTGTAGAGCTGTTTAGGTTTTTCTACCAGCTTAAGAACTTCGGGAAGTCTAAGGGGTGGTACTCCTTTAGTCCTCGAGCCCGCGGAGGGTTCAAGGTTCAAAACCCGAGCAAAGTAGAGGGGTGGAAGGAGAGGTTCATATTTGTTAGGAATAAAATAGCCCTCCCGAAGTGGAGGAGTGACGAGGTGCAGGATTCCGCTCCTGTGGAGAATCCGGGGCCCGAAACGAGGCACATATTCCTGCAAGTGGGGACTTTCCAAACCCTTTGTTCCGAGGAGGAACTGGAGAAGGCTGGGCTTAGCCCATATTATTCGGGAAATGGAGATGCCGAAGAGGGTAGGAGTTCTTGTGTCCTGTTATTTAAGCTTACTGTTTGGCGCAGAATTAACCATTGATATATATATGCAGTGGGACGCTTCGGAAAGCAACCGGCATCAGGGAGCCCCGCTAAGACTGAAGCGGCCACGAAGAAGGGGAAGGCCGCGGAAGTATCTTCCCGGGGGAAGATACCGACCGGTTCACGCCCGTCGGCTGGGTCGGAGGAAAGAGTGCCGTTGGCGGGGTCTCCGGCGTTGCCAAAGAAGAGGCCGGAGCCTACTGGGACGCCACAGGCCCCATCCAAGAAGCCCCGGACTGGGGAGAGCTCGCAGGTAACACTCAAAAACGTTGCTCATTACACGAACTTACGCGAGGGGTATAACCGAGGTCTAATCCGTGTGCCGCGTTGTGTTTAACTTTTCCAGGGAGAGCAGGTGATCCCCAGTATGCTGGGGTTTGACAGCACAGATGCCGAGAAGATTCTTCGGCTGGCCAAAGGGATAATTGAGGTCGGCCTGAAAAGCGAAATAGAGGCCAAGGAAGAGCTAGCCGCGACGACGCGGGAGCTTCGCGCTAAAAATGACAAGCTGTCGTACGACTTGACCCAGGCACGCAAGAGGGCTGCCGTGGTTGAGTCCGAGGTCGCGCGTCTGCGCAGCGTAGAAACAGAGAATCATGGCCTCCGCGGAGAGCTGATGCAGCTGCGGGCAGTGATGGAGGCGAGGGAGGCAGCCGTGGTTGGAGGGCAGGGGGCCTTGCTGAGGGCCTTCGCCGAGAAGCTGTTACACTCCAGCACATTCCTTGATTTCCAGACAAGGTTTGTGGCAATAGGGGACAAAGCCACTCGGGCCATGGTGCTGGAAGAGGTGAAGGAGGCGTATCCAGACGTGGACATCCATCGCCCAGAATTCGGGTATGATCCCGAGGCGGCGGCCGAGGTGGAGAAGGCCTATTACGCCGCGCTGGCGGAGCTACCGGAGTGGCCCTTGGTGAACGCGCTCGGGGGGAAGAGGCAGCTTCTGACTGCCGCAGAAGTTGCTAACTGCGTAGTGGACCAGGATGAAGAATTTTTGGCATTCACCCGCGGTGAACTGGCCCCCGCTCCCCAAAACATTGAGCCTCCCCCCCAGATGGAGATCGAAGCCCCTGCCACGACTGAGGCCGCTGTAGCAGCCGAAGAGCGAGTTGCCGAAGCGGCTGAGGGCCAGCAAGAAGAGTTGCCCGAAGAGCCTGAGGCAACTGAGCGGGAGGTCAGTCGATCCCCGCAAATTTGAACTTGTAAATTTGTAGAAATGTTAGGGGTGATGTACTGTCTTGAACAATTGTACTTTGCTTTGTGAAATACAATCATCTTTTTCTATCTCTTGAACTTCTCGTCTTATTGCATGAGTACTTCGATATCTGCTGCCGTACTGATCGTAACTTCATACATGCTTGAGGGTAATTGATCTTGTCGTTGTCGTTGTCTGTCTAGAACACCGCGGAACTGCATGAGACGATAAAGAAGTTAATGGAGTCACTTGAGTGGTTCCGCGGGGAGAGGAACCGTCTGGAATCGCACGTAGTGCCCAAGTTGCAAAAGCAGATAGCCTCGGCGGAGAGGAAGGTGGTTGAGGCCAATGAAAGGGCCAAGGACTTCGAGATGCAGTATCGAACCACAGCAGCCGAAATGAGTCGTGTCCGTGTTCACCATAAGGAGTACGAGCGGATCTTGTCCGAGTTCGGTCTTCTAACTTTTGAAGAAGTAGAAGAGCGGACCGTTGAAATCCAAAGTGATATCGCGGCGCTGATGTCAAGGAGCTCGGTAGAATCCGCGGAGCTTGTGAGGAAAAGAAAAGTCCTGGAACTACTGCTCAGCATGTATGAAGGGCTAAAGGGCCGAATCAGGCGGAGGCCTTCTGCTGAGGAGTTTATTGCGAGCACTAGTCAGGACCGAAGTACTCAGAGAGCTCCTCGGAAGGATAAGAAGACTAAAGGCCAGAAGAAGCCCTCCGAGCAGAGCAAAGGCATAATTATTCGGGAGCCAGCCCCGATGACCACAATTGAAGAGCCCCCGGCGGTTGCTGAGGAGATAGTCGAGGAGCTGGCCCAGGAAATCGAAGTAATGGTCCCGGAGGAGTGGGACCCAGAGCAGTGGGTTCAGACACCGAGGCCGGCGTCACAACCCAGCAACCAGGCGCGGACCCGAGATGAAGCCCTGGGGCCCGCGCCTAGAGAAAGTCCTCGGCGTAGAGAACCTCGAAGGGATAACCGAGCCAGAGCCCGAGAGGGTAACAGAGCCGGAGCCCGAGGTCAAAGATCTTCAAGATCCCGAAGAAACCAACGCAGACCGAGGAGCGGGTCCCAACACCGGAGTGCGCAGTATTGGCTCGGGGGCCATAGACATTAGCTTACGTATTTGCTTTTGTTGTCTTTGTATTTGCTTGTTTGTTGTTGTTGTTGTTTTTTTTTTTTTTTTTTTTTTTTTTTTTTTTTTTTTTAAGACTTATGTAAAAAACTGTTTGTTGTGTAATATTCAGAAAATAGTAATAAAGTTGTTGTAATGTGTACAAATTGGTGAAATGAAAGTAACTTGTTACAAATCATCTTAATTGGGTGTTCGGGAACACGATATAAAATCTGTTAATTGTTTTAAGTAGGTGTTCGGGAACACGGTATGGACTAATCCACTTCTCCCCGAACGGATCTGGCGGGAGCAAAAACTCCCCGGACGGATCAGGCGAGAGTTAACATTTCTCCGGTTAAACAGACGAGAAAGTGGTGTGAGTCCGGGGACTAATGTGCAAACCCCCTCGGACGGACCGAGAGAAAGGTTTAATTGTCCGGAGACTAATGTGCAAACCCCTTCGGACGGACCGAGAGAAAGGTTTAATTGTCCGGAGACTAATAACGATAGTATGTTTGTGTTAGGGCGTCCCCGTAACATAGAGAATAACTCAGTAAGTTATGCCAGCAAAGAATTTCATTCAATGATAAATGCCGGGGCAAATTCAAAAGTACATAGAAAAATAACAACTACAAAGGAAATTAAAAGAAAAATAGTGCTTGCGATGTGACCTTTACATGTAGAAGCGTCTCAAGTTTGTGACGTGCCAACTTCGGGGGATGGGGGTCCCGTTGATTTGTTCAAGCTGATAAGATCCGGAGTCATGTACAGCAACGACTCGGTAGGGGCCTTCCCAAGAAGCATGCAGTTTGCCCTCGGGGGCAGCTTTGCTGGCCGAGTTAAGTCGAAGGACTAAGTCCCCGACATTGAACTGTGTACCTCGAACCCGGAGGTTGTAATACTGAGCAGCTCTCTGTTTGTACCTAGCCTGCTGAATGAACGATTGTTCTCGGCGATTCTCGAGCTCATCTAGATTTGCGCGAAGAGCCTCGTCATTATTATCCGGAACTAATGTGAGGAGACGAGGACTCGGCACACTGATCTCTGCGGGGATAACGGCTTCGGAGCCATAAGTAAGGCTGTAAGGAGTCTCCCCGGTGGAGGTGTGCGGCGTTGTCCGAATGGCCCATAAGACTTGTGGAAGGTTTTCAGCCCAGAGTCCTTTGGCATTGTCCAGGCGCTTTTTTATTCCTGTGAGAAGGGTCCGGTTGGTGACCTCAACCTGCCCGTTTGCTTGAGGGTGAGCTACCGAAGTGAAAATCTGTTTGATGTGGAGTTCTTCACACCATGAGCGGAATGGATCATTGGCAAACTGTTTACCGTTGTCCGAGATGATAGTGCTCAGGATGCCGAAGCGACAAACAATATTGCGCCATACAAACTTTAAAATGTTCTGTCCGGTGATAGCCGTAAGTGGTTCGGCTTCGACCCACTTAGTGAAGTAGTCTACGGCGACGACCAGGAATTTCAACCCTCCCGGAGCGACAGGGAAAGGCCCAACAATATCAATGCCCCATTGGATGAACGGCCATGCTCCTTGGATTCCGGTGAGCTCGGTCTGTGGCAAATGCTTCACCCTGGAGTGTAGCTGACACTTGCTACATCTAGTCACTAAGTCGTGAGCATCGTTGAATAGGGTAGGCCAATAGTATCCCCAACGGAGAACTTTTTTTGCTAGAGTTCGGGAACCGATATGGCTTGCACAGGCCCCTTCATGAACCTCTCGCAGAACTTGAATAGCCTCGGCAGGGGCGAGGCACCGAAGATTCGGTTGTAGGTACGACTGTCGGTATAGAACTCCATTATGAAGGGAGTATTTGGGGGCTTTGAGCACAACTTGCCGAGCTCGTAGCTTGTCAGTGGGTAGAATCCCATCTTGGAGATACTGAATGATCGGAGTCATCCAGTTCGGATCACTATTGGTCAGTACCGAGACTGTAGCCTCATGAATAGCTGGATGGGAAAGGTCTTCAACCTTGATATCCGGAGATATATTAGTTTGGACCACGGAGGCCAATTTGCTGAGTGTGTCTGCCCTGGAATTTTGAGCACGCGGGATTTTTCGGATAATAACTGTATCAAAAGTTGATATGAATTTGAGTGTTAGAGCGTGGTACCTGACCATTGTTTCTTCTTTGGCGACATAAGTCCCCTGAATTTGCTTAGACACGATCTCGGAGTCCGTGAAAAGCTCTAAGTGACGAACACCTAAAGATTGAGCGAGCCGGAGCCCGGCGAGGACTGCCTCGTATTCTGCTACATTGTTAGTCACCTTAAATTTGAATCGGATGACATATTTGACCTCGACCCCCTCGGGGTCGATGAGAAGCAGCCCGGCACCACTTCCTCGGACTGTGGATGCTCCATCTACAAATAGTTGCCACATCCGTGGTGGAGGAGCGGGTGTGACGCGGTGTGTTGTATCATTGTCTGCGGGGGACTCATGATTATCTGCCGGGGTTTCGGCCAGGAAGTCAGCAAGTGCTTGACCTTTAATTGCTCGGCGGGGGAGGAACTGGATATCATACTCACCTAACTCAATTGCCCACTTAGCGAGGCGCCCGGACACCTCGGGTTTCACAAGGATCTGGCGTATAGGGTGATTGGTTAGGACTCGTATTTCACGCCCCTGGAAGTATGGCCGAAGACGCCGAGCTGCCATAACAAGGGCCAAAGCGGTTTTTTCAAGTTCTGAATATCGCGTCTCGGCTCCATGGAGCACCCGACTTGCAAAATATACGGGATATTGAACCCCCTCCACTTCGCGCACAAGAGCGGCGCTGACAGCTTCTTCGGCGGACGCCAGATATAAGTACAGTGGCTCTCCGGGGAGAGGAACTGACAGAGTAGGCAGCTGCTGTATATGCAGTTTCAAGGCTTCAAAAGCCTCGGTGCACTCTGGAGTCCATTCAAAGGACTTCGCTTGCCTCAGGATCTTGAAAAATGGGAGCTGACGCTCCGCTGCTTTCGATAAGAATCTGTTTAAAGCCGCTAGGCCACCTGTAAGGCGTTGAACTTCCCTGAATGTTTTTGGGGGCTGCAAATCTAATACATCACGGAGTTTAGCTGGATTGGCTTGCAAGCCGTTTTGTGAAACCATGTATCCGAGGAACTTCCCGGAGCCAACACCGAAAGTGCATTTTGCCGGATTAAGTCACAAGTTATAGCGCCGCAGGGTGCGCAGTGTTTCGGCGATATCCTGCACACATGAAGGATGGGAGGAGCTTTTGATGACCAAGTCATCGACGTAAACCTCAACATTGCGACCTATCTGGTCGTGGAAGACAAAGTCCATTAGGCGCTGATAGGTGGCCCCAGCATTCTTGAGCCCGAAGGGCAGTTTCTTGAAAGCGTAGCATCCAAAGGCAGTGATAAACGCCGTTTTGATAGCATCCTGTGGATCCATAAAGATCTGATGATAGCCTTTGTACAGGTCCAAGAAACAAAGTGCCACGTACCCCGTAATGGCTTCGGCCTTTTGATCGATGGAGGGCAGAGGATAGCAGTCCTTGGGACAGTGCTTATTAAGATCGGAAAAATCGACACACATCCGCCACGCCCCACTGCTTTTTGTTACCATTACTGGATTGGACAACCAGGAGGGGTAGAATACCTCGAACAAGATGTCCGCGTCTAGGAGTTGCTTCACCTCAATTCGAATGGCTTCATTTCGCTCCGGAGCGAATTTCCTCTGCTTCTGTTGGATTGGCTTGACACTGGGATCGATATTCAGCTTGTGGGTAATCACCTCGGGAGAGACTCCGGGCATGTCCAGAGGAGACCATGCGAAAACATCAGAATACTCTCGCAGGGTCTGGATAATGGCCTGATGTAGCCATGGCAAGTCCATGGCCCCTACTGTTACTGTCTGCTCCGGCTTAGACGGATCTAGCGGGATTTGAGCAGTGGCATCCCCCAATGGGGTACGGTCCCGAGGTTCCAGAACCTGTGATGTTACCTGAAGCTGCTGTTTGGGAGAAACCTTAGCAGTCTTCTTGAGCGCCACATACATGCACTCTTTTGAGACCCGTTGACTGCCACGGATGGTCACTTCACCATGCGAAGTGGGAAACTTTAGCGCGAGGTGATACGTGGAGCATATGGCTTTTGCCGGGGTGAGCCAATCTCGGCCCAATATCATGTTATATGGTGAGGGAGAATTCACCACATAAAAGTCCACAAAGATAGTTTTTATCTTCGGATAAGTCCCCAAAGACACTGGGAGAGTAATGATACCTTCCGGCCGGACTTCACCCTGGGTGAATGTCTGTAATGGCCCGGGGGCCGGTCGAAGTTGGTCTCGGGAGATCCCCATCCTCTCAAAACAGTCCGCAAAGATGATGCTTACTGCAGCACCGTTGTCCACGAAGACCCGTCGTATTGTTATATTGGCTACAGTCATGTCAATGACAATAGCGTCAGTGTGGGGTGTTATCTCTGGAACCGGATCCCTATCCGTGAAGCTGACAGTTTCGGACTGATGGAGGCGTTTGTGGCGTGGCTCCTCGGGAGGAGGACGTCGAGCCTCTGCCTTCAAGGCATGTCGTGAAGCCCCGGTGGGTAGGGCTCCATATATCACGTTTATCACGTGAGGGGGTGCGTTGTCCCCGGGTCCTCCCGGAGGAGGAGGTGGAAGTGGGAGACGTGACGGCTGGCGATTGCCAGAATCTTGTCGCGCGTAGTTACTGGGCCCCTGCCGATTATTCTGCCAATGTGGCCGATTTTGTTGATTATCTCGATCATGGTAACCTCCACGGTGATGAGACGAGCCCCCATTTTGGTTTGCCCGAGGTTGGTCTCCAGTTCGCGCAACGTATTGCCGCAAAAACCCTTTCTTGAGGCATTCCTCAATCTCCTTGCCGAGTTCTCGGCACTCCTCTGTCTCATGTCCGTGATCTCGGTGGTATGCGCACCACTTTCCACGGTTCCTCTTTTCAGGAGGCGCTGTCATCCGCGGACAAGGTCGGAAATCGTTTTTGTGGAGTGAAAGAATTTCAGCCCGTGACTTCGTCAGTGGAGTCAATTGCGGAATTGCACTTCGGGATTCTGAATGCCCCGGTGTCAAGCGTGAAAATGCGCTAGTTCGCGTACTAGGACCAGTTTGTGCCTTGTCGGCCTGTCGCTTGATTGCGTGCTTCTCACGCTTCTGCCGTGTCTGTTCCTCGGCCTTAGCGAATTTGCACACTGTTTTGAACAGTGCTCGAGTTGTGACCGGGGTGTTCCGAGCTAACTCGGTGTGGAGTGCTCCAGGGCGGAGTCCATTCATGAAGGCGTTGATGGCCACATCGTCGGGGCAATTTCCCACCTTGAGACTTACCGCTGTGAAACGGTCCAGAAATTGAGTAACGGTTTCACCGTCCCGTTGTTCCATACTCATAACGTCGGCCAGAGTGGCCATGGGCTTCGCTCGGGCTTCGAACCTTGCCCAGAAGTGCTCGGCGAGTTCTCTGAATGAGGATATGCTGTCTCGCGGGAGAGAATCAAACCAGACCCGAGCTTCATCCTGTAAGTACTCCGGGAAAATCCTACAGTACTGAAGGGATGTGATGTTATCATGACTAAGCATACTGTGCCTAAAAGCGCCAAGAAAATTGGCCGGATCTCCCGTGCCGTTGTAAGGTGATATAGCTGGCCGTTTGAACCCTTCGGGAAGGGTGATGGCCATGATTTTGGAGGAGAACGGTGTGATAATCTCTCCATTGGCATCAAGGCCTAGGATTCTGTCCAGTTCAACGTTGCGTTGAACCCGCTCATACTCTTGGAGATCCTGAGCATGAGAGTCAGCGTAGCGAGCTTTTTTAGCCGCATTAAGTGGACGACGGCGATCCACATCAGCTGGTTCCTCATTGCGAGGTCGTGATCCGTTTGAACTCCCAAGGTCCTCGGAAGAACCAGGTCGTTCCCGTCGTCGATCCTGACGCCCGCGATAGCCCGGTTCCTGCTGTCCGCGCGGGCGAGGTGGAGGCACCCCAGGATTATCATTATGGCTAACAGGTTCTGCGGCAGGCCCCGCTGGGCGTAGGCGATTAACTGCCCAATCTTGTAGGACATGCGCATGCTCCTGTAAGAAATCTTGGAGCAGTTCTGGGGTAATTTGAATGTTCACCGGTGGCTGAGCAACAGCAATATTAGGGTCTTGCTGATCTTGGGGAGGTGGAGGGTTTTGATTACCCTGATGATTGGATGCACTCGCTTCCGGCAATTGCCTCGGCGGTGCTACTTGATCCACGGGTGGATCTTGATCGGAATGGTCTCCACGGCGGGCTTGATTCAAACGAGTCGTCACCATGATTCTTGAATGCAATGCGAACGTCAAAGATTACCGGTTAATGTGTTCAAAAACTGCCTTATCGTTCCCACAGACGGCGCCAATTTGATAATGCGCAATCCAGTAATTACCCAATCGAACAGTAATCAACAAGAACAAAATATAAAAACACAGAATTTACGTGGTTCGATCCGGAGATCTACGTCCACGGGGAGAAAACGGCAATCGCCGAGGTGTTTCTTTTACTCGGATGTTGAGTTTACAGTGCGTGTTACAGAAAACAAAGTCCGAACCCTAATTCAGAGTTCTTTTCATCTATTTATACCACTAAACTTAAACCCTAACTAAATCCCTATAATCTTGCCCACCAAATCTGCATGGCAGTTGGGAAAAGATCATGGGCCTTGATTCACGGAACAGATTTGATTCGCTGGACCGGATGCGTGTTGCTGGGCCTGTTGGGCCTGGGCCTTCGCGCTTGCTGGCGTATTCGCTGAACTGGTGAATGGGCTCAGGATTAACCCGGCCCGAAGTAAGGATTAACCCGGCCCGAAGTAACCGGGTCATCCCTATCAATCCTTAAAAAGAAAAATTCTCTCACAATCTCCACCCTCAAAATCTCCACTCTCAATCTCCACATTTGTAAAAGTAATTACTCAAAATCTATTTTTTCTTAACATTCGTGTCCGACCAACCGTGCAAAATTAGATGGGATGGAGGGAGTATTACTTATCTTATTAAAATATTAAACTTTTTTTGAAAGCATATTAAATCATTTTACTTATCTATGAATTATCGTTAAAAATATTAAATTATTCTAAAATTATAGAAGATAATTTAAATCTGAGATTATTTACAAATATTTTGCATTTAAAGAAATTAATTTTATAGAATTATAAGTTTTATATTATTTTAATAATGCTTCTAAAAAATACATTGAAAAACTCTAAAAAAGAAAAAGGGAAACAAAAAATCTGAGTATTCCATTTAAAGAATCTTAGCAAAAATGATCGTATTTGAAAAATATTTACATTTACGATTAGAATTTAAGATATGTATAATATGAGTCTAGAAAAACGAATTGACAGTAGTTTCTACATCATACGAGGCGGCGGAGAACACACCTCAAAAATCTTGGTAGCACTATCTTCAAACAAGGCATCGTTGGGGTATAGATCGGGCAACATCGTAATAAACACAGTTCCCACATAGAACCGCCAGGAGATGCTCATTTTAGGTATGATTTCTATTGATTTGAGAACTTGGTGATTGGGGGTGCAGGTTTGATAGTAGGTGAGATGTATTTCACAGTTTTGATGATATTTTGTATAGATTGTTTTAGGCGGCGACTACTCGCAATCCATAAAATTTTTAAATGCAGTATACTTTCACATTTATTTAAAAATCAATATAAAATTCTTAATACAGCTCAGCTAATATCAGTTATACCCTTTTTTTTTTTTTTTTGTTAAATTAAATTCTTAAAAAAATATTATAAATAAAAATGGTTATCAACTGATTTCACATTCATTATCAATATCAATGTTTTTGTCCAGTTTATTCCATTACTCTTCGTTGTTCTGACATATCTTCATTATTTTAAACTACATATAAACTTATGTCAATTACTCATAAATTAAAACGATGATAATTGCATCAATCAACAAAGCTTCTAATGCTCCTAGCCAGAAATAGCAGTACTGCCTCAGGATCCAGCCTTGTACCCTTATTTTCCAGGAACAAAGCCATCAGATTCGTTGAAAACCCGTTCACAAACGTTACTGTGGTCAAGTTTGCGGCACTAATGTAGCATCGAGCTCCTCAAATTCCAAAACACCATCTCCAGCACACTCTCTCCGTACCCATCTCCCTAAACTTTCTCATGGCATCCGTCTCCCATTATTTTTGATATTCACACGACTCTTTAAATTATACGTCCCTCAATGGTTTCTTACTAAAATCGATTGCCACCGTAATTTCATCAGACACACCTTGACATGCACTGATTACATTGTAGTACAATAGATAAAAATCATCAAATGCAAGTCATAAGCAATCCAATTACCCCCAAAAAAAAAAGTCTTAAACACCATTAAAAACTAGCCCAGAGATTCATGATGAAATCAAGAGAATGTGGAAGCAATTGAAGAGGGTAGGGAGAAAAGTGATATCCCGTTATTGATGAGATTATTTACACGAGAATTCAAAAGTGAATCATCATTCTTGCCATGATGTAAGAGGTTTAAAGCAGAAGTAACAGATTTAGGTGCTCCATTAATGAATCCTTGAAGAAGCTAGTGTTTATACAACTTTAAGAACGGAATGAAAGAAAAATTAATTTTTATGTTATTTAAATTTTATGTTTAGTAGTTTTAAATTATTTATATGTTATTATCATTAAGGACATACTAGTAATTTTTAATATTGTTTTTATTTTATTTTATTAAATTAGTGAGTTGTATTAAGAAATATTGTGGGCTGCGAATAGTCATTGCCTTTGTTTTATATTTTAAAGTGACTCCTAAATTTCTTTTTATCCCAAACTATGGCCCCTGATTTTATTTTTTATTTTTTTATCCCAAACTAACAATTTATAAGAATAAAATTAATACAAGATAAAAATGAAGATGTCACATCACCACTACTAATTGTGTCACAGAGCCAATCGTGGGACATTTTTGACAAATTTTTTGAAGTTAATTTTTTTGAAACCGAGAATCTCATTACTCAATCGGGATCATGGTGTACAAGATCCTTAAGCCATAATTACACATCGCTCCCATCTAAACATGCGGATCAGGTGTTGAAAAAGAAAAGCGAGCAAGAATATGAGCAACAAAATTACATCTACAACTCATATGGCTAACACTAGAAATAGTTACCTCTCAACATAACTAAGAATCTCATCAGCGAAAAAAATAGTATAATCCAAGGAATTCTCCTACCCTGTGACTGCCTGCATAGCGATCAAAGAATCCGAATACACCTGAACATTTTGAAAAACACACTCCACACAGAAGCGCACTCCACTAAGGATCGTCTCCAATTTCGCCGCCACCATTGAGCAAGGCTTCGCTATAGCATGCGACACATCACCCACTGCCACTCCAACATCAACACGAAGCATGAAGCCAACCCAAAAGACACTGCAAGAAAAAACCCATAATAGGACACTTGTACACGTCCTATTTGATCTGTAGTAAGACACTTCAGACAATAGGACACTTTTTAATAGTGTCTTTTATCTGGGCGACACAATAGAGTCAATATGACGCTTCTAAGCTTCCTATTACGACTAAGATATTGGGACGCTTGTAAACGTCCTATTATTATATATTGGGATGCTTGTAAGAGTCCTATTACGAATAAGATATTGGGACTTCTAAGTGTCCTATTATGTGTATGGAATATAAGGACACCTACAAATGTCCTAATAAATGTTCAATTTTTCTAACGTATCTACCAGGCACATAATATATTTCATATAAAAGAATACAAACGTAATATACACATATAAGTGCTCTAATAAATCGAGCTTAAAAGCTATTCAATAGCAGTTATGCCAAATTCTTAACATCACAAATTTGTTAAGAATTCAATATAAACTCCAATTTAAAATATTCCAACTCTACATAAAGAACAATAGAGTGGAGCATCCTGCTAACATTGATCGCCGCTTCCATATCAATATATTATCCTGTTAACATTGACCGCCGCTTCCATATCCAACCGCAAGTGGTTCGCCAGTGGCTTAGACCAACGATGCCTTGAGCCACCAGCAGACCGAAGCATCCCATCACTCCACCTTGTGTCCATTGCACAATCAAATTGAAGAAAAAAATCTTCAATCTCCCCCCAAGTAGGAGCCTTCCATACACGGCCCTCCCCATGTGTCTAAGAGAAATTGAATGCCAAATCGACCATGCTGCTATAATAAAGAACAAAAAAGATCCCTACCACATGGATCAACTACTCACGCCCCATACTCTTGAAAGGAATCCAATTTCAATGTCTTCAACAACCCCCATAAACAACTTCCTTTCTAAAAGTTCTTCACTAATCCACAATAATACAAACCATGAATAGTACTTGCTTCGAGGAAATAACGATGTTTGCACGTTGGTGGAATAGGAACATGTTGTTTATGTAAAATACAAGGAAAAGCAAGAGAGTCGAACGAAGCTTGCTAAAGGAATTTTTTACCTTAGGTGGCAGAGATATGGCCTACATGAATTTAGACCAACTCTTATTCCTTGCAACCAAAGTGGAAGGCGGCTCAAAGCCACCCATAGCGAGCATATATCCACTCTTAATCGAGTACTTACTTTTTCCATCAAAATGCTAATACATCGAGTCCGGTCTATCAAGAATTATCCTTGAAATTTCCATAATAGCCTCCACCTCATAAGGAAGGAATGCCATACGCGACTCTCCTCATCCCATTCACCATTGGGACGCATAAAACTAGCAACCATGTTGCTAGAAACTGCCACTCTTGAAGAAACTCTCTATGAACTTGTTAGTGAATTCAGTACCTCAATCTGATATGATCTTGACAATGTCGAGGCCTTTCTCATTCTGAATTCGCTTCATAAGGTTTGGAAGCTTTTTCTGAGTATCTGATTTTTGGAGAAGTCATCCACTACTATAAGTGAGTACTTCATCCCACTTAGACTTACTGATTTAATTGGTCCGAAAAGGTCACATGCAACAGGTCTAGAAGCTTGTGAGATGATCTTACATTGAAGGACTTCCTGATTTGCTTGCCATTCACGCATGCATCACACCGACTCTCCTTCATGTATGCTACATCAGGTAATCCTCTTACCAACCCTTTGCCTGTCAGCTTGTTTATAGTCTTGAAGTTCATATGACTCATCCTCTTGTGCCACATCTAGCTGAGCTTAGGAGTGCTTTTAGCTATAAAGCAAGAGAGCGGTACTCCAGTAGTCCCTCAGTCAACTAGATAGATGTTGCTCTTTCTAGTGCCTGTGAGCTTTATTTGGTTGGACTTGACATCTCTTATTAAGCATTTCCCTTGAGTGAACTCTACAGAATGTCCCTTGTCATAGAATTGGCTTATGCTCAGTAATTATACTGCAAGCCCTTGACGAAGTAGACATCTGCTATTCTAACCTTGCCTTTGGAGAAAGTTCCAACACCTTTGGTGTTAGTGATTTCAACTCCTAAACACACAGCAAAACTGAATCTGGAAATCGCACAAAGATCAATCTGAAAACACACACTTAATTCGGCCAAAGTTGTGACCGAACACTACTTGCGCAGAACAGGAAATATAAATGAATCACACATAAGTTTTACGTGGTTCGTTCAAGATGAACTACATCCATGGAGGCAAGGCACACCTCAATCCACTAAGAAATCCAATCAATTACAGAGAATACACTCAGAAATCAAAATGCCCAATTCTGGAACAAATTAGGGCAGAAATCGTTCCCTCTCAAAATACTCTTTCTAATCTAAGAAACTGGAAAATTGCTCGACGTATTGTTGTTGTCCTTGATAAGAGCTTTACAATGATATAAGAATTGAAGCTCGAATGTAACCGTACAAAAAGTTCTAACTGAATCAAGTTGAGCTCAGCTACCGGACAAAAATGACGGTTTTCTTCATCACAAATCCTGAACTAACTCGTCACAATCAGCGGTTATTCACAACTGCCATGAACCCGGCTCATCCTGACCAGCTTTGCTTCTTGATGCTTAAACCCGGTCCAAACCTCCGGTTCTTCACCTCTTGAACCCGGTTCCACATTCCCAACACACCATATTACCAAGTATAGCTCACTTGATGAGATTGAACACTACCTCACAAATCTCCACCTCAATGAATCAAGTGTTCCTCTTAATACCTCACCACTGCCTGTCTGTTATTGTTCTTCATGACATTGCTCAAGCTGCAGCAAGCTCGAGCAATGCTCCACTTTGTTTCCAGGTACACCCTTTGTAAGAAAATCAGCAGGATTATGCAATGTGTGTACCTTCTTCACCTCTACAGAACCAGAATCAATGATATCTCTAGCAAAATGTAACCTAACATCAATGTGTTTTAACCTTTCATGAAATGCTTGATGTTTCACAAGGTGTAAAGCACTTTGATTATCACAGTAGATTGCCACACACTTCTGCTTGATATCCAAATCTCTCAGAACCCCTTTCAACCAGATTGCCTCTTTGATAGCTTCAGTTAGAGAGATATATTCTGCTTCTGTTGTTGATAGTGCCACAACAGATTGTTGTACACTTCTCCAGATGATGGCTGTTCCAAATAAGGTAAACACAAAACCAGAAATTGATTTCCTTGTGTCTATATTTGCTGCAAAATCAGAATCAGCAAACCCCTCTAATGCAACAGTACTTCCATCCACTCTTTTTTCAAACTTCAGTGACAAATTCACTGATCCTTTCAAATACCTCATCACATGTTTCAAAGCTTCCCAATGCTCAACTCCTGGATTTGACATGAACCTTCTTACTAAAGACACAGCATATGCCAAGTCAGGCCTGCTACAAATCATTCCATACATAAGACTTCCAACTCCACTTGCATAAGGAATATTGTTCATATGTATGATTTCCTCTTCAGTCTTTGGGCATTGTTCTTTGGAATGTTTCTTCTGTAGATTAACTGGAGTGGAGAGAGGTTTGGCTTCATGCATATGAAACCTCTCCAATACTTTCTGTAGATATTACCTCTGAGATAACCAAAGCACTCCAGCTTCTCTGTTTCTTAGAATGTTCATGCCCAATATCTTCTTGGCTTCTCCCAGATCTTTCATGTCAAATTCAGCATTAAGTCTATCCTTCAACCATTGTACCCTCTTCTTGTTCCTGCTGGCAATTAGCATGTCATCCACATACAATAGAAGGAAAACTTTATCTTGCTTTGAACCTTTGTTGAAGTAAACACAACTGTCATAAAGACTTCTTACAAAGCCAACACTGATCATGAAGTCATTGAACCTCTTATTCCACTGTCTTGGACTTTGTTTAAGTCCATATAGTGACTTCTTCAGTAAACATACTTTGTCTTCTTTTCCAGGAACAACAAAGCCTTCTGGCTGTTTCATATATATCTCCTCATTGAGTTCTCCATGTAAGAATGTTGTCTTTACATCCAGTTGTTGTATTTCCATGTCCTCCTGTGTGACTTTTGATAAAAGCAACCTGATTGAGCAATGCTTTACTACTGGAGAGAAAACCTCATTGAAATCAATCCCTTCTCTTTGTGTAAAGCCCCTAGCCACCAATCTTGCTTTAAACCTCACCTGTTTGGATCCTGCTGTCTCTAGTTTCTTCTTGTATATCCATTTAGAGCTTACAAGTTTCTGACCTTTTGGTTTCTCCACTAATATCCAGGTCTTATTCTTTTCCAGGGACTCCATCTCTTCAGTCATTGCCTGTATCCAGTGTTCACCTTCTTCACAGTCTAGTGCTTCTTTAAAACTACTAGGCTCTTGTGATTCCAGGTCTTCAGCAACACTCAAGGCATAATAAACACTCCCTGCTTGACCATAGAAATCAGGTTTGTTGATTGTTCTTCTAGGCATGTCCCTTCCAATGCTGTATTCTCTGACATTTTGTGAAGGTCCAGTTTGTTCTTCTTCTTCAGATGATGAATCACTATCTTGTAGATTTTCTTGTGGTTGAGGTGTGTGGTTATGTTCAGCAGGATGCTCCACCTGAATTGATATCTCCTCTGTCTCTGTAGCACCATCAAATTCTTCCTTAGAGCCTGTAGAAGAGTAAGCCATCACATTCTCATTAAACTTTACATCTCTACTTGTGATTATCTTCTGATTTCCCTTCTCTAAGCACCACAATCTGTAGCCCTTTACTCCATCCGGATATCCAAGAAATACACATCTGAGAGCCCTTGCATCTAGCTTGTCTTGCTTGACATGGACAAAAGCAAGACACCCAAACACCCTTAACCCTTCATAACTTGGTTTCTGTCCACTCCACACCTCTTCAGGTGTTTTGAACCCAATCACTGATGAGGGTGACCTGTTTATGAGATAACATGCTGTAGCAATGGTTTCTCCCCAGAATACCTTTGGTAACCCAGCATCCAACAGCATACACCTCACTCTTTCAAGAAGAGTCCTGTTGAGTCTCTCAGCAACTCCATTCTGTTGAGGATTCATTGGAACAGTTCTGTGTCTCTTGATTCCTCTTTCTTCACAGAAATTTGTAAACTCAGTAGAGAGATATTCCAGTCCATTATTAGTCCTAAGGTGCTTCAGCTTCTTCCCTTTGACATTTTCCAGTTGAATCAACCATGTTTTGAACTTATGGAAAGCATCACTCTTGTTCTTCATCAACATGATCCACACCTTTCTGCTGTAATCATCAATCAAGGACATGAAATACCTTGCACCACCATGAGATTCTGTTCTTGCAGGACCCCATATGTCAGAGTGAACATAATCTAATGGTTCTTGAGTTGTGTGAACACCCTTTCCATAGGGCAGCTTCTTGGATTTGCCCAAAGCACACTGATCACAGAACTCCAGTTCTTGATTTCCCATATTTCCAATTACTCCACTTCTTGACAGTTCCTTCAACCCTTTCTCTCCTATGTGTCCAAGTCTCTTGTGCCATTTAGCAAGCTCTGAACTGCTCAAGACCATATCCACACTTCCAACAACAGGTGAACCAATCAAGATAAACACTCCATTATGCTGTCTACCTTTTATCACCAATTTCCCATGTTTTGTGATATGCAAGAATCCATCTATTGAGCTAAACTGACATCCACTGGTTACTAAAGAACCGAGAGATAAAAGATTTCTTTTAAGGCCAGGAACATATCTTACATTTGAGATGACTCTGACCACACCATCAAACATCCTTATGCTCACTGATCCAACTCCTTTGACCTTGCATGATTGGTCATTTCCCAGGAGAACATTTCCACCATCTTCTCTCTTCAGTTCATCAAACCATGACTGGTGTGGACACGTATGGAAAGAACAGCCTGTGTCCAAGACCTATTCCTTTACCATTCTTGATTCAGTAACATTTAATACTTCTGGAGGGTCTTCTTGATGATCAATAGCAGCAGCTTCTGCCCCTTGATTTCCACCTTTCTTATTTCTCTTAGGACAGTCCTTCTTCAAGTGACCTGGCTGCTTGCACTTGAAGCATTTCCTCTTCTCAACCCAGTCATTCCCCTTCTTAGGATTAGAATCCCCAGACTTTGGATCCTTAGCATTCTGTCCCTTCTTGCCTTGCCAAGGTTTCTTGAATTTGACATTCAAGCCTTCTCCAGATTGCACCATGCCTTTATCCCCTTGAGTCTGGAAGCATTTAGACCTCAGAGCCTTCACTATTCCATCATAGGATAGCTGCTCATCTCTCCCATACATCAAGGCATCCTTAAAGCTTTCCATGGATTTTAGAAAAATGTTTAACACCATCAATGCCTTGTCATCCTCCTCCAATTTCACATCCAGATCTTCCAATTCTTCAATCATCTTAATGAACTCATCAAGTTGATCAGAAATTACCTTGTCTTCAGTGATCTTGAAGGCCAACATCTTCTGCTTCAAGAACAGCTTGTTGGAAACTGACTTGGATTGATACAGTTCTTCCAATCTCCTCCATGCTTCTGAGGAACTCTTGCATCTTGAGACCTCCCTCAACGGTTTATCACCCAAACATAGGAAGATAAGACTTAGGGCCTTCTTATCCACTGATGCAAACTTGGATTTCTCAGTTTCTTCCCATGAATCCAGAGGTATCAATGCAAGATCAAGGCTATTGTGAACCAATACTGCATTCATCTTGATCTTCCACAATGTGAAGTCATTCCTTCCTGTGAACTTCTCAAAATCCATCTTCATACCAGCCATTCCTTCCCTTCTTCAAGCTGTGAGAGTTGATTTCCCACAGACGGCGCCACTTGTTAGTGATTTCAACTCCTAAACACACAGCAAAACTGAATCTGGAAATCGCACAAAGATCAATCTGAAAACACACACTTAATTCGGCCAAAGTTGTGACCGAACACTACTTGCGCAGAACAGGAAATATAAATGAATCACACACAAGTTTTACGTGGTTCGTTCAAGATGAACTACATCCACGGAGGCAAGGCACACCTCAATCCACTAAGAAATCCAATCAATTACAGAGAATACACTCAGAAATCAAAATGCCCAATTCTGGAACAAATTAGGGCAGAAATCGTTCCCTCTCAAAATACTCTCTCTAATCTAAGAAACTGGAAAATTGCTCGACGTAGTGTTGTTGTCCTTGATGAGAGCTTTACAATGATATAAGAATTGAAGCTCGAATGTAACCGTACAAAAAGTTCTAACTGAATCAAGTTGAGCTCAGCTACCGGACAAAAATGACGGTTTTCTTCGTCACAAATCCTGAACTTACTCGTCACAATCAGCGGTTATTCACAACTGCCATGAACCCAGCTCATCCTGACCAGCTTTGCTTCTTGATGCTCAAACCCGGTCCAAACCTCCGGTTCTTCACCTCTTGAACCCGGTTCCACATTCCCAACACACCATATTACCAAGTATAGCTCACTTGATGAGATTGAACACTACCTCACATTTGCTGATGTCTTTAGCGTTGTCTCCAAACACCACATTCAATCCTTTGTAGTCTTTTAAATCCTATACAGACTTCTAGTTGCCTGTCATATTTCTAGCACATCCGCTGTTGATGTAAACATATCGCTATGTCCAGTATACAACTTGACCTACAAAGTAATCAAGTAGACTTAGGTACCTATTGCTTAATGGGTCCTTGGGAGTTAGTATTTCTTGCAACCCATCCGTAACTGAAACTCTAAGCAGCAAACTGTTCTTCTAGGTTAGCTTGCTTAATGTACACCTTGGAAGGTTTCCTTTTTTTAGGTGTACCAGATTAGGTTGCTTCTTGGATTGGAGTAACTTGGGTTGGTTCCTTCTAGCCTTTCGTGGAAGCCTCTGAGCATCGAGCCTAGTCTTCTGATGGTTGCTCTTAGGCTATTGTAGGGAGGTACTGCACTCAGTAGCTAGAGCCTGGTGCATGTTGTTACTTCCTACTGCATCAGTGCCTGGTGTGCATACAACAGTTGACTTTCCCTCGTCAGGTTTATAGCCCAACTCCAGTCTAGGTTTCCTAGTAGAGATATTCTCCATCATTCTAAACATACCTTTACACTGTTTGGGGAGTATAAGTGACTCAAACATACTTACTACTAGAACATCAGACGAAGTACTAGCTTCTAGATAGTTAGAAATTGTAACGACCCGATTTTCATAAAAATATTTTAAAGCAATTTTAAATAGAAATAAGTAAATTTTTTTTTCCCTTATATATATATATATATATAAAAGACAATACTAGATAGGCCGTTAAAAGAACCAAATAATAATGCAATTGAATTTATTTAACAAGTAATATTAAATTAGATATTAAATCCCGATTAATAACCTATATCAAATCACCTTATTATGCACTTGAAAATTCACAACACATGCAACAACAGAACACTTGTTCAATTACTAGACAACCCATATTATTTATTAGCAAATAAGCTGATCATGGAAAGTTAATTTAAACTAATATAATAAAATAACATCATTCATAAACATTTCCTTAACAAATCAACTTCACATAATAATCATGATTTTATCTAAGACAAATTTCATAGTATTAACTATTCAAGAATAAATGAATAATTACTAGCAACATCTACGACGTATTACATCAGCACAATTTGCTCAAAATCAAGCAACTAAACAATATTCTAGTCAATGCTTTAATACTAAAATCAGTTTGCATTTTTGGATAATTCAGATAACACAATTAAGCACCCATACGATACCAGAAAAATATTTCCAATAAGTTTGTATTATTCCTACGCATACCTTCAATACAAGTAATTCAATAAATATACAAACTTGTTTTTAACAAATTAATTCTAAGAGCATAATTAACTTCTTATAAGGGATCTTTCTATAATCTATAACCTCAATAAATTCAAATATAAATTTTACATAGTATCGAAACCATAAGTCATAACACAATGTAAATAAGTACATATGCAGTCTAGACTGTAGCAAGGTGGAGACCTATTTAGCAACAACATAGTAGTGAAATTTATAAATAAATATACACAAATCAATAACTAAGTATAGACAAATAATTTATTTATTAGTTAAATTATTGGAACATAATATTAATAAACATATCACGAATAAAATTATTAGAATAAACTTATCGCACCTCCAGCAAAAATATAATTTAATCATCACATCTAATCATGTTTATAATATAATTAATTAACATGCATAATATAACATTGATCGTATGGAAGGAGATCCATACGACTGTACTTATTTATCCTATTAAGTATAAGTGTTTGTGTGTGAATGTATAAGTGTTTGTGTGTGAATGTACAAGCATACCTGGTATACAAGTCTATATAAAATCCAAATCGAATCAAGGTACAATCAAGTCATAGTACAAGCGCATAAGCATATTACTTATTTTATTTCAATAAGAGATCATATAATAATTCACTCCTGCATTGTCACATAATATTTGAAACCTTGATAAACATTCAAACAAGTAATTTATGTAAATATCACATATCTCGAAGATAATTAAGTAAGTAGTCATGTAACTTTATTAATATTTTTCCTATTAATCTAGTCACAACTAGCCATTTCAATACCTCCACATAAATTTCAAGTAGCTACATATAAATGGTAAATTATTTACTAAAAGTTTAGTGGCTATCATATACTCCAAGCCCCGCCTCAACTCCACCGACCCACACCGAGGTAACCTGAAAGGATGAATATTGGGTTGGGGTGAGCTTCCTTTAGCTCGTGGAGGATTACAATTTATCACAACAATTATATAAACAAAAAGGCATACAATGTAGCAATTATTATAATGATGCGCTTGTATTGGCAAGACACATAGAGCTAACTTGTATTGGCAAGTAGCATACTGATAATGGGCTAAACTTGTATTGGCAAGTAGCATAGTGGCAATAAGCTAAACTTGTATTGGCAAGTAGCAAATTGAATAATTACTTGTATTGGCAAGTAACAACTTGAAATAAAAGCACACGTAGGCAGTTAAGTAAATATAATTAAAGCGATAAACAATAAACCCCCACATGAATTGACTTGAATAAAGTCGATGAAATGACATGCAAATGCTAAGCCCGTGATCCGAATTCCGTGCAACCTACGCGTACGGGACACGTATTTTAATATTATTGTTATTTAAATTTTAATAACAAGAAAATTGGACAAGAGATTTGGACAGAACAGATTAAATGGTGTGGCTGCAGAATGGTAATCATTCCCCTGAAAGGCTAATGGAATGAATTTGGCAGTAATTGAGTATTAGGTGTTATAAGTGGACTCTGCAGGATCATTTTTCAATAGGTAGGGAATAAAATCACATCATTCAAGCAACTTAATTGATTTCCCTCCCTTCCGTAAGTCTGCCTTCCCATTTCCATCCTGTACTTTATTACCGGACACACACATATTATATCCCATTTCCCACACCAGCACGCCCATACACCAGCACGCCCATAACTATATACATACACACGTACTGATACACATATCTACACACATAATATGTAACACAGTCACTCACACACATAAACATACACACACTCATGCACTACAACACGCATACTAACCTTATACACACACACACCTGCACACACATCAACTCACGCACACACACACTAAAACATGCACACACAACACTCATTATCCTCTTCAAAATTTATTGGGTTTGACTAAACAGAGAAAAACGGTTTCATTATTGGCCGATTGAGATAATAGGATTGGAGTGGGAAGAAATTCATTTTCGTTTATAGAATTATGGTACAGTTGAACAAAGCTGGGAAACTGGTGTTGGTACAGTAAAATTTCCGGAAATAAAGCTGTTTGTTTTGAGAGGGAATGAATAGTTGTACCTCTTCGACCTCCTCTGGATTCGGTGTTCCAGCCCAGGCGCGAGACCCATTGTCGATCTGAGTATAAATAGGGTTGGAAGGATACTTGAGGGTGGTGGCGTGATGGTGGTGGTTTTCATGAATTGGCCGCTGCCAAGGTTGGTATGAGGGAAAAATATCTTATTGTTTAGTTGCGAAATATATAATGTATTCCTACTAAGTTTAGGAATATTTGGATAGGGATTATCAGATTTCCAAAAATCTTCCTCACTAGTAATTAGCGTAATTCAGTTGTTGGAATTCTGAATGCTTTTGGGCTCAAGACATGGGCCCTTGCACATTAGTGAACTGGGCTTGAGTCTTGAGCTCAAAGCGATGGGCTTGTTATGACATGTATGAATAAATGAATGAATGCAATAAAGTAATTCCTATTGAGACGTCGGGCTTAAGAAAATTAATAAATAAACGAGTAAATTGCAAATAAATGGATTCGCAAGTTAATAATAATAATTTCCGATATAAATTATGCTTAGAAATATTAAATGGCCAAATTGAATTGGTGTTGGGTCTAACCCAACATTGGATAAAAATGATTTGCCAACTTAATAAATCAACAAAATAATAATACTAATGATGATGATGATGATGATGATGATGATGATGATGATGATGATGATGATGATGATGATGATGATGATGATGATGATGATGATGATGATGATGATGATGATGATGATGATGATGATGATGATGATGATGATGATGATGATGATGATGATAATAATAATAATAATAATAATAATAATAATAATAATAATAATAATAATAATAATAATAATAATAATAATAATAATAATAATAATAATAATAATAATAATAATAATAATAATGATAATTGGGAAAAATACCGGGAGATATTTAATCAAGATGAGGGCCGAATATGTTATTTTAAAGTTTATAACTGGCCTGGAATCGAAATATTATAAATAAGATTTTGAGCTTAATTCGAGTAATAATATTTTGTTTTACAAAAGGATACAAAGACACTAGTTTAGAAAGACGTAACAAATTATATATATATAATTATTTACACGAACATGTAAAATAATATTTTAGATTAAATAATACACTAAAATTTTGGGATATTACTGAAATTGTGTCAGAGAATCCTATCCCTGTCATATCCGATAGGTTTCTCTGAACATCCAGTATTTTATCCAGGTTCCTAGATGATCTAATGAAAGGCATGATTGTTGACATCAGTTTCTCTTCCTTCTCAGCGCAAAGGGCAAGAGGCATCTTCAGTTTACTTACTTTCTCTCAAAGAGAACATCAGTCAATTGCTTCAGTTGTAAGTTTTTCAACTTCAACTGTAAGCTATGCATTTTCTCCAAGAAACTGCATGCTTCCAACCTTAAGCTCTTCATATGATTGATTGACCATGTCAAAGTCAGCCATAATCTATCTAAATGAAAACGCTTTACAGTCAATATTCTCTAATCTTGAAGAGGTACTGGGAGAATCTACCTCATCATGATTGTCAATCTTTTTTTCCATACGACAAATGAGTGCTTTGCTGTCAGAGTATGAAGAGTCACTATCATTGTCTGAGTCTTGATATGTTGTAGGTTCCCTTGAAGAGAGTGGAAAAACTTTGATAGGTTTTTCTCCACTCAAAAGAGCCTTTAGCTGAGCTTTCTCTCGCATCCTTCTATCCCGTGTTTGCTTATAAACTTCCTCAGGATACTTGTGCACTTTGGGATATTGGCATTCCCTGGCAAAGTGACTAGTCTTTCTATAGTTGTAGCAAAGATGTTGAGCTTCCTTGCTTATCCTTGGGGATTCTGAGGGCAGGTGTAAAGAGACTCGGATAGGTTTTCCTTTGGATGCTTCTTCATAAAACGTGCAAACGTTTCATGAGTAAAGCCATTTCTTCAAGTGATTGCTCTTTCTGAGCAACAACATGAGTGTGAGGATATGTTCAATATAATCAAGATTGTGCCTATATGGAATATGGAGTGTTTGAGATTCAAAACCGGATTCACAAGTTCAAGAACTGGGCTGGAAGAACCGGATTTGATCGACTCAAGAGAAGAGTGTGTAATTGGACCGGGTTTTTGGGCTAAAAGGGACAAGGGTACAAGATGCCAAAAACAATTATCAGTTGGCATAACCGTTGTGTTTCAACCGTTGTGTAACAAACTTCAGCTCGCAACTTGCAGCGGTTATTGCTCACTCCTCGCGATGATTCAAGACTCAATACTTAAGTAGGCTTGTATCTCTTGTAGAATAGAACACAATTATCACATTTTCCCTTTGAATATAATACAGTAGAGAGAGAATTAGAAATCTAGAGTTCTAAGCCTAATTCGGATTGTGAATTAGGGCTTTGCTAGTTTTTTTATTAATTCTTGTAATTTCTGCTTGAATGAAGTGAATTGAGGTGTGTAGAACCCCCGTGGATGTAGATCACATTGGATTGAACCACGTAAAACCTCCTTGTGTGATTCTCATTCTTTATTCTGCGACTGTGCATGTTCGGCCATTCTTGGGAGTTTGTGTCCGAACAATTACCATTTGTTTGTTCATTCCTGTGAGTTTAGCATCCAAAAGAAGTTTGGGTTATTTTATTTGAGTTGGTTATCACAATAAGTGGCGCCGTGTGTGGGAAACCACTCTCACACTAGAAGAAGAAGGCGAAATGACAGGAATGAAGATGAATTTGGACAATTTCTCCAGCAAGAATGACTTTGCATTATGGAAGATCAAGATGAATGCCATCTTAATTTAGAATGGGTTGTCAAATGCTCTTAAACCTATTGATCAGTGATTGGAGGCTGAGAAACCCAAGTTTGGTGATATGGATCAGAAGGCCTTAAATATGATCATCCTGTATCTTGGTGATAAGCCATTGAGGGAAATTTCCAGGTGTAAAACTGCCATAGAAGCCTGGGCAAAACTGGAAGAACTTTATCAGTAAAATTCAGTTTCAAATAAGCTCTTCCTCAAACAGAAGTTGCTTGCCTTCAGGATGAGTGATGATAAGGTAATTTCTGACCAACTCGATGAATTCACAAAGCTGATTGATGAACTGGAGGATTTGACCGTCAAGATTGAAGTAAAAGAGAAAGCCCTGATGGTGTTGAATGCACTTCCAAGATCCATGGAGAGTTTCAAAGATACTCCAATGTTTGGGAGGGAAGAGAAGTTGAGTTATGACTCAATTATCACAGTCTTGAAAACCAAATCTCTGCAGAATCAAGGTGAAAAGAAACCAAATCAGTCTGGTGAAGGTTTGAACATCAAGTTCAAAAGAAATAATAAAAAGAAGAAGGGCCAAGGTTTTAAAGATTCCAAGGATGGGAATGATGGCTCAAAGAAAGCTGGAGATTGGGTAGAGAAAAGAAAGTGTTTCCACTGTAAACTGGTTGGACACTTGAAGAAGAATTGTCCATTAAAAAAGAAGAAGAAAGAAGGTCAAGGTGCAGAAGCTGCAGCAGTAGAGCATGATTCAGATACTCCTGAAGCTTTAAACATTACAGATTCAAAGATTGAAAATGAGTGGGTATTGGATACTGGATGTTCTTTTCACATGTGCCCAAAAGAACTCTGGTTTCAAGACCTCAAGAAAGAAAGTGGAGGAAGTGTGCTGCTGGGAAATGACCATTCTTGCAAAGTTATGGGCACTGGTTCAGTCAAGATCACCATGTCTGATGGTGTTACAAGAACCATCTCAAATGTAAGGTATGTACCTGGCCTTAAAAGAAATTTACTCTCCCTGGGTTCTCTAAATGCAACTGGATGCGAGTTCAAATCAGTAGATGGTTTCTTACACATTACAAAAGACAAGAAGCTGGTGATCAAGGGTAGGAAGCATAATGGGCTGTTTATGTTGATTGGACAACCAGTTTGTGGAAGCTTGGATAATATGTTGAGTAAAGCTGGGCTCATGCTGTGGCATAAGAGACTTGGACACATTGGGGAGAGAGGTCTGAAAAAGTTATCAAGAAGAGGCATCATTGGTAACATAGGATCATATACACTTGAGTTTTGTGATAAATGTGCATTAGGCAAGTCTAAAAAACTGCCTTATGGAAAGGGTGTTCAGAAACAAAAGTGATGCATTCAACAAGTTCAAAGCATGGTTGATTCAAATGGAGAACTTGAAGGGCATGAAGCTTAAACACCTAAGGACTGATAATGGCCTGAAATACTTATCTACTGAATTCAACGAGTTTTGTGAAGAGAAAGGGATCACAAGACACAAAATTGTTCCAATGAATCCACAACAAAATGGAATTGCTAAAAGGTTTAACAGAACCATTCTTGAAAGGGTGAGATGTATGTTGCTTGATGCTGGTCTACCAAAGGTGTTCTGGGGTGAGACAGTGAATACTGCATGTTATCTCATAAATAAATCACCATCATCATCATTAGGATTCAAAAAACCTGATGAAGTATGGAATGGAAAGCTTAGTGATTATACAGATTTGAAGGTGTTTGGCTCTCTTGCTTTTGCCCATGTGAAGCAAGACAAACTTGATCCAAGGGCCCTGAGATGTGTGTCCTTGGGTTATCCGGATGGGGCAAAAGGATACGGGTTGTGGTGTTTGGAGCTTGAAAATCAGAAACTCATTGTGAGTAGAGATGTGAAGTTCAATGAAAGTATGATGGGATATACTTCTACTGGTAGTGTGAAAGAGTTTCAGGATGCTGTGGAAGCTGAGGAAGTCTCAGTTGAGGTGGAGTGTTCACATGATAACACTCAACACAGAGAAGACAATTTGGATCATCACTTAAGTGAAAGTTCTTCTGAAGAAGATGAAATACAACCTGAGGCACCAAATCTCATAAATTATAGCATTGCCAGGGATAGACCAAGGAGACAAATCCAGAGACCAGATTTCTATGGACAAGCAGGAAGTGTACTATGCACTCAGTGTTGCAGAGGACATAGAACACCATGAACCTCAAAGTTTCAAAGAAGCAGTAAGTGGAAATGAAGGTGAGAACTGGATAAGTGCTATGACGGGGGAAATGGAATCCCTGGAAAGGAATAACACCTGGAAATTGGTAGATAAGCCAAAGGGGCAGAAGCTAGTGAGTTCTAAGTGGATTTATAAGAAGAAGATTAAAGCTGGAGACACTGAAAATGTCAGATACAAGGCAAGGCTTGTAGCAAGAGGGTTTACACAAAGGGAGGGTATTGACTTCAATGAAGTATTCTCTCTTGTGGTGAAACATTGTTCTATTAGACTTCTGTTATCAAAGGTAACACAAGGTGATATGGAACTGCAACAACTGGATGTAAAAACTGCATTTCTACATGGGGACTTGATTGAAAACATATATATGAAACTACCTGAAGGCTTTGTGCTTCCAGGAAGTGAAGAGAAGGTGTGCTATCTCTTTCTATGGGTTAAAACAGAGTCCAAGACAGTGGAATAAGAAGCTCAATGATTTTATGTTAAATGCAGGATTTACCTGAAGCTTATATAACAGTTGTGTTCACTTTGATAAGAGAAGGATGATCATGTGTATATGTTACTTTATGTGAATGATATGCTTATAGCTAGTAAGAGTAAGGTAAAGACCAACTAGGTAGGGTACAAATGCGTGGGTTAGGTGTAAATCCGTGGGGTGGCATCCTAAGCCGCAGTACATGCTATTGAATCATTTTGGAAAATCAAGAAGCATTGGAAAGAATGGAAGATAAAGTGGAACGTGTTATTGTTGATTTTCAGCAGAGAATGTAGCCACAACAAAGTCTAATTAATATTCCATGCCACGTCCACCCACATCACTTGTTTAATCTTCTAATTCAGTTAGCCTAGGACCTAGACTTCAGGTATATAATAGTATTCATTATTTTATTTTTATTTTGTATTTTTTGTTTTTGAGAGTTTTGTGAAACTAATTTTATAGGTGCTCATTAATTTAAAATATTAGGTTGAAGCCGAGGTGCACATGAAAAGTATAATTGATCCAAGTAAAGTTGTGGCCAAAGGTTTTGTTTGTAGCGTAGATCCAGATCAAGAAGTTGGGCGAAAACGGCTTGGGTGAAATTGTTATGAAGTTCAAATTTCATGCCCCCTAAATTGGGATCTAATCAGGCCATATTCAGATTTTTCAACAATTGGAGATACATTTGGAACTTGTGATGCATGGCCTTGTAATTTGGTAAGTCACCCAACTTTTTAGTTCTTACACTAATTTACCTCAATTTTAGCAGTATAGTAGGTCACCATTTAAAACTCAATCAACACTAGTCTAGATCATTATCGAGAGTTGAAAACTTAGATGTTTGTTAACTTTGTCCTATTGATGCTGATTAACTAACTTACTTGACTGCCAAGTAATCTGGTATATTGGTTCCATCTTTTTCAAATATAAGAGAGTCTATTCATACACATTAGCAGATTAATTTGATCTTCATACTGAAAGAAAAAGAATCTGCATAAAGTTAGAAAATTCTCCTGTCAAATAAAAGAATCTACAGATCGATCTATTCAATTATGAACTCTATAAGTATGTTAATGCAATCAGCGTATTATATTTTATTGGCCTGCTCTGCATGGTTATGTGATGCAAAAGACACGATCTGGCCCAATAAAAGTAGTCGAAATATTTCAGTAGCGGAGTTTTGGAATACAGTAGGTCTACATTTGCTATAGGTGGAAATTGTTGCATTTTTATTTTTTTTTTACAGATAAATTGTGTAATACCATAGCTAGATACATAACTAATGCTTTGTTAGAGATAAATATATTGATATTGAAAATAGTTTACGCAGATAGAATCTGTGATGAGGTCATAGATACTAGAGGGACAATTCTGTGAGGATGAATGAATTAAGGCTCCACTTGGACGATTGGTTTGAATTCATTATAGAAAATGTTATGGGTGCATAATGATCTTTATGCTCGCTTTTATCTGCGGTTCCCCTTAATCGAACTTTGGTTAGAAGTTAAATAGTTGCTTGTATAAATAAAATGAAAGTAAAGAGAATACAAAAAATCGAAGCAAAACCCAAAATGCTCTATTAGAAGGCTAATAATGTCAAAACTACCACAAGCCGGTAGTAGACTAGTAAGTCTAACAGATCAAAGACGCTAAAAATGGGGAACAACCACTCAAGGGAACCAAGCGCCGTGAGTGCGAGGCCAAACACTCATAGAAGGGAGTGAGATATGTGGCCGGAGAACAGCATCCGGAACGTGAATGACACGTAGAGCAGGGTATGCTATGCTAGAACTAGCAAAACCAGCTAAAGGCGGCAGAGCAACGACTGCCTTGGAGGTTCCGTCCAGGGGCGATAGAACTGCCGGGCGTGCAACACCAGTGAAACGCCTAAGAACCTGTGTTCCAAATGCTGTGAAGCATGTATAAATCTTCCCAGAGTGGGAAAGACTCTGCTGGCCTCATTAAAACCCATTATTGGAAAAACCCTATGGGAAAAAACCAATAGTGGGAAAAAGAGTACAAGCATAGGTAAAAAAGACCAATGTCCGTCAAATCCATAATCCGTTAATACATAGTAAGTCCAAAGCAAGTGCCTGCACAAGAAGACGAGGGAGGGAGGGTAATAATGAAAAGCCGAGAGTCCCTCCAATGCATCCAAAAGATCTACAAAAACACTGGGGAGGGGAACATCGGAAGGCTCAATGTACACGATAATACGTAGTATAGAAGTCACGAAAAGAAATATCTGAAACGTGTGCAGGAAGGGGGTTCCACCAAGTAAAAGGCGTCCTGAGATTAGAGAGAGCATCAGCCGCCTGATTGCCTTCTCTATATATATGCAAAACCTTAAAAGTGATATCTCCTAAAATATGCAAGGCTCGAATCCATAGTGCATGAAGTCGCCAGGGTACATCAAGAGATCGGGACTGGAACGCTTGTACTACGTACATGGAATAAGACTCAAGCCAAATCTTATGCTAACCACGATCTATGGCCAGCTCAATCACGTAGATAGCCGCCTGGACCTCCGCTTCAAAAGCAAAACCACGGTCGAATGAGACAGAGAACCCTCCCAAAGTGAAACATCTGCAATTTCTAAAGATGCCTCCCCAAAAATGAGGCCAGGTGCCCCTTCGGCACTTCCATCTGTGTTAACCTTGATCCACCCAGGGGAGGGAGGAGTCCAATTGACAGTCCTCACCAAAAGAGGTTTTGCTAGAACACCAGGAACACATAAGCGAGTCAAAATGGTGAGTTCCTGAACCGAGTTGTGCATGTGTCCTGAGATGAGGGAGGCATATTCCCGAATGCAAGAAAGAATAACCGAGACAGCCTGTGTAGGGTTAGCCTCCTTATCATCGAAAATGGACCTGTTCCTGGTAGCCCAAATGGCCCAAATAGCAGTGACAAAAGCAACTTGCCAAAGCGTTGTGACTTTGGAGCTGAACTGTACCTGCATAGCCTGTAAAAGCAATCTATGGAAATCTTCATGAAAAACAAGAGATATATCAAAAGCCCAACAGAGTTTAGAAAGAATGGCAAGAGAGAAAGAGCAACTAGAGAAAATATGATCAGCAGACTCCCCTAATGCATGGCATAGGGCACATATGGAAGGACCCTGAATACGGTGTGACTGAATAATCTCCCAAGAAGGAAGTCTATGATGGATCACACGCCAAACCGTATAAGATCGACAAGGAGGGATAAAGGAAGCCCAGATCCATTTCCCCCAAGAAGTGGCCGTATACGGTGTGACTTTGGTTAGACGAGTTCAGTAAATTGATAGTTCACTTGTGATGAATACTTGCACATTCTTAATTATTTATCAGTGTTTCTCTTAAAATTTAACTAGCTCGTATTTCTCATTTATCTATGACTTTTTTGTAAGTAAGAATGACTTGCGTCCAACGGATGTTGGAAGAACGACGTGCACTTGGAGTGAAAATTGGAAGTTAGCTTATTAGAGTTAGATGCATTTTATCATTAGAGTTGGTTTCTAGTTGAACACAATGTTAATCTCTATCATATGCTTTATTTTGATTTGGATGTGCATTTTTCAATTAGAGTTAGTATCTAGTTGAACACAAATATGTGATGTGCAATCAAATTATGACATTGGTGTATTTTCTAAGCTATATTTGTTATGAAGTTTGAGAATTGTATTTTTATTTTTGATATATAAAATAAAACTTTATATATTACAGAGGGTATTCCGTGGAATTGCTACAACACAATTTAGGACACTTTCTAGCGTCCTATCATTGATTTTAACTTGACAAATCATGGGACCTTTGCAAGCGTCCTATTATTCATTTCGACTTAACACATTGTGGGACTCTTACAAGAATTCTATTAGGGAAAGCGTCCTAATAAACATATTGTGACTTGTGAAAATAAGACCCCATTAGGAAATGTCCTATTGGGAAAAATATTACATTACATAATAGGACACTTAAAAGTGCCCTATTAAATATTTTTTGAGAAAATTGCACTTTTGGTCCCGTGGGACACGGGATTGTTTCATTTTGGTCCCAATACTATCACTTTTTAACCCCAAAAAAGTTTTTTGTTGCACATTTGGTCCCGCCGTAACATTTATCGTTAAAAAATTTGCATCAGTCCCAAGCCTATTTTTCTATTTTAGTCCCAATTTTTTCCATGACAGTTGGGGGGAAAACAACAGGTTTTGGAGGGAAATTTGGCCCCTTTTGGAGCCAAATCCTGTAATAACAGTAAAGCCATCTCATCTATAAATCAGCTCAACCTTGGAGATCAAAATGCACACATAAAAAGCACAAAAAAAGAAAGCAATCTATAGTTGTAAAAAAATGACTTCTTCTTCTTCATCAAACCATGGCAGGTCGTATCCGCCTCTGCAACCGGACATAATCTGCCATTGTAGGAAAGGTACTCGTACCTACATTTCGTTGAGGCCGAGCAGCAGGGGCAAACTGGTGTACTCCTGTCCGAACTGGAACGATGGTGGATGCCTATATTTTGTTCGGGCCGATGAAGTGGAAGCCTTGAGGAATGTTCCTAAGGCTAGGCAAACTGAAATAATGGTGTTGGTGGGAGGCAGTTCGATGATCGGATGAAAACTGTTGTGGGGCTCTTAGCTGAGGAGGTGCAAGATCTTGTGCAAGAAATAAGAGGGATAAGGAAAATGCAGAAGCTCCTCACCTGTTTGGTCACCATTGTCATAGTTAGGTACCTTTGGCAATTGTTTCTATAATTTCAGTTTCTATGTATGTAACCCTATTTCCTTTTGGGATAAAAACATCTTTTGAGTTGTTCTATGAATACTATGTTTAGTTTCTAGACCAATCTATTAATCCTAATGTGCAACATGCTAGACTCCTAACAAATTAAAAGCCCAAAAACACCAACAAACAGATTTACAACTTATTACAAAATAAATTGCACATGAAACTGCAAAAAATACGTGTAACAACAACTCATAATCTAAAATAATAAACTGCTTCATAAAATCAAATGGTTTGTTAACACCATAAAGCCCAAAAATAAATGTTTTTCTAACACCATAAAGCCAAAAAAACCAAATGTTTGTTATCACATTTCTAAAAGTGTTGTGCCTTAGAAATACCAAAAGCTTACAAAAAACATAAAATTGAAGGCACACACAAAAAGGTGATACTAATTCATTTGGCTTTATCAATACTGACCAACCAAATCAGTCAAGCCCTTGCTTGAACAAAAATCTGCACTAACACTTTCCCTTACCCTTTGTATCCTCTGTACCTGTTTTTTTCAGACTGGACAATGTAACAAACTTCTTGCCTCCTTGTGTAATGACCTTCATTTTCTCCTTTGTTGTCTAAGCATTCATGGCTGGTGTGGGTCTTCGAATAAATAAATTGGATTGAAATGCCATTGGAGGTGGAGCTATAATGTTTACCCCAGGCTTGGTTGGTGGGGGGGCATTGACTCAAGCTGCCACTAAATATGGCTCTCTAATTGCATTGTCACCTTCTCTGTTTCCACATTACTATTATATCCAGTTATTTGAGCCCTCTTCCTTGCCTGAACATAATCTTTGAATTAAAACTTGAGATTCAACACAAAAAACAGGGGTTTGTCTGTTGGAAGGGGGTGAAAAAAAACCATGGAAAAATGAATTCAAAAAAATCTGAACTCATAAGCCTCTTTCTCCCAGCTCTGGTGGTTGGCTTTTCTTTGTTTTTCTCTGACTCTGTTATTGCTGCCTGCAGTTAGCTTAGGATGTAAGTTTAATGTAGCAAATAAAACTATATTCATGTCATGAAAGACAAACCAGTTACTTACATTTTCAATTTCCATCAGATTCATCTCATCTTCCCACCTTTCTGCATCAGCTTCCTTTTGCAGTTTTCTCAGAGCACATCCAAGCTTGTTATGTCCAGCTTCACCATAAAATTTGCATGTGACCTTGAAACCTTGTTTGGGCATCTCTAGTAAAGTGCCTTTCTGCTTGCTTTTCCCTTTGACTTTAGGATCCTCAACTGCTGCATCAAACCTTCTTTCTTTTTGTGGTCTTCCTTTCTTTTTGTGGTCTTCCTTTCTTTTGTTTTTCCCAAAATCTGGTGGAAGGGGTGGGATATAACCTGTTTTGTTAGATAATTCTTCTCCATTCATTGGAGCAATTGCATGCATATAGACCTCAAAATATGTGTCCACTGAGTAACAGTTATGCACAAAATCCTCAGGATCCTTTCCAGCTGCATTAATGACACTGATTACATGCTTACAGGGGATACCACATACTTCCCACCTGCTATCACAGGTCTTTCCAAGAAGGTCAACTGCATACCTGCCTCCATCTGAAATTGAAACTTCATAGCTATATTCATTGGACTTCAGTGGCACACAGTCTGAAGAGTCCCCATCATCTTGTCAACTATCTTCATTATCCTAGGACATATGTTCCTCCCCTCCCACCTCCTTTTTGCCTGTCTCTGTTTTTCTGCAGCCTTGACATGCAGTACTGCCTTATCCATTCTAACATAGTCTGTATAGATTTCTCCCTTGCATCAAGCCATGCAGAATTCCATTGCTCACACATGTTGTTCACCAAAGTATCACACTTCCCAAATGTATTGAAGTGTGATCTTGACCAAGTAGAGGGATGTTTGTCTTTCAGCCATTCTAAACAGCTGTTAGGTGGCATCCATCAACACCATAAAGCCAAAAAAATCAAAGGATATGGATCATTGTTTGGGTCCATACCTACTGCAGTTAATAAAACTCTTGGTGTGGGACCTGTTAGGTGGCATCCATCAACACCTATCCAAGGTCTGCAACCAGATCTAAAACTTGTCTTCAGAACATGAAGACAAACATACAGCCTCTTAAACTTGTTTCCTTATGGAGTCTTGTCAACTTGCAATATAACTGTGGAATTTGGATTTTTTCCAAGCAAGATACCAACATAGTCCCAAAGCTTCCCATATCCCTCAGTGCTATCACCCTCAATCATTTTAAGAGCCTTTTGCTTTGCCCTGTCGGCCTGAAATGGTGATATATACAGTTCAAGCTCTTCAGTAGCTTCTTTTCTCCAACCTCTAACACTCCTCTTAGGATCTGCTCAGAAAGACTTCTCATACCTTAAGGCCACCCATTTAGTGTTGGCATTGTCAACAGAATATTGCTTTGGGTATGTGTGTGTGAGGTCCATTTCCCTGATTTGAAATGACTCTTCATTCTTCACCTTCAAAGCATTTATATGCCATTCACATCCATCAGCTTTACACCTGGCATAAATTCTTCTAGCATCATTTTTGGTGAACTTTGTGGCATGACCAACACTGACAAAATAATTTTTAATAGCATATTTGAAGAGTTACTTGGTACAAATTATCTGCTGCAATCTAAACTCTAGGTTTAGTGCTATTGAAGCTCTAAACACAATAGCATCCTGTTTGTCTTCAGCCTCCTCATCAAAAGTAACATAATCAAAGTCTAATTCATTGATGTGCACATCATCCCCCTCTCCTTCACTTTATGTAGTCTCTTCATCATTCACATGTTTCAACGAGGCTGTACCAGCCCACTCAGCTTCTAGATCAACGTTCTCATCAAATATAATGTAATCTAAAAGTTCATCGCAATTATCTTCCTTGCCTACAAATGACTCATCAATAGTGTCAGTATCCCCCAAGTCAACAACACTTAATAAGCCTTCTCCAGCCCCTCCCTGTACATCTACCACCATCATACTATGTTCCTGTTGGGGAGGCTGCTCACATCTTCTTTTCCTCTGCTTACATATCAAACTTACTTTTAAATTTTGTACCAGCCCATCAATGGTATCATCTTCATCCATAAACACTATTTCTCCTTCAGGTAGCTCCTCCTCTATTAGCACAACAGTCGTTTTCCCTTTTAGAAAAAAGTGTAAACTCCCTCCCTTTGGACCTTTGTATAACCATCCAAAGGTCATACTCAGACTCAACCATCTTTAAATCACCTCCTTCATCCATCCCATAAAACTTCTTGGTTTCATATACCCAAGTTGTTCAGCCTAGCTATCAAGATATCTTATCCCAATTTTTCTTGTATCCACACAGTCAAAAGCAGAGCAAGTACCTTCTACCCAAATGAGTTTTCCTATATCCTTCACCACTACCCTCCATCCTTAAGTTTCAGGGTATACCAATACTCTTTCCCACCCACCAGACATAAATGCACATTTTACCACCCACCCATTGAATAAATAAATATTACAACACATAAGTCAGAGTGCAGGTGTGTATAAATGTCCTCCAGCTGTAATAGACAACAAAACACAAGTAAAGAAACAAAAAAGAAGTCAGGTAGGCATAAAGTAAAGCAACATAACATGGGAAGGGACCACACACTATACATTCAAACATAAAATATTGATTCTTCCCAAAACCCTATAGAATTTGAACTTCAAAGCCTGTATTATACAACATAACAACTCATACACTATTTTTCTTACAACAATTACTAAAACACAACAACTTAAAGTAAACACATGGATTTACGTTCTTTATAATCGGGGGCAAGATAGGGCACCATCAACTTTCTTCGCATCACCATTGAAACGCCCTCTAAAATGCAACACTAATATCACTGTATTGCGTGATTAAGCTTGCCAAGCAAGAGTCTGTTGAATTTGATTTGAGAGAAAGCTAGGGTTTCGCAGAATTAGGGGAAAATTGGTCGCGTTATTTAATTTTGAAGAAAATACCCGTTAATTGGCATTTAGTGAGGGCATGATGTCATTTAAACAGTCACGTGCTAAATAACGCGATTAAAAAGCTATGAGGTCAATTTTCTGCAAAAATTAGGGACTAGTTATGCAATTGAAAAAAGGTTTGGGACCATAAATGCAATGTTTGAAAGCAATGGGATGAAAAGTGATAGTATTGGGATCAAAATGAAATTGTTCCATGTCCTATGGGACCAAAAGTGCAATTTTCTCAATGTTTTTTCTTGTAGATGCACAGACGAACAAGCAGATAATAATGCTGAGGAAACAGGCAAAACAAGAGTAGAAAAATTACGCAAATTATTCAAAGATGAAGGAACATCCATACCAGCAGAAGCAAATAAAGAACACAACGATGATGAGTTCATGATGGACGTGGCCTCCTTATTATTATGCATGATGAACGAATTTGAAATTGCTGAAAAAATCATCCCCAGCAACAGTACTCACGGCGGTATGCAAAGGCCAGCTAAAATTTCCAGAATTATGTGACAAAGAAGGCAATTCAGAGGTAGGGTTTGACAATATTATCTTAGTCGTCGGAAAGTTATTAGTAACATCCAAGCTATTAAAAGTGACCGACTTATACGACGACGACGGTGGATGTACTTAGCTGAAGCGACAGAGGAATCTCTGGCGACGGTGGAGCAAATAGGGTAGTAACCATGTTTGTTTTTTACACAACCCCTCAAGGTCTGGAGTTGAATCAGGAGCCGCCGGAGAAAGATCAGTCGGCGGCTGAGTAACGAACGGCGCGAACGTCACCTCCCCAAGCCGAGGGACAAAAGTAGTGCTTATCTCAGACGCCGGTGAGGGAGATGCGGGACCTGCGTTGTGAAGCTGCTGCGACATAGATGAAATCCTAGTGTTGACAAATGAGAGCAGCCATGGAAACTGCTGGCACAGGCCTATGAAGGCTGCCTGCTCCTGAACCAACATGGGACAAGGGACCTGAACAGTAGGGGACGCCGCAGTTGCTAAAGACGAGGCGACGATGTTAAGAAGCAAAACCCTAGGCGCAAAACGGGTAAGCCATGGATGTTGTTCATAGAGTGAGAGAATGTAAGGCGAGTATATAGTGTCTACGTCAGACATGAAATCAAACGGAGATGGTGAAGTGGTAAACGGAAAATCTGTGGCGGCGTTGAGAATGAAACACCGACGGCATTAGCATAGAGATAGAAGAGAGCCCCGGACCCTTTTATAGGTATATGCTTATTTCACTATAATAAAATAAAATTCTTATAATATGTAACGTGTAACATTAATATTAAAACATTTTTTTTAAAAACTTAGGCTCTGTTTGTTTATGGCTGTGAGTGGCTGGAGTACTGTAGGCTGTGGAGAATAAAGTGGAATATGAGGTTGGGGTAAATAAGTGAGTGTTTGTTTAGGTTGGTTGGAGATTGGGTTGTGGAGTGATTATAATATAAAAGATGGTAAAGGTGATTTGATATGTGTAAGAGGTAGTTAGTGAATGATTGGTTATTGATTAAAGTTGTATTGAGAATTGGATTTGATTGATAATGTGTGTAAGAGGTAGTTAGTGAATGATTGGTAATTGATTAAAGTTGTATTGAGAATTGGGTTTGATTGATGATGTGTGTAAGAGGTAGTTAGTGGATTGATGTTTGATGTTTTGTTGTTTGGTGTTTAAAATAATTTATTGGGGGGGTTTTAGGGTTGGACACAATATATTGTGCACAATCTATAGCCAAACACATATAAACTGTGCTAAATCCTGAACGGCTGTGTCAATCCATAAACAAACAGGCCCTTATAGTTATAGTAAAATAAACTCATAATAGTTTGATAGTATGTTAACGTCTAACATTAATAATAAAATGTTGTATCAAAACTTATACTTTATGCGTCCCGCTCAAATTTGCACACATTCTTTTTCGATCCGTCCCACTCAGATTTGCACATCTTTAAAAAGGAAATTTCCCAAATAATCTCCACCCTTAAAATCTCCATCTTCCATCTCCACATTTGAAAAAGTCAACCAAAAAGCAAAAAAACAGCTTTCTCTTAACCTCTGTGCCCGTCCCTATGTGCAAATCTAAGCGGACGGAAGTAGTAGTAAATTAGACTTATAATAGTTTTTTAGGACTTTTGTATTCTATAATTTTTGTATTCTAAGCGGGACGGAGGTAGTAGGACTGAATTAAACCTAATTTTTCTTATTAGAACTTTGGTACAAGACTCTTATTTTGAAATGGAGATACTTTAATTATAACTATATATAAACTATGGATGATTCTATGGTACCAATGGTGATATTCTGTAATTTTATCATTATAATGTTAAATGTAGTTTTTTATACTTCTAATTAATAATCGCAGTTAATGCACTACGGAAAACAACCCATTGAACTTTAATTCATTCTATTTCCAAGGCCCAAAATCTAGCAGTAGAAAAAAATAGCTTTAGGTTGGGTCCCCGTTTTCATTAGGTAGCTTCTTCGTCTTGTTGTCATCCCGGATTACCCAGATCCAGGGCCGATTTGTCAATTCTTGTACTCGAATTGGAGGTTTTAGTCGTCGCCGAAGATGGACTGGCGAAAGTACTGGCGGCTGAAGCTCTGACTTCTAGATTGTCGCCTGGTCTATATTCGACTGTCTAATTAGTAAATTTTAACTGATTTTAACTTAAATAGTCTAAGTTCGGCTGTCTAATTAGCAAACTTTGACCGATTTAGTCGCCCTTACTTTGTTTAAATTTCGTTAATTATACAAGTCATTATGTAACATAAGAATTGTATGGCATTCAACTTGAAATAAATAATCTTGGCATAATTGATTTATATTGGAGGAATGAAGGGACAAATTGATCTCTTGCCAAAGTTGAGAAAGCTAAAACAGGAAAGTCAAAGTAAATCATCTAGGATCAAGGTGATTGAATCAATTAAAGACAAATTAGATGAAATTGATTGACATGCTGGAGGAAGACTCTCTTGACGCTGTTATATATATGAGAAGCATCTATGAAGAGCTGTGCGGCTTAATAGATTGACAACTGGGAAAAACAACTATCTTGACTATAGAGTTCAACCTGTGTTCAATCAGTGTTGGAACACAGGTAAGCAAATAGAGTTTATTCGGGAGAATTGACTCTTGAGTTGTTCGGGTGAACAAGTTGAGTTCGGGAGAACTCTCTGCTTGTGTAGTAGAAGGGATTCTCTACATTTTGAGTACTTAATAGTCTTAGGAGTATAGTAATCAGGGGGAGTATGTTTATGCATTGTAATATAAATTTCTATAGTACATTGTAAAGTAAATCGCATCCCAGTAATAATATGTTCCAGAGGAAGGTGTCTTCCTCATATTTTCCAACCTTTAACTATTTTCAAATTACTTCATGTTCATCCACAGTATGAACTACATCGGTAGAACTCTTGTTTAAATCATTTGATACAAGTTATTAAAATAGCACATGCGCACATACTCTGATATTTCAATTGGCACCAGAGCGGGTTCCAGTTTTTTTTATAAACAGGTAGATCCAAGGGAACAAAATGGCTTCCATTGATCACGCATCTCTACGACCTCCATTTCTGGAGGGCACCAACTACTCCTACTGGAAATCCATGATGATGGTGTACTTGAGATCCAAGAAATGCTGGCTCACAATTGAAAAAGGATGGGACTGTCCTCAAATGGAGGATGAAGAAAAGAATCTAGTACCAAAACCAGTTGAGTCCTTTACCGAAAAGGACAACCAAGAAGAAGAAGCAAACTACACAACGTTGTACGCACTTCTAGGATCTGTAGATCCCATGAGACACAAGATGATAGTGAAATGCACAACCGCAAAAGATGCATGGCGAATTCTGTAAACTCAATTTGAAGGGAATGCCTCAGTCAAAACCTCTAAACTCCAGAGGTTATCTCTCCAATTTGATAATGTAACGCCCCGTAAATTATTTAATTATTATTATATTTCAATATCTATTTTTGTCCAATGAGAAATATTTATTTTTCGTAAACTATGGAAATTATTTTAAGCTATGGCTAAAATTATATTTCATGTTATTAGACTTTTAAATATTTAATTTACACATAAGCCCAATGCATTAGTCAAGCCCAAGATAGCCCATGATTTTTTACTTAGGGAACAAGAAATAGGAGTTCTAAACCCTAGAAATATAATCTATAAATAAGGGATTCATGTCATAATTAAATCAAAGTCGTAATCTAAATCATCTATTTTTCTTAAGAATTTCGTGCATAAGCCCTAGAAGCCCTTCCGAGAGCCGTCAACCTCATTTTTCTCTTTCACTCTATTTTCAAGATATCTTCTTTGAAAAATTCGAAATTCATGCCAATACATATTATTTTTCAATGAATTTTTAGTATGTTATTCCATGATATGTTCTCAAGTTACAGTAAAAATTTCAACTCCATATGAGTCGTATTTCATTTTATATAAATTTTCTATCTCTGCTGATTCAGATTGTAAATATTATGTTATTCCATCTAGAAAATTCGTGATATATATTTATATGTCTTCAAATCTTATTATTTTTGAATATGTTGTTCCCCAGTATATTATATATTTTATATAAAAGTTTCAAATCTATCCAACTTATATTTTATTTTATATAATCTTTCTATTACATCTACATATGATCTGAAATATTTTTTTTTTGTGATTTAAGAATTTCGAAAAACATATTTATACATGTTGAAAAATTATGATTTTTTGATATGTACTACATATACATGTTTTCTATTATTATGTAAATTTTCAAAGTGATCCCTTTAGTAATATTCAAGTTATTAAGGTTTTTCCACCGCTGTGCAGAATTTACTATTTCGACTTATTCGGTTTCAAAAATTCAAAACCCATAGTTAAACTTCTTGTAAATTCATGAAATTTTAGTATGATACTTTCAAGAAAGTTTATTTCTTTCTGTAAAATTTTCAAAGTTTTATCTCTTAGCGTTTTGAAAAATAAATTTTTTATCTGCTGCTGTGCAGCAAATCCATTCTTAGAAGTTCTCTATTTCTTTCAAATCTATTTTCAAAATTTCCTAAATCATCAACCAAACCCTAAATTCCAAAATTCCAAATCCCATATATTTAATTAGAGATCAAGATAGAGTCATGCATCCTTAAGTAGGAAGGAGACAAGACTACTGAGTGCTACAAACAATAGAGTAATTGCATCTACATTCCGAGTTGCATCACAATTCAGGTGGGGGTTTACTTTTTATGTCAATTATATGCTTAATCAATTGTGTGATTTATAGCTGTTATATTTACAAGTTACAAGTGTATATTCAATTTATTTGATATACAAATTCAAGATTTCCGTGAGTACATGGAATGCAAGTTACAAGTTTATGTTCAATTTATTGAATATAATATCAAGTTGCAAGTTACAAGTTACAAGTTACAACTGATTATACCTTGTGCTTTTGATTTTGTTTATAATTGTTATGAATTGTGATCCTCTACGAGCTGAAGGAAGCTCACCCCAACCCTTATTTGAGCCAGGTTAGCTTGGAGCGAGCGGAGAGTACAAGGGGAGCCGAAGCATATGACAACATGACTACTTCGGTGCAATTTTATACAAGATGACTATTTAATTGATAACGTGTTATTGGTTGTTTATGTTATTTGACTAGTTTAATTTTTAAGGAGTGTTGTTGTTAAGTTATAAATCAAATGAAATCTTTGACATGGATTCGAAATTATTTTCTATGTTGTGAGTTTAATGGGGAAGCCTATTTCACTAGTTGCATGATTAGAAGGAGTTTTATATATTTATCTTGAAGCATTGAATAATATTTAAGCTTGTTTTATAAATAGTTATTTATAAGTTGATCATTGAAGTATTCATGGATTATTGATTTCTTAGGATGTTAGCTTTGAGGAGAGTAAAAATATAATTTATTTGTGATATTGTGTCGTATGTGTTTAGTAACTTCCGCTGCTATGCATGATTTATTCTTTTATAATCTTTAGGTTGATATGAAACTAGAATATGGAAGTTTGTTAGTTTTACATTATTTTTGTTAGAAGCATGTTTTGAAATAATTTTGCCTATTTGATTAAATATAAGTAATATTTTATGATAATTTATTAGTTAATAAATGTTTCAGTTATAGTTTGAGGATGCTGGTGTTATTCCGTTGCTACATGTGATAGGAAGATCATTATTTGTGTGTTTATGCGGTTCCCTTAACGGCCCGACTAAGAATTGACTTTTATATATATATGTGTTTGTGTATATATATAGATAAAAAAAAAAAAAAGGTTCCATGATTTGATTTATTGAAATTTAATTAAGATTAAATTGTTTTATGAAAATCGGGTCGTTACAGAGTGGTATCAGAGCGACGTCTACTTTCCTATAGATTCGTTCATATTTGTTGTTTTGCTATGTATGTTATAAAAAAAAAAAAAAAAATCTTATGCTTCATGGTCACCTCTGCTTCGTCGCTCAGCTCCAAGGTACAATTTAGTTATGCTCATTCTATTTGACATGCATTACATTCATGACAAGTTCAATTTCTAAATTTTTATTCATGATAAGCATGTCACATTTACAAGCTCAAATGAAGATATATTATGTCACATTCATGATGCATGCATCCATGACATATAGAAACTTTAAGTCATAGAATAGGAAGTTTATAGAAGGAAAATTCTAAGTGATTCAGTTAACTTGTATTCTATCAAATTTCGAGGACGAATTTTTTTCCAACGGGTGTAGTATGTAACACCCCGTAAATTATTTAATTATTATTATATTTCAATATCTATTTTTGTCCAATGAGAAATATTTATTTTTCGTAAACTATAGAAATTATTTTAAGCTATGGCTAAAATTATATTTCATGTTATTAGACTTTTAAATATTTAATTTAGACATAAGCCCAATGCATTAGTCAAGCCCAAGATAGCCCATGATTTTTTACTTAGGGAACAAGAAATAGGAGTTCTAAACCCTAGAAATATAATCTATAAATAAAGGATGGCAAAAACTTGGGTGCATAAGATGCACCATAGTGTTATTGTACACCTTGTGGGCCCCACCGGTTCAACCTAAAAAAATCGCGCGGTTCAGACCATTTCAGACCGGTCTGAACCGGCCAATTATTATTATAGTAATTTTTATGCGCGCGCGTGTTTATATATTTAATGGCCTGTTTGTTGAACACTAAAAGCAAGTGGTCTGGTGGTATTTAATGTAGTCTTAAATATCTCAACCTTAAGGTCAGGGTTCAATTCTGTTTGCATCTTTTTTCCTTCTTCCTTCATTTTTTTTGCCTTTTCCTTTTCTGTTTACATCTTTTTTCCTTCTTCCTTCATTTTTTTTTTGCCTTATATTGTACAATATACAAGAAAAATTAACCTAACCAAACCTATACTGTCATACATCATAATATACACCGTATCGAAATATTAAATATACTGTGAGTATTGTAAGTTGGAAAAAACAAATATATCGCAGTATGAAACAAAAATTAACTAAAATAACATATACTGTCAGGCATCACAACGTATACTGTATCGCAATATTAAATATACTGTGAGTATTGTAAGTTGGAAAAAAAAAAATTCGAACAACGTATACTGTCAGGCATCATAACGTATACTGTATCGAAATATTAAATATACTGTGAGTATTGTATGTTTGAAAAAATAAATATTTCGCAGTATAAAACAAAACTTAACTAAAACAACGTATACTGTCATGCAACATGACGTATACTACATCGAAATATTAAATATACTGTCAAGCTTTATAACATATACTATGGTCGAAATTTGAATATACTGTTGGTGAAAATAACATATACTATGCTCGAATTTTGACTATACTGTTAGTGAAAAATAAGAATATACTGTTGGTGAAAATAACATATACTATGCTCGGATTTTGAATATACTGTTGGTGAAAAATAAAAAGGCGCTGTTAAGATTCGAACCCGCGCACTGAAGGGTACAATGTCGCGCCTTTACCAACTAAGCCAGCGCCTGTTTTGTGATTCCAAACACACCTTTATATATATATCGCGCGCGCAAATATCTTAAGTGGGCCCCACAAGGTGTACAATAACACTAATGTGCCTCTTATGCACATGAGTGTCACTCATAAGGGATTCATGTCATAAATCAAAGTCGTAATCCAAATCATTTATTTTTCTTAAGAATTTCGTGTAAAAGCCCTAGAAGCCCTTCCGAGAGCCGTCAGCCTCATTTTCCTCTTTCACTCTATTTTCAAGGTATCTTCTTTGAAAAATTCGAAATTCATTCCAATACATATTATTTTTCAATGTATTATCAGTATGTTATTCCATGATATGTTCTCAAGTTACAGTAAAAATTTCAACTCCATATGAGTCGTATTTCATTTTATATAAATTTTCTATCTCTGCTGATTCAGATTGTAAATATTATATTATTCCATCTAGAAAATTCGTGATATATATTTATATGTCTTCAAATCTTATTAGTTTTGAATATGTTATTCCTCCGTATGTTATCTATTTTATATAAAAGTTTCAAATCCATCCAACTTATATTTTATTTTATATAATCTTTCTATTACATCTATACATGATCTGAAATATTCTGCTTTCTGATTTAAGAAATTCGAAAAACATATTTATACATGTTGAAAAATTATGATTTTTGGATATGTACTACATATACATGTCTTCTATTATTCTGTAAATTTTCAAAGTAATCCCTTCAGTAATGTTCGAGTTATTAAGGTTTTACCACCTCTGTGCAGAATTTACTATTTCGACTTATTCGGTTTCAAAAATTCAAAACCCATAGTTAAACTTCTTGTAAAATCATGAAATTTTAGTATGATACTTTCAAGAAAGTTTATTTTCTTCTGTAAAATTTTCAAAGTTTTATCTCTTAGCGTTATGAAAAATAAATTATTTAGCGCAGAAAATCCATCCTTAGAAGTTCTCTATTTCTTTCAAATCTATTTTAAAAATTTCTTAAATCATCAACTAAACCCTAAATTCCGAAATTCCAAATCCCATATATTTAATTAGAGATCAAGATAGAGTCATGCATCCTTAAGTAGGAAGGAGACAAGACTACTGAGTGCTACAAACAATAGAGTAATTGCATCTACATTCCGAGTTGCACACAATTCAGGTGGGGGTTTACTTTTTATGTCAATTATATGCTTAATCAATTGTGTGATTTATAACTGTTATATTTACAAGTTACAAGTGTATATTCAATTTATTTGATATACAAATTCAAGATTTCCGTGAGTACATGGAATACAAGTTACAAGTAGATGTTCAGTTTATTGAATATAATATCAAGTTGCAAGTTACAAGTTACAAGTTATAACTGATTATACCTTGTGCTTTTGATTTTGTTTATAATTGTTATGAATTGTGATCCTCCACGAGTTGAAGGAAGCTCACCCAACCCTTATTTGAGCCAGGTTAGCTTGGAGCGAGCGGGGAGTACAAGGGGAGCCGAAGCATATGACAACATGACTACGTTGGTGCAATTTTATACAAGATGACTATTTAATTGATAACGTGTTATTGGTTGTTTATGTTATTTGACTAGTTTAATTTTTAAGGAGTGTTGTTGTTAAGTTATAAATCAAATGAAATCTTTGACATGAATTCGAAATTATTTTCTATGTTGTGAGTTTAATGGGGAAGCCTATTTCACTAGTTGCATGATTAGTAGGAGTTTTATATATTTATCTTGAAGCATGGAATAATACTTAAGCTTGTTATATAAATAGTTATTTATAAGTTGATCATTGAAGTATTCATGGATTATTGATTTCTTAGGATGTTAGCTTTGAGGAGAGTAAAAATATAATTTATTTGTGATACTGTGTTGTATGTGTTTAGTAAGTTCCGCTGCTATGCATGATTTATTCTTTTATAATCTTTAGGTTGATATGAAACTAGAATATGGAAGTTTGTTAGTTTTACATTATTTTTGTTAGAAGCATGTTTAGAAATAATTTTGCCTATTTGATTGCATATAAGTAATATTTTATGATAATTTATTAGTTAATAAACGTTTCAGTTATAGTTTGAGGATGCTGGTGTTATTCCATTGCTACATGTGATAGGAAGATCAGTATTTGTGTGTTTATGCGGTTCCCTTAATGGCCCGACTAAGAATTGGCTTTTATATATATGTGTGTGTGTGTATATATATAGATAAAAAAAAAAAAGGTTCCATGATTTGATTTATTGAAATTTAATTAAGATTAAATTATTTTATGAAAATCGGGTCGTTACAGATAACATCCAAATGAATGAGGATGAAAATATTGATGGCTTCTACGCAAGGTTCTGTGATGTAGTGAATGATTGCTACATACTTGGAGAAAACATCTCAGAAGAAAAACAGGTTTCAAAAATTATGAGAACTTTGCCATCCAGATTCAGAGAGAAAATCACTGTCTTGGAATCATTCATGAAAGTCAAAGAAATGACTTTGGACGATCTTCTTGGAGAACTACGAATGTTTGAGATTAACAATGGCTACGACAAAGTTAAGGCCAAAGGCATTGCACTAAAAGCTGAAGTATCAGAAAAACAGGAAGAAGAGTCCGATGACTTGGATGCTGCAAATTTTGCAGACACTATAGCTTTTGTAGCAAAGAACTACGGGAAAATGATGAAGAAGTTCAACACCTCCAAGGGACAAGGAAAGAACAACTCCAGGAACTTCAACAAAAAAAAATCTGGTGGGAGGAACTCAAATGGGAAAAATCAGGCCAGCAAAAAGGAGAATGACCAGTGCAGAGAGTGCAAAGGATATGGACATTTTCAAGCAGAATGTCCAAATTTCTTGAGGAAAAACAAAGCTTACAAAGCAACGTGGAGTGACTCAGAAACTGATGAAGAGTCAAAGACAGATGATGCTATCAATCACACCAACAATCTTGCTCTATGTGATTCACTGACGGATTTTACGTGTTTGATGGCACATGTTCAACCCATCAAGGAACTGATGGGAAAAGATGTGACTGATGAGTCCGAATCTGAAGATGAGTCTTGTCCTACTGCTGAACAACTTCAAGACATGTATGAGAAAATATCCTCCAGAGCTAACAAAGCTGCACAAATCATCAGAACTCTTGAAGCTAAAGTCAGACTCTATGAAAAGAATGCTGATCCAAGCAGTTCTACTCACCCTCAAGCTCTACCAACTGTGAGGGTGATCATGCTGGAAAATGACAGAAAATTGCACGGCATGTAATCAATTCCAAAGACCTTACCATAGACTCATTAAAAACTGAACTATTTGATGTGCAGAAAGGGATCGAAAACAGGGAAAAAGAAATCTGGACGCTCAAGAACGAGCTAACAAGACTGATGGAGGAAAACAGAAAGTCATTCCTTTCTTCCTCAATGAGGTCTTCCACAGAACGACCTACCTACGGTACAGGTAATGCATCAAGATCAGGTAACACATTTACTGATAATTCTAATCAAGTACATCATGACCAGGCTGTTCGAACTCGATTTGAACTTAACTCTTCGAAATATCATCACAATTCGAAGACCTTTAAATTTATCCCTACATGTCACTACTGCTGTACAAAAGGTCATATACGTCCTTTGTGCAATCGGATGAAATATGACCTTCGAACAGGCAAGATCAACATTAGGGATATTTATAAAGGGACCCCTGGAACATATCAAAGATCAAGTCCTAGAACAAAAATCGATCTGAGAAATCACAAAGAATCTAAAATTTGGGTTCAAAAGGAAGGAAACAAGTGCCTAACATCTCTTATGGCCCTCAGATCGAACATAGAAGGGACTTGGTACTTTGATAGTGGATGTTCGAGACACATGGCTGATGTTCGAACATATTTGACAAATGTATCTCCAATTGGCGAAAAATTCGTCACATTTAGAGATGGAGTAAGAAACAAAGTTATTGGAATAGGCACTCTCAATATTCGAGGAATGCCTAAACTGGAAGATGTTTTGCTTGTGGAAAGTTTAACGGCTAATCTCATTAGCATAAGTCAATTGTGTGATCAAGGACTGAATGTTAAATTTACACAAGGAAAATGTCATGTTCTTGATCAAAATAACATTGATGTTCTTACTGGAACTAGAACTGTTGATCACTGTTACATTCTTGATAAGGATTTCAAATGCCACGTTAGTACTATCAGTGATGGATCTGGAGAGGGTGCATTGGAGGTTGGTACTGGGACGGTGGCCGTCTTCCTACGCTTAGTAATTTCCTTAGGTCGACCCATGAATAAACAGTGACAATCTGCGAAAGAAAACCTAGAAGAGGAGCAGATACGGTATGATTAGGAGTATCAATTTGGATAATATCCAAAAGTAAATCCCCTCAATTGTGCACAATATTTTCACCTTATCTAAAGAGATCCCATTAAAATAGGAAACTGAATATACTGAAGAGAATTAGCTGATCCTATTTACTTGTCTCATTTGAAAAAGATAACTTAGCTCTGAAAAAATAAAAGGAATAAAATAAAAAATGCATGTAGAGAAAAATGAAACAGAATAATGGGTAAATCTGTTTACTGTGTACACCACAAAAGAGGAATACTACGGATACATACGGAGACGCTGATATTCACTTTTGGAACCATGAGAGGACGAACCTAATGAGAACCCATCCTTGTATCCCCCCCCCCCCCCCCTTTTTTTTTAATAGCAAGGTCGTACTAGAATTATTTCACTTAGAGACAACATAAATTTTTCATCTGAAGTCTACCCCACTACTTTGTGAATTCCATAATAGAGTGTACTTCATGTTTCACTTAGAGGTATCGGAATTTTCATCCGAAAGCTACCCCACTACTTTATGAAGTAAACTCTGCATCTCTTTTCACTTAGAGCTATCGAAATTTTCGCCCGAAAGCTACCCCATTACTTCAAGATGCACATTCATATCACTTTTCACTTAGAGTTAACGAAATTTTCGTCCGAAAACTACCCCATTACTTCGTGATATGAGGGATAGTACGACCATGGAAGGGACAGAAAATATAAAAGACTACCGATCAACATTGAACAGTTCATCAAGAAAACCTTGACGTCTATCAGCAGCTTACAGACGATCGATCATTTTCTTTGCATGAGACCCTGATTTCACGACAGAAATGGTTACTCACTACATCATTTTCCGACAGTAGCTCTTTCTGACAGATAAGAAGGAAATATCAGTCAAATTAAGTCTCAATGAAGTCTCAAGCAATTATCCTTTCAATGTGGGTATAATGATCGGATGTCACCAGAAAAATGCATGAAGAAAAATGTTTTTTTTTTTTTTTTTTTTTTTTTTTCAGAAACACAATATTTAAGAATAAATGCAAATTCCTAATGATTTTCTCAGAGTTAGAAATCTATGAGCGTCAAGAGATTTTGTAAATATATCAGCCAGTTGTTCCTGAGTAGGAACATGCTCCAGAATTACAGTTCCTTCTTCAACTAATTCACGAATAAAGTGGTACCGTATGTCGATATGTTTTGTTCGTGAATGCTGAACAGGATTCTTAGACATACTTATTGCACTAGTGTTATCACAAAAAAGATTTACAGAATCTAAATCAAACCTATAATCATGCAGCATGTTTTTCATCCAAGCAAGTTGTGCACTACAGCTCCCGGCTGCAATATACTCAGCTTCAGCTGTTGACAGGGAATTGTTGTTTTGCCTTTTGCTCATCCATGATACAAGATTTGTTCCTACAAAGAAGCAGCCTCCAGAAGTGCTTTCTGTTTGTACTGGTCCTATTAGATCCATATGGAGAAGTTCCAGTACCTGCTCTGTAAGAACATCATGAATAGGTTTATGAGGGGTGTGTTTCTGTTTTCCATATTGACATGGTCCACACACACCATGACCTTTTCTTTTGAGTTTTGGTAGTCCTCTCACAACCTGCGACTTAGAAAAATTCATCAGATGATCATAATTCACATGTCCAAGTTTTTCATGCCATAACTCTCAATCGAAATCCACAAAGAGAGCAATCGTTCATTCCTCGGATTCTGAACCAGTCTCGGCACCACTAGATTCGAAAAAGGGCAAAACCAAGGTCCCCTCTCCGATTATGCCCACTACCACCAAATATGGGGTTCGAAATTCTAGGGCCCCAAAGCCCTCGACTAGGGTAGGAACTCCCGATACAGATTTTATTCTAGAAGATCCACCTTCTACTGTTCGAAAATCAACCAGACTCGCAAAGAACAAGAGTCGACAACCCCCTCCATCTCAGTCTAAAGGTACTTCATCACTTCTTGTCGACTCTGATGAAGTGGGATGAATAGAGATAAAAACTATGAAGTATATTTTTATTCACCGGTTGCCTCTGCCAGACATAAAATCTTTCAGGATATGAAATTTTGGGAAGAAAAGAACCTTGATGTTCAATTATTTCGAAATTATAACATTCTGGACTTGATCACTAGTGTGGGACTTGCTAAAACTGTTTTGAACAATCAACGGTATTGTGGGACAATTGTTAAGGAATTCTATTCTAATTTGTCTCTTGGGATTAATGATCCCTCGTCTCCAAGATTTCATCGAGTTTGGTGCAGGAATTTGGTTCGAGAATTTTCTCCGAAAATTATCAATTTTGTTTGTGGCATCAGTACTCTCCAGAGTACGAACTGGATAATGATCTTGCCACTGTAGCCAATGCCATCACTGATGGGAAGGTCACGAAATGGCCGCTCTCTGGCTTATCACCTGCTTCACTTACCCTAGAGTGCAACATGCTCCACAAAATTGGAATGCGGAACTGGACACCCACTGCTCAAAAATCCAGTCTCAAACCCAGTCAGGCCATTGGTATCACAAATAAGCCCATCAATTTTGGTGAGCATGTTTTTCGTATTATTGTGGACTTTGCAGGTAAACCAGAATCCCGGAAGATGCTACCTTTTCCAAGCGTCATTTGGACAGTGCTCCAACATCAGAATGTGGAGATAGAATCTCGACGAGGGGATCACTTGGGACCTCCCATATCTTCATTTATTGTCTCAACTCGGACCACCAATGTCTATACTCCAAACAATGAGCTAGATACCATTCCTGCTAATGCGGTTCCTTCGCAGTTGGAACAGTTTGTCCGACAGTAGATCGCGATGTTTGACCTTCAGGTTAAGAATGCTCAAGCTCAAAAGGTCTACTACCAGAAAATTCTCAAGTATCTTGTTCGTCCTTTGCCTTCTCGTTCGAAAAAGGGGGAGAAATCCACGGGTGTTGAAGAAACCGAAATGGAAGTTGAGGTTGCAGACGACGAGGCTATGGATGATGAAGAGGCCGAAGATTTTAGAGGATAGGATAATGAAGACGATGAGGAAGATACTAATGAGGAAGAACAGGGTGTCGATGATGAAGACAGCAGTTTGAGTTTTTGAAAAAGAACTCTTTTATATAATATGAACTTTTTGGCTGTTTAAGTTTTTTTTTTGGGATGTCTTTGAACATAGTATATATATCGCTCTAATGGGTTCTATCTATTTTTTGTTCCTACTTGGTTCAAACTAATTCAGTTCTCAATCGCGTCTTCAAGCTATTCCTTTGATTAATCCTCAACCTTTGCAGTTACTCCTGTTCTTGGATATTTCAATTATCTGACTCTTGAATTGCAGGAGGGAAGCTTAGGTTTTCGAACTTGAATGCCAAGGGGGAGATTGTAAACATAAGAACTGTGTGGCATTCAACTTGAAATAAATAATCTTGACATAATTGATTTATATTGCAGGAATGAAGGGACCAATTGATCTTCTTGCCAATGTTGAGAAAGCTAAACCAGGAAAGTCAAAGCAAATCATCTAGGATCAAGGTGATTGAATCAATTGAAGATAAATTAGATAAAATTGATTGACATGCTGGAGGAAGACTCTCTTGACACTGTTATATATATGAGAAGCATCTATGAAGAGCTGCGCGGCTTGACATATTGACAACTGGGAAAAACAGCTGTCTTGACTATAGAGTTCAATCTGTGTTCAACCAGTGTTGGAACACAGGTAAGCAGATAGAGTTTATTCGGGAGAATTGACTCTTGAGTTGTTCAGGAGAACAAGTTGAGTTCGGGAGAACTCTCTGCTTGTGTAGTAGAAGGAATTCTCTACATTTTGAGTACTTAATAATCTTAGGAGTATAGTATTTAGGGGGAGTGTGTTTATGCATTGTAATATAAATTTCTATAGTACATTGTAAAGTAAACCGCATCCCAGTAATAATATGTTCTAGAGGAAGGTGTCTTCCTCATATTTTCCAACCTTTAACTATTTTCAGATTACTTCATGTTCATCCACAGTATGAACTAGATCGGTACAACTCTTGTTTAAATCATTTGATACAAGTTATTAAAATAGCACACGCGCACATATTCTGATATTTCAATTATGTACATCATCTTCTTCTTTGAAAATTGTTCGTCATTTTTGGTCATTTACAAGTTCAAATTTTTTCATGTTTGAGACATAATTTACAAAGATTCTTATTGGAATTAATAACTTTCATAAAAAGTAGTACCCTTTAAATGTTGCATATTTATTCACCAATTGGACCTTTGTGAGACGAGTCAATTTGATCCGTTTGGACTAATCGACTTAAAGACTTTGACCAATTTGACTACTTTCATTTTTAGTCTGACCGAATAGCGATTGTAAGTAAAACAAGTCGATTTAACCCATTTGGACTAATCTGATAAAAAATATTGACCGATTTGATCACTTTAAATTTTAGTTCGACCAGTTTGCAATTATAAGTTAAATGGGTTGATTTGACTCGTTTGGACTAATCGGTTCAAAGACTTTGAGCGATTTGACCACTTTCATTTTTAATTCGACTCGGTTGTAATTGTAAGTGAAACAAGTCAATTTGACCCGTTTGGACTAATCGGGTCAAAGACTTTGACCGATTCGACCACTTTTAATTTTAGTTCGACCGAATTGTAATTTTAAGTAAAACGGGTCGATGTCACCCGTTCAAACTAATCGGGTCATAGACTTTGACCGATTTGAGTACTTTCAATTTTATTTTGACCAGGTTGTGATTATAAGTGAAACAGGTTGATTTGACACGATTGGACTAATTGGGTCAAAGACTTTGACCGATTTGACCACTTTTAATTTTAGTTCGACTTGGTTGCAATTTTTAGTGAAATGGGTCGATTTGACTCGTTTGGACTAATCGAGTCAATGACTTTGACCGATTTTACCATTTTCAATTTAGTTCGACCAGATTGCAACTGTAAATAAAACGGGTCAATTTGACTCGTTTAGACAAATCAGGTCTACGACTTTGACCAATAGACTATGTCCATTTTTAGTTCAACCAAGTTGAAATGGTAAGTGAAACGGGTCGATTTGACCCTTTTTTACCAATCGGTTCAAACACGTTGACCGATTTGACAACTTTCTTTTTTAGTTTAACCGGGTTACAATTGTAAGTAAAGCGGGTCGATCTATCCCGTTCGGACTAATCAGATCATAGACCTTGATTGATTTGAGTACTTTCGATTTTAGTACAACGGGGTTGCATTTGTAAGTGAAACGGGTTGATTTGACTTGTTCAAATTAATCAGGTCAAACACTTAGAGCGATTTGACCACTTTTAATTTTAGTTTAATCGAGTTACAATTATAAGTGAAACAGTTCGATTTGACACGTTTGGACTAATCGATCATAGACTTTGACCAATTTGACTACTTTCAATTTTAGTTCGATCGAATTGCAATTATAAGTGAAACGAGTCAATTTGACCTGTTTGGTTTAATCGAGTCGAAGACTTTGACTGACAACTTTCATTTTTAGTTCAACCAGGTTGCAATTATGATTACAACGAGTTGATTTGACCCGTTTAGATGACTAATTGGGTCAAAGACTTTGACCGATTTGATCAATTTCAACTTGGGTCTGATCGGATTGCAATGGTAAGTGAAACGGGTCGATGGGACCCATTCGGAGTAATCGGGTCAGAGACTTTGACCGATTTGACCACTTTCAATCTTAGTTCGACCGGGTTGCAATTGTAAGTGAAATGGGTCAATTTGACCAATTCAGATTAATCGGATCATAAACTTTGATCGATTTGACTACTTTTAATTTTAGTTCGACCGGGTTGCAGTTATAAGTGAAATGGGTCGATTTTGACCTGTTTGGACTAATCGAGTCAAAGACTTTGACCGTTTGACAACTTTTAATTTTAGTTCGACCGGATTGCAATTGTGATTAAAACAAGTCGATTTGACACGTTCAGACTAATCGGGTCAAAGACTTTGATCGATTTGACCCAAAGGCTGAGAGTGGCCAGTGGTATTGGTACCATTGTGGTACTAAAGTTGGACTCCTTGTTAGAATAATTTATTTTACAATAGTAATATTATAAATCTTACCACTACGCCTAATTTTCAAATACCAGAGAGTTACTAGAATTTTTCGTCGTACGATGTAAGATTTTATATATATTTAGATGTTTGAAAAATTAAAGTCAAATAATGAATTACTTCATTTTTGTTAAATAAAAGAATATTAAATTATCTAATATGTTTTTCATTTCATTGATAAAAAATTATTTTAATTTTCAATCATATCTAGTGTTAATAGTTCAACTTGCAATAATGTCCAAATATAAGCACAATAATCAACAAAAAAAAAATCATTATTTTAAATGTTGGTCCTAAGTGGTAGAGGTTTAGAGAGGGGGGGGGGGGGGGGTGAATAGACCTGTAACTTAATTTTTCTTTTTGAAAGCTTTGAGCAGTAATTTTTTGCTTACTGTAAGAAACTTATTCTTACAAAAAAGCTAATACAGTAAGCAGACTTAAGATGGTAGACACTAAGTACACTGATCTTAGGTTCCTTAAAGTAAGCAATGCTTGGGCAGAGTTTTATGCAGCGGAATATTATGCAAATCCGTTTTCTTACAAATCAATGTAGTATGTAAGTAGTGTGCCAGCAACAGTATGTAAAAGTACTATAAAAGTAAACACAAAGTTTATAGTGGTTCAAAGGTGGGGATAATCCTTCTACGTCCACTCTCCCTCATACGCGGAAAAGTCACTAAGCTGTTCACAAGGTACAAACATAGCTACGCTGAATTGTAAGTCCATCTTAGCTCCTTACAGTAGTTTTTGTGTATCCTCGGAAGGCTACTCCTCTACTATACACACGTTCCTCAGAATACCTAGTCTACCTTAAATCCCTGATTCAAACAAAGACTCTTCATTCAAAAAACCGCTCGTGAGATTGGTTAATGAAAGTTTTTCTTCAACATTAGATTCTACTAAACTTAAATATCAGTTGAGATTCGGACAAGCTTCCTTGTTTCAGAAGGATTAGGACCGAAGCAAAACATGAGAGCTAGCTTGACTTGAGAATCTAGATGCAGCTTGAATCTTCACTTGAATACTCTTGTTGCTACTACTTGCTCTTGATTACTTCGCATAAAACACTTGAAACATTATCAGAGTGTTGCATGTGTTGAAACTTTGAATAAGAATGCTTGGGGTGCTTGGTTCTTACTAATTTCAGTTGCTCAAATAAATCGGTAGCCTTTGCTTCGTCCTACATCTTCTTCTATTAATAGCAATTGGAATGTCTTCCAATTGAAGAGTGAGAAAATATTCTGGTTGACATTTAATGCTCCTTGTATGGCTTTAGAGTCGTTTGTCCTTTCTGGGTAAGAGCGATTGCGGCTTGTCGTTAATGTCAAGTGTTACTTTTTCTTTTTTCATGTAACGTGTCCCCGCATAATTGGATACTCAGTATAAGGTCTGAATTTTATCTCTACTGGCTATATTTTTTTAAATTGATCCCCTGACATTTGACTTTGACCTTTGGCACTGTGGACATAACTACTACTTGCTTGTTGGGTGTACCTTCCTTGCTGCAAGTAGTGTTGTATGCTGGAACTGCCTGCTTGTTGCAGTTCCTCACTGCTTCCTTGGACTTCCTTGCTGCATGTTGTTCCATGCTTGATGTGACTAGCTCTTATATATTACAAAGAGTACATAATTCATGGGGGCACTAGTTTCTACCTTACAATAGAGATTTTATCATCATCAAAACTAAACATAAATTTTCTAACAATTTCCCCCTTTTTTGGTGATGTCAAAACTCTTAAGCAATAAAATACTTAAAATCACACAACATCAAATGGTTAGCTCAAAAATAATTATTCATCAAAAAGTATATATATGCAGTGGGTATGATGCAAAATTACGAGTTGTAATCATTTGGCAAAATGATAATTGTTTCATTAGATATTCTATCTATTACAGTTTAAACCGATTTCATACCAAATAAGAATAATCTTACATCAAGAGCACAAAGAGATGTAAATACTTGTTTCCACGCAGCAGTTGATCTTTTTCTCCAGTGATGTTTGGTAAATTGTTGCTTGCCATAGTCTTTTCACTTCCTCTTGCTCTATTTTGATCTCTCAGATCCTTACTCTTCATGGATCAGTGTACCTCCACCATTCATTGTACATGATCTATTCGAAGTTTCTGTAGCTAAGCTTCACTTCTAGTGTTAGATCTTCCATTAGCCACAATTCATCAGAAGGAAAATCTTGTAGTGATTCCACTTTGCTCCATTAAGCTCAATTTGGAATAGAAGTTTGCCAGCGTCTAATCGTTCGAGTATGCACTCAACTCATCTCCAGTTGTCCCTTCGACATCTCTGTACCTTTCTTTGTTCGGTACAATCATTCTCTACTTATCAATCTCTTTTTGTGAAGGATTTCTCCTTGTAGAGATTTGAAATGTATGAAGTTCCTTTAACTCCTCTTGAGAGAGACTCAGAAGCTAATCTTGGTACCTCGAGATAATTGATAGATTTGGAGTGGCATCTTGTCTTATTTTATCTTGAGGTGGCTTGCTACTTTCTGTGAATATGTTGATCAGGGGCAATGCCTGTAGCAAGATACATCTCACGGAGTTCATCATTTTCTTTCTTGAGTATATTTTGCACTCTTGCGCTGACTCCTACAAGGATCTCTCAAAGTCTTGTTGCTTGCGAGTTTTCCACTCTCATATTCTCCTTGGTATCTTGTTCCTGCCTCCACTGTTCAACAATGAACCACTCTTGATGTCCCTTTTTTGTTATTCAGCATGTCTTGCCCTTGCCTCTTCTTTCCCTTTTTTTACATTAGCAATATTGATTCTAATATGCACTTCTAGCGTCCTCTGGTAATATCCAATATTGTTCTATGTTTAGCATTGTCCTACCCCAGATATTTCTTCTTTCAAGAACTATAAACCATCCTTCTACTCTTTAAGCTTGTCCTTCATTCTAGATACGAGGCTAGTAATTGTTCCATTCGTGTAGCTGTTGAATTTGCAGACAAGTTCCTTCATCCATTGTCTCTCAATTCGTGCTTCATTCACGAACTAGTTTTTAGGTCTCTCATGCTCGTTGGAAGTAAGATTACTGCTTCACAAATAGATCCAAGAGCTTTGATGACCTAGAAGCATTGTTTCTCATAGCCTTGCGTAGAGTCTGAACTGCTTTCAATTAAGGTTGATCGGGAAGGAGCTTTCTATCGTTGAATTTCCTCCACACTTTCTTGTGCTCCAGTAGCAATGTTTGAAGTTTGCTCAAGAGCTGGTTCAGTAGGCACACAATTAATAGTGGGTTTCTCTTGTTATTGCACATGTCCAGCTGGTTGTTGTTCCCCCTCAACTGCTCCAGTGTGCTAATCAGTAGCTTGATTAGGCAACTCAACATCTTCTTGCTCCTTAGATAAACCTTCTTATGTCTCCATTGGCTGAGCCACTGCAGCGTCTGCTGATCCTGCATTAGTACAGGTAGCATATGCTTGCTCTGTAGAAAATCTTTCTTCTATGGCTTGAGTTTCTTCTTCATTTGCTGAACTTGCTTCAATACAAGTAGCATCAGCCTTTTCCTTTACCATAGTTTCTTCTACCTCTTCTTGCTCCATCATGATTCTCATAGACTCTAGCCTTTCTTCATTAGTAGGCTTTGTATTATGTCTAAGAGTTTCCATGGCTTCATCACAACCTGGATTAGTTTTAATATACTGATCTTTAAATAGATAGTCTTCCCCCTCATCTGTGTTTGCTCTAGGAGGAGTATGTACTCGAGTATCCTCATAACCCGGAAGTTGTTCCTCTTTCTTTTGTTCAACTGTCTGTGAGTCTAGAGTCTCTTCAATGACAATTACTTCATCAACAGTATGAATTGGGTCTGCAACAGAGGAGTTGCAACTTCAGCATGATTACTAGGTCTTTGCTCCTGCTCCACTCCCACTTTAATTGCTTGCTGCATTTGTGAAGTAGCCTCTTCATCTTCTGTTGTTTCCTTGACCCACCTTGTTTACTTCCTTATGCATGTACGCTTCATGATTCAAAGATGGGCACTGGGTTCTACTATAATATCTCCTATAGTAGGTCCATTGGCTACCTGTGAAGTGCTTGTTGCCTTGTCTACTACCACTTCATCAATATCAAATTTACTGGTGATTGAAGTGTCTGTCTCAGATATTTGTTCCTCATTTGTAGTAGCTTCATGGGCACTGACACGTCGTTTTCTAACATAATATACCGTAAGTGTACGGTTGTAGGTGTAGTAGCGGCAGTCAAGGTCGATCCCACAAGGAATAGATTTTAGGTAGTTCGATACCTTAATACTTTAGGATTGTCCTAACTAGATACTAAGTTTCAAGGTTGTTTGTAACTAAATTAATGCACTTAAACCAATTAATTATTTAAAATATGACTTATCAAACAAGAAGAGATTCCGATTAACAAGAATGCATCCTAGGGATTTGATTTCAGGACTTACTTCAATGATGAATATGTTAAACTTATAGACCTTTAAACCAGATTCTAGTGTTTATTAAGCAGCGCTCCAATAACCTAACCCTTCTCTCGAAGCGGCTAGATCGTAGATTAATTAAGATAATTATCCTCTCGAGTAAATTAATCCTAATAACTCCCAAAAGCTCACAAACCAATGCCTACACAGTCATAGACAATTGCGCTCTATGTCGTACGTCCAATAACAATTCCCTCCTCTCGAAGCAGATTTGTTAAACGAGATAACTAAATCTAGGTGATCAAACTAAATTCAGTTGGAAAAACAAACATAAAGATAAACACATAAAATGGAGTCTATAAATCAAAACATAATCCAAAACATTGTTGTAAAAATCCCTACTTTCTAAACCCTAGGACACGAATAGCTTAGCTACTCATGCCTAGCATAAATCCAATACAATATTTTATGCAAAACATCATAAAGATAGAACTAGAAAGAAGTACTAAACCCGAAAGAATCGTCTTGTCAATCTTCGTCTTTCTTCGTCCGCCGAGTCTTCTTCTAAGTAGAATGAGGATATATCTGATTATATGAAGTGTCCCTTGAAAAACGAGCTTTACATGTCTTTTATAAGCTTCGGAAAAGTCCTGGGGAAACTAGGATTCGAATTCTACTTGAAATAGTAAAATCTCAAAAATCGCCCTTTTGACGCGGTTGCGTCAAAAACTGACACGACCGCGTCAGTTAATTCTGGACTCTACTTGATCGCAACTCCACGCGACCGAGTTAGTTGAATCTGGACTCTCCTGTTTCAGCTCGTTGACGCGACCGAGTCAGTCTTGGACGCAACCGCGTCATTCCATTCTGTCGTTGGGCCTTGTTTCACCCCATTTTATGGTCCAATTCATCCTTTCTTCAACCCGTTCTTCGTGTTATCTCATAAACTCTTCATTTTGACCTGAAAAACTATGAAAACACTACAAAACAAACCAATACACGTCAAATGGTCCAAATTACATAAATTCATACAATTCTTCACCACTATGTATGTAAATGCTATAAAATACTATCCTATTTCGACCTAAATACATGCATCATTAACGTGTATCAAAACCCTGCAAACTTATATTGTTGTTCATCCCGAACAACATAACAAAAGCCAAGCAATACAAGTGATTTTTGCAATGTTTTAGGGCGATTGGATGATGATTCAGTTTCAGCCTGATCTTCTTTCTAAAAAATTTTGGGTGACACAATGTTTTTTAGCATACTTGATAACATGAAAATCAACTAATCTCGAGACTTTGAACTTTCAAGTTATTCAATCCTCACTCGTTATGTATTTCACTCATCTCTCAAGTGTTTAGGCTACTTTCACTCATATTGACTTACATGCACAGTCTATCATATGCTTCCCAATCGTCTAAACTAGACCTCGTACTTAATGTGTGTGAAACAAGATCAAAAATGTCTTTTTCTTGGTTGTAATGTTGGCTTAATGTAAGGTGGGACATATTTGGCTAAAAGTGACTACTTTTGGATTAATCAAGTTATTTCTAACCCGACCACCCCTCAATACAATCACTCAACCTTACTCTTCAAATTTCAGCAACTCATCCCAAAAGAGATGACTTCTTCACTTTTTCTAAACCTTTCTAACAAAGTGCTCTTCAATTACAACTAATACACAAGTACCACATTTTTTAGAGTACCCGACTGTTCTAATTAATTTAAATAATGCTTTTAGAACTTTCGTGATTTCTTAGTCTCTCCTCAACTGTTTAACAATTTAGTGACACTTTTTTTTTTTAGGAGAGGCTACTCTTCGTTTTTCACCTATCACTTTTCTTTTATTTCCTTCATCTTTTGAAATTATCTCTACTTCCCATTTCTTCCCACCAATTGTTCACCCAAAATTCCTTCCAATTCTCCTTCCTCTAACTTGATTAATCCAATTAGGGCCAAAAGAGTTAAATTAAAAGGTTTCGGCTGACATTGTTGGGCTATAAAAAAAATAAAGCTATAAGGCTCAAATGGGCTAACTAGAGACAATATTTGATATTGCGGTTCAAAGGAAATTTTCCAAAGTTCAAGTAAATAGGCTTAAAAGCAAAAATGCCTAAGATCATCTCCTCAATCACACCACAAATTTTGAGACATTCTTATCAAAGACTCAAGGCAAGTTCTAGAGACTAATGCGTGTATCCAATCTAATTCACACCAAAAGAAAGTATATTACTCCTATAATAAGAGTACAATTAGGCTCAATCTGTCACCAAGGTAATTTTTTATTGAATACTCTAGGTTCAAGCTCAATTTCCTCTCAACTCACTTTTCATGCTCTATTATGTGCCTTTTTCTTATCTATTTTGAAAAATCCTCATCATTAACTACTCACCATCCATCTTTCCCTATTTTTCTTTCCTATTCTTTTCACTTGTTACTATTTTTCTTTTTCTCGGGTTTAATTCTTCTTATGACTCTATAAACTAAAACAATAATAAAATTCTAGACTCCTAAAACTCAACATAAAAAATAAATGACAAAACCCAACAGCACCAATGAAGCAGATAAATGGGCTCACAGACCCGATAATCAAAAACAACAAAATATACGTGGGCTCACAGACCCCATATCTAGATCACAAATATACCACCCCAAAACGAACTCACAGGCTCCCTCTCAGCACAAACTAAACAACTAAGCAGAAAAAACAATAAAGCAATTAATGCGCAAAATATAAATAGCTGGCTTAGTCGTCCCACTATTCACCCCCTCTCCCAAACTTGCTCAAAGGCCAAGGTTGTGGGAAAAGAGTGGTACGATTGGCTGCTCAACTCACAGATTATTGCGGCGGTGGAGGTTGAAATCCATGTTGGCTCCAATGTTGAGCCCCCCTAAGCTATGAATATAATCAAAGTTGTCCTACACTTATGTATGTCGAATCCTATAAACGTCTAACAACTTATATGGGAGCAATTTATCATCCTAATACACATATGAAGCCTAAAAGGGTTAGAACATCAAGCTAAAACTAACTTTAAGCTATGCACCTAACATGTTAGATAAAACTCCTCAAAGAAGAACACATGCTAATCATAACTATGATGCTAATTGTCCATCCCCATTATCACAAATTGATTAGTTCAAGTTCAATTCACCCCAATAGCCTCCAATTCGAACAAAAATCATAAAGAATAGCACTACAAGTGCCCCAAACTAAACAATGCAAACTAGAACATTCCTGATCTCCATTATAACCAAATTCCATAATAAGCAAGCATAACTATAAGATAATAAACATAAAATTCGGGTTTTGCAAGTCTTACTGGAGATTTTTAATCGGAATGAAGAATTTTCAAGTATGCCCTAGTTTTTTGCCCAAATTGGTTCGTCGAACCCAAATTGAATGAATGGGTGACAAAGATTCGATGTATGTGTGATGTGGGTGCTTGAGAGTGTGTGCCTTGGTGGTGATTTTTCAAAAAATTTATGTTTGTGTGTATGGGTTGTGAGTCTTCTTTTTTTTTTTTTTTTTTTTTTTTGTGAGAGACGAGCAGGGAAGAAGAATGAGCGAGACTGACCTTGACCCATTTTTTTTATTACCAGGTTTCGCAAATTGACGCGACCGCGTCGGTTGTGGACACAACCGCATCAAAAAATACTGTCCTGCGCTGTGGAACGGATGGACGCAACCGCATCGTAACTTGATGCGACCGCGTCGCTGGTCACTGTCCTGTGATTTGCCAATGCTGAATATTGGACGCGACCAAGTCATGTAGTGACTCGACCGCGTCGCGTTGTACTGCCCCTCGTTCTCTATTTGTCCCCTGTATCTTGTTATCGCGTTCTGTTTTTGCTTTTGAGCTGTCAATACGTAAAACACGTAAAAAAATAAAATAAATAAAATAATACAATAAAACAGCAAACATCGGGTTGCCTCCCGACAAGCGCTTCGTTTTACGTCTCAATTTGACTACCTTTTTTAGTTCTAATTCGGCTTCCTCAGCCGCACTTTCTTCTTAACTGCTTCCCTCATCATTGGATTTGGCTTCTGATGTTTAGGTAACAGTTCATTATTTTCGCAGCCTTCATTCTCTTTTGATGCCTTCTCAACTTTCTTTTTCTTTTGGCCGACCTTCTTTTTAGAGGTTCCTGTAAGACATCTAGAACACTATCCTTTTCCAAAAGCTCAAGATTAGCAGAATTATGATGATCAAGATGAGTCGTAGAATCAACAAAGCACACTTTAGGGGTATGACAATCACTAGGAGAGATTAAGTTCTTATTTATTGTGACATCTAAAGATTGTATAGAGCCACATGTTTCAATGTGATTCACGCTCTCACCCTCGTGTTGTTTTTTAGCTTTATATCTTGAAAACGTGATTTTCTCCTCTTCTATTTTCAAAGTTAACTCCCCCTTTTTAACGTCTATAAGTGCACTACCCGTTGCTAGAAACAGGCGACCTAAGATTAAGGAAATTTCTTTGTCTTCTTCCATATCTAGGACTACAAAGGCAATCAAGATTATAAAATTACCAACTTTTATTAAAATATCCTCTATAATGCCCCATGGCCACGTTATAGAACGGTCAGCCATTTGGAGGGCAATTATAGTGGGTTTTAATGTGCCTATTCCTAATTATTCATATATAGACAAAGGAATTAAGTTGATACGAGATCCTAGATCACACAGTGCCTTATCACAAGTTAAATTTCCTATATTGCATTCAAGAGTAAAACTATACCTGGATCTTTGCATTTTGTGGGTAACTTCTTTTGGATAATTGCACTGCATTCTTCTGTTAAGTTCACCGTCTCATAGTCTGTTATGATTCAGTCTCACTCACACACAAACAACACACAAACAGTATTGAATGAAAACAACACAGAAATCGGCCACAAGAAACCGAACCAAGAACAGGAAAGAAAAATGATGAACAGAGGGATTTTAAGTGGTTCGATCAATGTGATCTACATCCACGGAGGTTTTGTACACCTTAATTCACTTCACTAATCAATCAATTACAAGAATTCATCCAGAAAACCAGAAATCCCAATTCACAACTTGAATTGAGCATAAAACCCTGGCAATCTAATTCTCTTGATTGATTAATGTTTTCAGAGGAAAAGAATCGTGAATCAACTCGCAACTTCAAGTGTTTACAATGTATATAAAGGCCGGAGCTCGAATAAGGGAGTAGAAGAAGTTGTAACCACTTTTGACCCAACTGCTCAAAACTGCTGCTGCGAGCTTTCCACAACGGTTTCTCATGCAACGGTTTTAGTCTGTTGCGAATGGCAGTTATAACAAACTTGGACCCGGTTCCCATTTTAACCTCTTTCACTGATCTGGTTAAAACCCGGTTCTCCGCATTCCAAACCCGGTTCTGGAATCCTCAAAACCTCTGCTAAATTCCATGAACACTTGATGATATTGAACTGACATCTACATAGTCCCCCCATTTTTCCTTTTGAGCATTCACCTCTTTTAAGAACTTCGCATAGTTGGGCATCTGCTGTAATGCCTTGACAAAAGGTATGTTGATTAGGATCTTCTTTAGCACATCCAAAAACTTTGCGAATTGCTCATCTACCTTCTTCTTCTTCAGAGCTTGTGGGAATGGAATTGAAGGGACATATTCTGGTATATTGGCTTTTGGCCTCTTCACTTCTTCGTCTATCCCTCTTTCTTCCACTGAGTGTTCTTTCTGCTCTTCATTTCCATCATCAGCCGGAAACTCTGGGCTTTCATAACCAATGTCACTTGTTACTTGAATTGTGTGACACTGCTCTCTCGAATTCACCACTGTATCGCTTAGGAACTGCCCCTGCTTATGTTGAGCTCCAATAATCTTTATTAGTTGGCTCATATCTGAAGATAACTCACCAATGCTTTCTTGTGTTTGAGTCATGGTATTCTCGAGCCTCTTTATGTCAGCTCCTTGTCTAGTCATCTGCTTATTTAGCTCAATAAACTTTCCATCCATCTTTCTCTCCAATTGAGCTAACTTTTCGTCATATTTAGCAAACTGTAACTGTCCAACTTCCTCTTGGGTTGGCTGCTTACCGTCATGGTTCATACCATTTGCTACAGTAAACCCAGGCGGTGGATTGATTGTATTCTTGGAATTCCCATAAGAGAAATTCTGGTGATTCCGATTCTGTGGATATTGATTGTACCTAGGCTGATTGTTTTGGAAGTTGTTAAAGTTCTTCTGATTTACAAAGTTAACATCCTCAACTTCTTCCTGGACCCCTTGTTGTTGTGCTAACGTTATACTAGTTAGCAGATTAACCTGACTTGTCAATGATGTCAACTGCGTTGCGAGTTTTTCGAGCGGCTCATTGCTGACTGTGTTCACTTCCATCACATTCACTATCCTCCTTGGATGTTTTCTCTCATTCGGCCACTGATAACTCGTTCTGGCCATAGCATCTAAAATTGAGAAAGTTGTCTTCACCGACTTCTCCATCAAACTACCACCTGTAGCTGCATCTACCTGATTTCTAGTCGGAGCAAGTAGACCATTGTAAAACTTGCACACCTGTTGCTTCCTCGTAAACCCATGTTGAGGGCAACTCCGGAATAGATCCCGGAATCGCTCCCAAGCTTCTCTGAATGGATCTTGGTCCAATTGCTTGAACTGGTTGATCTGATTCTGCAGGTCAAACATCTTGCTTGCTGGAAATTACTTCAACAGAAACAAAGTACTCAAGTCTTCCCATCTCGTAATATCCTCCAACGAATTGAACCATTGTAGGGCTCTATCTTTCAGAGAAAATGGAAATAGTCTCAATTTGACCTGCTCGTTTGGCACATGGTTTATTTTAATGGTGTCCGCCAGTCTGCGAAACTTTATCAGTTGCATATTCGGGTCCTCTAAAGCACCTCCCCCATACTGGTTTTGCTGCACTATGTTGATTAGTGCAAACTTCAGCTCAAAACTGTTGGCATTGAGTGGTGGGGTTTGTACTCCACCAGCTTGCTGATTCATATTCGGTTTCAAGCAGTCACTTACAGGAGTGTCATCTTCATCTAATTCCCCAGGTTCCTCGTGAAACTGTTCTGGCTGTTGAGGTAACTGTGGCTGTTGTGGAGGCTACTACTGCTAAATGTTGGTTACTCTATCATCCAGGCGTGCTAAAGCTATCAATACTCTGTTTAAGGCTTTATCCTGGTTCACTGGCTGTGGCGGATTCTCCATCTCGAAAGCTGGGTTCTTTCTCGTTCGGTATCTACGGACTGTTTCTTCAATTTCAGGATCAATAGGAAGAAGATTTTCTTTCCCTTTCGATCTGGTTTGCATGCAGAGCCTGGAGACACCAAAAACAAGAAATACCGCGTAACAGAAAAATTTAAACAAAAAAAGAAATATTAAAACCGAAAATTAAATTAAAATTATGAAAAAATAAAATCTAGTCTAGTTTCCTCCTATTTTTTCAGATAAAAACTAAGCGCTAAATCCTAGTCCCCGACAACGGCGCCAAAAACTTGACACCTCGGTTTTCTAACCTAATGTACCGCAAGTGTACGGTTGTAGATGTAGTAGCGGCAGTCAAGGTCGATCCCACAAGGAATAGATTTTAGGTAGTTCGATACCTTAATACTCTAGGATTGTCCAAACTAGATACTAAGTTTCAAGGTTGTTTGTAACTAAATTAATGCACTTAAACCAATTAATTACTTAAAATATGACTTATCAAAGAAGAAGAAATTCCGATTAACAAGAATGCATCCTGAGGATTTAATTTCAGGACTTACTTCAATGATGAATATGTTAAACTTATAGACCTTTAAACCAGATTCTAGTGTTTATTAATCGGCGCTCCAATATCCTAACCTTTCTCTCGAAGCGACTAGATCGTAGATTAATTAAGATAATTACCCTCTCGAGTCAATTAATCCTAATAACTCCCAAAAGCTCACAAACCAATGCCTACACAGTCATAGACAACTGCGCTCTATGTCGTACATCTAATAACAATTCCCTCCTCTCGAAGCAGATTTGTTAAACGAGATAACTAAACCTAGGTGATCAAACTAAATTCATTAGGAAAAACAAACATAAAGATAAACACATAAAATGGAGTCTATAAATCAAAACATAATTCAAAACATTGTTGTAAAAATCCCTACTTTCTAAACCCTAGGACATGAATAGCTTAGCTACTTATGCCTAGCATAAATCTAATACAATATTTTATGCAAAACATCATAAAGAATAGAACTAGAAAGAAGTACTAAATCCGAAAGAATTGTCTTGTCAATCTTCGTCTTTCTTCGTCTGCCGAGTCTTCTTCTAAGTAGAATGATGATAAATCTGATTATATGAAGTGTCCCTTGAAAAACGAGCTTTACTTGTCTTTTATAAGCTTCGGAAAACTCCTGGGAAAACTAGGTTTCGAATCCTACTTGAAATAGTAAAATCTCAAAAATTGCCCTTTTGATGCGACCGCATAAAAAACTGACACTACCGCGTCAGTTAATTCTGGACTCCACTTGATCACAACTCGATGTGACCGAGTCCTAACTCAACGTGACCGAGTCATTTGAATCTGGACTCGCCTGTTTCAACTCGTTGATGCGACCGAGTCAGTCTTGGACGCGACCGCGTCATTCCATTCTGTCGTTGGGCCTTGTTTCATCCCATTTTTTGGTCCAATTCATCCTTTCTTCAACCCATCCTTCGTGTTTTCTCATAAACTCTTCATCTTGACCTGAAACACTATGAAAACACTACAAAACGAACCAATACACGTCAAATGGTCCAAATTACATAACTTCATACAATTCTTAACCACTATGCATGTAAATGCTATAAAATACTATCCTATTTCAACCTAAATACATGCATAATTAACGTGTATCAGGAACTTTGAGAGCTTGTTGCAGCCTTGTCAGTTGTGTCCTCCCTTATAGTAGATTAATCGGTACCTGCCTAGTTCTGCTGAACACAATAGATGATCTTCCTTAGAACTTCTTGCAACAGTTGGATATTTTGTTCTAGAATTGTCATCAGGTTGCTACGACGAGTTTCCTTGTACACTTACCACTGGAACCTCGTGTCTCCCAACAAGCCTTCTTCCGCTAAGCTCCGTAGCTTGACAGAGTTGCTTTTCTTCATTAGTTTCATCTTAACCGTTGGAGTCACTATCGTTAGTAGAGCACTTCAAGGTTTCCTTCTCCAGCAAGCAAGCCCTTCTAATGCTATAAAAGCGATCACCAAAGTCTCTAGGGGTAGTTCAACTATGTCTTCAAACAAAGCCTAGGTGGTGACCCACTTTTCTTCATCACCCCATTCAGGCCGATCTAGCATGGCAAGGTACAACCTTACCCTATTTGTACGCCATCTGTTGTACCTTTCCATCTCCTCCTCTAAGAGCTCCTCAATGAGTTGATCATCTGTTTGTTGGGAAGGGAGTGTTTTTGTTAACAAAATGTTGAAGTTCATCTCCTACTGCACATTGTTTATCCCTAATTCACGAGGTTCGATCTTTGATAGTCAAGCTTGCTGGGGGCTGTCTGATGGTGCCTCAGAGGGAATCAACGATAGTTGGGGCTATTTAAGGATTCTTCTGCTGCCTCTTCTTGGTGTGCTAAGGTAGCAGGGGGTGATTGCTCGCTCAGAGGCGGGATATAGAGGACAACAAAAGATTCAAGAGTTATGCACCCTTGATCTTACGTTATGTGTACCGACTCACGATCAGGTGAAGCAGATCGTGGTGATGAGTGTGCTATCTTAGGTTCATCAAAGAGTTTCATGACAGTGCTTTCCTTGAGATGGGCCTTAACTAGCCTCCTTCTCTTCTTCTGTAGAGGTTCCTTCTCAGCACTGCTCTTTTCCACTTCCTCTTCTTCTAAGGTCTTAGAAGTAATGATTGATTCCTTTACAGGTCTCAACCATTGAGATCTCTTATAGGAAGGTGCTTAAGAGAGATGGCCTTATTTTTCCTGATCACAACTACTACAAGAAAAGTCACTTTTAGTGAAAAAAAAAATAAAAAAATAATGGGAGTATGAAAAATCTCTAACTAATGGTCCTACATAATTAGCTTTTGTGAGAGTAAAATAATACTCTCACTAAAAATTTTATTAATTGCCACAAAATGCAAACTTTAAAGAATAAAATAAAAAAGTCGTCACTAATGATGGGTTAAAAAGAAGGGCGGTACTTTTCCCACCAGTGTTCCACCAAATTATAACACTTTCACTAAAAGAAAAATAATAGATATTAATACCAGAATCAAAATTGAAAAGAAAAAAAGAACATCATCTCTCTTTGGTCGCATCTATCTGGAGTTCGGAAACACTTCTCTCTCTGTCGTCTACAGGTCGGACGGTATCTCTCAGTCTCCGTAGGTTGAGCACCAGGTATGGAGATGTTTGATTTCGTCTCGCTCTCTCTCTTTCCTAAAACCTAGCTGTATTTATTTTCTCATTTTGTTTCTCTCGTTTTCTCTATGTATCGATCTACAATTGTCGTATTTGTTATCTCTTCGGAAAGTGCCCCTCCAGCGTCGGCTCTTTTAGTCTTGCCATTTAATTTCACTTTTCATCGATAAATTTGAGCTATTTGTAGCAATTAGGTATAGTAACTTGTAGATTGCAACCTGTTCCGGCAGGTCTACACATAGTTAATTTTATTCATATGTTAGAAATGCTGTTGAATTATGGCTATTTCAGTTTCTAAACATTCTAGGTTTTTTTTTTTTTTTTTTTTTTTTTTTTTTTTTTTGAGAGTAGAATGGGTGGTGATATACCAATACCAACGAAATTCTCCAGAATTGGTTCGCCACCCATTCCAACGGAATACCCCAAAATTGGCTTTACTAGGGCTGGAAAATGACTAGAGCAGTAGTCAAATCGGGAGTGTTGTCTGCTTCCCAAATCTAGACTGCACATCTTGGCTCTGCTCACCATACTACCTTCGAATCATTTTGTGTCAAAGTCCTCGATCGAAATAAAAAGGTGATCTAATACTCCAATTGTTTCATATTACTCATAAATTCAATTTTTGTTTCATTTTGAGGACGATAAAGTGAATGTTATATGCCTTTGAATTCTGAATTTGAAACAGAAATAGGGGGACATTTTGTTTGTTTCTTCTAAATTTTAACTTGTCATGATTGTAATTTTTTCGTTTTGTGTTGTATATGTGCATCGCAGGTAGTCCGAGATAGTGACATGGTTATAATTTATGTGAAACCTCAAGTTGGCAAGTTTGGTGCCCTATAGCTTGGTCGTACGTTTCTACATAACTCTATAAAAGCGAGCTGATTCAAACACATTTATTAATGTTAATTTAATAAAAATGTATTTAAATTGTTATATGATGTGCCTATTTAATGAGTTAAGCATAATAAGTTTTTCAACAAACGCACTTTTTTTCTCTTTAAAGTATTCTGAAACTATATGTTGGACAAGAAATCTAGCAAAATGTATTTTCATTCAGTTCCCTTTCACTCAATTTTTTGGCATAATATTCAAATATATAGAATGGGCACTACTGCTAAAGCTCGTACATTGGTTGTTGCCTTCAATATGTAGTGAAAGATGTGGTGCAGCAGTTAATGATGTTTCTTTCAGAGAAGAAACTTTTGGTGTCAGTTATTGCTGGAATAAAGCTTAAAGATCTTCAAGTTTGTTCAGTCGAACTCTCCATTTCTCTGTCTCTTTCTCAAAAAGGTCTGTCTTTCTTTACACACACAAACATACATTTATTGCTTTATTTATTTAGCTGAGTTAACCCATATCGTTGACTACATGGAATTGATTTATGCAGGAGTGTGCTGGTCACATGTGACAAGAAAAGTCACTTTTGATATAACCAGTCTTGTTCTCATGTTATCTTAACTTTCAAAGAATGATCAAACCACTATTTGTTTTCATGTGATTTAGGTGTCTTATTCAGTTGGCGCATCTTTTCTATCTGCCTTTGGTTATGAATAAAATTAGCTTATGTCCAAACTGATTGTGTATTATGAGCTTGATGGTAGCTGCTGATGCTTCTTCTTATTCGTCTGCATTTTTTGTTCTTATTTGAAGACTTTTACTGTCTCAATTTCACGAGTTGTGAGAAAAAAGTGTATCTTTGATCGAATACATCTTAGAGCATAACATTCTGCATCTTTTAGTATTATGATTTGATTTAAGAAATGGATGCTTAACATAGTGTTACAATAATTTCTAGCATAACAATCTTTTTCTGATAATTGAGAGGCATTTTTCCATAATTTACGCATAAACCTAATATTTGCTGAGTGATGTGTAGGTTGTTGATTTTATTAATGAGTTGAATATTGTAAGTTCAAGGATTTCGTAAATAAAAACATGGACATAACTAGATGATGCTACAGTTCAAATATTTACTATCTTGTAGTTTGACATCCTCATAGTACTGGCTCTAATTGTGTTTTTCTGGAATTATAAAGCAAAGCCTATCATAATTGATCCGAGTATATACTTGTCTAAATAATTTGATATTGCCTGGACTACTCAGCCCCGCTTTCTGCTAACGGCTTTCAAGTTGTTTACCTGTGAGTTTCAGCCCAGTTACAAAAGGTACTTTGTCCCGGCTGGTAAATATATATAATATTCATTATCTCACTATATTGTAGTCTTGTAGATTGTTCATTGAACTTTAATTATTATCTATTATGTTTTGCTAAATTAGTATGAGTATGTATGCTTAATTTGCACATTTACTTACCTTCATTGTTGGAAGGGTAGTAAAACTTAGCATTTAACAATTTTAAAGTGTGAATATATTTTAAGTCTTGTTGAAAATACCCCTGGACCCTTATGTCAAATGATGAAATGGGACTCTGAGATTAAATAAGATATGTGAATTGACATTATTGTAATATAATGTAAATATGAAGTTGATGGTTTGGTTCCATAAGTATTATTGTGCTAATTTGTGTTAGTGTCATCAATCTACCTATATAAAGGGAATAATTTTATTATTTATTTTTTATTAGCAAAAGGTATCAAGACTAAGAGTTATCTTTTTATTTGTCAAATTTTAGGTTGCTCTACAAGTGACACCACTTCTCACCTTACTTTATGATTTCTGGTTTTTTAACTCCTTAATAGAAGATTTGATCTATGTTGTGTGTGTATTTATATACACACACCAATACTTAATTGATGGATGCATGGAGTGAATGTCCATAAATATGCTACATGGGATGAATGTCAATAAACTTTATTCTAAGCAACTCCTTGCAGCTTTGTGAATTCTTAAGATTTACCCCTCATTAAAAATATAAAAACATATTTTCTCCACTGGATACTCGTGCAAAGTGCAAATACACATACTCTGTAATAGATCGGGCATATTGAGTTTTAAGATTCAAGCAATTTCTGTTAGGTAATTTCCTTTCAGTAACAATACATTGGAAATTTTGAATATCCAAATTTAGTTTGAAAACCAATCTAATTTTCGTGTAGATCATGAAGTGTGTCGGTGTTTGTTTGAAACTTTAAATAGGAAACATAACTGAATTGCAGTTAAAAATATTTATTGTACTTCTCAGGGTTGTCTATTTTTTGGGCAAATTATGTCTCGCTTTCTCTATTACTCGTACTTGAGATACATGGTTATGTATCTTACGTATGGTTTGTTACTTTGGATAGTGCTAACTCTTCGACTGTACTAGGTGTGAAAGTGTTATTCGACAAATTGGAGCTTCAAGATTATCTTGGTAGCTCCTCTTCACTATTCTTCCGTTATGTCCATGCTATTCCAAAAAAACCATCATCTATTTTAAACCATTTACCTTCCTCACATGCGGCTGAATCATAGAACACCAAGAATTCTTGTTATTTGCCCTTGTCGGTCTTGTCTACTAGGTAATGCTTATATTTTTGCTAGACTTAGATAGGCTAGCTTGGATTAAATCAACTTTAAGACGTTAATACAATTTCATGTTCTTGTTTTCTTAGTCGCTATTGGATATTTGATTTTCCCTTTGTTGTTGATATCCTCTTTCTCAACTCTCAAATTAAATATCTTCCTAGATTGTATGTATTAGATTGCGATGACTCGTTAGTTAACTAGTTAATATTTTTAAAGTTTAGGATTTGTTTATTGTTTTTCTGCATACAAGAACTTGGGCTGAAAGATTAACAATAATTAAATGGCATTTGTGTAGCTGTTGAGCCATTTTTTTAGCTACAAATTATGTATGCACATTGCAGGTATTGATTAATTTGCAATTTGTTTAGTTCTTTTCAAGAAAAAAAAAAAAAAGGCAAACCTGACAAGGAAAAAGATAGACCTAATACTAGTACCTAATGTAACTTCTTCCTTTTCTGGACCTAATTCACAGGTTTTAAGCTAGGACAAGAAACCTTTACTCTATAGATTTTTGGGGAAGGTATGGTGCCACATCTGTGATTCTCTTTGAGGCAATTCAAAAATAATTTTCTGCTTTTTTTATTTTTTCTTTGTTTGTTTCTTTATCTTGCAGGTTAATAAAGCTATTTAGAAATGCCATGCCTAAAGAAACACCCCAGTGAGCTTATTTGAAGTTCTAAAGTTTTTTAAAGAACTTGAAGACACCTTTTTTCTTTCTTGGTTGTATTTGATCAGACTCGAAATAGCCTTCTATATATACATTATGTTTCAAATAGGCATTTTGTGCTTTTGTCACACAATATATGCTCTCATTTTATTATTATTTTTCTTAATTATGCATACATTCATAATACTTCTAAATATTATAATATAGTAATATATAATGAAGTACTAGTAGCTATATTTAATACTGAATTAAAATTACAGGCAATATTACAAGGATGAAAAAAAAGTTAGTAAAATGTCAAGAAAGTGATCTTATCACAAAATTTTATTATTTGGTGAAATGAAGATTTAAATATAATGAGATAAAGTTGCTTATTAAGCCACCATTTAATAGGGGGAAAAAATGTATTAGTGAGAGTATATTTTGTCATTAAAAAGACTTTTAATGATAGGAAAATTACTCTTACTATATAGTTTTAATGACAAGACCCTATCTCGTCACTCTATACAATTATCTAAGGAAGAGATAGCCAGGGGTCGTCACAGGAGATTTACCGTCACTAAAAGTCTTTGGTGAAGGTGTTATGACTTTTGGCCACGGTTTTTCCCGCCACTATTAGCGGTTTTTCTCTTAGTGAATGATAGGCACATGGGTGATCCTTCTCTCTTCTTCTTCTTCTTCTTCTTCTTCTTCTTCTTCTTCTTCTTCTTCTTCTTCTTCTTCTTCTTCTACTTCTTTTTCTTCTTCTTCTTGATACCTTCCCTTGTACCACCAATCTACTTGCCCTTCCCAAGCTCTATGCCTCCAGTAATGTCGATACTGAGAATCCACAAAACGTAGTTGAGCTCAATTCCATAGCACTTGCGGTGCTTCATCTTAGTTACCTCATCCACTAGACGAGTAAAGAGAAACTGTGGCCAGTTTATTGGTTCCTCCTTCCACATAGCAATCATCACGCGAAATCGGGGAACGGTACAATTATCAGAATTCCCAGTCTTGCACTCTATGCTTCGGCTAAACATATCTTGGAGATACTCAAATTCGACAGAAAAGTGACCTTAGCAAAGTGACCTTAGCACAAGATTGATGCATATTCACTGCTTGCTGGTCACCTGTAAAAATCTTCCAGCATTCCAGCAGTGAAACCCCACCATAGATCTTCAGCTAAGGCGGAGTCAATCCTTACTTCATTTTAATTTGTGGCTAGGGTTCAATGGGTGTATTGGTCAAATACAACCGTCATAACTGCCTCTGCAAAAAGACAACTGATGCGGCGCAGTAAGTGATGTGGGCATTCTACGAGGGGAAAGAAAGATATGTTTTTCCGCTTTAAAAACTGAAAAAAAAAATTAGGTTCAGCACACCGAATGCTACGAGGAAATATTAATTTTGTAACAAGCATGCAGTAAGCTTTTAATGGTGTAGACATCAAATGCTCATAGTATTTATGTCATAGTCGGTTTACTGCAGTAAGCTTTAACCAATCACCGTATGTCAGCTTACTGTGTTTATCCTTACTGTGTTTCCTACTATAGGCATCTTTGGGAATCACCACGAGTTATCTACTGCCATCCTAGTTATAGAAATTCTTCCTTACAATATGCAACGAATCATCGTGCAATACTTACAGTATCCCCCTCACTCTAGTAGGGTACTATAACATTTCGATTGAATGTTTTGAAGTATGTTTTCAAGCATTCACCAACAACATACTTTCCTACAAGGGATCTCCTATAAAAGTAGGATTGTTAACTCTTTCTTAAGAATATTGAAAGGAGATTCATAGAGAGGTTTAGTGAATATATCAACTAATTGTTTGTCTATGGAAATCTTTTTAGGTTTGACATCCTTCTTCTCCATATGATTACGAATGAAGCGGTGTCTTACTTCTATATGCTTGGTCCGAGAATGAAGAACTATATTCTGTGTGATAGCAATCGCACTCGTGTTATCACACATTATAGAAGTTTCTCTTGCAAGTAACCCATAGTCTTTCAGTTGTTGTTCCATCCACGATATTTATGGACAACAACTTCCAGTAGCGATGTATTCTATCTCTGTCGTGGATGTTGCAATTGATTGATGCTTCTTGCTAAACCATGAAACTAGTCTAAACTTGTGCTTTTTCGATCAATCTTGCAACCAGTGACATCAAAATCTTAGTATCCTTTAGTTCGAATCCTCCATCTTTTGGGTACTACAACCCTACTCCAGTTGTACCCCTTAAATTCTTTAAATTCTCTTAGTTACTAGGAGGTGTGGCTCCTTAGGTGCTGATTAGTATTATGCACTAACTCCTACATCAGATAAGATGTTAGGCCTGCTTGTTGTAAGATACAGAAGTGAGCCAATTAGTCTTCTGTATTGTGAGAGATCAACATCATTTCCATGTTCATGCTTGTCAAGAATGATTTCTAACTCATAGGAGCGCTTACTGAGGTTGAGTTGTCCTTGCCAATTCTTAAGCCGCTCCTTTGTGTAATTGACTTGATTGATGAAGATGCCATCATCCAACTATCTTACTTGGAGTCCAAGAAAGCATAACTCTCCCATCATGCTCATCTAGAACTTGCTTTGTATCAGCTGGGAGAATTCTTGCACAGTTCTTTGTCAGTTAACCTAAAGATAATGTCATCAACATAAATTTGGACTAATAATGTACAATTACCATCTTGGATTCTAAATAAGATTTTGTCTACAACACGTCTGGAATCCGCTTCGGGCTAAATACTGAGTGAGTATCATTCTAAACTTGAGGTGCTTGCTTCAGGCCATACAATTCCTTCTTTAGCTTGTAGACTCTATCACTAGTTTAATCATCGAACCCTGGTGGTTGGTCAACATACACTTCTTCGGGTAGAAGTCGATTCAGGAATACAATCTTCACGTCCATCTGGTATACAGTGAAGTTACTTTTTGTAGCAAAGGCCATGAATATTCTAATTGCTTCAAGTCTTTCTACAGGCGCAAAGGTTTCATCAAATCAATGCCTTCCTCCTAATAATATCCTATAGAAATTAATCGTGTTTTGTTCCTGGTAACAAGCCTTCACTCATCTAGCTTGTTTGTAATACCCATTTGGTCCCAATTACACCTTAATGAGTAGGTTTCAAAACTAAATTCCAAACTTCATTTCTCTCAAACCCATTGAGTTTTTCCTGCATGTCTTGTACCCAATTAAGATCACTTGAGGCCTCCTCAGTGGTACCAGATTCTTTTTGAGATATGAAGCAGGAGAACATGACTTTGTAAGGTGCATATTTTCTTGGTGGATGATCTCTGAGTCATCTCCTATCTGGTTCTAATCCTTAATTCATTGCAGCTTGCTAGTTCCATCTCTTATCTTGTAGGCTCTGGTCCTGTAACCTTTGTTGTAGGATTTGCCGGTCCTTCTACTACTATAGTATCCTCTACAGTAGGCTCTTCTTCAGCTAGAGCTAGTTGCTAGATCTCCACATAAGAAACTTGTTCCTTATTCTTTTCCAACCTGATTTCTTATACCCCTGTTGTAATCTCTTTAATTTATTCTAGGTTGTAGTAGGGTCTATCAAAGTCCACGTGCACCAAAAGTGTTCTCTTATTAAACACTCTAAATGATTTTCTTACAGAGGAGTATCCAAAAAATGCTCCTTCATCTAATTTAGAATAAAAAAGATTTAGATGTTTATTTCCGTTGTTCAGCATAAAACATCTACCACCAAAGATATGGAAGTATAATATGTTAGGGTTCTTCCAGTCCATGGCTCGTAGGGTGTCTTATCCATATCCTTGATGATCAAACACTTGTTCTGCGTATAATTTGTTGTGTTTGTTGCCTCTGCCCAGAATTTCTTAGTAATTGTGCTTCAGCAATCGTGGTCCCATCAGCTTCTTTCAGTGTTGTGTTTCTTCTTTCTGCTACACCTTTTTGCTGAGGAATTCTTGCAGTTAAATACTCATGATGAATTTATTATTGCTGCAGATGAACTTGTTAGTGAATTCAGTACCTCGATCTGATCTGATGTTGATAATATTGGGGTTTTTCTCATTCTAAATTCTCTTCATTAGGTTAGGGAGCTTCTTCTGAGTGTCAGATTTATTGGCAAAAAATATAGTTGATGTGTAACTGTAGAGGTCATAAATTACTACTAGGGAGTACTTCATCCCACTAAGACTTACTTGTTCAATGGGTCCATAAAGATCCGTGTGTAGTAGGTCTAGGAGCTTGTGTGATGATCGTACAGTTTGGAGTACTTCCTAATTTGGTTGCCTTTCAGACATGCATCATACACACTCTCCTTTTTATATGCTACATCTGGTAAACCTCTTACTAACCCTTTGCGTACTAGCTTGTTGATAGTCTTGAAATTTTAAAGACTCATCGTCATAGCCAGCTGAGTTTTAGAGTGCTTTTAGCTAAGAAGCATGGGAGTTGTCTCCAGTAGATTCCCAATTAGCTAGATAAATGTTACCAATTCTAGTACCTATGAGCTTTATTTGGTTGAACTTTGCATCTCTTATCAAGCATTTCCCTGATGTGAACTCCACAGAATGTCCCTTGCCAAAGAACTGACTTATGCTTAGTAGATTATATTGTAAGCCTTCGACGAAGTAGACATCTACAATGCTGACTTTGCCTTTACAGAAAGTCACAATACTTTTGGCGATTCCCCTGGCGTTGTCTCCAAACACCACCTTGGGTCATTTTCTGTCTTTGAAATCCTTTAGGGACCTTTTGTTATCTGTCATATATCTATCACACCCACTGTCGATGTACAAGACATCACTATGTCCAGTAGGCAACTTGACCTGCAAAGTAATCAAGTAGACTTAGGTACCCATTGCTGAATAGGTCCGCGGGAATTAGTGTTTCTTGAAACCCATTCCTTATTGAAACACTGAGTAGAAAGCTAGTATTCTAGGCCAGCATGCTTAATGTACACTTTAGAAGGCTTCCCTTTTCTGGTGTACAAAGAGTAAGTTGCTTCCTTGTTTGGAGTGACCTTAGGTAGTTCCTCCTTGCCTTGTGTGGAAGTATCCAAGTATTGCGCTTAGTGTTCTGCTAGTTACTTTTAGGATGTTGTAGAAAGTTATTGCATCTAGTAGCCAAGTCTTGTTGCATGCTATTTTTTCCTAATGCACATGTGCCTAGTGTGATTTCAGCAATTGACTTCCTCATGTCCCCAAGAACTTCGCGAACTACTCATCGATCTTCTTCTTCCTTAAGGCTTGTGAGAATGGGACAGCAGGGACATAAGGTGGGATGTCTGCTTTGATTTCCTGTCCTTCGCTTTGCTTTACTGCTTTCTTCTTGCCCGATTGCTCGTGCTTCTCTTCCATTTGCTCTTTCTCCACCACTTTATCTTCATCAACCGGAAGCTGGGGTCCCTTGTACTCAGTACCACTCCTCAATTGAATGGCTTGACATTGCTCTCTTGGGTTCACCACCGTATCACTCGGAAATTGGCCCTGCTTGTGTTGGGCCCCGACAATCTTGATCAACTGGCTCATATTGGAAGACAACTCCCCAATACTTACCTAAGTCTGCACCATCGTATTCTCTAGCCTCTTGATGTCTACCCCTTGCCCAGTTATATGCTTGTTTAGCTCAATAAATTTTCCTTCTACTTTCTTCTCCAATTGAGCTAACTCCTCATCATACTTTTCAAACTGTGATTGGGCAATCTCTTCTTGTGATGGCTTCTTACCGTCATGTATCATACCGTTTGTAACAGCAAACCCAGGTGGTGGATTGAGTGTGTTCTTGGAATTCCCATATGAGAAGTTTTGTTGATTCCGATTTTGTGGGTACTGATTGTACCTAGGCTGGTTGTTTTGGAAGTTGTTGAAGTTCCTTTGGTTTAGAAAATTAACTTCTTCGGCTTCTTCTTGACCCCCTGTCTGTTGTGCCAACGTCAGACTAGTTAGCATATTGACTTGACTCGTCAGGGCTGTCAGCTGTGATGTGAGTTTGTCCAGCGACTCATTGCTGACCGTCTCCACTTCCATAACATTCACCACCCTCCGTGGCTGGTTTCTCTCGTTTGGCCATTGATAACTTGTTCTAGCCATAGCATCCAAAATCGAGAATGCTGTCTTTACTGATGTCTCCATCAAGCTACCACTTGCAGCTGCGTCCACTTGGTTTCTGGTCGGAGCGAGTAAGCCATTATAAAACTTACATATCTGCTGCTTTTTCGTAAACCCATGTTGAGGGCAACTCCGGATAAGATCCCGGAATCGCTCCCAAGCTTCTCCAAATGGTTCTTGATCCAGCTGTTTGAATTGATTAATTTGATTCTGCAAGTCGAGCATCTTGCTCGGTGGAAAGTACTTCAATAGGAACGAAGTGCTCAACTCTTCCCAGCTGGTGATATCTTCCAAGGAATTGAACCATTGGAGGGCTCTATCCTTCAACAAAAAAGGAAACAATCTCAGCTTAACCTGCTCGTGTGGCACATGGTTTATTTTGATTGTGTCCGCCAGTCTTCGGAACTTTATCAGGTGAGCGTTCGGATCCTCCAATGCACTTCTTCCATACTGGTTCTGCTGCACTATGTTGATCAGTGCAGGCTTCAGCTCGAAACTATTGGCATTCAGAGGTGGGAGTCGTACTCCTCCTAACTGTTGATTAGGATTTGGCCTTAAACAGTCACTAATGGGTGTATTGTCTTCTTCTCCCGCATCTGGCTCTATTGGAATCTGTCCGTGCTGTTGTGGCAACTGTTGCTACTGTACAGGTATCTGCTGCTGTATGTTAGTGACGCGATCGTCCAATCGTGCTAAGGCTGTTAGCACTCTATTTAATGCTTCATCATTCGGTTGCTGCGGTGGGTTCTCCATCTCAGACCTTCTAGTGCGGTGTCTACGAGCTGTCGCTTCAATCTCTGGATCGAAAGGAAGAAGAGTCTCTTTTCCTTTTGATCTGGTGTGCATGCGATGCCTGATAACACCAAAAACAGCAAATACCGTGTAACACAAAAATTAACAAAAAAATAAAAAACAAAAATTAAATTAAAATTACGAAAAATAAATAAAATCTAGTCTAGTTTCCTCCTATTTTTCAAGGTAAAAACTAAGCGCTAAATTCTATTCCCCGGCAACGGCGCCAAAAACTTGATACGTCGGTTTCTAACCTAGTGTTCCGCAAGTGTACGGATGCAGGTGTAGTACTATTGTCAAGGTCGATCCCACAAGGAATAGGGTCTTTAGGTAGTTTGATACCTCAATATTCTAGGAATATCCTAACTAGACACTAATTCAGGAAAGATTGATTTTACTAACTAAAATACTTAATTAACTCCAAATTCAAACTTGAAAACCACGAATAATTAACAATCAAGGGAAAACAGCATCCTAGGGTATCGATTTCAGAATATTTATCCCAATGATAATTAAAATTAACTTATTGATTTTAACCGATCTAATGTTTATTAAGCGGCAAAATATTAACCTAACCCTCCTTCGAAGTAATTAGATCGTTGATTAACTAAGACAATTACCCTCTCGAGTCAATTAATCCTAGCAACTGCAAACAGTTCATAAACCTATGCCTACACAGTCATAGACAACTGCGCTCTATATCGTACGTCTAATAACAAACCCCTTCTCTCGAAGCGGATTTGTTAAACGAAATTACTAAACCTAGATGGCCAGTCCAAATTTAGTTGTTAAAACGGATATAAAGATAAACATATCAAAGAACGGAATTCAATAAGTTAAAACATAAATCAAAACATTGTTATAAATAATTCCTACTTTCTAACCCTAGGACACGAATAGCTTAGCTACTCATACCTAGACTCAATTCGATACAATATTTAAGACAAAACATTCTAAAGAATTAAACTAGGAAAATTGCTAAACCCGAGTATCTCGTCCCGCTGATCGAATCTTCGTCGTCGTCCAAGTCGTCTCGTGCCTCCAACTCGAATAATATGTGTGTTGTTCTTTTTAAGGAGCACTTGAATCCTTTTTATAGAGTTAGATAATCCCCATTGAATTAGGAAATCAAATCCTCAATTAAAACAGAATTTTAACAACCGGCGAGCCTTTTGACACGGCCGTGTTGCTTAAATGACACGGCCGTGTCGCTTTGACAAATTCCCATTTCCAGCAATAATTTGACACGGCCACGTTGCTTTGTGACACGGCTGTGTTCTATTCCAGAACTGTGAGGTGATGTTCAATTTCATCAAGTGAGCCTATACTTTGTAATATGGTGTGTTGGGAATATGGAACCGGAGTTAGGGAGTGGAGAACCGGCGGTTTAAACCGGGTTTTATCATCAAGAAGACAGACTGGTCATGAGCAAACCGGGTTCGAGTTAGGTAGTGTAACTGTCATTTGTGACGAAGCAGTTTCAGATTGTGACGACTCGAAACCGTCACATTTGTCCTGTAGCTAAACGAACACAGCGTGAACTTCTTGCAGTTATAACTATCCAGTTGCATTCGAGCTTCAAGCCATATATCATTGTAAAGCTCTCATCGAAGAGAAGATAACCACGTAGTATTATTCCCTTGTACTTTAGATTACAGAGAGTATTTAGAGATAGAGTGTGCGTGCCCTAATTTGCATCCAGTATTGGGCATTTCATTTCTTGAGCTATTTCTCTGTAATTGATTGAAGTTCTTAGTGGATTGAGGTGTGCCTTGCCTCCGTGGATGTAGTTCATGTTGAACGAACCACGTTAAAACTGCGTTTTGATTCATTTCTGATTCCTGTTCTGCGTAAGCTCAATTCGGCCACAACTCTGGCCGAACAGAGAGAGTTTCTTCATACATTTTCAAAGTTCTTTGGTGTTGTGTGTTCTTGAGTTGTTTTTCACTAACAAGTGGCGCCGTCTGTGGGAACCAACTCTCACAGCTTGAAGAAGGGAAGGAATGGCTAGTATGAAGATGGACTTTGAGAAGTTTACAGGGAGAAATGACTTCACACTATGGAAGATCAAGATGAATGCAGTTTTGGTTCACAATGGCCTTGATCTTGCTTTGATACCTCTTGATTCTTGGGAAGCCAGTGAGAAACCCAAGTTTGTATCCGTGGATAAGAAAGCCCTCAGTCTTATCTTTCTGAGTTTGGGTGATAAACCTCTAAGAGAGGTCTCAAGATGCAAGAGTTCCTTAGAAGCATGGAAGAGGTTGGAAGATTTGTATCAATCTAAGTCAGTTTCCAACAAGCTGTTCTTAAAGCAGAAGATGTTGGCCTTCAAGATCACTGAAGATAAGGTAATTTCTGATCAACTTGATGAGTTTATTAAGATGGTTGAGGAATTGGAAGACCTGGATGTGAAAGTGGAGGAGGATGATAAAGCATTGATGGTGTTAAACATTCTTCCAAAATCCATGGAAAGTTTTAAGGATGCCTTGATGTATGGGAGAGATGAGCAGCTATCTTATGATGGGATAGTGAAGGCTCTGAGGTCTAAATGCTTCCAGACTCAAGATGATTAGGGCATGGTGCAATCTGGAGAAGGTTTGAATGTTAAATTCAAGAAACCTGGGCAAGGGAAGAAGGGACAGAATTCTAAGGACTTCAAAGCAGGAGATTCTAATCCAAAGAAGGGAAGTGGATGGGTTGAGAAGAGGAAATTCTTCAAGTGCAAGCAGCCTGGTCACTTGAAGAAGGATTGTCCTAAAAGGAACAAGAAAGGTGGAAACCAAGGGGCAGAAGCTGCTGCCATTGACCTTCAAGAAGATCCTCCAGAGGTATTGAATGTTACTGAATCAAGAATGGTGAAAGAATGGGTCTTGGACACAGGCTGCTCCTTTCATATGTGTCCACACCAGTCATGGTTTGATGAACTGAAGAGAGAAGATGGTGGAAATGTTCTCCTGGGCAATGACCAATCATGCAAGGTCAAAGGAATTGGATCAGTGAGCATAAGAATGTTTGATGGTGTGGTCAGAATCATCTCTAATGTAAGATGTGTTCCTGGCCTTAAAAGAAATCTTCTATCTCTTGGTTCTTTGGTAACTAGTGGTTGTTAGTTTAGCTCAGTGGATGGCTTCTTGCATATCACTAAACATGGTAAAGTGGTGATTAAAGGTAGACAGCATAATGGGTTGTTTATCTTGATTGGTTCACCTGTTGTTGGGAGTGTTGATATGGTCTTGAGCAGTTCTGAGCTTGTTAAATGGCACAAGAGGCTTGGACACATAGGAGAGAAAGGGTTGAAGGAATTGTCAAGAACTGGTGTAATTGGAAACATGAGAAATCAAAACCTGGAGTTTTGTGATCAGTGTGCTTTGGGCAAGTCCAAGAAGCAGCCCTATGGAAAGGGTGTTCACACAACTCAAGAGCCATTAGATTATGTCCACTCTGACATATGGGGTCCTGCAAGGACAGAGACTCATGGTGGAGCAAGGTATTTCATGTCTTTGATTGATGATTACAGTAGAAAGGTGTGGATCATGTTGATGAAGAATAAGAGTGATGCTTTTCATAAGTTTAAAACATGGTTGATTCAACTGGAAAATGTCAAAGGGAAGAAGCTGAAGCACCTTAGGACTGATAATGGATTGGAATACCTCTCCACTGAGTTCACAAACTTTTGCGAAGAAAGAGGAATCAAGAGACATAGGACTGTCCTAATGAATCCTCAACAGAATGGGGTTGCTGAGAGGTTTAATAGGACTCTCCTTGAAAGAGTAAGGTGTATGCTGTTGGATGCTGGGTTGCCAAAGGTATTTTGGGGTGAAACCATTGCTACAGCATGTTATCTCATTAACAGGTCACCCTCATCAGTGATTGGGTTCAAAACACCTGAAGAGGTGTGGAGTGGACAGAAACCAAGTTATGAAGGTTTAAGAATGTTTGGTTGTCTTGCTTTTGTCCATGTCAAGCAAGACAAGTTAGATGCTAGAGCTCTAAGATGTGTATTTCTTGGATATCCAGATGGAATAAAGGGCTACAGATTGTGGTGTCTAGAGAAGGGAAATCAGAAGATAATCACAAGTAGAGATGTAAAGTTTAATGAGAATGTGATGTCTTATACTTCAACAGGCTCTAAGGAAGAACTTGATGGTGCTAAAGAGACTGAAGAGATATCAATTCAGGTGGAGCATCCTGCTGAAGATGATCACATATCTCAACAACAAGAGAATCTACAAGATAGTGATTCATCATCTGAAGAAGAAGAACAAGCTGGACCTTCACAAAATGTGAGAGAATATAGCATTGGAAGGGACAGACCTAGAAGAACAATCAATAGACCTGACTTCTATGGTCAAGCAGGGAGTGTTTACTATGCCTTGAGTGTTGCTGAAGACCTGGAATCACAAGAGCCTAGTAGTTTTAAAGAAGCACTAGATTGTGAAGAAGGAGAACACTGGATTCAGGCAATGATTGAAGAGATGGAATCCCTGGAAAAGAATGAGACCTGGACATTGGTGGACAAACCAAAAGGTCAGAAACTTGTGAGTTCTAAATGGATATACAAAAAGAAGTTAGAGACTGCAGGATCCAACCAAGTGAGGTTTAAAGCAAGATTGGTGGCTAGGGGCTTTAAACAAAGGGAAGGGATTGATTTTAATGAAGTTTTCTCTCCAGTAGTAAAGTACTGCTCAATCAGGTTGCTTTTATCAAAGGTTACTCAAGAGGACATGGAACTACAACAACTAGATGTAAAAACAGCATTCTTACATGGAGAACTCATTGAGAAAATATATATGAAACAGCCAGAAGGTTTTGTCGTTCCTAAACAAGAAGACAAAGTTTGTTTGCTGAAGAAGTCACTGTATGGACTCAAACAAAGTCCAAGACAGTGGAATAAGAGGTTCAATGACTTCATGATCAGTGTTGGCTTTGTAAGAAGTCTTTATGATAGTTGTGTTTACTTCAACAAGTGTTCAAAGCAAGATAAAGTCTTCCTTCTTTTGTATGTGGATGATATGCTGATTGCCAGCAAGAACAAGAAGAGTGTACAATGGTTGAAGGACAGACTTAACACTGAATTTGACATGAAAGATCTTGGAGATGCCAAGAAGATCTTGGGCATGGACATTCTGAGGAAAAGAGAAGCTGGAGTTCTTTGGTTATCTCAAAGGCAATATCTACAGAAGGTTTTGGAGAGGTTCCACATGCATGAATCCAAATCTCTCTCCACTCCAGTTAATCTACAGAAGAAACTCACCAAAGAACAATGCCCAAAGACTGAAGAGGAGGTCATACATATGAGCAATATTCCTTATGCTAGTGGAGTGGGTAGTCTCATGTATGGGATGATTTGTAGTAGGCCTGACTTGGCCTATGCTGTTTCTTTAGTGAGCAGGTTCATGTCAAACCCAGGTGTTGAACATTGGGAAGCTTTGAAGCATGTGATGAGGTATTTGAAGGGTTCAGTGAACTTGTCACTGAAGTTTGAGAAGAAAGTGAATGGAAGCACTGTTGCATTGGAGGGGTTTGCTGATTCTGATTTTGCAGCAAACATAGACACTAGGAAATCTATTTCTGGATTTGTGTTCACCTTATTTGGAACAGCCATCAGCTGGAGAAGTGTACAACAATTAGTTGTAGCACTTTCAACCACAGAAGCAGAATATATCTCTCTCACTGAAGCCATCAAAGAAGCAATCTGGCTTAAAGGAATTTTGAGAGACTTGGACATCAAGCAAAAGTGTGTGGTGATTTACTGTGATAACCAAAGTGCTCTACACCTTGTGAAACACCAAGCATTTCATGAAAGGTCAAAGCACATTGATGTTAGGTTGCATTTTGCTAGGGATATTATTGATTCTGGTTCTGTGGAAGTGAAGAAGGTACACACATTGCATAACCCTGCAGATTTTCTTACTAAGGGTGTACCTGGGAACAAAGTGGAGCACTGCTCGAGCCTGCTGCAGCTTGAGCAATGTCATGAAGAGCACTGACAGACAAAGGCAGTGGTGAGGCAGTAAGAGGCACACATGATTCATTGAGGTGGAGATTTGTGAGGTGATGTTCAATTTCATCAAGTGAGCCTATACTTTGTAATATGGTGTGTTGGGAATATGGAACCGGAGTTAGGGAGTGGAGAACCGGGTTTTATCATCAAGAAGACAGACTGGTCATGAGCAAACCGGGTTCGAGTTAGGTAGTGTAACTGTCATTTGTGACGAAGCAGTTTCAGTTTGTGACGACTCGAAACCGTCACATTTGTCCTGTAGCTAAACGAACACAGCGTGAACTTCTTGCAGTTATAACTTCTTATCCAGTTGCATTCGAGCTTCAAGCCATATATCATTGTAAAGCTCTCATTGAAGAGAAGATAACCACGTAGCATTATTCCCTTGTACTTTAGATTACAGAGAGTATTTAGAGATAGAGTGTGCGTGCCCTAATTTGCATCCAGAATTGGGCATTTCATTTCTTGAGTTAATTATGGATTGAGGTGTGCCTTGCCTCCGTGGATGTAGTTCATGTTGAACGAACCACGTTAAAACTGCGTTTTGATTCATTTCTGATTCCTGTTCTGCGTAAGCTCAATTCGGCCACAACTCTGGCCGAACAGAGAGAGTTTCTTCATACGTTTTCAAAGTTCTTTGGTGTTGTGTGTTCTTGAGTTGTTTTTCACTAACAAGAACCAATTCGCACGTTGCAGACCACTTTTGACACGGCCGTGTTGCTTTGTGACGCGGCCGTGTCGGTTCTTGCCCCGTTTTGCTCCTGGACCGGTTCAGGCCGGTTTAGACCGGTTTGGACCGATTCTTGGATGATTCGGACCGGTTTGGACCGGTTCTTGGACGGTTTGGGTCGGTTCTCACTGATTTTCACTACTTTGGGCCGATTTTTACTCCGTTTCAACTTGTTTTCTTGTCCGGTAGTCGTAAATCACAACTTTTTAGCCTGAAAATGCTCAAAATACCTTAAAACAAGTCAAGTACGTCAATTGGTCACTTATATCATATATCATACAATTTCCAACCATTTATGCACATAATTCCTATCAAATAGTACCATACATCGACCTAATTACATGCATAATCAACGTGCATCAAACTACCGTGCATAACCCACCAATCAGCTGTCAAATTATCAGTCAATGTCAATGAATTGGATGGTTGTAATTTGATCTAAGTTCTACCAAATTAATATCCAATTAAAAATCTACTTACATGCCGGCATTGTATTTCTGGCAGCTACGGCAGTTCGGTCACCAAATGATTTTCTAGCATCACGAAAACAGATGAGCTGCGCAAGTCCAAATAAGAATAATTAGGGACACTATATTTATTTTAAATGAAAGGAGGTACTAGCAATTTTCAAATGTGGTAAGATAACCTCATTCCCAAAATCTGCCACACCGGGAGATTTGGGGTTTAGCTTATTGAAAACTTGAAGTACTGCCTGTATAATTCCTGCATCTTCACCTACTCCGGGCTAATACTGGGATCTCGGGTTAAGGTAGTACGCTATGGAAATTATGCAATATTGTTAAGAAACGTAAATCATTTTCGCATAATCAAGGTTATAGCAGCAAAATAAAAGCATTTTTTACCTGTTGCATGTAGTGGATGTGATAGTGTACGATCCCACCTGGACTCAATTATTCTTGTCACCCACTCCGAGGCTCTAAGTGACTGGACCTTATCTTTCATAACCTGAATCAAGTCATACAAGATCGATATAGTTGGAACCACCTCTGTGTCAACCGCTCGGAGCACCTGATATATTGGCTCAAAAATAGCAACTGCGTGTTGCACTCCGTCCCAAAATGAGTGGTCAAGCACGTTACTTTCCACTTCTTTGCCAACCCTCGTTCGACCCATTCTATTGGCGGCCCAATCATCACTAGTAAAGATCTGTTTCAGCGGGGATTTTTTCTTGTACAAGTTGTCCAAGGTGATGTAGTTAGTTGCAAAACGTGTGCTCCAGGTCTAACAATATCTCCCTGGCAGACCTCTCGCATCCTCGAAAGTAACCAACCACGATTAAAGATGAAGTTGGTTATTTGTCTCGCCGCTACAATTACTGCTTTGCTGATATCCCTACTGCTGATCTCTTCGAAAATGAGGTTAATACAATGAGCAGCACACGGGGTCCAGTATAAGTTGTACCGTCTTGTAGCTTTCTACCAGCTTTCACATAAGCTGATCCGTTATCGGTTACAATTTGAACAACCCTGTCCTTTCCTACCTCACGCACATCTCTGAGCAAGTTGTAAATGTATTCATGATCCTTTATCCTGTTCGATGCATCAACAGATTTCAGAAATGCAGTTGTTCACTTACAATATACCATAAATTAATTATGCACATCTTCGTCGGCATGGTCCATCCATCAACCATAATTGTGCACCCATACATCTCCCACTTTTTCTTTTGTCCTCTGACGTATTCCTGCATTTCTTCATACTCCGCGTCTAGATATTTGTGCTTTATCTCAAATGGAGTAGGTGTGGCGACGCTCGGTCCTACTTCTTGGGCACATGCTATCATATTCTTGAAGGGATGAGATGAAGCTTTATTCGGAGGTAAATTGTAATAAATGAAAAATCTGCTCACCATCTTGCCAAACTTTTCCTTAAAGTTGGCACCAGAAAACATACTCTTTATCCTCTTTTGTCGTGTGTTGGCTGATTTATACAGAGAAGGTGCAGGACAGGGCTCAAAGTTGGTCGATCGACCACTCTGGGACCGACGAAATTGGGAAGATTGTGGTCCCTTTCGCCTACTGGGACTCCCTCATCTACTACTACCAAGTTACCGGGTCTGGTCTCTTTGCCACTCACTTACCCTCGATGCTCTAATGGCAGCCCGGTAGTTACTTCGTTCATATGGATTAATGTCCAGCGTACACACGATGTAATCATCTTCGTCTTCATCATCTTCGTCTTCGTCTTCGTCTTCGTCTTCGTATCCCTGTGACAAGCTCTGCCGTAATTATGCTCTTATGTCAGTTATTCTTTCGGCTTTCTTCCCTTTAGCCACATTTTTGGCATTAATTAGGCTACGATCTCTTTCTTCATAACCGGGGAAACTTTCCTACAAGGGGCAACATTTTTTTCTGGGTCCGTACCACTCAAATGATATTTGAACCTAGTTATACCTTCGGAATTTTGGACTCCACAAAAGTTACAAATGGTAGCAGTTTTATTACCTGGAACAACACTAGCATACTTCCATGCGTAATCAAGTCTTGAAGACCTCCGATCACCAGTGTCGCTGCCGCTCGCCAATCCTATTCACACACATGTTCAAGTAAGCCACACATTATTAAAATCTCAGGTTAGTACAAATTCTGTTTACATAAATGGAAGATAATTCATTCTCCAATTTGAAACCTCAAAATGAAGATAATTCATTTCAACTATTTTGAAACCTTAATTTCTTAGTTAAACATTAACTAATAATAATAATAATAACAATAATAATCTTACTATATAATAAAAGGGAACCCTCTATAAGAGGAAACCAATGCATTTTCCCGTCCAATTTACTTGCTAAAATAGGTAGTTTCAAGCAAAAAAATTAGTTCCACATTTATATTTTTTTATTGACAATTATATATATATATATATATATATATATATATATATTATAGGAAACAACCTATCATTGATTTATTACATATGTAAAAACTATTTTCCAAAAATAAAACAAAAATAATGCGCCGTTATGTATTTTCTTATGTATAATATCAAATCAATTCTTTTCTACTTGAATTTGACACCTACATCGCATATTTTAAAATAAGTTACATAAAATTACAATTATTTTTTTTAATTATTTAAGTTAGATTTGTATACATAGTATGAGTGATTTATCTTAATTGTGTTTGAGCCGCCGATAAAATATAATTATACAAAATTATTTAATTTTTATTAATATTTATTACATATATTTTGAAAACAAAAAAAATCAATTTAATTTATTTTTAAAATATTAATTTTATACAATAAAAAATTTATAAATTTATTTTTATTATAATACTTTAGATATTAAAAGTCAACTATTTTTCAGTTCCCAAAATTGGAGATAATATATTTTTTATGAAGAATAAAATAACTAAAAACTAATATGTGAGGGATGAAAAATTAAATTTAGAGGTTAATTTCGTCTTTCTTTATAGCTCTGTCTCTTCGAATTTTTTGGAAAGTATATTCTTAAAAATTCTAATGCACAAATAATTTTGTTATTGTTAATTGGTTTTTACTTACAATATATACAACTCAATCATTCATTCTCAATATTTATTATAATACTCATATTGAATATTTTCATATAAAAATTAAATCTAAAGTGAGTTACGGTTTGTTAGTTTGTTATTGAGCTTAAAATAGAATAGTTATTGTGGATTGAATTATTTATATTAAATTTGAGTAGTAAATAAATAAGTTGTATTTTTTTTTCTCTAATGAAACAAATATATTTCAAATCGTGCATCGCACGATAGGAAAATTCTAGTAATAACAACAACAACAACAACAACAACAACAACAACAACAACAACAACAACAACAACAATAATAATAATAATAATAATAATAATAATAATAATGTTTTTACTTGTTGTAATTAATTGAAATTATAATCTAGATTTAGGTTTAATCCTTATGTTATACGGTTCAATTTAGGGGATGGGGGATTTTTACACATTCTTTAAAAGTTGGAGGTCTATAATTTAATTTTTATGTACTAGGATCTAATTTTTTAGAGGACAAGAGACATAAAAAAACTGAAAAAGATGATCAGAAATATTTATTCGTGGTCCAAGTAGCAGAATTATTTCATCGTATTTGTACTATTAAAAGCCCTCTTACAATATATCATAAGTGTGTGTGTGTGAGCGCATATATTCATGTGTATATAATTATAATGTTTATCTGACATTATTTTCATCGTTATAGTTAAGCATGCTAAACAAATACATCTTTACCGTTATCTACAAAAATGTAATACTACATTTCATCTCTTAACAACGAGTTAATATAACTTTAACAAAATCATAATTTGTAGCTCATTGTTTTAATCTAAAAAATATTATTATTCTTTGATGTAATTTACTTTAATGAACTTTTATATTTACATGTCGGTGTTACCATAAATTATTAAATTGATCCGGCTATAAACGTTCATCACTTTATGATGTTTTGTTGTTGTTTTTCCAATTGCTTATAAAACTATTAAACATAACTTAGATATTTAGTACAAGTATAGATATACTTAAATCGATTTTATGGTTATGAAGTATATTTGTCTAAGAACTTTATCAGTGTTGCTCCCATACTCACTGTCAATATCTATATATATATTTTGACGAACAACTATTAGTTTACTAGGACTTTAGGGATTAATATATCTATTTTTTTGGCATGTTTCTAACACTTAAGCATTATTCAGTTTACACTAACACAAAGACGTTCGAGATGAATTAAATGGGAATTTATCCATGTGAATACCGCTACAAAAATATTCTCAATTCGCATTTTCATTCAAAGTCTATCAACATGTAATACACGAGTATTATACTAGCAGTAGCTTCAAAAATTGTATCATATCAAGTCTGAATCTTCTAAATAAAAGAATTAAAAATCTAGACGGAAATCAATTAAATTTACCATTGTACTTCGCCGCTTCGGAACTGGTTAGGCACTTTTTATTGGACGGAAAAATTGTTACTGCTCCTGTTTGTAGCTCGATTTCTCTACTTCCTGATAATTGCTTAAATTTTCTGCTGAACTCAACTACTTGAACATTTATGTTCTACAAATTAATGGAACTCTTCCTACATTTATACACGAATTCATGCTCACAAAATTATTGTTTTTGTACAAATCTCTCATCAATCACTCAACCCAAGTCACTCATGTTGGCCTTTACAACTGTGCTGGCGTGCAACCTTGCCAAAAACTCTGCCAAATTAATCTATAAACTCCAAAAGGCAACCTGCAGAGAAAAAAAAATTCGAAGGGGACGATATTTTGGCGAGAAGTCGCCGATTTCTCTCCGCCAGCTGGTAGGACAAGAATGCACATGTGGCGCGATATAAGAAAGAAATTTTCCGCCGAGATTCTTGCGATTTATAGTGAGATCTCGGCGAAATAATGACAAAATGCAATAACAACCGTAACTTATCTCGGCCACCTTATTTTTGCGAGAAATCGGCGAGCTCTCGAGATTTTAACCCCTGGTTGAAACAGACATATCTTCACCACCATCAGGTGCACGAATACACCGGAAGCAGCAAGAGCAAGCCAACAATGGTGCAATACCACCAAACGTATTGCCTTGACATACAAACTCGGAACGAGATTCAGACCATGGCCCTGAAAGGGATCACTGTCGGGCCGTCTCGGCATTGTCACTCATCATGAGCAGCAACTCGAGTCACCACCCATTAATGAAGAGTTTTTTTTCCCAAATCCAACAATGGCCTTCAGTATCCTGCTTGTGGATTTCAACACAGAAAAACTCGGTCAAGTATTTCCACATAATCAATTCACTTCTTTCGGAGCCGGTGAAGTGAAAATCTCTTATGGATGTGTTTTCGAAAATTATTCGAACAAGCAGCGTCTAGACATCATAGTGTGCCACTAACATTTTTACTATTTTGTTTTGATTTTATTGGAAAGATCTTCGTAGCTATCATTAGATGTTGCATCATCGAAGATCTTTGATTGGATAGTGAAATGAGACTTCAGGGTAACATAGTTGCAAGGTCTGTCGTTGCAGCTCGCCGCTTGCTTTGATGGTCTTTGACAAGGGGAAATTGCACAGGTAAAAAAAATAATCTCTTTTTTCTATTTTATTAGTTGTGTTGATGTCCCAATTTCAAGGGCGACATCATCATACCATTATGTGGTTATTGTCCTTCAGTATGTTATTTATTTCCATGCAATTAGAACAATAAATAATTAGTTGACAGATTAAACCAAACAGGCAAATTAAATTTTTACATCACGTATATCAAAATTATGCAATTTTCAGTTATCTGAAATGGTTTTCTTTTGGTCTTTCACAATACACAAAATAGTGTCCGACTTTGAGTTTATTGGTTGTCCTTTTCAAACACACAAAACATCGTTATACGATTGTTTGAAAAAATGGTGATGTATTTTGAAAATGACTCAATAGAACGACATTGGTTAAAGTCGAGGCAAGAGGTTGACTATTTGTCCGTAAGACGATATTGCACTATATACTTTTGTTCACGATCTACGGAAACCATCCTCAAGATATAGCGACTTTTAATTTTAGGATCGTAGCATAACAAAATTAAAGTTTTCAGCGAATTACTCACTCAGGATTTTCTTAAAGACTCATGACTCGAAGACACTACAGTAAAAAGTAGTTATTAAGACACTTATTATAAGAATTTGGGTAAGTGATTAAAAAACAACTATTGAGGCACTAACATCACTAGAAAGATAAATTACCTATTTATAATGTTCTCATCTAATCTAACTTAACATTTTCCTAAATACTCAATCTCGTCTCTCTCTCTCTCTCTCTCTCTCTCTCTCTCTCTCTCTCTCTTTCACACACACACACACACACACACTCTCTCTCTCTATGTCTTCCTCGCTCTTACTCTCTCTCACCTCAAATATACCAGCCAAATTGGTGGTTGAAATTTGGAGAATTAAAATATGGAGAAAGGGGATTGAAAACATATCTGTTGTGAGAAGGCAAAATTGGAGGAAATCGAGATAAAGATGACTATCGGTGGAGATTGAGACAAGCTCACAGAGTTCGTTAATTTTTGTTGCGTTGCCTCATCACTGTACGACTTCATTGTCAAGGTGTATTTTCTGACCAATCCTTGACATTTTGTCTGCATCCAATTGCTAATTGTATCAGGATTTTACCACTTAGTCTAATTAATTAATTTGTATTGATGAATTTTATTAATCAATCTGATATTCTGAATACATGTTTTGGAATGTAATTATGTTGGTCTCCCATACTGTTTTATAAATACGATATTGGAATGGGAGATTTTTGCCTGTTGTGAGATGATCAAGATCACATAGAAGAAAAACAACACTCTGTTCGGCCATTAAATCAAAATTTGAGCCGAACACACATGAAACGTAGACAACAGAAGAAAAATGAACACAGGGAGTTTTACGTGGTTCGATCAGTGATGATCTACATCCATTTGTGAGCATAAGTTCAATTTCATCAAGTGAGTATTTGTATGAAGAATAAGATGTTGGGAATCTGGAACCGGGTTTGGATCTGAAAGAACTGGTCCAGGAAATCGGGTTTTGAGTCAAAGCAGTGAAAGGGGACAAGGAAAACCGGGTCTGAGTTGGTTATTAACTGTTGTGTGCAACGTATATAATCCGTTGCATGAGAAACCGTTGTAGAAGTCATTCCTACAACTTGCAGCAGTTTCAATTTCAATCAGTTATAAATTCCTCATCACGTGGAGTCGAGCTACAAAACTTATACAGATATAAAGTACTTGTAATTGCAAGCTAGTTTATTAAGTTTTACCTCTGTTTACATTACACTAGGGAGAGAATTAGATTTCTAGGGTTTATACTCTAATTCGGCTTGTGAATTAGGGATTTGCTAGATTCTTGGTTATTCTTGTAATTGCTTGTGTAGTGAAGTGAAGTGAGGTGCATAGAACCTCCGTGGATGTAGATCATCACTGATCGAACAACGTAAAACTCCCCGTGTTCATTTTTTCTTCTGTTGTTTGTGTTTCATGTGTGTTCGGCTTAAATTCTGATTAACTGGCCGAACAGAGTGTTGTGTTTTTCTTTTATGTGATCTTGATCATCTCACAACAAGTGGTGCCGTTTGTGGGAAGGTTTCTTACACAAGAAGAATAGAAGAATAGAAGAATGGCAGGAATGAAGATGGAATTGGACAAGTTTTCTGGGAGGAATGATTTCTCTCTATGGAAGATCAAAATGAATGCCATATTGGTGCAAAATGGGTTATCAAATGCTCGCAAGCCTGAAGATCAGTGGGTGGAGGTTGAGAAGCCCAAATATGGCGATGTGGATCAGAACGCATTAAGCTTAACCATCCTATATCTTGGGGATAAGCCTTTGAGAGAGATATCCAGATGCATGACTACAATCGAGGCATGGACCAAGCTGAAGGAACTATACCAGTCTAAGTCAGTTTCTAATAAGCTATTCCTCAAGCAGAAACTGCTGGCTTTCAAGATGATGGATGACAAGGTGATTTTTGACCAACTAGATGAATTCACAAAGCTTCTTGATGAACTGGAGGACCTGGGAGTCAAGATTGAAGAGGATGACAAAGCTTTTATGGTGCTTAATGCTCTGCCAAGATCTATAGAGAGTTTTAAGGACACTCTTATGTTTGGGAGACAAGATAAGTTGAGTTATGATTCAATTATCACTGCCTTGAAAACCAAGTGTTTACAAAATCAAGGAGACAAGAAATCCAATCAATCTGGTGAAGGTTTGAACATTAAGTTCAAAAGATTTAATCAAAAGAAGAAGGTCCAAACTTCAAAAGATTCAAAGGGTGGAAATGAAAGTTCTAAGAAATTTGGAGACTGGGTGGAAAACAGGAAGTGTTTTAAATGAAAATAAATTGGACACCTAAAGAAGGACTATCCACAAAAGAAGAAGAAGAAGGATGGCCAACGTGCTGAAGGTGCTGCTATTGAACATGAAGGAGATACACCAGAGTTTCTAAATATCACTGACTCAAAGATGGAGAAGGAATGGGTTCTTGACACTGGATGCTCCTTCTACATGTGTCCTCATGAAAATTGGTTTCAAAATCTCAAGAAAGAAGATGGAGAGTGTGTCCTGCTGGGAAATGATCACTCCTGCAGGGTTTAGGACACTGGCTCAGTAAGAATTACAATGTTTGATGGAGTTACAAGAACCATCACCAATGTGAGGTATGTACCTGGTCTCAAGAGGAATTTACTTTCTATAGGATCTCTCATTGCCACTGGATGTGAATTTAAGTCTGTTGATGGTCAGTTGGTATACGTGTTTCGTGCACGCACTTTAGGGCATTTTTAGTGTCATTTTAGTGTCAATAATGTGCATAATCACGTGTATTTAGTGCTTTTATACTCTCATGGGCAAAATAATGCGTTTGTGTTGTTTTTGTGTTAAGACAGGTGAAAAAGGGTCGAAAAAAAACATCAGACGACCGCGAAGTCGAGGGATCGATCGAGGCAACAAAAGGAAGGGTTAATTGAAGATCTCGGCCGAGACAGGATGCAAATCTCGGCCGAGATGAGTCTCCAGGGGGTTTCATGAAGAATTGCAAAATTGAAAATCTAGGCCGAGACAGATAATGCATCTAGGCCGAGATGGAAGATCTAGGCGGAGACAGATAATGCGTCTAGGCCTAGATGAGTCTGCAGGGGATTTCAGAAATTCAAAAGATGAGGATCTAGGCCGAGATGCAATCCAATCTCGGCCTAGATGAGTCAAATCCTGAAAAGCCCTAATTTCCTCTTTTCACTTCTCGACCGAGATGCAACCCAATCTCGGCCGAGATTAGCCTTCGACCCACCAGCTGAAAAATCCTTTTTCAAGTCTCGACCTAGACACACTTGCATCTCGGCCGAGATTCCTTGCCCTGTTTTAAAATCCTGAATGCGATTTTGCCTATTTTTTACTAACACTTTCTCTCCTTATATATATATCATCCCATTCGAATTTAACCTAACCGAGAACCCATCCCCCACACATAATCAGCCACTTTTCTCCATTGGAAGCAAAGGAATGAAAGGGGGTCTTCAACCCTAACTTTTGGTTCTTTCTATCCTATTTTCATGTTTTCTTTAATTTTCTGTTATTTTATCTTTGTATTAGGTAAAATGGGTGATTAGCACCCTTTTTTTCACCCTTGATTATTGTGGAACCTTGAGTTTAAGACATTTATATGATTATTACGGTTAATGTTACCGAAAATATTGTGTATTCAAGTGTTTTGTGTTATTTGCTCTTATTGACTCATATTTATGAATTAATTATTGGATTGATCACCCTTTAAGGGATTTGTGAATGTGTTGCTAGAATAGGAAATTACTATCCGTAATTGTAGGATTTCCGATTCCCGTGTAGCAAATAATAGATTTATTATTGGTGATAACACAAAGTTCAACCACTAAAACCGAGCTTGCGAGTTTTATGTTGAATTTATCTCGTTGTCCTAGTGTTTAATGCATTTGGTGATTGAATCTAAGAGAGCTTGTTCGAGGATTCGGTTAAACTGAATAGGGTTAGTCGAAGAGCTTGTTTTGATTAACTAAGATTAAGGGACAACAAGGCTATTAGAGCTTGTTAATAGCCTTGAGATAAAGGCTAGAATCACAATTGAATAGGGCATTAACAATAGTTGCATAAATCGTCCAAGACCTCGGTGAAACATGATCAAGGGTGAATCGTTTTGTTAATTAAAAAAACCAAAAACCTATAAAAATCTCTTTTTTTATCTTTGTTTACTTAGGTGTTAGTTGTTATTTCATTAAAATACCCCCCACTTCTTTATTGTTTTCTAGCTTATTTACATTATATTTCTTGATCATAATAGCTTAATACAATGAAGCAAAATTGTTCGACCGTTCCTCGTGGGATCGACCCTTGCTTGCCACTCTACTAGTTAGAGTAGTAGGATAAGGTTAAGTGTATTCTTTATACACATTAATTTGGTAGTGAGAAACGACGCTACCATCAGTTGCACATAACTAAGGGACATAAACTGGTGATCAAAAGAAAACAACACAATGGTTTGTTCATTTTGATTGGAAGACCTGTTGTTGGTTGTGTGGGTAGTATTCTTGGCAAGAATGAACTGATGTTGTGGCATAAGAGATTAGGGCATATTGGGGAGAGAGAATTAAAGGAATTATCCAAGAAAGGCATAATTGGAGAGGTGGGGAATCAAATGAGTTTTGTGATAAGTGTGCATTAGGCAAATTACAAAAGCTACCTTATGCTAAAAGGATTCATACTACTCAAGAACCTCTAGATTATGTTCATTCAGACATTTGGGGTCCATCAAGAACTGAAACACATGGAGGAAGATATTTTATGTCCATTATTGATGATTTCAGTAGGAAAGTGTGGGTGTTTGTGTTAAGAAGCAAGAGTGATGCATTCACAAAGTTTAAAGCATGGTTGATTCAAATAGAAAATTTAAGGGGGAAGAAGCTCAAGCACTTGAGAACTGACAGTGGATTAGAGAACTTATCTACTGAATTTTGTGATGAGAGAGGAATTACAAAGCATAGAACTATCCCAATGAACCCTCAACAGAATGGAGTTGCAGAAAGATTCAATAGAACAGTACTTGAAAGGGTGAGGTGTATGTTGATTGATGCTGGATTGTCAAAGACTTTCTAGGGAGAAATAATTAGTGCAGCATGTTACTTAATCAACAGGTCATCCTCATCACCTCTACGATTCAAAACTCCAGAAGAAATATGTAGTGGTAAAGTTCCAGGCTATGAAGATTTGAAAGTGTTTGGATATCTTGCTTATGCCCATATTAAGCAAGACAAACTTGATCCAACAGCACACAGATGTGTGGTCCTAGGATATCCAGAAGGAATCAAAGGATACATGCTATGGTGTTTGGAACAAGGAAATCAGAAGCTCATGATAAGTAGGGATGTTAAGTTCAATGAATCAATCATGGGATACCACTCCACTAGAAGTCAAGAAGAACCTGATGGTGTTATTGAAGCAGAAAGGGTATCAGTTCAGGTGGAGCCTCAAATGGATGATAATCCTCAAGGAATTAATGATGTGAATCAACACTCAAGTGAAAGTTCATCTAAAGAAGATGATGTACAAACTGAAAACCCAAACTTGAGAAATTATAGTATTGCCAGAGATAGACCAAGAAGGCAAATACAAAGACCAGACTTCTATGGGCAAGCAGGAAGTGTGTATTATGCACTAAGCATTGCTAAAGACATAGAGCATCAAGAACCACGTAGTTTCAAAGAAGCAAGCAGTGACAATGAATGTGAGCACTGGATAAGTGCAATGATGGAGGAGATGGAGTCTTTAGAGAGAAATGGCACTTGGAAGTTGGTAGATAAGCTTAAGGGGCAAAAGCTAGTGAGTTCCAAGTGGATTTACAAGAAAAAGATTGAAGCTGGAGACACAGAGAGGATAAGATACAAGGCAAGGCTTGTCGCAAGAGGTTTCACTCAAAGAGAGGGTATTGACTTTAATGAGGTGTTCTTTCATGTGGTGAAGCACTGCCCTATCAGACTTCTCTTATCCAAAGTGACACAAGAAGACATGGAATTATAGTAATTGGATGTTAAAACTGCATTTCTACATGGAGACTTGGTTGAGAATATATACATGAAACAGCCTGAAGGTTTTGAGATTCCAGGAAGTGAAGAGAAGGTGTGTTTTCTCAAAAAGTCACTCTATGGGTTAAAACAAAGCCCAAGGCAGTGTAATAAGAAGTTCAATGAGTTCATGTTGAAGGCAGGGTTCATCAGGAGTCTATATGATAGTTGTGTATACTTTGAGAGGGATTCTAAGGATGATCAAGTGTATCTCCTATTGTATGTTGATGATATGCTTATAGCAAGGAAAAGTAAGCATAAAATACAGTTGTTGGAGAAGAAGTTGGGTAAGGAATTTGACATGAAAGATCTAGGGGATGCAAAGAAGATATTGGGCATGAACATTTTAAGAGATAGGGATTCTGGAATTTTGTGGCTGTCACAAGGGCATTATCTTCAGAAAGTAGTAGAGAGGTTTCATATGCATGAGGCCAAAACTCTGAGTGTTCCAGTAAATCAACAACTTAAATTGTCCAAAGAACAAAGTCCAAAGACTGCAGAAGAAGTGAATTACATGAGAAACATTCCATATGCAAGTGGTGTTGGTAGCTTGATGTATGGCATGATCTATAGTAGACCTGACTTGGCCTATTATGTGTCTTTGGTTAGTAGATATATGTTAAATCCTGGTAAAGCTCACTGGAATGCCTTAAAACAGGTGTTGAGATACTTAAAAGGAACAGTGAACTTAGGATTGAAGTTTGAGAAACAAGCTGATGATACTATTCCATTGATGGGATTTGCAGATGTTGACTTTGCAGGAAATTTAGACACAAGGAGATCTATTTCTGGTTATGTGTTTACACTATATGGGACTGCAGTTAGTTGGAGAAGTGTGCAACAGTCAGTAGTGGCCTTGTCCACTACAGAAGCTGAGTACATTGCATTAACTGAGGCAATCAAGGAAGTTTTGTGGTTAAAAGGGATTCTCAGGGATCTGGAAATTAAGCAGAGATGTGTGACTATTCTTTGTGATAATCAGAGTGCACTTCACTTGGTTAAACACCAAGCATTCCATGAGTGGTCCAAGCATATATATGTAAGGTTATATTTTGCAAGAGATGTGATAGATTCAGGTTCTGTGGAAGTCAAGAAGGTTCATACTCTAGACAATGTTGCTGATTTCTTAACCAAGGCAGTTCCTGGTAACAAAGTTGTACAATGCTGGAGCCTAATTAGGCTTGAACAATGTGTTTAAGCTGCTAGAAGAACAAGGCAGTTTGCGGTAAGGAAATGCACTTGAGTTCATTGAGGTGAGATTTGTGAGCATAAGTTCAATTTCATCAAGTGAGTATTTGTATGAAGAATAAGATGTTGGGAATCTGGAACCGGGTTTGGATCTGAAAGAACCGATCTAGGAAACCGGGTTCTGAGTCAAAGCAGTGAAATGGGTCAAGGAAAACCAAGTCTGATTTGGTTATTAACTGCTGTGTGCAACGGATATAATCCGTTGCATGAGAAACCATTGTAGAAGCTGTTCCTGCAACTTGCAGCAGTTTCAACTTCAATCAGTTATAACTTCCTCATCACGTGGAGTCGAGCTACAACACTTATACAGATATAAAGCACTTGTAATTGCAAACTAGTTCATTAAGTTTTACCTCTGTTTACATTACACTAGTGAGAGAATTAGATTTCTAGGGTTTATAGTCTAATTCGGCTTGTGAATTAGGGGTTTGCTAGATTCTTGGTTATTCTTGTAATTGCTTGTGTGGTGAAGTGAATTGAGGTGCATAGAACTTTCGTGGATGTAGATCATCACTAATCGAACCACGTAAAACTCCCTGTGTTCATTTTTCTTTTGTTGTCTGCGTTTCATGTGTGTTCGGCTCAAATTCTGATTTACTGGCCGAACAGAGTGTTGTTTTTCTTTTATGTGATCTTGATCATCTCACAACAATTTTGATGTGATCATACATTGTTATAATTATGTTTTCAGCTTAATTAGCCTATTTTATAGATTATGCAAGAAATTAACGATTTTCATAATTGTTGATTTCAGCAATAGCATTGTGGCTAGTCAAACTTCTTCTCGAGAAGGGCTATACAGTTAGCATAACCGTTAGAAATCGAAGAAAGTAAGCGAATATGATTTTGTGTGTAAATTTTATAGGATTCGTTTATTTATGAGTTTGATTAGCATATGATTTGAAAAATTCACATTTGCGAGAGCTTGAAGATGCAAAAGAGAGGCTGCTTCTATGCACAACTGATCTTAATGGATGCGATGGTCCAAACGGTGTTGCCATTAAAGAAATTATCATTTCTTTATCTTTGACTTGGTGTTCTGAAGCTTTAATTAAATATGATCTTTGCGATCTTACATTATTGCAATTCAGAATCCCCTAATTTATAGTAGTTTAATTAGCAATAGTCTTTATGATCTTTGTTTCTTCTATATCAAATCATTATTGGGAATGTTTAATAAATGATATATTTCTAATCTAAACGAGTTACTGATCTTCAGAGCTGTTGTAATCAAATTATTGTGTGAAAGGATAATATGAACACCATGTGCTTGATCATATGCCTATGTGAAGAAACATAGATCTTTTAATGTATCATGCTAAAGATGCCTTGCTGGATATGTATTTCAAAACTTTGGCCTTAATTTTCCTTCTGTGCTGCTTGTTTATTTTTCCCACACTTATTTCAGTTCGGTTCTTGTTTAGATGATTGACTCTCACACTTTCAAGCTATATTGTGTGCTCTATTGATCCTTTTCTTGAATGATTCGACGTTGAAATATTAGAATTCGTGCGTCTGTGTTATGTTCTTACGAAGTACGAACAAAAACAGAATAGTACCAAAACCAAAATATAATTAGTAGGTAATATAAGTTCTTATAAAGGAAGAACAAGGATAAGAGAGTAGTATCAAGAATATGAATAATTTTTTGAGGAAGAATCCCTCTTCCTCTCAAGCCTCTTCTATTAGTGAAGTGCTTTGAACAAATACAGTTTGGACTTACAAAACTCTAGGACTCCCTCCTAAGTAGCCAACACTATACGCACTCCACCTCACTACTTGCCCGACCACCTAATCTCTCAGTTGGACATTTGTACAGAGAATCTCTCTTGCTGCACTTCGAGATCTCCTGAACTCGTTTGACAAAATTCTCCCGAATATGTCCTAATCATGAGATGATGTTCTTAGACAGGACGAACATCAACTGACCGATTACAGCTCTCTAACTTCTCTATTGATGAATACATAATATGAGAGTGTAGATACAATACATCTCTTCAGACTCACACCAAATAGTACACATTCCTACATCACCCTTGATCATGATCCTCTTTCATTTTTGCCTCTTGGTGAATCATGGTTGAAGCTGGTAAGTTTGACATCTTTCCTTGATCTTTGGAATATGTTGGCACTTCTCATGGAATAATTTTGATTGCAAGATCTTCATTAATGATTCTCATTGCCAATCTTGCCATAAACTCATCAATCTTCTCTCTATTTAAACCTGCCAAACACAACACACTCCAAAAGAAGCATTTTTCGATTAATGCCACAATGTTGGGAAATTTTCCAGTTTAATAGACATTTATATAATGCATTATTTACTTCGATAATATCTTATTACACTGTGAAGCATTTGTCCTGTTGTTTTAACCACATTACGATCGCATGTCCCTCTTCTTTTTACCCCTCACACCATCACTCACTGTGACCTTACTTCATTCTCGTCACTCCTTTTTGAAAACTCTAGTTGTGATCTTTTTTTTTAACTTCTCTTTGCAGGTCGGACAGCCGGAACTGATAGGATTGGAAAAAGCGCTGAAAGCTTCCATGGTTTTGTCATCAATCATGCTGATATCAATCATTCTCTCTCTCTCTCTCTCTCTCCCCCCTGCTAGATTGGCTTCATGGGTTTGTGCAGCAAAATGCATCTGCAATATTCCTAGCCTAGATCAGAAAATCAAATCTTTGCTACCCTATTTGCAGCATTCTCCAATTTTACAGTTTTGGTCAAGGGTTTAATCAAATTCATATAATTTGATTTTTCTTTAATTTTTCTGGGTTCTGCTGATTTTTGCATTTTGTGAGTCTGATTTGTATTTATTTGCGTAATTGAGCTCAAAATAGTTATAGAAAGGGAGAGTAATTGGTAAAAGAAAATCGAATATAGGTTTTGATAATACATCCTGACTTAAATAGAACAGTTTGATTCTATTGGTACAGTTAGATTGAGACGATCTGAATTTGATTTTGATGGTACAAACTGGTGTAGGATTTAGAATGGAACAATTTGAATTTTGATTGAACATAATTGTGTAAGTATGACAGAGGGTGCCAAAGCTCAACATATATGTTTTGTTAATAGATGGAGTTGGACATGGAAAATTTAGACATGAAAGTTTTGACTCTATAAATTTGAGATGTATTGCTTGTTTTGCAACAGAATTAATAATTTAAGATATTGTCAAATCATCCTAAAAAAGGACCTACATAAGGGTGGATTAGGGAATGTCTAATCTGCGTATATAGCAATATATCCCTCAAATTAATTTGCATATCCTTTGCATCCACACAGCATATTTATCCAGCATATGATTTTTTCCTCTCCTAAAACCTTAAAAATATCAAACTTTTGTCTTCAAACATCTGTTAATTAGCAAAGAGACAAAGATATTATGACATGTTTGTATAGCTTGCAACATTGTTTACTAGAGTGACTGTAATTAGCTTCTTGAACATTTCCTTTTTTATCCTTTCCATGACCTGCAAAAGTGGCTACTTTTCTATTCAATAAAGAAAAAGGAAAGAAAATCATGATAGTACAGAGGAGAGAGAGAAAGAGAGAGAGAGAGAGAGAGAGAAGCAAGATCACATGAGGTTTACCTTCTTCATCCTTTCCTTATTCATCCTTATCCAGACCCCAGATTGAAGTGAAAAAGTAGAGATGGTGGAATCACATCAATAATAATACCTTACACTTCGTTATTTCCTTGAAATAAGGAATTTTATGTCCCTCCAACATTTGTTTTAACATATCACTTCAAACATAAAATTCCTAAATTAAGATAAAATGATTGGAAACCATTCTAAACATGAATCACCTCAAGCCACAATAGACACTCCTACTTAATCAAAACTTATCACCACATTAATGAGCAGGAGTAATAAGCGTCAACTTTAGAGATATCACAAAAATGTTAACTGATGTTGTCAAGATGAACTGAAAATGATTTATTCACTTGTATTATTAATAAGTAGGAGTAATAATTGAAGTTCTTTTCACAGTCACTGTAAAGTTTACTGATAAACTGAAAATGATTTGTTCACCCATTTGACGTATTGTCACAAACTGATATGTTCATTTGACTTAACTAAATGATTTGTTCACTAATTGCCACTAGTCATTGTAATATTTGATTGTTGTGATTATATAAATATTTTATTTTATAGGTTCCCAAGACCTAATGGATAAAAGTTGGATGTGTAAACCAAGGTCGACAAAAGAATATGCATGACGGGTGAATGGGTTACTTGATATGGATAAATATGAACTTTGACTCTTGATTGTTGTTTGTGTTCTTGTGGTTGGGAAATTATCATATCGATTGTTATATGCTTATTGATTAATTATAGGGAGTGCAAAATTATGGTTGTTGACCTCAAGATGGATTTGAAGCATGAGAGTTGGTATATAGTTTTTGCTAGTCAACACCGATTTTGCATATGCTTTTGAAGGGTTCGAATAGATAATAATGGCTAGCTGGTGCCTGCCTGTTGATCTCTTGCTAGTAGAGCCTTAATGGCTGGAGTACAGGATCAGACTTCTAATAGATTCATTCATGTTAACAGTTTAACTAACAAAATGTTCTAAACATGGTAGGTATTCTATAATCTACTATCATCACTGTCAATGCTAGCAGTGAGATTGTAGGTTGAATGACTATTCTTCCAAACATTAGACTGACTAAGATTTACAATTTTGGCTCACTTATGCATGGGTCAATAGATTGTAGGCTGAATGACTAGGAAGCAATCTTGTATTTATCCTTTGGATATAGCTCAGAAGTTAATAGTGAATTTCTCTTACTCACTGCACTTTTCTTTTAATTTGCCAGGTGGATCAAAGCCTAACTTAGTTGACCTGGCAGTTTATGGTGTTTTGAAACTCGTTTGCAACTTCGGATCTAGTAAAGAAATGGTAGGGCATACACGAATTTGTGATTGGTACAATCGCATGGAAGCTACTGTGGGACAATCCTCCAGAGTCTAGACCTAGATCAATGGTATCGTAGCAGCATGTAATTTAGGAGTGTTACTTCTGTACCATCGGGGTACCGGTACCCCTAAAGGGCATATTAGGTAGTACAAGTTTTTATGGCATCTCTTTCCATATTTTTTATTATTATTTATGGTACCTTTATAATTTTTTATTAGCCCAGCCCATTATAGGCTGTAGCTTTGTGGAATTTGAGGTAGACCCACTAATTTACTCCACTTGAAAAAATTGAATTTCACATCTTCCCTTATTTCTCATTCAAATCCTCTTGTTTGCCTGACTATTCGAGCTCTTCACTATGCTTCACCAACTAGGGTTCCGTCAACACCCACCCCCTCCCTCCAAAAATTCTCCTCCTTTCGTTTGTCTCTCTGATTTTTCCCCGGAACACCTTGTTCAGTCTCGCAAATCTGTCGATTTAGGCGAATCCAGAGCTTCCACATCTAGTTTTGTACAGATTACTGGATTATTTCTTACATATTAGGGTTTCGACAAACATCCCCCAAATATTTATCTCCTTCCCTCAATCCCTTTACTATCCCACTTAATTCCTTATAGCGTTAGCGAATTCTTGAAATCTAGAACAACAAAGGGTTTCCACCTTCGAGTTGCGATGTCAAATTTGGTCCTTTCGCCCTACCATGGGGATAAATCCATTAATTTCGTGCGAGAAAGACCAGGGCTGCCTTTATTTTTCCTACGATTCGAAGGTTAGAAACTCTACAATTAATTCTGAAGGTTTATTTTCTTTTTGTCTTAATCTATTATGTTTCATTTCTAATCATTTCTCTGCCTATCTACTTTTTCTTTTAATTTCTTTTTCTAATTTTGTGGAAAACTTAATGTTGGATTTTTTCAGATTTGGCTCTCATGACTGCGGTTCCAGGATCGGCTACCTACCCTATTTAACCCTTTTGATGCGCGTTGAAGTTAAATCAGATAAGTTTTCCAACTTCCCACACTGATTTTTTTTATGTCGTTAATTTGTCTTCAATTCTATGTATTATTTGCAATTACCTTTTTTGCTGAGTTCTGCATGTGATCGATGAAAGCCCTGTTGAGTTGATCTTTGAAGCTTCAATTTCTGTGTGTTGCAGGATGTTAATTGGTTTGGACCAGTATCTAAATGATTTGTTTGTTTTGTCTCCTGTATTCAGATTGACCTTTTATTTGATTCTGTGTTCTTCAAGCTTAACTGTTTTATAGTAGTCAGTTTAGTTTAGTTCCCTATTTGAAATACAGTCCTCACTACGTAAGTTGAGTAAAATTTAAGATTTTATTTGTGTTTATGTTTGCCCGAAAATATGTTACTAAGTTAACTAGTGCTTTGAGATCTAGTCCCTCAAAAAAGCGTTACATAATTTTGTTAAGTTTGATTTGGAGTAACACAAAAGTTTGGTTTTAGTTGCTGGGATGTTTATGTGTTATGCAAATGTTCTATTTATTTAATTATTCGGTCTTCATTTATATGTGCAACTTGCTCAGCTTGGCATACGTAGCGAATGCAGCCTAGTTGATTCCACAGAATAATGGTCTGAAATGTGTTTGTTGTGCTAAATTCTACGCTATTTTATATTCGTGTTCCTTCATTGCATCCATCAATGTAGAAAATTTTGTGTCGCTATTTTTTATGCCTATTGGTTAGTGAAAGTGTACATTCAATTGTTATGTCATCTCTGTGTTCGTCACCTAAACCAACATCTGTGATGGACCATATCTGCATTTCTCTGTTGCAGCTCATATTTACTTACCAAGTTATTATGTTATAACTCATGTTCTTGGTAATGATTCCAGTTTGCATTTCGACTAGCGATCTGGATTTGATGGTGACCGTAAATGCATAGTAATTTGTGAGGATGGTCCTAGCAAATATGTAAGCAATCTCGTTTACTTCAATGGTTTTGTATAAATATATACTAGTTGTTTCAGTTTACTGGTTGAGGGTGCATGGAATGCCACACTTTATGTTTGCGTTTGTCATGTACACGTCGATTTTATTGGAAATAGGCATATTACACTTTGCTACGCAATATAATGTGCTTATTAATAATGCATTTCTTGATCGATATGTCGTATTATATTACCGTTTCACCGGTGTTTTGATGCTAGCGCTGCCCCGATATTTGTCTTGTATTTTTCCATTTGCGATTTGGTGTTATGTAGTGCAGTGCATGTCATCGACATAATCTGCTTACCTTTTGCTCCGTCAATCCCCCTTAATATAAAAGGAGAATAGTATGAGGCTAATGTGTCATATCCACATTAGTTCTAGGTCTTTTATACAAGCAATCTCGATTACCTCAATGATTTTATATAAATATTTAGTATGTCTTTCAGTTTATGGGTGTCTGGTATGCCACACTTTATGTTTGCGTCTGCAATGTACACGTGGTTTTTATTGGAATGGGCATATTACACCTTGCTACGAAATATAATGTGCTTCTTGATTGATATGCCATAGTACACTACCGTTTCACTATTGTTTTGATTAAACCGCTACCCCGGTATTGACCTTGTATTTTTCCAATTGGGATTTGAGTCATCTACTTAATTTGCTTACCATTTCTCTTATAATTCCCCTTACTATAGAAGTAGAATAGTCTGAGGCTGATGTGTCATCTCCACAGTAGTTGTAGTTTTTTTTTTTTTTTTTAACGTTGTCTCTAATATCTTTGGATGTGTTGATTTTGGGTTCGATTCCTGTGAAATTTATTTATCCTTTATATAAACAAGGGATTCTGCTCCTATGTGGCTACATGAGATAATTTGTTCGAAATTTAGTTGAAAGGACAAAATAATTTCTGCATTATCCATCAGCCACTTAACTGCCGCCTATCAAAACAGGCTACCTTCCACGTATCCCGCTATTTTATATCGCAGCTGAAAGCTGAAACTAATTTTTTTTTTTGTGCAAAACTTAAGCCACAGTTGCCATATCCATTTGTAGTGTTCAAACAAAAATTCTATATGATTTTCTGCTGTCTTTAATCTGAAGTGGCACCACTTTTCAGTGTTTAGCAGCGTCAATCCGTGAAAACCCATAATATAAAGACACTCCATTTAGTTCAATTTGACGAGATTACTGTGTTAGAAATAATAAACTAGATTTCAAGGTATTTAGGTTTGGACGGACAAACAGGATTAGTTTAGAGTATGTTTAATGATCTTGAGTTGATAATGCGTATCAGATACAATTTATCCAAGTGTCAAAATGTATTTCACTTGCTTTTGATTTTGATGATAGACAATTTATATTGCCTACATTCTTGATATTTCTACTTTTGTTTTATTATACAATATCTTTGGATTGATTGCTTTATCAAATCTCTTATCTGGTTAATGTGTTGTCGGATATGCAACTTATACATTTATCTAATTTCTATTGCAGATTACATAATGATGATAAGGAGCATGGTTCTATATTTGTGTTGATCAATCTGTACTCTTATCAGAAGAAGAAAGAAAAGGCAACTTAAAGAACTTAGCAATCCTAAATGTACGTGATCAAGTTCTGATCATTTGATTCTCATATAATGCTTAATAATTATATTTTATATATTTTCTTGTGAATGTCTACAACCATGGTTCTTAAAATCGGTCTAGGTGGGTGCCTAGATGCCGGGCGGCCCTAGGCCGATCTGAATTTCCTAAAATTGGTCATTTAGGCGGGCACCGAGTTCGGCGCCGCCTAACCCGATTAGGCGGCGCCTAATCCGCCCATGCGGCGCCTAACCCGCCTAACTGCACACTTTTTTTTTTTATAATTTTTTCATAATTTTAATAATTTTAATAATTTTTTTTATTTTTTACTTTTTACTTTTTTTTACGTTGTCAGCGTGTTTGACTTTAGGTGAGTCCTTTTAAAATTTTAATTTATTTGCACACTCCTGATTTAGTAATTTTCCCTCCATCCACTATTAACTCTTTTAAAATATGTAGATGCTGGTGTTTATGTTATTGATTTTAATATTATTTGTATGTAATATTTATTTATCAAATAATTGGGTTATTCGTCTAAAATGGTGCCGCCTAGACGCCGTCTAGACGCTACGCCATAGTGAATCGACCAACAAGCGATTAGCGATTTTTAGTATACAACATAGTAGATCCTTTGGGGATCTTGCTACAGTTTAGAATAACCATAACGAAATTGTAAAAGCTAGCAGAATAAGGTTGTTATTTTTCATAAAAGAATCTTGACCTCGATTCAAATTCCAAAACTATCTCAAATTAATTATTCATACGACAAACCTTAAAAATCCTGTTAAGATTGCAATTTTGAAAAATTATATTTTATTTCCCATTAAACCTTAACCATGCTAAGTTTGATACTAAACTCCCATTGAGAGAACTCACCAAATCCTTACTGATTTCTTCCAATCTTCCCTTTTTTTTTTTCCTCTGTATTTTTTTGCAAACTGAAAAGGGAGTTACTAAACGCTTTACATCGACATCTCCTCTTAGTCCTCTTCAGTGCTCAATCTTTTGTAATATTTTTTATGGCTACAAACTCTCTTATTTTGATCACACATTATTTGGTATTACTGGGCCTTTTAATTATCATTAACTTGAAGGGTACTGCCAGTATGCCTTTATTAATCTGTCTCTTATAAATTCAGCCAGTAACTAAGGTAAGTGGCAACGTGCAGTAATAGGACCTCTTTCATTATTATTATAAAAATATTTAAAAAATATTTTTTATGGGTTCAACTATATGCCTATAAACACTTCATTTTCTCGAAAATTTAATCATTATATGAAAATGTACGGGTCCTAAACATTTTCATAATACCCGTTTCTGTTAACAAATCTTGATTATTTAGTTTAAGTAAAGCAATTCTTTCTGTTGGCCATTAATAATTTTCCCAAGGCACTACTCCTTGAACGAACCATATCATATTGTCCTTATTTCGCAGTCGATTTGGGTACATTTTGTTCCTCTGGATTATTTTTTCCTTTTATGTGACATGATGAATTCGACTAGCTCTCCATTAAGTAAGTTGTTTGATATATTTGCTTGAATAATAATAAATTTGGAAAAACTCTATACAAGACACAGGCGTAGATATAACTAACCCTGTTTTTTTCTACCAATGTAGTTTGTTTTATGATGATTGAAGATGCTTATGCGGGCTGCTGAAGATCTCAACAGTTTGTTGCTACTGATGATCGTAACGTGAATAAGCGTAAGTTTGTATAACTAAAAATATTTTGGTTACTACCCTTACGATTTGATTTATGTGGAGCATTACTGATTTGGCATTGCTGGCTTGTGTTGTTTTGTACTTTATTTATTTATTTGTAGGTTCAATTTTTTTAATTAGTTTCTTCAGCACTCCGGTGGAACTAGTTATAGATTAATTTCACAAATTAGATAGTCGATGGGAATACCCATCGCAAAAACATAGGACCAAGATGACTTCAAGTTTGTGAACATTAAAATCCCAACAAAATGTAGCCACTATTTTATCAATCCTTGAGTACCCCTACCCGACAAACACACAAAATTCAGGGAAAACTATGAAGTTAATAAGCTAGGCACTTGGGTTTCCTCTTCGCGTTGTCTTCTTACTACTTCTAAACATGGGGGGTGATGGGCACCCCTTTTCCTTTCTCCCTTGATCCTTCAAGTGTGTCGAGCATCCTGCGCCCTTTCTTGATGAATCAAACCAGGTCACTGCGTCAAGCATCATTCTCTTTCCCAAAATATTGCTTTCATGCATTAACATCCATAACAACCATTTAACTCTGAGGTCGTGGCTCACACACTACAAAAGCATCCAGTGCATGAAGTTATTAACATCGATTACAAAAATATATTTTAATTAGTAATTATTTAGGTTTCAAGTAAATTTTAATTACTCAAATGTTGGAGTTTTTTTACTTACCTCGCTATCTTCTTTACCCTCTACAGCCTCGCCCGGCTGCCGCGCAGTCAACCATTTCCTTGCCTTCCTCATATTCTTAATTACGAACAACCCAAAATCATAGCTACATCAAGTTTTTCCAGAAATAAGAAAAAATCAGATAATAAAAATAGTACTAGTTCTGTGAATATAATCGATTGAGTCATGGATTACTCACGAATTAATCTGCTTAGGACCCTTGACATTGTCATCAAGGTTGAAACATGTTAAATTACCCAAATTTCCTTTACGAAGCCCTTCTTCGTACATTCCCTGTAGTACAGACATCTTCCAAGGCGGAAAAAAAGAGTATTGATATTAAGAGCTCTTCATTATTACATGTAGATTCTGTAGGTATACCCTAACAACTAGTTACATATCACAAAATTACTTACCAATACTTCCACTGCCAACTTTGTAGTCTGGTCCAAAATTGTTGCGTTGTGGTGCGAGTCATGCACTTCTAATTTTTGAAGTAGTAAGTCAACAATTAGCAACTTGAAATGACCCGGATTTTGAAAATGGAGTGGTATACAGATCTGCATTGTACATTTATTAAACGAATTGTAAAGCACAATGTTATAAAATTTCCCTCAAGTGTGTAAATTTCTTAAAATTACCAGAATTTGCTTACTATATTACCGTACCTTCTTGATTGATCCTATGTCTCCCTGGACGAACCCATCCTTAGTCTTCATCGTATTTAGTTGAGCCAAAAACCCGGGAATGTCAATCTTATTGTGTTCCTATTGAATTTTTAGGGTGACCAAATTAGTAATAGAAGCTGCAACAACCGATAATTGGATTTGAAAACTCCAGATGACTGAAACAAGAAAGCCATAGCTTACCACTGATATGACCGGAAAAAACCAAATATTCATCCTATTGCTGACCTCTTCCTCAAAGTTTAGAAGGTCCGATACGCTGTTTAGTACCTATGCGATGTTATGGAAAAATTAAAACATAAATTTAAATGTTTATAGTTTGCTGACGTGAATTAGTGTTAACATTGTTAAAGTAAAGGTTTGCAGTTTTCCGTTAACCTACATCAGTGTAAAATATTGTAAATTAAAGGCCTACTAACACACCACAGTAGGTAAAGAAGGGTCTCCTATAATTGATTATATATCTGCCTCTCTAATGTTTTTTTACTAAAAAGTTATAAAATGATCGAGGTTATCACAACAGAAATTAAAAAATAACTAAATTTAAACTTTTTGGGTACAGGTAGACAGACTTTAATATTAAGGCCATAAGCAAACAACAACTGTTGTACAATTCTATAAAATCAGCTAAGAAAATTTACCAGACCAAAAATACAGATATAATAACATTAAGGATGGATTAGCTAGTTAAAAATTAGTTTACACCAATCATTTGTAGGCCAAGCAACTTACCGCAGAGCTTAGCCATTTCCCCGGCAGCATGGTCATTAACTCCTGCCTAACCATATAGGTATGTCTTGTTTCCATAATAATTGCTCTGAAATAGTGTACTTGCCATGTTAAACGAATGTAATTATTACTATGCTAAAAAGTGACATGTAGAAAAGAAACAATCCATACCCTTTAGGCTGATTATCGTCCATGACGAACATTATGAGTTTCATCAATTTTTCATCCCTCAACATTCTGGATTTAGAGTAGGGGTACCCTAGTAACATGTACCGCCGCCAGTCTTTTGACATTGTTATGTCACGGGCGGAAGGGTCATGAGTGAAAATGTCCTGGCTTTTTTCACCCGTATTTTTCTTCAAAATTGACTTAAGCTTTTTCGCTTCCGTAGGTCCCTCCACCTGCCATTCTCTCGAATTGAACAATTAGAAATTTTAATTCAATATTTTCCATGTAATGTAGCTACAATATTTTTATACTAAATTGTAATAGAATATGTTAATATAAGATGATACAAAATGTTTTCTTTGCAGTGACTTTTACTAAACATTTATTGGTCAAAATAAGTTAAATTTGAGTACACATACCTTCACATCTATACCTACAGCCACCAAATCTTTACCAACCTCTCGCTTTCGATCTTCCCCGTCGTCAATAATCATTGGTGAATCGAACGCATCTCCCTCCCTAACCCGTTTCCCCAGTTTACTAGCCTCGGGCGTCGAAAACTCCTTAAGCTCCTCCCTCCTCACTACATCCATTGTCGCACTAGGAAAATCTTCCACAACTCCCGTCGACAACCCTGACGTGGAGCAGCTGGTGTTGGTTTTTGTTATTAACTTTTGTAAACCATTACTCAGCTCCTTCAAGGTTATATTGATGGAAGAGTGGGCTTTGCACTCTTCGAAATTTAAGTTTTCACCAATTTTTGCCAACAAGTTTTTATTTTGGACAACAAGCGAATCATGTGAGTGCTTAAGTCGACCCAATTCATCATAAAGACACTCTAGTTTGTTGTAAATATCCTCCTTGAAAGATTTCATCATAGAACGAGTGTCGTCGTGTTCTGTATCCAATACAACCCCCTTCCCCTTTAGTGTGTCCAATGATTCATTACTCTTTGTGTGATGAGTTGTAAATCTCGGAGAGACCATTTTCTTGGGTGTTTCATAGGCGAACATCTTGGCTCTTCCCAGTGAGTTTTCCTACGATTTAAAAAACATTATTAGGTACTGAATATAAAAATTACATCAAACGTAAAACCCTGTATATTAAAACAAACAAGGGCTAACATAGATTGGGAGTACATCTAGTTAGATCAGAATCTTACCATCAAAGAAACGCACCACCTATTTGAGTTTATTCTCTTTACCATTTTCTCAAGAGGACCAAGACCAAAAATTCCTAAAACCCGCAGTTGGTCACAGGTTATAGGTCCTCTGGGTAAGACTACTCTCAGATAATAAACCTGTAGTTTTACAAATTTGAAATATATTAGTCATACCATCATGATAAGTAAAAAATTATTTTAAATAATAATGCTCTCAACCAAAGTATGTCTATACCTGAAGAAACAATGCACATCCAGTTAGGTAACAATTTCGTTTTCTGCTTATTTTGTACTTTGAAAAGCCCTCTACCATTTTCTGGAAAAAAAGAGTAGCCCAATTCTTTTTAGGAATTGCAGAAACATCAACCACAGGGAAAATGAAGTTTTGGTTAATTTTGTTGGAGGTGGTGGTGGCCAATATGGTAGAAATGGTATATAGTACGTAGGCCCGTAGGTAATCAGTAACGTCTACGTCTTTTGACTTAAGAATCTGTTCTAAGCGAGCTGTCTTAATAACTGTTCGGTCCGACATTCGACTAAGATATTTATACCCAATCCTATCAAGCAGCCCAAGATCTCCCTTAAGATCTATATCCTCGCCTCCCTCAGGTACCCCCATAATGGCAGAAAAATCTAGTGGATTAACAGGGTACCTAACACCTCCAACAGTGAGAGTCATTGTGCACATGTCGAAAGCTAATATTAGCTCATGCATCAGTGGTTTTATTAGCTCGCACCCAACAAAATTTAAAGTCCCTCCAAAACCAATCGAACTAATAGCTGCTCTCATATCCTTGTCTATTACTTTTACTGTGTCCGTAAATCTTTTCAAGGCGATTCTAGTTTTCAGGCAAGCTCTAGTAACACTAAGCTTGTATTCAGTATCGGAAGAGTCGTATGTGGGTGACTCAAAAACTGCATCATAGTGTTTATCTACCATTTGAGCGTTGTTATAGACTGCATCTTTCTCCTTTTCATCGTCAGAGAAAACCAGACACCGTCTTTTTGAACTTTCTCCGGTATGTGTTTCGCTCTTGACTATATGTTCGTCTGGTATCTCCTGTGATATAGAAAAAAAATTGGTTTTTAGCATACATTTAACCTGTACTGTATTCATGTTTAAAGGGACAAAATTCAAGAAATAAGATTATCTCACCCCGCTATCTTTATCATCCGACTGACTTGATTCTTGCAAATACTTTGAGAAAAAAATTGATTTTTCAGGCTTATTTTCAAAATCGGAGGAAAAATAAGATTGAAACTCCTCATCTAAGTTGGCAAATATATTTTTGGTTTCAGGATCGTCTGTTTCCATAGTGTAAGTTGTGATATCTGTTGTAAAGTTGGAGCAAGTCTTTTATAGCGTTGCAATGGACTATGGAATTACTTTGGCTCCAAGTATTTTTCTTGGGCTCTGCAAGTTTACTGTAATGATGAAAAAAAAAGGGATTTTCTAGATCTTTTAACCCACAAATTAGAGAATACTTTACTGGGTTATGTGCACTAATATCCCTGATTGGTCCCATGGATTACTTTTAAAATTTGGTTAAATCTGAAGTAATGATTACCCTAGTATAGCTAATTGTTTCTTTATCCAGTATTTTTTATTTCTTGAAAGTTAATATAAGGGATATGTAAAGACTGTTAACTTTTGTGGGTAAAATACAAAAAGTGTAATTATTGCCTATACCAGGCATTAAATACAAGCATGGCTGGTAGATTTAGGAATTCGTGTACTGCCTCTTCATGCAACTTTAGACATCATTTTTTTATTTAGAAAAAAAAAAACCCTTCATTTAGTCATTTATTGTAGTGTATCCAAAGAGGCATATGGTGCCACTATATATAATAACAAGTTAAGTTCCCATTTTTTTGTAACAAACTGTCTTCTTTGTACAAGCTACACTCACAAACGTGATTAAGAGTACACACTCATATGGAGAGAGTCATGAACACAATGGTGGCATGTGAGCTAGCATGGCGGAACCATCAGGAGAAACAACAGGTGTGTGGGGTTCATTGATCTCCTTTTCGTTGTAAATTTGTAATCATTTTCAGAATCTACTACCTCACATCAATATTTGTATGTCTTCCTATATTTCAGCAAAGGTTGTTGCTATACAAACAGAAGGCAATAGTCCTCCATGACGTTTATGAACAACTCCTCCAAACTGAGGTGGCCATTACGCATTTCCAAACGTTGGTGCAGATAGGACTTTCGTTGCAGGAGTTGCACCCTTACGACTTCCATCTAGGTCTTGAATTGAACATGTACTACCAGTCGCTCCTCCAGGCACAGAACGACTACACCTGCTTCCGTAGGTTCTATGAGCAGCAACTCGAATTTCTCCGAGTTGTTTAGTTGTACTCGGTGCGAAGGAGGGTGTAAAGGAATTGAGTTGGTTGTGCCCAAGTATCTGTCATTAATTTGTGTCCAGCTCAATGTCAGTTTTTGTAGTTTGTCTGTCTACTTTTGTTTAGGTCTCATGTTGAAGTTCCGGTTGTTTCTTTCAATAGTGTCACCCTCTTCCTTAATGAAAAGTTGTGTTTTAAAATACCTGCCATTTGTGTGTTGATATTGTAGGCTGTTCGTTACAATTTAATGCTTCCTAGGTATTTAATTTTGTTTGTCTAGTATTATTTAATAACCTCTTCTTAAATATGTCTGCTCACACAATGATGGGAAATGAATGCGTTATTACACCAATTCATTATTATAAGGAAAAAATAATATATTCTTAAATGTAGGTAAAGTTTATCCTGTCTAAAGGGAACATTAATTGTTTCATTTAGTATAAGAATTCCACTTGACTGTTCCTCAAATTAATGAAACAATGATAATTCATAAAACTAGGGGGTGAGAAATTTTACAAAAACACTTAATATTATTCTAACTAATGACATTGTTGTTAACATTAGTAATATTGTTCTTAAATGTCTTTCTAGTTAGGTTGATTTCTTATGTGTTCAATTTCCCAACATTGTTAATTATTAATAATAATAGTAATAATAGATTATTGTGTAATTTCCAAACGTTATGGGTTGTATGCATCCGGGCATTACTTTATAATATATCTCTTCATGCATTATATAACGAAATGTTCATATTTCCACGATCTTTAGTTTGATATCCGTTTCTCATATATAAATAATTTATACTAGGCCTAGCCCAGCGGCCCTCAAGCCATCGGGGTAAAAAAGCCCACCAATGAGTTTTTTACTTTTCTAAAGAAAAAAACTTGCTCGGAAGATAACATATTACTATTTGGTGCAATATGGAATCATATCTAAAGGCATGTCTCAAACCCCATATATAACAATAACAATAACAATAACAATAACAATAATAATAATAATAATAATAATAATAATAATAATAATAATAATAATAATAATAATAATAATAATAATAATAATAATAATAATAATAATAATAATAATAATAATAATAATAATAATAATAATAAGGGACTAAGGGTCAGGTCAGATTTTAGTTCTCCATTTATTTATTATATAAAGGTTGGGTACGAGTACTGACGAGTTTAAAAGAAAAAAAAATATATATATATAACAACAACAACAACAAGAACAACAACAACAATAATAATAATAATAGTAGTAATAATAATAATAATAATATTATTATTATTATTATTAATAATAATAATAATAATAATAATAATAATAATAATAATAATAATAATAATAATAATAATAATAATAATAATAATAATAATAATAATAATAATAATAAAAAAAGGACGAATGGATGAGGATATGTAGTTATATACTACACGTCACAAGTTATTTAATTTTTGTGTATATACCATACTAGTTTACTACATGTTAATCAATTTTCCTTTTCGCGACACATTATAATTAATTAGCATGCTTGGATCCAATTTATCTTCCATCTTTGGCTAATAAAATTGAAGAAATAGAGTATTAAATTAGTCAAATGTTTTAATTTCTCGGTAAATAAATATATTTATGCTCTGCTTGAAAAAAAGAAAAACTGGTTTCAATTAGTACGCAAGATATTACTTAATTCCTAAATTTTTCTTATTCGAGTGGCGAGGATAAAAAAATTCAATTCCATCTGGCCGGCTCGCGGGTCTTCGGGCTGCGCCCCTCGGTGGAAAATAGACGTTTATTATAAGGGACTAAGGGTCAGGTCAGATTTTAGTTCTCCATTTATTTATTATATAAAGGTTGGTACGAGTACTGACGAGTTTAAAAGAAAAAAAAATATATATATATATAACAACAACAACAACAAGAACAACAACAACAATAATAATAATAGTAGTAGTAATAATAATAATAATAATAATAATAATAATAATAATAATAATAATAATAATAATAATAATAATAATAATAATAATAATAATAATAATAATAATAATAATAATAATAATAATAAAAAGGACGAATGGATGAGGATATGTAGTTATATACTACACGTAGAGATGGCAAAACTGGCCCGGCCCGATGGGCCGGCCCGTTTAGCCCGAAATATAGAGCGGGCTGGGCCGGAATATCAGATGCCCGAAAAAATTCGAGCTTTTTTGGCCCGGCCCGAACGGGCTTTTCTTTTGGTGGGCCAAGCCCGGCCCGGTCCGGTCCGAAAGCCCGCGGGCCTGCCCGATGGAATTGAATTTTTTTCCCGTAACTAATCGAATAAGAAAAATTTAGGAGTTAAGTAATATCTTGTGTACTATTTGAAACATGTTTTTCTTTTTTCTCTTTTTAGTAGAGCATAAATGTATATATTTACCGAGAAATTAAAACATTTGACTAATTTAATACTCTCTTTTCTTCAGTTTTATTAGCAGAAGATGAAAAATGAATTGGATCCAAGCATGCTCATTAATTATTATGTGTCGAAAAATGAAAAATTGATTAACATATAGTATAGTACGTACACAAAAATTAAATAACTTATGACATATATGTAACTATATATCATCATCCATTCCTTCTTTTTTTTTATTATTATTATTATTATTGTTATTATTATTATTATTATTATTATTATTATTATTATTATTATTATTATTATTATTATTATTATTATTATTATTATTATTATTATTATTATTATTATTATTATTATTATTATTATTATTATATCTGGGGTTTAAGACATGCCTATAAATTAATAGATATCATTCATTGCAACGAATAATAATATATTATCTTCCGATCAAGTTTTTTCTTAAGAGAATTAGACTGAAGTTCGCCTCAATATATAATTCTACTTCATGGTTAAAGTAATAAAAAAAAGAAAAAAAAAACCTCATTGATGGGCTTTTTTGGCCCGATGGCCCGAGGTCCTCCGGGCCGGGCCTAGCATTTCTAGGCCCTCGGTTAATCAATTCTCCTTTTCGCGACACATTATAATTAATTAGCATGCTTGGATCCAATTTATTTTCCATCTTTGGCTAATAAAATTGAAGAAATAGAGTATTAAATTAGTCAAATGTTTTAATTTCTCGGTAAATAAATATATTTATGCTCTGCAAGAAAAAAAAAAACTGGTTTCAAATAGTACGCAAGATATTACTTAATTCCTAAATTTTTCTTATTCGAGTGGCGAGGATAAAAAAATTCAATTCCATCTGGCCGGCTCGCGGGTCTTCAGGCTGGGCCCCTCGGTGAAAAATGGGCGTTTATTATAAGGGACTAAGGGTCAAAAGTGATTTTTGAAAGAAAAATACATCCTTCAGCAAGGCATGTGTTGATTTTCGTCGAGAATTTCAACTCCTCGCCAATTTGTAAGGTAGAATATGATAACCGAGGGAGAAAATATAATCGATCAAGTGAATCATGACTGGAAAAGGCTCTTTCGTCCTGCTTGGACCAAGATGACATGTCTGAGGATGCCGTGATGGGTTCAGTGGATTTTCAATCACTAGTTTCGGTCAACCATCCGGCCCCCAACTCGGAGAAATGGACGTTTATTATAAGGGACTAAGGGTTAAAAGTGATTTTTGAAAGAAAAATCTATCCGTCAGCGTGACATGGCATAGGCCACTTTGCTTTTTTATTTTATTTTTTATTTTTTTGTGTCATATTTTATATTTAATCGTTATGATCAGCAAATCACTATGCTTTTTATGTGTCAGCCAAACATATAAATTGATTTCATTTAGTCTACAATGTCCCAGTCAATGATAAATTGTTTTACATTTTAGTCAAATTTTAGTTCCATTTTTTTATTTATTATATAAAGGTTGGTACGAGTGCTGACGAGTTTAAAAGAATATATATATATATAGAGCAAAGTCGCCTCTACGAGAGGCGACTATCATTGAAATTTAAAAGAAAATGTCGCAGGGGCGACTACAAACAGTGCCTGTTAGATTTTTGGGGAGTCGTCTTCGCAAGAGGCGACTTAACTTAAAATGATTAATAACAAGAAATAGTGCTTAATTTTCTTATACTTCCAAGAACGGTACCGCATGCTATTAAATTTGCCATACAATTTTAGCATTTTCAAATAATAAAATTATAAATATTTTTTTAATTAAAATATTACTCTATTAGTAGACTTCCCTGCATCTCACAGGAGTAATACTGGTATAAAATAAAAAATTCCTATTAGGACTACAAATATTTAATAGTAGTATATTGAGATCATTTTTAATTAATAAAATAAAAATCAAGCACAAATATCACAACATAATAGCTGGTGCAAGTCATAAATAATAATCCTAAATATGCTAAGTTGCAAACTAAACTCCACTGGACCACATCCGTGTACTAATAGGCCCATTATTTTATAATTATTTCAAGGACACCATCCATTACATGTAGGAGCATCAACCTCAGAATCCGATTGCACTTCGGCCCACTTACGCCATTTTCGCAGCTAGAATGCAGTGAATTCAGTCCGAAGCTTCTGAATCTCCGCCAAACTGAAGGCTAACGTTGTCGGTCGGAATCAAACCCCGAGTAAGATTTATTGTTTGTAAGAAATGTTTTGATTTCCAGCTCTCTATATTCAGTATTTACTATGCATTTGCTACAATTAGGTTAGATAGTTAACCCTTAATTGGAACTGATTGATATTTTTCATCTGTGGCATATGGAGATGGATTCTAAAGATATATTTGCTGAAATGCAAACTTCTGATTTTTCTGTGACGGGGGAGAACGACGTTAATGTTGATTACGATTATGAGCATAGGAATATTGAACACGAAAATGGGGTTGAATCATTTTCTAGTTTGTTTGCGGATGTAAAACCGGACGATGATTTATTTAAAAAAGATCCTAGTATATGGAAGTCAGAGGACCTAGTTGGGAAGGTGTTTAAAACGGTTGGGGCTGCTGAACAATTTTATAGACTGTACTCGAAACTGATCGGATTCGGATTCCGTCGAGACAATCAAGAATGAGACAAAGAGAAAAACATCATTGTTATGCGAAGATGGGTATGTAGTAGAGAAGGTACAAGGTCTAATAAGAATATTGATAGGCCAGATAGAAAACGTGAGCCTCGAATTGTTACCCGGTGCAACTGCAAGGCTTCATTTATAGTTCGATATAAGGAAAAAGAAGGCTACTATAGAATTTCAACGTTCAAACCCGAACATAATCATGAAGTTGCTAATCCTAAGCAAGTGCACTTTTTCCGTTGCAACCGTCAAATAACCACGGGTCAGGCGATGGAGATCAGGACGATGAAAGATGCAGGTATTAAAACATGTCAAATTATGGATTTTATGGTTACTGCTCTAGGCGGATTTAGTAATGTCGGTTTCACTTCTAAAGATTTATACAACTTCATCTCAACCGACCAAGAACGAACAAGACGAATGAATACAGATGCCGAAGCAACTATAGCCTACTTCAATGCACTTGCAGAAAATGACCCCGGCCTTTATATGATTTATTCCGTAGATGCTGACAGTAGGCTTAGCAGATTGTTTTGGGCAGATTCACGTTCTAAACAAGATTATAGTAACTTTGGAGATGTTTTAGTTATTGACTCAACTTACAAAACTAACGCTTTTAAAATGCCTTTGGTGGAGTTTGTTGGTATAAACAATCACCAATGTACTGTGATTTTTGGTTGTGCGTTACTGTGTGATGAAAGTGTAGATGCTTACGTATGGTGTTTTAGATATTTTTTAGATGCAATGGGGGGTAAAATACCCATATCTGTGATTAGTGATGGTGATAGAGCGATTGCATCTGCTTTGGGCACCGTTATGCCACAGGTTCGTCACCGGCTTTGTTCCTGGCACTTGATGAGGAATGCTAGAGGCATGAGCCATGATAGTGATTTTCTGTCCGATTTTAGAAGGTGTATGTTGAACCACCAGACAATTGATTCATTTGAGGAAACTTGGCAAGCCTTTAGAAGAAAATATGGTCATGTGAATAGCGTCTGGATGGATGAATTATACGAACGCAAGCATAAGTGGGCCGAAGCATTCTTCAGAGGGGTTTTCTTTGGCGGAATGACAACGAACCAGAGGTGTGAAAGTACAAACGCTTATATGAATAGGTTTTTGAACTGTGATCTCAGCCTCTATACGTTTGTCAAGCAATACTATCGGGCAATGTTCCGACTAAGAGAAAACGTACTCCGTCTTGACTTTACCAATGCGCAGGGTGAAACTTTATTGCAAACTCATTTGAAGAGCATTGAGGGTTCCGCCTCATCCTTTTATAGTCGATCGGCTTTCCTTAAGGTAATAGTTCTAACTACTGATTTGATAACTAATACTTAAATTCTTCGTAATTGTGTGTTCATTTGTCCGTTGAACAGGTACGAGATGAGATCAATAAGGAAGCTTGGTATACACCGGTTCAGCTTAAAAATAAAGCGGGTGAGAGAATATTGGTCTTAAAAAAGTTTGGGAATCGAGATGGAAAGGAGACTACGGTTACCGTCGATGGTGAGAAAACTTTGTCTTGTACTTGTGGTAGATTCGAATCAGTGGGGTTGCCGTGCAGGCACATGTTTTGTGCAATGAAAGCACTTAATATTGAGAAAATACCAGCACAAATGTTGAAGAACCGTTGGGCCAAGACAGATACGGTGGGGACCAGTGGCGTCCCAAAGGAAACCACCATTAAAACCCAGGTAATCCAAATGAGCAAAGATACGGGAGTTTATTGGCGAAGGCACATCAACTGTGCAACATTGCAGCGAAGACGGATAACGCTTATATTCGAGTAATGTCAGTTTTCGAGAGCACAATATCGTTGCTCCCACATGGATTGAAGCAGGATAATAATATGGATGCTCCAGATGGGAAACGCTCTGAGGGGGGAGGTCTTAACGCCAACATCATAAGGGATCCTGAAATCGTGAGGACTAAGGGATGTTCTCAGTCTGAGGGGAAAGGAGGAAAAGCAAAGAAAAGGAAGTGTGGAAACTGTAAAGAGGCTGGTCACTACAAGTCTAATTGTCCAAAGATCGGTCTGGACGAGAAAAATAAGGGCATTGAGACCACACGTACACAAGAATACGAAGGGAGTAATAGTTCAAACGATTTCGAGGACTTATTTAGGTGATTCGCCGGTTACCCGAGGTAATGTTAACAGAACTGGTTGACTTTATGTTAGTTATAACTAAGTACTTGTTGCCATTTGTTAGTTAATCGTTAAATTCGAACTTGTAGGAACATGTTGGTATGGGTTGCATTCTGCTAAGCTAATTGAAGATGAAGATTTCAACTCCTTTGAGCAAATAATTCCGAAAATGGTAAAATGGGGTTCAAAGTAGTAGTAATTGTTGCCTCATGGAAGGTCATGTAATGAGATTTTTGTAGGATACTTTGAAAAACCATGAGATGATTTAACCAGTCAGTATGCTTTTTTGTTTTCACAATACATGAACATAGAAATTTTTCCTTCGTCTAGATCTGGGGAGTGTTTTAGTAGCGCGCCCAGAATGGGGTTGCTTTATTTTATTTTGTAGAAGTAACAAATAGTGGTTGTTGTAAGTTAACGGATGATACAGTTTCAGATAGTCTGTCATAATATTATCTTTACTTATTGATATTTTTAACCTTCAATTAAGCTTGGTAGTCTTTTTTTGGTAATTGGGTATAATTAGTAGGGATGTAATCGAATCGAGTCGAATATTAAGAAATTCGACTCGAATTCAAATAGAATATTAATCGAATTTTTAAAGATGATTCGAATTCGATTAGTGATAAATATTCGAACTATTCAATTCGATAAAAGATTGGGAAAGTTCAATTTTTTTTTCAATGTAAATGCTTTTTATTTTAAAGATATTCAATTTTTTTTTCATTACAAATATTAAATATATATTATACACATAAATTTATTCTAAATAGATACCTACATAAATATTATATATATATATATATATATATATATATATATATATATCTTTAGTATTATATATATTATTTAATTTTTAAAAATATATTATATAAAATTGAATCGAACATTCGAATTATTTGAATCGAATACCACTATATTCGAATCTTATAATTATTTTGTATTTGAATTCGATTTTTCCGAATCCGAATTATCTTAATCGTATTTGAATCACGGATCGAGTCCAAAATATATGATCAAGATTTCACATCTCTATTAGAGAGTGGTAATCGACACCATCCCTTTTCGGAACTGTGTAATAACCGAATATATGTCAAAGGAATACTGTTGTGGGTAGACCTTCACTAACTAGTACTAGTAGGTATCCATTGACCAAAACTATAGCTTAGGCACTCGGTTTTCATCAAGTATTCAACGATTTTCATTGTACAAACTAACTACATTAAATCAAAATCACTAACAACAACCAAGTGTTGGACAAAAGGCCCCCGCATAAGCTGGGAAGCAGATTGAAACTAAGAAAAGTTAGGAAGATTGTCACATTACAATTAAAAGAGAAAGCTAGTTCCCCTACAGAAATGGCAGGCCACACAAAAACAATTAAACAAAGAGGACTATCAAAAGACGGGCCGCTCAAAAGGATTAAACAAAGAGGACTATCAAGCTTTCATCTAGGTTTTTATCCATAAGCTATTACATAGAAAGCTAGGCAAAGCACTTAACCCACATGTTGGAACAAACAACAACCCACGAAAGGGCCAACAACACCTTCAGCAGCTTCATTTTACGGTTCAGTTGTGAATTCCGCTTCACGTTTTGGTTGAGCTCCAACATAAGCGCACGAATCTCATTTTCTTGTGCCAATATACGAGGCGTGCAGGACTGGCACCCAAATGCAAGAAATCGTCGCAGCTCACTCCTGTACAACGTCCTTTCCTGCCGAAGACCATTAATTAAACCCACAGCACGTGGACAGAGCTCATCGTCGAACCACTCAAAGTAGTCACACTTCTCGACATGCTAAATGGAAACCATAAGAAATAATTTATGTTAGTTATCAAGTATTATAATTAACGAACAACAAGAGAGTACTACTAAACTAAATTAGAAAATAAATATAAAAACATGAAAATACTTTATAAGTCCTAAGATAGTAAAATACGTGGCTTCAAATTGTTCGCTAATACGCCAGAAATACAAACTTTACACCAACGATAATCGCGCAATGATATGTATTATTAGGATAAGATATGTAGTTAGGCAGTGCTTATAATCATCATTTGCTGCGATGCTAATTCATACTATTCTAATAGTCCTCTTCGACTAAAGAATTAACCTTTTTAGGTTAAGTTTAGTTTCATAACATTATTGCCTCAATTTGCAATGACAGATACAAGAAATAACAAACAATTTGCTAAGTTATAAGGCTTTCCTCATAAATCTCAGTTTCAAAAGAAATAATACGCTAACTATGGAACAAAAATTAATTTCGCCCTCTCATATTTTCACCCTAATGCACATGCATACCCAATTATGATTATATATGCCTTAGTTTCAAGAAAAGGGTATGCACATGCATACTTCTCAATTAAGCACCCCACAAAAATAAGGCTATCAAGTAGAACTAAAAAATTATTACAATTTATTAATACACCGTTTTATATAAATAATATCCACTCAGCCGCTCACTTGTAGACAATTGAGCTCTCTCCCAGTACCCAATTGGGATACTAGAGCTTAAACAGTCACCACCAAACAATAAAATTATGATTAGGCACTAAACAGCGACCAAGGCCGAACCCAGCAAAATGTGGGCCTGATTACACTTTCCAAAATGGGCCCCTAAATAAATATTTTTTCAAATTCACAAAATCAATAATTACATCATTCCTATTAATTGACATTATAAAAAAAAAATCTTTTAAACTTTATTAATAAAAAAGTGAAAAAATAACTAAATATCAAATGAAAATTACTTATCTTCATAGTGGACTGATGGTTAGAGTTTTGAAGTTTAAACTTTTAATTGGTCGAACCTTTTTTGTTTATAACATTACTGATACGAGGAAATCTTAGATGTCTTTATTTACTTGCAATTTTTTAATTTGTTGTCTTCCTTTTGGCCCCTAAGCAAGAAACTAAAATGATTTTTCATGTTCTTATAAGATTTCATACCCAAATCAAAGTAACAGATATTACCTCAGGTCAAACTAGATTAATTAGTTCTCATATTACTCCCACAATTTGGGAGCGAGAAACTAAAATGATATTCCCTTTTTTTTACCAAAAATTCAAAACTTATGAGATGCTATAAAAAAACTAGATTTATTAGTTCTAAAAAATAATCCATGGTAGAGCACGGCCTGAAAAAAGAAAAAAATATGAAATGGTGAAAACAATTAAGCACCCGTAATATACGAACAAATTACATGACAAAACTGCTATCCCACTGTTATTGAAGCTAATAATAACACAAGCAACAACAGCAAACACATTTCGTGGTATCAAACAGTGGGAAAATAAATTACAGAGGTAATACAAAACCAGAGTTGCAGGTAACGAGAACGAATAGAAATATGATCCACTCCAATTTTGGTACCGGTTCAGCAATTTATTGGCTAGCGATAAGCGATCTAAAAAAAGCTGCTAATAAGAAAAATTACATCAAGTTCCACAATCACATAACAGCCACGACCAAGTATTACACATGAAATTTGCAAACCACAATGAGTAAATTAAACTCAGACAAAGAACCAAAATTGATTGATACAGAAACTAAATCTAACAATGTCATTAGACACTAAGAAATATTAACAATAAGAGACTATTAAGAATTGAGGCAACACAACAATCGATCAAGATCCTTTCAACAAAATGGACAGAATGCCGCGGTAACGTAAGTTAATCAGAAATCTAGGGAAAAAAAGACAGAAACCACAAAACACATTGAAGGTCGAAAATATGAAATTAGGGCATCTAATGCAATAATGACGAAGAATTGTCTGCATTTACCGGGTGTTTTGGGCATGCAAAGAATCGTCGGCCGGGATTCTTGTCTGTCCATGAAAACCACATAGGCGCTCTTAGTGGGGGGCTACAATGGCAGGTTCGTTCTTCCGCAGCATAGTTGAAATTGGGGCCTCTAAACCATGGAAGCTCCAATCGGGGAAGATTGGCTCTTGGCAAAGTTGCCCCCGAGTTGTTTGTCGAAGAATTGGTGGAAGAAGACATGGGAGCAGGAGAGAGGTTAGAGAAGAAGAACGGAAATGGAGATGAAGGAATGCATGGAGGAGAGAGAGAGTTTTTAATCCTAACATTTAAATTTTAATGAAAAGGTGTGAAGAGTAATAATTCACTTGCAGGTTTGTCATTTCCAAGAGAAATGAATTTTACCAAGTAACCCTTTCCTAATTTTAAATGAATTAAGAAAAATCAACGGTAATGAGAAGGTAAGAGATGATCTAACGGTAACAGAGCTCCAGTGGTACCGGTACCACGGTGGTACAGAAGAATGACCCGTAATTTAGACCCCTTCTGAAAAAATTATAGTTTGCCACAACATTATATGTTAGGGATAAAGGATAAACTTTGCAGGATCTATGTGTCCGAATAGTGCCTTTGCAGAATGTTGAAACTTACCATATTGTGTCTTTGGCTTGTTTACTTTTTGCATGATTTGCCTTAACTAGTGGGTTTTGTATGACAAGTGAGTGTATCTATACAATGGTTCACGACCCCAGCAACAACAGTTGAACCGTTGTCCGTGACATTTATTAGAACGATTATCAAACCAACGCCACCTGCAACAATGGTCACAAAACTTCTTTAACAACAACTAAGAATCGTTGTCTTTTGGCTTTTATGTAGTAGTGTAGGAACATAATTAGGGACACTTGTGTGTGTCTTGTTAATCCACTTTAAAGATACATGTATGTGTCCCAATAAAGTTACCTATTAGGACACTAATACATTTAGGGACTCTTATGTCTCAAAAGGATAAGTGTCCCAATATGTATCCTATTTGGGACACTTTTTAGAGTCTCAATAGCTAATTTTTGTTGCAATGGACCACAATTGCAAAAGATGATATATGCAGATTGTAGTGAAGTTCTCAGTTAGTTTTTTCTTTTCTGTTTTTAGGTCACTGGAAATAAAAATCTTTGGGCCTGTTTATAGACTTATAGGCTTATTTCATGAATGGGCGCACATTTTCGACTTGATCAGTCACAGCCGATAGATCGCACCTCTTGACTAAAAAATTACAATCTTAAGGTTTTATTGCGTCATTTATCAAACATTCATGCCTTTATATTCGCACACATTCCACTTGAACATACGCAACTTTTCAAGACACCTTTTTGTCTAATAGATACTTCTCCTTTCACACCCTAAAATTGCAACACTTTCTTCTATAGATGTGTGGAGATAGCTCTAGGAATTAAGAACAAATTTGAAGTTATGGGAAGTATTAGGCGTGTGTTTAGTGTGTCTTTATACTTAAGGATCAATACGTCTCCCCTTAGAGTTAAATATTTTGTTAGATAAGGCTTCTATCCAATAGGATTAGGATCAATGTAATAGTATTTAATTGTATATCTTAAAAAAAAAAAAAAGTGTACAAATTCTTAAATGTATCGGAACTCTGATTAAGAAACTGCGTAATATAAGACACTTTATAGATATGCAGTTGGAAAATAGTTTTATGATTTGGCCAAACTATCGAGTCAGGTTCATATCCTTAAAATAATGGTTTTGGGCTCAAATAAAGTAAATAAAGATTAGAGCCTAAAAAAATAATGATGCATGAAGTGGACTCATTATTATGATAATATGGACCTAAACATAATATTTACATATCGGGCTTAATTATAAATTCAAGATATAATTCCTCGAATTATAATTGACTCATAATAAATAATATTGTTTTGGGCTTAAAAATAAAAATAGTCTAAAACTTGGAAAATAAAAAATAACATATAATTTATATATTTAGCTAAATATTAATCTGACACATAAAATTAAATAAAATAATGGACGTAAAATTCGGGCGTTACAGGGAAAGTTCTTGAAAAAGAGGAACATTTGTTTAATTTTTAAAGGGAAATAATGTTTCAGTAAAAACCAGATGTCTAGAAATGTAAACATAGTGTTCATGAGGATCAAGACACCGATAACCTTTATGTGAATAGTTATACCCTATGAAAATACATGGTACAATTTTATTTGAAATATGAAATTGGGGATTTTTTAAATATGGAAATATTGAGAGCCAAAACTCGCAAACCATAATAATTTGCATGCTGAATAATTTAAAATAAGGAGTTTCTTTATCAATAGATGAGAGAGGTAATCTATTAATTAGATATGTAGTAGTTAAAAAAATGTCATCATTTTCAATTCAAAGCATCACGATCATCCCCCACCTAAGGCACATATATTAATAGGAAAGTTTTCAAGAATTTCCTAGTAAAAGGGTTCAAAATACAAACGAAGATTAGTGCATTACACCTGTGTTAGGAGTCCTTCCTTTTTTTCTTCTCCTAATCTAAGAACAAAGTAAAAATCCTCCTTTTAAATATTGCTCTAAATTTCATTAGCTTTATTTGAGAATGATACAAGATATATATAGAGAAGCTAAGAGGCGAAAATCTAGCTTGGAGATAAAGCTACTGCTAACAGCTTTTCCTAACTTCCTAACTAATTCTAGATATACATATTTATTATACATCTCACATACTCCCCTAAAACCGGACACTACTTTGTGTTTTCTAGTGTTTGGAACATAAGTGAGAACAACTCAAAGAACATAAAAGTAAATGATTATAGAACTTCTATATAGACTTCTTGAACTTGGTTTCAGTTATCTTTAAGCTCAGCTATCTTCAACCTTCTTTCTGTTTCATCTTCTTTTCTATCCGCAAGTGACTGACACACACTTATTTTCATGCTTAGTGTTCTGAATCTTGTTACTGGCAATGGCTTTGTTAGTATATCTGCCAATTGTTCCTCCGAGGTTACGAATCTTATATCAATGATGCTTTTCTATACTAACTCTCTAATATAGTGGATATCAATTTCTATATGTTTAGTTCTAGCATGATGTATTGGATTTGAGGCTAGTGCTATTGCACTGCTATTATCACACCACATCACTGATGGTTGCTTGATTTTGATCCCCAATTCTTTGAACAAGGAGTCAATCCAAACTATCTATGTTGATGCATTTGCTAAGGACCTGTATTCTGACTCTACTGAGCTCCTAGCCACTACTTCTTGTTTCTTTGCACTCCATGTGATCAAATTCTTCCCTAGAAAGACTAAGTGACCACCTCTAGATCTTCTGTCATCCAACGAGCTTGCCCGATCCGCATTTGAATATGCGGTTAATCTATCTATTGTTGAGGGGACAAAATAAAGTCCCTGATCTATTGTACCTTTCAGGTACCTAAGAATCCTCTTGCATGCTTGTCATTACTTGACTATAGGGTTCGAAAAAAACTGACTTAGCTTGTTTACTATGTAACTGACATCTGGTCTAGACATGGTTAAGTACTGAAGTGCTCCCACTGTGCTCCTATATATAGTGGGCATATCAAACGATTCAGAATCTTCTTGAGACAGTTTTGTGCTGATACAATATGGGCTTTCTGCTGGTTTGCATCCTGCCATGTTATTCTTTTGTAATAGGTTTGCAATATATTTGGATTGCTTGAGAAGAATGCAAGCTAATGATCTATGAATCTCAAGGCCAAGGAAATAATGACTTCTCCTAGATACTTCAATGCAAACTGATTATTGAGAAGTTGAATGAGTTTGTGAACAGCCTGTGAGTCATCTCCTGTGATTAGTATCATCTACATAGATTAAGACCATTAGTATTTTCCCTTCATTATGCTGAAAAAACAGAGTGGTGTCAGAAACAGTTGATTTAAAACTTAAAGCAAATGAAACACTTTTAAGTTTATCATTCCACGATTTGGGCACCGGTTTAACCCATATAGTGATTTGATCAACTTGCACACATGGTGTGGTTTGTCTTTGTCTTCAAAACCAATTGGCTGGGATATGTAAACCTTCTCCTTCAGTTCTCCATTTAGGAAAGCATTATTCACATCTACCTGGTGAATAATCATCCTCTTGACACAGCTAAAACAACATTATCCTAATGGAAATGGATTTTACTACTGGACTAAATGTCTCAAAGTAGTCGATTCTAGTGTTGAAAGCCCTTGGCCACCAACCTTGCCTTTAATCTATCTACAGTTCCATCCGGCTTCTGTTTAGCCTTGAAACACCACTTGTGATCAATAACTTTTATCTCATCAGAATATGGTACAAAGTTCCAAGTGTTGTTCCTGATTAGTTCTTGATACTCCTCTTCCATAGCATGTTTCCATTGCTTACTGTTTAAAGTTCATCTACTGTACCTGGTTCTGTAATCACAGGATCTAATTTTTGTACATTTGATAAATAAGCTTTAGGTTTGTGAATACCCAACTTAGACCTTGTGACCATGTGATGTCTTGATTGTGTTGTGTCTCTGTCTTGATGGCTTATCTCTATTGTAGACTTGCTGACATCTAAGTGCATCCTGGTAGTTTGATATGCTTCTATTCTAGCATTAGGATTCTAAGAAATATCTCCAGTGTTCTGAAGTAAATCATCAGTTATAGAAGGTAGTAATGGAAAATTATGAACACTAGTTTTAGGGACATTAGTTGCAATTTCCTTGTTTGGAAATTCTGTCTCATTGAATGAGACAGCTCTTGCTATGTATATCTTTCCAGAGGAATGTAGACACTTATATCCCTTGTGAGAAGGGTTGTCCCAAAAAATGCATTTGCTCGACCTAAACTGAAGCTTACTACTATTGTATGGCCTCGGAAAGGGAAAATCTATCTTAGAGATAAAGCTACTGCTAACAGCCTTCATAACTCCTAACTAACTCTAGATATACATATTTATTATACATCTAAAACCTCCACTTTTCCCCCATGGTGACTCGAACCCAGAACCAAATGTCTAGATAGTGGATACTCTCGCCACTTGAGCTATCCAACTTCGTCCTCTTTTTTTCCTCTTTCAAAAGCCTGAAGTTTCTTTTCACAGCATTAAAACATTTATGGATAACTAGAGTAGGATGTAGGTAAGGATGAGTATATTGGTTTTTTACAGAAATATCGGAAATATATAGGTTTTCATGAAGATGTTGGTGTAGTTTTTAAAAAATGTTGGAAAATATATTAAAAAACGTGAAAATTAACATGATATTTTACACATTATTATAATTGCCTTAAATACGCATATTATCTTATACCTTAATATAAATTAACATGTTTAAAACTAATTTATAAATATTAAAAAAAAAATTGCCAATAAACAAATATACAAGTACCGCTACTACAATACCTTTTCTTTATATTTAATATTTTAAATTATAAGATTAATGTTTTAGAAATGAAAAAGATAGTTTTGTATTGAAACTAACTATTACGTACCCGTGCGATGCACAGGAAGATCTTTCAAGCACTTACATTATTAATGTTATATGAAATATGGTTGATCACTGTTCAATATGTACGAATTAAAATATATAGATTAATGACGGGTGAAAAATGTTAACTTCAATAATGAGATATATAGTACGATGCCCCGAAGAGAGATCATAATATAAATACGCTATATGTAATCATGAAATTTGAAGTTGTAGTCTTTCTTTCCGGATCTTCATCGTCACATATTAAAATCTTTAAACCCTTTCGATTCGTGACGCGAGAGACAGCAACATACAATTAGCCATGACAGAGTACAGGTTTCTTCAAGAATAAACCAACACGGCTCAGTGATTGGCCTTGACTTTTTTTTATCGTCATCGCATAGGAAACGATAAAAAAAAAAAAAAATTGTCTCCTCTGAAATCGTAAAGGCATTCTTTTATCAGAAGGAGTCATAGATAGCCGAGGGATGAGAACTCTTACACCAACATTATCACCTGATATAACCTTCGCCTCAACTATATGATCACCAAGTTTTGTAAGCACTAGTCTCGTACCATTGCATAGATCAAGTGAATGATCTATGTTTCGCAACAACATGATTGGTGTAAAATTTTGAGCTTTAGCTCGTGCTTGGGGAGACTCGAACACATAATTGAATTAAGAAATTCAGGTGTGCGGAGATTATTGAGAAGATCTACATTTACATCAGATCTGCACGGCGTATCCGAACTTAAGTGCGTCCTACCTTGAGATGTATGCTTTGAAGTCATATATTCATTAATAGACTCCACAATACTCAATGTTGGTGCCAATATAGCTCTACCATGTAGATATGCAGTATCGTCACCTACTCTTCCAAAATCTGGATACGTACTTCCAACAATTGTAGCAATGGGATTCTCACCACTTTGTAGCGTTCCGAGATGTCAATTTCAACTTCTCCATCATTCGGACCACCAATAACACCATCTTCTAAACCTGCTATCCATGCTGAAAATATACGTAACTCATGTCCTTTTGCATCATTAGGAAAATTTTGCAATCTCATACTCTTTGTTAGCCGCAATACTTTGAAATGCAGCCACAAATAAGACAAATTGATGGTCGCATGGACTATAACTTGACGTGTCCCTTTTGGCACTACTGGTAGAATTTGTCCAAAATCTCTACCCAACACAACATTTTTGCCACCGAATGGAATCTCCCTCTTTGTTATGTCCTGAAGTAATCTGTCTAAAGTTTTAAAACAGTTCTTGTGCATCATTGGGGCTTCATCCCAAATAATCAAGTTTGCTTCACCAATCATCTCTGCTAAAGGACTCCCTAACAATATATAGGATCTCGAATCCTCATGAACATTCAATGAGATTTTAAATCGTGAATGTGCAGTCCTTCCACCAGGCAATAGAAGCGATGCAATCCCGCTCGACGCAACATTCAAGACTATTTCACCTCTAGATTGCTAAGTAGCCGACAATGTCCTCCAAATAAAAGTCTTTCCAGTTCCCCCATATCTGTATACAAAGAATGCTCCTCCATCCCCAGTGTTCAGTGAATTCATAATAGTGGAATAAACAACTTTTCATGCTCAATAGCTAGAGCTTGCCGATCATACATCAATTCACCAGAAACAAAACGATTTCCAAAGCTCAATTCACTGGAAAGATCTGCAATTGGCACATGTTTCAGACTCTTTCCACAACTTCGCAATATTTTCTCAATCTCCACAAGAGTTAGATTTTTATTTCATCTTCAGTCATATTCAAATCTAAAAAATAGAAATATAAAGCTCCTCAGTTTAAAAAAAATTCGAAAATCAATTTAGCATAGTAAAATCAACAGATACATATATAGTTTAAATCAGATTATACCCAGATTTTTCCTCTGAATACGTTGCTTGTACAGAATGTTGCTTGATAAATATGTCCAGCATTTCTTCCATACATATTCAGGCTGCTCAATTGAATTTGAAAATAAGAGCGTAACGAACAAACCCCTCAGATGCTGAGCGGATGCCCAGTGGCATGCCTCTTCAATGCCATCGGTATACTCTTTGTCATCTTCTAGTAAACCCCTAGCAAAGCAAGCATCTTGATATGTCTCGTATTGTACAACAACCCACCCTTCTTATATCAGCATAGCATTTGCAACTTTTAACTACGTTCAAAAGACACCTAGCATAATAAGGATCACCACATCTAGGTGGAACATAATGTAGTCTGCCTATTGTTTTGCCCTTTTCTCTTTTTACCCACTCTCCATCCTTCTGTTTCCCCACAAATTTCTGAGAAAACTGAGCATATGTCACTCATTCGCCTCAGGGTATTTCTTATTTGCTTCAAACCATCCTAAAAATGTATTTTTGCTGACACTATGCCGTTCTACAATATTCTCTAATAGCTCACTTTCCGAGAACACAACTGATTGTTGATTTTCAAGATGAAAACTCAACCGTTCCACAGGAGGGTACCGATATTGAATTTCAAAACTAAAAATCCTCCAAGAAGCTTCGTACAGAGATATGTATCGACAATCGTAGTACATACTTATCTCATCTACTGTATTTGGAGCCGCATTGTCTGCACTTGCTTTATAGAATCCAGTTGTCACACAGTCGTGGCCTTTGTTTATGTACTTGAACAAATACTTTATCGACCAAGACTATTTGCACTACTCAACATTTATGTGCGCTCCATACTTGAGAAGGAGATATCTATTGTGAGGTACTACATAAGAATTATTCAAAGGTATACCACTTTTCATAACAATCCTCTCGTCTTCTCTCTGCCTATAAACCGGATCGCCATCATCATCGATAGTAGTACAATCAACAAATCTCTTTGGAAAGTGCTTCGTACATTTACCATCATCATCCATACATGGAGAATTTGGATGCCCTATTTCACATGGAACATGAATCATGTATTTCTGCACGGCTTCATAGTACTTAGGGTTAGAATTTTCATCAGGAATTTCAGCAGAAATAATTCGATCAATGTCTTGAGCATTCAGAAACTTATCCTCCTTCGCAAGGAACAGAAGGATAGGCGTGTGTGGCAACCCACGCTTTTGAAATTCAATAGTGTAAACCACTGCATACCAATATAGTTAATATAAATTCATTAGCAATTCAAAAAGAAAAACTCTTCATATATTTAAATTAAAACAAAATAATTAAAGATAAATTGCCTACTATAATAGTTCCGAAAAGTTTCTTACAGCGAAGCTCATTAATAAGTGTGTCCAATTTAATCTTGAACACCCTAACAATTATATCGAGTCTATCTTCCGCCTTCAAGTTTCGTGATTCCAGGAAGCGAACAATCTCTGGCCACTTTGGATTGTACGTAAATGTAATAAACAGATCAGGATAATTCGCCCATTTATAAATGCCCATTGCATCGTGATAACTCTATATCATGTAATGGGGTCCACCGTCATACATTGATGGTAATACAATTCTCAAACCCATAAAGTTGATATTTGTTTTGCCTCGTAAAAGAGCATCAGCAAGACCACTATACAGCTCTACGCGCAGGGCTTTCTGGTTCAATCTTATAAACAATAGTTTGATAGATTCAATAATCATATATAGATCAGCGATACTTTTTTGGGTAAGACTTCTGTTATTCAAAATAGTTTATCTTTCAGAGGTTCTTTGTTGCAATCGAAATGCAGCAACCTCTCTCATGCTAACCTTCTTCCTACCACCCTATCCGATTCTCTACCGTTAGCAAAATGAATGTTTTCATTATATCCATCCTCACCATAAGGAAACAACAAAGGATATTGGAGACTTAAGTAAGACGAATGCGATTCATTTATGCGTTTCAGTGAACCCTCTTTGTGTTTCAACGATAATATCTCGATCACCAAGAACCCGATCAAGATCACCCACCACCAATGCTGCCACTTCTGAAACAGATGGTAAACTATACCTTCTAATATCAGTTGTCCTCTCACTGACTAACTTGATTCTCACATCAACACGACCTTCTTCTGATATTTTTTTAGCAGTCATCCTAAATGTCTTAACTAAAACATTATGCTCATCAAGCATAGCTTTCAACTCTCTGACCAATTTAGAATGAAGAGTATCTCTATCCTTCTATTTCTACAAATCCAAATTAAAACAACATATTACAACAAAAATAGTGTCAGATTTATATTCAGAAAATGATAAAAAAATGAAAAGAGTAATGCTCAAATAAATTTATTACCTCGCAACATTGATACGATTTGATATTTCATTGTCAGTGTCGTATATGCACAACTGTGCAAATTTCGGTGTTGACCCCTCAGTAGGCAGTAAACTTCCAATAAGATGATAATTCTGACCATGGAGATGAAATATAGGCTGCCCACCACATGTGTTCATGGTAGAATCTATCTTCCCTCCCATAGATGTGAATGAGAACATATTATTATAAGATCTTATATTCTCCAGATAATGCTTGCTTCTTGCAGTTTCACCATGTCATAGTTCTTGTAGTAGCTGGGGAGGTGGTTTTCAATAAGGGTAACTGAATCTTCCCCTTCATGCAACACAGACTATATTCAGGGTAGACACTCTTTGGATAAGATGTCAACCTCTCCTCATACCAAAATATCGCACCACAATGTTTGCAATTGTAAGTGGTGTCACCGAAATCCAAGTATTCTAAAAAAACAAAAAAAGAATTAATAAGACTTCCAGAACGAGCTTGATTGCGAATAAAATTTAAATAATACTTTCAAATTGAATCATTTAGACCAATGATAAGGAAATTGTTTATACCCACTGGAGAAGGCATGTTGTTATGCGCCCTTTTTTATGTACTAAATTAAAAAAAAAAAAAAAAAAAAACACATAAATAATGTTAGAAAATATATTTAATTAATCACTTGTATTAATATTAGTTATAATAACAAATGATATAATGGAATGCAGAAAACAGTAAAAACAGTAAAAAAAATAAACCAAATTAACATGCTAACATAAAAGTATTGAAAACTTAATACCATACCAAATTAATAGAATAAATCAGCTTACACTTTTTAGAAACCCTCTTATGCTTAGATTGTTGTTGATCAGTATTTGTTGTAAGAGTATGCTCATCAACAGTCAAGTCAACAACAATCGATGCATTTGTTGAGGTTGGATTACTTAGTAGACTATTTGAACCTTCTACTGCTTAAAAACATTAAAATAAGTCAATACAACTATAAATATGTTCAAAAAAAAAAACTAAACAAATAAAAAAATAAATAGTAGAACTGAAACAACTTTCCAACATACCTGTAATTATATTATTATCCAAGTGTATACTAACATATGTTTCTCTTGTTCGTCCATCATTGTTGCCTTTTGTGTTAATAATTCCGTCAGTAGATGAATTCTTCACGTGACTCCGCTTATCACTTAAAGAGTTGGCCGTAAAACTATCTTTTGTTTGCAAGTGAAGACTATCACATTTTGGCACTGAAAAGGTAGAAAAACAATCATGATATTAAAGAAAAAATAAATTTATTGTTGTTTTTTTATTTAAACTCATACAAAATATATAATTAGAGTAATAACCAAAAAAAAAAAAAAAATCTAAAAGTACCATTAGTGATATTGACAAAGGAAGATATAGAAAACAGATATGTCACATTGTTCAATTCCAAATCGTCACCAAACATGCCTTGTCTGATATTCTTGGAAGAAGATCCAATAGTATTTGAAGTTCCTGAGGGATAATTTTTTGGAAAAAAAAAAAATATAAATTTTATACATATCTATATTGTAGATGTGAAACCTATACAGAACTACAAATAAAATTCAATGTAGTTTTCACTAGGCAACATTTAATTATTATGTACAATGTTCCAGATTAATTTATTCTTCATACTTTTAGAGACTTTGATAGAATTTAAGTATAGCACCAAGGGTCATAAATATAAGTCATTTATGACATAACAAATAAATTATAAAATGATCTCATATAATTTGCAAGTGATACACATAATTTTTTTCATCAAATTATTACATATTAGAATTATTAAATTTGAATACGCATCTCCATATATATATAAATGCTCAAAAAGTGAAATTGTTAAAAAAAAAATATATATATATTAGCCAATTACCTAAGGTAATTAACATTCGAAAATATATTAACCAATTTATTTAAATTTGTGAATTGACCTTATTTAGTTTTTCATTTTTATAAAAACTATTTTTTAAATTAGTTATGAATTTTCAAGTAATTTTAATGGGCCACATCGGAAAATCTTAATTGCTTAAATATTGAACATTCAAAGATGGCCCAAAAATAAAACAAAAAAGAAATACATATGATAGCCCAGTAAAAAGCCCATATTATTACATACCCATTCATTGGTCCATATGCTTACACAACCCATTAACTAAGCCCATATTATTACATTCCCATTGATTGGCCCATGTGCTTACACAACCCATTAACCGAATTGCATGTTTGTTTTGGAGTGTTGATTGTTGGATCATTTGTTTTCGTTCTATATTAGATTAAAATTTTGTTTATTTGTTCTTTTTTTGCAGAAAACCATGTTTAATTTATTATAGATATAAGTTTATAAAGGGTTATATTAATAATAAAGTCACACTAATATTTTCATTAAAATACTTTGAGGACAAAAGTCTATTTTCCTTAATATTTTCATAACCATTCAATTAAACATTGTATATATCATGTAGTTTATTTATTTTTTCGTTGTTTTATCCTACTTACCAAAATATTCATTAAAATGCAGGTCCACATATAATGATTTCAAATTGTCAACAAAAATCCTAATATGCCAAATGTATGAATATATTATAAACCAAAGATTGGTACTGTTATACAAAGATAAGTATCTTTACTCTTCATATTGAAATGATAACTATATCTGTATATATGTGGATAGTTAACTATTGCATTCTCTTAAAACATATGATGATAATGTATTCATTTAGTTGTCATACACCTTTTAAAATGTCCTATAATACTAAAGCCACTATATATTGTTTTCAAGCTATGTCAACCATTCCAATAAATCAGATGTTTGAATCAATGCATAAATTAAAATATATTCTTTTTAGTGTGTTATAAACAAAAACATACATTTTCATAGAAAACCCAACTATGCAATTAAAGCTTTCATTTATGCTACCATGTCACCAATTCAATAAGATTTTTGGTTGGAATAGAATTTTCATCAGAATTTTCAAAAGCAATCAATGCCACTATGTATAGATCATTTAGTTTGTTTGATTTTTTGTTGCGATATTACTAACCAAATTAGCATTTAAAATGCAGGTGCACATACAATGATGGCAAAAGAAAACAATCGCCATTGATCCGGAAAGTTTCACCATATTTGTTGTTAGATGGTCTGATTTTTAATGCACTGTACTTGATGTTTTATATTTCAAAAACCTTCTTGATGATGCTTTGACAAACACACAAATGGACTTGATATTTGATATTTGATATTTGAGGAGATTTCAATGAGGAGTTGATCACCCTTTTATACACTAGGATATGAGTACAACTCTATATTTATATGTGATTTCTTGTAGAGTATGATATTTGTGGGCTGATTATTCTGACTATATATTGCTTGCGGATATGTAACCTACTCCATAATTAACTAAGTATCCTATTCTTTTGGGCAGATTGGCTTATGTATAAACTGAGTAATATCCTAAAAAAAGATAGATCTGATAAAAATATTCACGAAATCCATGGCATATCATGATAAATGTACTATAATTTTGATATATATGTAGACATCTATATATAAAACAAATCTATATAGTTGTGTATCAGATCTAGATAAAATAAAATCGTGATATAACATCTATTTGGTAATAATAAGCAACAAAAACGAACTCATCGAATAGAAGATTCTAGCTTAACATAAACTGAATGCTAGGAAATAGGGAACTAAATATAGATACTCAATAGACATAAACCCGAAAAATTAACTTCTCGTCAGGGTCCATCTCCAAGATGAAAGTTCTGTCAACTGCTAGGTTGTTATCACGTAGAAACTGGCCATATTATGTAAGCTCCGCCGAGTTGCCATCTTCAATTGAAAAATCCACTATCCAGTACTGAGTTCCTCGATATATTGTAGCAATATCTCCATTTGAATCACCCCACACGTTTAATACAAATTTTAAAAAATCATGTATAGCTTGAAACATTTATGTAATAACACAGTTTAATACAAGTTTTAAAAAATCATGTTATTTTAAATAATTCTTGCATATTTCCAACATTTAATTTATGGATTTGAATTAATGAAATATGAATTAATTAATCAGTATAATAAAATTAAAAAATAGAGCTCATACCACTTTTTTTGCTCACAATAAGTTCCTCAGTCCCCTTTAACAATTAAAGATGGGTAGTCTACATCATCTATGACAATGACCGAATCCGGCGAGCTGTATTAACAGAAAAAAGATATTAAAAATAAACAAGTTAATTCCATAGTTGCTTACAGGTTGTACATATATGAATATGAGCAATAAAATTTACGGACTTACTCTCCTTCCGCCTCTAGTTTTGTATAGATACTTTGTCGAAGGATTGGAGTTATGTGTTATTTTAATACTCAATATCTCGTATCTCTAGTAATGAGACGAAAGTTGTCTTTATATAGAGTTTGTTCAGTGCTGATTATGGAGAGGATATCTTAGTTATGTATCTATACGATATGCAGTATATTAATATATTGATATCCATATCTAAAATCTATTGATATACTCAAATCATTTTCATCCATTATTATAGGTATATATCTCTATCCATAATATATTCATATTTAGTGCAATTATGTATCTATACTTTTGTGATATAGAATACAGCTATTTAATTAAACAAATTATAAGACATGGTGTCATTATATCTTAGTTTAATAATACGTCATATCTAACCTTGCAGATTGATGTACTCAAATATTTTCCATTTATTAACATAATGATATATATATATATATATATATATATATATATATATATAACTATGACTAAGGATTACATGTAATATATATAATTCTTTTTACATTAATCAATAAAGTACTTATTAATTAATTAGTGAATATTTGATATATTATATCAGCTAATCCGAGACGAAATTGTGTTTTTGTTATATACATTAAATTGATCATTAAAGAAACGAAATCTTAGTTATTAAAATATGTGTTTTTTAATATTTTAAGATGACTCTTCATGGTCAAACTTCGTGTTTTCATTATTGTTGTTAAGTTATTGACACTACAGATTTTTTTTTTTTTAATTTCGATACATTTGTTTTATTAGAATATTATAAACCATGCAATATTGTTCTGCCATAATTCATATTACTCTGTTGATATGATGAAAATAGCATTTTCCTTAGAAAATAATTTTTTTTTTCGATATATTGTTTCATTTTGTGGTATCTATCGTCTTTAAAACTTGTATAGAAGTATTGGTTATATTAGAGACTATTATATATAATATAACTATACTTACTTTAATATTGCAATTTAGCAATGATGCGTAATATTTTAAGTTGACTCATCAGAGTCATAATTCGTGTTTTTAATATAAATCTTTTAAGTAGTTGACATGTTTGTTTATTTATTTTTTATTTAAATCTTATCAAGCATACAATTTGGTTCTGATATACTTCACATTACTATATTGATATTACTAAAATAGCAAATCCCTTGGACAACATATTTTCATTTCACTCTCCTGTTAAAGTTGAAGATGATTTTTAATTCGATTTAGTATTGATGCATACTAAGCAATATGTTGTGCACAAACCTTGAGATGACACCACGTAGGATAAATACTTAAGATGTAAAATTAAAACCAAAAACTGAATACAGAATTCAACTTGGAAAAAAACTAAACAAAAACATCAAAATCCAATAGAAAACTAAAAATATCCGAATAGTAAAAAACATGTAGTACTTAGGATGCTAAATAAAGAAAAGAAAATAAAGAAACGTGCGAATAATGTGGAGACCACAGGACGGTCACTCACAAGAGACAAACTAAAAACCTTTTCATGCCACAAGTCGGCAGATAAAGGTGTACTGAATAAGTCTAAAATTGGCTAAAGAAGATAGAAGCAAATACAAGAACAAGCTAATATAGTGCAATGAATAGAATTGTCTTCTGGCATACTATAAATGCGAAGCACCTTGCCCTATGTCACGAAATCCAAGCATGGGGGAAATCCAACACTCCTTACAGCAGCGTGAGTCCAAGATCCTTGGGAAGATTCCAATGCATTAGCTCGGAACTCTCAAATTTGTAAGCACGACCAAATGGCATATCCCAAAACACGACAAACACAAAGAAACCCTATGCAAAATCAACGGAGGGACTACCTCCAAACAAAGCCCGGGATTGCTGAGCCAAAGCATGGGAATTGTCGTCAATCAACGCAGGGACGTCTCCGTTTGGCAAAAGATGGAAACAAAATCGAAAGAAACCTCAGACCAAGGTGAATGATAGTGAAAATGAAAAGTAAAAATCGAGCAGGCCAACTAAAAGCACTTGTGAGGAAGCAGCTGGAGAAGCTGCTGTATACCTGAATGCTTGAGTAGATAAGAAGCTGCCTGGAATCCAAGTCGGCGCACAATGGACCAGCAAAGTGACAATAACAAACAAAATGAAATTCGAATCTGCTGGGGGGTCCCCTTCTTCGACCATGAACTTGGTCGAAATAGAGTGACTCGGTTGGGTCGACTCACTGGGTTAAATCGGCCTGACTCAGTGAGTTAGAGGAAACAGGGGCCTCACCTGTTCTGGGCTGCAAGAAGGGTGCAGTATTCCGCCATGGCGAGAAATCGATAAACGCGAGCCAAGAAGCGCCGCCCTAAACTCAAAACTATTTGAACCAAGACAGATCGAAAAGAGTGCTGAAGAAATCATGATCGAGAGTCGCAACTAAACACAGAAAAAGCAGATCGGGTCAACAGTGCGCTGCCTTAGACAAAATCGACCGTGGTGGCCGTCGTGAAGTCGCCGCGAAAGGACCTGTTCAGATCTACGAAAAAGTGCAAAAATTGCGAGAGAGTGTGGACCTCCTTCACCAAATCACAAAAATTAAAATCAGATCCAGTCCCGAGCGTATCAGGAAGCGGGTTGGAAGCGCCCTTGACCTTTGAATCTGAAAAGTCGCGAGCTTGGTGATCGTCTTCATACCTCAAAATCGCGAATCCTCTATTGGCCGAAGAAAGGGGACCTTCAAGCCGACAATGGGTCACACAAGGAAAAGCTAGAACTCATCAAATGCAAGGACCTAATTTTTTTCAGAAACGGGCCCCAAAGACTCCGAATAAAGGAACCTAGAATGAGACGCGAGAGTCCAAATGGTTCACTGTTGCGAATCAGAAAGAACAAAACAAAAACTTCTTCCGCAAAAAATTGAATGACGAAACTAAAAGCTGGGCAAGAAGCTGGTTAATAAATCAAAAGAAAAGGATTAACAACTAAAAAGAAGCAGAGATAAACGATAGGTTGGCCGGCGACTGCCGTCGGCCATGGGGGAGGCACCTAGTTTTTGCTTTTTGGTTCCAGAGAGCGTTTCTAGAGAGAGAAAGATTTTGATGTTTTTTGAATGAAGGATTGTTGTTCCATCATGTAGTACTTAGGACGCATAAATGATCTCATCACTTCTCTCGTTTGATGGCCTTGCGATTAGTGGAACCCTTATCAAGCTCGTCAATGAGCTTACGCTTAACCTTCAGGTCTGTATCACGCTCAACACTATCCGCATTAGAATCATCCACCAATATTTTCCTATTAGAATCTTCTTCAACTGCAATTTCTTTGAGCTTTTTATCAGGAGTAACAACATCGTCATTTTTCACCGCAACTCCTTTCAGCTTTTTATCTGGGGTTGTCACCTCTTCTTCAGATGAATCATTATCAGATTACTCCCCTTGTGACCCATCTTAGATATCATATCAGACTCCTACACATTTTTAAACACATATTCATGTTATAAAGAAATATTTTTAAAGTACGTACCTATGTGCTTAGAAACGTTAGAGAAACATTAAATAGATAAATCGTTGTGTCTCTTACTTGATTTTCCACATAAGACCTGCAAAACCTCGATAAGGGGTCATCAGTCAACTTGGTCACAGAGTATGTAACCCTTGATCCCCTAGAATGATCAGTCTTTTTTGGCACTTTAAATAAGACGGTGCGATCAGCTAATCTCCCGCCGAAGTAATCAAGGACCCCGGGTTCAGTATCCTATGGCACAAAAGATAAACATATATAGCAAAATTAAATACACAAATAATAAACCGTATATCATATAATCATAGAAATTTCATAGGTTAAACGACTCACATCGTCGGTTTTTAGCTCATAAACAGTCTTGCCAAAAATGACTTGTCCTTCAGCATCCCAGACAATGAATAATGCATTATATTTCTCATCAGTGACCCGAACTTCAAGCTTGTACTTATATCATTATATAGACATCAATTGTTATCTTTCGTTCGTGATTATTAAGTCGTATACTAAAATGTATAATAAATAGCTTATTATGAATTGATTGAACTTGCCTGAAATTGTTATTTGATTCCACATCGCCGTAGTGTCTACAGTGCCACTTACTATCAACAAACATTAGCTTTCGATGGCACGTAACATATGCCATGTACCATACATCCTTTGACTTTTCAATTTCAGCAATGGTGCAGTACACCCAAAATGTTTCATCATGTTTGATCATCAATTTAATATTTTCGTTACCATATTAATTTTTTCAAAAAGTAATATGTACAAAAAATGTGCAAGTTATAAAAAGCTTTATAATTACCTCGCCCTCGCATAATTCCTGCAGATTCCTAACAACAGCTCTGCCGGAAGCAAACTCACTTTTGGGAGATGTCCCAGACCCCGAAGATTGGGTAATAGCAACATGCCTCGACCCTGAAAGAGACGCAGCGATCATTCACATAAAGTAAGTCATTATACATTAGTTACTATCATATTGTTCAAATTATGAACATGAAAATTACATAAAACATAAAATTTACTTACAATTTCTTGAATTCATTATTCACCCATACATTATCGTTCACAAACATCTAGGTACAATTGTATGTTTTGGACACCTTTACATTGTCTGTATACATAATTTTTATACATAGTTTCATCAGATGTAATATGTAGGCTGTATTTGTATTTTATTTGGAGTTTGGTATTAAATTTAGTTTAGTAAATATGCAATAAAAACATACCTTTAAAAACTTTTGGTCTGCAGAACTGCATGACTATGACAACCGGGTCAAAAGTTAGATTATTGTAGAAGGCATAACGTTATCAACAAATTCTTCTCGAAGGGTGATTGTTAACCTATGCTCACTTTTGTATACAGAACATTTTGTAGTGAGAGCTAAATCTATATATAATCTAAAATTATTTTAAAAATAAACATTTACCTGATGTCCCCAATTTCGACCTCCATAAGCAATTTGTTACCGTGATCTTTTGTATGCATGTTTGTAGGAGGGTGCATCTCCACCAACCTTCCAATAACATCTGCATTAAATTAATTTTTTCAATTAAGGAAATGAATATCAATTGATATATTAAAAAATTATTAAAGATAATGAATAATAACAAACCAAAAAGTAGTTTCTTGTCTGTGGCTTTCAATTTAGCAATCTGATCAAACGACTTGAAGATGAACTTATTATTAGGAAACGCAAGATCACGTATTTGTCGTACGACAGTCTTCCCATAAAATGAAAACTTGTGTGTGTGGGTTGCTGTCTTATAGAGTAGTTCATCCTTTGAAACCATAAAATTCCTTATTATGTACAGATTGCCTTCATGAAGCTTCCCACGGACATTATCCATGTGTGGTCCTCTAGTCGATCCTCTTATACTAGAACCCTGCAAATAATTTTAGACATAAACGTCAACATAGCGATTCTGTTTTCATAACTAATGTACTAAACAAATACATAATAGTCAACTTATTTGATTTTTGTTGTGGACAAATGCAAAATAATGAAGAATTGTATATAATATATACATTGTTCTATGATGGGATACAATTTGTACAACTTATAATGTGAATATAATTTCAAGAATCAATGATGTTTTCAACAGTTAATGCTGATTTCATAAATTTATATTTACAATTTCAAGAATTACTGCTGGTGCTATACATTAATGTTGAATTCATACATTTACATTGTTATGATCAAGTCACTCTCACACACAAACAACACACAACTAGTATTGAATGAAAAACAATCAAGAATTCGGTCACTTGAAACCGAACCAAGAACAGGAAAGAAAAATGATGAACACGGGGATTTTACGTGGTTTGATCAATGTGATCTACATACACGGAGGTTCTATACACCTCAATTCACTCCACTAATCAATCAATTACAAGAAATATCCAGAAACACCAGAAATCCCAATTCACAGCTTGAATTGAGCATAAAACCCTAGCATTCTAATTCTCTTGATTGAGTAATATTTACAGAGGGAAAGATACGTCAATCAACTCGCAACTTCAAGTGTTTACAATGTATATAAATGCCGGAGCTCGAATCAGGGAGTTGAGGAAGTTGTAACCAATTTTGACTCAAGAACTCAAAACTGCGGCCGCGGGCTTTCTACAACGGTTTCTCATGCAACGGTTTAAAACTGTTGCAAACGGCAGTTATAACAAACTTGAACCCGGTTACCATTCAAACCTCTTTCACTGATCTGGTTAAAATCGAGTCCTCTGACCCGGTTCTCCGCATTCCAAACCCGGTTCTGGAATCCTCAAAACCTCTACTACATTTCATGAACACTTGATGATATTGAACTAACATCTACAAATCTCCACCTCAATGAACTCAAGTGTATTTCATCACCTCAACCTGCCTTGCTCTCCACCCTTTAATCACACCGTTCAAGCCTAATTAGGCTTGAGCAATGAACCATCTTACTCCCAGGCACTGCTTTGGTTAGAAAATCAGCAGCATTGTCACTTGTATGGACCTTCCTAACCTCTACAGCCCCTGCATCAATCACATCTCTTGCAAAATGCAACCTGACATCTATGTGCTTGGATCTTTCATGGAAAGCTTGATGTTTCATTAGATGTAATGCACTCTGATTGTCACAATATATAGTAACACAATCCTGCTTTATCCCCAGATCCTTCAGAATACCTTTTAACCACACAGCTTCCTTAATTGCCTCTGTCAAAGCCATGTATTCAGCTTCTGTAGTTGATAAAGCCACCACTGATTGTTGCATACTTCTCCAGCTAACTGCAATACCATATAATGTGAAAACATATCCTGTGATTGACTTCCTGGTATTAACATTACCAGCAAAATCAGCATCTGCAAAACCTTCCAAAGGAATAACCATGTTTGCCTGCTTCTGAAACTTCAAACCCAAACTTACTGTTCCCTTTAGATACCTCAAAACCTGCTTCAAAGCCTCCCAGTGAGCTTTCCCTGGATTTGACATATATTTGCTGACCAAAGACACACAGTATGCTAAGTCTGGTCTGCTGCATATCATCCCATACATCAGACTCCCAACTCCACTAGCATAAGGCACACTTCTCATGTATGTCACTTCTTCTGTTGTCTTAGGACTCTGCTCCTTTGATAATCTGAGTTGTTGGCTTACTGGAATACTCAGTGTCTTAGCCTCATGCATCTGAAACCTCTCCACCACTTTCTGAAGATAATGCTTCTGAGACAACCATAAACATCCAGCAGCTCTGTCTCTGATTATACTCATTCCCAGAATCTTCTTGGCATCTCCTAAGTCCTTCATGTCAAATTCAGACCTCAACTTCTGCTTAAGCTGATGTATTTTATGTGAGCTCTTGCTTGCAATGAGCATGTCATCCACATACAGCAACAGGTATACAGGATCAGCACTTAAACTTTTATCAAAATAAACACAACTATCATACAAACTTCTAACAAACCCAGCTTTTAACATAAACTCATTGAACTTCTTATTTCACTGCCTTGGACTTTGCTTCAATCTATATAATGACTTCTTGAGAAAACATACTTTCTCTTCATTTCCTGGAATCACAAATCCCTCAGGTTGCTTCATATAAATGTTCTCAACTAAGTCTCCATGTAAGAAAGCTGTTTTTACATCCAGCTGCTGTAACTCCATATCCTCTTGTGTTACTTTTGATAAAAGTAGTCTGATTGAACAATGCTTTACTACAGGAGAGAAAACTTCATTGAAATCAATACCTTCCCTCTGAGTAAAACCCCTTGCTACCAACCTTGCCTTATACCTTATCTTGTCTGAGTCTCCAGCTTCAACTTTCTTCTTGTAAATCCATTTGGAACTTACCAGCTTCTGTCCCTTTGGTTTATCCACCAGTTTCCAGGTGCCATTTCTTTCCAAAGATTCCATTTCCTCCATCATTCCACTAATCCAGTATTCACTTTCATCACCACTGACTGCTTCCTTGAAGTTTTGTGGTTCATGATTTTCTATTTCTTCAGCAACACTGAGTGCATAATGTACACTTCCAGCCTGTCCATAAAAGTCTGATTTCTGTATTTGCCTCCTTGGTCTGTCTCTGGCAATGCTGTAATCTCTCAGGTTTGGATTCCTGGGTGATATGTCTTCTTCTTCTGAAGAACTATCACTGGAGTGATCAGCCAAGTTTTCACCTCTCTATTTTTCATGATCCTCCTGAGTCTCCACCTGAACTGATACCCTTTCTGATTCAGAGTCTCCATCATGCTTTCCTTGATTCCAGAGAAATGATATCCCATAATTGATTCATTGAACTTCACATTTCTGCTGATCATCAATTTCTGATTCCCAAGTTCCATGCACCATAACCTGTAACCCTTGATTCCCTCTGGATATCCCAGAAACACACACCTGTAAGCTCTAGGATCAAGTTTATCTGATCTCATGTGAGCATATGCCAAGCATCCAAACACCTTTAATCTTGTGTAATCTGGAACTCTTCCATTCCATACTTCTTCTGGTGTTTTGAACCCCAGAGTTGATGTAGGTGATCTGTTTATTAGGTAACATGCTGTGTTTATTGTTTCTCCCCAGAACACCTTTGGCAAACCAACATCAAGTAACATACACCTTACTCTTTCAAGAACAGTTCTGTTGAATCTTTCTGCCACACCATTCTGTTGTGGATTCATGGGGACTGTTCTGTGTCTGGTAATTCCCCTTTCATTACAGAAGGTTGTCACCTCAGTAGATAAATACTCTAAGCCATTATCAGTTCTTAAATGCTTGAGTTTCTTTCCCTTCAAAGTTTTCATTTGAAGCAACCATGTCTTGAATTTAGTGAAGGCATCACTCTTGTTTCTTAAGATAAACACCCATACTTTCCTACTGAAATCATCAATAACAGACATGAAATACTTTCCTCTTCCATGAGTTTCAGCCCTGGATGGTCCCCAGATATCACAGTGAACATAATCTAGAGGTTCTTGAGTGATGTGAATCCCTTTGGCATAAGGCAGTTTCTGTGATTTGCCCAATGCACATTTGTCACAAAATTCAAGTGTTTGATTCCCAACCTCTCCTATTATTCCTCTTCTGGATAGCTCTTTCAGTCCTCTTTCCCCAAAGTGTCCCAAACTCTTATGCCACAGGGTTAGTTCATCCTTAACCAAGATATTCCCCACACTCCCAACCACTGGTTTTCCTATCAAAATAAACAATCCATTGTGTTGTCTTCCCTTGATTACCAGATTATTCTTTTTGGTTATGTGTAGTTGGCCATCAACAGACTTAAATTCACACCCAGTAGCAATTAGAGATCCTAGGGAGATCAAATTTCTTTTAAGTCCAGGCACATACCTTACATTTGTAATGTGCCTGGTAACCCCATCAAACATGTTGATGCTTACTGATCCAGTGCCTTGAACCCTGCCGGATTGGTCATTTCCCAGCAGTACACACCCTCCATCTTCTTTCTTGAGGTTTTGGAACCATTCTTTATGAGGACACATATGAAAGGAGCAGCATGTATCCAGTACCCATTCCAACTCCATTTTTGACTCAGTAACATTCAAGACCTCTGGTGTGTCTTCTCCATGTTCAACAGTAGCAGCTTCTCCATCATGTCCTTCTTTCTTCTTCATCTTCTGAGGGCAATCTTTCTTTAGATGTCCTACTTGTTTGCACTTGAAACATTTCTTGTTTTCTATCCATTCTCCAGGTTTCTTTGGAGCAGTGTTGCCACTTTTGGGATTCTTTGAGATTTGGCCCTTCTTCTTTTGGTAATTCTTCTTGAATTTGACATTCAATCCTTCCCTAGATTGAGTTACCTTCTTGTCTCCTTGATTCTATAGGCATTTGGTTTTCAAGGCAGTGATTATTGAGTCATAACTCAGTTTATCCTGCCTCCCAAACATCAAAGTATCTTTGAACCCTTCCATGGAACTTGGTAGAGCATTTAACACCATCAAAGCTCTGTCATCATCCTCCATAGTTACTCCAAGATCTTCCAGCTCATCAAGAATTTTTGAAAACTCATCTAATTGATCAGAAATGTCTTTTTCTTCCACCATTTTGAAAGCCCGTAACCTCTGTTTGAGAAACAGCTTATTTGATACAGACTTGGACTGATATAGATCCTCCAGTTTGGTCCAAGCCTCTATTGCAGTCGAGCACCTTGAAACTTCCCTCAATGGCTTATCTCCTAGACACAGGATGATTAGACTCAAAGCCTTTTGGTCAATTTCTGCATATTTAGGCTTCTCTGTCTCTATCCATTCATTTTCAGGCTTGAGAGCACCTACCAGCCCGTTTTGAACCAGAATAGCCTTCATCTTGATCTTCCAAAGATAGAAGTCATTCCTCCCTGAGAATTTGTCCAAATCCATCTTCATTCCTGACATCTTTATCTTCTTGTTGCGCGTGATGATGTTTCCCACAGACGGCGCCACTTGTTATGATCAAGTCACTCTCACACACAAACAACACACAACCAGTATTGAATGAAAAACAATCAAGAATTCGGTCACTTGAAACCGAACCAAGAACAGGAAAGAAAAATGATGAACACAAGGATTTTACGTGGTATGATCAATGTGATCTACATCCACAAAGGTTCTATACACCTCAATTCACTCCACTAATCAATCAATTACAAGAAATATCCAGAAACACCAGAAATTCCAATTCACAGCTTGAATTGAGCATGAAACCCTAGCATTCTAATTCTCTTGATTGAGTAATGTTTACAGAGGAAAAGATACGTCAATCAGCTCGCAACTTCAAGTGTTTACAATGTATATAAATGTCAGAGCTCGAATCAGGGAGTTGAGGAAGTTGTAACCAATTTTGGCTCAAGAACTCAAAATTGCTGCCGCGGGCTACAACGGTTTTTCATGCAACGGTTTAAAATTGTTGCAAACGGCAGTTATAACAAACTTGAACCCGGTTCCTATTCTAACCTCTTTTACTGATCTGGTTAAAATCCGGTTCTCTGACCCGGTTCTGGAATCCTCAAAACCTCTACTACATTCCATGAACACTTGATGATATTGAACTAACATCTACATACATCTACAATTTAATGAGTCAATGTTGATTTCATACATAAACATCACTTCAGACATTAAAATCTTTACAAAATCATGTTTATAACATTTGTAAATATTAAAAAAAAAAAAAATCATACTGAATATGCATGCATGTTACAGTGAATTGCATTTTTTTGTAACATTAATTTCACAGTGGCTTACATGCACAGTATTATGTAACTTGCGATACTTTACTACGTAATATTTTAAAACACAAAATATATGCAGTGTACACAACAAAACTTTGCATCAACAAATCTTAAAATATGATATGAATTGATGTAATACAATTTACCTCGTTGTCTCTGAAGACACATTCGAAACTTTGGATCTGATCTGGATTCTCGAAAAGCGATATATTATAAGCCCTAACCAACCACAGCTTCAAAGCCCAACCAGACCTCGTTGCATTAACATCACTTATCTTTGAAAAAACTGGAAGCATTTTCAGCATAAGCATATAACTTATGTTAAAATTACTTATGTTTTGAATCATCTAATCCAAAACAACAATTGCATGACAATAAATGATTACCTATAAATATACAAACTAATATACTTGTTTTTTTTTTTTTTTAAATTTTCATCAATCAAAATAAAATGCAGCAACATGACATATTTGTTCTTTTTACAAATATTAACGGCAATACATCGAAGTAGCAGTTTCAACATATTCATTAAAATAGAATAATATATTTCTATATACCTATTTTGCAAGCAGATTAGATGGATTTCGAACTTACGGCGATGATGGATGGAGAGCGACGAATGTATACGCAGGAGAAATTCTGTGAACATCTCAATGTTGTATCATGTTTGTATATATGATTAATTAGGGTTTAATTAGCTATCAAGATCCATAAATATAAGGAAACACAAATATTTAAAGATTACTTCTTGAGATGTGATTTTGGTGCACATCTATTGATTCATATCCTATATTATACATTGATTTTTTTTTTTTTTTTTTTGTGATACCAAATATGAAAGATATTGTCTGCCAAAAAATCGGTTATATAGTTAGGCTTCGATTTCTATGATTTTGACATTTTTCTTTAGCTAAAATCCTAATGACAAATGGGTGGGAAAACACCTCTTTTTCAATTATGGTATAAATTTATTTTGTTTATATATATATATATATATATATATAGAGAGAGAGAGAGAGAGAGAGGAAACTTCTATAAGGCTTCTTGTTCAATTTTAAAAGGATATTTTTAATGAGCATTTTCTTTTCTTTTTTTTTTTTAGTGAGCAAAATGGGCCTCTTAATTTAATTTAAGAAAAACAAATTTGTAGAAGGCGCATAAACTTTAGTTGCCTGCGCTCCGCTTAGATCGTGGTGTTCGTTCCACTCCCAGGCATTCATCCCATTCCCAAAAACGATTGTCTTCTCCATTCCCCTTCCCATTCATCCTTTCAGTCAATCCTCTCCAAATACGAAAGACACTGCAGTGCAGTCATCTCTGCCCAACGCCTAAGACATCTACACTTACGAACAACAGAGTCCAACCAAAAAATAAAACACATTTTTTTTATCTCTTCTTCAGGTTTAGGGAAAAAAAGAAAACCAAATTAATCTAGAATTTCCTAGTCAAAATACACACTGAGCATACCAAAACGAAATTCCGGCGAAATAATTACACAAACTCATTACATACATATATCGTTTCTATTAGTCCAATTTACTGAAAATTCGTCGGTTTTTCAACGATTTTCCACAGAACTTAGCACGTCTGCTGGGAATGTATACGATCATTTAAATAGTAAAAAATGATTTTCGAATAAGGATGGAGTAGGATAAGATATGAATATATATAACTATTTAAATGGTAAAAAATAATTTTTGGATAAGGATAGAGTATGGTTGGATATGGATATATACAACCATTTAAATAGGAAAAAGTGATTTTTTTATAAGAATGAAGGTAGAATAAGCACTGTAGATGTCAAATCGACGGGGTTGGAGATTGTTAAAGGTTATATAAATAATGCTTTGTTGATCGGGTAATGACAAAATTTGTATTGAGAATTGTAAAATGTATATTGATAATTGTATAAGGTGATATGAGATGTTGTGTAGTGATAAAAATAAGTATTAAAAATTATAAAATGTGAGGTAAGTAATGATTGAATGATTTGTTATGATAAAAAAATGTTAGAAAATGTAACAAGTTTATTTAAAAACAATGGAAATTGACTGCCCAACCCAGACCAATAATTCATAACGAGAAATACCTTTAAACTATGTCATCCCACATCCAGCTTGGCCGAGCCATGTTCGATTACCCCCCTTAAATGATCTTTGCACAAGACCATCTCATACTTCCCAATTATCGCAATTCCACGCAGTCAAATTATAACTCAAATTTTAAATCCTCAAACATCTCCAATCTTGACAGATTTCAAATTTATTATGATTATCAAGAAACAACAGAAATTAGTTTTCTTATACATAGATTAGATTAGTTATAATGGAATACACGATAAGACATCCTAAGACCAAATATTAAACTATAGAAGCACAAGTTAATCACACTCTACCAACAGGAGAAAGAGGAGGGTTCGTCACATATTTAGCAGAAACCTCAACTTGATCATGGTTAAACCTTTTCCATGGAAGGTTTTCAGATGCCATTTTTTCTTCAGAAATCTTGCCTCTAACCGTGTTTGATGATAACACAGGTGAGCTCCGATTGTGCTCAACTGCTATACCAATGGAGAATGCTTGTATGAGTTTGAGCTTGAGTGATGAACTAAACTCGACTGAGAAGATTCCATCCTCAAACGGTGAAAAGATGAACGCAGCCCTTTCATCTTCAACTTCTTCCTATCCAAAGAGAAGAACTAAAATGAAATAATCGAAAATCAGATAGTGCTAATTAGCATCCACACTTCATATCAAGCATGTCTAAAGAAGTGGCATTTGAAAGAGGCTGGATCATTCCTAACTATGTTAAAATGAATTAACCTTCCATAATTTAAAATTTCAACTTTTTCCCTAGTCGAGCTTTTTCATGGACATCTTTAGCTTTATTGTCGTTCTACCTACACCAACTTGTACCACCAGAATTCAGGTTGTGGCTGAAAAAACCCATTTTTTTTATTGGCTAAAAACATGAAACTTAAGTTGTAACTAGAAACAGTTTTTTTTACTTTATTTCTTTCCTTCCCTTCACAAATGCCTATATATAGGGGTTCTGACACTTTGAAATAAGAACCAAGTACTGTGCAAAATGTAGCTAACCTGAGAGAACAGCCTGAAGGAATTCGACTGGGATTTCATTGACTCAAAGATACAACTAGACTGATTGTTGTTAGCAAGAATTCTTAATCGACAGCCAAGATCCCAGCCTCCACAATCACACGATCCGCCTGATTTCCATCTCTCGATCAATGGTGAAGGCTCTCCTTTGCTAGGTGCCCCATGATGGCCTCCAGGAAGGATAACCGTTGTACTAAAAAAGTCGTGGCTTGCAGACTCATTCCTTGAATTTGGGAATTTTACTACAATAGCAGCAAGCTCATCCCCAGGAAATGAATCCGACGTTTGATCTACGTCTCCCACACCCACGGAAGACAAGACAAACTCCCTTCCACTAGAGCCGGTGTCAGAAACCTTCATCTGTGCAACAATGGTTGGAACGTAACCATGATTTCTGTCTTTGCTTCCTTGGTTTATCCAATGACCATTATTCTTTTTCTTCATTTCACTGAAAGAGAAGAATGTGTAAATCCATCCGCGAGCAGTTTCATCAGAACTTAATTCCTCTTTAACAGTTGCAGCTAAAATTTCACTGCGCTTATCAACTGTAAATGTGAACAGGGGAAGACCATTCTTCGTAGCTACTTGCAGGAGGGCTTGCATGGATGATGCTGTATGATGTGGTCCACCACTAACATCCGTTCTGAAGCCATTCAAATCTAATCTTCTGTCAACTGAACGCAAAGCAGCAGATTCTGTTTGTCCTGATTTTAAGGCCTTGTCAGTTTTAGATGAACTTCTCTCGGGCTTTAATATTGGATCAAGTAGCCTTCTCAAAGGACTCGATCTGGCTCTGCTGGCAGCATTTGATTTATCGGAAGTTGAATAGTTTGAGCAAGCTGAAGTAGAAGTTACCTTTGAATCAGGTATATTTTCAGATACCAGATTCTCTGTATCTGAAATTTTTGAGTTGGAACTCTTGCCAAGTCTTCCCATTCCAAAGCTAAATCGTCGAGTTGGTGAGGGATTTCTAACCTTGGTGGATTCCGATCTGCCCGCTTTCATCTGAAAATTTTGGTTTTCAGCTGAGTTTCTTGGATTTGAGCCTGAATTCTTTCCAAGATTCGTTATCCTAGATGTACTAATTGATGCACTTTCAGGAAATTGAACTGTTTGTTCTTTGCAAGATCTTTGAGTTGGTGAGGGATTTCTAACCTTAGTGGATTCCGATCTGCTCGCTTTCATCTGATATTCTTCATTTTCAGCTATGATTCTTGGTTTTGAGCCTGAGTCATTATGATTCTTCATAGAGGGGCAAATTGATGCACTTTCAGGAAATCGGATTGTTTGTTCTTTACCAGATGGGTAGTTGACACTCCTTACTTCTTGCGCAGATGACTTTTCTACTTGCAAGTCCTTGGTTTTGCCAAGTTCAACAGAAAAGAAACGAGTATAATCAGATCTCGACTTAGTGTGGCAGACCTTCACACTTGATCCTCCATAAAAGGTGTACCGATTTTCTTCCAGTGATCTGTTATTGTGGGCTATGGGTGAATCAGATTGTTGGCCTGCTGCAAAATGCTTGCTTACTTGATCATTTCTTGAATCGGGCTCTGATGCTTTTTGTCTTTCAGAAAAATCACGACCAGAAACAACAGAAGCAGGAATCTGCTCTTTGGTTTTTGAAGATTTGCCTTTTTGAATCATGTCATTCTCTTTTAAACCAGATACAATTCCATCTATTTCAGAAGGCTGTGAGCTAGTGGATGGTGGATGCTCGCCTTTGATACCAACGACGGTGTTACTAGCGGATGGTGAATGCTCGCCTTTTATACCAAAGATGTCACTATTACCGTGTTGCCATTTCTGGAGAAGACGCCAATCAAGGACCCCAATATTGAAAGGTTTTTCCTGGGGGGTTTCTCCACTCTCCAAATAACTAGGCAAACATGACATGTACATAACAAGCTCTTCACTTTTCCGTGACTTCATTTCGATTTGTTGCTTGTGATGATAAGGTTTAGACTTTTCTGCATTGTTTAGAACTTGCGGATGGAAATCATCCCAAGTTCTCTCACTTTTGTCAAAGTTCAGTATGGATCCCAATTTCTTCTGTTCCGGTTGGGTTGGAAAACCAGTATTTGCTTCACACGTCTTTCGACCATTTGACTCTTTGCTGCAGCTTGTATGGAACTCCATGTTGCTGGTAACATACACTGTGCATAGTTTAGATTCACTAACCAATTTCAGCATCTATCAAGAACAAAAAGGTCTAAAAGCGTAACTGAAGAACGGAGAAACAACTATGAGCCAGAAGTAACTGTAAGCAAATCAATTCCAGCAAAACACAAAACCACACGCACACAATAGATAGGGACAGATACACCGTCATAAAAATATGTGTGTGTGCATAAGTCAAAGAAAGATAATGATGCCTTCTTTCTGAGGTTCAAAAAATAACATAAATTTAGTCCACAATCTTTAGTCAAATTCTGAAGTACTCAGTAGATTGATAACCTACATAACTCAAGAATAAGAGATCAAAATATATTCTTTAAAAAAAACAAAGAGAAAAAGTGAAAATACTCCAAGAATCTAAAGAGATGGTTCTTTCTGTATTCCACGAAAACTGAACTCTTCAATATTCATGGTACTTGTAAATGATAAAAAAAATTACAGCAAAAGCTAAAATCAGCTAAACAAACTCATATACATTAACATGCAACACTCAGTTGCTCACAGGATATACTACAAGAATATCAGGCTCAGCCGATTGAAACAACTTGGTATGTGAACTCCACACATTCAATCTTCAGAAATCACCAAAAAAAGAACTCACACGAATGACGGAACAAGCTAAATGTCTAGGTAAGCCAATCGATATAAAAGGTGAATATTACTTCATTTAAAGACCTAAATTCAAAAATAAAAATTATATAGAGTGTCTTACCAAATTCAACAGCATTCATTCCATTGCTGCTGAAGCATTACAGAATAAGCAGACAGTGTTCACCTGCGTTGAAACATAGAGGATCAAACCATCATTAAACGTTATGGTCTGGGCTTCCTCATCAAGCAAATGATAAATCTGTTAGCCTCTAGTTATGGCCGTTGTGCCAAATTATGCATAAATTAAACAGCAGAAAGGACAGTTTCGACATGTAAACCAGAAGTTTAAATTCAAGGGGAAAGAGTGGTGGTCCTAAAATACACACAAGTATGACAGTTGAAGATAAGGCAAACTGTCTGTCTTCTTCAAACTTGGACTTGTAGTAAAAGACAGCAATTCATAAGATGCCCCAAATTACAAATTTCAAAAATTTTAACAGTTGACTCTTTCACCGCTTTGATAAAACCAAAAAAGTTAACAAAGTTAAAACAAGAGTGAAGCAAAAGCGCTTAAAAGAGGATTCTTTATTAGGCTTAAAAACAAAAGCCCCTTCTATACTCAAAAGCCCCCCCACTCACAACCCTCACATACAAACACACACATAAGGACACACACACACACACTCACACACACACAGAGAGCAAATCAAACCAAAAAAGAACAAGTTTTTAATACTACATGTTGAACAAGAAGAGGATTATAATGTTATATGATAAAACTCCTACAGTGTAACGAAATAAAAATGATTAGCTTTTTACACGCAATCTAAAAAGGCTTTCATGGGCTCAATTTGCTTAATAATGCAGAAATCTTAAAGATTTAGTTTCTTGATCCAGTAGCAAAACGTAGCGTCAAAACGAAAAGAAAGGCCACCAAACACTGATTAAACATCCCAAGTCACAACCTCTCAACTGACACCTAACTTCCGGCAAACTCCAACAGAATTACAATGCAGTAATTCAACCAAACCCCAAGTCCCAGAAAAGAGAACAGTGGAATACCTCGAGTTATAGCAATGGAGAAGATGCAGAGGAAACACCCGAGAAAAGAAATGAAAAACAAAATGGTGTCGGTGGAAAAACAACAACAGTAACTATTGAGAGGTGAAAAAGGTGGAGTGGAATCCGATGAATCAAGAGAATCGATAGTGACTTTTGGGGCCGGAATTATGCAGCAGAATCAAGAGAACAAATGTGGAAAAGGGTTGGAAAAGAGTGCAGATTTAGGTTTGAAGATAAGTGGCTTTTAGCAGAGAGATCGAACGGCTGAGAAGGAGGGAGTAATACGCGGGAGGTCAAATCGGAAAGGCTCCGGCGGAGGGCCCACTTGGAGCTTGCTTTCTGCCTTGGGATGATAGCAAAGGCAGAGTGAGTGGTTAATAATGAGGTCACTCTCTTTTTCTGCTACGCGCAAATCCTCTCAAGATCAACACTGCTTCCCTAACCATGTTTATCAATGAGTCAGTCACAAATTATTTATTTTTCTTCTTTTTCTTCTTATTTAATTTTGTTGTATGATATTGTAAATAATTTCAGTTGTTCATTATAATTTTTATTTCTTCATTAGTAAACCTATTAAATATCAAAATCTAGTAAAATCAAATAAATAAAACAGAAAAAAGAAAAGAGTACTGCGAACAATAAAATAAAACACAGATATTCTCAATCCCAATATCAGAAACTGGCCATTAGGTGGATCAACAACATTCAATGCTTTTTTTCATGTTATTTCTTCAAAATCCGTAGAAATCTTCATGTCTTTTCTCATTCCGTCCACTTTCATTGTATTAATTTTTTTTTATCTAAAATCAATTTCAAAATTATCATCTTCTACAATATTAGCTTTGATAATTCACGGTGGATGAGTTTTTTAAAGTGCAGAAATGGAATATATATCTATTTGAAAATATTTACACAAAAAAAAATTGTTTAATTTGTAAATAAAATGTTATGTAACTTTATGTTCCATTATTTTTATGTGAAACAAAATGTTGATTGGGGCCCTTTTTTTATTTATGTCATGGGCCACCAAAATGTCAAGGTCGGCCCTGCCACCACGTACAAGTTTTTACCCTTTTGATGGGTCATAGCTAAAAATAAAAAACAACAAATTTAACAAAAGGAAAAATGAAATTGTATTGAACAATTGGTTGTAGGATGGGTGGTTGGTCAACCAACCCACACCACCACAACCCAAGTCATCCCCACAACCTGCTGCATGTCCAATTCTCATTGGTTGTATTAAATTATTTATTAGATATAGTTTAGATGATAAATAAATGACATAATTTTTATTTTTCTTTTAAATATATTAAAAAATGCTCCCAAAATAATAGGCAATTATTAAATAGCAGCTCAAAAATATTGGGTTGGTTGTGAAACATGTTGTATATGTAGATAAAAGAAATTAATATTTATTAAAATGTTGAGTTGGTTGGGTTGTTGATAAAGTATAAAAATATTGGAGTTGGATTATGGAGCAGGTTGTAGATGTGGATGAGAAAGAAATGAATATTTTATTTGTAAGTTGGATTGTATGAAGTTGTCAATAAAGATGACAAGTTTTTTACTTTTTCCCATTTTGCTTTTGTTGGTCACCATATTTGGTGGAAGCCAATACAGTTCGAAATAGCATTTCATTTTAGGATATATAGTTTTTTTGGTTTAGTTAAATTTATGGGTATTATATTTTATTATTTTGATTTTGATCATTTAACTTTATAAAATTCGACAAATTCATCCCGACTACATCATGTTTCGATTATGCAGACGTGACTTTTACTTCGTAAAAAACCACGTGTAAAAAAAAAAAAGATGTATTCCATGTCGGCATCGCCGCTTGTCGTACATGTTGTAAGCGTAAATTTAATGAGTTTGCCGAAATTTGTTAAGTTAAAGGGCCAAAATGGAATGACCAAAGATAATGTCCTTAAATAAAAAAAAAATTATGAAAATTAATGGATTAAAAAAACTATTTACTCTTTATTATGTTAATGTATTGATTTATTGTATTGTTAATGACTTTGAATCTCGATGATGAATAGTTTTCAGGTACGGATCTTGTGGACTAACTAAGCACAAGGTAATTTTTATTAAATCATAAAAACTCAAGTTAGTCATCTCTCGGGTTTGGAGCCTAGGTAAGATATTGTACACTACTTGTGTCTCCCTTCATATGTGGTTTTCCCATCCGTATTCTAGCCTTCTTGGTCCTTTTCTCCATCTTACGTCTGGCTATTGGTCAGGGCTTTCAACTTGATTTTGTTTAGGTTACTTTGGGAATCAAGCCACATTTTCTGTTTTTACTGGTTGAGGTAGGATTTCTGCAGAATGTTCTAATATCGTCTTTCTCTGGTTTCTTCGCTCGTGTATCGTGTCTATGGTCTTGTGTTTCGAGTTTCTTGATCCCCGTTGGTTTTGGTATGCTAGTTCTTGGTTAAGTTACGGTGTCTTGGAGTTTTAGGTTTTTTGCTTTCTAGTTTTCAAGGTGCATTGGTGTTTGGTCTTTGGTGATATTTGTATGGTGTTTCCTACTGTGCATTGCTAACAACTTAGATGTTCAACATCATAAAAAAGGATTGGTTCACTAGGGCTGGATGTTTGGGTCTTCTCGTCGAACCTCTATTAGGAGGTGTTGGGATTGAGTGTTTGGGACTAGGTCGACAGAGCTTTGTTAAAGGGTCCATGTATTGATTGGTCGCAAGTAGTGTTGGGGTTGTTTACGGAAAGCTTATGTCAGGGGGAACACGTGGGATGTGCATGCAATGTACCAGGCCGATGGAGGGTGGGGTAGAGTTGTTATCAAATATTTAGAGCAAGTTAACTCTAACGGAGGAGGAAACTTCAGAAGTGGTGGTGGAGTAGTCTCATGAGGTAGACATGAGGGCATGTTTGGTGGTGAAGCTATTGTTAACATGCCTAATCGATTGTCGGGATTTTGGGTGGTACTCAAGCAAATTTGGAGGATCCAAGGGGAGTTTGTGGTTACTAACACGGAGAAGAGCATGTATTTTCCAATTCTTAGAAAAATATGAGTGTGATAGTATAACACATTGCCAACCATGGAATTTTAACGAGTCATCGTTGGCACTGGTACGAATGGAGGGTCATGAGAATGTAGAAAATATGCGAATAACCTATGTTCCTTTTCTGGGTTTAGATCCACAGATTGTGATTTCAGCATATGATGGCGAATGTGGGGTGGTCGATTGGTGGTACGATGGGGAAGGCTTTGGAGGTGGATTGTGTGGCGGGTGAAGCTTGTGGATGTAGGTCATGCTAGATAATAATAAACCTTTACGTAGAGGTACTTTAATTGTTTTGGGAGCAAACAATACATTAGTGATGTTTCGATATGAAAGATTGTCTGAATTTTGCTATACATGCAGCCGTCTAGATCATTTGCAGGGTGACTGTGATGTGTTCATTGTGGTGGTTGGTGAGGATGGAGAGGGAGTTCAGAATTATGGGTTATGGATGCAGGCAGAGAGACATATAGCATTGATGGCATCGGAGGTAGAGGACGTGATCGAGACAAAGTTAGCAAGGGGTTCAGTGCAAGCTTGTTATCAGGATGGAACAAGTGAAGTGGGAAGGAGACGTTAGAGATGAGCAGTAGAGGGATAGTCCAGTAGCTAATGTAGTTGTTCGGGGTCTTATTTGTGCGGAATGGTGTTCTAATGTTATTATGTTAGAACCTTTTGATGGCCTTGAGATTGAAACATATCAAGGTAATCTAGAAGCGGAAGCAACAAGGGTGGAGATGGTGAAGTGGAGCCAAGTTATAGGAGGTTATCATCAGAGTGGGGTTAACATTCCATATAGGTTATGTTGGGGAAAATAAGAAGGCCAAGTAAAGAAGGTGACCATGTTCAAGACGTAAGATGGGCAGTATGTAGTTGGTGGATGAACTAACTCCTGGCTCGGAGGGCTAAAAGCAGGGGGAGCAAGAGGAGGATAGCGGTTGAAAAAAGAGTAAGAATTCAGCTATGGGGATAGAATGGGCAACATTTCATCGGCTTTAGTTTTAGCAGAGGCTGATCTGAGTCATCCCATTCAGTCGTAATGAGTTGCTTAATTTGGAACAAAAAAGGGCTTAGGAATCAACATTCGTTCTGGAGTTTGTGGCAGTTAGTTGCTAATAAGAACCCACCTGTTTTATTCAATTATCTATACACTAATATAAAAGTACCTTAAGTTTCAGCCAATTTACGTTTAACCTATTTTACTCCTTTTTAAGTTTAAATATTCAAAGGGCGAAATTATAATATCCTAACAAATCCTAAATATTATATTCTGATATCCTAACATATCTTAATTATTATATTTCAATCCTAATTATATTCTAATTACATATCCAACCAAAAATAGTGAATCAAGATTTTCAAAGAGTAGTTCAATACAAAAGGATACATATCCAAATTATTATATTCACATCCTAATTCTTATTCTAATTATATCTATATAGATATGCGATCTGGTCAGTTATTCTCTGATCTAAAAAGTTCAGGAGCCTAAATGGAAATGTTAATGGATGCATTTGATCTCTGTAATGACTTATCTCAAGAAAGTGAAGCCTATGTTGAAAAACTGAGGTAATGATTTATGTCTACTGATTTTGGGCATGCCGAACTTATCCTTATAATTAGTTATTGGTGATCATGGCTTATATATGTAGCAAGTACCCAATGAGACTATGAATTTCAAATTTATTCTTAAACTCTTTCATCCAAATGTAATTTAAATTATATATACAATTTGAAAATAAAATATTATAAGTAAATTATTCTAATAAAAGTCCATATGAATAGTTAATATATTAAATTTTGTGCAGGTCATGTACCATTCAGAATTCGTTGGATACATGTCTTAAGATGTGATGTACTCCCTTCGTCCCAAATGAACTTGCATAGGGGGGACAACACACATATTAAGAAAAAGTTGTTTTGGGGGATTTTGTTGACATTTCAAAGGTTGATTGAGGGTAGAGATTGTGTTATCTTTCTTTTTTAAGGGTGTGGAAGTTTGCTTGGGACGGACGAAAACAGAAAGTGTGCAAGTTCATTCGGGATGGAAGGAGTATCATTTATGTAAAATAATAAAGTTAATAAATATATTTATAAATATTTTATAGTAAAAGTATATATATTTATAAATTTGAATCTTAATAATTTCTTCTAAGATTTTTTTATCATGTCCCGCTATAATTTAATGAAATAATTTCATAATACATGATTAAATTAACCATTTTTTAAAAGCGAAACACATGACCAAACTTGGTAACTTTAAAATAAAGATAAATTTTAAATTACATAGTTCGTCTCTTCTAGTTTTCTTCATTCAAAATATCAATTTCTTAGTGGACATAATCCGATGTTCAAAGATGACTGTATTGCTTGTCTAAGAGGGTGTTTGTCTAATCTCATTTCAAAACATTGTATAAACTCCAACATCTTATAAGTTGTTCAAAGAGCTTATAAGATGTAATTTCTTAAGAGCTTATAAGTTAATAAAATGTTTGAATAAAAAGAGCTTATAATCTTGCAATTTTAATGTAATGATTCAACTATGAATTTGGGGTCTAATTTGAAAATTAATATCACACACACATTTTGATTAGTGTGTGAAGCATGTCTAGTATGTGAAATGTGTGAAACGTGTGAAGTGTGTGTAGTATATGAAATGTGTGAAGTATGTGTAATGTGTGAAGGGTATGTGAAATGTGTGAAGTGTGTGTACTGTGTGAATTGTGTGATGTGTAGTATATGAAAGTGTGAAGTGTGTGATGTGTGTGAAGCGTGTGTAGTATGTGAAATGTGTGAAGTGTGTGAAATGTGTGTAGTCTGTGAAGTGTGTGTAGTGTGTGAAATGTATGAAATATTTAAGTGTGTGTTGATAGGTATGGCCCAATCTCCCCGGGTCGGTCTAGCCTGCCAGGCGGGTCAAATTGGGCCCAAGAGCGCAAGCCCAACGCAGCCAAGCCCACTCGTAGCGCAAGCCCGATGCGGCCAGGCCCATTCGTGGTGTCTTTGGAAGTTGGGAAAAGATCCCCATGATCTTTTCCAACAACCATGCAGATTGGATTGACGTATTTATAGGGATTTTATTAGGGTTTCTATTGTATAGTATAAATGGGAGAATTGTTGCTTAGTTGAGGGTTCCGATTTTGAATTCTAAAATTATAGCTTGCAAAATCGTACTCCGTTATACAAAGAAGAATAGTGAAACACCCCGGAAGGTTATTGCCTTCTCCCGTGGACGTAGATCTCCGGATCGAACCACGTAAATCTTTGTGTCATCTAAATTCTTGCATGTTTTGATTGTTTTGGATTATTACTGTGATCGTAATCCATTTGATATCCGATTTCGGCATTATCAATTGGCACCGTCTGTGGGAAAGATAAAAAGAAGCAAACCCTAGCATCATCCAAAGTTGATTAACGTCAGTCATGGTGAATACCCGCCAGTCTGCTAACCCAACCCGATCTCGTCGGAATCCCCCCGTGGATCAAAACCCTCCGTTGCCACGTCAGCAGATCCAGGACCCGCCTGCGGGGCAAGAAGATGTGCAGCACCCCGCACCCGCTAATGCGCCAGCGCAGGTTGACCCACAACTAACCCCTGAACCGCTGCAGGCACAACAAGCGTTCCTTCGGGAACACGCTGCTCTATTCCAAGAATGGAATCATCGGCGCGCCGACTCCGGTATGCGCGCCGACAATGGCGCTAATCAGATGGTGGGACATTCTTACCAGGATCGATCTCACGCACTCAATGAAGTTCCACCCCACAGAGCTAGGCATGATCGTCGTCGCCATTGGTCAGTGTCACCCGGGGAGAATCGAAGTTCTAATGGTTCAAGGCCCGGTTATGCTGATCACGATAACACGGACCGACGCCGACCTGTAGATGCGACGAAGCGGGCTCGCTTGGAGAGGTCCCATTTACTCGATCCTCTAGAACAAGAGCAGGCTCAATTTAATGCCGAGCTTGACAAGGTATTGGGCCTTGATGCTGATGGGGAGATAATCACTCCGTTCTCCGAGGAGATTCTTTCCACTCCACTCCTCGAAGGGTTTAAACTTCCACCAGTCCCCGTATACAATGGCACCGGATATCCAGGTAACTTCTTGAGCGCATTCAAGTATGCCATGTTCAATCGGAGCTGCACACCGCATCACTTGTGCAAAGTGTTCCCCGAGTATCTCCAAGATGAGGCCAGAATTTGGTTTGATTCTTTGCCACGCGACAACGTTACTTCTTTTCGGGATCTCACCGAACAGTTGTGGGCTCGTTTCCATACACGAGCCAAGCCTATGGCCACTTTGGCCGATCTCATGAACCTGGAGCAATGAGACGGGGAGACCGTCACTCAGTTTCTTGAACGCTTCACTGCGGAAAGCCTAAAAGTAGGTAGCCGATCCGATGATGTTATCATCACGGCCTTCAAAAACGGCCTCCGAGCCGGACCGCTTTACACCGATCTTGCACGACATCCTCCAACCACTACCCGAGCTCTATTTGGCATCGTGAGCAGGTTTGCCAAAGCTGAAGAGCAAACTCGGTGCAAGCGAGAGAAACATACTACCAAAAAACAGCAAGACAAAATGCAGGCCAGGACTAGCACCCTGCCCAGTGCCTTTAGTCGTTTGAGCAGAGGCAGGTTAGAACCTCGCAGTGATATCCCTCAACTCACACCCCTTACACGATCAAGGGCAGAAATATTTTCTGTTCACAAGAATGATTTGCGACCGTGCCCATGGATGACTGCTCCGGCAGAGAAGCGTAACCGTGAGAAGTGGTGTGCGTATCATCACGATCATGGACACGACACCGAAGAATGTCGCGAGCTTTGTAAAGAAATCGAGGACTTTTTGAAGCGAGGCCTTCTTCGACAATACATAGCTCGGGCCGAGGACAGATCTCGGCCGAACCAACACGGAGGTTCATAACAAGGTCGGGGAGGTTACAACGACTGAGGTCCAAGACAAAACAGACCCCAATGGCAGAACAATAGGTCGGGGTATAACAGTTACCAAAGACAAGATCAGGGCAATCGTCAACAAAATCAGCCGCAACAACCCCAATTGTTGCCACCGCCGCCACCACACGGCGGTCTCGGGGACAACCCACCAAATCATGTTGTCCACGGGATTATAAATGTGATCTATGGCGCCACGCCAACAGGGACTTCCCGAAGTGCCCTTAAAGTCGAAGCGCGAAGGCCTCCTCCCGAGGAGCCACGCCACAAGCGTTTCCACAAATCTGAAACAGTGAGCTTGACCGAAGATGACCCTGTTCCCGAGCTCACCCCTCACATTGATGCCGTCATTGACATGGTCGTGGCCAATGTCACCGTAAAGCGAGTCTTTGTCGACAATGGCGCCGCCGTCAGTGTCATATTCACTGACTGTTTCCAGAAAATGGGCATACCTCGCGAGTAGCTCCGGCCTACCCCTGGGCCATTACAGACCTTCACTCAGGATGAGGTCCAACCTGAGGGAATTATCAACCTCCCCGCGTCGCTTGGTACATATCCAGCGATAAAAACTGTCTTTGTAGATTTCTATGTAGTCACCTCTCCATCTCCATACAACATGATTCTTGGCCGGGATTGGCTCACTCCGGCAAAGGCCATTTGTTCCACATATCATTTAGCATTGAAGTTTCCTACACCCCACAGAGAGGTCGCCATCCATGGCAATCAAAGAATTTTCAAGGAGTGCATGTATGTCGCACTCAAGAAGACAACCAAGGCTCCTCCTAAGCCCCAATTTCAAATAGCCACTCCGGGGCCTGCCCTGGATGTCTCCGGGCCCCTCGGAAACGATACTGTTGAAGTTCCACTCGATCTTGCTAAGCCAGAGCAAACTGTTACAGTACGTGCCGTGAACATACCTTTGTTACACAATGCCATCATCCAGACGCTAAGGGAGTATTCCGAAGTTTTTGCTTGGTCTCCCCTAGATATGCTAGGAGTCTCTCCCGACCTTATCACTCATAAGCTGAACATTGACCCTAATGTGAAGCCAATACAATAACAGCGACGACAGTTTGCCCCAGAAAGAAATGCAGCTATCCGAACAGAGGTTCAACAGCTCGTGGATGCCGACATCCTATTTGAAGTTCATTATCCATCCTGGCTTTCTAATCCGGTGATGGTGACGAAGTCCAGTGGGGCTTGGAGGATGTGTGTTGATTTTTCTGACCTTAACAAACACTGCCCAAAGGATTGCTATCCTTTACCGTCTATTGACCAAAAAAGATGAGGCCATTACAGGGTATAAGGCGCTTTGCTTTTTGGATTTGTACAAGGGATATCACCAAATCCATATGGACCGCCGAGATGTCATCAAAACAGCTTTCATCACTGATTTTGGATGCTTTGCTTTCAAGAAAATGCCCTTCGGACTCAAAAATGCCGGAGCCACCTATCAACGTCTTATGGACCACATCTTCCGAAACCAGATCGGCCGCAATGTTGAGGTATATGTCGATGACCTCGTTATTAAGAGTTCTTCCCCTACATCATGTGTGCAGGACATTGCCGAGACATTGAACACATTGCGGCGCTATAATTTTGACTCAATCCAGCTAAGTGCACCTTCGGCATCGGATCGGGAAAATTTCTTGGGTACATGGTCTCGCCGCACGGTCTCCAGGCCAACCCCACCAAGATTAGGGATGTGCTAGATTTTCAGCCGCCGAAAACTGTGAAAGACGTCCAACGTCTAACCGGCGGCCTCGCGGCTCTAAATCGTTTTTTATCTAAGGCATCAATCAGTTGCCCACTATGTCCGCGCCTCTCCCCGAAGAGCCACTCTATGTATATTTGGCCTCCGCTGATGAAGCCATTAGTGCGGCCCTCGTCCGTGAGGACCATGGAAGTCAACAACCTGTGTACTTTGTTAGTCGAGCGCTCCAAATGGCAGAGATCCGGTACTCTATAGCGAAAAAAATAGTATTGGCCCTAATCATGGCGGCCCGCCGCCTGCGTCCCTATTTTCAAGGGCATGCTATCCGGGTCCTCACAAATCAACCTATTCGTCAGATTCTTACCAAGCTCGATGTGTCGGGGCATTTGGCCAAGTGGGCCAATCGAGTTCGGGGAACATGATATACAATTTCTACCTCGCCGAGCCATCAAGGGTCAAGCTCTCGCAGATTTTCTGGTCGAAGTCCCATTAAGTGACCCCGAGGCAGTCACATGTGCTAAGGCTATACCCCACACCGACCCCGAGGCCGAAGTCAACAAGTGGCGTATATACGTAGACGGCGCCTCTGCAACTCGAGGCAGTGGTGCCGGGGTCGTCCTCATTGGTCCCAATGGCGTTGAAGTCAGATATGTCCTGCGTTTTGAGTTTAAAGTGACCAACACGAGGCTGAGTACGAGGCAGTCCTTGCTGGGCTCCGACTCGCTCAAACCTTCGGAGCTTCGCATATCCAGCTATTCACCGACTCCGAGGTGGTCTCCAACCAGATCAAGGGCACCTACGTGGCAAAAGATGATACATTGAAAAGGTATCTAACTTTAACTCATAAGCTTTTGTTAACTTTTACTTCGACTGATGTCCAGCAGATACCCCGTGAAGAAAATGTTAAAGTTGACACTCTTAGTAAAATGGCCTCCGCGGTCCCATCAAATGTGTCTCCGGACATAATCATCAAAGAAGCTACCCACCCTTTGATTGGTGAGCAAGTGTTCTCTATATTGATTGATGCCGATCCCAACTGGATGACCCCGATCATCCAGTATCTTCGGAATGGCACCTTGCCCGAAGATAAATTGCTCGCTCAGCAGATAATTCTAAAAGCCCCAAAGTACACACTTCACGACGGGGTCTTATACCGTCAGTCATACTTGCAACCGAGCCTCCGATGTCTTGGCCCGGTCCAAGCCGACTATATTCTTCAGGAATTCCACGAGGGGGCGTGCGCAAGTCATATTGAATCACGGTCGTTGGCCAAGAAAGTGCTTCGGTGGGGATACTACTGGCCCACCTTGTTTGATGATGCCCACAATCTGGTATCGAAGTGTGACAAATGTCAGCGGCACTCCCGAGTGAAGCACTTGCCGCAAACCGAACTCATCGGCATACAAAGTGCATGGCCATTCATACAGTGGGGAATCGACATCGTGGGACCGTTTCCAGTTGCTCCGAGGGGATTGAAGTTTCTCGTGGTTGCTGTGGACTATTTTACTAAATGGGTCGAGGCCAAGCCCCTCACTGCCATTACTGGACAAAATATCCTAAAATTTGTCTGGCGTAACATTATATGCCGTTTTGGCATTCCAAGTACGATTATATCTGACAACGGCAAACAATTTGCCAATGATCCCTTTCGGTCCTAGTGCGAGGAGTTTCACATTAAGCAGGTTTTCACCTCGGTAGCTCACCCCCAAGCTAATGGCCTGGTAGAGGTCACGAACCGCACTCTTGTCAACGGTCTCAAGAAACGACTGGATCAGGCCAAGGGTCAACACCATATTCTTCAACCGGGGGGACTCCATATAGCCTCGCCTACGGCTCCGAGGCTGTCATTCCCGCCGAGGTGGGAGTACCCAGCCCTAGACTCTTACACCTCGATACCGAGGCTAACGAGGAAGCACTCCGTACCAACTTAGACGAGCTTGAACATCGTCGCGAGCAATCTTTCATCCGACAAGCTAAATGCAAGCAGCAAGCGGCTCAATATTATAATCTCCGGGTTCGGGGTACACAGTTCCAAGTCAGAGACCTCGTACTCCGACTAAATTCTGCCAGCAAAGCTGTCCCCGAGGGCCAACTACATGCTACCTGGGAAGGGCCTTATCGCATCACTGCCGCTCACGCCTCCGGGAGCTATCAGTTAGAGCATTTGGATGGCACACCGATGCCTCACACTTGGCACGTTAGCAATCTACGGCGTTTCTATCTATAGTTTCCCTTTTCAAGTACTTCTTCTTCCTTTACATTTTATGTACATACTTTCACTTTTGTACCGCGGTACTATATGTTTCAGGCTTATTTTTGTATTCTTCAATTGTCCCGACAATCGCTATGAATAAAAGTTTTAACTTCCAATACATATACTGCTTCTCTTCTACGCCGCGGGGACGCCCCGGCCTAGAATACTCGCATATTAACTACAACAATCGTTAATTGTCTCCGGACACTTTGGTCTCTCGCCTGATCCGTCCGGGGAGACCATGAACTTCGTCCCCGGAAATGAATCCCCTCTCGCCTGATTTATCCGGGGAGGTTATCAGCTTTGTCATTGTGCAAACGTTGACTCCCGCCTGATCCGTCCGGTGAGAGTTTTATGCCTTGTTTCCGGACAAGGGCTTACTTACATCCAGTACTCCCAAGTACTAACTACTACATTATCTGCATCACATTGTATCAACATATTTAAAAGAAAATTGCATCATGCTCAAATGCATCGCTAATCTATTTATTTGCAAAAAGAACTTGTTATACACATAATTGATTTTCACTACAGTTTTATTTACAAACATGCTTTACATTCAAAAACTGCTTTACAAAACAACTTGTCTATCTATTTATTACTTCCCAACCAATACTCAGCACTTCGGCGCTGAGACCCGCCCCGGGAGCTCCTCCACATCCTCCGGGATCTGGAAGTTCCCCGGGATTGGGCTCCGGTTGTCCCCCTATTATGATCTCCTCGCCAGCGGGGACTCGGTTAACGAGCTAGTCCTGGAGTGTTGGCCCATCCCACAGGGTCCCACTCTACAGGAGCCATCACTTCGATCTCCTCAGCTAGCTTTTGAATCTCCTCCTCAGCGACCACTACCGGGCTCGGTTCTCGGATTACCACTCCGGTCAGTTTTTTCACCGAGCCCTTTTTTCCTCTCTGAGGAGCCTTCGAGGAGTTCCCCTGGCTAGAGCTGGCGATATTCTCCTCCGCAACACGACGCCACCTTCTTCGGCCTTTCACGTCCTCGTACATACTGAGGAGTATCTCTAACACTTCCCGCTTCCTAACCAGCTCGACGGAGTTAGTGTGCCCGACCTCTATCAGTACGGCTATTTCTTTCTGAATTTCAGTCGTTCGCTCTTCGACCTCCTCGAAGGTTAGTAGGCCGAACTCCGACAATATCCGCTCATACTCCCTTTGATGGACGAAGAGTCGTTCCACCTCGGCACATTTAGACAGGTACTTAAGCTGGTGATCCAAGGCTTTTTCTGCAGCCGCGGTTCTTGCCTTCTCGGCCTCGGATACCTTCTTCTCTGCAACCGCGAGTCTTTTTTCCAGCTTAGGGACCACCGACATCTTCAGGTCATCTCTCTCCCTTTGCAGCCAGTTCATTGACTGCATCAGTTTTTGAATGACCTCGTGAAGGTCCTCGGTATCCTCCCGCTGCACATGTCATATACAGAGCAATTACAACACCACCAGTACACAACACATATTAATGTTCGAGCTCAAGACATACATTCAAGATTCAATAACACAGGCATCGACAAACCATCATTTATACATTCACAAAACAATGACTACAGATCAAGTGATTTTTACAATTACAAGTTCAAAAAAAGGCCTCCTACTCTACGTCTCCGCCTGAGTTAGGAGGAGCACTGACCTCCGCTGCGGCCGAGGTGGTGGCAGCCGGGTCCACGGTAGGATTCGCTGCCAGCTGAAGAGCTCCGCCCTCCTGGGGAGCTAGTTCCAGCGCCTCGGGCTCAATCCTCGGTGGAGGGGCCCTCTGCCATGGCTCTGGCACATGCATACCCATTCGATATCCCAGGAATTCCTCGTCCTGGTCTACCGAACAGCTCGCCACATCTTGCGCCGACAGAATGGTCCCCTTCTGGGCCAGTGCCTCTACCAACGTTTCCGTTTGTGATAGCTTCTCAACGAAGGCCCTCAGCATCGCCCCCTGGCCCTCCGCTTTCCTCTTCAGCTCCTCCCGAGTTGCGGTCAACTCTCCCCGGAGAAGGGCCATCTCAGCAACCTCTCCTCTAAGGCGGGCAGCTTCCTTCTCGGCCTCGAGTGCTCTGCCCCGCGCCATCACCTGGCCACTCTCGGCCTCAGCTGCCTCTGCGCAGAGCTTATCGCACTCCCTGCACAGAATCCTTAACTCTTCGCCCAGCTCCTCGGTCTCCTCTTTTTGAAGGCGACACCCGAACCCAATGAGCCCTTGGCTCAGGGTCCACACCTCCTCCATCTCGGACACCTCGTGGCCCACCACTCTTGTCTAGCCCTGCAGAAAACTTTATAAGAGATTGCACATCAACGGGAAACTTAACGCATGATAACCATACCTCCGAGGTGGGATCCGTCCGCAACCTCTTGGAGACAGAGGGCGGCGTCAGCATAGGCCTCAGCCTCTTCTTCGCCCTTGGAGTTGTGTCCGCCTGAGCGACACCCTCTCCGGCCCCCTCGCTGCGTCTCCTCCCCGAGGTCTTCTCCACCTCGGGGGTCGTGCCTTTTGGGGTGGCCGCTGTCTCTGGGTCAGGCGTCTGTTGCGCACTCCCCACGGTCTTCTTTTGGAGACTGGCTTTAAAGCGTCCCACTGCAAGAAAAAATCAGTACATTAGCAAACAATATTATCAACAGCTACAAACAATTGTAAAAAAGAATCCCTACCCTCCACTTCCGCCCCGGCTTAAGAACCCTCACTCGGGGGTGGCGATGTCCTGGCCTCGGGTCCCTTTGTATAATACAGGGACAATCCGGCCTCCTCCAACTCTTCCTCGGTGAACACTTATTTCAGCATCCCCGCTTGCTAGAACACCTCAACCGACTCCGGTACACCTTTTGGTACCCCGTACCCAACCTCCTCCCTTCTCCACCCCGGGATCGGCGTCGATTCTTTTATATACAGGAACTTTACCTTCTAGTTTTCTACTTTGCTCGGGTTCTGCACCCTGATCCCTCTTTGCGGCCTCGGGTTCAGCGAGCACCAACCCTTCCCCTTCCCAATCGATTTCAACTGGAAGAAGTACCTGAATAACTCTACGGAGGGCTCTACCCCCGAGGTCTTACACACTAACATAAATCCTACTATCTGCCTTACGACATTCGGCACTAACTGCCCTAATGCAATACCATAGTACCCTAGTAGCTCCACCACAAAATCCCACAGTGGGAATCTTAAACCTACCCTAAGCTGATCTATATATACGGTTATGAGCCCTTTAGGTGGACAGCAAGGCCTATCATTGGGTCCAGGTATTATTATATACTCTAAATCTATTGGGAAATAAAAACCTGGCACCATCGCCTCGATTTGGGCTTCGGTAACCCGAGGCATCCTTGACACCACCTCCAGATTCGCCTCCTCCTCTAAGCAGGTTGGAAATCCCACCTCCCGGGTCCAAATTTCCCTCAGGTCAGCCCTATAAACTTTCCTACTCTCCCTCCTCTCTGGGAAAATGGCTCGCAGAGGTCTAGCATCGCAGGGGCTCTCATCAGTACCCACTACCCTCACACTAGAAGATTCTGAGGATGAAGACATACTTACTTGATTTTTCAAAGATGCAGGCACAAAGTTAGAGTGATTCCCAGAAATTTATTGGTTTCTTTCTCGTCTTCCCGCTGGTTTTTTTATCGCAATTGCAAATGCAGAGTAAAGTGAAACTGTCACTTCCCTTTCCCTCTAATAAAGAGATTCAACGGCCCAGATTGCGCCTGTTCAAATTCAATGGCTCACATAAGCGCGTGTATTACACGCGCCCTTGGTTTGCGCACCCGCGTGCCTCACACGCGCCACTCACGCAATGCCCACGTGATCAATCACATCAAGCTAATTCCTTCCCAGGAAGCTTTGTGCTTCAACTCGGTGTACTCTTTCACCCCGGGGGGGCCCTTAGCTCAACTCCGGTTGACCCTTTCACCCCGGGGCCCCTCAGATCAACTCCGGTTGACTCTTTCACCTCGGGGGCCACTCAAATCAACTCCGGTTGACTCTTTCACCCCGGGGGCCACTCAGATCAACTCCGGTTGACTCATTCACCCTGGAGAAAACTCAGTTCGACTCAGGATTGACTCCTTCACAACAGGCCTCAGATACCACTCCGGCTACACCGCATACACATAGACCCGAAAACCAGTCTTGTTAACCGATGCTCCTACCTCACTCCGGCTGGTGGGGGGCATCTGATAGGTATGTCCCAATCTCCCCGGGTCGGTCTAGCCCGCTAGGCAGGTCAAATTGGGCCCAAGAGCGCAAGCCCAACGCAGCCAAGCCCATTCGTAGCGCAAGCCCAATGCGGCCAGGCCCATTCGTGGCGTCTTTGGAAGTTGGGAAAAGATCCCCATGATCTTTTCCAACAACCATGGAGATTGGATTGGCGGATTTATAGGGATTTTGTTAGGGTTTCTATTGTATAGTATAAATGGGAGAATTGTTGCTTAGTTGAGGGTTCCGATTTTGAATTCTAGAATTATAGCTTGCAAAATTGTACTCCGTTATACAAAGAAGAATAGTGAAACACCCCGGAAAGTTATTGTCTTCTCCCGTGGACGTAGATCTCCGGATCGAACCATGTAAATCTTTGTGTCATCTAAATTCTTGCATGTTTTGATTGTTTTGGATTATTACCGTGATCGTAATCCATTTGATATTCGGGTTTCGGCATTATCATGTCTGATGTGTGTGTAGTATATGAAAGTGTGAAGTGTGTGATGCATGTGAGGTGTGTGAAGCATGTGTAGTATGTGAAATTTGTGAAGTGTGTGAAACGTGTGTAGTATGTGAAACGTGTGTAGTGTGTGAAATATGTGAGTGTAGTGTGTGAAATGTGTGAAATATGTATAGTGTGTGTAAAGTGTATGAAATGTGTGATGTGTGTGAAGTGTGTGTAATGTGTGAAATCTGTGAAGTGTGTGAAGTGTGTGAAACGTGTGAAATGTGTGTAGTGTGTGTAGTATGTAAACTGTGTGAAGTGTGTATAGTGTGTAGAGTGTGTGTGACAAATATGTCATGTGTGAAATGTGTGAAGTGCGTGAAGTGTGTGTAGTGTGTGAAAGGTGTGAAAGATGTGTAGTATGTATATAGTGTGTGTGAAGTATGTGTAGTATGTGAAATTTGAATGTGACTTATAAGATCTTAAAAAAATAAGATGGATTAAAGGGACTTATTTTTTTGGAGTTTTTAAACTCTAAGAGCTTATTTTTACATCTTATAAGTTGTTTAATATCTTATTTTGTCAAACACATTTCAAGAGCTTATAAGCTCTCAAACATCTTATAAGATGTTTTGAGGACCGCACAAACTTAGCCAAAGGTCCTCTAAGTTCTTTAGTTAGTATAAATAACATAGTATTCTCCAAGTGCATATTGAGCTATTGAAACCGGAGATGGAATATAAGAATATCAACTTGTATATTTGTCTTTACAAAGCTACTTTTTCACTTTGAACTTCTCTTTTGCAAACAATATTTCATCCCCGAATAAGGTCCTCTATTATACTTAAACACAACAAAGATCATTTTGGACTTAAATGACAGTGTTTCTGTTGCACAAGCAAGGGTTTTTTTCTTTTATTATAATTTGCGATATGATATGGAGAAAAGACAAAAACAAGACACTCAAAATATTATGCACACGACCTTTATTTATAATGTTAGAATAGTAAAAGATAAAAATTAATTTGCATTAAATTGATAATGTACACATGGCATCATTTACTTGTCCAAAATCATTCTTAGAATTTGTAAGAAAAGGGTAAGCATTGTTTATCTATTAAATAGTGAACTGGTTGTCATGATAAATCCTCAGTAGGAACTATTAAGTCTTTCAAGTTATTTTTTAGACTTTAAGATAGTTTTGCGAACACCTATTTAGTTTTTGGTGAAGTTTTTCTTCAGCATGAATTTTAAGTTACTTATTTTTTCAATTTAACAATTTGACATTGAAAATGTTTTATTGCTAAAAACACATAAAAATAAGCCGAAATTCAGTAATAAGAAATTAATCTCTTTTACAGTTGAGTATTCTGGAGGCTTCTTGGAAGAGTATATATTTTGAAGTAATTAGGAACAATTGAAGAAATGAGAGGTTATGTGAGAGCACTAAAGTACAGCGCAAGGATATTTCGACCATATAATATCGATTTGCAGCATGAAGAAAGAAATTACCTTTTGTGTTCAAATAATTCTTTTAAAGTTTTGATGTTTCTTTTGGTAATTATTTCAACAATTTTAAATTTTACAAACAATAAATTTTATCAAAACTGGTTAATAAACATCAACAGAATAACAATTTATGCATTATTGTTAAGAGAATTGAATAGTGAAATAAGAATAACAACATATCTATTATTCAAATATTTTCTATAAGGAAAAATTATTAAAATTGTCATGTACCTATCAACATAATACCTCTTATGAGGTCATAAAGATCACAAAAGAAAAAACAGAGGAAACAAAAATACAACTTTAGTTTTGCATATAAAACTATTGAAGGGAAGAAAACAAGAACAATATCGAAGAAAAAATAACATGAACAAACTACAACAACGAAAGAGAAGAGGAATGAAAGAAACACAAACAGAAAAATTGAAGATAACATTCAAATAGAGAGCGATATTAAGCAAATACTCAAACAATTTTTTTAAGTAACCACAACAACAAAAAAGAAGACCTCGGTAACAAGGAAGATCAAGAAGGAGAAAATATGGAAGCAAGTGCATCTGTAGAAATAATGAATTACGCCATTTCAAAATAATTTTGAAGATAAATAGGGAATTTTTTTTTTTTTTTTTATAATTAAGATAGATGAATAATTTCATATAAACCAACTTGAAGCAATTCATTTATATGTACTAGAACAAATTTCCGATGTTACAATTTTCCTTGGCTTACTTATATTATTTATTATTAGCTAATTTAGTAAAAAGGTTATAGATCTTATTTTACATACTATATTTCGACTTTTACTTAAACTGACAATTTTAACAATTACACTATTTTTAAGATAAAATTTATAGAATAATTTTGTTAAAAAGAGGTTACGATTTAGATATAATCAATTTCACTTCATTATATGAGAAATATGTGAACTTGTGATAACGTTATGATTCACTTTCACAAATATTTTTGAAGAAAATGAATTATTCTTTGAATACTTCCAATTGAAAAAAATTCGAAATACTTTACAAACCAAATATATAAATACAAAACATAAGTACCAAAATATAATTTTTAAAATGAATAAATTAAGTGCCACACGTGCAACGCACGTGCCAAAATCTAGTGAGTATAAAAATTCTGCTTTTAAAGCGCCAAGGCGGCAACCTATTCTTAAGTTTCCTGGTTTGTTTATTATTGATCATAGGAGTCCAAGTGGTGGAGTATGTTAATGTGGATATTAAGTCATTCTCTATTAGGCATATCGATTATGTTATTGGTTATTTTGGTGTTATTAAGCGGTTGCGAGTTTCTATGGAGTCCCTATATAGCGCATCAACATGCTTCTTAGACACTTGTCACGGTTGGCATCTCTTTCTACCATGTCACATTTGTCGTGGCTTGTGGGTGGGGATTTTAAAGAAATATTTTATGAGTCGGAAAAGTGGAGGGGAGCAGCAAGGAACCCAGTGCAGATGAATGCCTTCAAACATGATGTTCATTATGCCGGGTTCCAATATTTACCTCCTACTAGACCATTGCATACATGGTTAAACATAAGGGAGGGAAAATGTCTTATTTTTTAACGGCTGGATCGATTCCTGGGTTGGAGGTTCGTTTTTCCTTCGATGATTACATCTCATTTGGATTTATATGTGTCTAATCAGATACCAATTTTGTTATTTTAAACAATTCCTCAGGATAAAAAACGAATACAATTTCCCTCAAGCAAATGATCAATCACAAACCAGGCAATAATGAAACAAATAACCAAAAACTGAAAATGAAGAAGACCAACACGATTTTACGTGGTTCGGTTATTGAAACCTACATCCACGGATAGAGAGTCCTACACCAATTCACTAATCACCAAGATTTACAAGGATAGAGATCCAAGAACTCATGTAAAGAAGAAGAATGCTATCTCTCTCTTTCTCTACAAAATCTCTCTCTAAAAACCTAATCTCAGCTGAATCATATGTGTTACATGTGGTTGAGTACAGAAATCGAGTATATAAGACTCACACCAGCCTTTGGATCAAAACAGAATCAAAACAGTTACAACAGAAAATAAAACTGTCTGTCCAGGAAGCTTGCAACGGTTTTTCCAGCCAAAGACAACGGTTTCTGCTGAATGACAACAATTCCATAACAGAATTAACTGAATTTCCAGAAATCCCTCTTTAGCCTTATTTCAACTGCTTTCTTCATCTTTTCTGATTATTTTGATCACTTCTACTATGTTGACTTTGTTGTGAAGCCACCAACTTATATCCTCACAAATTTTATTAACATTCAAGTCGGATGTTAGTCCCACGATTATAGGTCCTGCTTCACTCTTTGTCTTTGAAAATAAATGGTTGATGGAAGAAGATTTATGACTATGGTGGAGCAGTATTGGATATCTTTGCCCTAGGGGGGTTGATTTTTTTCATACAGTGAAGCTCTATGGGATTTTTATGTGCAATGGGGTAAATACTCGCTTCATGATGTTTCATGAGAAGATCAAACATAAAAGAGAACGTTTGAACGAGTTGTTGAACTCTAGTCCAGAGGTTATGGATGTGGGACGTGTGTGGCAGGTCGAGGTAGGCTTGGATAAACTACTTGTGATCAACAATCTAGGGTGACTTAGTTAGCTCATGGAGACAAAAGGAATAACGTATTTTCATTTATGGATAATGAAAGGAGAAAGAAGAATTGGATCAAAGAGATGGTTTCTTTGCATGGGGATTGGTGTACTATAGAGGAGGAAATCAATAGAGTGGTTATGGGTTATTACACGGACTTGTTCTCACCAAGTTCGCCTTTAGTGGGAGCTACGGATAAAGTACTTCAATATGTTGGGCCAGTTATTTCGGAAGCAATGAACGAAGTGTTAGCTCATTTTTTCCCTGGAGGAGGTACGCAAAGATTTGTTTGATATGAATCCATCTAAGGCATCAGGTCCGGATGGTTTACAACATTTTTTAATCAAATGATGTGGAAGGTTTTAGGGGATGATGTGGTGGCTAGGGTAGAGATGGCAATAAATTGGGTTGAAACCCGAACCCACACTAAATCCGCTTCGTACGGAATGGGTAAAAACCCGATCAAACGGATTGGGAGGGGGGGAGGGTTCAAACCCAGTCAAACGGGTATTACCGGGTTTGAATCGGTTGTGGATTTTGCTAAATTCGCCCCTAACCCGACCCATATATATTATTTATATTAATATTATATATTTTTAATTTATTATAGTAGTATATCTCCATTCACTACTAACTTTTATTACCAATATACTCTTATTTTTTTATTGTTTTCCATTTATTATTGTGTTTGACTTAGTTTGATAACTTATTTTGTTATTTTGGTGAATATTTTTAATTAAATAGTGTATATTTTATATTATATTTCTATTCTAGATAAATAATATTTAAACAGTGGCAATAATATTGTACATATTGGAAAAGAACAAATAAAAATAATATGATGGGTCGAGGCGGGTAAACCCACTAAGTTAGTGAAACGAAGCGGGAGAGGGAGGGGGGTTGGGTTTTTTGAGAAGGTAACTACATTGTCCAAGCCTTATCAAGCTTGAGCAATGAACCATCTTGCTCCCCGGAACTGCCTTAGTTAGGAAATCAGCTGCATTATCCACGGTATGCACCTTCTTCACTTCAACAGATCCTGCTTCAATCACATCTCTTGCAAAATGAAGTCTAACATCAATATGCTTAGACCTCTCATGAAATACTTGATGTTTCACCAAGTGAAGAGCACTCTGATTATCACACTGAATGGTAACACACCCTTGTCTGATTCCTAGGTCCTTGAGAAGTCCTTTGAGCCACAGAGCTTCCTTGATTGCCTCAGTTAAGGCAATGTATTCTGCCTCAGTTGTTGATAAAGCCACAACAGGCTGTTGCACACTTTTCCAGCTTACAGCTGTTCCATACAAAGTAAAGACATACCCTGTCACAGATTTTCTTGTATCCAAGTTCCCAGCAAAGTCTGCATCTGCATATCCAACAAGAGGTATAGCACCAGCTTCTAGTTTCTGAAACTTTAAACCCTCACTGGCAGAACCTTTCAAATATCTCAAGACTTGCTTCAAAGCTTCCCAATGTGTCTCTCCAGGATTTGGCATGTACCTTCTTACCAGAGATACACTATAGGCCAAATCTGGCCTGCTGCATATCATTCCATACATCAAACTGCCAACACCACTGGCATATGGAATATTCCTCATGTGAATCTCCTCAGCTTCTGTCTTAGGACACTGATCCTTGGAAGCTTAGTCTGCAGATTAACTGGAATACTTACTGGCATTGACTCATGCATGTGAAATCTCTCCACAACCTTCTGCAAATACTGTTTCTGTGATAGCCAAAGTGTTCCAGTCTCCCTTCTTCTAATGATGTCCATTCCCAAAATCTTCCTTGCTTCCCCAAGATCCTTCATGTCAAACTCTGAGCTCAATCTTCCTTTTAGCTGTTGTATCTTGTCCATATTCTTACTGGCAATGAGCATGTCATCCACATATAACAATATAAATACTTTTTCAAACCTTGAATCTTTGTTAAAGTATACACAACTGTCATATAAGCTTCTTATAAATCCTGCATTGATCATGAACTCGTTGAACTTCTTATTCCACTGCCTTGGACTCTGCTTCAATCCATACAATGATTTCCTGAGAAAACAAACCTTCTCTTCATTTCCTGGAATCACAAAGCCCTCAGGTTGCTTCATGTATATCCTTTCAGTTAGATCACCATGCAAGAATGCTATCTTGACATCTAACTGTTGTAGTTCCATGCCTTCTTGAGTAACCTTTGATAGGAGTAGCCTAATAGAGCAATGCTTCACTACTGGAGAGAATACCTCATTATAATCAATGCCTTCTCTTTGTGTAAAGCCCCTAGCCACCAGCCTTGCCTTGTATCTGATTTTATCAGCCTTTCTAGCCTCCACCTTCTTCTTGTAGATCCATTTTGAGCTGACTAGCTTCTGCCCTTTTGGTCTGTCTACAAGCTTCCAGGTTTGATTCCTCTCCAGAGACTCCATCTCCTCCATCATAGCTCCTATCCAGTGTTCCCTTTCACTACAATTTATTGCTTCCTTGAAACTGCTTGGCTCTTGAAACTCCAAGTCTTCTGCTACACTTAATGCATAATAGACACTTCCAGCTTGTCCATAGAAATCAGGCCTGTGGATCTGTCTCCTTGGTCTGTCTCTACCAATGCTATAAGTTCTGAGATTTGAGATCTCAGATTAGTCTTCATCATCTTCTGATGAACTGTCATCTTCTGGTTGAGCTTGAGCATTCTCCTCTGGTGATTTTTGTTCCTTAGTTGGCTCCACCTGAATAGAAATTCTTTCAGCTTCCATAGCACCATCAGCTTCTTCTTGACTTCCAATAGAGTTGTACCCCATCACATCCTCATTGAACCTTACATTTCTACTTATCAAGAGCTTCTGGTTTCCCTGTTCCAAGCACCATAACCTGTAGCCTTTTATGCCCTCAGGATATCCTAGGAATACACACCTCTGTGCTCTTGCATCAAGTTTGTCTTGCCTAATGTGAGCATAGGCCAGACACCCAAACACTCTAAAATCATTGTAGTTTGGTACCTTTCCACTCCAGACTTCTTCTGGAGTCTTAAATTCTAGAGTTGATGATGATGAACTGTTTATCAAATAGAATGCAGTATTTAGTGTTTCTCCCCAGAAAGATTTGGGTAATCCAGCATCAATCAGCATACACCTAACTCTCTCAAGCACAGTCCTGTTAAACCTTTTAGCAACCCCATTTTGTTGAGGGTTTAATGGGACAGTTCTGTGCCTTATGATGCCTTTATCTTCACAAAATCCTGTGAACTCAGTAGATAGATATACCAAGCCATTATCAGTCCTAAGATGTTTTAATTTCTTCCCTCTTAGATTCTCCACCTGGCTCAACCATGTTTTAAACTTAAGGAATGCATCACTTTTGTTCCTTAAGACATATACCCATATTTTTCTACTGTAATCATCAATCATGGACATGAAATACCTTCCTCCTCCATGTGTCTCTGTTCTTGAAGGCCCCCATATATCATAGTGTACATAATCAAGTGGTTCTTGAGTAGAATGTATCCCTTTGGCATAAGGCAACTTCTTGGCCTTTCCCAGAGCACATTTGTCACAGAACTCAAGTGTTCTATTTCCCATTTCACCAATGATGCCCCTCTTTGATAGCTCCTTCAATCCTTTCTCTCCTATATGACCCAGTCTTTTATGCCACTTCATGACATCTTCTCTACTTATCACAGATTCAGCACAACCTATCACAGGGGATCCAATCAGAATAAACAGACCATTGTGTTGCCTTCCTTTGATTACCAGCTTGTTTTGTTTAGTGATGTGAAGATAACCATCTATAGAATTGAACTGACAGCCATTTGCCACTAGAGATCCAAGGGATAGGAGGTTTCTTTTCAGGCTAGGAACATACCTCACTTGAGAAATGGTCCTGATGACTCCATCATACATTTTTATCTGAACTGATCCTGTGCCTTTAACTCTACATGAATGATCATTTCCCAGTAATACACATCCACCATCTTCTTTCTTTAAATCCTTGAACCAGGATTTATTGGGACACATGTGGAATGAACACCCAGTATCAAGAACCCATTCCTTTTCCATCTTTGTGTCTGTGATGTTTAAAACTTCAGGGGTGTCTTCTTGATGCTCAGTCACAGCCACTTCTGCCCTCTGATTTTCCTGTTTCTTCTTCTTTTATGGACAGTCCTTCTTCAAATGTCCAGCTTGCTTGCATTTGAAACACTTTCTGGTTTCAAACTAGTCTCCCTGTTTCTTTGCATTCTGAGTTCCAGATTTGTTATCTTTGAATCCTTGGAACTTCTTCTTTAGATAGTTCTTTTTGAACTTGATGTTCAAACCTTCTCCAGCCTGTGTTGAGCCCTTTTCTCCCTGATTTTGAAAACACTTTGTCTTCAATGCTGAGAGGATAGATTCGTAACTGATTTTTCCATCCCTTCCAAACATTAATGCATCCTTGAAGCTTTCCATAGACTTTGGAAGAACATTCAACACCATCAGAGCCTTATCATCATCCTCCAAGTTCACTCCCAGATCTTCTAACTCTTCAATCATCTTGATAAACTCATCAAGTTGATCAGAAATGACCTTATCATCAGTGATTTTGAAAGACATCAATTTCTGCTTCAAAAATAGTTTGTTTGATATTGACTTTGATTGATATAGTTCTTCCAGTTTTCCCCATGCCTCCACTGCATTCTTACACCTTGATATCTCCCTCAAAGGTTTATCACCCAAATAGAGGAACATAAGACTCAAAGCTTTCTTATCCACTTCTGGAAACTTTGGTTTCTCAGCATCAGACCATTGATCAACAGGAAGAAGTGCAGAGTCTAACCCGTTTTGAACCAATACAGCATTCATTTTGATTTTCCAAAGTGAGAAGTCATTCTTACCTGAAAACTTCTCCACATCCATCTTCACTCCAGCCATTCTCTCTTCTTCTTTGAATGTGTGTGCTCCTTGTTTCCCATAGACGGCGCCACTTGTTAAGAAAATGGAACTCTTACAACACACACAAACAAGCTCAAACCAAGAAAGAATGAAAAACAAACAAGAATTCGGCCAATCAGAAACCGAATGCAAAACAGAAACAAAAATGAAGAACACAAGGATTTTACGTGGTTCGATCAATGTGATCTACATCCACGGAGGCTCTATACACCTCAATTCACTCCACCAAACAATCAATTACAAGAAACAATCCAGAAAACTAGAAACCCCAATTCACAAGCCGAATTTAGCTTAAGAACCCTAGCTTTCTAATTCTAATGATTGAGTAGTGTTTACAGAGGGAAAATAACGTGTATCAACTCGTCTCTACTGGTGGATACAATGTATATAAAGGTATAAGCTCGAATCAAGACGTATCAAGAGCTGTAACCAAATCAGTTTCAACTGCACAAAAACTGTTAGACGGGCCTTTCGCAACGGTTCTAAACCGTTGCATAAGTCTGTTATAACAGCTTTGACTCCGGTTCTTTATTAACCTTCAAAACTGATCTTCCTGAAAACCGGTTCTCTAGCTCGGTTCTTCCCACCCTGAACCCGGTTCCTGATTCCTCACAACCTCTATTACAAACTATGACCATTTGATGAAATTGAATTGATATCTACATTTAGCCAGTGCATCACGATGTTGGGGTCTATTCCACCCATGTCTGCTGAGTTAAAAGTAAACAAGTCTGCGTTCTTTCTCAGGCAGACTACTATGGAGGTCAGTACTTCGGGTGCTAACGATGCTCCTACCTTTGTAGAGAAACGTGTTCCATCCGCGAACAACTCTACGCTCATCAACTCCTCCTGTGGTATAATTTGTATTTCCAGGTCCTCCTCATCCAACTCCATTGCCTTTAGCTTCTTGCTATTTCCTTTCTCATGGCTTCACACTTCGCACTTTGCCCCAGAGCTTAAGGCTTACTTGATCGTGCTCATGTAACACCTTCGGGCATTATACTAATCACCCACTACCTCCCCCACATCTTCACCTACCGCGAACTTCATCTTCATGTAGTAGGTGGAGATGACTGCTTGAAAGAGATTTAGCAAAGATCTTCCTAGGATGATATTATATTGCGATGGTGCATCTACTATCATGAATTTAACCATTCTTGTTTCAACGTGGGGATCCTCCCCCAATTGAGTCTGCAGCGTGACTTGAACCTTCGGGTGTGTAGCACCTCCACTAAATCCAAACAGAGAAGTTTCTACCAGCTCCATTTCTACATTGATGTCCATCTGTTGAAACAGCCGTCGAACATTATGTCCACTAAACTCCCAGTGTCCACAAAAAATCGTCCCACTGAATATCCTACGATATCCTCAGTTATAACCAAGGCATCATGTTGTGGTTGCTAGACCAGACCACAATCGTAGGAGTAGCTCATAGGGATCCGTCATTCCATCATACTCATAGGCCAGAGGCCTGAAGTTCCTTGGCAAGGGATCTTGCGAGATTTCTTCTGAAAAATATGATCCCATTGCACGGCGGAAGTGCCTGAGCTCCTTGCTCTAGCGCAAGTCCTTCAATTCACGCCTCAGTGCTCCCAACTATTGAGCTACTGTATTGGCAGCGCTCATGGACAGAGCTACTTCAGTATCCGCAACCTCCTCCTGTTCTGTTCTGGCAGGGATTGCAGTAGGGTGGCAAGTTCTCCGAGTGGCAGTTTCTCGATGAGGGATTTTTACCGCCTCGACCTCCTCTGTAGGTGGAGGCTATTCGTGGCCCATTCCGCGGGCTGGTGTAGAACATGGCTGGGGCACGAAGTCGGGTGGAGATCCAGACATCCCCCTTCTATTGGCAAGAGCACTTTCTACGCCCATATTTATCAGACCATTCAGCTCATCTTGGGTTAAAGTAAATACCCGACCGCCTTCAGCAGCTTGCATGGCACTACTGCGCGCTTGAGAATGCAATAAAACATAAAATCTCACCCAAACATGATAAATACTCGTAATTCACACAAAAATATGAACTTCAAATTTATGAGAAAAATAAGTATGTTCACATTCATCACATATCAGCAATGAGAGTAGCAAGACTGTTAGCCAAGAAAGGGTGTAAGGGTTACCTGGTGAACATCATGGAGGTTAAGAAGGAAAAACAACTCCAGAGGATGTGCCAGTAGCAAGAGAATTCTAGATGTCTTTCCCGTGGACCACTTAAGGACACCCTCGGATCGACAAAAATGAATTTGCAATAGACCTAGTGCCAAGAGCCGCTCCGGTGTCTAAAGCACCTTATTGGATGGCATAGTCTGAGCTACAAGAACTTAAGAAACAACTACAAGAACCGGTTGAGAAGAAGTTCATACTGCTGAGCGTTTCACCGTGGGAGGTGTTAGTCTTGTTTGTCAAGAAGAAGGACGGGTCTATGTATATGTGTATTGACTATCGAGAATTGAACAGCTTGATGATAAAGAACAAATACACGCTACCCAGGATTGAGGACTTGTTCGATCAATTGAGTAACGTGCAGTTTTCTCAAAGTTCAATTTGCAATCAGGGTATCACCAAGATCAAAGAGGGTGATATACCTAAGATAACTTTTAGAACCCGATATGGACATTACAACTTCATGGTAATGCCCTACGGTGTCACTTATGCCCCAGTTGTCTTCATGACATAATGAACTGAGTATTTCATGAGTTTCTGGACCGATTCATAATAGTATTTATCGATGATATCCTCATATACTCGTTAAACAAGTAAAAGCACGTAGAGCATCTACAGATAGTGTTGGGAATGCTTAAGAAGGAGAAGTTGCACGCTAAGTTTAGTAAGTGCGAATTTTGGTTAGATAGAGTAGCATTCCTAGGACATATTGTATGTGCGAAAAGGATAGAGATAGTCCAATCTAAGGTAGACGCAGTAATGAATTGGAAAGCGCCAACTAACATAGGAGAAGTGCACATTTCTTTGAAATGTCTAGGTATTATAGAAGCTTCATCCGGAACTTCACACAGATTGCCAAACCCTCACATAACTTATTAAGAAAAGTGAGTCGTTCATCTAGTCGTACGAGTGTGAGTGGAACTTTGAGGAGTTGAAAGGGATGGGTATAGGCTGCTTCTTGATGCAAAATGGTTAGGTGGTAGCCTATACATATCGACAAATCAAGAAGCACGAGATTAATTATCACATGCATGATTTAGAATTGGCAGCATGGCGCACACATTTAAGATATTGAGACACTACTTGTATAGAAGCAAGTGTGAGATCTTTACGATCTACAAGAGCCTTAAGTACTTCTTCATGCAGAAGGAGTTGAACATACGTCAGAGGTGATGGTTTGAGTTAGTGATGGATTATGACTGCACTATCTCTTACCAATTCATACAAGGCAATGTAGTTGTCGACGTCCTCAGTCGGAAAAGTTGTTCTGAGATGAGCATATTAGTCTTTATTTGGGAAAGTTTGCATAAGGAATTTAGGAGATCTAGGCTTGAGGTTTATACCAGCGACTAGCTGAGAGGGAATTTGGAAGCCCTGAGGATGCGACCAACCCTAAGAGAGGATTAGAAACGCCCAGGGAGTGATAGGTATTTGACTAAGATGCAAGGAGTTAGCTCTAAAGAGTCTTGAGAAAGGATTCGATGTGTCCTCAGATGGAACTTTATTGTTCCGAGGACGAACCTGTGTTCCAAATGACCCGGAACTGTGGGAAGAGATACTCTGAAGCGCATGACATACCTTTTACTGCCCTCCAAGGTGGTAGTAAAATGTACCAGGATCTAAGGAATAAGTTCTAGTGAGGAGGCATGAAGCATAGTAATAGCGCAGTACGTAGGTAGATGTCTAGTGTGCCAGCTGGTTAAGACAGTTTATGAGAAGCCCTTCGGGCTGTTGCAAACCTTACCTATCCCAGAATGGAGGAAAGTGTAAGTATGGATTTCATCTTAGGATTACCTAGGACGTCTATGGGGCATGATGCCATTTGGGTTATAGTAGATAAACTAACTAAGATAACTCAATTTATCCCCATTAGGATGACTTACTCGCTTAGTCAATTAAGTAGGCTTTATATGGATCATATAATAAGACTCCATGAAGGGCCGTCAGAAATTGTGTCAGACAGAGATCCTAGGTGTACCTCCAAATTCAGGAACAGTTTACATGAGTCTATGGGAACTACTCTGAACTTCGGTTCGGTATACCACACACAAGCTGATGGACAAATTGAAAGAATGAATAAGATACTCAAATATTCTTAGAGCATGTGTCTTATACTTTGGAGGATCATAAGAAGAACATCTATCTTTGGTCGAGTTTGCTTATAACAATAGATATCAAGCGACCATTAGGATGGCCCCATTGAAGCCCTAGACAGTACGAGATGTAGAGCGCCGTTGTGTTGGGACAAAACATGTAAAGGAAAATCCTAGGGCCGGAGATGATCTAGGAAGCCACTGAGGTCGTGGAAATGATCAAATAATAGATTCGTGCCGCCAAGACCATCAGAAGTCTTAAGCCGTCAAACGACGTAAGAAATTAAGGTTCGAGGTTGGAGATAAAGTCTTCCTGGAGATATCACCATTGAAGGAATAATCCGATTTAGTGAGAAAAGAAAACTCAAAACTCGTTTTGTGGGACCCTTTGAGATCCTAGAAAGGATTAGCGAGATAGCTTATCAAGTAGCTTTGCCGCCAGATCTCTATGAGGTGCACAATGTATTCCAAATTTCAGCATTGCAGAAATACATACCGAGACCAGAACATAAGGTTGACTTCGGTGAACTGAAGTTAGGATCTAGCCTTACGTATTCAGAACAGCCAGTGGCGATTCTTCAGCATCGGGATCAAGTACTGAGGTATAAGACGATTCCTTTAGTGTTAGTTCGATGGAGTAAACACGACGTGGGTGACACCACTTGGGAGAGAGAGGAAAAGATTAGGACTAGACACTCGTATCTTTTCAATTAAGAAAGGTGAAATTTCGAGGATGAAGTTTTTCAAAGGAGGGGGGAATGTAACACCCAAAAAATCGCTTCAGCATGCATAATACGTTTACTTATGCTTTAATTGTCATTGCATGTCACATAGTATATTTTTATATAATTTAACTGTCATTCCATACTTAAGCCAGTATTAGTGACCATTTGTTAAATGTATAGGGACATCCGAACGACCCAGTCGACAGTGTGGCAACCAAAAGGGATACAAAAGGTTAATCAAAAGTAATGACAAGGATGTTAATGGACAAGAAAATGAAGTTAGATATCAAAATGAAATAAATGAAATAAGGTCTTATAACTTAATAAAAAAGATAATAAAAGTTACATGTTTTACTTATATGGTTTGAAATATTTGGAATAATATGCTCATTTATATACTTTGAGATGTGACATGCTTGTGATATGATTATTGTACATGTTATTTGATATGTTACTTGTGTGAATTGTACTTAATTGTGTTGTACCTTGTTATATAAATTCAATTCAAATGCTTAGAAATTCATGATAGGGTTCGGATCCCACTTAGGGAGAATGTGCAATTCATGACTTTATGTGACCTACTTTGCTTATATATGCTCCGAAAATTATTATGTATTGCAACATTCTATATCATAATATTTTATGCACATATAACATTGTAGGCACTCACATAGGTGTTATAATTTAGTCTTTGAACATTAGATTATGCTTCGAATAAAACTTGGGATTTTATAAGTTAGAGTGGCCTAGTACACTTAAAAGATTAGGGTAGAGTTTGAATTCCTTAGAAACCAATTATTAGGTAGGAGTTTTATCGTAGATTAAGACCTCCTAAATTAATCTAGATTAACCCCTAAACTAGAGTAAATAAACACCTCCTTATTTCCCCACTATGTTGCTATCTAACTTAGCCTTTAAGGAGGCACCTCACAAACACACCCATGCAAACACATGATCAAAACAGGTGGCTCTCCCCCATTTCCACCACCCTCTCAACTCTCATCTTGCTTCGGCAAGAGCCATTGTTCCTCATACCCCAACCATTCATCTTCATATCCATTTTCAAGTTAAAGGGAAATTAGAGGTATAAGTGATAGATACTTGATGTTTTAATTTTGTATATATCTCGGTTTAGACGTTGAGGAGATTTTTTTATTGTTGTAATTGTACAAAAACACACGCACTGAGAAGATCAAACATGCATGCATCTAGATGTATGCTTTGATGCGATTACTTATGCGTTGTGGTTGCTAGCTTAACATTTGCTTGAATTAGGGTGTAATATTGCTACAAATGTTTTTGATGAATTGCATGTTGAATTCAATGTCTTGATCATGTTATATATCGGTGCAAATTGTTGAAAAAATATTGATCATATTTTATTGAGTTGAATGTTGATTAAAATAATTTGTGGTATAACATGTGATTGTGTGTGTAATGCAGCTAAAATAATTAGAAGCGTGAGATAATAAAAATTGGTAAATTAAGGTGGCATATTTCTAAGTATAGGTGATTACAATAATAAATGAGGATATAATTGGAAAGAATACGGTAATGAAATTATTCATAAATTCGACCTAGACTATATTGTTGGGCTTAGAATTATTGTAATTGGGCCTAGAATAGAAATGTTGGGCTAATAATTGAATTAAATGGGCCTTGGGCCAAGATACCTAATGTTGGGCCTTGAAATTATTTAGTAGGCTTTTAGATCATTATTGGGCTAAAACAAAATAGGAATTCGGCTAGTGGAATTTATTTGGGCCGGGCCAAACCAAATCGGGTCGGATTGGGCCCAAACTCGAAGTGAAATAATTAACTTAGACAATGATTAGAACTGAAAATGAACAATTAAATAATTACAGTGTAATTAGATTATGTATTAGTATAATTGGATTAAATAGATTATTAGGGTTTATTTGATAAACAAGAAATAATTGCAAAAAGAATAAAAATAAAATCAGATGGGTGATAAATGGCTTAGACTTAAATTTAGAAATATAGAAGTTAGGAATTACTTAAATGAATTTCCGAATAAATGATGAAATTGAGAAAAAGTTTGAATAATTAGGGTTCGTATATTAGTGTTTCCGAACGAGGGTTCGGTATGATTATGTGTTAGGTGATTGATTGTATTGGTGGACAACTTGTATGATTATGATGATACATGTGGTTTGATTAATTATGCAAAAGTGTGACAGAAATTTATGAATTAAGAGTGTGCTATGTTGAACGTTGTAGTGCAAATTGTAATTTTATGTAGATTTAAGATTAGTCGATAAAATGTAACATGTTATTCTAAGGAAAGTATGTGATGACAAATGATGGAAATAACTTAGTTAAATAGAATATGAAATAGGTTATAAATAAATAATGAATGGAAACAGTTTAATGATAGATGACGCATGATGATCAAGAGAATGATTACATGTTATTGACGATGAGATATGATTAAGTGATAATAGAAGGTAGTGATTAATTGATTAGGATTGATTTAGTACCCCTATAATATGATAAATAAACGTAAATAAACACACTTTTCAGCAATGATATAGAGTCATCCAGGAAAAGAGAATTAGAATTAAATAAAGATGTATTAATCTTGTTTTAGTATTCCTTAATCTTTTTCAAAAACTCCAAATCACATTAAGTGTGCGTGTTAAATATAAATACGTATAAAATATTTGTCGTATTTAAGACTCTTTGATGGAGACCGTGATTATGAACTAGATTAGGATAAATGGGCTTTAGTTAATTAATAAGTTAAACTAATTAATTAGTTAAAGTATGCATGGATATTAGACCCATATATCTAGGATTATATGGTACTATATATACATATTTCTTATGGATTAATTACAGCAAATCCACCAAACCATCAACGGTTTTGCAAATAAATCACTAAACTTCTTTTTTTGTAGCACTAATGCATGTAAATTATACAGGCTTTGCCAGATAAACCACCACACTTATTTTTTAATCATTTTTAGTCGGAATTCCTCATATGACTTGCGCGTTATAAATTTTTAAGAGTTTTTCTTGTCAAAACATGTTTTTAGTAGGTAAAGAAGTCTCTCATCTTCAACAATGGAGGTTCTAGATATTGGGAGAGAGAACTATAGATGATTCAAATAAATTTCTATAGAAAAGAAATATGTGAAAATAATTCACTTTTGGCATACTTTTACAACAAAGAAACCATTAAAATTTTATCACGCGCAAGTCACGTGCGGATATGACGTAAAATGATCGAAAAATAAGTTTGGTGGTTTATCTGTCAAACCCGTATAGTTTATATGTATCGATGCCACAAAAAAACAAAAAATAAATAAATAAATTTAGTGGTTTATGTGCAAAACTATTGATAGTTTGGTGATGTTTTTGTAATTAACCCTATTCCTTATAGTAGAGAAACATCAGTTTTTATCAAATAAAAAATACAGAAGCACGTAGCATTCAATAAGGGATTTCCTAGCAATCTCTTCTTGAATAAGTGTACCGATAATTGTTCATGTATCGGACGACATACGCGTGGTTGATTCGATCGAGAATAATTACGCAACAAGTAAGTATATATTGGATCTTTCGCGTAATTAATTTTCTACGTCAATTCAATTGTAAATCTAGATCGTCATTCTTGATTATAGATGGAATAGAGGATTCTAAACATTCTAATATTTAAATGAGTCAAATTCATTTTAAATTGAAATATTCTACAAAATTAGTAAATCTTTGTTTCAGAGCCTATATAATATAATCTCAATATTCTCTAAATGGTTAAAGTATTTGAGTTCTGAATTCAAGTTCTTTTCTTTTTTGTATGGCCTTTTTCATTTAGGTTGGAAATGTTGTCTTCATCTGATTATATTGTACTTTTGTCTGAGAGCCAAATCCAGCATGATATTGGAATTGAGAAAGGTAGGAGAATGTATTCACTAAATGCAAATATTCACTTGTGATGGATTTTGCTCTGGGTTGTGACTATACCGAATATAATCAATGTCTTGGAAGCTCCCTGTATTGGTGCAGTCATGATATGAAATCTAAATTCATCTGCGACCAACTGAAATAATTAAGAGTGACAAAATTTGATCAGCCGGTTCTACACTCTAAAGTTTATTGGGCTTAAAATTGCTATTAGGTTGACTTAATAAGACACGATGAAAATGGAACAAATACTTGCATATATTTGTTGAAGCAAGTATCATTGATGATGAAACCCTGATTATTTGAGTGGGTCTTGGGTGCATAAGATGTACAATAGAGCTTATTATACACTCCTTTCTTTTCAGCGAATTGGGATATTTATACTAAGGCATGTTTGGAATTTCAAAACTGATGATGGCCTCGGTGGTAAGACGTCAACACTTTATTCTTGAAGGAGGGGATTTGAATCCCCTTAGCCGCTTAGAACCTCGTCTTTTCTTTTTTTTATTTATATATATATTATTTATTTACAATATTTTATTATACTAATAACTATAAATAATTATCATTTAATTTTTAAAAATAAAAATAAATTGATAATTTATATATTTTTAATTTTTTTTAATTTGAAATTTTAATTATTTCTTTCTTCTGTATATTTTTTATTTAATTTTTCTTTTGATTTACAAATGTTTATGTATTTATATATTAATTATTTTTATATATTAATTTGCAAAATTAATAATAACAATTAATAAATAAAAATTATTGAATTAAATATTTGATTTTTTATTTTATATATTTCTTAAAATATTTTTTTGTTTTATTTTGTCTTTTGCTTTATAAGTTATATTGTATAGTAAACAAATCATATTTTTTATAAAACAAATTATACTATTTCGGCAAACAACGTACTCCCTCCGTCCCGAGATAATTTGTACACCCCTCCCGGCACGTGGAATAAGAAAGAGTTGTTTTTTGTTTTTTAGTTGACTTTTTCAAATGTGGAGATTGAGGGTGGAGATTTTAATGTTGGAGATTGTAAGAGAAATTTCATTTTTAAGGGTGTGCAAATTATCTTGGGACACCCCGAAAAGGAAAGTGTGCAAATTATCTCGGGACGGAGGGAGTATATTCTTTGGTAAAACAAGTTATACTATACCTCTTTACAAGTTATATTGTATTGGTAAACGAATCATAATTTATAGTAAAACAAATTATATTGTATCGGCAAACAAAATATACTCTTCGGTAAAACAAGTTATACTATACCGATTTACAAGTTATACTGTAGGGTAAACGAATCATAATTTCAGGTAAAACAATTATACTATTCCGACAAACAGAGTATACTCTTTGGTAAAACAACTTATATTATACCGCTTTTACAAGTTATATTGTATAGGTAAACGAATCATAATTTCTAGTAAAACAAATCATAATTTATTGTAAAACAAATTATACTATTCCGACAAATAAATTATACCTTTTGATAAAACAGGTTGTACTACAATTTACAGTATATTTATTTATTCCTTGTATATTACTCTAGTTATTTTTTCAGGTTACAATATATTTACTGTTTGCTTATAGTACCTATTATGTTGCCTAATAGTATGAATTTGTATTTCACAATATAAATTTTCTTTGTTGTATACTACTGTATAATTATTTTTCCACTTAAATTATAATTATTGTTTCCTTATAATATATATTATATTGCTTAAAAGTAGAAGTCCATTTAGCAATACACTGTTTAGCAATTTATTCATCACCAATTTTCTCTTGTCATTCTATTACATATACAATTTACAATATATTTATTTATTCTTTGCATATTACACTATAATTATCTTTCCAGGTTACAGTATATTTATTATTTGCTTATAGTATATATTATGTTGTCTAATAGCATAAGCTTATTAATTACAGTACAATTTTTTTTTTCTGTATACTACTGTAATTAGGTTGAAATATTAAAATAAATATAATCAAAAGATAAAAAAAAAATTAAAAAAAACAATAAAAATTAAAACTATAATTAGTTATTGAATTATTTTTCATTATTAATTATAAATATAAAATAAGCGCTAAAAACAGAAAAATGAAAAGGAAAAAAAAAACACTGACATGGAGAAGGTTCAAATTGTAGTCCTCACCATTCACCCAAGGGTGTTTTACCATCATGCCAACCCCATTACTTATGTAACAAACACGTCCTTGTTATTTTTTAAGAGGCGCTGAACTAAGAAAAAATAAGAAAAATCTGGCACCTTTTTTTTTTTTCCTTTTCTTGGACAGATGTACAATAAGCTTATTGAGCATCTTATGCACCCAAATATTTTCCTTATTATTTCCGTGTTTTTAGATGTGTAAACTCTCAACACTAAATTTGATCTAACAATTATCATTTTGACTCTTAATTCTCATTACATCTCAAGAAAAACCAACATCCTTCGTATCACGATACCTCGATGTGTTTCTAAACCTTGTGACTCATTTTATCTTGATTTTTGTTCATTTGTTATTTAAATGTAAATTTAAAAAAAAAAAATATATATATATATAGGTATAGTATGATTCTGCCAATCGTTTAATGTTTAATATTGTATCGTACTCTTTAAAGAAAACAATTATTATAATAGTAATATATTTAGTGACCTAAATAGGATATATGTATTGAACTTTCTTTTTTGATGTGAATATATGTATTGAAGTATTAAAAGACTTTTATAGTTGGATTTGTTGGGTCGTGATTAGCCTCACATCTCCATATTGATATGATATTATTCGTTTTGGGCCAAGCCCACACGAATTTATTTTTGGGCTAACTCTCAAAAGATGTCATAACAATGGAGATACTTTAATTCTATCAACCCTAGGGGTAAGAACGGTTCAGAGTAGTTCGGAGATATGAAAGTCTCCACAATAGAACCAAAGCTCGGAGATATTCGGAGATTTCCAAAATAAAATCTCTAGAACCACTGCTTAAGTTCCTTCCGGAGATCGGATCTATTCGGTTCAGTTATTTGGAGTTGTTCGAAGTTTTTCCTTTAATCTTATTAGTAAAATGCACAGAATAATTATATTTTTGTCTTTACAGTAATACCATATTGTTAAAAAAATGTAATATGAAACAACTTATAGGTTATATACTCAGACAAGTTTCAAACCCAACTTATAAAAATAATTACAAGTTACTGAAGTAGGTATCTCGTCTAAAAAATAATAACACCAAATTATAATATTATCAGTTATCGATAACCTCTTTGGACATTTTATAGATTATTTTTCATCGATAAAGCTTTTGTCTTATACACATGTTTCCTTTACAAATAATTGCAAATAATATGGGGGAGAATAGACTATGAAAGTGAATAAGAAAGTTTAATATGATTAAGCACAGTAAAATTAAAATTGACTTCAAGAGAAAGATGGAGAATCAAAGAAGAAGGAAACAAGCAACGAGCCACTACCAGTACCTATTTACGGTGGAATTCAGGTGTAGGATAGTAACTACGTGTAGTAAGTTCGGGTCTATAATTTTGACCTTTATATGTGAAATAATTAAATATTAGGTATAATAATAAATTTTAATGATTTAAATATTAGATATAATTATAAATTTTAACTGTTGACATATCTATAGTTAATAGATTATATGTTTGTTGTGAGAATTATTTATTATAAATATTTTACTCTATTATTAATTACTAAAATATTTTATGAAATTCAAATACAGTAGTAATATTACTATTAAAATTTACGAAAATTCATATTGATTTAATATCATAAAATAAAAGAAAAGAATTGAATGATATTTAAAAATATTCTATAGTTAATTACTTAGAATTGGTTCTACTTGGTTCTATTTCGATTTTTCGGTTCGGAGCGGTTCGGGTTGATAGTGAAAATAAGTCGGAGCAGTTTAGTTCGGATAAAGTCAAATACTCAACGGGTATTATCGCTTTAGGGTTTGATGCGGAGTACATTATCTCCGGGACCCATGCTCACCCCTAATTACATCGTATCATCTTTCCATGTATGTCCGACGAGGGACTTTGTTGACAATGTTAGATTATGGAGTTGTGAATAAGTCGTAATAAAATTCACTATTTATATTAGGTTTGTGTTTGGGTGTTAAAAAGTGAATCCCTTGTTAAAATTAGAGCTGAACAGGTATAGCTTAAGCTTAGTCGATGACCAGTGGCTGTGTTTTGACTTTGAATGCAGAGCTGTAGGCTGTGGGCATCATGTATTGTGTGGGTCTGCTAATAAATTGTAATTGACGCTACCCTCCTCGGTTCATGTTCAGTTCTTGTAAATATAAAAATTTATTAACAATATGACACTCATGAAAAAATACTCTTCTAGGTTAATTCTTTGATTGGCGGGTCTAAAGATTGAAGAAAATAAAGGAAGATCAACAAAGAATCTTGAAGGAAATCATGCATGTCATTTCATTCCATCTTGGAAAAGAAGCACATCCCAGTCAAGGAGAATCAAGTCAAACTTACCTTCTCAACACTTGACCATCAAAGGCAAATTGAATCAAGCAAAGACCAAAGGGAATTCCGACATGATATAGAGACAATCAACATTGGTGTTGATTATCAAATTTTGAGTCCATACTTTTGTGTATTCAGTCAAAAGCTTGTATCTGAACTATTGATATTCAAACTATGAGTGAACAACCAGTAGTTGATAGGATATATTTCGAGAGATCTATGTCTAAGTAGTTCGGGAGAACTTTTGTTGTGCAGTAAGAAGGGAGTCTCTGCACCAGAATGTCCAAATGGGGGACCAGAAGGCCGGGTACGTTGTTAGGGGGAGTAAAGTACAGTATAAGCTGTTTAGAAGAGAGTCCTAAAAGTTCTGTAAGTTCTAATTGTGATACTTCTCTAATAATAAGCCTGGGAAGAAGAAGAAATTCCTCCTCGAAATGTTTAAACATACAAAGTGTTACTTCTTTTCTCGTTGATGTTCTTACTTTACAAGAACACACCTTTATAATTTATACTTGTTCATTTACAAGTCATTCTGTTTAAAAACACAACACACATGCACAAACTCTGACATTTCAGTTCAAAAACACTAAGGCGGTTTGGACTGGGGTGGCTAGATCATTGTTGGCTGGAAAAAATGGCTAGGAAAGTGAAAATGTGGTGTTTGTTTGAGTGGTTGTAATTTTATTTCATTGTAAAATATGATGTGATGTATGTAAAAGATTGTAATTGATGATTGATCTAATGATTCAATAGTATTGAGATTGTTATTTAATTATTTTTAGTAATATTGAATTAAAATATTATTATTATTATTATTATTTTAATTCAAAAACCAAAGTTAAATAGTTGCTTGTATAAATAAAATGAAAGTAAAGAGAATACAAAAAATCGAAACAAAACCCAAAACGCTCTATCAGAATGCTAATACAATAGCCAGGAAACGCGGCACAACGCGTATATCTAAATCCAATGTCGAAACTACCACAAGCCGGTAGTAGACTAATAGGTCTAATAGATCAAAGACGCTACAAGTGGGGAACAACCACTCAAGGGAACCAAGCGCCGTGAGTGCAAGGCCAAACACTCATAGAAGGGAGTGAGATATGTGGCCCGGGAATAACATCCGGAACGCGAACGACACGTAGAGCAGGGTATGCTATGCTGGAACTAGCAAAACCAGCTGAAGGCGGCAGAGCAACGATTGCCGTGGAGGTTCCGCCCAGGGGCGATAGAATTGCCGGGCATGCAACACCAGTGAAACGCCTAGGAACCTATGTTCCAAATGTTGTGAAGCATGTACGAATCTTCCCAGAGCGGGAAAGACTCTGCTAGCCTCATTAAAACCCATTATTAGAAAAACCCTGTGAGAAAAAAACCAATAATGGGAAAAAGAGTACCAGCATAGGCTAAAAAGGGCTAAAATCATTTTTGGTCCCGTAACTTTTCACTTGTACAATTTTGGTCCCAAAAAAAGTTAAAAATTTAATTTAGTCCTGTAACTTTGGAATTGGTCCAGATTTAGTCCCTTTTCTTTCCGATAGTGACCAATCTGACCGAAAAATCGCATGTATCATTCACATGACTCATTTTTCCAGTAGAATTTTTAATATGTGGAACCAACAAGTGATAAGAAACTAGAAAAAAAAAATCCCTCTTTCTTTCATTTTTTTTTAAATTTTAATGTTATTTTTGCTTCAAAGTCACTTGCCAATGCCTGGTATTTAAAAATTGGATGGAAAAATGAGTTTGGTGGCCAACACGTGCAATTTTCCGGCCAAATTGATCACCGGCGGGAAAAAAAGGATCAAAACCGGACCAATTCCAAAGTTACGGGACTAAATTAAATTTTTAAGTTTTTTTGGAATCAAAATTGTACAAGTAAATAGTTACGGGACCAAAAATGGTTTCACCCCGGCCAAAAAGACCAATGTCCGTCAAATCCATAATCCGTCAATACATAGTAAGTTAGTTGTTCAATTTCCAACTCGTGAAGGGCTAATTAACATATTTGTAACTAACAGAACCTCTCTCTATAACCTCTCGAAAAGCAAAAACCTAGGTTTCCCCCAGCCGCCGACCAACTTTCGTTACTTCTTGCTTTTCTTTAGATTTTACTCATTTCTGTTGATTTATTATCCTGCTTTTTGTCTAGTTCTTAGGTTTCTCATTTCAATAATCTTGTGAGAACTTTTCATTTCTCGGTCTTCTTTGGGGCCTGTAGCAGATATGATTTAGGATCTTTGTTATTCTCCATCATATCTCGCCGGATTCCGCTTCATGGAATTGAAGGTCCTGGACTGCGAATTTTCTCGCATCTGAAACTGATTCAAGTCGCGATCTACAGTTTAAGCTTGCGATTTCGTTTCGGTGTCTTCTAATATTGCAGCGGCGCATCCTGTTCAGATCCTTCACTGATCTGAGATTTCAAAGCGGATGCTGGTCTGATGGTTCACGGACGCATTTTGGCGAGCATTTTTCTTTTCGAAGATCTGAACAGACCCTTCCTCCGCCACGAAAGGGTTTTTCAGCGATCTGAACAAGTCATCTGTCGTCAAATGATGGCGGCTCTGTTAAGGTCGGAGTCACAGGTTCGCCTGCGTGAAGAACTAGTCTCGATCTAGGATCTGGCATATCATCCCTGTGATTTGGAGGTCGTTATTGGCAGGTCATCGATGTAGACCCTCGTTGGGAGGACGCCGGACTCGCAGCGACGCTGTTTACATGGCGGCGCATTCATGTCGGCGCTGTACTGGCGGCTTAGGATTCTGGGTTAGGGTTCTCTGCCTTACCCGTACTGGTCCATGTGACCGACCGAATCGGTTCGAGGGATTAGTGAACCGAGCCATACGAACGGGTACAAGATCTCTAATGTTATAGCCCCGCTTTCATTTTCTCAGCAGGGGACTCCAAGCATTTTCTTGCAAAAGTAGGTTGACTTTACCTCTTCAAGCTTAGCATAGAGGATTATGCAGCAGCCTGTATTTTTCAATGGTGGTGCGTCAGCTGCTGACACTAACCCGTTTCATGACCGGCACCAATTTCCCCAGTTCACTATTGCCTTCAAAATTCATGGGTTGATTTGTCGTCCAGTTATACGGCTTTAGCCTTCCACTTCAGGCAGCTTTATCGTTTCTTCTTGTATGCTCAACAGCCTGTGTGCCATTACTGGTTTTGATCTGTTCATGTGGTCTCAATTTTGCTTAAAGTCAAGAACAGATTGGTTTATCATGAGTTAGCCATAGTTAGGTTCTATGTTGCTTGTGGCATCGATTTTATCTTGATGATCCAAGCCAACATGCCATCCTTGGTTTGATGTTGAACTGCTTTTTTGGAATTTTGATTCGCGTTAGACGGAGGCATTCCCTTCGCTATAGATGGCAGCCTCGTTGCTTTGGATTCGATACCCTCGTTTTGGTCCGGCAGACCCGGACGTTTCACTTTTGAGCCATTTTTTGGCTCAACTTTTCGGATTGCATTATGTGATAACCATTAGTGTTTGGTTTGAGACTGATGGGCTTGATTATGTTATAATATCTCTGTCGGGTTTGTACACGTTTTGGAATTTCTCATCGAGTTGTACTCATAGATTTGACAGCTCTGAGATAGGCATTAAAATTCTCCCAGGGATTCTTGTACTCACGCCAATGTGAGGAGCGTTGGTTATCCCCACGCTTGAGTTTCGTGACATAGGACAACATGATTGGGAGCTCAACTTCTGTAGGTTGTTCGACGACAGTTCTAACCTGGTTATTCTCTCCAGCCGACTCGCCCAGTTCCAGTTTTCTACACTATATTGGCTTTGTCTTGTAATTGTTTAGATTTCCATTAGCCAATTTTAGATTTATTTTGGATACCTTTATCTGCCGGCTTGTGGCTTGAAAAGGTTTTCTTTTTATCTTTTGTGAGTGACCGTCATATGGTCTCCACATTATTAGCACGTTTCTTTGTTTTCTTTTCCTTTATTTATAATACTACCTATTTAAAAAACATACTCCCTCCGTCCCGGTTAACTTGTCACAATTGACCGGGCATGGATGTTAAGAAAAAATAGATTTTGTGGAATCTTTGACTTTTTTAAAGGTGGAGATTGAATGTGGATATTTTGAAGGTGGAGATTGTTATCTTTAATTGCCATTTATGGGTATGACAAGTTAAGTGGGACAGACCGAAATGGAAAGTAGGACAAGTTAACTGAGACGGAGGGAGTATTTGTTAAAAATTCTTTCTCATCAACAATTTCTCCTCCCCCAAGATAAAAACCCCGATTTGCTCTCTCTACCTATCAACCATTTCTGTCCCTCATTAATGTCTATTAAGTTCTCTTCCACCCAACCTTGTATAATCACGTCCTCCATTGTCTCGACAACAACCACTACTTCTTTCTTCTACACAATTAAGGTTGCCGTCTCATTTTCTTCTTATAGCCGACGCCAAGAAACAAGGACGTTGTCCTTCACCCTCAAATCTCCATTTTTCCTTCTGCACTTTTAGGCCACCGGCGTCCGTCATTTTCCCACCAAGAAACATTTTTGTCGTCTCGTCTCCTCCGGATCTCCAAATAGAACCGCCACCATAGCGACCTTACTGTTAGAATGAGATCGAACTATAATTCCAACACAGTCAACACCATTGCCCTTTCGCCGTCGTAAGAGACGGCCTAGAACCATGACTCCCCCATCCTCATCAGCTTCTCGCCCCCAGATGCATAGTTCCCTCTATAACTCAATTTATCGATCAATTTCACCTAAGCACAAGGAGATCGTCATACCCCGCCGTCGCTGCGCAACTCACCGTTGCAGTAAGAGACAGCGTTGCGCCACCTCCAGACCCACAACCACTGCGAGGAAATTTAGACCGGTGTGTGAGGGAGGGAGAGAGAGAAAGGACAAGAGCTAATCAGTTTCATATAGAATAGAAACAAAAATAGTGTAAGACGACAACGACAAAGGGCAAAAATACAAGCCCAAAACAAGCAAAATAACAACGGCTATTACAGTCCAATAGCTCGTCTATAAGTTGGCCTCGTAAAATTTAATTATAGCAAAGTTTAGTGGGAAAAAATTATAATTGGGAAAAAGAGTATCAGCCTTGCAAATCAACGTAACGAAAATGTTTAACAAAGAAATCTTTATAAGCTAATTCTGCAACATGTGAAGGTGGTTGTGAAAACCAAGTGAAAGGACCATGAAGTTTAGACAAAGCATCAGTAGGAGCATTCCCTTCACGAAATATATGAGTAATCATGGATTCCATAGCATCAACCCTTTGCATGAGCTTACTCAATTGCTAAAATTGTCGTTTCCAACTCAGCCTCATAAGCACAACCTCTCCTAAGAGCCGAAGAGAAGCAGCATGTGATAAAACACCTAGAATTACGATAATTAGCCCCTCCAAAAGTAGGACCGAGAGAACCGTCTGCACTAGCATCCAAATTAACCTTAATCCAACCAAACGGAGAGGGAATCCAAAAGACCAAAATAATTTTCAGCGGACTTCGTGTAATTGGCGCCACCCTTAATCTCTTCAAACAAGCCAATTCAACAAACGAACTTAACATGCTGCCAACTCGAAATGAAGAAGCTTTATTAGCTATCGACCAACTACAAGTGATCACTTGGCGAATCTGCCAAAAGACATCATCAAACATGACATTATTCCTTTCAGCCCAAATAGAAGTAATAAATCTGACCCTCTAAAGAGCCATTAACTGAGTATCGAAATGAAACTCCATACCTGCAAAACAATAGTATGAAAATCATTGGGCATGTCAAAAATAATATCAAACGCCCATAAAAGCCTACATGAAATAATCATAGAGTAATCGCAAGAAGTAAAAAGATGATCCATCGTCTCCGGAACCTTTCAACAAAGGGGACACATGCTAGGCCCCTAGAAAAAAATGCTTCTACGAAACCTCCCATGTTAGCAGCTTCCCATGAATGGCCCGCCATGGAGGAATATAGGCAACCCATATCCATCTTCCCCACGTTGTTGATGGAAATTTTTATCGGAGGTTGGTATAAACGGCAGTCGAGGTAAATTTACCATGCACATTTGGAGACCATACAACTTTATGAGCTTCGAGAGAGAACCTATAAGCCCGAATGTTGTCCGCAATGTCTCGGAACGACGCAAAAAAATCCTGTTCAAAGTTTCAAACCCCCTTGAATAGATAGTCTGAAATGGGTTGCTGCAAATAACGCGTGCAATGAGTGGTCACTCCCATACGATCCGCAATCACATAACCTAGCCAATTGTAAACCCAAAAACGAACCGCTGAATTAACTCCTGCAATAAATCTTGCTTCATGCAAGGCTTTCGAAAGAAGACACCTATAGCCTGAAAATAGCGAAGACTTGATATATACAAATATGGACGGTCAAGTGGAGAAAACTAGCGACTCGAACGAATGGTATTCCCACCTCATAGGACGTGAAAACCTCCCATGCTAAGCGAAAGATGAAAGATTCGTTTGCAACTCTAATAGAACGAACACAGTTCCCCTTCTGATGTTGGAGAGCAAACTTTTTTCCATGCAACATTAAAACTCCCCTTCTTATCTGTTCAACCGGTCCAGATAAAGTCCGCATCATTGTTTCCACTTCATTAAGTAAACCCATCGGCCACTTATAAACCATCACTGGGTGAACAAAACTACTCAAAATAACCGAGTTCACCAAGCAAACACTGCCAGCCATAGAAAGGGACGAGGCTTTCCACCGTGTAAATTTATGTAAAATCGAGTCTGCTATTCTTCGGAGATGAACTATCCTTGGAACACCAACAAAAAGAGTAACCCCAAGATAACGAGGTTGCAGGGTACCTTCCTCTATTCCCGTAATAAACCGAGCTGCCCTACGAAAGTGTAGAGATGTATTACGACCATAGAAAATGTGAGACTTGGCAAGGCTCACACTTTGTCCCAGAGCTCTGCCATAATCATAGAACACATCGCGAAGAGCTCGAATACTACCCAGAGATGTCGTCGGAGTAACAAAAATATCGTCCACATAAAATAGAAAAGGAGGGCGACTGACCCCCATTCCATGCAAGCTAAAACATTAAGTAAGAAACACCAGCTTAACCTGTCAAAAGCTTTCTTGATATCAATTTTAAAAGCCATGTTGTCCATGCTCCACTGTTGAGATAAACAATTGATGCACTCGGAAGCCAACGCAATACATCTGTGATTCTTCTTGCTAGGTATGAAATCAAATTGAAACTCCAAAATATAATCGCCAATAAAAGACCCTAAACGGGAAGTGATGATTTTCGGAATCACATTGAAGGGAAGTTACCGAGAACGATTGGACAAAATTTCTCAACTCAATTAGCAGCGTCTGATTTCAAGATGAGAGTGAGGAGACTCGAGTTGAGACCGTAGGGAATAAAACCAGTTGGGAAGAAGAACTGAACTGCCTAGACGACATTTGAACCTACGATGCTCCAGCAGGCCTGAAAGAAACCTCCACTGAAACCATCTAGGCCTGGTGAACTGTCCGAGGGCAAGGCGAAGATTGCACGCTTGACTTCCTCAGACGTAGGCAGGGCTGTAAGAATAGAATTATGAGATGTCGACACCAGAATCGTAAAAAGATCACTCATTCCCTCTAAATCACTAGCGAGATCGGTAGAAGTGGATGGATTTAGAGGGATCGGCAGAAGTGGATGTGAACAAATCCCTGAAATGTGCTTCAACATGGGAGGCAATATTGTCCATCTCCTTGGTCAAGACAACATTAATATTCATGCTAGAAATTTCAGCGTGAGACTTCGACGTCCTGAATTGTTTATGATAGAAGGAGGAGTTCCGGTCTCCATCTCGCAACCAAGAAGAGCGAGTTTTTTGCTTATGGAAAATTTATTGTTGCAATAAAATTGTATTAAGCTCAGCCTAAGCGTCAATCTTCATATTAAATCTCGCATCCGAATAACCCCCCGCATAGATAAGTTGTTGAATACTAAGAAGATGAGCTTGAGCCTTCTCCAGTTGTGTATATATGTTTCGAAAAGCATTTCGATTCCAAGTACGAAGTACCTTTTTCAACCACTTGAGTTTACGTACATATCTCGTAATCGAATTAGAAGCCGATTGCGAAGCTACCAATGAACTGCCAACTAGTGACAAGAAGCCATCTTGGGCAGTCCACATTTGTTGGAACCGAAAAGAGCGCGGGCGATCAACACAATTGTCCAAACAATGCAAGATCACCAGATGATGATCAGAATTGTTGAGAACCATGACTGAAGCACTTAAGGTTTTCCCAAGATCAATAATAAAAGGCGAGGCAAAAACTCTATCAATTTTGGAAATAAAATGAGCTTGCATAGTACGTCAAGTGCACCAAGTGTATCTGGATCCGGATATATTAACTTCCAATAGACCAGCATCATCAATACCATTTTGAAATTCTGCGCAAGAAATAGAAGGGGGAGGATGATCATAGTTACGTTCATGAAAACCCATAACGACATTAAAATCCCCCATAGCATGGATAAAGGAATCAGAAAAAGGCTTAAATCCACCCATATATCACGTCTCTTAATGTAACAGTTACTTGCATGTACAAATGCCAAAAAGACATTTTGCCCTTTAATTTTCTGAATCGCAACTGACAATTGAGGAGAATAATATGCGATTAAAATGACAACCGTATCATAAGGCATCCCCAGGAGCCATATATATATTAGGCCTCTTATTAGGTCTTTCATTCTTGCCAATGGAAACAAGATTAAGCCTCTGTAACTACCTGTCATGGATACTAGATGTGCGGACTTTTGGCTCAATGATAGCAACATAATTCGGGTTATGTTGTCTACATAATTCAATAAGAGAACTTTGTGTGAGGTTTTTCCCTATGCCATGTACATTCCAATGAAGAATCTTCATAAAGAACGGAAATCAGCACCGTGCTCAGGCGGTTTGTCATTCGAGTTCGTGATATCACCTCATTTTTATGCACCACAAGATTCATTACCCCTATCACATCATTGTGAGTACGTGGATGTAAAACATAGTCTGCATGATTCTTGGGCTCAACCGAGTGATGCCGACGAGGTGGAATAGAGCATGAGCTGATCTTTGGTAGGTGGAGGTGTCGTATATCATCTGGAGATAATAAATGTTCAACCACTTGCAATGGAACAACATGCAATGCCACAAAGGAGGCTTCATGCGTCGTAACTAGAGCGAGATCTAGATTGCATGCACTAACAACAGGCATGCATGCACTCTCAAGTGTAAAAGAAATAGGCTCTGAGTCAACTATGTCATTGAGCACATCAAAAGAAGTACGAACTAGGACCGTGTGACTCTGAGCTAAAGGATCGTTATTAGTAGGCCCTTTTTTCCCATAAATGCCCAAAGAGGATGGATCACCAGAAACCATGACATGAGATGAGGGAGTAAGAGTTCCCAGCAGGGGCCTTCGGCCGATATTCCTGACGAGGTTTAGATGGCTGTTTATTCGTAGATCAACCCCTGGATTTAAATCGACAACGGTGGGATTTTTTCGGTTGGGTGGTACGCTGAGCATTCTGAGACATCGAGGGTCTCTGTTTCTTGCACTTATCATCAGAATGGCCAATAACCTGACACTTCTGATAGAATTTTGGGCAGTTCTCGTAGTTGAGAGAAACAGTGGAACAGTGACCCTGTCGGACAATCAGTATAATTTTTTACAAAGGATTTTTTATGTCTACATCTACTAGAACTCGGACAAAATGCCCAAATTCACTATGTAAGCCTCGATCATCCATCTGCAAAGCCTTACCAATCTCTCTAGCAATATAAAAAAATGAGCGATTTATATTCTGGAGATAACTTGTATATATGAACTCAAACGTGAGCAACAGGTCTTGAACTTATATGGATTAAAATCAAGTACCCAATTGAAGGTTCTTAGAGTGCCCAGTAATGAATCAATTGGTCCCATGTCTCAAACTTATCTCTATCAACAATGGATTGAAATTGAAAATTGAAGAAACCAAGCCCTAATGAAACAAGTTTCAAAGATCCCGACAAATTCCATGCACTAGTAAGCTTGTCTTTCAAATCATTATAATTCCATGGCTCATTGTTCTTGACATATGTTAAAATACCATTTAATGTGAAATCTTGAAAAAAAATTGCACGTTCCTTGTAAATGGATTCATCAACGTTAACTGAAAGCATACGGGGGGGAGTTAGGTGCCGCCTGATTTCTTGTTAAAATTGGAGGAGAAGATTTCGTTGGACCACCATCGTCGGAGAAGTGTCAGTAGCCGACGTGAAAGCCGACGATGGTCCCCCTGTGGTAGAAATAGCAGAGGCGGTATTGATAGGAAGGGCACCAAATTTGACCCTAGAAGGATTGGCATCAACCCTAATTGCAGAAGATGGCAAAGAGCATGTGTAGAGAGTAGGGGGAGGGGGGAGTGAAGAAGCCCCGTTGTTAAAACAACACCTTGGGACCCAGGTGAAGAGGACGAGACCAAGGCATGTTGGCGTGGATCCTGTATATATTCATTGAACGTGCATTAGTCTCGAGGGATTGACCTGCATGAGATGAAAACCCTAGAGACGACGGGACCTCTAACGCTGATGTTATTGACAGTGTAGGAAGGTTGGGCAGCGCAGACAACGTAAGCGAAGCAGACAAAGAAGGCGTTGTTGTGGCTGAGAGTGGCAGAGGTGGCGGCGCTAAAACCCTAGTCATGGCATATGGCAAAAGCCATGGATAAGTGCGGACCAAATCATCGTAGATCTGTGCATGAGGAGAATCTGATTGAGAAAACGGATTCGTGAAAGAATTTTAAGTCATTGAGGCAATCTGAAGATCAAGAAATCACCGATGGAAAGGAGTGGGCACCGTCATCACGAGAGGAAGGAGGTGAGAGAAAGAGAGAAAGAGAGCGAATGTGTGTGTGCGCGTGTGTGAGAGAGAAATCAAGAGGGAGAAGGGAGAGAGATGACCGTAAATATGGTGAGTGGGAGTGTCAGATGAAAAAGTACCAAAAAGTTATTGGGAGAGTGTGCCTCAACCCCAGTATATAAAAGGGTTGGGGTAATGTGGTAACCAAATATACTAAGGGGTAACCCCAACCAAACGTCTCCTAAATAAATCATTCCCACATGGGAAAACTAAACCCTTAATCAGATGGGTTTTATCCAATAAAATTATATACAACAAAAACCAAATATTTAAAAAATAATTTTTTAATCAAATATCAAACAATTTATATTTCTTAAAATAAGGACATGGATAAGCCAAATAACTAGAAGATACACAAAGCATACATAAACACACTCAAGCCAAATAACTCAAAGATACATGGAGCATACATAAACACACATCAAGCCAAATAACTCAAAGATACATAGAGCATACATAAACACACATCATATTATCTTGCAAAATACCTTATAAAAGATTAAATACAAAAACAAAGCATTATCAAAGAGGGTGACGACTATTTAAAATTAATTTTTTTGTTACCTATTATAAAATTGATAAAATATTTATATATTTAATATATTAGCAAAATCTATTTTTTGCTTTAAACCGGCTGGAATTCGTTTACTAAGATTGAGCATATTTGATCGGGACGGATTCATGTGAGTTCAGGTTTAAATTCGTATCTAGCTAATTTCTTTAATGTGATCTAAAGGTAATATATAGCATAAAAAACAAAGCAAATGAAAGGGCATAAAAAAATTCAGGAAAAGGAAGACAAGTTTGATAAAAGAATTTCCCGTCAAATTTAATTATCAAGAGAAAACATTAGGCTGTGTTTGCTTTAGGCTGGGGGCGGCTGAGGTACTGTAGATTGGGAAAATATAGTGGAAAAGAGAGGTTGGATTAAATAAATGGGTTAGGGGTGTTCATGGTTCGGTTTGGTCGGTTTTGACTAGAATCAATAGCCAAACCAATAAAGTCGGTTTCTAAATATCTTAAATTTTAACCAAACCAACTAAAACAAAAAAATATTCCAACCAAAGTTATTGGATTCAGTTTGGACTGGGTCGGTTTGACTAATAAAAAAAATCAATATTTGATAATACAAAAATAATGCAAATATCCTTTAGTCAATTAATCGATGCCAAATGAAAAAAAAATGTATAATTTATTCAATACATAGACAAATAATTCATAATTTTAGCTAAATCATAAAATAAAACATAAATTGCATAATAACAAAGTAGGTTCTTTCGTAAGCATAAAGTCCCGAGATGCCTTCATCCGATTAATGTTGTTGACTGACTTCAACAAAAGATTTTATGCACTATGGTCGTTTTTGCCTCTTTTCGCCTATGGTTTTTGTGCCTCAACTATAGGGTTCAATATTAAATAATGAATTAACTTAATCTTTGGAATTAAATAAAGAAAAAAATAATAGCCTAATCAAAGTCTATGTCTCTTTTTAGATAAAAACTAGTAGTATCATTCGTATGTATTAATTTATAATTACAATTTATAAACAAAATTATATCTATAATCATAATATATATATCGGTTTGGATTGGTTTTAATGAATTTTTATTTTCGTAATCCACAATCAAATCAATTATTCGGTTTGTAAAATATTGTAATACATAACTATCCATAAACTAATATTAACCACGGTTCAAGGATTAGATTGGATTGGATTGGTTCGGTTTGGTTAAATTTTGAACAGTCCTAAGAAGGGTGTTTAGTTTTATTGGTTGGAGATTGAGTTGAGATTTGTTTATATTATAAAATGTGAAAATGTGATGTGATGTGTGTAAGAGTTAGTTAGTGAATGATTGGTTGGAGTTTGTTTATGTTATAAAAGTTGAAAAAGGTGATGTGATGTGTGTAAGAGTTAGTTAGAAAATTGTTGGATGATGTTTCACTGCCGACAACATATTGCTAGCAACCTATAACCAGACGCGGCCCGGTTGACCCAAATTTCAATGAATTGGGTCAATCCCAACATGGTCAGGGTATGTTTGAATAACAATGTGGGGGATAAACACACTCGATTATAATTGATTCAGATCGGCAATCTGAACAAGTAATAAAAAGGTACTTTTATATAAGACAGAGTGTGATGGAGTATCGTAAGATGTATAATGCAGATGTCAAATTAATGAATAGGATAGGAGGTGGTAGGTTCATTACTTAAAAGTGATAAAGCAAATAAAATTTGGTGTGGTTAGTGAGTTTATGTTGCTCACTTAGCCCCCACCCTTCCCCAAAAAAAATTCATGTCAAATGGTGGTAAAACTTTTTAGTTTTTTTGTCAATTTGATAAAGGTACATTATTCTAAAAATTATAAATTTTCGGTTACATGACTTCTTTTTATTTTTTTGTTTGACTTATTTTACCTATATGTAACTTATTTGTGAAATTAACTTTTTAACTAATAATATATGATATTAACTTTTGAAACTAGATACTTCTTCTAGGTTAAGAGAATGATTTTAAAATCGAACTATTCTTATGGGAAATATGGAGTATTATATTAAGGAAAATGGTGTCCATAATAATTGGTTGCTTGAAAATTTTAAGAAGATGGTTATCATATGTGAAGGTACATAGAGTTTTGAATAAAAGACGAGCAAGTCCTTTGTAAAACAGTTGTCACTATAGTGTCCATAGTTCTCAATATATAATAATAACAATAACAATAATAACAATAACAATAATAATAATAATAATAATAATAATAATAATAATAATAATAATAATAATAATAATAATAATAATAATAATAATAATAATAATAATAATAATAATAATAATAATAATAATAATAATAATAATAATAATAATAATAATAATAATAATAATAATAATAATAATAATAATAATAATAATAATAATAATAATAATAATAATAATAATAATAATAATAATAATAATAATTTTCTTTTAATACAAATTTCTTATTTTATTTATCAGTAAAAGAGTTAGGTACAAGTCTTTGAGATTACCATGTAAAAAGCACCTGAATAAAAAAAATTTGATTATATTGGCGTTATCTAAATCAGTTAATCTTAGTAACAGTTTGAGTACTTTCCTTTGATTTTTGTGAGTGATCGCCCTGTGGTCTCCACATTTTTCGTTCCTTTGTTTTATTTTCTTTATTTATAATACTACCTATTTAGAAATATAAATACATAACAAAGGTAAATTCTACCATAGACAAAAATAAGATGAAAAGAACTATTTTTTTTAGGGGTAATCAGATATTTCATTCATTCATCAATGAAGATTGTGTTATTACATCATGGGAAATAAAACTATAAATAAATGAGGTATTTCTTCTATCCAGAATATCTCAACATCCACTTCTTTCACATGTTTAGCTATACAGTATGCCACTTGATTTGCCTCTCTATACACATGTGTGGTAGAGGAAATAGATGCTGCCGAACTGATGCTCCAAATGTCCTCCAAGGTAATCTACGAAATAGGATTAAGAGTGTTTTCGCCCACTATTCCATCCACAAGATTTTTACAATCACTTTCCACCACAAAGGCTGCTATACCACTCTCCAACTTGCTTTATATCGCAAATAGAAGCGCTAGACCCTCCATAGCTACAATGCTTCCTTTTGCTTTAATGCATTTCGGCTCTGCCAAAAGCACATCTCCCAAGTCATCCCTGACCACAAATTCCATTCCTATGGTGCCATTTTTGAAACATGCAACATCGCTATTTAACTTGTATTTTCCTCTCGGTGGACCCTCCCATACCTCATTTCTCCACTTTGAAATTTCCATTAGCATGAGTAAACAGTGTATCATGTTCTAATTTGAATGTCATTGCTTGGGATTTTCTCATAATCTCCTCCCAATGAAAGCACTAATCTTCGAAATAAAACTTGTTACAACTAAACCAAATATTCCAGACTAGCAAAACCAATCACGTTCTTCGACTACCATTCAATTTCATCATCCAACTCCAAATCAAATGTTTAAAACTATCGTATATACCTCCATCCACCTCGATGCAAAGTGGGCTGAGCTTCCAAATCTTTGTTATTCGGCATTGAAGCATTAAATGGTCCAATGTCTCGATTCCATCGCCACATAGCTGACAGATTGCATAGCCATCCCACATCCTCCTTACTAGGTTTCGTCTCGTCGAGAGAGGTCCATGAACAACCCTCCATATGAACACTTTAATCTTAGGAACAACCTGCACCTTCCACATCTCCTTCCATATTGGGTTGAAATGGCTTGCCGAGCTTCTAGCTAACTGAATATCTGAAAATAAGTTTACCGCAAGGTGAAAGGTGGACTTCATCATGAATCGGCCATGATTCGTTCCACTCCAGATCATCCTATCTTCTGGGCATCGGAAGCTAAGTGGTATATGAAGCATCTCATCCGCTACATCTGCCCGAAGCGTCAAGTTTATAGTTTCATGATTCCACCAGCATGTTGTGTTGTCAATGAGATATAAAACAGGAGTATTTGTTGGTAATGTTGTATGTGTACCAGCCACCCTCCTATTTGATCCAACACCAACCCATTTGTCCTCCTGGATTCTGATTATGTCTCCCCCGTTCAACTCGCCATGCTAATCCCACTTTTACAAGATCTCGTGATACAAGTAAGAATCGCCAAATGTATCTTGGCTGATACCCAAGGCCCGCCGTCCTTATATCACCCCATGGAAAATATTTTGCTCGGAAAACTTGCATAAGCAATGAGTTTGGATCCGTGTAGAGCCTCCACATTTGTTTTGCAAGTATAGCAATATTGAAGATCTGAAGTTCTCGAAATCCCATTCCTCCTTTATATTTCGTCTTCGCCATCAAGTTCCAACTTGCCTTATGATGTTTTTTCTGCTCTCCCAATCCATACCCCCACCAGAACCTCATCATAGCCCTCTCAATGTCCCTACAACTCGTCTCCGGTAGCAAGAAACAACTCATTGTATATGTGGGAATAGCTTAAACTATTATTTTAAGTAACACTTCTTTTCCGCCTTGTGAAAGTAATTTATCCTTCTAGCCTTTCATTCGACTTATCGCTCGGTCAATAATCACCGAAAAAACCTCCTTCTTTCTTCTACCTATCAGTGTGGAAAGCACTAAATATTTGCCATGCTTTTCAACTTGACAAACCCCCAGTCAATCACATAACCTTTTCCTCGTCTCCTCAGTCACATTCCCGCCTGCCCACCATTTTGGATTTATCAAGATTGATCTTCTGACCCAAAGATTTTTCATACAATTAAAGGATGGCATGAACATTATCAACCTCTCGCACATTCGCCTGAAAGAACAGAATACTATCGTCGGCAAATAAGGGGTTGCGAAATAGACGGGGCAGTGTGGGCCACTTTAAACCTATGGATCTCTCCTCGTACCTCAGCCTGTCGAATAAGTGTCGAGAAATCTTCTGCACAACACATAAATAAATATGGTGAAAGAGGGTCTCCTTGGCCAGAGACCTCTTCTTGGGATAAATATATCAGAAGGATTCCCATTAACCAAGACAGAATAAGAAACCGTACACATACACCTCATAATCAACCCAACAAAATTCGAACAAAAGCCCAATTTCAAAAGAATCTCTTTAAAAAAATCCCCTTTCCACTGTATCATATGCCTTGTTCATGTCTAACTTAAGAGTCAGATGACCAATTCTACCCCCACCCCCCATCCCCTTTTTTTCATAGTATGGAACGTCTCAAATACCACAATTGCATTATCCGTGATCAAGTGCCCCGGAAAGAAGGCACTTTGGGATTTCGATATCACTTGGGTTAACACGGTTTTCATCCTGTTCGCAATCACTTTTGTAATGACTCTAACAACCACATTACATAAACTGATGGGCCTAAAATCTTTCAGCGACTCTGGGCATTTTACTTTTGAAACTAAAACTATAAAAGTTTTATTCAAGTATAAGGGTTCATGTCTATTATTTAATACTCCTAACACACACCTCACAAAATAGGTTTTAGCAATGTGCCAAAACTTTTGGAAAAAGTAAAGACATATCGTCCAGTCCCGGGGCCTTAGAAGCGTGCATTTGCTTTAATGCCAGGAAGATCTCTGCTTCCGTAAAAGGAGTTGTCAAATTTGCATTCATTTCAGAGCTAAATTTTCCTTCCACAGATTCAAGAATTTGATGAACGGAAGATGGTTGAACGGATTTGAATAAATCTTCATAATACCCCTTAAACACTCACTAATGTTTTTTTCCTCTTCCACCCATTACCCACCTTCATCCATTATTTTATCTATCGTATTCCACCTCCTTCTTTGACTAGCCTTTTGATGAAAGAATGTTGTGTTTCGGTCTCCCTCTTTAAGCTAAATTGCTTAGGACCTCTGCATCCACAGTTCCTCTTTTTTCTTAGAAAGATCATCTAATTCACTCTCAACCAACTTCATTGCAGTCCCTACTGTTGCAGTCGGCTTTTATGCTTGGAGTTCGGCCAATTTTGTGTCAAGAGCACTGATTCTTTCACATACATTACCGAATGTTATTTTGTCCCAATCGGCCAGTTTGGAGTCGCATCATGTTATACGTTCGGCCAGATTTTCTGCCGAGCTACTCTCTTCCCAGCTTTGCTTTATCACTGATTCCAATTGTTCAGGATGATGTCACATTTTCTCAAATCTGAAGATTTTTTATCTCTTCTTCTTTTTACTATTGAGCATGGATTGCCTTATGGGCCTTCGGTAATTTTTCATGAGAACGGGATGATGATCGAATTTGAATCTATTCAAATGAGAGATTATCCGGTGCAGGTACATATCTTTCCAGTCCATCGTGGCCATGATCCGGTCCAGCCTCTCCTGTATATTTTCCCTATCAAGTTGCCCGCTTGTCCTAGTAAACTTATGACCCGTATGGAAACCTAGATCATGTAGGTTACAATCTTCGACCACGACCCTAAATCGGGAGATAGAAGTGTCCTTTTGTGGGATCCCTCCTTCTTTATCAGTAGACCACAATATTTAATTGAATCCCCCAAAACATACCCAAGGGCCTTGTATTTTGCCAAAAATCTTCCTCATCAGATTCCATGTTATACGCTATTAATGCCTTCTAGCCAATCATATATACAAGACATATGTCATTGGAAATGCTCAACATTATCATCCACTTGCAAAGTTACATGATTATGACTCGAAGCTAAAACGTTTAAAGTTACCGTATTATTCCACAAGACGCAGAGTCCGCCACTACCCGCTCAACTCTGGCTCACGCAGTCAACTATGAAGCATCCCGATCGAAATTTCATGTATTAAACCGTTCAATTTGACCTTGAAACAATCTAGTCTCCATAAAAAAAGACGACATCCAGTTTCTCCTCGACTAGGATATTTTTCAGTGCTCAAACTGTCGCCTGGTTCTCACACCCGCGATAGTTCCAACTCAATGCAATCATTGGTGTCGGCGATGCTTGAATTCGGACATCGCCAGACTGTTCATATCAACATCTTCGCATATCATCTGCTTTTTGGATATGGGCTCTTCATCCACTTCCATGGACTGTCTACATATCTCCCTTGACACGTACATCTATCAGAAGAGTTTTGAAAGTCTCCGCGTCCTCGATTTTACATAAATCTTGATTAAAGTTTATCATTGGTGGTTATAGAAAAACTTCAATAATCTATGCTTCGTATTATCACCTCCGATGTAACCTAGTTCCATCTTTTTGTTGCAAACTACATTGTCTTCATAAATTCATGTAGGCCTTGTGTGGTAAGACTCAGGCCACTTGATGATAATCTTGAACCATAATACTCAAGAACTCCTTCATGCAAGACAATCATCTTCGCATGACTCAATGAGATAACTAAATGAGTTGTGTTTGGTGGATCTTCAAGATTTCATCAAATCCTTCATGGTAGTACATAACCATTTAGTAATGACTTTTACATGGGCCAATAAGGTCACCAATATCGATAAGAACCAGCTAAAGTAGTAAGTTGGTGTTCTAGAGTATGGGGTAGCTTCAATATTTCTTTTGTGAGTTACAGTTTCATTTGTAATCCTTATTGTCTCTATGTATGATAGTGTTTGACATTTCCTTTAGAGGCTACAATTTCATTTGTAATCTCACATATCTTTAATATGGGAAGAACAAATTCATGTTAGTGGTTTCTTTTGGATATCAAAATAATTTTAACATCATTCCATTGATACTGCGTGGACCTAAGTGAAATATAACTAACAAGTACTTTGAGAAAGTAATGTCTGGTTTGAGTGTATTGAGCTTAGTATAAGAACGCGCACATTTCACTTAAGTAGGGAATTTCAACTCCCAATAGCTCTTCATCATTTTCTTTTAGACATAAATGAATATTTTCTTATGTCTACACTTCACCCAATCCTAGAAGTGCTAACAAATTGCACTTTATCCATGTTACATCGTCTAATCATCGTTTAGATATATGCAAGCTGAGGAATTATTATTCCACAACCTCGGTCTTCTAGTTCAAGGCATAGAAACTACCGAGCTTTTCCATAATCCTTTATCTCAATTTAAATTTCAAATACACCACGGTTTCTCTAATTTTTTTAAGAGTACCTATTATGTTCATAACATCGACATGTATAATTATAGTTGCAAATATAGAACTTGTTTTCTTTATATAATGCATAGGGGCAATGTTACTTGTTATTTCCCTTTCGAGTCAAGTAGTCACTCAGACAGGTATACTAGCTCTGTCTGTATGATTTCAATCAAAGTGATCATTTATTATAAATGCACTTCTTAGTCAGGAGTCACGTGAACGAGCAATAGAAATCCATCAGACACTTTCACATATCTCTAAAATAAGATCCCCATGGAGATATATTATAACCACATTACTATGTTGCATTTCCACTCCTTTGGAAACATATCAGTTTCGACGTTCTAATGTCCATTTCGGGAGAGTATATCTCCTCGTAGTCAATTCTAGGGCATTGCGAGAAAACTTTTGCTTCAAGGTAAGCTTTGTATCTAAGAACATATTTTATGTCCTACAAACTTTGCACTTGGTGAGGCTAGTACTACCAAACCAAACATCTGTTGTTTTTTCATAGAATCAAGTTCTACCTGGATTGATTATTTTCATTTAGGACCATATGCTTGTGTTGATATATTACAACAAAGCGTGGTTCGATATCATTGTGTTCTATGATTCCTTGAGCAACATCATATTCACCATCAATATGTGTGAAAGATCTTTCCATCAACTCACATGCACTCCATTATCTCTAGAATCATATTAAACTTTGGAGCGCCCTCCAGTGATGATTCATGGACATGATTAATGAGAGATAATTTGAGAGTAATTCTTCTCATTGATGATTAAATCAAGTTGTGTCATACCTACCACATTCCTTGGGCAAGTGTTTATTGAACCACGTGGCGTCCCTCATTTTATTCTAGGAGCCATGACCTTAACAACACCTCCACTAAGTGTTGTTGCAATACCTTTATCTGCGGTATTGTGTCCCTAAAAGGGGAATTTTAAGCTTAAAAACATATTCGTAGATGGTATATATGATATTGTCACTTAAGCGATTTTGGCAATTGCATCAGCAATCAAATTGTCTGTACTTCAAAGATCAATAGTTTATCTTACTTCATTTTTTCATTATGAAGTGTGGGGATCCTGAGACATATTGAGAAACACTTCATGTTGTTCCTTTAGAAATTTCTTTTTCTTATCTCCCCCTAACGACGAAAAGACGGTCTCACTAAAGTGACAATCTGTAAGTCTAACAGTTAATAGATCTCATTTGGCAAAGGTTTTAAATAGCAGGTAATAATTAGAAATTCATATCCAACATATATACTTAATCGTCTTTAAAGAGCCATTTGATGCGTTGTGGGAAACAATAAGCACATATACAACGTAGCTATATATGCGTAAATGTAAAAATATTAGGCAAAATTCAGTTATCAACTGGTACGTATAAATTGTTGATTAGCCTTGGGTCTGAGATGAATTAAGTAAAGTTGCAGCAATATTGCATAACTCCATATCTAATAGGCATTTCAGTGTGCATTTCCAATGTCTAATCCTCTATCTATATCCTTTCGATGGTGGCTTATGTGAAACCATTTTCGTGTATGCACATGGATTGAAGGATGCTCTACATTGATCATAATAAATATTTAATAATCATCAAATCTGTTTGATGAAAACTCTCTAGTATCAACAAGTCTTATAGACATTATGGAGTGAGGGAGGTGAGCCCTTATATAATCTTTTCAAGGAGTTTTCTTAATGCAACATTTGTTGTGGACAATAATATGATAATGAGTTAATGTGTCAAAGCATTTACTAGAATCATAGATACTTAAATGGCCCGCTTTCTGGTTTGATAGGTCCACATATATTATATTGTGTTCTTTTGTAGGAATGGAATGTCTTGCTTATATATTTAGCATAGGAAGATCTCAATCCTACTTTTTGCTAAGTAATAGGCTTGGTAAAATGAGTGATTTTGACTTTAAAATACTTAATGAGGTAGAGTGAGGTGTTGGTTGTGCTTCTAGTACTTTAGAAAGCATTGGTTGTGTTATAATAAAAATAGCACTGACACTGTACATCGTATCAAATTTTTATCACTTTGTTTCTCACTTGAAAAAAAATTGTCCATATAATTTCTTAGATACAGATCATTGTGTTATGACTAGGATTTCTCAAACTCCATTGTTGGTGACAACATATTAGTTTGTACCCCAAAGTCTATTTTGGGTAACAACATATAAGTATGTCCCCTGAAGTCCATCGTGGGTAACATTATATGATTTTGTGTCCCAAAGTCCATTTTGGTTACAACATTTGACCCAACAATTAGGATATAGTAGGGTACATGCCACTAAGTTGATTCATTGATTTCTCTTATATGAGCTCCCGTCCACATTCATTTGATGTATCATAATATATTCAATTTTATTCTCACAGTTAGCTTTTATAATAATACTTGACACAAATGTCTTTGCTGAACAAAGTTCAGGTTGCTCTTGGTACATATAGAGCTTTTATAACTTTAACTATTATTTCATTAGGCATCTATTATTGGGCATTTTCTCACCCATTTTATACTTGTGATGCAATGATGATCTAGTCATTTACTTATAGATGAATCTGTATATGTTCACAACTTTAATGAAACATTAAGAGATGTATTTTCATAAAATTGAGCAAACTACTTGTTGCATTTTGAAACCACAATGATGAGACATAAGATGTCCGTCTTTTATAGCAAGTCTCTGTTCTTTCGACTTCCTCTATCTCTTATATTAACTGCTCTAGCAGTTTTTTATACAAGTGTGTAGTATTTCTACACATCCTATTTCCTTTGCTTTGGGGGTGGTTATCACCACTATTTAGTTCACCATAGTTAGGTCAGAGAATCTTCTTTATCCCAACACGTTTGGTGTTATTTTTAAGAAGAAACGGATCATGCCTCTCAACTACTTGCATTGGTTGATTAACTAATTGAATATTGTAATTATTTTATTTCATACTCTAGCCTATACAAATTCTCTAGTATAAGCATTGGAGTATAAAATAAAATAAAATTATGCATCATACCATCTTCCGCGATTTCTTTACATCGAAAGAGAGATTTGGTTTTAGGCACACCATGTCATTATTAAAGTCATTGACCCTTTTGTAGTCAAGTAAGTGGATTTCTTTCCACAAAATAATTAATTCTGAAGGTGGAGAGTCGTCTATTATTTCAAAATTTCTTTTATGACAATCCACAGTTCATCAGGGTATGATATTTTACCTTAAAAATACTTTTAGAGTAAGCTGGGATGAATATGTCACCTCAAATTCATTAAGGCATTGACCCAATTAGAAATTTCTTTGCCTTTTGGTGTTGGTGGATGGTAACATTGTGGGAGTGTAGTATCTATCAAATATGGTATTCAATTCCTTATGAGCTTAATATTTCAAAATTTATGATGAGTTGGTTTAGTCATTTTCTTATGAATTAAATTTCGATACCATATGTCATGTACTTTTTTCGATGTTATGTGAAAGATTTTGTGAAAGTATTTTTTTTCTTAGAGTTGACATGTACTAACTTGATAGCGTCCATGAAGTTTCATTATCATGGAAGAACATTTTATCATATCACATAACTAAAAACACGGGCATACTGCTCAGATTCCAGAACTATCAAGCATATAAGCTTAATTAAATTTCTAGTTGCAAGATTCTCAAATAAAATAATAATTCGACTAATAACTTTCAATTTCATGAGAAAGTATTAAATCATATCAAGCAAAAGTGATATTATGAGAATCACTAAAAATCGTGCAAAATTTTATAATTGCTAAAATTTTAACCAAGATACTTATATCATCATGCATATAAGAACTTGCATGTATTAGGCCAATGTAAATCATGTCACAAGTCACTCTAAACATTTTATTGCCATTTTGCATTTATTTCATTAGATTGAGTGGTTCGATTTATCTTGCTGGAATGACATGATTCTTTCCTGTGGAAAATCTCAAGACGTTGAAGGAATGAAAAACCACACTCTTCCAATTCAACCTCCACATTAATGGAAACAAGACGATGTTCGCAAATGTGGACGCATTCATTCGAGACAAGAATGATTAACAATTCAAATAATTAGTGTTGAGTTCCAATTATATATTACAAATATATATGATAAGATTTAATATATTAAAAGTTAGACAACAAATAAATCACATAAAATTTATGAAATCATTCATAAATTTAAAACATTTAGGTATAAATTAATGAACCTACTTTCGTCAAGAATTTGAAATCAAACAAGTATAATAAAGGATAACGAATATCTGATTGTCTATTAATAGTAAAGTGATAAATTTGGGGCTTAGTAATTATATGGTTGTGGGATTATGACCTGATTATAGGTCTAGTCGGTTGATCCCTGCAGGTTTCGAAATATTTCGGATCTCTAATACTAGAAAACCAAACAAATATATCCAGTACGTCCACCAAGAAAGTCATGCTAATAAAGTGTTTTAAAAGAAACATAAATAAACAAGAAAGAGAGATGAAAGAGAGGCATGCAATAATTAGGGTTCTCTTATTCATCATATCCCCTTTATATAGTGTGTCAAACATAATGGTTAGAGAGTTACATACATTTAGTAAACGTCTAATTGTTATCCATCAATTACTTTGACAAAGGCACATCAATTGTGTTTTTTCCTTCAACATATATATAGTAACTCATGGAGAAATTAGTCTCAGATTTGGATAATTTTTTTCTTTTGTAATTTGCTATATATTTGAAAATTTATAGAAGGAAGATTATGATTGATTTATTATATATAATAAAAGATGATATATCAAATTATTCTCTCTCTCTTTTTTTTTTTTTTTTTTTTTACTTTTGTTTGACATTTACATATTATATTTTAAAATAATTCAATGAAAATACAATAGTTTTTCAATTATTATGGTTATATTTGTATAGGTAGCCTGGGTTGGATCATCTAAATTGGGTTTGAGCTACAAATAAAAATTATTAAGTATTGCAAAAAAAAAAAAAATTTATTAATATTATATTTAAGAAATACTCAATTTCATTTATTTTTTAAACCTTAATTTTATTCTATAACAATGGAGGAAAATCATGGCAAAAATTCCATTTTCTTCTGAAAAAAACTTGTTTTGTTGCTTACTTTGAAAATTTCCAAAAATTAGTCGGATCTTTTCGCTGCTATAACCGTTTATCAAAATCAAAGCAACGACTCCCTCTAATTTTCAATATTGCCAGAAGTCACCTTCTTTGTTTGCCCAAATTTTTTGTTGTCTCTCTTCAAAAGCTTTCTTATGGAACCCATGTAATTTAGCTATTCGAGTTTAAGCTTTCCCCAATAATTTGTTTGTCTCTATTTTCTAAGGTACGAGGAAGTTTTCCAAAAAATGTCTCATCACACGTAAGATTTCAGAATTACTGGAGCATACAACATATTTATTTGAAGCTTGTTGGGGGTAGGGAGACTCCGGCGGGTGCATATCACTAATTATGTCAACCATCACCACTAGATATGTCTTCACGTATATTCGTAACTTGTTTTATCATTAATTGTCACAATTATAATTAATCTGGCTAGAAGTGGTAGATTATAGAACTGTTGGAAAGTAAATAACGATCTCGTCAAAGTATATCTAACGAGCACGTCTAATGATGGTGTTCGCACACCATTAGATGTCAAAAAATATGAAGACACTACAACTAAAAAGAAATATTATAATTAAGATCTATGATGAGAATTCGATCGTGGTGTACGTGAGACGTAGGAAGAAGGACGAGAGTGGTAATCGATAATTAGGGGATATTATTTTATAAAGTTTGATTTTTGGCCCACGGGTATAAGGTTTGGATTAGTATTTATTATTGCTTTTTGTTGAACTTGGGGATTATTATGAATGAATTACTTTCTCTTTAGCATAATCACTGACTTATTAGAGTAATCGGGATCTTGGACCTTTGGCAACTATTTTCCAGGTTCCATCATTTGGCCTCAGTGCCAGGTTGATCATTACGTATTTCCACAGCCATGATGACTAATAATTAATGGTTCGAGAGAATTGAGGCAATGTTGGCTGAAATGAGTGAAGCAATGCGCACTATGATGGTGCAACGCAAAGGTCAGTTGGACGGAGACAGTAGTGTGCGATGCCGAGATAGATGTCGTGAGGACGTTGATCGATCGTATGATAGCAACGAGGATGGGAGTGAAATGCAACATGCGCATAATCAACGCTGAGAAAAGGGTATTGGTCTAGAAGTGCGCGATCAGCGCGCAGTTGAAAGGCAAGAAAAGTGGGGTAGCCAGCGGGACCAAGTCGGGACTGGAGAGAAGGGTGAAGCGGACGTGATGAAAATCCCTTCACGCGAAGTGATTGCGATGACCGACGCAGTCGCAACGAGAATCCCTTCGCGCCTCGACCCAGACCCATTTGTTGAGGATGGAGCGGCATCGTTCGACTCAGAGAAAAACGGGGAGCAATCTGATGACTCCAAAGACAGGGGCTCAATGCACGATCGAGCCTCGAATTGGTTAAGGGGTCGATTTTGTGACCACAAAACAAGGGGAATTCGGTTGGAATTTCCCAAGTTCGCGAACGTGGATTCGGGTAATTAGGTTGATAAGGCTGAACAATATTTCGAATTGCAAGAGATCAGTTCAAGGGATTATGTGCATATTGCATCCTATTACCTACATGGTGAGGTGCGCCAATGGTGGCGCTGGTTTGAACAAACCAGCCTAGGTCGCATAACGTGGAGGCAGTTTAAAGAAAGCTTGATGTTGAGATTCAGCAGTTTACAACATGAGGACGCGAATGAGGCATTAAATAAGCTGAGGCAAACGGGTAGTTTGCAAGACTACTTGTGCGAATTCGAGAGGTTAGCTAACTGTGTTCTGCGCTGGCCACAAACTGCACTATTAGAGGCATTTATGGCAAGTCTTAAACCGGAATTGGCGGGAGAGGTGAGAATTTGGCGACCTCAAGATTTGCAGGAAGCGATTGAGTTGGCTACTCACAAGGAGGAACAACTGAGAGTTAACCAGTCGATCGGCGGTTCAATGAGGGAGCTCTAGCAGGTCGAGGGTATGTACCGAGGCCAGCAGTGAGGGCCGGGGTCGTGACAGGGAGCACAACTACCACGCGAGGCCCACCAGCAGTTGGACGAGGCCGAAGCCTCTTGTCTAACAACGAAATCAGTTGATGGCAACAAGCGGGTTTATGTTTCACGTGCAATGAAAAATATTCTTGGAACCACAAATGCTCGAATGCTAAAACCTTGAGTCTACTAGTGGAAGATGTCACGGAGGAAGAAGAACCCAAACCTGTCTATGACAAGAAGGCTAGGAAACCGGGTGAGGAGGTACTAGTGGAGTGAGAGCGAATGCCAACTAAGCCAACCAAGCCCCATTTGGACATTATCGATAGAGATGGCAGTGTCAAGGCCCTTCGATATAAGGGTCACATCCACGGGTTGGGCATAATCGTGTTGGTCGGAAGTGGAGCCACATTATATTTTATTACACAAGACATTGTCGAGCAGCTAAGATTACCTTTGCAACCATGTTTGAAACCCATCCAGGTGGTAGTTTCTTACGGTCATGCTATGTACTACAAATTCAAATATGAACGTGTTCCCGTTGTTATCAGCGAATTCGGTACCCTGTGGCTTAAATTAGTAAGTCCTCTATTGATGGATTTGAAAGTAAATACCTTAAATTTCTGGATGGGAGAGGAGCTAGTGATACTTAAGGCTATCGGCTACACTACCTATGATTCGGTAGACATGGAAGAATCTGATTACATGCCTCGAAATCATTCGCAAGGGGTGAATACTACATGTTATCTTCGCCGGGCATGAGTCAGACGTCGGGTAGCGTAGGCAGTGAAAAGGAAAGAAAAGTCGCACAACTTTTGACCGAATTCGCTGAGGCAAAGAGCCAGCCGAAAACACTACTCCCACAATGTGTCGTTTAGTGGATGAAACGAATCTGATAAATGTTGCACCATACCGCTACGCCCATTTTTAGAAAGAGAAAATTGAAATGCAGGTGGAAGAAATGCTCCAAGCCGAATTGATACGCCACAGCACAAGTTCTCTTTATCGGTACTATTAGTGAAGAAGAAAGACGACTCTTAGAGATTTTCCCGGACTACCAAGCACTTAATGCGGCCACTATTAAGGATAGATATCCAATACCGACGGTGGACGATATCTTGGATGAGTTGCATGTAGCCAGATACTTCTCTAAGTTGGACTTGAGGGCAAGGTACCACTAGATCCGGGTGCACCTCGACGACATTCATAAGATGGCATTCTGGACTCATAGTGGCCACTACGAATATTTAATCATGCCATTTGACCTAAGCAATGCACCGGTCACGTTCCAAGCAATCATGAATCATATTTTCTGACCTCACAGGTTGGTACTTATATTTTTTTATGATATTTTGGTGTATAGCGAATCGTGGGGTGGTCACTTGGGCCATCTTCGAGTGGTATTGGAAATTTTTCGGTCCAATTCATTTTTTATCAAACTTTCCAAATGTTTATTCGGAGTTGTGAAAGTGAAATATTTGGGACACTTTATCACTTTTGACAGGATTCGAGTGGACCCTTGAAAGATCAAGGCAGCCGTTAAGTGGCCGACTCCGACCATTATTACGGCGTTGCGTGGATTTCTGGGGTTGGCAGGGTATTACAGAAAGTTTTGCCCAAGGTACAGGGAGCTTACAAGTCCACTCCATAATCTAACCAAGAAGAATAATTTTTATCTGGGATGATGTCGATCAAGGTGCCTTTGAGGAGCTTAAAACCACTATGAGTATGTCTCCCGTTTTAGCATTGCCAAACTTCAACAAGGAGTTTGTGATTGAAACGGATGCATCGGGATTGGGAAATGGGGTTGTTATATCTCAACGAGGCAAGTCAATTGCATATCTTAGTAGGGGAATTGCTAAGTCTAAGCAGTCTTGGTCTATCTATGAAAAGGAAATGTTGGTTGTATTAGAAGCTATTCGATGTTGGCGACCTTATCTATTGGAGCGGCGGTTCAAGATTGTGACCGACCAACGCAGCCTTAGGTACTAGCTGGAGCAAAAGATCACTACACCTGAGCAACAATGATGGATTGCTAAATTGGTAGGATTTGACTATGAGATTGTTTATCGGCTGGGTAGAGAGAACGACGTGGTTGATGCGTTGTCTCGAAGAGAGGTATCGGAGAGTGAAGAAGCAGCTTCAGAGGTATTGGCGACTATGCGGGTGTCGACGCCAATAGTGCACATTTGGGGTGGCATTGTCGCGGCAACAGCGTGCGATGACGAATGGGGGCCGAGGTTGAGGGCCCTATAAAGTGAGGCTATTGTGGAAGTGGGGTACACCGTTCGAAACGGATGTATTGTGCGCGATGGGCAGATTGTGGTGCCAGACAACGAGATCTGTGCGCGTTTAATCCGCGAGTTTCATGAATTGGCCTTTGGTGGACATCGGGGATCCTTCGGACTTTTAAACGGCTACAACAGATTTTTACGTGGCCAGGATTGAAGAAAGAGATTATCTCATACATTCGAGCTTACGACAGCTGCCAGAGGAATAAGTCCGACAATCGCTGTACGATGGGCTTGCTCTCACCACTTTCGATTCCTCAATAGGTATGGAGTGATATCTCGATGGATTTTATAACAGGGTTAGCTCAGCCGCGGGGAAAGGATACTATTTTGGTGGTTGTGGATAGGATGTCGAAGTATGCGCATTTTATTGCCTTGGGGCACTCGTATACGGCTACAGAGGTGGTTGTCCTATTCATTCGTAATATTGTGCAGTTACATGGGATACTGACGTCTAGTGTCACTGATCGTGATAAGATATTCTTGAGTATTTTGCGGCATGAGTTGTTTAAACTGCACGGTACTCAGTTGAAGATGAGCTCGGCTTACCATCCCTAGACTGATGGGCAGACTAAGGTAGTCAACCGATATCTTGAGCAATATTTGTGCAGTTTTTCTTATCAGAAGCCTAAGGAATGGGAACGACATCTAGCTTGGGCCCAATATTGGTATAATACTACATACCAACGTTCGATTGACATGACACCTTTTGAAGCAGTGTATGGCCGCCCCTGCGATACATATACCATTTCATGAGGCAGGCTCCACTGTTGTCCATGAACTCGACATTCAGTTTAGAGAACGGGATGAGTTGCGTTATAATTTGGCGCTGCTCAGAATCTAATGCGACAGTATACGGATGATAAGCCGCGCCCGGAGGAATTCAATGTGGGGGATTGGGTTTTTTTTTTTAAATTACAGCCCTATCGTTAGTTCTCAGTCTTTAAACAAATCAAACAGAAGCTTGCTAGTAAGTTTTACAGACCATTTCAGGTAAAGGCTCGGTTGGGATCGGTTGCGTATAAGTTGGCGTTGCCGGAAGGAGCCAAAGTTCATCCGGTATTCCATGTTTCATTATTGAGTCGGCATGTGGGGCCAGCCGATGAGACACGAGCTACTTTGCCGCCTTATATGGAGGATGAAATGCCTGCTTGTATTCCACACAGAGTTCTCGACGATCGTTGGGTCCATTGCAAGGGAGTTGTCGTCCGCGAAGAACTTATCCAATGACGCCAGTTGGGAGTAGAGGATGCGATGTGGGAAGAGGTGGAAGGGCTTCGCGTAGGTTTCCCTGATCTTAACCTGAGGACAAAGTTCGTTTGGGGAAAAGGGGAGATGATGAAAATCCGATCGTGGTGTACGTAAGACGTAGGAAGAAGGACGAGAGTGGCAATCGATAATTAGGGAATATTATTATATTACCTTAATCTTTGTTTCATTAGTTCTTGCTTGATTTTTGGCCTATAGGCTATAGAGTTTGGATTAGTATTTATTATTGTTTTCTGTTGAACTTGGGATTATTATGAATGAATTACTTTCTCTTTAGCGTAATCGTTGACTTATTAGGATAATCTGGAAATTTTGTCTTGGACATCTAGCAATTATCTTCCGGGTTCCATCAATCTTAAAATCATATTACAATTTGATTTTCTTTTAACAATTAAACAAATTCAAATCTCCAGTTCCAATTTCTAAATCCACCGACGTATGGACCCATGGTCTCGGTTTTCAATTAATTTGATCCAAAAGTTTTTAGGATGTATTTGCATAAAGTTAAAAGGTGTTCGAATCACTATTGATTAAGGGAGTATGAATATGTTTTATTGACATTAAATCACCTCAATGAATTGAGAGCAACCAAAATGAATATGTTTTATTGGGATTGGATCACCTCAATGAATTGAGAGCAGCCAAAACAAACACACTCCTAATTTATCTCATAATTACTCTTATATTAAATAAAGGCAAAGCTTTTGTAAATTCACTTGTACTAATGCGTGTGTAGCTCTCAATCATTACTTACTCTCAAATAGTTCTATCATAAGAAAATTATGTGTGTGTTTGTTCTTATTCATTGAGAAGACTCAATATCAATAAGAACATCTATATACTCCCTCAACTAACAGTAAATCAACGCTCCTCAACCTTAAGCAAATACACCGAATGAGAGAATTTGTGTTCTATTATGTATCATCGTGAGAAAAATCTTTCTTATTTCTAAAAGGAAGATCGTTGAACTTTCAAGTGAAGTGATGTGTCTTTTTCTCCTTTTTTGAAAGTCTTTTAAAATCATCTATCAATATTTATTTTTTGTTTGTGCATAGAAAAAAGAAGAAAATGGAGAAATATGAGGTGAGTTAGATAAGAGCTAGCCAATCACATTCTTTCGTTTTTTTTTTTTTTTCTTTTCCCCTTAATATTTAAAAGTCGTATAACTTTTTCGGCTCAACTCCCTTTTTTTATGAAAAATATACTGAATTAATCTTCTTTTCATAATCTTCGATTTGACATCCCATTATACATATATTAAATATTAACTTTTAAGTGTAATTTACTTTTTTACGATATATTTCGATTTTAGTTTTTTTATATAAAATAATAATGTCAAATATTATCAAAATAATATTTTATTCGAAAAATTATCTACTCTTTTTTTGAAGACTAATTTCTTTTACTTCAGTGTTTCCTTTTATAAAAAAAAAAAAAAAAAAAAAAAAAAAAAAAAAAAAAAAAAAATTGTGAATCATTTTGTTCTAGAGTGAGTCTTGTGTGTGAAAGATAACACGTGTGACAAAATACACTTTTACAGAAAACATTGATACTTTTACTACATTGATACTTTTATAAATAAATGTAATACTTTTGCTTAAAAAAAATGATAATCTTTTTTGTTCAAAAAATGATTCTTTTTCCCTTCACACCGTGTGACGATCACATACAAGTTTTTGCCTTTGTTCTAAAGGAATCGAAAAAAAAAAGTTAAATTTATAATAAAAAGTTTATATATAATAGTTAAAATGATTTGTTGATTGAATTAGTTTTTTTTTTTTTTTTTTTTTTAAAGAAAAATAATCTTAACTAACAAATATTATAAGTTGATTATTTTTTTCTTTAAATATGACACAATGATAATACTTTAGCTCGATTGCTTAATGAACTAACACTATTGTCAGATCTCATATTAATATTACTAAATACGAAATATAATACATGTGATTTCTAACATTGCCTCACCTCATACCAAGATGTAATTGTATTAGTGTATTATTCAAATATTACAAATATACAATTACCACATACACCAGTGTTATGTGTATTATTCAAATATTACAAATATACAATTACAACATACACCAGTGTTATGCTATATATATATATATATATTTATACTTTTTTATATCAATTTTTTACCTATTATATTACAATATTTCATACAAGTTCTTTATAATATATTTTATTCATTATTTATTTTCATTTTCATTATACATATTCCCTTTATATTTTAAAGATAATTTAATAAAAAAAATTATAAGCACAGATGGAAAACTAATTTTATAGAAAAAAAAAAAAAAAAAATCTCAAACATTGCCTTAAATGACATATTTATGTGGTAGCACCAAATAAAACATCTCAAACCCTTCAATATACACGTAGCATGTTTCATTCCCCGACCTTAAGAAAAACACACAGAATAAAATCAAAGTTTGAAACATAACTATTTGGGAAGGAGAAAAAAAAAAACAAACAAACAAGAGCAATAGAAAAGAGATTTCTGTTCGGGATAGAGAAAGGAACCAAAAAATTTGACCAGTGGCGCCAGGTGGACCAAACACAACTGAGTTTTTCCACATATCATCATCAAGAACTAAAACGGCATGGAAATCAATTAATAGCGGAGCAATGAAGCATAGCGGTAGTCATCATTATTAAAAAAAATTAATCATCAATTTTTAGCAGCAAGAAGGAACAATCTTGTTATTTGTGCGACTATGCACTTGGCTTCTGCCAACAAAGTTTAAAATCTGTTGTTGGACTTATCAAAAGGTCACAATTGATACAAGACCAGAAAAACACCATACGTAAAATCACCCCTCTCCACAACAAAGGGCTTCTTCATTCACAGCAAAAAGTGGCGATTTTTTATACTTCTCATCTGCAGAGAAAAACAAGTATCAGAAGATCTATACACTTCTTTCGCAATGCATAAAATTGAATAGTCAATCAGTCTAATAAGGACTAAGGAGTTCCTAATGGCAAGGTCATTACTTCACTGACACGAAAAATGAAGAAATTATGTACTCATATCAGGGATATGCAAATAAGTATAACGACATTTAGCAGGAGGAACCTGGAGATATTCTCATGACTAAAAAAGTGTCCTATCAAAAGGCAAGCATAAGATCATGAGATGTCATTTTAGCAAATTAAAACTCAAACTTAACCCAAAAAAGAACAATATTCCATTGTTCAACTGGTTGGCCTTCAACATTATCAGGTTCAACAGGTTATAAACACAATTTGATGCCTGGCATTGAATATACCAGATCCCAAACGATTGGATTTCATCCCATCAGGTTACGCTTTTGCTCCAATCCTAGTCGCTTCACAATTGTTTACCATCATTAGCGGGATACAACTTAGGGGGTGTTTGCAAACAATTTTGTTTGCTTAAAATCACTTGTTTTTCAAACAAAAGTGATTTTGATGAGATTGCAAGCACTTAAAAATCATCGGTTGAAATGTTGAATCACTTTCAAGCTGATTTTCAGAAGCTACCAGTCTGGTGCTTCAAACTAATTAAAAGTGATTCTTGAGTTATTTTGTCAACACTTCCACTTCTTAAATTTTGTGCAAAATCATTCCATTCTCCAATACTACCTACTTTGATTTTTCTACAATAACCAATTTGAATCACTTCTTTTAAAGCACAATTAATTGCAAACACACTTTTAATCGCATTTAAAAATGTGATATACTTTGAAATCTTGAATTGATGGATACTTCTGCGCAGAGTATTTTTAGAGAACCAGCCTCAATCTGTCAAACACTCAAGCAAGCATAGGGTCATAAAACCAATCTCCATAAACTGAGAAAAAAATTTGGATCCAAAATCTTTGATGTAGGCGACAGTGAATAATCTAACAAAATTAGAAAAGAAGGAAAAAAAAAAAAAAAAAAAACATTAGAAGTCCATGATAATCTCAATACTTTCTCAAATAAGATTTGTTATACATTCAATGCTTTCTTAAAATTATTTTATCCTTAAATCAAGTGGGTGCTTAAACCGTACAGCACATAATGTTTACACTTCCTCAAGTTTTAAGGCAATATGCAACCATCGTGGGGGCAAAAGTATGGTAATGCACCTAAAAACACAGATTTATAGTCTCTATCCTCCCTCCAAACAGATCATGTCGCAAAAAAGAACACATTTGATGTCTGTATATTTAAGTAAAGATAAATCAGCATTAAAATTGCCAGCAATACCACAATTTTGACTACGATCAGGTAGACACCAGAAAACTGTGAATTAAATTAAATATAGTTCACACTTGTATGAACCTACACGTGATTTTTTTTGTTTTATAAAGGTAATGAGCTTTGTAGGGTAAAATTAATCTCTATCCATTAGTAAATAGCACGAGAATTTATGTGATTAGTAAATTGTGGAAGAAAACAAATGCATACATGATCGATATACCATACAAGACCAAATGAAACCCAGTTCACAGCCAAACAAACTGACATATTCCGCGGATGCTTCTTTACAAACATAAAAGATTTGGAAGCCACTATAAATCACAGAAAATTTTGACAAAAAGGACATTCAGTATCAAAATGGCCAACTGATCAGATCGGACTGCAATTATAGAAAAGAAACGTTTTACAGTACCAGTGCAATTGTCCACATAATCAAATTTGTAAAAATAAACAAAAACAAACCCAGATCTGCAGTAAGAATGCTTCTAGGGTTTGAAACCAGAGAGAGGCAGGTAACTTACTTGTGTTTATGCCTCTGCACAAATGGAGAGTTCTTGGCATCCTCCTCTGCAAGAAATCGAAATCGAAGAGTTACGGATAAAATAGGAAAATATATAAACAAAACGGGAAAATAAAGAAAGGAGAGATTGGTGGCGAAGAGTCAAAAGATACGAACCGGTGAGGCTGAGGGAGAACTTAGTGATAATGGTTCCAGTAACGGCGAATCCGATGAGGAAGGGCCAGTTGCGCTTCCATTCTCTCTTGAAAAACACCGGCCATGGATCAAATTTCCTCATTTCGACTGTACGTTCTCTCTCTCGCGGATGAAACTCCAAAATGTTAATCTACAGTTGGTAGGGTGTGGACGAATAAGTGCGTGTTTATAGTGGGCGGGCTGCTAACTAAATGGGCTTGGCCCAATTATCGTTGTATTACACAATCCAAAATAATTGTCATTTTAAAAAATCATGCACAAATTAAGAGAACTCATAAAATGTCTTATTTAGGTTTGATTATTATATTATATATTTTTTGGAATTGTGTCTTTCTCTATGTTATGGACAATCTATCCATTTTCAATACTTATCAAATAGTAGTGTTCTTTTGCTAGAATGAGTAACTATTTTGAAATACTTATATGTACATGAAAATGATGTTGCAATACTAAATTTTGTTCAAACTATGTGACTTTGTTGCTAAAATTTATCTTGAATTGATTCTTTAGTTAAAAAGCTTGTCGAGATTTATTACTATTATACAATTTTTTTTTTTTGTTTTTTTGTGAGAGAGATGATTAAGATCCAATTTGATTGAGGGTAACGGTTGACTGCATAATGTTGTCGTTAAACATGGCATATTATTAGGGAGGAAATTAGTGCTCCCGATTTAGCTATCCTTAACGCTGGTGTTGATTTGTTTTAATGGAACTTAAGATTGTAAAAAGCTACGCTATACCCGATTTGAAACCATTGTTTAAGAATTTAATTGAACCACATTTAGTTAAAGATATTAAATAAGTTTTAACATACTTTTACATTTGATAAAAATTTAAACTCAGACTTGAAATCGAGCTCAATTAAAAAAGTTTGTGCCATGAATGATTTGATAATCTACAAGGATCGAGATATGACAGGCTCTAATCTTAACTCTTAATTACCGCAAGTGTACGGGTATAGGTGTATATAGTGGAAGTCAAGATCGATCCACCGGGTGAGGTTAAGTAGTTCAATACCCTAATTATATAACTAGACACTGGAATTTGTGAATGATTGATTAACTAATAACCTAAATTGCATGTAAACTAATAAACCAAATTAATTAACAAGAATTGATTTCCAGTCAAAGAGATTGTATTCTAGGGTGTCGATTTCAGATATTATTTTGATGAATGATTAACCTAAAAACTATAGACTTTTAAACCAATTTTATATTTATTAGACGGCACTAATTTAACATAATCCTTCTCTCTCGAAGCAACCGAATTGTTGATTGATTAGAATAATTACTCTCTCGAGTCAATTGATCCTAACAACTCCTAACAGCCACTTAACCCTTTGCCCACACGATCATAGACAATCATGCTATGTGTTATCGTCGATTAACAATTCTCTTATTTCGAAGCGGAATTGTTAAACAAGTAAATTAAACCTAATTTGCCAGATCAAATTCAATCATAAGGATGAAACTAAACACATAGATAAATATATTAAACTAGAGTCTATAATTTAAAAGTAAAATCAAAACATCATCGTAAAATCCTACTTTCTATCCCTAGAACACATCGGTGTTAGTTACTCATGTTTATAATCGAAAAAAAAATTCATAGACAAACATTGTTCAACGATAAAATAAATAAAGAAAGAATAAACCCCGAATCTTGAGTCGCCGATCTTCATCGCGTCTTGCTCGTTGATCCTCGCTCTCAAGCCTCATACTTGAGAGTATGTAAAATTATGAGTTCTTCCTCAAAATCTCGAGCTTGGGCCTCTTTTTATAAGTTGGGGACGAGTCTTGGAAGATATCGGGCTAAAATCCTCTTTAGATTAGGATTTGGACATCAAAATGGACAAGGAAACGCAGCCGCGAGCATGCATGGCATGATCGTGTTGAACCTAACCCAAAAACTTCTTAAAACGAGTGATTTTAGCGCGACCGTGGGAGGATTTGACGCGATCGTACGCTGAATACCCAAGCGAGTTTTTAGGTCTGACTTCCAAGCCATTTTTTAGGGTCTTCCGATCATTTTTTAGTTTTGTCTCTTTCTGATAAAATTGTAGCCCTTTGAATCATCTTTCCAACGCCATCATTTTCATCTCAATTTGAGTTGTGGATCTCAAGATATGATCAAAATATTAGAGGTGTGTCAAGCTAACAGAAAACTTCACTTTCGGGCATTCGGGCAGCTTTTCGGTGCAATCGCGCGCCATATTGACGCGACTGCTTTGGTTAGGCAACATGTTTTCTATGTTCTAGGCCACTTTTGACACGGCCGCGTCCATGGAAGCGGTCGTGGTCGACCTTTTTGCTCTTTTAACTCCCTTTTCGTTCGATTTTATCATATTTGACTTGTTTCTTCTCCGAACTTCATCCAAATGGAATAAATTGACCTAAATGCATGCATACACAACGTGTATCAAGATACAATCCTGAACGCTGCCCTGATCGTCCGGGGTAAGTGACATCCAGTCCCCACTAACAAAAAAACCATTGGTTCTTCCACCCAGCAACAGAGTCCTTCAAATTCTCGATCAATTTGGAGTTCGAACCTTTTCGGGCGGTAACATAATACCACCCTTTGAGAGCATGATCGCGCTCTATCACAGTATACATGTAAGACAACTCATCGATGGTTGGATGAGGATACCCTTTCTGACGGAAAAGGACTACGCTTGCACATATGACATGCCAACTATTGGCTACCAGTTATGAAGGGGCAAACCCCCAATAACGCAAATACGCACTCATGATCGAGGGAAGCGGAAATCAGAGACAGCCCTTCATCGACCACTGTGCAACAACATCACAACCTGGAGAGGACAGTCCACCCGCTCATTTTCATCAGGAAGATAAAATTGCACATTCCCAGGGACATCAAACTTCAGGCTCCAATTATATAGATTGATCACCATCACCGTGTTCGGATAACTGGTCGCACCAAACTGAAATTCTTCATCCGCCAGTCGAAGAGGGGGCAGTGTGTTGAATCGAGGTCAAAATTCCTTAAGATGGCGATGCCCCCTCCTCAACCACAAGCTCGTCAGGATACCTCCAACATGGGTACCCAACCACTACATCGCTCAAATTAACCCCTCGGTCGATACCCCTCCTCTATACAACTCCTCCACACCCCTTGGGAAATCTTGGTTGCCACTCATCCCAAGGACCTCCTCTAACTGAGTTGCAAATCTATCCACAGCCTTGTAACGCCTGGTACACTATTTAACCATTACAATGTTTAAATATTATTTTTGTCCAATGAAAATTATTTATTTTTTTCGTAAATTATGTCAATTATTATCCAAATCATATTTCATGTTATTAGGTTTTTAATATTTAATTTGTTCAAGCCCAATGCATTAGTCAAGCCTGAGCTAGCCCATGATTTTTACGTAGGCAACAAGAAATAATTTCCTAGTCTAATTAAGAGTCCTAAAATCCTAGGAATATAATCTATAAATATGGAATTCATGTCATAAATCAAAATCACAGCCCAAATACTATGATTTCATCTCAAATTTCGTCCATATTATTTTAGAAATTTTTATTGTGTCAGTTTCATCTTTCAACCGCTTCTCCTTCCTATAGACAAGTATTTCATTCAAAATTTCATTCTCCTATTTAAAACATAAAAAAATTACTAAAATTTAGTAAGTTGTTTCTATATATGTATATGATGTTCTATAGAAATTTCAAGTCAATACAACGTGCAATTTATTTTATATGATTTTTCTATTACTTCTTCACGTGATCTGAAATATAATGTTTTTTGTTTAGAAAAATTCGAGATATATATTTTTACTTATTCAAAAGTTCTGATTTTTGGATATGTATTCTGTGTACATGTCTTTTATCATATAGTAAAATTTCAAAGAGATCCACCTCATAGTTTTTAAGTTATTAAGATTTTCTCATCACTGCACGGACTTTCCAGTTTCAACAGATTTAGTTTTAGAAATTCAAACTCAACAGTTATACTTCTTGGAAAAATCTAAAATTTTAGTATGATACTTTCACGTGAGTTTATTGTCTACTGTAGAATTTTCAAAATTTTATTCCCTACTCTTTATAAAATAAAATTATTTAATCATTATTGTGCAGTGAATAAGTATGTAGAAGTTCTCTATTTCTTTCAAATCTATTTTCAAATTTTCCTAAAGGTTCTATCAATCCTAAATTCCAAAATTCCAAATCCCATATACTAATTAAAGACCAAGATAGATTCATGAATGCTTAAGTGGAAAGGAGAACGAGGATAGCGAGTGTTACGGCTAATAGGACCGTTTGAATCTACATAACGACTTGCATCACAATTCAGGTGGGGGTTTACTGTTTGTGATAATTATTTGCTTAATTAATTGTATGATTATAACTGTTATATTTCAAGTTTCAAGTGTATCTTTCATATTGGATATACAAATTCAAGTTCCATGAGTACACATGGATTAAAAGTTACAAGTTTATATTCAATTTATTGAATATACTATTCAAGTTACAAGTTATAATTGCTTATATTTTATGCTTTTAATTTTGTATTTAATTGTTATAAATTGTATCCTCCACGAGCTGAAGAAAGCTCACCTCAACACACTATTGAGCATCTCAGGTTAACTTGGAGCCAGTCGTTGGAGTACGAGGCGGAGGCGAAAGCATAATGATGAACAAGGATTCTATTTTATTTCTATTAATACAAGTTGAGTAATTTATTTGTTGAGGTGCACCTATTTGTTAACATTATTTGACTAGCTAGTTTTGATAAATGCTATTATTTAGTTATAACTAAAATTATATTAATCATTATTTTTTTTGTGGAGATAAATATAATCTATTTGAATTATTTCGTAATTAATTAATTATTGTTAAGTTGATTGACTGGTTGCGTGGTTAGTGGAGATATTAGACTTTGTGAATATTATGATAATTTAGATATTCATGTTGAATTATTTGAATAATATTAGAAGTGTTTGGGTGTAATGAGTTATATGATGTTAATATATAAATAAATAAATAAATATATATATATATATATATATATATATATATATATATTCAATCCTGATATGGAACCCACCCGTGGGTTTTCTTATGGAGCCCACCGCTTACTCCACTAATAAAAAATACGGTATATATATTCTTTTCCACCTATTCCTTTCTCCTTTCTTTTTTAACGAGTTATTTTATCCCATGAATTTAGGAAATATATACTTTTTCAATCATAAGCTGCTTAAGTCTAGCTTTTATATCTAATCAAAATCATTTTTATTCTCAAACACTACCTATTTTGATTTTAAGTTATTTTGCCACAATCTTTTTTTTTTTTTTAATCACTTTCTTCAAAAGTTAAGCAGGATGAAACTGTTTTCATTAAGGGGGTGTTTGCAATCACTTTTTGCAAGTGTTTTCAGTATATAGCCTGGAAAAAATTGTTTTGGAGTGTTAGAGAAAACAACTTTAGCTTTAATATAAGTGATTTTAGGTCAAAAGCTAAAAGTAGAAAATTATTATTTTTTCCAACTTTTTGGTATTTTGGCAAATAGATAGAAGTTTTTTTTTTCTCTCACTCATAAGCTAAAATTGCTTTAGTAATTTTGGTTATAGATTAAAGCTAGAGTGATTGTGATTTTGGTTATAGATAAAAGCTAGAGTGTTTTAAATCACTAAAGCAACTTTTAGCTTATGAGTGGGAGAAAATACTTCTATCTATTTACCAAAATACAAAAAAGTTGGAAAAAGAAATAATTTTCTACTTTTAGCTTTTGATCTAAAATCACTTATATCAAAGCAAAAGTTGTTTTCCCTAACACTCCAAAATATTTTTTTTTTCAAGCTACAAGCTGAAAAGCACTTGAAAAGAGTGATTGCAAACACCCCCGTAATGAAAACAGTTTCATCCTGCTTAACTTTTGAAGAAAGTGATTAAAAAAAACAGATTGTGGCAAAATAACTTAAAATCAAAATAGGTAGTGTTTGAGAATAAAAGTGATTTTGGTTAGATATAAAAGCTAGACTTAAGCAGCTTATGATTGGAAAAGTATATGTTTCCTAAATTCGTGGGATAAAATAACTCGTTAAAAAAGAAAGGAGAAATGAATATGTGGAAAATAATATATATACCGTGTTTTTATTAGTGGAGTAAGCGGTGGGCTCCATAAGAAAAAACCTACCGGTGGGTTCCATATCAGGATTGTATATATATTAATTTCTTGTTGCAATATTCTATGGTCAACTTCTTTAGTTATATTAGTTATTGATATATTAAAATGTATAATATATTTGTGAGCATGTGATTATATGTTTTAATAAGTGTCTGCTGCTAAAGATGATTTGCATTTGTACTCATTAGTTTTTAGCAAGATAAAACTATGGTGTGAATTCGACTTGTTAGGAATATTTCAGAATTTAATTATGTTGAATTATTCTCCGCTGCTAAACTTAAGGTGTGTGTCCATAAATTCGTATTAAATGATTTGTTTTACTTGTGAGAAAGATATAGATTGTTTATATATTTATTATGGAATTATATGCTCATGTAGTTTTACTAACGACCTGGTATATAAGTGTTACTTTAAAAAATATATATTGATTTAATTATTTGCTGTTGTAATTGCTTTAATATTATTTTATGAAAATTGGGTCGTTACAATTCGATGGGAATATTCGAATGAGTTTCTAATATTTTATTCGCCCTCCGAATCGCATCAGCATCATCCCCCGCAAAGACCACCGCAATCTCTACGTCAGAATAGCCAGCCTCTCGAAGAACTTGTTCAGTTAATCTTCTCGATTCTAACTCTCTCTCTCTTCTTTTGCGGATTTCAGGAGGATTATCAGATGTTCGAGTAGAAAGAAAAGTAGAAGATGAAGACATTTTAACAAAAATAGAACCAGTTGGGTACGGTCTAAACTGACCTGGGAAAAGCAGTCTCGATTTGCAAGGGTAACAACAGTGTTGGCCAAATTACGCGAATGAAAGTGCAAAAGGAAGTGAAAGCGATTATTTATAGGGTAAGAAGATCAATGAAAAAAACCGTCGCGATTAAAAGCTCACAACGATTCCCATTACACCGCGTGATCAATCAATCACAACTCGACACGTGTCCACGCGTGAAGTTCACACGCGAGCACGAAACGTCGCGGCATGAGAACTCGTCACCTATCTTGTCACGTCGGCAATACGTGGAATAGAGTCAGGACACGTGTCTGCCACGATGGCATTTTCCCCTCTATACATTTTGAAATTTTGAAAATCTTTCCACTCTCTCGCTTGATAAAACAACCGCATTTCCGAAAGATCACCCTCTTCGTCAAATGAGTTCGAAGACCGCCTCAGTAATAGCACTCACCAAACTTGGGGGGTAATTGTGGATACAACCGCTAAATTCCAAAATCAAAGTCATTTTATTCCAAGACCTCTCGACTAAGATACGAGGTTCAAAGTCCCCGCAGCCTAAGATTGCTTCACTGGACAGGTGGCACCCGGTAGCGTCAACAAATGACTGCCATCAAGAAGGATTGCACATCCCTAGTCTAATGTTCGCGTACAATCACCGTCGTCAACTTTCAACCGTGAACACCAGAGATCGCCAACCTGGGCATGACCGCTCCCCCCCAAAATGATTACTCCCACAAGTCAAACATGCGGGATACACAAGGAGTCCACCTCAGCTAGCCCAAACTAGGTGGCGGACACGTCTCAGTCAGGCCTGCCACCTAGCCGCCACGTATCACTTATGCAAGAGCACCTCCATCTCTATAAATACCCCTTCATGTATTCTTAAGGATTCATATTGTATTCACAAGTGAAAAAACACAAAATATATGAGAGAGAAAATAGTTGTTAAGCTGAGAAACATCCTTATATGTGCTTTGTTAATCACAACGGGTCATTATATTACATCAATCTCATTTTGTTTTATTTATGTGATTGATCGCTCTTTACAAGTTTCCTCCACCGATCGCTAATCATGATCATTTTCTGATTGTGCACAAGTGATCTATTTGATACAACCACAACAATCCGATTTAAACTAATTAATCAGGTACATTATCTTGTTTATAGATCACGTGTTCACACAAGTCATCTCCACAACCTGCTACCTGTCCAATTCTGATTGGTTGTACTATGTTATTTATTTAATATAGTTTAGATGATAAATAAATGACATAATTTTTATTTTAAAAAAATTATCAAAATTCTTTTTTTTTTCTTTACAAGTAGAACCTAATGTTGTCATATTTTGAATTAAAATTTGAAGCTCTCTATTTTTTTTCTATTAATAGAGTCTATTGTAATTGCGGAATTGAAATATTTTCGTCTTTTAAATATATTAGAAAATGCTCCCAAAATAATATGTAATTATTAAATAGTAGCTCAAAAATATTGGCTTGGTTGGAAAATATGTTATGTATGTGGATAAAAGAAATTAATACTCCCTCCGTCCCGGCTTATTTTGCACGGTTGACCGGGCACGAATGTTAAGAAAAAGCAGATTTTTTTTTTCTTTGACTTTTTTAAAAGTGGAGATTGAGGGTTGAGATTTTGAGGGTGGAGATTGTGGGAATTTTTTTCTATTTTAGGGGTGTGCAAAATAAGCTGGAACGGCAAAAAATGAAAAGTGTGCAAAATAAGCCGGGACGGAAGGAGTATTTATTAAAATGTTGGGTTTGGGCTGGGTTTTTTATAAAATATAAAATTGTTGAAGTTGGGTGGTTGAGTAGGTTGTGTATGTGGATGACAAAAAAATGAATATTTTATTGAATTATAGGAGGTTTTTGATAAATGTGGTTTTAGTAATTATATATATTTTGTTGAATTGCTGTCTAGTTCACATCTCAGCTTATTCTATTATTCCTACATATAAATATAGAGGAATTCTATTGACACCCCTAAATCCTCTCTCCACGCCACTATTTCTTTCTACACCACATTACATATTCATTTTTTATATTTTTTACTTTCTATACCACATTTTTAGATATTTGTACCCTTAGAAATTAAAAAAATAAAATACGATAAAATAAAAATATATTGGAAGATAAAAAGCAATAAAGCTAACATTTCTTCTCTCGTTTTCAGTCTTCTTGTGAGCTAACGTTTCTTCTCCCATTTTCAGTCTTCAAAACTTTCTTTCTTTAAATAAAAATCTGATAGAAGAATCGAGGAAGAACAACCAAGAGGCATTTTTTTGGTGACACCATCTTCCAAACTTGAATAGGTTATTGGAAGAACTAGGGTTTTCCATTAAACCCACCAAAAGCAAGAGAAGGAATCGGAAGAAATAGCTTCGCCAAAGATGATAGGATCTGGACAAAATTCAAAACGATTCGGTGAGCATTACTTCATTTTTCATCTATGGAATTGCTTTGTTTTATTGTAGGGTTAATTATGTTGTAATATTTTAGGATATTCAACTGAAACCATTGTTTTTGTCCAAGAATTATGTTCGAAACTGGAAAGTATGAGGGTGTCATTTTTCAATTACCGTTTCTGCGACCAAATTATATTTGTCATTTGTAAACGGGGTTTAGTAGGACATAGGTGTGGTTAGGGGGTCGAGAATCGAGAAAATATAATAGATGGTCAATAGGAGCTTAGCGTCTCAGATGGGATCTGTTTGTTTGTTCTTTTTCTTTTTTTTTTTTTTTTTTTTTTTTTTGTTTAATTCTAATTGATCTTAGATTGTTCACTTATTGAATTTTGTCGTGTGTGATTCCTATCATTCTTGAATGTTGAGAAGTAATTTTTTTGTAATTTCTTGCAATGGCTAGAGACAGTGTGCAACAGTTTTTGGCATATATAGGCAACAACCAATTTATTATTGTGTGACGATTGTTACTATTTTTTAAATCACAGACGATAGAACTATTTTTCAAGTGTGATCTTATATGACTTTAAAATAGCTACTGTGTTCATATTCTAAGATTTTAAATCAATTTGTTGTTTCAGATTTGCAATTACTTCTCTAGCATGCAAGGTTATGTGTATTTGGCTATTTCCAGAGCATGCCAAAGTTTGACTTCCCAAAGCTTTAGACTGAGATTCTGGACTCTTGCCTTCAAAAAGTCATTTATCTAACCATGAGGAATTTGAGCACATAGTATATAACATTAGTTTGCCCTGGGCAGCCTGAAATTATCAGCTAAAGAAAATGGACCTAAAGTTTTCTCTTATACTGTTATATAAATGTTCATGTGGCGAAGAAAGCACTTCATCAAAAATTCTTTTTCATGTTCAGAATATTGTTACTATAATCTAATTCGATCATACGATTCAAGTTTTATTTTTCGATGTTAAGATTTTTTTTTAAATGGTAGATTGTTTTCTTTGAAATTCATGCTTGTATATATGATTATTTACTGCTAGCAGATGAGGTTAAATGGTTCACACTTGTATCTAGTTGTGACATTTAATGGTCTGATACTTTGTCCAATTTTTATGGGCATTTTATGATTAGTTTTGGTCCTCTTTCTGAGATTAGTTGTTGTTGTTGAGTAGCAAATTTTAGGATGTTGTTCGGATGCTACTTAGTTATTCACTTTTACCATCACAATGTGTACTATATTTTTTTCTTGAACTAGAGTCATTATGTTAGATTTTTTATCTTCTGAGATTTCGATCTAAATAAAGTTGGAACGTATTCTTTTTTTTTTGGTATGTCTCTGAATAGCAGTATATCTTTTACAAATATTGTCACTTTGCTTTTGGTGACCATAAGTTGAGCAATTTTCTGTTTAATTTAAGCATACAATAGTTCGGTTGATATCTAACGAACTTTTTTGGCATATTTTGGTACTTAATGGTCGTTATTCTACAGCATTGTTCAGTCAATACATACTGAAGCATTGATTAGAAAAATGCTCACGGAGCTAGTCAGTTGTTAATCGCCAAAAGAAATATATTGGTTCGTCAGGTATCAGTCGAAATTTGCAGCAATTCAAGGATAAAAAAAAAAGTTTGGAATCAATTAACTTTTTTTGTTGTCGTTGACTTTTATCCAACTTCCAAGGACTCGAAATGAGTGGTAAGTTTAATATAATGCACATATAACCAATCAAAAGCAACTGATTTCGTTAGCATGTAATTACATCACCAATCTTGTTTAGTGAACATATTTCAGTGTTTATTGAAGTTTATGTGTTTTATTTTGTATTTTTTTTTACAGGTAACGTCTTCCGGACAAGACCAACAATGTCAAATCGAAAGAGAAAATGGGAAGAACTATGAGCTCATCAACACGCATTAGTACAAAAGGAGCCCACACCCCTAGATGCCTCGCCACATGAAGCATTCCCACAGAAAGATATGCCACATATTGACCTGCCAGAAGAAGATTTGCAACATGAATCCTATCCACAGGCAGCTCGGATACATGAACAAATGACACATGATGAACCACCACCGAATGATGAGATATTGGGAGGTCCATTCTCTGGCGGTCCAGAGGATCCATCGTTATTGAGAGGGTATAAATCACATGTAGCTGCTAAGATATGGAATGGGAAAGAGCGAGCCATTTTGAAATGTCATTCTCACACCACTATTTTGAGAAAAGTGGAGATTCCAGATGATGATGTGACTACTTTGTTTAGGAAATTTGTTAGACCATAGATGAGAACATTGAGGATTATCTCATATCCTGCTCCGAACAAGCCACTTATCTGTGCATTTTTAGAGAGATGGCATCCAGAGATAAACACTTTTCATATGCTATTTGGAGAAATGACAATCACATTAGATGATGTAAAGTGTCTGATCGGGGTGCCAGTTAGAGGTAATCTCGTGCAGCTTCCAATAGCAAATGATGATTTAGTGGATGTGCCAGAATTGTGCGTCAAACTGTTAGGAGTGAGTCTGAAGGATGTGATGACTGAGATTAATGCCACCAAGGTAGCTCGGTGAGATGTAAATAACATGAGTGATTAGAGATATGTGATATGATTTGTGATACAGCTCACAGAAGTATAAGGGAAAGAAGTAATGCGGATCTTATCCTGCATATCTCTGTCTCATCATCTATTTCCTTCTACTATCTATGTTAGACATTTGCACTTAGATGTTACTTGACACAAAATACAAGACGAAAAGCTCATCCAAAAAATAACTACCATTTATGTCAAGATTCAAAATTCCGAAGCAAATAAAAAATAACAAAGTGAATAAATTTCAATCCTACTAAAGAATTAAACGAGTCAATAAAAAGTCCCTAATGAATTACAATAACATGCCTTGAATCCTTTTTTTTGCACAACTTTTTTTTTTTTTGTATAACTCGAATCGTGGTTCATATAAAGATTCTCACCCTACAGCTGTGTTGGTACCAGCTAGCAGCTACAGGTGGAAGGGGAATTCTGGAGTAAGGTTCACCTACACAAAATTACAGTATGGTTAAAATATGTAGAATTGATTGCACATATACAAAATGAAGTATAATTGCACGAATCAGACAAAAATGAGTCTTGTTATCCACTAATGCAATACAGAATAGACGTGGGTCACTCGGGACTGCAGTTCTCAGCGGCAGGAAAGTAAGGTTCTCATCTGGGGTGATCGTGACAAGAGCTACATTGTACACAGTTGCTACCATATAACCATTATAAGGTAGTTCAAACCAATGTCGCATGTAGGCTTTATCCTCAAAACAATGTAATGCAGCTTCAACTTTTTCGGTGCGTCCTTGCTCCATGAATAATGCCTCGTATAGGTGCAAATATAAGTCATGAATGAGGTCAGATCGAATCACAGTCCATGAATCTTCAGTTTTGTTCAACCACTCAGCAATTGCACGAAATCCACAATGTCCATCACCTCTAACATTCCTCGTACCAACAACATATGGGTGGGAAAAAATGGAATATCTTCAATAAATTTGATTCTTTCCTTGTTAGTATGTACTAGATTTGATGTACACCGGACTACTTTATTGGGCATAATTGATTAGTCAATTTCACATAACATAAAATAAATAAAGAATTAATAAACAAAATAACAAATACATACTTTCTGTTTTTCCCTACGAGTTGAACTAGACATAGCCCCTGATTCATTTGCTCCATTTATAATAAAAAGTTCATCCGATGGAGAGAAACTATCATCAATGGACTAGAAATACTCAAATGAACTAGGATTTCCCTTTTTTTTTTAGTTAGCCTTTTTTCTTGTCTTACGAAGTTGGATAGCTCAAGTGGAAGAGCATCTACTACCTAGGCCTTTGGTCCTGGGTTCGAGTCACTGTGGGGGGAGGGGAGGATTTTTTCTTTGTTCTTAGATTAGGAGAAAAAAAAATTAGCCTTTTTTCTTGTCTATTTTTTGTGTCGCCCACGTGTGCACTATTATACTTCCGGTTCAATTAGTGATGTAGTTGTGGGGTGTGCAACCTCCCTTAACCTCTTCAACATGGCTCATTTGATTTTTCAAAGGTATTGTTTAATTCGTCAATCGTCATAGTCCAACGACTGCTAACATCACATCCTACATTTATCCCAACTCCCTCCATGGATTCCATGTCTAGCTTTCTCCAAAATTTATCAATTTTATCTAGGGGCATAGAAATGTCGCCCCGTACATATACATCTAACTCATGTGTACAAGGAAGTCCACAAGTTTTTTGCAAAAGACACCCGCACAACAGTGGGTCGACTGCAGTTTCACCAATACCAACCATTTCTTCCAATATCTTATCTAATGCAGCAATCGAAAATGCCCTGCAGAAATTTGAACACAGGAGATCCATATTGGTGTGGACTATATTGATGCTCCTCTCGAATGAGCTCTTAACTGCACTGTGAGATGTTTCTAGAAGAGTATAATTTTTTTTCCAACGGGTCTCAAAATCACCCATTACCTGATTGAAGTTGGATTTTCAATTTGGAATGGTGACCCTCCGCCCTCACATACAAAAATTAATGGGTATATGCATTGACATAAAATGAGATGAAAAATAAATAGTAATGAGGTATACCTGTTTGTTCTGGTATTTTCAAAATGCATCACGATGTTTACCCAGCAAGAAACAAAGTGTATTTTGTATGGCTAAATCAAATTGTCTACCACATACTTTACAGTCTCTTTTTTGTTGGAAAAATCATCTTTAAATTGCTTCAACAATTCTTCGAACCTGTGCTCGGTATCAGCAAGCATCAACAAATTCCACAAACTAAAGAAAGAATTCCATTGTTCTTTAGTGCGAAAGAACTTTTTGCATTTGGTAGCTACATTCCTATTGATATGTCATCGACATAGCAAATGACGAGAATCAGGAAAGGTTCTCTCAATTGCATTAATCAATGCAAGTTCTCAATCGGTCACACGACTGGTAAGGAAGATTTATCCATCAAACCTTTGAGAATAGTGCAAGCCCATATATAATTATCCTCCTTTTCATACTCAAGATCTGTACATGCAATCGAAAATGTCATGCTCGTGGAAGTCAACCCAACTATCTCTAGCAACGGGAACTTGTAACGTTTCATTTTGTACGTACAATTCATCAACAAAATACTCGAAAATGAATGCAACAACTTCACACTTGTTGGATGCTCCCAGAACATATCCTTAACAATGTCTATTTGCTCGCACCGCCTAGTGTGGAAGTAACATTCATGTTGCTGACCATTAAATATCGCATTTGTGACCGACCACAATGCTCGAGTTGTTTATTCTTATGCCTAATATTGTAAATCGTTTTGATCATTGACTTGTTCTTAGAATCATTCAGCTGCAATGTGTGTAATATGTCTCTTGGACGACTATTGCACTTTGACAAGTCAGATACCAACTTCAACTCATCAGGCTTTAAACGACCGGCATAAGAATATCGTGCTAATTCGTGATTGTGCGAGCCGCATACAACCTCCAATGACCATTGACCAGTCTCTATAATACGTTCCTTTAATACTAAAAGGACAATCACATTTCTTTGTTCCAGTACGACGACTCTCACTTGAATTTGTCATGTTCCCTAGTTCTTCTCCCTCGTCTCTCTCTTCATCTTTATTTTCACTTTGATCAATTAAAGATTTAATTTTGGATGGACGGTATTTACCACCTTATTCTCATCCTAACCATAAACGAGGTCGTCTTCGTTCATTTCCACATTCTGATCTACTGACAACCACAACCATGCCAAGTGGGGTCGCTCTATCACGTACCCAAGTTATCATTGTTTTATGTGAATCAAATATAGCTGTTGTATTGAACACATCTTGATAATCTGCGACTAACTGATTATTTATGGGGTAAACAATATTATTTTCCATCAACTCCTACAAAAAAATATGACCCAAATCAGATATAGTATAATTCGATAAGTAACAATTGAAAAAACTGACATATTTCAACATGTAGTGGCCAAAACTTTTACAACAGTTCGGTTAGCAATGGCCGAACAAGATAATTTAGTTCGGCAGGTAATGACCAAAAGTCTTACAATCATTTGCTTATAATTCATCGTATAAGTTTATTATAAATTATTGTCGTTACTGACCGAATTATTACAATGGTTCAACAGATATCTACCGAATTAACACGTGACTCATGCATGAAAACCGCCGACAATTCTAACAATTTTTTTATAACAGTTCGGCCAGCAATGGCCGAACATGATAATATAGTTCGACAGGTAATGACCCAACTTCTTACTATAGTTTGGTCATAAATCGCCATATAAGTTTATTATACACTATGGTCATTACTGACCGGAATTATTATAATGGTTCAATGGATATCCACCGAATTAACACGTGACTAACGTACGAAAACCGTGGACAATTCTAACAATTTTTTTATAGCAGTTCAGCCGAACAAGATAATATAGTTCGGCAAGTAATGACCACACTTCTTACATTCGTTCGGTCATAAACCAGCATATAAGTGTTATACACTATGATCGTTCCTGAGTGAAATTGTTACAATGGTTCGGTGGATATCCAACGAATTAATACGTGACTCATGTACGAAAATTGCCGACAATTCTAACAAATTTTTTTTTGTAATTGATCAACAATGACCGAACAAATTAATGTAGTTTGGCAAGTAATGATCAAACTGCTTACAACTATTTAGTCATAAGCTTCCATATTAGTTTTTAAACTATGGTCAATACTGACCGAACGACGGTTCGGTGTGTATCCACCGAATTAACGCGTAACGCAGGTACGAAACCTAACGATAATTCTGACCATTATTGACTCTCGTTTATTGCATGATAGGCACTAACTAAAATTTTTACAATAGTTCAGCCAGTAATGACCGAACAAGATAATGTAGATTGGGAAGTAATAGCCAGAATTCTTACAACCATTCGGTCAGAACCCGCCGTATAAATTTGTACATCATGATCACGCAATTCAGAATTCAAATCTCGAAAAAAAAACTTCATTTTACAAAGTGAACTTAAATTTTTACAATCGGTCGGTCATTACTGACCGAACAAGATAATGTGGTTCGGCAAGTAATAGCCAGAATTCTTACAATTGTTCGGTCATAACCCACCGTATACATTTATATATAATGATCACGCAAGTCAGAATTTACATCTCGAAAAATACTGCGTTTTACAAACAATCGTGAACTAAAGAAGATGAAAATATAGTTAACACTTCTTGGTCGTATCATTAGGTTTCTCTTCATCCATGATTGATTTCTTCTTGGAATTATGAGTTTGTACATGAATTGGTGTAATTAATTGATTAATTAGGATTTCAATAAACATTATTTATTATTTATTTAAGATTTAAATTGTATGGTGAGAAAATTAATTTATTTTTCTACATAAATTATTTTTATTAAAAAGAATGAGATAAAAAAAAAAAAGGGCGTTTTAATCTATTTACTAATGGCTATCTTTGTCAAGAAAAAAAAAGTGGTGTGAAGAGAGGATTAAGCGGTGTGAATAGAATCCCCATAAATATATTCCACTACTCCATTCATTTATATAAACTAGTTAATGCACCCGTGCGATGCACGGGCTATTTTTTTAGGAGTATATCAAGATTAATTGGAAGTGCACTCATGTGTTGCATGAACATATTATTTGTTTGGGACTATTCTTTTCATTTTGTAGTATAGTAGTAAGAATTTGGGAAAAGTATGAAGAACTATATCTACTATACACTTGCATTTTGCTATATGGATTTTTTTCCTTTACAACTATCCAACTTTGCCCGACTTATGACAATCCATGTGAATAGGTTTTTTTTGCAAAATTCTCCGGTTAAATTATGCACGTAACACACACGTGGAGTAAAATAAATTATCTGTATTCTAATTAATCATCCAAACTTTGTACAATTTATTGATAAGCAATTTAATTTTGTTATCAATTCACTATGTTTTTCTAATACATAAAAAATTTCATAATAATCAAATATAAGCTAAATAACACCACATCAATTACCATAACATTATATCATTTAGTTTGAAGATTATAAAATGATATATATCAACAGGTAGTGAAATTTACGTTATTCTAGCGCCGTATAAAATTGAAATTTCAATTTTTTCTACTTTCTGTAAATAGCTTATATATATATATATATATATATATATATATATATATATATATATATATATATATATATATATATATTATTCCCTCCGTTCCATATTAATTGACGTTTTAGGATGTTCTTCCATTTTTCAATTAATTAACGTTTTACATATTTTTCACCAATTCTAACAATTTTCTCCTTGGACTCAATTCTAAACTATCTCTACTTTTCAATCTATCTATCAGATATATTTTGATTTGGTCAAAACTTTAGCTGAGGGTATATCTGTCAAAATATTCAATCCTTAATTCTTCCATTTCATCCAAAAAGGTCAATTAATATGGAACGGAGGGAGTATATACTAATACACCGTTGATTTAGCTAAGTGTCAATTTTAACTTCTTTTTTTAAAAAAAATGAACCACACCATTTAGACTCATATGAACACCTTGAAATCAACCTCTAATCTGAAATATAAGAAACATGAAACAATAACTACAAAGTTATTTTATTTTCGCGAACAACTTGTCAATCCGAATAGCATCGGTTTATCATCAAATCACCCTCCTATATTTCCTTCAATTTATCCATTGCCTGCACAGGGGGGGAGGGGAGGGGAAGAGAAACTTAGAATTTGAGGCTAAATCAGATAGTAATTAAAAAGTTGATAGATAAATGAGATTAAAGTTTTAGAAATTACATGTTCTTCTCCTTCTCAAATGTGTCATCGATATTCCCTCTAATTCCCCTAAAAGATATACTCCACCTAATACACAAATAAATATTGAGAAAATTATAGTTTTTAGGCCATTAGGAAAAGGAAAGTAAAAAAATAACTGAACTCAACTACTTTTTGGACAAAAATATTTCAGAATACTTTGAGATATCATAAAAGGACTGAAATCATCCATACTAAAAGATTGCTAATATAACTACAGAAAATGATGAACGAAGGAATCCCATGAAAATGCTCATTATTATATCGAGAAAGAAAGTGAGTCAATTTGCATAGAAGAAATAATGTTAATATAGTGAGACAATTTGCATAGAAGAAATAATGTTAATATGCACTAGTGACGTCATTTGCATGAATAGTATACGGATCTTTGATTTCTGAATCGCCATAATTGTTTAATAAATTCACCTAAAATAAAGTTGAATTCTTATCTCCCTTTCATAAACGATGAATAGTTAAATTTAAGGAAAAAAAATTACTATTAAGTGTTAAAACATTAGTAGCTTAGAGAATGTTTCAAATATAACGAATCTCATATAATTCGCTGATTTTTAGGAAAGATATTTGAAATATAATCGGATATTATATTTTATATACGGAATGAGATTGTCTAAGATTTTAAGAAACCACTCAACTTAAACAACACATAAATTAGCAAATAGGGATTTAAAGATGTAAAACTTAAAAAACTTATCTATTGTAGTAACATAATTTTCTTTTTGGCGAAAAATGTAAACTTACTATAAGCAGTGTACTTATAATAAGAAAAAAAATATTAACAACCTTTTTCTATTGTACAAAGTGAATAAAGTTGCAAATTCCTCAAAACAAAAATATGGAATAATTTAAGCATGAATAAATAAATAATGAAACCAAAAAGAATAGTAGGATTAGACGTCATAGAATACAAACCCAAGCATATGAACCAATACTGTAATTTTTCGAATGCAGAGGAGCTGAAGGTACAAATATAACCTGTTGGAGAAAGAACTATCAAAATACATGTAAGAAGCAGTAAGCCCTACGAAATCTATTAAATGACACTATCATTCGGCATTTCTACCATTCATATATATGTCTACAGTTTATTAAGGGGTCACACATATAATACGTTGATCCAAAACGCATATCTTTGGTGCTTTCATGGGATGACACTTCAGAAAGTCAATGTGGAGCCAATAGGTTTCTCCAACACAATTTGTACCTAGTCCAACGATGATTTCATAAACCCATCTAATTATGCAAAACGTCTATCTTAAACTACACAAATCTCATATTTTCTTTTTTGTTTACCAAAGTAAAAACTAAAAAATAAAATAACAATAATAGTTCAAAGGAAAATGCAAACTAAAGAAGAAGAAGAACATTATAGTTATGGAATCAGAGCGAATCAAAATCTTACAAAAATGAAATAACTAAGAAAACTTTTGTAGAAAGAAACTCATACAATTTGTCGGATTATGAATCTACAAATAACTTCAAATAAAAAATAGAATCAAAATCCAAATATACCATTAGAAAACTTCATGGAATCTTTCAAGAGTACTTAAGAGATATATGCGGATCCATAATATTAAAAACCTACTGATATCATTGAAGGATAAGTCCTGAAATACCTTCTTTTTCTCTATATTATCTGGCAAATTTGGTCAAGAAGAGCAAAGAAATAAATTCTGCAAAAATAAAGCCAAAACAATGACATAAACAAATAGGGAAGAGACAATATTTTAAGATGATCAAAGATTTTTCAATTTAGTTAAATTGATTTTTGTGTCAGATATCTGATAAGATCACACATTTTATTCCTTTCTTTATCTCAATAAGATGATAACAAAACATCCGCTACATAAATTTTCAAATTCAGATTTTTATTTGTTTATATCTTGAATTTAATTAATAAGAAATATTTCCTCTTTTAGTTACTAATAATTATTTTCGCATGATAGTGGCGAGGATGAGGGTGGGGGTGATCGAAATATTCAATAAAAATAGCAATGTGATTGGTATGACGTTTTCTTTTTTTTCCTCTCTCTTTCTCTTTGTTTGAAACTTCTTCATTTTTTTTCGAATAGAAATAATATAAAGATAATACTATGACTAATAGATTCCTAAGTTTTGGTGAAAGCTGAAATTCAGCGCCATGAATGGTGAAGCTCTATGCTTCAATACATATTGATGTTACAGAGTTGAAGCAAGGTCTATGAAGAAAATTTGACTGAACCCTTTCGGAAAAGCATGCCTTAAACTTGAACTTATCAACATAATGGCGGAGGGACAAAGAGAAGGGTTAAACTGGTTCGTCCCTTAATAGAGGATGCTTGACAGTTATAAGTGATGAAAAAGAACATGCTGAAGGAGGGTCAATGGTGAAGGAGAAACGAATGCAAAAACCCTAAATGAGGTTATTGATGTGAAGGCTAGCTACTTGGATAACAGATAAAAAGGAAGCTCTAAAAATAAAATTATGTTGATGATTATCTATTCAACTCTACCATATATATCAACAACAGTTAATTACTCCCTATTTAAATGTGGTATATATGCAGCTGATTCGTGAATGTAAATCCCTGTAACTTTTATGCGTGTATATTCGTAGACAATAATATGGATCAAATCTTCCTAAATTTAAATCTCGAATTTAGTTTTTTAATTTTAGATTCAAATTTGATTCATTTAGTTATTGCATAAATCAGAATAAAAAAGACTCTAGTTATAGTAACAAGGTTTTGAGAGACCGATAGCCGATTGTATCTCAAATCATATATTGACCAATACCGAGCATAAAAAATCTTTCTTTTTGAAAGAGCATAAAAATATTTATTACACTATTAATGTTCTTTTATAGTACACTTTTTAAGCCCCTTCTCATTAAATATAATTACTATGCATTGCCAAATGTCTAACAACATACTACCAAGGTCGTTTTAGATTTGAATAAGAAAATTAAGGGGTATGAAGAATGGATAAATGAGCCATAAATTAGATTATATATATATGGTTAGATAATTAGATATTCGTTAAAAATAATTATAAAGGTAGCACTGAAGAAAAATGTGAAAAAAAATTAAAAAGACAACCATTTTATAAACAAAATACAAAAGCTAAAAAGATATCTAAAAAATTTGAGGAATTACGTGATTTCATCTCCAAATTACTACTTTCCTAAAAATATATATCGAATAATGTCACTTGTCACAAATCATGTTCTAATTGGCATCTAGAAAAATGTACTGTAGTATGTAAAAACATTGATGAATATCAAATCAATGACAATAATATTATAGTTTACGTAGTAATTAACAAATCAGGATAACTGAGTAAAAGCCAAAAAAGAGGTACACCATATTGAAAATTACATAATTTTATACAAAAGATAGCGAGTTGTACCATCTTCTCTGCCATATGTTCATGAGTATGATATTTCTAATTTTAGATTTGAGATATCTTTGGTTTGGTATTATGATATTTAGATAGATACTACCTCCGGTTTTTTATAGATGGTCTTTTAGGTTTTATGTTTTGTTTATAAGTAGTTGTTCTTTTAGTTTTTTATCCATATTTTTTTCAAATACTACACTATAATTATTCCTAAATAATCTCTAATTATCAAACATACCATATCTATATAATCTAATTGAGGGTTTATTTCTCCGTTACCCATACCTCTTAACTTTCTTATCCAAACTTAAAAAGACGGAGGTAGTATTAAACTCAAGATTATAATATTAATGTAAGATTATTATTATTCCAAGATTTTTGTATTTAGATAGATATTTAATTCAAGATTATGATATTTCTGCAATATCTTTTTTGTCAAAATTGATATCAAATCATGATATAAACATAATTCGTATATAATTGAGGCCAAAGTAATTTGTTTTTGCAAATATATTGTCAAAACTGATATCTCTGTGTTAATATAAAATACTTTTGATATTACGTCTCTTAGCGCGTTTGATAGTTTAATATATCCGTGAACTCCTACATAGATCTCAAATGAATTAGCGTATTTTAAATCACAAAAAATCATCATAGTAAATTCTTCAAAATAATATGCTTGCTCATGTTTGCTCATAATGCGATGTTGACGTATAATATGAGCTATCTTGTAAACTGGAAATGGAATTAAAAAGTGAAATTGAGAATTTATTTGTAAATTATTAATTAGAATGTGACATAACTGAGTAGACATTTACAGTTTAGAATTAGTTGATGCTAACCTATCTTCAGCCTTTTTTGTTCAGTCTCCGCGGCATATGTTGTCATTTGTTCATGTAACTTGCGCCAACATTGCACCTGCATAGGCTATATACACAATATAATTAGTGTAAAATGGAAGAAATACGGTTACAGTAAGAAAATGAAATAAATAATTCCATGTTGAATATAATGTATTACCTGTATACACATTATAATTAGTGTAATATGTAAGAAATACGGTTACCCTAATTAGTGTAATATGGAAGAAATACAGTTACCCGCAAGAAAAGGAAATGAATAATTTCATGTTGAATATAATGTATTGAAAGATGATGGAAAATGAATTTTAATACTGCTGCCATCATCTTTCTCTTTCTTGAATCACGTTAGATAATAATTTCAGAGCTTTCATTTCCCTCTATTCCGGATCATAGAGTTTGGACTCGCTCTCCGACGGGCACTGTGACGTCGACTCTGGCTTATAATTACTTTCAGACCTCCTTTCCGGCCACTTCTTGGGGCAAATGGATCTGGGCTTCCTTTATCCCTCCTTGTCGTTCTTATACGATTTGGCGTGCAATCCATATGTGCCCTTTGCCATACATCAGGGGAGTCTGATGATCATATGTTCTCTAGTTGTTCTTTCTCTCTTGACATTCTTTCTAAACTATGTTGGGCTGACATATCTCTTGTTTTTCGTGAAGGTTTCCATAGATTGCTTTTACAGGCCATGCAGGAACAGTTCAGCTCCCAAGTCGCAGCGCTTTGGCGAGTTGCATTTGTCACTGCTATTTGGGTCATTTGGGCTTCCAGGAACAGGTCCATTTTTTATGATAAGGAGGCTAACCCTACACAGGCTGTCTCAGTTATCCTTTCCTGCATTCGGGAATCTGCCTCCCTGATATCGGGACACATGCACAACTCGGTTCGGGAGCTTAGCATTTTGACTCGGTTAGGTGTGCGTGGTGTTCTGGCTAAACCTCTTTTGGTGAGGACTGTCATTTGGACTCCTCCCTCCCCTGGGTGGATTAAGGTGAACACGGATGGTAGTGCTGAAGGGGCACCTGGCCTAAATTTTGGTGGAGACATCTTTCGGAATTGCAGAGGTTTCACTTTGGGAAGGTTCTCTGTCTTATTCGACCGTGGTTTTGCTTTTGAAGCGGAGCTCCAGGCGGCTATCTACGCTATTGAGCTGGCCATGGATCGTGGTTGGCATAAGCTTTGGCTTGAGTCCGACTCCATGTACGTAGTACAAGCGTTTCAGTCCCGATCTCTTGATGTACCATGGCGACTTCGTGCACGTTGGATTCGAGCATTGCATATTTTAGGATATATCACATTTAAGGTTTCACACATTTACAGAGAAGGCAATCAGGCTGCTGATGCTCTCTCTAATCTCCGGATGCCTTTTACTTGGTGGAACCCCCTCCCTCCACACGTTTCAGTTATTTCTTTTCGTGACTTCTATACTAAGTATTATCGTGTACATTGAGCCTTCTGATGTTCCCCTCCCCAGTGTTTTTGCAGATCTGATGGATGCTTTGGAGGGATTATCGACTCTTTAATTTTACCCTCCCTTCCCCCGTCTTCTTGTGCAGGCACCTGCTTTGGGTTAATTATGTGTTGACAGATTATGGATTTGACGGACATTGGCCTTTTTGGCCTATGCTGGTACTCTTTTTCCCACTATTGGCTTTTTCCCACAGGATTTTTCCAATAATGGATTTTAATGAGGCCAGCAGAGTCTTTCCCACGCTGGGAAGATTCATACATGCTTCACAGCATTTGGAACTCTGGTTCCTAGGCGTTTCACTGGTGTTGCACGCCCGGCAGTTCTATCGCCCCTGGACGAAACCTCCACAGCAATCTTTGCTCTGCCGCCTTCAGCTAGTTTTGCTTGTTCCAGCATAGCTTTCCCTGCTCTACATGTCGTTCACGTTCCGGATGTTGTTCTTGGACCACAGATCTCACTCCATTCTATGAGTGTTTGACCTTGCACTCACGACGCTTGGTTTCCTTGAGTGGTTGCTCCCCCACTTTTAGCGTCTTAGATCAGTTAGACCTTTTTAGTCTACTATCGGATTGTGGTAGTTTTCGACATTGGACTTAGATATACGCGCTGCGCCGCGTTTCTCGGCTTTTGTATTAGCCTTCTTATAGAGCGTTTTGGGTTTTGCTACTACATTTTGTATACTCTTTATTTTCATTTTATTTATACAAGCACCTATTAACGGTAAGATGAGAGAAGTATGCTAGGAAAATGACGAATATGAGTATTATAGACGTTGATATGTTGTTCTCAGATTGTTTTGTCGTGTATTTAATTTGTCTTAATTTGAATTTTGAATTTTGAATTTGACCACGTTACAAATGTGTATTATTAAAATTTGAATTTGGATGGGTCTTAATTTTTATTTGTTTCTTTGAATTTAATCACTTATGCGAATGTGTATTCTTAAAATTTGAATTTTCATGCTCTAATTTTCAGCCATAATTGGCGACAAAATTTTCATGTGTTTTTCAGGGATTTGTTACTTTTCACACAACAGATTTCTTGTAGAATTTTGGATAAGTATTAATTCAAACTTTCAAAATACATTTATATTTAGTAATGTATAATTTTGGCGGGAAAAGTAGTGTACACTTCGCTTTATTCTGTGTGAATTGACTGTATAGATATTATAAATCAATTTTGACTTTAGCCCAATGCAGTAGAAATAATATAAATCTGTCACATAAAAGAAATTAAATAAATAATTCTTTATACGATTTTGTAAGAAATTGAATAAATAATTCTCTATACGATTTTGTATTACTGTACAAAAAGTTGATGGTAGGTAAATCTGAATTCTGCAACCATCATAATTGTTGATGGTAGGTAAATTTAAATTCTGCAACCATCATAATTGATTTGTGGTTGATTTATTCTTCCGCGTGGAATCAAGTTGTTGTGTGGTTGATTTATTCGTTGTGTGGTTGATATATACTTCCGCGTGATTGATTTAAGTCTCCAGAATCAAGTTGTTGTGATTTAAGTTTCCAGAATCAAGCTGTTGTATGGTTGATTTATTCTTCCGCGTGGAATCAAGTTGTTGGGTGGTTGATTGTTGTGATTTAAGTTTCCAGAATCAAGTTGTTGTGTGGTTGATTTATTCTTCTGCGTGGAATCAAGTTGTTGTGTGGTTGATTTATTCTCCTCCTGTTGTGTGGTTGATTTATTCTTCCGCGTGGAATCAAGTTGTTGTGTGGTTGATTTATTCTTCCGCGTGGCTGATTTATTCTCAATTCTAATATGTCTATCAACATGATTTATTCTTCTTAATTCTAATTTGTCTATCAACATTATTTATTCTTAATTCTAATGTGTCTATCAATGTTGACATGAACAATCACGAAAAAGAAAAATGAGAGAAATAGTCAGCCACAAATGTGAATCACAAAAAATGAAGATAAATTAACATGTGTTGAAGGAAAAACACAATTATTGTGCCTTCGTCAAAAGTAATTGATGACGGGCAATTTAGGTATTCACTAAATAATATGTAATTGTGAACTCCTTGTATTTGACACCCTATAAAGGGGATCTGATGGATAAGAGAACCCTAATTATTTCGTGTCTATCTTTCTTCTTTATTTTTCTGCTTCCTATTAAACACGTTATCAGCACGAGATGCTCTATATTCGGTCTGTGAGCGAAATTGGTGGTTCACCAAAAATTAACTTTATTTATGTGATGACAAATACTTTTAGCTCGGTACGTCTTCTTGCACAGTTGTTAATTTCTGATCGTAAATTTATTAATTTACTGTTCTTTTGCCTAATCTGGACGTATGTGGGACCATAATCGATTTTGTTAACTGATTATGAGTGAATATTAGTTTTGTGAATTCTGGAACATGACTCGCTCATTGAGTCAATTAATATGGTTGAAGTTTGAAGAAACCATTATAATATTATTACAATAACGAAACTGAATTTGAGTTCATAGATATGTATTGATAAAGTTATTGGCTCGATAACGATTAACGAATTTGATTTATTAATTTGTGGCACAAGCGGCAGCACACCACCGATTTTTGTCACCATATTTTAATATATATTGAAATTGTGTTCGGTAGAATGAATTAATGAGGTACATATCAATTCTTCAGAATATTTTCATATTAATTGTAGCAGCATAATGTGTTCCTACTTTGATTACAATTATTATATTTATTATAAATTGTAATATGTGTTACTGTATTGATAATAACCTAACAATTTGAAATTGTTAGGTTAACCTATAGTCCCTCATTACTAGTTATATTTGGAACTATATTCCGATATCTAATAATTCCTTTTTTCTTGTATGGATTTTATTGTTATTCACGAATACTTGCTCGTCTCAATTAATGTGGAGACTGGATTAGAGGTATATGTTTCCTAGAATCATCAAATTATTATTTGCAAAACTTGAGAAGTGCCATTGGAAAGAATCGTGTCTTCCCAACGAGGTAATTAGAATACCCTATTTTTCGAATTTCAGCAATGATGAAATTTTGCTTTGTTTTGAATATATTTACGGAATCCACTTGTGTTTGATATGCTTCTACTTTCTCATGTAATTGAAAGTTGTATTTTTGCCTATCGCAAATTTATGATAGAAATCACAAATTAGCCTATTTGTCTGATAGATTATGAACTTGATCATTATTTTTTATCCATGCATTTTTTTTTTATAATAAATTATGCATGTCCATGATAAAGGAAATTCGTGGACAAATCAACTACTCCCTCCGCCCCCAAGCTAATTGTCCTACCTTGGCCTAGCACGGAGACTAAGAAAAAACAGATTTTGTGGAATCTTTGACTTTTTCAAAGGTGGAGATTGAATGTGGAGATTTTGATGGTGGAGATTGTGGGAGAATTTACCATTTATGGGGTAGGACAATTAACTTGGGACAAACAAATAAGGCAAGTAGGACAATTAGGTCGAGACGGAGGGAGTACGTGACAAAGTAATTTTACAAAGTATCGAAAAACTTGTGATATATGGTCCCGAAATCTAATTCATAAGAAAATGACTAAATCAACTCATACTCAATTTGAATTATTGGACTCATAAGAAATTGAGTACCACACTTGAAAAAAAAAAATATTTCCACAAATCATGTCATTCACCGACCTTAAGGACAAAGAATCGTCCAACAAAGTCAAAGTTTATCCTAACTTATTTTGAAAGTATTCTTTAGTTAAAGGATACCTCGATGAACTATGGGTTGCCATAAACGATATTTTGGAATAATAGATAATTCTATACTTTCAAAATTAATTATTTTGTGGAAAGAAATCCACTTACCAAACTACAATAAGGTCAATGAATTTAATAATGGCACGTTTTGTCTGATAACAAAACTCTCTTTATGTGTAAAGAAAATCACATAAGATGATATGATACATAGAAATATTTTCGTTTTCCACTTCAACACTTATACTAGAGAACCAGTATAGGTTGGAGTAAGAAAATAAAACAATTGCAATATTCAATAAGCTAATCAACCGATCAAGTAGTTGAGAGGCATATCAGTTTATTCTGAAAAAATAACGTCATACGCGCTTGGATAAAGAAAATTCCATAGTCTAACTATGGTGAACTAAATAGTGAAAATAACCCCAAAGTAAAGGGAACGAATGTGTTTGTCTCTACAGTTGTGGTCATGATACACCACAAAGTAAGGGACATAGAAGCCCTGAAGGTCTTCCGATGTGCCTACCCCAAATGAACATGGTGGTTATGAAAATCATGTGCAAAAGCAACACGTCGAAACTCTCTAAACAAAAGGGATAGAATTGGTAATGAACATTTAAATAGGTGTGAAAATAATATACTTTTGCATAAAAACTGCTAGAGCAGTTAAGTATAAGAGATACAAGAAGTCCAAAGAGCAGAGACTCACTGCATCACTGCATAATGACCATCATTGAGTCACAAGTACTAAAAGGGTGAAGAATTGTCGAATTCTCTAGATGTCTGATGACATAACAATTATAGTCACAAAACGCTCTATATGCACCAAAAGCTATTACAATGTTATTAAGTAAAGATAATCGTGTCAAAGACTATCATTTCAAAACTACATATGAGAATGGATTTTAATAATTTATGATAGCTCTAATGAATGTGAAAGGAAGCACATCTTAGAGAAATAAATGAGTCAAACTAGTGGCATGTACTCCACTACAACTCTAATTGTTGGATCAAACACTATCACCAAAAATGAACTTTGGAAGACAGAATCATATGTTACCCAAAATGAACTTTGGGACATTAATTCATATAGGTTTAGTACGACTTTCTTAGACATCCAAGTCATAACATGATGATCCATATTTAAGAAATTATATGAACATTCTTTCTTTCGAATGAAATACAAAAGGGATGAAAATCTTATACGATGTAAAGTGTCAGTACTAATTTAATTATAACAGAGTTAATGCTTTCTAAAGTACTAAAAGCACGACCAACATCTCATTCTGCCTCATTAACTATTCTAGGGCATATCACACATTCTACCAAGCCTACTATTTAGTAATAAGTAGGATTGAGGCCTTCCTATGCCTGATATATAAGTAATACATTTCATTCTTACAAAAGAACATAATATAATATATGTGGACCTATCAAACCAGAAAGAGGGCCATTAAATTATCTATGATGCTGGTAAACGCTTTGCCACACTAACTGATCATCACATTATTGTCCACAAGAAATGTTGCATTTGAAACACTCCTAGAAAATATTATATAAGGGTTCACCACCCTCTCTTCATAGAATCTATAAAACTTATTAACTCTAGAGAGTTCTCATCATAAGGACTTGATTATTATTTCATATTTGTCAAGATCAATGTATAGCATCCTTTAACCCATGTGCAAACACAAAAATGGTCTCACATATGCTACTATCAAAAGGATATAGGTAGAGGATTAGGCGTTGAAATGCGTACTAAAATGCCTATCAGATATGGGGTTATGCAATATCGTTGTGAATTTACTTTATTTGTCTCAGACCCACTGCTAACTAATAATTTATGTACCAGTTGGTAACTGAATTTAGCCTGATATTTTTACATTTACGCAAATTTGGTTACGCAGAATATGTGTCTATTTGTGTCCCCACAACGCACCAAAATGGGTCTTTAAAGACAATTAAATATTTATGATGGTTATGAATTTCCAACTATTACCCATTATTTGAAACCTTTGACAGGCGAGATCTATTTATCGCTAGATTGGCGGATTGTCACTTTAATGAGGCAGTCTTCCCGTCGTTAGGGAAGATAAGAAAATAATTTTCTAAAGGAAAGACAGGAAGTGTTTCCCAGTATGTCTCATTAGGATCCCCACAATTCATAATGTAAAGTGAAACGAATTATCAATCTTAAAAGTAAGGAAGATTTGATTGTTGATGCATTTGATAAAATTGCTAAAGTGACCAGATCATATATACTAGTTACAAATGTGCCTAAAAGGTTAAAAGTCCCCAGTAAGGGGCATAACACCGCAGATAAAGGTGTTGCAACCACACTTAGTGGAGGTGTGGTTGAGGCTGTGGCTCCCCAAAGGAAATGGGGGATGCCACGTGGTTTGATGAACACCTGCTCAAGGAAGGTGGCAGGTGTGGCACAATTTGAATCATCAATGAAAAGAAATACTCTCAAATTATCTCTAATAATTATGTCCATGAATCATCACTGGAGGACGCTCCGAAGTTTAATATGATTCTAGAGATAATGAGAGTGCGTGTGAGTTAATGGAAAAATCTTTCACGTGCATTGATGATGTATACATTGTTTTTCAATGAATTATAGAACTCAATAATATCGAACCACGCTCTATTGTAAGATATCAACAAAGAGCATATTGGCCTATATGGAATCAATCCAGGTAGAACTCGATTCTATGACAGAACAACAAGTATTTGGTTTGGTAGTGCTAGCCTTACCAAGTGTAAAGCCTGTATGACATAAAATATGTTTTGTCAGTAAGCGTAATGAGAAGAATAAGTCCTAATATGCAAAACTTACTTTAAAGCACAAGGTTTTCTCCCAAAGCCCTGGAATTGACTACGAGGAGATATTCTCCCACAACGGACGTCATAACATCTTATTGATAAGTTTTCGAAGGATTGGAAATGTAGCATACTAATGTGGTTACAACATATCTCTTTGGGTATCTTATTATTGAGATATGTGTAAGTGTCAGAAGGACTTGCATTGCCCAACTCAAGTAACTCTAGACCACGGAGTGCATTTACAATATTAGATTGAAATGCTCACTTTGATCGAAATAAATTTGGACGGAAATGGTATATCCGTCTAAGTGACTACTTGATTGAGAAGGGAAAGAACAAGTAGTATTGCCCCTATGCATTTATAAAGAAACACGAGTTCTATATTTGCAACTATAGCAGCTTATGTCGATGTTAAGGACATAATAGGTACTCTTTACGAAATAAGAGATGTTGTGATGTATTTGAAATCTAAATTGAGATAAAGGATCATGGGAAAACTCGGTATTGTCTATGCCTTGAACTAGAAGATCGAGTTTGTAGAATATTAATTCCTTAGTTTGCATATATCCAAAAGATTATCAAGCGATTTAACATGGATAAAGTGCAATCTGTTAGCACTCCTATGATTGGTTGAAGTGTGGACATAAAGAAAGATTCATTTAAGCCTAAAGGAAATGACGAAAGAGCTATTAGGAGATGAAATTCCCTACTTAATTGAAATGTGCACATTATTGTACAAAAAGCTCAATGCACTCAACTATGTATTACTTTCTCAAATAATTTGTTGGTTATATTTTACTCAGGACAACGCAATATCAATTGAATGATATCAAATAGTATTTTGACATATGAAAGAAACCACTGACTCATATTTGTTCTTCCCATATTAGAGACAAGAGAGATTAAAAATGAAATTGTAAAACTCTAAAGAAAATGTCAAATGCTCTCATATAGAGAGATAAAAGGATTACAAAAGAATATGTAACTCCTAAATAAATGTTGAAGCTACTTCTTACTACGAAATACTAAATACTACTTTGGTTGGTTCAGATGTTGGTTATCTTATTGACCAATGTAAAGGTCTTTACCGAATTGGTTATGCATTACCACGAGCACACGACGAAATCTTGAAGATCAACTAATCACAACTACTCTAGCTACCGCATCAAATCACTCATGGACGATATCTCAAGAAGTTTATTAACATATATGGTCAAAGTATTAATGACTTGAGATATACCATCGAAGAGCCTACATGAAGTTATGAAGATGAAGTTATTTGCAAGAAACATATGGATTATGCTACACATCAAATGTGACGAGACCAAGCATGTACCACCAACGCTTTTCTATAACCAGCAACCACATAGATTTTTGAAATTCTCTTGATAGATGTACGTATCAAGGGAGAGATATAGACTTCAGGAGGAGTCTCATGAAAGGAGCGTTACACTATTTTTCCCTTCGATCAAGGTTTATTTTTTCCACCGGGTTTTGTTACTTGGCAAGGTTTTTAACAAGGCAACAAGTTATGCACCAATTCCCCTTTGACTTGGCTCAAGGGGGAGTGTTGAAGGAAAAACACAATTAGTATTTGACACCCTATATAAAGGGGATATGATGAATAAGAGAACCCTAATTATCCCGTGTCTATCTTTCTTCTTTATTTTTCTGCTTTCCTCTTAAACAACATGTGATAGATAAAATTATGCAATCAGATAAGGAATTATTCAAAATTCAAAAAAAATTAACTTATCCTGGATAATCTTCTACAGATTTATTTTTTCACATTTTTCGATCAAACAATAATTTGAATAGTCCGATTACAACAAATTAAATCGGATAATTTTGAATTCAAAATTCAAAAATTCATCTATTAATAGTAACATATAAATGTAGCGTGTTTTTGTTAGTGGCAAAAAATTGATTTTCAAAGTAAGATGTAAGAAAAGGATAAAAAATATATATAGCGTGTTTTAGCTAGTGGTGTGCTAGTGGTATGAGTGTGAGGTGGCAGAACATATCAACAGTGGGCTCTATAAGAAAACCCACCAGTGGGTTCTATATCATTACTATATATATGTATATATATATATATATGTGTGTGTGTACATATTACTGCGGGGCAGGGCGAGGCGTGACCCATGCTCGCCCCGCCACGGATCACAGGGCGGGGCGATGGGTTCTATATAGAGCCCACCTGTTTGATATGTTCTGCCACCTCACACTCACACCACTAAGCAAAACACGCTACATTTATTTTTCATTTTTTACGGAATCCTTTATCGTATTCTACTAAAAAAAAATCAATTTTTTCCACTATACAAGATTTTTTTTTTTCCCAAAATTAATTTTATCAAAAAAAAAAAAAATTCTTCTCTCATCTCTCTCCCAAAATCTTAATATTAAATTTTAATAAATTTTGAAATATATCATATTGATGGATAACAATAAATAAAGAGAAGATACATAATCCATAGTTCCAATATAATTGAATAAGATTAAGAAAATAAATATTTTCTGGAGGATTATTATTATATAAAATATTTTATTAGTTCATCAATTTTTTATGTCTATTAAGATCTAAATTCATATTCAACTTTATTTTATTAGTTCATCATTTTTTTATGAAATATTGAAGATTATTGGATATAAATTTGAAAGTTTTGAGTTCATCTATATCTATTAAATTTCTAAATTCAAATCCAACTCTATTTATATCAATGAGCTTATCATATGGACTATGCATATTCAATTCATCCTAAATAAAAATGTATTTTCTATATCTTTCTTAAAATTTATTTCAAATAGAGGGTATTTTGTAGGTAAATTAATAAAATATTTTATATAAGAATAATCCTCAAGAATTTTTTTATTTCTCAATCCTATTAAATGGATTATAGATTATGTATCTTCTCTTTATTTATTATTATGAATCAATATAATCTATTCAAAATTTATGATAATTTAATATAAATATTTTGGTATAATTTAATATGAAGATTTTGGTAGAGATGAGAGAAGCAAAAGAAACATGTAAAATAATTTTGGAAAAAAATCCAACATATTAGAAAAAAATAATTTTCAAGAATAAGATACGAGGAAGAAATTCGTGGAAAAAATAATACATATATGCAGCATGTTTTTGTTAGTGGAAAAAAAAAACTGATTTTCTGAAGTAAGTGCCAGGAATGAATAAGAGATATACGTAGCATTTTGTTATTAGTAGGTGAGTGTGAGATGGTGGAAACCCAATAATTGGATTTTTAGTAGATACAATAAAGGATTCCGTAAAAAGTAAAAATGGTTTTTTTAGTAGAATATATAATAAAAAAGGATTCTGTAAAAAATAAAAATGAATGTAGCGTATTTTTTATAGTGGTGAAAAATTAATTTTCAAAGTAAGTGGCAAGGAAAGAATAAAAAATATATATAGCGTGTTTTAGCTAGTGATGTGAGTGTGAGGTGGTGAAAAATTAATTTTCAAAGTAAGAGGCAAGGAAAGGAAAGAATAAAAAATATATATAGCATGTTTTAGCTAATAGTGTGAGTGTGAGGTGGCAGAATAGATCAACAGGTGGGCTCTATAAGAAAATCAATTAGAAGTTCTATATCATTACTAATATATATATATATATATATATATATATAGTGTTATTCACATAAATGACATAATTTAATATATACTAGTAGTATTTAATAATCACGCAATATTTTTAATAATAACATGTATCAAATAATACCAAATAACAGACAATATATATATATATATATATATATATATATGTATATGTATGTATATATATATATATATATATATATATATATATATATAGTGTTATTCACATAAATGACTTAATTTAATATATACTAGTAGTATTTAATAATCACGCAATATCCCTACTTAATATAAAAGTAGGATAATTTAGAGTGATGTGTCTTTACTACCTTAATACTAGGCTTTAAACAAAAAAAGAAAAGGAAAAATATTAACAAGATAAAAAAAAAAAAGGAACCAACCAACATAAGGCGGTTCCAATCTATTTGTCCCTCTCTGATCTTTTTTTTTTTAATTGTGATTTTTTCAACTATAATTTAAATTGCACATAATTTTTCCGTTCCCAAGCTATATTCGACAAATAATATATCAAATTAATCTTTTTTCGAGGATCTTTAGTTTGACACCCATATTAAATATATAAAAATTGATTACTTAAGAACAAAATAGTAGACCTAAACTATGAACTATAATTTTTGTAATATTGAATTATTTGTTTCGTTTGTAATATGTACAAATTAAATTATTTTTATGAGATTGAACTACAAGTATTTAAATTATTAATTTTATAATAAAAAATAATCAGATCCTTAAATTTATAATATTGATTGTTTCATTATAATATTTTTTAATATGTGGTTATTTATATAAATTTTATTTATTAACAAAAATTGAAAAAAATTATCCCCTTTAGTATTAAAGTAAGAGGAACACACATGTCATCTATATAAGACCTCTATCAGAAAAAACACGTGTCAGTCATACAGACTGTAGGATTTTATTATTATTTTTATTTTTAAAAAGAAAAAAAATTATTTCACGATATTCAAATCGACATCCATATTGCGTATAATAAATTTGTTGAAATTACATTGGTCAATCGTACAAAAAATGTATGTTAGAAAAAAAATATGGGTATATGTTAAAAAAAAATTATTTCATGTTAGAAAAAAATGACATACTACAAATAATTTATTTCACTTTTTTTTTTTTTTTGTGAAATTGGGTTTAAAATTCATATTGCATACATAAAAAAATACTAATATTTACTCAATTTTAATACATAATATATAATAAATATATACACATATATGACTTATATATGTTTTATAATTACGGGTAGCAATATTAGAATTTAATTACATATGATTAATGTAATAAAATATTATGTCCCCTGCATCGCACGAGCGAACATCTAGTTTATAATAATATATATCAAATAATACCAAATAACAGACAACACACAACGTAAAAAATATTAATTAAGTTTAGACATTAATTTTCAAAGTAAGAGGTAAGGAAAGAATAAAAAATATATATAGCGTGTTTTAGCTAGTGGTGTGAGTGTGAGGTGACAGAATAGATCAACAAGTGGGCTTTATAAGAAAGTCCACCAGTGGGTAACAGGTGGGCTCTATAAGAAAATCCACCAGTGGGTTCTATATCATTACTAATTATATGACTTAATTTAATATATACTTGTAGTATTTAATAATCACGCTTATTTATAATAATAACATGTATCAAATAATATCAAATAACAGGCAACATACAACGTAAAAAATATTAATTAAGTTTAGACACATGAATAAATATTACAAAATAGGATTATAAATGTATTTTAAGCATTTGCTGGGTATTTTATAGTTTATGATGACTCGTTGAAATAATATTGTATAGAATGTATTAAGTCAACATTTATTTTAAATTATACTACCTCCGTCCCAGCTTAACCTGCCTACTTGCCATTTTAGTTTGTCCCACCTTAACCTGCCTACCCCATAAATAGCAAATTTCTCTCACAATCTTCACCCTCAAAATCTTCATACTCAATCTCCACCTTTAAAAAAGTCAAAGATTTCACAAAATCTGCTTTTTCTTAATCCCGTGCCCGGTCAACCTAGGCAGGTTAAGCCGGGACGGAGGGAGTAGTAACTAAATTTTATTTATTTTTCAAAAATAATGGGTCGACCTGCCCCGATCTGTGACTCGCAGCGGATCGTCCCGCTCCATTCAAAGGATGAGGACAGACATAGATAGTCAAGTACTCGCCCCGACCTGCTCCATTGCCATCCCTAAAATTTAGCAGTGTGAATAGAATCCCCATAAATATATTCCACTGCTCCATTCATTTATATAAATATATAAATAACTGAGTCTTCCAGTCCTGGTCAGTGCAATGACCGAATTTAGAGGTCTAAGCTAATCACAAATTTTTATTTTGGAAAAAAAGGAATCTTCTTTACTTTTTGTGGCCCTCCATTTATGATTTGTTTTTTTCAGGTATTGGAAGGGGCGTTTTTGAGTGATGGCAGATGAAGCAGGAGAACGTCTCCTGGCGGGGCCGAAAATGGAGGTGAGGGATCTGATAAGGGTATCGGACAGCGATGTAAGAATCCTGAACAAAGTGAACTTGGACATCCCAAGAGGAGTGATAATGGGGGTGATGGGTCCGAGCGGGAGCGGGAAGTCAACCTTGTTGCGGGCTCTCAATCGCTTGTGGGAGCCCAGTCCCGGATCGGTGTTCCTGGACGGCGTAGACATCTGTGAAGTGGACGTCCTCAACCTCCGCCGGAAAGTTGGGATGCTGTTCCAGCTCCCAGTCATGTTTCAAGGTACAGTTGCGGATAACGTACGATATGGCCCACAATTGAGAGGGAACAAACTCAGTGATCAAGAGGTTCACAACTTACTGGCTCTAGCAGATCTTGATTCCTCATTTTATGGAAAATCTGGTGGAGAATTATCAGTTGGTCAAGCTCAAAGGGTTGCTCTTGCAAGAGCCTTGGCTAATCAACCGGAGGTAGGTAGGTAGCTAATTTTTGTCTCAATATTACACACCTTAGCTATCTCTGAAATTAGGTTTATGTAATACAGGTTTTGTTACTGGACGAGCCAACTAGTGCATTGGATCCAATATCGAGTCAGAACATAGAAGATGTATTGGTAAAGCTGAAGAAAGAAGAAGGGATGACAATAGTGATGGTTTCTCATAGCATCAAACAAATACAGAGGATTGCTGATCTTGTCTGTCTTGTTGTCAATGGTGAGATTGTTGAAATCCTTCAACCCCATCGCCTCTCTCAGGCTAACCATCCTATGGCTAAAACTTTTCTTAACCTCAGCTAGCCTACCCACTATTCTTTCACTTTATAGCCAAGCTGATGAAAAATTAAAGTGTAGCCGGCATACCAATCAAACACAAGATACATTGATAAGATAATCGATAGTGGTGTTACGCTATTGAGAGTTGATTTCTTTTGTTGCTACTTTTAAAGTTGATGTTATGACTCAACTCTTAACCATTAAAATTTAATTATCTTGGAATTAACCATACATATCTAACAAAAAAGTGAATCAACATCAGCTATAAAAGTTGTCTTATGATCCGACCATAGTATGCTCTATTGGCGCTTCATTACTGTAATATGAATATCATCTGCACGAATAATCTCGGATACACCGATATTACGACCAATGCACCAGTAGCGTGACAATGCTACAAACTATGCTCAACTTTTCGATAAAATTCCTCAACCAAACAAAAGCATTTTCAAAGCAAACTAATGTGAACATTAATTAGTTAGTACTTAGGACTGATGATTATAAGCTCCACTACTAGAAGTGTTAAGTGTCACAAGATTTGTCATTTAATGTGATGTTTTTACCTTAAATTAGATCAGATAAAATAAAATTAAGAGAAACAACTGATTCAACACAGTAAGCATCGACCATATTTTCCAATTCCGCGAAACGCCATTAAATACAAGAAAGCAACCGCATCCTCACCTATTCCTAGAAAATAAATGCCTATTTCCCCCAACTGAAGAATTTCTACATGTAAAAGAGAAACCTTTGCCTGACATCAATATAGCTAAGAGCCTCTGATAGTGTACAACAAATCGGTTTCGAGCAGCATGAACCGGCAGGGACTGAACTAAATCCCAGTAATGTACAAGCTTGCAGCAAAGACGATATCCCTCTTTATAGCATTGGAAGCAGTTTCCATTTTCTTGTGAAGTGCAGAATTACCCATAATAGCCGCTGCATTTCTGAATTCACGGCATGTTTCATCCAACCTCACTATTGTCCGTACAATCATGCCTTCTGGAACATCGGTCAGTTCACAGATATCCGCAAATGGGGTACCCTGTCAATTGGGGAAAGCCAAAATCGTTACACGAATCAGCATAATAATAAATTTAATTCATAAAACGCTAAGAACTGGAGGCAATTGAAGACATTAGATCCTCAATATGATCTTATAAAATGGACCCTCAACTATTCAGTCATGCAGGTTTTCACGATTTATGAAGAAATATTGGTTTATGCATAGTTGTAATCTGGTGATTTCGAAATCTATCTTTTAGGATTGATGATGTTGATTAGCTTAGATTCCAAGGTGATTATATCACAGCTACAAAAGACACTGGTCAAATTCTGTGAGCATCGAGTAGTACATCTTTGACACTGCATAATTAAATTAACTTTCTGAGCTCCGGAATAATATTAACACAATTTCTTTCAAGAATCAAATCAGACATATTATTGAAGAACAGAATGTAATCAAATCAGACACATTATTGAAGAATCAAATCAGACATGTTATTGAAGAATCAAATCAAATCTGTTGAAATAAACTTTCTACACCCAAAATGCTAGAGGAAGAACAGATTGTGAATAGAAGAAAAGAGGGGAAGATGCATAATTCATAGTAAGTTCTCTAGACTGTGTAACATATAAATAAGATCATACCCCAAGAAGATGTGCAAGCAAAATAGACACCTGGCTCATGGTGGGGTTCAAATGTTGATGATTTTTTTTTCTTTTTAATCAGACATTGCTATGTGTGTAAATGAATTTATTAAGAAAGGCACTTCTACCAAAAAATGGTTCTGGATCCTTTATGAGAGGCTGACAAATTTCACTAACATTATTGTGTAATACACGACTTATCCAATTTAAGCACCGCTTAGAAAAGGCAACATGCTTCTGATATTACTAGTTTTGCTAGAAAATTATAAATAAACAAATTATGTTACCACTTCATTTTTCATCTGAAAAAGTTTTTTCATGATAGAAAAGGAGGGCAAAATATCCTAAAACTGCTCCAGTTTAGAGTTAATTTAGATAATGGACACTGGACAGAGCATTTGCCATACAAAATTTATTACATTCTAGTACAATAAACAACCTACATTTGCCATATGAAATTTATTATGATATTTAATCGTATTAACAATGTGATCACAAACATCCTAGATTAGATATTAATTAGAAATCCTGTTGCAGTGACTTTTCTTTTCGAGCTTTATTGTCTCAGTTTGACATTTTGAAATTTTACTTTCTGAGGACATCACCACCAACTAACCTTTTTTCATCATCTGTAATCGGGTACCATGTTTTGTTGAGCACCAGACTCATAAATCATATATGTCAAGATCATTAATCAATTGAGTAAAATAATTAAAACACCATTCAACTCGAGCCCAAGTGATATGCACCTCGAGCATGAACTTAAATATATACTTGATGAGTTCTCAATTTTCGACACTTCTACAAAGCGCCACTCCTTCACACCCTTGCATGCTGATATTTATTCATGCTCCACTCACATATCAATGAGGCTCAAATGAAACAAGGTAGGACTAGAAGTGTTGGTGTGGTGGGGGGGAACAGCTGAAAGGAAGAAGAGGAAATACCTTTGCCCATTCATATACAACCTCAACCAGACCAAACTTCAGATTTTCCTGGGCATATTCCTGAGGATCAACCTGCACTTTGAAATTTGCCTGAAGCTCTCCGAGTCTTATTGCCGTATCATACAATCTGAAGTACAAAAAGAATCAAGATTCACAATAACCATATAGTTGCACCTTTCTATAAATAAGGTAGGAGGCAATTATGCTTTGAATCATAGGAATCAAACAGCAGATAAATCTGAAAATTCTAGGAAGCCAGTGGATGAACTCAAGCAGAACCCAATTCCAAATGATAAAAGAAACGTATCCTTTGAACTGGATTGAAGCAGAAAGTATGTTTACACCTTAGACTTAAATGACATGCGCGAATTTGAAGCCGGAAACAGGAAAAATCTTTGCAGATGACTATGACGTACTTTATGCACATTAGCAAATCCATTTCATTTGCTCTTTTTCATTATAGATCTTCGCACTCACAATATATATATTATGCATATACTACTTCATTTCTCCAAAAAACAACGAACCATGTGCTGGCAATTAGCTTTCTATTCTCCCTGTATCTTTTTCATCACTTAGAGACTAAATTTTAAGTTTGATGAGGTACGATAAACTAGCCCTTTAAATCAAAGCGTCTTATTTAATGAAGCAATAATTAAAGGGCCAAGCCCCCTCTGGTGGCCTCGGAGGTCAAAGGGGGAGGAGGAGGTGAGAAGCTTGGGACCAGGCCCAGATCTTTGCCCTTGCAGAATAAACCTGTGGTTTGCCTCCCTCACCTTATGCAGGGCCAGTAGTGCTCAAAAGGGAGTATCATCCCCATAGTTAACAGGGACACTAAATGCAAATAAGTAAAAGCTTCGTTCCCCAAAGAATTTGGGTACAAATGGATTCATATAAGGCATCCCCAGTTTGGCATTAGCTATAATCTCTTCAGGTTATAAGGAACTCTTTCACCAAGTGCAAATATAAGAAGCTGATTATATATATACATATATATATATAACACCGACAGCAATATATACTCATCTCAGGAAAAAAATGGTAAATACTCAGGTGGAACGTTTGGATAACTGATAGTTGGAAAATAGGGTTACCTCTTTTTAGCTTGAGAGAGCCTTGGTGTAAGAGAAGGCTCAGAAGTATTTTTTTGCTGAAAGACGAAAGCAGACATAATTGCCACAGCTTCTTCTGGTTCCAGGTCATTCAGTTGATTTTCAAATAAGCACTCTGTACATATTAATTCCTCTCCAGAATTCATTTCACAGGCAACACGACCTTTAAGTTGTACTACAAGATCAGTGTCTATACATCCAATTTCCTTCAGAACATCAATCTGTAGGGACAAGACTAGCATGTTAAACAAAAAATATAATGATTGCTAATAGAGGTTTCTAATTTCTCTGAGAGGAAAGGCCACATACTCGACCCTGAAAGTCGGGCATTTGCTGAAGTGCTTCATCGGACATCTGAAATTTAAGAGCATTCACTTCCTCTCTATGTCGCTTCAAATCAAGAGCTAACTTAATGTTCTCCTCCTTTTTTACACAACCATCACACTTGCTTTCTCCCATCTTCTGCAACAAGGTAGTCCATTTATAGTAAGCTTCAACAATGTTGATGTCTTTCAGCTTCAGATCTGGCCCAGGGTTCCACCATCAAGGTCAGTGATACAACCACACAAAAAAGAAAAGATGAAAGCATATGAAAAGAACCGATATAGCATCCAAAGCCAGCCAACACCAATGATGAAGCATATGAAAAAGAAACACGTTGTGACATTCAGTCCAGAATTCAGGATTAAGAATATCATAGCTCATGAGCTATCCATTATCTCAGTCAACAGAAGACTAACGACAATGAATTAATAGGGGAGTTTATCTTCTGAAAAGGACGTCGCATTGTATTTATAATCATACTTCTTTATCATTTACAAGTGCTCATCATGCTTTATATATTCGAGAAGAAGGTTATTTGACTGCATCTATAAGACTGTAACTGAAGGTTCTTTTCTTTTTTCTGTGACATATGGATAATGAATCTTATTAACCTAATAAATCTGAAATATTCTTATAGTATGACATGTTCCCAACCCCCAAACAGCATCATGTCTCAGTCTTAGACTGAGCAATAAGGATACATTCATTCATAATTCCAATATTTTACTTTTTTCAGCACAATGATGAAATTCTAAATGAATGTTCTTCTTCCCCACCTCCATCCTCTCTCCCACCTCCCTTCCACCTCTCTATTCCTCCCTTGCTCCACTCTCACCTACACATCTCTTCTGAGCATGGGTCACATAAAGCATTTGAAACCATTACCAAGTCGGGATTCCGAGCCCTTCCATGATAAAAAACTCGCCCCTGATTTCTTATGCAGACATGTTTCAGTGCAACCTTAAGACTATCTTAGTACATTGTAACACATACCTAAGTAAAATTCTTCTGCAGTAAAGAGAAACTATGTCAGCCTGGGAGCCAATCGATAATCCTCATGCAAGATCAGTCAAAAACGGAAGCTTTCTAAGACTCAGAATGAGCTCTAAAGCGCTCCATTATAGCTATTAGAATTGATTGAGCCAACTAACCTATTAAGCTTGGTTGACTCAGATTGCAGCCATAGCTATTGTAATATAAGTAAAGTCCTTTGGTGGTGACATCAAATCATTTTGCTCCCAGAATGTAAATACAGTTCTAGAGAGTGTTAATGATTATGCCTAAATCCTAAATTTCTCCAACAATATTTGCTATGGGAAGTTGAGTTGATTGAGCACATAAATACACAATACTGTGATTTAGGTACTGGAGAAATGGCCAGGCTGTGCCTCTGTTGGCATCATTCTAAGAACGAGGAGAAAGTTGAAGAGAATAACAGTTCTTCAAATTTCAGTATTTGAAAGAGGATAGGGGAGCTGACGTGCAAAAGAATGATAATTTTGAGAAGAGCAAAACTATTTTCCCACTTCTTCTAACATTGATCAGCAGCCATTGCAATTAATTCCTCGGGACGGCTTTAAAGAATCAATCCTTTTCCAATTAACTGAAATTCAGGTGAAAAGGGAAAGGCCAGGCTAGCTATATATATATATATATATATATATATAGCATTTCCTGTTGAGGAATTTGGCTTCAGCTTTTTCCAAAGAAAAACTCCATTAATACTCTATATAGTAGATTGGTTAGGTGTGTTATCAACAAAGCTTATATCTGGAGAAAGCAAATTACAACAGGACTATGATAGTGCAAATTGCACAATTCCATCTCTCAATTGAAAATTCAAAATTCTGATAACTTTAATTTGATGTTACTTGAGAAACTACATCAATTCATAGTTAATCTATTTCTTTACCATGTTTAGGAAACAACAAATTCGAAGTGATGTAAATGACTTTACTAGGCTTGGTTACAGTTCTGCATTAAAAGCAGTTAAAAATCAAAAAATTAGTTGAAACAAACAGACATTCTCTCTCGTATTAGTTTATAGATGCACCAAAGAAGATAAACATGCCAGAATCTTCCTCATATTTGATCTCAACTGTCATTTACATTCTTGCTCATCATTAAAGAATCTCATAGAGATGTTCATCCCTTTAGTCTACTAGTATAAGGCGTTCCAGAAAATTACTAGTGTTAAGTCACTATCACTCTCTGCTTCCAACACTCAGTGTTCTTCCATCTCCCCCTTTGTACCATTTTTAACTGTCTGCTCTTTAAAGATATGGTCACTCACTCACTGATTGTGAAAACAAATAAGAATAATATAATAGCCACAGTTTTTTTCAAATGATGAAGTAAATACTTCTAATGATAGTTTAAGGATACTAGAGTCACTCATTACTAGCTACCAACTTAAGATCATACAATGAAGATTGTTTCAGTAGATCTGACCATACTTGCATACCTTTTACTGGATCCAAAGCTGGGGGATACTTATTTCCATCAGACTTCAGAGTCAACAGCTGCTGCACCGTTTTTGAAAAGGCACCAGCACTAACATCTTCAAGAAGCCGAACTTGGTCTATTTTGATCTTCCTATTGCATATAGATAAGAACTCCTTATTCTCGATCCCTCTAACCTCAAAATTAACTCCAGCAGCAAAACCACGGTGAGGTAGTTTTATATTGACAGTTCCAGATCCTTTACGAGATGTGACTAACGAGCAATACTCGTCTTCTAACCCACGTCTTGATTTTGGAACTAATACTTGGAAATCAGCACCTTTCGTGTCTCTACTATCTGAAGGACTTTTCAAGATTGATGGCAATTCAGGAGTCAGCACCAGGACTATGTATTGCTTATAATTAGCTGAAGGTGCTTTAATGACAACACCTAGCAAGTTATCTTGGGCCTGCAAATATAAGAAAAGCAAAGCATTTGTTGCTTATATTTTATGTGAAAATATATGTGCAGAAATCACCTATAATGAATGTGGACTTATCTGTTATCAACCCAACCAAACCCAAAATCAGCTTGAACTATATATACATCTAATATCTCGTCAGTCATTATTATCCTCTCATTTTCACCTACAAACATTGACAATAGACTCTTCTACAAACTAATAACCAAATAACAGATATTTTAGCTATAATATTTTATGTCAGTATCTCCTTTCCTAATAACATGCAACTTCAGTACACAAGGCTAAGCATTCGTCAAATAATGTCTTTCTAAAGCAGAGCCTAACAAATTATATACTGAACAAACTGGATGCACTTTCCAATTTTACCAAGTCGTTTCACATAAACATATTTGTTTATATACTCAACTAGCTAATGTAGACTCACCAATTGTGATTTCACCACTACCACCCTTCCTGGAGTTAGATATTGTTGAGAAACAGAAGACAGCATCACTGCATCTGTGATCAATTCTCTGTACCTTTCAGCCTCCGAGTACATCTCAAAATAATCCTCTATTGCTGGTTCACCTTTTATGCATCTGCATTACATGACAATGAGTATATAAACCTCATTAGATTATGTGGTATTGCAAGGGCACAATTTGATACTAGGACCAAAATTATCTCAATAGACCCCAAGTAGGCTGGAATTTGAGGCACTATAGATAGCACTTTGGCTGAGGGAGAAGAGAAGAGAAGGTTTAGTCATAAATACAGGAGAATGTTTAGTCATAAATTGCAAAAAATAAAACCAATGAATAATAATATTAATAATAGAAAGTAAAATAACATAAAACAAAATAAAAGGTTTAGTCATAAATTGACAAATAAAATAATCTGAAGTTGTTAGATCTGAATGGCAGAGGTAAGAACTAAAACAATATTAATGGAAGAATACATCAAGACTAATGGCTTGGATCTTGTAAGAGCAAACACAAAAAAATTGGAAATGGAAAAGGAAGAGTAGCAAAGATGATCAAGCACAAGCAAAGATTCAATTCAGCTAAAATGAAAATACCAAAAGAAAGTAGTAAACCTTTTAGAAGAATATAAAATAATGTAGAAGATTTCTCAAATATATTTATAAATTTAATATTCAAATCGATGTCTTTTATGGCATAAAGAGAGTAGATGCATAATATTAAAACAAGTGGCATATCTAGAGACTAAGCAATACTAGTTTAGATTGATCACTGGAGTGTTTGACAAATATGAGCACCGTGCAGGCAGGTAATCAAGAAGACGACTTCGTTGGACCACAGCACATCCTTAATTTATGCGAGACTAATCATGGATCCAGGTTTACCAAGTTACCGATTTTTTTGAGAATGCTGAATACTCAGTTGCAATGGATGCATAGCATTTAACATTCCGCTTCCATTGTTGAACACCAAGAAGATAATATAGATATTGCAACTGTATATATGAATCAAGAAAACTCGATACTCTAAATAAAGAACAAATGAGATGAGAGGGATCAGCGGAACTAAAAAATTGACACCGCACCACAGTTCCCAATCCAAAATTATTCGCTCACAAGGATAAGTCTCTTGTCAAGTGTCAACATTATGGCACTTGACCATCACAAATCTAGGTTTACCAAGTTGCCAACTCTGTTGACAATGCTGAATATTCAGTTGCAATGGATGCATAGCATTTAACATTCCGCTTCCATTATTGAACAACAAGAATATTATATAGATATTGCAACTGTATATATGAATCACAAAAACTTGATCCTCTAAATAAATAACAAATGAGATGAGAGGGATCAGCGGAAGTCTCTTGTCAAGTGTCAACATTATGGCAAGAGAGGAATAAACAATTTTGAGGATTACGAAGAGAATGTACAGGATGGGTGGGATAAAAAAAAATACCGGTAGCTTTGTGGTTATTAGTCGTAGGAAATTTAAAGGCACCCATGTAATGGATTTAGTTAGGAGTTGGAGTTATGCTTTGTAGTGTGATTTTTTGGTCTCTGACTATGTAATTGACTTGTGTACTTTGGCCAGTGACACTGATCCCTTGGTTGTTCTATTAATAAAATCTTTGTTTCTTATAAAAAAAAGTGTCAACATTATGGCACGACAAGCCCTCGAATGAAAATTATTTGCCTCTGTGAGATAAAGCAACCAAATACCTACACATCCACTCATCTTTACTCCTAAGACAACTTACACAATAATCGGCATATGTACTAGGCTTCGTTACTTAAAAGAGATTGGGGTGCCCGTGGTTCCATTCTTTGCCTATTCATCAATATCAACCATCACCAACAAAATGAAGCCATAGCCACCATTCTCACCAATATGCAAGACATTCATCGATATCAACCATCACCAACATTACCTATTGTTTGTCTTAGGCTCTTGGCATTTAATGCAGTTAGTGTGCTTTTGCTTTTTTTTCTCTTTTGTTGAGGGAAGTGGTTGGTTAAGTTCTATGGTCACCTGAAATTTTCATATTTAGCCATGCAGATCTTAGGTGATAAAACTATCTTGGTTACCCTTGTATTTTCTTGATTCTTGTCACCTACTTCTATACTGGTTGTGAGAAAAAAGATGCCCCAGAGAACCGCTGGCCGGCTAGAGCAACCAGCGGCATAACACCTATAAATGAAAAGGGGTTGGACATGTGCATCCAACCCCTCCCCCCATGGAGCCCATTCCCTCCAAGGAGAATGGTACTTCCAGCGATCTCGTCATTTAAAAGTAAGATCCAAAATGCTACACCGAGCACTAGAAGCTCATATACACTGTACAGTTTGGTTCATGTGGCTGAAGAGCATGTTAAAACGTGGATTCAGAACATACAATTTGTGAAACATAACACTATAACATTCACACACCAAGACTTCAAATTGCATTGTACCTTTCACAGGAATGTCTATGATATAATCAAGGACTATATAGAGAACAAATGAAGGTTTGAGATTCAGAGAGGTCCTTTCTTCTTCATTATGAGAAACAATCACACAGATTTAAGTACTGAAACACCCAAGAGGCATTAAATGCTCATGATCCTTGCGTAACCACTGAGCAGAGGTTAATTATTCAAGCCAAAAGCCAATAGAGAAGAAAACAAAATAGTTTCTACCAAATGGAAGTATGTTATTTCATGCTTACTCAATAATTTTAGTAGGCTGAGCAAGTTTCCGCATAAGAAGTTGTTGTTGCTCTGGGAGTTTCTTCTGCGCATGAAATTCTGCAAAACTTCTTTTCAGCATGTCTTCTACCTGGAGTAACATTCAAAAGAACACAAAAAAGTTGATAAGGAGATTGAGTAACAATCAATCAGGAAATTAGCATTGAAAATTAACAGCTGGTGGTTTGAATCAGCATCCATCTCAATCAAGATCACAAAATAACATGTTTTTCTCTGCAATTTTACGCATCATCCTATGGAAAAAGAACGCGAGCTCATTCCTGAAACTAAAAGCATGTTTTATAATGGAATACCTGATCAAAACTACTGAACTCATTGTATTAGCAGACAGACAGAGGGGGATTGAGTGTGGCAGAAAATTTGCGAAATGGACAGCAACGCAGACCCAGATTGTAGTTGAATATTACAAAATAATAAAAAGAAAATAAATTAATAATAACTTATTTGTCTCTGGCAACAGTAACTATATACTTTTCTTGTCGTAAACTTAAAACCTTCGTAATGTCGCATTATCATATTTTGTGTTAAAATATCAAGAGTTACAATGGAGTGGCAGTATATACAAGTGGTATCAAGAATTCCTTTATCAAACAGATAGGAAGAAGCATGGCTTATCGCAGCCGAGTGGTGGTGGTTCCGGTGGTGATAGAAGTGGTAGTCAAAAAGGGCATATTGTGTGAGCGTCGAGGGAGACTATTTCTGATTAGCGGGAATTTTTGGCAGGCATCAATCATCACGGAATCATCGTTTCACAACTTAACGATGGCATGTGGTATGATGATGGAAGTCATTGTCATAATGCACGAATAATCTCCACTTTGGGGAGCAACAACTGTATCGTCATTGAAGACTACTACAGAGAATCATTGATTGAGAAAGTTATAGTATTGATCTTGAAAACGGCATACCATGAAAATACGAGCTTCAATGACCAATTGGACAGATCAAGGAAAAAAAAAAAAGCATTAGCTAGTATAACAGGGAAAGAGTTTTGCGTAACAGAACTGATCCTGCAAGGAGTACTAATTTTGTTGTCTATCTTGCTCCAACCAAGGATACATAGATACAAGGAGCAAATATAACATATGATTCTTAGTGACAAATTTAAGACTCACATTATCACGGGATAGCTTAATGCTATTTATGGAAATGCAATCAATGCTCTTAACAGCTAGAAAACTCAAAACAGCAGACATGGATGTTTGGAAAGTCGTCCTCTAGAAGGAAAAAGTCCCCAGTAAGACAACTTTATACCTTCAGTTCTTCAACACGAAGTAGATGCAAGATCATGATATAGGTGAGCCGAAACTGAGATTCAAGCCTCGTTGCACTGCCGACTATAACATGCTTCAAATCCTTCTCTTCAGGAATTTCCTCACGGCACAGCATAACAACAGTGCCAATTTTATCGAGTCCTCTTCTACCAGCACGGCCAGCCATTTGCGTATATTCTCCTGGAAGTAATTGTCGAAATTCCTTCCCATCAAATTTTCTTAAAGAATCAAATACAACCTAGCATAGACAAGTGAGGGTCATCACACAAATGAAAGGACCAAAATAATGTACACAAGTGATAGACAGATAATTGAAACTAAAAGAAGTCGCCATACTAAATGTTACAGGCATGAAAAGACAAATGAAGCCAATATTTAAATTGGAAAAAGTAAACAAATATAGCAACAAGTCATCAATGATTGCAGTAATTATGAGCCGCGAAAATGCACATAAACAGAAAATAATCTCCCCAAAACTAAATGAGCCAAAGATGAAAGCATCTATAGAGAGATGCACACAGGAAAAGCTGAATCAATTCATCAAATTTAATGTCACAAAATAGAGAGGAGCATGTGGCATGGAAGCAATCCCCAGGACATAAAATCATTATCAATTCACGATCTAAAGAATTATGAGATAGACAGAGCCAAGCTGATTAAACTCGGTCCGCATAATCAGTCCAAATGAAAGAGGCGGAATATAATGGTGTTTGTCGATGACATGGTGATTGCAGGGTCATCATGCACTGCAGATTTAAAGGCTTGCCTGAAGAGTGATTTCAGGGACAACCTTAGAATACTTTATTTTCTTGGATGGAAATGCTCAGAGAAACAAAGAAAGTTTCAACTGAACATGGTATGTCCTTACACTTGCAAAAGAAGGTATGAAATATTGAAGGCCAACCTACGATTTTTTTAAGAGTCAAAAGCAAAAGGCTAATAAGAATGATACACAACTTTAGCAATATTAAGAACAGGTAGAGCAAACAATTTAGGTCACTCATTAAGCTTGATATTGCCTTTACTTTCTCACTCAGCTCACAACAGAGGCTAGGGACAGCTAATCACGCACCAAAATATCTCAAGGGACCCTAGGCAAGGGAATCCTATACAACACCCCATGTTATGGAAATGTTTGCAGATGAACAGTCGGTGAGAAATAGTAAATCCAAACCAGATTTAAATGAAGTCATGGCAAAACCTTGTGACATGAAGCAAGAAACAATTTGTTATGGCTCGCTGTAGCATTGCACAGAATATCAAGCAATTGCATAGGAAGAATGTGAACTCAGGTTGTAGGACATCAAAGGATCTAAATGATCCTAGAACACATCCTGTGAAGTTGAACTGAGTAAGTCAGTAGTAATTAGTAAGCATACTCCACAGCCCTGAACCACAATCAGAAGAAGTACATAAAAATTCAACAAAGCTTCTTCAAGCATGGGATTGAAGTACGCAGTGAATGGAAAATTGGAAGAAGCTTCTCCTACTTTGCAATCACCAACCCAGTCACACTGAGGAAAGAGATTTATGGTCCTTTTGTACAATTCCACCTTATTTTTCATAAAAATAATGAATAAAGTCCCACCTACCAAATGCATTGCATGAGCCTGAATTTGAGTTCTTTGCTGGCAAGAATAGCTAATGTATATTTGCGAACTTGAAGAGGGGGGATGGTGAAAGGTTATAGATGAATTCATTAAATTAACTATTTCTAAAGTTCGTTTGAAAGTAATATTTGATAGAGTAACTTGTAGGTTGGGACGTACCGGTACTTACTCTCTGATTTGTTTCCTAAAATAAGAAGCTATACAATACTAGATTTTTGCCTGTGCTATGCACGGGGTAGTTTAATTTGAAAATATAAAATCGACACGTTCTGATCAATTTGTCCATCAATCTTTTATTGTCTAATCAATTCTTCCTTATTTCATGTCATAATAACTTTAGTCCTTATTTTTTTTCAGGAAGTATCTAATTTTTTTATTTAAATAAAAGATTTTAATCATAAAAAATATTTTACACTTTAAAATCAAAATTTAATTATATATATATGTGTGTGTGTGTGTGTGCATAATGGATCTCAAATTGAAGATCATGAAAAGAGCATTAATTTGGTATTATTTTCATAAAAGAATAGAATTAGGACGAAAAAGTTATACGACGTTTTAATTGTATAAAGAAAAGTACAAAGAAAAAAAGAAAAAAAGAAAAAGAAAAAAAATTGATTGGCAATTAAAAGGAGGAGTTGAGAAAAAAGAGGAAAGAATTTCAAGTGTAGTTTCAATATTTTAATTACTATTTTAATTTAATTGAAATTTATTAATATGGAAAAACCACAGACAGACACGTGTATATATGTTGTTCTGCTTTTATATTAAGTAGGGATTTGTAGATTCCTTTCATCAAAATCCAACAAAAATTAAAATATCTACACCTAAACATGTAAACAGACAACTTTAAGTATACATTTTTATTGATAGGAAACAGAATTTAATTGATGAGAAAAAAAAGTACAAAATACCCCCATTCACGGAGGATGAATTAAGGAGGCAGTATTCCAATGCGACGGGAACAAGGCACCTCGACCGGACAGTTTCACCCTTGCAGTTTCTAAAGAATGCTGGGAAGTGATCAAGGAGGAGATATTGAAAGTCTTTGATAATTTCTTCGAGAAGGGGTTATCAATGGGGTCACAAATGAGACTTATATCTGTCTAATTCCGAAACTTCTGACTTTCGCCCCATCACCCTGATCACAAGTTTATATAAAATTATAGTGAAGGTCCTTCCCTAGCGCCTGAAAATAGTGATGGTGGAAACAATTGACGATTCCCAAAACGCCTTCATAGAAGGAAGAAACATTCTGGATTCTTCACTACTTGTGAATAAAGTGGTGGAACAGTATAGATCACAGGGTAAGATGGGGCTGATCTTCAAAATAGATTTCACCAAGGCTTACGATCATGTTGAATGGGGACTTGTGGTTACGTCCCAAAAAAAGGCTTTGGTGAACGGTGGCGAAGTTGGATTAGTGGGTGTCTAAGGTCGGTAAATTTCTCAGCCTCTATCAATGGTAAACCTAGAGGGAAATCCAAGCTATGCCGGGGCCTCAGACAGGGTGAGCCTCTATCCCCATTTCTCTTCAGTCTGGTGGTGGATGGATTGAGTAGGCTAATCAATAGGAGTAAAGAAGTATCTCTCTTCAAAGGATTGGAAGTGGGCAAAGATAGAGTCGTGATATCACATCTTCAGTTTGCCGATGACATCCTATTCTTCATTCAAGACTGCGTGCAATACCTCCGGTGGCTTGTTAGAATTCTAAATATTATCACTACAATGTAGGTTTTGAAGAAAAATATGGAAAAAAGTACCTTTTTAGGAATTAACATATAGGAAGAAGTCAGAAGGCTAGTAGCGATAGTAGGCTGCTTCGTAGGTGATTGGCCAATTATTTATCTGGCGATACCTATGGGTGGTAATCCATTGAAGGTCTCTTTTTGGGAACCAGTCATCTCCAAAATGACAGAGAAGACTAGACGGTTGGAAGAAAGCCTCTCACGAGGCAGCAAACTTACTTTGATACAATTAGTGTTGAGTGCGATACCCACGTATTTCTATCTCTTCTCAAAATTCATAAAGGAGTCGCTAATCTACTTGAGAGATTTAATCTAGAGTGCAGAAGAGAAGAGACGACAGGTACATATGGCTTCTTGGCAACTGGTATCCCGGCCTAAAGAACTGGGGGGCCTGGGTATTAGGAATATTCTGCTCCAGAACAAAGCATTGTCAGGGAAGTGATGGTGACGATTCCATCAAGAAAAGGATTCTCTGTGGTGCAGGGTTATAAGGAGTAAATATGGTTTGCAACAAAACAGGTGGGATGTGGGTTTGAGTATCATAACTACTTTCAGAAGTTCCTAGAAATTCATTTCTCGAGTCTATCCTGATTTCATCAAGAGGTCAAAATGAATGAGGGACATAAGGTACGGTCTTGGGAAGATACTTGGTTTGTGAATCATCCTTTGCTAGTAAGTTTCCCTCCCTTTTATCGTATTTCTGGTTCTCACAATCAACCCGTTATGTCCTTTATATCTTCCGTGTCTGGTGAACTTGGTCAACCTTAATGAGATCTGCATTTCACCCGAAATATTAGGGAACACGAAATGCCTGGTTTACGTCAGATGTTAGCTTTATTGGAAAATTTCAGAGTGGTGGAGAGTGAGGAGGACACCAGAATGTGGCCTTTACAGAAGTCGGGATCCTTCACTTATCAATCTTTCCTCTTCTACTTGTTGGTGGGGATAATTTTCAATCTGTCCCATGGTTTAATGGTGTGCGGAAAACATTAACACCAAAGGAGGTCCAAGTGTTTTTGTGGATGATGATGGTGAGAAGCTGCCATCTTGTAATTGGTTAGAAGAACACTTCCCAAATGTCTCGCTGCTGCCAAATTGGTGTGTGTAGTGCAGATCAAACTCACATGTTGTTACAATGCCCTTTCACAAGTGGTTTATGGAACAAGGTCGTTAATGAGCTTGAGATGTGCTAGGTAGCACCAGGTCAAGCATCAGAACTGCTTTTGTCAAATCTGGGAGGCCATATCAATCAAAAATACAACACCCTCCGGAAAACGGTGGTCCCAGCTGTATGTTGGTCCATTTGGTTGGAAAGGAATAGAAGGATTTCTGAAGAAAATACAGAAATTCAGGAGGATCTCTAGGCAGAGGGAGTTTAGTAATTATCATATCTCGGGAGTTGGATTAATGTTCTGTAAATTTTGGAGTTGTGAAATTCCTTTGTACTTTGTAATGCTACACATTAAGTATACATTATATAAGTACAAGCATAAGATATGAAAAAATACATGAGGATAGCAAAAGCGAGAATGTTAGATGAACGTCCGAGCACAGTATATTAGATTGAATAAGTAACGAATATATCAAAAAGAACGAACGGGGTAGACCCAATAAAAATCAGAAAATGCATTTAAGATGGTTTGGGCATGTGCATTGGAGACCTTAGATGCCCTAGTATGGCAGGTATAAGATGAAGAACACGTTTATAAATTTAGAAAAAAAAAACTAACAAACAAAGTTGGGAAGAACTATTCAGGATAAATATTACTTGAATCATATGTCTTGCCCAAGTACGATCCCTATAGATGATCCATATAGCAAATAAAGGGTACTTTGGACTTAGTTGTTCCTGTAGAAACTCTGGATGCAAAAGAATATTATATATATATATATATTAGATAAGAAACATAATTTATTGATAAGATAAAAGGGGGAAGAGAGTTCCCCCTAGCGTTACATAGTACAGCGGAGGACAATTATTACTCCAAGAAATTATAGAAGATAGCTCCAGCTCCTAATAATATCCGATGTATGGTAGTTAACAAATTCCTTCTGCCTAGAAATCCACAGTGCTACACTATATTTGATTCGATCCCAAATTTCCTCCTGATTTTCTTCTTTCCCTTCAAAATAGATATGCCCCACATATGAAAAACTTATGGTAGTACTCAACCAATTCCATAGAGGAAACAACTATGGCAAACTTAATCATTGGCCTGGTGCTGAACAAAATGACTAAAGTACCTTTATCTCCAGAAACTCCAGCACGTAAATACTTATCATAGTATATTCTATGTCTGACACAATGATGCAATAATTAACTTGGTTCCTTCTTTGGTTTACAAGAAAAGGAATCGAGAGCAAGTATGTCAATGCACATACTCAAACCTGGAAATTACTCAGTAGACAAAACTTACATGAACTTCCGAAGAATATAAATGTTCACTTATCGTTATAACCATATCTTTCTTACCGTCCTCGCTGGAGCATTAACTCCCATTGCAAATGTCTCTGTTGAAAATAGAATCTACAAATAATACAAAACAACGAAATTAGAAGACCCAGGGGGAAAAACAACCACATGCATGGTATGTATGTATATGTAAAAACTAAAAGTAAGCAAATATCACAGGTGATCAAGATAATGATAAAAATAAAATAAATAATTATTGTTAGATGATCTGATTATGGAACAACACCAGGACATGCACAAGGTAGGCTTGCTTTCCCTTTTCTCTCATCTATGACCAATTGGCATGTGCAATAAGTACAAATCTCTAAATTGTAAGTAGATGAGTTTGGAAAATTGAATACTCGGAGAGTACTTCTGCTATTTTACAATAACGTGGACACAGAAAAAATTTAAGGTACTGAAGGATTAACTTCATAGTTTTTTTGTCATTTGAGACTCCGTTCTCACTTCTCACTTTACGATTCTTTCCACCAAACTTACGAACTCTCTCTCATCTTTTGTGTTCTCTAGACATATCACTGAAATACTTTCTCCAAAAGCAACATCAGTAGAAGCACTATCACATTTAGCACTGTTGTGATGATTTAAGAAATTTCGTACTTAGATTTTCAACAGACATTTTTCTACATAAATATGTATGGATGTACTTGAGAAATAGATATATGTATGTATGACTATGTATAGCCATGTCAACACTCCTGAGTTTTAAGAATTATGTCTGTTTTAATAGCTTCATCCAGTGTGAACGAGCCTGTTTATTTCTTTAGATAAGAACAGACCTGTTTTATTTCTTTCCAAGTACTGAACCCAATGAACCATAACTTTAATTTTCACAAATATAGTACCATGCCAAAGCCACAAACAAAAAACATACGTACAAAAAAATCTGTAAAAAAATTATACATCCAAAAGAAACACATATTAGCTACATTACCTTGATGACACCACGACAGAAGAGCATTTCAACAACTTCCTTGACTATCGGAAGTAGACCTGCATGGTGTACACCAATTCCTCTCCGGAGAAGCTCTTGAACTCTAACTACCTGTAGACCACGGGCATATCAAGTCCCAGAACACCCAACTTTTTGCAACTAATGAAGTTTGAAGATAATACCTGTGGCAGAGTCCTGTCTGATCCTTTGAGTCTGGAAAATGCTTTATCACAAAAAACTCTAATTTCACTTTTCTCAGAGCTAGTCGTGAGGTCAGTCCCACTCAAGTTGTCAGCTGATTTATCACAGCGGTTTTTTGAAAAGCAGAATATAATCACCTGTTGAGACAATGAACGTGTCGAGGAAGGTTCTCAATTAGTTATTTCTCTAACATAAAAGAAAATGCATCTGTGTTGTAGCCCTACATATAAGGTTCTATTTTGAGTGATAGCTGTGAAGTAATGGATTTCAATTGCTTACTAACAACTCCTTTGAGATTGTTTAAATGATTTTACTTTTGGATTTCAAATTTCTGAGCTCCGATTTAGAAGCTATTTGAGTCATTGTTATGGCTTTGAAATCTTCATATGAAGTCATTTGAAAACTATCCCTAAACCCTCCCTTCAAGTTCAAACCTAATTATTTCCATCAAATTTACAGAAAGTACCAAAAGTTACATAAGCCAATGTACACTTATTTATGATAATACAAGATATTCTTGTCCGGAAATATAAAATTTGGTTTGTCAAGAATAAGGCAACCAAAATCTAGCAAGACCTCAAACAAAAAAAAGCAAAGAGCAAGTATAATTCTGGCACATCTCTAGAGAAAGAAGGCGCACAAAGAATAATATAAATAGTATAACTTATCAAACATACGGGTAGGAGGGAATTCTTTGAAAGCTTGTTAATAAGCGACAGCCATACAGAAGCTTCTGATCTCCTTGAACCCCAATTATTACTACTGCCGCTCGTTTGCATCCCCCAGCTAGCTCCAGAGAAGTTCGCTGTAGTATGAGGAGCAGACTGCTTGTTCTGTTTTGCATGATTACTTCCATTTCTCCTGGCCTTTTCATTGGCCACTGAAGACCCGGAATAAGATCCCGAGCCACTTACTGTAGGCGAATTCTTCTTCTTGTAGACATCTTTGGCAGCTTTTAACCCCTGAGGGATAATCTTTTCATTTTCACAGATTTTATAAAGCTCCCCGGAATAGAAAAGACAATGCTCCAGCGGAACTGGTCTTTTTGTGGTCCTGTTTAAATATTTATATGAAAAACAGGCAATGTTACACTCAGCTATTGCAGTGTCATCCCATATGGTTCATCGAGAATTACAAGCACCTCCCTTGTGGCATGTTCATTTATATACCTCTTACAAGGTCTAACAGCAGTTTAAATAATTACCATTCTGTTACAATGACAAACAAAAGGAATGAAAATGACAAAAGGAGAGTAAAATCCAAATTTATATCAGATAACACTTCACATGAATCGTAACTCCACCTTGAAGTTTTAACATTTCAGACTTATCATAAAGTTCTGAAATTAGATTGAACATTGTGGAGGAAACTTTAAGATAAGGTATTTTTCACTTTTATAAAACATCAAAATCATTAACATATTTCCTCGAGTACTGAAAATATTGTTTTCAAATCATATTGCTTAATCAATTAACAGGTATATTATACTATGTTTGGACTAAACTGGGAGTTTCGAGCTTCAACTACCAGTTCAAATTCTTGTTTGTACAATGAGTTTTATCCTAAAACTCACAGTTCTCCACTTTCGGCCAGTCACACATATAATATTAAAGTATCATATTTTTCAAACATCCTACTAATATAATAATACAACATCAACTTATTGGGTCCCTCCTTTCACTATCATGTGTGAATCCATATATTATTTACAGGTATGAGTATGATATTTATTCAAGAACCAATCTAATACAATGACATAACAATGCCTATTTCTCAGACATCAGAAGTTGACTACTTCAACGCTGCGACAAACAGAGATTCCTAAAGTTAACTAAAACTCCAGAAAACAATTTGTTATATGTTGTTAAAGATATGAATTTAGCAATGTAATGACTTGGTCTAGGTCTTAGAGCGGATGACCAGTCCCAGTCCACATATTTATTTTTTATTTTCATTTCTTGGATAAGAAACAAAAGAATACATATAGTGAAAGGTCTGAACTCTACCAGAGCCGAGGAATCATATCAATAGCAAAAGGAAATATAGAACATAATTACAATCTCTAGGCTCTAGATATGTCTAACTAAAGAGAAACTCTAAAATCTATGTGCTGTGAGACCCACAAAGCTGCCAAAAATTTGATTCACAATCTTCAGATTTCTCATAGATTCTTTTACTCTAGTCCAACTAAGTGGACTAATAAACTTTTGGGGCAATCACTCACGACTTTCTTGTTACCTCCAAGAATGTAGATAATTATACGAATAAAAGGTTTCTTTCTTGTTCCACCAGAAAAAGAAAGCTCTCGGTACTAATCCAAACCCAGGCTAATATATATAACTTGTGCTAGTCTAATAAACCAAATGTCGTATTCTTGAAAATTTTAAAGTAAAATCAAAATTCTTCTTTGTAGTGATAAGTAAGTTCTTCTCCTAGGCCTCGACTCAATAAGCCAAGATCGCCATCTTCAATTATACACAGCAACATGGATCGTCTTGGCTACATAAATATGAGTAAAGATGAACTGGAGTTGTCAATTTAAAATATCTGTCTGCATCTGTCAGAACTCAGAACTCACTATTTATATTTGAGTGTATTGTGGTATTTTAAGTTGTAGACTAAGGGTGCCTTTGTACGTTCAAGGAAATTTACAGGAAAAAACTCACTGGGGGAGGAATGTCTACTATTCACAATTCTACAAGGTCCCTGCACACTGGATACACCTCTGAGGAGGTCGCTGTAATTAAAGATAGGCTACTCAAAGGGAGACATAAGGAGGGAACACAGAATTGGCTAGTATTTCTTTTCATTGCACCTCTAAGGAGGTCGCTGTAATTAAAGATAGGCTACTCAGAGGGAGACATAAGGAAGGAACACATACTTGGCTGGTATTTCTTTTCATGAAGATGAAATGACACAATTCTTTTCGGAAAGAGAAAATCAGGTATTTTCTGTTAAAGATGTTAGCATGCAATCTAGGTGAAAGTGAATGAATATAAACAAAGGCAATGTGCCTATATGTTGGCAGAAACCTCACAAATACAATAACAAACTTCTATATACATATGTTGTTGCCTTAAGAACATTACAAAGATCATATCACACAAATATCTAAAATTATAAGTTCCATATCAAACACTAACCCAGTAACACGAATATGCTTTTGCTTTGTCCTCCCAATCCAATCAGCAAATTCAATAGTGTTTGGTACCTAGGAAATAGACACATTCAACGTACTATTCAGATGGAATAATTGTTTTTAGAACAAAGGAACAGCACTGTCGTCAACCTCGTAACATGAGTTCAGCAAATTCAAATGGCAAACAGAAATCAAGCCTTGCCACAAATTAAGATAATCGAGAAACTGACACTTGAACCTAGCATGATCCAAATTGATATCGTCATACTCCCCGGAAATGAAAATTCCAAACATTAATGATCTAAAAACTCAATTTACATCACAAGTGCGCATGTCAATTTAAAAAACATATGTCAATATCAATTTTTTCAAAAGAAAAGAAAACAAACAGAAGATTCTCTAAGTGGCAGTTCGAACAACTGCAATCAAATTGACATTTATGCTGGTTGACAACTGTTCCAGATGGAGAAGAGACGGAAAAACAGAAAAACATGAAAACAAAAGAGTTGCACGGTCATCAAAGAAGTTAGTGCTTAAGATTATAACAATTATTCTCATTATTTTTTGCTAAAACCTAAACTAAACTAAACTGGGAGCCGAAAGGTCTAAAGTGCAAGATCGATTATCATAGGGCCGCAATGGGAAGGGGGAGTCAGAATAATCCAAAATGAAGATATTGTCGTGGAATATTCGAGGGAGTGGATCAGCGAGAAGGAGGAGCATCATTAAGGCGGTGATTCGCAAAGAGTGACCAGACATTGTAGCACTTAATGAAATAAAGAGGGAGGAGGTGGATAGAGTTTTCGTTGGTAGCCTTTGGAAATCCAGATTTGTGGAGTGGACTATACTACCGGCAGCAGGGAGAGCAGGAGGGATTTTAGAAATTTGGGATTCACGGGTAGTCAAGGTAAAGGACAGCTTGGTGGCGGACTTTTCGGTATCGATAAAGATTGAGAGAGGGGACAACTTTGAATGGTGGTTCACAGCGGTGTATGGACCAAGTAGTGTCCGATCCAGATCAGATTTTTGGGATGAAATTGCTGGTTTGAGCGTCATCTACAGGCCTAGTTGGTGTTTAGGAGGTGATTTCAACATGCTGAGGCTCCCGAGTGAAAATTTTCCTAACCAAAATTTGACATCAAGTATGCAGAACGTCGATGCCCTAATATTGGAGTGGAGTTGGAGCTCCATGATCCACCTTTGATCAATGCCACTTTTACATGGTCCAATATGAGAGCGGATCCGATTTGTTGTAGATTGGACAGATTTCTTTTTTCTACTGGTTGGATGGAACATTTTCCGTTTGTGAAGCACAAGGCTTTGCCCAGGTTGACTTCGGATCATATGCCGATTGTTGTGGATACGAGCTCCATCCAATTGGGGCCGACTCCGTTCAGATTTGAAAATGTTTGGATTCATCGTAAGGACTTCAAGAACAGTTTCAAGGTTTGGTGGGAGGAGGAATCTCATGAGGGGTGGCCGAGGTATGTTTTCATGTCCAAATTGAAAGGCTTGAAGCAGAAACTGAAGGTCTGGAACAAAGAAGTGTTCGATAAAGTGGACAAAGAAGGCTGATTTGATTTAACGGGTTCACGAACTCGACGTTGTAGAGGGGACTGTGGAGTGGTCGGAAGAGAGTGGTGGAGAGAAACGTTTTTAAGGCAGAGATCGAAGAGCTTGAAGTTTGCAAGGTACAAATCATGAGGCAGAAATTGAAAGCTAGGTGGGTCATGAAAGGGGATGCCAATACCAAGTTTCTTCATTTGAGTTCGAGCTATAGGAGAACAAGGAACACGATTACGAAGCTGGAGAAGGAAGATGGTTCAATTCTAGCAGATTCCCGATTCAATCGTGGGAGAGCTATTAAGGTTCTTCTCGGATCTCTACACCAAGGATGCAGCATGCGGGTGGGGTATAGAGGGCCTCTTTTGGTAGCCCATTTCAAAGGCAATCTGTGATTCCCTGGAACGTCCTTTTTCGGAGGAGGAGGAGATCAAGCGAGCTGTTATGAAGTGTGACAAGAATAAGGCTCCTAAACTGGATGGGTTTCCTGAGTTTTGGTCTACGATAAAGCAGGATTTGACAAGAGTCTTTGAGGATTTTCATGAGAAAGAGATCATTAATGGGGCCACAAATGAGACATATATTTGCCTAATTCCCGAAAAAGAAGACTCGGTCAAGATTAAAGATTACCGACCCATTACTCTTACGACTAGCCTATATAGAATCATCGCCAAGGTCCTTGCGGTAGGTTGAAGGATGTGATGGGGTTAAAGATTGACGACTCTCAAATTGCCTTTATAGAGAGGAGGAACATCTTAGACTCAATGTTAGTCGCTAGCGAGATAGTTGAGGAATATAGGACTAGAGGTAAGAAAGGTCTAGTGTTTAAGATCGACTTTGCTAAAGCCTACGACCATGTGGATTGGGGGTTCTTGGACTTTGTGTTGAGGAAAAAGGGGTTTGAGGAGAAATGGAGAATGTAGATGAGGGGTTGTCTTGAGAATGTGAGTTATTCCATAATGATCGATGGCAGGCCAAGAGGCAAGTTTTGGGGCACTAGAGGTCTTAGGCAAGGAGACCCGCTCTCCTTTTCTTTTTAATATGGTGGCGGATGGGTTGAGTAGGTTAATGACTAGGGCCAAGGAATTTAGGTTGGTTAGGGGATTCATTGTGGGTAAGGAGAAAGTGGAGGTTTCTCACTTGCAATTTGCGGATGATACGGTGTTCTTTATAGAGGAGAAAAAGGAGTACCTTACGTGGGTAGTGTCAATTTTGAACTTGTGTGGCAAATTATCGGGGCTTTAAACCAATATGGAGGAGTGTTATTGGGAATTAACATGGGAGAAGAGGATATTGGGAATTTGGAAATAAGGGTGGGATGTGGTGTGGGCAGCTGGCCTATTACTTACTTGGGGGTTCCTTTGGGAGGTAATCCGCTCAAATCGTCGTTTTGGGAGCCTATCATGTCCAAAGTCTCAAAAAAACTAGCCGGTTGGCAGAGATGTTTTTTTATCTCGGGGAGGAAGAGTCACCCTTATTCAGTCGGTGCTTAATGCGTTGCCTACATACTATCTCTCCTTGTTTCATATGTCAAAAGGTATTGTTGATATCTTAGAAAAGAAGATGAGAGACTTCTTATGGGATGGGTCGGAAGAGGACAAACATACGCAGCTTGTATCATGGGAAGTTGTTTCGCAGCCCAAGAAATTCGGAGGGTTAGGCCTTGGTGGTCTTGTATTGAGGAATAAGGCGATGTTAGGGAAATGGTGGTGGCGGTTCCCTTTAGAAGAGCATACATTATTGCATAAAGTGATAAGGAGCAAATATGAGCTACAAGACAAGAAGTAGGATGCAGGATTAGCTTTGAGGACTACATTTCGAAGCCCTTGGAAGTTCATCTCACGAGTCTATCAGGATTCATGCGGCAAGTGGAAGTTGAGGTAAGAAGCGGCAATAAAGTCCGATTCTAGGAAGATCCTTGGATGGGTGATTCGGCCTTCTTCACAATGTATCCTTCACTTTTCAGGTTATCATCCCTTCACAATAGACCAATTAATTCCTTTATTTCCCAGGTACCAAATCATCCCTCTTCCCCTTCTTGGAAAATTTCACTTTCTTAGGAATCTTCAGGAGCATGAAATTCCTATTCTGGTTCAGCTTCTTTCACATTTAGAGGCTGCCCCAATGGCCGACTCCGATGATGACATTCGCTTGTGGTGGGCTGACCCCTCACGATCGTTCATGTGCAAATCCTTTCTTTTGACTCTCTATAACAACAATTTTCAGGCTTCTTTTCCTAGGTATAAGTGTATTTGGAGGGTTCCGATTCCTAAGAAAGTTCAGGTTTTTTTATGGTTGATTGTGTTGGGAAAATTGCCCACCTGTGAGTTATTGCAAAAACGATTCCCGAATATGCTTTTGTCCCCGAATTGGTGTGTTTTATGAGGTGTAACCTCGAGAGTCTTAACCATCTGTTCATTCATTGTCCTTACGCCCACCAAATTTGGTGTCATGCATGTAAGGAGGTAGGGTTGCAACGGGTTCCACCACAAGTTGTTGGGATTTTGCTGCAGGTTAACATGGGAGGCCTTCTTAACAGAAGGGGCAAAGTTTTATGGAAAATCATTGTGTCTGTGGTACTATGGTCCGTATGGTTAGAGAGGAACGCAAGAATTTTTTACAATAAGGAATCGTTAGAGGAAGTCTAGTTTAGGGTGAAATTCAGGGTAGCCTTATGGTCTTCGAGTCATATTATGTTTAAGGGTCTTCGTGTCATATTATGTTTAAGGGTCTCTCGGTGTCAGATTTGACGAGGAGTTGGAGTTTTGCCATGTAGACTAGTTTTGTAGATTTTCGATCTTTTTTTGTAACTTCGGAGGGACTTCTCATCCCTCAAAATCTTTTTTAGCAATAAAATTTTGTTTCTTATCAAAAAAACTTATTCATGGTCACTTAAGCTGTTAACATGTTAAAACAGGCATGTAAAGCAGATGAAATTTCCGAGCAGGAAAGAATGCAAACAGTTTGACAAGGCTTAAAAGTAAAGCACTCAGTTCTCCTCTCTTTCCTTACTTCTGCATTTAAGCTATATTAGCTTCAGTATTCTGTGGATTAGGCGCGATACTAGTCCATGGCCTTGCCTTTAAACAATACACAACATCACATGAGCATGATGGCATGTTAAATTCAACATGCATATGACTATAATTTTTGTTTTTATAAGAAACAGAATCTTTTGTCGAAAATAGAGTAGGGATGAGCAGTGCCGATCAAAAGTACATCATCAAAAAGTGAAACAACAAATACTAAAAACAATTGCAACGTATAGCACCAACTCCCAACTAGGTCCGATAGAATTCTGTTAAGTATATTATTTATAAGTAAGATACATCAAGTCATATGCAATTCAAAATGCATATGCCTTGATGTAGGAGCTTCTTCCGAGAAGAGCAAATTTTCAGTGCAACATGGAAAAAGTTAACTAAAAGAAAGTTCTGCAACACTAACACCAATTTCATAATGTTAATGAACAAAAGGACTAAGAGCATAACATACCGTGGCCGAGAGCAGCACAAAGTTGATATGTCTTGGAAGCATTATGATAACTTCTTCCCAAACCACACCTCTTTCAACATCATTAACATAATGCACTTCATCAAATATAACCTATCTTTCCAGACACAAAACAAACATACAAACAAAAAAAGAGTTTCAACCAGAAGGAAAAAGAGATAAAAAAAACTGAGTACAAGTTAGATGGATATGCGAGACCCAACATTCAGAAAATGAACATCAGCATCACAAAAGAAATCGTACCCATTCTATGTCACGTATGATATCTGCACCCCTATAAAGCATTGATCTTAGTATCTCGGTAGTCATGATGAGACAGGAAGCCTCAGGTCGCAAACTTATATCACCAGTTAGGAGGCCCACATCAAATTTTCCACAAAAATCTCTGTACTTCTGATTGCTGATGGTCTTGATTGGAGCAGTATATACGGCTCTTGTGCAGTGCTGCATGTATTAAAATTTATGATAAGTTATCATTTATAAGCTTCACATGCTTTTTTTATAAGAAACGAAACTTTTATTAATTAATTAGATAATTACAGAGGGATGAGGAATCCCCGAAAGACAAAAAAAAAAAAGATTCTAAAGCTATAGTACAATGCTCATATCTCTTAGAATATCATAAATGTGAAAACCCCTAAATTTCTTATGGTTGGAAATCCACCATGCAACCGTAAACCTAACTCTACCCCATACTTCTTCTAGGGATTCCTCGACGTTATTGAATATTCCCCAATTCCTTTCTAGCCAAGGATCAGTATTTTCGAGCTCAAGAAACAAAATATTAAAAAAAAAAGAGGGTTCTAGTGATATAACCAGGGGCTTCCAAAAGTACAACAGGTGTTACAACTGCATTTGATTGATCCACTATCAATGAATCTAGAAAAGAGGGTCGATGGCTTACCTTGTATTCACATGCAAATGATCTCTCATAAGTCAAGGAAAAACAAAATAGTAGGTCTAACTTGCTCCCTTATGTTTTTGCTCTATAACAAGAACAGAGTCAGTAAGGACTGCAAGATGATTCTCATTTTCCTGATGTGAAAGGAAGTTCTCTTGTCAACCTCCACTGCAGTCCAAGTCCGTGGAAAGAGAAATCCCTAGGTGTGATCTGAAAAATGCCCTACCCCAGTCGACCTGTGCAACAGTACAAGTCCGTGGAGATAGAAGTCCCTGAGTGTGATCTGAAAAAAAAAAGGCACCCTACCCATTGAAATCTCTCATTCCTATACCTTTACCACCATAAATGTCATGATTGGTATGTCAGAATGGCGTGGGAACCGAATGGTTATTCCGATATTCATTCCAATTTCTCTAATTGGTATGACATATTCATATTCATGCAGGGAATCCTCATTCACAAAAGAATCACTTCTACCATATTCATGAGAATAGCCGTCCCTAAAAGTTCTACCCATGGTATAAGCTACACATAGGAAGAATTACTATTAATGTACTTGTTTAATTAATTTACTATTACTAATGTAATTATTACTATTATTCAATTATTATTGACTAACAGAAATAACTATTTTTGTTATTACTTGTCACTATTACTATTGTTGTTATCGTTGCTGTTACTAATATTAAGCACTTTGTTTTTATTTTGATATTCTATCTTTCAGTCGTTCAACATACCAATCCCTTTAGTTATACATTCCTTTACCGACGTCATTCCACTCCTAAGTTGAATCCATTCCTGAGCAATTTAGTTCCACCATGCCAAACATGTGGTAAGTGCTACTTCCATTCCCTTCCATCTAGTTCTAAGCAAGAAAGAACCGGTGGGGCAAACCAATGTAATTGAATAGCTATCAATTCTAGCTACAATGCAAGGACCTCTTTCCACCAATTGTCTGGAGGACTGCTGGACTGAGACTGATGATCAGATTACTAAACAAGAACAGAACCGAAGCAACAGTGACCTACTTTTGAAGCCAGCGCAAATGCATATTCTGCAACAACTGTCTTCCCAGCTGAAGTATGAGCAGCCACAAAAACAGAATCCCCCTTCTCAAGATAAAATATGGCCTGCAATTAATATAAAAGATGACTTAGTTCTACGCAGATCAGTCGATCAAAATACCCTAGCGTAAGTCATGGCATGCCAAAGTTACATTAGTACCCAAAGGCTTCCGAATGACTTGAATGGCGGTGTAATGCTAGTCTGCTGACATTCTTCTGGGCTGGGGTTAATGGGTGACAATATATTTGCACTTAAACAGACATGTTGATATTTGTTGTTGATAATTCATGTGATTATTTGTTTCACGACTATAAGTACGACAAACAGTTCATGTGATTATTTGTTTCACGACTATAAGTACGAGTGGCGGATTCATTTGATATATTCCTTATACTATCATGACATCAACTTAGAGATAACCAATCGGATCAGCATTAACCACCACATATAACTAGAAGTTTGTTATCATTAACTTAGCAATAAAAATACCTCCTTTTGGAAAGGATCCAGTTCGAAAGGAAAATTAAGAGCCATATCAGGAACAAGTTCATGAAACCGTTCTGCAATTTCCTCACTACCACCAGCAAGAGCCCAAGCCTAACAATAGATAATTGAGTTAGTCTAATAAATCAAGAATAATTTGCAAAGAAGAAATTAAAAAAAAAAAATCAAGAATAAGAAAACAATAGGGTGATTTGTACTTTAGAAAAACCATTACCTCTTTCTGCTGCTGTCCACCATTATTCATATCTCCATCCAATCTTAAGGTCGATTCTGCTGATTCAACAGTCAAAATCTCATCCAGAATAGATGATTCATTCGTAATGGCATCAACTGCATGTAACTGTTTTTCAGTTTCCATTTGGACAGATTCATTGGTAGACTCCATCCGAGTTTCTAGTTCTGTCATATGACCTGAAGAACAGCAGTTTATTAGCCTCGTAGAATGAAAAAGAAATGACACATTTCCAATCTTTAAGAGAAATGGTTTGCGGGTTTTGAAGTTCATTACTGAAGCTGCAATTCCATTCGTTTGACCCCTGTTAACAGATTTCAATAAAGAGACTGCTCCAAACTTAAAATCATTATACTTCAGAGGCAGATATAGACTAAAGTTTCATAAAGTTGCAATTGATGTCAACTGATGAAGAAAATAATTGACATGATATCTAGAAGTGCTTGAATATTTTATTTGCAGAAAAAGCAGTTTAAGAATTCCCTAGTATGTGCGTAATGATAAAATCACAGACAAGGAGTAGCAGGCAGCTACTATCTCACTTCCTGTACCCTCAATCTTCCTTAGTTTCTTCAGAAGACCATGTACATGAGTAGATTAGTTGCTAGAATCAAAGTCAACACACAGGTAAAATCCAAATTAGCAACTAGGATGATCTCTCTTTCAAACAGACTGTAGCCTTAAACTATATCCACAGAACTACTAAAAAGGGTCTTAACCAAATTGGAGTACCTTAATTAGGCATCAGAAATTCCAATATATTAATTCATAAAACTGAAATCTGATGTTAGAAGGAACGTTACAGTTTTGTCCATAGTTACCACCTCAGAGGTTACAACCACTTGCAAACTCTTTCCCTTAAGATATACTTCTAGTGCAGACCAAAACAAACAGTGTCAGGCTATTTAGCTCAAAAAGCAATGTCTACTGGTTTCCCCTCCCGTTCTAGGATGGTTTTTGGATTTATATTAAATAAAGCAGAAAGACAATCTAACTCAGCTCAAGACAAGTCTCTTGCCAATAAAAAAATCACTTCTGACTAAATGCAATGTAGCCACGATATTTATATACACAGAGGACAGACCATCTTGGATGAATTCCAGGGCATCATCTTCCCAGGCCTTTTTGAACAAGACATCAATCTGCACAGATAGCTCGTTCTGCATTTATGTAGGCAAATAGTCTCCATCAAATTAAAATAGTTCGTAAAGTGGTACTGCTTCTCAGTAAATGAGAAGGCATGAATGGCATATTTGAATCATATATTGACTTGATGAACAGACTATCATAGAAGTACTGCAACTGACCAGCTTCACATCCGATGTTCTTCTTCCCCCACTTGGTTTCTCAAAAATATTCCATTCGAGAGGGTGTGCCTTCAAAGTTTTAGGAAATACTGAAGTGATGTTGATATTATGATGAAAGAAGTGAGATTATTAATGGAGACAAACAGTGGAGTCCTTCATTACTTTAAGAAGCATTACCCGAAGATCACCTAGGTCCAATCCATTTTTAAGGCCTGGGGGAAGGACTTGTGCAGGACCGCCATGCAGCAGCTCATGTGCCCATTCACCATTGCAAGCACCATCAGGATGGATTTTACCCAAAGAATCAGTATTGTCGAGTCCTCCGGGGCGAAAAGGACGGTTGTTTAAACTTCCTCTCACGAAATCCTTAGCAGGTCCAACAATACGTGGCAGTGCACCAGAATCCTGGGCTCCAATTGTCATTTCTGACACATCCACCTGTAGATATCATAATGTAACAGGAATTTTGTTGCCAAAGATGCGAGGATCACATAAGTGAAATCTCTAGAGTCTAAAGAACTGCATATAATGGGGACAGAAGTTTTCTTGATGAAGAGCGCATCAAAACCAGCACTTGTCGGTTATTTTTAGAGAAAATCAGGATGTGACTTAAATTGTTCTCTTAACAACTAAAGCACAGACAAATGCAGTTTCCATCGTAGGCAATTACAGCGTAAAAATCATTGGACTCTAATGATTACAGTTCAAAGAATTATTAGGATCAGAAATCATGTGGGATAATATCTATGAGTTTCAACTTTGAGTCATTGACCTTCCATTCAGAGCAGGGATCCAGTCAGTCAGATTTAAGTCCATCTGTCAACAGACTTTACTCAACACATTTAATTTTTTGTCCGCAGACAACTATAAGATTCCAAAAGACCTTTCAAAGCTAACAACAATTACATTTGGTAGTCAAAAAGATCAGGTATTACCGAACCAAGAAGCGATTACTGGACAAAGTAGAAATGTGCAACTATCTCCAAGTTGTTAGCTTAAGCTTTGTAATTCATGATTCAGTAGTACATTTTATAAATTTATCTCAGCTATGCGTTTAATTTAGGACATTCTTCCCCTACTACAGAGTCCAAAGGTTTGCTAGAGTAAGTCTTACATCTATATTTGTCATCTCCTGGTTTACAGACAATTAATTATTACAGAGCACAACTACTATCTGATACATATTCATATTTAAGAATGTGATGCATAATTTCTCCTCTCTTTTCCACCATTCCTTTCCAGGTTCTTCAAAATTCCAAATTTCAACTAATTCCATTTGGGTGCTAAATTATGTCTTTCAATTTTTTTATTTTTTTTTATAAGAAACAAGAAAACTATGTCCTTCTAATTTAGTGATGGACATTATTAATTTGTCTATGATTGACAATATTTCTTGTGATATTTCCTTTTTCTTTCTTTTTTTTTTTGGAAGATGCTTCTTCTGATGATATATATGAATAAGGGAGGTCTGAAAGAGAAAAGAATTGACAGGAGAATTTATAAGCTTTCCTATTTTACTACTCCCTGACAATTTTGATGTCAAACAAATGGCATGCATCAATAGATAAGTACTCCTGCTACACCACATCCACATTGGGGGCGAGGGGAGAGTTTTCCTCGTGATTTGTTTCACATAAGTAAATAAATAAAGGAAGAGAGTTTTCCTCCTTACAGTATAGTGAAAATATACGCTATGCCTTTGGCTCAGGACAAAATAAATAAATATATATGTGTATACCCCACACACTCACACATATATGTCCTTGTAATTCTACAGAATTAGTCATAGTATTTCTACATGATTAAGCATGAACTCTCTTTAACATGCATGATGCATTATATTTTACAAAAATGCAGTTTTCTAATTATGAATATGATTGATCATGGCTTTCTTATGCATTTGATTTTATAATAGCTGGCAAAGCCCAGATTTATATACTCAGATATCATGCTGTATTGAGTACATTTCCATAGCCTATTTTGCCTTTCCACAATATTCATTTGTTGAATGACCTATGAACACAACCGCAACACAGCCACATTAAGCAACCAGGTAGTTTGTAAGTTCACTCCAACACATCCTACTATCCATCAGTAAGTCCGTACTGCCTTCAGGGTAATATTTTCATGGTGCAAGTAAGGCACACGCCATTGATCCCAAATCCATAGTTAGATGGCAGATCACAAAGTAATAAGTAAGAATTTACACAAGTGAATAGATGATGGGAAAAACTATTCCGTACCTCCACTGACTGAGGCTCCCACGTACTCAACTCTGATTCATGTTTTTTACGCCTGAAAGGTACTTCCCAAGATGGAATGATCACAGAGCGCGGCATTGATGGCTCTGGCTGAATCTCAGCTCTTTCGAACCAGTCAAATTCCCATTGTCTGCCAGAATTTTGCGATGAAAATATATCTTCATCCAATCTCGGCGCTAAATATTTCTCATTTATATAATCCTTCACCGTTTCTGGTGTTTCTCTAAGAAAGGCAGGCGGCTGCTCCCAAAAATATGCAAAATACATGCAATTAATGATTCAAATTACGACATTAATTAAACCCATTCACAAATTCTGCCTCCAAAAAGTTAAAACAGAAAAAGAAATAACTACCATTTATGAAGAACAGGTAGTAAAATTATGTAAAGGTTACGAATTCTTCGGAATTAACCTAATTCACAAACTCTACCTTCAACAAACTGCAATAAACAGAAAGACAAGAAAAAGAAAGCAAAAAAAGGCGGGCAAAATTATTCTTCAACGAAAAACTTTATGGCAAAACAGAAACACTGACAAGAATGAAGTCCGGGAGAGAGTGTAGAGTGGTGGGCCGCTCAACCGGAGGCAGGGGTTGGACGGTAAGGTGGCCGCTGTGGCCGGTGAACCCGACCCGGAAAGAAAGGTCGTTGGCCGCATGGACCCGATCCATTTTATCTAGTGTACGATTTCCGAGCAACTCATTCAATTGTCCGAATGAAACTGTACTCCGCCGGTACCGACTAGAGCGCGAGTACAATGAATCAAATGCAAAACCACAATAAACCCCTTCCTTTAAGAAGCCTTATTTCGCATTGCCTCATTTCGTAATTGCTTTATTTCCTATTTGGTATTTGGCTTTCGGTTGTTTAAATTGTTGTCGATTGTCGATTGTCGATTGTCGATGGTCGATTTGGATTCTTTTTTAACCACTAAACTGAACGTCCACTCGATGCGATGCACGAGACACGACATAGTGTTGATTAAATTAACTCGTAAAATTATAATATTATATGATAATATTAACTGTATTTTATTTTGATATATACGATTAAAAATAAATTAATATATATCACGAGAAGCATATTTTTTTATTGAAACATATTTAAGAAACTAATAGATGTGAAAAAGCAAAAATCTATATTTTCGGAGTGCTCCCTTCAACAGGTAAAATCGAATTGTCTTTGATTTTTAGGGCCAAACCGAACCGAACTGGTTGTCTAAACCAAACCGAATTTTTTCAATTCGATACAGCTTGGTTATCGGTTTTGGACTTCTCTTTCTAGGCCCTTTTATTTTGGGCTTTTCAGCCATTAAAAAAAAACTTGCAAATACATCAATAGCTCATGTAGACACCTTGTAGACATAAAATATGATATTAGATATCAAAAAAACAATTAGCAACAATCCGAAAGCAATCATAACAGTTTAGTTGTCCACCGGACAAAACAAAGCAACACTAATACAATCCAAAATAGCTTGAACACGGTCCAAAATAAGGAAAAAAAAAGAACTATCAGTGATATGATACAAAAATAGCTTGAACACAGTCCAAAATAAGGAGAAAAAAAGAACTATCAGTGATATGATTGTATCATATGATCCTACGTAAAAGCTTGAGTGATAGTTGATGGTAATCCGTTTGACCTAGTCTTGGTTCAACAACTCTGCAAACATAATACACATAGTTTAGTAACATTTTATCAATCACAAAAACATCCAAGAAGAATATATAGTTTTTGTTATCAACCTACATGAGACACTTATATTTGAACCATTAAGTTATACTAATTAGAAAAAGACTGGATAATCTATCTATATATATAAAAGAAGGCTTGAGACTCTCAAGTAGTGACACATCAGCTTCTTAGAACCCTAACAATGTGCCACGTGTCAATAATTTTGTAACTTGTAAGTCATTTGCATTGTTTCACTCTCCTAGAGGCTAATTAGCATTGTCTTTCCTTTATGCTAATTACGATCGTTTCCTCTTCCTTACCATCTGTTACCGTTTCCTCTTCCTTACCATCTGTTACTCTCTATTATGTTAGTTAATGACGGTCATTCACTTCTCTTTTAGATCTATTTTCTTTATTTATAGATTTCCCCAACCAACTGAATGTATGTATGGAAGGAAAAAATCTGGGAGCAATGGTCTGAGGGGCCAGAATGGAAGCAGGATGGTCAGAGTGGTGAGTTGTAGATACATTATCGGGTTATTGAGACAGACCAAGATGGTTGGTTCTTCGATGATGCCAAATAGAAATTTCAACTAATTCAAGAAGAATATTCACATATTGTCTAGGAAAATGTATATGGTGATTGACTACAGAATTGTGATGGTGAAGAGATAATGCAGGTTCTCATATTTTTTTTTTTTTACTGGTATTTGTTGATTATTTTCAAGAGATTGTGTCACTCATGGTTGTAAGAAGAATGATACATGCGTTCAAGTTTAGGTTCAATGCAACATTTTTTTAGATATGAAAACCAATAGGTGAACACTTTTTTTTAGTGTTTAAAAGAAAATTATTTTGGGTTTCTTTATAGATTGCTTGTGGTTGTTTTTATTCTTGAAGAAGTGATCATGATGACAAGTTATGTAAAAGGCACTATGTAGAAAAGCATGTAGTGTTTGAAATTGGAACAGAAAGTAATATTTGGTACTCCCTCCGTCCCGGCTGAGTTTGCACACTTGAGCCGGCACGTATATTAAGAAAAATTATTTTTTGCTTTTTGGTTGACTTTTTTAAAGGTGGAGATTGAAAGTGGAGATTGTGAGAAAACTTTGCTTTTTAAGAGTGTGTAAACTTAGATGGGACGTCCCGAAAAGGAAAGTGTGCAAACTCAGCCGGAACGGAGAGAGTATAACACTAAGCGGTGTTTGCAAATAATTGTGCTTTTAGAAAAATAATTTGAATTTATTTTTATAGTAAAATCAAAATTTAGTAGTATTTGAAAACAAAATGATTTTAAGTTCTACTTAAAATCTGAATTTTCTTGGCTTCTCAAAATTAGTCCAAGATGATATTGCAAATACCGCATCAACTTGGAACTACTTCGATAAAGCGATTTTAACGGTCAATGATGATTTGCATACACCCTTAAGAAGCAGAAAAAACCAAGAGAGTTTGCTTTGAGACTACCCGCTAAAGAAAATCATCTATATATAAAAAAGTAAAATGGAGGGTCTTATTGTCATTTTAACTTTCCCTCAAAAAACTTCTATACTAATTTGGTAAGCTTTTGTCAATTCTGATAACTTTATAATTTTCTTTCAATTTTTTAAAATGCAAATAGCTTTTATATTATTAATTCATTTTTTATGCATGATATATCAAATTATTCATCTTTTCGCAATCTTCAATTTGACATCCATATCACATATATTATAATGAGCGAGATATTTAATTTTAAAACAATAAATTCTTTATCAATTAATTATTTAGGTTATATTTAAGTGTTTATTGAAAAAATTAATAAAATAATTCCCCTTATAAAAAATATTAGTTGAGTATTTTCTCAAAATTCAACAAAGTTATTATATTTCACATGAATTTTCAAATATATTCTTTACTTTAGTTACGACCAGAATAAAAATTATTGTTTAAGTAATTAAACTCATATTTCATTAAATTAAAGGTAAAAAAATCAATAATTAATTTTATAAATAAGTTATTAAATCATTACATCTGTTAATATATATATATATATATATATATATATATATTATAAAATAACAATGTTTGTTTTATTAAACGTGGACTTTTGAGCATATGTATGTTTATATATCATAATTATTATTGAGTTTGTTGTTTTATTACTTATTCATATTTTTATATAATGTATATTGTGTTAATATTATTTTATATATAGTAACCTAAATTTTATGACATTTGTTATACTATTCAATCTTTACTTTTCAATATTTTCTTTTTCGTGAATCAATCTCAACTATATATTTTTTACACTTTCCAACCTAAAAAATATTTTGTCGCACTAACCAACTTCAATTATATTTTTTTATTCTTTGCAACCTAAGATTTTTTTTTTTTTTTTTTTTGCATTAATCAATTTTTACTTTAAATAATATAATATTTACAATAAAAGTAAAAAAATTAATTGAATTACAAAACCAAATAAAATATGAAAATATTTAAATATTTTGAAGAACTCACATACTTTAAATTATCTTCGAATTATTGAATAACTTTTGATTTTATTTTGTTAATGTTAGTATTTATTTAAAAATAAGAAGTATTTAAATATATCTAAAATTACCAAGTGAAATGTTCAAAGTTGCAAAGAGAATATAATTCTAGAAAGAAATAATTAAATATTTATAGTTCTAATTTGAAAATTTATTTAGATATATTAAAAATCCATACGTATATAAACGTTATAAGTGTGTTTCTGCATTTTGTTAGTGTGTTTCTTTGTCTAAACTTCTTTAGGAATTTTTATATTACTAACAAGATTTTTGTTTTTAATATATGTCCATATATAATGTATTAAGGTAATCATCTTTTCACCTTCTTTAAGTTGAATTATGTTTTTATTTTTTATTGTGCATTGATTCATTTATATTGTGAATTATATAAAAATGAAGCAATAGAGTATTTTTAAAAATAAAAAATATAGGATTATTTGAAAAGAGAATCTATTTTCCTTATAAATTGTTTAATTTATTTTATCATTATCTTATCTTATTTTTTTAATAAGTAGTATGTTATTATATTTTTGTTTGCTTTAACATATGTAATTAATTGAACTATTTGCTGTCATTCGTATATGTTAAGAAGGATACGGACCGACTAACATTATGTCAGAGTTTTATAAAAAAATAATTTTAACATAGGAATTTTATTTTTTATTTTTTATATATTTTGATATTTATTTTTGTTTTATTACGTAACAATAATTTATTTATAAATACCCCCCATATATATATATTTAATTCAAGAATTACACGGGAGAAACAAATATTTACACTATTTAATTTTTTTTTACTGTACGTTAAAAAAATAAAATATTTATTTATTAAATATACAATATTCACATTTTCAAATCATATAATCATATATTATTTAATTTATTGAAAAACTTTATTTTATTAGCAGTCTTCCGTGCATCGCACGGGACTAATACTAGTATTAAGGAATAATAAAATAGTCAATTTATAAGATTCAGTATGTTTCAGTGTATACTATAATATTCTGATTTTTTTTTTTCTGTTTCTTTTTTGTAGTCAGAGCAACGAATTGGTGCACCTTTGTGATACGAATCATATTAAGGAATAATAAAATAATCAATTTATAAGATTTTGAAAGAAAATCTATTTTTCCTAACGACAGAAAGAGTACATAACTACAGTGTACTCACGAAATCTATTTGAATTTTAACATAAAATTGATGAAACTGATAATTAATCTAAAAAATAACATAGATTTAATGATCATTTTATGATTTTTAGTTTTGAAGGACCTATAGAGTTTGTAAATATGCTCGTGCATTGCACGGGTGTCAACTAGTTATTTATACTAATGAGCTTATCACATGTACAATAGAAGTCCAACTTTATTTATAGTAATGAGCCTCTCAGATGAACAATAGATATTTAATTCATCCTAACGTAGAATTTATTTTCTATATTTCTTTAAAGTTATTTTTAGTTGGAATTTGCAGGCAAAACTCATAAGATATTTTATACGATAATTATTTTTTAGAAAATGATAATCTTTTTTAGTTTCCTTTATATCTATGCAAAGTTATCATAAATTACTAGAAAGATCTTGATACAAATCCTACTTAATACAAAAGTGAAACCGTCTATAGTTAGAATTTGGAGTATTTTTCCGTCCAAACAATCTTTCTGACTTTATCCATAGCACTATTTATATAAATATATCTATGGAATTATTGAGGATCATTATTAACTGGATTAATTCCCACGTGATTAATTCTCTATTTTTTAGGATGTTACATCTCTTCTTTCTATAATTATTTACGTGAAATATCTTATCTTACTTAATATAAATGTACATCCTTCTATAATTAGTAACTATCAAATTTTCCCGCCCATTTTAGATAGCTAAAACTGGAAAACACGTTTATATAATATATCCCACCATTCACGTGAGTCAAATTATTATTTCTCAGATAAAAAACTTCTCTATATAATATCATTCATTTAAACTAACTTTTTGCCTCAAATTGTGGAGCTCAATTGGAAAGTCAAATAATTATTGAAAGTGCGGCCCATTGATTGATTTCCATTCATAAAGGAATCTGCTACCTCAAATTATGGAGGGAATTAATGTTAATATTCCATAAATTTGGGAACTCAACTTTCATTTGCATAATATTATCACAAAACACGCAATTTCCAGATCCACACTGCTTTCTCCTATCAATTTGTAGTATAAAAGACAGTCCAAAACTTCATACCTCACAATTTTCCTGCAGCAAAATTTTATCCATAAATTAGTGAGAATCTCAATGAAAATGGATATAAAACATTACATATTGATTATCACCTTCCTAAATTATTTTTTCGCTATGTTATATATAAGTTACCTTTTCAGTATTTAGCATGTGTTGGTGCAAGTATTCCTCGCATTTTCACAAAATTTAGCGAATGACGTCCAATAGCGTGAATTCTGATATTCGTCCTAAAAAATGTTTGAACGTGTATAAGTCAAGAGATGCATATGACTTTTGCGTATGACTTCGTTCGTTTTTTGCATGTGTGTTGATTATCATACGTACTTTGTTTTATTATTTTATTTGGTTGTTGATTTTTAACTATTTAGTAATCTTACTTAATTGTGCAAATATTTTTCAGTTGATACCGGCACAATTTATGGAACTTTTCCTATCAGGTTTTCCCGATGTGGTTTGGCTCCGTAATAATCGATTCATGACATGGCGTATTATAATGCAGACGATTGCATCAAATCATTTTTTCACATATGGATGGTCTAATTTCTTAAATGGCAACTGGATTTGTGAGGGTGATTTCATGACATTCGTTTATGTATCAGAACAATTGTTTGATGTTTTTTTAAATGTGAATTATGTCTAAAGACGAGATTATCAGATCTAGACTTCCCTATGTTTGTTTTGGGTATGTACTTTCCAGACATTTTTGTTATTCAGTAGCATTTTATAATATTATATTATTTACATTTATTTTATTATATTGTTGTAATTAAATCTATAAATTGAATCTGTTTGTTTTAATTTGTAGTTAAATCTAATCTTGATAAGATTGAGGCAGTTGTCTCCGAGGAGATAAAATCAACACCTAACCGCTATCATATAGGTTTGTTTGTTGTTCCGACAAATATGTAATTATTTTATAATAATGTAGCAACTATGTTTTGTGTGTTTTAATCATATTTTCACTATTAATAATATAATAGTTTACAATGAGAGTGGATTTGGAATCAAGCCTATTGATAAGGATAATATAAAGAATAATGGTGGTGATGATTTGGTTGATGCTGACGAAGATCCGGTCGAACCTCCTACCGACGAATTTGATTATCAGTAGGATGCTGAGTTAAATGATTTTCTTCATGACAAGTTTTTATTATTAATAATATAATAGTTTTTTTTTTTATGATTTATGATTAATATTAACATGTGATGAGAAAATTGTTTATTTTGTTTATATTTGCAGCTCATTCCTTCGATGTTTTGGAGGTCTATTGGAAGGACCTTCGAACGGACTTCAAAGTCTTTGAAGCTGTATATGAATCACAAGATTTGGTCAGTTGGAGTTTGTATTGAAGGTTCGAGGGTTTTTATGCAGGGCAGACGCTTTGCTGATTTTATCTTCAACAACAAATTGTTTGGAACTTCAAGGCTGACTTTTCCTTAATAGATGAAGGTAGCCTTTTGTTCGAGTTCAAGGCTGAAGACTGAGTTGATCATGTCGTGTTTTATTTTAAATAATAATTAGAGTTTTAAAAATACTTAAATGTTATGTTGCTTTGGATGTGAAATTTTTCTGGATATATCTAATTGGTTGTTGAAGGGATCATTGTCATTATGTTATTTTTATTATTACGTAGTTTATATTGGCGAGTTTTAATTTATTATTCTTTATTCTGATCACTATTGGAGTATTCTTTTAAACCTTGAGCAGTAGTAATAGGATTTAGTACTTTTGGACTGTAATATTAAGTGATTGTTGTGAATTAATTCTGTAATGCATTGTTTCCATCATTAAGTAAGATTAATACCTTAAGTATCAAATTTTTCAATACGTAATCTACAATTAAAATTTGCTAGACTTCATTATTTAATAATTTTATTTTGAATGCTAATTTCACTGGCATAATCTAAAACATATACTCCATTTGTTTAAAAAAAAGAGTCGATTTAGAGAAGTTAAAAAAGTCCGAAAAATGTCGCTTTAGCAAAAGAATAAGTTATCATTCAATTTCATCTTAAAATCCTACTTAATATATTTTATCATTTCGTTATACCAAAAAACATATCCTAAATATAAGTAATGAAGGAATACATTTTCCATTTTCACACATCCTTAAATTTTCCAAAAAGTGTTAAGCAACACACTTTTTATTCCGGAAGTAGTATTATATCACAGTTAAAAGCTGTCAAATTAAATTTGAATATGTACCTGATTATGACAATCTGAACGTGCAATTCAATCTTCGTCTTTTCACAATATGTATTACTTTACGGCTGTACTTGCAGCACATTATCATTTAATATAGTTGATCATTTTCTTATACTACAAAACATACCCTAAATATAGATAGTGTAGGGATACATTTTTCATTTTCACACATCCTTAAATTTTCGAAAAAGTATTAGACGACACCCCTTCAAGCCCGAAAACAATATTATTTCATACATAAATGCCGTCAAAATAAATTTCAATATGTAGTTGATTATGACAATCTTACAAATGCATTTATGATATGTGGGGTTATTATCGACGGAACAAATCATGGAAAGGTCATGAAAAGTGTATATTTTACATAGCAAACATTAGATTGGAATAATGATTATCTTTCATATTTTCTTTTTTAAATGTACCATACAAGAAGTAATTACTCGGTACTAATGACACCATAACAAATATGGTATTTTTGTATATAATAATAGTATTCATTGTAATATGAATTGTTTATATTTTTTGTAATATCTAATTTAATGTGCAAGTTGGTAGAGATCATAATGACATTTCTATAACACAACATGCGAAGCTTGATTTAGATGCTCAGTGGATTCATAATGAAGTCAATGTAGAAGATGATGGACGGATTTCATCCCAACCTTTGTAATACAACCCTAAAAAAGGATGATAATATATGCAGTATTCAGACTTGAACGGACAAGTTATGCAAGATATATTATAATGATTGAATATTATAATAATTGACTAAATTTTAAGTACGGTTGCAAGATTTAATTAATGCTCTATTTTTTTAATTTGTATATATCATTAATTGGTAAATAAAACTAAGTGCATGTTTGGTTGGGGCTGGGGTGGTTGGGGTACTGTTGGCTGGGGATAGTTGCTGGTATTATTGGCCGGGAGAATAAAAAAGTGATATTTGTTTGGGTGGTTGGGTAGTGGTTATAGTGTAGGATAAATTTTTTAATTGTAAAATGTGTTATAATGTGTGTAAGAATTTGTTAATAATGATTAATTTAATGATTAAAGTGATATTTGAATTTGTGGTAGTTTGGTGATAAGTGGTAAAGTATGCCATGTTTACAGTAAGTTATGAATAGTAGGTTTTTCATTGGGACTTCCAATGTACCTCAACTAGATATCATGATGATATATATACACACATATCAGTATTTATAAGTATTTAATTTTAAAAAAAATAACACTTACGTTTCAATGAAAGTGTCGCTTTAGACAATATGAAAATTTTAAAAATAAGTGACATCTTAACAAATAAAAAACACAACTCAACTAATTTTACCCTAAACAACCTGCTTAATTTATATGCTAATTCCATAAAATATACTACTATAAAATGAATTCCCTATGAATATATTTGTCATTAGATATACTGAAGCCTTTAAATGCCAATTAGTATTTTAGGAATGTTATATTAGTGTTGACCATGAAAATAGGTAAATCAAAATACAAAAATATCGTACATCAATTTGACCAAAGTTAGCATAACAATCAGCCCCTATCAACCCCTATATCAGCCCCTATAATAACAATTTGGTCACAAAATGAAATCCATATTAATTTAACTAATAGATTATATAAACGTGCTGTCAAATCAATCAGTCAGATATATTATAGAATATTTCAATCAAACTCATAAAACAGTAGATATTAATCAGCCCCTATATTAGTTTTTTACCAAAATGAAAGTCGTATTAAGCTCACAACATATTATGAGGGTGAATAATATTCAATAATTCCATTATTACGGTACTGTTAATACGCCATTCTTATTTTTAGTCATCATATTTATGATTAACATAGATAGGTCATGTAGAAGTTCAGAAGTTTCATATATAAATAGATGGTCTGAGACGTGTAACATATCACATGCATTCCGTTCGAATTTTTATCCTGTTTACATTCTTATTTCACATTTCTGCAATGGCTCCACTTTACACTTTGGCCAAGAATGTTAATCCATCAAAGATATTGTGGGCCATGAAATTAAGATTGGTTTGCAACTACGAGTGTCCGGCTTATGGTCAACATAATCAAATCGTCAACACTGAATGTGTTTTTCATGATGAAGAGGTACTTATTATTAAATGGAATCTATATCTGAGATATATGTAGTTACTTAAGTTATTATTTTTATTCACATTTCTGTTGAAGGGTGGTCGCATTCACGCTACAATACGATCGAATCAAAGGGAGTTGTACGCTAATAGGCTGATTGAGGGACGTTTGTATGCTGTCAAGAACTATGTGGTTGCCAATAACAATATGCCATACAAGACTACCGTAAACAAGTTTAAGATACTTTTTATAAGTCAGACCCGACTTACTGAAGTTTTTGACGATGATTTTCCATCATACATGTTTGACTTTGTGAACATGGCTAATCTGTTGGACTTGGATAAGCTAGATCAAAGTCGGCTAATCGGTACGTTTCAGCGCTAAATTGCTTACTTTCAATGCTATTTGACTAAGTTGTTTGATTTAAATTTTTCGCCTATTTAATGACAAACTATCATCCAACTGTTTTATCAGATGTTCTAGCACGGGTTATTTCGGTTATGCCACCACTGTGTAAGGACATAAAGGGAGGTGTCACTCGCATGATGGACGTATTTTTAGAGGATGCAGAGTATGAACTCTATCTTATCGTACTTCCAAGATGTACATATATGCAATTTTTATATATTTATATTTACGTCATATGAAATTTATAAATGATTTTTGCTTGGTCAAATCAGAAACAATACAATCACTTGCACATTGTGGGGGGACTTTGTCAATGAAATGATGAGGGTTGTTGAAGCTGGAGGTCCCGAGCCACCAGTAGTTATAATGCAGATGTTTAGAGCAAAACAATTTCGGGGTATGTGTAGTGATACCATTTCCCAGTTTCTAATAATTTTAAATGTCTAAGTTATTAATTTTTGAGTCTGAGTTGGTGTTCTAGGTGAAGTTACAGTATCAAACACTTTTCATGCGTCTCGGATGATTTTTGATGGCGTGTTGGAAGAAGTAGCAAATTTTTAAGAAAAAGTAAGATACAATTTTCATATTCCATTATTATATAATATAATTATAATTAAAATGGTGTTAATTATTAACATAATGAAAACCTTTAAAAATTTAGGTTGAAGCAAAATCTGCTTTAAGCACTTCTGTTAGTACTGTTTCGTTGGGCTCTGCTGGATCCCAGGACGAGGATTTGGCAAAGGGTAAGATTTAGACCGTAACCATACGACATTTAAATGAGAATCGTGAGGTAATGTCCGAATACTAATGAACGTTGTGATATGAGTGGTTTTGATTTGATAATTAACTAAAATAGCCATATATATATTGACGATTAGGTCGGAACTCATTGGGTTGTTGCAAAGGTGGTTGACATTGAAGATAGCTATTGGTACTATCTATCATGTGATAAGTGTATTCGCAAGATTAGGAGTGTTGAGGGTATGCTGTGGTGTAACAATTGTAATCGGCACGATGTGACCGGTAGTTTGATGTATTATTTAATTTAATCTGGAAAAAAAAATGATGACATTCATATTTCTGATTAATTTTTAGTATCATAGAATATAATGATATAATTATATTTGTATTTTTTTTCTGATATGTTTTTACAGGTACAAAATCCAGGTCCGTGTGCAAGATAAGACTTACAGTGTTCCTTTCATTCTGTGGGACAGTGTTTGCATTGAACTATTTGGAAAATCTGCTTCCGATATGAAGAGCACTGTTAATGTGGTTGGTCTTTTTTAATAATTAATGTATTCTTTTGCAATTTAGGATAATTAATATGCATATGACATTAATGAATCTTTTTTACTTCAATTCATCTTGAAGGGTGGCGATGTTACTATTCCAAAAGACATAAAGTCCTTGATTGAAAAGGAATTTCTGTTTAAGGTACAAGTTAAGGCTGATAAGGTGTCTGGTTTTCAGAGCTCTGCTTTCAGTGTGGTAAAAATTTGCAACGATCCTGATATTGTTTCACTATATGCAATTAATGACAGTCACGTAAGAATAATATTTTCTTAAGGCTCTTTAATAGACATTAAACATTTTTTTTTTTCGGTCAAACTAAATTACCAAATATTTTGATAATTATTATATTAGGAATCGGATATTCTTTCAAAAATGGATACTGGAAGCCTTTCCAAGAAGGAGGAGGTACAACTTAATGAAAAATGGAATGATCACCTACTATTATTCAATTATATGTTAATATGTGTAATCATCAAAGTTGTTTACCTATCTAATTTTTCAGTCTATTTTCTTTTACAGGTTGGTAGTTCTGATTATGAGGTTACTTCGCCCGAAAAAGGATCGTGCTCCACAGGCATAGGCCAAGTTGATATTGATCAGTGCAAGCGCAACCTCATTGATTCTTTCTCATCTAATGAGGCATTAAAGAAATGCAAGACTATTATCAAGATTGAGAAGGACTGATGAATTGGTGTGGCGATGTTATTTAAATAAAATAATATATTCGATGGTTGTCTATTAAGAACATATTTTGGGTTTTTCCTCTACGTCCGATTTGGATTTCGAGAGTTTTTTTTTTTTTTTTTTTTTTTATGTTTTTCTTTTGTTCCAATGAATGGAGTCAGTCTGTTTGAACTCCACCTATCTGATTTAGAAGGTGGAATATTATATCAGATTGGAAATATTATCATAATTATGTTAATCATTTGGATATTGTGTTTTTCATTACGTGCAAATCTTTTGTATTCATTATGTTTTTCGAATAGGCTACTGGACCTCTAAATGATGCAATAAATTAATTCATCAACAGTTAACTAAGAAACCACTCAGATTACTATTATTAAATAAAAATTTAAAGTGAATTTAGCAACCATTACCTTCTTACCTCGCTTATCTATCACCAAATAAATTGACTGCATATGTTATACACGTCATTTGTGAACATGCTCCTGCAATAATTAAAACATCAACAATCATTAAGTGGTAACATGATTATTTTGAAGTCCACGTGCATGTTGGACTCACATCATTCTTATGGTCAATTACAATCATTACCTTTTGTATAACGATTCAAAGCAATACAATATACATATATTTGCACATTAAGGCAATCTATATTGATTAGGATTTTGATTTTCTTGAACAATGACTAAAAATCATACGCTGAATATAAAGTTAACAGAATTATGAGTTATTTAGTGCGCTAATACTAAAACAGAACTGAAAAATTAAAGTTACTGGACTAAATAAATCCTATTCATTCCATCTAAGAAAAAATAAAGTATTTTCATGATTCGTGCAGAAGGATAGTCATATATTCAGAAATCAGGTTAACAAACATAATACATCATTCCACTGAACTGTTATACCAATTCGTATATTGGTTTTCTTATTAATTTCCCGATCGAGTATTGCTGATAAGCCTGCACAAACTAATCTAATCCAGTTATTGTCAGTTTATTTTCAATAACCAAGTTTTGGTCCTAATCCATAGCATAGGACATATTTGGTGAGATTTAGTGGGATTATATTGGTCCTATGGGGGAGGTGGGACCAAGTAATGAGGTTTTGGGTGTTAAAGTACCGGACTAATTCTGGTTGGTGGGTTTATTTCAATTTTGGAGACAAGTAATGTAAATCTGGGACAACTCAGGATTATTGCCGAAATCTCATGTTATCCCTCAAAGTAAACTGGACCTTAGTATAACATATTTATTAGAAACTGACTAAACTAAACTAATTCAGTTAGTATAAATTAAATATTTTTCTTATAACACAAATCAATTTTAGTAGTTGACATTCAATATTTGAGTTAAACTAATCAAGTATTATAATAATTGAATTTGTGTGCACAAATCGCAGATTAACATTTTTTTGTATATACAGTCTATTTTGTACACATATTTTTCAAAGATGCAATCTTCAAATTGTATGCAGTACATATATGTGACTATGTCAAATGATCCGAAATTGGTCCTTTTATATTTCCTAATTTTAATAGGATTTTGATCCTATCTTCCCAAGGATTCGTCCTCAACTCTATAAAAAGGACCCCAAGCTCTAGAAATCGGGGGAATCAGAGAGAAAACATCAAGAACATCAATTACATCATCATTCTACCTAGAAGAAGTCTTGGAGGACAAAGAAGACGAAGATCATCGAGACGGATTCATCCAGGTTTAGTCGTTCTTTCCTAGTTTATTCTTTTACAATGTTTTTCATAGAATCTTGTATTAGATTGTTGCTAGGCATGAGTAGCTAAGCTATTCGTGTCCTAGGGATAGAAAGTAGGGATTGTTATGACAATATTTTGATTATGGTTTGATTTATTGATTCCGTTCTTTACGTGTTTATCTCTATGTTTGTGCTTATAACTAGATTTAGCTTGATCACCTAGATTTAGTAATTTAGTTTAGCAATTCCGCTTCGAGAGGAGGGAATCGTTATCAGACTTAGAACATAGAGCATAGTTGTCTATGACTGTATAGGCCGTGGCTTAGGATCGTTTGGGAGTTATTAGGTTTAATTGACTCGAGAGGGTAATTAGCTTAATTAATCAACAGTTTAATCACTTCGAGAGAAGGGTTAGATTATTGTCGTGCCGCCTAATAAAAATTAGAATTGGTAAATCTATAGGTTAATCATATTCAACATTGAAGTAATATCCTGAAATCGAAGCCCTAGGATACCTATTCTCATTGATTGTTAGTTCTTTTTGTTTGCCAAGTCATAAGTTACATAGTTATTTGTTAAATTCCTCAATTTTTGTTTAAATCAACCTTTTACAACTTAGTATCTAGTTAGGACATTCCTAGAGTATTGAGGTACCAAACTACCTAAAACTATTCCTTGTGGGATCGACCTTGATAATCGTTACTACACCTACATCCGTACACTTGCGGAACACTAGGTTAGAAACCGACGTGTCAGGTTCCACACACCTCAATTCACTAACTGAGTTCAGCAATTACAAGAATTATACAAGATATTACAAACCCCCAAACTAAAACCCCCAATTTAGTTTAGAACCCTAATCTCCCAATTCTCTCAAACTCGTAATGTGAACAAAGGGAAAATGTTACAATTGAATTTGCAATGCTCAAGAACCTAACTCTATCTATTTAATTAACTTCGAATAACTGCATAGCTTGAGCTCCAAGTCGAAGTTTTTTTTCAGCTGAGAAACGATTATGAAAACGGTTAAGGAAACCGTTGTAGAAGCTCCCTGTAACTGTTGCGTAAGTCTGCTCTCATCAACCTTGAACCGGTTGTTATGACATCCAGTTCTAGCCTTCAACCATGCTCTTCAGTCCAGTTCTTCACCAACTAAACCCGGTTCCTCACTCAGAGAACCGATTTGCATAGGATTAGGTTATCTTGATGAAATTGAAACAATATTTACAATTCTCCACCTCAATGAATCAAGGATGCTTCATAACCTCAATCTGTATTCAATTTCCATGCTACATATGCACTGCACAATCTTTATGCAACGTCCAAATTTAGCTCCAGACACAGATTTTGTAAGAAAATCAGTAGCATTGTCATCAATGTGCACTTTTTGACAGCAACAGAACCAACTTCCACTATGTATCTAACAAAGTGCAATTTCACATCAATGTGCTTTGACCTCTCATGAAAAAACTGAGTGTTTAACCAAGTGCAATGTACTCTGGTTATCACACAAACAGTGACACACGTCTGCTCAATCCCAAAATCCTTAAGAATGCCCCTTAACCAAATTGCTTCTTTGAATGCATCCGTGACAACAATATATTCAGCTTCTGTGGTTGATAAAGCTACCACAGACTGATGTATTGACCTCCAACTTACTGAAGTTCCATAAAGGGTGAAGATGTACCCTGAGATGGACTTCCTTGTGTGGATATTTCCAGCAAAATCAGCATTAACATATCCCAATAATGGACTGCTGCAGTATTTCTTCTTTCAAACTTTAAACCAAGACAGACTATACCCTTCAAGTATCTTAGGATGTATTTCAAAGCCTCCTAGTGATCCTTTACAGGATTAGACATAAATCTGCTCACAAGAGATACACTATAGGCATGATCTGGCCTACTGTAGATCATTCCATACATCAAGCTACCCACACCACTTGAATAAGGAATGTGTTTCATGTATTCTTACTCAGTTTGAGTCTTAGGACATTGATCCTTGGAGAGTTTCATTTGCTGGCCTACTGGTGTAACAACACTCTTCGCTTCATGCATATTGAACCTTTTAAGTACTTTCTGGAAGTAATTCTTCTGTGATAAACACAATAATCCAGCATCTCTGTCTCTAAGAATATCCATCCCCAGAATCTTTTTGGCATTTCCCAGATCTTTCATGTCAAATTATGAACGGAGATTCTGCTTCAAGTGTTGTATCTTCAGCTTACTTTTACTGGCTATCAGCATATCATCCACATACAGAAGCAGGTAAACTTGATCAAACTTGGCATGCTTCTCAAAGTACACACAAGTATCATATAAGCTTCTAGTGAACCCAGTCTTTATCATGAACTCATTGAACTTCTTATTCCACTACCTAGGGCTTTGCTTTAATCCATAAAGCGATTTCCCGAGGTGACAGACCTTCTCTTCATTTCCAGGAAGCACAAAACCTTCATGTTGTTTCATATAAATGTCCTCCACTAGATCACCATGCAAGAAAGTTGTTTTAACATCTAGCTGCTGCAACTTAAGGTCTTCTTGTGTGACTTTTGCTAGTAGAAGTCTGATGGAACAATGTTTAACAACAGGAGAGAAAACTTCATTAAAGTCAATATCCTCTCTTTGGGTAAATCCTCTGGCTACAAGCCTTGCTTTATATCTTACCCTCTCGTTGTCCAGCCTCTAGTTTCTTCTTGAAAATCTACTTTGAACTCACTAATTTATGTCCTTTTGGTTTATCAACTAAGTTCCAAGTGTGGTTTCTTTCTAAAGACTGCATCTCTTCCACCATTGCACTCATCCAGTGCTCTCTTTCACTTTTATTGATTACCTCTCAATAGTTCTGTGGTTCATGGTGCTCAAGTGCTTCTGCAACACTTAAAGCATAGTAAACTATACCAGCTTGACCATAGAAGTCAGGCCTTTGAATCTGTCTCCTTGGTCTATCCCTGGCAATGCTGTAACTTCTGAGATTATCATTTCCAGTTTGAGTTTCTTTATCATCAGAGGAACTGTTGCTTACATCAGGATTTAAGTGTTCAATTCCAGTTGGAATGTTGTTTTGTGGAGTCTCCACCTCAACAGACAACTTATCATCTGATACAGCTCCTTCAATTTCACTCTAATCCCCTGTTGAAGTATATCCCATGACAAGTTCATTAAACTTGACATCTCTATTGATTATCAACTTTTGATGTCCCTTTTCCACACACCACAATCTATAACCTTTTACTCCTTCAGGATATCCAAGAAACACACATCTTACAACTCTTGGATCAAACTTATTGTGTCTAAGATGTGCAAAAGCCAAACACCCAAACACTTTAAATTCTGAATAGTTTGAAAGTCCTCCAAACCATACTTCATCAGGAGTTTTGAAATTCAGTGCTGAGGAAGGTGTTCTATTAATTAGATAACATGCAGTGCTCACTGTCTCTCCCCAAAATGCCTTTGGTAAACTAGCATCCGCAAGACCATTCTATTGTGGGTTTAATGGGACAATTTTATGCCTGGTGATTCCTTTTTCTTTACACAACTCATTGAACTCAGTAGACAAGTACTCAAGGCCATTGTCAGTCCTAATATGCTTCAGTTTCTTCCCTCTCTGATTCTCATCTTGAACAAGCCAATCTTTGAACTTAACAAAGGCATGACTCTTGTGTTTGAGTATGTAAACCCAAACCTTTCTGCTAAAATCATCAATGATAGTCATGAAATACTTTCCACCACCATGAGTCTCTGTTCTAGCTAGCCCACAGATATCAGAATGAATATAATCCAAAGATTCTAGAGTGCTATGAGTGCCTTTACCATAAGGCAACTTCTTTGATTTCCCCAGTGCACAATGTTCACAGAATTCCAAACCGTTTGATCCCAGTTCTCCAATGACACCTTTCTTAGATAATTCTTTCATTTCCTTCTCCCCAATATGTCCCAATCTCTTATGCCACAAAATAAGTTCAGTTTTACTCAGAACATTATCCATAGATCCACTAATTTGCTTTCCAATCAAAATAAACAACCCATTATGTTTCTTTCCTTTGATTACTACTTTGTTTCCTTTGGTTACGTGGAGTTGACCATTAACCGAACTAAATCCACACCCTGAAGCATTTAGAGTTCCCATGATATGAGGTTTCTTTTAAGACCAGGAACATACCTGACATTGGAGATTACTCTTGAAACACCATCAAACATTTTGATTCTTACTGAGCCAATTCCTTGTACTTTGCAGGATTGATCATTTCCCAACAACACAAATCCACCATCAGACTTATTGAGGTCTTGAAACCATTCCTCATTAGGACACATGTGGAAAGAACAACCAGTGTCCAAGACCCATTCTTGCTTCTGAGATGTTGAGAACTTCTGCAGATTCAAAGTCTTCCTCAACAACAGCTGCATCAGCTTCTTGTCCTTCAGATTTCTTCTTCTTCTGAGGGCAATTTTTCTTCAAAAGCACGACTTGTTTGCAGGAGAAACACCTTCTTTTCTCCACTCAATCAGAAGACTTCTTAGAGCCTTCATTACCAGTTTTGTTATCTTCTGAGTCTGGCACTTCTTCTTCTGATTATTTTCTTAAATTTGATGTTCAATCCTTCAGCTATAGGATTGAATTTCTTCTCCCCTTGAAGCTGCAAGCCTTTGGTTTTCAAACCAGTGACAATTGAGTCAAAACTCAACTTGTCTTGCCTACCAAACATCAGAGTGTCCTTGAAATTCTCCATTGATCTAGGCAATGAGTTTAGCAGCATGAGTGACTTGTCATCTTCATCAATTTTCACCTCCAAATCTTCTAGATCATCAATCATGCGGTTGAATTCATCCCACTGATCAAATAATGCCTTATCATCTGTCATTTTGTAGGCCAAGAGCTTCTGTTTGAGAAATAGCTTATTTGTGACAGTTTTAGATTGATAAAGCTCCTTCAATCAGCCCCAAGCTTCAATAGCAGTCTTGAATCTTGAGATTTTCCTCAAAGGTTTTTCCCCAAGACATAGAATGATAGAACTTAGTGCCTTCTGATCCACATCTGCATATTTGGGCTTCTCAGCATCAGGCCACTCAGCTTCAGGCTTCAAAGCCATGACCAAACCGTTTTGAATCAAGATGGAATTCATCTTGATCTTCCACAACCCAAAATCATTCTTACTAGTGAATCTTTCAACCTCCATCTTCATCCCAGTCATTGATCTATCTTCTGCAGGTAGGTTTCCCACAGACAGTGCCAATTGTTATGATTTGAATCACATAAACTCACACAACGTGTTTTCGGCCAGAAAAATTAACAAGATGAAATGAACAGCTTACAAAATTCGGCCACAAGAAACCCAGAACAGCTGAACAGCAATATGCACAGAAACTGAAATGAAATCAAGCACAAATCCAAGTTTTAAGTGGTTCGAACTTGCGTTCTACATCCACGGAGGTTCCACACACCTCAATTTACTAACTGAGTTCAACAATTACAAGAATTATACAAGAGATTACAAACCCCTAAACTGAAACCCCCAATTTGGTTTAGAACCCTAATATCTCAATTCTCTCAAACCCGTAATGTGAACAAAGGGAAAATGTTACAACTGATTTCGCAATGCTCAAGAACCTAACTCTATCTATTTAATTGGCTTCGAATAACTGCATAGCTTGAGCTCCAAGTCAAAGTTATTTTTCAGTTGAGAAACGGTTATGAAAACGGTTAAGGAAACCGTTGTAGAAGCTCCCTGAAACTGTTGCATAAGTCTGCTCTCAACAACCTTGAACCGGTTGTTATGACATTCGGTTCTAGCCTTCAACCATGCTCTTCAGTCCGTTTCTTCACCAACTAAACCCGGTTCCTCACTCAGAGAACCAATTTGCATAGGATTAGGTTATCTTGATGAAATTGAAACAATATTTACAGTTAGAAATTTCTCCTCGAGGAAATTGACATCGCGCGACTCAATTTCTGTCATTCCCCCGTCTGGATGTTCACCATACATAGGGGTGGGGAAAAATATCGAAATACCGCACTTACCGTATCGAAAAATTACCGAAAATACCAAAATTTTCGATATACCGATTTTTCGGTACGGTATCGGTAAGGAAATTCAAGATTTTTGGTATTTTCAGTATATACCGAAATACCGTACGTATACCTAGTTAATTGAGTTTTTTGCTTTTGGGCTTTCTAGCCCAAGTGATTATTGTTTTTCTGCTTTTGGGGCCCACACAGAATCACGTCTACATTAATTAGGAAGGCCCAATATCTTCACATTTTAATGTTAAAATTAGGGCACATACACAGTTTCCCCTCCTCCTGCCACATCTCGTTTCTTCATCTCCCCTCTCATTTCCACAGCACACACTCCACACCTTTACTGATATCAACAAAGGGACGGTCGTCGTGAATAAGGACAGCAGTATGATGACTGATGGGTCACGCGCACAAAGGTAGTTCCGAGCCGATCCTCTCTCTTGGTTGTCCGCTGATGTCGTCGTCTCTAATTCGCCAGATCTGGTGTCCATTAACGCTGCTCAAGAACCGCCGCCAATTCTTTCTTTTTTTTTTCTTTTCTTATTTGGGTTCTAGCAATTTCATTTCTTGTGAAAGTGTTAGATTTTTCTAGTTCTTCTGTTTCACATAGTCGATTGTTTTTTTTAATCTCAATATTTAGTTCTTGCTTGTTATTTATGTCCTTTACTTTACTGGACACAAAATGAAAGGCTTTTGATGATTTTAATTTTCTTTTCTTTTAGAACTATTGAAAAATACGAACATTTTTTGTGTAGACGGTATATACCGTGTCATACCGAAATTTCAGTATACCGAAATTTTCGGTACGGTATACGGTATGGCGTAAAATTTTTGGTACACCGTACCGATCCACCCCTAACCATACATCACATAGCCTTTCGAGTGGTCACAATATTTTACAAAGATATGTTTGACTACCCTAGGACCAAGTTTCTCGTTCTTATAAGAAGTATTATGAACAAACCTAGCTACCCCAAGGGCGCAAACCTTCTAAGTCAGGATTTCTATCATGCCACAACTCATATAGTGTCGAAGGAACTGACTTTGATGACACATGGTTCAATATATAGGCAACAGTTAAAGTTGCATCTCCCCAAATGGATATTGGAAGATTTGCTTGTGCCATCATTGATTTGGCCATGTCCGGAAGTGCCCTATCCCTCCTCTCTGCAACTCAATTTTGTTGCGGAGTGTATAGAATTGACAATCGTTCAATCGTCTAATGATCCATTTTCCTCATTAGTACTGTCTAAACTGATCAAACAAGTATTCTCTCCCTTTATCAGTGCGTAGAATCTTAAGTTTTATATCTCTTTGGTTCTCAACCTTCGCTAAGAATCACTTAAAGTAATCGGGCACTTTTCAGTGATGAGATAGGAGAAACATTGAATTGTAGGGTAAATAGTCATCAATAAACATGAGGAAGTAGGATGCACCATGTCGTGCCTTCACATTTACAGGTTCGCATGTGTCCGAGTGAACTAACTCTAAAGGTTGACTGGTTGAGTAGCTCTCTTTGGTTTTCTAAAAAGACTTCTGGCAGACTTTTCTTGCCAGACATAGTTCGCACACAGGAAGGATGACTTTAGCAAGATTGCCTAAAAGACCTTCTAGAGCTAACCTAGTCATCATTTTTGTACTATGTGTCCTAACCTCACATGTCATTTAAGAGAATCATAAATAACATCAACAGATAAAGAAATAAAAGAAGTGCATTCATTAGATAATTCTAACATGAAAAATCCATTGTTCATATGGCCCATACCTTCACGGTTATTGCCAAGAAAAATAGACAACATTGTCTGATCAAACAACAAAGAAAAACCATGACGCAAAAGTGCTATAACTGAAACTAGATTACATCGAATACTAGGCGCATAAAGTACATCACTAAGGAACAGCTCGCGCCCAGTGCTAAGCTTGAGCTGGTATGATCCAACTCCTATAACTTCTTCTGGCGTGCCATTTCCCATAGCAATATAGTGGTTGTCGCGAGCACTCGATGATAATCTACAAATCTTGCTCTGTCTCTTGTCACATGTTTGGGTGCTCATGTGTCTACAATCCAACCGTGAAGAGAATTAGCAATGAACATATGTGAGAAAACAAATGAATCTGAAGAGCTAGAAGTGGGTCTAACCTTCTTTGGCTCAGTACAAGTACGAGCAAAGTGAATTGTCTTTCCACAATTATAGCAATTGTTTTTTCTTCTTTCCACCATTTTTTCCACGGTGACGCTTTATAGCTTTCTCACCTTGCGGGCCCAAGTTTTGGCTTTTACCACTACTTTATCCAGCATCTTTTTGCTTGTTCCAACGTTTGCCTTTGTTGGGCTTGCGTAGTTCAGAGTGTGCGGAAAAAACAACTGTTTGTTCTTGTTCTACCTCTCGATGGTTAGCCTCAAGTCTGAGATGACTGGCGACGCTGTCAAAGGTCTGGATTTGTTCATTGTGTGCGAGCACAGGCGTAATATGTCCCCAAGTTTGCTCAGGTAGCGACCTTAAGACTGCCAAAACTTGTTCATCGGTGAGTTCATTTTCAGCATTTTGGAGCTCTTAAATCATGTCTTTCATGACATCAAGATGCAGCTGGCTTACAATGTGCTTTGGGTTAAGTACGTACTGGTTAAACATAAGGGTAGGAGCCCCTAATCTCGTAGCAGATGTAGTGTTGTATGTGACTTTAAGCCTTCCCACAACTCTTTAGCAGTAGGATACATCTCGAACTCACAAATCAGATGATCCTGCATGCAGCTCAACATAGTATAGCACACAAATTTATCTTGATTCACCCATTTATTATACGCGTCCAAATCGCGACGAAATAGGGCATTTTGTCTATTTTCTGGCTCAACAGGCATAACCATAGTGGTGGTGAGATGGTCAAGCATATTCTTATGGTGCATAAAAAATTGAATCTCATGGTGCCACATGGCATAGTTCTGGCCATCAAGTTTGCCAGAGCCGTAAATATCAAAATGTGTCTCTTATGCTTCCATTTCTGTGTTTATGTGCAATAAATTAGATATTGGTCTATTTTATGCTTTTATTCAAATCCAAATAAAATTTTATTACTTCTCAAAGTGAATGAGATCGAAAATTTCACCACATAGGCTCATAATCATCTCTACTAAATTGAAGAAGATAATAAAAAAATAATGATCTGGAACAAAAAAAAAACATAATCCATATAATAAGCATGCATAATATAGGGGCCACATTTGGTGATCATGTTGAGACAATTTCCTGGCCTATGGTGGTGAGAAGAGAATTACCCAAAAAAATTCACATGGCCCAAAAATCAGCGCTCCAATACATAAGTCCTAAGAAAAAAATTTATAATTTTCTTGAACTTACTACAAGATTATAATGATATAAAAATTGGTACTTTATTTCACCACCATCTCCATGTATTGTTCCTCAAATGATTAAAATAAATAAATGCACACAAAACATGAGCATCCCAAAACAAAATGTCAATCCCAATTTTGAACATATTCACATAATTTCAATGAATACATGCACGTAAACAGTATATTGCATATGCAATGAAAAATATCACATATCACATATTATAACACCACAATACTGCATCGGTTATATCATCATAACAGAATATCCGCACATGTATTCAATGTAGTATCTCAACAGAATGCCTTATTTGCCAAATCCATTGAATAAGTGTGAACAACTGACACATATTGGAAATGCCAATACAAGATATACAATTAAGTATTACAAATATTCTACAAATATAATTCTCCTTTTTAGCAAAAATAGTATGGTATAAAAAATATCATATTCCTTTTTTTTAATTGTCTAATGATGGCAAACACAAGCAATATCAACTCGCACTATTACTGGTGTCCATTTCATGTATATATATAATATACACACGCACGCTGAGACGTCCCAATTATTTACTTAACACGTAACTCTTAATTGTTTGTATCTAATTCGTTTAACATCTGAATTCATTAAATAAGATATCAAATTAATCAACATTACATGTTATTCAATACAAAACCAATACTGCAAACATTTATCTAAGAAATCAGATCCAATTTTTATAAATAACAATTATAAGGCACATATTTACACATAAACACGTAAGTCACAATCGATGTATACCTTTATATAGCAGCGAAAGAAGATCATCGATTTGCTGGTGCCGGATCTCGGACAACCCGTCTACAAGCCTCACTTATGAATACTACTAGAGCATCCACCGATTACATAGAGGAATCAGAGTGATACTCCAAGGATGAGACGTAGAGAGAAAAAGAGAAATTGTATGGAGTGGCATGCATGTTGTTCTTTTTCGCGGGTATACACGCATCTAATACTGCGTATGGAAGATATTTATTTATTGTTGCTATAAGATCTTCATCCCTTATTGGAATATATCTGATAAGATTTATTTAACAACCAAATCTTTTATCAGATATATATCCTAATGATATATTGGATCTAACAAATATGGATGCCACCAATACCTTCAATCTGCAAATGAGCACAATAATATGCCTTGAACTTGTACCTTCAAAATCAAATTAGCATTGCACTAGTCAGTTGATTATTGTGGCTTGGAAATGATCATTTTAATTATTTTCCCTATTTTTAATTTAACATTTGAGTTTAAGGCGGCTATTAACCATATACATGACCAGAGCATCAACGAATTGTAAGATATATTTATCTCAAGAGATCAAACAGATTTACAGAACTTGTATAATGACACTAAAGTTAAAAAAGACATTTCCAAAAGAATAATGAAACCAAGGCAAACTTAGGTTAGACACATTACATATTCAATTATTGCCCTTCATCAAGTATGTATGGTATTCTCACCCATGTTACTAAGAAGAATTTTGTTAAAACCTACAAAATGATTAAAAGAAACACAAACTTTTAGATATATAAGAGTATTGATATAACTTTGAGCTCTAACTAAAAAAGATATTTGAGCACCTTCTTCTATCTTTTGAACATCTTCAATGGTTTCTTCAAGTGACTTGATTCTTTTTCATGTTCTCAACTAAGATTGGGCACATATGAGAGCTTCCACAATCTTAGGAGATAAAGAACTTCTAAAAGGATCAAGAACTCTTCCACCGTGCTAAATGTCGATTTCGATGCTACGGTAGAAATGAGAATTTCCAATGCAGCTCGAGCAAGCAGTAACATGATAAGAAACCTAATTAGATTAAGTTCCCACCACTTCAATATATCAAAATCATCATTCTCCACCACAAGAAGACTTTCTTTTAGGTAGACACATCTAAGTCATATTTGTTTTCCACTTCCCCACTCTCTATTTTATGTTGTTTGAATTTCTCCCCCTAAAAAAATCTACTTTTTGTTTTCGACTGTTCTTGTTGAGAAGATTGACTAGAACTTCGGTTTTGCTCTTGTGTTGACATACCATTTTGAGGTTGGTGAGCTAACTTGTACACTTCAAACAAATCAACTAGCATTTCCTTGATGCTCTTTGCCATAATTAAAACCTCTACTTCTCCATATTCCACACCAACGGCATAATCTATGAACTCCAACTTATATCGAGGATCAAGAATAACTACAATAAAGATCAGCTTGATCATCTTTCTATGATCTCCCCGTTATTTATCATATTTAGCCTTCATTCTTTAACCCATTCACATTTTCATCCTCACTCCTTATCCATTCTTTTAATGAGCAATGAACTGTATTAATCTCATGACAGAACTCATTCGAGATGATAAACAACGAACCCGAGATCCTCATTGTGAGCTCATGAAAGATTGACACCATTCTCATAACATTTTCCTAGTCTTCAATTGTTGGGACCCCATCACTAAGCTCAGCCTCTAAGTATGGATTTTTAAGGCATACCTATCAAATCCCCTCTCAAACTTTTATGCAACATCCAACATTAGATAGGTGGAGTTCCACCTTGTCGAAACATCCAAGCACAAAAAACTTTTAATCCATATACCTTCATCCTTGCAACATTCTCTAAAGTTTTACCAACCTAGGCGGAGATTGTCTCATCTATCTAACTACTTCCCGAACCCTCTTTATTGACGGGTTAATTTCCATTAACCTGTCAACTACTATAAAGTTAATAATATGAGTAATGTACCTCATATGAAGATACTTCCCCTTTGCCAGAACATATCCCCTAGCAGTGAACTTGGCTTTCAAGTAGACAACACAAGACGCAATTGAAGTACAATAAATATATTGTAACTTGGAAAACAATCTTGGATTGGATGGTGTCAAAAATATTTTCGGAATTAGTATCACACGACCAGCATTGCTTCCCACCAAAACTCTTCCTTCCATAAGGTGAAATCTAAACTCTATAGTGACCAAATTAGGTGTCGTTTCACAAGCAAATAGAAGGTTCAATATTCCTCCAGAGCTATAGTGACTATATTTACCATAATAAAAGGTCAAGTTGAGATTAGGAGTTCCATAATAATTAGATTTGTTAAAAAATTCCGACATATGTACTTTAGACATCACATCACCATTTAAATCGAATTTGCAAGCTAGAGCTATAGTGACTATATTTACAAACAAGTTTCATTTCATATGGATCATGTGTTCATTTATTAAATTAACCAGGTCAATGGTTGGACACATAATGGTCTATTTTTCACATACTTAGGAGCATTCGAGGTTAGACCTATTACAAAAGTATTCGAGGTCAGACCTATTACATATAAGTACTCTAAATAGTGTTTTTTATGGGATCATAAAATTTCAACAAAAAGATTCTTAGAAGTCTCTACTTCAGCGCATTCATGATTTGAACCACCAAATGAACTTTCAACTATACTCGCGACATACTTTGAAATTTCTATAAGTTCATCGATTTCATGATCTGCTACATAGTTCATATCTCATGTTTTTTGTCAACCCAATATAGGTGTATTGATTCCATATTTCAAAAGAATTAATCATTCAAATGCATGACGTCCTTATAAGATATGTCAAGTACATGTGGCAAAATCGGCATGACCTGGAGCTAGTCCAGCCCACCTAGAATTTTAGACAGGTTGGACCACAAAAACCTTGGTTGAAATAACATCAGGCCCAATATGCCGAACTCGACATGCTGACTCGAAAATATTAGCACTACAAGAAAACTGCCAAATTCCAACGAAAAAATTCCAACGGCATAAAAACTGTTGGAATTTTTAAAAATTCAACCGTAATTCCAACAGCAAATGAGTCGTTGGAATTTTGGAAAAAATTCCAACGGCAAAATGCCGTTGGAATTGCTGTTGGAAAAAAAATTCCAACGGTAAGAGGCTCCGTTGGAATTCCTGTAGGAATCATTTTTCCATTGGAATTTAATTGTTGGAAAAAAAAAATCCAACAGCCACTTTTCCAACTGCATAAAAATCGTTGGAATTAAAATTCCAATGGTAATTTACTAAAAACCGTTGGAATATGGTAAATCTCCGTTGGAATTTAAAATTCCAACGGTTTTTATGCCGTTGAAAAAGTGGTTGTTGGAATTTTTTTTGTTCTAACAATTAAATTCCAACGAAAAAATGATTCCAACAGACTTTTTACCGTTGGAATTTTTTTTCCAACAGCTATTCCAACGGATTCTGCCGTTGGAATTTTTTTCCAACAGCTATTCCAACGGCTCATTTTCCGTTGGAATTACCTTTGGAATTTTTAAAAATTCCAACGGCTTTTATGCCATTGGAAAATTTCCGGTGAAATTTGGCAGTTTTTTTGTAGTGTAGTATATATTAGAGGAATGAGTTGGACTAAGCTCACTAATTTTCAATTCGATGGAATTTTTTTCAGACATAATATATAGCATTGACCCAATGAGTCTTACCAGATCATGCTGAATGGCAACACTGCTACTTGAAAATTAAATTTTCATATTGTTGCGTTTTATTATATATAGAAATAGAAATATCTACTTGTACATTTTAATTTAGTACGTATATTTATTTTAACTGCAGCTGCGACTAAATGCCTGTTAGGTTTCATTTTTCAGTTTTTCATGTTATGGGTGTATAAGAAATACACTATCAATATCTCCCGTAGCTGCGTAAGTTGACATGTAATAAATATAAATTTTAAATTATGAAAAATAATTATGTTTATGGAAAATAAAGTTTGAACTAAAGTTCAGTTTATTTATCCAATTTCCATTCGTGTGAGTTTCTGTTCAGTATAACTTGGGTTACGAGTTTCTCTTCCGCTACGTGACTCGGATGTGAGTAAAAAGAGTAAGACTGTGGTAAGAAAAGAAAAAAAAAGAAGTGAGATAAGTAGGAAAATGAGAGAAAGATAAGATAAGTAATAAAAAGAAAGAAATAAATAAGACCAAGTAAGTAGTGACAATTCAGTTCACTGCAAAGTGAGTTGGGTCACTATAGGCGGGCTGGGGCAACTCATATGCCAGCTCTAAGTCTCATATATTTGTTTTTTATAAATATATATATGGTCCTTTAAACATTTATGTCATTTTTCAAATGCAATATATGTTATGTTCTTCAAAAATATAATATTATATAGACTAGTAATATTCCCGTGCGATGCACGGAAGTTTATTTAAAAAATAATAATTTAAAAATAAAAAATGATATAATCTTATATTTAAATATGTGATCTTTGATCCTAATATTTTGTTTAAGTGTAGGATAAAACATAAATAGAATTATAAGTTATGTAAATATGAGTTCTCGGCGTCTCGCACGTCATATATGAATTTAATATAACTTACTCTCTCTCTCTCTCTCTCTCTCTCTATATATATATATATATATATATATATATATATATATATATTATAGATTAACATTAAGATAAATATTAAATATAAAAAAAATCTTATTCAAAATGATCATTTCTTATCTTTGAAATCCAAACACACATTTAGTGTATGCATCATTCTTCACCTTTTTGCATAATAGCTTAATTAATTATGGATGTTAAAACAAACATAACTATCTAACTATCAACTCATATTATTAAATAAAATAAACTGGATAATGGTATAAGAAATTTATTTTTCTTTAATTTTTCTCATTTTACTTTAAATATTTAAACTTATCTAAATAAAGTTTTAAATTCTAACTATAACTATTTAATTTTAAAAAAAATCTCATTTGCAAGTTTTAGTACTTTACTTGGTATTTCCAATATACAAAGAATAACAAACTAAAAAAAATAAAGTTCAAAAGTTATTCAATAGTTCGAATAACAAAATAAAACATCTTTTTTTTTTTCAGTAGTTGGAATAACAAAATAAAACATATGAGTACTCCAATATTTCTTAATACTTTCGTATATATGTTGAAAAATTTCAATTAAATTACACATTTATATTGTAAATAGTAGATTCATTTAAAGATATACTCACTCCATTCCATATTAATTGATGTTTTAGGATGAAAGCGAAGAATTGAGGATTGAATATTTTGACAGATATACCCTCAGCTAAAGATTTGACCAAATCAAAATATCTCTGATAGATTGAAAAGTAGAGATATTTTAGGATTGAGTCCAGAGAGAATATTGGTATAATTGATGAAAAATATGTAAAACGTCAATTAATTGGAAAATGAAAGAACATCCTAAAACGTCAATTAATATGGAACGGAGGGAGTACATTGGTTAATGTAAAAAAAATGCTTAGATTGCTAAATGTGAAAAAAAAAAAAAAAAAAAAAAGAAGAAGAAGACATAATTGAGATTGGTTAATATGATCAAGTATTGTCAAGGTTGCAAAGTCTAAAAAACATACAATTCAAGTTGGTTAATTATGCTTATTTAAAGAAGTTCAGTTGCAATTTGTATAATATCATAGTATAGGTTGCACAGTGTAATTATTTATAGAAAAATAACAATAATATATCTAAAATAGGAAAAAGTAATAAAAAGAATTTCTAAGATTAACTATCATATATAAAGTTATATATATGAGCCAAAGCCATAGTTTTGTGATTTATCAACAAAAATAATTATTATATCAAATAAGCATTAACAAATTTAATAATTTAATAAGCTGATTATAAATAAAATATTAACTATCCCTTTTAATTCGATAAAGTATGTGTTCAATTATATTTACATTGATTTTTCTCTCAATGTAATAAATGTAAAAGACTTGAGACAATTCATGTCAGATCAAACAAACTGATTATGGATTTTTTTTTTTTTTTTTTATGAAATAATCAAGTAAAATAATTTTTAAAAAAGAGAATCATTTGAATGATTTTTAATTGTATTCCGAACCAATAAACACTGAAATCTTACTCAAATAATCAACGACAAAATAATACTCTATCCGTTCCACATTAATTAACGTTTTAAGATGAAAGGGAAGAATTAAGGATTGAATATTTTCACAGATATACCCCCAGCTAAAGATTTGACCAAATCAAAATATCTCTGATAGATTAAAAAGTAGATATATTTTAGGATTGAGTCCGGGGAGAAAATTGGTAGAAATGGTGAAAAATATGTAAAACATCAATTAATTGGAAAATGGAACATCCTAAAATGTCAATTAATATGGAACGGAGGGAGTATAATATTTTAAATAAAATATCTTATTATTATATATATCATACGAATGTTAAATCAAACATCGTTAAAATATGATTAATTTGATATAGTATACATAATAAATAGATTAGAAATGAAAAAAAAAAGATATTTGCAACTTTAGAAAGTAAAATAAATTTTGATTCTTACAAAATGTGATAACTTATCAATCACCGTCTAAAATTTTAGGCTGAAAAGTGTTACTTACAGAATTGTCACTCTTGTGGCTACTTAAAAATAACCATAAAATATATAACAAAAGGAACAATGATATTTTATTTGGATATTTCATATGTAATGTAAAGTTTAATACTTTTATCTTTATGTCTCTGCTTTTATTTTATATTTGTTTTTTTTAATTTATCTAAATAAACTTTCAAGTTCTATTTATAAATATTTAATTTTCTCTTTATAAAGTTGGATTTTCATTTACAGCTTTTATCATTTCATTTGGTGATTTCAGATATACTTAAATAATTTTTATTTAATAAAATCTTATTTTAACAAAATAAAATTCAAAATTTATTTAATGATTCGTATAACAACTTAAAGTCTTTGAGTTCTTCAAAATATTTGAATATTTTCGTATTTTATTTGGTATTGTAAATTTATTTATATTTTTTTATATTTATCTTATAAATAGTTTATTTATTGAAGATAATAATTGATTAGTGCGAACAAAATTATTCAATTGTTAGTGTAACAAAGATAGATTATGTTGATTAGTGCCACAAACTATTATTTAGCTTAGAAAGTTTAAAAACATATAATTGAAGGTTTAATAAAAGTAAAATTAAAAAGATTGTCACATGTAACAAATGTCATAATTTAGGCTGCAAAAGAATAAATTATCTTAAAATAGTAATTTCAACAAAATACACATTATTAAAAATATAAATAGGTAATTAAAAATAATTTCAATAACTAGTTTAATATATAATTATATATATGCTCAAAGCTTATGTACTTTCGTGATAAAATATTTTAGCAGATTTGATGATTTAATAAGTTGATGGATAATTAAAAGTAATTTCAATAACTATTTTACTACATAATTATATATATGCTCAAAGCTTCTGCACTTTCGTGAGAAAAAGATATTTTAGCAGATTTGATGATTTAATAAGTTGATTATAAAATAGATATTGATGTTTTTACTTTTTGATTTAATAGAGTAGGACTTTCATTTTTTAAACAATGGGTTTTCTCCCTGCATGACTTAAATTAAAAAAGAAATATTTGAAAATTCATGCCAAATAAAATTAATTGATTAGTAGTATATTTATAAAAAAAGTACTCATATTTTTTATAAAGCAAATATTTTACTAATTTTAGTTGCAACTAAAACCAAAATATTATAGTCCAATTCACAATAAACATCAATTCTAGCACAAATAATTAACCAACAAACAATTTGTTTATTCAAATCAAATATTTTATTGTAATATATGTGACATGATTGTCAAATCGAAGATTGTGAAAAGATGAATAATTTGGTATTTTATGCATAAAAATCGAATTAAAATGAAAAAGTTAGTTGTAGTTTAGAAAAATAAAAGAAAGTTATGAACTTACCAAAAATAAGAAAAAGTTATCAATTATGGTCTAAATCTTTTGGAGGGAAAGTTAAAATGACATTGATACCCTCCATTTTGCTTTTATATATACTAGTATTACTCTCGTACGACGAATGAAAGTATGTTAATATTAGAGTATATTTAACAAAATTAAATACTATATGATGTTATTTTTTAAAACATGAATATTGTACATTCGGTAAAATAAATAATTTAAAATCTTGAATTATCATACAGTAAATTTAAATAGCGTAAATATTCATTTCTCCATGTGAAATTTATGGATTGGATATATACTTATTATTTTATAAATAAATTATTATTACGGAATAAAATTAAAATAAATATTAAATATGACAAATAAAATACATATTTTAATTTTTTTTAACTCAAATGTTATTGTAGGCAGTCTGTATCCTTCTTAACCTATACGAATAACCACAAATAGTCTCATTAGTTACATATATTAAAATAAAAATAAATATAATAAGAGCCCAACTTATTAAAATTAAAATAATAATTATAAGATAATAAAAAAATAAATTGAATAATTTAAAGAAAATTATATTTTTCTTTTAAAAAATTCCATATTTGTTATTGTTAAATATAGTTAATTGATTCATTTTTTTTATAATCTAATTCCCAATATAAATAGTCTATTCCACAATAAAAAGAAAAAAATCAAAACATAATTCAACTTAAAGAAGGTGAAAAAATTATTAATTTCATATACTATATGTAAAAATAGATCAGAAACAAAAAAAAAAAAAATTGTTATTATTTTAAAAATAAAAAGAGTTGTTGAGAAAGAAACAAACTGATATAATGGTAATAGTACAACAACTTCTCTTTAGGGACAAATACATGAATAATACACTTGAAAATGTCCAACATGCAATTAGAGGGGAAAATAATTTTCTTTATAACATATTTGGCTCCATTTTATTTAATTAGACAAAAACGCATATTTGTATGTATATTAGTATAGATATAGATTAATTTATCGAATAAAACTAAGATAGAAAGATAAATATAATTAATTAATTAATTAAAGTATTTATAAAAAAATAGGTTTTTTTTTTTTAGAAAAAATATTTAACTAATTATTACAGTCTAAATTTAACACCAATAAACATTCTCAGTATGTACTGAGGTCTAACCATACAACCAACCAATATAAAATTGTCTTTTATTTTATTAAATAACACACTTATATATATAGTATGTATGTTAAATTAAAGATCATGAAAATATAATTAATTTTATATATAATATGTAAAATAATTATGATACAAAAATACTATTTGTATCTAAAATTTGGGAAAATGACTTCTTTAGAAAGAAGGAAAAAACTAAAAGTTGACATTTATACAAATAACCATAAATAACACAAAATTTAATGGTTGGGAAATGCAATTTACAATCTTAGCTTTCTTATAACTTTTATATATGTGTAGATTTCGTAATATATTTACATAAACTTTCAATTCTAACTATAAATATTTACTTGCTACTTTCTAAAATTAGATTTTCATTTGAAACTTAGAATATTTCACTTGGTTTTTTTTGGGGCAAAAACCATAAAAAATATGGAGGGGTTAAGGTAAGATCCCCAACCTATATATTAATCAGCATAGTGTGCAATTACAAAGAAAGAGCAATAGGTAGCAACCTATCTAGGAAATCTAAAAGTGGGATATCCCCAACCATCTAAATACAAGAACCCACAAATGGATGGACATTCATCACATCTACAAAATTCCAGTGAAGATTTCCGTTTCACCGCCAAGTTGGCAAGGTGATCCGCTGCAGCAATTCCTTCTCGATGAATATGCGAAACTTTTATCATTATCCCACTTGTAAGTTTCTTGAATGAAGCTATGTTGGCTTGATAGGACCAATGTCCTACTCCATCTCCTCTCAATAGGTGATAAACAACAAGTGAGTCTATCTCAAGTCAAATCTTGGAATAACCCTTTCTTACACATATTTGAAGTGCTTCCATAATAGCGCACCATTCAGAAGACATTGTGTCTGTATTCCCAAAAAACTTATAAAAAGCATAAACCAAGTGAGAGTTCGAATCACGAAATATTCCCCCCGCTCCAGCTAGATCGGGGTTTCCTTTAGACGCCCCATCAGTGTTATTTTTTAAAAATCCATCATCTGGGGGTTTCCGCCGGCCCAAAAAGGTTTTTTCTCAGCATGAAGGTGGACAGAAATATTCCAGCTTGAGGCTAAGTACCGAAAGCCTCTCCAAAACCCAGCTGGTAGTAAGTTTGCTTGAGACAGGTCTCGAAGCTTACTCACCACCTGTTGTTGGATTCGAGAAGCAGAGGGAACTTTTGCCTCAAACTTTCTGCTTTTTAGAGAACCACAAGGCAATCATATTAACAAGAGATATATTAGGGGGCACAAGAATGTGAAAAAGATTTGCAAAGTATAACCACACTTTCCAAGAAATGGGACAACTCACAAAGGTATGGTTGGTCTCTTCACAACTGTTATGACAAAGGTGACACCAAAAAATGACCATAAAACCTTTTTTATTGAGATTATCATCAAGGACCAGGAATTTATTGACTAATCTCCAATGAAAAATAGAGTGCGAATCCAGAAGAGTTTTTGGCCACATCATTGACTTCCAAGCTGAAATTGGCTTGTATAGTCTCAGGGAGTTCCAAGCAGAAGAAAATGTATAGAGACCATTCGAGGAAAGTTTCCAAACAGGGGTATCATCCATATGCTCATCAATCACAATAGAACAGATCTCATTAACAATATTAATAATAAACTCAGCTTGTGACAGTCCCTAGAGCCATTTATCCAAAAATCATTTATCTTATCATTGCAATTGAAAACTTCATAATCTTGACAAAGGGGAGAGAAGCTGCACCAACTATCAAACCAAAAAGAGACGTTACCTAGCCCAATCCTCCAAAATATGTTTTTGATCAGTGAAAATCTACACTTTTAGCAATCTTCTCCAAAAATGAGATTGATTCAACCCTATATCATCATTAAAAGGATGAGTATGCTTCAAATATTTAAGATGTAAGAATTGACACCATAGAGCCTTTGTTGTTCTAAATTTTCACCAAGCAAAGGCAGCAAAAGCTCTATTAGTGTCATACAAACTCCTTACCCCTAGATCACCCTCCCTCTTGGGAAAACACAATTTTTCCCAAGAGGACCAGTGGATATGTTTATGCTCAGGTGTGGATCCCCAAAGACAGCCATTAAACATTTTGTGGAACCTGTCAATAACAGACTTGGTGACCCCTATGACCCTCAAAGTGTACATTAGAATGGAACTAAGGACACTCTTAATGAGTTCCAATCTCCCTCCAATACTTAAGAAAAGTTTATCCCAGCCACCCAGTTTGTTACTAACTTTTTCAAAGAGTTCTTGAAATAAAGCATTTTTCACTCTCCCTTTGAAAAGGGGCACACCTAAGTACTTGAAAGGCAGCTTCTCTTCAACAAAATGAGAGAGTTCCAAAATTTTCTTTTTATTGTAACTAGGGTCAGGTTTGCCAAAAATGGCAGAACTTTTGGAAAATTTTACTTTCTATCCAGATTCCTTTTCAAAAAAACTAAAAAAAATTTAACAGTTTTTTAAATGCAGAAACGTTGGTAGAAGAGAAGACCACAATATCATTAGCAAAAGAGAAGGAGGGGATAGACATACCACTTTTATTAAATTTCAACTCAGGGTACAGCTCAAATAGCTCCAGCAATCCATAAGACAGAATGTTAGAAAAAGAGCAAAAAGGATGGGAGAAAGAGGATCACCTTGTCTTATCCCTCTACTGGATTTGAAAAACCCAGAAAGGGATCCATTAATCACAAGAGAAAACTAAGAATTTGTTAGTGGCATTAACAATATATGTCACAAATAATTCAGGAAAACCCACCAATCTCAAAATTTTATACAAGGCATCTCATTCTATTCTATCATAAGCTTTCTGAAGATCAATCTTAAGGATCATTTTGCCATTTTTGCACTTAGTATTGATCTCATGCACCATTTCCTGAGCTAAGATAATGTTGTCAGCAATGTCCCTAGTAGGGACAAATCCACTATGTGAAGGAGGGATTAATTTAGGGAGGAGAACTGCTAACCTATTATTAACCAGTTTAGTCAAAAATTTATTAATAACATTACAAAGACTGATAGGTCTGAAGTCAGCCCAGCAAGTAGGATGTTTTTTCTTGGGAATGAGAGCAATAGAGGTACATGTAAAGCTTATAGGCATTGGAACACCTAGAAAAAATTCACGTGCAGCCTCCAAAATGTCATCCTTCATGATATTCCAACAACATTGATAAAACATGGTAGAAAACCTATCAGGGCCTGCCATACTATCTTTGTCAATACTTTGGATTACCCTGTAAACCTCATCCATACTAGGATCACAACAGAGCCTCTCAGCAGCATTTTCATGCACCACTGGTTTAATGGTGCTAAAAATGGCATGGTTTAAGTCACAAGCCTCAGAGGTTAACAGTTTTAAAAAAAAAATCACATGCAGATTTACTAATAAGAGCAGGTTCTTTTATTACCACATCATCAACTTTTATTTCATTATTCCTACTTTTAAACCTCTTTTTTTTTTTTTTTTTTTCTACTAGAGCATGGAAATAAGCAGTATTCTTTTCTCCCTCCCTAAGCCATTTACAGGCAGATTTTTGTCGCCAAAAGGATTCCTCTAGAGCAAGAGCAAGTGTTAATTCTGCTTGCTTTTGCTTTAAAGTGATTAATTGGCTATCAGAAGGATCCCCCAAGTAAACAGATTCCTGATCCAACTGATTTTTTTCAGCTTGGGCTATCCTATCAAAGATATTACAAAAAACATCCCTGTTCCAACTTTTCGAACAAACTTTAAGCCTAAAAAGTTTTTGTTGAACTCTGACCATTCCTTTCTGTTCCAATGGGAGATTCCAAGAACCCTCTACTATTTTCAAGAAGGAATGGTGCTTAGTCCAAGCATTAAGAAACCGAAAAGAAGATTTGACACTTTGGCTTTCAGAAGAAAAATTCATTAACAAAGGACAGTGATCCGAAGGTCCCTTAGCCAAATGTTTAACCTCAAATTTATTAAACATATCACACCAATTGGAAGACACCAAGGCCCTATCAAGTCTTTCAAACACATGATTAGCATGCCATGTGTAGGAAGGCCTGAATAACCGTCATCATCCAACCCAGTCAACTAATGCTTTATTAAAATCATCCATGGACTTAAGTTTAAGAACACCCACTCCTTTTTTTTCATCAGCAGAAAGAATAGTATTGAAATCCCCACTCACAATTCGAGGATCATTTTCATGCCCACAATTTCTAAGATTATCCCATAGGTTGAATCTAACAGATCTAGCACAAGAGGCATACACAATGGAGCAGAAAAAATTACAATCTAACACGGAATTGTAAGCAAGCACATCAAGCAATTGATCAGAAGAAAAAGTAACATTTAACTGAATAGGAGCATTCCACATGAGCCAAATCTTCCCATTACTATTAGCAATAACATTTTGGAAACCCAAAAAGTGCACAAAAAAGTAATCAATATCAGCAGCCTTAGTTTCTAAAATAGCACAAATGTCAGGCCTTTTTCTTTTAATCAAGTTTTTCAAAGCAATTCTGGTTTTTTTTTTTATTGCCAATACCCCGCATATTCCAGGTTAGAATGATCATGTAGAAGTGGAGGATGTACCTTTGGTAAAAACAGTGCCCCTCCTTATTTGCATTACAAGGGGAACATCTGATTTCTTTTTCTTATCAGTTTTCCTTGTTTGGTCCGTATTCATTCCCTCATCACAAGAAGTAGATATCCTCCCTTCACCCTCCTCATCAAGAAGCTCATACAAAGGAGACATATGCACAACATAATTAGTCTCAAAATTAATAGGATCTGTCAATAATTCATCATCATCAGCATGTTCTGAAAACCTAGAGAAAGAATTTTCATGCACTGGAAAATCCTCTAAAGGATCGAATAGGACCTCCTTAGACCCCTCAGCATTGCCCAAAATAGCCTCAAAATTAATATTTCACTTGGTGAGATCATATATACTTAAAATATTTCTAAATAAATTCTAACATTAACAGAATAAATTCAAAAGTTATTCATAATTCGAATAACAATTTAAAGTATGTGAATTCTAAAAAATACTTAAATATGTTTATATTTTATTTGGTATTGTCATTTATTCAAATGAATTTTATATTTATATTTTAAATATTATATCTATCAAAAGATAAAAATTGATTAATGAAAAAACTATTGCTTAGGATGCAAAAAGTAAAAAAAAAAAAAAAAAGACATTTGAATTTTTTTTTTTTTTTTTTTTTTTTTGGAATTTAGTTAGTGTGACAAAATATTTTATAGGTTAAAAAGTGTAAAGAAATATATAGTTGAGGTTAGTCACGTAAAAAAAAAAAATAAAAAAATAATAACTAAAAAAGGATTGAAAGATGCAACAAATTTCATTATTTAGGTTGCAAAGTGTAAACTTACTTAGTAAAATCATTTTAACAAAATACACACTATATAAAATATGAATTAGTAATAAAAGAATAATATGAATAATAACTATGATATATAAATATGCATTTGTTCTAAGTTCTCGTACTTCCGTGACTAATCAAACAAACATTGTTATTATAAAAAAAAATATTAGTAGATGTAAGTAATTATTTAATAAATTGTTAGTAAAATATTAATTTTTTACCTTTAACTTAATAAAATATGAGTTTCATTATTTAAACCATGATTTTAATCCCAGACATAACTTATGTAAATAAAATATATTAGACATCCATGTCATATAAAATAAATTAATTTATTGTAATTTAAAAGAACTCAACTAACCAGAATCTAACCAGAATAATTAACCAATCAGTAATTTATTTTTAGATATAATATATGTGATATGGATGTCAAATTGAAGATCTTGAGATTTGATATATTATGTATTAAAAAAGGGATTAAAAATGAAAAGGTTATTTGTAGTTTAAAAAATAAAAAAGAAAACCATTACTTACCAAAATTGACAAAACCTTACCAAATTGTTGTTAAACTTTTAGGTGGGAAAAGTAAAATGGCATAAAAGCCCCCCATTCTACTTATATATATATATATAATATGTATATGTATAGATAGATATATAGATAGATAGATAAATAGTATACCGAAATACCAAAAAAATCTCAAATTTTCATAATCGTTACAGTATCGAAAATCTCGGTATACCAAAATTTCAGTAATTTTTTGTATGGCTCGCATGTATATCATACATCTTTCATTATAAGTTCATGATCATTCCTTTGTTTAAAACCAATCATCATCTCCTTTCTTGCTCCGCCGTCGCTTTGCTTGGCACTACGAAGATCTTTGTCTCATCGCGGTTTACCATACATCTTTCAATATATGCCCATGAGCATTCCTTTGCTTAAAACCAATCATCATCTCATTTCCTGCTCCATCTCCACTTTGTTTGGCACTCCGAGGATCTTTGGGACCAAGACTCTGATCGCACTTTTGGGACCCTCACAGGTCCCCATCTCGGCCCCTTGTCCCATGGGGTATCATTGCTTGTGAGCAAAGCCCATCCCGCAACGTACATTGTTCCAAAACGTGCTTTGGCCAACCCCACATTTTTTCTTGGGCTAATTCCTAAAAGATCTCATACCTATGAAGTTAGTTGACGTGGGACTTTATTTGACAATCCCACAAACAAAATGAATGATATCTACATAAATCAAAATTCTATAGCAAAGTCTCATGTGCACCTGTTGCACGGTGCAATTCGGGATGTGTATCACAATTTATGCTTAAAAATATCACTTGTTATGGGTAAAGGTATATAACTTTTATGCAGAACAAGTGATACATTCAAACATAAACATGCATATCTTTTCACCTGATACTTTTATAGATAACATGTAAAGTGAGTCTTGTGTACGACGGTCACTTTTATAGGAAAATTGATACTTTTATAGGAAAAAAATGATACTTTTATACTTTTACTACAATGATATTTTTACAGATAAAAGTAAATCTTTTGCTACAAAAAGTGATACTCTTTTTTGTTCAGAAAAAATGATATTTTTACAGATCGTGATATTTTTACTACAAAAAATGATACTTTTTCCCGTGACACCGTGTGACGATCGTGTGATGCTCTCATACAAGTTTTTGCTTAATACTCCCTCCGTCCCTGCCTAATTGTCCTACTTGCCTTATTTGTATGTCCCAAGCTAATTGTCCTACCCCATAAATGGCAAATTCTCCCACAATCTCCACCATTAAAATCTCCACATTCAATCTCCACATTTGAAAAAGTCAAAGATTCCACAAAATTTATTTTTTCTTAGTCTCCGTGCCAGGCCAAGGTAGGACAATTAGCTTGGGACGGAGGGAGTATATATTACCTTTAGAAATAAGTACTAATCCCTCCGTCCCGGCCTAACTTGCCTACTTTGACCGAACACAAAGGTTTAGAAAAAATAAATTTTGTGGAATCTTTGACTTTTTTAAAAGTGAAGATTGAGGGTGGAGATTGCGAGAAAAAATTGTCATTTATGAGCTGAGAAGTTAAGTTGGGACAAATAAAAAAGAAAAGTAAACAAGTTAGAGCGAGACGAAAGTAGTTATATTTTTTTACCTATGAATTATTATAAAAATTTAACTGGTGGTGCATAAGAGATCTCCTTGAATTCTATCAATACATTAAATCAATGACGGCAACGGCTATTCGCAGCCCACAAAATTTCTCAACGCAGCCCACCTCTTAATGCAGTCCACTTTTAATTAAAATTTAGTGTGAAATTCTTAATACAACCCACTTAATATTAATTAGACCGTTTTCTTATTAAATTATATTATTTAAGCAAAAAAATTATAAGTAAAACATTAAAAAGTCAAAAAAGGAAATAAGAAAAACAAAAACAAAAACAAAATGGAAAATTATGTTTCATTGCTGCGCTTTTCTGAAATCGATGGCAATGGCCGCAACCACGATTGTAAGTTTATAAGATGGTTTTAATTTTTTTGCCCACATACTTATTAGATTGAAGAAGAATGTGAAGTCTTTTTAAATGAGTCTCAATTATCTTTATATTTTGTTAGAGAAGCCAAAGAAAACAAATAGGCTGTAGAGACGCAAAGGGACAGTGAAGGACATAGGTCCTTGTTTACGACATGGCTTTATTAGTGTTGAGGTTCGACCATTAATGAATCGAAGTTTGATGTTTTAGCGTGCGTAACAAAGGAATTTCGATCGTGGGGCGTGTACTCGATTACTGAAGAAGAAGATTCTAGATTCAATAATGGTTGTCGTTATTTATGTCCTCCGTTGACGAACCTTGAAGAACTTATGATTTATGAAGATGACACGCAAAAAAAGAAAATTATACTTTTTTTATGTTTTCTATTTTTTCGAATTATATTTATGTATATATATATATATATATTAACTTTAATTGATTGTGTTTATTATTCATTAAGGACGTTGTAGTCTTTTACTATAATATTTTAATTTATTAAATTAATGGGCTATGTTGAGAAATTTGTGGGTTGCGAATAGTCGCCGCCATCAACGACGCCTCAATATTGGTGTCTATTTTTCTATCCTATGATCTTATTTGGATACGAAAATTAGTGAGCTTTAAGATTCATATTTAATTTAATAATTTTAGTTACGTGATTAAATTATACTGCAATCTGAGAGTTGAAAGTAATTGTATTTTAGGATAGAGTTTAGTCCAATGATTGCCATAGCCGTGAGTTGTACCAGGAAATATTATCTTAGGGTAATGCTATGATACACCTAGTGTATCAATACACTTGTAAATTTTATCTACTATAGTAAGTAATATCCACCATACTTTTTACTTTTCAGTTTTTACTTATTTGCCATTCTACCTATATTTTAACTATGGTCTTCTTTTTCTTTTTTCTTTTTAATTTTAATTAAGTATAATTCCATCAAGTTGGACATATGGCATTTGTATTTCAGATTCTTTATTTGATGTTTACCACTGTTGTTGAACATTGATTCATTGAGAATTTAAATAAATATCTGAAGTTAAATAGCGATAATATAAGTATTCACATTATATTATTTGTAATTTTACTATTTTATATACTAGTATTACTTTCGTGAGATGTATGTTCATTTGAAAGTAATGATTTAATTAAACTAAATATTATGTAATTTAATATTTAAAAATGTGATTGTTGTATCCAAATGAAATAAATACTTAAAAATTCTAAATTGAACATAGAGAAATTATAAGTAGTGTAAATATCAGTTTGTCGCATGAGATACATGGATTTAATATAATTACTTTTTATAAATATATTATTTTATAGATTAACACTATAATCATACATTAAATGTAAAGTATATTTATTTTTGAAACTAAGACACATATTTAGCGTGTTTGTATCATTCTTAACCTATGTGAATACCCACAAATAGCTTTAATTAATTATAAATATAAATATTCAAATAAACACAAATATCTACATATCATACAACTCATCAAAATATATTGTATTAAATTAATTAAATAATGTTATAAGAAAATTATTATTTTTTATTTTTTCATTTTATTTTAAATATTTCAATTTTATCTAACTAATATTTTACTTGGTAATTTCAGATATACTAAAATACTTTATATGTTTTAAGTAAATTCATGATATTAACGAAATAAAATTCAAAAGTTGTTCAATAGTTGAAATGACAAAATATTAATAAGAAGAGACAAAATAATATTCAAGTGCGCTAATAAAAAGCAAATTGTATGTTTGTTTACGGATGGAGTAATGCATAGAAAATTAAGGGTCCACTTGGTTGCAAATCATCAATGACAATGACAATGGGTATGAATGAGGGGTCAATCATATTGTGGAATGAAATGAAGGAAATTGTTAATAAAATAGGGGTAATGATTAACTTATTTATTATGTACCAAGCATCATAAATAGAAATGAGTCTTTATTCATTCTCATTCCTTACCCCTAAACCCTTAACCAAGCGGGTCCTAAGATATTAAAAGTTCGATTGTATAAATTCTAAATCTAACGCTTATTTGGGACATATCGTTATAAAACATATAATATTGTCAAATCATCCCTACAAATTAAAAATGATCAAGTTATATAAAATAATTAAATAATAATTAAAGTTATTTAATGGTTGATTGTCCTTTTAGACAGGATGGTTAAATTTAAAACTTATATAATTGAAGAAAAAAATAATATAAATTGAAGAAAAAGTAATAGAAAAAAGTAAGAGCAAAACTGAAAGATAAAATAATAATAAGAACAAACAGTTGGCCCCCCTTCGTAACAAGAAAAAAAAGAAAATAATTCAAGATCCGGTAACCTGCTTCACCGCAAGCGATTACCCTTACCTTTAATTTTAATAATTAAAATTTAAAGTTGTTTAATTCACCGGTTAAGATTTTAGGTGTATTAAATAACTAGTAGTATCCCCGTGCGATGCACGGTTTGTAAATGTAAATGAATAATAATAAGATTTTTATATGTTTATATAATTTTAATTTAATAAAATATTACAATCAATATATAATAAGAGATTAAAAGTTATATGTTAATGAAAGAAGAGTCAATGAAAAGTCTTAAAAATAAAAATATATATAATTTGAGTAAGTTATAGAATATTCATATTTGTTTTTCTCATGTATGAATATCTCTAGCATCCTTCCACGGAGGTCATCTTGATCCTCTTATACAAAGGATGAGTATATATATGTATATTTATAATTTTATGATATACATTTATATTTACCCAAGGTATCTAAATTTTTTACTTTTCCAGATATAGTGTTCAAGAAATATTTAAAATTTTTTAGTAAGTACCAATAACACTACATTTAAATATTATTAATTTTTGTTTGCAGGACAAACACACTAATCATTAACCTACATAATCAACCAACAAACAATTATTTGTCTTTAATTTAACATTTTATTTTAATATATATACAATATGGTGTCAACCTATAGATCGACAATAGATGACTAATTTAATTTATTATACACAAAATTAATTAGAAAAGAAGAAAAGTTTTTTTTTCAAAAAATTAGATTATTTTTGAAAAAAAATTGTTGAAATTATAAAATATTTACTAAATAATTCAATGTTTATTTTTTATATGTTCAAAAAATCAATAAGAGAAATAATTCATAAAAGAATGAAATAAATTAAAATTAATATTAAATATTAAAAACACCATTAGGGGTTTATTTGATAAATTAGTACTAAATCTATTTTTAGTGTTTTGATTTTTTTCTTTATTTTTCCCCCTTTCTAGGTATAAATATACTTGAAAATAATTTTTTTATACACATAATTGATACTACACAAATTAAAGGATACATCAAGTGAAAAGAAATTTAAATAGAAGAATAACGATACATAGGATTTTAGAAAAAGATATAGTAATTTTGTTTCTACCGACAAATTTTCTCTCACCCTACTCCCTTCCCCACATTTTCGACCCCTCTCCCCCCACTTTATATTATAGAGATTTATGTTGCTCTCTCTCCTACAATTTCGGTCACATTCTCTCACAAAGTCTCTCTCTGTTACTCTAGTGGGTGGTGATGTCGCCTCCTTCTCCCTCAGTTACTTTGAATATCTTAATCTTCACAACAAATTAAATTATTTAAAGAATAATAAAATTTGGAAGTCGACACAAAATTTGGTTAAATCAACGACTTGATTAATGTCGATTTCAATTAAAAAATAAATTGATTGTGTGGAATATATTATGTGAGATATGGGTTCGGATATTTTTTGAAAGGTTACGTGAATGTCTCTTTTTATAAATTTAGACAAATTAAGTTGGTTGTGGGGGACTTACTATTAAATTGAGATAATTGGCCTAAATATATTTTAGGCAAATATATGCCAATTTATCTCCAATAAAATATTTTATACAAAAATAATATTTTCTAGAAATAGTAAATAAATTTGGGCGGGAATATTCCTAAGTTACTATTTTGGGAGGATTTTGTTATTATATATATATAGATATAGATATAGATACGTGTATTATCTTAAGAAAAAGAGTCAACTCTTATTTCGACTTCATTAGTAAAATGCTGCTAATCTGATTTGGACTGCAGACTGCTGCCGCCGCCATGGAAAAGGCCAGCGAGTTTCTGCAGAAAATTACAAGCAGCAAAGAAGCTGATCAAGTTTCGCGACTTACCTTTCCGCCGCATCGCCCCCTAGTTGACCGGAGCTTCTACGAGTCTTTCGCCGTCAGAGGTGTCAGGATCGCCCTAGTTCAGCCGGGTTTCATCTCTTGCTCTCTCAAAGTGCCCCCTCGTCTCACTGTAAATCACCAATAAACCCTAGTATCTACTACAATCATTCAATAATTAAATACTAATTTTGTGGTTATTATCTTCAGGATGCAAATGGGAACCTAGCTACGAGTGCGATCGGCAATTTAGTCGATTTGCTGGGGGCTGCAGTCGTCTATGATGGTCATTCAACTAACCTTTCCGTTGATATGTCGATCTCCTATATTTCGACTGCAAAATTGAATGTAAGCCTTAACTGCACTTACGACCATAATCTCCCGTCCATTTGTCAAAATCATGTCATTTGGACAGTTGATTATTCTATTTAAAATTTGCTGATATGATTTTTGACATATTGCCTTGTGATATGACTGTGGTACAGATGAAGGTTCAAGGCTTTTCTTTATAATGTGGTTTTTAATCTTTATAGAATATGAAATAGGAATCTTTTCATGTATATGACTCCCCGAATACTGGATTGTGATTAAGGGCTTATGTAGAATTCCTCTAGCAACACAGATTTTCCGATATGTGTAGATTAAAGGATTGTGTAATTGGGGCAAACTTGTCCTTGTGTTCTGGCCATAGTAGTTTTTTGCAAGATGGCTATGTTCAGTCATATCTGATATACATATATATATTTTTTGTGTCATTTTATTTTACATCCGGATCTTGTTGCTTCTGTTTGCTTATAGAACAATGTTTCCTGTTTATCTTTAATCCAGTAATACACCTTACAATCCAAGTGTCGGTATCAATTCTAGTCTTTAATCTACTAATGACATGTGAAAATTTAAATTGAACATATTTCAATTTAGTTAACAATAGATTTTCACTGGATAAATTTCATCCGACTCATCCATGTTGATTGTTAACGGCGGAAATACCTTCATGTTTTATGTTGGACGCCTTCTCTGCCCAAATGCTGGAAATCATTGGCATGCATATAATTGCAGTTCCCCAGATATATTGTGATCCCTCACCCTCAGATATGCAGCAACACAGCGATAGACCTTTGCCCATCTGATGCCAAGCTCGAGTCGTACCACCTGTTTGACGTGATAATATAAGATTTATAGATGAACTTAAGCAAATCTTTTGCTGTATGAAACTATGACCTATGTCTTGGATGTTCTTTTTAGTATTTTACATTTACATTGTAATGTTTTTGGATAGAAATAGTATAGTGGCAGAATTCCATCTAGATACGAGTTCTTGCATTTATATTGGACTAATTTTCCATCTTATCGTTTCCTATGTGTTGCCTACGAATCAAAGGAAGATGATTGCTCATACTTTTTGGTCTGCAATGCATTAATTTAGAGTGCAAATGAAAGTGGAACATGTACGGGAAAATAACTAGGTCAGCCAGTGGACATTTCAGACTGATACGAGTTAGGTTGAAGGCAATAAGAGAATAAAAGATGAAAAGGTGTTTGCGGATTGAAAAACTAAAATGGATAATAGATGAGGTATCCATTTCATCAATCGGCTATCCTACGTGTTAGAGATAGAATATGGTGCACGATTTATTTAACTTACTTAAAGAGAGAGTTGTTACTTTCAGGTGGCTCTTTGAGGTAATAATAAAAAAATTTGAAAGAGTTGATTGACTACAAGGTAATTGATGATGAGATGGTAATGCTATGGCAATGTGGACATTTATTTTTCCTGCTATTTCTTCCTGTGGTCTTGAATCCCTTTTGGCAATATGCTATTCGTTTTCTGATATTTTTCCTCCTAGAGATGTGTGTCTGGAAATTATTTACGTTGTTATATTAGCAGGATGAATTGGAGATAACCGCAAGGTGTTTAGGTCAGAAAGGCAAATACTCAGGAACACACTTACTCGTGCGAAACAAAACGACTGAGGAGGTTGTTGCTGAAGGGCGGCATTCGTTGTTTAGTGCAGGTACCAGCAAATTGTGAGTCAGTATTGTGGGTATTCAATCAAACAGTGCTCCTGTTCCTTATTATAATTGTGTTATGAATAAAATAATGAAGCACAAGATTGAAGGTGAAATGGAGAATCACAGATGACAAAGAAAGTGAATTGTGGAGTTGATTGGGTTGTGCCAATGTTCACCCTAACTTCTCTCATCCGTAACACACACAACTGTTGACCCTACACCTCCACCTCCACCTCCACCTGTTTCGTCATTCAACTATATTTTTTGCACATCACCGCCTCTAAATTATTACAAAATTCCAAAGGAGACCGCCACCTATTCCCTCTAAATCTGACTATATGCTACGTTAACAATACATAACTCAAAATAAATTAGATATTCGACTAGTAGTCTTCATATTTGATAAGATTTAAATTGATTCAATTACATCTTAACATAAAAACAAACTAATAAGATATAGTGTAATTCTATAATACACCTAGTGTATTAATACACATATTCATTTTACCTATTATAGCAGGTTAATAACAAGTAACTTTTTTAATTGTTTTAAGCCACTACCTATATAGGACCCACATCACATTTAGCAGTGCTTTAATGATGCATAAACATGAAATTTTGTAGACAGTCAACTATAGAGAAAATATCTCGTAAATCTTTATTAATAATTAATATGTGAAATAATGTATGGACTGGTCATGAGGAGTGTTACTGAGAGTGTTGTAACACATGAACGAACACACTCTTGTTTAAAGTCGAATTGTAAATTGTATAAAACTGAAAATGATAAACAGAGATGAGATAATTCAAACTCAGACATAAACAAAGCCTAAGCAATTTATCTTCAGTCACAGCGGAATGGGTTTTATACAATCTCTTGAAAATCCTAAATTTGAACATACAAGAAACGATCAAATTTACACTCAAACAAATCCTACATATTAAGCAATCCTCTTTTGAGAGAGATTACACAAAGTTTCACAACAAAGAATGTGAGAAGTTTGAAGTAGTTAGTCTTCAACTTTTGGTGTGAAAATATCTTGAAGAAATTTTGATCTTTGCACTCGGATTCTTTCTTCTATTTTTCACACACCATCTTCTCTTGTCAGTCATATAAATATTCAACTGGAATGGTAGTTATCTCCTGCAAGATAAGATCAAAGAAAATAACCGCCAAATTTTCAAAGGAAGACTTTCGATTTGGATAAGTTTCTCAAGCAGTTATATACGAAGAACTGAACTTATCCAAATACTCACACATACTGAATATGTAGAGTAAATGTACAGGGGCAGCAAGGTAAAATTAGAGGATAGAGTAGAACGTATTTCCCAGGGTGTTTCAACACAAAGTGAAACACTTAACAGAACGCTGAAAGAAACACATGTTCTAACAATCTCCCCCTTTTTACCTTGCTGGCCAAAAACAACCAAACTAGCAATAAAACATTCACAAAACTATATAATCATACAAAGAACATAAGACCTTAAAACATTCACATATAGAACATAAGACCACATGGTAAACAACATCCAACCTAAATAGGAGAGGTGAGAGGTCACAAACAGCTCCACTCTCTCCCTCTAAATATAACACCCCAAAGCCATCATAAGGAAGAGAATACATACTCCCCCTTAATCAGATTATCCCCCAAAGCCATCATAAAAACTAAATACACACATGTATGCAAATAAGATGTCCAGCATCAAGAAAACCACCAACACATGTTAATTAGTCTGGGTGCCACTGGTACCCGCAATGTTTGTAATGTCCACATGTCCACCATCAGCATTCCCAGCTGCATCCTCTTCCATATCATTACCACCACCAGCCACTTCACTGTCACCACTAGCTCTATCTCCCCCTTTTTGGCCTGCAAGCATGCTCGTTAAATCTCGTTCAATATTCCCCCAGTAGGCTGCATCAATCTCTGCACTCCTTCTTCTTGATCTAGCCATCTGTACCCAGTTCAAGAGTTGCACGACTGGGACAGAGACTGTTCCTGCGTGTGTTGCACCACTAGCAGCAGCACCTCCACCAAACACCTCTTCTGCATCCTGTTCCACAAGCTGAACATCCCGTACATGAGGAGGGTTGAGAAGTTTCTGATCTATTGTGATGTCATAAAGATCATGGGAGTATTGAGCATGTGCTGATACTTTGATCATCTGATTTTGAAGCATCTTCCAATTAAAGCAGGGAAATAGGAGATTTTGCTTTTGTGATTGTCTTTCTGCAAAGTTAGTAATGATCGTACCAAATTAATTGTATATATAGAATAAATACTTAACCTTACCTTACAACTCTAACTAGTAGAGTGGTAAGTAAGGGTCGATCCCACAAAGAACGGTGGATTAGTGTTGTTCGGATGTTACAAGCAACTAATGATTTACGAAGGATAGGGTAATAAACTTAAACAAGTAAACGAGGGGGGAAGGGGGGGTTTGGATTGAGTTAATAACTAAATGTTGATCAACTAAAACTATAGATAAGTAATAAATATTTTTGTTATTTTATATTAAACAAAGAAAGACAAATAAGCAGTATTATTTTCTCTTAATTGTGGATAAATCGAAGGTACGCTTATCGATTTATCCCTACCCAAATCAATTAGTGATCCAAACAAGCTCTTTTCACACTAATTGATATTGGGTGGTCACGAGCTGTTAGGAACAGCTCAAGATCACACAAGATAAATGAAAACCAAAGTTCGAACGAAATCAAATGAAAAATGGCCGAACAATATTCATGCGCAAACACAGAAACAAAAAAAAAAAAAAAAATGAATTCAGGGATTTATGTGGTTCGATCCAAGATGATCTACATCCCCGGAGGTTCTATGCACCTCAATTCACTTCACTACACAATCAATTACAAGAATCACCCAGAAAACTAGTAAACCCCAAATCGCAACCCGATTTGGAGCTGAAACTCTAGAGATCTAATTCTCTAAATTGCGTAATGTTTACAGAGGAAAAACTATATCAATTAGCTCGAATTTACAAGTGATTACAATGTATATAAGTATCGAAGCTCGAATCTAGAAGACGAGAGAGCTATAACCAACTTTGACTCAACTGCTCCAAGTTGCAGAAACGGGTCTTCTACAACGGTTTTTATTGCAACGGATTAAAACCGTTGTATCCGACGGTTATAACCAACCTCAACCCGGTTCCCTTTTAACTACTTCACTGAATTGAGTTCAAACCCGGTTTTATGTCCCGGTTCTTCAACTACCAAATCCGGTTCTGAAATCCTCACAACTTATACTTCATATAGTGAGTCACTTGATGAAATTGAACTAATATTCACAAATCTCCACCTCAATGAACTCAAGTGCATGTCCTTACCTCAACCTGTCTTTGTTCCTTGAATATTTAACCACATTGTTCCAGCCTAATTAGGCTCGAACAATGCACTACCTTATTCCCAGAAACTGCTTTGGTTAAGAAATCAGCAGCATTGTCATTAGTATGAACTTTCTTAACCTCCACAGACCCTGCATCTATCACATCTCTTGCAAAATGTAACCTTACATCTATATGTTTGGATCTTTCATGGAAAGCCTGGTGTTTTACCAAATGAAGTGCACTCTGATTATCACAGAATATGGTCACACACTCCTGCTTAATTCCCAGATCCTTAAGGATCCCCTTCAACCACACAACCTTGATTGCTTCTGTCAATGGTATATAAGCTTCTGTGGTAGATAAAGCTACTACAGATTGTTGTACACTCCTCCAACTCACTGCAGTACCATATAGAGTAAACACATATCCTGTAATAGATCTTCTGGTATCAACATTCCCTGCAAAATCAGCATCTGCAAATCCTACCAATGGAACATACACATTTGCCTGTTTCTGAAATCTCAACCCCAGATTAACTGTTCCTTTTAAGTATCTCAACACCTGCTTCAAAGCATCCCAGTGAGCTTTTTCCGGATTTGACATATACCTACTAATCAAAGACACACAATATGCCAAGTCTGGCCTGCTACAAATCATGCCATACATAAAGCTTCCAACACCACTTGCATATGAAATATTTCTCATGTATCTGTCTTCTTCTGCAGTTCTTGGACTTTGCTCCTTGGACAATTTAAGTTGTTGACTTACTGGAATACTCAACGTTTTGGCCTCATGCATCTGAAATCTCTCCACCACTTTCTGAAGATAATGCTTATGAGACAACCATAAGCTTCCAGAACTCCTATCTCTTATTATACTCATGCCCAAAATCTTCTTTGCATCTCCTAAATCTTTCATGTCAAACTCAGAACTCAACTTCTTCTTCAGCAAGTGTATTTTATGCTTACTCCTAATTGCAATAAGCATGTCATCCACATATAGCAACAAATACATAGGATCAACACTAGTATTCTTATCAAAGTATACACAACTGTTATACAAATTCTAACAAAACCTGCCTTTAACATGAACTCATTGAACTTTTTATTCCACTGCTTTGGACTTTGTTTCAACCCATACAATGATTTCTTGAGAAAGCATACCTTCTCCTCACTTCCTGGAATCACAAAACCCTCAGGCTGTTTCATATATATGTTCTCAACTAAGTCACCATGCAAAAAATGCAGTTTTAACTTCTAATTGTTGTAACTCCATGTCTTCTTGTGTTACTTTTGATAGCAGCAGTCTGATAGAGCAATGTTTCACCACAGGAGAGAAAATCTCATTAAAATCAATACCTTCCCTCTAAGTAAAAGCCCTTGCCACAAGTCTTGCTTTGTATCTTATCCTTTCTGAGTCTCCAGCTTCAATTTTCTTCTTATATATCCACTTGGAACTTACCAGCTTTTGTCCTTTAGGCTTATCAACCAGTTTCCAAGTACCATTCCTTTCCAGAGGTTCCATTTCTTCCACCATTGCACTAACCTAGTACTCACTTTCACCACCACTGACTGCTTCTTTGAAGTTCTGTGGTTCCTGATGTTCTATGTCTTCAGCAATGCTAAGTGCATAATGTACACTCCCAGCCTGCCCATAGAAGTCTGGTCTTTGAATTTGCCTCCTTGGTCTATCTCTAGCAATACTATAGTTTCTTAAATTGGTATTTCTGGATTGCACATCTTCTTCTTCTGATGAGCTGTCACTTGATTGTTCACTCAAGTTCTCAACCCTTTGGGAATTAGAATTCATCTGAGTCTTCACCTGAACTGATAATCTTTCTACTTCAGTAGTTTTATCATGTTCTTCTTGGCTTCCAGTGGAGTGATATCCCATCACTGATTCATTGAATTTAACATCTCTGCTTATCATGAGCTTCTGATTCCCAGGTTCCAAGCACCATAACCTGTATCCTTTTATTCCTTCTGGATACCCTAAAAACACACACCTGTATGCTCTTGGATCAAGTTTGTCTGACTTCATATGTGCATAAGCCAGACATCCAAACACCTTTAAACCTGTATAGCTTGGAATTCTACCACTCCACACTTCTTCTGGTGTTTTGAACCTTAGTGATGATGAAGCTGATCTGTTAATTAAATAACATGCTGTATTGATTGTTTCTCCCCAAAAAACCTTTGGCAGTCCATCATCAATCAACATATATCTCACTCTTTCAAGTATTGTTCTCTTGAATCTTTCTGCAACACCATTCTGTTGAGGATTCATTGGAACTGTTCTATGTCTTGTAATTCCCCTTTCATCACAGAAATTAGTAAACTCAGTAGACAGGTACTCTAAACCATTGTTTGTTCTCAAATGCTTGAGTTTCTTACCCCTTAAAGTTTCCATCTGAATTAGCCATATCCTGAATTTAGTGAAGGCATCACTTTTGTTTCTTAAAACAAACACCCACACTTTCCTACTGAAGTCATAAATTACAGACATGAAATATCTTCCTCCTCCATGAGTTTCAGTTCTGGATGGTCCCCAGATATCTGAGTGGGCATAATCTAAAGGTTCTTGAGTAATGTGTATCCCCTTAGCATAAGACAATTTCTGTGATTTGCCTAATGCACATTTATCACAAAATTCAAATGTTTGGTTTCCAACCTCTCCAATTATGCCTTTCTTGGATAATTCCTTTAGACCTCTTTCCCCAATGTGTCTTAACCTTTTATGCCACAGTGTTAATTCATTCTTGCCTAGAATGTTTCCCACACAACCAACCACGGGTTTTCCCATCAAAATAAACAAACTATTATGTTGTCTTCCTTTGATCACCAGTTTTTTCCCTTTGGTTATGTGTAATAGACCATCAACAGACTTGAATTCACACCTAGTAGCAATGAGAAATCCTAGGGAGATTAAGTTTCTCTTAAGACCAGGCACATACCTCACATTGGTGATAGTCCTTGTAATTTCATCAAACATGTTGATGTTTACTGATCCTGTGCCTTGAACTCTGCAGGATTGATCATTTCCTAGCAAAACGCACCCTCCATCTTCTTTCTTGAGATTCTGAAATCATTCTTCATGAGGACACATATGGAAAGAGCAACCAGTGTCCAATACCCACTCTATCTCCATTTTTGACTCAGTAACATTCAAAACTTTTGGTGTGTTTTCTTCATGTTCAACTATAGCAGCTTCAGCACCCTGGCCTTCTTTTTTCTTCATCTTCTATGGACAATCCTTCTTTAGGTGTCCAGTTTGCTTACACTTGGAAGCATTTCCTGTTTTCTACCCATTCTCCATATTTCTTCTGAACATTATTTCCACTCTTAAAGTTCTTTGAGGTTTGGCCCTTCTTCTTTTGGTAGTTTCTCTTGATCTTAATGTTTAATCCTTCACCAGATTGATTTACTTTCTTATCTCCCTGATTCTGCAAACATTTGGTCTTCAGAGCAGTAATAATTGAGTCATAACTTAACTTATCCTGCCTCCCAAATATCAGAGTGTCCTTGAAACTCTCCATGGATCTTGGTAAAGCATTTAGCACTATCAGAGCTTTGTCATCATCTTCCATTGTTACCCCCAAGATCCTCCAGTTCATCAAGAAGTTTTGTAAACTCATCTAGTTGATCAGAAATTTCCTTTTTCTCCACCATCTTGAAAGCCAGTAATCTCTGCTTGAGAAATAGCTTGTTTGAAATTGACTTGGATTGATAGAGATCCTCCAGTTTGGTCCAGGCCTCAATTGCATTCATACACCTTGATACTTCCCTCAAAGGCTTATCACCAAGACACAGAATGATTAGGCCCAATGCCTTCTGGTCTATATCACCATATTTGGGTTTCTCAGTCTCTACCCACTCATTTTCTGGTTTGAGAGTATTTACCAACCCATTCTGCACCAAGATCGCCTTCATCTTGATCTTCCACAGATGGAAATCATTTTTCCCTGAGAATTTGTCCAGATCCATCTTCATTCCTGACATCCTTTCCTTCTCCTTATGTGGGTTCGTTTCCCACAGACGGTGCCACTTGTTAGGAACAGCTCAAGATCACACAAGATAAATGAAAACCAAAGTTCGAACGAAATCAAATGAAAAATGGCCGAACAGTATTCATGCGCAAACACAGAAACAAAAAAACAATGAATTCAGGGATTCACGTGGTTCGATCCAATATGATCTACATCCACGGAGATTCTATACACCTCAATTCACTTCACTACACAATCAATTACAAGAATCACCCAGAAAACTAGTAAACCCCAAATCACAACCCGATTTGGAGCTGAAACCCTAGAGATCTAATTCTCTCAATTGCGTAATGTTTACAGAGGGAAAACTATATCAATTAGCTTGCATTAACAAGTGATTACAATGATATAAGTATCGAAGCTCGAATCTAGAAGACGAGAGAGCTGTAACCAACTTTGACTCAACTGCTCCAAGTTGGAGAAACGGGTCTTCTACAACGGTTTTTATTGCAACAGATTAAAACCGTTGTATCCGACGGTTATAACCAACCTCAACCCAGTTCCCTTTTAACTACTTCACTGAATTGAGTTCAAACCCGATTTTCTGTCCCGGTTCTTCAACTACCAAACCCGGTTCTGAAATCCTCACAACTTATACTTCATATAGTGAGTCACTTGATGAAATTGAACTAATATTCACATGAGCTAGAACAACGGGATAAATAAAGCATAAACCTCGATACGATCGGGTTTAGAGGCCAAACTCTATAATGCCACCAATGATATTTAGCATTGTTCGTTGCTAAGGGAGATTGAAGCTTCAACAATCACGGAAAGTGAAGTTCAATCTCTAGCAACATACAATAAATGTCTCACAAAGGGTGATAAATCCTAAAACAAGCATCTAGGCCTGAGACAATCCAATCAAGCATTATAGAACATTTAAATTGCATAAATAAGGTAACATCAAGAGTCAATAATCACATTCTCATCATCAATCAAGGTTCAACATGATCAAGGGTAGAATTTTGGGTGCTAGCCACCCATTACACCTAATACAATCAAGAAATTACAAAAAATACAAGAATTCATAAAGATAGAGTGATAGAACCCAAGGATGATCAATGGGGAAGATGATGTGACTTCTTCTTGCCCTTCTCTCCTCCTTGGATGCGATGATGGCTGAATAAGCTTCCAAAAGTATCAAAAGTTTAGGTCAAATTCGAATGGGATGATATATATATATATATATATATATATATATATATATATATATATATAAGGGGAGAAAGTGCTAGTAAAAAATAGGCAAAATCGTATTCAAAATTTTAAAACAGGTAAGGAATCTCGGCCGAGACGAAAGGGTGTCTCGATTGAGACATGAAAAAGGGTTTTTTCAGATTGGTGGGTCGAAGGCTGATCTCGGCCGAGATTCAACTTCATCTCGGCCGAGACGTAAAAAAAAGAAAAATGGGGCTGGCTAGGGTTTGACTCATCTCGGCCGAGATTGGATTTCATCTCGGCCGAGATCTAGGTCCTTTGAAAATCCTGAAATCAAACTCATCTCGGCCGAGATGCATTGCTTGTCTCGGCCGAGATCTTCAGTTCTGCAAATCTTCATGTTTACCCTGGAGACTCATCTTGGCCGAGATCTTCATCCTGTCTCGGCCGAGATCTTCAGTCAGCCCTTCCTTTTGTTGCCTCGATCGATCCACCGACTTTGCGATCGTTTGACTTTCTTTTTCGATCCTTTTCCACCTGTATTAACACAAAAACAACACAAACGCATTATTTTTTCCATGAGAGTACAAACGCACTAAATACACGTGATTATGCACATTATTGACACTAAAATGACACTAAAAGTGCCCTAAAGTGTGTACACGGGACACGTATACCAAATCTCCCCAAACTTAAAACTTGTTCGTCCCGAACAATAAAGAGAAAGACAAAAGGACACGTGTTTAGGCATATTTTAGTGGTATTTGATTTCAAAGAATTTTCATGAAAAAGAATAAACCATCATGATAAAAGTGAGCATATGTGATAGACCTGATCCACTACTCTCGAGACATAACACTCTCAACTTAAGATCCTCACCGGGTGAGTGTATCTCTCTCTCTCGAGTGCATTAAAAAGGGTAGTGTTTACACTCACATTGAAATGCACACAATGCCTACCATAAGCTTGCAAGTCATCTAAACCTGAAATAGTACTTGACATGTGTGACAATGAATCAATTAGGTCTTTATGTGGTTGTAATGTTGGCTAGGGGTAAGGTGGGATAAATTTTTAGGTAAAAGTGACTATAAAACGGACTAAATGAGTCGTGCACTACCCATCTACCCCTCAAACAATGGTCACTCAACCTCATTCTTTTAATTCTCAATCAAGTCAAACTTAAGATTCGACTTCTTCACCTTATTCCTACCTTCATTTCCCATATTTATCAATTCTTTCAATAATTATGCTTCTTAAGAGTTTCCTAAACAAGGGATTGTAATCACAAAATGATGTGATTTTCATTAACCTCTCCAAAAGAATGATATATACACTTCCTCTTTCTTTCGTTTTTCTGGTTTTTTTTTTTTTGAGAGGTTAATATTCTCAATTACAGCCTATTTCGCGTTTTTATTTTCATCCTTCTTTGTTTTCCACTAGTTTACCCAAATTCAATCCCAATTTCAAGACTAACTACCTTCCAACCGCCTCCCTCATACTCAATAGTCCGTTTGGGTATCAAAGGCTAAATAAAAGGTAGATTTTCTTGTAGTGTTGGGTATAAAACAAAAAAAGTTTAAGCTCAAGGGGCTCAACTAGAGATAATGTCAAATTTGGTAAAAAAGAAATATTTTCAAGCTTTTGAAATAGGTTTGATCAAGAATTGCCTAATATCATTTTCAAAGCCACAACATGTTTTGACTTATTCAAAAGTAGAGAATTGGAGCAAGTTCTAGAGGAAAATTCATGCATTCAATGAATTTTCGCACCGAAAGGAAATCTAATTTACTCCAAAGATGGGAGTATCGTTTAAGGCTAAAAAACTCACTAGGAAACAATTTGATCAAAAGTTTTGAATGTAAGCTCAATTTTGTTTCAAAAAGTCTATCATGCTCTACCATGTGCTTCTTTAAAAAATATTTGTTAAAATTTTTCATCATTAATCAATGCCACATTTTTACTTCCTAAACTCATCCAATTGCCTTCTTGAGCTGCCGACTTGTACGATCCCACCCCCTCCCCAAACTTAGTTTCAAACTAATTTTGTGGAAAAAGAAGAGTACAAGTCGTGCTCGTCGAAATCAACCAATTATTAACCAACGAACTAACCAGCCACAAAAACATTATTTCTAAATTTGCAAGATATCAACCAAAATGCTACAGTAAAGCTCATAAAGCAAACTAAAGGTAAACAAAGGCACACAGGCCCACCAATTCAATTACAATTAACAAAGCAAATTCAAAAAGGCTACCAAAGATAATCAATCAAAGCTACTCGGCACACAGGCCGTCAAACCGAATCCGTAAAAAACATCATGCCAAATGGCTCACAGGCCAAACCAACAATATTAGTGATAAGGGACATAAATGTAGGCTCACATACCAATAGTCATGATAGTAACGGAAAATAACGAGGGGTAGGGGGGGTTTGGGAGGTTCGAGCGGCCGAAATTGTCTTACCTCTTTGTTTTTCCCCAAACTTAGTTTTTCAACTGAGCTTGGGACGAAGTGGTAAGGCTTTTCGGTACCCTACTCACAGAGAACGAGAAGGTTGGGGGCTCGAGCCGGTGAAGCATCCCTTTATGGACTTGAAGAGGTCGAGGAGCTTTGTCTGATTTTCTTGTATCGTCTCTTTGATCTCTCTCAATTCAGCCCTAATGGATGTCCTCATGTCCACCAACTCGGCTCTTATGCCCTTGATTTCATCCCCCATAGCAGACATCAGTCCCTCTTTCCGTTCCTGGAACTCGGATTGAGATAGAACGATTGTTGATGATCTCTTCCTTGATGGTCGGTCTAGCTGGCTACTGCCTTCTCCCTCAACTCCCGTGCTCCGAACCCGTGCCACCGGACGTGGCTTCTTAGCCCTCTTGAACTTGGTTAATTCTTCACAGGTTGGCTCCAAAGAGGCATTGATGAGTGCCTCGGAGCTCAGCTCCAAGTTCAGCTTGCTTCCCAAATCTCTAATGTATGTTAGTCCGAGGTTAGGTAGGCGGAGGTAAGGTCCCTCATTTTGGAGGACGTAAGGGACAGCCGGACCCGATATTCCCTCTTGATACCCGAGCATGGAAATACGCATATTCTCCATCTCCTCCCAGTCTAAATAGTAGTCAATGGTGATGGGTGTGTATTCCGGGAGGGGTACATTGTAATGCTCGAGTATGGGGGCAATCAAAGCCCCATAGCAGATCGGGTCGGGCGTCTTTGTCTCTCTTTTCCGTTCTGCCCTCAATTCTTTGATTATTTTCTGAAAGCTTGATATCAGGTCATGCTGGAAGTTCCTCAACTTTCTATCCACAATAGCCCAGAGGATCTCCATCTCGTACAATCGGGGGGAGCTGATCTCTTTCCTTCCACATATTGTGGAGCTCAACAACTTCTGTAGATACTTCACGACTGGGCTTCTGATGGAGGTCAGCCTGGAGCTCCTCGGGTCGTAGGCTTGAGGTGCAACTATTCCAGGGGCGACAGTGATTTGCCCCCAGAATTGTTGCACGTCAAACACTTTCAACTGATGTTCATCACCAACGGATGGACTCTTGAAGCCATATATGCGTTTCAGGTTGTCGTGGCTCAATATCTTTTCTGCATTTAGAAGTTGGAATTTGAAGTGGTGAATCGTAGTTGAGCAGGAAAGAGACTCCTCCTCGATTTCGAGGGTGCTGAAAAACTCTAGCACAAATTTGAGAAAAGTCAGCGGGGTGCTAGGCACTGGGCTAGACCTGCTTTGTCTAACAGTTCCAGAACATTTTGCCGGATTCCCATGGCGTCCAAGATCTTGGGATCACCATAGCGGGTAGCTGACACCCCCTCTCCTCATCAACTTGTCAAATCTTTTCCTTTGTTCCTCCGTGCTCAACATTATGTCGAAATCAATTGGCTTTGTGGATTTTTCGGTGGTAGTTGATGGAATTTCTGGCGTGGGAGCCTCCGGAGTAGGCTCAACGGCTTTCTCCTTGCCCTTGGCTTAGCTTTTTCGGATTTTCTGTGTGACCCTCCTGCCGGAAGTGCCTTCTTGAGGTGTGTTCTTCGTATTCTTGGGTGGGGCCATGGGTACCTAGAGCCAGTCAAAACACACACAAATCAAAACTCTCAAATTTGACAACCTTAATCTATCATTGTGCATCAGTGTCCAAGTTCATCACCCATCAACAGTTCAAGTGCAATTGAAATAGAATACAATAGAAAGTCAAGTGTGTTTAATCAATTACTAGCATTCAATCAACAAAGACTCACAAGCGACGTATAAATTGGATTATTCAATTGACTTGGTTAAGAATTGCACAAATGTCAAACAGTTCCAATTATTAATTATTGCAACTAAAATCGATCCATACTCAACAAAAACAGGTCAAATTATGTTCAATACAAAGAAAGAGCCTAAAATTATCTAGTACTCCCCACAATGTCAACTAATAGACCTAAAAATCGAGTATGGCAATCGAAGAAAACTACAAAAAGGTAACAATAAGGAATGCATGGCACATGTTCGATGAATTGCCACAATCAATTTCAACTCAAACTCAAAGCTTTGCAACCTAATCATCCTCCCACATCACCCAATCATGTAAATATAAGGGCTATCACAACAAATTGAGTCCTAGAGTGCTCAAAACAAGTCAAAATTGGGAAAAAATCACAACAAAAGGGTCGTGTATAACCAAAATCAACATAAAAGCTATTCTAGTACAAAATTCATCCTTAATCTAACAATAAACGTCCATATTAATCAATGCAAGACTAAGGGAGAGGGATAGCCATACTTACCGATCAGATTTAATCGAGAAAATTTGAATTTAGATTTTTCGCGCCCTTTTTGACTCGACCTCAAATTCGCTCAAAATCTGAAATTTTTAGGATAGAAGTGTGTGTGGTGATGTGGGTGAGGTGTGGTGTGAATTTGACAGGAGGAGATGGAGTGCAAAGGTGATTTTGAGAGAGTGTGTGTGTGTGTGTGTGTGAAAATCGTGAATTGGGGAGTAAGAAGTGACCTACTTCTGTGCGCAGGTGTATTTATACCATGGCGGAGTCTCGGCCGAGATTGAATTCTGGGCTCAGTGTCTCGGCCGAGATCCGTTCTTCGCTTTCAGGATTAGTTGGTTCAGCAGTGGGTCTCGGTCGAGATTCTTTAGTGTCTCGGTCGAGATTCTTTAGTGTCTCGGCCGAGATAACGTTCCAGCAGTTTTACCCCCATTCTGGACAAGTGGATCTCGGCTGAGATGAATGTGTGTCTCGGCCGAGATTAGCTTCCAGCAAATTAGCCTCAATTCCAGAAAAATCCATCTCGGCCGAGATTCTGTAGTGTCTTGGCCGAGATGCTTCATGTTTCTCGGCCGAGATATGTTTCCAGGGAGGGTTGCGCTGTTCACCTGCATGACGTCTCGGCCGAGATTGCTTCTGCGTCTCGGCCGAGATGGCCTCCCCTGCATTTTTCCTTCATTTTGGTCTTCTTCACCCCCATTCCATGCTATCGTTTTATCATTTTAATTGATATCTGCACAATTCTAAACAAAAACATCAAATATGCCACAAGGCATTTATTAAGCAACTAACTAGGAATTTGAAAAATGCAAATATTAAAAGCTACCGTCGGGGTGTCTCCCGACAAACGCTTCTTTAAGGTCATTAACTTGACCCTATCATCCTCTTGTTTGTCAAGGGGGCTCGAAGTAAAAGTTCTTGTCTGAGCCTTTACAACTTTTCCCTTTAGCGAATCTCCAACGAGTCGCTTTTCTTAATCCATGGAATTTCCATTCCACTATTCCCTATATGTTCTCCACCTTCCGTCTTTCCTTTGGCTCCCTTCCCTCCTTACAAAAAAGTTTCTCATCAAGAACAAAGTGTTTAAGCGTAGACAATGAATATATGACAATTCTAGCCAATATGATTAAACTCTCATGATACCCTTTCGCAAATGAGGGTGTTTCAATTTTTACCACAAGATTTTCTTCCCAATTTGAAAGAATTTTTAAAACAATGCCAATTTTCAAGAAAGTCAAGTTAATTGGTGAGGAGAAAATTTCCGTCCCAACAAAATTATGCTTGGCAATTTCTAAAAACCCTTTCATGACATCTTGTGGTAAATATGAAGGGGCGGGGATGCAATTCAAATGCCTCAAAGACAAGTTGTCAAGTCTAGGGGTTCCACATTTTCTTGAAAAACATTTATCGCTCTCAAATAGGGGTGGTTCCCCACAAACCTGAAAATCAACATGGGTGGAGGGTGTTTCATCAAAGACTTTCTGGAAATGAGGAATGCTCAAGAGTTGAAAATTTTCCTCTACAAAGGGATCAATAGCATCAATAACATCAACAGAATGCACACTATGCAAATCCTCAGGATACTTCATCGATTCAAAGATGTTGAATTGCACCACTTGGCCATCACTCCATGCTAAGAGTTCCCTCTCGCACGTCAATCTTTGTTTGGGAGGTGTTCAAGAACGGCCTCCCAAGCAAGATTGGAGTGGAATTTGACGAATGTCCATGCATATCCAGTACATAGAATCCGTTGGAAATATGAGGTTATCCACCTCAACTATCACGTCCTCAATCACCCCGTCCGGAAACGAGGTGCTTCGGTCGGCCAGTTGGATGACTATCCTCGTATCCTTCAGTGGACCCAAGTTTAAGCTATCGAAAATGGAACGGGGCATCACATTGATCGATGCCCCTAGATCCAACATGGCTTTCTCTATTCTAGTGTTACCAATTTTGCACGGAATGACGAACATTCCCGGATCCTTGCACTTCTATGGCATCTTTTTCTGGAAAACTGCCGAAACACTTTCTCCCATTAGGACCTTCTCATTCCCTCGTAGCCGCTTTTTGTTAGTGCACAAGTCTTTCAGAAACTTTGCATATCGAGGAATCTGTTTTACGCCCTCCACCAAGGGGATACTGATTTCGACCTTCCTGAATACCTCCATTGTCTCCTTGTCTCTATTTCTGTCTGGAATCCTCTTCATTTGACTCGGAAACGGAAGTGGTGGAATTTTAGGATTGATTTGGGATTTCTGAGAATCTCGACCGAGATTGTCTTGTGTCTCGGCCGAGACAAGTGTGCAGGGGATTTCCTCTGCTGGGCGAGGTGGGCTCTCTCGGCCGAGAATTTGTTCTCAGCAGACTCCCTTTCACTTTCGACTCTCCTTTCTCCATCTCTCGACTTTCCCTTTTCAAGGACCTTCCCGCTTCTCAAGACTCCCACGCTGACATTTTCAATTTCGCCTTGTGGAGAGTATTTCTTGGTAGGAAAAGGCAGTAGGTGGTCGGGAAAGCATGCAGCCAATGCCTCCTTTTGTTTTCGCAACTCCTTAGCAATCTTCCACTTAGGTACGCGAACTTGAACTTCAGCAACTTGAGGAGTTAAGGTATTTTCTTCATCCAAAATGTCATGTGGGCTGTCTGTCCGTGCACGTGAAGGCTGCCTGGGCTTCTCAAGCTCTCCAGGGATTACCCTACTAATGATGCCAATTGCACTCACATTAGCCAAATTTTTGGGGTTGATTTCAGGTTGTGCCGATAGCTTTCCACTTTGAGCACTCTCCAGACGGGATACTGCTGATGCTATTTGACTGACTTGATTTTCAATACTCTGGAACCTCGAACTTGATTCCTTCTGCAGTTGAAGTGTACTTGTTGCTAAGCTCTTGACTATGTTAGAAAGGGATGGATAAGAGAGTACTGGCTCAGTGTGTTGCCCTTGCTGGAACATCTCCCTAGGATAGTGGGGTCGATTGTGTCCACCTTGATCACCCTGCTGATGCATATTTGGACCTTGATTCCCATATTTGAAATTGGGGTGATCTCTCCACCCCGGATAGTACGATTGCGAATAGGGATCATACTTCCGGCCAGCCTGGTTAGGATTGGAATTATGAACTGCATTAGCATGAGCTGCTATTTCTTCTCCGAGAATAGGGCAAGTGTCAGTGGAGTGCTAGGTTACTTGGCAGATTCTGCAAGGTTTTGTAGTAGGAGTGCCAACCGAAATCACTTTCTTCACCAAGTTGGTAAGCTGATCCAACCTCTCTTCAACACTTGAATCGATAACATCCTTGACTCGCTGCACTGGTTCTCTACAACCGAACTGTTGAGCGTTGGCGGCCATCTTGGAGATCAATGCTTGGGCCTCAGTAGGTGTCTTATCAACAAGAGCCCCTCCGCTCTCCGAATCAATCATGTTTCGATCTGTTAGACACAACCCCTCATACCAATACTGGATTAGCAACTGCGGAGTAATTTGATGTGGCGGGCAACTTCCTACAAGATTCTTAAATCGTTCCCAGTACTCATACAATGTTTCCCCTTGCATTTGCCTCACTCCACTAATTTCTTTCCGGATGGTGGTGGCTCGAGAAGTTGGGAAATACTTTTCAAGAAATTGTGTTTCCATGTGATCCCAAGTGGTGATTGATCCGGATGGCAAGTAGTACAACCAATCCCTAGCAAGATCTTTTAATGAGAACGAAAATGCTCGAAGCTTAATTTGCTCTTCAGTCACCCTCGATGGCTTCATGCTCGAACATACCAAATGGAATTCTTTCAGGTGTTTATGCGGGTCCTCCCCGGATATCCCATGGAATGATGGTAGGAGGTGTATGAGCCCCGATTTAAGCTCAAAAGAAGTATCATTTCCTATTGTTGGGAATGTAATACACAAGGGTTCTTGAGCAACCCTTGTGTTGGCAAGTTCCTTCATGGTCCTTTCCTGACCCTGATCCTCAGCCATTTCTTCCAATCCGGTGGTCTCTTCACTCTCTAATTTCAAATCTTCAAATCCTCCTCGAACTTGTTCCAAATTCCGAGCTCTTCTTCTCAACTCTCGTTCACGTTCCACAATATCCGGTTCAAATAACAATCCTCTCTCTCCTTGTGAACGCAAGAACATTAACTACCTATCAAGACACAAGAAAACAAGAGAATATCAAACTACTAGATAAACAAGAAGTAGATAAACAACTAATAAACTGAACATAATGCTTGAACAAATAAAACAACACTATTCTTATCACCGTTCCCCAGCAACGACGCCAAAATTTGGTACGAGTCGTTGGACCGTACCAAATTAATTTTATATATAGAATATATACTTAACCTTAGCTTACAACTCTAACTAGTAGAGTGGTAAGTAAGGGTCGATCCCACAGAGAACGGTGGATTAGTGTTGTTCGGATGTTACAAGCAACTAATGATTTACGAAGGATAGGGAAATAAACTTAAACAAGTAAACGGGGGGGGGGGTTTGGATTGAGTTAATAACTAAATGCTAACAAGTGATCAACAAAAACTCTAGATAAGCAATAAATATTTTTGGTATTTTATATAAACAAAGAAAGACAAATAACAAATGTTTTTCGGGTTTAGAATATGATAAAAGGTCTACCCTCGATCTAGTATCCCCTTGAATCCGACTACCTAATGATTATCATTGATGTCCCAAATTCAATGCGATTTAAACCCTTATCCCACAATCTACAAGGTCCGCTTATGTAGATCGTGTTGTCCCTTAATTGTGGATAAATCGAAGGTACGCTTATCGATTTATCCATATCCAAATCAATTAGTGATCCAAATAAGCTCTTTTCACACTAATTGATATTGGGTGGTCACGAGCTAGAACAACGGGATAAATAAAGCATAAACCTCGATACGATCGGATTTAGAGGCCATACTCTATAATTCCACCAATGATATCAAGCATTGTTCGCTACTAAGGGAGATTGAAGCTTCAACAATCACGGAAAGTGAAGTTCAATCTCTAGCAACATACAATAAATGTCTCACAAAGGGTGATCAATCCTAAAACAAGCATCTAGGCATGAGACAATCCAATCAAGCATTATAGAACATTTGAATTGCATAAATAAGTTAACATCAAGCGTCAATAATCACATTCTCATCATCAATCAAGGTTCAACATGATGAAGGGTAGAATTTAGGGTGCTAGCCACCCATTACACCTAATACAATCAAGAAATTACAGAAAATACAAGAATTCATAATGATAGAGTGATAAAACCAAGGATGATCAATGGGGAAGATGATGTGACTTCTTCTTTCCCTTCTCTCCTCCTTGGGTGTGATGGTGGCTGAATAGTGCTTCCAAAAGTATCAAAATGTTAGGTCAAATTCGAATGGGATGATATATATAAGGGGAGAAAGTGCTAGTAAAAAATAGGTAAAATCGTATTCAGGATTTTAAAACAGGGTAAGGAATCTCGGTCGAGACGAAAGTGTGTTTCGGCCGAGATATGGAAAAGGGTTTTTTTAGATTGGTGGGTCGAAGGCTGATCTCGGCCGAGATGAAGTTGAATCTCGGCCGAGACGTAAAAAAAAAAAGAAAAAATGGGGCTGGCTAGGGTTTGACTCATCTCGGCCGAGATCTTGGTCCTTTGAAAATCCTGAAATCAAACTCATCTCGGCCGAGATGCATTGCTTGTCTCGGCCGAGATCTTCAGTTCTGCAAATCTTCATGTTTACCCTGGAGACTCATCTCGGCCGAGATCTTCATCCTGTCTCGGCCGAGATCTTCAGTTAGCCCTTCCTTTTGTTGCCTCGATCGATCCACCGACTTTGCGATCGTTTGACTTTCTTTTTCGATCCTTTTTCACCTGTATTAACACAAAAACAACACAAACGCATTATTTTTCCCATGAGAGTACAAAAGCACTAAATACACGTGATTATGCACATTAGTGACACTAAAATGATACTAAAAGTGCCCTAAAGTGCGTGCACGGGACACGTGTACCAGATGTCGAAGACAAATTGACTAAAGTTGAATTTGACACCATTGATCACCCGATACAAAAACTTCATCTGGGTCTTAGTGGCCACATTGTGATTCGTGGTGGGGAACCAATTAAAACAACCAACCTTATGAAGAATGACATACTTGGAAGTTAGTAAAGAAGCTGGAATTTTCTGGTTGATAGGCCAAGTATTTTTGTGACCACCCGTGGCTTGGGCAATCACATGATCTAAATCATGAAGTTGTTCATCAATATTATTAGGAGGAAAATGAAGAAAATCATTTATGAGAGCCGGAATAAACAACACAATATTCCTCCTAAGATATACTTGACCAAATCGAGGCCCATTCGGAGTTCTCATTCCCTTAGACAAATTGCAATAAAACTCTTTAACCAGATCATCAGCAAACTTGTAATTCAATTCTAGGGTCTTTCCTAGGTGAGCAGCTTCAATGATGGAGATGAGGTCATATTTTTCAAAATGAGGAATATCAATTTTTCGTTCAGAAATTACCTCCCTGTTTTGAAAATACTCCCAGTGTTGGAGTGCAGCTTCCGTGTAGAAATAGTTGTTGTAGCCACGGCTAGCATTGAGTGCTGCACCACCTCCAACAGCACGTCTAGGCCTCACAGGGGGTAAAGCCTCCTCCTTACTGGAACTCATAGCCCTTCTTTCATTGTCTTGCATAACCACGTCCTCATCACTGGAATCATCAAATTCTGAGGCAGTTTCTTCAGAATCCTCATTCTCCTCTGCTTCCTCACTCACTCCTTCAGAAACATCATTCTCTGTTGACCCATCTCTTGCTTCAGAACTCTCTTCTTCAGCAGTCTCAGACTCAACATCTATTTCAGTGGCAAATTTGGTGATTTCAGCATCAAGTGTTTCAGCAGATGCTGAAACACTGGTTCCTTCTCCATCTTTCTCAGGGACTATGTTCTTTTTCTTTATATTTCTCACCCATTCAGCCAGTGTCTGCTCTCTGTCATAACTTGGCACCTGTTCGTCTACTGGAGTTTCTGGTTGGAGAGCACCTTCAGAGAGAGATGTTGGTGGTGCCGAAATACTTTCTACAACATGTTCGGAATCCTTCCTTGGGCTATCGTGAATAATCTTGCCTTTCCTCCTGTCCTCATCTGTGAACAGCTTCTGGGTACTCTTAGTGCGAATCAGAACTTCATAATCCGGATCCTCTTCATCATCATCTTCAAGATTAGACGGCAACCTGTATGCTTGTGGAGGTTGCACCTTGGGAGGTCCCTTCTTTGTGGCTGGAGGTTTGTTCTCCCCCAGTGTTGGTGAATGCCCCCTTTGTCTTTTGGAAACTCGTCTGATTGGCTCTGAAACGGCTTGAATGGTGTCTCGAAGCAGATCAAAAGGAGGTACATCATCAACATCTACTGGATTTTCATGATCCCCTGGTAGTTGCATGTTCAAATAGACATCTGAGGGAACAAATTCCTCAATCACCATATTAGGGTTTTCTTCAGGAATTCCAGTTGGGGCATCTGCAGGGGATGCTGTATCATCCGGTAGAACATCATCCCTCTTTGTGCCTGCATATTCACTCCGAATATCATATGGATTTTGGGGTAAGTCAGCCATGGATTGAGTGTGAGTAATTTCTGCAGAAGTGGAAGAAGTAGCGTGAGAATGAGAAGCGGAGAATAGCAAGGGAAGAATAGGGGTAGTTTGTTTTACGAAACTGTCTTTGAAAGATGCAATAATCTGGGCTATTCCTCCTCTGAATTAGACATCTTGAAAATAAACCAGATTAAGAAATGAGAACAAGCCCAAAGTAAATACCCATACAAACAGTTATCAAAAGTTCAACATTAAAAAGCAACTTCCCTAAACGTGTTCCACCACTCTTATCAACTACCTCCCACTTCCATCAAAATAGGGATTAAGATAAGTTCAAGTGATATACCACTAATTTAACAACTGCAGATATTATTACTAAAGTTTTTCGAGAAAAATTAAGAACTATAAATACGAATAAAATAATAAAAAAATAAGAATTATTCTTATGGATTTTTAACTTTTTGAATTTTTATACACAAATTTTATTTTGCTTTTATAACAAATAAACATTACAACATTGCAGAATTTTTAAGTGGAAGTAAGACATAAGATGATTCATAAAAGCCAACCAGAAATGGTGTTCTACACAGTGATCCAACACTTGAAGCAATACTTAGTTCAAGTGTTTTCTACCAAAGATAGAGAGAACTTGTCACTAAATTGCAAGTTACCTATAGGTCATCATCAGTAGAATCTGAACGTTAAGAGAATCAGAAATGGATGATGATTTTGGTAAAAACAACTTATGAACAAGGGAGTGTATAGATCACCCATCGAAATTAAGCTTCAATAGAATCATCTTTATTAGAATCTGTCATTCCAAAAATAATTCTGTAAGGTAACAAGAAAACTAAAGAAAGCACAAATACTCAATAGAACACATATGTACACTAGGGTGTTATAGCACCCTATGAAACACTATACTATTAGATAATACACAAACCAAGAGATTTCCTTAGGAAGGAAAATCTCACAAAATCTAAAGCTTTAGTAAAAATATCTGCAAGTTGTCTTTCAGTAGGTATATGTTCTATACTCACAACTTTCTTCTCAACCAAATCCCTTGTGAAATGATGACGGATGTCAATGTGTTTTGTGCGAGAGTGTTGTACAGGATTCTTGGTGATGTCAATAGCACTAGCATTATCACAGTACACCAAAAGAGCTTCACTATTGAGACCATAATCATCTAGCATTTGTTGCATCCATAACAGTTGAGTACAACAGCTTCCTAAGGCTATGTATTCTGACTCAGCTGTAGGGGAAACACTATTTTGCTTCTTACAGTGCCAAGACACTAAGTTGTTTCCTAGATAAAAACATCCACCTGACGCACTCTTTCTATCATCTACATCACCAACCCAATCAACATCACAAAAGCCAACCAAATTAGTGTTGGTGTCCTTAGAATACCAAATTCCTAAGTTTGTGGTTCCATTTACATATTTTATGATACGTTTTACAGCATTCAAGTGGGTCACTTTAGGATCAGCTTGATATCTAGCACACACAGAAACACTATAGCATAAATCAGGACGACTAGCAGTCAAGTATAAAAACTCTCAATCATATTCCTATACAGGGTGTTTTCAACACCTTGTGAAACACTGTCTTTGCAAATTTTTGTACAAGAACTCAAAGGAGTTTTCATTGTTTTAGAGTTTACCATACTAAACTTGTTGACAAGGTTCTTTGCATATTTTGATTGACTAAAAAATGTTCCATTTTCATGCTGTTTAATTTGCAAACCAAGGAAAAAACTTAACTCACCTACAAGACTCATCTCAAATGATGTGGACATTTGATCAGTAAAGGCTTTCAAATCCTTTTCACATGTAGAACCAAAAACAATGTCATCCACATATTTTTTAGCAATAGTGATATGGGAGACTATTTTTTTATGAACAAAGTTTTATCAACATTGCCCCTTTGAAAAGCAAGTGAAGTGAAGAAATCAATCAACCTATCATACCACGCCCTAGGCGTTTGTTTTAATCCATACAAAGCCTCTTTATGCTTACATACATGATCAGTTTTATAAGGATCAACAAACCCCTTGGGTTGCTCTACATAAGCTTCTTCATTAAGAATACCGTTTAAGAATGCACTTTTAACATCCATTTGATAAAGCTTGATGTTGAGAAAATATGAAATGGCAATCAAGAATCGGATGGATTCTAATCTAGCAACTACAGCAAAAGTCTCATCATAATCAAGGCCTTCAACTTGTGTGTATCCTTGTGCCACAAGTTGAGCCTTGTTACGAATCATTTTTCCTTGCTCATCCATTTTGTTCTTGAATATCCATTTAGTACCAATGACATTCACACCATAAGGTCTAGGAACTAAATCCCAAACATCATTCCTTGTGAATTGATGAAGCTCTTCGTGCATAGCATTTATCTAATTTTCATCACGTAGAGCTTCATCAATATTCTTTGGTTCTATATTGGCCACAAAGCAAGTTTCATGTATTTGCATGTAAGTTGAAGATAAGCAAGCAAGTTTTACCACTTTTGAGTAGTCAATTCTTTCCTGCCTTAAACTAATGAGAGTAGTCAATTCTTTCCTTATGACGAGTACGAACACGATCATTGACATTACCTATGATTTGAGAGACTGGATGCATCTTACAAACTCTACTAGGTGAATCCCTTCTTACCAAGTCTTCCTTTCCTACATCATTGGTTTTAGGTTCAAGTTTTTCTTTCATCGTCATGAGAGGAAGTGTGGGACTCCGTAGGAGTCTGATCATTGTCATCAGGAGGTGTTCCAACACTTGCTGAAATACCTTCAGAGCTTTGAGATTGTTTTTCAACAAGATCTAATACATCATCTTCAACTCTATTCCCTGGAACGTCGGTTAGATCATCAAATACAATGTTAACACTTTCTTGAAAGGTTCTTGTACGTAGGTTAAAGAGACAATATGCATGACTATTACTGGAGTATCCTACAAACAATCCTTTGTCACTTTTAGAATCAAATTTGCTCAATTGATCACGATCATTCAGAATGTAACAAACACATCCAAACATATGAAAGTATTTAAGATTAGGTTTCCTACTCTTGAGTATTTCATAGGGTGTCATAGTACTACTCGATCTTAAATACACATGATTAAGAAATGTGACATGCAGTGTTAACAGCCTCATCCCAAAATCCTTTTGACATGTTTTTAGAACACAACATAACCCTAGCCATTTCTTGTAAAAGTCTATTTTTCCTCTCGGCTATACCATTTTGTTGTGGTGTTTTAGGAGCTGAGAACTCATGCATTATACCTTTCTTTTAACAAAATTCAGTAAAAGATGCATTTTCAAACTCCCTACCATGGTCAGTTCTAATTCTACCTATCCATACTCCATATGAATTGTGAATTTGAGTAGCATGGACCTTAAACATATCAAATGTTTCAGATTTTTCTTTAAGAAAGAAAACCCATGTAAACCTTGAAAAATCATCTACACAGACTAACACATATCTTTTTTCTCCTAGACTCTCCATCTCTACAGGACCCATTACGTCCACATGAACAAGTTCAAAATAATGTGTTGTACCATGATGTTGAAGTACCTTATGAAACACTTTCTTTTGTTTACCTTTTGCACATGAGCTGCAAACTTTATCAATCTTACCACAGAATTTTGGCAAACCTTTCACAGCCTCCGTTGATGCAATTCTTTGAAGTTGATGAAAGGTCACATGGCCAAGTTTTTGATGCCACAACTGAAGCTCATCAATTTGTGCCTTGTGACATGCTAACCCTTCCTCAATAGAATAACAATTATAGGAGGCTCTTGTTCCTGTCATAATGCACTCATTTCCTCCATCAAAGACACTGCATAAGTCCTTTTCAAATTTGACATGAAGATTTTCATCACAAAGTTAACTTATGCTAATTAAATTTGTCATAAGACCTTCCACATTCAAAACATTTTTCAAGTTGGGTAAACCTTTAACATCCAAGACACCTTTACCAACAATTCTACCTTTGACTCCCTCACCAAAAGTTACACTACCACCATCAAAATCATCATATTCTTTTAAAAACTTTTTGGCTCCTGTCATATGCCTAGAGCATCCACTATCAAAGTACCATACCCCCCTTACATCAGCGATCAAATAAGTGTAAATCATATTACAACAACTATCAGAAGGTTGCTCAGGACGAGAGATGGTTTTGGGCTTAGTGCAATGTGAGATAGAGTGTTGCAACACAGACTGTGACACTCTAGAAAATTTTTTCCGAAGTAACTTTCTTCTTCTCCTGAAACAGTAAGATCTTTTGTGGCCTGGGATTGTGCAATGGTCACAAACAACTTCTTTATTATCCTCATCAGACCTAGACCTTTTTGATTTAGATGGGGCACTCTCTTCATCATTTTGGAATTTTATAAACAAATTCCCAGTTTGCTCGGTTAAACAAGCAATATCAGGATCAATTTTTATCAAATGTGGAGGAGTGTCTTCTAAAGATAAATTTTGAAACCTGTTCCTTTCTCTAGTAAACACTGGAGTTTTGTAATCATCAAAGGAGGGGTTGAAAGATTTTCGAAAGGAGTTGTCATAATCGATACCAAAAGAACCATGTTGTTGAGCTGAAAGAATTTCATTCAACTTGGAAGTGCCGGAATTAAAACGACTCAAACAATCAGATTTCTTCTTAAGATCTCTAGTTACAGATTCTAAATCTTTATCTTTGAGAGAGAATGATTTTTCCAAGAGTGAAATTTTGTGTTTGAGAAAATCATTTTTTGCTTTAGTCTCATTCAACAACTTGATAGAAACCACAAGTTCTTGATGCATTTCTCTAAAAGCCATAAGAAGGAGTTCATACTCAGAAGGTTCTGAGTTAGTGTCAAGAGCATCAGACGTTTCAAAGGGTGTTTCAACACTTAAGTCATCCAGTGTTACCATAAGTGCTGCAACATCCTGCAAAACACTAACTCCTTCTTCATCCTCAGATTCATTTTCACTCAATGTGACATCAAGATTTGTTCCACGTTTCATGAGGTTGTTATCACATTGATTAGCATAATGACCATAACCAGAAGAAGCACGACATTGAATCGATTTAGCATCTTTGGGCGAATATCCACTCTGATTTTGAAAGTTAAAACCAAGAGTTTGAGGGGAATCATTTTTACTGAAGGATCTTTCAAAGGAATCTTTTCCAGAATTTCTATTTTCAAACCCTTTAGTGACAGGATTAAAAACACCTTTTAAACCACTCTTCTTTTTGTTTTTTGATAGAAAACGTTGATACTTCTTAGTCAAATAAGCAATTGGATCATCAAGTTTTTCATCCAGCAAAAATGCTATCTCCTTTTACATTTGAACTAGATTCACCCGAATGAGATGGAAAGACAATTGTCTTGTTAACACCTCTCATTTGGTGTTGTTGATTTAAGTTTAGTTCAAAAGTTTGAAGGATGCCAATCAACTCATCCAAAGACATTTTGGATGTGTCTCTTGAATCCTCTAAGGGATACACTTTGATATTGAAACGTTCGGAAAGAGTACGTAATACCTTGTTAACTAACCTTTCATTGCTAATGGGATCTCCAAGGGCATGAGACTCATTAGCAAGTTCACACAATCTGGAATTGTATGAGGAGATAGTTTCTGACTCTTCCATTCGGAGTGTTTCGAAGCGTGTTGCAATAATTCGTAACTTTGGCTTTCGTACACTCTCTGAGACTTCACATTGTCTTTGCAAAATCTCCCACGCATCCTTAACAATTACACAATTTTGGATCATTCAAAACAAGTCAGTATCTACTGATCCAAAAATAACATTAATTGCCTTAGAATTGTAGCACGAGAGAAAGAACTCATCGTTTGTCCAATCTGCCTCCGACTTGAGAACCACATCACCATCTTTGTCTTCTTTACGAGGAAGGTTCCAGCCAACCACTACTGATCTCCATGCTCGCTTGTCCAACGACTTGATGTAAGCCCTCATATTTATCTTCCACATCGAGTAATTTGTTCCATCCAAAATCGGAGGCCGCATCAATGTTGTTCCAGGCACGTCCATGATTCCTTTTTGCCGCAGAATCTCACTTAGTAGTGTCAAGTGATGGCTTTGATACCAATTGAAAGAATGTATGGGCTGGTCATGAGGAGTGTTTACTGAGAGTGTTGTAACACACGAACGAACACACTCTTGTTTAAAGTCGAATTGTAAATTATATAAAACTGGAAATGATAAACATATGAGATAATCCAAACTCAGACATAAACAAAGCCTGAGCAATTTATCTTCAATCACAGCCGAATGAGTTTTATACAATCTCTCGAAAATCCTAAATTTGATCATACAAGAAACGATCAAATTTACACTCAAACTAATCCTACATAGTAAGCAATCCTCTTTTGAGAGAGAGATTACACAAAGTCTCACAACAAAGAATGTGAGAAGTATAAAGTAGTTAGTCTTCAACTTTTGGTGTGAAAATGTCTCGAAAAAATTCTAATCTTTGCACTCGGATTCTTTCTTCTATTTTCCACACACGATTTTCTCTTATTAATCATATAAATATTCACCTGGAATGGTAGGTATCTCCTGCAAGATAAGATCAAAGAAAATAACCGCCAATTTTCCAAAGGAAGACTTTCGGTTTGGATAAGTTTCTCTAGCAGTTATATACGAAGAACTGAACTTATCCAAATACTTACACATACTGAATATGTAGAGTAAATGTACATGGGCAGTAAGGTAAAATTAGAGGAAAGAGTAGAACGTGTTTCCCAGGGTGTTTCAACACAAAGTGAAACACTTAACAGAACACTGAAGGAAACACATGTTCTAACAATATGCATTTTTTTCTTATTTAAAATAATAAATTCAATTTTCCTCTATAATAAAATTTTGTTTGTATAATAAAAACATTTCATTTATTAAATTTATTAAGTTTATTTATTATTGGTTAATTAGAAGAAATAAAATGTTTATGAGTAAACTGACAAATCCACGTTCTGTGTCAAAAAGCTATTTAGTCCTTATAATGATGTTTTTTTTCCTTCTGAAACTTGACAAATAATGAATTGAAGAAAGAAGAAAAAATGAAGCGGTCATATACTTATTTTTAAACCGAGTATGTAATTTTTTTAATAATCACTACTTATGTATACAATTTAATTATTGTAAGTTAAAAAAATACTATGAGGTTAGAAGATGTTAGATGACGTTCAATTGATTAAATTATAATACAAATAAAATTGAAGAGTGAAAATAAGTTATAACGTCGTATCGTGTATTTATCGCAAACATATATTAATATTAATATTTCTATTGTTAATATGTCAATATCATGACAGTCGAGTTTTATATCAGGGAACTAACTAATTGATTTTTATTTTTTTGGTAACATTATTAGTTTTAGTAAACACATAATTATTTGTCCGTCTCATTAAATAAATTATAAATTAAAGAGAGGGTAATGGTTAACAGTGAAAATAGAGAATGTATGGAAAACTTATACTCCCTCCGTCCCGGTTAAAGTTGCCGCTTTGATTGGACACAGATGTTAAGAAAAAATAGTTCTTTGATTTTTTTAAAGGTGGAGATTGAGTGGTTGAGATTTTAAGGTTGAAGATTGTGGGATTAGTTTCATTTTTGGAGGTGACAACTTTAATTAGGACGGACCGAAAAGACAAATAGACAACTTTAAGCGGGATGGAAGAAGTATATAATTCGCTTAGTATTGATATCTGGAGGTGCATTCCTCCAATTGGGACTACAATTAAAAAAGTTTTGACACATTATAATTTTTTAAATCAATACTCAAAAAGGTAATAACTTTTTTAATATAATAATGTTCCTGTCACCATTCGAGAGCAATAGACTGAATTGATATTGGTAAACTAATATTGTTCTTTAATTAAATATATATTGCCTGGTCAAAATGTTATTAACTTATGAAGATTGTACTATATTAATTAAATGTTCTAAAAGAAGCTAGCCGCTAGTTCGACGGCGGATTAGGGTCTAACACCTAATAAGCATAGACGAGATTAACCGGGTTCAAACGAGGTTAGGCGAAGAAGAGTCGCAAAAGAAAAACATAAAAAGCCAATCATGCAAGGATCATCTAGGTAAATATATTCAGAAGTAGACAAAGAGTTTTAGAATAATTCAAATTAGTGTGTGATAGTTGGAAGAAATTTTACTGATAAACGGAAGGATTTTTTCCTCGAAAGAAAAGTCAATATTAATTAATCATATGTAAATACCATTTTATTAGAAAAAAAAGAAGAAACATAATTAATAAAATCAAATCCATTTATAGCATGTTGGAATACATCGACATTTGGAAATGTACTAGGCAATTGCCCACTTTATAGGCGTATTCAATTCTAGCGGGAGTCGGTAGTATTCAATCATTAAATTTGTTTACCAGTTTAGCAGCTAACGAGTTTGCGTTAAATAAAAAATCAATGATTAAGATTGAAATGTTTCAAATTTCGAGTGTATTCATAGACTATGTGTATTACAGAAGGACCCTAAGATATAATAATACGGCGTATAGTCCTTTGTCTTTTTCTGAAAGATATTATACAACTTTTTTATTTCTTGTGTGCTTAATGAAAATACAACTTTTAAAAAAATATTAGTCCGCACTTAAATAACTCATTTTAATTTTTTGTGTTCGACTTATCAAGTATATTTCACAAATTCATAAAATTTAGGGTCTGTTTGATTGCAAATCATCAACCAGTGTTTGTGGGATCGGACCGGATCGGCCAGTTCAACCGGTCCAACCGGAAACCGGTCACTGGTCCGGATGACAATACAAAATCGTAAATCATATAAACCGGTCAAAACCGGTCAAACTCGGAAAAACTCGGAAAAACCGGAGAAACCGGTGAACCGGTTTCAAGGCAAAATTTCAATTGCAGATATTCCAGAAATTTTGCAGAAAGAAGATTTCAGATCTGGCAGAGGTGAGGCAGAAGAGAAGCCATAATTCGGAGATTTTTCCACTTTTGCAAACGACCATTACAGATCTGGCAACGATGAGGCAGAAGTGAAGTCGATACAACCCTCGACGTTGTTCTTTCGTTTTTTTACAGAGAGATGGCTAGTATTAAATCAACAGACATGAATTTTCTCATCATCAAGAAAGGAGATGTGAGGAAGACGGCTCGCAGAAGAAGAAACTGGTGAAGATTAATTTTTGAGAGAAAGAAAGAGAGGAACAGGCGAAAACCTGCGTTGGTATGTTGGTGGAAATGGGATAAGACTTTTGACTTGTGGTATAGGTGAGTAAAAAGTGGCAAGATTCTTTTATTCTTATTACTGTTATTATCATATAATATATAATATTTAAATATTTTGTGTACTACAACTCAACATACATTACAAGTATTGTAAATATATAATTTTATTCCCATTTTCATTTTACCGGTCGGACCAACGGTTGAACCGGTCCGACCGGTTGAACCTCGAACCGGTAAGTAAGCCGGTTCGATTACCGGTCCGGTTCCACAAACACTGTCATCAGCGACAATGAAAATTGATATGAATGAGAGGTTACTCATATTATGGAATAATGTGGGAGAAATTGTTAATGAAATGAAGTATTGATTAACTTATTCACTATGTACCAAGCATAAAATATGGGAATGAGTCTTCATTCATCCCATTCCCTACCCCTGAACCCCCCAATCAAGCGGACCCTTAAAATTCTAACATGGACTTATAAAATGAGATATCAATTTTTGAAATATAAACTCTATTTTGAATAACAATTTTTTTTGTTTGTAATAACTTATAAAATGAGATATTAATTTTGAAACATAGACTCTTAGGGGATACTTGGTTTGGGATGTAGTGGCATGTGCCACGTTCGATGAGGAACATCCACGGATAGAACATCCAAAAATGTATTTTAGTTTAAGGGTATAGTAGAGTAGGATGTGCATTGGAAATTGTAAAAGGTGTATTGGAAATTGTAAAAGGTGTGTTGGAAATTGTAAAATGAGATGTAGGTAATAGGGTGTGGATGTGGAGGGATGGTGCATCCGGTGTGAGTGAAATACGTTGCGGACGGGCCATCCCCAATCCGGATGGCACCATACCAATCCAAGTATCCTCTTAGGGAATATTTGTGCTGAGATGTAGTGACATGTGTCACATCTGTTGTGACACATTCTCGAATGGTACATTCATTTAAATAGTGAAAATGTATTTTTGTCAAAAAAATTTGCTGAAAATGTATTTTTATTTAAGAGATTTGTAGGGATGATGTGTATTGAAAATTATAAAATGTGTATGAGAAATTGAAAAATGTGACGTAAAAATAGAATACGAATATCAATGGATGAATAATTCGACTATAAAATAAAATACATTAAGATGGACAATACCTCATACAAATGGACACATGCTAATTCAATTATGGTCTTATTTTGCGATAAGAAATCTTTTGTTAAGAAATGAGAGTTTTGACAAAAATGAAACCAAATTAGTCAATAGTGAATACAGCGTCTCAGTTAGAGTTGATAAAATTGGCCCAGCCAGAACAGGCTTTTCTTTTAGCGGGTTCGGCCCGGCCCGAAGGCTGATCCGATGGAATTGATTTTTTTTTTTCCTCACTAATCGAATAAGAAAAATTTAGGATTTAGGTAATTTCTTGAGTACTATTTGAAGCAATTTTTTTTTTTTTCTTTTTCTAGCAGAGCATAAATGTATCTATTTACCGAGAAATTAAAACATTTGATTAATTCTTCAATTTTATTAGCCGAAGATGAAAAATGAATTGGATGCAAGCATGCTTATTAATTATTATGTGTCGAGAAATGAAGAATTGATTAACATGTAGTATAATATATACACAACAATTAAATAACTTGTGACGTATAGTATATAACTATATATCATCATCCATTCATTTTATTATTATTATTATTATTATTATTATTATTATTATTATTATTATTATTATTATTATTATTATTATTATTATTATTATTATTATTATTATTATTATTATTATTGGGGTTTGAGACATGCTTATAGATATGATTCCATATTGCAACGAATAATTTTATATTATCTTCCCATCAAATTTTTTCTTAAGAGAATTAAACTGAAGTTGACTCAATATATAATTTTATTTCATGGTTAAAGTAACAAAAAAAGAAAAGGAAAAAATTCATTCATTGATGAATTTTTTTGATCCAATGGCCCGAGGTTCGCTGGCCGGGCCTAACATTTCTAGGCCCGAAATAAATCGAGCCGGATCGAAACTACCCTTGCCTGACTAGGCCCGGCCCGAATTGATACCTCTAGTCTCAGTGGAGTAGCTAAGGGTGGGCACGGGTCTCGGAGATAATCCGCTCCGCATCGAACCCCGGACCGAAAGCACTCCGAACCGATAATATCTGTTGACTATTTGACTTTATCGGAACCGAACCAAACCGAATTTTTTTGTTGTAAATCCGAACCGATCCAAACCGAAAAACCGAAATAGAACCGAGTAGAACCGATTCTAAGTAATCAACTATGGAATTTTTTTATATCATTTAATTAATTTCTTTTATACTATAATATTGAACCATTATGAATTTTAGTAAATTTTAACAATGATATAACTACTGTTTTAGTATTTTATAAAAGATTTAGTAATTAATAATAGAATACAATATTTATAATAAATCATTTTCATAATAAACATATATCTATTAATTATAAATATATGAACAGTGAATATTTTTATAGTTTATATAAAGAAATACATTACTATGATAATTCAATTCTACATTTCTTTAATCCAATCACTAAAATTTATTATTATATCTAATATTTAATTATTTTCACATATAAAGGTCAAAATTCTAGACCTGAACTCACTGCACATAGTTACTATCCTACGCCTGAATTTCAAGTAGTTGCTCGTTTCTTGTTCCCTTCTTCTTTGATTCTCCATCTTTCTCGTGCACACACCTTTTTCTCTTGAAGTCAACTTTAATTTTACTGTAGTTAGTCATATTAAGTTTACCTTTACTTATTGACAATGTATATGACTAGAGCTTTATCAATGAACCTTTACTTATTGACAATGTATATGACTAGAGCTTTATCAATGAAAAATAATCAGTAAATGTCCAAAGAGGTTATCGATAGCCAATAACTTTATAATTTAGTGCTATTCTTCTTTTGACGAGATAACTACTTCAGTAACCTGTAATTATTTCTTTAACAATCTGATATTATTGTAAAGACAACACTATAATTCTTTCGTGCATTTTGCTAAAAATATTAAAGGAAAAACTCCGAACAGCTCCGAATAACCGGACCGAAAGAACCGATCTCCGGAAGGAACTGAACCGATCAACGAAGCGGTTCTGGAGATTTAATTTTGAAAATCTCCGAATATCTCCGAGGTTTGATTCGGTTCTGGAGATTTCCATATCTCCGAACCGCTCCGGACCGTGCTCACGAATGTAGTTTGGTAGTGTGAGTGTGTGACTGAGCAATCATAATTAGGTATGGATAAACCCAGAGAGTTTCTGCAGGAATCCGCCGGCGGCGAAGAAGCCCACCGCGTTTCGCAGCTCATCTTTCCGCCGCATCAACCCCACCTGGAGTCGAGCTTCTACGAGTATTTCATCCTCAGAGGCATCCGTCTCGACCGAGTCTTACCCGGTTCCATCTCTTGTTCTTTCAAAGTCCCTTGTCGCCTCACTGTAACACACCACTAAACCCCCTTTTCTGTCGAATTTTCTCGATAATTTTGTGGTTAGGCAGAAATTTCTGTTCAATAATTTATTGAATTTCTGGTATATTAAGGACAGAAATGGGAACTTGGCTATGGGTGCGATTGCCTCTTTAGTGGATGAATTAGGGGCTGCAGTGATCCACCAGGAGGGTCACCCTATGAAAGTGTCAGTAGACATGTCAATTTCGTATATTTCTGAGGCAAAGATGAACGTAAGCCCTAATCACAGCATGTTTCTTCAATTATTTACAGAGTTCTGTCATTGGCCTTGGTTCCAAGTGGTGTTGTGTTCGATTGATATCTTAAATGATATCATTTTCCCCTGGAGTTGTTTCTTGATTGCTAGCTCACTTGTGATCTGAATTTCCATTGTAATTAGCTTGCGCTCAGATATTATATGATTGGGGTATCGCTTTAATGCATTTTTTAGTTTTGTTTTGTTCTGAACCATGCTATATAAAACTGTGGACCAAATCTGATGGGAGCTTATCTTAAACTCTTGGATTCAAATGCTTTGATCTGCTGGTGATCGATGTGATCACATGAATATGAACAGTTTTCAGTTATATCACCTTGGTTCTTTCTGGAGAAATTTCATTGGGCTTTATGCTTTATCCTTGATTGCTTTGATGATTAGTGATCAGTAGCTGCCCATTTACTGGTCCAAATAATTGTTATTTGGACCAGTAGCTCCTCCACAATCTAATGGCATGCTTGTGAGTCCTCTGTACCGTTTAGAGTGATAATGTATTACGAATAGAAAAATTAAGGAAATCTTTGCTAAGTTGCTAAGTGATAATGCAAGAAGAATAAATGAAATTGGGAATATCTATTCTAAGCTGCTATATATTGATTTCTCTCTCGGTCTGTTTTTTTTTAATTCATTTCTTATAAACAAGAAGCTTTACGATTGCAATGCAATTCTATTCTTGGGATACAAAGAAATTAAGTAGCTAGGTAAAACAATGTGGTTGTGGATGACTTGTCCTACAGTTACTCTGTGCAGCCTATTTTTTTCTATCTAGTCAATTATCAGATTATGTATAACAAGCTTTCATCCTATCTTCTGCTGTGCTTTTTCTATGCATAAAAGATGGTGATTGTTCATACTTCTAGTCATGAATGCACGTAGCTAGAACAATCAATGCTGGTGAAACATATGCGAACAAACAACTGGGTCAGCCAACGGACATCTCCAGATTGCCTTCAGTTATGTTGACGAGAAATCAGGGTAAAAAACGTACATTTTGAAGTTGGATCCACTTTGCACATTGACAGATGAAATGGAATTGTACTGGATCGATTGATCCATCTACTTAATCCTGTTAACAATCCAGGGATAGAGAACTTCTTCGATTAAGGTCAACATTAGTTGGAGTGTCGTTACTTAAAAGAATTAGTCACTTCCAATTGAACTCAAGAAAATAGATTTTAGAAAATCAATCATCTTTGGAAGTGATGAATTATTCCACTTTTTGTGCTTATCACATTAGTGATAGCGAATATATTCCTTCATTAGCCTAATTAGAAGACCTGTGTTTTAAACCTTGTACTATTTCATACACTACAGCCGCAGAGTTAAAATAGTCTTTATACGACTAGGAGATAAGCCAGGCCTCCCAAAACCACGTTGCTATAATCTAGTTCTCTTTGGTAGTATTTCATCTATCACGATCTTTGTACTGTATTATCATCATCGAGTATGTGTGCATGCAATCACATTTTCTTATATATGATCTTCCATCCATTTTCTTATAATGTTATCTTGGTGCATAAATTGAGCACCCTATTGACAACTTTGATTCTTATGTCTCTTTCTTTATGGTGTTTTGACTAGCAGGATGAATTGGAGATTGTCTCTAGGTGTTTAGGTCTGAAGGGTGGTTACTCTGGAACACACGTACTCATGCGAAACAAAACAACCGGGGAGGTTGTTGCCGAAGGGCGCCATTCATTATTCAGTAAACTTGCCAGCAAAATGTGATCCTGCACATTGCTGTTGGTGTTGAAGTGGAGTATAAATGCCTAAAGTATTCTCAGTGTGTGGCCACTTTCTATAGAATGTAATTTCTTGTTGATAAGCCTGTTAAAGATGCAATCAGTATAAGTTTCCTTCACCACATCGCTGTTAAAACTTAAAAGCAGCATATTGAATGGCGATGTAGGTTAAGGAACATTAATCTCCCTTCGAATCCGACATTGTATATATTGTCATTACTGGTAATGCTCCCGTGCGATGCACGGACATATAAAATTTAATATATTTTTATTACATACAAATGTATGAAGTTATAAGTTCAAAATTTCATTGTCGAGATAAAATATAATTTTTTATACATACATATATATATATATTTTTTATTTTTTCCCCTTTTGTAATGAATATTAATGAGCCTTAGCTCAAGGTCAGGTCACCACCATATGTCGGACCGAAAATTTGGGACCAAAATTAGTAAGTCCAGTCCAAAACTCTAAAAGGCAAAACAATTTTTTTTGAGCATTTTCCCTTTGCTACTCCATCAAGGACTCGTAGAGGTCTGAGATAGTATAAATGATATTTAAACTTAAATTTCTTTTAAAAAAAATGATATATGGATCAACCAAAACACAAAAAGAATAACTAAGAGAGAAAATAGGAAAATAAAATTCGATGTTTTACGATGTAAGAATTTGAAGATCTCCAAAAGAAAAAGAAATTATCATTTTTTAGAATAAGAGCTACAATAACAACCTTTCCACTATTCTTGGCAGTTTGTTTTGATATGAATATTAAATACATGTTTATTGCGGTTTCAAAGTTGACTATAATTGGAGGATTAATTTTAGAAAAACTATGATTATTAATTGTATATTTTTTCATTAATTACATTGACATTGTATATTTCTGTTACATATCCATAGAGGTGGTAAACCGGACGGCCCGATCCACCTCGAATTCATGTGCTAATGCCATATGTGGGGTTTGGTCGTGCTTATATATCCATAGATGTTGCAATTTGGACAACCTGATTCAATTTGAATCCACGTGCCAATGCCATGTGCCGGGTTGGGTAGGGGCCTACCCAAAGTTTTGTTGGCCGTAAATAAGAGCTAAGCCCTACCCACCTTTCTATACACCATATTTGGTCTGACCGGCCCACGGTCCGTCGGTTTGTTAGCCCATCGATCGGACTTGTTGGGTTTAATTACATACGTCGCGCTCAGATTCTTATGGTTCAACCTGCGTATAATGTCAGTCGGATCGAGTCGATTTTGACACCTCTACATATTCGACTCATAATTAGTTAAACAAATGCTAAATAGGTAGTATTATAAATAAAAAAGAAAAGAAAGCAAGAGGAAAATGTTGAGACCACAAATCGGTCACTCACAGCAGCAAACCCGAAAGCTTTTTCATGCCACACTTCGACAGATAAACGTATAAAAGAGATGTGAAAAACTAGCTAAATAAAACTAGATAGTTACAAAACAAAAGTCAGTCAGTGCAAAATTAATCATCATCAAATGTCGCACAAATCAAAACAACACAATCACAGCTCCTAGGACCATGCCGATAAACCAGAGCATGGGGGATGCCACTGCTCCTCACCGGTGTGAGCCAAAAATCCCAAGGGTGGTTTAGGCAGAACCAAGGAGACCAACGTTTGCAAATGTTCGATAGACAACCAATGCTGTGATCAACTAAAGTAAGAGGGAAAGACGAGGCTGCCGTCGATAAGCCAAAAAGAGGCTGCCTTCATCTGAATAGTTGAGCCAAAAATACGCCAGGGACTGCCTTCATCCGAATAGTTGAGCCAAAAATACGCTAGGGACTGCCTAGCTCAGAGCAACGGGCTACCGTCTATCAACGAAGGGATTGCCTCCGGTTGACTCACGTTTATATGCTGGCCCAAGCGCAGAACCAAAATACATATAATAGAGGTCCAGCAATGTATGCCATTCCACAAATTCAATGACAGATCAGAGCTGTTTGTTGTGAAAAAAAATTTCCCTACTAATTTCTTCTGGATTTATTTGCGAGATTCGTTTTCCAATGACTGTATGTATCATTGCTTCTTCCCAAGTAATGTGGCAAAATCATGTGATGTTGAGCATAAGAAATTCCACAAAGTCAAGGACCATTGCCTACCTTTGACCAGAACGCGCTGATGGTTACTGGGTGATTGTTGCTCCTAAAAAAAACAACTTAAAGAATGAAAGAGAAAACGTTGGAGTCAACGTTAAATGGACCAAAACCGAGTCGAACACTATTAGCCCGATTCAATAACCAAAATCTCGAATGCAACCAAACCTGATGAACCGATTCGGTTGATGACTAATTCAGGCCATTGGAAGGGAGCCCTAGCATGCGCCGCAAATCCAACTCACTCGCTGACTCAGTAATGGCAGGAGGTGACTCGGTGACTCAGCAACTCTTGGTGGGTCTTCAATGCTTCCACAGAACAACAATACAAGAGCCCCAAATTGCCCAGAATCTTGAAAGCCTAAATTAGAAATCTTGATCAGAGTCGCGATGAAGAGCCGACTTCAAAGGATTTCTAGCCTAGAATTAAGAGACTCGAAAACCCCAAAATTACGAATAGAGGACCTTCCTCAGGCCAAGAATTTTCAATTTCGCGAAGACTTTAAGGTTCTTCAATGGCGCTCAAAATCTGGAAACACGTACATGTTTGGACTATTTCTCAATTTCGTGAAGACCCACAAGGAATAAGGCCTGAAATTGTTCTTCCACCTGAAGGCTCTTCAATGGCTTCTAAGGCTATGAGATCATGTGACCCCTTGCGTGGAGACGAGGAGGCAGCCATGTATTATAACGTCAAATATTCCTCAAAATTTGATGAACGAAGAAAGAACCGGAAGAGAAGTAAAGGAAAAAGGCGAATAAACAAAAATCAGAGAAATAGAAATAACAGGATGTGTCGTGTGATTAAAAAGAGCATTAATAGAATGGAATGGCCAGCGACATAAAGCCTCTGCCGCCACTCCTAGGAGAAACCAAGGCAGTTTTTTTCCCTTAGTCTCAAGTCTAACCTCTTAAACAAAGTTTATTATTGCAAAATTAAAAAAATTACTTTCCTTAATTAGAAAGTATTTTTGGCGGGAAAATCAGCCCCTGCTATTTTGGAGTTGACCTCTCTGTGTGTGTATATATATATACACACACATACATACTAGTACGTATTACATTACTTATATTGTTATTCGGAATATTATCGATCATAGTTAATTACGTATAATTAAAATATATAATATGATAACTGAAAAAAATATTATCTTTACTAATGAAATATATACTTCGACGACTCTAGGATTAACATAACTTAAATGTACCAAATATCTACAATAACATGAAATTTGAAACAAAACATAAACATAACTATTATAAATTCTGAAACACTTCCTTATAGACAATATGTGTGGTAGTCTTTCTTTCCGGCTCTTCGTGGTCACATATTAAAATCTTCAAGCTCTTTTGATTCATGACGCAAGAGACATCAACATATAACTGACCATGATATAACACAGGTTTCTTCAAGAATAAACCAACATGACTAAGTGACTGCCTCGGAAGGTAAATTGTATCCTCTGAAATCGAAAAGGAATTCTCTAATCAGAAAGAGTCACAGAAAGCCGAGGGATGAGAACATTCACACCAACATTATCCCCTGATATAACCTTTGCCTCAACCACGTGATCACCAAGTTTTGTAATAACCAGTTGAATACCATTGCATAAACCAAGTGAATGATCTATGCTTCGCAATAATATAACCGGTGTACCAACTTTGAGGTTTAGCTCGTAATTGGGCAACCCTGAATAATTTATCGAATTCAGAAATTTAGGTGTGTGAAGATCATTCAGAAGGTTACGCTCGCATCAGATCTACACGGCGTATCCAAACTTATGTACGCCCTACATTGGGCAATGTTATTCGAAGTCATATATTCATTAATAGACTCCACAACATTCAGCGCTGGTGTTAATATACTACCATGTAAATATGCTGTATCATCACCTACTGTACCAAAATCCGGACACATCATCTGAACAATTGTTCTATGTAGCGTGATGTCTTCCCGGATGTCAATCTCCACTTCTCCGTTATTCGGACCACTAATAACACCATCCCCTATACTTGTTATCCGTTCTGAAAATGTTCTTAGCTCACATCCTTCTGCATCATTAGGAAGATTCTGTAGTCTCATATTCTTTGTTAATCGTAACACTTTGAAATGCTTCCACAAATAAGGTGAATTAATGGTCGCATAAACTATATCTTGTAGTGTTCTCTTTGACACTACTGGTAGAATCTGTCTGAAATCTCCACCGAACACAATGCTCTTACCACCAACTTATAACGATTCGATATGCTAGTTGCATAATCTTATTCGATTTATGTGAAACTATATGATTTATATTATTTTTATGTGCATTTTTGTTTTAGTTATTTTTTTTACCGTTGCATAAATTATCATTTTTCATAATTAATATTTTGAATGGGTTGGGAAACAGGAATTTAATTAGACGACACTTAGACGTGATATTACCCAATGATATAGAAGAAACCTATATATTTATGGTAAGCCATCTCCATTAATGCCCACAAGATCAACTAAACTAGCAGCTGATACCAGGATTTTATTCGTACGGTTTTTCCTAGGGAAGTGTGCTTGTTATGACTATATATAGGGATGTGGGGGATCCTTCATTCCATCACCTTCTCCCACCAAAACATAGCTTGAAAGTCTTCCATTATTCTCCCACAAAGTTAAGCTGGTAAGTTTTCCCTCATGCCCTCTCAAATGTTCCATCCCCAGTCACCAAAATCCGGTGAAGTCGCTGGAAAACTAATCTGATAGCTTTTTGGGCTCGCCGAATCAGCTTCTGCCCCACTTTTATTTTTGTTCCTCTGCTGACATCCATATTTTCTGGTACCATATGATAGGTCTTGGTGACAGGATTATGGAGCAATTTTTGGAATCGCAATCCGAGCTCTAGAACTCGGGTTATGGCCGGACAAATTTTAGGCAAAACCCATGTACCCGAACAACCTTCAAGGAGCCATAACTTTCTGCTCCGAACTTCGATTTTGTTGTGGCTGGTCATTCTAGAAAGCTCTCGACGAGAGCTTCCCGTAGACATGTCCCAATAAAAATTCTTATAACTGAGTCACCAGGGAAGTTCAGTCAAAATTTATGGGTAAGAAGTAGATATTTATTTAGGGGCTAAAATACAATTTTCGAGTTTTTCAATTCTGCAGCTAGTCAAAGTCAGCCTTTTTGGAAGTCAACCAATCCATGTATTTATGAAAATGCCACTGTCCTTTTTTACGAAATTGCCATTCTTTTTCTAGAAATTACAACAATGACATTAGACCTTCAAAGTGTCATAAAAATACTCGTTTTTAACCCGATTCGACTCAAACCAATTGCAAAAGAACCCAAATTCCAAAATCTATAGTTTGCATAAAAATATGAATCTTGAATATTTTATAAATCTGTGAAATAACCCTTCAACTTTATTAAAATCACTGATAATGCGCAATCTGGTATCCAGGAAACTTAACGGAAATTTACGTAAACAATATGAAAACACACAAGATTTACGTGGTTCGATCCGGAGATCTACGTCCACGGGTAGAAAATCACTCTTGCCGAGGTGTTTCTTTCACTAGAACTTTGAGTTTACAAGCAACAATTCAGAATACAGAATGCGAACCCTAATTCAGAGTTCTTTTCCCATATTTATACTCAACTTTCCCAAACCCTAACTGAACCCTAACTAATTCCCTATTCTCACGCCTATTTCTCGCTGCATGGCGGTTGAGAACGGATCGTGAGCCTTGATTCGCGGAACAAACCATCCGTTGGGCCGACACGTGTTCCTGGTCGTGCTGGGCCTACGCGTGCTGGGCCTACGCGTGCTTACTGGGCCTACGCGTGCTGGGCCGGTCAGTGGGCTCAGGTATTAACCCGACCCGAAGTGATCGGGCCATCCCTATCAGATGCCCCCCCCAGCCGAAGCGAGGAAGGAGCTTCGGTTGTCACCGGGGTGGAACCGTAAGCAAGAAGGGCCGTGGTCGCGGGCGCGCCGAAGTGTTTATGGATGACTAAGTCTATCCGCGTCCCCGGGGACTCCGCGGAGCAGTCTGCGGGTGCGGAGTCGAACTAGGCTGAAGTGCACAGGACATATAGCGAGATACCGAATTTCCCAGAAGCAAGAAACATGTCGGAAGTATATAACAACCTGGCCGAGGTGGAGGGTACACCGGAGTGTAGTAGTCTGGCCAAAATGAAGGAAGCACCGGAGTGTGGTGGTATGACCGAGGTAAAGGAATCACCGGAGTGTAGTTTGAATCTTCCTGACGAAGGGTGAGGTTGATGTGATTGGCGGCGCCATCATGAGAGAGAGGGATGTGAAGTGACACGCTCTGCGATTTTCAAGAAACCTGTTCCCCAGCGCATTGGGAACTGTAAAGCGCGTGAAGAGCACGTTTAAATCTCCATCATTGAATTTGAATAGGCTGTATCAGAGCTGTTGTTTTTTTGCATATATATTTGGAATAACTGCACAGTAACTCTTCATCTTCTTCATTGCGATTTACCAATTTAGAAAGCGGGAAAAAGAGGGGAATTATGTGCCTGTGATTCATCTCAAATCAAAACTTCTCAAATTCAACCCAAGTAAGTATGTCTTCCTCTTCATCTTCCTCTTCATCTTCTGCCTCATCTTCTGCCTCTATTCAAGAAGTAGGGACTACGAGTGCTCCGTTAGATGTCCCCCCCCTTCGATACCTCATTCCAGAGAGGAATGAGATTAGGACCGTAGACAGGGCCGATGGGCTGGAAAGCAACGTTATGATGGTTGCCTTTTATCAATGCGCGGAGGAGGATTTGGAGGTGGCCTCTGTAGCGTTACAGATGACGCGAGCGCAGATTGAGAGAGAAATCCCGTCATTTTACTTTCCCTTTAACTTAGAGTATATAATACCGAACCCCGATGATAGGGCCTGCAGCCCACCGCAGGGGTTTATTAGTGTGTACATAGATCCCCTTAGAATAGGCCTGAGACTGCCCCTGTGGGACATTGTGATCCGGTTGCTGCAATATTACGGTATTGCCTTGAGCCAACTAGCGCCGAACGCGGTGAGGCAGGTAGTGGGATTTACCGTGGTGTGCAAGAACGCCGGGATAGAACCCACCGTAGAGATTTTTAGGTTTTTTTACCAATTAAAAAACTTCGGGAAGTCCAAGGGGTGGTACTCCTTTAGTCCCCGAGCCCGAGGTGGGTTCAAGGTTCAAAACCCAAGTAAGGTAGAGGGGTGGAAGGAGAGATTTATATTTGTTAAGAACAAAGTAGCTCTCCCGAAGTGGAGGAGGGATGAGGTACTTGATACTGCTCCGGTGGAGAGCCCGGAGGCCGAGGTCGTGCATGTATTCCGGTCAGTGGGGACTTTCAAAACCCTCTGTTCCGAGGAAGAACTGGAGGGGGCAGGACTGAGCCCGTATTATTCGGGCGATGCGGATGCCGGAGAGGGTAGGAGTTCTTCTGTCATGCTTTTTACAATTGTTGTTTTGCATAGGACTAACCATAACCTCTATATGTAGTGGGACGCTTCGGGAAGGAACCAGCCGGAAGCCCCGCGGCTGTTGCCGCAGCAAAAAAGAAGGGGAAGGCCACTGAAGTATCTCCCCGGGGGAAGACGGTGCCTACCCCACGACCGTCTGCGGGGTCGGAAGAACGAGTTACGCCGGCGGGGTCAATTCCTGGAAAGAGGAGGCCGGAGCCTACCGGGACTCCGCTGGCACCATCCAAAAGACCCCGAGTAGGGGAGAGCACGGAGGTAAATTTGAAACGCTGCTCATAATTTTTACGTACACGAAGTGTTTATTATTAAGGCTGAGTTCGGTGTCATGTTTTGTGTAATTGTCCCAGGTGGAACAAGTGGCCCCTGGTCTGCTGGGGTTGGAAGGCGCGGACGCTGAAGAACTTCTGCGCTTGGCGCGAGGTATCCTGGACCTCGGCCGTAAGAGCGAGAAGGAAGGGAAGGAGGAGCTGGCCGAAGTGGCCAGGGAGCTTCGGGCGCGCAACGACCGATTAACCCAGGACTTGACCGAGGCACGCAAGAGGGCAGCCTTGGTCGAAAATGAGATTGTGCGTCTGCGCGGCGTGGAAGCGGAGACCAATGTCCTCCGAGGTGAGGTGCTGCGGCTGCGGGCAGAGATGGAGGCTCGGGAAGCTGCCGTGGTCGAGGGGCAAGGAGCGATGCTGAAGGCATTCGCCGACAAATTATTCCAAACCAGCACGTTCCTCGACTTCCAGACGGAATTCGTGGCGATAGGGGACCAGGCCACACGATCTGCGCTGCTGGAGCAGGTGAAGGAGGTCTACCCGAATGTGGATGTATATCGTCCAGAATTCGGATATGACTTTGAGGCAGTGGCCGGAGTGGAAAAGGCCTACTACGCGGCTCTAGCGAATCTGCCGGAGTGGCCCCTGGTGAAGGCTCTAGGGGAGAAGAAGCAATTGCTGACGGCCGCGGAGATCGCCAGCTGTGAGGTGGACCAGGACCAAGAGTTCATGGCGTTCCGCCGGGGTGAACTGGTCTCCGAGCCCCGAAATAAAGAACCTCCCCCACGGATGGAGGTCGAAGCCATAGCTGCGGACGAAGTTGTCGCAGCAAATGAGGAGGGAGAAGCCGAAGTGTCAGAGGGCCGGCGGGAGGTGTTGCCCGAGGACATTGAGGGGACTGAGCGGGAGGTCAGTCGTTCCCCTCAAATTTAAAGTTGTAGATAATAGGAATATATTTGAATCATTGTACTGAGCCCGGGACATTGTACTTCATTTTGTTGAATATAATTGTTTGTTTCTCAGACACTTCGTCTCCCTTTTCTTGCATGATCAATTTATGTCTGTTTTCGAACTGAACTCCAACTTTTTACATACTTGAGATTGATCGATCTGGTTGACTCTTCTTTCTGTCTAGAATACTGCGGAACTACACGAAACAATAAAGAAACTCATGCGATCACTTGAGTGGTTCCGCGAAGAAAAGAACAACCTGCAAATGCACATAGTGCCAAAGCTAGAAAAGCAGGTGGCCTCGGCGGAGAGGAAAGTGGTTGAGGCCGAAGAAAGAGCCAAAGATTACGAGCTGAAATACCGGACTACAGCTGCCGAAATGAGCCGTGTCCTCGTTCATCAAAGGGAGTATGATCGGATACTGTCGGAGTTCGGCCTTCTGACCTTTGAGGAAGTGGAGGAGCGGGTCGTAGAGATCCAGGGCGAAATCTCGGCGCTTACGGCAAATAACCCCGCGGAGGCCTTGGAGCTTGTAAGAAAGCGAGAAGTTCTAGAGTTGCTTCTTAGCATGTACGAAGGGCTGAAGGGCCGAGGCAGGTGGAGGCCTTCTGCCGAGGAATTCATCGCGAGTTCAAGCCGGAGCCAAGGTACCCCAAAAGCTCCCCGGAAGGATAAAAAGAAGCCCTCAAAAGAGTAAAGGCATTGTTATCCGAGAGCCAGCTCCAGTGACCACGATTGAAGAAGAGCCCGCTGTGGTTGCTGAGGAAGTAGTCGAGGAGCTGGCCAGGGAAATTGAAGTGATGGCTCCGGAGGAGTGGGACCCTGTGCAGTGGGCCCAAACCCCGAGGTCCGCTCCACAACCACGTAGCCGAGCTCGGACTAGAGACGAAGTCCCCAGGCAAACGCCCAGAGCAAGTCCTCGGCGTCGGGAAGCTCGCGGGGAAGGAAGAGCCGGAGCCCGAGGTCGAGGATCTACAAGATCCCGGAGGACACAGCGCAGACCGAGGAGCAGGCCTCAACGCCGGGGCGCTGAATATTGGCTCGGGGGCCGTAGATAATGGCCTTTTTTTTTTTTTTGAAGTTTTATGTAAAATTTTTTTCGGTGTTATATCGTTTTGAAGATAATAGAATCGATTTGATGTGCACAAATGTGTTAAGGAAAACAACAAGTTTATTAACTGTTTTAGTTAGGTGTCCGGGAACACAATTCGAATAACTCTAATGTTAATCTCCCCGGACGGATCAGGCAGGAGTAAATTCTCCCCGGACGGATCAGGCGGGAGTAAAGTAAGTCTCCCCGGACGGATCAGGCGGGAGTAAACACTTCCCCGGTTAAACAGGCGAGATAGTGATATAAGTCCGGGGACGAAATGTGAATCTCCTCGGACGGACCGAGGGAGAGATTTAATTGTCCGGAGACTAATAACGATAATACGATTGCGTTAGGGCGTCCCCGTAACGTAAAGGAAAACACAGCAAGATGCATAAACAAAGAATTTTTATTCAACGATGAGTGCCGGAGCAAACTAAAGAGTACAAAGAGAAATAATAACCATAAAAGAAATTAAAGATAAGATGGTACTTGTGATTTGGCATTCACAGATAGAAGCGCCTCAAGTTGGTTACGTGCCAGCTTCGGGGGATCGAGGTCCCATTGAGATGCTCTAACTGATAGGATCCGGAATCGTGCGCGGCAACGACGCGGTAGGGACCTTCCCAAGAAGCATGTAATTTCCCCTCGGGGGCAGCTTTGCTGGCTGAATTGAGCCGAAGAACTAGGTCCCCGACATTGAACTGAGTGCCCCGGACCCGAAGGTTATGATACTGGGCTGCACGTTGTTTACACCTGGCCTGTTGAATGAATGATTGGTCACGACGATTTTCAAGCTCATCCAAATTTGCTCGGAGAGCCTTGTCATTATCCTCTGGAACCAATGTGAGGAGGCGGGGGCTTGGTACACTGATTTCCGCAGGAATAACGGCTTCGGATCCATAAGTAAGGCTGTAAGGAGTCTCCCCGGTGGAGGTATGAGATGTCGTGCGATAAGCCCATAGGACTTGCGGAAGGTTTTCAGCCCAAAGACCTTTGGCATTATCCAGGCGTTTCTTTATACCCGTGAGCAGTGTACGATTAGTGACTTCAACCTGACCGTTGGCTTGAGGGTGAGCAACCGAAGTGAAAATTTGTTTGATGTGAAGCTCTTCGCACCATGACCGAAAGGGATCATTGGCGAATTGTTTACCATTGTCCGAGATAATAGCACTCGGGATGCCGAAGCGACAAACGATATTGCGCCACACAAACTTCAAGATATTCTGACCAGTAATGGCCGTGAGAGGTTCGGCTTCGACCACTTAGTGAAGTAGTCTACGACAACGACCAGGAACTTCAATCCCTCTGGAGCAACTGGGAATGGGCCGACAATGTCGATTCCCCATTGAATAAACGACCATGCACTCTGGATTCCAGTGAGCTCGGTCTGCGGCAAATGCTTTACACGGGAGTGCAACTGACACTTGCTGCATTTGGTCACTAAGTCGTGAGCATCGTTGAACAGGGTTGGCCAATAATATCCCCAGCGGAGAATTTTCTTGGCTAATGTTCGGGAGCCGATATGGCTGGCACAGGCCCCTTCGTGAACCTCCCGTAGAACTTGATTAGCTTCGGCAGGAGCGAGACACCGGAGACTCGGTTGTAGGTATGACCGCCGGTACAAGACTCCATCATGAAAGGAGTATTTGGGGGCTTTGAGGACAACTTGCCGAGCTCGCAGCTTATCAGTAGGCAGGATTCCATCTCGGAGATATTGAATGATAGGAGTCATCCAATTCGGATCACTATCGGTCAGTACCGAAACTGTGGCCTCATGAATCGCTGGATGAGATAGGTCTTCGACCATGATATCTGGAGATATATTAGTTCGGACCGCGGAGGCCAACTTGCTGAGCGCGTTTACTCTTGCATTCTAAGCACGCGGTATTTTCTGGATAACAACTGTATCAAGAGTTGACATAAGCTTGAGTGTTAGAGCACGATACCTGACCATTGTTTCATCCTTGGCGACATAAGTCCCCTGAATTTGCTTGGACACGATCTCGGAGTCCGTGAAGAGCTCAAGATGACGAACGTCTAAGGATTGAGCGAGCCGGAGCCCGGCAAGAACTGCCTCGTACTCCGCTTCATTATTGGTCACCTTGAATTTGAATCGAATAACGTATTTAACTTCAACCCCCTCGGGGTCAATGAGAAGCACCCCGGCACCACTTCCTCGAGTTGTGGATGCCCCATCCACGAATAATTGCCATCTCCGAGGTAAAGATACGAGGGTAGCGGGGTGATGTGTATCACTGTCTGCCGGAGACTCATGATTGTCTCCCGGGGTTTCAGCCAGAAAGTCGGCGAGTGCTTGACCCTTGATTGCTCGGCGAGGAAGGTATTGAATATCATATTCACCTAACTCGACAGCCCACTTTGCGAGGCGCCCAGACACCTCGGGTTTGACAAGAATCTGACGGATAGGATGATTGGTCAGAACCCGTATTTCACGCCCTTGGAAATATGGGCGCAGACGCCGAGCTGCCATGACAAGAGCCAGTACAGTTTTTTCCAGCATGGAGTATCGTGTCTCCGTCCCGTGGAGGACACGACTTGCGAAATACACGGGATGTTGAACCCCATTGACTTCGCGCACAAGTGCAGCGCTAATAGCTTCCTCGGCGGATGCTAGATACACATAAAGAGGCTCTCCGGAGAGAGGAACTGACAAAGTAGGCAGCTGCTGTATATGACGTTTCAAAGCCTCGAAAGCCTCGGTGCACGCCGGAGTCCATTCAAAGGACTTCGATTGTCGCAAGATTTTGAAGAATGGGAGTTGGCGCTCTGCCGCTTTGGACAGAAAACGATTTAAGGCCGCCAAACCGCCCGTGAGGCGCTGAACGTCTCTGAACGTCTTCGGTGGCTGCAGATCCAAAACATCCCGAAGTTTGGCTGGATTAGCCTGAAGACCGTGTTGTGAAACCATATATCCAAGGAAATTGCCGGAGCCAACGCCGAAAGTGCATTTCGCTGGATTAAGTCGCAAATTGTAACGCCGCAGAGTGCGCAACGTTTCGGCAATGTCCTGTACACATGAAGAATGGGTGGTGCTCTTTATAACAAGATCATCAACGTAAACCTCGACATTGCGGCCAATCTGGTCGTGAAAAACGCGGTCCATGAGACGTTGATATGTGGCTCCGGCATTCTTGAGCCCGAAGGGCATTTTCTTAAAAGCAAAACACCCGAAAGCAGTGATGAATGCTGTCTTGATGGCATCTTGCGGATCCATAAAGATCTGGTGGTATCCCTTATACAGATCTAAGAAACAAAGTGCCACATACCCAGTAATGGCTTCGGCCTTCTGGTCTATGGAAGGTAGGGGGTAACAGTCCTTCGGACAATGTTTATTGAGGTCGGAGAAATCGACGCACATCCGCCACGCCCCGCTGGACTTAATCACCATTACCGGATTGGATAGCCAGGAGGGGTAATATACTTCGAACAGGATGTCCGCATCCAAAAGTTGTTGCACCTCAATTCGAATTGCGTCATTTCGCTCCGGAGCGAATTTCCTTTGCTTCTGCTGTATAGGCTTTACGCTGGGATCGATGTTCAGCTTGTGTGTTATTATATCGGGAGAGACCCCGGGCATATCTAGAGGAGACCATGCGAAGACATCGGAATATTCTCGCAAGGTCTGAATGATAGCCTGGTGTAGCCATGGCACATCCACGGCTCCGACGGTTACAGTCTGTTCCGGCTTGGACGGATTAAGCGGTACTTGGGCGGTGGCATCCCTCAATGAGGTACATTCCCGAGGTTCAAGAACCTCTGATGCTACCTGAAGCTGCCGTTTGGGAGGAACTTTAGTAGTTTTCTTGAGTGCCACGTACATACACTCCTTTGAAACCCGCTGACTCCTGCGGATACCCACTTCGCCATGCGAAGTGGGGAACTTTAGTGCGAGGTGATATGTGGAGCATATGGCTTTGGCGGGGGTAAGCTAGTCCCGGCCCAAGATCATGTTGTACGGTGATGGGGAGTTCACCACATAAAAATCCACGAAAATGGTTTTTATCGCCGGATAAGTCCCCAAAGATGCCGGGAGAGTGATGACACCCTCTGGCTGGACTTCACCCTGAGTGAAAGTCTGCAGTGGCCCGGGGGCCGGCCGAAGTTGTTCCCGAGGAATCCCCATCTTCTGGAAACAGTCGACAAATATGACACTCACTGCGGCTCCATTGTCCACGAATACCCGCTTTACTGTGATATTGGCCACAGTCATGTCGATGACAATGGCATCAGTATGAGGCGTTATCTCTGGGACAGGGTCCCTGTCAGTGAAACTAACAGTTTCAGATTGATGGAGGCGCTTGTGACGTGGCTCCTCGGGAGGAGGACGGCGAGCCTCTACCTTCAAGGCATTTCGTGAAGCTCCGGTGGGAAGGGCCCCGTATATCACGTTTATTACGTGAGTGGGTGCATTGTCTCCGGGTCCTCCCGGGGGAGGAGGTGGTGGCAAAAAACGAGGCTGTTGGCGATTGCCGGAGTCTTGCCGTGCATTATTGCTATGCCCCGGCCGATTATTCTGCCACGGCGGCCGATTCTGTTGTGCGCTCCGGTCATGATAACCTCCATGGTTATGAGACGAACCCCCATTCTGGCTTGTCCGAGGTTTGTCATCGGTCCGCGCGATGTATTGTCGCAGGAAACCTCTCCTTAGGCACTCCTCGATTTCCTTGCTGAGTTCCCGGCACTCCTCTGTCTCGTGCCCATGATCTCGGTGGTACGCACACCACTTTCCACGGTTCCTTTTTTCGGGCGGAGCAGTCATCCGCGGACAAGGCCGTAGATCGTTCTTGTGAACAGAAAGGATTTCGGCTCGTGACTTCGTCAACGGAGTAAATTGTGGAATATCGCCTCGGGATTCTGAACGCCCCGGGTTCAGATGGGAAAAGGCACTAGGTCGCGTACTAGGCCCAGTTTGTGCCTTGTCGGACTACCGCTTGCTAGCATGTTTCTCACGTTTCCGGCGAGTCTGCTCCTCGGCCTTAGCATATTTGCACACCGTTTTGAACAATGCTCGGGTTGTGACCGGTATGTTTCGAACCAACTCGGTGTAAAGTGTTCCAGGACGGAGTCCATTCATGAATGCGTTGATGACTACGTCTTCGGAGCAACTTCCCACCTTGAGGCTTTCCGCTGTAAAGCGGTCAAGAAATTGGGTAACGGTTTCACCGTCCCGCTGTTCCATATTCATGAGGTCGGCCAAAGTGGCCATGGGCTTCGCACGTGCTTCGAACCGCGCCCAAAAGTGTTCGGCGAGTTCTCTGAAAGAGGATACGCTGTTGCGCGGGAGAGAATCAAACCAAACCCGAGCCTCATCCTGTAAGTACTCGGGGAAAATCTTAGAGTAATGGAGGGATGTAGTGTTATCGCGGCTAAGCATGTTGTGCCTGAAAGCTCCAAGAAAATTGACCGGATCTCCGGTGCCATCGTAAGGTGGTATGGCCGGCCGTTTGAACCCTTCGGGAAGGGAGGTGGCCATGATTTCTTGGGAGAACGGTGTGATGATATCTCCATTGGCATCAAGGCCCAGGATTCTGTCCAGTTCAACATTGCGTTGGACTCGCTCATACTCTTGAAGATCTAGAGTATGAGGATGGGCATAACGAACTCTCTTAGCCGCGTTGAGTGGACGGCGGCGATCCATATCAGTAGGTTCATCGTTGCGCTGTCGTGATTCGTTAGAACTCCCATGGTCCTCGGAAGAACCCGGTCGTTCCCGTCGCCGATCCTGACGCCCGCGATGCCCCAGGTCTTGATGATCACGCGAGTGCTGACGATGTGGAGGAACCACGGGATTAGCATCATGTCCGGCATGCCCCGCGGGGTGTAGGCGATTAGCCGCCCAGTCTTGAAGAACATGGGCATGCTCTTGTAGGAAAGCCTGGAGCAATTCTGGAGTGATTTGAATGTTAACCGGTGGCTGGGCAGCAGCAAGATTAGGGTTTTGCATGTCTTGAGGGGGTGGAGGTAAATACTGATTGTTTGGATTCGCAACCGGGCCTTGGTTGCCCTGATGATGAGATGTACCTCTTGCCGGCGATTTCCTCGGCGGCAAAACTTGATCCACGGGTGGATCTTGGTTGGATTGATCACCGTGGCGAGATTGATTCAGGCGAGTCGTTACCATGATCTTTGAATACACTGTGAATGTCAAAAATTGCTTTACAGTTCCCACAGACGGCGCCAATTGTTAATGCGCAATCTGGTATCCAGGAAACTTAACGGAAATTTACGTAAACAATATGAAAACACACAAGATTTACGTGGTTCGATCCGGAGATCTACGTCCACGGGCAGAAAATCACTCTTGCCGAGGTGTTTCTTTCACTAGAACTTTGAGTTTACAAGCAACAATTCAGAATACAGAATGCGAACCCTAATTTAGAGTTCTTTTCCCATATTTATACTCAACTTTCCCAAACCCTAACTGAACCCTAACTAATTCCCTATTCTCACGCCTATTTCTCGCTGCATGGCGGTTGAGAATGGATCGTGAGCCTTGATTCGCGGAATAAACCATCCGTTGGGCCGACACGTGTTCCTGGTCCTGCTGGGCCTACGCGTGCTGGGCCTACGCGTGCTTGCCGGGCCTACGCGTGCTTGCTGGGCCTACGCGTGCTGGGCCGGTCAGTGGGCTCAGGTATTAACCCGACCCGAAGTGATCGGGCCATCCCTATCAATCACAGTTTTCCCTAAATCATCGAATTATGTTTAAGCCAAGTATCCATCTATAGTAAGACAAATGTTCTATATTGTAGGACTAATGGAAGTTGAAGTAGGAGTTGATTTTGGACTAGAAGAGGACTATACCACCAACTAGCACGACACAATTCTAGGTGGGGAATCTCTATGTGGCTAATTTACGTTGTCTACTTATGTTTCTTGCGAATTATTGTTTTAATTACTTTACTTGAATATTTGCCTATATTCATGACTATGTGAAACTTATGCGAAGTTATGTTCTACGGGTAAAACTATACTGTGTGTAATGTATATAGGTAATACTGTACTAGCTATGTTAGGACTGCGGGTAACACTGTACAGAATTCAAGGGTCGCTCCCGAATATGCTTTTCAAGAAAACTTATGGGTTAACCGTTCATGCTATGCTTTACGGGTAAAATCGTACGCTATTATGTTTACGAGTAAAACTGTACATGCTATGCTTTACGGGTAAAACCATACACGATTATGCTTACGAGTAAAACCCTATATGATTATGCTCTACGAGTAACACCGTACATGTTTATGGATCGAAAGATCACTCTCGCGTCGCTCCCGAATATGCTATGCTGCTCGAGTGGGGCAATGCGTGCCACACCTTGTGCTCTTATGTGTATCTATGTAGTACGTATATATATTATTTTAAATTCCTAATGTGTTATGAACTTGAGCTCAATGATGATATATGCACTATTCTTGTATTGTCTTTTACGACAATGATTTGTATGTTTGTTAAGTGGGCAACCAAGTGAACCCACGGGTCTTTTCCAAACACTCACCCCCTAACAATTCAGGTACCAAGGCCGATGTGGAGGACTGACATGGATAGCATGGCCTTATACTACTCCAACTTACAAAATTTCAAAGTAAAAGTTTATTTCAATCATAATAGTTTCACAAAGGTGATATTTCAACTGTTTCTTTATTTGAACGAAGATATATTTAGTGATGTAAAAGTACTTAAGTATTGTCCTCTAAAGTCTGAAAGTGAACTTGTGTTTCTTAAGAAAAGAGCTTCCGCACCAAAGTATGTTTTGTTGTTGATATTTATCTTACGATATGAAGTTATTTTTTTAACTCGAATTTCTATTTACAATTTGCAAAAGAAAAACAAAAATGAATCCTCAAACAAAGTTTGTAGCTTTCCCTTTTCCCAAAATTTCTTCCTTCCGAAAATGGGGCATTACACAAATGGAATCTCCTTCTTCGTTATGTCTTGAAGTAATCTGTCTAAAGTTTCAAAGCAGTGTTTGTGCATCATGGGGGCTTCATCCCAAATGATCAGTTTTTGATTTCCCAATCATCTCGGCTAAAGGACTCCCTAACGTTATGATGGATCCAGAAGCATCGTGAACATTCAATGAGATTTTGAAACGTGAATGCCCAGTCCTTCCACCTGGCATTAGTAGCGATGCAATGTCGCCCAAGCAACATTCAACATTATTTCACCTCTAGATCGTAGAGCAGCTAAAAATGTCCTCCAAATAAAAGTCTTTCCAGTTCCTTCGTATCCGTATACAAAGAATGCCCCTCTATCGCCAGAGTCCAAGGAATTCATAACAGTGGAATAAACAACCTTTTGTTCATCAGTCATATCAACAAGCAACTTGTTGTGCTCAATAGCAAGAGCTTCCTGGTCTTACATAAGTTCATCACCAATAAAACGATTTCCAGAACTCGCCTCACTTGAGAAGTCTGCAATAGTATCATAATCATAAAGGCTCTTTCCACGGCTTCGTAACATTTTCTCGATCTCCACAAGAGTGAGATTTTTAATTTTGTCTTCAGTCCAACTCAAATCTACAAACAAACTATAATTTTTGTTAGCAAACAAAGTTATCGAAATTCATGTTTTGAATAATAAATGTAATATTTTCACATATAAATTAAATCATAGTATACCTGGGTTCTTCCTCAAAATTCATTGTTTGTACAGAATGTCATCTGATAAGTATGCCCAACACTGCTCCCATCTATGTTCAAGATGTTAAATTGACTTAGAGAATAAGGGAGTATCAAACAACCCTCTCAAGTGTTGAGTAGATGCCTAGGGACTTGCCTATCAATGCCATCAATATATTCTCTGTTATCCTCTAGTAACCCCTAACAAAGCAAGCACCAAGATACGCCTCGTATAGTACAACACCCACATTTCTAATATCTGCGCAATATTTGCAGCCTTTACCAACGTTCAAAAGACATCTATCATAATAAAGATCATCACATCTAGGTGAGACATAATGAAGCTTACTATTGCTTTACCCTTTTCCCTTTTTACCCACTCTCTCGTATTCTGCTTCCACATAAATTTATGAGGAAACTCGGCATATGTCAACTCATTTGCCTCATAGTATTCTTATTTGCCTCAAACCATCCCAAGAACATACTTTGGTTGACACTTTATTGTTCTAGAATATTCTCCAACGATTTATTTTCCGAAAAAACTACTGACTGCTGATTTTCAAGATGAAAGCTTAAGCACTCCATAGGAAGATACCGGTATTGGATTTTGAAATAAAAAAATCTCCAGGCGGCTTCACACGGGGATATGTACTAATAATCGTGGTACATGCTTATCTCATCTATCGCCGGTTGCATTCTCAGCACTTGCTTTGTAGAATCCAGTTGTAACACGGTGCTTATCTCATCTATCGCCGGTTGCATTCTCAGCACTTGCTTTGTAGAATCCAGTTGTAACACGGTCATGACCTTTGTTTATGTACTTGAATAGATACTTTGTAGACCGAGACTTGTTGCATTACTCAACGTTTATTTGCGCTCCATACTTGAGAAGAAGATATCTATTGTGAGGCATTACATAAGCATTGATTAAGGGTACACCACTTTTCTTATCTGTCCTTCCGTCATCTCTCCGCCTATAGACTGGATAGCCCTCGTCATCAAAAGTAGTAGAATCAACAAATCTCTTTGGGAAGTGCTTCGTACATTTTACCATCAATTCGAATGCACTATTCCATACGTACCATGCATCATGTATTATTGCACCGCTGAGTAGTACTTGGGGTGGGAGATCTCATCAGGAATTTCAGCAGAAATAATTCGATCAATATCGGGAGCGGTTGGAAACTTATCATCATTTGCAAGGAAAAGGAGGATGTGCGCGCGTGACAGCCCACGGTTTTTAAATTCAATCGTGTAAACCACTGAATATCATTGAAAGATAGGTAATATAAAATGCTTAAACAATCCCATAAAGAAAAAATATTTATTTTGCTTAACTGGAAAATATTATTAAATAAATTACCTGCTATAACAGTGCTGAAAATTTTCTTACAGTGAAGCTCATTAATAAGTGCGTCTAGTTTAATCTTGAAGGCCCTAACAACGATATTAGGTCGATCTTCCGGTTTCAGATTCCATAATTCTAGAAACTGATCAATCTCTGGCCACTCTGAATTGCACGTAAATGTAATATACATATCAGAATAGTTTGCGCATCTACAAATGGCCATTGCATCACGATAACTCTGTATCATGTAACAGGGTCCACCGATATAAGATGCCGATAATACAATCCTCAAACCCATATACTTAATATCTATTTCGCCGCGTAAAAAAGCATCGGCGAGACTAATGTACAACTCTACGCGCAAGACCTTTTGGTTCAATCTGATAAACAACACTTTGCTTGATTCAACGATCATATTAGGATCAATGACAACTTGTTGTGTCAGCTTTATGCTATTCAAAATAATTTATCTCTCCGAGGTACTTTCTTGTAACGAAATGTAGCAAACTCTCGCATGCTAACCTTTTTCCTACCACCGACAACTGATTCCCTACCGCTAGCAAAGGGAATATTTTCATTGTATCCATCCTCACCATATGGAAACAACAGAGGTAAGTAAGACGAATGCAGTTCATTATGCGTTTCAATGTTCCGCTTTGTGTTTCGACAATGATATCTCTATCTCCAAGTGACCAATCAAGATCACCCCCCGCCAATGCTGCAACTTTTGAAATAGTAGGTAGATTATATGTTCTACGACCAATTGTCCTCTCACTCACCAATTTTATTCTCACATCAGCACCTCCTCTTGACATTTTTTTAGCAACCATCCTAAATGTTTTTAACCAAAACATCTTGCTCATCAAGCATGGACTTCAGCTCTCTAACAAATTCACAAACGAAGGGTATCTCTCTTCGTGCGGTTTCTACACACACGTGTTAAATCAACATATTTTATCACAACAAAAATAATATTTCTTTGTAAAAATATGAGAAATGAAAAAAAATAATTCACGTCTTGGTTCATTACCTAACATCATTAATTCGATTTGATATTTCATTCTTAGTGTCGTATATATACAACTGGGAAAAATTCATCGTTGACCCCTTAGTAGGAAGTAAACTTAATACGATGATAGTGCTGACCATGCAATTGAAATACAGGAGGTCCACCATCCGTGGATTATGGTAGAATATATATCCTCCCCATAGATGTGAATGAGAACCTATTATTTTAAGCCCTTATATTCTCCAAGTAATGCCTGCTTCTTGCAATTTGACCTTCTAATAGTTCTTGTAGTAGCTGAGGAGGTGGTGTCAATAAGGGTAAATGAATCTCTCCTTTCATGCAACACAAGCTATATATTGGGTAAACACTTTTTGGATAAGAATCCAACCTCTCCTCATACAAAAACATTGCACCACAATGTTTGCAAATGTAAGCGGTGTTACCAAAATCTAAATAGTCTACCAATGAAACCAACAACAAAATGTGAACAACCGTCTTTTATACAACACTAGTATCGATCTCGTGCGATTCACGGAAATTTATTTAAAAAGTAATTATTTTATTAAATTAAATATAATATTATCTAATATAAAAAAATAAAATTATTATATTCTAACTAAATGAATATTTGAATAATCATTTTTTCTTTTTTAAAATCAACTGAACTTTGCGGTTTCCCATCTTTGCAACCTTTGGTAGCAATTTTCGGAGAGAAAAGAAACTATTTAAAAATAATAATTTTTTTTGGAAAATACAATATTTTTTTTAAATTCATAAAAAATATTTAAAATATCATAAACGTAACTGAAAAAATTAGAAATTATTTTAATAAAAATTCAATTTTCATGAAAAAAGATTGGATAATTAAAAAGATACTTATATTAGAAAATTAGACTTTTCATAGATACTTCCACATGTCTTAAACGAAATTTTAGAGATTTTAAAATAATTTTTAAAGATAACTTTCAAATAGTTTAAATAAATTTTTAGAGTTTAAAAGATAATTTTAAAAAATTTATAATAGTTTTATGATTTAAAAAAAATAATAACTTTTTATTTTTCTTGCTTAAAATGATTTGATTTGAATTTTTTTATAAAAAAAAACACGTATAGTTCAGGTTGTGATTGCAAAAAAAAAAAAAAAAAAAAAAACTGAAAAACGCGTATACTACATGTTGCAAAATAATATAAACCCAAAATATAAATAATGTAAATATCAATTTATCCCAAGTGATATATGGATTTAATATAACTTACATTTTATAAATATAATATTTTATAAATTTACCTTAATTAAGATAAATTATTAAATGTAAAAAATAAATTATATCTACTTTTAAGAATGAATATCTCCTAATATTGAAACCCAAATATATATATTTAATGTGTGTGTGTGTGTATCCACCTTAACCTAACATTGTAATAGCTTAATTGAAAATGAATATTAAAACAAACACAAATACATAAATATCACACGATACACCAAAATATATCAAATAAAATAAATTGAATTGTATTATAAGAAAATTAGTGTTTTCTTTTATTTTTTCCAATTTTTTTTTAAATATTTTGATTTATCCAAATAATTTTTCAAATTTTAACTATAACTATTTACTTTTAAGAAAAATTAATTTTCAAGTTTTAATATTTTACATGGTGGTTTAATATACTCAAATACTTTTTAGATTTTAAATAAATCTTGATATTAATAAAATAAAACTCAATGATTATTCTATAGTTGGACTAACAAAATAAAGCATATGAATTCTTCAATATATCTGAGTAATATATGTATATATTGAAATTTATTTAAAGATACAATTAATATATATATATATATATATATTGCTTGGGTTGCAAAATATGGAAAAATGCGACAAAGTATTGTTTATATTGAGAACTCTAAAAAACCTAGTTAGCTCAAGCATGTTAATTTTATTTTTTAAATAAAAATATAGAATGTAGCACATGTAAAATCTCATAGTTTAGATTGCAAAGTGTAATTATTATTTATAAAGAAATAATATAAATAAATAGAAAATATGAATATGTAATAATAAATAATTTCAAGATTAATTATCATAAATAAATATATGTGAAAGTCGTAGTCCCATCATTTATTATAACAAATTAATATTTGTAAATACAATAATTTAATTAGGCAATCATTAAATTATACATTAACTTTTACTTTTAATTTAATAAATATCATTTATTAATGAAGGTAATACTTAATATTGTATTAATTTGAAGAATAAAATATAATTAATGCCTTAGAAGAAATTAAGAATGCATTAAAGATATAGGCGGGAAAAGGTAATTTACAATAATAACCCTCATTTTACTTTTATATATACTAGTATTACTCCCGTGCGATGCACGGAAGTCTGCTAGTAGAATAATAGTTTAACTAAATTCAATTTTATATTACTTTATTATTTAAAAATGTAAATATTGTATACTTGATAAAATAAATATTTTAAAATTTTGAATTATATTACATTAAAATTTTAAATAGTGTAAATATTCATTTCTCCCCTAAAATTTTTGGATTAAATATATACTTATTATTTATGAATAAAAAATATTGTTATTGATACAACTAAAATAAAGATTAAATATAACAAATAAAAATGATAATTTTTTTTTTCTTTCTAAAAACTCAAGCATACCTTATCATTCTTAACCTATGTGAATAACCAGAAATATTCCAATTAATTGCATGTGTTGGAAAAAAATAAAAATAGAATAACACACGGTTTATTAAAAAAAGATAAGATATTGATAAAGTACATTGATAATTTATAAGAAAATTAGATTTTTCTTTCTGAATAATCTCATATTTTTATCGTTAAAATTTGTCAAGTTATTTATTTTTATATAATCTAATTCACTATATACGTAGATCCACAAAAGACTTAACACATAATTCAACTTAAAGAAGGTGAAATGATTATTAATTTGATATATTATATGTAAAAGAGATTAATAACAAAAGAACTTGTTAGCATTTAAAAGAAATAGAAAAGAGTTGTTGACAAAGAAATAAATGATAGAATGTTGACACTATAACAACTTACCTTTAAGGACACATACATAAATAAAATTCTTGAAAATATTTGATTTGCAATTGAACAGAACTATAATTTTTTTTTTTTTTTACATATTTGACTCCATTTTATTTTATTATACACACACACACACACACACACACTTATATGTATATTAGTATACATATAGAATAATTTATGAATAAAAGGTAAATACAATAAATAAATTAATTAAATTATTTATAAAATAAAATAAAAAATATTTTTAACAAGATTGTTTAACTAATTCGTATTTGCAGTGTAAATATGACATCAGTAAACATCCACAATAAGTACTCAAATCTAATCAAATAAGTGAATAATCAACCACTACCAACTGTATATTTGTTTAATATAATATCACACTTTTAAATATGTAATATGAGTGTCAAAATTAGAGATCATAAAAAGATGCATGATTAATTTCATATATAATATGTAAAAAATGTTTAAGATAAAAATAAATTTATTGGTACTTAAGAATGAGAAAAATGGATTTTCTTAGAAAGAAGGGCAAAAGAAAAAAAATGAACAAACAATAAAAAGTTGGCACTTGTAACATTTCACTTGGTGATATACTCATATACTTCTTATTGTTTAATAAATCCTACCATTAACAAAATAAAATCCAAAAGTAGATTAATTATTTAAAGTATGTGATTTTTTCAGATATTTGAATATTTTCAGGTTTTATTTGGTATGATAATTTATTCAAATAAATTATACGTTTTTGGTATATATATTATATTTATTTAAAGATAAAAATGGATCAATGCGATCAAATTTGCTTAGGTTGCAAAGAGTAAACTTATTTAATGAAATAATTGTAACAAAATACATTATATAAAAATATGAAGAAGTAACAAAAAATAATCTCAATAATGTATATGATATGTAAACATACAAATGCATAAAGCTTTCATACTTCTTATTATAATATATATATATATATATATATATATATATTAACAGATGTAATGATTTAATAAATTATTGTAAAAATTAAACATTAATTTTTACCTTTAATTTAATAAAATAGGAGTTTCACTATTTAAACAATTATTTTTATCGCGGGTGTAATATAAGTAAAAACATTAAAAATTAATGTCAAATAAAATAAATTAATTCGTTGTTCCTTAAAAATATCTTAACTTATATTTTTTATCAGAGGATTATTTTATTACTTTTTAGTTGCAACTTAGACCCAATAGTATAGTCCAACTCACAATAAACACTCAAATATTAACCTCAATAATAATCAATAGAAAATATGTTTCAAACTAAATATATCATTATAATATGTGTGATATGTATGTCAAACTGAACACCGTGAAAAGAAGAATAATTTGATATATTATACATAAGAAACGGATTAGAAATAAAAATGTTATTTGCATTTTAAAATATTGAAAGAAAATTATGAACTTACCCAAATTAACATGAACTTACCAAATTATTGTTAAAATTTTAGGCGGGAAAGTTGCAATGACATAAATGCCCTTCATTTTGCTTTTATATATATATAGATATATATAGATGGGGTTTCTCCCTGACTTAAATAAAAAAAATATATATATTAGAAAATTCATGTCAAATAAAATAAATTGATTAGTTGTATTTTTATAAAAAAAAAAATACTCATATTTTTTTTATAAAGAAATTATTTTACTAATTCTAGTTGCAACTAAAATCAAAATATTATAGTCCAATTCACAATAAAATTAATTCTAGCACAAATAATTAACCAACAAACAATTTGTTTATTCAAATCAAATATCTCAGTATAATATATGTGATATGGATGTCGAATCGAAGACCGTGAAAAGATGAATAATTTGGTATATTATGCATAAAAATCGGATTAAAAATGACAAAGTTATTTTTGTTTTAAAAAAGTAAAAGAAAGTTATGAACTTACCAAAAATAAGAAAAAAGTTACCAATTTTAGTCTAAATTTTTTGGAGGAAAAACTAAAATTACATTAATGCCCTTCATTTTACTTTTATATATATATAGATTAATCAATAAGACTATTTAAAAGGAATTTGTTCATACCTACTGGAAAAGGGTGATTGTCATGCGCCTTCTTTGTACCTACTAGATAAAAAATAAGTACAAAAATAGAAAACAACATATCAATAAAATAAATTATTTAATATAAATATTAATATTGATTGATATGCTAAATCATGTAATACTCTGGAAAGTAAATCGGGCTTACACTTTCTTGAAGCTCTTTTAGTCTTAGGTTGATCATGTTTTTATGACGGATTAGCACATTCATCGCCCGTCAAATTGACAACAGTCAATGTATTTGTTGAACTTGTATTATTGATGGTAAAATTTGAACACCCGTAAATTAAAAATAAGTTAAGAAAGATTCATCCTTGTAAACTATAATTTTTTATCAAAATAATATTATTTAGAATTAACTTGGTTATACAAATGAAATTAATATGTATCTGCTATTCGATTTCGTGACATTACCCATGTGGTTGATCATCGCTCCCTTTAATATTAATAACGTCACTAATAGATGGATTCATTGAATTTTGACTCCTGTTGGCGTCACCAAATTTTGCCACACCACTAACCTTATTGCCCAAAGTCACATCATTGTCGCCTGAAACTTAAAAAGTCTACAACTTTTGTCATTATGATATGAAATATCTTTACTTCTTTAAAATAAGCATGAATATGACAATAGAATCGAATACTTTAAGTTACCATTAGTGATATTGCGGGAAGAAGTCCTTGAGAATAGGTATGTCACAGTACTTAACTCTACATCAACATCAAACGTGTTGTACCTGCTACTTTTGGAAAAAGATCCAATAGTGCTTGAATTCACTGAAGTATTGGTTTCTAAAACATCCACACAACAAATAAATCAAAATGACACACGTTCAAAATAAGTTCAATTTAAATAATAGACAAAGAATGATGTTATTTAAAAATTTACTAAAATAAGATTATCGAAACAAACTTAGTCCAACTAATTCATACTACCTCCGTCCCACCTTAACCTGCCTACTTGCCATTTTAGTTTGTCCCACCTTAACCTGCCTACCCCATAAATAGCAAATTTCTATCACAATCTCCACCCTCAAAATCTCCACACTCAATATTCACCTTTAAAAAAGTCAAAGATTCCACAAAATCTGCTTTTTCTTAATCCCCGTGCCCGGTCAACCTAGGCAGGTTAAGCCGGGACGGAGGGAGTAAAATATAAATACTCGAGCTTAATTTTTTATTTAATCTATCAATAATGCTAAAAATTAAATAAAAGATATATTAAGGCACTCCAGTCACATGTCTATATAGAAAGTATAACATAAAAAAAAAAAAAAAAAAAAAAAAAAAAAAAAAAACGAAAACAATGAGTGTTGCCAACAAACACAAAATTATTATTTCCTTTGTACATTCATAAAATTTATCAATTTAATTTTAGGCCCACAAACCATTATCAAAATGATAAAAAATGGATAGACCTAAAATTAAAATTGGGTGTTTATTAATCCCTTGCTGTATCAGCAATAAAAATTAAAATTAGATATTTATTTATTAAGCCTTACCAACTATATAATATACAGAAAGAATAACCGAAAAAAAACTAGAACATTTTTTTGTTGCCAAAAAATATAAAATTAGGATCTCTATTCCATACTTTTTAAATTTATCAATTCATCCAATTTATCAGTAGTCTAGATGGTCCTAAAAGTAAATTTGGATGCTTATTGAGTAGGCCTTATATCAATTATATAATTTATACAGTAGAAAGTATAACAAGAAAACACAATTCGTGTTTGTTGACGAACAATATAAAAGTAATATTTCCTATCTACATTCTTAAAATTTATCAATTAATTGGACTCACAGAGCATTTTCCAATTGACCAACGATTTAGATGGGCCTAAAATTAAAATTTTATGTTTATTAGTTAAGACTTATATAAATTGTATAACATATTATTTGCTGCCAATAAAAATAAAATTATTATTTCTTTTATACATTTTAAAAATTTATCAATTTATTGGGCTCATAAACCATTTTCAAATCTGTCAGCAATCTAGGGCTTCTTCGACCCTGCACAAGGAGTGGGCTACGTTTCATTTCCGATTCCCATTTCGGAAGAAAAGGAACCATTGCCTCATTCGGCACCAATCCCTTTTCGAATTCTAAGATACACCACCCACCACCCATCCTCAAGACTCTTGAGTCCTCTCTCTTTCTCCTCCACTTGCATTTCCCAAAATCTCCCTCTCTCTACTGCTTTCTTCCAAACCTTGTACCTATTTCACTATTTTTTAAGCAAAATTATCCATCCCTCGAATTATATTTTTCTTTATAGGTAAAGAATTATGGCTCAAAGAAGGTTATCTTGAAGCTGAAACAAAGAGATTCTAAAATGGAAAAAGGTTACATTTTGGAGTGGCGCAAATTCCATGAAAACCCTTATTTATCACCAATGGAACATGCAACTAACGGATTGGTAATGATTTTACTATATTCAAAAATGTTACAAATCATATATTTATTCAAACTTCCTAGTATTCTGACTTTATTTACAAATTTGCGCCTAGGAGATTAATTTGAAGTTGAATCGCTGGGGATCTTGTTGGATGGAGGATAAAGATGCCGAGTTTTACATGTTGGTTTTGTGATTAATCACAGATTCCCCTAAACCCTAGATTTTTGAGATTGCCATTCTCAATAAGCATTATACATTTTGGTAAGTTTTCCTTTTTTTTTTTAATCTATGTTTACTGAAAATTAGATTTCAGTTTAATAGGCTACTTACACTTTTTATATTTTCACCTAATGCTTACAAATGTTTCAAATTAATGGGGATTTTTTATGAATTCGTTCAATATCCACACCATCAACACAATCAGTAATATATATAGTTGACATGAGATTATTGATAAATTGTGATGTAAATGAATAACTGATGATTGTGATGTTGACTTTTTTTATTTAACACTCTTATATGACTATTGGAATTAATGATAATTTCCAAGTCTATAGAATTTGACTGTGTTGATGTGTATAACGTGAAGGCAGTTTCCGTAGGAAAATAGTAAATATATGGCTAAATGTGTTTGAAATAAGATCAACTATACCTTTTTAAATTCAGAGTGAAAATAGTGTTAAGTTTAATCACACTTTTAATTATGCAATTTGTGTAAAACATCAAGTAATTTTTTTCATAAACACACAATTGCTAATGGATTGCTTGAGTACTAATATATATTATTATCTATCTTGACATTTTGTTTGAGTAACTATTGTGCGAATCCTACCAAAATATGTAATTTTACACAATTAACTGCTATTATAATAATGTTTAACATAGCATCACATGAATTGCAGGATAATAATAAATTGAAGGAGTGGGATCATGCTGAAACATAACGATCAAGCGCAAATATAAATGGATAACTGTTTCTAAACTATATATCAGGTCTAATAAATATGAAAAATATATCATCTCTTTAATGTTTTCGGCCTATTGTAGTTGATCCAACCAGTTTAACCATGTTTGTTTGCTTCTTCTGTTTTGATTTTCTGACGGCTTCTTTCGGACGTGTTTCATATGAAATTAGGTTTAGGTGCAGACATTTATAAGGATAACAAGGAGTCCTTCTATAATACACCCAGTGTATTAATATACCTGAAATATTAGCCGTTGGATGATACTATTTTAAATCATAATCATTGAAACTAAAAGTTAAGTGTAACAGCTTAATGGTCCAGCAGGTTACCAAAATTTAACAATTATGCGTTGAACCTAGAGATGGCAAAATTGGCCCGACCCGATGGACCGGCCCGTTTAGCCCGAAATATAGAGCGCGCTTGGCCGAAATATTAGAGGCCCGAAAAAATTCGGGCTTTTTTGGCCTGGCCCGAACGGGCTTTTCTTTTGGCGGACCAAGCCCGGCCCGGCCCGATGAAATTAAATTTTTTTCTCCTCACTAATCGAATAAGAAAAACTTAGGAATTAAGTAATATCTTGTGTACTATTTAAAACATGTTTTTCTTTTTTCTCTTTTTAGCAGAGCATAAATATATCTATTTACCGAGAAATTAAAACATTTGACTAATTTAATACTCTATTTCTTCAGTTTTATTAGCAGAAGATGGAAAATGAATTAGATCCAAGCATGCTCATTAATTATTATGTGTCGAAAAATGAAAAATTGATTAACATGTAGTATAGTATGTACACAAAAATTAAATAACTTGTGACATATAGTATATAACTATATATCATCATCCATTCCTTTTTTTTTTTTTATTATTATTATTATTATTGTTATATCTGGGGTTTAAGACATGCCTATAGATTAATAGATATCATTCCATATTGCAACGAATAGTAATATATTATCTTCCGATCAAGTTTTTTCTTAAGAGAATTAAACTGAAGTTCGCCTCAATATATAATTCTACTTCATGGTTAAAGTAATAGAACAAAAAAAAGAAAACTCATTGGTGGGCTTTTTTGACCCGATGGCCCGAGGTCCTCCGGGCCGGGCCTAACATTTTTAGGCCCGAAATAAATCGGGCCCGGCCCGACCAGGCCCGAACTTTTCCTTGGCCCGACTGGGCCCGACCCGAGCCCGTCGAGCCGCCCGAATTGCCACCTCTAGTTGAACCTATGTTGCCGGTTAATGAAATGTATATAATTAAAAAGTCTCTCCTTCCTTTCACTCCCCAATCCCCATTTGTCATTATTGTTCACTTTCTTCTTTTCTTTTTCTTCTTCTTTTAGTTGTCTTTTGTTTATTTCTGTTTGACAATTATATTTGTTTATGAAATATTATCGATTTACTTAAAACATAACATATACAATATTGTAGTATATCATAATCACCAGTTATAATATTATTTAGATAAATTAAAATATTTAAAATAAAATAAGAATATAAAATAAAATTTATTTTTCTTATAACATTACTTAATTAATTTCATTTGATATATTTCAATGAGTTGTATGATATTTAGATATTTGTATGTTTTTAATATTCATAATTAATTAAACTATTTATGAGCGTTCACGTAAGTTAAGAATGATACAAACACGCTAAATATATGTTTGAATTAAAAAAATAAGAGAGAGTTATTTTTAAAAATAAACATTTTTTTAAAACTTCAATATTTTATTGTAGTATTAATCTATAAAATAATATATTTATAAAAAATGCTTATATTAAATTTATGTATCACATTGGATAAACTGATATTTACATTTATTATAATTTCTCTATGTTTAATTCAAATTTTCCAAATATATTTATTTCATTTGGATGCAACAGCCACATTTTAAAATATTAAATTATATAATATTTATTTCAATTAAATCATTGTTTTTCAAATGAAATCGCAAGGAAATTATACTAGCATATAAAATAATAAAGTTACAAATAATGTACTGTGAATAGTTATATTATAGCTACTAAAATATTAAATTATATAATATTTATTTCCCCAATTAATCAATGTTCAAGAATACAGGTTTACTTTCAATAAAGAATCGGAAATACAAATGATATATGTCTAACCTGATGGAATTATACTTAATTTAAAAAGAAAAGAAAACATTAATGGAATTATAGGTGGAATGGCTAATTTTGTAATAAGTAAAAATAATAGGAACCATGCAACCTGTTAACCTGAATAGTAAGTAAAAAATAAGGTGATGTAACCTATTATAACAGATAAAATTTCAAGTATATTAATACACTAGGTATATTATAGAATTACCCGATAACAAGATATAGAACATAGATTGATAACCCCAGAATAATCTACAAAACTGTTTACGCATATTTGCTCCATAATTATTTTTGTCATATAATCTTATTCTTTTGATACACACACTCAAATAGTACCTTATTTTTTTAAATTCTAATAGAATTTACTCATTTTTTGTGTGTAGAAATTCGATATCCAAGCAATATCTTATACTCCCTCCTTCCTGACTATCTTTTTCTATTTTCTATTTTGATTCGCCCCACTTAATTTTTCACACCCTTAAAAAGGAAATTTATCTCACAATCTCCCTCCTCAAAATCTCCACACTCAATCTCCACCTTTAAAAAAGTAAAAAAAAAATAAAATCTATTTTTTCTTAACATTCGTGCCCGATCAACTGTGAAAAGTTAATTGGGACGGAGGAAGTATTTAAATAATAAATATTTTTAAAGTATGGTGTATATATTTCCCCTTTTTTAGGGATATTTACAAACATGGGTCATTTCGGTTGCATATAATGTGTGAACATCTTCTTCGAATAAAAGTTTTCTATACAAAGATTGATTTTTTTTAAACTTTAAATTGATACCTATTATAAGTATAATTCTATTTTATTTTTGAAAAATATCGTGTATATGTACTTATTATAAGTAAGTACGTGAAAAAAAATTAATTTGTTCACTTTTCTAAGACATGTTTGTGTACAATTATATATTATTCTTATCACACAACAACAAAAAAGGTCTTTTGTATAAGACTTTTTGACAATAAGTTATTTGTGACCACTTGTTGTCACAAATTTCTTCAAAAACTATTTGAGACAATTTTAAGACTACTTTTAGAGACAACTAGTTGTTGCAAAAAATATTTAAGACGCATTTGAGACCACTTTTGTGGTCACAAATATATTATTTGCGACCGAGTTATTGAGACGACAATAAAGTTGTGACAAATACTTATAAGTTATGACAAATACTCATTATTTAAGACCACTTTGCTTAAGTTGTGACAAATACTAATTATTTGAGACCAATTTTTTGTGGTCTCAAAATAGTGTCAATGGGCTATAAGAATAACAAAATATATATTTTCTTGCATCTCATATTAGATTCTGTACACATTTTTTTGCATAAAAATAAGTAAACATTTAGAATTTCAAGTATAGGGAATATTATTTTGCCGTTTTATATTGCAACATAAATTATTTTATATATAGATTTGCGAAAGAGAAAAATGTGCTGCATATTATTTCGTTTATATTGTTAAGTTTGGCTTGGGATTAGTTTTTGCATCGACTCTGTGTCTCATAACCTCCATTTGTTACAGTAGGAAAATATGATTTGGAACTTTCTCGTGATACCAATGTGTAGATGATATGTGACATAGAGTCGTCACGGAAACTATCTAAAGAAAAAGTCTTGCAGATTTCCTCAAAATAATTGTTGATCATCTTTTGAAAAAAGCTCAAGTATATGTATGATTTTTTGTCACAATAAGCCAATGAGGTTTTTATTAACTACTTCAAGTAGATGCATGATTATTTGTTATACAATACAATTTTTAATAATTAATTCAACAACTATTATGAATATGACTGAGGTCAACTGCTTACTTATGTGTTCAACTTGGTTAAATAAAATTTGCTTCATGTTTTACAAATGGTATGGAATCCTTTTCTTAACTCCGAAACACATTCTAGAATGCACAACGTCTTCAACAGAATATAAGTAAAATAGACAATTTTATTGATTTAGGAAACAATAGACACCAACAAAGGCTCGGAAATTCTAAACGAATTTTTTCTAAGGAAACATCGTAGATATAGACTTAAATGTCACTTTTTCATCAGTGTCTATCTCCATTATGAAAGTTCTTCCAATTGTTAGATTATTATCCCTCAAGAACTACCTGCAATCAGCCTGCTCATGTCCCTCTATCACAATTCCCACCTTCCAGTATTAAATCCGTCAAAATGTAGTAGCATCTCCATCAACAATATCATCCCAGTAGATCAATTAAGTTTTGAAAATATTAGGTAGAACCTGCAAAATTAAATAAGCATAAATTTGGTATTTTGACTCTTTTATTTATATGTGTAGACAACATTTTAAAATTAATACGACTTTCCTAAGTTAATTTCAACAACAAAAAAAAAGTAGAAAATCGTACCAATCGTTTAGTCATGATATGTTCGCTAGTCACCTCAACAGTGAATGATGGATAATCAACATCGCTTATAACCAAGGATTAAAAATCTCTCGAGATTTCGCTAATAGAGGACCGATAGAAAAAACAAGTGTAATTGCTTTTTGTCAAAATCTTGCGAGATCTCGGCAAGATTCTCCGAGTTTTGCGCCTCAGACTTGCCTTTAACTGCGTCACCTTTAGCGAGATTTTGGCGATATACAAGGACGAAAATATCGGTATTCGCGGAGATATCGGTCTTTCAGTTTACAGAGATATCGGTGAGATATCGATTAATATCGGAATATCGGTGAATTTTTTTTAAAAACGCCGGAAAATGTATTAAAACACTTAATTTATCACGATATTTTATAGATTGTTATAAACCTACTTAAATCCAAATATTTAATCTAAAAATTGAGCTCAATTCATGCATATACAACTAGTTGGTAAATAAAATACAATACATACGTTCGATTTATCCTTTTCTCTTAGAATATTTAACATGAATTTTTAGTTATTATCTAAAATATATTGTAAACAAAGTTTGATTTATTGATTTTTTTTTTATTTAAAAAATATTATCTATTTATGAAAGAAAATTAAAGTCTTTATTAAAATTATTTCAACATTATGTAAGTTAAAAGCATTGAGAATATTTACAATATATAAAACTTTTCTTGATTGACCTATAACATTTTCTATACAAAGGCAACACTATTTAAAAATTAAACACAAATAAATTAGGAAATATAACAATTTTTAACTCTAATTTAACATAATATTTTTAAAATTGTTATAACAAATTTAAATATTACAACATTTTTTCATCATAAGATTATAAAGAAAACAAAATATTTACAAAAATGCCCAATTATTATTTTATATTTAGTTTTTATTTTTCTAATTTTCATTTTGATAACTAATTATGGTACATATTATTGTAAGTAGATTCTACTAAATAGGTTATATAAATGCTATGTAGATATAATAACAAGTTGTTGACTTGGTCTATTGGTTATAGCTTGGAGCCTTATTCAAGAGGTTTTAAGTTTGAATCTAAGTCTGGGCAAAATTTAAATTTTTTTGCTGAGGGGCGATTCACGATATTTTGGCGATTTCTCACCACAAGCTGGCAGAACAAGAGGCGCCCACGCGCGTGAGATTTCAGCAGCGATTTTTGCCGAGATTCTCGCGAGATCTCGGCGATAAAATGACAAAACATGATAACAGCATTATCGTTTCGGTGACTTGATTTTCGCGAGAAATAGGCGAAATCTCGCCGATTTCTCGCGAGATTTACATCCTTGGCGATATATCGCGGGAATATTATTATTTTATTATTATTTTTTTTAATTTATAATTTTAGCAAAATGTTGTAAAATTTCAGTCCGAACCTAGCCTTTTACTGCGTTACCGTTTGGCGAGATATCCCGGAATGTTTTTTTTTTCTTTTAATTTATAATTTTAGCAAAATTTGTAAAATTCTAGTCCAAACCTAGATTCGAACCTAGGACCTATTGAATAAAGCCCCCAAACTTTAACCACCAATCGAAGCCAACAACTTGTTATAATTTCTACCCTTTTTTAATTTTATTTAGTCTTAGCTTTTAAATATTCCTCATTTATTTGGGTTTAACTTTTAATTAGTGTTGCTCTTGAATAAGAAATATTGTAGATCAATCAAGAAAAACTTTATATATTGTAAATATTCTCAATACTTTAACTTACATAATTTTGAAATAATTTTAATAAAGACTTTAATTTTCTTTTATATTTTTCGCCTAGTTAAACTCTCACTGTAATTTTAAAATAGTAACTTTAATTAGTGCGTAAGGAACAAGTAACAACTTAATAGCAAAGCAAAATGAAAGACAATTGTCACACTTGCCGCCCGCCGGTCTGGGTTCGGCTAGGGCTATCTATCATTTAGACAAAGTTGGATAGCTCAAGTGGTAGAGTATCTACTACCTAGACATTTGGTCCTAGGTTCGAGTCACCTTGGGGGGAGGGGGGAATGGGGGGGAAGGGAGGGTTTTTTTTCTTTTTTCTTAGATTAGGATTTTTTTTTTTTTTTTAAAATGCAAGACAATTGATTTAGATATTTTTTTCTAATAAATGACGGTTTAATGTGAACTGCTGGTCGGTTTCTTCCAATCCAGAATTTTAATTTTTGATATAATGCTTACATTTAATGTGAATAATATTTTTCAAGATTTGTTCAAAGAAGCTATTATTTAATTGATGTTGATTTAAGATTTTGAAGCTAAAACCGTATACATATCTATGTCTTAGAGTAATTGATATAATTGGCCTTTATTTGAATCATATATAGATAATATTTTTTAAACCAAAAAAGAAAATGATAAAATCAATCTTTGTTTACAAACATTTTAGATAGAAATATATAACTGCTTTAGTTATATAACTAAAAAGTCATGTTAAATATTCTAAGAGAAAACGATAAATCGAACGTATGTATTGTTTCTTATTTACCACCTAGTTGTATATACGTGAATTTGGCCAAGTTTTTAGATTAAACATTTGAATTTAAGTAGGTTTATAACAATCTATAAAATATCATGATAAATTATTTGTTTTAATATATTTTCCAAATTTTTTAATAAAAAATTGCACCGGTATTTCGATAGATATTAATCGAGATTTCATCGAAATCTCTCTAAATTGAAACACCGATATCTCCATAATCATCGATATTTTCGTCTTTGCTTATAACTATCACTCAATAAGGCGACCTGCGTGAAGAATACCAATTTCATTGTTCAATTTATAATAAAGCATATATTTATAAAATTGTCTCATTGACCAACTCACCCTTCACCCATACGTTGAAATGCACGCCTTAGAACACGCTTTTCAAGCAACCTTTTGCCGACCGACCTTTTGTCTCCAAACTTGGATTCTTTTTTTCCTGAAACAATTGTGCCTTTATATATGACTCAAAATAATAGTTTTTTTGGATAGCATATCTAGGTTATTATTCAGCAATCAGTGGTACATTATAATCCAGCTGTTTTTTAAGGTGACAATATGTTTAGATATTTTCTATATAGATCTGCCTTCAAAATAGTAGGCATCTAATTCATTTTGTATATTTTATAACCTTTACTTCATGTTTTTTTCCATAATATACACTTATTTGATATTATAACGTAGTGTTTTTTTTCTAATTCTAATCAGGTTTAATTATTTTAAACATAGTAGATTTTTTGGGTTGGTTAGGTATGCATCATATCATTATTCTACATTTATTTAAATATTATGCTATCATGTTATCTACTATGGATGTTATGGCGGGCCCGTAACATTCGAATATTTGAAGGCAGATTGATGGACTACGCAGAATGCTACAAGGCTGTTGAATCTGTTCTACGAGAATATAGGGCTGCAAATTCAGTCCGTGGCAGAATTGGAATAAGGGCTGTTCCAACCCACTGGCGAGCTCCGGAGGAGGAGGTATGGAAGCTAAACTCAGATGCGAGCGTGGTGGAAGATATAGGCATGGGTTTGGGTTTCGTTCTCCGAGACTCAGATGGACAAGTTTTGCAAGTGGGAGCAAAATTGCTGGCCCAAGCAAATGACATTGAGATTGCTAAAGCGATGGGTGTTTACGAAGGAGTCCAAATGGCGATACGGTTGCAAGTGAAGAGGATAGAAATTGAGACGGATAATGAGGGACTTTACCAAAAGCTTCGGTCGACAGAGACAAGTTTCTCATATGTGGGAGCGATTGTCCAGCATATCTTAATGTTAATGACTTCTTTTGATTATGTTAGATTTTCGGTGGTAAGACGATCTGGGAACTGTTTAGCCCATGGTCTTGCTTCGTTTGCTTTTTCATTATCTTTTCCTTTTAGTGTCTCCGGCCCTGTACCGGCGGAACTAGAACATTTGGCTGTTTCTGAGGCGGTTGCCTGGATTTGGGTACTAAAAAAAAAAACAATCCACTGTGCTACAGTTCATCATCATAAATTATTGCATTTTTACATGTTTTTTCATGAGTTGGGCAAGTTTTAAAAGGTAAATAGTAAGATGTATCATTATGTCACATAATATGATTAGCCAACACAATATAATTATCATTAGGATGCATCATATTATTCCTGGTTTATATTTACCCACTATTCTGACATGCTATATGAAGTTACGCAAGTAGAAATTATGGCATAATATATCTCGGGCAACACAATATACTTATCACTAGGATGCATCATATCATATGCTATACTTACCCACTATTCTAACATGCTAATATGAAGTTATGCAGGTAGAAATCATGTCATATAATATGATTAGCCAACACAATATACTTATCATTAGGATGCATCATATTATTCCTGGTTTATATTTACCCACTATTATGACATGCTATATGAAGTTACGCAAGTAGAAATTATGACATAATATATCTCGGGCAACACAGTATACTTATCATTAGGATGCATCTTATCATATGCTATACTTACCCACTATTCTAACATGCTAATATGAAGTTATGCAGGTAGAAATCATGTCACATAATGTGATTAGCCAACACAATATACTTATCATTAGGATGCATCATATTATTCCTGGTTTATATTTACCCACTATTCTGACATGCTATATGAAGGTACGCAAGTAGAAATTATGACATAATATATCTCGGGCAACACAATATACTTAACATTAGGATGCATCATATCATATGCTATACTTACCCACTATTCTAACATGCTAATATGAAGTTATGCAGGTAGAAATCATGCCACATAATATGATTAGCCAACACAATATACTCATCATTAGGATGCATCATATTATTCTTGGGTTATATTTACCCACTATTCTATCATGCTATATAAAGTTATGCAACTATAACTTATGTTTAGAGAATACACCATTATACTACGTAACCTATCTCTGCACAATATATTTTTGCTTTTAACTATTTCTTCATGAGTGATGTCAATTTATTATACATAAATAGTAAATTGCATGGACCATGTAAGAAATCAGCCACCAAATTTTTGGTAAGTAACATTAGGAAATACTGCATTAATTAAAAAAAGTAGGGAATCCAACTTGTATAAAAAACGCATAGAAACAAAGTATCTTAATCACTCAAAAAGGTGATAGTATTTAGAATTCATAAAGTTTCTCAAATTTTCTCTTGCTTTATCGCCTTGCGGTTGATTGAATTCTTATCAAGCTCGTCTATGAGCTTGTGTTTAACTTTCAATTCTAGGTCATTTTCAAACTCTTCAGCATTTGAATAATCCACCAGTGCATTTCTATTAGATTCTTCATTAACAATAGTTCCTTTCAGCTTTTTATCTAGGGTTGTCACCTCATCCTTAGATGAATCGTCGTCAGGTTCCTTTACCTTCCGTCCAAGCTTAGAAATTAGATCAGATTCCTGTTGAAAAAAATAATTACAACATGTTAAACAATTTTGTTTAAACTAGGTGACTCCTAAAAAATTAGATTTTATATTTATGTACCTGACTTTGGACATATGACCTACAAAATCTCACTAACAGTTCAGGGTCATCAATCACTTTGGTAACATAATAAGTAACCCTTGCCCCTCTAGTGTGATCATTATTCTTGGAAACTTCAAATAGAACTGTGCGAGCGGCCAATCTACTGACGAAGTAGGCAAGAACACCTGGTTCAGCATCCTACAACACGGGAATTTGATATTAGGCATGATTGTTTGCATTAAAAAATTTGACGCATCATTTTACAATTTTAAATATCATACTGCTGCTGTGCCTAAAAGTGGTTTCGCTACAAATATAGATTACTTAAAAAAAATTCTTAGTACCTCCCCTTCCACATATTTCTTGCAGGTTCCTAACAACAGCTCTTCCAGAATTAAACCCACTTTCGGATGGTGCACCAGAACCCGACGATTGAGTAATAGCAACCGGCCTCAGCACAGATGACAACGCAATAATTCTTTACAAAAATAAGTTTAGTTGGTTTTTATTACTTATATGATGCAATAATAATGGAGAAAACACATAACAAACATAATATTAACTTACAATTTCTTATATTTGTTAATCTCCCTCACCTCGTTAACCAACATTTGCATGCAGTTATACGTATTCAAAATCTTCACATTTTCTACATAAAAAAATAGACAATTTCTTTTTCTTTTTTTATATTTTTGCATATAGTTTTGAACTGAGAAAATAAGTATAAATCTTACCATAAACACTTTAGGTCTGCAAAATTGCGTCACTATCACCACCGGTTTGATCATAAGTTGATTATAGCAAGGCATCACCTTATCCACGAATTCTTCCCAAAGGGTTCACCTACACCCACTTTATAGTAAACAACATTTTGCGTATTAGAGCCCAATATGGAATTAGAAACTTTATATACCACACAAATATCATTACTCTGTATTACTCAAAACCACAAATAAAGTCTAAAGCGTACCTCATGTCTTCGATTTCAATCTCCATAAGCAATTTGTTGCCTTCCCTTGTAGGCATGTTACTAGGAGGGTGCGTTTCTTCTAATCTTCCAATCACATCTTCATTTTTAAAAGTGTAATCGATAATTTGAATGTAGATTCAATCAACATGCTTAAGATGAAATAATCACAAAATATAGTTTATTTAAGAATTGACAAAAAATAAGTAGATAAGATTTAGGATAAATTGATCTCAATTTGGGTTGATTAAAAATTTACCGAAAAATAGATTCTCATATGCTTCTTTCAACTTAGTATAGAAGATTATGTATTGGGAGTTTTCCAGTTTATTAATTTGGATCTCAAGCCCTTAATATACAATTACAACAACCATATGGAAAATGAATAAATACAAAAGAATATTCTGTTTCAACAATTATGTGCAAATCATATCTCCCTATTTTAGGAAGATATATTGAGATCTTCCTTGATACGCCCCCGCAAAATGGACGTGCCATCAGCCACGGAGATTTTGGAGCGGACATCGTGAAAGCGGGAGCGGGGTAAAAGCTTGGCCAAGATGTCGGCCAGCTGGTCTTGAGAAGTGACATAACTCACCCGAAAGATGCCCTTGGTTGAGAGATCACGTACAAAGTGTAAATCGAGTGCTATATGTCTCATGCGGGAGTGAAGCACCGGGTTAAGAGTGAGCCGTGTAGCAGTCAAGTTGTCACATAACAGCCGAGGGGGAGCAGTGAGGGAGAGGCCAAGCTCTCGAAATAGGTGAAAAACCTAACAAACTTCAGATGCCGCAGAGGATAAGGCACGATACTCAGCTTTCGTAGATGATCGGGCAACACCCGTCTGTTTGCCTGAACGTCAGGAGATGGGAGAGTTGTCAAGAAAAATGCAATAAGCGGAGGTAGAATTTCCATCCATAACATTACCACCAAAGTCGGAATCAGAGTAAGCAAGGATATTCAGAGACTTCGACCGACGGAGAAGGAGACATGATGAAGAGAACTCTTTAGATAGCGAAATAAGCATTTCACAGCAGTCCAGTCAGACACGATAGGACGAGACATAGTCTGAGCAAGTTTGTTCACAACGAAGGAGATATCGGGTCGTGTCAACGTGAGATATTGCAGTCCACCAATAGCACTATGATATGTGGTAGGGCAACGTCGCCAGAGACATTGAGTGGAGTAGAGACGGCCATGGGTGTAGAGACAGGTTTCACACCAGTCATGTCAAAACGATGTAGTAAGTCCGAGATATACTTATGTTGGGATAACAGAAGCCCTTCGCGACACCTGGACACTTCAATGCCCAGGAAATAAGTGAGGGACCCCGGATCCTTGACGACAAAATGTTGATGTAGGTGAGATAGTAATGACCGAATGGCGGAGGGATCCGAGCCAGTGACAATGATGTCATCGACATACGAGAACATACATTTGGACAGGGCCACGATGGAGGATGAATAAGCTATGATCGGCTCGGGATTGTGTGAAGCTGTATTGGGAAAGGGAGGCACTGAGAGTTTGATACCATGCCCGTGGGGCCTGTTGGAGACCGTAAATAGATTCTTTCAGTCGGAAAACATGTTGTGGATGTGTGCGATCAACAAAGCCTGGGGGTTGCTGCATGTATACCGGTTTGGAAAGATTACCGTGAAGAAATGCGTTGCTAATATCCAATTGGTGAAGATCCCAATCATAGAAGAGTGCAAGAGAGAGAATGGTGCCCTGTTTTATTCACAAGTAGTCCACTTAAAACTTTACTCATTGATAGGGGGCGAGAATACTTGTCTGATCAGTTCAAACTATATTGTGAGGAAAAAGGGATCATAAGACAACTGTCAATTCCATACACTCCGCAACAAAATGGTGTTGCAGAGAGGAGGAATAGGACACTTCTGGATATGGCCAGATCAATGATGGCGCAAGAAAATCTCCCAATATCCTTTTAGGGAGATGCAATCTTAACTGCTGCCTACATATTGAACCGTGTGCCATCTAAGTCAGTTCCTTCGACGTCGTATGAGTTGTGGCATGAAAGAAAGCCTAACTTAGAAGGCTTGCACCTTTGGGGGTCAGCTGGGTTTGTTCATAATACTTCCCATAAGCATGGAAAACTTGGTCCTAGAGCAGTCAAACATATCTTTATAAGATACTGTGACAACTCGAAAGGCTATGTCATGTATGGTGAACATCCTGACGGAGGAATGACATAAATTGAGTCACGCGATGTCAATTTCCTCGTGGAGGAATTTCCAACATTTGGAGAAGTTAAAGGAGATCTTAAACTTTATGAGTTACAAGATCCCGAAGACAATGCTGGAATTCCTGGTGAGGGTGCAGCTTCACAACCAAATCCAACAATCAACGGGAATAATGAGACCTATCTTAGAGTCAGTGGAAGAAATCCATTGCATGAAGACTCAAGATCTAGAGTTGCGTAGGAGCAAGCGTGGAACGGTGCCCCGAAGACGTTTTGAACTCGAGGGGGAATCTTTCATGTGCGCAACAATAGATGTTGATGAGCCAGCCACTTATGAAGAGGCTGTAACTTCTCCAAATGCTAAAGAGTGGATAAGTGCTATGGAGGAAGAGATGAGTTTGATGGATAAGAACCAAGTTTGGGAGCTAGTAGATCTACCGTCTGGACGCAAGATAATTGGGAACAAGTGGGTTCTCAAAGTCAAGCGAAAAGCAGATGGCCTGATAGACAAGTATAAGGCTCGCTTGGTGGCGAAAGGCTTTACCCAAAAAGAAGGTGTGGATTATGAAGAGACATTCTCCTCAGTGGTGAGGTTTAATCTATTCGTCTCATTTTAGCAATTGTCGCCCACCTTGATTTGGAATTGTTCCAAATGAATGAAAGACAACATTTCTTAATGGAGAACTGGGTGATAAGATCTATATGGATCAACCTAAGGGTTTTCAGGTAAAGGGACAAGAGCGCAAAGTGTGCTGCTTAAAACGTTCCATTTATGGACTGAAACAGTCATCCAGACAGTGGCACCTTTGATTTCATCGAGCTATCACTTCGGTAGGCTTTACGATGGTTAAGGAAGATCACTGTGTGTATGTCAAAAGGGATGAGAAAAATTCACAATTCTCTCATTATATGTGGATGACATTCTGTTGGCTGGAAATGCTACGGAGATGATTGTCGCTACTCAGCAGTGATTGTCATCTACTTTTGAGATGAAAGGCATGGGAGAAGCACAATACATAATTGGTGTTAAGATACACCGAGATTGCTCAAAGGGACTCTTAACTTTGTCTCAAGATTCTTATATTAAGAGGGTTCTAGAGCGATTCCGTATGCATAATGCTAAAGCCGTTGACACGCATATGGAAAAGAATTGTGTTCTTAGCAAAGATTTATGCCTAAAGACAGATGATGAAAAGGAAAGCATGGCTAAGGTTCCTTATGCAAGCGCAGTAGGGAGTTTGATGTACGCAATGATGTGTACTCGGCCAGACCTGTACTTTGCAGTTGGGATGGTGAGTAGGTATCAAAGTAATCTCGGACGCGCTCACTGGGCAACAGTCAAAAGGATACTTAGATATTTAAAGGGGATAAGTGATATAGCTTTGTGCTATCACGGTGGCAGTCTGAAGCTATTTGGTTACAACGATGTTGATGGATCAGCGGATAGAGATGAACGCAAATCCACATCGGGATATACATTCTTGTTGGGTGGCGCTGCTATCACGTGGTGTAGCAAGAAGCAGCCTTGTATATCTCTATCCACTATGAAAGCAGAGTACATCGTCTGTACATCTGCAGTTCAAGAGGCTATCTGGTTAAGAAGATTTCTCCAGACTTTGCGCGTTACGGCGCACGTAGATGATACAGTAGTTGTCCTTTGTGACAACACAGCTGCACTAGCATATGCTAAGGACCCCAAGTATCATGGGAGGACCAAGCATATTGACACCAGATGCCACTTCATCCGAGATAATATTGCGCAGGGGCAAGTGGTTCTCAGGCACGTTCCCACTGGTGAAATGATAGCTGATCCTTTCACCAAGCCTTTGAGTAGAGATGTATTTCAAAGGCATGTTAAGACCATGAGGCTTCGTAGAATTTAATTTTTTTTAGCCTGTATGAACAATTTTTATTTATCAATGAAATGTACCCTTATTATATGTTAGAAGTACTGTGTCTATTATATGTGATATGTCACAAGGCCAGGTTATCCCACTCACACGGGAAATCGCCCTGGCGCTTTGATTAGCGAGCAGGATGAGACTGGCGGATCAAACACTTACGTGATCACCTTCGTGAAAGGAACAACACAAAAGGTTGTTGCCCATAGTCGCCTTGGCAAGAGGCCAGGATGAGATCATACTTGAAAGATTATGAAGATTTTCCTAACTTCATATAAGCCCCTTGATAGCCGAGTGTGCAAATCATTGGAAGTTGTGTTGGAGACAAATTTCTAGTGATACGCAGGTCAGATGCTAGAAGAGCGACTGGACTAAGACTCATATGATGTTCAGAGCGTGACATGCCCAAATTTGAGTGGGAGCTCCATCATAGCATGTATTCATACTATATGTGCTAAATGACGACCTTAGTAAGAGGAGTGACCGAATAGATCCCTACTTCATCATTGTGTGAGCTCTTATAGTGATTTTTGTGTCCTTTGGGACTTTGGACTTTGTCATGAAGTGTAAGCTTGATGACGCTACTTTAGCATGTGTTCAATGACCATGGTGAATTCGGTCTGTCGGAGCATGACTAAGAAAACTGTCAAGTCCAAGCAGATTGGCATAAGAGGCCAAGGAAAAACTAAGTTGGTAATGCACTTATGTACTATGGCTCATAGGCCGGCCGACTAAGTTGAAATAGTTTCGACATAGTCATGAGCATAAATACAATTTAGGGGTCAAACATGCTCTATATGTATAAGAGGGGTCATAGATGTTTGGTCTAGTGCAACCACGTAGTTTGAGGTACACAACGAGTCTCCTGAGTTGATGAGTTATGTTAGTTGGGTGATAACTTAATATAACTCTGCTCACTTTGTTCCATTATGTTCTCGCTCGATCGCACGCCTTAGTCTCTGTATGAAAGAAGAGATGTGATGATGAGAATTATCGAGTCCTTAGATTCGAATGAGTCGGATAAGATTTGTATGAGTGGGAGATGTTTGTTGCATCCATATCTGATGGATCCCAATATAGTTAGGATATATATTTGATTAGATATTTGATATCTTATCAGATATATTCCTGATAGGGAAGGAGATCCTATCCATAATAGGAGACAGATCTCTTCCATACCAGTATATATACAAATATATCTAATATTCGTAGACTACGGAAATAATACACCACCGAATACAATTCTCCCGATCTCTCTCTATTCTTCTTCTTGGATTATCACCAAAGTTCCCCAAGAGCCTAAGGTGTGTAGAAAAGGGTGGACGCTCTAGTAGTGTTCGTCATGACGGGCTTGTAGACGAATAAAGTAGATTCATCGTCTGATGAATCGATCAAATACACTTCCGCTGCAATTTATAATCAAGGTATATCGATTCCCTATATACATGATTATGTGTATTATATGCATTAATTTCTAACAATTCTGAAATTGTAAGCATTTCTAAGAAACTGTACACTAATCAGATTGATTTTGTCATGGCACAGTGACAAAATATGCTTGTTTTAAACATGATCGAATATATATCTTTGTAAACAATACAATGTCGATGTTTATAAGAGAGCATGATTCAACCATAAGATGTAATATGAACTTACAATGCTTAAAGATGAGAGAGACAACAACCTTTCGACCATGAGATGAGCATTTCAGTATGCCCAGATTTTCTAGACGACTGCCTTTAGATAATGAAATGAGTGATTCCGAATGCCGAAATTTTCCAATACTTATAGATCAAATTATGGGGTTTAATTTTGCTGATCAAGATCCCCACTTTTGTGGAATACAAATATATTCAGATTGTATAATAAGAAAATAAGAAATGAATTGCTCAACTCTTTGCATTGATGCAGACAAATTGATTTGCCATATTCTAAATTGATCTTTTGCAAGTTAATAAGTAGTAGAGGAATTAAATATATCAACAACTTTCTTTTTGAAACAGAAAAAAAAGATTTTGTTCTATACTAATAGAATCAAATTATTAACAAATTTCCATAATCAAGAGATCTTTGTGGAATTAATAAACGCGTGAATTGATCACCTTTTACCTTACTTTCTTCCCAGAATGGAATGTCCAAATGAGTGGGAAAACACCATTTTTTTCAATTGTGATAACAATGCATTTTGTTATTATATATATAGATTATTGCTGATATTATTTAATTGTTAATCTGTCCATCATCTACTCACCAGTTAACAACACATAAACACTGAATACTAGCACTGGACTGGGAATATTTAGAAAATTCTAGAACACGTAGCTGCACGGTGAGCACATAGCAAACCATTCTTTCGCCTTTTACTAAAGAAAATTCTAGAACAACTTTGTATGCTTTTAAAAGTTGGGACCTTTTCTGTTGCAACATTTCACGGTGTGTTTTGCACTACCTAACTACTCCATTCAAAGGTGTCTTATTTTGAGAAAATTCATGCAAATTGAGGTGTCAGAAATTATTTGAGGTGCATAAAATTACTGTAATGTTTTTAATCAAATTTAATTATTTTGTTATTTAGAAGTCTGATCTTTGTCTATCTTCCTAACTATAATTTTCAAATTTCAAGTCTTCCTTCTATGTAAATTTCGGGATTATTATATTTTGAATTCCAAAAATGATACTGATGTTGTGATAAAAATCATAGTGGTAAACTTTTACTTTGAAACAGAATAAGTATTTTGTACTTGATAAAGCGCTATCCGGTAACCACCAAATTCAACCTAAATTAACGCAGAAAATATAAAAACACACAGGATTTACGTGGTTCGATCCGGAGATCTACGTCCACGGGCAGAAAACGGCAATCGCCGGAGTGTTTCTTTTACTAGAATGTTGAGTTTACACGGAGTAATTCAGTATACCAGAGTGCGAACGCTAATTCTGAGTTCTTTTCACCTATTTATACTACTAAATCACAACCCTAACTAAATTCCTATAATCTTGCCCATCAAATCTGCATGGCAGTTGGGAAAAGATCATGGGCCTTGAGTCGCGGAACAGGCCATAAGTTGGGCCAGCGTATGCTTCTGGATCGACGCGTGTTTTCGGACCTGCTGGGCCTACGCGTGCTGGGCCGGTCAGTGGGCCAAAGTATGAGTCCGACCCGAAGTGATCGGGTTATCCCTATCAGATGCCCCCCCCCCCCCCCAGCCGAAGTGAGGTAGGAGCTTCGGTTGTCACCGGGGTGGAATCGTGAGTAGGAGGAACCGTGGTCTCTGGCGGGCCGAAGTGTTCATGGAGGACTAAGTCTATCCGCGTCCCTGGACACTCCGCGGAACAGTCTGTAGACTCGGAGTCGAGCTGAGCCGAAGTGGACAAGACATATAGCCGATATACCGAGTAATAGCCTGGCCGAGGTGGAGAATACACCGGAGTGTAGTATTATGACCGAGGTAAAGAGAACACCGGAGTGCAGTAGCCTGGCCAAAATGAAAGGAACACCGGAGTGTAGTAGTCTGGCCGAGGTCTACTCCGCAGCCGAGTCGTTGGGCTCGCTAAATCTCAACGCCGGAGCGCCGAATCCGGATCGGTGGAGGGTACACTGGGGTGATTATTCTGGCCAAAATGGAAAGGACACCGGAGTGTAGTAGTTTAGCCGAGGTCTACTCCGCAGCCGAGTCGTTGGGCTCGCTAAATCTCAACGCCGGAGCGCCGAATATTGGCTCGGAGGCCGTAAATAATTAACCAGAAATAAGAACTTCTTTATCGGGTGTTCGGGAACACGACATGGACATTGCCAATGTGGATCTCCCCGGACGGATCGGGGGAGAGATTTGATTGTCCGAAGACGGAGGTTTAATTGTCCGGAGACGAGACGCGAATCTCCCCGGACGGATCGGGGGAGAGAATTGATTGTCCGAAGACGGAGATTTAATTGTCCGGAGACGAGACGCGAATCTCCCCGGACTGATCGGGGGAGAGAATTGATTGTCCGAAGACGGAGGTTTAGTTGTCCGGAGACGAAACGCGAATCTCCCTGGACGGATCGGGGGAGAGATTTGATTGTCCGAAGACGGAGGTTTAATTGTCCGGAGACGAGATGCAATCTCCCCAGACTGATCTGGGGAGAGAATTGATTGTCTGAAGACGGAGGTTTAGTTGTCCGGAGACGAGACGCGAATCTCCCCAGACTGATCGGGGGAGAGAATTGATTGTCCGAAGACGGAGATTTAATTGTCCGGAGACGAGACGCGAATCTCCCCGGACGGATCGGGGGAGAGATTTGATTGTCCGAAGACGGAGGTTTAGTTGTCCGGAGACGAGACGCGAATCTCCCCGGACTGATCGGGGGAGAGAATTGATTGTCCGAAGACGGAGGTTTAGTTGTCCGGAGACGAAACGCGAATCTCCCCGGACGGATCGGGGGAGAGACTGTGCAATCTTTTTTCCAAAAAGTAGAGAGTTTTTTGGATATTAGCTAGTCTAGGCCATCGACCTGGTGGGGCTTGAAGCCCATTCAAATCCAGCAAAGACTCATCCGCGAATGAGTCCTTTGATCCAAGAGTGATTGACTCTTCCGAATGGCTAGGGTGGGGCCCATTATTAGGCTTGGTAATCTCCAATGAGTTGGTGCTTTTGTCTTTCTGCGCCATAAGTTAGTGGGGAACAAAAACAAATAGAAATGCTGCAAAACCAGCTAGGATCAGAGTACTAGCAGGATATCAAAATATTGGCACACAAGCCTCTGAGAGTTTTGCAATAAAAATCAGTCCACAAAAATGGCCAAGAGATTGCAGAAATTCCAGTGATTAATAGCAGCTTTAAGTAACCAATAAAATCAGTTTTTTGTGCTTAGAATAATGGCACACAGGCCCTCTTTTATTCAACAAAAATCAGTGAAATAGGGAGCAATAGCAGGAGTAATAATTCAGCGGGAATCCGTACAGTGTGGCACACAGGCCAGCAGTGAATTAGTCTAAAAAATAAACAGCAGCTGAGACGCAAAATAGCAAGAGCAGTAGCGTTCAGCGACGGCGCACAAGCCTTTCTCAGCCAATCAATTTCAGAAAATTGACAGCAATCGAAACAAAGAAAATCGAAATCGACAAATCGAAGTTCTTCGTCTCTGCAGTAAAATTGACAGCAAAAGCAGCAGTAGCGAGAATGGCACACAGGCCTACTTCAGTCAAGCAAAATCAGAAAGACGAAATCGAAAATCGAACACACTTCGTCTCAAACGAACAGAAACGATTGTCACAGTAGAGGTCGATTTCGAAATCGTAAATAGAAATACCTGAACTTCTTCAAGACAGGCGCTGGGCTTCAGCAACGCGACGAACTCGGTTTCAGTGAGCTGACTCGCAAGGTCAACTCAGTGATAATGGTTACTCAGACTTCACCTTCAGAATCGCGTTGTGCAGTCGATCTCCTTCAGCCTCGCCCAGGCTTCAATGGCAGAAATCTCCGGCGAAGAGATTTTAGGCGAAGAGAGGCTGTGCAGCCCTAGGGCAAGCCATAGTTGGTTCAAGTTTGGATTCGGCAAAGAGAACAACGACTAGAGTCGCGTCGTGCAGGTGCAGCAGGATCAGTGATTGGGCTATTGATCAGAGATGGTGGTTGAGCGGCGGCTTGTTGGAGGTTGAGGCGTGATTCCGGCGAGGCAGCAGTGGTTTATGTGCAACGATTTAGTTGCTGGAAGAGACCGTCCAGGTCATGCAGTAGGCTGCATTAATTTGCTACTGGTTCGCGACTAACGAACTAGTGGATGGAGGGCGGTGTTTTGCCGGCGTTACAGAGCCCGACTGAGTCGAGTGATGCGCAGGGTGGTGTTGGCGGTTTCTGGACGAGAGAGGAGATTGAGCGCGGAGGTGCGCTCCACCGCGGCGAAGGTGGTGGTTGAGCAGCAGCTCGTCGGAGTTCAGCGGCGGCCAACAGGGGCATCTCTTAGGTCGGCGACCGGAGACATTGGTAGCCATAGGACTGCGGCGTCGCACTGGGGCTGCGCCGGTGGAAAAGGCAGCGCATAGGCGGCCTGCACTGCTCGCACTTGGTTGTAGCGTCACGCAGGTCTACGGCGGCGGTCGTCAGCGGTATGGTCGCTGCAACGAGGCAGGCGAAGATGGATGAGTGCGCAAGCGGCGTGCGCGCCGAATTTTCGAGACTGAACGAGTTTGGAGGGAGGAAGAAGGGTTTCCCACAGACGGCGCCAATTGATAAAGCGCTATCCGGTAACCACCAAATTCAACCTAAATTAACGCAGAAAATATAAAAACACACAGGATTTACGTGGTTCGATCCGGAGATCTACGTCCACGGGCAGAAAACGGCAATCGCCGGAGTGTTTCTTTTACTAGAATGTTGAGTTTACACGGAGTAATTCAGTATACCAGAGTGCGAACGCTAATTCTGAGTTCTTTTCACCTATTTATACTACTAAATCACAACCCTAACTAAATTCCTATAATCTTGCCCATCAAATCTGCATGGCAGTTGGGAAAAGATCATGGGCCTTGAGTCGCGGAACAGGCCATAAGTTGGGCCAGCGTATGCTTCTGGATCGACGCGTATTTTCGGACCTGCTGGGCCTACGCGTGCTGGGCCGGTCAGTGGGCCAAAGTATGAGTCCGACCCGAAGTGATCGGGTTATCCCTATCAGTACTCAAAATACTTCAGTTATTTAAGGTTACTAGTTAGGCCCATGTGCATTGCATGTGAACTTAATTATTTTATTAAAATTTATTATTGTACCATTGGTTAAGTTTAACTTAATTTACAAAATCAAATAAAACAAACATTTTACTGATGAGTTAAATGATTAAATATTTGAGAACAATGTACAATTTAAAACTTGAAATCTTGCTTTGATGTGTTTTAGTATACAAGAAATAACATTACAAATCAGGAATTAAGATTCGACGATAATGTAGGAGGGTGTTTGCAAACTCATTATCAACATTAAAATTACTTTTGAAAAGCACTTTAATTTAAAGAAGTGTTTGCAAACTCCTATTACATCACTATAATCACTTCCTAGAAGTGATTTTGAGAATCCCCAAAATCCTAGCTTTTGGGTGCTTTTGACTTTTTTTACAAACAAATGGAATTATTTTTTATTTTATTTTTTATTTTTTATTTGTTTAGAATCACTTTTTTTCCAAACACTATCAAATTCTAATTTTACCACAAAATCAATTTAAATCACTTTTCTAAAAGCATAATTGTTTGCAAACACCCCCTAAGTATTCTTGTAGAGAGTGAAAAATTAAATTTAGATTAGTTATGAGTAAATAGAAGAAATATATTGGACAAAATAATATACTAAATAAGTACTAATAAAATATTCGTTAAATATATCTATAATAACATCTACCGAAACATTGTTATTTTTTTAAAAATATCTCTAATGTTTCTTTTGTTTGATCTTGATGTATGTATTGTTGTTCTTTCATCATTTGTTCCTATCTTATGGAATGTCTCCATTCTCTTTCTTCTTTCCCAATAATTTTACAATCTTTTTTGTATTCATCACTAATTCTTCCTCCCAAATATTTCCATGTCAACATAATTCTTCTCCTTTTTATTCTTTGAATTTGTAGAGAGGCAATAGGGCTTTGCAGTGCCTCCCCAAAAAAGTTAACTTTTATGTTGATGCATTATACTTGGTCAAAAAGCAGTAAGAAAGTAATTTTTTTTATTATTTTGTTGAAAACTCAAAATATTTTAACTTGTATTCTTTCTGGAAAAATAAATTGATATTTTATTAAAAGATTTTAGATTATTTATCTATATATAGTTATTCCTAAGCTTTGGAGGAATACTTATAATATAAGCTAAAAATAGATAATAACTGTATGATTTTATAAATTGAAGAAAATTACCCGCTCTACATATTTAAGATGTTAATTTATTCAACAACCAATGTACACAATAATTCCATCTTCAAACAAAGTTATTGATGCTACATTCTCTCTCCCTGAATTGTAGCTGAATATCAGAAGGAATTAAATACTAAAGAATTGGCCATATAACAAGGAGAAAAAAACTCACAAGCAAGAAATCTTGATCAAGAAGGAGAGTGAAGTTAATCTTGTTAATTTTAGCCAAATTGATGGAGGAATTCCAAGTACCAACAGAAGTGACATGGAATCTATTTTGGTGATCTAGGAGCCTCACTTAAGTTCTCGAAGTATGCCCGGATTCCTCTAAACTCTCTTGAGATCTTAGAGAAATCCAGAAAACTGTCTGAAGCTATGGCAAGATGTTGATAAAACATCAGAAAATAATCCCTTTTACACCAAAAAGAAAAGACGTCGAGAAAATGATGAACGCCAAAAATGTAATTGCTATCCGTAGGGGAGAACCAATTCCACCCCGAACATAATGGAGCGGACTGAACATGAAGATGTACAGGCCCTTGTCCTTCTCAGGATTATGTTTTACAGATTTTAGTACTATTAGATTTCTACTCTGTACACTTGTTGCACTTTTGCATAAACAATCAGTTTTGGGTAGTGTTTTATGCAAATAGATTGCCGAATACAACCCACTTACTGGTTCATTACCTACTAATAACAAGGCAATAAAAGAGAGCAGGCGTGCATTACTGCCCCTAAAACTCAATTAAAGATATGGTAGAAGCAACAAAGGATTCATAACTCACTGCCTCACAGAACTTACAGATGAAATCAATTCAGGAGCCAACATATAATATTTCTTCATCACACCATCCTTTTTCGCTTCATCGCTTACCAACTTGTGGAAAAAAGGAAACAAAATCAGATCAATCTAATTGCATATTTCTACCCACAAATATATATTTCGTTCCAAAACTCAATCAAATCAGTTTCTTGTAAATATTTTAATGATGTAAAATAATATACCATTATACTATTTCAATTTTCAACAAAACAGATGCATGTTGTGTATAAAATCTTATCATAGATATACATACATGAATAGTACTACATGCAATAAAGTTGTAAAGGGCATGTTACCAGGAAAAAATAAAAACCAAAACTCAAATTGAAGGCAGAAGATATAGGGTACACTTACTTTTTGCATCCTTAGTATGTGTAAAGATGATTTTAAGCTCTTCATTTCCATTATCCTTTTGTTCTTGTTCAATTTGTCGAGCTGACTCAACAAGTGACTTTTGGCACCAGTGTTTCACCTCAATCAACTACAACGTTGTTATTTTACCTATCTCATAAGGAATCTCTTGCAAAAATCTGCAACTACTCAAGACCAACTGGCGTAGTTTAGGCAAATGTTCGATTGAGGGGCCATTCCAGTGATTGAGATTAGACCATTCCAATTTCAAGAAGATGAGCTGCTGGAATTCACGATCCCTCGTCTCCCATGTTTCTCCTATGAAGGCATGAAATGATAATTTGAGAATTTGAAGATTTGGCAATCTCCCTATTTCTGAAATCTTTTCCCAAGGCAATCCCAAAGTACGTAGATTTAGCCTTAATATATTCAAAGGGAGGTTGATGTCCGGAATCTTTCTATTTTGTTTGCAGGTTAAGGTGAGTGAAGAAGCTGAAATCAGGAACGACCTGTAATACTACCTCCCACATGCATTCGAGCTTGCGAAGATGAGGTTAACATCTCAGCATCTCTTCATCGATGAATTTCCAAATAACAACATTGTAGAAAAACTCTAGGCTATTATTGGTTTGGGAGTTATCGCAATCTATGTCAAAATATGAATTTCTTGGGAACTTAACGTATCTCAGCTTCATCATTTTAACTACTACAGAGGAGGGTATATGAAAAGAAGCACTAGATTCCCTAGAATGAATTCTAGGTTCACAAGGCTGTTGCTTATCAAGTTTAGACTGCCCATCGATATCGGCTCATAGTTAATGGCAAAGTATCTCAACCAAATTAGAAGGTTAATTTCATTCATATTACCATTAAAATCCTTGGCTTCCATCACATCTAGGACTCTCAGTAATTTCATGTTGAGAATATTCAATGCTGAGTTCCCAGGAGAGCCAAATAAAGAGCGAACATGAAGGCCGAAAGGCAGAGAAATGTTAGAGTCAGAAATACCAAGATAGAGGCGCTGGTGTTTCTCATATATTGAGTAGTTGCTACAAAATGAGACCATTATCTTCTCACTTTGTATTAACAAGACATTATGAATAACACATACTAGAATAAACTAATCCAAACCAATAAAAGATAAGAAAAGTTTTAATGGCAAATGGATATGGAGTTCAAACTTACTTGCCAACCAATTTCAGGAATTTAACTTCTTCTGATACTTTTAAACACAAGTCTCACAAAAATCATAAATAACACAAGTTTTGGCTCTACCATCTAGTCTTCTTTGGACAACTATTACAAGACTTCTATCAATTAGCTCCATTAGATATTCATCTGCTACATCACTGCTTTCTTTCTCTCTTCCTCATGCATGAATCCTTCATCTATCCAAAGACATTTTAGCTTCTCAGCAGGTATCCACGTTCCTTCGTGAAATGATCCAAAATAGAGAAAACAAGCTTTCAAGTGATCTGGTAGATGTATGTAACTTAGTTCCAATATGTGCATTAAAGAACTTCTATCTGAAAAAATGTACGTGGAATAATTCTCTTCCACAATTCGCCATCTACTTTCTTCCCGGGGGAATTGATACTGTAGCCTGTCAGAGTTATAGTTTTTGCGTGTAAAAGTAGCCAAAGTCTGTCAAAGAGAGTTTTTATTGTTGGGAAATTACGAACAATACAAATAATAACAAACGATAAACGAGAACCATCGACAAAGTCAAAACGAAGACACCAAATTTAACGTGGTTCGCTAACAACTTGTTAGCTACGTCCACGGCCAAACGAGAGGAACCAATCAATATATCAAAGAGTGTTACAAAATAGGACAAAGACAAACTTGACCCTAGGTCAACTATCCAACTCTTCATCCTAACAAACAATATATCAAAGAGTGTTACAAAATAGGACAAAGACAAACTTGACCCTAGGTCAACTATCCAACTCTTCATCCTAACAAACGGAGACAAACTCGAGTATCAATCAATTGATACTCGACCAAAACCAAATTCTCCACACTTTATGACCAAACGACTCTAAACCCGAAAATAGAGTCCCAAATCAAAAGACAACCTCTCTCTTGTCTCTCAACTCAAATTCAAAGACTGATCAAACAATCAATTCAATCAATTGACTGACCAATACAAATTCTAAAGGCAATAGGCCTATTTATAAGCCCCAAAACCTAATCCTAGACACAAAAAAAATCTTATTGGGCCTAGGCTTGCGCCGGCCCATCTTCTGCGCCGCCAGGCCTGCCTCGGTCGAGGCAATCTCTCTGCCTAACTAGACTCGGCCGAGTCTACCTCGCCTCGGCCGAGGCCCATCTTCTGCACATCTCGCCGCGGCCGCGACCTTCCGTCGCGGCCGTGTCCTCCGACGCGCCCAATTCCAATGACGTCCAAATCCAAGCCTCCACCTCGATGCGAACATCGATTCAAACCAAACCAGATTCAAGACACAAATTCTTAACATTTATTTCGTGTACACGATATAAAATTATCGTGTACACAGATATGTACACGATATAATTATTGTGTACACGGTAATTTTACATCGTGTACACGATTTACACGATGTAAAATTACCGTGTACACATATACAGGATATAAAAATTATCGTGTACACGATGTAAATTCATCATGTACACGATAAAAAAAATTTCTTGTTAATATTTTATCTGTACACGATAATATTATCATCCCATATCCAGACTGGCTACTTTTTCAAATAAAAAGTCAAACTATCCAAAAAAACATTAACTATGCCCTTGACAGCACACCATTTCCACTTTCTTCCCGGCCTATACTAGAAAGAATACCTGCTGCAAAAACCACTATAAGTGGTAAACCACCACATTTAGCTGCAATGTTCTTCCCAATCTCCCACAATTATGGCAGGCATACCTCATTTATGAAGACCTTCTTTTCTAATAACTCCAAGCAATTTCCAACTGACATTGCAGAAAGTTGTAGTAAATTGTGGCATTAGAAGGGGTCCCATTTTTATTCCTTCTAGTAAACAATATCCGAGTTTCATTTCTATCATTCGGGAAGCATCTTCTTCAATCGTATCATGCATTTGAAGCCCATATGTCATCCAAGGCAATTAGGTACCTTATTCTCTTCAAACTTTTGTGAATATGAACTAGCAAATCATCTTCTTCCATATTCTGGATAATATTTTTGTCAAGCTCATTCTGTAAAATACCAATAATATCAATCAATAGGTTTCTCACATGATATGTTTGAGATACTACACATCATGAGTGCCTATCAAATCTATTTGTAACTATTGGGTGATTGTACAACATCCTTGCAAAAGTTGTCTTACCAAGTCCAGGCATCCCAAATACGAAAATAAGTTGCAGCCCCTCCTCCTCCTCCTTCCAGATGCCCTAGAATATCAATTGCCTCCTTCTCAAAGCCAACAACAATGTCTTCAATCTCAAATCCGTTCTTGTTATGTCAAGATAGTCTCCTACTGAAATCATTTGTGGCTACTTCGGAGGCAATAGTGTTCCCACCATTCATCTTAATTATTTCTATGTCAGTCCCAAAAAGCTTAGTTTTAAGAAGGACATAAGAGAACCTGACGAAGAAATATGAGAGAGGAGCAACTTGGTAAGGTTCGTTGTTCACTACCAAATTGATATACAAAAATATGCTTATCCTTATCGTACTACTCTAACTAGTAGAGTGGTAAATAAGGGTCGATCCCACTAAAAACGGTCGAAAAATTTTGCTTTATGAATTAAACTATTATGATCAAGCAATATAATATAAATAAGTTAGAAAAATAATAAAGAATTTGGGGGGGAGTATTGATGGAATTACAACGAATACCTAAATTTATATTAAGCAACTCGAATATAATAACAATTAGTCTAAAGATACTTAGCAATTTAACAATTCAAATAAACAAAGACGATAGAATGATTTTTCGGTTTTCAAGTAATAAAACGACCCACCCTTGATCATGTTTCCCCTTGGTCTTAAACAATTTATGCAACTATTGTTAATGCCCGATTAATTGTGATTCAAGCCCTTATCTCAAGACTATTAACAAGCTCTAATAACCTTGTTATCTCTTAATCTTAGTTAATCAAAACAAACTCTTCGACTAACCCTATTCGATTTAACCGAATCCTTGAACAAGCTCTCTTAGATTCAACTAGCAATACGCACGTGCATTGCACGTGATCACTATTTTTTTACTATTATCTAATCAAAAAATTTAAAAATTTAATGTGAACATAAAATAATTATACTATGTGTGGTGATATTGGTTCGTCATTCTAATAAAATTCAATGTAGTTATTAATCATTGTAATATATATACAAAACTTCTTATATTATTCAGTGCTAGAAAAAAAATGAAATTTTTTATCGATTAAGTAAACACTATCCAAAATCAAATAAAAATTAAAAATAACCATAAAAGAGGAAAAAAGAGGTTAATAATCTTAGTTTAGCAAAACACGTTATACTAATGTTAAAAGATTCATAAAAATGACATACCATGATATAATGTATGTTCTTACAATTATATATAAAGTTTGATATATTATAATTATTGTTTACTTCTCAATATAGATAGACTCCAACATCATTATTATATTAGAATTAAAGTTATACGATTACTGAAAAACTGTATAGTAGTGAAGATATAGATTTTCACTGAACAAAAGATATAAAGTCATTTGTCTTATTACATCATCAATTGACATCCATAAGTTCAGAATTTGTTAGATACACACACGAATATTATATCTAACATACTTTCTCTATAATTTCTTAATTGATAATTCTGATTTGAACATACATTTGCAAATAAAATCATTTGCATATTTCAATTTCGCTTGAAAATCATGTGTGATTTAAAATGACAATCCTAACATAGTATATTTATAAGATAAATAATATTTTTTTTTTTTTTTTTTTAATAGATGGTTTACTATATACATAGTGTCTCATAAACTTCAATCGAGATACATGCTACAATCTATATGTTAATATAATATATTTTTCAACGTTTCAATTATTATTATGAATTTACTTCCCTATTTAGTTTTAGTGAAATACTCCAAAATTTTCACACATTGCACATTCATTTAAAAATCTATAGATACATGTACTTAAACCATTATGATTTTGTTTCTTCCATTTTATTATTTATTTGGAGTACTATACTGTACTTTTTCCAATGTAGTTATTATTTATTTTTATCTAATATATACTTGTAAGCTAGTATTAACATTCACATTTTACTATCTTTATTTTTCTGCATGTTTTAATTTAATCATCTGATACTGATTCACATAGTATAATTTAGTTTATTATTTATTTATAGTTCTTATTTGTTTCTTTATTGTACCTTATAATTTTATATAGCCTAATAAAATACATTTCACCAATTATTATATATGCTTTTAAAATATATTGATGATATTTCTATCGATTTAATAATTTTCTTGAATGTTAGATTTTAAATATTTAAAATAATTAGGTATAATTATTCATGCTTACTATTTTTTGTGTTTGCCCTCTAACTACTTCTATTATTATTACAATAAAACTTTAATATAAAACAAATTTCATCTTATAAAATTCTTAAATATAGAAGATTAAGAAAACTATTTAAGTCTATGTAACATTCTTGACTTTCACAAATGTGTGAGTGTAAATTTTGGCTCCCTCACGGTGCAGCAGAGCATTTTCAAGGGTGACCCCCTATTCTCTATTTGTGCTGAAGTTTTTTCTTGCATTTTACAATATTTACAGATTTGTCTGCGGATCCATGGAATTAAAATCTCCCGAACTGCATCCGTTATCTCTCATCTCTTTTTGTATAGATGACACACTTCGATTTGATGCTACATCTTAAGTTCAATATCAATCTCTACAAATGTGTCTCAGGGCAAATGTATTAATTTTGAAAAATTAGAAATTCTTTTTAGGCCTGATACACAAGCTTAGATTTCTCATTCAATCTGCCAATTATTTGGAGTTGCTGAAGTGGCTTCGCATGGTAAATATCTCGGACTCCTTTCTATTGTTGGCCAGAATAAACAAGATAATTTTGCAGGCATTAAAGAATGGGTTAGTAAGCGCATCAATGGTTGGCAAGAAATGACTTAAGCAAAGCGGGTAAAGAAGTGTCCATTAAATCTATTATATAAGCAATATCCACGTACACAATGTCATGTTTCCAATTGTCAGACCATGTTATTATTTACTGGAGAATTTGGTAAAATCTTATTGGTGGGGGTAGGGGGGATAGCTCGTCCACGAAGAAAATTCGGTGGAAGTCTTGGGACGTTCTCAAGCAACGAAAATCTCAAGGTGGCCTAGACTTTTTGCAATTTGAAAGCATTTAATCTTGCCATGTTGTCTAAGCAAGCATAGGACCCTTTAGTTTCTCCATCCAGCCTCGTTGCCCAAATCATGCAGTCCAAGTACTACCCTTCCACGTCTGTGCTACATGCTACTCTTGGTTCTTATCCCAGGTTTACATGGCACTGTATTATGGCTTGCCATCGTGTTATTCTTCTTGGTTGTCGACGGCTCATGGGCAATGGTCAGACAACAACCCTCTTTCATGACAGATGGATTCCTTTGCCTCCTTATTTTCCCATCGGATTAGCTACATCAGGCCTCCAGCAAGATGCTTGAGTCAGTTCCATCATTGATTCAGATCTTGTACTCTGCAATGGGCTGTTAATTCGGGCCAATTTTGACATATTGAATGCTGATGTGATTCTTACTATTTCTCTGAAAAATCACAATTTTTTGGACCGTTGGATGTGACATTATTTCTATTGAGGTAACTTTTCGGTCCGATCACATATCAATTTATTATGGGTTCTTCCGAAGATTTTATTGGCACCTACTCCTTCCCGGTTAGTAGCTATGGCCCGAACCTCATTTGGAGGAGAATTCAAAAGGTTAAATTATCAGCCAATATCTCGCATTTTCTTTGGCGATGCTGCTTTAATTCTTGCTATCGTCCAATGACTTAGCTCGCCATCATCTTCATCATGAATCTCGTTGTTCTTTATGTTTACCACCTGATCACTCTTTAGTGCATCTCTTCTTCATAGGCCCCTGTCCTCATCAATCTAGCAAGCAACTGGAATTTATGAAACTATCTTTCGATTCTGACATCATATACGTGACTTGTAGTTTCAAGAGATTTGACTCCTCGATGATTTAAATATAGCGTAATACTTTATTTTCCTTGCCCACTTAATCTGGTTTCAACAAAATAAATTTGTCTTCTCTTATGTCTGTACATACTCACGAGTATTTCTTACAACAACAACCCAGAATTTACAAGATTTTCGGGATGCTAATTCCTTCCCACAAACGTCACAACCCCACCCTTTTATCCCTTGCTTGTTCTTCTCCGGAATGCCATTGTTCATATATTTTTTTACGGGGGTACATTATTTGCTCGTAATTTAATTAAAGATGTTATGAGCCCTGTATTTTTTTTTTTTTTAAAAAATATTGGCATATTGTTTACAAAGATGTTATTAAATATTTTTTGCACATGCTTACTCATAATTCTTTGAGTCCTTCTGTTAGTAACACTTACATTGTGCTTATTTAAAAAAATTAGAAAACCAAAGTCTATTACCCAATTCCACCCGATTAGTTTGTGGAATGTCATTTATAAGTTAGCTTCTAAACTGCTCTCTAATTGGGTACGACCCTGCATCCCTTTTATAATCTTTGGATCTCAGTCAGCCTTCATCCCGGGTCGGTTAATTACGGATAATATTCTTATCGCTTATGAATTACACCACTGTATGAAGATTAGGAAATCCGGGAAAGAGGGACTCATGTCTATTAAGTTGGGTACGAATAAAGTCTTTCATTGAGTTGAGTGGTCTTTTGTCTACCGTATGCTTCTTGCTTGAGGTTTTCCTAGGAGTTTTTATGACATTTTTTTGCCTTGCTTGTCATTTGTGCAATTTAGCTTTCTTCATTAAGGTATTAATTTTGGCTCACTTACGCTACATTAGGGAATCCTTCAGGGGGATCCTCTCCCCCCTATTTGTGCTATAGTTTTTTCTTGCATTTTACTAATTTCTCTATCAATCTCTACAAGAGTGTTTCAGGGCAAAATGTATTAATTTTGAGAAATCAGGGATTCTTTTTAGGCTTAATACACAATCTCAGATTCGTCACTCAATCTGCTAATTATTTGGAATTGCTGAAGTGGCTCCACATGGTAGATATCTCGGCTCCTTTCTATTGTTGGACGGAATAAAGAATAGAGTTTTGCAAACATTAAATAATAGATTAGTAAGTGCATTAATGGTTGGTAAGAGAAGCAATTAAACAAAAAGGGTAAAGAAGTGCACACATTATATCTATTATATAAGCAATATCCACGTACACAATGTATTGTTTCCAGTTGTCGAACCCTGTTCTTAGTAATCTGGAGAATTTGACAAAATCTTATTGATGGGGTGTGTGTGTGTGTGTGTGGAGGGGGGAGGGGAGGGGGAGGGGGGAATAGCTTGTCCACGAGAAAAACTCATTGGAAGTCTTGGGACGTCCTCCAACGAAAATCTCAAGGTGGCCTAGACTTTTGCAATTTAAAATTATTTAACCTTGCCATGTTGATTAAGCTAGCATGGCGCTTTTAGTTTCTACATCCAGCCTTTTTCCTGAATCATGCAGTCCTAGTACAATGCCTGTGCTACATGTTGTTATTGGTTCTCGGCCCAACTTTATATGACACAGTATTATGGCGATCATCGTGTTATTCTTCTTGGTTGTCGTAGGCTCATGGGCAATGGCGAGACAACAACACTCTTCCATGACAGATGAGTTCTTTTGCCTCCTCGTTTCACCATTAGATCAGCTACATCAGACTTCCCGCAGGATGCTCGAGTTAGCTCCATCATTGATTATGATCTAGGACTGTGGAATGAGCTGTTAGTTTGTGCCAATTTTGGCCTATTGAAGGTTGATGTAATTCTCGTTATTCCTTTGAAAAATCACTATTCTCCAGACCGTTGGTTATTAGATTATTCCCATTGTAGTAAATTTTTGATCCGATCCACATATCATTTTATTATGGATTCTTCTGAAGATCTTACTAGCACCCACTCCTTTTCGGTTAGTAGCTATAGCCCGAACCCTATTTGGAGGAGAATTTGAAAGCTTATCAGCCTGTATCTTGCATTTTCTTTAGAGATGCTACTCTAATTCCTGTCATCGTCCAACAACTTAGCTCGTCGTCATCTTCATTATAAGCTCCGATGTTCTTTATGTTCACCACTTGATCACTCTTTAATACATCTCTTCACATGCCTCATTTCCTCATAAAACAACTGGTGCTTTTAGAATAGAGGAGATAATCAAATGCATTAGGCACCAAGACAATGAGATAAGTACGACATAAAACTCACAAGCTCGGTTTTAGTGGTCGAACTTTATGTTATCACCAATGAACATTCATTATTTGCTACAAATTGGTCGAAAGCACTACAATTATGGATAGCAACCCCAACTACTAGCAACACATTCATAAATCTCCTAAAGGGTGATCAATCCAATAATCAATTCATAAATGCGACTCAATATCAACAAATAACATAAAACACTTAAATAGACAATCCAATCAGTAATATTAACTACAATAATCACATAAATGTCTTCGACTCAAGGTTCCACATTAATCAACGGTGAATTCAAAGGGTGCTAGCACCCATATTAACTATTACAAAGATAAAGATTGAGTTGATGATCTTGATCTTCAACCATCTTCAATTCCTTGCTTCCAAAGGTGAATGGTGGCTGAATATGTGTGAGAAAAATAGGTGATAGACTAGGTCAAATTAAAAAATGACCTTATACATATAGAGGAGAAAGTGTTGGGCTGAAAATTGGGCAAAAACATGTTTCAGGATTAAAAACAGGGTATTGGGTCGCGGTCGTGAACCCTTTATTTAGTTAGGGCAGTATTTCAATTTGTGGACATGGTCGCGGGCGCGAATATAGGTCACGACCGCGAACCTGAACTTGGCTCTTTGGCTGGGTTTCGCTGGATTGGTTGGGGTCACGACTAATTGCTCGAACCTCTTCCCTCTTGTTTTACCCTAGGTTTGTTCTTCGTTTTAGACTTCTTCGAGACTCGTTTTTGGTCCTATATTGCCTGTATTGTCCTAAAACGAGCTCAACATATTAAATGACCCAATAATACAAATACGCACGATACACGATTAAATATGGATGAAAATATCATTAACATGACACTTAAAGCGACCTAAAATGCATGCATGATCACGTGTACCACAACTCCAAGTATAAAAGAGTTGAGCCAATATTCAGCTTCATAGGCCACGTCTATGATTCGCATCACAACTTCTTTATACTCTGAAAGTTGAGAGAACTTGACGAAAGATTACAAAAACTGTAGGTCCTCCTGAAGCATTTTGATTGGATCCATCACTCGACAATCATATCATCATCCTCCAGATTCAATAAGTTTTTGAGATTGGAAATGAGAAAATCGATGATGAAGAAAGAAGCCGTGGTTGAAGTTTTGGAGACAACTAAACATAGAGCTGGCAGGTCGATGAAATTATGTTCAAAGAGGTTGATGGGTTGTGGAAGGAGAGCTGGGATCTGGTCTGTTATTTTGCATATTGGATTAGAAGTGGAAAAAACAACGTAATGAACAAATCTTCCAGCTTTATTGGCTATTGCTTCAATTGCCTCCAGGACTTGTTCGTTGATGAATGTAAAGTCCCCAAGACAAGTGAGTAAAAATCATAGCTCCTTCTCAAAATGGTTGATTGTGTCCTCTTCTCCTTCTTCTCCTTCTTCTCCTTCTCCTTCTTCTCCTTCTTCTCCTTCTCCTCCTTCTTCTCCTTCTCCTCCTTCTTCTCCTTCTTCTTCTCCTTCTGCTTCTTCTCCTTCTTCTGCTTCTTCTCCTTCTTCTTCTTCTTCTTCTTCTTCCACATAGTAACAAAAGAAGTAAATTGAGAAAAGCTGCCAGGATTTCATTTTGGTCGAGCGCATTGTTCCTCTGGAATAATGGTGTTTCTTTGGCATGACGAGGAATTCTTGAAGCTCTTGCGCGAAAGAATCTTGAGAAAATTCGGGGGAGTAGTAGCCGAATATATCTTTGAATTTGGCAAATCGCAGCAGGTTGAGATTAAAGTTGAGGGTTAATTTCATGACGTAGCTGTGGAGGATTGAAAGGTGGTACTGCATCGAGTTAAATGCGACAAAATCTGTGTACAGCTTCATCATCCATTGACTAATTTGTGCAAACAGTTGAAGCGCAATTTCTCTAGGGTCTTGTGTTGAGGGAGATATAGAATCAACTGTTTTCCTCCTGCTCCCACCAAAACAAAAAACAATTCCCCATTTCACCACTTCTCAATTTCAATTACTACTACTAATTATGTTTGGGCAACCACTTCTCAGTTTCAAATGTAAGGCCAACTACTCAAAATATGAATAAATTATATACTACTCCACTTGCTTGCAAACAAGGCATTGTTCACTTGTTTGTTCCATCATCCAACCCCAAAACTTGTCATGTAATTTTTGCCAACTTCTGAAACTAGTCTTTTATTTCTTTATTTTAGTCTGAAATCAAAATTCATATTTAATAATTACATGTACATAGTACATGATAATGTTTAATGGGAGATTGTGTCACATTGATTATTAGGGTAAAAAGTCCACGTCATTTGCAACGTTGGTAAATTAAAAACCTCCATTTGATGTGGATGTATGTATGCGATGCCTGTGCAATTACCCAGCGACGATTTCAAGTTCTAGTTTACAAAACAACCAAGTTTAGGAAATTTCAAGGTACAAAATTAAACTTAAGCATGAAAAGATAAAGAATTAATTTTAAAACGTGAATAAATTACAAGACTACTTTCATAATTTTTCCCAAAAACTTACAATGGAGTAATTCTATTTTTTAGGTACAAAGGAGTAGTTATTTGAATTATCTATGTGTATTTTTTGAAAGAGCTTGCTAAACTACCGTAAATGAGTTAGTCTTGGATCCATAGTAACAAAATTTTCCGATTTTTTTCTATTTCACCAGTATTTATCGCGTATTTTTAAATAAAAGTTTAAAGCACAATTAGAACTTGAAATATAGAAATATGTACGAATATATCACAATATTCGTATAATTCTCATGACATTGCCTTCACTATTTTTACTTTTATTCCTTACATTATGTTTTTGTAAATTTCAATTTCAAAGTATTATATTTTAAAAACTCATAAAATAAAATAGCAGTTTAGAATTTTAAAGTTTTCAAATAAGATAAATTCTAAAGCATATTTTTTGAATAGTTAATAGTAATATACGTGAATTGATTAAAAAAAAATATATATTACACGGTTACTTGACTCAAAATATTATTTTTAAAAGAAAGAGATAAGTAGTATTTTAAATAAAAAGCAACCTAAAATGATGATCTAATAAGAATCCAATCCGAGTTATTCTAACAATAAATAGCAACCCTAAAGAAACAATAAATTGCAAATTTATATAGAAAAATGTTACACTAATTGGGGTTGAATTTGTTTATTAGATGAAATTAACATAAATATATTAAAAACATAGTAATTAAATAATAGTGTAGAGTAAATTGTACGTAAAAAAATAATTAAATCAGATTTGATCTTCAATGTCTCCTTCACCTACTCTACTACCTAAACCAACCGCCAATCTCCTCCAAGGACAGGGTAATATAATTCTTTTGCACATCTTCATTGTGATCCTTTTAAAAAGCATGATAGAAAATAGGGTCATTCTATAATACACCCGGTGTATTGATACACTTCAAGATTGTAATTGTTGGATCTTCTTATTTAAATCTTAGCATTTGGATTTACTGACCCACTACCTGCAAAACCAGTATCAAATTCAAGATGTTTCACCAGCAACCTTTTTATTGGTCAAAGCAACAAAATTATGAGCATCTATCTTTCTCTCTGTGTTGCCTAAAGCTTTCACACACATTTACAGCTGTGGAGTTCCTGATGTTTTTTATATGTAGATTAATACAAAAGATCCTTTCTACTTGTGATGGTAAAAGTGAAAATTCAGGAAAGTAATTGGTGTTATTTGTTAGGATAGTTATCAAATTTGCAGTTGGAATTAACAAATCCTTTATCTTCATAGGAAACTGAAATCAATACATTGTTGAATTTTCTGTTAAATTTACCATAAATTAACCAGACATTATAAAATCGAAATCCCTCATTCCTGTTCTTGCTGTTAGAGATTCAAGTTAAAGCTTTCAATAAGTGGAGAAAACTTGCAAGATTGAAATAAAGTCCAAGTTTCCATCCGGTTTTATTCGTAATATTCATACTCAAAAGATGTTTTCCTTAACAATTAAAATTGTAATGGCTATGGATGCCAACGATGAGCACTAAAAGTCAGGCAAATTCTTTTGGCTCCAGAATCTCTAGAAAAGATAAGACACACACTGAATTAAAGGTATATAGTTTTCACTTGTAGTATATGTTACTGAAACCTTGATTTCTTCTATTCAATTTTAAAAAAAATTCTTCTCTATAATATATTTTTTATACAACTTACATTATATTTAATTTTAGCATATAGTATGTGTTGTGTTGCCTGATAGTACACCTTTCGTATAATTTTTTTCTTCTGCAGTGCTATATATTTATTTTTTCCAACTTACATAAGATATATAGTGTATATAGTATTCACTTATAGTATATGTTATTGTAACCCTGATTTCTTCTATTCAGTTTTAAAAAACCATTCTTCTCTATAGTATATTTTGTATACAACTTACATCATATTTAATTTTCGCATATAGTATGTGTTGTGTTGCTTGATAGTATACATTTCACATAATTCTTTTTTCTTCTACAGTGCTATATATTTATTTTTTCCAATTTACATAAGATATATAGTGTGTATAGTATTCACTTATTGTATATGTTATTATAACCCTGATTTCTTCTATTCAGTTTTAAAAAAACATTCTTCTCTATAGTATATTTTTTATACAACTTATAGTATATTTAATTTTTGCATATAGTATGTGTTGTGTTGCCTGATAGTATACGTTTCGCATATTTCTTTTTTCTTCTACAGTGCTATATATTTATTTTTTCCAACTTACATAAGATATACTCTTTATATAGTATTAACTTATAGTATATGCTATTGTAACACTGATTTCTTCTATTCAGTTTTAAAAAACATTCTTCTCTACAACATATTTTTTATATAGTTACAGTATATTTAATTTTCGCATATAATATGTGTTATGTTGCCGGATAGTATACGTGTCGCATGATTCTTTTTTCTTCTGCAATGCTATATATATTTTTTTTCAACTTACATAAGATATACCATGTATATAGTATTCGCTTATAGTATATGTTATTGTAACTCTGATTTCTCCTATTTAGTTTAAAAAAACATTATTTTTTGTAGTTTATTGTTACAAAGCTTACAATATATATAATTTTCGTTTATAGTACGTTTTATGTTGCCTGATAGTATACGTTTAGCGTAGCTCTGATTTCTTGTATTCATTTATTAAAAACGTTTAGCTTACTTTATATGTAATGTTACCTGATACTAAGGTTAAGTATATTTAATGTTGCCTTATAGCACGTGTTATGTTCCTTCATAGTATACGTTTTCTATAACTCTGATTTTTCCTATACTACTTTGTCTATTCTTTGTAAGTAAGTCGGTAATTGTACTTCCAAGATTATAGTATATTTCGTATTCGCTTATAGTATTTGCTATTTGCCTGATAGTATACGCAATGATTATTTTCCGAGGGTTACAATATAAATAATGTTTGTGTATAGTGTGTATTATGTGACTTGATAGTATGTATTTTGAATAGCATAACAAAAAATAATAATATATAAGATCATGATATATATGCATACTATTGTACCCTGAACATTGATATAAAAAAATAGATTCAATCTTTCCAAAACCCATAAAATAAATACAGAATTTCAAACTTGCAAAACTCCCGGTGTTAAAAACATAACGGGAACGTCGATTTGAGGCACCTTCTCTCCCATTGATGATACAACTCCACGTGTCAACAATACAATTAAAAACTTGGTTAGCTGGATTCAAAGAGATAATATCCTGCCTAGGTACAATATGAACATTCCCCATCCTTAAACAAACATCACAGAAAAAAAAAACATATACTATGTTAATACTAAGCTAATACTGTGAAGAAAAATAAAGTATACTGTAAAACAAATACTTACATATTTGGGTCTTCACTAAACAAAAAGTGCTCTATGATTTCTCTTTCCCTTGAATCCATGGAAAACATAAAGTGTTTGTATGCAATTGAGAACGGAGACACGTATTCGGAATTCCCATCAATTGTCGAAGACTAAAACTATAAATCACGGACTGGATTCTCCTTTCTAGCACTAAGCGACTTCAACGCCTCGCATAACTCTTCCCTGGATGCGTGGTCATCTTCGCTGTCTTCACAAGATTTGTTAGCATAGGGGGATGGTGTAAGAATATTGAACGTAGGACTATCGAAGTCCATTTTCTTGTACCTCATAAAAGTATTGACCACATCATCAATTATTTTATGAACTCGTTCATCTGAAAAGAACTTTTGAGAGTCTGAAGTTTCAGGGGTTGAAGTCCCAGCCTCCTCTGTTGAAGATCTCTTCATTTCCAAAAATTGTGTCATATAATGATTGGACACAATTGAGACATCCCTCTTAAAGAAAAGAAGGATCTCATGAAGACGCTGCAACAATAAAATACAAGAACAATCCACACTTTAAATTCATATAGAATATTAAACATGTACTATGTCAACATTACAATAAGCCAACCAGAAGATATACTGTATCAACTTTACAATAGTACTACTAGACAACAAAACGTATACTATTCGTATAAGCTATAACATATAACAGAAACAAAGAACTACTAAGTAATGACAAAGCTAGATAATTTTACTTACATCAGTGGCAGCATTATGTAACTCAGAATTCTTCAGCTCATAATTTAGGATAGAAAATTTAATGAATCCCCAGTTTTCATCCTTTTCATTCTCTTTTCCATCAGACTTCCTTTCATGATTTCCAAACCCCCCATCCATTGAACTACCTAACACCTGCAATTCCTAGAAATTGGATACTTATACAAAATCAAGTCTCCATCCCGTATATCTTTGCTCTAGCCTCCTCCGAACATCTCTGAGATAATTTTTGGTCCGTCCAATGGCGTATGAGTGGCAAAACAGATGGCTCAGCCAAACCAAGCTACTTGACCCTATGGAAGTACATGATTTGTAACAAAATTATACAACCACTCACATACGTACCACTGCTATTCACATAATTGTCAACAGATTGACATAATCTCTCAAGCACAAAAGTACACCAATCAAACTTAGATATAAGACTAACATCCTCAGTGGCTTTCAAAACACCAACCATCAACAACAGATTTGGTGGGGGGGAGGGGGGGAGGGGAGCAAGAAAGAGCAAAGCGCATACAACAAAAAAATCATTTTAAAATCATCCCCCCATTCTCTCAACCGAACAACAAACAAGCTATCTAGAATACTCAATCGGGCACTAGACATGCATTATACCATATTTAGCTTCCAACCTAGCCAAGAGTTCAGGATTATCTTTTGACCAGACATAAGTTGGAATAACAGCACCCTCGTTCCTAGGGATCATAAAGATATCATAAATATCGTCAGTAGTAACAAGGAATCTACAAAAACTATCCAATCTTAGCATCCTACTACTAGGATTAAAATTGGATACCAAACAATTAAGCAACCCAAGATGACAATTCATATTAATCTGTAAATGCAATAACTTCTCAAATCAATACTTTCTACATCTTTTCTTTGAGCATCATTCAATTTTTCTATGATATTATATAAACTTGATGTTATGCTTAGAAACTAACCCCTTCTGCAAATTTAAAAAAACATAAAATTATTAATATAAAATAGAAAATATACTATCAACAAACATTAAGTATATTGTAATAACAAATAATATACTAAATCATAAACATACATACACTGTACATTTTATAAAACATGTACTATAAAGCAAATTAAATATACTATCAACAAACATTAAGTATACTGCAATAACAAAAAAATATACTAAATCATAAACATACATAAACTGTGTAGTTTGCAAACATGTACTATAAAGCAAATTCAATATATTATCAGTAAACATAAAATATATTGTAATAACAAAACTTATATTAAATCATAAACATACATACACTATACAATTTATAAAACATGTACTATAAAGCAAATTCAATAGACTATCAACAAACATTAAGTATACTGTAATAACAAAAATTTATACTAAATTATAAACATACATACACTGTGCAATTTATTAACATGTACTATAGAGCAAATTCAATATATTATCATCAAAAATTAAATATACTGCAATAACAAAAAAATATACTAAATTAAAACATACATACACTATACAGTTAAAAACATGAACTATAAAGCAAATTAAATATACTATCAGTAAACATTAACTATATTGTAATAACAGAAAATCATATTAAATAAAAAAACATACATACACCGAACAGTTTACGGACATGTGCTATGTCTAGTATATAAATATTTACAAAATCTGATTTAGCACTTATTAACATGCACTATATGTACTATATAACATATACTACATATAAAAATATTTAAACTGATAGATATACACTATATCAACTACCTTGGTTTTTTGAACATATTTAAACTGTACAACATATTACAAAACTGGAAATAAAATTACCTTGGTTTTTTTATCTTCATCTTCATCAATATTCACAAATTTCTCTTCATCTTTCTTTTTCTTTCCAACATCACCTTCAGTAGATTTCACTCTTCCTTGGTTTATTTTTCTTCTTAATTTGTTCATCAACAACTCCCCTACTTCCAACATCACCTTCAACATATTTCTCTTTTCCTTTACTTTTCTTTTTAACTTGTTCTTCAACAAATCCCCTGCTTTCAACATCATCTTCAACAAATTTCTCTTTTCCTTTACTTTACTTTACTTTTTAACTTTTTCTTCAACAAATCCCCCATGAGTCCTTTCTTTTCTCCTTTTCTTCTTTTCAGGACTTTCAACAAAATCACTACTACCTTTTTTCTTCCTAAGTTCTTTCTTCTTCAAAGCAATTCCCTCATTCTAGACTTCCTAGTTCCTTCCTTAGAAGATTCACTAGTACCTTTTTCTCAGCAACTAATTTCTTGGCAGTCTTTTCAAGACTTTTCTTAACATTACATCTAAGAACCTTTATCTAAGTTCTAGGAGGTTTACGAATCATTTGTTTGAAATACTCATGTTTCTCTTGCAGTTGATTAGTTTTTTATTCCATTTGAACTTGTTACATAAAAACACAATAAAATAAAAAAATCAGAAACTTACAGTGAACATTGTAAACGATAATGCAATTACAAAAGATAATGTAAAAATAATTCACCATTTAACTCAAATTTAACCAAATTTCATTCATTACAACTCTCAACACCTAACTCCTAAACTTGAATTACTAGAGATATTTAATTTCTTGTTTGGTTCTGACTTCTAACACCATTCTTCTAATCAACAGTACAAACTGACACACACAATAACAAACAACAACCTAATTTATGCACACAACACCAACAAAAGACAAATGTAATAAATTAAAGTTGGAGCAAGCTGCTAAAATTTGTTAGGTACGCTTATACAACTAGTAAATGTCTTTACCAAACAGCAGTAAGCAATGTAAAAAAAAAAAAAAATGCACTTACAAAAGACACTGTAAAAACAATTCACCATTTAACTCAATTAAAACCAAATTTCATTCATTGCAACTCTCATCACCTAACTCCTAAACTTGAATTACTAGTGAGATTTAATTTCTTGTTTTGTTTGGACTTCTAATCATCATTCTTCTAATCAACATGCACAAAATGACACACACAATGATAAACAACAACCCAACACCAACAAAAGACAAATGTAATATATTAAAATTGCAGAAAATTGATAAAAAAAATCCTTAGGCAGGCTTATACAACCAGTCATTGTCCTTACCACACAATATTTAGCTATGAAACTCAATAATTCTTTGAACACAAAATCACTATAAAAAGTTTATCAAGCAACGGATGAAAATTGGTACATGCATAAACAACTATAGACATAAAATAACTACAAAAAATAAATAATAACTACAAATCGCTAAAATCGACAGCAAAAAAACAAAGAAGGATATAAAACACGTTTCCTTTCTTCGCCATAAAACCCTAGGAATTGGAAAAACACGCCGAAACAAGCTGCCTACACTAAAAACAACAAAACCCTAACTAATCGCAATGAACAGGAAGAAAAAATGCCGGAAAAATCGTGAAGATAACAGAGAGAAATTAGGAGAAAAATCGTGAAGCAAGAGAGAGAATTAGCGAAGAAAGAGAAAGTAATTGTTTGAAAAAAACAGTAAAAAAAGTAATTAATTTTCTGGGTAAAGCTAACCGATTCGAACCGGTCAAAAATCGGTCAGAACCGCACGAATATTAGGATCTGGACCAGTGAGTGTAAAATAAGGGTATGATGCATCATGTATACACAAGTTTTTGCCATTAAAAAATACCTTAATAGTCACTATCATGGATTTTTTCACATTTATTTTTACAAAGTCCATTCACGCAACTTTTCTAAGATATCTTAATGATGTCATTGTCAATTTGCCACACGCATCCTAATATTTTAATATTTTTGCAAGGTTATACATATGGTAAAAGTCAAATGTTTATGTTTTTCTTGTTATAAACTTTTTAATCAATCTACTATATACTATTAGGGTGACACTCATGTCCATAAGATGCACATTAGTGTTAATATATATCTTATGGGCCCCACTTAAAGTCTTTTACCTGTTTGGTAAAATTAGGCCCAGTAGGTAAATTTATTTGCAGTAAGTCAACACAAAACACAAAACGCTCAACTCCTCATGCGATCTTCATCAACAAAACAACATCATATCTTCATCAATAGCTCCGCGTGATTTTTAGCAGTTTCTCAGCCAATTTTGCTGATCTTCATCAACAGACCGTTGTTCATCTTCAGTTATTCCTCGTAGAAAGGGATTTCAGCCAAAATCTTCAAAAACTCAGTCATAGTAATTCTCAATTGTCTTCGAAAAATCAGGAACATGAACTATTAATGATTTTAATTTAATTATTTGAACTATATATCGTTGAAGAAAACATCGAACTTCTGTTTTCATTGCAAATTCGAAAATATAGTAGTGTTTTTTTCAATAGATTTCTTTTATGATTTTTCATAGATATGGATACTGAAGTTTATAATGATAGAACAGTGCAAGAACATCAGAAAGATAAAAAGAGACGGGTACATGTTATTCTATATGATAGTACACATTTATTTACCTAACAGTATACTTTAAATGCTGATTTTTTATTGAATTAAAATTACTGGTTTTTAATGTGTTCAAATTCTGTTGCAATAATAATTGCTAATGAGCATGAACTAGAAAAATCAAGTTCTGAAGATATGCCCAGCAGATTGATATTAGACGATGCCTTGAACAACAATGATGAAGGTAAAACAAAGACAGTACATGTTATTCTATATGACAGTATAATTTTATTTACCTAACAGTGTACTTTAATTGTTGCTTTTTTATTGAATTAAAAAAGTGGTTTTTAATGTGTTGAGTTTCAATGTGTTCAGATTCTCTTGCAATAATAATTTCTAATGAGCATGAAACATAAAAATCAAGTTTTGTAGATATATATAACCAACAGATTGATAATAGTTGATGGTTTGAACAACAAAAATGAAGGTAAAAAGAGACAATACATGTTATTCTATATGACAGTACACATTTATTTACCTAACAATATACTTTAATTGCTGTTTTTTTATTGAATGAAAGTTACTAGTTTTTAATGTGTTCAGTTTTAATGTGTTCAGATTCTCTTGCAATAATAATTGGTAATGAGCATGAAACAGAAAAATCAAGTCCCGAAGATATACCCACCAGATTGATATTGGATGATGGTTTGAACAACAACAATGAAGGTAAAAAGAGATAGTAGAAGTTATTATATCTGGCAATACACATTTGTTTACCTAACAGTATACTTTAACTGCTACATTTTTATTGAATTAAAGTTACTGTTTTTAATGTGTTCAGTTTTAATGTTTGACAGAACAATATACTTTAATTAAAATAACAACACATTCAGAATTCCTTGACAATATACTTTATCTTCATTTTTTCTAATTTTTTTTCCGAAATCCAAAATGAGTCAATTGACATATCTGGTTCGCTACTTGGTGTTAAAAGAAGCATAATCACTAAAATGTATGATTTATACTGCAAGCATGCTTGTTGCCAAGGTTTCAGCGTTCGAAAGTCAATGAATAGATTCTCAACAAAAGGAGAAATCCTGATAAAATCATTTGTGTGTTCTAAGGCCGGGGAAAAAAGAAATTCAGAGGAAAAGAAAGCCAACAATAAGAACAAATTGTAAGGCAGGAATGAAGGTTTCAAAGACTATAGCAAGACACTTTGAAGTTGTGAAACAAAACGTGTTTCACAATCATGAATTAACTAGGGCAGAGTTGAACCACTTACATAGATCAGAGAGGAAAATCACAAATGAAAAGGCAGAAATAATAGCAAATATGGTTGATTCTGGAATAAAGCTAATGGACACTTACAGATACATGGTTCATGAAGCTGGAGGTGAAGAGAATGTTGGCCACACCAAGAGAGATCACTTAAATTTCATAAACCGTATGAAAAATGCAAGAATTTGAAGGAGGAGATGCAGAAACTGTCATAGACATGATACAAGAAGAAATTGAAGAAGATAGTGAGTTTTTCTACAAAGTGAAAATGAATAATGGAAGGTTGTGCAATATCTTTTGGAGAGATTCATTAATGATGGAGGCTTTTGATATATATGGTGATATTCTTATATTTGACATAAAATATATAACAAACAAGTATAATTTTATTTGTGCGCCGTTCACAGGAATAAACAATCATTGGAAGAACGTGAAGTTCGGATGTGCTTTTCAATCAAATGAAAAACTGGAGTCATTTGAGTGACTTTTCACAGCATTTAAGAACAATGAGAGGAAAATCACCAGAGCCAATATTCACAGATCAAGATTTTTCAATCGCAAAAGAAATTGAGAAGGTACTGAAGACATATTGCTAAAATCATACACATACGACATCACATACTGATAGCGTGTCGTATGTTGCACCAAATTAAATAGTATATATATATATATCTAAACCTTAACCTAAAACTCTAACCAGTAGAGCGATAAATAAGGGTCGATCCCACAAGGAACGACAGTCTAATATTGTTTTAATATGTCAAGGAATTGTAAAAATTCAAATAAGAACAAAACCAAACAACGAAAGCAATAAAGGTGGTGGGAGGAGGGGGAGGGGGGGGGGGTTTGTTTGTCAAACTATAAACTATCAATAACTATTAAGAACAACTATTTAACTATGATCAACTAAGCTTAAGATTTAATTAACAAAAGATAGGAAGATAGATAGAGTGATTTTTGGATTTTTAAAGTATGAGTAAAGTATTCAACCTTTGATCAAGTATCCTCTTGTTTCAAACAATCTATGTAATTAATGTCATTAATTAATTAGTTAGCCATGAAAATCCTACTCCAAGATTGATAACAAGCTCTATCAATCTAATTGTCTCTTAAGTATAATTAATCAAAATAAGCTCTTCAATTAATCCTACTCAACTTATCAAATCCTAAAACAAGCTCTTTAAGAATCAATAGTCGAGTGCTTTACGAATTAAGACAATGGAGTAGATTCGACATAGAACTCATAAGCTCGGATCTAGTGGTCAAAATCTATGTTATCCCCAATAAAATGAATCTATTGTTTACTACTCGGGAATCGAGTTCATAACAATTACGGATTATAAACTCAATTCTAGCAACACACTAATAAATATTCAAATGGATGATCAAACCATAATCCAATTCATAAGTGTGAGTCAATAATCTCAAATAACATAGAAATTTCCAAAGACATAATCCAATTGATCAACAACAGTAGAAATCATATAAACATTCTCAATCCAAGGTTCAACTAATGATCAAGGGCTGAAATAAGGGTGCTAGCCACCCAGTACGCCTAATACAATCAGTAAATCAAAGGAAATACAATAACACATGATAAAATTGTAGAAGAAACCAAGAACTTTGGGTAGAAAGAATGAGAAGCCTTTAATCTCCTTCCCAATGTAGCTTTTGAGGATGATGGAGGCTGGAAATATGTTATTCAATGTCCCAAGATAGGTTAATTTCAAAAGGGAGGATATATATATATAGGGGAAGAGTTGTTACTTTAGTTTAAGACAAAATCGCGTTCAGAAATTTAAAACAAGGCAAGGAATCTCGACCGAGATGCAAGTGTGTCTCGGCCAAGACGTGAAAAAGGGATTTTTCAATTTGTAAGCCGAGGGGTGATCTCGGCCGAGATTGGATTGCATCTCGGCCGAGACGTGAAAAGAGATTTTTAGGGCTTTTTAGGGTTAGGGTTATCTCGGCCAAGATTGGGTTTTATCTCGGCCAAGATCTTCATCTTTTTTAATCTCTGATTTTCCCTGGAGAGGTATCTCGGCCGAGATGCAATATTCGTCTCGGCCGAGATCTTCAGTTCTCTCAAAATTCCAGGATTCCATGGAGAGGCATCTCGGCCGAGATTTATGTTTTGTCTCGGTCGAGATCAACCCTTTAGCCCTGTTCCTTGTTGCCTCGAATGATCCATCGACTCAGCAATCGTTTAATGCTCTTTTTTCGATCCTTTTGCACCTGTTTTAACACATAAACACTACAAACACATTATTTTGCCCATGAGAATATAAAAGCACTAAATACACGTGATTGTGCACATTATTGACCTTAAAATGACACTAAAAGTGCCCTAAAGCGCGTGCACGGGACACGTGTACCAAATCTCCCCAAACTTAGAACTTGTTCGTCCCGAACAATAAAGAGAAAGACAAAAGGACACGTGTTTAGGGCAGAGTTTAGTGGCATTTGATTTCAGAGAGTTCCCATGAAAAAGATAAAGCAATCATGATAAAAGTGAGCATATGTGATAGACTAGATCCACTATTTTCAATACATAACACTCTTAACTTAAGATCCTCACCGGGTGAGTGTATCTCTCTCTCTCGAGTGCATTAAAAAGGGTAGTGTTTGCACTCACATTGAAATGCACACAATGCCTACCATAGGCTTGTCAATCATCTAAACCTGAAATAGTACTTGACATGTGTGACAGTGAATCAATTAGGTCGTTATATGGGTTGTAATGTTGGCTAGGGGTAAGGTGGGACAAACTTTAGGTAAAAATGACTATAAAAAAGACTAAATGAGCCGTGCACTACCCATCTACCCCTCAAACAATGGTCACTCAACCTCATCTTTCAATTCCCAATCGAGTCTAACTTAAGATTCGACTTCTTCACCTTATTTCTGCCTACATCTCCCATATTTGTCAATTCTCTCAATAAATATGTTTCTTAAGACTCTTCTAAACAAGGGATTGTAATCACAAAATGATGTGATTCTCACTAACCTCTCCAATTCTAAACGGAAATACTAAAAAAATATTTTGGTATATACAGTTCCTCTTTCTTTTGTTTTTTCTGGTTTTTTTTTTTTTTTTTTTTTTTGACTTATTATGGAGAGGTTAATGTTCTCGATTCTAGCCTATTTCACGTTTTTCCTTTCGCTCTTCTTCGTTTTCCACTAGTTTACTCAAATTCAATCCCAATTTCCAAACTAACTACCTCCCAACCGCCTCCCTCATACTCAATAGTCCGTTTGGGTTTCAAAAGCTAAATGAAAGGTAAATTTGTTTGTAGTGTTGGGTATAAAGAAAAAAGGCTTAAGCTCAAAGGGCTAACTAGGGAAATTTGTACATTTTTTGTCAAAAGAAATTGTTTTCAGCTTTTGAAAAGGGCTTAAACCAAGAAATGCCTAAAATCATTTTCATTGTCACCACATATACCGACTTATTCAAAGGTAAAGAATTAGGGCAAGTTCTAGAGGAAATTGCATGCATTCAAAGAATTTTCGCACCGAAAGAAAATTTGATTTTTACTCCAAAAATGGGAGTATGCATTAGGCTCGAAGACTCACTTGGCTGCAAATTTGATCAAAAGTTTTGAGTGTATGTTAAATTTCGTTTCAAAAAGCCTATCATGCTCTACCATGTGCTTCTTTCAAAAAAATAGTTGTTCGATTTTTTTTTTTCATCATTAATCAACGCCACAATTTTCATTCCTAAACTAATCCAATCGCTTTCTCGAGCTGCCAGCTTGTAAGAATCCCACCCTCTCCCCAAACTTAGTTGCAAACTAAGTTTGTGGAAAAAGAGGAGTACAAGTCGGTGCTCGTCGAAATTAACCAAATTATTCAATATTAACCAACACCACTCTACTAAAAATAGATTAAACAACATTACTCCTAAATGTGCAAAATACCAATCAAAATACTACAGTAATGCTCATAAATCAAACAAAAGATAAACAAAGGCACACAAGCCCACCAATTCAATTACAATTAACAAAACACATTTAAGAAGCCTACCGAAGACAATCAGTCAAATATACTCGGCACACAGGCCGTCAAACCAAAATGATCAAGTTTCAGAAAAGAGGCACACGGGCCGATAATACAATCCAAAGCAGTTAATAGTCATGAGGAATCAGAAAAGAGGCAAAAGGGGAGTTCGGGAATTCGAGCGGCCAAGAATGTCTCACCCCCTCCCCAAACTTAGTTTTCAACTAAGTTTGTGAAGAAACGGGCAAGGCATTCTCGGTGCTCTACTCACAGTGACTTGGAAGGGCTGACATCTCGGGAGCTCGAGCCAGTAAAGCATCCTTGGATGCTTTTGAACAAAGCTAGCAACTTGTTCTGACTCTTTAATTTCTTTCAATTTCGCTCCCAGTTGATGGACATCTCCTCGAAGTGCATTGATGTCAGCTTTGATGTCCTGCACGCCCGACTCTAAACTGCTCAGCCGGTCACTGTGCTCCTCTCGAATCTCGGCCCGAGACCGCACTGCAGACGCCGGTCTCTTCCTGCTGGGCTGACTGCTCCCTTCTGCAGTCCCCGTACTCATCTCCTTGGCCACATTTCGTGGCTTCTTCCCCCTCTGGTAGCGTGTTAGCTCCGCACTTGTCGACTCTTTTGATTCTCTTAAATGTGCTTCTGAGCTCAATGCTAAGTTTGGCATGCTTGTCTCCAGTCGCTCGATATAAGACTGGGGTTGGGGAGGCGGAGGTACGGTCCCACATTCTGGAGGAAATAAGGGACAACCCGACCCGATGTTCCCTCTTGGTACCCGAGCATGGCAATTCTCATGTTCTCCATCTCCTCCCAGTCTAAATAATATTCAGTGGTGATGGGTGTGTACTCTGGGAGGGGTACATTGTAATGCTCGAGTATGGGGGTAATCAAAGCCCCATAGTAGATCGGGTCGGGCACCTTTGTATCTCTTTTTCGTTCTGTCCTCAATTCTTTGACTATTTTCTGAAAGCTTGATATCAGGTCATAATGAAAATTCCTCAACTTCCTATCCACAATAGCCTATAAGATCTCCATCTCGTATAACCGGGGAGAACTGATCTCTTTCCTACCACATATGGTGGAACTCAACAACTTCTGCGATTACTTCACGACCGAGCTTCTGATGGAGGTCAACCTGGAGCTCCTCGGGTCGTAGGCCTGGGGTGCAACTATTCCAAGGGCGGCAGTGATTTGCCCCCAGAATTGTTGCACGTCAAACTCTTTCAACCATTTCCATCGCTAACGGTTGGCCTTTTGAATCCATATATACTTCTCAGGTTGTCGTGGCTCAGTGTCTTTTCTTCATTCATAAGTTGGAATTTTATGTGGTGGACCTTGGTCGAGCAGGAAAGAGACTCCTCCTCGATTTTGAGGGTACTGAAAAACTCTAGCACGAATTTGAGGAAAGTTCGGTAGGGTGCTAGGCATTGGGCTAGGCCTGCTTTGTCTAACAGTTCAAGAACATTTTTCCGGATGCCCATGGCATCCAGGATCTTGGGATCACCATAACGGGTGGCTGACACCCCTCTCCTAATCAACTTGTCAAATCTCTTCCTCTGGTCCTCCGTGATCAGCACTATGTCCAAATCAATCGGCTTTGTGGATTTATCGATGGTAGTTGATGGAATTTCCGGCGTGGGAGCCTCGAGAGTAGGTTCAACGACTTTTTCCTTGCCTTTGACTTGGCTTTTTCGGATTTTCTGTGTGAGCCTCCTACCGGAAGTGCCTTCTTGGATTGTATTCTTCGTATTTTTGGGTGGGGCCATTGTGTGCCTACAAACAATCACACATTACACGCATCAAAATCTCCCACATTGAACACTTATCACCAATTTAAACATCAACTGTAATCAAATAGAAGATCAATCACTCATGTTCAATCAACATGGAATATCACAAGTGAACTCACAATCTAGATGATTCAATTGACATGATTCAATGTGCATATATGGCAAACACTCCCAATCATTATCCTATTGCAACAAAATTCTACCAATGCTCAACAAAAATAGGTCAATTCTGTTTCATTATCAACAAGAGTCTGAAAGTGCCTACTCTTCACACAAATTCACTAATCAACCTAATAGTCGAGTATAGTAATCGAATCAAACTACAAAAGGTAACAAGAAGGAATGCATGTCAAGTGGTCGGTGATATGGCAAAATCAATTTCAACTTCAAATTCAATGATTCTCAAACTAATCCTCATCCATCATCAACAAATCATGAAAATATAAAGGCTATCACTACAAATTTAGTATTAGAATACTTAAAACCAGCCAATATTGGTAAAAATTCACAAAACAAACTTGTGCACAACCAATATCAATATAGTAACTAGTCTAACATAAAATTTGCCCCTAATCTTAACAATAAAGTTTGTAATAATCAAATGAAGACTAAGGGAAAGGGATAGCCGTACTTACCAGTTGGATTTAATCGAAATATTTTGAATTAAAGTTTTTCGCGCCCTTTTCAACCCGACCCCAACTTTGCTCCAAATCCGAAATTTTTCGGATAGAAGTGTGTGTGGTGATGTGGGTGAGGTGTGGTGTGAATTTGAGAGGAAGAAATTGAGTAAAAATGGAGTTTTTGAGAGAGTGTGTGCGTGTGTGTGCACAAAATCGCGAAAGGGGGAAGAAGAATGGCCTGTTGTTCCGTGCAGGGGTATTTATACCGGCGCGGAATCTCGGCCGAGATGCATTTTTTAAATTTGTGTCTCAGCCGAGATCCGTTCTTTGGTCTCAGGCTTTGTTAGCTAAGTAGAGGATCTCAGCCGAGATGCGTATGTGTCTCGGCCAAGATTTCTTTCCAGCAAAATTGCCCACATTCTGGACAAATCGATCTCAACCGAGATGACTATGTGTCTCGACCGAGATTGGCCCTCAGCAAAATTGCCGACATTCTGGACAAATTGATCTCGGCCGAGATAAGTTTCCAGCAATTTTGACCAATTTTTTGGACAAGTTGATCTCGGCCGAGATGATTTGGTGTCTCGGCCGAGATTAGCTTCCAGCGATTTTGGGCCAATTTGAGCTCTTGTTCAATCTCGGTAGAGATGAATGTTGTGTCTTGGCCGAGATACTTTTACAATAATTTTTATCTAAGTTTACCTTTGTGACGTCTCGGTCGAGATTTATCTCCAGCAAATTTTTCCTTCATTTTGGTCTCCTTCACCCCCATTCCATGCTATCTTTTTATTATTTTGATTGATACCTGCACAATTCTAAACAAAAACATCAAATATGCCACAAGGCATTTATTAAGTAACTAACTAGGAATTTGAAACATGCACAAATTTAAAGATACCGTCGGGGTGCCTCCTGACAAGCGCCTTTATTTAACATCGTTGGCTCGACGGATGTTCACTCAGCTCGATGGTGGGTCTTCCACATGTTCCTCTTCAAGCGGGCTATCTTGACAGCCTTCGTAATATGGCTTGAGCAATTGTCCATTCACTTTGAAAGTATTGCCCATTTTACCGCTTTCTATTTCAATGGCTCCATGTGGATATATCTTCTTGACAAAGAATGGTCCAATCCACCTTGATTGAAGCTTTCCGGGAAACAATTTCAACCACGAGTGGTACATAAGTACCTTCTCTCCAACCACAAAAGTTTTTCGGGATATCTTTGCATCATGGAAGGCTTTGGTCTTCTCCTTATATATCAACGCGTTCTCAAAGGCTTCATTCCGAATCTCTTCTAGTTCTTGGAGTTGAAGTTTCCGGTGCACACCCGCCTCATCAACACTCATGTTACATCTCCGAATGGCCCAATAGGCTTTGTGTTCGAGTTCAACCGGAAGGTGGCACGCTTTGCCATAAACAAGGCGATATGGGGACATGCCTATAGGTGTTTTGTAGGCCGTCCTATATGCCCATAAGGCATCATCAAGCCTCTTTGGGCCTTGTTCATGCTATCGGCGTATACTCCTCTCACCAAATAATTTGCCAAGTTGGCATACCACGGGACACCCGAATCTGACGCCATGAATAACTGCTCGTCTGGGAAATTCTCTCGAAGAGGCAATTCTGTCCCCTCAGGAGTTATTATGCTCAAGTGATCTGTTACAGAATTATCAACACCCTTTTTATCCCTTATTTCCAAATCAAACTCCTGCAACAGCAAGATCCAACGTATCAGTCTGGGTTTGGCTTCTTAATTTGCCATAAGGAACCTGAGAGCAGCATGATCAGTGAACACGATGATTTTTGTCCCAACTAGATAGGATCTGAATTTCTCGAGTGCAAAAACAACAGCAAGGAGTTCCTTTCAGTAGTGGTATAGTTGGCCTGGGCTGGATTCAGTGTCCGTGAAGCATAGTAAATTACATGTGCCACCTTTCCTATTCTTTGCCCTAGGACTGCATCCACTGCTTGATCACTGGCATCACACATTAGTTCGAAAGGAAGCTTCCAGTTGGGTGGTTGGATGATGGGAGGAGTGACAAGCCTTTCCTTAAGCACATCAAACGCAATCTTGCATTCTTCATTCATTTCAAATGCAACGTCCTTCTGCAATAGACGACACAAGGGATAAGCAATCTTGGAAAAATCCTTTATAAACCTGCGATAAAAACCTGCATGGCCAAGAAACGACGAACTTTCCGCACATTTGCAGGGTAAGGCAAAGAGGAAATTATTTCAACCTTAGCTTTATCTACTTCAATGCCTTTCTCAGAAATCAAATGTCCTAGTATAATTCCTTGCTCTACCATGAAATGGCATTTTTCCCAGTTCAACAAGAGATTTTTATCAATGCATCTTTTAAGGATTTTCACAAGATTCTCAAGGCTGTTTTCGAATGATTTTTCATATACACTAAAGTCATCCATGAAAACTTCAATGAAATGCCCAATAAATTCGGAGAAGATACTTACCATACACCTTTGGAAGGTGGCAGGTGCGCCTCCAAGCAAATGTGCCAAAGGGGCATGTGAAGGTCGTCTTCTCCTGATCCTCTGGAGCAATCGGGACTTGGAAGTAGCCGGAAAAACCATCCAAGAAGCAATAAAAGGGGTGGCCGACCAATCTCTCTAGCATTTGGTCAATGAAGGGTAGTGGGAAATGGTCTTTCCTTGTCATAGTATTCAGCTTTCTGTAGTTGATACAGACTCGCCAGCCGGTCTGTAGTCGTGTAGGCATCATCTCCCCATCTTTTCCCTCTAGGACTGTTATACCAGATTTCTTTGGGACCACCTGAGTCGGGCTCACAAATCTGCTATCGGATATGGGGTAGATGATTCCCACATCCAATAGTTTGATGACTTCTTTCTTGACTACCTCCATCATGAGAGGATTGAGTCGTCGTTGTGGTTCTCTACTTGGCTTCGCATCATCTTCGAGAAGTATGCGGTGCATGCATAAGGATGGACTTATTCCCTTGATGTTGGAAATAGTCCATCCTATTGCCTCCTTGTTCTGCTTGAGAACCTCAATCAAAGCCTGCTCTTGACTGTTAGTTAACTTCGAAGAAATGATCACAGGTAATGTCTTGTCCTCCCCAAGGTACGCATACTTGAGGTGGGAAGGACGGGCTTTAAGCTCACGAACAGGTGCCTTGATTGTAGAAGGTAGAGCTTTTTCTTGTGATTCCGGAAGGGAAATGAACTTTTGTGCATATTTTGGTAGGAATGACTTTGGTGCACCCATTTGTGCCACTGTTTCCACCAATGCCTCATTGGTCTCCCAAACCTCCTCTTTTCCCTTCTCCAACTGAGTGGTAAGTGCAACTTCCATTGGGTCCCTACATGACAACTCAAACAACTCTTCCACGAGAGGGTCAATAACATCAATGGAAAATACAGAATGAACATCCTCCGAAAAATGCATTGCATAAAAAATATTGAAATTGACAATTTGACCAGCAAATTCCATCGTGAGGGTGCCCTCATGGCCATCGATCTTGGTTTAGGAAGTATTTAAAAATGGTCTTCCCAACAAGATCGGTGTGGATGTTGATGGATCGCCTTGTATGTCCATCACATAGAAATCAGCGGGAAACACGAGTTCATCAACTTCAACTAGCACATCCTCGATTACCCCATCGGGATACGAAGTGCTTCGGTCAGCTAGTTAAATGATGACCCTTGTTTCCTTAAGTGGACCCAAATTTAAAGAATGAAAAATTGAATGTGGCATGACATTAATTGAAGCTCCTAAGTCGAGCATTGCACGTTCAATTTTACAGTTACCTATTTTGCACGGGATCACGAAAATTTCAGGGTCTTTACACTTTGGTGGGAGTCTCTTTTGGAAGATGGCGGATACATTCTCTCCCATGATCACTTTTTCATTCCCTTTAAGCTTCCTCTTGTTTGTGCAGAGGTCTTTCAAAAATTTCGCATATCTGGGAATTTGCTTCACTACATCAATTAGTGGAATATTGATCTCCACTTTTCTGAACATTTCCAGCATTTATTTATCCCTATTTTTATTCGGGGCCTTCTGGATTTGGCTAGGGAATGGCAGTGGTGGAGTTGAAGAATTGGCATGTGGCTCCTGGACGTGTCGGCCAAGTACAAGCGTACATCGTTTTTCCTCTTCATTTTGGATTGCTTGATCTCGGCCGAGATGCATTTCATTCTCGGCCGAGACTGTTGGATAGGGAATTTCCTTCTCTGGGCGAAGTGAACCATCTCGTCCGAGATCTTGGTGTATCTCGGCCGTGATTTGTTTCTCAGCATTTTCCTCTTCACTTTCGATTCTCCTCTCCGCGTTGGAATGATGCCCGGGCTTTTTAGGCTCTCCAAGCATCATCCCACTCCTTAGGGTGATTGCACTGACATTTCGGGGGTTTATCTCGGGTTGTGTCGGTAGCTTTTCACTTTGAGCACTCTCCATATGGAATACCGCTGATGCTATTTGACTGACTTGATTTTCAATACTCTGGAACCTCGAACTTGATTCCTTCTGTAGTTGAAGCGTACTTGTTACTAGGCTCTTGACTATGTCGGAAAGGGATGGATCAGAGGGTACTGGTTCAGTAGGTTGCCTTTGCTGGAACATCCCCCTAGGGTAAGGGGGTCGATTGTGTCCACCTTGATCACCCTGTTGATGCATATTTGGACCTTGAATCCCATATTTGAAATTGGGGTGATCTCTCCACCCCGGATTGTACGACTGCGAATAGGGATCATACTTTCGGCCAGCCTGGTTAGGATTAAAATTATGAACTGCACTAGCATGAGCATCCATTTCTTCCCCAAGAATAGACAGGTATCAGTGGAGTGCTCGGTTATCTGACAGATTCTGCAGGGTTTGTGGGTAGGAGTGCTCCCCGAAATCTCCTTCTTCACCAGGTCGGTGAGCTGGTCCAATCTTTCTTTAACACTTAAATCGATAACATCTTTGACTCGCCTCACAGGCTCTCTACAACCGAACTGTTGGGTGTTTGCGGCCATCTTGGAGATCAATGCTCGGGCCTCGGTTAGGATCTTGTCGGCCAAAGCCCCTCCATTGGCTGAATCAATCATGTTCCGTTCAGTTATACACAGTCCCTCGTACCAATACTGGATTAATAATTGTGGAGTGATTTGATGTGGTGGGCATCTCCCTACAAGCATCTTGAATCTTTCCCAATACTCATACAATGTTTCCCCCTGCATTTGCCTCACTCCACTAATTTCTTTTCGGATGGTGGTGGCTCGAGATGCAGGAAAATACTTTTCTAGAAACTATGTTTCCATCTGCTCCCAAGTAGTAATGGAACCCGGTGGCAAGTAGTACAACCAGTCTCTTGCAAGATCTTTCAATGAAAAGGGAAATGCTCTGAGCTTAATTTGTTCTTCAGTCACCCTAGTCGGCTTCATGCTCGAGCATACCACATGAAATTCCTTCAAGTGCTTGTGCGGGTCTTCCCTAGTTAGCCCACGGAATGACAGGAGGAGGTGAATGAGCCCCAATTTGAGCTCAAAAGTGGTATCATTCCCTATCTCCGGGAATGTAATATACAAGGGTTCGTGTGCAACCCTTGTGTTGGCAAGTTCCTTCATGGTTTTTTCCTGCTCCTGCTCACCAGCCATCTCTTCCAATTCAATATCCTCACTCTATATACTCAAGGTTTCAAATAATCCTTGGACCTCTTCAAGTAACCTCGCTCTACTCCTCAATAACCTTTCCCATTCAACTATCTCTGGCTCGTATAGAAGTCCTTTTTCCCCATGGGAACAGAATAACATTAACTACCTATCCAAAAACAAGAAAACTAGATAATATCAGATTACTAGATAAACAGGAAATAGATAAACGACTAATAAACTAAACATAATGCTTGAAAAAATAAAACATCACTATTCTTATCAACGTTCCCCGGCAACGGCGCCAAAATTTGGTAGCGTGTCGAATGTCGCACCAAATTAAATAGTATATATATATACACACTAAACCTTAACCTAAAACTCTAACCAGTAGAGCGATAAGTAAGGGTCGATCCCACGAAAAACGATAGTCTAATATTGTTTTAATATATCAAGCAATTGTAAAAATTCAAATAAAAACAACAGCAAACAACGAAAGCAATAGGGGGGGGGGGGGGAGGGGTTTGTTTGTCAAAATATAAACTATCAATAACTATTAGGAACAACTATTTAACTATGATCAACTAAGCTTAAGATTTAATTAACAAAAGATAGCAAGATAGATAGAGTGATTTTTGGATTTTTAAAGTATGATTAAAGTATTCAACCCTTGATCAAGTATCCCCTTGTTTCAAACAATATGTACTTAATGCCATTAATTAGTTAGTTCGCCATGAAACTCCTACTCCAAGATTGATAACAAGCTCTATCAATCTAATTGTCTCTTAAGTATGATTAATCAAAATAAGATCTTCACTTAATCCTACTCAAATTATCAAATCCTAAAACAAGCTCTTTAAGAATCAATAGTCGAGTGCTTTACGAATTAAGACAATGGAGTAGATTCGACATAGAACTCATAAGCTCGGATCTAGTGGTCGAAATCTATGTTATGTCCAATAAAATGAATCTATTGTTTATTACCCGGGAATCGAGTTCATAACAATTACGGATTATAAACTCAATTCTAGCAACACACTAACAAATATTCAAATGGATGATCAAACCACAATCCAATTCATAAGTGTGAATCAACAATCCCAAATAACATATAAAATTCCAAAGACATAATTCAATCGATCAACAACAGTAGAAATTACATAAACATTCTCAATCCAAGGTTCAACTAATGATCAAGGGCTGAAGTAAGGGTGCTAGCCACCCATTACGCCTAATACAATCAGTAAATCAAAGGAAATACAATAAGACATGATAAAATTGTAGAAGAAACCAAGAACTTTGGGTAGAAAGAATGAGGAGCCTTCAATATCCTTCCCAATGTAGCTCTTGAGGATGATGGAGGCTGGAAAATATGTTACTCAATGTCCCAGGATAGGTTAATTTCGAAAGGGAGGATATATATATATATATATATAGGGGAAGAGTTGTTACTTCAATTTAAGGCAAAATCGCGTTCAGAAATTTAAAACAGGGCAAGAAATCTCGGTCGAGATGCAAGTGTGTCTCGGCCGAGACGTGAAAATTCGGGAAAATTTTGTTACTATGGATGAAACTGAGTTTGAAATTTGTTGGAGGAATATGATATCAACTTATAGCCTTGAAAAGAATGAGTGGTTTATAAGATTGCATACTCTAAAGGACAAATAGAGCACTGCATTGAGCAAAGACTTCTTTTCTGCTGGAATACGGTCATCCCAAAGAACTGAAAGCACAAACAAAGTGATCTCATTCAATGCCAAGAAGAAAACAAGCCTGACTGATTTCTATGGTATTTTCAAAGGAACAGTAAAATTTTGGCGAAGCATAGAAAAATATGATGAGTTCATGTGTTCGACATCAAAGCCTGACTCAGATCTACCATAGACAAGGATAAAAAAACAAGCCCCAGATGTATATACTACAAAAAAATTCAAAGATTTTGAGGAGGAATTTCAGAAATGCATTTCAAGTTACTCATTATAGTTGGATTAGAAGAGACTACAATGATCTATCCAGTTTCATCAAGTATTACTGATGACAACATATGCATAGTAATATATGACAGCACATTGAATTCAATATCATGCAGTTGCAAGAAATATGAAGAGTGTGGGATTCTTTGTTACCACTGCTTGAGAGTGTTACACATAAATTCTGCACAAAGCATTCCAGAAATTTACATAAAAAAGAGATGGACAAAAATTGGCAAAATCAAATGTTTGGGAGAAAGGAAGCAAGACAAATAAAAACAAAGAAAACAATCACATAATCATCCAATAGAGGCATCAACTGGTACGCAACTACTACAACCTGATATTGAAAAGTGAACAAAATGAAGACACAAGAAGCATCATGGAAGAAGGATATAAGAGATATAAGGAAGCCATTGGTGCTTTATTACAAACTGCAGAACCAATGGTGCCAGTTAAGTCATTTAACAACATTATTGATCCAATTCAATCAACTACAAAGGGGGGGAAGGCACAAAAGGCAAAGAGTCAACTTGAAAAATGAAGGAAGAAGAAAGCAAGAGAAGCAGTTGAAATAAATAGCAATGAATTGGTTCAAAAACACCAAATGTTCGTATTTTTTAGATATAATTTTACATAGTATATGATTTAAAACTTGATAATACATGTTATAAAGCCTGATAATATATTCAATATTTTAATGCAATTCGCTTTATGATGACTGACAACATAGTTTTTTTAGTTAATTTTTGTTTCACAGTGTGCAATACTCGAAGTACAAATTTTATTCCCTTGTGGATATTGTATATGTTATAAAGTCTGATAGTGTATCGAATATTTTCATGCAATATATTTTATGATGCCTGATAGTATACTCTTTTTTAATTAATTTTTGTTTCACAATGCGAAATATTTATTTTTTCCAACTCAAAGCACAATTTTTAGGGTTAATTACCAAAAGCAACCTGTATTATTGACCTTTTTTACTATTGCAACCTCAACTTTTTATTTTTTCCGATGACAACCTGTATTACGTTTCTTTTTGCATTTTGCAACCTCCGGCTATATATTCCAGCATATATAGGTCATGTGCTCAACACATGCCAAAAGAGCTAATAATATGCCGACACGTGGCACCAATAAAAAATAAAAATAAAAAAATTATAAAAAAATATGTCCAGAAAAAAAAAGAAATTTAATTTTACATTGTTCTAAAAATTTGAAAATAAAGTTATCAGAAAATTAAAGAAAAAAAAAATCGAACATCTGAAGAGAGTGGTGAAGATGATGGCATCCATGGCATTCGTCCACAGCTCATTATTCATGGTTTCCAAAATTCATTATAAACCAGATCTCCCTCCCTCATTCATACATAGTCATGCAGCTCCTCTTCTTCCCTCTCCGGCCACTCCGTAGCAGAGCGATGCCACCCTGAAGACAGAGCTGCTCTAACAACATTCAAAAATAGCTCCTCGAACCCTAACCTCATCTTCGCGTGCTGCCACTGGTACGACATAACTTGCAACGACACCACCAGCTTCGATATCTCCTCCACCGACAATCTCGCCGGCGCTATCCCCTCTTCCCTCGTCGATCTAAACTACCTCCAAATGCTCCGCCTCAAAAAATTCCCAACCTCACCGACCCAATCCTGCCATCAATCCTCACATGATCTTGTGAATCTCAAGGTTGTAGTTGGAAGGAAGGAGGGAAATGGCGACGTCCAAAACTGCATCGCTCAGGATAGAGTTGGGATTTGATTCTACGAAAAAAAAAAAAAAATCTGCACTTTCTTTTTTCATCATCTTCACCACCGTCTTTTCAGATCTCTTCAATTTTTCTTTCTTTTCGGATCTATTCAATTTTTCTTTCTTTTTCAGATCTCTTCAAATTTCCTGATATTTTTATTTTTTAAATTTTTAGAATCATGTAAAATTAAAGTTCTTCTTTTTCTGCAAATATTTTTTATATTTTTTATTGGTGCCACGTGTTGGCATATTATTGGCCCTGTTAGCATATGCTAAGCACATGACCTTTATATGCTGGAATATATAGTCGGAGTTTGCAAAACGCAAAAAGACGCATAATACAGGTTGTCATCTGAATAAATAAAAAGTTGAGGATGCAATAGTAGAAAAGGTCAATAGTACAGGTTGCTTTTGGAAATTAACCCCAATTTTTATTCCCTTGTGAATATGATACTCCATCTGTTCCATATTAATTGACGTTTTAGGATGAAAAGGAAGAATTAAGAATGAATTTTTTTGACAGATATACCCTCACCTAATTTAGGGGATAAAGATTTGACCAAATAAAAATATTTCTGATAGATTGAAAAATAGAGATATTTTAGGATTAAGTCCAGGTAGAAAACTGGTAGAATTGGTAAAAAAAAAAATGTAAAGCATATTAATAGGAAAAGAGAATAACATCCTAAAACGTCAATTAATATGGAACGGAGGGAGTATATGTTATGATACAAGATAATATATTTAACATTTGGACGTCGTATGTGTTATATTGCCGGATAGTATATTTAATATGTTAATATTTTGCAACTTATTTTTTAGCAACATAGTACATTAAATATACGGACATAATATATATTATGATATATCATAGTATAGGTTTGTGTGGATTGTACACAACAAAATGTTTATGTTTTCAAAATTATTTTCAAGCCACACAGCATATTTAATATTTGGACATATTATATTTTATTATGTATGAAAATATAGGTTCGCTTAGATTATTTTCTCTTGAATATTGTACAATATTTATGTTTTCAAACTTACAATATGATTATTGTTGTCTTATAAAACACATAATAGGGTTAGTTACAGAATGCAGTCTGTACTTTCAACGATTTTTCACTTTGCAACCTAAAGAAAATATTTTTTCCAATCGCAACCTGTATAATACGGGATTTTGATTTTGCACCCTTTGCCTGTATATTCCGGCATGTATAGGTCATGTGCTCAGCACATGCCAAAAGACCCAATAAAATGGTGACACGTGGCACCAAAAATAAAATTAAAAAATATATATAAGAAATAGAAAATTCCCAAAAAAATAAATAATAGAATCCAGAAAATATAAAATATAAAATTTTAAACTATTTGAAAGTTTAGTTAACTTATTAAAAATAATAAAATAATATTTAACACTGTCATAATTTCATAGAAAATTAGAAAAAACATAAAAAAATCAGAGTATAAAAAAAATAATCCAATTCTTCAATTTCAAGAATTCTATAAACACTCTTCCTCATGAATTTAACAGAATTATTCAATTTCCAGTTCTTATGAATAAACAGATCCGACGAATTTAACCGAATTCTTCAATATTCAATACTTCCTGATGAATTTATAGATCTTCCTGAACTGGTCCGTTTCATCTCCAACCAATCAGAAAAAACTAAAATCGGAAGTAAAATCCAATGCCTGTTGAGAATAATTTCACCAACACAGAAAACTAATCGGACATAATAACCTAATATCAGAGCCAAAAAATCCTAGTTTCACCAACACAGAAAAACTAATCCAATGTTGTGGCCCGGTTCTGCTCCTCTGGTTTTCCAACACCCCCCTCATTCATCATTATCACCACGCCGAACACGAAGAATGACAGGAATCCAACCACCGTGACGAAGATGTGAAAGCCAACGGAAATCCATATAGGGCTCTAGATGAGAATAAATGGCACGGAAAAGATGAGGCAGAGGACGACGGTGGTGAGTGTCAGGCCGAAGAGGAGCAGCCGAATGCTGTCAGATATTACGAGCGTGGCGAAGCTGATGAGCTGGGTGGAGTTGAGCACATAATCTCGGATATTTTGTAGGATGTTTGAGGTGGCGGCGTTGGGTTTTGGATTGATGGCGATCCGCCATTGTTAGAGAGAATGTTTAGGAGTTGTATGGAGGAGGAGAGAGAGAGCAAGGGTGAAGGGGAGAGTTTTGAAGAATTGAATTTTTTTTTTCTTTTTTTTAATTTTCTGATTTTATTATATTTTTAGAATTTTATAAAAAATTATTAACAGTTTTAAATAATTTTTATTTTATTTTAAACAAGTTATTTAAACTTTCAATAAAATTGAATTTTTATTTTAGTTTTTATATTTTCTGGTTTTTTTATTAGTTTTTATTTTTATTTTTTAGAATTTTCTATTTTTTTTTTATTTCTGATGCCATGTGTCGTCATTTTATTGGTTCTTTTGGCATGTGCTGGTCACCCGGATTATATAGCTGGAGGTTGCAAAAGCAAAATCATGTATTATACATGTTGTGATCGAAAAAAATAATTTATTTAGGTTGCAAAGTGAAAAATTGTTGAAAGTACAGGTTGTATTTTATAGTTAACCCCTACATAATATTACTAAAAAAAATAAAAAATTAGTAGAACATTTTAAAATTTTTCCACAACTCACAATATATTCAACATCACCATAAAATTATCAAGCATTTCACCAAAAAAAAAAAAATCGAAAATTCAATACCAAATACTAATATACAAAAAAACCACCAACTGTACCACAAAAATCCACATCCTCAAATCAATTCATATCAATCCCAATTCAACCCACAATGTTCCTTTTACCTTTCATTGCCTCCTTTTCCTTACGCATCTCACCAACAACTTTCCCCCTCTCATAAGCTGCTTTCTTCTTCCTTTCCTCAATTCTTGATATGAAGTCTCTCTTGCCCTTGTTGAAATTCTGCACGTCTTGAATAAGTTCTTTTTTTACTTCATTCAAACGTGAAAGAACAATTTGAACACATAATTCTCCCCGGAGAGCACGACGAACATCACCTTAAAATAAACATAAATAAAATTAAAAATAGCGAAGTTCATCAAATAAGTAATATTTCAAAAAAGAAATAGAATAATACCTTCAACAAATTCGATTCAAAATACACAATGCCATCAAAATACATCATATGATGCATCAAGTAAATGGGCACAATCCAGATCAGCCTTCCTCGTCTGCCACATAAATAACACATATTGCAGAATATCTTTGGTTTTTGAATGTTCAATTCCACGAAGCAATTCTGCCAAATGCTTTTGTATAACAAAAAAGTATTAATATAACAACAAAACCAAACAAAAATGGCGTCCTCTTAATATAAAAACTATAGTAACAAATTAACTACCAATTTGGCAGCTTGAACAAAGTTATTAATTAGGCTCATTGTCGTACTTTCTATTATCCAAGTAATGAAATTTCCGATCAACAAAGTCTATAACAACACAAGCATAATGTCCTTTCAAAAGAAACGGGACAAAAATCTACAATAGAAAAAAAAAAATGGTTATAATGAAAACAATCTGCTTCAACAAAAATGATTCAGGTATAAAACATCTATATACTACATCAGTTAATGATGTATATTGTTTAGTATATAAACATGTACTATGCATTGTATCACACAGAATCAAATTTAACAAAATGTACACTACATCAAATAACCATGTATATTGTACAGTATATAAACACATATTATGCATGTTTTATCATATCAACCAAGAAAACATATAATTAAAAACTAACCATCTCAACATTTTTCAGTAGATTTACATCTCCTTCAGCCCACAACTTCAGTGATTCCATTAAATTTCTCTCATTTTCCTTCTCTTCACCAACCCCTTCCCTTTTAAAAACAAGCAACAAAACATAAAATTACTGAAAAACATTATAATAAATAAATAATTATCAACTTACACTATGCTCAGTACTGAAAATAAATCGGCTCCGCGGATTTTCTGCCCCCTTCCCCTTTATTAATCATCAAGCACCATGCATCAACAATCGATTTCCAAACTTCTGTGGACGGATTTAAAGAAATCATATCTTGCTTAGGAATACTATAAACTTCTCCACTCTTAAAACAAACAGCACTATAACCAGAAAAGCACATAATACGTTAATAAATAACACAATGCTATAAAGTTGAATTAACTAGACTGAAAAAAAAAAAAGAATCATACTTACAAATCTTTTTTAGGATATTCACTAAGTAAGCAATAATCAATGATTTCTTTACGCTTTGCATCCATCGAAGAGAACAAATTGTTGAATGACGCAAGCAGTGGAGAAACATAACCAGAACTTTCATCAATTTTCAACCTCTCAACATCCTTATCAGGTACAACATCTTTCTTTCTTGCACTGACGACTTCAGTGCGTTCGCTAACTCCTCATCTGAAGCAGTTTCATCATCAACAAGTATTCTTTCACCCGAATTCGCAACATTAGGTGATGGCGTAAGAATGTGGAAAGTAGGAGCATCAAAATCCATCTTTCTAAACTAATTAAAATTATTGACAACATCATCAATAATTTCATGATCTCTCTCATCCGACCAGAACTTTTAGGAATCTGACGATTCTGGTGTCAAAGAATGATCAGCTTCATCAGTTGAACTTTTCTTCAATTCCATCAGCTTTGAGATGTAATAATTGGAAACTATTGAAACACCCCTCTTCAAGAAAAGAAGAATTTCATGAAGCCGCTGCAAACCAAGAAAATAATTAAATAACATAAAAGAACATATACTGTTTGGACAAATTACATGTACTAATATGAGTAAGAGCGTGTACTGTACAATATATAAACATGTATTGTACAATTTACAAAGCACCAATATTTACATCAGTAGCTGCTCTTTCAATTTCAAATTTCTTTAGTTCACCACTAGGTGCAGAAAATTAATAGAGTCACCCTCCTCAACATTTTCATTCAACTTCTCACCATCATTTCCAACCCCCTTCCCTTTTCCATGATCACTTTCCACATCTTTTCCCTTCTGACCATCAATTCCAGACCCCATATCACACCTATCTAGTACAACTTGACCATTTCTTGAAATTGGATATTTATTAGTAATTAGATCACCATCACCATATCTCTTTGCTCTTGTTTCCTGGCAACACCTCTAGCTATATTGTCGTAATTCCAATGACGAATAAGAGGTAATGAGCACTGATAAAGCGCAATCCGGTAACCACACAATTTGAACAATAATCTACGCAAACAAAATGTAAAAACACAGGAATTACGTGATTCGATCCGGAGATCTACGTCCACGGGCAGAAAATCACTCTTGCCGAGGTGTTTCTTTTACTAGAATGTTGAGTTTACACGGAGTAATTCAGTACACAGAGTGCGAACCCTAATTCAGAGTTCTTTTCACCAATTTATACTACTAAATCAAAACCCTAACTAACTCCTTATAATCTTGCCCACCAAATCTGCATGGCAGTTGGGAAAAGATCATGGGCCTTGATTCACGGAACAAGCCACTCGCTGGGCCGACGCGCATTCCTGGGCCTGCTGGGCCTACGCGTAGTGGGCCTTTACGCGCTTGCTGGGCTTGTGCATGCTGGGCCGATCAGCGGGCCCTGGCATAGTGGGCCTTGGTGTTAACCCGACCCGAGCTGATCGGGTTGGTGTTAACCCGACCCGAGCTGATCGGGTTATCCCTATCAGATGCCCCCCCCCCCAGCCGGATCGAGGTAGGAGCTTCGGTTGTCACCGGGGTGGAACCGTAAGTAAGAAGGACCGGGGTCGCTGGCGGGCCAAAGTGTCTACGAAGGACCGAATTTATCCGCGTCCCCGGGACTCTGCGGAGTGATTGGCGGACGCAGTGCCGAGCTAGGTCGAGGTGCACGGGGCATATAGTGAGACACCGAACTTCTCAAAAGCGAAAAACGTGACATGACAACGTGGCCGAGGTGGAGGGTACACCGGGGTGATTATTCTGGCCAAAATGGAAAGGACACCGGAGTGTAGTAGTTTAACCGAGGTGGAGGGTACACCGGGGTGATTATTCTGGCCAAAATGGAAAGGACACCGGAGTGTAGTAGTTTAACCGAGGTGGAGGGTACACCGGGGTGATTATTCTGGCCAAAATGGAAAGGACACCAGAGTGTAGTTTAAATCTTCCTGGCGAAGAGTAAGGTTGATGTGATTGGCGACGCCATAAACCGGACTGAGCCCATATTATTCGGGCGATTCGGTTGTAACTGGGGTGGAGCTGTAGGGAAGATGAGTCGTGGTCGCTGGCGAGCCACAGTGTTTTTGGATGTTCAGAGTCTGTGGAGGCTGAATCGAACTAGAATGAATGCCACCGAAGTGATAGCGAGACCGCGATCTCCTCAAAAGCAATAAAGTGTAATGGAAGAAGATAGTAGTCTGGCCGAGGTGAAGGGGGGATGATGTGCTTGATGCTGCCCCGGTGGAGAATCCGGAGGCCGAGGTAAAAGGATCACCGGAGTGTAATAGTCTGGCCGAGGTCTACTCCGCAGCCGAGTCGTTGGGCTCGCTAAATCTCAACGCCGGAGCGCCGAATATTGGCTCGGAGGCCGTAAATAATTGACCAGAAATAAGAACTTCTTTATCGGGTGTTCGGGAACACGACATGGACATTGCCAATGTGGATCTCCCCGGACGGATCGGGGGAGAGATTTGACTGTCCGGAGACGGAGGTTTAATTGTCCGGAGACGAGACGCGAATCTCCCCGGACGGGTCGGGGGAGAGATTTAATTGTCCGGAGACGGAGGTTTAATTGTCCGGAGACGAGACGCGAATCTCCCCGGACGGATCGGGGGATAGATTTAATTGTCCGGAGACGAAACGTGAATCTCCCCGGACGGATCGGGGGAGAGATTTAATTGTCCGGAGACGAATAATAACAGTACTACTACATTAGGGCGTCCCCGTAACGTAAAAGAGAATACAGGAAGATGCACAAACAAAGAGTACTTATTCAATGATGTGTGCCGGAGCAACCTAAACAATCCGAAGAGGAATCACAACGAAAAAGAACTGTACAATAAATGTAAAGATAAGAACAGTACTTGTTATTCGATGTTCATAGGCCCACGGTCATGATAACCTCCACGGCTTTGGGATGAACCCCCATTCTGGCCTGACCGAGGCTGGTCATCGGTCCGAGCAAGGTACTGCTGCAAGAAACCGTTCTTTAGACAATCCTCGATTTCCTTGCTGAGTTCTCGGCACTCCTCTGTCTCATGTCCATGATCATGGTGGTACGCGCACCACTTCTTGCGGTTTCGCTTCTCAGCCGGAGCAGTCATCCGTGGACACGACCGTAAATCGTTCTTGTGAATAGAAAGGATTTCGGCTCGTGACTTCGTCAACGGAGTCAATTGTGGAATATCGCCTCGGGATTCTGAACGCCCCGGGATCAGGCGGGAAAATGCACTAGGGCGCGTACTAGACCCGGTTTGTGCTTTGTCGAACTGCCGCTTGCTAGCGTGTTTCTCACGCTTCTGGCGAGTCTGCTCCTCGGCTTTAGCATATCTGCACACCGTTTTGAACAGTGCTCGGGTTGTGACCGGTGTGTTTCGAACCAACTCGCTGTAAAGTACCCCGGGACGGAGTCCATTCATGAATGCGTTAATGACTACGTCTTCGGGGCAATTTCCCACCTTGAGGCTTACCGCTGTAAAACGGTCAAGAAATTGGGTGACAGTTTCACTGTCCCGCTGTTCCATATTCATGACATCGGCCAGGGTGGCCATGGGCTTCGCCCGTGCTTCGAACCGTGCCCAAAAGTGCTCGGCGAGTTCTCTGAAGGAGGATACGCTGTTGCGTGGGAGAGAATCAAACCAAACCCGAGCTTCATCCTGTAAGTACTCAGGGAAAATCTTGCAGTATTGGAGGGATGTAATGTTATCATGGCTAAGCATGCTGTGCCTAAAAGCTCCAAGAAAATTGGCCGGATCTCCGGTGCCATTGTAAGGTGGTATGGCTGGCCGTTTGTACCCTTCGGGAAGGGAAGTGGCCATGATTTCCCGGGAGAACGGTGTGATGATATCTCCATTGGCATCAAGACCCAGAATCCTGTCCAGTTCAACATTGCGTTGAACTTGCTCATACTCTTGAAGATCTAGAGCATGAGGATTGGCATAGCGAACTCTCTTAGCCGCATTAAGTGGACGGCGGCGATCCACATCAGTAGGTTCCTCATTGCGAGGTCGTGATTCATTAGAACTCCCATGGTCCTCGGAAGAACCAGGTCGTTCCCGTCGTCGATCCTGACGCCCGCGGTGCCCCAGGTCCTGTTGATCACGCGAACGGGGTGGAGGCACCACGGGATTAGCATTATGGCCGGCAGGCCCCGCGGCAGGCTCTGCGGGATGTAGGCGATTAGCTGCCCAATCTTGAAGAACATGTGCATGCTCTTGTAAGAAAGCCTGGAGCAATTCTGGGGTAATTTGAATGTTAACCGGTGGTTGGTCAGCAGCGGGATTAGGGTGTTGCATGTTTTGAGGGGGTGGACCTTGATTGCCCTGATGTTGAGATGTACTTCTTGCCGGCAATTGCCTCGGCGGCAAAACCTGATCCACGGGTGGATCCTGGTTAGATTGATCACCGTGGCGGGATTGATTCAAACGAGTTGTCACCATGATTCTGGAACACGCTATGAACGTCAAAAATTGCTTGCCGTTCCCACAGACGGCGCCAATTGATAAAGCGCAATCCGGTAACCACACAATTTGAACAATAATCTACGCAAACAAAATGTAAAAACACAGGAATTACGTGGTTCAATCCGGAGATCTACGTCCACGGGCAGAAAATCACTCTTGCCGAGGTGTTTCTTTTACTGGAATGTTGAGTTTACACGGAGTAATTCAGTACACAGAGTGCGAACCCTAATTCAGAGTTCTTTTCACCTATTTATACTACTAAATCAAAACCCTAACTAACTCCCTATAATCTTGCCCACCAAATCTGCATGGCAGTTGGGAAAAGATCATGGGCCTTGATTCACGGAACAAGCCACTCACTGGGCCGACGCGCATTCCTGGGCCTGCTGGGCCTACGCGTAGTGGGCCTTTACGCGCTTGCTGGGCTTGTGCATGCTGGGCCGATCAGCGGGCCCTGGCATAGTGGGCCTTGGTGTTAACCCGACCCGAGCTGATCGGGTTGGTGTTAACCCGACCCGAGCTGATCGGGTTATCCCTATCAAGCACGGTGCAGGCACACATTGCCACTTGACCCTATGAAGATACATGATCTGCAAGAGAATTATGCAGCCACCTACGTATTTACTATTCTTTGTTGACATAATTATCAACAGACTAGCAAAGTCTGCCGACAACATAGTTGCACCAATCCAATTTCGGGATCAACGAAACATCTTATGTTGCTTTCAAAACACCAACAGTTATTGACCTATTGGGTGCTGGGGCCAAGAACGCAAAGCATATAATAAAAAAAAAACTTTTAAAGTCATCATCACCATCAATCAACCTATCAACAAACAAAACCTCCAAACTGCTCACAAGACCACTAGCAACTATGCCATCAGATCCCTCATTCCTTGGGATCATAAAAGCATCATAAACATCGTTAGTTGTGACAAGAAATCTCCTGAAATCATCCAATCTCAACATCCTAAAACTAGGATCAAAATTGGACACCAACCAGTTCAACATCCCAGCATGAGAATTCTTTTTCATGTTGATCTGCAATAAACCACCAAAACCCATATCCTCAACATCATTCCTTTGAGCATCAGAAAATTTACTCATAACCTTTAAAAGACTTGTTGTTCTGCACTGAAAATTAAACACCCTGCAATTTTAAAAGGGAGCAAAGAGTTAATAATAATAATAAAAAATATTGTAATAAAGCAATACTGCTCATATATTATCCTAGTATCATTGGTATACTATGAGGTTCAGAATCACATACTATGTCTATTTTATAATATTTCAAAAATAATTTCAAGTATATATATTTTCATGTATATACATATACTTCATAAAGCAAACATGCATACTATACTGATACAAAAAAATGCTCTCACAATTTCAAAACAATGAATAATTGGTCATCTATATAAACATACTGAAATTACACATACTATACTAGTATCCTTAGTATACTACGCCGTTTAAAATCATATACTATATAGATTTCATATAATTTACAGAATATAAAAGTGCAAACAAAATTACTTTGCTTTTAAATCTTCATCATCATCAATATTTATGTAATTTACTTCATCTTTTTCTTGAATAATAGGATCATCTTCAACAGATTTTTTCTCACCTCTTCCTTTACTCTTGTTCATCAACACGAACACCTTCACCTCTTCCTTTCCTCTTTTTATTATTTTCAGGGCTCTCAACAAAGTCACTATTAGAACCCTTCATCTAAGTAGCTTTTACAGTAGTACTACCCTTCTTCTTAGGAGCTTTTACAGAAGTCCTAGCCTTATTCTCAATAGCTTTTACAGCAGTGTTACCCTTCTTCTCATGAGATTTTACAGCAGTACTAGCCTCCTCTCAGAAACTTTCTTAGATTTTTCAACAGATTAATCTGTAGTTTTCTTCTTCTTATCTGCAACTTTTGGTGCAGATTCTTCTGTTTTTTTATTTTTTGAAGATCTCAGAACCATCCTCTTCATTCTGGAGGTCTAGAAATCAGTTGCCGGACAAGACCTGTCTTACTTAATGATTCACCAGATTCTTTATCCATTTCGATCTAAAAAATATGAACCTGTAACATAAAAATAATAATGTCAGACTATTAAAGATAACAAATATAGAAAATTTAAACATTAGAGTCCAAATTTGGAAATAAAAGCAACTTCAAATTAATAAATTATCAACACATACTACATCACATACATATATATACTATATTATTTATAAATATATACTATGACTAGTTTATTATGGTTTACAAAATCTACTTTAGGAAACTGTAAAATAAATTGAGGTATAAAATACATATATTGCATCAAACAAACATGTATACTGTACAATATCTAAAAATATATTTTACAGTTTACAAACATGTACTAAGAGTAGAATATAAAATCATATCCATATACTTCATCAAATAACTATATACACTATATCGTTTATTAACATGTACTATGAATATTAAATCATATCCACAGAGCTTGTTGTAACACAAAATAAAAGTAGAACAGATATAGACAAAAAATAGCAAAAACACAAACAACAAACAACAAACAAATATCCACAAACTACAAACAAAAATCGACACTGCAGAGTGAAAATAGACACAAAATACCAATAACACAAAATAAAAAATTACTAAACAACTATAAATAATCTAAACAAAGATAGAACAGCCAAACTTCACAACAAATTGCGAAAAAGAAGAAGAAGAAGCAAAATCAACCACAGAAAACACCTTAAGACAACGAACAACAAAGAGATTAGTCTAGTTTAGTTTAGTTTAGTTTAGTTTAGTTGAAGATTACGGAGAGAATCACCAAAATCCACGGACGAAATCACAAAAGAATGTATGAATCACGAAGAATAGATATTGGAGAGAGAAAACGAAGTTAGAGAGAGTGAGAGAGAGAGAGAGAGAACCACCAGATAAAACAATTTAAAAACAACAGTAAAGCAATAAAAAAGAAAAAAAGAAAGAAAGTAAAACTGATTGGTTCAGACTGGTCTAGACCCGGTCTGAAACGTGCGATTTACTTGGGCTGAACCAGTGGTGTATAATAACACTATGGTGCACAAGATGCACCCAAGTTTTTACCATACTATTATTATAAAAGATTTTAATAATTTTTTGCGGCTTCTGTTTTACTTTTTATACCATTAATACATTTTATTTTTAAGATTAAATTAGTAAAAATATTATTTAAGTTATTTATGTTTGATTAAAGCCCTTTTATAATTCAAAATCAACTTTATATCATATTTAATTTACCTGATGACATAATTTACAAGATAATTATTTAGGTATGAAGTGCTAGATTAGTTCAAGTATTATGATAAAAAGTAATTATTTATTTTAAAATTACAAAAATATAACATATAATTAAGAACAAAGAATATTGGTATTCAAAGTCCATATTGGTTTTATTTCTCATTTCATTCCCAAAAAAAATATAATTGGTATGTAAAGCTTATACTCCCGCCATCCCGAATGAACTTACCCCCTAAGGGGATATTTGTTTTGGGATATCCCCATCCGGATGGGATATGGACCATCCTCAACGTATTTTATTTTACACCGAATGATCCATTCCTCCACATCCACACCATATAAATACATCATCTTTTACAATTTTCAGCACACATTTTACAATTTCCTATACATTTTTTACAAATTTCAATGCACATTCTACCCTACTATACCCTTAAACTAAAATACCTTTTCTGATATCCCGTTCGTGGATGTGCTCATCGAACATGGTACATGCTACTACATCCCAAATCAAGTATCCGTGCCACATATTAAGAAAAAATATATTTTGCTTTTATTTTGATTTTTCAAAGGTGGATTGATGGTGGAAATTGTGTTATAATTTTCCTTTTAAAGGTGTGCAAATTTGATTGAAATGTACCGAAAAGGAAAGTGTGCAAGTTCAATCAAGACGGAGGGAGTATTGGTTTTATATCTTATCTCATTCTTATGAAACAAAAAAAATATCTCTTACTTTTTCTCGTTTGCCTTTTAAGTTCGTCAATTATAATATCTATGTACTCATCGCACGAAGTACAACAAAAAACAATATTAATAACACATTTAATATGGGATCTAATTTATCACTTTTATGTATAATTAACTCCTACAGTATCAATCTCGCTCCTGTATCCATAAGTGACACATCTTAATGTGTCAACCAACGATGTGCCAAAATCTCATAGTAAGAAGTAAATTAACTTATTCAAAATTCATGGTTAAGATTTGTAGATATCATTGGTGAGCACATAAACATGAGCCCATAGTGGATACATGAGAGCATTTTCGAGTATAGTACATGAATGATTCAACATTCATGATAATTATGTAATAGAAAAGTTATAGTAAATTCAATCTACATTAATTTAACATAATTTTGCTATTTCAAAGTTTGACTTCTATGTTAATAATAATAAAAATAGGCGGTGACTAATGTCACTACAAAATCTTCTTTGAACACCACTTTTTTCTCTATGACAAAAATAACCTCTTGTTAAATGACTAAATTATCCTATTTTATAACCATCAGTAAAACGCTAGGAAAGCGCTAGCTGCGATTTTCTGGCCCTCTTGGCCAGCAGATTGCTGGCGCTTGTTGTAGATAGTGTTACGGCGGATGGTGTGTTTGACGCTATCTTCCATTTTCTTTTTCTTTTTCTCTTTTGGAATCTCGTACTCGTTCAACATTTTTTGGTAAAGGTAATCGAAAATTGTCAAGCATTTTACTTCAAAGTCAGTTCTTTAAACTAATCAATGAGTTAAATAAAAATGCTCGGATTATAGTAAATAAAAACCCTAAATTTCTAAAATCAGCCGTCAATACATGATACATATCGTCACCTTCAAACCAAATTAAACGGTAATTGGCAAAAAAGACTGTAAATTCAAGAGAGTAAACAAGTAATTAAAAATCATCATTATCACAATCAATTAACAAAGCGCTTCTAAAACTACAAATAGAAAGATGCAAGAGCAAGTACAGTTGTCTTAGCTTATTATCCCACTCACGACTCATTGGAGAGAGTGGTGCCGGCCGTGTGAAACCTATCATGAAAAGTATCTCCGGCGGCGGGGGGATTGGTCCTGGAGGAGTTGGGCTTTCTCAAGATATAGTTTGAAACCGAGTAAAGCTACAATCACTACCACCGCCGATCTCCGTTATTTCATTTTCTCCGTTCCTCCCATTTCCTTTAAATAATCATGTTGGTTCCATTTTAAGCTTCAATCTGCCCATCAACAGATTAAAAGTTCCAATGTGCGACCTTTTTAGCTTTTCTATTCTTTTGCTAGTAGAACCAAGGGTAAATTAAGGTGTCTCAGTGGTGTATAAAGAAACTTGAAAAGTATAAATCTCATACATGTGGTGTATTAAGAAAAAATGTTGTGCAGAGAACATTTTGTGGTGACACAAATATCATCATCCTCCACATTGCATGTTGTCTATATCACTTTAAAGTTTCAGAATAAACGAATCATTTCCGACCCTTTTTCATAAGCACGCCGAAATATGCAGAGAACTTGTCCATATTTGTGTCTCAGTGCACACTATTTGAGAGACCCAAAAATAAACACAAAATATTGAATCCCTAAGATGAAATTTCCAGTACCTGCTTGTTTATTTTCATCTTGGTTAAATAATACATACCATCACAGTAAAAAACTCATCCCATCAATCTGTATTCCCAGGCTCAATATGTCAACCCGAACCCAAACGGGAACAGAGGATCCAACGAATTTTCCCTCCCATGTATTGGAAGCTGATCAACGCTTCTGAACCACGTCATGGGAAGTCGGCCTTCAAACCCGTAATCCCCAAAGATAACATCAGTGATCCCCCTGCCTTCTGTTCCAGGCAACCAAGCAACAACCAGGGCATCAATTTTTTCTAAAACCGATGGTTCTAAAACTAAAGGCCTTCCAGTGATCACTATTAACAAAGTCGGGACTCTGTCTGCAACGAAGCTTGCCAGCTCAGCTCCGTTCAAAGGAATTTTAAGCTCAGGATCATCACCACCGGTTTCAACATAGGGCTCCTCCCCCACAACCACGATTGCTAGGGAGTAATCTTGGCCGGAAAATGTTTCCGGAGAAGGGTTCAGTTCGTATGTCACTTCCGCCTTGTCTTCCACCACTTCTTTTATTGCATCCAGAATGGTTGTGCCTAGCAAAAAAAATGGTAGTAGAAGATTAACAATGAAGCAGGCACAACTCTCCGGTTCACATTCACCTTTTTTTATTTTTACTTTTTATACTTGAATGTGAAAGAGAGCACGTGTCTTGAACACCATGGCAAGACATAGCCTTCTACATATTTTATTTATTATTCTTTTTAGAGGGACTGTAAATAAATGAGTAAAAACATAAACATGATGATGAAAAAAGAAAAGAAAAGGTCAAATGCATATTTCATATGGTAGTAGCATATATATAGGATACAAATCAGAATGTCACCTTCTGTTATTCTTCCAGTTGTTCCTTCCCAGGTGATTGTCCACCCACCACACTGGTATCCAAGATTATCAGCATGCGTTCCAGCAACCAGAATTCGTTTGGCCTTCTTGTCCATCGGGAGGAAAGGTTTCTGGGGATCCTTTCCATTCTTTAACAAAACCAAGGACTTGCGAACAGCTTCGCGTGCCAGTTCTCTATGTGCCTGGAATGGTAAATTGGCATCCAGAATTATTCAAATGGGATATCCAACCTTTCTTTGTATGGATTATGAATGCCAGAAATTATACCATAACCCATACAAGTATTCAGTAAGGAGAAAAAGTTGTTGGAAAATGTATTTCTAAGCGTCAATTAGGGTTGTATGCTTATCCAATCTCATAATTATAAAGGACATGCCCATGGAAAAGCACAAAACTAGATGAATTTGAAGTACTGAAAAAGCGGTCAGTACTTTTAAAGGAAGTGCACGAATGCAATCTTTTCCAGTCCTTTATAGATCACTAGAAGTAAAATCTGATCAGGCGCCATCTCTCTTTCTGGCATTTAATGTATTAAACTCCTAGATAGACGAAATAAAGAGAAGAAAATACCTCACATCCAACTACATCTAGTAAAGATCTGTCAGATAGGGGGTACTCAAATATTCCGGAAACGAATTTGACTCTGAGGATCCTTTCAACAGCATCATCAATCCGTTCTATTGATATCTCACCTGACTCAACAAGAGACAGGAATTCTTCCAAGAATAATTCATATCTGAAAGGAACCATTACCTGCATATATGAATAAAAAGGACAAATACTTAAAGACACCCAAACAAGTACTATTCTGTGAAATGCTGCATATATATCTCTATTCTCTACCATATCAATTCCAGCATTTACAGTGGACAGAATGCTTTGACGATAATTGGAACCATGAGGGACATAAAGCCGGTCCAATGCCTCCCAGTCTGAAATTACAATTCCCTGTGGCAAATTGTCATTTATGCATCAATATTCTTGTGAGCTACTATACATCACAACGGAAGGAAAAGGCATATACAATCTGAAAATTCTCCATACCAACTAAGATTTGCATTTTCTGTAAACGTAAATCAGAGTTAGTTGTGAAGCAAAAAATTGGAGGACCAAGACATTTTGGTCAAGGAGTTCAAAGATTTGGAAAATGCAATGAAAGAAGCATATTTTATCAGCAAGAAGACAAGCAAGAGTAACTTTTCATCGATCCTGAATGAGCAAAAATGACTTCAAGATTGTTATGAAACAGATAAAAGTTAATGAATTGGACCAGAGTCGGGCAAGAATATTTAAGCATTTGATGAAATTAAATGCTAAAAGTGGGTTAGTGTGAATTAAACACAATCAAGGAATAATCTCATCTCATAACCTCATAATCACTGGTAGAGAAGCTAAATTTTTCCAGCATTCAGGTTTTTCGGTGAAGAAACAAGCAACTTTGTTTTCTGCTTTTTCGCTCTTGTTTATAAGAAATTAATTAGTTAAATTTCACATTTAGAACTAACTAACCAGAAATACTCTAACTGCCAAAATATATCAAGATAAACGTTAAATAAAATAATCCTACTTTAAATAAAATTCTTTTGAATAATTCATTGTTAATAAAAAAATCCTATTCATTGTTTTTATATTTCTATCTCATCTCACATGAATAGTCCAATACTAAGATAAAATAATCAATAAATAATATTAATAATCCATTTTTAAAAAATATATATAAATATTTTAAATATTTTGTTTCAAATTATTTCATTAATTGTTAAAATTATAGCTTATAGGGATGACAATTACTCAAATGAGAATATCTCTAACATAAAAATATTAAGAATGAGAAATAAATAAAATTAAATGAATTTCAAATATTAATTCTATTCCCAAACCATTATAAACTCTATCTTTTATGGTAACGTTTCAAATATCCAAATATAACAGGATCAACCCACCAAAAATGTATTCTATAGTTAGCTTGAGAAATTAAGAGGGAAAATTCATTTTTTTTCTATTTTGACCACGTAGTAGTTTTTTGTTAGTGAAGATAGATGATTACTAGTGATGGCAATATCTTTCGCTCAAGAATCCTCATGAAGAACAATAACAAGATTACAAAGTCTGGCAGATATGCTCCTATGTCTTTGTCAAACCAAAGGATTGATGGGATGAAGAAAACAATACTTTAGAAAGGATAACACAACGAATGATGCATTCAAGTCTTTCATGTGAATGAAGCAGGATACCAAGCTTATTCAGTCATTTTACAAGAACAATTTCTCGTGCTTCTGATTTAAGAGATGATACTGCATATTTTTTTAGGTTGTGTTTGGATGGGAAGAGTTGGAAATCCAGGTGATTTCAAATATATTGATTAATTTTTTCTCTTTTTAGTTGGAAATCCACTCATTTAAATCTCTTGTTGGATGTTTGAATTCAAAAGAGTGAACTTGAATTGTTTGATTTTTTTTTTCCATTTTATTTCCACTGAAAAAATGGATGAATAAAAGTGTTTATGTGTGTATAAAATGTGCGTGCAGAGTGTGTTGGCGCGAAGGTGTGTATGTGCGTGTGAGAGCGAAGGTGTGTATGTGTGTGTGTAATGTGTGAAGTATGTGCAATGTTAGTGATTATATGGTTACATATATATGAGAGAGTGATGATGGATTTCAAATGACTAGGTAGTGGAAAGGATATCACATCGAAAAAAAGAATTAAAAGTTCAGAAGGTATTGACTTTAATTTTTAGACAAACAAGTTTGGTGGATTAATAGTTAAATCCCTCCATCCAAATGCAATAGAGGTGATGTGGAAACACAAACTACTGAGTAGCATGCAATGGTTCCAAATAAAATTCAGCCTTATGGCTATCATTCAGTAACAGCACCTTCCTCACATTGTTATGCATATAAAATTTCTTGAAAGAGAGTACCAGATGCCTCAATTAATGAACATCAAGATGGCCAGATTTAGTCTCCTCATCTCTTTCATTTTCTTCATTACAATTATTATTTTTATATTGCTGAAGTGTCTTTTATGTTGTATAGCAGTTTGATATTCTAAACGGCGGAAATTTGTTTTTTAAGGTTTCACGTGGCATTTAGGAGATCCACATTTATGACACAATAAAGTTTTTACACACTACTTTCCTTAGATATCGAAATGTATTATTAATGGTGTTATGCTTCCGAAAAACAGAATGGCATATATTTCCTTCGTTTCATCACCTATCTGCACATAAGTAGAACAGTTGAACACAATATATAAGTAACGAAGAAAAGTTGAACACAATATCCAAGTAACGAAGATCTCTATATTACAGTTCCTTGAGCACATTGTAGAGTAAATTCATTCTATTTTATCTTATGTATATTCTTTCACTATCCAATCAGATTTGCTCCATGGAAGGATTTTTACATTGGACATGCGTTACAAATCTTCAGTAATTATCTATTTTGTTTCACACTTAAACTATACCTTAAACTTATTGAACACATGCACAATTTGGTAACTATTCTGATTAATTGAAAATGATTAGGCTGATCAAACCCCACCTATGGTAATGTCATTTTACATTGGTTTTCAGGAAATTTCAAAGAAAATATGTTTAAGTGAGATTTTGAAAAACAAATGTGAGAACTTCCATAATACAAATCTCAAGGATGATTCAAATTAATTTACCATGAATCCGAGCTTCTTTTTAAGAACTTCAGTCAGAAGAAAATTGTGGGTGTGCAATCTCGTCCCGTTCCAACTAGAGTATGATGCCATTACAGTGCAAACCCCCTGAGCAAGACAATCCAGATATGGTGCCATGTGTATTCTCTCCAACTCATCATAGGATGCTATTGTATTTCCCTCATTTTTACCATTCTCAGTTCCTCCATCACCAACAAAATGCTTGGCAGATGCAAGAACATTTTTCCTGGAGCCAATTGGAAAATTGAATTCAAACATCTGAAGACCAGTTGCGAGGAATAACTAAATACGGAAAAGGTATTATCAACTTCACCCTGCAAAATACATTAGAACGAGAAGCATAATAACATATCTAAAATGAAGCAAGAATATCTGGCATGCTGACATACTAATGGTCGAAATCATGTTCAAATAAATATAGACAGATGAAGCATGAAATCGACCTTCCACACACAAATACAGGACCCCCTGACTTTATTCCATTAATTATAATTTTTGGACATTTCTTTCATAATATTTTATAATATGAAGAATATTAAAGATTATATTGACAAAAATGTAATCAAGATGGCATTTTGAGAAATAAAATAGGCCTTCTGTACAAGGATTACAGGAAGTCTTGTTACCTTCCAGCCAGAAAAGGGTAGCCTCTGGGATGCCCTTCAGGTGGCTGTCCTTGCAAGCCTGTTACAAGAGATGTCATTTTTCTGACAATATCAGTATTTTCACTATAACTCTCATAGCATCTTCCCCATCTCGGATCTCTGCTAACCTACAATTGTAGTTTCAACAGTTAGTACTGAATAATGATAACCTCAATAAAAAACGGGGTTTGGTGGTGCGCAACTCATGTGTTTAATTATGGAATTGAGCTTCAGGTCTAGTAGATTCAGCTTGAAAAGAAGTTGGATAGATGGAACCTGGGAACAAAAATTATATCTACTGCTTATTGGAGCATGCTCACTGAACATGAAAAAGAAAATCAAAATAACTGAAGCACATATAGAACAGAATAGAAGCTAACTTTGCTTGAAAGAGTAAACAATCCACATCGTCATTCAACCAGAAGAAAATCATTGCTGTCCTAGTTATACTGTTAAAGGTAAAGGGTTGGCTCCCACTTATATACCCGTCCACTCTTCATGTGGAACCGATGTGGGATATAGTAACAATCGGCACACTCCGGGTGGCAACCCATACTAAGGCCCACTTCCCGGGCAGCAACCCCCCTTGGGCCCACATCTAGGGTGGCAATCCCTGGGACCACCATCGGGTAGCCCCTTTCCGCAGCCCGCCCGAATCCGGCAGGTAGGACCAAATTGTTAGGCCTATAAGCTAGGGAACCTTAACTTCACCCAAAACCTTGGTCAAAGGTAAAGGGTTGGCTCTCACTTATATATCCTTCCACACTTTCATGTGGAACCGATTTGGGATATGTAACATATAAGTTGCTAAAAGTGAATGATGAGACAATGAATATACATGGCATCGATTTACTAGACATTCATGATGCAAAGTATATATTGTTACGTATGTTTGGATGCATCCAATGAATGCATTTACATAGTATGCCTAATGGCTGTGAAAAAATGTGGTGTGGCAAAATCGTGCTAGGTCAGTTCTACAGTGATCATCAACTGACGCTTACATGAGTATAGAGATGGAAATTGGGCTGCCCGGCCCTCCGGGACAAGAAGCAAAATGGGCTGGCCAGGCTGTGGTGAAGCCTCTTGGAGCCAGCCCAGCCTTACTCCGGAGTACCCTATTCGGTTGGGCTCCGGTTGCCACCTCTGCTTGAGGGCACACACACACTCACACATATATAGGCACCTGCATGGCTGTTAAAAAGTATTTTACTCCGAGGCAAAATCAGTCTTGGAGGTTTTAGCCATCTTCTCCTCAAGTATAAGGACAGAATATAAGGTACGTCTTCAACATCTGATCATTTGATAACAGTGTCAAATCTCTTTTCCTGTCTCTCCTCTCTCCCATTTTTCTTTCTCTGGTTTAATAGCTCCCATCAAATTTGCATATTGTGGAATGTAAGGCTAATTCTATTTCCAACTGGAAAGTAACAGGTTTAACAATCAATAGCTTAGTTTCGACTAATAATGAAGCAAATCACCTCTCCTCGTGCCCACTACCTAGAAAAAACTAGATATATTCCAAATAAAGTTCATTGTTAACCTCCAATAAATGCAATAAAGAATCTCAGCTCGCGCAACTGGTAATTTTGTAACCAACCAAACTAAACTATTACAACTGTCATTCTTTAAAAGGTTAATAAAAGAGATAGAACTTAAATCAAATTCATAAATTTTTGCCTAATGTTCAAATAGCTACAAAAAATCCTACTCATCAGATCTCCCAAATTTGCATGCATTTTTGCATGTTTTAGGCTCTGCAATCATTAGCTCTATACTATTTTCTGCACTGCAGCTCTATTGTCTAAACTATGCAAAGTTAGTGGCTTTGTTTCATGTTCTGCACACTTCCAACTTTAATGCAAGTGCTATTCAGTAAGCAGATCTAATTATGTCTTCAATCATTTGAAAAGAAAGATAGCTGTTTCAGTAAATCCTGAATACAAGCAACTTTTAAACAGATACTTGGTGCTTTCTCCTTTTCTTTTCCCACTTTTGATTGTCTTCCATAAACTGTCTTAGGACCTGAGGACTGGAACCAAATAAAAATATCTGAATGTTAACAATCTCAAACAAAACTTAGAACTCCTTACTTAACTAACCACAAAGAATTTTAGTTTGTTGTTTTTGCCCAAAACTTCATCCTGCCATTTAATTTATTAGCAAGTCATCAACAGAAAAATAAGATACTCAAAATTCTCCTAATTTGAGAACAAGGAGAATGCACGTAAGAGCGACAATCACAAGATTCCATTTTGCCAATTACCAAACCACCCTAAGGTACCCTTAATCAGTTAAATTTGATTGTAGTTTACCAGAAATCCAAAAGGCATTACAGAAACAGAAGAGGGCACCTATATCATGTTGAAACATTGACTTTGGGCAATTGATATTATTTGGAGTGGATATAACTTACAGCGACACATGGAGCAAATGCATAGTGAGCGCCACTTGCCCTAGTTTCAAGAGCTGTAACCTCTCCAATCCTCCTAACCAAATCAGCATCCCTGTATTACATTCTCTGATATTAGAGTCATTGTGTAAACAAACATCAAAACATCAATATCATCCGATGAAAAGAATTTCCCATCACGTGCCCAGAGGCTAGGAGGTATCAACAATTACCATGTGATTGAAACATTAACATATTCCATCTGAATGAAGAATTCCACAAAAGGACACAGTCACACAGGGAATATTGACAAACAAATAAAGCAAATAACCATTTTGTGTCATTTTTATTGGGTAGCATGTTTTATGGCAAGGAATGTCAGGGACACGTTTTGTATGCTCAATTGCCTAAAAATATCTGCACCAGATCAAAGATCCACTGATCAATATTTCTTTATACTCAATACAAATTCCAAAGTAATCCCTTCCCCATAGTAACTCCTACTTCTACATAAGAAACCATTCATAGTTTTTGCAAAGAAATATGTCACTGACTGACTCGTCCACGATTGGCTGAATGATTTCATTCCAAAATAAATTGTCTTCAAATTCTTCTTTTGATGAGACCTTCATTTTCATTCAGAAACTTCAAATATTTTTTAGTTTGAACGGATGTTAATTTGAGGTAGACTTTCCTTCCATCCGTGGTGTTTCTGTTACAACTTGTGCCAATAGATTGATAGTGTAACTTCTCTTAGGAATTTGATTTAGAGGGTACAATTCATTCATTAAAACTTTTTGTGTTTTTCTAAGTGCTCCCATAGTGTTTTCCCCCATTCCCATTCTAAGGCCAAGGTAGAGAAGTTCTCATCTAGATTGACAAAGATCAGGAAAGCTATTTTAATATACTAAGAAATCAACAAATCTCCAATTGGTGCTTGCATTCAAACTACATAGACATAGTTGCTTGATCAATTAAAATATATACAAAGAGGAACAATTAACAACATGATAATCTACAAATACAATAACATGGGAAATGAAAAAAAAGGAAAAAAAAGAAAGTAATACGCACTAGTCTAAGAAGCTGGAGTTTAGCTCCTCAAAGCTCTCAGAAAAAGCCCATCAAATATATAGCAGTGGCCTAACAGAAATGAAACCATAGCAAAAGCATAGCCCACCTAGTGGCGCCAAGGCCAATGTTGTGAGGAAAAATGGTGGCGCCATACACATTGTTGTTTCCATGGACTGCATCAGTTCCGTAGATGATCGGAATGCTGAGGCGCGTCTCCAGCGCCGCCTTCTGCATGCTGTCGATCATGTCAGCCCAGTCGGCTGATTTTGCATTATCAAATGGCTTGCTTCCGCCCCCACTGAGTACACTCCCTGCATATCCGTTGATTGAATTGAAATTGCTTTGAGTGTTAAATCAGGGAACGAATCCATGAATAGATGAACCAGTAGCAACAGAAAATCTAATGTTATTACCCACGGTAGAGTCGTCTCGTATAGAGTAGTAATAAACTTCTGGACCGAGAGAAAGAGAAAGTACACACCTATGAAGCGGTCTTTAATGGCGGCAGGGGTAGCGACGCTGCGTTCGATCTGAGTCATTTGGCCGATCTTCTCAAGGAGGGTCATGCGAGAGAGGAGGTCTTTGACCCGAGCTTCAATGGGAGCTTTAGGGTCCTTGTATATGCAATCCATGGTTTTCAGTAGCTGGATTCAGGAAGAAGCGAATCGCAAGCTACACAGATTTGCGGGACGAAGATGATAACGATATCATCAATAATCAATAAATTAAATTATAGGGGAAAGGGAATCTAGATTTGGAAAGTATTATAGGAAAAAACAGAAAAAGGACTGCTTGTGAATATACTAGTAAACACTAGTATGGCCACTGGCCAGTTTTCAACTTCTCAAATAAGTAAATGAATAGATGCTGATAATCATCTCCCTCAACATTGCTAACGTCATAATTTTATACATATAATATTATATTCTTCTCATTTCCTTCAAACAGTATTTTCTGTGTAATTTAAAATGCTTATTACCTAAAACATTACCACACTTTTTATCGATTATAACTTCTCAAATATAACGTTAGAAATATAATATCGAAATTCAATTCAATGAATTCCGGCAAAGTTCCAAATTCCAACTATTAAAAGGTTAAGTATTGTGATTCAACATTATGCTCTCCTATCAGACAAATGAAGACGGTTTACTTCTCAAAAAGTAATTCACACACTAAGTTTGTTGTTGTAACAACGTTTTGGACTTTCTTTGTAGTTTTCACTAGTTTTCTTTTTCCATCCTAAACAAACTAATGAGATATTTTTACCCATACAATTTACAAGATATCTTGTTTTGTGCTTGCCATTTTAGTTAGATGGTTCCCGTAGTTTGTGGGAGTTCTCATTAATCTCACTATAATTATTTGAATCACGTATAAGATTTGCTTTCTGAAAAAAAATATAACATACATAGATGTGTAGATTTCATCAGATTTTCGACAATTTCATACGTAATAGATTAAATTAGCTAATAAAAGTTTACAACGTTTTGTTCTACTTAGGAGTATTTAAAAGATTAAAAATTATATTATACAAAAGAAAGAAAAAGTAAACTGACTTCCGCACTCATCTTCCCACCTAACACCACCACCATTTTCTGCAGCTTCTTAACTCAACTGTCAAATAGGAATTGTTGGAAAAATTAATTATGATGTATTTGAAAATGACTCTAAAATTAACGGGACCGTTAAAGTCGAGTCGTGAGTTTGACTTGCTATTCGTGAGAGGATATTGCCCCGCATACTAATGCTCATGTTCTTCGGCAATCGTCCCGAAGATACGACTTTTAACTTTAGGATTGCAACACAACGAAACTAAAGTTTTCGGCGAACTACTCGATACTCATGAATTTCTTGTAGACTCAAAAGACTCGAGCCTCAATGATGACATATGCACACTATAGTGAAATTGTCGTTGTATTAAATTGAGTGAGTGGAGATGTAATTGTTGAGGCATATTTATAGACTTCTAGGTGTCATTTCGTGATAATTTGCAACCTTTCAACTTGATCAATCACATCCGTTAGACCCTACCTCTTCACCAAATGTCACGATCTAATGGTTAGATTGCATCATTTTTTGAATGTTCACGACCTTTCATTCGCACCTATTCGACTTGAATAGACGCATCTTCTCAAGACATCTTTTTGTCTAATAGACACTTCTCTATTCACATTCCGACGATCCCCCACATGAATGGAAGAAGTTGGTTCAATTTTAGAATTGCTCAAATATTGGTCAACACCAACTTTCCAAAGCCAAGTTCTACAAACTCCAACATGAATGACAATAAATGCATGTACCCTAGACTGACACACATAATAAAGTCCCGATGAACTGGCATTGCATCGAGATAGGTAGCTTTCAACTTTGAACCTTCCCTAGTGAGATGCTATCAGATGTACTTGTTGCTCAGTGAATGCAATGTCTTGAACTGACAACTTTTATGTACAACAAGACAATAACATTAACACAATGACAATTCTGATATCTTGCGATTCTCACGTTGTGTTTGTTTCGGCTGTGGACCATATCTTGGATTCATAAGTGTTTAACTTGAAGCAGCCTCACTTCTCATGACCTCCTTTTAAGACTTAATCCAGGGGTAGCCTGAAATACCCCACCACATTTGATACATGAGTCATTAAAAGCTTACGCTTAACCTTACCACACATCATTAGAAATGACACTTAGTTGTCTATAGGGATGAGTTTGAATGAGTTCCAAATTTTAAACTGAACACATTTGGTTTTAAACTGAACACATTTGAGTTCCAAGTGCCTGTATGAACAGTTCATAACTTAGTTGTCTCATTGACCAAGTTCATGGGACTACACTCATCATGGTTGAGTTACCGCTATGCCCGTTCTTGGTGTGTGAGTTTTTGAACTCATTCCCCTAGACATGCAACATACTTGATCTCCCTTAACATTTTTATTCACGAATCTGTATTATATTGGAGATCAATTGCCGCCTGTCTTTTGGCCTCCATTTCTAGCTTTGAGTACATGTTACCTTAGCTGAATAACCCCATATTTGAACACTTATGTGAGAAGACCGTATCCCCTCACAATTAAACACTTAGTGAAAGATTTCATCTCTTCACATTTAGACATTTACATGGAATTTAATTCCCATATTGGGGTGTCTAGGCCATATCTTAACTAATCAATCCATAGATTGAACAACTTAACTTGTAGTTGGAAAACTACTTAGCTATTTCTTCAGCTAGCAATGATTTAGCCCATTGGACTTGTATCCATTTAAGTTGGGTTTAAATCCTTTATCTAATTCAATTTATGTCCACAACTTAGCCCAATGGACTTGCATCCATTTGGTAGGGCCCATGTCCTCTATAAGGAAAATACCACTTTTGTGGACTCCTTGTGTCTATGTACATCCATTTGAGCAATAGGATATTTATCCTATTTTGGCTACTCCGAAGCCGTATAGGTTTATTTTTGGGCTTACCCTAAATCGCCTTATAGTAATGGAGATTTTTTCACACTTTATAGACGCACGACCACCCCTTTGTTTAACAGATATGGAATTTTAGTTTTCCATCTCAACCAACATTTTTTCCTAAAATAAAACTTTTGTGGACTCCTTGAGTCTATGTACATCCATTTGAGCAATAGGATATTTTTCCTATTTTAGCTACTCCGAAGCCGTACAGTTTTATTTTTACGCTTGCCCTAAATTGCCTCATAGTGATGGAGATTTTTCACACTTTATAGACGCACGACCACCCCTTTGTTTAACAGGTATGGGTTTTTAGTTTTCCATCTCAACTAACATTCTTTCCTAAAATTAAGTCTTATCGAAATCTCAAACTCTTTAGGCCTACTCAGCCTTTATTTGTACGAGAACTCCCACCATCTATTAAATTGGGTGTCTATCCACGTCCTAGCAGATTTGCGTCTCACTTTATAAAAGCCCAATAGTATGAGACCAAATTTATTTATGCCCTCATACTTTAATTTAGGCGAGTCCCAAAATTAATTCACGCCCTCAAACTTGAATGAACCCAGTTTTTTAATTGACTTGTTTTATTTAAAGTTTTTCAAACTTCTACATGCCCCTAGGACATGTCTGACTAGCCTTTGCTGACCAATTTGATCAAGTTCAGAACCACTACGATTAAATTAGATTCATAATTGTATTAACAAGGTATACCAAACAAGGCATCAATCAAAATTATATTTTGGCTCCCAAAATTAGACTTAGCCCAATTAATCACTACGGGCCCCACATAAATAAATGCATGATCCGAGCTTCAAATAGTATTTATCAAAGACTAATTAATGTCCAACAAAAAATATATTATAGCCCATAAACTCTTATTTCCTTAATTAGCCCAAGTGCGGCCATTATTTTAATGACCTAAAACCAAGGAAGAAAATATCGCTTTTTACTGAAATATCTATGTTTTAATTTTACGAAAATATCAATCTCGATGAAAATATCGGTGCAATTTTTTTAAAAATGCTAGAAAATGTATTTAAATATGAAAATTTAACTTGGTATTTTACAAATTATTATAACTAACTTAAATACAAATATTTATCTTAAAATTTTGTATAAATTGTATTGACAGATTTACAACTAATATGAAGCAAAAAGATAAATATACATTAGAATATTAAAAAACAAACAATACTAAAAATATAAATAAATTATAAAATACAAATAATAAAAGAAAAGGGGGAATTGGAAGTAGAAGATTAAAGAATAAGACCCTGACTTGATCCTACCACTAGTATATTCAAATGCATTATAAAAATAATAAAAAGAAAACGGAAAAAAAAAAAGGAAGAGAATAGCAGCAACATGAAAATCGACGATATTATTGGTTAAATCACTGATATTCTAAATCAACGAAAAGTCCGTGATTCTTTGACAAAACCAAATACCCCCCCTTCAATATCGATGGACTGAAAATAACAAAATTTTGCCGATATTTCAGCAAAATTTCGTGACATTTTAATCTCTGCTCAAAACATATGACCTATATGCCATCTGACACGATGTTTTGGGCCCATATTATTAAGTCATGGCCTGACTTATGTCCCATTTCCAATTAACCCACTAAATTGGGTTATTAGCCCAAAAAACTATTTCAAATGATATTCTAATTGGGTTGAGTAACCCACGTTAGCCACCGTATGTAATTTTGGAACCACCGTCAGATTTTCAGCTGTTGTACCATCATCACTAAAAGATTGTTACGACAAAATATAAAAAATGTTTCTGGGGACATAGCGTTTCACCGGGAAGCATCATCTGTAAAATGTCGTGCCACGAGACACTATTTTCGTGAAGTTGTGGGACGAATAGATCAATTCCTCATGGGATATCTACTCTGCGAAAAGGTCCCGGATAGGTGATTGCACCTCTTCTTGCTGCCCCCTTAGTAGGGGACTGTCTATTCAGCTCTTCTATCATTGAAAGGAGATTGCGTCGGATTTGTTTGTTTGCAGCGAGTTGATTTAATATTAGAATTCAATAGAATAACTTGTCCTTACTTAGACTATATTTTCATACACAACTGAAGATAAACTAAAAGGGGAAAAAAAAAAAACCCCCCACTCAAGCTAAAATCCAAAACAAACTAATTTTTCAAACATCACGAACTACACATAAGGAAATTTTAAATTTTAAATTTTAATTTTTTTCTTCGAAAATATTAAAAATGAAATCTGAATTTAATGAACATTTAGAATTTAAACAAAATGAAAATAATGATTAAAAACGAATAACGAGAATAAAATACTTAAGACTACATATGACTAACTACCATAATATCTAAGTAGCACCTAAAAAACTGGTCCTCGAAAACGGTGCCAAAACTTGATTGCTCTTTTATATAACAACTATACAACAAGTGCACGGTGTAGTTGCTAGTGCATGACAAGCAATGTTGTATCCCAAAGAGACTAGTACAATTGACATGTCTAAAGCACTATAGTAACATTAGTACTCGTATATATAGGTGAATCAAATAGTTGGTGGTTGGTATTACCTGATTACCATAGTCAACCCCTAAATTCATATCAACTAGACAATTGAGAATAGCAACAGAAAATTTGTAAAACTGAATTCAATATTTAGAAAACTATCTTAAGATTGTCGATTTCGAAAGCTATTTCAATTTCAACAAAAAATTATCAAAACCCCAAATCTATGTTATTCATATTATTATGAGGCTTCGCCTCAAGTGTATCTCAAATCTCATTCGGGGCGCTTCAGTTGTAGATTATATAAGGATCTACCTTCTGAATTAACCCGTATAATAACTCCTAATAATGCCTAGGAAATACCACCATAATCATTCTCAATTTTTCTGGTCTGTACAATGATCATGTTGTGTGTTGTTTGGCAATCAATATCCTTATCTTCTAGATTTAGGAGACTATTTGTGTGTGCATACTATAAGTGATTAGGCTAATCATACATCAATCATAGGCTAATGATGCATCAACCATATCATCAACATACAAATAATAAAGTACGGAATAATCATGAATCAACGAAATCAAATATTTATTGTCTGCTTAGTAACATAGACATACTTTCTGAACCCTAAGATAATAAGCAACTACACCATACTAAGCTGTTAGAGTTTGTATCTAGACTCTTATCTTGTACTTGTTTTTGTTTTGCCTTTTACACACGTTTTGTATCTTAATTAAGGCAAAAAATGTGAATTATTTAGAAGACAATTATTAACAAGTTGCAGGGACATGAGTGCAAGAAGGAAGAGTTGAAGACTTGGTCCAAAATCAGCTGAGGAAGTTGGGAGAAAGACTTGGTCCTCAACAAGGAAGATTGAGTCTACCTCGCGCCAACAAGTCATCTTTTTGCACGTGTGGAAGCCACATACGAGCATTCCTAATTGTAGGGTGTGGTGGTTAGTGGAGAGTGCTCTCCAAGTTACAAGATGTCTATATATAGAACTTCAACTACCAACAGAAGACAATAGTTTCATATGAGCAAAATACTAGTCTGTTTGTTGAAATCGTGTCATCTAGAGGGTTTAGTCAACCGTCTATCTGACCCAGCGTGTTCTATTTTCATTACATTCAGATTACTCATGAATCTGAATCACTTTTCATAGAATTCTAGGATAGTTTTTAGCAGGTTATTTGGTACTCTAGATATTGTTTAATTGTCCATAGAGACGTTAGGATTCGTGTGTGTAAATCGAAGTTTTGTCTCGATTTACTTTTCAGAATCTTTTTGTAACTCACAAGTTTATAGTAAGTTATTTTACCTTGAAGGCATCCATAAGTGATTTAGGACTTGTGGAAAATGTTACTGTGTTTGTCATATTTATTTATGTTGTGTTATACTCTAGGTTGGGTAAATCTCGTACCCAATCACTATTGTTTTGGGAAAAAGCACACTTTCAATTGGTACTAGAGTCATCGCTTGACACACTAGGCATGATCCTGATAGTGTGTTGCCATAATGGACACTACCACAGCCACAAGACTTCCAGTATTGGACGGTTCTAATTATGACTATTGGAAGGTTCGACTAAGGAATCACATCAAGTTGATTGACGTGTGAGCATGGAGGGTTGTCATAGAAGGTGGAAGCAGCCAATGATCACTGATCGTCATTGTTAAAGGATAAAAAAACATGAGGATCAATGGAAACATGACGAGATTGATGCTTCCAACTACAACGAACGAGCTTTCAATGCAATCATTCTCACAGTGGACATGAATATGTTTAGGTTAGTCAAACCGTGTGAAACGACAAAAGACACCTAGGATATTCTCCAATGTCATTGTGAGGGTGATGACAGTGTAAGGGAGTCTCGATTAAGGATGGTCATGGTTCGGTTCGAGAATTTTTGGATGGAAGAAAATGAATCCATTCAAAGCCATTTCAACAAAATTCTTGTTTCTAAGGCCATTTACTCACTTTTTGATCGCTTTAATGTAAAAGTTTCTGCCATTGAAGAAGCACATAACACGGCCACGATGGAACTCACGACTCCTACGAATATCCTTCAAACCTATGAGATGAACATGAATCATCAAAAGAAGCTTTATAAAGGTAAGAATGTGGCCTTGCCAATTGAAAATGGAGGGTCTTCGAAGGAGTCCATAACATCGAATGAAAAAGACGACGAGGAACTGGAAGACATAAGTGAGGGAGCTGACATTGTATTTACTCGCAATCTCAATTCAACGACAAGAAAGTTGAAGAGCAAGTTTACAAATATGCCAAGACCTTCGGTTCCAAAGGATTCTCCACTGAAGATGTTGCCTCTAGTGTTTAATCCACTGGTTAGAAGGGCTTTTTCAGATCAACAAGGGTACAAATCCAGAAACATGGATTTTTTACAATGCCGAACATGCAAGGGGTATAGCCATTACGAAAATAAATGTGCCAACATCCTCCACAAATACGGGAAACTAATTGGGTCTTCTTAAGTGATGATGATAAGTTAGAGCTCGAAGTTGTAGTTCGACCAAACAGCCTTGCTCTCAACCATGGAAGGATGAGTTCGACCAAACAGCCTTGCTCCAAACAGCCTTGATGACACCGAGGTTGAGTTAGAGGTTGACTCGACCTCTGACTAAGTCTCAGATAGGAATGACTCTAGTTACTATCTCAACTTATTATATTTCAACACCACTGTTGATGAGGAGCCAAAAGGGGAGATAGATGATGAAGCCATCAAGAAAATTAAAGAAATAAAGGTGGTGTACATGGAGCATTGAATCAACAAAGTCGTGACATGGGCAAACTGAACGAAAAGAACGATAATCTATGTGAATTTGTGACAAGGTTGGAGGTATTCCTGACCAAGAAGGATGTTGAACTAGGAACGACAAAGGAGAAGTTGGTAGATGCATCAAAAACTTTTAAAAGGTTGAACACAGGTAGCTCTAAACTCAATGAAGTCTTGTTATGGTAGAAATGATCATACTGGTCTAGGATACGCTGAATCTAGGGAAACTAGTATAGTAAGTGGTAATGGACTTCCTTTTGTTCGAGAAAGTGAGAATTTTGTTAATAAAAAATCTGCTAAGTCACCTAAGAAATCGAAAATTAAAAGAAAATGAAAGTTTTTTTTTTTTTTTTTTGTCATTACTGCTTCATTCTTGGTCATATTAAACCTTTTTGTCAAAATGAAATCTGATGAGAAAAGGGTAAGGGGTTGACTCAGAGGTTACCCAAACCCCCCATCCGACTAGAGTGTCCAGAAACCTAACTCTACACCAAAACAAATGTGGGTTCATAAATTTGATTTAGTAAGCAATGTTGCATTTACTACTTTAAGAACTAAATTCTCAAGCTCATGGTTATTTTGATAGTGGTTGTTCTCACCACCTGATGGGAAATAAGAATTTCTCGGTTAATTATGTACCATGTGTTGGAGGTCATGTGACCTATGGAGGAGGGTCTAGTGGACAAATTATTAGCAAAGGAACTTTGAATGTTCCAGGTTTTCCTAAACTTCGTAATGTGTATCACGTGAAAGGACTATTTGTTAATTTAATTTGTATTAGCCAATTATGTGATGATGATTTGCAGGTTAAGTTTACGCAAAACACATGTGATATCTTTGACCGATCTAACACACGTGTTATGATTGGTCAAAGATCAGCTAACAATTGTTACCTTGTTGGAGAATTGAGGTGCAATCAAGCCATAATTGATGACACAATTTTGTGGCATTAGAAATGGGGCATGTAAACTTCAGGAATTTGGACAGGCTAGTGACGTTTGAAGCTATTCAAGGCATTTCCGTGGTGATTTCCAGAAAGGTAAATAGACTTGGGTTAGCCATGAGGTTGTCCAACTCCCAAGTCAATCGTCTATTACCACTCGCTATTTTGAGCTACTCCACATGGATCTTATGGGTCCAGTTGAGGTAGAAAGTTTAGGAGGTAAAAGGTACTCGTATGTGATGGTTAATGATTTCTCACGCTTTATTTGGGTATTTTTCTTGCGTAAAAAATCGATTTCCTTTGATACTTTTAAGTTTTGTTTTCTAGAATTAAAAACATGCATAATGGTACCATTGCTCGCATTAGATCAGACCATGGAAAGGAATTTGAAAATGTGACTTTTACTGAGTTTTATGAAAGAAAGGGTATTTTTCAATATTTTTCTTCCTCCAAAAACACCTCAACAAAGTGGAGTTGCAGAAAGGAAAAATCGTACCTTGTAAGAAATGGCTCGTGTCATGCTAAGCTCAAAGAATCTTATAAAGCATTTTTGGGCTGAAGCGTTAAACACTGCCTGCCATATTGCCAATCGGTGTATTTAAGACCTGGTACTACCATGAACCCCCTATGAAATTTTAAAAGGTAGGAAGCCAAATTGTAACTACTTTCACGTCTTTGGTTGTGTGTGTTTTATCTTGAACGATTAAGAAGTCCTTTCCAAGTTTGATTCTAGAAGCAATAAAGGTATTTTTCTTTTTGATACCCACAAATAGTTATGCATAAAGAATCTATAACTTAAGAACTAGGTGCATTCAAGAATCTGCAAATGTTGTCTTTGATGACTATGCTGAGGCTACAAGAAAGGTGGAAAAGGATGCTATGGAAGATTTGATTGATGATCCCAAAGGAATTGAAGATGAGACTGAAATTGATGCAACTGTCGACTCAATCGCTAGACTAACTCCTATCAATCAAATAAAACTCAATGAGGAAAACGATGATGGTCCTGATCCAGACCTTCAGACAACAAGACGTCACGATCCAGCTACTTGAGTAAGGAACGATCATCCCTTGACTCAAGTAATAGGAGAAGCAGGAGAAGGAGTGCAAACCAGAAATATGGTAAGGCTTGTATGTATGTCATCCACGTGCAATGAGTATAACTTTCTTGCTTTTTCTCTCTAATTGAACCTAAGAATACTGTTGAGGCTCTTAAAGATCATTTTTGGATAAATGCATGCATGAGGAACTTAAATAGTCACTCGCAATGATGTTCTGTATCTTGTGCCTAGGCCCATGGATACTAATGTCATTGGTACCAAATTGATCTTTAAGAAAAAATCAGATAGATCCAGAAAAGTTATCCATAATAAGGCAAGCCTAGTAGCTCAAGGCTATATACAGGTGGAGGGGGTTGACTTTGATGAAACCTTCACGCCTCTAGCAAGAATTGAGTCATTCAGACTACTTCTTGCAATAACGTGTCATACTAGGATTAATTACATTGCATCAAATGGATGTCAAGGCTTTTATGTTGAGCAACCAAAAGGGTTTGAGGATCCTGCTAAACCAGACCATGTACATAGGCTCAAAAAAGCCTACGGTCTGAAACATGCACCTCATGCTTACTATGGTTGCTTAACATAGTCCTCATTGAATTTAGTTTTGTTAGAGGCGAGGTTGAAAAAAACTTGTTCATCAAATGAACCAATACTTCCGTTATTGTTGCTCAAATCTATATGAACGATATAGTATTTGGTTCAACGTCACAAAATCTTCTAGATGAATTTGTGAAAGCTATGTCTTCTCCTTTCAAATGTGCATGGTAGGCGAAATGTCCTTTTTCCTGGGCTTACAAATAAAACAAATGTTTGATGGCATTTTCATGTCACAAAATAAGTATGCTAGGAATCTGATAAAGTGGTTCAATTTAGATAGTGCTGAACAAATGAAAACTCCCATGGGTTCTAGCCAAAAAGTCTGTAAGGACAGTATTGGAGAGGAGGTTGACCCAACCCTGTACCAATCCATGATTGGGAGTTTACTCTATCTAATAGCAAGTCGACTAGACATCATGTACAATATGTGTTTATGTGCTTGCTATTAAGCTTATCCGAAAGAATCTCACCTGAAGGCTGTAAAGCGAATCACAAGGTATGTGCAGGTACGGTTGACTTAGGGATTTGGTACACTAAGGATACTGATACACGTTAATTATGCATGTAATTAGATTAATTTAGGATAGTATTTTATGGCAATTATGTGCATATTTGGTCAAGAGTGGGATATATTAATATAAATTGGACCAGTTAACGTGTTTGGCTTGTTCTAAGGTATTTTTGAGCAATTTGAGGACTAAAAGTCGTGATTTACGACTAATGGACGAAAGAATAAGTTAAGGGGAAGTCTAAACCGGCGAAAACCGGTCCAAACCAGTCAAAAGCCGGCCTAGACCGGCTCAAACCGGTCCAGAAGACAAACTAGTAGAGAACCGACACGGCCGTATCAAAACATCAACACGGTTGCGTCAAAACATGCTCATACAATGATTATACACTCACGCTGCAACGCGGCCGTGTTCAACATGCAACACGACCACGTCAAAAAGAGACGTTTTAAAGGAGTTTGAGTTCAAAAGTGACGCGGCCGCGTCAGAAGCACAACACGGCCGCGTCAAAAGGCCATTTTTCTTAAACTTTCCTATCCCAAGTAGGAACTGATTCCTAATCTCCCCAGGACTATTCCGATGTCTATAAAAAGATAATTAGTGCTCATTTTTAATAATCATCATCTACATTACATCATATACACTTTGAAGAAAACAACTTAAAGAACGAGCACATGAAGATTGACGAGCCGACATAGCCGGGTTTAATTATTTCTTATCTAGTTTTTAATTCTTTGTGATGTGTTCTTTGAATTATTGTAAGGATTTGATACTAGGCATGAGTAGCTAAACTACTCGTGTCCTAGGGTTAGAAAGTAGTGTTTTATGACAATGTTTTGATTTATAGACTCCAGTTTAAGTATTTCTCTATATGTTTGTTTTATTCCTAAGCATAACTTGATCACTTAGGCTTAGTTACACGTTTAAAAATTCCGCTTCGAGAGGAGGGAATTGTTAATAGACACATGACATATAGCACAGTTGTCTATGACTGAGTGGGCAAGGGTTAAGGGTCTTTTAGGAGTTGTTAGGATTAGTTGACTCGAGAGGGTAGTTGCCCTAATCAATCCATGTCTTAGTCTCTTCGAGAGGAGGATTAATTTATTTAAGTGCCGCCTAATAAATACTAAAACTTGGTTTAAAAGCCTATAAGTTGAACTTAATCAACATTGAAAAAATTCACGAAATCGAAGCCCTAGGATACATTCTCATTAATTAGAATCTAATTGTTTGACAAGCTAAGTTAAGTAGTATAAATAATTCAGTTTAATAAAATCAATCTCACAAATCGAGTGTCTAGTTTCGATAATTCTATGAATTAGAGTATCGAACTGCGTCGACCTATTCTCTGAGGATCGACCTTGACTTATCCTATATACATCTACACCCGTACACTTGCGGTGTTTTAGGGTTAGAAATTAGGTCTGTCAGATAAAACACCAACCTTGGTGGTTACATAGATGTCGACTGGGCAAGTGATTTGGATGATAGAAAAAGTACAAGTGGTGGTTGTTTCTATCTTGATAATAACCCTGTTTCTTGGCATAGTCGAAAACAAAATTGTGTGCCACTTTCCACTGCTGAATCTGAATATGTGCTAGCTGGAAGTTCGTGTGCACAATTATTGTGGTTAAAACAAATGCTTAATGACTATGGTTATGAAAGCAGTGTTTTAACCTTGTACTGTGATAATTCTAGTGCCATATACATTTCTAAGAATCTTGTGCAACATTCTAGAACTAAACACATTTCTATAAGGCATCACTTTATTAGAGACTTAGTTGAAAAACACATTGTCTGCATTGATCATGTTTCCACTGAAAATGAGCTTGCAGATTTCTTCACTAAGGCTTTGGATCATGAGAGATTTCTAATTTGAGAAAGTCTCTAAACATTTGTTTAATCCAGTAAGGGTTACACTGGAGCTTGCCTCATCCGCCAAGGCAATCTCAACTTTGCATATATGCATCTCATTCATTATTCATTACATGCATATAGTAGTTTCTTTTCTGAATAGTTAATGTTAGTTTTTTGTTGTTCCTTTAAGTCAACAAAAGAATATGATGTTGGTCCAAAGAATAATATTTTTTCGAGTAACTCGGGACATGGTAATGGCTATATCATGATTCTCGTGCTAAAAGAAGCAATATGGAATTTTTTTGAGTGATGAAGTAAACTAGGGGCACGACACTCATTACTGTACTCTATGCTAAAAAATCACTCTTACTAGTTCTTTTAATCTTAAATCACCAAGTAGCTCGGGACATGGTACTAGGAATATCGTGATCTCCTGTCAAAAGTGATGGTGGATTAAAAACTCGTTGAACCAGAATCATATTCTCGAGACTTATAAAAATAAAATTAAATTGCTTTAGGTTTATCTTGAGGTCATGGTAATCCATGTATCAACATTATCAGTATTGGAAAATTTTATTTGTTCACTTTTCCCTATTTTGAGGAATGAGATCATTATTGTGTGTTTTATTGTTGTTCAGTAATTTTTGAACTGTTAATTCAAACTTACAACGGCTATTTGAAGAGGAAGGGTATTTTCCTAGTTAATAAGGATATGGTTAGATCCCCCCTTATGTATCTCATCCGTTATGTTTACTAACCTTAACATTTTTTTGTTGTGCTTCTTCTTCGCTTAGCACCTGTTACAGAATTACTTCAATCCTCTCTCTTCACTTCTTCATCAAAACTTCGAAAAATCAATCAAAGGATCCATCCAGTCTTACAAAATTGATCAACACCATCACTGTTGAAGTGGTGAATAAGATGGCATCACCATCGGCTGCCCTTGCACCAACTATAGCCACTCCTACATTAACTCCGGTGGAGATTTCGCCGGATCCTGTCGTCCAAATACAATGGGTTGGTCTACTATTCATGCCTAGCATAAATTCATTACAAAATTCTGAGAAAAACATTGCAAGAATTGAAAACTAGAAAAGTAAACTAAACCCGGATGAATCCGTCTCGATGATCTTCGTCTTCTTCGTCCTCCAAGCTCCTATATCTCTTCTTCTAAGTGTATATGAAAAATATGGAGTGTCTAACCCCTTATTCGTGAGCTTGGGGACCTATTTATATTTATGGGTTGAAATCCTTGAGAGATTAGGACCAAAAGCCCAACTTAACCTGATTTTTGCTTTTTAGACGGAAATTGACGCGACCTTGAAACATATCGACGTGGCCGCATCGAGCTGCACTCTATTCACTCTTGTGAGCACATTTTGATACGGCCTTGAATGACAATAACGCGGCCGCGTCACTTCTTGCTTCAAAATATGATTTTCTGTCTTTTGGGCCCAGTGTGGCCCATTTCGCTTATTCTTGGTCCGTTTCATTTCTAGTCCGCCATATACTCGATATTTTGGCCTAAAATCAACAAAACTCCACAAAACACGTCAACTAATCCAATATAAATAATTCTCGACTGTATATGTATGCAAATGCTATAAATACACACCTAAAATCGACCTAAATGCATGCATATATGACGTGTATCAACTGTGACAGGGGTTGGTCCTTAGATTGGGACACCCATGGACACGTCCCCTGTCCATGGAGTTGCTGGTCCATCAACCGAAACCATGAGCTTCCCAACTCCCTACAAATTCTGCCATCGGTCACCACTAGAACAGTGCCACAATCATCCATAACTCCTCCTGCTTCTGCTACAAGGGAATTTCCTCCATAAAATCCTGAAGGCTCGCTTGTAGGGGAGGTGAACTTGTCCCTACACCCATCACAACTCTATTTCCTGGAGATCTCAGTTATCTGTTCAATGTTGATGAACCAGAGGATGCAGACTTGGGATTTTTCGGCTCCCGTAAGCGTACAATGGGTGCTGAGAGCAGTAAGCGGCCTAGACGGTTAAGTAGGTTGAAAAAAAGGGTATTGGATACAGCTGATAAGAAATAAAAAAAAAAAAAAGAAGAAAGATGGTTCATCTTCATGTGCACCGCTACCAAAAAGATAGAAGAAAGTCTAAGCAGTGAAAAAGATCATGCTAATCGATGAACCCTCAGAAAGTGATAAGGATAAGGTGTTCAGAGAAATTGATGAGACGAGGGTTTAGGGTTGATGAGACGATTGAGAAAGAGGTTGCCCAATCCTCCTCATTAGCCGAGCTAGATGATGAGAGTGATAAAGATTTTAATACTAAAAAGGAACCTGCACTGACATAAAATTTCAAATCTGAAGAAGAGAAGAAACCATTTTTTCAACTGTCCAATCCTATTATGGTTCGTCAATTTGTCAGCACACTGAAGATAAAGAAATGGAAGAAGAAGATTGACTCCAAGGTTGGCTCAACCTCCAGGTCAACCAGAACCCAAAAGAAAACTCCCATATGCGAGCCTGCTGAAGATAGCTCTCCTGATATCGGGTTTGAATGCTTTGAATATACGACCGGAAAGGCATATCAATACAAGCCATTTCCAAAAGCAAGGAATCTACCAGTTGCTAGAACAACGGGGTTTATTATCTACTGTAATATCTGCCTCTTCGTATCATGAGGAGATAGTTATATATTTTTATGCAAATCTATTAAAGAACATAGCTAACCCAAAATCATGTTTCTATGGAAAAGTTTATGTTCATGTCAAGCTCTACCAGTTTACTCCTCAAATCATCAATGAGGAGTTGTGCACTCGTAATGAGCTTGAGAGTGCCATTTATGACGACTTGGACGAAATTGCCACAATGATTATGGGTGGCAAAGGTACCTCATGGCCTGATATATTGAAGATATCAACTCTTTCCCAATTATATTGTGGTCTCCTTAAGTTTTTTGTTCACAATTGGTGCCCTTCAACAAACACCTCCAAGGTCACAACTGATCAAGGAAGACTGATGTACAAAATAGGTACGGGGTGTTATGTTGACTTCGGGGAACTTGTGTTCAAGTATGTCATGAGATACGTTGAATAGAAAAAAGCTTTAGAGCTTCCATTCCCTTCACTCAATTACAACATTATCTGCTCACAAGGTCTTCCAGACACTCGTGATCATGTGTTAATCATGTCTTCTTCACTAGACATGCATCCATCCATCATCTCCGGCACAATGTTTATTGATCTACCTTGGATAGATGACGATGCCGAAAATCCAACAGGGGATGACCAGCAGGTCGAGTCAAACCCTCCCCCAATCCTAAGCTGATCTTTTATTCTTCATCAAGTTCAAACAATGACCGCCCAAATAACTGCCCTCACAAAGGTTCGTGATAACTTACCTACCTCTATTTCTACACAAATGGGGGGGGGGGGGGTAGTACAACATCTGATGCCACTTCTGAAGGTGTCGAGGGTGGTGCAAATCCTATAGTCGACCTTAGTGAGAGCACAAGGATTCAGGGGGAGTGATGGAGATATAGATATGATCGATCTGCATGTATCTTTTATTTAGTAGGATATATTTAGTTTGATATAGTTTATCTTGATATGTTTCCTTTTATTGTGATTAGGATTCTAGGATTGAAGTATTATACATAGGACCTCTTACAATGTATTAGATAGTTGATTTGATATTTGATAATAGAAAATGGGTTTTATTCCTAGTTTATGCCTCTTTCCGGGTATTTTTAGAATCAATGGATTTAGACCTCATGTATCATAGTTCTTTCCACGCTTCCCCCTGCATCAGTTGGTAACCAGAGACCAGTTACAATCCTCGATGATGTTTCCGAGGTGTTAACTAGTTTTTGATAATCTTCTTGATGAGGAGTTGCACGAAGATAATTTTATGCAAATCCACCAACAAATCATTTTCTTGGCAACTGATACTAGTGGTTATGACGGTCCACCAATTTTCAATGATGAGGTTGGTGATAACAGCTATGATGGTCCACCAATTTTTGATGAGGAGATTGGGAAGATGGAAGATGAATATGTCGAAGCAACTAATGGTGATTATGATAAACCATCAATCTTTTACGAGGAGCAAGAAAATACTAGTGAGGCTGTTGTTGATAGTGGTTCCAACTATATACCACTCTTTAAACCAACATATGTCGATTTAAATGTTCTTGTTCTCAAAACCGAAGTTCCTCTTATCCATTCCATCGTTCGGCCTGATGCGTGTCCTTGGTTCCGGTGCAAGAATTTGTTAGTATCATTATTGGTATTTGGCTACACGAGTTCTAGCCCATCCACATATATTTTCTAACAAGATCGGCCACGGTTCGAGGACGAATCATCTTCAGGGAGAGAAGAATGATGGAGTTATAGATATGATTGATTTGAATGTGTCTTTTATTTGGTAAAATATATTTAGTTTGATATAGTTTATCTTTTATAATATTTATCTTGATATGTTTCCTTTTATTGTGATTAGGATTCTAGGTTGAAGTATTATAAATAGGACCTCTTACAATGTATTAAATAGTTGATCTAATATCTAATAATAGAAAATGGGTTTTATTCCCAGTTTATGTCTCTTTCCAGACATTCTTAGAATCAATAGATTTAGACCTCACGTATCATAGTTCTTTCCACGCTTCTCCCAGCATCAAGGAGTCTAATGAGTTTGATGATGATGTCTGTAGGGGTGAGGTTGGTGGTGATGACTTCATATCTGAGACATATTTTCTGGACGATGAAGAAGATGAAGCGGCGGAGGGGGGTGGGGTGGATGAAGAGTCTGATGAGGAAGAGGAAGAAGAAGATGAAGATGAAGATTAAATAATTAATCATGTGTTTTTTATGTCTTGCAGTGATAATAGTTTTTAATGTTTTAAAACAATCAGTTTGTGTTATTTTTGGATATTCTGGATATTTTTGCGTTTTTCCCAAATTAGGTAATTTTTAGTTGTTATTTCCCATTTGACTTATTTTTTATGCATATTGCTAGTTTTGGGAAAATTTTCATGGGATTGATTTAGGATATCTTGAGTTTCCATTTGTTTTTCGGTTGTTTGTTGTTTTGTGTAGAAAAGGCAAAAATAGGAGATTGTTAGAGTTTGTGTCTCAAACTCTCATCTTCTACTTGTTTTTGTTTTACCTTTCGTTTTTGTATTTTAATTTAGGCCGGAAATGTGAATTTTTTAGAAGCTAATTTATTAAAAACTTGTAGGGACATAAGTGCAAAAAGGAAGAGTTGAAGTCATGGTCCAAAATCGGTTGATGAAGTTGGGCTAAGGTCTTGGTCTCCAACAAGGAAGACTAAGTCTACCTTGCGCCAACAAGGCCTCTTATTGCACATGTGGAAGCCATGTACGAGCAGCCTTAATTGTAAGGTATGGTGGTTAGTGGAGAGTGCTCTCCAAGCTACAAGATGCCTATAAATAGGACTTCAACTACCAACAGAAGAAAAGAGTTTCATACGAGTAAAATACCAGTTTGTCTGTTGAAATTGTGTCGTCTAGAGGGTTTAGTCAACCGTCTATCCAACCCAAAGTGTTATGTTTTCATTACATTCAGATTCCTTATGAATCTGAATCACTTGTTATAGAATACTTGTTAGGATAGTTTTTAGTAGGTTATTTGGTACTCTTGATATTGTTTAGTCATTCATAGAAATATTAGGATTCGTGTCTACAAATTAAAGTTTTGTCTTGATTTACTTTTCAAATTGTTTTTGTAATTCACAAGTTTATAGTGAGTTATTTCGCCTGAAGGCACCCACAAGTGATTTAGGACTTGTGGAAATTTTTTACTGTGTTTGTCATATTTATTTCCTTTGTGTTATACTCTAGGTTGGGTAAACCTCGTACCCAATCGCTGTTGTTTTGGGACAACACACACTTTCATAAGCATAATGGAAACGAATACAAAAATTGAAAAACTTTGTTATGAAACTCTATATAATACAAATCACTATAGATGATGACCGGCATAAAGGTGTGCTCTTTGGAAGCCTGCGGCTGCTCCTTTCTTCCTCCCGGCTCTCAACTCTCAACTCTCTAAAGCACAATACTAGGAAATAGAGCGAACAAAAGTCTCTTGAGGTTGGCAACTCCGATATATATATATACACACACACACATATATATATATGCATGTATAATAGGTCAAAGTTGGAAGATAAGTTGATCTAGGCTTCATGTTGGATTTGTATACTGAAAGCAAGACCTTTTATATACAATGTTTCCATTTATTCACTATTAATATCCTATCTGATTTCGTTTACACTAATCACTATATATGTCCCTATATCTCTCTCTATAAGTAGATCATATAGTGTGTTGTAGATCATACAAGATCATATGATTAGTTAAACTTAATGAGATATAAAATATATCACATGTGAGACAACTTGAGGACGAGTTGTTGGTATAGGCTGCAATATCAAGTATGAATAGTTTATCTTGACTATTTACTTATACTGGTACGTCTTTACGTATTGATAGGATCACGGTGAGATAAGTTCTTCTGCTTGACCTTAGTGAAGAACAAGAGATCTCGGTGACTTATTGTAATCTAAACCTTAAATAAGATTACAGTTATGTGTGCATGTCTGTGTGTCACTTTGATTTACTATGGGTGAGAGTTAAGTGCTAACTCTCTATACTCTGTATCTTGGGTGACAGTAGCTTGCATATGATAACTGGTAATTTGTGTTTAGGTAACCATATCCGTTTAGGATGATTATATCCCCTTAAGGAGCTCAAAAGGTTTATTGTACTAAATCCTGCAGGTTGATTAAGTTCAGGTACAATAATGAAGTTGAGTGGTACTACTTAAAGAATTAATAAACAATTAATTAATTTAAGTTGTCAGAGGCTTTAATTAATTAATGGATATTCGATATCTTAAATACGGGGATTAATTAAGTCTAATTCAAGCCCCGACTCAATTCGGGAATAAAGGGTAAGCCCATAGGGAATTAAACTACCAAGCCAAGCCCACACTCAGTTATTATGTATTAAATACATAACTCTCAGTCTGTGAAAAAGAACATTCTAACGTAAAAATCACAGAGCAGAAAAGAGAGAGTGAAAGGGCGGCAGTGGTAGTGTTGGTTCCCACACTTGGGATTTCTCAAAATTCGTCGTCCATCCGGCGTTGAGGATCGAGTAGGGATACAGACCAGAAGGTCTATTCTGTAGTCTAACATCGAATCGTTGTGCGCACGATTCTCAAGTCAACTCTAAAACACCTATGTGTTGTATTTAAATTAATAGATGCATGTTTAGGATTAATCAATGTGTATTTTAAATTATGACAACCAAGAAGGTCCTAGGCAAATTCGGAAATTCCTACAATTGGTATCAGAGCCTGGATCAGTTTTCTTGGCCCTGTCAGATATAATTCAATTATTGATTATATGTGTGTTTATTTAATTGTCGTTCTTCGTAGCTCGTTTTTTTATTGGCACGTCATGTTTGCTGACGTTGTGATTGTAATTCACCACGAGAAAATCCGTGGTCAGAATAGGTTCATTTTTGCTTATATTTTTGTTGAAGAATCTGTAAAATCGAGAATAAAAAATGAAGAACACGAAAAACGTGAAGAAACCGTCAGCAGGCCCCGGCGCTCGCCAGCAGCATGCCCCAGCGCCCGGCAGTAGCAGCCCTAGCGTCCGACAACAGCAGCCCCGGTGCTCGGCAGCAGCAGGCCCTGGGCCCGACAGCATCAGCCGCGATGCCCGGTAGCAGCAGGTTGCGGTTGGAGAGGTGGCGACGGCTAGGGTTTTAAAACCCTAGCAGATCGTTGCCGTGCATGGGCAGCATGCCCCAGCAGCTAGCCCGGTACTCGGCAGCAGCATGCCCCAGCGCCCGGCAGTAGCAGCCCTAGCGTCCGACAACAGCAGCCCCGGTGCTCGGCAGCAGCAGGCCCTGGGCCCGACAGCATCAGCCGCGACGCCCGGTAGCAGCAGGTTGCGGTTGGAGAGGTGGCGACGGCTAGGGTTTTAAAACCCTAGCAGATCGTTGCCGTGCATGGGCCCTAGGGTTTCGGCCCGACAGCCCATCGACCGACGCAGCTCGTCTTTAGCCCGATGTTTCGTTTTAGCCCAGTCCGTACCCGAGTACGCGAGGCCCGACGTGAAGGCCCAAAAGCTTGAAGACCTGTATTTTCTAAATTATATAATAATTTAGGATTTATTATTTTTTTTCAATGTTGAGCCACAAAGAACGAATTTTATTTATTTTTTATCATTTCTTTTCGCTCGATGGATGTTTAATATTTATTATTATGTCAAATATGTCTACATGATTCATTAATTGCGCTTAGACTATCATGCTAGGAACATCACATATTATTAGCATATTTAAATTCTCCGAGCATGCTTTACTTGTTGAGTTTAGTTTTATTTATGCTTAGGGTTACGTGTTCTTGCATGTGCAAACCTTTTGAAGTAAAAGACTAAGCAAAACCCGACTTTTTTTTATTTCATTTAAAATAGTCAAAGACCTCCGCAACCGGTCTCAAGGCAAAGTGAATAATAATATTAGTAAACGTCCACACGCGTGGCTTGCTAATATTTATTATTCATAAGTTTGCCAGCTGAGACTTCTAAATAAATCTTTTAAGTTTTCTAGAAAAATGGAATTAAATGGGATAACAAAGGTTAAATAAGTTGGAAGCGACATGGTCTGCGTAAGTGTGTCAATTCCAAGAATTTATTTACAAGGGTTAGGTTATGGTCATTGCTTAGATATTATTTTAAGTACAACTCCCCGATGAGTCTCTTCTTAATAATAATATGGTCTAGTTTAAAGGTCCAATTATTAATTTCATTTGTCAAAAGGATAGGTTGACATGGATTGAAATTAAATGACTAGGTGTTTTAGTCTGGCCGAGGGGTTTACATATAAACGTCAATCCGCGTGGCTTATATGTAGAATCTTTTGGGCTATTGGAGGATTCTATCGATATTGTTTTATCAAAAGGTTACAATATTGTTGTTTCAAATTATATGTAATTGTGTTCTTACATGTTTATTGTTCATATATTTTCAGATATGTCTTTATCATCTGTCATCAATATTTTCGCACAACACCCTTTAAAGAATGGAAACGTAATCTGGAGTATATTGTTATCGCTGAGGAACACTATTTTGTGCTAGTTACTCCTCGTCCGAATCCCCTTACTGATCAGTCCACTGATGAGGAGCGGGAAAAGCATGATAGGTGGCATAAGTCGAATAATATGGCTAAATGCTATATTATGAATACTATGTCATCTACTTTGCAGCTCCAGCATCAGGCCATGGACGATGCCACTGGCATCATGCTGAACCTTCAGGAGGTGTATGGGGAGAGGGACAGAGTTGCTCGGTTTGACTTAATGAGGCAAATCATGGAAAGTCGGACCGAGGGCATCTCAGTGCACAATCATGTTATGCACATGATTAACCTCAGGGACAAGCTTGACTTGATAGGAGGAGGTATTGATGGCGAGGCCAAGGTCGATATCATTCTCAACACACTTCCCAAATCTTTTAAGAACTTCCGTCTCAATGCTGTTATGGCCAAGAAAGACTATACTCTTAATGAGTTACTCAATGACCTAGTTACAGCAGAAGGGGTTATGGGAAAGAGTGCACAAGCTTTTACACTGTCAATGGGCCCACTGTTCCACTGAAAGGTGGAAACAAGAAAAAGAGGCAAAAGGGCAAAAAGGCCAAGGCAAATAGTGGGAGTAAACTAGTGGGCCCTAGTGGTGGAGTAAAGAAGCCCAAGGGAAAGTGCTTCAAGTGCAGTAAAATTGGGCATTGGAAGAAAGATTGTCCGGTGCTAAAGGCAAAGGACCAAGGTACGCCATTAGCTTTAGTAACTGAAACATGTTTGGCCTCTATCTCTACTCATTCGTGGGTAGTAGATGCGGGTGCGACTGATCATGAAGGATGGCGAGATCACTATCTCCATGGGCAATGCAGCAAGGGTCGCAGCAGTTGCAGTTGGTGATTTTCCTTTATGCTTTAATGACACTGTTTTAGTTTTAAGAGATGTTTTGTTGGTGCCGGATTTTCGATGGAACTTGATTTCAGTTTCGAAACTTTATTGTGATGGATATTCAGTTGTTTTTGGTAGTAGTGTTTCTATCATGAGAAATGACGTAGTTATCTGCACTGGTGTTTTGAGCAATTCTCTTTATACTATAACTTGTCTGCATAATACTCAAAACTTAGTTGCATCCACTTCATCAAACCTAAAGAGAAGAAAGTTATCTTCTCAAGAGGATCAAACACATCTTTGGCACCTAAGATTAGGTCACATTAGTCTAAACAGGATCAAAAGACTAGTATCTGATGGGGTGTTGGATTCATTTCAACCAGTTCAAACTCGAGTCTGCAAATCTTGTATAGAAGGAAAGATGTCGACAAGGCCTTTTAAGGCAAAGAGGAGTAGGGCCAATGAGGTGTTAGAGCTGATCCAATGGACTTATGTGGACCGATGTCCACTCATGCTCGTGGAGGGTATGAGTATTTCGTCACTTTCATTGACGATTACTCAAGATACGGATACGTTTACCTACTTCGCCGCAAGTCTGAATTCTTTGAGAAATTCAAGGAATTTCAGGCAGACGTGAAGAAGAAGTTAGGGAAAAGTATCAAGTTATTGCGGTCTGATCGCGGTGGCGGATACCTCAGCAACGAGTTCCAACAGTACTTGTCAGAGGTTGGGATTACATCCAAATTGACTACACCGGGTACTCTGTGTAGTAGAGAGAAGAAATCGAACTCTAGTTGAGATGCTTAGATTGATGATGAGTTATGCATCTTTGCCCATTTCGTTCTGGGGATATGCCTTAGAAACAACTTCTTATCTGTTAAACCTAGTACCATCCAAGTCGGTGCCCAAGACCCCTGTCGAGCTATGGTTTGGGCGCAAGCCTAGCTTGAACCATATAAAGATTTGGGTTAGTCCAGCACACGTGCTGAACAAGGATGCTTATAAGTTGGAATATCGGTCAGAGGTGAGATTGTTTGTAGGGTATCCAAAGGAAACGAAGGATGGTTATTTCTATAGTCTTAAGGATCAGAAGGTCGTTATTAGCACTAACGCCTGATTCTTAGAAGATGACTATATGATTAATCACAAGTTCAGAATAGACACTGCCCTTCAAGAACCCGAAGGGAATGTCAATACGATTCCACTTCCACAGCCACAAGTGCAAGAGGCAATAATACCAAGTACTGCACAACCTGTTGACATAATGCCTACACAGCCTCAACGTAGTGGGAGGGTTATTCGTCAACCTGATCGATACATGTTTGTGGGAGAATCTTCGAATTTGATCCCAGGATACAGACATGCTGATCTAGATCCCTGGACATAAGCCGAGGCAGTAAGTGATGTAGATGCGAAAGAATGGAATCTCGCTATGGATTCTGAATTTGAATCCATAATTGCTATAGATATAAATGAGAAGGTTGTACTGCCAGATGGCTGTAAAGCTACAGACAGTAAGTGGGTATACAAGAGAAACAAAGGAGGGGATGGAGAGGTTACAACCAATAAGGCTAGGCTAGTGACGAAAGGGTATACCCAGATTGAGGGTAAAGACTACGATGAAACCTTTTCGCCGGTTGCAATGCTCAAGACCATTCGGATCCTTCTCGCCATAGCAACTCACTTAAACCTTGAGGTTTGGGAGATGGATGTCAAAATTGCTTTCTTAAATGGTTACCTTGAAGAAGGTAGGGACATCTACAATGCAGCAACCAGAGGGTTATGCGAGGGAAGGCGAAGAGCATCTAGTGTGGAAGCTCAAGAAGTCCATTTATAGACTCAAGCAAGCTTCCGGGTCGTGGAACTTACGTTTTGATGAGGTGATTAAATCCTATGGATTTACTCAAAGTGAAAATGTGAGTTGTGTGTATGACATAAAGATATGGTTATCCGAACTGTTTCAAATGAAAGACTTGGGAGAGGCAGCTTACATTCTTGGGATCAAAGTTATACGAGATCGCAAGAAGAGGATGTTGAGCTTATCCCAAGAGGCCTATATTGATACTGTGATCACTCGTTTTAGCATGCAAACCGCCAAGAAAGGATTGCTACCTTTCAGAAATGGCGTTCCACTTTCTAAGGAGATGTGTCCTAAGACACCTAAGGAGAAAGAGGAAATGAGATAGGTACCATATGCTTCCGCAATAGGTAGCCTTATGTATGCCATGCTGTGCACGAGACCCGATATCTGCTATGCAGTTGGCATAGTGGCAAGATATCAGTCTAACCCTGGACAGGCACATTGGACTGCGATAAAACATGTACACAAATACCTCAAGAGGACTAGATATTACAGGCTAGTTTACCAGGCAGACAGTCTAAATCCCTTGGGTTATACAGATTCGGATTTCCAGGCTGACCGGGATGAGAAAAGATCTACCTCGGGCTATGTGTTTACCTTGGGAGGAGGAGCCGTTTCATGGAGGAGTGCAAAGTAGAGATGCATTGTGGACTCCACTATGGAAGCCGAATATGTAGTTGCTTCAGAGGCTACTGAGGAGGCAGTATGGCTTCGGAACTACCTCTTGGATCTAGGCGGGGTACCTAGTTTGCCTAAGAGTATCGCAATCTATTGTGATAACTCAGGTGCAGTGGCAAACTCAAAGGAACACAGGACCCACAAGGCGACTAAACACATAGAGAGAAAGTACCACATAATACGAGAAACCGTAATGAGGAGATGTGTGGATAGAGAAGATTTATACGACAGAGAATTTGGCTGACCCATTCACGAAGAGCTTACCGCAGAAAGTCTACGACAAGCATGTTCAGGGACTAGGGCTGCGATTGATGCCACCCACTTAGTAAACTTTCAGTATAAGTGGGAGAATGTAATAGCTAGATAGTTAGACACCTGGTATACTAAAAGTTTGCTTTAGTATATGTTAGGTTTGAGAACACTTACAACACACACACACAACAAGATTCAATCCAAAAACGAATGAAAAACAGATTGAAAATCAAACACTAAAAACCGAACGCAAAACCAAAAATAAAAATGAAGAACACCAAGCTTTTACGTGGTTCTATCAAGGTGATCTACATCCACGGAGGCTCTATACACCTCAATTCACTCAACTAAACAATCAATTACAAGAAACAACTCAGAAAACTAGAAGCCCCAATTCACAACCCGAATTGAGCTTAAGAACCCTAGCTCTCAAATTCTAATGATTGAATAGTGTTTACAGAGGGAAAAATACGTGTATCAACTCGTCTTTACAAGTAGAACAAATGTATATAAAGAGCTAAGCTCGAATCAAGAAACTCTGGGAGCTGGAATCAAAATCAGTTGCAACTGCTATTCAAACTGTTACGAGTCTTCTACAACGGTTTTTCATCACTACTACAAAAACTGTTAATCACTACGCCTAAAAGACAACGGTTGTACGTATAAACCGTTGTCTTTGAGAGATCAACCGTAGTTGTTATGTGAACCGTAGTGGAAGTCAAAAAAAATTCGCTAAACGACAACGGTTTTTGTACAACCGTTGTTGTTGAACCGTAGTCTTTTTGTTATTTTTCGCTTAAAGACAACGGTTATTATATCCGTTGTTAAAATACCGTAGTCAAATGTTTTTTTAATTATATTAAATATGAATGATATTTTTGTGTGATCATCAACAACGGTTATCACAACCGTTGTTACTGGTGCGTTGTCATTATTTAAATTTAATGTCCTTATTTTTTTTTAAATAATTATTTTACAAGATTAAAATACTTTTTATTGTTGTACAATTAAAAAATATTTATTATAATTGTTTTTAAAACTTTATTTTTCTTGATGCTTCGTATTTTCTTGATGCTTCGTATTTTGGTCTACAATGTTAATAGATTATTAGTTATTTTATATTCATTACTAGCTGTATATTTAACATCATTTATGTATATTTTAAAATCTTAATATTACAATTTTTTTTTTTTTTTTAATATTAACAACCGATCAATATGACAGTTGTACTGGGCCAAGTAAACCGAACACTATGAAATGATATTCTGCCTAAACCAGTCGAGCTACGGAAAATGATAGAAAAATATATATTTTTCTTCATATTTTAATATATGTAAATGTAATTTAAAGGTATCATATAATTATTTATTCGCATAAACAAATATTCAAAAGTTGTTCGACGCCAACTAAACCGAACACTATGAAATGATGTTCTGCTTAAATCAGTCGTACTACGAAAAATGATATAAATAAATATATATATATATATATATATATATATATATATTACTTCATATTTTAATATATTTAAAATGTAATTGAAAGTTATCATATAATTATTTATTAGCATAAACAAATATACAAGTAATGTCAAAGTTAAGATTTTTTTTTAAAAAAAAGAGGGTGCTACTGAGATTCGAACCCTAGACATATTTGCTCATATGCCAATTACTAACCAGTCAAGCTATCCACACTTTCATGAGATGAAACCAAAACAAGATTACTTATTAGCTTAAACCAATATACAAATCATGTCAAAGTTAATATTTAAAAAAAAAGGTGGCGCTGAGAATCGAACACTGGTCTCCGTCTCCTTATATGCAAAGCACTAACCAATCAAGCTACATATACTTTTGTGATATGAGTGAAAACTTATATTATTTGTAATGTTTTACAGACTAGAACTAAACCTTAAAAATATCTTATTTGTATATGTTTTCCTTTCTTTTTTAGTTTGTTCTACTAATCTTATTTGTTGACACTAGTAATTAATTTTATGTTAATGTTTTTACCTTTTTCTTTATTATGTTTTTATTTGAATTAAATAATAGCTCTATCGGATCCCTCCTCATAATAATTAAAAGACTAGATTCTAAAAATATATTGTTGATTGTTTCATCATAATAATCAAAGCTAGAGGAGACTAGGAATTTTCTATATATTAATGGTCAATATGAAGGAAAAGGGCCACAATTGAATTTGTGAGAGTGGAAGAATCATTTGAGAAATAAATTGTTAATTTAATTTACTAAACAAATATTTATTGAGTGTATGACTTTGTAGTATTCATTGCCCCACCTGTTAAAGTCAATCTCTTTCTCTATCTCAAATAACACTTGGCATCTCTCTCTCAAATAGCACTTGACACCCCATGTCCTTATATATTGTCCGCCAGTGAGGATTAATTTGTAATTTATTTACTTGTTGGCATTTTTCGAGGGGTTTAGTATAGAGTTGGTCAAGTACAATCATATGATCAATTTTTTTCCTTAGTTTACGCTTTCTCATTATTTATAATATATAGGGTGTAACTACTATAAAAACTAGTGACTTAATACACCTTAGAGTTTTACCTGTAATGATAGGCTACTAGCAAGTAACTTTTTACTTAATTATCTAAGTTATCCACTTATATGTATCCTATTATATTTGATTCCACTCTCATGTTCTATAACTAATCTCTTATTTTAAAGCTTGTCATCTGTTCTATATATATTACACCAAATTGAATCATAAAAGTTAAAATTAAAACCATGAGCTAGTAATCAATTTTTAATTTAAATTATTTACTTCTTTTGCTATAACCATAATCTCCGTCACCTTTATTATTTGGTGAAGAGAATACGTTTTCGATATAGTAGAAGAACCCTAATATTTATAGATAAAAAATTATTATATACAAAATTTAGAAAATCCTATTTTCGTGCTAAGTCCCAACTAAATTCTTTGATTGATCCCTTTAAATTTGTTTTTTCTTTTTATTTTTGTTTTTATGAACATGTTTTTTTGGAAGAGATGGATTTAACAAAAATAAAAAATATATATTTTTTTTATTTTACATAATATCTCTTTTGTTTAAAAAAGTCTGATTGTTTTTTTATATTGAATTTCACTTTTACCTAATGTTAATTAAGAATTCCACACTTTTTTTGAAAATTTAAATTTTAATATAAATTTTTTAATTTTTTAAATGTTATTATAGAACTCATATTTTTTTACCCAAATTGTTTTTGTATTTGTATTTGTTAATTTTTAATAGATTCATTTTAAGCAAATAATCCCTTGTGAGGGCACTGTCCAAATACACGATATATATATATAAACATTCAAACAAGTTTCGAAGATGGGCTTGGATTAATTGGTAGGAGAGTGTGCCTTGTATTGTGAGACCAGTGTTCGAATCCTAGCGGGAACAATATGCAAAATATGCTGAATTTTTAGATGACGACAGGATTGGGCTTTAGCCGCCGTGGCCCAATAGGCCTCTTTTTTTTTTATTTGGAGAGCAGTTTTATTTTACCCCTATAACAGGCCCAACTCATGTTTTAACCTAGAAAGTGAATTCAGAGCAGAAAACTTCAAAATCCTCATCCTTGCCGCGATTAAAAGCTGCAGTTAAAAGTTTGACAACGGTGAAAACGTGGTAGTGGAGAAGAAGGAGATTTTGTTGACGAGATTTAGCCGACGATACGGAATCCTGCAACTGGACGGCGAGATTACGTTTTACCGCGTGATTCAAGGAGATTTTTTCGATTATAACTAAATTCTGCCATACGACACTGTTCTTCTGAATAATCCGGGTATGTTTGCGATCATCTTGGATTTAATGTTGTTCCGTGTTTATTCTTCTGTAAAATCCTTTTGTCTGTTAATGTCTGGAAAAATTTGTTCATGTTTTATTTTTATGTTGTTCTGGTTTTTTTGTATTCATTTATGTATCTACAAATATTGCAATCTGCAATATTGAATTAATTAAGCAAATCATTAGTCTTGTGCTTATCTATGAATCTGTCCGACTGACATTATGTATACGGGCTCAGCCCGGCTATCCCACTTAGATTTAATTGTTGCCTAACCTCTGTAAATTTGTTGGCATAGTCTAGTTTAGAATTCAGGTTCTTCCTTTTGGTGTTGTTTCTGTAAATTTGTTGGTTTATTATGTAGTTATAGAAAATAATATGAAGCGGAATCATGGTTTTAGCTACGCTTCCAATTTCAATTTACAGGATATCAGATGATTACATGCACATATATATAGCTTCATATGCCATATTTTTTTATATCTTGGCCAACTTTCATGAAATCAATAATCCAGTCATTATTTTATCATTGGGTGCAATTTGTCCATATTTTCTGAAATAAACTAAATATTTGGTGATATGTGTGCAATTAGAAATATAGATAAAATTTAAACGAATGGTTAATTACCAAAAAAATCAAGTCTTGTCATTTAATTTTCAATTGTAAAATATTTTCTTTAAACCTTAACACACTATGATTTTTTTCTAGTTACAACATCGATGGCTTTTTTGACAATTAATTTTAATACCGCCACAAATATATCAGCATCTCACTGGATATTCTAATCATTCTAGAAAGTTCTATTGGCACAGTTGAAGGATCTAATGAAGCTTCCTTAACTTTTGTTCACTTTTTTCTTGTACTCTATAACTTTTGTGTACTTATGTAAGAGTATATTGAGATACATTAATGTTGTTTGGTGTGTGTGGGTGCAATTAAATAATGGCCTTCTAAATAAATAAATTAAGGAGTTTATTTTTTGAGACGGAGGCATTATATACATCTTGTGATTTTACATTTATAAAGTATTACAATCTTCCAATTAAAATAGAAGTTATTTTAGATAAATCAATTTACAAATCATTCTAACAGATTATCATTTGAAAGATAGCCTCTATTGAGGAGCTAGAAAAAAAGACAAATATTGTTGTATAAAAAGCTAGTGCGTGAGAAGATGAACCACAACTACATATTTGTGGATCCTGATACTGTAGCTTATCTACGACCATCTCGGAAAGACAAAACATTTGAGGATGAGCAGTTGGATAAGAGGGCGAAGGCATTAGCATCTAGAATGAGGAGTACAACTCACAATCAACTTGTGATGGTGCCATGTAATGTGGGGTAAGCACCTTCTTAATATATCTTAATTTCGTTAATCATAATTGTGTCAATCAACTCTTCTAATGTATTTTTACATGATGCATACACAGAGATCATTGGATTTTAACAGTCATCAATCCCCACAAAGAGATTGTACATTTGTTCGATCCGCTCCATCATGGCATTCACGATTCTTTGTGGGCAAGAGTCGTGAATCTGTAAGTTTCATGTTTATGTAATTAATGTTTGTGTGGTATATTAAAAAAAAAAAAAAAAAAAAATTGTGGACCGTAAGGCAATTATACCTTTACATTTGTTTAGTTTATTGAACATTGTGTAATACATTTTGTGACAAAGTAACCGTGTTACTAATAATGGACATTTGGTTTGTTAATTTTTAGTATAATATATTAAATTAATATGTAATTAATTTTTTTAGGGCCTTAAAAATATTCAATGCGAATATTGGTCGGAAAGGAAGGAAAAAACCGACATGGAAGTAATCAAGGTGACTACTTGATAATTTTTTTCATATGTTAAAAATTATTCTGCATTGGCTATAATAATATTATTTTTATGTAGGCTCCTCGACAGCCCGATGGGTTCCAATGTGGTTTTTATGTAATGCAATACATGAAACAACTTATCGAATCAAATGCATCAGTGGACATGGACTCGCTCCAACCCATAGTAAGATTTATTTATTTATTTTTATTTACTTAAAGACAATCTAAATTTGGTTGTCTAGCTAATGGAAAAAAAAAATATTTGCATCGTAGTTCACAGGATTAGTTTACACCAAGTCGGACATTGATGATGTGCGGGGGGAGTGGGCCGAATGCGTTCAAGACAACATATATGAATAATCAGGTATTAAGAAATCTTGGTGATTGTTCGTTCTATACTTATGAAAACGAAATTTAGATTACTTGGTGGAAAATTGCTAGACATTTGACCAATTAGTTTTAAGTATTTTTCTGCTTATTCTTTTCATCCAATTTTTTTAGTTATGAAATGGTGGTGTTTTTGGATTCTATGATGTGAATGATGACGCAATTTTTAATATTTAATTCTGTTTCATGATGATCGATTATGAGTTCAAATGACTTTTTATATCCTTTCTATGACTTTGTCCTATTTTCGTCTTGAAATTTATATATTATCTTATTTGGATTTTGCCGTCACTGTTAATAATGAGAATCTTGTTTGTTCTTTCTTTAAAACTTAAATGCAGGATGCTATCTCAGAGAAGAATACCCAAGGAAAACCAACAACATGATTGTGTGGAGAAATTTTTTTGGTACTTCATTTGCAATTCAAGTGGGAGTTGATTATAGAACTCTTTGTTGTTTGTTAATTTGAACCCAACGTTGAATTATTGTAGTAATTGTTGAATGCTTGATTTGAATCGAATGGTGAATTATTTTTATGATTGTCAACATGTATTCACATGTTGGAGAGAATGAGTTATCATTCATTGTCTATTTACTTATATTTTTTTAAATGCAAAATGTTGATCGTATGTTTAATTACATTGTAATTTCATTAATATAATAAAAAAATGTAATTCACAATTTCCAAATTACCATCAACAACCATTTTTTTTTTAAATTTTAAAAATCTACCACAACGGTTGTAAACGTAGTCGATGAATAACAAGAAGCCGTAGTCTTACTTCATTTTTTCTACATTTCAAACCGTGGTGGATTAGATCCAAAACCGTAGTCAATTCCATATACAACTACGGTTGCCATTTCCAATAACTACGGTTAATAAATCCAATTTGAACCGTAGGCGTTCATATCTATTACTACGGTACCAACCGTAGTAAAATGAAATTGTGGACCGTAGTAGTACATACCGTAGTGGTAGACCATCTACATATAACTACGGTTGAAAACCGTAGTCGTTGGGATATATTACTACGGTTTCAACCGTAGTCATATTAAATTTCTAACCGTAGTCTTATACTGTGCGAATACACTTCGAGAACGACCACGGTTCATAACCGTAGTCTTTATTAACAACCACTACGGTTTTGAACCGTAGTTAAATGTAGAGGGTCTACGACTACGGTATGTACCACTACGGTCAGTATATGCCGTTAACTACGGTTTTTGACCGTAGTGTTAAACAGTTTTTGTTGTAGTGCATGCGTCAGTCTAAAACCGTTGCGTATTTCTGTTATAACCGTCACCAACCCACTTCTCCAATAACTTCCAAATCTGATCTGAAATTATCCCGGTTCTCCGGTCCGGTTCTTCCCAACCCAAACCCGGTTCCTGATCCTACTCAACCTCTACTACAAGACATGCTCACTTTAAGAAATTGAATTGACACCTACAATATAAGTGGGAGATTGTTGGATTTGTATACTGAAAGTAAAGCCTTTTATATACAATGTTTCCAGTTATTCACTATTAATCTCCTATCTGATTTTGTTTACACTAATCACTATATATGTCCCTATATCTCTCTCTATAAGTAGATCATATGGTGTGTGTAGATCACAGAAGATCATATGATTAGTTAAATTTAATGACATATAAAAATATATCACAGCTGAGACAACTTGAGGACGAGTTGTTGGTATAGGCTGCAAAATCAAGTAGGAATAGTTTATCTTGACTATTTACTTATACTAATACGTCTTTACGTATTGATAATATCATGGTGAGATAAGTTCTTCAAACTAACCATAGTGAAGAACAAGAGATCTCGGTGACTTGTTCTCCTTCATTTTGGGCCGATCCACTCCGTTTGGGCCGGTCCAAGGTCTTTCTTAGCCCCATCACTTTAATTCTTCTTGCTAGGCTTCTTCGTCTTTCTTCGGAATATCATAATTACTCCAAAAATGCCACATTTTGTACCAAAATGATATAAAATCAACAAACAAGTGAAATATGCTAAATACATGAAAACTAGGGTTAGCAAGCATCATTTCGCATAGTTTTGTACTATTTTTTTCTATTAATTAGTGTCCAAAATTTATTTAAAAGATGGAGTTATTAAAGAGGGTTATTCAATATCTTTCACTTATTATAAATATATAACAAATAATTCACTTGCATTGCTATTGAATCTTAACTTCTATCATCAAATAAAAAGTTCAAGTGATAAGTTATCCTTAAATATTTAATCAATTAATTAATATTCTAAAAAAATGTTTATACTTTTTGTAAATTAAGTTCAACTTAATAAATATCATAATATAATAAACTTTACAAAATAATTAGGTTCACGTGCATTTTAAAATGAAATAAAGTGTATATATATATATATATTTATGAAATGAAACTGAATATAAGGTTTTTTTATAAAGATTGTGTAACACTTGCCTCAAATCGTGTTTCCTCTGGCAAAAATGAAGTTCGACAATTTCACAATTTTTTCCAAGTTAGAGCGCTTCGTCTATAACCTACGGAAGGCTGGAACAAAGTCTTGGTTTGTTAGATTTTTATCCCGGTGAGGCTACTGATATCCTTAGCATTCCACTTTGTAACCACGCAGTGCATATCTCTGGATGTGGTATTTTAATCAGTCGTGAAAGTATATGGTTTCTTTAGTCTACCATTTTATTATGAATAATGCCGCTAACCTGCTGGGCTAGCTCGGGTCCCAACCCAACATGGAAATATTTATGGAATCCCCACCTCCCGGCCGTGTTCTTCACTTTCTTTGGCGTTGTTGTGCTAAATCCTCCCCACGAGTGAAAATGTGAAGACATCATCTTCAATTTTCCGATTCCTTCCCCTTTGGTGAAGCGTTCGAATTTTCCACCACCCGTTTGTTCTTTACATGCGCTATCTCTTCTTCGGTATGGCGTGCAGCTGGGCTTCTCGAATTCATCTCAATTTTCTCCCAAACTTGCTCCGAGTTATAGTTTCGTGATATTATTCTTGCTGGGGATAAGAGTTTCATTAACTATGTTGCTTTTATTGCTAATAACATTTGGCACAGTAGGAACAACTTCCTCTTTACAGACACAAAGTTGGACCCGCATATTCTCTTTCCTCATGCATCCTGATTGCTATTGATTTTTGACGAGCCTCTCTATAGTCCCATCTGCATGCCACCTCGGATATCATTCTCGCCTAGCTTCTACCATTGTATGGAGTTCGCTTGTACTTTGATGGTGCGGCCTCTGCCTTTCGCAACCTCCCTTAAGTGGGTGTCTATATTTGTGATTCTCTTTGTCGCTTTATGCATGCATGCTCCAAATGCTTCCTAGAAATACTAGCTCGGAGTTGGTAGAATGTTATGCTATTCGCGAGGCCCTCTTGTTGATTTATCTTGGCCTTCATGACTTCCATATTGTTGGTGATTCGAGCATGACTATTCTGGCCTCTCTAGGGGAAGTTGATTGTTTAGGAGTTTGTTTTTCCGTGCTTTAAGACATACATTAGTTGCTTTCGCCTCTTTCCTCTAGGAGATTATTTTGCATCTGTTAATCTGAGAATCATATTGCACATTCATCAACTAGTTTTGCTTTCTCTCGAAGCAGAATTGTTAAACAAGTAAGTTAAACCTAATGGCTAGATTAAATTCAATTATAATGATGTAACCAAACACATACATAGATAATAAAAACTGGATTCTATAAATTAAATAATTAATTCAAACATTGTTGTAAAACCTTACTCTCTAATCCTAGGACACGAGTAGTTTAGCTACTCATGCCTACTACCAAAACAAAACAAGAATTTAATGAACACATTGTCAAGAAATTGAAAGTAAACAAAGAATAATTAAACCTGAGTATTCGGCTCTTCGATCTTCGTCTTGCTCGCTCTCACGCCTTCTACTCCAATGTAAAAGTATGAGAATGCGTTGATGTAATGTCAGAGGATGCCTAAAAAATCGAGCTTCTATGTCTTTTTATAAGTTTCGGGACGAGTTTTGGGGTTCTAGGCTCCAACTCCCACTTGGAACAGGAAACCTCATAAGAAACGACTTTTTTTCGCGACCGCCCACCATGCTTCTCGAGGTTGCAACGTTTTGAACTCAAAACTGCCATAAAATAGAACCTTTTGTTGCGGCCGGGCAACAACCCTGTCGCGATACTCAGACAGTGCCAATTTCACTTTCTAGCCATGTTTTGCCGCGGCCCCGTCCTTCCTGAGTCGCTGTCGCGACGGTTCACCACCGGTTCATCCCCAGACCAGTTCAGACTGGTTTAAACTGGGTTTTCCTTCTCTTTGACTTGTTCCTTCGTTCGATAGTCGTAGAATACGACTTTTGACACTGAAATGCTCAAAATACCTCCAAAACAAGTCAAACACGTTATACGATCCAAATATAACAAATCTACACAACTCTAAACTAAATATGCATGTAAATACTATCAAATATAATCCTAAATCGACCTAAATCCATGCATAATTAACGTGTATCAAAATCTCCCAAACTTAAACTGTTGTTCCCGAACAACAAAACAAAATACACAAATAATACAAGTGATTTTGCCATGGTTTAGGGCGATTAGATGATGAATTCAGTTTTAGACTTATTTTTCTTCGAAAAGCTAGACTACATAATAAAAGTGAGCATATGTGATAATGTAAAAATCAACCACTTTTGAGACTTTGAACTTTCAAATTATTCAATCCTCACCGGATAAGTACTGTTTCGCTCATCTCTCAAGTGTTTAGGTTAAAACATATTTTCTCTCAAGTTAAACTATATGTAAAGCTTACCATATGCTTGCCAATGTTAAAATTGGACCTCGTACTCGATATGTGTGACAAAGGATAAAAAAGGTCTTTCTTTTTTGTTGTAATGTGGGCTTAAAGGAAGGTGGGATATATTTGGATAAAAAGTGACCACCACTTTTGGACTAATTAGGTTATCCTAACCTGACTACCCCTCAATAAAATCACTCAATCTCACTCTTCAAATTTCGGCAAATCACCCTGCAAAGTGACTTCTTCACCTTCAAAAGTCCTTACAACTTAAGTACTTTTCTTTTATGTGGGTACCATATCTTGGAACTACTCGATTTTCTATTTAACTCAAACAATTAAGCACTTATGTTCTAGCCTCTCCTAAAAAATACTAACCAATTATAAACAACATCTTATGTATTTTATTTTTTAATTTTTTCTTTTCTTTTTTTTTTCCTATTTTTTTTTCCCAAACTAGGAGAGGCTATTCTTCTCGGCTTTCCAGCTATTTCTTTGGTCTTCCCTTCATCTTTTTGAATATCTGCTAGTTTTCATTTTTCTCAAAAAAATTTACCCAACTACCTTTCAATACTCCTCCCTCTTACTTGATTAATCTAGTTAAGGCAAAAAACTTAAATTGAAAGGTTTTTTGCTTGTAACATATGGCTATGAAATAATAGGCTATTAAGCTCAAATGGGCTAACTAGGGATAAACTTTGAACTTTTGGAACAAAGGGCATTTTTCAAGGCTAAAAAATAGGTTGAAAACAAGGACTGCCTAAGATCATTTCCTAAGTCACAACACATACTTGACACATTCATAGCAAAGATTCAAGGCAAGGTCTGAATACTACTACATATATCCAATCAAAATTAACACAGAAAGAAATCATATTACTCCAAAAATAGGAGTACAATTAGGTTCAATTCTCACAAGGTTAATTTTGATAAAATATTCTAAGTTCAAGCTCAATTTTGTCTCAAATTACCTCTCATACTCTACTATGTGCCAATTTTTCAACAATTCTCAAAATCTTTTCATCATCCATCTTTCCCTATTTTTTTCTTTTCTTCTTTTTAATCACTTGTTACCAACTAACGACTCGGGTTTTTCTTTTTCTTATAGACTCTATCTATCAAATAAAAACATAAAACCCAAAACTAAACTACTAAGACAATGAAATCAAAATAATTAAACTAAAGACCACTACGACCCAACATGACAATTTACTAACACAAACGGGCTCACAAACCCAACAACTCCAATAAATAATAAAATGGGCACGCAGACTCAATACTCCAAGAAGCATAAACAAGCGAGTAAGTGGGCACATAGACCCAAAAATCAACCCAAAATATGAAACAAACAACAACAAATAGTAAATGAACAAGCACAAAAGAACTAAAAGGAAAAAAATAACAACAAAATAAATAGTGGCCAAGACGTCCCGCGGTACATCATCTCTCCCAAACTGGGCTGAAAGCCAATGTTAGGAGGAAAAGAGTGGTACGCCTTGGTGCTAACTTACCATCATTGTGGCGGTGGTAGTGGTTGGAAATCATGTTGGCTCCAAAATTGGGCCAATGCACACATCAAAGGTCCTGCTGCTGCCTCCACGTAAGTTCCTCGTTGCTTCAGTCGAGGAGGGTATTCGGAATAACTCACTGATCATGCAACTCTGTGCTGATGGTCTGCACTGCCCCTCAAAAACTCTGTTCGGTGTCTCTCCATATGGGTGTCAATCGACTGCACCTCTCGGTGATAAAGCTGAACATCATCTAGGAGAGATGCTATGAGCCCTTCCACATCCCCAGTCAGCTCGGACATGGATACAACTGCTATTGTTGCCCTCTTCTTCCTAGACGTTCTAGGAGCTCTTCTGCTGCCTTCGACTGCTAGCCCTAATCAAAAGACATCGGAGTTCGGCATTTGGGATAGTTCAAGGTGGTCCTCAGTGGATAGGGCCAAGTTGTCTGTATCAGTGATGCTCATTATGGCCGTTCATATCTCGAAGGGGAAGGTAGGGTCCTACATTTTGATAGACATATGGGACCTTTCCGTCTTCTCACATCACCACTACTTGCATACTCTCTAGCAACTCCCATGTGAATTGGATCTCACCCTTAACCGGTGTCAAATCGTCCAACTCAATATCATCAAAACATGCGGCTACATGTGTGATCAATCCTTCGATCATGATTTGTCTTTCTGCTTCCGGATTACATTCTCGAAATGCTCCATCAATAGCTTAGCTATATCAACTCTATGCCCATGAAGCATATTCTAGATCATCTGCAACTTGGTCTGTCTCATCGCCTCTATTTCTCTTCACGCAAACAAAGTATGGGCCAACATCTTATGGATGTACAGGATCATAGGATTGCGAATCCACGAAGCTTTAGCAGCATTAGTAACATACCTTTGTGGTTTTACAAGAGGTGGAGCGACCGTAAATAGACCCCAAAACTCTTGAACATTGAAAAGCTCCGGTGGGTCTTGTTTGGCAGCTTTACGGAAGCCATATATCTGATCAAGATGGGCATAGGTCAGTGAACGTTGTTTGCCCATTAGCTAGAATATGATGCCGTCCAATTGGCGAGAATGCAATGCAGTTGCCACAGTGATGGCAAATGTACTTAGAAAGTCTAGTGTGAGTCTCTTGTAGGTACGCTGTGCTTGCATGAATTTGAGCAAGCCTCCCTGGACCCATAGGGCTCTGACATTATCGTGGATTCCCATCGCCCGAGTGAGTTCATCATTGCTAAACCTTGTTTCCACAACTGGGTGGTGACAAAGCTGATCAAACCTAGCCTTGTGCTCGTTACTCTCTAGTGTGAACCAAGATAAGGTTTGGCTATCATTTGGGTTTGGTGTTATTGCCAGTTCTTCAACCATGGGTTGCTTGCCTTCGCTACGGCTAGGGCTTGCCATTTTAGGAGCCATCTTAGTGAACCTACACACACTCAATCCAACAAAATAACAATCGTTAAAGTTCAAAAAGTGAAAACTATCTTCTAGCAATCAATAACTTCTGGTTAAACAAAACATTTTCCTAGTCCTAATTAATTCTAGAAGTATAATTCAATCCTATTTACGAACTTACATACATTCTAGCAACAACTTAGCCAAAGTTCTCTCTTTGAATCCCATATTTTGTGCTTAACCTCTAATTTCATCAATTTAACCCGACTTATGGTGAAACTTGGATCCTACAAACGTAACTCATGCAAAATAAACTCGGTTTATCAATGTATCACACATAAGAACATAAAGGGGTTAACAAAATCAAGCAAAAAGCTAATTTCAACTTACGCCGATAACATGTTTGATAAAAGTCCTCAATGAACAAAACATGTTAAATTCGATATCGTAGCTATTCAGCCATTCCAAACACAATTAACAACATAAATTCAACTTCAATTAGCACCAACACTATCTACATTATACGACCCAATTGATTTCCTCAACTAATATGCACTACAAGTGCCAATAGCAATCAACTATGAACTAATACTTCTTCAAACGCAAAAATTCAGCTAGCTTCGATGATAATTAAGCATAAAGATTAGAGCAAATAAAGATTGGTTTAGCTTCACTTACCGGAGAAATTTAGTCAAAAAATGAACTTGGAAGTGCCCTAGGTTCGTCCAAACGGTTCGAGCAATTCAAAATTCGTGGTGCAAGAGATGAATCTTTGTGTGTGCTTGTGTTTGTGATTATTTTTGTGTGATTATATGGTGTTTAAAACAAGAATTTGTGATGTGTGTGCGTGTGTGTGTTATTCGCGTGTGCAAGAGAGAAAAGAGGGAAAGTGAAGAAAAACCTGGTCTGTCACGATTTTGAGCTTGAATATAAGTGTTGCGGCCATGCAATTTGAGTGTCGTGGTTACGATGATTTAAGCTCAAATTTGAGCTTTCAGCCCCCTTTTGTAGCGGCTGCGAAAAGGGACTCTGGGTCGCAATACGTCCACAACTTCGAACTCATGAATGGGGTCAGTTTTTTTGCGGCAGCGAGGAAGGTCCCTGGCGATTGTGTTGCTTCAACAATTTATTTTCTTAATTAAGATGCTTTTGTTGCGGCCGTGAGATGTGTGCCTCGCGATCGCGACTTCTCTGCTTTGCCCCAGCCTGATTTTCTTCGTCTTTGGCTCCCGTTTCTTGCTACGCTCGTCCATGTTGGTTCCTCAGAATAATAATACACACTTAAAAAACATAAAATAAATAAAAATAACAAAAGTTAAAGAAAATGGTAAACATCAAGTTGCCTTCCGACAAGCGCTAAATTTTACGTCTTCAGCCCGAAAACCCCCGTTTCTTTATTAACGAAAGCCCAACCCACTATCTTTACTTACTCTCTGATTAGTTACGACTCGGTTTAGCAACTCTGGACTCTTCACAGCAGTATCAACGACACAACATTTATCCTTTTATTTTAGGCTCGTCCTATTATAGATGGGGAATGTGACTACTTCGTTTTAAATACAAAACATCAACTTTTCTTTAGGCATGTCTATCACAACTAGGGAATTCAAAATTTTCAACTCGTATAAGCATGTCTTTGACTACCCCCAATGGTATTAGTATTGATCCATCCGCCATTGGATAGTAGTAGAAGATTTCTTTACTACCTCTATTCCTAATTGTGCATACATTTTAAGAGGCATTGAATTGACACTCGATTCGAAGTAACATAACACATTTTTGAATAATCGACTACCAATAGAACAAGGTATGGAAAAACTCCCTGGATCTTTCATTTTGGTTACCCTTTTTGTGCGAGTCTTTGTGTTCTTTGTGGGACTCGTATCCTCCTTTGTCGTTGCCTCTTTCTCGGTGTGCATCATCTTTGAATCCTTTAGCACATGACTAGCTTCCATAACACTTCTATCTGGGATTCTTTCATGACCCCCTTATTCTCAATCTCTTTCTCATGTTTGTCTTGCACTATAGAAAACGTACTAGAACATTCTTAAGGAACTTGGTTAGTAGAGACATTATCATGTAAGTCTAATTCAGATGAATCATTAACAGAAGAAAGTAGTATTTTCTTATCTTTGTCATCACTGCCTTTTTTCTTTTGCTATTCAATTTTCTCCCCTGCTAATCTCTTCCTTGCTGCCCATTCCACCTTTGCCCACTTCTTCTTAGCTTCAAATTCTTCCAAAAGCTTAACCTGTTCGATACAGAGTTGCTCATCCCTCTTTTTAATGAGTGCTAGAGGAAATCGAATGGGAGGTATGTATCCGAGGATATCTTCAATTATTTTTCTTTTCGGTGGTGCAAACTCAGTTCGACCACCTCCTCTTAGTTTTTTTCAATCCCCTTTTTAGCTTCCTTCGGCTCTTGACTCTCTTATTCAGTCTCGCCCCTTAAGTAGATAGCATTACACTTCTCCCTCAGGTTGATGACGGTGTCATTGGGGAAATGTCCCTGCTTGTGTTGAGCCCCAACAATCTTTATCAATTGATTCAGGTTGTTGGATATTTCTTTTATATTCTCTCCCATTTGCTTGATCTCCGCTCCTTGACTAGTCACTTGCTAGTTTAGCTCAATAAATCTTCCATCCATCTTTCTCTCCAATTGAACTATTTTTTCATCTTACTTTGCAAACTTTGACTGCACTATCTCCTCTTGTGTCGACTTTTGGCCACCATGGATCTTCCCATTTGTGACAGCAAAACCTGGTGGTGGATTAAGCAATTTTTTTGTGTTGCCATAGGAGATTTTTTGGTTATTTTGATTAGGTGGATATTGATTGTGCCTAGGCTGGTTATTCTGGAAGTTATTAAAGTTTCTCTAGTTTACGAAGTTAACATCTTCAACATCTTCTTGACCCGATGACTACTGTGGTGAGGTATCGGTGTATTGTGCTAACGCCAGACTAGTTATCAGACTTACCTAGTTTGTCAAGGCAGACAACTGAGAGGTAAGAGTATTATTCGGCTTGGCTTCTACAACGCCACTCTTCTTGGCTGCTTCCTCTTGTTCGGCCACTGATAGCTGGTTTTAGTCATCGCATCCAAGACTGAGAACGCATCCTTTACGTTCTTTTCCATCAGGCTACCCCCTACTGCTGCATCTACCTGGTTCCGTGCTGGAGCAAGCAAACCATTACAAAACTTGCACACATGCTGCTTCTTCGAAAACCCATGTTGGGGATAACTCCGGATAAGATCTCGGAATTGTTCCCACGCCTCACCGAATGGTTCTTGATCCATCTACTTGAACTGATTTATCCTGTTTTGTAGATCTAGCATCTTGCTCGGTGGAAAGTACTTCAGAAGAAGTCTTCCTATTCTTTGACATCATCTAGCGAGTTATACCACTAAAGTACTTTGTCTTTCAGTAAGAACGGTAATAACCTCATCTTTACTTGCTCGTGTGGCACATGGTTCATCTTGATCGTTTCAGCCAACCTGCGGAACTTGTTCAGATGCACATTTGGTTCTTCTAGTGCGCTGCCACCAAACTGATTTTGTTGAACAATGTCTATCAGAGCGGGCTTCAACTCGAAGCTACTAGCATTCAATGATGGTGGTTGAACTCCTCCAAATTGTTGATTTGGCATGGGGCGAAGACAACCACTTATAGGTGTGATGTCCTTGTCTGTGTCATCTTGCACAATTTGAGCACGTCTCTGCTGCTGTGGTGGTGGTTGTTGTTGCTGCAGATTCGTTACTCTATCATCCAGGTGGGCTAAGGCCTCCAATATTTGATTTAGTACCTCCTCTTGGTTCAAATTCTGTGGAGTGTTCTCCATCTCGATTGTGGAATTTCTTCTCATTCGGTGTCTGCGACCAGTTGCCTCAATCTCAAGATCAAAAGGAACAAAATGCTATTTCCCTTTTGACCTAGTTTTCATGCAAACCTGAAAACACCAACAAAAAACTAACATAAAATAACAAAAATAAATAAAAACACTAACATAAAATAAATAAAAACGAAAATTAAATAACAAACTTAAATTGCAAAAAAATAAAATCTTGTCTAATATCCTCCTATTACTCAGGATAAAAACTAAGACGCTAAAACTATTCCCCAACAACGGCGCTAAAAACTTGACAGACTCTAACCCTAACCCTAAAATACCGCAAGTGCAGGAGTGTAGATGTATATAGTGGAAGTCAAGGTCGATCCACAGAGAATAGGTTAACGTAGTTTGATATCCTAATTATCTAGGACTATCCTAACTAAATTCTGGAATTTGTGAATGATTAATGAATGAATAAACTAAATTGCATATAAACTAATAAGCGAATTAATTAACAACAATTGAGTTCCAATTTATAGAGAATGTATCCTAGGATTTTGATTTCAAGAATTACGCTAATGATGATTAATCTAACTTATAACCTTTTAAACCAGTTTTACTCTCTATTAGGCGGCACTTAATTAACTTAATCCTTCTCTCGAAGAGACTAAATCGTAGATTGATTAAGATAATTACTCTCTCACTTCAATTATTCCTAATAACTCCTAACAGCCCCTTAACCTCTGCCTACATGATCATATACAATCGCGCTATGTGTTACCGTCTGCTAACAATTCCCTTCTCTCGAAGTGGAATTGTTAAACAAGTAAATTAAACCTAATTGGCCAAATTAAATTCAATTATAATGATGAAACTAAACGCATAGATATATAATAAAAATTGGAGTATATTAATATAACAATTAATTCAAACATTGTTGTAAAACCATACTCTCTAATCCTAGGATACAAGTAGTTTAGCTACTAATGCGTACTACCAAATCAAAACAAGAACTCAATAAACACATTGTCAAGAAATTGAAATAAACAAAGAATAATTAAACAAGAGTATTCGGCTCTTCGATCTTCGTCTTGCTCGCTCTCACACCTTCTACTCCAATATAAAAGTATGAGAATGAGTTGATGTAATGTCTGATGATCCCCAAAAAATTGAGCTTCTATGTCTTTTATAAGCTTCGGGATGCGTCTTGGTGTCTCTAGGCTTTGATTCCCACTTGGAACAGGAAACCTCAAAAGAAATGGCTTTTTGTCGCGACCGCGCACCATGCTTCTCGCGGTTGCGACGTTTTGAACTCAAAACTGCCTTAAAACAGAACCTTTTGTCGCGGTCACGATACTTAGATAGTGCCAATTTCACTTTCTAGCCACTTTTCGTCGCGGCCGCGCGCCTTCTTGTTAGCGGTCGCAACGTTTCATCCCCTGTTCATCTCTAAACCGGTTTGGACCGGTTCAGATCGGATTAAATTGGTTTTTCCTTCTCTTTGACTTATTCTTTCGTCCGATAGTCTTAGAATACGACTTTTGACCCTGAAATGCTTAAAATACCTCCAAAACAAGTCAAACACGTTAACTGATCGAAATATAACAAATCAACGCAACTCTTGACTAAATATGCATGTAAAATCCTATCAAATATAATCCTAAATCGACCTAAATACATGCATAATCAACGTGTATCACCCATCAAAATGATTTTGTTGAACAATATTTATCAGATCGGGCTTCAACTCAAAGCTATTTGCATTCAATGGTGGTGGTTGCACTCCTCCGAACTGCTGACATAGGGCGAAGACAATCACTTATGGGTGTGATGTCCTTATCTAAGTCATCTTGTACAACCTAAGCACGTCTATGCTACTGTGGTGGTGGTGATTGTTGTTGTTGCAGATTTGTTACTCTATCATCCAGATGGGCTAAGGCCCCCAAATGATTCAGTACCTCCTCTTGGTTCAGGTTCTGTGGAACGTTCTCCATCTTGACTGTGAAAATTCTTCTCATTCGGTATCTGCGGGCAGTTGCCATAATCTTTGGATCGAAAGAAACAAGATGCTCTTTCCCTTTTGACATAGTTTGCATACGAAACCTGAAAACACCAACAAAATGAAATATCATGTAACACTAAAATAAAATAAAAACTAGAATTAAATAACAAAAATTACATTGTAGAAAACTAAAATCTACTATAGTATTCTCCTATACTCAGGATAAAAACTAAGACGCTAAAACTATTCCCCGACAACGACGTAAAAAACTGGACAGGCTCTAATCCTAACCGTAAAATACCGCAAGTGTACGAGTGTAGGTGTATATAGTGGAAGACAAGGTCGATCCACAGAGAATAGACTAACGTAGTTTGATACCCTAATTATTTAGGACTATCCTAACTAGACACTGGAATTTGTGAATCATTGATTAATTAATAAACTAAATTGCATATAAACTAATAAGCGAATTAACTAACAAAAGTTGAGTTCCAATCAAAGCGAATGTATCCTAGGATTTCAATTTCAGGAATTACGATAATGATGATTAATCTCTAACTTATAAACTTTTAAACCAGTTTTACTATCTATTAGGCGGCACTCAATTAACTTAGCCCTTCCCTCGAAATGACTAAGTCGTAAATTGACTAAGATAATTACTCTCTCGAGTCAATTAATCCTAACAACTCCAACAACCCATTAACCTTTGCCTACACAATCATAGACAATCGCGCTATGTGTAACCGTCTATTAATAATTCCCTTCTCTCGAAGAGGAATTAGTAAAAAAATAAATTAAACCTAATTGGCCAGATTAAATTCAATTATAAGGATAAAACCAAGCACATAGATAGATGATAAAAACTGGAGTCTATATATTAAACAATTAATTCAAACATTGTTGTAAGACCCTACTCTCTAATCCTAGGACACGAGTAGTTTAGCTACTCATGCCTACTAACAAATCAAAGTAAGAATTCAATGAACACATTGTCAAGAAATTGAAAGTACACAAGGAATAATTAAACCCGAGTATTCGGCTCTTCGATCTTCGTCTTGCTCGCTCTCACGTCTTTTACTCTAATGTAAAAGTATGAAATGATATAATGTCTCTCTCTTCAAAACTCGAGCTTCTATGCCTTTTATAAGCTTCGGGACGAATCTTGAGGTCTCTAGGCTTCGATTCCCACTTGGAACAGAAAACCTCTTGAAAAATGGCTTTTTGTCGCTACCGCGCTTTATGCTTCTCGCGGTCGCAATGCTTTCAACTCAAAACCGGCTTAATTCGTGCCTTTTCTCCGTGGATGCGATCCATGTGTGTTGCGGTCGCGATGCTCGATCAGTGTCACTTTCACTTTCTAGCCATCTTTCGTCGTAGTCGCGCATCTTCTCGTGCCGCGATCGCGACGGTTCTCCACCGGTTCATTTCCAGATTGGTTCGAACCAGTTTAGACCGCTTTTTCCTTCTCTTTGACTTGTTTATTCATCCGATAGTTGTAAAATACGACTTTTGAGGCTGAAATACTCAAAATACCTTCAAAAAAGTTAAACACGTTAAATGGTCCAAATATAACAAATCTACACAACTCTCGACCAAATATGCATGTAAATGCTATAGCATATGATCTTAAATCGATCTAAATACATGCATAATTTACGTGTATCAACTTCTACTATAATACTTAAACGTCAAATACATTTACTTTACTCTTTATACTTCTTATTCGAAACTTGCCCGCGCAGGCTAGATCCCTTGCCTGTCCATTGTACCTGAAAATGTTTAGGCATATCATCATGAGTTATGTGAACCTAGTGGATAACACTTATTTAATATGCTATAAGACTGTATACGAACATGCATTACTATAATCAGCAATATCCGTTGGCTAGCCAACTGTTGACCCGAATCCTATATAACGAAATGACCCTGGGGCCAAATCGGGTGATCCGAAAGGTCCTATATCATGGAATAACCGTAAGGCCGAGCCTGTGACCCGAAGGTCCTATATAACGCAATGACCCAGAGGTCAAGCCGGCGTACATAAGAATATACAAGCAGAAGGATACTAAATAAAAGTTACCCACTTTTCGTGTAGACTTCCTTTGATTGATGTGGTCGTTCTTTGATTTAAATTGCTTTGAAGAAGCTCCAAGGTTGTCTAGTCGAACTCGTACGACAGTCACCGAATCGAAACCTTTAATCTTATAACTTTCTTTATTATTCTTCTATTCGCCGTAACTTATTCTAATTAAATCATGATCTCAGTATGTACATATAATTAGTTAATACATGTACTTATACACAGATGTAGCACATAGAGATCATGCTAACGTAGTAGTATGTATCACATAATACGTTATACATGTAAATAATAACCTAGTAATATATGTGCAATTTAGTTAACTTATTTCTTTATTCACCTAATTTCAAAAAGCTCGATTCATATAGAAATATTTACATCCCTTAGGAAAATATAATCCCTAGAGTAGGGAAATAGTGCTTTACATACACACTGGATACGCAAACGAAAATAAATTCACATAATTCATGTAATCATATTAAAATTTATATAGATATATTATATTCTATGATTTACATATTAAAATAGTTCATTAAAACTCGACGCGCTTTTGTTTGTAATAAAATCTTCTAACTAGAGTTAAAACACAATTTTAGGTTTCATGACTAGTGTGTCTTGTAAAATTTACTATAAACTATATATTCCACAAAACCTTCTCCAATTTTAATCATATACTCATAACATAATATTTTGTATCATAATAAAACATTTTTATAATATTCAGAGGGACTAAATTTACACAAAAAATATTTTCTAGGATCGACAGAATTTAGAACTAAAATCAGCTTATCTTGTAAAAGTCATTAAAAATCACTAACTCAATGAAATTTCTTCAAATTTTAACCATAGACTCTTGAGATCCTATGATAGATCATATTATAACAATTCTAGAAAAATTAATGGGAGTAATTTTATAAAAATATTTTCTAGGCGCAAATTAACAAGCTTTAGACCTAAAATCAATTTGTTTTGTAAAGTTCATTAAAATCATAAAATCGACAAAACATTATTAAACTTTAACCATAGAGTCTGAACTTTATATAGTTCAATAGGTTTTAGGAGTAAAAAGTACATAACATTATATAAATTTTGAAAGTTGTATTCAAAATGTGAATTTCGAAGACTAGTGTAGTTTAGTAAAATTCACACATTTCGATAAAATTTTATAAAACTCATAACTGAAATTCCATTAAAAATCAATACTTAACATATGTAATGACATGAACATATCTAAATAATATGCCAATCCCTGTCTTGCATCACATAGTAAATCGATGAATCAATGATCAACCATATAAGACCCCATGTATACTACCGCTAAAAAAATATTTACAAGGCCAAAACCTGAAGAGGATCACTCTTGATCAATCAAGTATTGTAATAAATTAATTCCTCAACATATATATTGTTAAATATTTTTTTACTAACATTATGGCATTCATTTCAAAATACCTTTTTGTGAGATTACTTTAGTTGGTAGGTTTGATGATTGAAGCAACTAAGGAAATGTTAACATGAAGAAATTCAAATGGAGATCATGTCATCTTAAAGAACAAACAAATCCCTTGAGTAAAAACGACATAAGTCAATCATTCCAACATTAGGACGCAAACATATCCCCAAAATTAAGGAAACGAGCCAAACTTACCATTGCAATCCATAATCATCAAAGGCTAATAGAAGGAATTGAAATCAAGAGGAACCTGAAGCAAATGCAGTAACTATATAGAGATGCTCAACAGTGAAGTCTTGTATCAATTTTTTCCTGTATTTTGGTATTCGGTCAAAATCAAGTTGTAAGCTATACAAATGTGTTCATCATTTCTAGGAACACCATCTCGTTATTAGGACATAATTCGGGAAATGTATGTCTAGCAAGTTCAGGAGAGCTTTTTTGTGTGCAACAAGAGGGGTTCTCTGCACGAAGTCCATCTGGGAGTGCATATAGTGTTGACCACTTTGGAGGGATCCCTAAAATTTATAAGTCCAAACTGTATATGTGCACATCACTTCAATAATAAAAGAGGCCTGAGAGGAAGAGAGATTCTTCCTCGATGATTTTCTTATACTTTTCTTACTATTGTCTTAACTTGGTTCTAACTTCTTAAGAACATTGCACGTTTATGTTATTGATCTTTTTATGTTTTTACTTCAGAAGAACATTGCACACACACACAAAGTATGATATTTCACATATAATCTACAAGTTAAGAATTATGTCATTTACCTTATTTCTTTGCTAAAATTTAAGAATAAGAGGAGGATGGAAACCCTACGTCATCTTAATAAAGCTCTGAACCATCCACTTCTAGCTATCTTCTTGAGTTTAATGGATTATGTGTAAAAGTGAGAAATGTGGTGGAAGAGGTGGACGACAGTGAGAGAATGGATGTTTGATCCATCTATTGTTATTTATACCTTACGAAGGCTTGATATTATTATTATTATTATTATTATTATTATTATTATTATTATTATTATTATTATTATTATTATTATTATTATTATTATTATTATTATTATTATTATTATTATTATTATTATTATTATTATTATTATTATTATTATTGTTATTCTTATTATTACTATTATTATTATTATTATTATTACTATTACTATTACTATTACTATTACTATTATTATTATTACTATTACTATTACTATTACTATTACTATTACTATTACTATTACTATTACTATTACTATTATTATTATTATTATTATTATTATTATTATTATTATTACTATTACTATTACTATTACTATTACTATTACTATTACTATTACTATTACTATTATTATTATTATTATTATTATTATTATTATTATTATTATTATTATTATTATTATTATTATTATTATTATTATTATTATTATTATTATTATTATTATTATTATTATTATTATTATTATTATTATTATTATTACCATTTAAAAGTTGGTGAATCGGTGGTGCAAATTATTACAGAATTACTCCTTAGTCCCTCAAGATAAAACCAATATGCATGATTGATCTTTTAATATTTGAACACGGTGCACGTAGGATGCACTTGACAGCTAGATCATTAAGGTGCAAGAATTAAAACTATTGGTTGCATGCTTAATCCTAGCGCACTAGGCATGTTATATTTTATTTAAGAAACTTAGTTGTACATATAACCTAATATAATGTGTTATATAATGTATTAACGTAAATAACTACGACAACTCAAAATTGATGACTAGTTTATGTTATAATGATCATGGAGTTTAATGTGTTGTGTATCACTCGGGAAATAATATTTAAATATTATCAATTATAGTTATATAGTGAAATTTAGTAAAAGTATCAATTTTACGATGATAATTAAAAAAATAATTTTCTCATATGTTCCGAGAAATACGCTAAAATTTTGGGTACAGGTAATCAAAATATTTTGTCTACAGTATATGTGTAAAAATTCTACCTATAATTTCTAATATAAACTCTATGTTTCTACAAAAATAAGTTTAAAAAGAATACCATTTTATATCTCTTAACTTGTCTACCTTCTTTTTTTATATCCGGGTGAGTGATTCAAGTGAGCTCGATCCCCTTGATAGGTCCTCTTGTAAAATTAAGTAAAGATACTTTGTTCCCCCAAAATCTTATTAGCCTTAACATTTGAATAAAATATAATTTGACTGTAAATATTTTTAATTTATAAATAAATTTTAAATAACTCTTTGTAGAAAATTATTTAAAATGTGAACAGGTAGTCTGCTGCTTTTGGTGTTGGGGTGTTACAGAATCTCCATCCCGTTGCGCTTTGCAATTTAATTCACAAGATTTCGTCATGGGTGCTTTGGAGCAGACTTTAAAGCACTCTTCTGGAACTTGTTGATAAGGCTCAGTCAACTTTTATTTGGGGACGGCTAATTCAGGATAACAATTATATTGCATATAAAATACCCATGGTATGAAAAGTAAATCTAAAGGCATGTTTGGGAATGTTGTTCTTAAGATTGATATCAGTAAAGCTTAAAGAGTTGATTGGTCTTCTTTGGAAAAAAATCTTCTTATGTTGGGTTTCTATACAAAATGGGTTGAGTGGATGATGTTTTGTGTGCATACAATAAAGTATTCAGTCCTTGTTAATAAAGATATTATGGGACCTATCATCTTAAGATGGGGCTTGGGATAAGGTGAGCCGCTCTCTCCAATATTTTTATCCTTTGTGTGGAAGGTATGTCATCCCTTATTCGACGAGCTAATTGTAGAGGGTTTCTTCATGGGAGTAAAATGAGCAGAAATGCACCCACTATCACTCATCTCCTATTTGCAGATGATTATTTGTTGTTTTTTTGTGCGACAACTGCTGAATGCTCAGCAAAGAGGTACTAGTTAAGTATGAGAAGGCTTTAGGACAAGCAATTAAATTTATTATGTACATTTTTCTGCAAAACATGTTAGGGGATGATATAATTGCTAATATATTTTAGTGTGGCAACCATTGAATATGGGATGCTACCTTGGACTGTCTTCACTTGTGGGCCGAAGTAGAAAAGCTACTTTCAATTTTTTATGGGAGAGATTTTGGAAGAATTTATAGGGTTGGAAAGAAAAGTCTTTGTCTAGAGGGGCAAAGAGGTTCTAATGAAATTAGCAGCGCAGACTTTCCCGGCCTATTATAGGAATACTTTTTTACTTCCAGAAACATTGGCTGATGAGTTACAATGAGCGATGGACTCATTTTGGCGGGGTAGCGAAAAATATGGGGCAAATAATATGAATTAACTATGTTGGGATAGATCATTTGTGAAAAAAAGGCTGGTGGACTTAGTTTTAGGAACCTTCACCTTTTCAACCTCGCTATCTTGCTAAGTTTGGTTGGCTTTTTCATCGCCGACATTTATGCTCTTGTTCTTAAAGTTCTCATAGCCAAATACTTTATAAGAGGAGATTTTCTGAATGCCACGTAGGGCATAGTCTACATTTTACTTGGAGAGGCATATGGACTTCTCAAGATTTAGTTCCAGACTACAAGCGTACAAACATCCACAAAAGTAATATAAAACATATCGTATCCACAGGGAAGAATTTTTTTGGAAACAACTTTAACATTTTTAATAGGTTAGGCCAAATAGAAAAAAATGGGGATGATTATACTAAACAACATAAACAAAAATAAAGAGAAATTATGAAAGTATGAGTTGCTTAGTGAAATACTGAGGTTGGGTATGATGTTAACCCAATCTTTAAACACACACAACAAAAAATGCAAATAACATACATAATAAATTTTCCATAAGTTCTAAATAACTTGTGGATGCTTTAGGGCGAAATAAATCTCTACAATAACTTACAAAAGGAGTCAGGATGTGAACTGAGGTAGATTTCAATTCGTAACACCAGAATCCTAGCTTTTTAAGATAGATGATTAAACACAGTCTAGAATGCTAAAATAATCTAACAAAACTATATTGAGAGTATCCAAAAGAAAAGAAATTCAGATTCATAAGGAATCTGAATTTACAACAACTAGACACAAAAAGGTTGGGTAGATAATCCAATCTTCTAGGCTGCACAAAATCTCTAACTAACAGGTATTTCGCTCTAGTTTTCTCTATCTTCATTTGATCAATTGAGCTTCTTATATAGACCATTAGAAAACTTGGACAATACTCTCCAATAACCAACTCTCCACTAGTTTAGGATGTGGGTAGTTGGGTAGTTATTGGACCTTCAAATGTAGTGGATGACTTGGTCTTCATTGGTTGACAAGTTCCACCAAAGCCTCTCTTCCTATCCTCATGCCCCAGCTCTTGTATACACGCCACGTCCAATAACTAGGTCCAAGAAGCTTTTATTTTCCTGTACTTTAGTTATGCAAATCAAACCATTAATTAAATAAATATATATATGTGTATAAAAGACAAAATATGAATAAAATGAGAATTTTATTAAGAGTTTGTCACACAAACTCTAACAAAACCAATGAATAAAAAAGTATTCCTCAAGTTCGGTTTCCCCTAAATCAAAGAGGCAATCATTAAAGGTGGAACTTGTAAAACTAATTCACATAATACATAGGAATTACCATCACACTCTATTGTGTTCCTATCTTTGGCGAACCTTAGATAAAGATGAGGTTTCTATCACCCTCATCTTAGTTACGACACTAGCAAGAGATCGAAGGTTCTTAACTAAGGTTAGTTTGAATGTTTAAGTAGGAAGGACTAGTTTTATAGTGAGGCTCCAAAGCCTTTTAAAGATCATTGTACCAGCTCTAGTGAATATTTCTCTAGGACGAGAAAATGAGGCATTGATCTATGCGTTATGCCACAAAGATTACTAGGGAGATAAGTTTATTAACTAAACCAACTAGTTACTACCCAAGTGAATGTTTCTCAAGGATGAGGCAATGAGGTACTCATCTAGGCTAAGAAACTTGATTCTGGTTCCATTCGGCATCCCTCACGCCTACCGAAACATACCAACATACAAAGGATTTGCAAAGGCCTAAGTATGGTTAAAGAAGTCTTATGTTCTTAACTCAAACACAAACAACAACTGTAAACTTAATAATTCATAAATTTCCACAATCAATAGTTCGAGCTACTCGAACTATTTATATGACAACCAAAACCAAGCTAAGAGATGGGAAATCTGCAGAAATAGCAAAGACAAGGGGCAAAAGTACAATAATTAAAAGTAGTTAAGGGAATGGTCGAGTTGTATTGGGCGCGGTTGAGTCGACCTTCTAGAAATATTGGGAGCAAATAATGCGTAATTAGCTCTCGACTCCCTCTATAAAGTTTTAAAGCTTCATGTCGGCTTTTGATAGCAGCTTGAATCGCTGGTGTCGAACATTAGACAAAGAGATACAATCGAAATGAAACTGTGATGAGTTGGCTCAGCTGATGACTCGCGAGTCATACCACCTAGTCATACCGCTATGGTATCCAAAGGGGACCCAAATGCCAACCTACTGCCTGGGACTAGCGCCCTAACTATAGGCACCGATACCGACATGGGTACCGATTTATGGTACTGGTTATCGTAATTATACCGGTATCATCATCCCCTTATGCACATCGTCATCTTCTGTCGTTGTTTTCGACATCTTCCTCTTGTTTTCTCATTTGGGTCCCTTCATAACTTTTGTTCATGGCTCGACGAACTTTAATTTAATTTACGCCTGGGCACAGCCTCAAGTACATTCCGGGATGGATAGGTATGTTGAGATGGCTTCCTTGATTTCTCATTCCTTTAACTTACAAAATATAACTCAAAATTCCCAAAAGTATATTAAATCATACAAATAAGGAAAATCAACTTGAGGACACACTTTTGCACAGTTTTGAACGTAGACACGTTAAATGAATGCAATTCTACTCAAAATATGAACATAAAATGCATGTTACGGTATACTAGACGTTCATCATCCCCCACAAACTTAAGCTATGCTCATCCTTGAGCAAATTCATAAAATAAAGCACAAGAAAACAAGACCGACAATCATTGGAAGTCCTCTATATTGCCAAGATTTTTTATAAGCTTTTCGTTTCACCTCAAGATGTCCTAACTAGTTTACTGCAAGGGATTAATATATGATTTACGGAAACAAAGAGGCATTAAACTTAAGAAAACATGTGATATTTTATTTTCCCTAATACCCTAGGACGTACACACTCTCACTTCAACCAAAAAATGTGCATCAAAGTGTGATTCTTGCTGACCCATTATTTTTTAGAATTCATGATTAATGTGGTTTTAGCTCGATTCTTTTTTAGGAAGTGGTCATGCACTCACACAGTATAGGTGGTGCGACCTTTTTCTCCCCCGAGTCAACCACTTTCAATTTTATCTTGTAATTTCTCCTTCTTCTACTAGGTTTAGTACAAAAATGAAAGAACATTCCATCTAGTTTTTGTACTTATAAGACCTTACTACTCTTTCTCGAGCTATGTGTGACACACTATTTCCTAACCTTATTACCCCAAGTGTACTGTGCAACTGTAGCTAGTACTGGGCAAGGTCGATCCCAGTGAGACTCCTTTCTATGTTCAATTTAATACCCTAATTGTAATAGACCAACCCAATCTAAGGTGAGATAATTAACTAGAGTGCAGAAAAGCAATAACTAAAGTAAAATAGATGCTCAAAGAAGCAAACACATAATCACAAAGGAATGAATCAGATAAAAGAATGTATTCTAGGGTTCAATTTTAGTTATAATTTCCTATGTATGATTATCTTATTATTCAAGATATTTAAACCGAATTCTAATATTTATCAGGCGGAAATACTCTAGTTAACCCTCATCTCGAATAATGTTAACGTGTTGATTACATACGAATAATTACCCTCTCGGGCTAATTATCACATACGTAACTCTCACTACAACATAAATGGCTTTATGTAACACTTCGTTTGTAACACTTTTAAAATTTTGACTTTTATGTAACACTTTTGTAACACTTAGGAATATGTAACACTTTCATGTAACACTTTTGTAACATCTGCGAATATGTAACACTTTCATGTAACACTTTCAAAATATGTAACGCTTTGAACGTAACACTTTTAAATTGTAACACATTTAGGTAACACTTTCAAATATGTAACACTTTTTATGCAACACTTTTGAATAAGTAACACTTTTATGTAACACTTATAAATAAGTAACACTTGTAAATAATAAAATTATTTATTTTATTTTAAACTAATTAAATATTTGTGGATTATTTTTCTTATGTGACTTTAATTTTTATTTGTCTAATGTGTTACATTTTAATTATCACAACAGAATATCTGTAACATAAGTGGTGAAAGCGATTAACTCAGACCTACAAAAATAACAATTCATTAGAGCACCTAAAGATTTACTTATTCGTTATCAAAAATAAATTAAATTTTATTTGTGACTTATTTGTGTGTATGTATATAGATATACACACATTATATTTTTACTAAACAATTACAAAATAGACTTGTAGCTTTAGCCTTTAAGAATTTGAATACATTTTTTTAAGTGTGAGAGCCTAGACTTGGGACATTTGGTCATGTCTCTTCATATTTGTAAGTTTATTTTTTTATTTAAAATCTATGAAACACAACAATTAAGATGTCTTAATACATAAAATTATGGTAATTAAAATTAATGATAATGTCTTAAGATTTATATACAATAACTAGATGTATAAAATTAATGTGATATAAAATAAGTTATATATATATAAATATATATATGAGTGGATGAAAATGAAAAAAAAAAAAAATAGTGGAAATATTGTGTCAAATTGATATGAATAACGTAAATAAAATTAAGTTAGATTGTAGTTTGATGAAAACTTAGTTTTGAGTGTATTTTATTGATGGTATAATAAAATCTTGTGTATATATTGTTTTTCTTAAAATAATAACTAAAAAAGTTATTGTAGCCTAGTGGTTAAGACTTTGCGCTTAAGCTCCTGCAATCTAGCAACCTGGGTTCGAAACCCAACAATGACAAATTTTTAATTTTTTAATTTTTTCTTTCAATTAAAAGTGTTACATAAAGGGGGTTATATGTAACATTTTTTAGTGTTACCATAAAGTGTTACAATTTAAAATCTAATGTAACACTTATTAAAAGTGTTACTAAAGATCATCAAAAGTGTTACATTAGACTTTAGGTAGCACCGACAAATGTAACACCAATAAAGTGTTACCTAAAGTCTATGGTAACATATTTAAGTATATATGTAACACTTTTTGGGTGTTACATTAGCCCATTTATGTTGTAGTGTCTAAAGGGACCCTAAACCAAAGCCTATACATATATCTCACTCCTCTTGGACGATTATTGGTACCTATGCTAAATGATGTATGCCTATTAACAACCCTACCCTCTTGGGCATCGAGTTATTAAGCAATTACAATATAATCAAGTGATCAGATTGATACATTCATAAAATAAAAACAAACGTATAAGATAAACATAAAGAGTGGAGTCTAGAATAAAAAACATAAATCAGAACATATTTAATTGCAACCTACTTTCTAGCCCTCGAACACAACGTGTTAGCTACTAATGTTTATAATAAAAAACAAAGATATTCATAGAGAAACATTATAAAGAAATAAATAAAAATAATAACGACTAAACCCGGAGTCTTCAATCCCAACCTTCTCTGCTTTGCGCTTCGTGCTCTTCGATTCAAGAATCCAAGATGATTATTATGATGTTAGATTATTATTTTTGGACTTAGGAACCTCTATTTATAAGTTGGGAAGGGTTGTGACTGAAACGGGCCAAAAATAGACAAAAATGAGTGGAAAGCGCGTGAATCGCCTTAGCAAATGAGGCCGCTTTGTTGGGTGCGCCCGTGTTGGTTGGACTGACTTTTAGGACCATCTTCTAAGCTGGATGTGAGGGTCTTTTGGTCATAATTTAGCATCTGCTATTCATGGCAAAGTTGTAGCCCTTTGAATTAGCTTTCTAACGCCACTAGTTGCATCTTCTGTTGACTTGTAGATCTCAATATATGAGCAAAATATTAGAGATGTGTCAAGCTGGTAGACAAATTTCACTTTTGGAGCCACTTTTTGCTCGACCGAGCCGCTGAGCGCGGCCAGTTGGGTAGTTAGAGGTTTTAGCACTTTCTATGCCTTTCTTTATGCGGCTGAGCCGAGTTACGCAGTCGTGTTGGACATTCTCTGGTTTAAGTCCGCGTTTAAGCCACTTTGGCTTGTGTGTTTTCCCCTAATTGACCTGTTCTTTTCTCCCGGACCTCATTCCAACGAATTTTGGCCCTAAAATATACGATTTTCACTACAAAACAAGCAAACACATTATTCGGTTCAAGATAATCAAATATTACACAAGACCGCCGAATCTATATGCAAACACTATCAAGATACTCGTATAAATCGGTCTAAAATGCATTCATACACTACGTGTATTAACGTTCAAGGTCTTCAACTACTACAAGCTTGAATTTGGTTGAGTATGTCTACGCTTCCTACAATACATTTTTAAATAATTGCCTCAACAAGTAGCTTTACAAATGTAGCTAGAATACAACGTATGTGAAAACACTGACTTCACCCAGCAACCTAACCTCCTTATTAGTTCATTGCCACATATTCTTTTCTTTTCTCGACAACCATATATTCCTTTCATCTTATTTTTATGAAGTCATCGTAATCATGTCGCGTGTGTTTTGGAGCTGAAGTGTAGCTACAAAAACAACTTTGGGATAGAATATTTTAGTTACATTTATAATCCCAATTGTTGTGCAAAATCTTCTCGACTTGTTTATTTCCTTCGTCTATTCATTTTTTTATTTTAGACATAGAATCCCCATCTTTTTTTATTATGTTTGGCTTCTAGAGAATTCTTTTCAATTTTTAAAAGCACGGGACACTTTCAATCTCCCAAATCCATCACTCAAGAATCAACTCAACAAACCACTTATTCAAAAGCAAGTAAACAACATGAGAATAAAATGTAATAATGGTGAATAGACATAGTATCATGACTATGAATCATAGGCACGTATCAAGAGAGTCAAGCATACTCAAATCAACCAGTAACTCAATAATCAATCAACATTTCCTAATCAACTGACCTCTACACAATTTTATTTAGACAAAAGATTCTAATTTTTTTGTTTAGGTATAAGAATTTCTGATTGGTTATGAAAACATAAGGGGAGCCTCTATTAATGCATACAATGTCTCTCTTCTCCTCCACAAACTTAAATGCATGCATGTCATTAAGCAATGCTATGAATTTCAAGTGCATGGGAGGACAAGTAAGAATATACGCACATTCAGAAATATCCAACTAGAAGAGCCAACAACCAACAAAGTTAAAGAGAGTTCACGAAACAAATAAGTATAATTTTGCATATGCAAGGGAAATAATTAAAGATATAGAGTGAAGAAAATTGGCACCCTTGGTTTCTATATTTCCTTTTGTAATTCTTCAAGGATTACTTATCTTGCTCCGGTGTCAACAGTGCTTGTGGACTTTCTTCATGAAATATACTACTTACCCTTGTCCTTGTCCCAAGTCCCTATTCACACAACTCAAGAAATTATCATATCTTAAAAGAGAAAACTAACAAAAAATTAAATCCTAAGAAATTAATATAATTTTAACACAAGGGTTGCCTCCTAATAAGCATTTATTATAAAGCTGATGGCCCAACGTTTGAAAGTGTTATCTGAGATCCAAGAGCAAGTGTCTATCATGCCATGTCTTCATTTGCTCAAGAAAGAGAATTGACCCACCAATAGAGACATGGCATGATAGATCACGGATAACTGATACAAGTTTTTTAAAATTTGGAAGAAATGACAAATCTAAAATTACATCCCGACCACGAAGTGATACATCAATATAAGATTCATCAGTGAGATTAAGATTATATTTACACATTATGGATGCATTGAGCTTGCTCATCTAAAGATAATGCATTTTCTCCTTTGGAAGAAGTGTCACTCTTCTCCAAAAGTGGCTCATGGATGAGAAGGTTTTCACTCTCCTCTTCTTTCTTCATTTCCTCCAAATGCACACTTTTTATCATCATCTTTTTTCAAAACTTGTTTGAAAACTAATTCTTCCAAAACCTTAGTGTGTGCCAAAAGTTCACCAAACTTTTGATTGAACTCATGTTTGTCTTTCTTAATTTCTACTTTCAATGTCTCGATGAAAGAAATGTCATTAGATTCAGATGACTCAAATGTTTGAAGACTTGATGAGGGAAAGTTTTGTTCATCTTTCCTTCCCGACTCATAATTGTATGAAAAATAATTATAGTCCATGAATTGAGGAATGTTTATGGGAGGGTAGTGCATATGTGAAATATAATTGTGAAAAGAATCATACTCCGTGAATACATGACTCTCCTTCCCACAATCTTCACATTTCACTACTTCCACTCTAACAAAATTGAGAGAATTAGATTGAGCACCAAGCACAACAATGCTCTTGCTTCGAGAGGGATAAGAGCATATCTCTCGATCAAGTATCAATAGTTATCGAGCTGCATTAATATATATATATATATATATATATATATATATATATATATATGTGTGTGTGTGTGTGTGTGTGTGTGTGTATGTATGTATTTATTTATTGTCTTAAAAATAAAAAGCAAAATGCCCTAATCTAACTCTACTCATGCCTTAGCTAATTTCATGAGAAATAAATCCTCCCCAACAACAATCTCATGAAAATTTTGGGAAATACGTCCTAATTATAGAAAATTAGTACTTATTCCAGTATAAGAGATATTGTATCCACTTGGAGGATTTGCCATGAGATCCGACCTCAGCATTTTCGAATAGGTTAGACCAAATAGAAAATAAGGGTGATGTTTATACTAAACAACATAAATAAAAATAAAGAGAAAATCAACTAATGATGAAGTGTTCCCAAAGTTTGGTTTCACCTAAACCAACGAGGTAAGCATTGACGGTGGAAATTATTAAACCAATTCAAGTACTACACAGGAGATACCATCACCCCTCCATATGTTCCTATCCTTGGCGAACCTTAGATAAAGCCGAGGGTTCTATTACCCCTCATCTAAGTTATGAAAATACAAAGAAATTGAAGGTTCTTAAGTAATTTTATTTTGAATGTTTATGTAGGAAGAACTAGTTTAATGGTGAGGCTTCAAGCCTTATCTCTACTCTAGGCTACAAAGATTACTAGGGAGATAAGTTTATTTATTAACCTCACTTGAATATTTCTCAAGGACAAGGCGATGAGGCATTTATCTAGGCTAAGAAACATGATTCTGGTTCCTTTCGACATCCTTAAAAAAAGACACCAACATAGAGAGGATTTGCAAAGGTCTAAGTAAGGTTAAATATGACCCATTTCTTAACTCAAACATAAGCAACAATTGTAGCCCTAATTAATCCATAAATTTCTTCAATCAAAGTAGAATTAAGGGAGTGGCGGAGTTGTGGTGGGTGCGGGTGAGTTTTTTTTCTCGCCAAAACTAGGAGTAAATGGTGTGGAATGGGCTATCTACTTCTTCTACAAAGTTGCAGAGCTTCGTCTTAGCTTTTGTAGAAAACTTGAATCACAAAAATCGGATATCAGACAAAGAAGATACGGGCAAATAATGAAACTACAAAGTGGATGACTCGCGAGTCACACCACCTAGTTATATCGAAATGGTATCCAAAGCGGGCCCATATGCCAATCTACTACCAAGGACTTCCGCCCTAACTACCGATTTCAGTACTAGTGATCAGTACTGGCATGGGTACCGGTTTATGGTACCGGTTGTGGTAGTTACGTCGTTATCATCCATCCCGTTATGCGCATCTTTATCTTCCATCGCTGTTTTGGGTCCCTTTCTCTCATTTTCTATTTTCGGTTCCTTAACAACTTTTGTTCGAGGCTCGATGATGATAGCTGTCTGTTTAAGCCTTGAAATGCATGCTGGAGTGGACGGGTATGTGAAGATGTCTTCCTTGATTTCTTGGATTCCTTTTAACTTACAGAATATGACTCAGAACACCTAAAAGTATATTAAATCATACAAATAAGGAAAATTGACCTTGAATATACTTTTATACATTTTTTTAACTTAGAAACGTCAAATGAATACAATCTACTCTAAATACATAAGTAACATGTATGTAGAATACAGTAAATTTGACGTTCATTGGGGAATTTCTCAGAATAGGTGATGGTATTGGGGTGAACAGTGGCCCAGAAGTGAAGCACTCCTGGTCCATCTCTTATGGATATCACATTGGTTTACCTTCTTATCTTGGATGTAAATTGTAGAAAAGTGAATTGCTAATCAAGTTATTTATTCCGAGCAATGTCACCAACATACTCAACATCTTTCTCTCTCCTCAATTTCTAGTAAGTGGATTTGACAGTTTTCTCGTGATGGAGTTTATACGGTTAAATCTGCTTATAATGTTGCAAGTATATTAATATTAGATTCCTCCTTCTAGTTTGATGGTCACCAAAACACAATTTGGAAGAATAAATTACTGCCAAGGGTTAAAGAAAAATTTATGGCAAGCTTTCCGAAATTGTTTACCTAGTAAGGAAAATCTTCTATTTCGAGGTTTGGAAATTGGGATTGATTGTGCTCTTTGTTTTATGGTTATGAGCATAGTTGAGATACTTATTTTTATTGTCCATTTGCTTCTGATTGTTAGAGAGTGGGGGGTCTTTCCAATGAAATTACTTTTGAAACAATGCATCATGATTCACTGGAGGACTTGGTGTTTTATGTACTCAGTCATATGGATAGATTACAGACCGCTAATTTTGCGGAAATTTTATGGCAAATTTGGAGGAGAGGAATTCTGAAGTTTGGGATAAGACCCATAAACCAACTGGTGTTGTTGTCTCGACAACTTTAAACTACCTCTTTAAGTGGAACAAATCTCGTTAAGTTGCTTATGTTTAGCGAATCCTGTCTCATTCTCGGTTGGTTTTCAATGACATATACCGCCAACTTCGGTCATGAAGGTGAATATTGATTCGACTTTTTTAATGATACATGAGAAGTTAGTCTGAACATGGTGCTTCAGGATGACTAGTGTATTTTATTGCAGGGAGTTCCATGTCATTGGGGGAATCTTAGGGTTGATGAAGGCGAAGTTATGGGTTTACATGAGGCTATGTCTTGGATTAAGAATATGGGTTTATCAAAATTTATTTTTGAAGTTGTTTGCAATATTTTTTTTATGCTACCTAATTCTCAAAACAAAATTGATGCGTCTGAATTTGGTGAGTATCTTGAACGTTGTAAAAGCTTCTTGTGTCATTATCTTGATTTTTCTATTCCTCTTGTTTGACAAGATGTCATTGTTGTGCCACATCGTTTGGCTAGGACTGCGTGATCTCATCCCAGTCCCCACTGTTGGGTTAAGCCTCCAAGCTTTGTGGATGGCCTTCTCAATAATTCTTGTTCTTGCGCTAATTAAGTAATATATCTTCCTTGGTTGGTTAAAAGAAGTGCAGTGACCATAATATCTATTTATTTTGTGCAATGTTTTAGGGTTTTTTTATTTTTTTATTTTTTAATTTTTAGATTTGGCTAGAGTATAGTGTCTTAAGGCAATAAATTTATTTATATCTAAGAAGTGAACCATTTCTCTTGAACCTTTATCTTTGGTTTGATTGGTGGACTTCTCTATTTTGGTCATTTTCTAATACTAACCTTTACTTTTTTTTAATTGTTTTAACATATGTATATAACTAATTTTGGTACACTACACAACTTTGGTGAGCAACCCGTGGGCAGCTGCTGATGTGCCAATAATGTAGCCAATGACAGAGTCAAGAATCACGATCGGGGGCACAATAACAACTATATAAACGTAATAAATAAATTCTGGTATTTAAGAAAATGTGTATACAAATATGATTAAAAAAATACGAAATAGTCGTTTAATTAAAATAGTATATGAATAAGCTTAAAGAAAAGTATATAAAATAAGTCTAGAATACATGTAGGAGTCAAGAAAAATTAAGTTATTTAATTTATATATTCTAAACACATAAAATATAGCTCTATTTAATTTTAGCTTCATGTTGCAAACATACATGAAAACTATAGTTTTTCTTAGAAAATAAAAAATAAAATTCACATACAATACTCCTTTAAGAAAACTGGAAAATAAATTTAACAACTATATAATAAACACAATTAGATAGAAAATAGAAAAACTAATAATAGTTTTTTTAGTTGAGCAAACAAATATGTTTTCTTCTAATATGGGGCCAATATAGATAACAAGAATCCCTAAAAAGAAAGAAAGAAATAGGTACATAAAAAGAAGATGTTTCTTAATTCAAATAAATAACAAGTACCCATTAAAAAGAAATGGATGCATAAAAAGAAGGAAGGAAAAAAGAAAAGAAAGAAATATATACATAAATACAAGGAAGAGAGAAATAGATACACAAAAAGGCAAAGAATTGCTGCAATAGAGAACCAATCTTGTGACCTTTCAACCAAGGACCTCAATGCTCAACCACCAGACCACGTACAATTATATGTAGCATATACAATATATATTTTTCGTATAAACGTGAATTTATAAATATAACCCTAAAACTTTAGAAAATTCTGGTTGGGGGAGAAGTGGCCCCCCGACACTATACTGCCTCTATCCCTGGGAGTGAAGCATGTTTGAAAAACCACATAATTAGTTGCTCACAATGGTGCTTACCGTATGTGTGTGTATATTTTATATACATGAGATTTATCTTTTATATTGATTATGTGCATATACTTTAATGAGTTTACGTCTGACCATGTTATATGCAAATGTAACTATATGATGAAATTCCATGATATAGTTGTTGCCTTTGGTATGTCTATTACATTTTTAAAATTTCTAAATATAGATAACTATTTAACTTTTTTAATGCACAATATATCAAATCAATCTTCTTTTCACGTTTTTTTAATTTAACATCCATTTCACATACGTTATAATTAGATATTAAAAGTTTGATGCCTTTTTGGTTGAATTTTTTAGTTATATTTGAACGTGAATTGTAGATTGGACTATAATATTGGATTGGGCATTATTTAGAAAAGCCTGAAATTATATTTAAAATTATGAAAATGATTTAGACAATCTGAAAGTTATGTTTAAATATCTATGTAACATCCCAAATAATTTTACTAGAGTTTGTTTGTTTGTTTGTTTATGTATATATATATATATATATATATTTATATATAAACAAAGCACCTAAATAATAAGAATACTAATTTTCACCATAAAAACATTACCAATAATATAAGTCAGGTAAACCCTATATTTTCCAGTTAGTTTGCTAAAGAAATAATTAATTTTCTACTAACAAATAAAATAGCAAAAGCAACTAATTTTCCATCTTAAATACCAAACAACTAGTTTCCTAAACACAATGAATAAAAGTAAGACCATTATCCAAAACTCATCAAATAAAACCAACTAGTTTCACCAAATTAATAGTTCCAAATACTCCTAAGAATTCATCAAAATCAAAATCAAAGCCATCATAATTAATAATTGAATATTCCGAAAAACATAACATTTTACTAAGCCCATTTTTTCAATCCACTCCTGTCGTCGGCTCCTTAACTTGAAATTTAATTTCAGAATTGGGGCGAGCTACATCTAGCACGTGGGGTTTAATTTTCTAGAATTAAATATATGCAAGCAATTTAATATAAGCAAAATCATGTCGCCATATTAAATATCACCATAACATCACATCAAATATCACCATAACATCATATCACCAAAAGTGGATCAAATAAATTTGGATCTCTTGTCATCATATCACCATAGCATCATAGCATCATAACCAACAAAATATTTAATTAGAAGGCACAAGGAAAGAAAACCCCACCTTAGTAGTTGAATGAATGATGTCGTGCGAAAAAGGCCTAGTCACCGTGCTCTTGACCAGACAAACCTATATTATACATATTATATCTTAGTTAATATTTGAGGAGGAATCCTAATTAGAAAGACCGAAATTAATTAATATGTTGGTAGGAAGGGATATAAGCTTGTATACTGGTGAATATCAAAGATTGATAAAGGGTAAAAAGGTTCTGCCAAAAGAGAATTGGAATAATGGGAAAAAAATCCCCTTTTTTTGCATTTATTACCCTACATGTGGTCCCCCCATAACACAACCATCACTTCCATTAACACATACAACACACACACACACCCTGAATACACACACAACACACACACCCTCTGCATACACACGAAACACATAAACACCTCTGCATACACACGAAACACATAAACACACTCCAAAAACTCACCCCGCTAAACACACACACACACGCACTACCATACACTACTGCCACACACTCACATCACATTCATATATATATATATACACGCGGCTGCACCCATAATATTTATGCTCCCACCTTCACACGCATCAATGCACCCACATACACACGCATGCTGTTATGTATATATACACACTCACACACACACACACATGTATACACTACTCAGGCCCTGTTAATCTATACCCAAGCTCAGAAAATAAATACCAACTAAACAATTTAATTAAGGTCTCCTATTGGTATTATTCAATCAAGACGAAAAAGAAGAATTTTATGGGTTACCTGCGGGAGCAAACAATCGGCTGACGGAGGTGAAATTGGGATGGCGACTGTTTGTGAAGGAGAAAAATTTTCACTCTTTTTTTTTCCGGCGATGATGTATTTGTCAATGGTATTCTACTGTCTAGTATTTATACTAGGGTATTCCCTTATTGGATATTAATCTGAAGCCCCGTAGGAAAAATGATTTTCTATTAGATATCAGCTAAGAGAGTACGTAATAAATATTTATATAACTGGTCAAGATACGTAATAACTGACAGCCCTTTATGGATAAATATGAATTATGATTTGGGCTCAATCTGAGATCAAATAACTTGATTTGACCCACATGAAATTTATGATGTATGTTGGGCTTAATAAATAATAATAATAATAATAATAATAATAATAATAATAATAATAATAATAATAATAATAATAATAATAATAATAATAATAATAATAATAATAATAATAATAATAATAATAATAATAATAATAATAATATTCAGGGTGTTATATCCTATCCCCATTAGAAAATTTTCGTCCTCGAACATATAGGGCGTACCATGTTCAAAGAATTCTGGATATTTGGCGCGTAGCTCATCTTCATGCTCCCAAGTAGCCTCCTCGGGACCATGACGACTCCATTGCACCTTTACAAGTTTAATATCCTTGTTTCTCTGTCGATGTATTTTCTTATCCAATATCACTTCGGGCCCTTCCTCGTACGATAAATCGTTACTCACTTCCATATTCAAGTAGTTGATGACGTGACTAGGATCGTGAATGTACTTCCTCAACATGGACACATGAAACACATTGTGTATTGAGGAAAATTTCGGCGGCAAATATAGTCGGTAAGCCAAATCTCCGACTGGAGCGAGAATCTTGAACGGTCCGACATACCTCGGCCTCAACTTACCACTTTTCCCAAAGTGGAAAACACCCCTCATAGGTGATATCTTTAGGAAAACATTCTCTCCAATCTCGAACTCCAATCTCTTCCCACGCTTGTCGGTGTAAGACTTTTCACGATCTTGAGCCACTTTCATCCTTTCCCGACCTTTCTCCACCACTTCCACGACCTCTTTCACCATATTGGGCCCTACAAGGTTCTTTTCTCCAACTTCATCCCAATACAAAGGCGATAGACATTTTCTCCCAGACAATGCCTCATAAGGAGCCATGTCGATGGTAGATTGAAAGCTGTTATTGTAGGAGAATTCGACCGAAGGCAAGTAATGCTTCCTATTATTGCCCAAATCGAGCACGCAGGCTCTCAACATATCTTCTAGAATTTGCATCGTCCTCTATGATTGTCCATCAGTTTGAGGGTGATAAGGCATTGTAAAGCTCAATGTGGTTCCCATAGCCCTCTGTAAACTCTCCCAAAACTTCAAAGTGAAATGTGGATCATGGTCGAAGATGATAGAAATCGGAACTCCATACAACTTCACGATCTTAGGAACGTAGATCTGTGCATACTGGTCAACCCGCAGGTTCATCTTGACTGGAACAAAGTGGGCGGACTTCGTGAGACGGTTCACCACTACTCATACTGCATGATTTCCTCTCAGAACGCGGATGTCCTACAACAAAATCTATAGCTATATTCTCCCACTTCTAGTCAGGGATAAGAAGAGACTTTAACAATCCATAGGGTCGTTGATGTTCGGCTTTCACTTGCTGACATGTCAAACAGCTCTTTACAAACTAGGCCATGTCGTTCTTCAGGCCTTCCCAAGAATACATTCTCCTCAGGTCTTGATATATCTTGGCACTGCCGGGATGGGTAGTGTACGGTGTACGATGAGCTTCCACCAATATCTCCTTTCTCAAAACTGAATCATTTAGAACACAAATTCTTCCTTCGAACATCAGCACTACATCTTCAGACAATGAGAACTTCACATCACCTTCGGACGTAATGCGCTCTCTCACCTTAAGCAAACTCTTATCCGGCACTTGTGCCTCTTTAATCCTCTCCTTCAAAGTTGGTTTCACTACCAAGGCGGCACAAACCGCTTCTAATAACTTCGGCGGCACTACAATCTTGAGTCCTAACCTAGAGAATTCTTTGATCAACCGATCTTCGGCAGTCAAGATAAAGGATATCTCCCCTCTAGCCTTTCGGCTAAGTGCATCCACCACCATGTTCGCCTTCCTTGGGTGATAGTGTATTGTAAAGTCATAATCTTTCACTAGCTCCAACCACCGTCGTTGCCTCATATTTAGTTCCTTCTGTGTGAAGAGGTACTTCAAACTCTTATGATCTGTGTATATCTCACACTTACCCCCGTAGAGATAGTGTCTCAAAATCTTCAGAACATGCACCACCGCAGCTAACTCGAGATCGTGGGTGGGGTAGTTTATCTCATGCTGCCTCAATTGCCTCAGTGTGTAGGCTACCACCCTGCCATGTTGCATCAGAACACATCCTAACCCCTGCTTTGACGCGTCGCTATAGATCACAAACTCCTTCGCTGGATCAGAATTGTCAAAACTGGTGTTGTGGTTAACCTCCGCTTCAACTCTTGGAAGTTGTCCTCACATTTCTGGTCCCACACAAACCTCTCCTCCTTCCTTGTTAACCTCGTCATTGGTGTGGAAATTTTCGAAAATCCTTCAATAAATCTCCGATAATAACTGGCAAGACCTAAGAAACTCCGAACTTCATTTGCCCTTGAAGGAGCTTTGACACGTCGGTTTTCTAATCTAGTGTTCCGCAAGTGTACAGTTGTAGGTGTAGTAGCGGCAGTTAAGGTCGATCCCTTAGAGAATAGGTTTTAAGTAGTTTAATACCTCGATAATCTAGGATTATCCTAACTAGATACTAAGTTACAAAGGGTTTGTTTTTACTAACTAAAATACTTAACAGCTAAATTACCTAATTAACTATGGCCTAACACTTGGCAATCAAAGAGGATTAACAATCAGTGAGAAAAGGTATCCTAGAGTTTCGATTTCCGGATATTACTTCAATGTTGAATATGATTAACCTATAGATTTACCAATTCTAGTGTTTATTAGGCGGCACGACAATAATCTAACCCTTCTCTCAAAGCGATTAAATTGTTGATTAATTAAGCTAATGACCCTCTCGAGTCAATTAAACCTAATAACTCCCAAACGATCCTAAGCCACGACCTACACAGTCATAGACAGTTGCGCTCTATGTCATAAGTCTGATAATGATTCCCTCCTCTCGAAGCGGAATTGCTAAACTAAATTACTAAATCTAGGTGATCAAGCTAAATTTAGTTATACGCACAAACATAGAGATAAACACTTAAAGAACGGAATTAATAAATTAAATCATAATTTAAACATTGTTATAATAATCCCTACTCTCTAACCCTAGGACACAAATAGCTTAGCTACTCATGCCTAGCAATAACCCAATACAAAATTCTACGGAAAACATTGTAAAAGATTAAACTAGAAAAGAACGACTAAACCTGGATGAATCCGTCTCGATTATCTTAGTCTTCTATGTCCTCCAAGCTGCTATAACTCTTCTTCTAAGTGTATGTGAGAATATGGAGTGTCTAACCCTTTAATTCGCGAGTTTGGAGACCTATTTATAGTTATGGGTTGAAATCCTTGAGAGATTAGGCCTAAAAGCCCAACTAAAACCCGATTTGGTGTTCCGGAAGGCTTTTGACATGGCCTTGAACCATCTAGACGTGGCCTCGTCGAGGTTTACAGTGCTAACAGCATAAAGAGCCACATTTTGATGCGGCCTTGAAGGGTGGTGACGAGGCCGCGTCACTTCTTGCCCCGAAATGGTGATTTTCTGTCAGCTTGACACACCTCCAGTATTTTGGCCATAACTTGAGTTATACAAATCCGAGTGAGGTGAAATTGGTGGCGTTGTCCGAAAGGAGAAAATCCCAAAACGGGTCGGAAGACCCTCAAAAATTGGTTTGAAGTCAGATTTGAAATCCTATTCCGAGCTCATTTCACCTCTTCCTGGTCCGTTTCGTTTCTAGTTCGCCATACACTCGATATTTTGGTCTAAATCCACAAAACTCCAAAAAACACGTCAAATGGTCCAACGTATACAATTTAAGCAATTCTCGACCGTATATGCATGCAAATGCTATAAATACATACCTAAAATTGACCTAAATGCATGCATACACAACGTGTATCAAACTCCCTCAAACTTAAAACTGTTGTTCGTTCCGAACAACATAAAATAGAAAAAAAACACATGTATTTAGGGCGATTAGATGATGAATCAGTTTCAAACAAATTTTTCAAAAGCCAGACATCATAGTGTAAGTGAGCATGTGTGATAGAGCAAAAATTAACTACTTTCGAGACTTAAACTTTCGAAGTATTTGATCCTCACCAGGTAAGTGTTTCTCTCATCTCTCAAGTGTTTAGGCTAAAATTATCATTTCACTCAAATTAGCTTACATGCACAATTTACCATAGGCTTGCCAATTGTCTAAGCTAGACGCAGTACGCGGCATAAGTGACAAAGAATCAAGTAGGTCTTTCATTTGGTTGTAATGTTGGCTTAAGGAAAGGTGGGATAAATTTGGACAAAAGTGACTATCTATTGGACTAATCAAGTTATTCCTAACCCGACTACCCCTCAATACAATCACTCGATCTCATTTTCCCAATCTCAACAAATCACCCCTCAAGGTGACTTCTTCACCTTCCCAAAAGTGCTTTTCAACCAACTGCTTTTCATACTAAGTATTCGGGTACCACATCATGGGACTACCCGATTTTTCCAAATCAACTAAGCACTTATTTCTTCTAACCTCTCCTTTACATATTAGAACAATAAAACACTTATTTGCAGCTAGCTCTTTCTTTTGCTTTTCCCATTTTTTTTTTTAATTACGAAAATTAAACTCAACACAAATAACAAACCAGGAGAGGTTATACTTGCTTTGAATTTGCACCTATCACTTCAAATTCCTTCTACCCTTCAGCTTATCCCTTATTTCGCCCATTTTGTTCCCAAAAATCCAATATACCTTCCAATCCACCTCCCTCTTTACTTAATTAGTCCAATATAGGGCTAAAGGCAAAAATTAAAAGGTATTTGGCTTATAATATGTGGCTATGAAACAAAAAGGCTTAAAAGTTCAAGTGGGCTAACTAGGGACAATTTTTCTCAAACTTTTTGGTAAAAAGGATAACGTTAAAAGGCTAAAAAATAGGCTATAATTCAAAAACTGCCTATACGACTTTCTAAGTCACATTATGCACCGACATATTCACAACAAAGACTCAAGGTAATTTCTACAAACAAATACATATATCCAATCAACATTACACCGAAAGAAAAATAAATCGCTCCAAAGATAGGAGTCACATTAGTCTCAAATGCTCACAAGGGTCATATTTGATCAAATACTCTAGATTCAAGCTCAATTTTATCTCAAAATGCCTATCATGCTCTACTACATGTCAATTTTCAATTTTTTTAAGCACAAAATTATATCATTATTAACGTATCATCATCCACCGAAATTTCCTAAAGTTTTCAACTGTTACATCCGATTACTTTTGGGTTTTTATCCTAGTACTAGACTCAAACAAACTCTACAACTAAACAGATGTAGAAAATAAAGACTATGACCAACAAAAACTGAGTTCACAGACCCGACATCTTCGGTTAAGCTATCAACTATTACTTCTCAGCAGGCAGCAGCAGAAAACTCAGCACAAAACAAATGGAAAAAGCTAGAAAACTACCTAAAAATAAAGATATAAGCGGCCCAAGTCGTCCCACTATCACCCCGTCCCCCAAACTTGATCAAAGGCCAAGTTTGTTTGTGGGAAAAGAGTGAGACGACTGGGTGCTTTAACTTACAAATCTAATGTGGTGGTGGAGGTTGTGGTAGAACCCTGTGTTGGGCCCACGCCAAGAGTCGATCGAGCTTTTCATTTATGTTTTGGGCTGCTCCACGGCTCTCTCCCTGAAATTGAATGAGCTCGGTGGAAAGCGCTGCAACGTCGGTTTTCTAACCTAATGTTCTGCAAGTGTATGGTAGTAGGTGTATTAGCGATAGTCAAGGTCGATCCCTCAGAGAATAGGTTTTAAGTAGTTTGATACCTCGATAATCTAGGATTATCCTAACTAGATACTAAGTTACAAAGGGTTTGTTTTTACTAACTAAAATACTTAACAGCTAAATTACCTAATTAACTATGGCCTAACACTTGGCAAACAAAGAGGATTAACAATCAGTGAGAAAAGGTATCCTAGGGTTTCGATTTTTGGATATTACTTCAATGTTGAATATGATTAACCTATAGATTTATCAATTCTAGTGTTTATTAGGCGGCACAACAATAATCTAACCCTTCTCTCAAAGCGATTAAATTGTTGATTAATTAAGCTAATTACCCTCTCGAGTCAATTAAACCTTATAACTCACAAACGATCCTAAGCCACGACCTACACAGTCATAGACAACTACGCTCTATGTCATAAGTCTGATAACGATTCACTCCTCTCGAAGCGCAATAGCTAAGCTAAATTACTAAATCTAGGTGATCAAGCTAAATTTAGTTATACGCACAAACATAGAGACAAACACTTAACGAACGGAATTAATAAATTAAATTATAATAAAAACATTGTCATAATAATCCCTACTCTCTAACCCCTAGTACACGAATAGCTTAGCTACTCATGCCTAGCAATAACCCAATACAAGATTCTATGGAAAACAATGTAAAAGATTAAACTAGAAAAGAACGCCTAAACCTGGATGAATCCGTCTCGATGATCTTCGTCTTCTCCGTCCTCCAAGCTCCTCTAACCCTTCTTCTAAGTGTATGTGAGAATAGGGAGTGTCTAACCCTTTAATTCGCGAGTTTGAAGACCTATTTATAGTTATGTGTTGAAATCCTTGAGAGATTAGGACAAAAAGCCCAACTAAAACCCGATTTGGTGTTCCGGAAGGCTTTTGACGTGGCCTTGAACCATCTGGGCGCGGCCTTGTCGAGGTTTACAGTGCTAACAACATAAAGAGCCACATTTTGACGCGGGCTTGATGGGTGGTGACGAGGCCGCATCATTTCTTTCCCCGAAATGGTGATTTTCTGTCAGCTTGACACACCTCCAGTATTTTGGCCATAACTTGAGTTATACAAATCCAAGTGAGGTGAAATTGGTGGCGTTGTGCGAAAGGAGAAAATCCCAAAACGAGTGGGAAGACCCTAAAAAATTTGTCTGAAGTCAGATTTAAAATCCTATTTCGAGCCCATTTCACCTCTTCTTGGTTTGTTTCGTTTCTAGTTCGCCATATACTCGATATTTTGGCCTAAAATCCAAAAAACTCGACAAAACACGTCAAATGGTCCAATGTATACAATATAAGCAATTCTCGACCATATATGCATGCAAATGCTGTAAATACATACCTTAAATCGACCTAAATGCATGCATACACAACTTGTATCAAGCTTTCCAATCATTCACAGCCTCTACCTTTTGCCGGATCAACCTCTATGCCTCTAGTAGTTACAACATGTCCAAGAAATATGACTCTGTCAATCCAAAACTCGCATTTGCTAAACTTCGCATACGGATTCTCCTTGCGAAGTGTCTCCAACACCATCCTCAAATGTTGTTTGTGTTGTTCTTCATCCCTAGAATACACTAGTATGTCATCTATGAAAACGATGACAAATTGATCCAAGAAAGGATGAAACACACAATTCATCAAGTCCATAAAAATTGTTGGTGCATTACTCAATCCGAACGGCATAAGTAAAAACTTGTAATGACCATACCGGGTTCTGAATGCAGTCTTAGGGATATCACTTTCCCTAATCTTCAATTGGTGATACCCTGATCTTAGAGAAAACTTCGGCACCCCTGAGTTGATAAAAAAGATCCTCCATCCTTGGGAGTAGATGTTTATTCTTTATCGTGAGTTAGTTTAGTTCACGATAATCAATATACATCCTCATAGACCCGTCCTTTTTCTTCACAAATAACACTGGAGCACCCCAAGGTGAAACACTTGGTCGGATGAAGCCCGTATCGAGTAATTCTCACACTTTCACCTTAAGTTCTTGTAACTCCTTTGGTGCCATTCGATATGGAGCCTTTGACATTAGGGCTGGACCAGGTACCAACTCTATGGTGAACTCCACCTGTTTGTCGGGAGTAATCACCGAAAGATTCTCTGGAAACACATCAAGGGAATTATTTGAGTACTTTTACATCAGCAATCGTCAACTCGATAGATGATTTCGCTATCACATTCACCAAAACTCCTTGAGAGCCCTTCTTTGAAGCATTTTCACAGCCTTCATTGCTTTAAAACACGTGGAATGTATTTCTTCTTAACTCCATGGAAAACCATCTCTTCGTCCCTCAATGATCGCAATGTTATCTCTCTTTTGGAACACTTGATTTCCGCTCGTGGTCGCTCGACCAATCCATACCCAGAATTACATCAAAGTCGTTCATCTCTAGCACATAAAGATTAGCCTCTAATCTAAGTTCATTCACTTCCAAAATCATCTCCCTACCCATCTTATGAGTGGACAAAGCTTTACCCAAAGTTATACTAATCACAAGTGGTTTATCAGCTGTACAATTTTTAACACCCAACATATCACAAAATTTCTTGGAGACAAAAGAATGGGTAGCACCTGTTTCAAATAACACTAAGGCAGATATTCCAGCTACATACAACATACCTGACACAGTATCTGGATTCTGCTCAGCCTCCTACTACGTGATCCCGAATCCTAGGTCTGCCCCTAGGGCCAGGATTAGGAAGCCTTATGTCCGGTTCAGTTGGTTTCTTAGGACAGTGTGAAACTGTGTGCCCCGTCTTAAAGCAACAAAAGCACTTGTTCTGACCAAGTAGACACTCTCCCCTGTGCCCTTTACCACACTTAGGGCAGGTTGTTGGGTTAACTAGTGGTGCGGGTCTAGATGGCCCAATATTCCTTCCCCTCTTGTTCTGGTTGTCAACTCTGTTATCCTGCCACCTCCTCTTATTGGAGCTTTCAACCATCTTCATTCTTGCCCTCTCAATGTCCATACTAGCAGATATATCCTCTGCCCTCACCACTGCCTCAACATAATTCATAGCTCCGAGCCCCGCTAGGTTGTGGCGGATCTCAGCCCGAAGACCGTTTTGGAACCGTTGGGCTTTCTTTTATGGTGTGTCCACCAAGTGAGGAGCTAAATGGCATATGTGGTTGAACTTGCGCTCGTAGTCAGTTACCATCATCCCACCTTGAAAGAGACTCAGGAACTCAGCTTCCATATTTTCTCGGTATACTCGAGGATAATATTTTTCTTTGACAACCTCAGTAAATTCTTCCTAGGATAGTTCGGCGCCTTCCTCCACTCGTCGTAGTCTCCCGTAATCATTCCACCATGTTCTCGCATCTCTTTTCATAAGAAAGGCGGTGCACAAAACCTTCTGGCCATCAGGGCATGCCATGTAGTAAAAAATACTTTGTAACGTGGGGAGCCACTCCTCAACAGCTACGGAGCCTTCAGTTCTTAAGAATGTAGGCGGAGCAAACTTACTGAATTGGGCGATGACCTGTGCTTGGGTGGGCTCATGAGGTAGAGCATTGTGATTCGCTCCTTGCAGTAGGGCAGCCAAGTCAGCCATCATTTGTTGTGGATCAAAGGCACCCGCTGGTGCTCCCGCACCTGGGATGGCAGGCGGTGTATTAGCATTAGGTGGGTTCGTAGGTGGTAGATTATTCCCGTTGTTACACGTGATGCCATGGCCCTACATACCAATCAAACACTACTTATAACACCATACCATGAAATGCAGGAATAAATAAATGAAGCAAGAAATTAAGAGAATGAAGGAAGAGAGAAACGAGTAAGAATAGTTTCACTAAATATAAACAAATGAATGTCATTCATATTCCAAGATTGAAACCAAAGGGCCGTCCAAGCTGTCTCCAGGCTCGTTCCAAAATATAAGGGAATCGCTATCGCTCCCACTATCAGAGTCACTCTACGGGTCTTAATCGCTACTGCTATCCGAACTCGATGACTCTGAGGATCATTGGTTTAAACATTTACCTCTATGTCTTCTTCTGGATCTTTCTCCGACACCTCCTCATTGTCCATCGGGTTCACGACTGGATGAGGCACAGGCACAAACACAGGCGCAGGCACAGGCACAGACGGAGGCACCGGTCCCTACAGAGTACTGAAACACATGCACATCCATTCTTTTAGGAAAAGGTCTCCTTATACCTTCTTGATAAAGATCAAATAGTGCTGCACTCCAAGGCTGGGGTAGTTCCGCTACCAATCTCTCAGTATGGTCGTAAGGTCTTTCCTGATGACTAGACAACCACTCACGCAGTCTATCCACAAGAACATTTGGAATGCTCCTAGGCGTCTCTATTCTACCTCCAGAGGAACCCCCAGCAGCGGAAGATTCCCCTTTTCCAAAGCATACATGCTTCCTAGCAGTCAAGCTCGAACCAACCATTCTCTTTTATAACAATAATGCATGCAACATAAAAGATACATAATTATGTGAATTCATGAACTCTTTAGGAAAACATTATCATGTACTAATGCATAGAAATTTTCGTAGCTTGAGCCGAGCGATGGAGCATAGATGGATAGGGCATGAAAGTTTATATATGTTTTTTTTTTCTTTTAGCCAGTCTACAAAAACGCAGACCTGCTCTGAAACCATATGTAACATCCCAAATAATTTTACAAGAGGCTTTATATATATATATATATATATATATATATATATATATATAAAATAAAGCACCTAAATAATAAGAAGAATAATTTTCACCATAAAAACATTACCAATAATATAAGTCAGGTAAACACTATATTTACCAGCTAGTTTGCTAAAGAAATAATTCATTTTCTTCGAACAAATAAAATAGCTAAAGCAACTAATTTTCCAACTTAAATATCAAATAGCTAGATTTCTAAACACAATGAATAAAAGTAAGACCATTATCCAAACCTCGTCAAATAAACCAACTAGTTTCACCAAAATAATAGTTCCAAATACTCCTAAGAATTCATCAAAATCAAAGCCATCATAATTAATAATCGAATATTCCGAAACATATAACATTTACTAGCCCCCATTTTTCCATCCACTCATGTCGCTGGCTCCTTAACCTGAAATTTAATTTCAGAATTGGGGTGAGCTACATCTAGCTCGTGGGGTTTAGTTTGCTAGAATTAAATATATGCAAGTAATTCAATATAAGTAAATCACCATAATGTCGCCATATTAAATATCACCACAACATCACATCAAATATCATCATAACATCATATCACCATAAGCACTTCAAATAAATTTGAATCTCATGTCATCATATCATTATAGCATCATATAATCATAACCAGCAAAATATTTAATTAAAATAAACAAGGAAAGAAAATCCCACCTTAGTAGTTGAATGAATGATGTCGTGCGAAAAAGGCCTAGTCACCGTGCTCTTGACTAGACAACCTAAATAATACATATTATATCTGAATTAATATTTCATGAGGGATCCTAATTAGAAAGACCAAAATTAAATAATATGTTGGAAGCAAGGGACATAAGCTTTTATATTAGTGAATATCAAAGATTGATAAAGGGTAAAAAGGTTATGCCAAAAGAGAATTGAGATAATGGGGAAATAAATTTATTTTTTCTGCATTTACTACCCTACATGTGGTCCCCCCATAACACACCCATCAATTCCACTAACACATACAACACACACACACCCTGCATACACACGCAACACACACACACCCTCTGCATACACACACAACACATGAACACACTCCAAAAACTCACCCCAGTATCGCACTACCATACACTACTGCACACACTCACATCAATATATATATATATATATATATATATATATAACACACTACATATAATATAACACCCTTGCATTCCTTATTATTATATATATGTATAACACACACTCCACCATCATATATATATGTATAACTTACCCTTACACTGCCATGAACACACACATACACACTGTCCCAAACACACACACTGTCATATATATATTTTATATACACGCAACTACACCCATAATATATATACTCCCACCTTCACATGCAACAACACATCCACATACACACGCATGCTGTTATATATATACACACACACACACGTATACACTACTCAGGCCCTGTTAATCTATACCCAAGCTCAGAAAATAAATACCAACTCAAAACAATTTAATTCAGGTCTCCTACTAGTATTATTAAATCAAGACGAAGAAGAAGACTTTTATGGATTACCTGCGGGAGCAAACAATCGGCTGATGGAGGTGAAATTGGGATGACGGCTGTTTGTGAAGGAGAAGGATTTTGACTGTTTTTTTTCTTTTTTGGGCGATGATGTATTTGTCAATGGTATTCTATTGTCTAGTATTTATAGTAGGGTATTCCCCTAGTAGGTAATAATCAAAAGCACCATGAGAGAAGTGCTTTCCTATTAGATATCAGCTAAGAGAGCATCTAATGTATATATATGATCAAGATACGTAATAACTGACAGCCCTTTATAGATAAACACGAATTATGATTTGGGCTCAATCAAGGCCCAAATAACTTGACTTGACCCACATGAAATTTATGATGCATGCTGGGATTAACAAATAATAATAATAATAATAATAATAATAATAATAATAATAATAATAATAATAATAATAATAATAATAATAATAATAATAATAATAATAATAATAATATAATAATAATAATAATAATAATAATAATAATAATAATAATAATAATAATAATAATAATAGTAGTAGTAATAACAATAGCAACAACAACAACAACAACAACAACAACAACAACAACAACAATAATAATAATAATAATAATAATAATAATAATAATAATAATAATAATAATAATAATAATCCCCCTTTAATATAAAAGCAGGATTATCTTGCTGATGTGTCATCTCAAGAGTGATTATAGCTGTTTTTTTTTTCTTTTCTTTTTTCTCTTTTTCTTTCTCGTTGATATTTGTTCTATTTTCCTTTTTTTTATTCTTTTCCGCTGAAAATTTGGGAAGATTGTTTTTCCTAATTTTACTTTCCCCAACATTTATTTCTACATAGTTTAAATATCATATTTTTTTCAATTCCAAAACTCCTGTACTTATCTACGTGGTTGAAAAATCGTTTTTTTCTTTTCCAAAACTCCTATATTTTCATTTTTTTTTCAATTTCAAAACTCCTGTATTTATCTACGTAATTAAAAAATCATTTTTTTTCTTTTCCAAAACACATGTATTTATTACAATTACTTGAAAATACATCATACATCATCCCTATCTCTATCCCTGCTTAATGTAAAAGTAGGATAGAGGATGATGTGTCTTCACCACATTTATTCCACGCTTAAAATAATAAAATAAAATATTAAATAAAAGAAGAAAGTAACAGTTTGAATTTATGAATGTAATACTATTGGTTCCAATCTATCTTCTCTCTCATCTTTTTCTTTTCTCTTCAATTTCTTTTATTTTAATTTTTTCAACTATAATTTCTAATTGCACATAACTTTTTCATTCCTAATCTATATTTAACGAATAATATATTAAATTAATCTTCGTTTTAGGATGTTTAGTTTGACTCCCATATTAAATATATAAAAATTGATTTCTTAAGAATAAAATATTAGACTTAAGATATGTACTATAATTTTTCGTAGTATTGAATTATTTGCATAATTTTGTGATATGTACACAATTGAATTATTTTTATGAGTTTGAGCTACAAGTATTTAAATTATTAATTTTATAATAAAAATTATATGATTATTGATTGTTTCATTATAATATTTTTTAATAGGTGATTATTTCTATAAAAAAAAATATTAACAAAAGATTGTAAAAAAAATTTCCTTTACTATTAAAGCAAGAGGAAAATACGTGTCATTTATGTAGGCCCTCTATCAAGAAAAACACGTGTCAGTCATACAGGTTGTACAAAGTTTTTTTTTTCAAAAAGAAAAAAAAAAATTTGACGTACCAATCAAAAAAATTATCTCTCTTCTATTCTTTTTCTTTTTAACTTAAAATTTTGAATGCTTATAATTTCTTCCTATCAACTTCACTCTTGATGAAAAATATATCATATTAGTCATTATTTCACGATATTCAATTAAACATCCATATTGCATTTAATAAATTTGTTGGATTTACATTAGCCAATTTTATAAAAAGATTATATTAGAAAAAAAAATATGGGTATTTGTTTTAAATAAGTTAATACACTTTTTATGAAATTAGGTTTAAAATTCATATTGGTTACGTAAAAAAATTAACGTTAATATTTACTTAATTTTAATACATAAAATATTGTAAAATACACACACACAAAAACGTATATATATATATATATATATATATATATATATATATATATAATGATTTAGATACGTTTTATAATAATTGGTACCAATATTAAAATTTAATTACATATTAGTAAGATATTTTATCCCGTGCATTGCACGGGCGAACATCTAGTAATAATAATAACCCGTAAAATTATTTCGGCCGTTACAATCTAAATATTATGTTTAAAAATCTGAAAAATTATTTAAATAATATAAAAGGTTATGTTAGAAACCTGAAATATATTTTTAACAGATCTAGAAATTAATTGGAAAATAGTTAAAAATATTTTTAGAATACGAATTTTTTTATATAAAAATATTAAAATAATTTTAAAAAAATCTTAGATAATTTAAAAAAATTTAAATGGTTATAAAATACTTTTTTGAACATACGAATTTTGAAAAGTATAGGGAACCATCTTCCAATTAAGGGCTTTTGAGTAATATTTTACCATTCCCACCAACTTAGAAACCCTTAATAATTACATAGATATGAACTCAACGACTACTAACAGACGGATCTTCATCCAAAGCACGATAGAAAAAACCTTGTTAGAACATTTTCCCTTCAGTGGTCTTTAGTGGGAAACAATAACGTGTTTCATCTTGTGTTGAAACACACTGGGAAACATGTTCTATCTTTCTTTCCAATTTTACCTTGATGTCCTTATGTGTTAGTTATATGTTAATCTGTATATGTATATATTCGGATAAGTTGGATTTAAATTGCCTAACTGCTTTAGAAACTTATCCAAACCGAAAATCTTCCTTTGGAAGATTAGCGGTTATGTTTTGTGTTGATCTTATCATGTAGGAGATAACTACAATTCCTGGTGAAAATTTATATGACTGACAAGAGAAGATCATAGTGTGGAAAATAGGAGAAAGAAACCGTGTGCGAAAATTCAGAATTTCTTCAAGATATTTTCCCACCAAAAGTCGAAGACTAACAACTTCATACTTCTCGCATTCTTTGTTGTGAGACTTTGTGTAATCTCTCTCTTAAAAGAGGATTCCTTTGTATGTAAGATTGTAGTTTGTGTGTAAATTCGATGGCTTGTTGTGTAATCGGATTTAGGTTGTTTAAGACTCTTGTATAAAACGTATTCCGCTGTGAATGAGATAAAACTTGCTCATGATTTTGATGCCTTGCCTGTGTTTTCTTTATCCGTCTCAGTTCTTCATTATAAGTTGTATACAGTTTTACATTTCGACTTTAAAATAAGAAGAGTGTTTGTTCATATGTTACAACACCCTCAGTAACACTCTTCATGACCAGTCCATAAATTCTTTCAGTTGGTACCAAGGCAATCACTTGACGCTACTAAGTGAGATTCTGTGGCAAAAAGGAATCATGGATGTGCTTGGAACAACATTGATGCGGCCTCCGGTTTTGGATGGAACAAATTACTCCATGTGGAAGATAAAGATGAGGGCTTACATCAAGTCATTGGATGAGAGAGCATGGAGATCAATAGTGGTTGGCTGGAACCCTCCTTGCAAAGAAGACGAAGATGGTGATGTGGTTCTCAAGTCGGAGGCAGATTGGACGAACGATGAGTTCATTCTCTCGTACTACAATTCTAAGGCAATTAACATTTTTGGATCAGTAGATATTGCTTTCTTTCGAATGTTTTAAATTGTGTGATTGCTAAGGATGCATGGGAAATTTTGCAAAGGCAATGTGAGGGCTCAGAGTGTAGAAAAGTCAAAGTTATGAATGGTAGCAACACGCTTCGAAACACTCCGAATGAAAGAGTCAGAAACTATCTCCTCATACAATTCCAGATTGTGTAAACTTGCTAATGAGTCTCATGCACTTGGAGATCCCATTAGTAATGAAAGGTTGGTTAACAAGGTATTACGTACTCTTCCCGAACGTTTCAACATCAAAGTGTATCCCTTAAAGGATTCAAGAAACACATCCAAAATGTCTTTGGATGAGTTGATTGGCATCCTTCAAACTTTTGAACTAAACTTAAATCAACAACACCAAATGAGAGGGGTTAACAGGTGAATTTCCTTTCCATCTCATTCAGGCGAGTCTAGTTCAAATGTAAAAGGAGATAGCATTTTTCTGGATGATAAACTTGATGATTCTATTGCTTATTTCATTAGGAAGTATCAACGTTTTCTATCTAAGAACAAAAAGAAAAGTGGTTCAAGCAGTGTTTTTAATCCTGTCACTAAAGGGTTTGAAAATAGAAATTGTGGAAAAAATACTTTTGAAAGATCCTTCAGTAAAAATGATTCCCCTCAAACTCCTGGTTTTAACTCTCAAAATCAGAGTGGATATTCTCCCAAAGATGCTAAATCGGTTCAATGTCGTGCTTGTTATGGATATGGTCATTATGCTAATCAATGTGCTAACAATCTCATGAAACGTGGAACAAATCTTTATGTCACATTGAGTGAAAATGAATCGGAGGATGAAGAATAAGGAGTTAGTATTTCTAAGGATGTTACAACACTTATGGTAACACTGGAAGACTTAAGTGTTGACCTCTGTGTTGAAACACCTATTTATCTGATGATCTTGACACTAACTCAGAACCTTCTGAGTATGAACTCCTTCTTATGGCTTTAAGAGAAATGCATCAAGAACTAGTGGTTTCTGTTAGGTTGCTGAACGAGACTAAGGCAGAAAATGAATCTCTCAAACACAAAATTTCTCTCTTGGAAAGATCATTATCTCTCAAAGATAAAGACTTAGAATCTGTTACTCGAGATCTTAAAAAGAAATCTGATTGTTTGAGTCATTTTAATTCTGGCACTTCAAAGTTGAATGAAATTCTTTTAGCTCAACAATACGGTTCTTTTGGCATCGGTTATGACAACTCCTTTCAAAAAGCGTTCAATCCCTCCTTTGATGATTACAAAACTCCATTTTTTACTAGAGAAATGAACAGATTTCAAAATCTATCTTTATAAGACACCCCTCCACATTTGATAAAATCTGATCCAGATATTGCTTGCTTAACTGAGCAAACTAGGAATTTGTCTAGAAGTTTTCAAAATGATGAAGAAAGTGCCCCGTCTAAATAAAAAAGATCTAGGTCTGATATTGGGAATAAAGAAGTTTTTTGTGACTATTGCTCAATCCCTGGTCACAAAAGACCATACTGTTTCAGGAGAAGAAGAAAGTCAATTTGAAAAAACCTTTCTAGAGTGTCACTGTCTGTGTTACAACACTCCATCTCACACTGCAGTAAGCCCAAAACCATTTCTCCTCCTGAGCAACCATCTGTTAGTTGTTGTGATATGATTTACACTTCTTTGATTGCCGATGTAAGAGGGGTATGGTATTTTGATAGTGGATGCTCTAGGCATATGACAGGAGCCAAAAAGTTTTCAAAAGAATATGAAGATTTTGATGGTGGCAGTGTAACTTTTGGTGGGGGAGCCAAAGGCTGAATTGTTGGTAAAGGTATCTTGGATGTTAAAGGTTTACCCAACTTGAAAAATGTTTTGCATGTGGAAGGTCCTATGGCAAATCTAATTACCATAAGTCAACTTTGTGATGAAAATGTTCATGTAAAATTTGAAAAGGACTTATGCAGTGTCTTTGATGGAGGAAATGAGTGCATTATGATAGGAGCAAGAGCCTCAAATAATTGTTATTCTATTGATGAAGGGTTAGCATGTCACAAGGCACAAATTGATGACCTTTCAGTTGTGGCATCAAAAGCTTGGCCATGTGAATTTTCGTCAACTTCAAAGACTTGCATCAATGGAGGCTGTCAAAGGTTTGCCAAAACTCTGTGGTAAGATTGTAAAGTTTGCAGCTCATGTACATAAGGTAAACAAAAGAAAGTGTTTCATAGGGTACTGCAACATCATGGTACAACACATTGTTTTGAATTTGTTCATATGGACTTAATGGATCCTGTAGAAATGGATAGTATAGGAGGAAAAAGATATGTGTTAGTTTGTGTAGATGATTTTTCAAGGTTTGCATGGGTTTTCTTTCTTAAAGAAAAATCTGATACATTTGATATGTTAAGGTTCATGCTACTCAAATTCACAATTCATATGGGGTATGGATAGGTAGAATTAGAACTGACCATGGTAGGGAGTTTGAAAATGTATTTTTTACCGAATTTTGTCAAAAGAAGGGCATAATACATGAGTTCTCAGCTCCTAAAACACCACAACAAAATGGTATAGCCGAAAGGAAAAATAGACTTTTACAAGAAATGGCAAGGGTTATGTCGTGTTCTACAAATATGTCAAAAAGATTTTCGGCTGATGTTGTTAACACTACATGTCATATTTCTAATCGTGTGTATTTAAGATCGGGGAGTACTATGACACCCTATGAAATACTCAAGTGTAGGAAACCTAATCTTAAATACTTCCATATGTTTGGATGTGTTTGCTATATTCTGAATGATGGTGATAAATTGACCAAATTTGATTCCAAAAGTGACAAAGGATTGTTCGTAGGATACTCTAGCAATAGTCATGCTTATCGTGTCTTTAACCTACGTACAAGAACCATACAAGAAAGTGTTAACATTGTACTTGATGATCTAATCGACATTGCAGGGAATAGAGTTGAAGATGATGTATTGGATCTTGTTGAAAAACAATCTCAAAACTCTGAAGGTGTTTCAGCAAGTGTTGGAACACCGCCTGATGACAATGATCAGACTTCTACAGATTCCGATACTTCATCTCATAATGATGAAAGGAAAACAGAACCTAGAGCCAATGATGTAAGAAAGGAAGACATGGTAAGGAGGGATCCACCTGGTAGAATTCGTAAGATGCATCCAATCTCTCAAATCATAGGTAATGTCAATGATCATGTTCGTATTCGTCATAAGGAAAGAATTGACTACTAAAAACTGGTAAAACTTGCTTGTTTGTCTTCAACTTATATGCAAATACATGAAACATGCTTTGTGTCCAATATAGAACCAAAGAATATTGATGAAGCTCCACATGATGAAAATTGGATAAATGCTATACATGAAGAGCTTCATCAATTCACAAGGAATGATGTTTGGGACTTAGTTCCTAGACCTCATGGTGTGAATGTCATTGGTACTAAATGGATATTTAAGAACAAAACGGATGAGCAAGGACAAGTGATTTGCAACAAGGCTCTACTTGTAGCATAAGGATACACACAAGTTGAAGGCCTTGATTATGATGAGACTTTTGCTCCTGTTGCTAGATTAGAATCCATCCGATTCTTGATTGCCATTTCCTGTTTTCTCAACATCAAGCTTTATCAAATGGATGTTAAAAGTGCATTCTTGAACGGTGTTCTTAATGAAGAAGCATATGTAGAGGAACCCAAGGGTTTTGTTGATCCTTATAAAGCAGATCATGTATTCAAGCTTAAAAAGGCTCTATATGGATTAAAACAAGCACCTAGTGCTTGGTATGATAGGTTAACGGATTTCCTTATTTCACTTGGTTTTCAAAGGGGCAATGTTGATAAAACCTTATTCATAAAAAGGTGGTCTTCTCATATCACTATTGCTCAAATATATGTGGAAGACATTGTTTTTAGTTCTACATATGAAAAGGATTTGAAAGCCTTTACTGATCAAATGTCCACATCGTTTGAAATGAGTCTTGTAGGTGAGTTAAGTTTTTTCCTTGGTTTGCAAATTAAACAACATGAAAATGGAACATTCTTGAGTCAATCAAAATATGCAAAGAACCTGGTCAACAAGTTTAATCTGGTAAACTCTAAAATAACAAAAACTCCTTTAAGTTTTTGTACAAAAATTTGCAAAGACAGTGTTTCACAAGGTTTTGAAAACACCTTGTATAGGAGTATGATTGGGAGTTTGTTGTACTTAACTGCTAGGGATAATTACAAAATAGTCGCCGAACTATTAGCACTTTTTCACTTCGGCATATAAACTATTAACAGTGACTAAACCGCCGCCAACCTATTTGAATATTACTACTCGAAAGCTGCCGGCCAGAATACCGCCCAAATTCTGTCCCAAAAGGTGGTTTTCCGAAACCGGGTGTGCAATGAATTTGGGCGGTATTCTGGCCGGCAGCTTTCAAGTAGTAATATTCAAATAGGTTGGCGGCGGTTTAGTCACTGTTAATAGTTTATATGCCGAAGTGAAAAAGTGCTAATAGTTCGGCGGCCATTTTGTAATTATCCCTAACTGCTAGCCGACCTGATTTATGCTATAGTGTTTCTGTGTGTGCTAGATATCAAGCTGATCATGAAGTGACCCACTTGAATGCTATAAAATGTATTATAAAATATGTAATTGGAACCACAGACTTAGGAATTTGGTATTTTAAGGACACTAACACTAATTTGGTTGGTTTTGTGATGCGGATTGGGTTGGAGATGTAGATGATAGAAAGAGTACTTTAGGTGGATGTTTTTATCTGGGAAACAACTTAGTGTCATGGCACTGTAAGAAGAAAAATAGTATTTCTCTATCTACGGCTGAGTCAGAATACATAGCTTTAGGAAGCTGTTGTACTCAACTATTATGGATGCAACAAATGCTAGATGATTATGGTCTTGATAGTGAAGCCCTTTTGGTGTATTGTGGTAATGCTAGTGCTATTGACATCACCAAAAATCCTATACAACACTCTCGCACAAAACACATTGACATCCATCATCATTTCATAAGGGACTTGTTTGAGAAGAAGGTTGTAAGCTTAGAACACATACCTATTGAAAGACACTTGCAGATATTTTTACTAAAGCTTTAGATTTTGAGAGATTCTTCTTCTTAAGGAAATCTCTTGGTTTGTGTATTATCTAATTGTTTAGTGTTGTGAAGGGTGTTCTAATAACCTAGTGTACATATATGTTATATTGTATATTTGTGCTTTCTTTTGTCTTCTTGTTACTTTACAGAATTTTTTCTTTGGAAGGACAGATTCTAATAAAGATGAGTTTTATGAAGCTTAATCTCGATGGGTAACATGTACACTCCCTTGTTCATTTGATGTGTTCACAAAAATCATCCATTTCTGACTTTCATAACGTTCAGATTTTACTGATGATGATCTAGAGGTAACTTGCAATTAAATGACAAGTTCTTTCTATCTTTGGAAGAAAACACTTGAACTAAAGTGTTAAGTCAAGTGTTGGATCACTGTATAGAACACCATTTCTTGTTAACTTTTATAAATTATCTTATGTCTTACTTCCTCTTAAAAAATCTGTAATGTTGTATTGTTTATTTGTTGTAAAAGCATAATAAAATTTGAGTTTTTTTTTTTTAATTTATAAATAACAAAGCATATTTTTAATTTTTATTGTATTTATTATTTATTATTTTTTCTCGAAAATCTTTATTAAAAATATCTGCAGTTGTTAACTAAGAGGTATATCTCTTGATCTTATCCTAATCCCTATTTTAATGGAAGTTGGGGGAGATTAATTAAAGAGGTGGAACACATTAGGGGAAGTTATTTTTTTTTTCAAATTTGAAAGTCTTTGATAACTGCTTGCGTGTGCTTATTTATTCTGGGCCTGTTCTTTAATTTTAATCTGATTTATTGATATAAAAAATGACGGATTCAAAGGAAGATATAGCCCGGATCATTACTTCTTTCAAAGACTGTTTAGATAAGCAAACAACCCCAATTTTTCCCCTACTCTCTTCTCAAACTGACGCTACCTCTTCCATCTCTGCAGAAACTTCTCATCCTTAATCAATGGCAGATTTTACTCAAAATCCACATGATATCAGGTCTGAATATGTTGCAATACAAAGAGATGATGTTCCTGCCAGTGCTACAGCACCCTCTGATCGTGAAACATTTGGAATTTCTGAAGAAAACCCTAATCTGGACATTGAGGAATTTGTTCCCTTAGATGTTTATTTGAACATGAAGCTTCTAGGGGATCATCAAAATCCAGTCGATGTTGATGATGTACCACCTTTTGATCTACTTCGAGATACCATTCAAGCCACTTCAGGCCCAATCAAATGAGTTTCTAAACGGCAAAGGGGGCATTCACCCACACTGGGGGAGAACAAACCTCCGGCCACAAAGAAGGGACCACCTAAAGAAAAACTGCCGCCAGCATACCGGTTGCCGTCTGATCTTGAAGATGATGATGAAGAGGATCCAGATTATGAGATTTTGATTCAAACCAAGAGCACCCAAAAGCTGTTGACAGATGAAGATAGGAGGAAAGGCCAGTTTTCATGATAATCTTCGAAAGGATTCTGTTCATGTTACTGAAAGTGTTTCAGTACCACCAACGTCCATCCCTGAAGGTGATCTTCAACCAGAAACTCCAATAGATGAACAGATACCAAGTTATGACAGAGAGTAGACACTTGCTGAATAGGTTAGAAATTTAAAGAAAAAGAACAAAGTTCATGAGAAGGATGGAGAAGGAACCAGTGCTTCAGCACCTGCTGACACACTTGATGCTGAGATCACGAAATTTGCCTCTGAAATAGATAATGAGTTAGATGGTGAGACTGATACTGCGGAAGAAGTGAGCTCTGAAACAGAAGAAAGTGTTGATTCTGAGGAAGAGGGTGAAGAAGAAAAGGAAAATGAAGACACTGATGCCACTGCATCAGAATTTGATGATTCAAGTGATGAGGACGTGGTTATGCAAGAAGGGGACAGAAGGGATGAGAGTTCCAGTGAGGAGGAAGCCTTACCTCCTGTAAGGCCTCAGCGTGTTGCCAGGGGTGCTACAACACTAAATGAGAAAAAGAGTTTCAACAACTACTTCTACACTGAAAAGGCATCCAAGAACTGGGAATATTTCAAAGAAAGGGAGGAAATTTCTGAACGTAATATCGATAACTCCCATTTTTCAAAATATGATCTCCTCTCCATTATTGAATCTGCACACCTTGGGAAAAATCTTGAGTTAAATTGTAGATTTCCTGATGATATAGTGAAGGAATTTTATTTCAATTTATCCAAGGGAATGAAATTGCGAGATAATCCCCGTTATGGTCAAGTCCTTAGGCCCAAAAAGGTTGTACTATTCACCCCAGCTCTTATAAATGTCTTGCTTCACTTCCCTCCAAATGAAATTGATGAAGATCTCCATGACCTCGATCATGTGATAGCCCAAGCTACAAGTGGTCACAAAAACACCTGGCCTATTAATCAAAAGATACTAGCCTCCTTGTTAACCTCCAAATATGCCATTCTCCATAAAGTTGGTTGTTTTAATTGGTTCCCCACTACTAACCATAATGTTGCCACCGAGACCCAAATGAAATTTCTGTACAGGGTTGTCAAAGGTGTAAAGTTCAACTTTGGTCCATTCGTCTTCGACACCATCACAAACATTGTAGAAAGGCAATCCCAAAAGCAGAATCTTCCTTTTCCTTGTCTTGTAAGGAAGCATTAAAGGGCAGAATATCAAGGTTCCAGCCAATGCCCAATACTTCCATGATCAGCATGTCATCACCATTGTTCCAAAACTTCTCAGTCCCCTCATGTGATAGATATTCAACTTGTTGAGCAAGTTGAAGACGAGATTCTGGGTGGACATGCTGCTCCAGGTGCTAGAACACATTCTTCCACGGTCTCTGTTTTAGCCATGCAAATCCTGAACTAGATACGGGTGGCTAACTCCAGGAAGAAAAGTGCCGAGATAGATGCAGTGTATTGGGGGGAGTGTGGAAAGAGATATGAGAAGTATGCTCGCTGCCCAAAAAGGGAGAGAAAGGAAGGATAATGATGAGGCTGGTGGAGAAGATGTTATGGAGGAGGAAGTATTAAAACGACGCCGTTTTATAAAAAAAAAAATCAATAATTTTTTTTATTAAATCCGACTTGGCCAATTTGGCCAACTAGTTGGCGCCTAGCCCGACTAGTCGGCGATTAATTCATGCAACGACTAGATGGGCCGACTAGGGTGAACTCGGGTCGGACGGTGACCGTTCGACTAGCAACTGGCCGCCAACTAGTCAGCCCACTAGCCCGACTCTGCAACACTGGTTAATCTTCAAGATATGAGAATGAGATCAACTCAAAAAAAGAAAATTACAAACTGAATTAATTAGTAAATTATATAAAAACGAATAAAACGAAATTTTTAAATAATTGCAGAATATAAACCAACAAAATTGCAATTATTAGTGCCGAATTATCTTAAGATTTTTCTAGGACGTTCAAATCTTCAAGATCTATAGTAAAATGAGATAAACAAAAAGACAAAGTTACACAATGTAGACATCAATATGATGCACAAAGAAACATACCAATTAAACAATTAAAAAATGATGAAGTAAGATATCTTATACAACATCGAACAAATGCGAACATGAACATAGAAATTGACAAAGAACCCATGACTCACACTGCATCAACTAATAATAATTCAGAAAAAAATACACGAAACACAAAATTAAGTAATGTTGTCACAAAAATAAATTACAAAATAGATTTGTAGAGGGAAGGAAAAAGTACCTATTTCAAATTCAGGAGCAGATGGATTGGAAGAGAAGAAACGAGAGAATTAACTGAATAATGATTTGGATTGTATATCCTGTATTATTTGAGATTAGTTTTGAATATAGAATGAATGAATAAGGGATGTTCGAAAATCAATAAAAGGAATATTTTTTTAATCAATGATGAAGTGCATATCTTAGGAAATTATTTTGACTTAACATATATTCACCAAATCAACCCATAAATTTAAGGTTGAATTGAATATAGATTGAATGAATAAGGAATGTTTAAAAATCAATAAAAGGAATTTTTTGTTTTTACCAATGATGAAGTGCATATCTTAGGAAATTATTTTAACTTAACATATATTCACCAAATCAGCCCATAAATTTAAGGTTGAAATTATTAGTATTCCTAAAAAGTTAGCCAAATTAAAACATGTAATAATGTATAGGGATCGAGGGATGACTTAGATGATGACACGTGTCTTGCCAGATGGGGAAAGGATTTATGGGCTGGAAAATAAGAAATGTCTAAAAATAGTAGAGGTTTTGCTTTCATATATACTAGACGTTCGCCCCCGCGATGGATGGGATAATATATATTTCGTCCATACAATGCATTTAATTTTGCGTACTTTTATTGTCAATAATATCTCCAAATAGTGATCTTCTACACAATTTGGTTCAATTTTAAGTAGACATGTCAATTGAATAAATTTATACAATCATTTGGAAATCTTTTCACATCTTAATAAAAATTGTTTTATGAAATCTAATTAGAAAAATTTTAGAAAAAAATATGTTAATGAAAATATTTATGTGGCTTTGCTTGTTCTTTAACAATGAAATAAGACAAAACAGAAAACTTGTGATAAAGAATGGGAAAAAGATAAAAAAAATAAAAGGAGAAAAAAAAAAAAAAGCAACATATTAATGAGCAACATAGACTTCTTGTTACAGAAGTTACTGTTTGCCACAATAATGGATCCTCATGTCCCTAGCAAACAAAGTGCAATCTTGCAACCAGAAGCAACAAAATGAAAATGAAAAAGAATAAGAAAGATAAAGATAAAGGATAAACACTGTAAACAACAAAAACAATCGTCCTTCATCCTTTCCTTCAAGTCACATATCACCCCATTCACCTCATGTGTCTTAATAGAATAAAAGTCACATATGTAAGTATTGAAAAAAGAGAGGAAGAGATAAAAAATTTAAAGCACGATATTATGAATTTAGAGCATTACCATGATGTCGATGCTTGCGAGCACTCCGATCTTCACTAACGATAAAGAAATAATACTTTAACAACGTCATTTCTGCACCACCCTTGAAATGGAGTTTCTGTTATGGATTTTCACATCCTTGCAACATGTAATATCGAAACACGGCCAAACACTTTCTAGGCTAGTGCAGTTTTCCCTCAACCACTTCTTAATTTGTCTCGATATTCCAACCGCCATGAACCTAGTACTTTTCTTAATTTGTTGTTCCCCTTGTTTTTTGCCGCCAATTCTTCGAACAAACAATACCCTACCCCCAACATACCCCCACCCTTCATCCAATTAACCAATTTCACAAACCGAATAAAATCCTTATACTTTCGATAAGCTTGTGATTGATCGCTCTAGCTAATAGTCACGATAGTCTGATTCTCTAGATTGCATAACTCTGACTCCTTCAGGTTGTGAACATTGATGCCGATGTTCCAGTTTTCAAGGTCCTGCTCCCATTTCAAGAGCATGCCACATGAAGCTAATCACGGGGCGACAATTCGGGTATAGATTTAGGAATGTTTAAAGACATTGGTAAGGCGCGTCTTGTCGGTGCTAGAAGCATGCAAGATTATGCAGCCATGGTTGGAGTTTGAATGTAGCCATTGGAGGTTGTTGATGTGTGTTTCTCAGCCAATGTTTTGCCATCAGAACTCGAATCCCTCCAGTTGGTGATGGTATAGTTCCTTGCTTGACTCAGGTATCAGATCGAAAATTGTGCATGTATGGTACACGTGTTTGTGCACACACTTTAGGACGTTTTAAGTGTAATTTTAGTGTTGTTTTTGTGCAATTTCACGTGTACTTCGTGAATATTATTCTCATTGGGCAAAATAATGCGTTGGATTCATTTTTGTGTTAAAACAGGTGCAAAGGGATAGAAAAAAGAGCATCAAACGATCACAGAGTCGGTGGATCGATCGAGGCAACAAACAACAGGGCTAGAGGATGATCTCGGCCGAGACAGGATGCAAATCTCAGCCGAGATGATTCCCCAGGGAAATCTTGAAGTTTTGAGAAGCTGAAGATCTCGGCCGAGACAGGCATTGTATCTTGGCCAAGATGACTCCCCAGGGAAATCTTTGAAGTTTCGAGAAGCTGAAGATCTCGGCCGAGACAGGCATTGTATCTCGGCCGAGATGACTCCCTAGGGAAATCCTGAAGTTTTGAGAAGCTGAATCTCGGCCGAGATGACTCCCTAGGGAAATCCTGAAGTTTTGAGAAGCTGAAGATCTCGGCCGAGACAGGCATTGTATCTCGGCCGAGATGACTCCCCAGGGAAATCCTGAAGTTTTGAGAAGCTGAAGATCTCGGCCGAGACAGGCATTGTATCTCGGCCGAGATGACTCCCCAGGGAAATCCTGAAGTTTTGAGAAGCTGAAGATCTCAGCCGAGACAGGCATTGCATCTCGGCCGAGTTGACCCTCCAGGGAAAGTCCAGAAATTCAAGAGATCAAGATCTCGGCCGAGATGAAACCTAATCTCGGCCAACATAAGCCAAACCCTAAAAATCCCTAAAATCCTCTTTCTCACGTCTCGGCCGAGACACATTTGCATCTCGGTCGAGATCAGTCCTCGATTCAGTAGGAGAAAAACCCTTTTTCACGTCTCAGCTGAGACACACTTGCATCTCGGCCGAGATCCTCTACTCTGTTTTAAAGTTCTGAATACAATTTTGCCTAAAACTGAAGTGACAACTCTTCCCCTGTATATATAAGTTCCATTTCAAATTTAACTTATCTTTGGACATCCAATAACACATTTTCCAGCCTCCATCATCCTCAAGGACTACACTGGGAAGAAGATTGATGGCCTTTCATTCCTCAACCCAAGTTCATGGTTTATTCTATAATTTTATCATGTCTTATTGTATTTCTTTTGATTTACTGATTGTATTAGGTGTAATGGGTGGCTAGCACCCTAGAACTCACTCTTGATCAATGTGGAACCTTGAGTCCAAGACATTTATGTGATTATTACGGTTAATATTACCGATTGGATTATGTTTTTGCAATGTTCTATGTTATTTGGGATTGTTGATTCACATTTAGGAATTGTATTGTGGTTTGATCACCTATTTAGATATTTGTTTGTGTGTTGCTAGAATTGGAAATTACTATCCATAATTATAGGATTTCTGATTTCCATATAGCAAACAATAGATTTATTTTATTGGGGATAACATAGAGTTCGACCACTAGAACCGAAGTTACGAGTTTTATGTCGAATCTACTCCATTGTCTTAATTCTTAATGCACTCTACTATTTATTTTCTGGCTTATTTACATTATATTTCTTGATCATAACAGGTTAATATATAAAACAAAATTGTTCGACCGTTCCTCGTGGGATCGACCCTTACTTGCCACTCTACTAGTTAGAGTTGTAGGCTAAGGTTCAATATATATATTCATCTATATATACAATTTAATTTGGCACGTCCGACGATATGCTACCAATGTACTATAAAATGGTGATTCCAGATTGCTAGAATTCGAGTGAAGAAACTGAGTTTGATTCATGATTTCTTTCTCCATTGGTTGATATCCTGTGTCCTGCTTTTAAAGTTTTTCAGGTGTGGTTTCTACTTCCTGTAACAAAGATTTGATTAGAACTCAGCCATTATTGAAAATTTAGTTCATGAAATGATGCATCTACAAAGATATGATATATGCCTATGGCGAAAGCTTTCATTAGTACCGGTTCGCGTGACAGTTTTTCGTGAGCAGAGATACTCACGAAGTGTTCGACAAAGATGTAGTGCATAACAATATACTCTATGTGTATATATATATATATATACTTATTTTATATACTCCCTCCGTCCCACGCTAATTTGCACACCCTTAAAAAGGAAAATTTTCTCACAATTTCCACCCTCAAAATCTCCTTCCTCAATCTCCACCTTTAAAAAAGTCAACTAAAAAACAAAAAGCAGTTTTTCTTAATATACGCGCCGGAACAGGTGTGTAAATTAGGCCGGGACGGAGGGAGTATATATTTATTATTATAGATATATGTATGTACTTACAAAATGAGGTAACACGTGTTTATTATCGAGTTACAAAGAGAAACAATATTTGCAGATAATGTCAATCCTCCAATGTGACTCTCGCACAAGTATCAACTAGGTCCTCTCTCACATGGCCGGCGGCTGTTGCCGCTGGCAGCCGCCGGCCAACCTTTGCTTCTTTATTGCTTCTAGTTTCTTTGCCTATATTTATTTTTTCTTTTTCTGCTGTTGGATTTTATATTAACTACGTCCAGTTCTGGGTTCTTATTTCAATATTTTTAGGATGCAACATGTTCGTTTTTTTTTCGTTTGTAGCACAGATTTGGATCTTGATCCGCATCTCTGTATTTAAGCAATAGCCTTTCAACAGACCTTTTTGAGGTCTACAGCATTTCAAATCAGATATAAGGATTGGGGCTTTTGGATCTCGATTCACTATTCTAAGGTCGGTTGAAGATTTGCAGGTGTCTCAATCCAGGAGAGACATATTTCCGTCGCCAGCCAATGGTCGTTCGAAGATCGCACTTTTGCTGCGAGTCTTCTTCCTTGTTCCTGACGACCGTCGCGATGGTCATTTCGGAGACCCATCATGGACGGTCACGTTTTCAGATCTATACTTTGATGGCGGCGCTTCCTCGGAGATCTAAGCGTTCTTCTTCATTTCTGAATTCAGGGCAGCCTTCCGAGTCCACCGCCTCTGCTGTCTCACTGATACCCATCTCAGTTCCCCGCCAATGCAATAATTTGGCTCGGTCTGGTTCACGAGTCATGTTGCGACTGAGTCTGCGACGCACTATACACTGAGCCGACTCACTGAGTCGCCTCACTGAGTCTGCCACTCTTGACCACTTCATCTGCTATTGGGAGAGATCTCCAACTCCGATTTGCTGAAGCAATCCCCAGCAGCTTCAGACTTGGAACAGGCTCGATTTGGTTGGAATGGTTACAAGCTACAGATTCTGATGATTTTTTCGGCTGATTATCTGCTCATATTGAAGTTGGGATTATGACACAATTTTCGCCTACAGCTTCTCCCATTTTGCTTTCTAGAAGAGCAATTATTGATAAGTGCTTTTGAGAAAGCATTTTACACTCACATCAGATGTTGATATTGATACAAATATGAAGGACATGGATATTCTTCAGCCTTGATTTGGAGCTGAGCTCGTATTATTGTGACTTTGCGATCCTGCTGATTTTTATTTACTTTGAGTTGCTAAGTGGTACATGGCAGCTTTTCTGGAAACTGATTCTGAGTTTTATTCTCTGTTGAGTTTGTACACGTTTTGGAACTTGTCGTCAGAACATATTTATGGTTTTGTCAGCTCTAAGCTTAGCCATTGAAATCTTCCCAGGGATTTTTGGACTCGCGCTGATGTGAGGAGCGTTGGTTCTCCCCCACGCTCGGGTTTCGTGACATAGGGCATCTTGATTGGAAGCTCGGCTTCCGTAGTATGTTCGAAGACAGTTCTAAATCGGTTATTCTCTACAGCCGAAATGCCCAATTTCAATTTTCAATGCATTATATTGGCTTTGTTTTGTATATGCTTCGATTTTCTGTAGCCAATTTTAGATCTATTTTGATTACCTTTATCTGCCGGCTTGTGGCATGAAAAAGGTTTTTATTTTGTCTCTTGTGAGTGACCGTCCTGTGGTCTCCACATCATTCACACGTTCCTTTGTTTTCTTTTTTCTTTATTTATAATACTACCTATTTAGCCAATCCTCCAATGTGAAAACTTGCCAATTCACATCAAACTTAATTTGTTTGTTCTATGTCCTCTTCTAAGGCCCATATTGCAATAATTTCCCAGGCTCAGGAAACTGGAAAATGTAATCAAATCAAATATAGATAAAATAACATCAGAGTGTATTTTTAGCACATGTAACAATGCAGTACACTTGCCAAAGGTAACAGAAAGCCATTTTTTATGGCCAAACATGAATAAATAGAAATTCAGTTTTAACTAATTTAGTTTATTTTTCCTCAACTTTCTCTACTACAACATAAACGAACACACAATACAATACAAATACTAATGTTTTCTACCATAAAAATTTCACATTTTCTACAGACATGATATATCCTCACAAAACACGACAAATCAAAGACAATTTATTGTTTCAAGGAAACATCAAACGCACACAATTCAGAGCAAAAAATATAATTTACAATTACAATGAGACATTTTTTGATGATTTCTTCTGCACGTACTCGTCTCTTGATATTTTTCTGATGAGTTTTTCCGATAAGGGCCATTTTGGAAACAGGCCGTCGGAATTCCATCGATCCTATACCTTTGCCCCAATAAATTCATCATCACTATTGCTTGTAGAAAAATCTAAATATGAATCTTCATCGGAGAATCTAGAAACTTCACTTTTTTATGAGTTTTTTTTTTTTTAAATTTTATTGTAGCGTTGTCTGCAGAACTTGTCCCAGAAAGCTTTTTACTGCTTTCTAATTCGCTGCGATATAGACTCTCCCACCTCCACAGTCATGGCATACACGCACCACTGTGAGGGAGAGAGAGAGAGAGAGAGAGGAGAGAGATTAAGATTTGGAGTGAAATACAACCGCAATTTTTTTATCAACGAGAAAAAAATCAGTAAGAGGATCAAAAGTCGTGACTCGAAAGAAGCCCTGATCTTGCCGCTGGTAGGGATTGGCATTCCTGTCACTGGTGGGGGAATATGCGGCAGTCCAACATTGACTCGATGAGTACGCAGAGAAGGTCAATTTAGATTGGATCTTGTTGTGAGCTGCATAAACCAACTTCTCACACATATAACATAATTTTGATCCAGTTGTTAATTGACCGGAAGTGGGAGATGCGAGAACTTGCCTTGTATAAATGAGGAGAAAGCCTCTTCTTTTGATTGTCTGTTTGATTTATGCTTCATTGTCCTGCAATTTTTAAATGATAGGTCGTTGTTGTGAGAGAAAAACCGCCAGTGTGCAGATCTAAAAGAAAAAATCAAAGAAAATTAGAAAAATAAAAGAGGGAGAGACAAAAAGAGAGAAGAAAAAACAGGAGGAAAGTATTTAAGATGAAAAAGAAAAAGAATAGAGGAGAAGAATCGCCTCAGTTTTGTATTTGGTTTTTGAAGGAGAAAACATCTGCTATTTGTTGCCTCTGTTTTGTATTCGGTGTTGAAGGAGAAACCGCCTGCTATCAGCATGAAAAAAAAGGGAAAAAGAAAAATAAAAAAGACACGCATCAGAAGAATAAGAAGCAAAATTTTAAGGGGTTTAAATAGAGGAAATAGTGACATGTACATGCGATTCTCCTTTAATAGTAAATGAGGATGAGGATATAGATATATATAAATATATGAATCTTTTTTTAGTACAATTCCTTTTAAATACACTATCACTTAATAAAACTCCATATTAATCAAATATTCTAGAGTAAAAACATAACAATTCTAACAATTTCTTTGAAATATTAAAGATATACGGAAGGTGCTTTACGACAATCATTTCATTCAAATAAATTCCCCTAACTTATAAATTATTCAAAATTTATGAAATGTTACGCACATACTCATAATAATATGTATAATAATATATTAAAACAATTTATTTATATTCAAAGGGGCGATTTCTTTAAAATCCCATAATAGGGTCTGAAAATTATCATTTTAGGCACAAAAATCTGCCTGTCTTAAAATATTCATTAAAAATTGTATGTTCATCCAATGTAACGCCCCAAAACCAAAATCATGTGTTTCTTATTTTATTTCACTAAATAAATTATTTAAAATATTTTAAGCGTATTTTTTTTAATGCAAGTAGTCATTCGATGAAGGGACTCAACATATTTTTAAAGGTTTTATAGTGATTTGTCAAGTATTGCAGGAGAAGGATTGAGGGTAACCAAGTCAACTGTGCTCCAATATCGTAAGAATAAAATAACAAAGTATAAGGTGACAAATATGTGTATATAATTATATTCATGCATATGCGTTTTACATGAAACTTGACTGGTGTTGAATATTGATTATGTAAATGAATTCACATGTGTACAATAAGTTGTGTACAACATTGATAAATATGTGTATTATATTAATTATATTTATTCTGCAATTTAATTCCTAATACCTGGCAAAATTCGATAAATTCTGCATTGATTAAATGAATTTCTAGTTTAATCCCTAAGTCTTTCATAGGATGTGAAATTTCTTTCATAAATGATGCTCATGTCATTTTGTAACATGTCGATCTTGAATTAACTCCTTTCCTAATTTATCGCCTATTTATCTTTCATTTTATCTCCCAAACTAAAAATCCTTTCTAAACCTTTTCAATTATTTAGTCAAAATTATTTATTGTTGAATCAAAATTTTGTAAATGTATCCCTATTATTAAATTCAAGGTTTCAAATCTATTGTTCAAAATTTATTTGGCAAAATCGATTCAATAAAAAATATATTTATTTGGGCCTAATGAATTTTATATGCCCCAAAATTCTCCTAAAATCTATTTTATAGACTATTTTCTTTATTTTGGACCTAGTCTTTTCTCGTAATTATCTAATCCTAACCCACATCTATTTGAGTCCGAATATTTGTTAAGCTCAATGTGTTTTATTTGATTAGGCCCTTTCAAGCCCAACCTCTTATCCAAAATCAGGAAGTAATTCCCTTATAATAGATCATACTGCCTTGAGAAATGAACTTACTCAATCAGAACAAGAGGATAAAAACAAACATGTTGAGGTTGAAAAAGCAAAAGAAATGTTGCGGAAATTCCATTTTGGTAATGCAAAGGTAGATGAATTGTTTGAATTTAGTGAAAGATATGGTAAACAAAAAGGTTTGGGGTCTAAGAGCATTTAACTCTTTTGCATCTAATGTGAAAACTCATGCACATGCATTTCATGTTGTCCCATGTTCATACACCAGTAGCTAAGGATACGAATGTTAAAAAAGTAGTAGAAGGCATGAAAGAACAACAAACGCTAAGGTGAATACGGATTGCAACTTCATTCAAATGTGTTATTACTGTGGTACATTAGGTAACATACACCCTAGGTGTTATAAGATGCATTATGGTTTGTATACTGGCAATATTGTTGATTGGAATTTCTATTATATTCTGTTGAAAGGCTCAAACATGAGCCAACCTTCCAAAATAACTACAATCAAATTTGACTTGAAACCTCAAGCAGAACCTAAGGCCTGGACTAAAAAGGTTAAAGATACATGTTTGTCTTCTATAATTATGTCTTTGAATTCTATTTTAGGTGGTGCATGGTATTCTGGTAGTGGATGTTCACTTCACATGATTGGAGTCAAGTCGAACTTGGTTGATGTTGTTCCTGTTTTCGAAACTTTTGTTACATTTGGCGATGGAGTTAGCAATAAAGTCATTGGAAAGGGATACTAAATGTTAGTGGTTTGCCAAGAGTTAGTGACGTTCTCTTAGTTGACATGTTAAAGGCAAGTTTGTTAAGTATTAGCCACCTTTGTGATCAAAGACTTTTTGTTAAGTTCACACATGACAAGTGTTTGGTTTATAATTCTAGTGAAATCCATGTTCTTACATGAATAAGATCTGCTGATAATTGCTACTTTTTGCACCTTGCTCTTAAGTGCAACTAGGCCATCCTCAGTGATATTGATTTGGCATAAAGAACTTGGTCACATAAACTATTTGCATCTAGTCAATTTGTCTAGTGCAGGTGTTGTTCGAAGCATTCCTATGTTTATGATGAAAGAGCATAGAGTGTGTGGTCCATGCCAACATGGCAAGAAAAAACATAATGCTCACAAGAGGTACATTTTTGTTTGTCTTAATGATTTTTCTAGGTTCACATGGGTTGATTTCTTAAGGGAAAAGTCTGACATACTCGAAGTGTTCAATCACTATGCCTAAACTATGAAAATGAGAAAAAGTTTTGCATTGTTCGAATTCGAAGTGATCATGTTAGAGAGTTTGAAATTCTTCTTTTATTGAATTTTGTATCTCACATGTTAATGATCATGAGTTTTCAGCTCCTAAAGGACCAAAGAAAAATGGTGTTGTTGAAAGAAAGAATCTAACATTACAAGAAATAGCTCGAGTTATGCTGATTCCAGAGGAATGTCACACAAATGGTGGGCTGAAGTCATTAACACGGCTTGGTACATCATTAATCATGTATATTTAAGGAAAGATTTTGGGCTAAGTTATTATGAGATTTGGAAGGTAAGTCTCCAAACTTTAGTCACTTTCATGTTTTCGTTTGTTGTTGTTACATCAAGAATAATTATGATCAACTTGGTAAGTTTGAATAAAAAAGTGACTTTAGTAGTTCTCTTTGGATATTCTAACAACAGTAAAGCATATCGAGTTTATAACTTGAGAACTAAAATAGACATGGAATCCATTATTGATCTTTTTGATGATGTTTTTAGAAGTGCAGATGTTCGAACTAGAAAAACTTTAGTTCAATCTCTAGAAACTAGAAGCAAGCATGATTCAAGAAAGAATGAGGTTCCACATACTAGAATAAGTAAAACTGATGCGTTTTTGCAAGAAGGAGAATCTATTAAGCATGGAGATGTTCCATCCATTAATGTCCACTGAAGTTCCACAAAATAGTTTCAAATATTCCTGTCCCACAAGTATTGAGAGTCTATTTATACCGAGTGTTTCATTGTACTCGTAACACCCATGTTGCGAGTTTGAGTCTTAGAGTAAAAAAACTTATGTTTTCTTTTAGTTTTTTAACTTTACATCATTGTAATTGTTGTTCTGCAGGGGAGGTACGAACAAGTCACTAGTCGAGAGACGTAGAGAGCAGTAGGAGCGAGCTGAGTGAAAAAACCAACCGAGGGATTTGGGTAGTCGGATAAGTTAGTCGAAAGGTGAGATAGAGTTTGGTTAATAGATAGGAGCGACTCCTAGTCTTCTTAATTCGAGTCATTGAGTCCAAACTTGTACGATTTTAAGGATTACAACACCTTTTCTATTAATGAGATCTGAGGCGGAAGAAGGGATTCTTCTCTGTAAACTTTTAAACAAGTTGGCTTCCACAATATATTTTATTTATTTAGTACCTTAGTATTGTTTACTTTTGATATTTAGATATCTGGTCTAGAACATTATAGAGCGTACTTTGATATGACTTCCACCGTGTTGTCTATGTTTGACTATTGATGAACGTGAAAATTACCATTTTTCTTTCACTTTTCACGTTCATATTTTGTAGAGAATTATGTGTAATTGTTGTGCTTATGTGCGATTTCATGTTTATTGTATTTCTGGGTTGATTTTATTTTTAATATGATTTGATGCGCTTTTGGGTGTTTTTTAGTCTTATTTTGAAAGTTAGGAAACTCAGAAGAATTTCGAAGATCGTTCGCATCCATTTTCATACTCTAGCCCGCATCCTGAGGCCCAAACAAGCCTAAATTAGATTAGGGTCAGGCCCAAACTAAAGATTATCAAGTCATGAGTAAAAGTCGTCAAGGAGTTGGGCTAAGAAAATGGATCAAAAGGCCTCAAATTGGAGAAAGAAAGAAGAAGAGGTCGATTGCATATAGGCTACGTTCCATCCCACAAATAGAGGCCCAAATGAACCTAAATTAGGCCCAATAAGAGCTCAAATCAAAGTTCATCGAGTCACAAAAAAAACCGTGAAGGGGTCGGGTCGAGAAAATGAGAGAAAGGGCTCTGAAACAGTGACGAAAGACGGAGGTGCAAAGTTGGAAATTAAACCGGACCAACAACCGGACCACCTACCGGACCGGCTAGACCACCGGCTGTCAGCCCAGAACCGACCCAGGGACCACCTGCTGGACCAACTATCGGCCCGACTGTCGGACCGGTGACACAAACTTAGTTTTGCAACTAAATTTGAGCAACCGCAAGTGCACGACGTCAATAGTAGTACTAAGCGAGTATCTGATCGATCCCACGAGGATTGGTATCAATATCGAAAAAGTGAAGTGACATAAACATTTAAATGGCTGACTAGACGATCAAATGAGTGGTTTTTGATATTTTAAGAACTAATTTAAATAAACAAGCAATTAAAACTAATATGATGAACTAGAGAACAAATTATAAGGATTAAACAATTAATAAGGGTGATCTAGGCTTATATTTCAATTACGGGCATCTAATCACTACTAATCTAATTTAATCCAACTTTTAACCGAATGCTATGTATTAAAGAACGATCACAAACGTATGTAAAACCCCCTCTCGGGGCGAATTACGTGTTGATTGTATAGGATTAATCACCGTCTCCGGTCGATTAATCAAATACAACTCCTAATCGATTCTAAGACCAAAGTTCCCACAACTAGCTCAAATCTCTTGGTTTTATTGCTTAATCATGTTAATTAATGTGATCTTGGATCAAATCTCCCCTCTCGGTTCTAATTTAATCCAAAATAATGTTAAATAAGTGATCAATTCATTCAACAAACATTTTTAAACAATTAATCAAAGAATAGCATAACACGGAGTTGAATTAATTGGCTAATAATAACAAAACACCCTCTAAACATAGATTAAGAAAATTAGCCAACCATAATCATAATAAATGAGAAACACAAATATATAAATAAATTCATGTTTATACAAATATTAAAAGAGAATGGAAAGATAAAACCTATTTAGATGATAATTCTTGATCTCCAAGTAGAATCCCCAAAAATGCTCTCAAGATTCTCTCTCTCTAAAAAGTGGCTATTGAATATGTGTTACATGAAAAACTAAAATTCGGGCACCTGTACCCCCAATTGGGGCTTTTTTCAGGTTCTTGGGCCAAAAAATAAGGTTTTGAGGCTAAAAAGCCCACATTTCCGGTGTTCGTGCACGGTCCATGCAACCCTTGCACGGTCGTGACCGTGCACGACCCCAAAAAAACCCAACTCTCTGGAACAGCGTGTACGGTCCGTGCACGGGCGCCCGGTCATGACCGTGCGCCTAGCTCTGGGCACCTCTTTGCCTTCTGCGCGCACAGGCCGTGCACGGTCTTGAAGGCTTACATGGTTGTGATCGTGCACGGCCCAATTTTGGCCCGTTTCTTCATTCTTCGGGTTTTTTCTTGATTTCTTCGACTCTTTTCTACTCGTCGACTCTTTGTACACATATTTTACCTATAAAATGCTCAAAAATAAAGTTTTTCCGATGAGAGAAAGAAAATACGAATTTTATGATAGATGAGAGCTTAGAATGTAATAAATACACGATAAAACCTCTATTCTAAGCTTATTTTCATGATTGAAAACCCCGTTTGTCACCCAGCAGCGGTGCCGGTAGTTCGCAGCTGGTTTTCGCGCGCGTGCCCTGTTTCGTGCAGTTTTCATATTTCGGCCTTAAGTTCCTCGTCCGAACTCCAATTGGAGTGATTCAAGTTGTCACGAGTAGCCGAGACAAAGATCTACAACTTTTTACTTGAAGTTAAAGGCTGATTAAGGACGAAATTTTCCCAGAAATCACGAGAATGACGAGTCGAGTGCGCACGAGGGGCTCGACTCAACAACTTAAAGGACCAAGCACTCCCTTTTGCATTTGTACACTTTTGCTCTTACTAGGGCTTATTCTCAGCCAATTTTGAGGGTTGGGGGAGACCTATACATATCCTCTCCCCTCTCATTTGTAAGAAAAAAATTATCCAACAACATTTGCCTCCTTTTATAAAATCTTTCTCTATACTCTTTCTCTCTTTTCTTCTTCAATTTTCAGATTTTAGCTTAGAAAACTGGGGTTTTTCTTCCTCCTGTTCAAGGAGGAAGCCATCTATGGAGGAGAACTCGGGGATTAATCACGGGCTTGTGACACCCGATTATTTTATCAAAGGATTTCGAGGGTTTCTTCAATACATTGAGTAATTTATATCTCTTCTCTTTATTTTCTGTTTCTATTGCTTTTATTGCTTGATTGTCGATGATGCCTTTTATTACTTTGATGATTTAAAGTGATTCCGTGTTTCCCGAAGCTCGGGAGTAGCCCAAGCTTCGGGGTTGATGATTAGTTGATTGATTATTGGATTGTTGTGGGTTGTGGTATCCTAGGTTAGGATTTGGTTGCTTTATTATGATTTTTTTATGGAATTAGGGCTTGATTATAGGCTTGACTCGGTGGCTTGAGCTTTCGATAATTTATCCTTATTTTGTATGATTGTGCATTTGAGACGAGATAATCGAAACCTAGGCTAGGGTTTGCCACCCTTTCGAGGAGATTCAATTTTATCTTAAATGAGCTTAGGATTTGATTTGTATGCCTTAGATTAGTCGGGAAGGAAATTCAATGCGGAACCTAAATCAATCAAAACCCAATTGGTAGGATGGAGACTATGGAGGAGAAGACCTAGCAAATAGAGGAGTAAAGCCTAGGGGGTCTTGGCTAGGATGGACGAAATTAGGTTTAGTTACTGTGTGTAGGAACTACAGCTCTACGCGGTCTTTAGCGTAGGAGAAGTCGGGGTAACCTCTTTTAGTTTTTCGTAGTTGGTAACCCGGAGCTCGGGGTTGAGTTCGTAACATCTCATTTGTGTAGGTAGTCTACATCTCACCTCCGACTACTTACCTATCCTAGGGGAATACGGCACCTCAACCGTATTTCAGAATTATCACCCAATTAGGATATCGATAGGGTTGAGAATTCAATCACATAGAGCTCACACTAGTTTTCTTTAATCGTATTCGAATTGTTAATTCTATTTTCGCTTGTGTGAAACCGAGCTTCGGGAATATCTCCCCATCGATCGGTTCCCTCCTTGCTTTACTTATTGTTTTATGTTGTTTAGTTTAGCCCTCATCTCTCATTTTTCATTTGACCTAATTTATTCGAAGGTGCTTTAGCCAAGTCTCACGGAAAATCCTCCATGTGGATTCAATATCTTTTATACTACCTCTGTCACAAACCATACGCTTGCGGTATAAGAAGGTCATTCCGATGACATCGATTTGGAGCTATTTTTGCGACAAGTTCATGGCACCGTTGCCGGGGAGGATTTGCTTCCCATGGATTTAGCCTATGCACAAATAGAGTTAGATTAGGTTATTTTCTTATTTTTATTTAAAAAAAATCAAAAAGAAAAAATGATCCCCGATCACTATCGGTATTTGCTTGAGAGTTATGCTCTCAATCATCTCGAAGTTAATGTGTATGCTTGATGATGGTTCTTATTTTTCTCCAAATTTTGGAAGTGTGGAAGTAGTTCAATGTAAAGTTTATGGGGAGAAGGATCTGCCTTCCCTCTGTGATTTCTTCTACCGAGCTTCAAGCTTCTCGCTCAGCTCTATTACTTTTGGCTTGTAACAATGAGACAATGGAATTTTTCCAAAGCTATAATAGAGGATTGACCCACTCGAAATATTTGTGTCCACCTATCTCCCAAAAAAATTGTACAAAATATCAACATAAACTCAACAACAACAAAAAGTGTAACAAATTGTAGCGAGTGAAGCATGGATTATGTTCCAGTTTTGGCATGGATTAAAGAACAACCCTAATTCCACGATCACATTACATAAATTAAGTTGGGGAAGTGTTGGAGTAAGACATTTTCTATGATTTCCTTGGTGGGCAAGAATTAAAGACTGACTATTGAAGAAATTGGGTAAATTAAAAGAGGAGAGGAACTATTCTTAAAATCAGGGTTTTCAGCTACGCCTTTTGTCTAGGAGGGAAGACGACACTTTTTTTCTCCTCGAAGCATTTGCCATGTTATTTTCCTCGAAAATAAGTAACTCGCATAAATAAAAATAAATCGGGTAAAATAAAGCCACATCAGGGAAAAAAAAAGAAAAAGCTCCAACTCTCCAGTGACCGGTTAGTTAATCATTATTCCATATTTTACATGATTTTTAGGCATATATTCATAGCTAAAATGGTGCCAAAATAGGCGAAATGGCACTTTCTAACCCTCGTTTTCATACATTTGGGCGACTTCACTTGTTTGTTGATTTTGTAGTGCTTTACATATAAGATAGAGAATATTAGGAGTGATAGTGAAATCGCGGTGCAAATCGATTAAAAAGAAGGCTTGGATGGAAGGAAATAAGCAATTGGGCTAAAATAAGTTATTGAATCGGCCTCAAATGGAGTTGGATTGGCTTAGAAGAGAAAGGCAAAAAAGTGATAAACGAGAAGAGCATTTGCATGGCCGGGCAAACGTGTCAAATTAAGTCTTATTGTTTCCATGGAGCAATTGCATGGCCTAATATAAATCTTGCCCGACTGAGCAAAATGTTGTCGCCAATCTTCGAAACAGATGAGAAGAGGCCTTCTCCGATTTGTTCCCTACTTTAACCAAAGTTTTTTACTCCAACATGTATGGAAACTTAGTTTTATCATTAGAGCGCAAACAATATAGAGAGACAATATAGAGAGTAGTTGAGTAGACCTTTTTTGAACATGATTTTATTTATGATTTTTGCTTTTATAATTTCTATGATGGAGTACTTGTTCTATACCCTAGGATTTAGAAAGTAAGTATCAATTATAATGTAGATGGGTATATATGTTTTATCCATAATTTGTATGCGTTTGTTTGATATTTCATTGTTATGTTATGATTGCTGATAGGGGAGCCTGATCACCTAGTCTAACACTCATGAATCAGTACCCAAGATACCAAGAGGTGAGGGTATTGATGGTAAAAAAACACGACATAGTTTAGCCGATAAACCAAAAGGGTGAGAATAAATTATGGGGGTAATTTTTAGGCATTATTAGGAGTCTTATATACGACTTAACCGAGAGATTGGTATGTTGTATATGATCTACATATCAAACGTTCTGAAAGGGGGTTTGATATACCAAATCGCGAAGTCCGCTAATAATAGAAACATATAAGTTAGGGATATGTATCTGTGTCAGCATGTGCAATTATCTATGGTTGCACAATAATTGATTCTGAAATCCACATCCTAAGACAACTATCTTAATATTGCATTCATCCTATTGTTCAATTTTGGTTGCTTAATATTTGCTTGCTATTAATTTTTTAAGTGATATTTATTCTGTTATACTCTTAGGCCTCATTTACTACCAAGTAAAATGGCTGATATGTTTAATTAATATAGCCTAGTCCTACATTTACTAGCATGATGGGCCTCTTTTTCTTAATCATCTGGCCCGTTAATAACCAGAACTAAATGAACTGTAGACATTAATTGAATCCACCCAAAGTAGTTGGGATGGAGATAACAAAATGATGGGGTCAAAACTATCTCCTGCAAAGGCCAGTTAAAATTACAAATCCTTGCCTCATAAACTCATATCATCACTATTGGGTACTTTCTATCTCTTGTTGGAACTTGTTAGGTAATCAACTCTTAACACACACACACAAACAAGACTCAAATCAAGAGAGAATGAAAAACAATCAAGAATTCGGCCAGAAAAGAACCGAACACACAACAGGAATAAGAAATGAAGAACACAAGGATTTTACGTGGTTCGATCAATGTGATCTACATCCACGGAGGCTCTATACACCTCAATTCACTCCACTAACCAATCAGTTACAAGAATTAACCCAGAAAACTAGAAATCCCCAATTCACAGACCGAATTGAGCTCAAGAACCCTAGCTATCTAATTCTAATGATTGAGTAGTGTTTACAGAGGAAAATAACGTGTATCAACTCGCATCTACAAGTGGTTTCAATGTATATAAAGGTTGAAGCTCGAATCAGGAAGTAGCAGCAGTTGTAACCAAATTTGTTTCCAACTGCACAAAAACTGTTAGACGGGCCTTTCACAACGATTTTACACTCAAGGGTTCTAATCCGTTGCATAAGGCAGTTATAACCGTCTTGACTCCTGTTTCCTCTTAACCTTCAAAACTGATCCGGCTAAAACCCGGTTCTCTAGCCCGGTTCTTCCCAACCTGAACCCGGTTCCTGATTCCTCACACCCTCTACTACAAACTATGATCACTTGATGATATTGAACTGATATCTACAAATCTCCACCTCAATGAACTCAAGTGTACTTCATCACCTCAATCTGCATTTGGTGTTTAGGTCTAATCACATGTATTCTGCCTCAGTTGTTGACAAAGCAACCACAGACTGTTGCACACTTTTCCAGCTTACAGCTGTTCCATACAAGGTAAAAACATATCCTGTAACAGATTTCCTTGTATCTAGGTTCCCAGCAAAATTTGCATCAGCATATCGAACAAGAGGTATAGCACCAGCTTCTTGTTTCTTAAATTTCCGACCTACACTGACTGAGCCCTTTAGATACCTCAAGACTTGCTTCAAAGCTTCCCAATGAGCCTCTCCAGGATTTGACATGTACCTGCTTACCAGAGACACACTATAGGCCAAATCTGGCCTGCTGCATATCATACCATACATCAAACTGCCAACACCACTGGCATATGGAACATTCTTCATGTGAATCTCCTCAGCTTCTGTCTTTGGGCACTGATCCTTGGACATCTTGGTTTGTTGGTTAACTGGAATACTTAGTGGCCTTGACTCATGCATGTGAAATCTCTCCACAACCTTCTGCAAATACTGCTTCTGTGAGAGCCAAAGTGTTCCAGTCTTCCTTCTTCTAGTGATGTCCATTCCCAGAATCTTCCTTGCTTCCCCAAGATCCTTCATGTCAAATTCTGAACTCAATCTTCCCTTTAACTGTTGTATTTTGTCCATACTCTTACTGGCAATGAGCATGTCATCCACATATAATAACAGAAACACTTGTTCAAACCTTGAACCTTTGTTAAAGTATACACAGCTGTCATACAAACTTCTTATGAAACCTACATTGATCATGAACTCATTGAACTTCTTGTTCCACTGCCTTGGACTCTGCTTCAATCCATACAGTGATTTCCTGAGAAAACAGACCTTATCTTCATTTCCTAGAATCACAAAGCCCTCAGGTTGCTTCATGTATATTCTTTCAATGAGATCACCATGCAGGAATGCTGTCTTAACATCTAACCATTGTAGTTCCATGTCTTCTTGTGTAACTTTTGATAATAGTAACCTAATAGAGCAATGCTTCACAACAGGAGAGAATACCTCATTATAATCAATGCCTTCTCTTTGTGTAAAGCCCCTGGCCACCAGCCTTGCCTTGTATCTGATTTTATCAGCCTTTCCAGCCTCCACTTTCTTCTTGTAGATCCATTTTGAGCTGACTAGCTTCTGCACCTTTGGTTTGTCTACAAGCTTCCAGGTTTGGTTCCTCTCCAGAGATTCCATTTCCTCCATCATGGCCCCTATCCAGTGTTCACTTTCACTATAGTTGATTGCTTCCTTGAAACTGCTTGGCTCTTGAAACTCCAGGTCTTCTCCTATACTTAAGGCATAGTAGACACTCCCAGCTTGTCCATAGAAATCAGGCCTGTGGATTTGCCTTCTTGGTCTTTCTCTACCAATGCTATAAGTTCTGAGATTTGAAATCTCAGGTTGGTCTTCATCCTCTTCTGATGAACTGTCATTTCCTGATTGAGCTTGAGCATCATTCCCTAGCGTCTTCTCTTCATCAATAGGCTCCACCTGAATGGAAATTCTTTCTGATTCCACAGCACCATCAGCTTCTTCTTGATTTCCAGTAGAGTTGTATCCCATCACAGCCTCATTGAATCTTACATCTCTACTTATCAAGAGTTTCTGGTTTCCCTGTTCCAGGCACCATAACCTGTAGCCTTTTATGCCCTCAGGATATCCTAGGAATACACACCTCTGTACCCTTGCATCAAGTTTGTCTTGCCTAATGGGAGCATAGGCTAGACAACGAAACACTCTCAAGTCATTATAGTTTGGTACCTTTCCACTCCAAACTTCTTCTGGAGTCTTCAATCCTAGAGTTGATAACGGTGATCTGTTTATCAAATAACATGCAGTCTTCAGTGTTTCTCCCCAGAAGGATTTGGGTAATCCAGCATCAATCAGCAAACATCTAACTCTCTCGAGCACAGTCCTGTTAAATTTTACAGCAACCCCATTTTGTTGAGGGTTCAATGGGACAGTTATGTGCCTTGTGATGCCCTTATCTTCACAAAACCTTGTGAACTCAGTAGATAGATATTCCAAGCCATTATCAGTCCTAAGATGTTTCAATTTCTTCCCTCTTAGATTCTCCACCTGGCTCAACCATGTTTTAAACTTAAGGAATGCATCACTCTTGTTCCTTAAGAAATATACCCATATTTTTCTACTATAATCATCAATGATGGTCATGAAATACCTTCCTCCTCCATGTGTCTCTGTTCTTGAAGGCCCCCATATATCAGAGTGTACATAATCAAGTGGTTCTTGAGTAGAATGTATTCCTTTAGCATAAGGCAGCTTCTTGGCCTTTCCCAGAGCATATTTGTCACAGAACTCAAGTATTTGATTTCCTATTTCACCAATTATGCCCCTCTTAGATAGCTCCTTCAATCCTTTCTCTCCAATATGACCCAGTCTTTTATGCCACTTCATGAAATCCTCTCTACTTATCACAGATTCAGCACAACCTATCACAGGAGATCCAATCAGAATAAAAAGGCCATTGTGTTGCCTTCCCTTGATTACCAGCTTGTTATGTTTAGTGATATGAAGATAACCATCCGTGGAGTTGAACTGACAGCCATTTGCCACAAGAGATCCAAGGGATAGGAGGTTTCTTTTAAGACCAGGAAAATACCTCACTTGAGAAATGGTCCTGATGACTCCATCATACATTTTGATCTGAACTGATCCTGTGCCTTTAACTCTGCAGGAGCGGTCATTTCCCAGTAATACACATCCACCATCTTCTTTCTGTAAATCCTTGAACCAGGATTCATTAGGGCACATGTGGAATGAACACCCTGTATCAAGAACCCATTCCTTTTCCATCTTTGGGTCTGTGATGTTTAAAACTTCAGGGGTATCATCTTGATGTTCAGTCACAGCCACTTCTGCCCTCTGATTTTCCTATTTCTTCTTATTTTGTGGGCAATCCTTCTTCAAATGTCCAGCTTGCTTGCATTTGAAACACTTTCTATTTTTAACCCAGTCTCCCTGCTTCTTTACATTCTGAGTTCTAGATTTGTTATCTTTGAATCCCTGGAACTTCTTCTTTTGATAGTTCTTTTTGAACTTTATGTTCAAGCCTTCTCCAGCCTGTGTCGAGCCCTTTTCTCCCTGATTTTGAAAACACTTTGTCTTCAATGCTGAGAGGATAGATTCATAACTGATTTTTCCATCCCTTCCAAACATTAATGCATCCTTGAAGCTTTCCATAGACTTTGGAAGAACATTCAACACCATCAGAGCCTTATCATCATCCTCCAAGTTCACCCCCAGGTCTTCTAACTCTTCAATCATCTTGACAAACTCATCAAGTTGATCAAAAATGGCCTTATCATCAGTGATCTTGAAAGACATCAATTTCTGCTTCAGAAATAGTTTGTTTGATATTGACTTTGATTGATAAAGTTCTTCTTGTTTTCCCCATGCCTCCACTGCATTCTTACACCTTGATATCTCCCTCAGGGGTTTATCACCCAAACAGAGAAATATCAGGCTCAAAGCTTTCTTATCCACTTCTGGAAACTTCGATTTCTCAGCATCAGACCATTGATCAACAGGAAGAAGTGCAGAATCTAAACCATTTTGAACCAATACAACATTCATCTTGATTTTCCAAAGTGAGAAGTCATTTTTACCTGAAAACTTCTCCACATCTATCTTCATGCCAGCCATTCTCCTTCCCTCTTCGAGTGGGTGCTCAAGTTTTCCACAGACGGCGCCACTTGTTAGGTAATCAACTCTTGACACACACACACGCACAAACAAGACTCAAACCAAGAGAGTATGAAAAAACAATCAAGAATTCGGCCAGAAAAGAACCGAACACACAACATGAATAAGAAATGAGGAACACAAGGATTTTACGTGGTTCGATCAATGTGATCTACATCCACGGAGGCTCTATACACCTCAATTCACTCCACTAAACAATCAATTACAAGAATTAACCCAGAAAACTAGAAACCCCCAATTCACAGATCGAATTGAGCTCAAGAACCCTAGCTAGATAATTCTAATGATTGAGTAGTGGTTACAGAGGAAAATAACGTGTATCAACTCGCATCTACATGTGGTTTCAATGTATATAAAGTTTGAAGCTCGAATCAGGAAGTAGCAGCAGTTGTAACCAAATTTGTTTCCAACTGCACAAAAACTGTTAGACGGGCCTTTCACAAGTTTTACACTCAAGGGTTCTAATCCGTTGCATAAGTCAGTTATAACCGTCTTTACTCCGGTTTCCTCTTAACCTTCAAAACTGATCCGGCTAAAACCCGGTTCTCTAGCCCGGTTCTTCCCAACATGAACCGGGTTCCTGATTCCGCACACCCTCTACTACAAACTATGATCACTCGATGATATTGAACTGATATCTACAGAACTCTTAGCTCTCCTCTATAGCTGCCGTTGGAACCTGTAAACTTCATCAGATGATGTTGTGCCGGTAAGATTTCTCAGTACAGACACTCCGTCTTTTGTTTTAGTTGGCCAGTTGAAAATCAATCTTAGCAAATTTATACTGTTGTAGTGATGAATGTTCAAAACAGTTTCTGAGATAACAGACATAGCAATGTTGTGGGGAGCATTCATGGTAGAGGATTATTAGAGCATCATGAAGCACTATGAGATAAAATGCATGTTGGGAAAAATTTGCAGATCAAACGCAACCAACAAATTCCGAAGTCGACAAATTGATAGAAGTGAAATCGAACTCGATAAAGAACGCGGACATGGAATTGCAGTGCACACTAATTAAATACCATCAGTAGCAAATATAACATTCATGAAATACCAAAATGTAAACATTAGATGCAGCAGATCTTGCAAGATTTGTAGTTTACCTTGGAACAAGGTCTTCTTGAATCCATTAGGGAGATTGTCAGCGGCTTGGACATGCAGCTGCTTGGACGGAAGAATGGGAGAGACTGAAGATGAGAGCAAATGTTACAACAGAAATGTTATTGGGTTTTTCACAAAAGAGCAGTTATGATTTTATATTATGTCTACTGTTTAAAAGGGACATCCAGTGTAATACACAAACGACTGCTCAATAATTTTACAACGTAAGTGGCTTATCAGCCTACGTATACATGGAATATTGTAATTCTAGACCCCCAAAAGACCGGTGGACAGGGTAATTTAGTCCCGGCCGGATATCTGCAAAATGCTAGTAAACGGGCCCTCAGGGTCTTGACTTTAGTAATTAGGATAATTATCAAAGCAATCATAATTCGTTCCGCCTAGATATTCGAGTAATAGGAACACTATATTAATGCAATAAGGTCATCTTCACTAGTCAATGTAGGATACAACCTACTAGCTACAAAGCTACACGTGCGGTTTAGCTGGTAGAAAGGAGCACGATCAAGTTTTGGCACTGTTATCTTGGACTAGTTTTTAGGTTCTTATTTGATATTACAGTGTCTTAGTCGTGGGTAATCTTGGTATTTATTTTTTTATGTTTATTCTCCTTGATATTAAAACTGAAAATTATAAAAAAATTATGAATTTAAAAGTTTTGAACTAAGTTTTGGAATTTTCGGTAAAAAAAATCAAAATATTTGATTTTAGTTGCTTATTTCATTTGTTATATATTTCAAAGTTGTTCATCTGATTATATATTGTTTGTTTTTTTATTTTTTCCTGCTTTTTTTTCTTTGTTTTTATCATGTATGGGTTCAGTGCATGAAAAAAAGGTCTAAGGTAAGATAAATCATACTTATAAATCCTGAGATATAAGCCACTCGCTGGAAGCGAAATTCTAGTCATACCAGAAGTAATTTATTTCTATTGGAAGAAAATTAGAATAGACAACCACATAATATGCAACATGTAGAACCACAAGAACGAGTTCACCCTCTGATTCACGACTTGTTGAGAATAGCAGTTAACTAAAACTTCGGTGAGATCCGACACTAGCAGTTCAAGAAAATAAGTTTGAGCTGAGGCCTCCTTTAATCTCGATAGTTCAATAAAATCAATTTGGAGGAGAAGTTACTGAAGACTTTAATGGTCATTTGGGCCATTTTCTTGAGATCTATGACACTATAAACATCAATGGAGCCCCCGTGGAAGCTATTCGTCTACTCCCGTTTCCATTCTCACTAAATGATAAGGCAAAGATTTGGCTTACCACTGTGTTCTACCAACATGATGGAGAGCCGTTATACAGAGCATGGGAGAGATTTTGGGAACTTCTTCGGATGTGCCCTTGGCATGGATTTTTGGGAGACCAACAAATTTTATATTTCTACAATGAGCTTTTATAGAAAGACGATCCTAGATGCCTCGTTTGGAGGTGCACTTTTGGCTAGGCTCAAGTTCTTGATGTTAATGACTTGGGATATGTACATTGTATTTTTTCTCATTTTATTTAAATTATAAGTTTTACTAAGTAGTTAAGTGTTTGTTCAATATCTGAAATTTGGTACGCTTTTTGTGATAAGTTTTGGCTCAAGTTTTTGAACAATTTTTAATGTAAAGGCATGCTCAGTTTCCGAGTTTTGATAAATGTTTGTTCAATTATTGATTTATCATGATGTTAATTCAGTTATGACTTTGTTCGGTTTGCTATTCATTTCTACTTAAAATAGAGCTAACCACTTGAAAACAACAACTACTTTACCTCTTGAGAATTAAATTGTAGCGCCCCCACCTCACTTTCCAGTCGATCAACTGAGTTACCACTACATACCAAGTCCATTTTCTTTTCTTTTCTTTTTCTTCTTTATCCTTACTTATCTCTCATTTCTTACTTAATCATACTTAACATTTTCATCGTCTTATCTTAACTTACTCTTTTACTCTCATCGGAGTTACGTAGTGGAAGAGAAATTCGTAGTCTAAGTTGTCTTGCACCAAAAACTCACAAGAAAGAAACATGCTTGATACGTTAAACATAACTTAGCTTAATATTTCATAGCTCGAAGTTAATGTTGATTACATGTTTACTCACGCAACTGTGAGAGATGCTTATAGTATACTTCTTATATAAGCATAGTTCTTATATAACCATAACATAAAGAACAGGAAAATAAACCGTAGGATGCATTTAGTCGCAATTGCAGTCATGGGCCCCAACGTCAACATTACCTAAAAAGTAGTTTTGGGAAAACACAAGTTTTTTACTCAGTTGATAAAACTGGTATTAACAAAATGCATGCCCACCTGATGGCATTTGCCTCACCCTTAAGTAGTTGTCCGCCTTGCATGTGTTAAGCATGTCGTTGATTCCTCTACTTCTCCGGTCGGAGGTATTATCATTTCTCTCTTGAAGAAAGGAAGTTGGCGCCTAATTTTGAAAGCTCTGAAACTCTTTGTGATCCCCAATTCTATGGAAAATAAATGAGGCCTCGACCTATGTTGGAAAGGTCGTTGCTGCCTGCGGGATGACTTTCAGGGAGAAGAAAAAGAAAAAAAAGACTTGTCCTTATTCTTTCTGACTTATTGGAATCTCTTATATTGGTGTAGTTCTTCAGTCCGATAGCTATACTAGTGAGAAGACTCCGGTCGCCACTTTAAAGCTAGAAGAGCAAGCTCTTCTAATTCCATTCCCCAAGGGATAACAAAAGGTCAGACTCTCGGCACGTCTGCCCTCTCATCATTCATCGCATACTGCCCTTGTGGCGACTCATACTAGTAAACATAGATATAAAGAAAAAATTTAAAAAACAGGTTTACCTACTTTCGAAGTTAAGTTGTGTTGTTCGACTGCGTGGAACTATCTGTGTCATAATATTCGCCTCAGTGTGGAACCTATTATTATTAAAATGTTAAACTATTTCCCTATTTAGCTGTATTTACATTATGTGCCGATTTACACATGTTATCTAAACATCCTAACTCAATTATGAACTTGTGTATCGTTGTTCGTTTGATATCACTTAAACTTATGATTCATTTGTTTTGATCTCAAAAGATCACTTTACTTAACTCTTGACCACTCATTGATCAACATTCCATGTCGTCATCATCATCATTTCATATTTCATTTTGTTTATCATCATCATTCTTCACCATCAATCTCATTAACCATTATTTTCTAACATTATTAACCTTATTATCATTATTATTCGAAATTCATTTATTTTTCTAACTTATGAATAACTAAATCATTATCTCCAAATCAACCTATCTCATTTTATCTCCTAAGTCATTTCTAATTTAATTATTTCTACCTTCATCAGTTCTATTTTGTTCGAATTCTAAGTTGCATATTTAATCATTTTTCACATAAAATGTCAATAATTCAAATCAATTAACTTATAAAACTTAAATCATCATCTCATATTTTCATATTCTACCAAATCACAAAAATTAAATCTAACATATCATCATAATCATACATTTTGCCTAATCAACATGTAAGTTCATAAAACTTTACATAAAATAATACCAAACCACATAAACCCTAATTCGAATTTAAACCCCTAATTGTCACTAATCTCAACTTTATTTTCTTTTCTTTCACTTATTCTTCTTATACTTAAGTTCAAATTATCATTTAATCATTTATAACCTATTTATACATCACTTAGCATTTTATTTGTATTTTATTAAACATTATTCTCATTTAATCTCTATTTATTTTCTACTTGCACTTATACCACCTAATCATCTATTTTGATTCTAATCAACACCTTGACTCAACTACTTAGCTTCAGTATGGGCCCGACCCAGCCCAACTCGGCCCGAAGCAGCCCATTGGGCCTAAAACTTATTTTTCAGCCCAATCATGGTTCAATCTTGGCCCATTTGATTGTAAAGCCCATTTTAATTTCATCCAAGCTCAATTCTAAGTGTTCTAAAGTTAATCCTATTTTATATAAGCCAAATTTCGTCCACTTATTTAACTATTGGGCCCAAAGATCATTTCTTTTAACCTATTGGGCCCAAGCCCATTCCTCAACTAGCTATGTCTTAGCCAAATTAAATTATTCTAGGCCCAACTAATTATTTCTCAGTCCAATCACCTATATAAATTATTGAAAGGCCCAATTTAATTATTTAGCCCATCTACTTATGTGAATCCAATTTTAATATCATAAGTCCACAAAAATAATTCCTAAACTCATTTATTTACCCATTTATCTAACTCCATTTAATCTAACCAAACTAAGCATTTTATCATCCTAGTTTACTACATACATGCATGTCCACTTAATTTCACAATTTGCTCACTTTGAATCAAATTAAGTTGAAAACCTGCTTCTAAGATATCAACAAGTACATTATCGATATAATTAACATAAAATTACCTTTTTAGCTCAAAACCCCTTATAATCGAAAGTTGGATCAAAATTTCCACAAAATTATTTTCATATCTTTTGATTAAATTCCTTTCTCCAAAGTCATCAATATGTTTACAACTTACCAAATTCAACTTGATTTTCACAAAATTTCAACATCTAAGCTCATCATTTTTCAAACATGATAGTCCCATTTTCATAATTTTTTTTTTTGTTTTTTGCAAAATCATTCTAAGATTACCACAAGATTATCCCTAATCATCACTTAAACATTTCTAGTCATTTTCACACAGAATTAACATGCTATTTCATCATCTTTTTGCCGAAACCATTATAAGCCTAATTTCATCAGAATTGCACATAATTAAAATATATTAGTCCTAATTAAACACCGTATCATTCTTGATCAAATTTTAACTTAAAAATCACATATAAGCTTCAAATTCAGCATGCAATGGCACAATTAACATCTCAACATAATCATAAGCATATTTAACCGATTAAAATTATAAAATCCACACGCAAAGCATAAAAATAAACATGCTCATCACCATAACCTAATCTAGATGCATGCATATATAATTACACTAGTGTGTGTGAGTTTAATGTACAAAGATTATATTACAAATACTCCCTTCCCATCCTCTAACCAAATATACAAAACCATCAACTAAATAACCTAATTCAAGCTAACATGTACCTCTATATGGGTTTGGAGTTGGATTTGGAAGTGATGATGATGGTGGATCCGGAAGTGGCCTACTGCTCATTTCTCCTTAGCTCCAACCGAAGATCCTCGAGGAAAAGAGGGGATAGAAGTGATGATGGTGGAAGGAAGGGTGTTTGCCGAAGCTTGAAGTGAAGGAGAAGAAGAATGGCCTCCTCTTTCTAAAGAGAGATGTTCAAAGAGTGAGAGAGAGCTTGAGAGATGTGAGTTATATGTGTGTGCTTGTCTTAAGGCCTTCGGCCTTTTGTTGCATGGAAGAGGAGTGAGAGAGATAGTAGTGGTATTATTCACTTCTCATAGGTGGCATTAAAGGTTGTGCATGGAGTGTGTTGGCAAGGAGGACTTGATGAGGTGGAGTTCAAAGAAGGGCAAGATGGAGGGATGAATAGTGTGGTGCATTCCTAATTCTTAAGAGTTAAGACTTCAAGCGGTTGTAGTGGGTTCTAATGGGGTGTTTGTTCGGCATTTTAGGAGTTAGGGTGTGTGTTCATTTTGTACATTTAAGCTAGTTTAGGGTGTCAATTTAGGTCAATTTCAGTAGGTTTTTGTATAGTTTTTAGTTTTATAAAATCTACCAATGAGGCCATCATTATACTGCACTAAATGGCATCTAACAATCCATTGGCTAGTCAAATGATCAATACAAAGGAGAGTAGCTGAAGTATTCAAAAAAGAAACAGTAGCGGCACTAACTGTAAATATCTCTTGATTTAACGGACCGAAGCTGGCTCAAGAAGTGATGTTAAATCCAGGAATGTATGATATGGATGCCGGACTAGAAGAAGCATGTTAGAGGAGTAACAAAGGAGTTTCTATCCCAACTTCTAACCATATCAGATGGGGAATAGATATAATATGGGTATGAGAAATGATCTAAACTTATCATAAGCAAACCCAAATAACGCATTACAACTACTGCTATGAACAACATAATGACAGATGGAGTCAAAGAAGCCTAGAATAGAGGAAATGGTCACATCTCTTGTGAATGAAATACGAGTATAAAATGGGAAAGACGGAGCCTATGTGAATAAGCTAGAGGATCAGATAGTGCAATTGAATGCAAGTGCGTGTAACATGGCAGCACAAGTCAAATTATTGGAGACACACTTAGATCAATTAGCTAAGACAATAGGCAACACTTATCAGCAAGGGAAGTCCCCAAGCAACACTGAAAATCCTAAAGACCAATGAAATGTAATCATAGAAGAAGGCTGTTAAGTGAGAAAAATGGATTGAGAAAAAAAATGTGTAGAGAAAATCCCGAGGAAAAGGAAAGAGGGGATCACATTTTATGAAGAGACTTCGAAGCCCATTGCTCCTTGCAAAGTACCATTACCTATTCCTATGCTCCAAAGAACTAATGCAAGTCCTAAGGTTTGTATTGCATGTATTTTGAAATAGATTACAAGGTGGGGAGGAAAGATAAAAGATGCCTGCAGTATGAAGAAGAAGGAAAAATGAGTTGACATATGCAAAGAGATTGAGAGCTGTAGTGCAATCGTGCAAACATAGCTACTGCAAAAACACAAAGATCAAGGGAGTTTTTCAATTACATTCTTTATAGGAAAATCTAAATTTGAGATTGTGCTGTGTGATTTAGGGTCTATTGTTAACTTAATTTCTTTGAGTACTTATGTTAAACCGAATATAGAAGAATATAAGCCTACTTCATCTACTATGTAAATTTCTTAAAGATCTCTATTAAGCACATTTTGAGTAGTGGTGGATGTGCTTTTATTACTTGGCACACTTGTGTTTCCAACCGATTTCACTATGGTGGATATCAAAGAGGATACAAAATTGAAATTACTAGTAAAACGTCCATTCTTGGCTACAAGCCAAGCAATTTTTAATGAGGAAACATAAAATGACTTAATAAAAAGTTAAAAGGGTGAGGGTAAATATTAATTATGAGGTTAATCCTTAGGCACTATTTGGGGGCTTATACACGGGCTTAACTGAGAGGTTGATATATTGTATATGATCTACACCTCAAGCGCTCCAAAGGGGGGCTTCAAATACTAAATCACGAATCTCATAAAAATATAAACATATAAGGTATGGATAGGTCCTCCGTGTCTGCACTCGCAATTCTCTATGGTTGCATAGTAGTTGATTCTGGAATCGACATCCTAAGACAACTTTCTTATTATTGAATTCATCTTATTGATTAATTAATGTTAATTAGTATTTGCTTGCTATTAATTTTTTAAGTGGTATTTATTATTATGTTACTATAGTCTTAGGGACTTGACTTTAGTAATTAGGATAATTAACAAACCAATCATAATTCATCTCGCCTAGATTTTCGAGTAATATGAACGTTGTAGTAACCCGATTAGACCATCTTCCCTAGTCTATGTGGGATACAATCTTACTAGGTACTAAGATACTACTACATCGTGCACTTGCGATTAACTGGAAAGAAATAGAATGCTCAATTAGCAGGTGATAGCTAGTCATCAATCATTTCCATTAAGAATTTGAAAGTTACTAATTATTTTTAAAAAGTTATAAAATTATTAATTAGATTTTTTTGCAAAGAATTATTGGTTAGATTCATAATTATGTGATAGCTAGGTATAAGCTTTTTTTTTTTTTTTTAATCAATTTTCCTTATATAGATATTACTAGTAACAAACATGTACTATAGAATATAGGAACAAAATAGGAGGCTACTGTTCACAACCTACAAAATAACATAGCGTAGTTCACTTCTCAATGCAGCCCACTTTTGTTTAAAATTTAGTATATATATCTTAATACAACCCACTAAATATCAATTATACCCTTTCTTTATTAACTTAAATTATTTAAATTAAAATATTATAAATATAACAATAAAAGATTAAAGAACAAAGAAAAAACAAAAAAAAGCTACCAAAGCTTTAAAGCTACAAACAAATTAAGGTTTTTTTACCAAAGTTTCAAAGCTACCAGAAGTCTATGATTTATTTTCAATTGAAGGGAGATTCTTCATTTTGTTCAAGCCAGCACCCACGAGGTCATCTCTATTCTCGACAAAGGGACCAACATATGGATTCCCATTTGCAGAGAACAATACAGTTGCTGAAGCTGAGATGGATGATGATTTGACCTCTATGTCAACATTGGAACATATTGATAGATGGGGTAGCAGTAAGGGTGTTCACTATTCGGTTGAAACCGAAAAAACCGCCTAAATCGAACCGAAATGTTAAAATTCGGTTTGGTTTTTCTCTTGATCAGTTCGGTTTCGATTTTGTATATAATAATATTTCGGTTTTTGGTTCGGTTCAAAATTTTTCAATAAAAACCGCATTAGAAACCGAAAAACCAAATTAAATACCCCTTAAATTAAAACCCCCTAAATTAAAACCCCCCTCCTCATTTGTCTTTCATTTGCATTTTAATTTCATTTCATTTAAATTTCATTTTCTATCTAACAAGTAACAACTAAGGGGAAAATAAAACCTAATCTACATCACCGTAGTTTGTTGCTTTCTCATGTCCATTCTGATTAGCCTCCTGTACTCTTTCGGATAACAAGAAAAGTTGACTCTTCGACCAACTCATTTTTATATCAAGAATTTTTATTCAATTGCAATTCATATTCAAAGTTTTATTTTAGTGAAAAACTTAAAAATTAGTGTAAACATTCGGTTTTTGGTTTTGACCGCAACCGAACCGAAATATTTCGGTTCGGATGATTTCGATTTTTGATAATTTTTGGTTCGGTATCGATTAGCAGTTTTTAAGAATTTCATTTTTCGGTTTTGTTAATTCGGTTCGATTCGCTTCGGTTCGGTTTCAGATCGATGAACACCCTTAGGTACCAGACCCCTTATGACAACAAAATAAGATTAGTTTGAAAGCATGTCCACACAAATTTGCAATTTTGGCCCAACTACAATCACATATTGCCTACCTTTGTCGATGTTAATTGATTTTTCATTATTATTTATACCCTTCGCTGATAAAAGCTTGAAGAAATTAGTATTTATAGAGTTCTAAAAAAAGACACGGTGTGATCGAAAATGATACAAAAGAAACAAAGAATTTTATTTATATTTTTTTTGAAATTTTTATATATAGTTTTTCTTGATACTGTAATATTTTCACTAAGGATGTCGTGGTCTTTTACTAATAGCATTATAATTGGTTAAATTAGTGGGTTGTGTTAAGAAATTTTGTGGGCTGTATATAGTCGCCATCAACAATATATCATGCTTATGGATTCGAGATAAAATTAATTGGCAACTCTTATGAACTACAATAGCCGACATAATTATCAACAATATGTATTTTGTATAGATTTAAATGGCCATGGATCCTCTAACGTACTTTACGGTGCATTACGGAGAGAAAGTGACACATTCTATAATAAATAATAAATAGAATTATGGGATCCATATGGGTTACTCTCTCTCCAAACTGCACTGTGAAGTACTTTAGGATATCCAAATCCAATGTAAACTACGGAGCATAATATCCACGCAACATTAAATCTCAAATAAAAGACACATGGAGCATAATATGAGATCGGTTTATGATATATGTTTAAATATGAATTTTTGTTTACATTTTTTGTATAACATGATTAAAGATCCAATTGTTGTAACTGCCGATTTCTCAATTGACTATAGAATCATGTTGAAACGTGTTTTAGGAGAAACATAAAAGAAGACAACAAAAAGTGGCACAAAATTATAAACATTCTCCCATTCATCAAGTCCCTTTATATAGGGTGTCACATATAGCGATTTTACAAATATAAATTATTTATTGGATACCTAAATTGCCCTTCATAATTTTATTTTTCGAAGGCTATGTTTTTTTCTCAGCACACCCCATATAATACAAAGACAATAGCTTATTAATCTTCTTGTCGACATCATATCAACACTTGCCTTGCATTTCACAATCAGAATCCAAGAACCTACGCCAAAACCAGTGTTTCTTCCAAACTCTCTCGTTCATTTCATCAATGGGAACTCCCTTGGTCTCTGGCAGCAAGAATAATGCAAAATTGCCCATAATAAAGATCCACGCAGCAAAGAAGAAGAAGATCCCGGCCCTCATATGACATAACATTGTGAGAAAAGCTTGAGCGATGATGAAGGTAAATACCATGTTTGTGCTCACAGCCATGAAAAACCCGGCTGTTCGAGTTTCCAAGGGGAATATTTCACTTGGAATCAGCCAACCTAAAGGACCCCAAGACCACGCAAACGCCATGACAAAGATACAAACGCAGAACAGCACCAAGTAGGCATATGTTTTGGGTATCATGTTTGTTGCCTTCAAATATTTTGCAAGAATTGCTCCAGAAACAACCTATCCAAAAAAATGTTTACCCTTTGTCATTATCATTTCTTAGTAGAAAGAAAGGTCATCTAATTGGCTTGAGGTGCCAACCCTAACTAGTGGTCCTTATTTCATATATAGGAATTAAGCAAAGTCTCCTACATACCAGGTGCACGAGGCAATACAGGTTATCCATGCATTACTGTTTATACTAAACATATCACTCGTTCTGAATAAAGGTATTATAATACATTTACCTAGAACGAGAAATATTTTTCAGCATGTTACTTTTTTTCAAAACATGTATATCCTTAAGTACAAACACTAATATACTTTTTTGAAAAATTGTCATGACTCGGATCGTACAAATTTAAGATCCGTGCAACTAGTGTACACGATATCTAGCCTAGAAATTAATAGAGATTATGATAAACTATAAAAGAATTATAAAACAACTCTTCTATTTTTTTTATTTTTTTTTTCACTTGTTGCTTTGGAGTGAGTGAATTATTTCAAAGTATCCGTCTTATTAGCAACATGATCAGTTCTTCCAAGATTATTCCAACACAATCTCGAAAGCTTTTGTACATAACTACCATATCCGATAGAAAGAAGGAAGGTAATATATACCTGAGCAATAAACATCTGAACAGCAGCTTGAATAAGCAACTTCCTTCGTCCGAACTTATCAACTGAGAAGACAGCAACCAATGTAGCTAGCACGTTGATACTCCCTGTAACCACGGCCGACATCAATGATGCATCGCTTCCCAACCCCATTGTCTGAAAAAGCACTGGCGCGTAAAACATGATAACATTAATCCCCGTAAATTGCTGGAAAACCTGCATTGCCATCGAAACAAACAGCTGCGGCATACTCGATCTTTTCATCAAGTTTCTAAAAGGGCTCTTGATCTTGTTTGCGATCTCGGTAGATTGTACGATTTCATCGTACTCTCTCTGTACGTCTTCCACGCCTCTAGTTTTCTTGAGAGCGATGAGGCCTTCTTCATGCTTGCCGCGCTCGATCAGGCTGGTCGGAGTTTCCACGATGAGGAGGGATCCGAGTCCAAGGAAGACTGCAGGAAAGGCTGCTAGGCCGAGGGAGTATCGCCAGCCGTTGTCAGGGATTTTTGAGGTGACGTAGTTTACTAAGTTTGCAAACAGGATTCCGATGGTGATCATCAGCTGGAAGCATATGTTGAGACCACCACGGTACTTCGCTGGAGCTATTTCCGATATGAATAGTGGGACCGCCTGCAGCAATACAACTTTTGATTCTTATCAAATACATGGAGAGCAATGTTATGAGTTATTACAAGAATTATAGACAGGAAAATAGCCTTTCTAATTTAAATCCAAATTCAAATCTAATCTTCCACAAATTTGACATCCTTTGCTGCATTAGTATGTATGCATATTGATACAATAGAAACAATAAATGTTAGCATATAAAATTTAATTTCATTCAAAGCTCATATATGGCGGTGGTCATTTTCCACCACGGGTTGTGTTAATTATTATACTTTTTATAATTATTTTTTATTTGATATTTATTTATAGTTAGATTAATTAGTTTATATTATTAAAGTCCTAGTTTTATACTGAATTTAGCGAAAAATACATTACTGTCATTAATTTAGTTAGAGTTAGACTAAATTACATATAGAGAAAAAAATTGAATGATGTATAAACAATACAGTTATCTAAATTTTAAATAGACCAATAGTTTACAGCTTTCTTATTAGTATTTGTTAAAGTTGCGATATTACTAAAATAATTTTCTAATCCACTAGATGCAGTTATGTGAATTAATGAACCCTTAGTAACATCCGGGAACCTAATTTTTGGATCTGGAAACTTATTTTTTTTGCGAAACACAACAGCAATATGATGAACAGAACAGCAAATGCCACAATGAACATTTGAGAATTGTGAAAGTTTACAATCACCTGGTTTCCGAATCCGATGCCGGCGCCCAAACAAATCCTACCAATGATAAGCATGTAAATATCTGCGGCGGCGGCATTGAGGATGACGCCGACCAAGAAGAAGAGGGCTGCCAACTGCATGGCGAGCTTCCGCCCGAACTTTTTACAACAAAACGACGCTGCCCAGCTGCACACCATTGCCGACAGGTACAACGACGATGTGAATAACTGCAGGTACTGGTCATCGAATTTGCAGTAGTTATTCTCCAGAACTCTATGCTTCTTCTCATACACATTTGGGAAGAACTTCAACAAGAAATCATCCATCGATGTCACTCCCCCTGAGATGCCAATGTCGTAGCCAAACATGAGTCCCCCAAATGCTGCGATGAGAGAACAAAAGATGACCTGATTGGTGAGCTTGCCCGGGAGATCATCATCGCCATCGAAGCCTTTGTCAACCGTCAAGATGGGCGCCATTTCAAAGAGATCAGAGAACAAATATGAGAAACGTACTAAATGGGATGAGCACACAAACAGTAGTAAGGAATTATGTACTAAAAGTGAAGATTAAATAGGATTAGAAGTTCGTTATGTTGGGTGTTGCATATAAAATGGGAAGCACGCTATTTATAGGAAATGTTGACGACATGAAATAAAAATTTATGTAGCTGAGGATGTTTCGTGTTCTATAAGAGGAACATAACAACTACACCCGATTTCCACTCCGGAAAGTACTAGACCTGTAAATCAAACGCATTGTTCAACACTTTCTTAAATTGGAAATCTTTGCTCCTCAATAACCTATCTCTCCCCCGTTTTCTTTGAATTTGTTTATTTTTCTTTGTGCTATCAACACGTTTTCAAAATATGGATCCACAAATCCATTAAGTACTAGACTCTGTGATGTTTTTCTAGTGGATTTTTTTTGAGATTATGTATATTAAGTGTATTTAGATGGAGGGAATTTCGATATGGATTCATAAATCCATTATCAAATTCACTTCACGTGCTTTCATAATATGATAAATCAATACATTTGTAAATCCAATTTTTTAAATCAACCCAATTGAAATTTTGATATGGGCTATTTTACAATATGTTTTAGTAGATTTAAAATCCCTACACAAAAGCAGTCATATGGAAATCACTAATCACTCATACGTTCTCAGCGTCTCCAAATACACTATTTTCTCTCTCTCTGTCAGCAATCATTCTCTATATATCGTCTCTCTCCTCCCATTTAATAAAAAATACTTCATCCAAATACTACCATAAATGCTCTCATGGTGAATCAATTTGCACAAGACCTTTTCTGATTTAGAGCTTATTACGGGGGCTCCAAGGTCCTTGGCTGCCTGGTGAATCGACTTGCACATTTTTATGATTTAGAGCTTATTAGGGAGCTCCGAGGACTTAAAAAAATTAACCTAGATTAAAGAAGGTGATTAAGCTTAATCACATCATCCGCTTAAACACCCCCATTGCCGAGCCAAACATCGCCACTACACCCCATATGCATTTTTTTATTGCAAGGAGAGCTTAATGCTACACCTAGGCACCAAGCATAGCACACACATATTACTACACCTCTTCACCACCTCACTTCATGTAACTCCCCCTCATTACCACGTAAGGTGAATAGTGTCTTTACTAACAAAACCTCCCTCTCTTGATCTCAAAACCGAAGGAAAACACCCTCTCACACCCCATAAAATCACTTTCCTCCCTCACTCTCATTCTCACTTTCTCTCTCTCTCTCAAGCATAGAAGATCAATCTCCTTCTCTCTTCTTCTTCTTTCTTCGACAAGAGCAAGTTCTCGATACCCCTTCTCCTTTCTTCACCAAGACAAGGTTCAAGCCCTACCTCTCCATCTTCATAATCTACGGGTTCGAGGTAGTAGGAAGAGCCATAATGGACGACATTTCATTCCACTTCCAAGTCAAGTTTAGAGGACATCTAGATGTATATTTTTGTTTAAAGATTAGCTTTGTATATAGATTTGTGCTTGTGAAATTAGCTTGATGTTTGTTAAATTCTTAGTGTACTTTTTGGTTGGGATGGATGGAGGATGATTTTGATGTATAATGTACATAAACCACACACAAAAGAGATCATGGAAACATGTATGCATATAGATGCAGGATTATATGATGTGATTGTGTTCTTGCATGTGACTTTGAGTGTATCTTTACTTGATTTTGCTAGCAACTATTTTGCTGAGTTGCAAGTTGATATTAACGAATTGCAATTAAGATTTGGTATAATCTTATGTGATTTTAGGAAGTATTATGTTTGGTGGTGCTTTGATGTTTTTGTATGTTAAAGATGGTAGGAAGTCAAAGTGATTCTTGATGACACATATTTGTGTAGCTTTCGGCTAAATCATATAGGGTATTAGGATTTAGTTTAGTTTAGTTTAATTAATTAAATTGGTATAATATTGTAAGACAGATTTGGAATATAAAGGTTAATACAGATTTAGGATGAAAATTATAATAATTAATTTGGACCAAAATGTTATAAATTGGGCTAGGCTTTAGTTGGGCTAGAATTATTATATAATGGATTAATGATTTAATTAAAATGGGCTAAGGGCATTTGGGTCGAGGCTTAATTGAAATTGGGACAAAGTAATTAATCGTGGGTCTTAAAAAGTCTAGTGGGCCTTAGATAATCTTATTGGGCTAGAAAGATAGAATCGGACCGATAATATTTATTTCGGTCGAAACAAAGGTGATTCTGGGCCCATTAGGCCGAAATCGAACCAATACAGGCTAGGTTGGGTTAATCCGAGATGAATAAATTGATCTAACTAACAATTGGAGTTGAATTGAATAATTAGATTGCTTAGGTTATGTTTTGATTATGATTGAATTTTCTAGTTGATAAAATAAAATGTTAGATCCCAATTGAGAATTCTCGCTTCTTCTCATGTTGCCGGAAATTACATCCTCAATTTTCTGCCACCATTCTGGTCGTTCTTGAGTTATTTTTCGTTGCTGTTAATTCATGGTGGATATAGACTCAATCTATAGTACACATTTCATAAAAATATGTCAAAAAAACCCTTGGTTGTATTCACATGTTACAGCTAGTGTTTCACCAAACATGGGATGGTCACGACGTTGGCCATCAATAGTCCTCCTTCATTGTGGGTATTCATGCCAGTTGTCCAGCAATCATAGCCATCTACAGGTATGAGCAATACTTTGAGAGTGTGTGCGCACAAGTTCCCTGGCTTTTGCCACATCTTATGGCTAGGGCTCCTGCAATCAGAGTTCGAACGTCGAAGGTCCCTTTCTCAATGACCCCGACGACCGCTGCCAATATCGCAATCTCTCAGAACCTCGCCACATCACTGGTGAATCCTCTACACAATCAAGTATGCAATACAACCAATATGCAACAGTAGGTAAACGAGTCTTGCAATATTTCTTCGCTGACTAGGGTTGTGTCTAATATCTCTCCACACAGATTAGGGTTTAATTCACATATTAATTTTGCATTTCATGAGATATCAGACATGAACTCTAGACCAGATTTATCTTCGTCTTTTTCGTTTATTAACATATTTATCTTCGTCTTTGTCTTTGCTTTGCTTCCTGATGCGATTAATGGTGTTAGTGATACTCATCCCTCTAGGGCTAAAATTGCCACGAGTTCACTTGCTATCTTGTCTAATATGAATCATGTTTTAAATTTCATATGAAAAATCTTGTTTAATACCTGATGCTCATGCTTGTTTACGTCATGATAATCCTGCTGCGGTTCCCATTACATGAATTCCTCTCACGCTTTAAATCTTGATCCTCATATTGCTAGTTCTGTTTCTTGTGAGATCGATGTTCCGTTTTACAATCCCAACAAGAGTTTATTTTTGGCGTTAGGAAACAAATTTTTGACGCTATCTGCAGGTCCCAGCTCCATCGCCGGTTTATATCTGAGACTATTGCCCCACTAGAGGATACATCGGTTCAACTAATGCTGAATATTGGCACTTTATCAATACATGTTAATCCTGCTGCTAAAAACAAACACTAATCAGGCATTGTTGAGGACTCCCAGCATCACGTCGGCTGGACTTGCTACACATCTATGAACCGGTTCTAAAAGGGTACATGTGCTCAATCACAATGGATGAAACTCGGTACAAACAACAAGTTCAGTTTAACTCCAGTACCTTAATTAGAATGATGTTTTATTTAAAGAACGATAAATCCCAAACGATCTTGGAATTTGAAACAATCTTGAGGTATATTTACCATACCGAGCACAGTTGGAAAATAGTACCTTTGGGAAGGGGTTGTTACAATTTTCAATTCGGTAAAACTAGTGATAGCGCAAAAGCTTTTGCTCACTCGGCTTGGTTCCTAAAGTCGGGTGCGTTAAGATTTTCTAGGTGGTTCCCCAAATTCAATCCTTACCGACTTAGTTCATGAATAGCCCAAGATTGGATTCACATATACGAGCTTGGAGTGGAACATTGAGACACTCCGCATCTTTGGGGTATTGCTAAATCAGTTGGTAATTCGCTCCAGATAGATGATCGTGCGATTAAGAGCACTTTGCAACATTATATCAGGGTAGTGGTGGAGATTGATTTTGATAAGTCTCGTCGACCACACCAAATTATGGTTGAAGGAGATGGTACTTTTACAATGGCTTCTATTGGTTATGAAAACTTTCCATACTACTGTTCCTATTGTCGGATTGTAGGGCACTCCATCACTTCATGCAAGAAACATAAGGATGCGCAAAAGAGTACTGGTAATCAGGTAACTACACACGTGCCTATCACTTCAAACACTTTCCATGTTTTGAATAGTTTAGCCTCCTATATCCCGACCTCATAGTCGATTCAGCAGGACACATCTTCGGATACATCTCATAATCACCATGTTACTATGTCAGTTACCCTAACTTCATCTACCTCCCAGCGAGAGGGTTTGTCCTTGCATAGAGAGTTTCATGTCTTCTTTGATATTTTACGTCTACTCTATCAGAATCCGGTTCACATAGGTTCGTGGATGGACCCTTCGGGGTCCTCATCCACGACTTTAATTCTCATTGAGTATGCTACCGAGGACATAGACGCCCATTTCACATATATTGATAGTCAGCCGTGTCACACAATGGAAGAAACAAGCCATTTTTCGCCAACCCCTTTCACGCAACTTCCTCCAATGCCCAGTGGGTATACACGTGCTCATTTGAAGTCTGCCAAGCCTACTAGATGATCAAACCATTCACTACAGAAGACATCTACAGGATATGGACATGTTTGCTGATGAGCGTGAAAATTATCGCTTTTTCTTGTATTCTTCACGTTCATTTCTTGTTGAGAATGGCGACTAATTACCGTGTATAAGTGAAATTTCATGTTTCAATGCATTCTCTGGTCTTATTTCCGTTTTCTATATGATTTGATGCACTATTGGAAGTTTTCGAGTTGTGTTTTGAAGGTTAAGAGAAATAAGTGTGTTTTTGAGTTGTGTTAAGACAGAAGATCATTCGCATGTACTTCCCTATTATGTGACACAAAATGAGGCCCAAACGAGCCTAAATCAGTGCTAAAAAAATATCAACTCAAAGATCTTCGAATCAAGAACAAAAGTCGTGAAGGGATCGGGTCAAGAAGACGAGAGTAAGTCATCTAAAACGGCGACGGAAGAAGAAGACACGTGAAAGAAGGGGAATAGGAGCCGAATAAGTCGGTACCGGAGCCTGTCGCAGGCTACCGGTCCAATAATTTAGACAACACGTTGAGGTAGGGTGGGGATCTTAGGATTAGTTTTTTTTTTTTTTTCTTGATTTGCTTGCCTTTGGCCTTTGAATTCCGTTATCGGTCTTTAGTAATTGGAATTAAGGTAAATTAAGGTATAACTGGTTAATTTCGTGAATCCCTCTTGTTTGCCCACTTGGATTTCAAACTTGTAACATGACCTTCCATCACAACCCTTAAGTCATTCAGTAATCAAGAGAATTATCTAGGTTTAGGGTGAAACCACACCTTAGAAACCCATTGTAGTGGAGAGTATCCTTTTATTTGTTTAATTGCTTGTTTTATGCTCCCATAGTGATTATCAAACTTTCAACTTCCTTCGTGCCTAATTTAATATTGTGAGAAACCTTTATTGTGCTCAACGGGATATCCTATTTGTGGGATTGATTTTTACTACCTCTGTCTTAACCCGTTCGCTTGTGAGCTAAGAAAGCCTTTCCCTAACCTAACCATTTTCGAAAATTTTCAAGACAAGTTCATGGCACCATTGTCGAGAAGGAATTCCTCCTCGTAGAGCCATTGTAGGTTAAATCGTGCGTTAAGATTAGGCTTGCATATATTTATCGTATTGCTTATTTAGTTTTCCGGTGTTGTGAATTTTTTTGTGTATCATTTTTAATTTTATCTAATTTTTTGTAAAAAAAGTATTTGATTGTTGATACTATGAATCATGGAGAAGGTAAATTCCATTACACTGAAATCACGACTCCCGGCTCACCAAGCCCGCAACAACTTGTGCGGGAGTAGAAGTCACCCCGAGTATGGTGAATTTAGCCCTGGGAATGAGATTTAGTGGGAAAAAAGAGAAGGATCCTTATGAGCATCTATAGGAGTTTTTAGAAATTTGCGAATGTGTAAAAATCTCCAAGGATCTCATTAATGAATACTCAATAAAGCTTTTTCAATTCAACCTTGAAGGAGCCGTGACATATGGTTTTGTGAAGAGTCATCCGACCCCTTATCTTTATGGGAGGATGTTTCCACTTCTTTCCTTTATAAATTCTTCTTGACTGGGAAAAGTGCGAAGATAAGATGTGATATATCAAGCTTTATCCAATGAAGTGATGAGCGTTGGTTTGAAGCTTGGGAAAGACTCTTGAACTTATGTAGATCATGCCCGCACCACGGCTTTAATGATGTCTTTATTATTAATGTCTTCGATGCTGGATTAATTCCTAGCGAACGTGTTTTCTTGGATATAGCATTAGCAGGATCTTTCCTTAATAAGGAGGTTGATGAAGTCGTTGCTTGGCTAAAGATATAACTTTCAATCAAAACCAATGGGACCAAGAAGACAAGAAAACAAAAATGGATAAGTCAAGAAGAAAGCATAAAAAGGGAAAACCTTGAATTTATTGCACAAGGCGAACTACTTCCACAAAATGATTTGCATCAAGGATTTAAAGTAAGTACCTCTCACCCTCTTTGCTTGGGATGTAAAAGTGCCATTGACCACTCTTCCGTTAAGAATTCGTCTAGGTTAGTAAAGCCCTATGTTCCGGTGGTTTCTAGTAGTTCTCATGAGGATGAATCTGATGAGATTTCTACTAAGGAGCAAATTCTTAGTTTAGCGGATAATTTAGTAGAAAAGAGTGGTGGTAAAGAGAGGGGATACACTCTTACATTAGAAAACCTTTGTAATGTTTTTGGTAATATTGATGAGGAAGGGGTTATTACTCAAGGTAACTTTTAGTTTATCCCCTTAGAAAGCAGTAATGTTGTTGCTCTATGAGGTTGTAGACCCCTTCAAGAGCGTGTGTGGGGAATTCCCAAAAAGGTTTCTAATGACAAGGGTAAGGAAAAAATAATCGAAAAATAATTATTAGGAGAGAGAGATAACCCTCCAATCTCGGGAAGTCAACATCTCCCTGTTAATGCCCCACCTCGATTACTTTTTCCAAGACGTAAACGGGCACTTAGTTGATTGTCAATTTCAAAATTTTGTTGATGCTATAAATCAATTTACTCAAACATTGCCCTTTGCCGAAACGTTTTCCACCATTCCCTGATTTGTAAAGTCTCTAAAAGATATCATAAATAACAAGAAAGAATGAGGATACATAGAGAAGGTCTATCTAGCCGAGAATATTAGGGCCAAAAATTTAAAACATGTCCTATGCTAAGCTTAAAGATCCTGGTAGTTTCACTATTGGGTGTTCAATTTATGACATTCAAATATATAGGGCTTTGCTCGATTTAGGTACTAGTGTTAGCTTATTGTCTTCCCCTATTATGAGGCAACTTAAAGATTTTTAGCTAAAAAAACACTTCCATTTCACTTGAATTGGCCGATAGGTCAATTAAGAAGCCTATGACAGTTCTTGAGGACGGTCCCATCCGAAATAACAGAATCGATATTCCGATTGATTTTGTCATTCTCGACATGGATGAGGACTTCAAGACTCCCATAATTCTTGGTCGACCTTTCATGGCTACCGTCGGGCCATAGTTGATGAGAAAGATGGAAGTGTTTCTCTTAAACTCGGTGACTAAAGGGTTGACCTTAATGGCTACATTAACCAACCCTCTCAAATTGAGAATTATTTCAGGATTGATGTGCTCGAAAATGTGGCCGAATAAGAAACAAGTGCAATTCTCAAGAGTGAAGCTTGGGAGAATGTTGTGGACCACATGGGGGTGGAAAGAAGAGTTCGAGGGTGAACCAAGCCAATCTCTAATGGAGTATGTTGTCAAGAGCGAAAAGATTGAATTCACAAAGGATGAACTCATGGAAGTGAGTGAGGTGAGCATGAGAAGAATCGAAACCGCCAAAGGTAGATCTAAAACCTCCCCCTCCACACTTAAGGTATGAATTTATTGGCCGAATCTACTTAACTGGTGATTGTGAGTGCTCATTTAGAAGGTGAAGAAAATGATAAATTTCTTGAGGTCTTGAGGAAATATAGGCACACCTTAGGGTATTCCATACAAGACCTAAAGGGTATACACCCTTCTTATTGCACACACCGCATCTTGCTTGAATAAGACCACAAGCCCAAACGACAACCTCAACGCCATTTGAATCCTAACGTGCAAGATGTGGTGAAGAAGGACGTAGTTAAGCTTCTCGATGTAGGAATCATTTAGCCAATCTCGGATAACATTCAGGTAAATCCTACCTAAGTGGTACTGAAGAAAGGAGGTGTCATTGTGGTATCCAGTGAGCAAATGAAATAATTTCTACATGAATGATAGTAGGGTGAAGGATGTGTATTGATTTTAGGGAACTAAATAAATACATGAAAAATGATCATTTCCCTTTATACTTAATATATCAAATGTTGGATCGGCTTGCAAAGCGCTCACACTTTTGTTTTCAAGATGGGTATTCGGGTTATATTCAAATATCCATCCACCCCGACGAACAACACTTAACCATTTTCACATGTCCATTTGGCACACTTGCTTGGAGAAGAATGCCTTACAGGCTTTGTAATTCCACGACCACCTACCAAAGGTACATGATGGGCATCTTATCTGATTTAATTGAAAATATTATGGACATATTCATGGATGACTTCTCTGTTATGGAACTGATTTTGCTTCTTGTCTTGAAAATCTAACAAAGGTGTTGCTGAGATGTTTTGAGTTAAATTTGGTGCTCAACTGCGGGAAGTGTCACTTTATGGTTGGTGTAAGAAGGCATCGTATTGGGACACTCGATCTCCGAGTAGGGAATTGAGGTGGGCAAGGCTAAGGTGTCAGCGATAAAGGAACTTCCACCACCAATCTGTGTCAATGATGTTCGAAGCTTTCTTAGACATGTCGGTTTTTACCGGCGATTTATAAAGATTTCACAAGGATTGTTAAATCCTTATCTAATCTATTAGCTGAGGATCTTGAATTTATCTTTGATCAATCTTTCCTTGACGCATTTTAAAAGTTAAAGGAAGCTCCTATTATTCAACCCCTCGATTGGGAACTTCCCTTTGAATTGATGTGCGATGCAAGCAACTATGCAGTTGGCGCTGTCTTGGGGTAGAAAAAAGGATAAGAAGTTGCACGGCATTGATTATGTGAGCAAGACTATGGATGAAGCTCAAAGGAATTACACAACCACTGAAAATGAGCCTTTGACCATAGCATTTGCCACCGACAAATTTCGGGCGTGCATCATTGGTTCAAAGGTGATAGTACACACAAATCAAAAGGCCATTTGGTATATGATAGCCAAGAAGGACACCAAACCACGAGTAATCCGGTAGGTGCTCTTACTTCAAGAGTTTAACTTTGAGATCATCGATAGAAAAGACACCGAAAACAGAGTGGCAGATCACCTTTCCCCGGATTCAATTAGATGAAGAGGAGAGCTCGAGCAATGCTAAAATCAATGAGTGCTTCCAAGATGAGATGCTCTATTTAGTGAGGTACTCTCATGTGCCGTGGTACGCCAACTTTGCAAATCATCTTGTAGGAGGGTATCTCATACAGGGATGGAGAACCAGCAAAGAAGAAACTTCCTTTCAGGCGTAAAGCACTATTACAAGAGCGGTCATTTTCTCTACAAAAGGGAGGAAGATGAGGTTTTCAAGAAATGGTACCTGAAGAGGAACAAGAGGCAATCCTTGAGAAGTGCCATGCATCTTCTTAGGGAGGACATAACGGTGCAGACAAGACATGGAAGCGAGTTTTAATGGGGGTTTTTCTAGCCTACATTAAAAGGTGATGCCGTTAGATTCGTAGCTAGATGCGATCCATGTCAAAGAGTGGGAAGATTTTCAAAAATAAATGAAATGCCCTAACAATTTATGTTGAAAGTTGAAATCTTCGATGTTTGGGCCATTGACTTTATGGGCCCGTTCCCACCTTCCTTTGGAAATCAATACATTTTAGTAGATGTCGACTATGTGTCTAAGTGGGTGGAACGCGTAGCTGTAAGTGATTTGATACGAAGCCGGTAATAAGACTTTTGCAAAAGACAATTTTTCCTTGGTATGGGACTCCAAGGTGGTCTTAAGTAATGGTGGGTCACATTTTGTGGGCAGAGCCTTTATGAGCGTGTTGAAGTTTATGGATTTGATCATCGGGTGGCTTCCCCATACAACCCTTAAACCAATGGACAATCCAAAGTTTCAAATGGGGGAGTTGAAAGAAATCTTGAACAAAATGGTCTCAAAATCGAGGAAAGATTGGGCAATCAAGCTTAGTGATGCGCTTTAGGCATATTGGACCACTTTCAAGACACCAATAGGAATGACTCCCTTCAAGCTTATTTATGGAACATCGTGTCACCTACCGGTCAAATTAGAGCAAAAAGCTTTGTGGGCTATCAAGGAATTGAATTACAATTTAAAAGGGGCCGGTGAGAAAAGAAAACTTGACCTTGTTGATTTGGAAGAAATTAGGCTAAACGCCTACGAAAATTGTCAAATTTACAAGGAAAGAATGGAAAGGTGACACAATAGAAATATTCGGGTAAGACACTTCAAACAAGGACAAAAGGTCCTATTGTTCGATTCCTGACTCTTAATATTTCTCGGGAAGTTTATGTCTCTTTTCAGAGGCCCATTTGTGGTGGAGAGAGTGCATGCGAATGGGGCGGTAGAGATTAATGATCCTGAGAGGGGAGTGATTATGGTAAACGAGCATTGGTTAAAGAATTACGTCAGTGATGAACCGGTCATTCCGGGGAAGAGTCACACTCTTTGCCCAATGTTGGAACAAGATAGTCAAACATACACAATACGATGATTAGTCCTATTAGTATATGCTCTATAGTGTTCTAGACCAGATGTCTAAACATGAAAAGTAAATCAATATAAGATACTGAAATAAATAAAATAGACACCATAAGCAAACTTTTTAAAAGTTTATGGAGAAGCATCTCTTCATCCCCTCAGATCTCATTAATTGAATTAGTGTTGTAATCCTTACAATGGTAAAGTTTAGACTCCATGACTTGAATTAACAAGACGAGGACTCTCTCCTATCAATTAACCAAACTCTACCTCACCCTTCTACTAATTGTTTCGACCACCTGAATCCCTTGGTTAGTTTTTGCACTCACATCCTTCCTAATGCTCACTACATCTCCTGTAGATACCTGTTCGTACCTTCCAACAAAGCAACAAATAAAATTACTTAAAGTTAATAAACTAAAAAAAAAAAAGTTGAACTATTACGCTAAGACTCAGACTCTCAATATGGGTGCTATGAGTACAATGAAACAATCTGTATAAATAGACTCAGTATTGTCGGACAAGCATATTCAAATCTAGACACAATCTACACTAAATCTAGATCAACTACTTTTTCCTTCTTCGTTCTTTATGTAGATCAGCTACTTTTTCCTTCTTCATTCTTTAGGTCTTAGTGATTCACCAAATTTTATGGAAAGCATTTCCATACATATCTTGCAGTAGATCCTTGTGAATCTTGATTCCTTCACGAATACGTTATTTTCGATGTTCAAACATCTCGTTATGGAAAGTAGCTTTGTGAGATCTTCATTAAATATCTTCAAAGATTTTAATCCAGCTGTGAGATCTTTTTCACACATTAATAATCTTGTAAGGAAAAATCTAGCTGCTTCCTTTTAATTGGTTTGGTTGCTGATCTTGAAGCAATAGTTCTTCTATCATAGTCACTATCTTCTTCTTCATCAAAATCATCTTCACCCATTGTACTTACAATTTTCCTCATAATTCCCTTACACCTTTTGTATAGTTCTCATCCCCTCTCTGCCTCCTAGCCATCTCTCCATGTTCTTGTACCTCTCTTTTTCCACCTAATGTTAAGTTCATACAACCTATTCCCCTCATCATCAACCTCTATCTCAACCCCTTAACATCTTCACTACATGTCTCATTAGTGTAATTATATATCTCCTTACTCACATGACAAACATCTAATCACCAATTCAGTTTTGCTTCAGTTAACTTAAGAAACCTACTCTTCGCACCTTGTTTTCCATAAAAAATCAGTGAGCTAGAGTTTCCTATATACCTAGTGAGTTTAGCTATATCACTAAAACCAAGCCTATTAAAGTCTACGTGGCCAAATTTAATTAAATCTACCCTATCGCCAATGTAGATACTGATATTTATGTTTACATGTACAATAAACTTATTGTATGTTGGGTGCACCCAAGACCTACTCTTAATGATATAGGAGGGAGCATTTAAAATAATCTGTATTTGACAAAGAAATCTAACATAATTTATTTATCAATTTGTTGACAGGGATATTATCTTACGTTGTTGATTTATAAATCATGAATATAATCTCTTCGAATAAGTAGGAGGAGGTCTCCTGTGCAAGTTCCGTTTAATTCGGGTCATGGGTCAAAAATGTATTACTATTTGTGCTTAAATGTATTACATAATTTGAGTAAATGTATCATGGTTAAAAAATATCAAAATGATGCTTAAAGGGATTACACGACTTAATATTTTTCCAATATTTAGGAATAAATTATTGAAAATAATAGTATTAATTACGTAAAAAACCATAATTTACATCATAATTTTTCAAATGTATTATAGAAAAAAAAACCCAATTTTTTTTTTAATTAGATGCAATCGAACAAGGTTAGACTCTAATTACTGACATATAACTTGTCGTCTCACCTACCCCCATGCACCTCATAAGATATTGATCCTTAATCTCCATATTGGCATGATATTATATGGGGATAGGCTGGGCTGGACTGATTAATTTTAGGCCCAGTCAAATTTTGGTCCTGCCCCATCCCAAATATAGTGTTGGATCATAGAAATCAATACTATCGTATCTAACAAGCTACACCTAATGGAAAAAACCCTGACGTGACATGAGTTGGACCAAAAATCTTTGTATTTAAAGGGTATGGGATGGTTTTGGCTGGACTCAATATATGTTGGCCCTATCAAATGACAGACCGCCGCGGACCAGCCCGACTTGTATCCTTAGCTAGATGGGCTCGTCGGGTTGAATTGCCACCTCTAAACACCACCTTTCCAGACCATAGTTAGGTTTATGAAAAGTTAAAAATTGAAATCATACTAAAAGCCCGGTACAAAATGGTTATACAGGGCAACAGGCAACTGAAAAGAAACATCATTTGCGACAATTTAACTGAGTTATTCCAAGATTTGAACTAATACAAATAAAGAGTTCTAACAGAAAACCGATTATCTTTATTTATTTATATGTCCAATACAAATTAAGAGACTTCTGTAATAAGGGTTAATGATAAGGTATCAAATGTCATCAAACTCTTACCAGTTCAAAGATTTTCAATGATTAAATTTTTTTAAAAAGTTAAAAAAAAAATAGTAACAACTTCAAAAAATACATAACACCACCAATATCAGGTGCATAGACCTCTTCAGGAACAAAAATATATACTCTCCACTCGTCATGTGCGCATGCAATATTTGACAGGCAAAGAAACCAAAATTCATATAAAAATTAATCAAAATGTGCAGTAAATGAATCTGATTTGTTCCTTCACAAATACATCAAATGTGCAATATATCTCTGCCATAAAGGCTTCGTACTACAGAAGTAAATTTTGAATACTACTATATAAATGAGCTAATGTAACACCCAAAAAGTGTTACATATATACTAAAATATGTTACTATAGACTTTAGGTAACATTTTATTGGTGTTACATTTGTCGGTGCTACCTAAAGTCTAATGTAACACTTTTGATGATCTTTTGTAACACTTTTAATAAGTGTTACATTAGTTTTTAAATTGTAACACTTTATGGTAACACTAAAAATATGTTACATATAAACAACTTTTTTAGTTATTCTTTTTAAGAAAAACAATATATGCACAAGATTTTATTGTACTATCAATAATATACACTCAAAATTAAGTTCTCATGATACTACAATCTAACTTATTTTATTTAGGTTATTTATATCAATTTGACACAATGTTTCCATTAATTCTTTTTTCATTTTCATCCACTCATATATATATATATATATATATATATATATATATATATATATAACTTGTTTTATATCACATTAATTTTATACTTCTAGTTATTGTATATAAATCTTAAGAAATCATCATTAATTTTAATTACCATAATTTTATGTATTAAGACGCCTTAATTGTTATGTTTTTTAGATTTTAAATAAAAAAATAAACTTATAAACATGAAGAGACATGACCAAATGTCCCAAGTCTAGGTTCTCACACTTAAGAAATGTATTCGAATTCTTAAAGCTACAAGTTTATTTTGTAATTGTTTAATAAAAATGTAATGTGTGTATATCTATATACATACACACAAATAAGTCATAAATAAAATTTAATTTAATCTTGATAACGAATAAGTAAATCTTTAAATGCTCTAATAAATTGTTATTTTTGTAGGTCTGAGTCGATCATTTTCACCACTTATGTTACATATATTCTATTGTGATAATTAAGATGTAACACATGAGACAAATAAAAATTAAAGTCGCATAAGAAAAATAATCCATAAATATTTAATTAGTTTAAAATAAAATAAATAATTTTATTGTTTACATGTGTTACTTATTTATAAGTGTTACATAAAAGTGTTACTTATTTAAAAGTGTTACCTAAATGTTTTACAATTTAAAAGTGTTACGTTCAAAACGTTACGTATTCCAAAAGTGTTACACGAAAGCGTTACATATTCGCAGATGTTACAAAAGTGTTACATGAAAGTGTTACATATTCATAAGTGTTACAAAAATGTTACATAAGAGTCAAAATTTTGAAAGTGTTACAAAAGAAGTGTTACATAAAGCCATTTATGTTGAAGTAATTGAAGCTATAAAAAGAATGTGCAATATTCCTAATAATCACCACAAGATTAGGCACATAGCTAGTTACAGAGTTGTTGTTCATAGAATTAATTGAAGAGCCATCTTAGAAAGAGCACTTTCAATTGAAGACCCCTTTTCAAGAGACAGAATGGATGCAAATGTTAACATGGCAGTTGCAATGAGGACGGTTTTTTTCATCTGAAGAAAAATGGTGTGCAATACATGACCTGCAACCTGTAGATTTTAAATATCAAATATTTAAACAAATGTTTGTAAATTTTCCTTCTTGATAACAACAATTACGAAGCAATGGGACTAACCTGTGCGTACAATTCAACAATCGCAACCTAATGCCGGAAAAAGGATCACCAAAACTACCTCAACTGTCTAGCGATATTTTAATCAGTGAGAAGCTCTGAAAATGAAGTAAAACGTATTTAACAAGAAGAATAGTTAAGCAAAGAGGCTTCCAGAAAACCCATAATACTTGAACTCTTGAGCTTCCTCCTACATTGAATAGTTGCAACTAATGTGCCATTATTACGATAAGCATAACTGAATAACTCAGGCAAGACAATTTACTCTGGACCGACCTCTGAAATGCATCAGACTTGGATCTTAACTTCACAAAATCCATTTCTGCAAAATGCAACCCCGAATGATGGCATAAGCAACATACTCAGATTTAAGTATCAAACAGACGAAACATAGTTTCTCAAATACCTTTGGGGATTAGTTTTAGCCAATTTGAATAACTTGCCATCAAGTTTCCCAAGTATCATCATCACTCTGATCATCTGAACTACTACTTCTTTGAGAATCCTCTTCACTACTATAATAATCAACCAAAGTATCATCTAAAACATCTTCTTCTTCAAAATCATCTACGTTCTCTTCATCAATGACTTTAGGTAACTTTGAAATTACTGACTCCCCGACATCCCGAGTGTCCACGTCCTCTCTATTAAGTGTTTGTATTTAATCAAGACGAATTTCAAATGCATTATCAACTTCGTTCTCCTGATATACACCATCTTCTACTAAAGAAGATCTATCAACATCCATCGTTCCATCATCCATCTCATCAACATCGTCACTACAACAAAAACTGTTAATTACTACGCTCAAAAGACAACAGTTTTACGCAATAACCGTAGTCTTTTAGCGCTCAACCGTGGTCATTGTACAAACCGTAGTGTTTTACATTTTTTTCGCTAAAAGACTACGGTTTCGCAAAACCGTTGTGGTTTAACCGTAGTCGAATACCTATTTTCGCTAAAGACTACGGTTCGCAAAACCGTTGTGATTTAACCGTAGTCGAACCTATTTTTCGCCTATCTATTATTTTGAATATTGTTGTACAATTTTTTTTGTCTGTGTACAATATTAATAGATTATTGTTTATTATTAGCAACATATTTTATTTATTGTATATATAAATATATTTATATATCTTTAAAAAATAAATGCTCCGATAGATTGTCGACAAACTAACAACCTATTTTATCGACTAATTTTTCGTGTCGGTATTTAGTAGTAAAATAATGTACTAATTTTTAATACGACAAAATAACAATTAGTTGATGCTAATACCCCATTATTTGCGTTAACTTGTACACCTAAATGTGATTGACTCAAATACTAAGTAACTTTTAGATTGGCACTACCAATTTCAGTTCCCTCCCTTCTCCAACTCCCCTTCCCCCTCAAAACCCATTTTTCCCTTGTAAAAATAAAGGAAATCCTTAAGAGAGCCGTTCCAGCACCACCGTAGAGAGTCATTCCGGCAGCCCTACTAGAGAGTCATTCTCTCTCCCCCTAGGGCTGCTCGAATCTAACCCTTCTTCTTCATCAATGATTCATAAGAGATTCGGAGGTGAAATCGGCTTTTGAAGGCGACCAAATCATCGGAGCCCACTATACCATTGGGGTTTCAGCGAGTTCGAAGGTCTTGTTTCAGACGCAATTTGAAGCCCGAAATCCGATTGCATTTTTAGGTCCAAAATTCAAAAGTGAATTGAGGCCCTATATCCAAACGCAATTTCATACGCGATTTGGGTGGTCTTTGATAGGTCACCTTCTTTATCCTCTGAATATTATCAAACCCGGTATCTCAATCTCTTAACCTTGATACTTGGTTTAGAGTCGAGATTCTAAATTGCCGCTAGTGTGTGATGAGGTGTATCATTTTTGATTTTGGTTCTGGATTTTCTGTGGTGATGAGGTTTTGGTTGATTACCACTGTTCTTGTTGTTCTGAATTTCCTGAATTTTCTGTCTGAGATGGAGGCCTGTGAGCCATCTAATTTGTCGTGCCTATTTTGTTGTATTGTGCCCTGGAATTCTGATATAGATGTTCAGTTTCGTTTCGGTATTGCATCTGCAGAAAGTGATTTAATTTGTTATTCGATTAACCACCAATAGACTTAATTGTTTGCTGATTTTCTGATTTGTATTGGATAATTTCTGATTTTCTGTTCAGCAATCTTCGATACTGGGTCTGCTGAAATTGCTACTGGACTACATGCTGAAAGAAATTGCTTTTCTATTTTCTTGATATTTTCTGGTCAAACTTTGTTGTACTGCTGATTGTCATAATTCTGCATTAGCATTTGCTTGTTGCGTCCTGAATTCAGCAGATATGAAGCTATCTAATATTGTCAAAGTCTCCTATAAGAAGCTAGTTTCTTATTCTATGCACTACAAGATTCTGCAGTAGGATCTCTTAAAGCAGGTGTTCTTAGTTGGCGTGGAGGTTAGAAACTTAGTATTTTCATGTTCAATCAAATAGAGTATCAACAGAATATGACTTCTAATCTGCTTTCATGCAGGGATAGCAATGTGTCACATTTGGTATATGACTTTTAATCTGATATTCTGCAAAGGTTGATGTAATTCTTTGCGAGATGGTTCATCTTCAAGAGATTGAAGTAGCACTGTCTCCGGTTGAGAAGGCTTTACTAGCACAACGGAGCCACTTATACTTTGACCACACTGCTGGTACTCCGAAGACTCTAGTTTTGACTCTTTTTTTATTTCAATTCCTATGTGTTCTATATGTGATTGTGGAAGCTACATATTTTCCCCTCTTGGCATATGAATGGTTACTCGTGGCATACCCATCTCTTGTATAAAAATCTTTTCGTAGGCTCCAATTAGCACACAAGAAACCACGGTGAACAGAATTATTTTATATACAATGATTTGCCACCATTCATCATGGATGCATATGAAGACGGTCGCCACCCTCCATCTCTGCACCTACTTAATAAGTATGGGCAACTCCTAAAATATGTATATTGATTCCCATTCTTGGCCATGTAAATAAATCATTACTTTTCTATTGTAGGTTTGATCCTGGTGGCCATGGATCTTGCTTGAAAAGGTATTCAGATCCAACTTTCTTCAAGAGAGCGTCAGTGGCAACTGGTGAAGCTAATATTGTCAAAATTTTAAAAGATAACAAGGATCACAAGATTAAGGTAACATGCCTTAAGATATTTCATAGAAGGCATGAACTATTGTAAGAACATATTGTATGTAAATCTGATGTATATCTATAAAGTTGTAGTTACTAATTGATCCCTCCAAAATTGTAGCTTCTCGTTGTTACAAAGTGCCAAATATGCTTTATTCTTTGATAAGTTGGTCCAGAAACGTGTTGAGGTATGTAGTTGAACAAATTTTCAGCAATGAACCTTCGGTTACGACATAACCCATTTCTTGATAGCAATTGTTTGAAACGTATTAATTCATTGTTAATTACTAATATATAGTGAGAGGATAATAATTGCTCTCTTTTTTTACTCCAGAAAGTTAAGTTAATTACTAGTTATTACTTCTAGAAACCTGTGGCTACTTTACTTATTGATAAGTTGTAGCTACTTTCCAGAAATTCGATAATTGAGATAGTTGCATTGATACCGAATGGGGAGTGTAGGTTTAGTTCTGACTAAATGTCTTGTAGTACTAGGTAAAAGACCGGGACACAGGTTCTTGAGTGTGGCATGAGCTCTATTTCATTTATTTTCTGCAGGTTGATAGTCAATACTCAGCAACAGAAAATAACTTCTATCTAAAATGTTTACTGGATGGCTTTAAAAGAATTCAGATTCCGTATTTCTGCAGCTCTCAGGTTAGCTTCTACATTGTGCTTTTGTTTACAAGCCACAATTATACATCTTTTTCTTCTCTATATGTGTTGCAATCCTTTATTCTGAATTTCTAATAGTGAGTCATATTGAATAAGCTGGACTAAAATTCTTTAATTTCAAGTTTTATTCTCATTCTGTAATTTATGAGTTTCAATTCCTGCATTGATTTGTATATTAACTTTGTTATAATACCTCATTGGGGTGATTGCTAGATTTTTTTTTGATTCATAATGTTTAATTCATTTTTTTCTTTTGACATGGGAAAAAAGATTATATTGTTGGTATTGATTTTCCTTTTTGTTCAATATATGTATAGATCTCTTTCTCCGTTATTTTGTTTAACTATGATTCTTGTTTTTGGGATGTAAGGGAATTTATCAATGCTTATTTGATTGATATTGCACTAGTTTGGCATGTAACACTATGTTTTAATCATTTTCTTCCATCAAAGTATGCCGGAAGCTTCTCAATTTTCTTGACATGTTTCATAAATAAATTTTCCTTTGATGCATGTTACTTACTGAATTTTAATCTTGTCAAGTGTCAGTTTTGTTGAGCAGTATACAAAGAAAAATATTACTTTCATTTTGAGGCATCATGATCTCTGTTGATGCACTACTACCAGCGCTAACGAAATTGTGTAGCTGGCGCTATATAGACTATAATTATGACTCTTGTGGAAGTAGCAAAAATTACAATTTCACAATTTCTAATGTACATATAACAGGCTTTTTACTCCTAAGCAAACTATTTTTTTCAGTTAGAAATAAACTAAAAGTTGTAAAATGTTGTACCCCTCTATAATATTTGCAATACTACATTTGACATTCGTGATGTTGTCAAACTTCTTATATCTATTTTAATGTCATATATACAGGTGGAGGTTTTTGCACAGGTACAAGGTAAACTTCTGTATTATATTCATTTATCAATCGTCACCTTATTATTTAATAACAATTATACTGTACATGGATGTTCAGCAAATGCTTCTACTATGAAATATTATACTTTACACCTTATTATTTAGATATATCTGATTGTGACCTTATACTTAATGTTTTTTTACTATTTTGTGTTCTAGATATCTGAATTAACAAATAATTTTTGTGTTTAATTCTATCTTTTTTATTTTTTATTTTTATTTTTTGCAGGATAATAAAAGATGATTCAAAAGAAAAGATGTGCCTCTGTATTGGATATAAATATATTGAAATTAATTTGTAAACTTTTTTCTTTTCTAGCTTTGAGACGTAATGTAACTTTGATATTTAGAAATTAATGAATTTTTTTAATCTATATTTACTCTTTCTTATGTGATATGCTATTGAAGAATGAAGATTAAACAATACGCATAAATATTAATTTATGTTTTATATAAGAAAATAAAAATATATAAAAGAGCATCATCTACAACAACGATTTATGAAAAAGAAAAGACAACGGTCTTTGACCGTAGTCTAAGAAAGTCACCAACCGTGGTCATACACACCGTAGTCGTACATGCTACTATTACAACAACGATTATCAACCATAGTCGTTAGTATATATTACTATGGCTCAGACTATAGTCAATGGAAGTTCCTAACCGTGGTCATACATACCGTAGTCGTAGATGCTACTAGTACGACAACGGTTCACAACCGTTGTCTTTATAATTAACCACTACGGTTCTGAACCGTAGTTATTGGTAGAGGGTCTACGACTACGGTATGTACTACTACGGTTGTTGTATGCCTTTAACTACGATTTTTTACCGTAGTGTTAAATGTTTTTTGTTGTAGTGCGTATACATGTCTATGTTAGAATGGTTGCACGACATGCCAATCCCCTCCTAACTTATGATCATTGATATAGAAAACCTTCATCAGCTAAAGCATACGAACCATTCTCATACCATTTCCATCAACTCTAATACTTATTATGTTTCCCTCCTTTTGCATCCTTCTTTTTTCTTGCTCCCAAGATCAAACTAATCACACTTGAAAATAGTAATGTGTCTATCTTTCACATATTCTAGCTGAATTATCTGACTCACAACGCCATAAAAGTCAATGGTATCGTCACCATGGTTCCCTTCTACTATAATCCCACTATTTTGACTCTTAAAACGACTATCACATTCTTTAGGTAGAAGCCTGACTCCATTCATAATGCATCCCATGTACTTTCTTACACACTTACGTAGTGCACATGCAAGTGAATAAAGAGACTCAATGTAGATGATGACTCTTCATGTTATAATTGAGTCATTTAGAAAAAAATGTATTAGTAAAAATAGGAAATATAGAATGACATGATATACAAGCATCGTTCAGAAGAATTTAGTTATCTTACATGCTTCTTGAACCACAAAGGAAAATGCTCTCTATGTTCTTGATCTATATTTGCACAACCACACAATAGTAGCTCCTGTTTATGCATCCTCCATTATACATATCTCTAATTTTGTCATTTACTTCATAATGTATCGTAAGTTAAAAAGGCAGCTGAAAATTTACTCAAAAATATTGTTTAAGCACTTCACAGTTTTGGAAGACAAATCATTGTGTAGCATTAAACTCCTCATCCAATAATTCAACATATCTTGTTGCTCCAAAATGACGACATTTCTGTGAGAAGATCGCCAGACTATAATCAATCCCAATATCCTTGTTTCGCTCATCTAAGTTGAATCTAGTTTCTATTCCATTCAAGTACATCGACCAAAAAGTTAAACACTCCTTTGCAATGTATGCTTCTGCCACTGAACCTTCGGGATGAGCTTTATTCTGCCCAGTCTGCTTCAAGCCACCTAAAAACCTACAAAGAAAAGTCAAACATGTTAAAAATGGTAACTTTCGCATTAATATATTTAGTAAAAAATCATTCTTACCTTTCCATGGGATACATCCATTTAAATTGGGCTGGCCCACCAATTAGTGCCTCACTTGGTAAATGAACAATCAAATGGACTATGACATCAAAAAAAATAGGATGATATATTTGTTCAAGTTTACACAGAATCAAACAAATATCTTTTTTCATTCTCTCCAGGTCACTTCATTTCAGCTTCTTACAACATAATCGTTGAAAAAAATGACCTAACTCGGCCAGGACATTAGAGACATCCTTATTTAAGGACCCACGAATACTAGCAGGAAATATCATTTGAAAGAGCACATGACAATCATGACTTTTCAATTCAGATATCTTTTGATTGCTCGTACTAACAGAACGAGATATATTAGAAGCGTAGCCATCAAAAAACTTAATTGATTTAAAAAACTCACAAAAGAGTAGTCGTTCTTTCTTTGTCATGACATAAGATGCAGGAGGCATCACATATTTCCCATCACTTCTCTTAATCAAGTGCAACTCCTTACAGATTTTCATGTCTTCCAGTCTTGCCTTACCTTTACAATGTCTTTTGTTTTCCCATCTACACTCATCAAAGTTCCTAATATACTCTCACAAATATTTTTTTCAATATGCATTATATCTATATTATGTCTTAATTTCAACTTCCTCCAGTACGGCAAATAAAAAAAAAAAAATAGTGCGTCTTGTCCAATTCAACTCCGCAGGCTTGCGTTTTCTCTCTTTACTTGCATACTTCCCCGGTGTCCTTTCTTCTAATCTTTCCAACTCCTCTAGCACTTCTCCCCCAGTTAAGTTTAGGCATTTCTTTATCTTCTCTTTTTCCATTGAACTTCTTGTTTCTCCTCCAAACATGATCTTTTAGTAAATAGCATCGGTGTCCCATGTAACAAATCTTGCTTCACAACCCCACATAACAGCTTTGCACATTACAAACTGGACATGCCATGCAACCTTTAGTACTCTACCCAGATAGATCACCATATGCTGGAAAGTTGTTTATTGTCCACAAAACAGTAGCATGCAACTGAAACTTCTTTCTACAAGAAACATCAAAGGTTTCTACCCTTTGAACCCACAATAGCTTCAACTCTTCAACCAATGGTTATAAGTACACATCAATATCCTTTCCAGGTGACTTGTTTCCCGGTATTAGCAAAGATAACATTTGAAATGGTTCCTTCATGCAATCCCTAGGAGGCAGATTCAATGGGGCTAAAATTACAGGCCACATGCTGTAACTGGTGCTTAAGTGTCCAAATGGATTAAAACCATTTGTTGCTAGTGCTAGTCTAACATTCCATGGATCACTTGAAAAACAAGGGACTTCATTATCAAAGTCTTTCCACGCTTGGGAATTGGCCGGATGCCTCATATAATCATCATCAATGCATTTTTCTTTATGCCACACTATCTTTTAAGATGTTTTTGAAGACATGAAAAGACGTTGAAGCTTGGGTCTCAATGGAAAATACATTAAAATGTTTTGTTGTATCTTCTACCCTGCATCATCGTTGTTTTTCCATCGAGAAGTCCCACAGATAGGGCAAGCCTCTAATTTCAGATTCTCCTTCCAAAACAAGGCACAACAGTACTTGCACGCATGAATACATTCATATCCCAATTCCAAATCACGCAAAAATCTTTTTGCTTCATAATAAGAACTTGGTAGAGTCTCGCTGTCAGGGAAAGGTAACTCATCAACTTCAACATCATATCTATAATTTTATTGCTTAGCTTACTATAACCTTTTAAGTGGAGAAATTGACTGATAAAAGAAGTCCTTGAAATTTTCTTGCACCCAGGGTACAATTCCTTTTTAACATCTAACATGAGTGCCTCGAGATATGCTAGAACACCACCACTATTGATGATATTGATTACCAAGGTTAAATAACAATTCATCAACACCGTCATTCTCATCATCATCAACATGCTCATTTTCCTCCATCAAATCACTTTTGGTTCTTTCACCCTCATTTGCATATGAATTTCTCAAATTATTCAAACTTGGTTCACCATGATGAAACCATGTAATGCACCCTGTAATAGGTTTTTGTTGAAAAATCGCGAGATTTCGCGAGATTTTGGCGAGAATCTCGCCAAAATCTCGCCAAATTCTCTTTTTTTTTTCTTGTTTCAGCAAAATTTTTCAAAATTTGCCCAACCTTAGTTTCGAACCTGAGACCTCTAGAATGAGGTTCCAAGCTTTAACCACCAGACCAAGTCAACAACATGTTATTATGTCTACATATTATTTATATAACCTATTTAGTAAAATTCTACTTACAATAATATATACCTTATGAAAATGAAAATTAGAAATAATTGGCTATTTTTGGTCCATAATTAGTTATCAAAATGAAAATAATTGGTCCATAATTAATTATCAAAATGAAAATTAAAAATATAAAAACTAAGTATAAAATAATATGTGGACATTTTTATAAATCTTTTGTTTTGTTTATAATTTTAAGATGAATTTATGTATTAAAGTTGGTTATAATATTTTTGAAATATTTTGTTAAACTTTCGAATTTTAATATAATATTTCCGTACTAGTAATTAGTAATGTTGTATGAAAAACGTAAAAAAATGTTTTATATTGCCACTCATTGTTTATATTATTTTATATTTATAAATTAGTTGTAAATAAATCTATTTCTATCAAATTTAAGATGCCTATATGTATTTGAGTTTGTTATGATAATTGTAAATATATCATGTTAATTATTTAAATTTTTAATATATTTTTTAATATTTTTCAGAAAATTGCACCGATATTCCGATATTAATCGATATCCCACCGATATCTCCGTAAATTTAAAGATCGATATCTCTGCGAATACCGATATTTTCATCCTTGCATGAACCCAAGTCAAAACAATATTCTCTTTCTCCTACCACTCCACCATCGCAACCTGCACCTGCAACCCGAGGTCAACATATCCAAAACCAATAGTTACAGATCCACATCTTTTCCATCCACTACTCTACCTTCATTGTATGTGCTTGTTGCAGCTATGCCAAAGTTTCCAGTTAAAAGTAGACATGGGGTTTACCTTTCCTATTTGCCAAGAAACTAAACATCGTGAAGACATAATTTAACGGAATTTGCGCTAAATTACAAACTTAAAGTGTCTATCTGTTTGATTTGAAAGTTAAAGTATTTTATTGTACAAAAAATAATTAAGGTACTCATTTGAAACCAACGAAATAGTAAAGGGGTCAATTTGTACCTTATGCCTTATAATGATACACAAATTTGATAAGGAACCCAATGTTGGGTCCTTTATAGAGTCCACTTCATGATTTGGCTGCCCACATAATTTCCACATCAACAAATTAAAAGAAAAATATAACCAATATGATTAGTTCTATTCTTGTGGCAGATTTAATTCGCATGAATTTTTTAATTCTTGCAGCCTAAAAGTCCACCTTTTGACCGTCATCGGAATCCAGTGGCACATAAGTATCAATGTTGAAATCAATCCTAGTGATTTTATTCGCCGCAGACGACGTATTCTTCAAAATCTCTTGTTCAAATTTAACTCCCATGGATATACACCATCATAGAAATGGATTATGCTTGCGATTTTAGAAAGGGATATATGCCATTGGCAAACAAGGTGTTGTTCTTCTACATCTTCTGTTTAAATCAATCTTAGTGATTTTATTTGTGGAAGCTGGTAAAAAAAACTATTAAATTGAACAACCTTTGACTTTAATTCCATGGAAGAACTAAATGATTTGTTAAGGCCTATGTTGCCTCTATCTTCTGAAATAGACTTACATATTCTTGCATCTGTAGGTAAATTACATAGTGAGAACTTGGAACTTGAAAGAATCCAAAATATGACAAATATGCTGCTATTTTATCCATAGATATTGTACGCCCCAATTTTAGTTTAGGAAACTGAAGTGCCACACACTTACCTGGATAATTTTTTATTTTTTCTTTCCTTACTTACTCCTTTAACTTACTTACATCATAAGAGTTATGTAACAGAAGAGAAATTCGTAGCCTAAGTTGTACCAAATAAAAACTCACACTAAAGAAATACAAGCATCAGATAAAGTGAACATAACCAACACACAAGCAGTAAAATAAGGAGTCCTATAATGCATCTAGCCACCGTCACAACTCCTGGTCCCAGCGTTGCCCTTCCCTGAAAAGTGACTTAAAAGGAAAACGTAAGGTTTGACAAAGTATATAAAACTAACATTTAATTAAAAACTTTAACAATTCGCATGCCCTCCAAACGACATTGTGCCTCCCTATTAAGTAGGGTTGGACTCTTGACACATCTGCTCATCACATACTAACCCCTTTCTGGTTAGCAGCCTTATCATATGCAGCCCTTGTAGCTCGCTCATTTCATAACCATATATATAAAATTAGAAACTAAACATAGCCTTACCCACTTTCATAAGCTAAGCATGTTTCGGTGACTAATGGGGACAATCCATGTAGAGCCTCGCCTTAATGTGCTACCTATATGCATTGGAATCGTTATTCTTTTTCCCTAGATTATTCTATATCCCTGCTCAAGACCCGTTGTTTAGCTAAGTCAAGTTTACGTTGTTTATTGTATTCTAGGGTTTACTAATTCAAACCTTTGTATCATCTTATCATTATTCATCAATTTCATTGTTCAATAATCATCATGTCATCATCATAGTTGCATGTGTTATAGATTTAACTAACACTCTATTAATCCCATAACACTTTAATTTTTATTTTCTTATTTCTCCTTTTTCCACCGGGTTCGTCTAAATGAATAAAAATTGTAATTCTAGCTTTTGTCTTTACATTACAATATTTTTTTTTTTTTTAGTTTCATGATATTTTCCATGACTTCAACACTCGATTTTTACTTGAGCTTTTCTCTCTTTTTTTTTTCTCCTACGTTTCATACAACGTGGGATTTTTTCTTTTTCTTATTACATTCTTAGCTCAACAAATGGAATATACATTTATCACTAGAATTTAGCGCAATGAAATGCAATGAATCAACCCGGCGACCTATACCACCTTATAACTCCTCCTACATCTCCTTAATTTTTCTACCAATTAAAGTCGATTCATTTTATTCCTCGTCCCTAGTCGTGTAGTGTTTATCTTAGGATTGGAGAAATTTCCACAAGCAGCATGAGTTTGGGACAAATTATTTTTGAAATTCATGCAATCCTCCTTACTATATCTAAATATTCACCTACCCTTAAATCTCATCGACCAATTAATCACATTTTGATTTTTAGGCAAGGAACCCTCTAGTGTTGTGTACTCAATTCATAGAGATTTTGAAATTATTGCTACACAACATCAGGGTATTTCCAATCCTTCTGCCTCATTCATCACAAAATAATTCCACTTAACAACCAATCCACAAGTGGGGCATCCTCAAAAGCAAAAAAATATGGCAATCCTTCCATTTCTCCCACAAACTTGGGCGAAATTCTCAAGCCCAAGTAGCGAAGAGATTGGAATTCATATCTAATTTTTTTTTCATAGAAATGACAATCGTTTCCTCCCCACAAACTTGGGCAAACTTCTCAAACCCAATTTGGTAGGGAGGTGAAAAAAAATGTGCACATTCAACAGAGAGTAGTGAATTTTCAAATCAAACACATCACAAGGTTATCACTCCCAAATTTATACCATTGAAACAATCTCATTCCGTATTTCATTTCCTCCCAAAACCACTTATTTGAAAGGCATTAAAACTAAACTACACTATTTACAAGCGAAAAATGAGATTAAGGATAGAAATGCTAACCGGAAGGGAAGGATCCTCAAACCCTTGTCTTTCTCTAACGGTGTTTCTTGAGTAGGTTTTCATCTGAAGAGGTCTCCTACTCGACTCAGATTCTTCTTTCTCAAAGAAATGGTGTAGTGGATCGAAAAGAGTGTTCTCACAGCTTTGTGGCCAAGCATCCATATTGGAAAATCCCGGGAAATGTTCCCTCACGTCAAAAGTTGAGGCGGATGGCAGAGCAATCCTCTCAGTGACTTCTTTGATTTATCTCTGAATCCTTGCCCGCTCTTCCTCTCCCAAATTCTTCTGAAAGATTCTCTTAAGAAGAAAAAGTCTTGACACTCTTTTTCAAGAATCAATGAAGGAAGAGGTGGGTTTCACATCCTTGTCTTTCAATATTCTCCACTCTTTTTTTCATTTCATTCATCGCTCCCATAAGCGCTTCATTTTGCTCCACTAGCGCTTCATTCTTTTGATTTGAGTGGTTGGCGATGTCCTCTAGGATGGATGTCTTCCTTAAGATTTCATCAGATTGCTCTCTACTCCTCCTCGTGCTTCCGGTTCTTCTTCCTCATTTCTTCTTACTACTCGAGGCTTGTTTGTGTCATCCAGTGGTAGAATTTCATACCCCGAATCTTCTCCTTGGAGTCTTTCTTCTATTTCTCGTAATGTATGTATCAGCTTAGATATGTATGCCCCAAATTGGATGGTCCGATACGCATCCTCTTACACTTGAATCCAATGCCCGAGTAGAAATCCGATAACTGCAATATTCTTTCTCTTCATTGCAGCCTAGATAAAGAACAACTCAACTCCCGTGACTCGAGTGGTCTTTTTTTTTCGCCAAAACAGTGTGTGTTAGGATCTAAAAAATAGTCCTGATAGCCGGGTCTTTGATACGTAGGTATTTTGCTCTGCTTGAGATAAACTTTTACTCCCTAGTAAGTTCTTTCCAAAACAAATCGAGCCTGAAATCCATGTTTGTCACGCTTGCACGCAAATCCTGCCTTACCCCCAATTTCTCTCCAAATGTCACCACATCCATTGAGAACCATTTCTTGCTAATCACAAAGACAACTTGACTGGATGCTGCTTGTAATGCCATCCTTCCAACCTTAAGTGTGCTAAAGAATGGGATAGTTGTCTTGGTGAAAGTGCTAGTCGACCTAGTCAAGAAATCAAATATGCTCCATGCCCTCAAGAATCCTCCACTCTTTCCCATAGGAAAGGGCTCTTAATTCCATCAAGTCAATGAGTTTGGAGGGAGAAATCTGTTTCTCACGCACTCTCGAAAAGACAAGGCGATCATTAGGTGATGGAAGAAAAAATCCATCTGGTGCTACAAATTCCTCTTTGCTCGACCTCTAATTTAGCATTCATTTCATCTTTATCTTTCTTTGCTTGGGCTCTAATTTCCTCAATGGCCAAGTCGGCCTTACTCCTCCTAGGATAGTTTGGATTTTGGTTTCTTGGTGGGAATCCTGGAGGGTTTTGAGGTGTTTGGTGGGTTTGGCCTTAGTATTGTGGTCTTTTGGGGTGGGTTTGAAGAATTTTGGGGTTTGGCATATGAAAATAGCCGGGTTGTATCTCCAACCGGGGTTGTAAGTGTTTGAGTAAGGATTTCACTCCCCCTTTTGGCCCTTTCAAGCAATTACACACTCTTCACTTGAGACAAAATAGAACAATCATTTGCCATGTTCCCCTCGTTTCCACATATATCACAAGATGTATTATTGAGGGGTTGGGGTTGGGTGGATGTGGTACTTATAGATTTCATAGTGTCAAATTTCTTGGTAAGGACCTCCAATTTCGACGCTATCAAATCTAAAGTATCAACTTGGTGCATACCTTAGATTTTTCTTGGCACATGGGGAGACACGTTTAGATTGGCACATGGTCAATTCCATTGGCCGTGGTTGGTGGACATGATTTCAATTAGATCAAAGGCTTTCTCAATACTCTTGTTCATCAAGCACCCTACATAAGCGACATCTATGGCGCTTCGATCGTGATAGGAAAGCCTATTATAGAATATGTCGAGTAACATCCACTTCTTGAGCCCGTGATGCGGGCACATCCTTAACCCATCCTTAACACATCCTTCGAATAGAGACTCATCTTGCTCTTGAGCAAATGTGGTGAGTTTGTTACGTAGCTAGGATGTCTTGTTTGGTGGGAAGAGTTTTTGCAAGAACTTCGCCCACAATTCCTAACATGATGTGATGGAATCTGCCAGTTGTGAATTGAGCCAAATCGTGGCCCTATCCCTTAGAGAGAAGGGAAAGAGGCGGAGTTTGATAGCTTTCGGTGAAACTCTGTTCATCTTCAACGTGTCACATATTTGTAGGAAGGTTGACACATGGAGATGAGGGTCCTCGCTTGGTTGGCCCCCAAATTGATTTGCTCGAATGATTTGGAGAAGGTCGGGCTTCAATTCAAAGGAATTGGCTTGGACTCTAGGACGAACTATGCTTGAGTGTGTCCCTTGGTTGTTGGGAGAAACGTAGTCTCTTAGAGTTCGTCGAGGAACGGCTTTCTCAACTTCTTCCTGCGGATTGTGGTTGGCTTCCCGATTTGCCATTTTAACTTCCTCTTCACTTTGCACTCTTTCGACTAACTTTCTCACTCTTTTCTAAAGGTCCTATCCATTTCAGGATCAAGATCAACAAGCGGAATGTCCACACTTCTTGTCCTTCTCATACACGAGTAGTACCTAAAAGAAGAATTGATTAAACAACTTGGCAAAAATTTAAATAACACAAATTAAAAGCTAAATCATATGAAGCGTGACGACTTGGCTAATTACACAGGGAGATTATCCTCCCCGACAATGGCACCATGAACTTGTCCATAAAAATCGTCCAAAAATATTTGTTTCTGAATAGTGTTTGTTTCTTGAAAGCGTACAAGATCAGACAGAGGTAGTAATAAGTCGAACCACAAGAAGGAGATCCGTGTGAACCACCCGAGCCATAATTTTCTTAAGTTTAGCTGATTGGAATTGAAATTTGATTTTTTACTAAAACCGAATCAAAAGATGAAATAGATAAATGATGAAAAATGCTTCCCGAAACTCGGTTTCACCCAATTTTGAGGGGTCAATGTCCAAATACAATCAAGTCAATGTGAAAAGGGAATAAATGGTTGAATCCCTACCTAAATAGCGTCCCAACAGGTAGAAATCCCGAAATATGGTTTAGGTGCCATATCCCCCTAGAGTTGGAGAATAAACCAGGTTCTATAAATAATACCTAAATGAATAGCAAACAAAGTCAACCCCGGGCCCCGGATTACCAATTTAGTAAACTAAACTAATCTAGTGTGGCTTCTCCTACATTATAGACTGATGTAGGGGTGAGATTTCTCTACATGCACAACTAGACTACCATCGTTTATCCCAACCGATACTTCCTAGGATCTATTCCCCCTTTTTATAGGCCTTCTCCTCCACATATCTCCGTCCTATAAATCAGGTTTTAATTAATTTGAGTTCGCGGATTAAATTTCTTTCCTTATCAATCGAAGTCACAAAATATAATTCTATAGGCTCATTTAAGATCAAATTTTCCCTCGAGAGGGTGGAAAACCCTAGCCTAGTCAAACAATCATACAAAAGAAGGCTGAATTAACGAGAGCTCAAGCTGCCGAGTCAAACCTATAATCAAGGCTAATTTCATATGAAAATCATACAAATCAATTAAATCCAAACCCTAGGTTACTACACCCAAATTAAATCAATCATCAAAATAACATGGACATCAGCCTTGAAGCTCGAGCTACTCCCTTGCTTCGAGAAAAAAAGAAGAACTACTCATGAATCATCAACAATAACCCAATAAATATCACCATCAAGCAATAAAATCAAATCAAATAAAATGGAGAGAGATAGGGATAGGAAAAACTTATTGGTGATAATAATTGAGAAATCCGAAAAAATATCCAGGTTGTCACCCCCTTGGAGTATTTCTTACAATTTCACCAAGAACCCTAGTTCCCTCTTTAAGAGAGAAGAAACCCTAATTGAGAATCTGAAAATGTAAGTAGAGAGAGAATTCTAAGTGAAATATGAAAAATGACTAAGTGTTTGGAATAAAAGGGGGAGAGGCTCCCCACACATACAAGGGTAAAAAATCTGCTAAAAAGTCCCTCAAAAGTAACTGTAAAATAGTCAAAAGCAATTTAGAACAGAAGAAATTGTAAGTAGTTGGTCGAACCCCCCTTCGTGCACTGGATTTGACCTTCACATGAATTTAGGGACGAATCAGCTCGTAATGGCTCTGGGTCCAAATATGAAAGTTATAGGTCTTTATCTTAGCTACGCGTGACTACTTGAATCATTCGAATCGAAGCTCGGATGAAGGAGTTACGACCAAAAAATAAAAACTGTGCGAAATAGGGGAGCCAGTCGCCGTTGCTCCAGTTGTTGGTCCGTTGCTCTTGTTTTGCAACGCAGTCTTCCGTCGCTGTTTCAAACCACTTCCTCTTGTTTTCTCGACCCGACCCCTTCATGACTTTTGTTCATGACTTGAAGAACTTCGATTTGAGCTCTTGTCGGGTCTAATTCGGGTTTGTTTGGGCTTGGTTTTGGGTTTGAACATGAAGCATGTGCGATTGCCCTTGTCCTCTTTCTTTTACAATTTGAGGATTTTCTATCCATCTTCTCGGCTTGAGTATCTCATGAACTTTCCTCGTGGCTTGATGATCCTTATTTTAGGCATGGCTCTGATCTATTTTGGGCCCGTTTGGGCCTCGAGATACGGGCCAGAGTACGAAAATGGACTGGGATGCTCTTCTAATTTTCTTCGAACTTCCTTACCTTCAAAATAAGACTCAGAAACACCAGAAAGCGCATCAAATCATATTAAAAAGGAAATTCAATTTGGAAATGCAATAAAGCTCAAAATTGCACGTGAACATATCAATTACACGAAATTCTTCACAAAATATGAACATGAAAAGTGCTAGAAAAAGGGTAATTTTTACGTTCATCACATATTTTGAAAAAATAAACACATAATCACATATTAGCTAATATATCCGAAGCCACACCCTATCTTAATTTCGAAACCATGATTCGAGTTCAACTCAAACTTTAACCTGTAATCCTAATTCAACTATACTACTTCTAATGCCTTTATTCCATGTCCCATAAATTCATTCTAAGTCTAAGTCATTAATGTTTCTGGTCGAATCTAATTTATACATTGTTCAACTATTTCTAAAATCATTATAGATTAACCCAACATTTTATTTTATCAACTAAAAATTCAATCATCATCCAAAAATAACTTAAGTAATATAATTATTTAATTCCACTCCAATTGTTAATCAAATCAATTCATTCATCTGGGATTGACCTGACCCAACCCATTTTGGTTCAGTTTCTGCCAATGCAATCCATGCAAAAATAGAGGTTCAGAGCTCATTTTTTCACTAAACTTAAGTTTCTAGGTTATATCTAACTTCGGCCCTCGGAGTTAGATTGTGACTGTGTCTTTCTAACGTACCTATTTGTTTAGTCCGGCTTTCACTACAAGTTTCTTCCCACTAAACTGAAGTCTCATTTGTTGAACTAAGTCAAGTTATGTCGTTTATCGTATTCTAGGGTTAGCTAATTCAAACCTAATCAGTTATGCTCCATATCATCTTATCATTATTCATCAATTTCATTGCTAAATAATCATCATCTCATCATCATATTTGCATTTATCATAAATTTAACTAACACTTCGTTAATGCCATAAGATGTTAGTATTTTTTACATTTATCTAGTGTGTAACTTGAACATATAAAATCATAACATTTTGCACATAATTCATTAACTATTCATACATCAGTGCTCACATAAGGCTAGTACCCATGCATATAGTTTATCATTCTAAATTAAGTTTGCATAAGATCATATTCAAGTTACATAATTAAACAATTACAACACATCATAACACATAAGATCATCACGCATAATATCATATATTGTAGCATAGCTTCACATATAACATTGTAATTCGTTTTATAAATTTATAACATACTTGTACATATTGCAACTAAACACATCATCATAATAATCCAAGTTGCTTATCTATATATTTAAACACATAAGCACATAATCATATGTTTGCAAATAAATCTAAATCAAAACCCCAACTTAATTCTGAAACCCTAATTCGAGATCAATTCGAACTTTAACTTCTAATCGTAATTGAATTATACAACTTCTAATGTCTTTATTTCATGTCCCATGAATTCACTCTAAATCATCTATCTTTCTACTTGAGTCTAATTTATACATTGTTCAACTATTTCTAAAATCATTATAGATTAACCTAACATTTTATTTTCGAATAGTTGATTGTATATAAAAGAAAAACAAAAAGTAAGAAAGAAATGTTGTAGGCCTTAACGCTCTAAATGAAAATTAACAATCAACAAAAAGCAACGCTACATAGAGGGAAGTACAGTACATCAAAAGCTAACACAAGGCAAATAGTAAAAGTCGAAACTACCAAAAGCCGGCAGGAGACTAAGAGAAGTTAACAGATCTTAAGCACATAGTATGTGAGGCAATAAATACACGAGGGAGCTGGGCGAAAATAAATGCGCAAGGAGTGCGAGGCCAAACACTCGGAGGAGTAGAACATGATCAAAGACACATGGTGTGCGGAGCGAACAACACTCGAGGAAAATGGGCAAAAGAGCAAGGCATGCTGAGCAGGACCAGAGAATTCGATGCTGAAAGCCAAAACTAGCATAAGCCGAAACTAAGTAAAAGTCGAAACTACCACAAGCGGACTAGAGACTAAGAAAAGTCAACAGATCAAAGACACATGGTGTGTGGAGCGAACACCACCGGTGAAAAATCGGCGAAAGAGTAGGACATACTGAGCAGGACCAAGCGAATTCGATGCAAATAGCGGCAGAGCGTCAAGAGCAAGTTGGATCTTCCCATTGTAGGATACACCCTATTGGCCTCGTTAAAACCTATTATTTGAAAAAAAAAAAAAAACCTACGGGAAAAGCTAATAGTGGGGAAAAGAGTACCAACCGTGAACCGCAGATGCAAATAAACCATCAATTCCATAGATAAAATCGTCTATATAAGACCATTAATTCCAAATCCCATTTAAACATGCCAAAACAACCTGCCACATCAAGCCAAACAGGTGAAGATGGTCTGTGAACATAAGACACCCAGGAACATCAAGCCATTCTAAAGAATTCATCATATGATTCCGAGATATAAGAGTGGCAACATTGGTGGGGGGTTTTTCCCACCAAATGAACGGTGTGTGAAATTTCGAGAGAGCATCTGCTGATTGATTACCCTCTCGAAAATATGTGTAACCAGAAAATAAGGAGAGTCCATAAGATGTAATACATAGAGCCAATGGGAACGAAAATGCCAGGGAAACTCCAAAGAACGAGAACGAAAGAGCTCTACCACATAAGTGGATCCGCATTCTAGCCAAATCTTTGTCTAACCTTTCTGGACAACCAACTCAATCACAGTGATAGCCGTGGCCATCTAGGCCTCAAATACGAATCCCCTTCCAACATATGTTGAGAAGCAACCCTGGGGGAAGCCATTTGAGTTTTAAAATGTGGCACCACTAAAAATAAGCCGCGGGCTCCTTGTTACACTACCATCTGTGTTAATCTTGACTCAACTAGGAGGGGAGGGGTCTATCGTACCAAAATTACACGGGTTGGAGTGTTGGGCGCCGCCTTAAGACCTAACCGATGCAAGGGAAGGAGAACCCATACCGAGTTGTACATACTCAGCACCGAACAATTCGCTTCCCGAACTCAAATCCAGAGACGGGAGGCTGCTCTACTAGTAGAAACAGAGTTATCGTGGAAAATGTCCTGATTATGTGAAAACCAAACAACCCATATCAAAGAAACAACAACAACTCTTCATAGAGAGCGAAGCCGCATGCTAAATGTAATATTCATGGCCTGCAAAAAAGGTCTATGTCAAAATGCATTAAAGTCTAAATGCACGTTGAAAGCCTAACATACAAATTTAATAGATGCAAAGTAAAAGAACAAGAGACGAATAAATGGTCAAGAGACTCCCCTGTTGTGTGGCAAAGCATGCATATGGTAGGATACTGAAAGCCCACATAATGGAGAATTTCTTAAGTCGAAATCTTATAATAGATGGCACGCTAAATAACAATAGAGCGACAGCTTGGTATAAAAAATACCTAAATCCAGTTGGCCCAAGACGGCACCACGAAAGAAGGCCGGATATGTTGATGGGCCATACACGTACATACATTCCCTTTAAGATATCTCGTCCAAACCTGATGATCCACCGTCGATGGAGATAAACCATAAGACACATTATCCCTCGCGACCTCCAGGAAAGCCAAGATAAAATCTTCAGTAAGAAGCCAAGTCTCGTTGACAAAGAAATCTGAATTCTCATGAGAGACCTCAGGATAATGAGACGGTGGAATATGAATACGATCAACAACATTATATGTAAGCCAGAATCATACACTCGAATGAGGGCCAACAATCTACTAAACCTCGTGGTGCAACTTCGATAGCCAAATGCCACCAAAAATGAAGGAGAAAAAATAATTAGATCGAAGCTCTTATCCAAGTAAAGCCAATGAGTGCGCAAGGGAACCATGTCAGGAGAGGAGAGAAAATTCTAGGCAAACCTGAGAAGAAATGCCTTATTTGCATAGAGAATCGAGTGAATCCCCAATTCTCCTTCCGTCTTCAAGAGCAAACATTCTTCCGTGAGATATTGAAGTGACCTTTCTTGTTAATGTCACCATTCCAGATGAAATTACACCTACAACACTTCAGCTTTTGAGCAATGTAGCAGGCCACCTGTAAGTCATCATAATATACACTAAAGGACTAGTGATGATAGAATCCACCATACAAGCCCTGTGGCCCAGAGAAAGTGAACTTCCAACCCATAAAGAGAGGAGCACTGAGATAGATCGTGGGCAAAGATCCAATCATGATGCCACGCTGACGACAAACTAAGTATTGCGGCATTGCTTCACATACCTGCCCAAGAAAACCTTCGATTTAGCCAGATTAACATGCGGCCCATTAGGGAGCCATATATGTGTAGAATCTCCTTAATAATGCGAATAATGCTAGATGTTGCAGAGAAAGAGAGCATACTATCATCAGCATAGAAAAGGAAGGTGGGACAATGAAGGCCTCTCTTGGCCACCAAAGGCATCAAACGTCCATTAGTGACGGCCTGCTCTAGCAAGCGGCCAAGAACGTCCTCCACAATGCAAAACAGAATGGGCGAAACAGGATTTCCCCAACGAACACATCGTGAACAAGCGAAGTAACATTTTAGCATACCATTAACCAAGAGAGAAAGCCTCAATAAATGAAGAATAGTGCGGATAAGATGAATGAGGTGAGTATGAAAACCCATGAGCTGGAGGATAATCAGCAAATAATCCCAACGAGCAATGTCGAAAGCCTTCCAAATATCAATCTTCAAAGTCATATTACCCATTCAAGGCGATTTGTCAAGGCAATTCACGCTTTCAGAAGCAAGGGCTTTAAAATTATGGATCTGGCGTCCTGGAATAAACCCATACTGGAAAGGCGAGGTGTACTTATGGATAATCCCATCCCAATGGGTAGCAAGCACCTTAGTGGAGATTTTGTAGAGGTAGTTGCCAAGAACAATGGGGCGGAACTGAACGACCTTAATAGCACTTGCCCCTTTAGGAATGAGAACAAAAAAAATGGAGTTAAGACCAACAGGCAAGAAACCAGTGCTGATAAAACAGCAAACCACAACATAAATATCCGTCTGAATAATCTCTCAATAGGTGTGGAATATAGGCTACCAACCAATTGGGCCCGGAGAACCGACAACAGGCATACCAAAGACGGCCTCTTGAACCTCAATGGTTGTAGGGAGATGAGTCAATGCCCATTATCCATATCTAAGATAGAAGTCCTGAACAAGTGAGATGTCCGAGGGAGGAGGCTGATCGGCACCCTCACTGAATAAAATCGAATAAAACTCTACCAAATGATCAGAGATGTGTTGAGAATCATAAGACAATTGTTGCTGAGATAGAATAGTGTTGATCTTCACCTAGAGATCCATCTCCTGATAAAACCTACTACTAAAGTAGCCCTACAAGTAAACCATGTCCTGAAGGTGACCAACTCATTATAAGATTCGGAAAGCCTGTTGTGAATTTTGGGGAACACAGACATATTCCAAGTCTTCTACGAACCCCTTAAGGCGATTTAACTTGCCCATGATCTAAGAATTTGGGCGAGGAGTAGCCAAAGGAGCCACCCAAGACTAGGTGACTGCTCAAAATAAATCCTCATGAGGACCCACATGTGTTAAAAACGGAAGGGCCGTGGAGGAGGAGTCGAAGTAGTCCCACAAACGACAAGAATGGGAGGATGATAAGAGTTAAGCTGAGCTAAAGTATTCGTAGTGAAAGAATCCCAAAGATCAAAGAACAAGTCATTCACGAACACTCTGTCCAACTTAGAAGCCATAATTCTATTGTTGGTCATGCGGGAACACTTAGTGAATTTGACATCCGCAATGGGAATCTCAGTCAAAGAAGCCGCATAAATAGCATTACGAAACTCAGTACAAGAAGTAGTGGCTGGAAGAGCATTACCAATGTGCTAAGAGGAAGCAAAGATAGCATTAAAATCACTAAGTACACAAAAGGGAAGTTTCAACAGCAATAAAATATCATCCTACAATCGTCAGCGGCCCATAACCACATTCAAAGTGTGCACAAAACCCAACACAAAGTGATTAGAACTCATAACCACATCAATAACCAACAGCTTATTAGAAGAGGACTTAATAGAAAATGTAGCATCCATACTAGTCCTAGAAAAGACCCAAATATTCGGGAGAAGGCACACACACAAGTTCTCTCCAACAAAATTCAATCTCAACGAGGTCAAAAGCCGAGTGGGAGCAACATTGGAACGAACCTTATGCTCAATAATTGCCAGCCAATCCGGAGAATGTATTTGGCATAGATCACGCAAGGAATTTTGCGTCTGTGGGTTCCCTATGCCACAAGCATTCCAGACAAGACACTTCATGGATGAAAAAAACTCAGCACCATATATGCTCAGACGGTATATCATTTCCAAACATGTCTGCCCAATTACCATGAGCAGGCAACTCCAGAGCCGCCAGTGAGTCTGAAATGTCAGCCGGGGCAATCTGGTAATTTAAAGTAGCAACTGAACTTGTCCCGAAAATCCCTCGAAAACGGTTAGGTTAGAAAAAGGCTTTCTTAGCCTGCAAGTGAATGGGTTAAGACAGAGTTAGTAAAGATCGATCCTACAAGGAGGATATCTCTTGGAGCACACTAAAGGTCTCTCGCAATATTAAATTAGGTAGGGAGGAAGTTAAAAGTTTGATAATCACTATGGGAGAATAATATAAATAAAAGGATACTCTCCTAGGATTTAATTCTCCTAATTACCGAATTACTTAAGAGTTCTGATGGAAGGTCATTTTTCCAAGTTAGAAATCCATGTGATAAACAAGAGGGATTCACCAACTTAACCGATTATACCTTAATTTACCCTAATTCCAATTACTAAAGACCAATGACTAAATTACTAGGTCAAAGGAAAGCAAATAAAGAATAAAATAAAATAATTCTTGAAATCCCCAACGCAAGTGAATATGGCCTAGGGAGCGAGGCCCCAGGACATCCATCTAGATAGATAATTATGATTTGGGTTCTCCCGTCACCCCTCATGTGCCCTCGAGGAGAACTAGTATACCTTAGGTTAGCTACTCCTAAGATATAAGTCATACAAAGCCACAAAATCATTTCCAATCACACAGTCTCTCTTAAATTAACCAACAATCAATCACGAAAGCAAACACTATGTGGGCTGATCCCAACCCTAGAAGCCACAACCTAACCATTCACAAGTAAAAAACATCATCAACAAACCATAATAAATACATAAACCAAGCATTAAATGAAGAAGAGAGAGGAATGTAATAAATGCAAGAAGAAAAAATAATAAGAAAAAGAGTAGAAAGCTTAGTCTTGTATTCAATGTTGCAATATAATCTTCACTTCTTGGTTCCAATTGATTTCTCCAAACAATTCTCAAAAAAGCCCTAAAATACTTCAATAAAATCTCAAGAACCCTAGTTGGTTTCTTAAAGAACAATTGAAGAACCCTAGTTTTTCTCGAGAGAAAGAGAGAGGAGAGAATTGTAAAGAGAGAGTAATTAGAAATCTAAAATTTGACAAATGAGATAAGTTAATGAATTGCGGAGTGAGGGAATGGAAATATGGGAAACACCCATAAAAATTCTGCTGAAAAGTTCCTTCACATTAAGGGTAATAAGGTATAAAAACAATTAAAATAGCTTAGAGTCTTCAGTGGTTGATTTCGGCCACCCGGATATGCTCGATTTTGCCTTCTCATGAATTCTGGGAATAATTGGTTAGAAATCGGCTCTCAGCTCGAACCCAAAAGTTGTAGATCTTCGTTTCACCGATGTTTAGCATCTTGAATTGTTCGAATTTGAATTTATATGACGAAGTTACGGCCAAAAAATAGAGGAGACGTGCTGAAAACGGGAGCAAACCGGCCAAAAAACCGCTCACACTGCTGGACCGGCAGCCGGCGACAGTGGCTAGTAGTGGAAGAATCCTCAAAATTATGTCTGAATAGCCGGACCGGAAGCCGGCAGCAGGCTCCAGTACCGGCCCTGTTAGGCTCTTTTTCCCCTTTCTTTCTCGTGTCTTCTTCTTCTATCGCCGTTTTCGATGACTTTCTCCCATCTTCTCGACCCAATCCCTTCATGAATTTTGTTTGTGACTCGATGATCTTCAAGTTGGACTTTTGTTGGCACCATATTTGAGCTTGTCTAGCCCTCATTTCACTGGCCGAAATAGAGGAGTACGTGCGAATGGTCTTCTTTCTTTCCTGGTTTCTCTTAACCTTCAATACACAACTAAAAAACACCCAAAAGTTCATTAAATCATATTAAAAAGTAAGTAAGAACAAAAAATGCATTAAAACATGAAATCTCACTCAAATGTGGTAATTATTTGTGATTCTCAACAAGAAATGAACGTGAAGAATACAAGAGAAACGATAATTTTCACGTTCATCATCCCCATAAACTTAACCATTGATGGTCCCCCAGCAATTTGGAAACTAAGCACACAGAGAAAAATGATTTCCGAGAGCCTTTAGTAGTCCACATAACTTAAGAAACTCTCTTTTGGTTGAGAAATTTTCTAACTTTTTAGTTCACCACACTTGCCTAACTCAATTTTTAAACGAAGGATTTGCAAACAAGTAAGGAGATATAAGGGCATAAGACTTAGAACAACTAGTGTTATTTTTAATTTCCTTCTGCCTTGATTATGCACTACGGACTTGATTAGGCTTCTCCGGTTATTCTTGATCATCCCGAAAAGTATGAGGTCTCGCTTTGTGAGCCTCTTATGCCCCGACGCCTCTCAGTAAAGTGTAGTGTCTACTCCAACCGCAAGCAAAATGCATGTGATTTACCCTCCAACCACACACGTCATATCAAACAGAATGGCGTATTGAACTAGATGCTTGAGGAAGAAGTAACCTCTATTGGCCTCATTTCCCACTATGCACGAACAAAGAGAAAAGAAGCTCCACTTAGTGACTACACTGGGGTTGTTTGCTCGACCATATACTGTGCTTTAATGCAGTAATTCAAGTACCTCAAGTTGAGGTTTTGATCTGAATTGTTATTGCACGGTCCTCCATGAAATTGGCATAACCAGGCATGCTCTTCCAGAATTCACTCGCTTTATATTCCTAGAAAAAAAGTGCAGTGCTCAGCACAATAGAGTGGGAAAATGTTGTTCATCTCCTCGTGGTTGATTTGATACTCAACCTCATTGATGGTGAAGGTGAACCTAAAATTTTCAAGGTACCTTCAGTTTCATCATGGATGTCGAGGGTGTAAACGAATTTCTTCGTAAGGTCCGGAAACATGGGATATTCTTCGGTCATCATTTTGAACCAAGAGTTCTCTTTGGCCCATTGTCGGAAGTCGTCTCCCACTAGGAGTTCATCAACAACAGTTTGGTCCAAGAATTTGGTATCCTTGAAAGCCATGCCCATCATCTTCCTGTCATTTGCTGCATGATTAGCGAAGGTGTCCCATGGTCACCTTAAATCGAGATAGTTTGGAGAGGCCGGGTAAGTGAGGTACTGTTTTCAAGGATTTTTTATGAGATAGTGAGGTATTTTTCGTGAGCTAAGTGGTGAGGTTTGATGTATAAATAGGAGAAGGGGAAGGGAAAGAGAAAAATACAGAATTTGGACTCCTTCACGCAAGCTACTCTCTCTACTCAAGTAAAGGAGGACCTCTTTCCCCACAAACTTGTCTTCTTGCAATTGTTCAAAGAATCAAGAATCTTGTAAGAACCATGTGACTCCTCAAAATTCTCCACTCAAACTCTGTCGGCTTTTTCCCAATTTATCACCCATATTGAAATATCAACCCAACTGTTGAACTTGTGACAACACGGAAAATAATTTCCTAATATAATAAAAAACTAATTCTTGAGCGAATAATTAAACTAAATTAATTGGAAATTAAACACAACTAATTAAAATTTCTTGGGGTGCCTTCTATGAGTGTTTGTTTTTTGGTCATCAACCTGACCCTTGGTAGTGAATAAATGAACGGCCCGGTCGGAGTCTTCCAGCGTACATGGGGTAGACCCTTTTTTTAGTTCGTATCAGAGCGTAGGTTATTATTTTTACAGGTTAATTCAGGTTCTGTGATGTCCACTAATACAACTATTGTGAAGCTTGGGTCTTTTCTTCTTTCGATGCTTAACGAATGAAAATATACTTGCTGGTCAACAATGAATATGATAATATATATCAAGAGAAAGAGTATTGCATTACTGGCTAAAGTTTAACATAAGTATGATACTGAAGCTAATGAGAAAGAGATGGATCTTATTGAGATGTCAAGGATAATGCTACTGCTTGTAAAGAATTTTGGCAAGATGTTTAAACCAAAGAATTTTTAAGGAGCCGAATTCAGGTAAGTTTCCTAACCGTTCAATGAGGTTAAAGGTGCTAGCAACAACAGAGAACAAATGGAAAGAATAATATTGTGAACGCAAAGGATTTGGTCACTACCAAGCAGAATATCTGAACTTCCTCAAGAAGAACAAAGATTATAAAGCTACTTGGAGTAATTCTAAATTCGATGATGAACCTAATGATGACCAGGAAGGAGAAACGGATCACAAAAGCAATCTTGTTGTTTCTAGTAACAATTACGTTTATTTTGCAACCTCAGTACAATCTGATGAATCGAATCATGACATTGTTCAAAGAAGACATCCAAAACAAGGTTTGATATCCTTTCAATTTGATGAAATTGTTCTTATGATTCTGACTTCCCGTTTCAGAGTGCAAATTGTGAATCTAATGATAAGGAGTCTGTGTACGATCATCTTTATATGAAATGCATGAAGACATCCAAACTCATATTCAAATTGTCCAAGAATGAAGAAGTAAGAATGTGTCACCGCTGAATATTAGAGGGAGCTTGATTACCTAAAACTTGAACTTCAGAATCTTAGGGAAGTAAATGAGAAGCTAAATGATTGTCTGAAACAAGCCCATTACACCACTAACGAGCAAGAAAATCAGCTTCTTCAAACTTCTGTTCGAGCACCGATGATAGATCATACTGCTTTAAGAAATGAACTTTCTCAATCAAAACACGAGGTTAAAAACCAACATGTTGAGGTTGAAAAAGCGAAAGAAATGCTGCAAAAAATTGGTATTGGTGAAGCAAAGGTAAATGAGTTGTTTGAATTTAGTAAAGGATATGATAACCGAAAAAGATTTATGGTCTAAGGGTAAGAATCTAAATTCTAATTCTAAGGCTAAAACTGCATTTGTTCAACCTGCGTCTAACTCTTCTGCATCTAATTCTAAACTCATGCGCATCTCATGTTGAGTCCTATGTTCATACACCACTAGCTGAGGATACGAATGTTCAAAAAGAAGGAAAAGGCATGAAATACCTAAAAATGCTAAGGTGAATATAGTTAGAAAATTCATTCCAATATGTTATTCTTGTGGTATATTAGGTTACACACTCCCTAGATGTTAAAGGATGCAATATGATTTGTATACTGACAATATTGCTGATTGGAATTTTGATTATACTCCTTGAAATATTCGAACATGAGTCAGCCTTCCAAAATACCTAAAACCAAAGTTGACTTGAAACCTCATGCACAACCTACGGTCTGGACTAAAAAGCCTAAAGATACGTGTTTTTCTTATATTAGGTCCTTGAGGTCTAGTTTAGGTGGTGCATGGTATTTTGATATTGGATGCCACATCACATGAATGGAGTCAAGTCGAACTTGGTTGATGTTGTTCCTATTTCTGAAACTTTATTACATTTGGTGATGGAGTTAACAATAAAGTCATTGGGAAAGAGACACCAAATGTTACTGGTTTGCGAAAACTTACTGAAGTTCTCTTAGTTGGCAAGTTAAAGGCAAGTTTGCTAAGTATTAATCATATTTTTCATCAAGGAATTTTTAATTCTAGTGGGATCCATGTTAAAATATGCTGATAATTGCTACTTGTTGCAACTGGGTCTTAAGTGTAACTATGCCATACTCAGTGATACTGGGATTTGGCATAAAAAACTTTATTACATAAACTATTCGCGTCTAATCAATTTTCTGGTGCAAGTGTTGTTCGAGGCATACCCAGGTTGAAGATTAATTAGCATGGAGTGTCTGGTCCATGCCAACATGGCAAGGAAAAGCGTAATGCTCACAAGGTATAATCGGAGGTGTCTACCACTTAGATGTTGGAGCTACTACACATGGATCTCATGGGTCCATTTCTGGTAGAAAGGGATAGTGATAAGAGGTACACTTTTGTATGTGTTGATGATTTTCTAACTTAATGTGGGTTGATTTCTTAAGGGAAAAGTCTGAGACATTCGAAGTGTTCAAATCACTATGTTTAAAACTTGAAAATGAGAAAAAGTCATGCATTGTTTGAATTCGAAGTGATCATGGTAGAGATTATCGAATTTTGACCTCACATGTAACATTCCGAAATTTACGTGGCATTTTAGATATTAAGATATTCATTTTCATGCATTATAGATAAGCCCAATTTATATTGGGCTAAGTCTCGTAATTATTAAAATCCAATCAACCATTTATCCAATTAAAAAATAATAAGTCTTTTTGGTTTTAAAAGGCCCAAATTAGTAAATGGACCAAGATGACCCAATTTAGTTACTAAAGGCCCAATTGATTTATAAGAGGTTCTAGTTATTTTATAAAATTCCGAATTTTCATTATAAAATTTCTAGTGATTTTGTAAATAATTTTGTTTTTATTTTATAAGTCCAAAATTCTAGTTGCAATGTATTGAACTCAATTATTTTTAATAATATAGTCTAGATTCTAGTCGAATGGTTTATTTTATTATAGTAAGTAAATAAATTATTCACTATATTAATCGACCTTAAATTATTTAAATGATATATGAACGGGCAATTGACGTTACGAGACTAGGACATCATTCATTTTCACGCATTACCACGACTCGAGTTTATCAAGATGGGGTTTCATTTAAATTATAGTTTGTCTTTAGTTAAATATAAATGTTAGTATGTGATTATATGATGTGATAAAAAAAATTTATAAACTAGGATTCAAAATCATTTGTATATGTTCATGTGATATTGCCGAATGGGCATATGGTAATACAATTCATCTTGGTCAATTGATGGTGATATAAATTATAAATACGATTGATGACGATCAATTGATGGTGACACGATTGATAACGATCAATTGATGGTGATATGATTTATGGTGATTTTGCACATATGTATACATACTTGTTATATTTTAATTTTTTATAAATTGGATCCCACGAGCTGGATGTAGCTCACCCCCTATCTGAAATTAAATTTTCAGGTTGATGGAGCCGACGATAGGAATGAATGGATTGGTGTCTTAAAAATCTATTTCCAAATTTTATTTCAAATAAATTCATTTAAAATAATTTCTTCCGCATTAGAATTATTTTTTATTTAGATTTACAAAGTTAGTTGTTTTATTGAGATGTTTGGATCATTGACTATGGGAGATTTTGAGAAATTTACTATTCGAAGTTAATGCTTGATGATTAATTTAGTAAATGGTTTTATATGGAAAAGTTGAAATATTAAAATTTTATTTAAAAAAACAATCCTTGTAAAATTAGCTTAAAAATTTAGGTTGTTACATAACGTGGTATTGCTCATGAGTTTTTAGCTCCTAAAGCACCACAACAAAATGGTTTTGTTGAAAGAATGAATCGAACATTACAAGAGATTGTAGCGCCCACCTCACTTTCTGATGGATTTATCCATATCAAATGCACAAATCTAATAACACATGATCGAATAGACGACTTACATGTTGAATCGTGCTTTATAAGTAACCCGGTTTTGATCCACGTGCCGTGATACTACGGATCGAGACAAAGTTACGATGAAGTTTGCCTTCTCTTCCACAACTCTAGTTGCCTCTTCTTGAGAGAATAATTGTTGAGTGTGTTCTTGTGAATACTGGAATTGAAGAATGAAAAGTTATTCTTCATTCTCTAATTACCGGAGAGTAAGTTTGACTCTCCTTTCCTTGATTGAGTAAATCACTCAATCAAGGGAGTAAGAGACTCCTTTCCCTTTTGAGTCATCCCTTCCTTATTCTCCAATTGGATGTATCTGGATATTCTAGACAGGCTGTTTAGTGTAATATCCAGGTATATTCAAGTGGGCTCACCCTATGGGCGGCCCATTAATTAACTAAACCATTATTTAACTAAGCCCAACTAACATCTCCCACTGGCACATGCGGGTGGTTCCAATGCTTTATCTCCTCAACATATATTATCCTTTCATACAAGCAACTGGGTTGTGTGATCCTGCGAGTATATGAGCTTTTCTTGCTATACAACTGGTTAAGGTTTTATAGCTGCTCAGCTGGCTTCCCAAAAAACACTTATCACTCATCTGGTACTCTAGATAAGTTTCCAGTTACACAAATAATTATATCTCTTGTCCCTTATGAGAGCATATAAGACTTTTACATTCTCTTTGTATCCAAATCACGTCCTTGACACAATTGACCGGTCTAAGGATACGAGATAATGTGTAAGCAAAAGATAATCTTCCCTTCCACTAGTATCTTTTGTCTACCGCTTAGTTTCTTTCCTTGACATATATCGCATTACTGCATGAACTCATGGTTATTGGTACAATGCTAAAGTAGCAACAATTAGGAATAGATTCAAGCTCTAGTTTGAAGGGTTAAGGGTATCCTTGAAAATCTAAGTCTCTGGATCACAGGCTAAATGAGAAAATAGGGATTCATTTCTCATTATCTTTATTGATCACAAAAAAGGACACATGGTATGAATCATGTGTTACGATATTTTTCTCTCCTCATGAGAGCATATATTGTTCCATAATATCGTACAAATCGTAGTCCAAGTGTTCCTAGACACTCGACTAAAGTTTTGAAGCATTTAAGCTCTCTCAAAACCTTGATTTGACTTCTTACAAGTTTAAAATAAATCCTCTTCAGAATCATTCCGATTACCTAGTAATCTCATCTCCACACATGCCCAGATGTTAGAGGTGATTACTTGTGTGATAAAGCCAATCATAACTTGTTAACATATCTTCGATAGAACATTTAAACAAGTTCCAAGTACAAAAACAATATGGCACTGGTACACGTGTTCGTGCACACACTTTAGGACACTTTAAGTGTCATTTTAGTGTTGTTTTTGTGCAATTTCACGTGTACTTCGTGCATATTATTCTCAATGGGCAAAATAATGCATTTGGTTCATGCTTGTGTTAAAATAGGTGAAAAGGGATCGAAATAGAGCATCAAACGATCGTGGAGTCGGTGGATTGATCGAGGCAACAAAGGACAGGGCTAAAAGTTTGATCTCGGCCGAGACAGAACGCAAATCTCGGCCAAGATGACTCCCCAGGGAAATCCTAAAAATTTAAGAAGCTGAAGATCTCGGTCGAGATAGGCATTGCATCTCGGCCGAGATGACCCTCCAGGGAAAGACCAAAAATTCAAGAGATCAAGATCTCAACCGAGATGAAAACCAATCTCGGCCGAGATAAGCCAAACCCTAAAAGCCTGAAACTCTCTTTTCTCACGTCTCGGCCGAGACACATTTTCATCTCGACCGAGATCAACCCTCGATTCACAAGCTGAAAAACCCCTTTTTCACGTCTCAGCCGAGACGCACTTGCATCTCGGCCGAGATCCTTTACCTTGTTTTAAATTTCTGAACGCGATTTTGCCTCAAACTGAAGTAACAACTCTTCCCCTATATATATATCCTCCTTTTCGAAATTAACCTATCTTGGGACATTAAATAACACATTTTCCAACCTCCATCATCCTCAAGAACTCCATTGGGAAGAAGATTGAAGGCCTTTCATTCCTCAACCCAAGTTCTTGGTTTATTCTATAATTTTATCATGTCTTATTTTTTTCCTTCGATTTACTGATTGTATTCGGAGTAATAGGTGGCTAGCACCCTTATTTCAGCCTTGATCATTAGTTGAACCTTGGATTGAGAATGTTTATGTAGTTTCTACGGTTGTTAATCGATTGGATTATGTTTTTGGAATTTTCTATGTTATTTGGGATTGTTGATTCACACTTATGAATTGAATTGTGGTTTGATCGCTCATTTGGATATTTGTTAGTGTGTTGCTAGAATTGGGTTTATAACCCGTAATTGTTATGAATCTGATTCCTGGGTAGCAAACAATAGATTTACTTTATTGTGGATAACATAGATTTCGACCACTAGAACCGAACTTACGAGTTTTATGTCGAATCTAGTCCGTTGTCTTAATTCGTAATGCACTCGACTAGTGATTCTTAAAGAGCTTGTTTTAGGATTTGATAAGTTGAGTAGGATTAATTGAAAAGCTTATTTTGATTAATCATACTTAAGAGACAACAAGATTGATAGAGCTTGTTATCAATCTTGGAGTAGGAGTTCCAAAGCTAACCAATTGAGTAATGACATTACTTACATAGATTGTTTGAAACAAGAGGATACTTGATCAAGGGTTGAATACTTTAATCATACTTTAAAAACCCAAAAATCTATCTACTTATCTTGTCATCTTTTGTTAATTGAATCTTAAGTTTAGTTGATCATAGTTAAATAGTTGTTCTTGGTAGTTATTGGTAGTTTATAGTTTGACAAACAAAACCCCCCACCTTTATTGCTTTCGTCATTTGTTTTTGTTCTTATTTGAATTTTACAATTGCTTGACCTATCGAAACAACATTAGACTGTCGTTCCTCGTGGGATCGACCCTTGCTTATCGGTTAAGGTTTAGTATATATATTCATCTATATATATAATATTTAATTTGGCACGTCCGACGATACATGATCAAATTTTGGTGCCGTTACCGGGGAATGGTGATAAGAATAGTGTTGTTTTATTGTTCAAAGCATTATGTTTAGTTTATTAGTTGTTTATCTATTTTCTATTTATCTAGTAATTTGATATTCTCTAGTTTTCTTGTTTTTGGATAGGTAGTTAATGTTCTTGCCTTTACAAGGGGAGAAAGGACTTCTATTTGAGCTGGAGATAGTTGAACAGGAAAGGTTATTGAGGAGAAGGGCAAGCTTACTTGAAGAGATCTGAGGATCATTTGAAACCTTGAATATAGAGAGTGAGGAGATTGAATTGGAAGAGATGGCTGGTGAGCAGAATCAGGAAAGAACCATGAAGGAACTTGCCAACACAAGGGTTGCACATGAACCCTTGTGTATTACATTCCCGGAGATAGGGAATGATACCACCTTTGAGCTCAAGTCGGGGCTCATTCACCTCTTGCCATCATTCCATGGGCTATCCGGGGAAGACCCGTACAAGCACTTGAAAGAATTTCATGTGGTCTTCTCGAGCATGAAACCGACAAGGGTGACCGAAGAATAGATTAAGCTCAGAGCATTCCCTTTCTCACTAAAAGATCTTCCAAGAGAATGGTTGTACTACTTGCCACTCGGTTCCATTACTACTTGGGATCAGATGGAAACACAGTTTCTTGAAAAGTATTTTCCTGCATCTCGGGCCACCAACATCCGAAAAGAAATTAGTGGGGTGAGGCAAATGCAGGGGGAAACATTGTAATAAGTACTGGGAAAGATTCAAGAAGCTTGTAGGAAGCTGCCCACCACATCAAATCACTCCGCAGTTGTTAATCCAGTATGTGTATGAAGGGTTGTGTCTAACCGATCGAAACATGATTGATTCAGCCAGTGAAGGGACTCTGGTCGACAAGAATCGTACCGAGGCCCGAGCATTAATCTCCAAGATCGCCGCCAACACTCAACAGTTCGGTTGTTGAGAGCCTGTGAGACGAGTCAAAGATGCTATTGATTAAAGTGTTGAAGAAAGGTTGGTTCAGCTCACCGACCTGGTGAAGAAAGTGATTTCGGGTAGCTCTCCTACCCCAAGACCCTGCAGAATCTGTCAGACAACCAAGCACTCCAGTGATACTTGTCTTATTCTTGGAGAAGAGATGGAGGCTTATACCAATGTAGTTCACAATTTCAATCCGAACCCTGCCGACATGAAGTATGATCCCTATTCGCAGACGTACAATCCGGGGTGGAGAGACCATCCCAACTTCAAGTATGGACATCAAAATCCAAATATGCACCAACAGGGGGATCAAAGTGGGCACAATCGACCCCCCTACACTAGGGGGATGTTCCAGCAGAGGCAGCCCACCGAGCCAGTACCCTCTGATCCAACCCTGTCTGACATAATGAAGAGCCTGGCAACTAGTACGCTTCAACTGCAGAAGGAATCAAGTTCGAGGTTCCAGAGTATTGAAAATCAAGTCAGTCAAATAGCATCAGCGGTATCCCGTCTGGAGAGTGCTCAAAGTGGAAAGCTACCTGCACAACCCGAGATAAACCCCCAGAATGTCAGTGCAATCACCCTAATGAGTGGCGTGATGCTTGGAGAGCCTAAAAAGCCTGGGCATCACTCTAACGGGGAGAGGAGAATCGAAAGTGAAGAAGAAACTGCTGAGAATGAAATCTCGGCCGAGATACATCAAGATCTCGGCCGAGATGGCCCACTTCGTCCAAAAAAGGAAATTCCCTGTCCACCTATCTCGGCCGAGATCAAGCAACCCTGTATGAAGGATAAAAGCGCTGCACAATTTTCTCGGCCGAGACACAACCAAATCTCGGTCGAGATTGTCAGGAGCCACATGTCAATTCTTCAACTCCACCATTGCCATTTCCTAGCCAAATCAAGAAGGACCCGGATAAAAACAGGGATAAAGAAATGCTGGAAATGTTCAGAAAAGTGGAGATAAATATTCCTCTGATAGATGAAGTAAAGCAAATTCCCAGATATGCGAAATTTTTGAAAGACCTCTACACCAACAAGAGGAAGCTTAAAGGGAATGAAATGATCATGGGAGAGAATGTATCCGCCATCTTCTAAAAGAGACTCCCACCAAAGTGTAAAGACCCTGGGATGTTCGTGATCCCGTGCAAAATAGGTAACTGTAAAATTGAACGTGCAATGCTCGACTTAGGAGCTTCAATTAATATTATGCCACATTTAATTTTTCATTCTTTAAATTTGGGTCTACTCAAGGAAACAAGGGTTGTCATTCAACTAGCCGACGGGAAGCACTTCGTATCCCGATGGGGTAATCGAGGACATGCTAGTTGAAGTTGATGAACTCATGTTCCCCGCTGATTTCTATGTGATGGACATGCAAGGCGATCCACCAATGTCCACACCGATCTTGTTGGGAAGACCATTTCTAAATACTTCCTAAACCAAGATCGATGTCCGTGAGGGCACCCTCACGATGGAATTTGATGGTCGAATTGTCAATTTCAATATCTTTGATGCAATGCGGTTTCCGGAGGATGTTTATTCTGTATTTTCCATTGATGTTATTGACCCTCTCGTGGAAGAGTTGTTTGAGTTATCATGTAGGGACTCAATGGAAGTTGCGCTTACCACTCAGTTAGAGAAGGGAAAAGAAGAGGTTTGGGAGACTAATGAGGCATTGGTAGAAACAGTGGCACAAATGGGTGCACCGAAGTTATTCCTACCAAAATATGAACATAAGTTCATCCCCCTCCCGGAATCACAAGAAAAAGCTCTCCCTTCTACAATCAAGGCACCTGTTCTTGAGCTTAAGGCCCTTCCTTCTCACATCAAGTATGCGTACCTTGGGGAGGACAAGACATTACCCATGATCATTTCTTCGAAGTTAACTCACAGTCAAGAGAAGGCATTGATTGAGGTTCTTGTAGAATAAGGAGGCAATAGGATGAACTATTGCTGATATCAAGGGAATAACTCCATCCTTATGCATGAACCGCATACTTCTCGAAGATGACGCGAAGCCGAGTAGAAAACCACAGCGAAGGCTCAATCCTCCCATGATGGAGGTAGTCAAGAAATAAGTCATCAAACTGTTGGACGTGGGAATCATCTATCCCATATCCGGTAGCAAATTTGTGAGCCTAACTCAGGTAGTCCCAAAGAAATCCGGCATAACAGTCATAGAGGGAAAAGATGGGGAGATGATGCCTACACGATTACACACCGGCTGGCGAGTCTGTATCGACAAAAAGAAAGCTGAATGCTATGACAAGGAAGGACCATTTCCCACTATCCTTCATCGACCAAATGCTAGAGAGATTGGCCGGCCACCCCTTCTACTGCTTCTTGGATGGTTTTCCCTGCTACTTCCAAGTCCTGATTGCTCCAGAGGATCAGGAGAAGACAACCTTAACTTGAGCATCTCCAAGTAGTGCTCAGGGACTGTATACCTAGGGATCATCTCATAGTACATGAACTCTACCAACTTGCCAATGGGATCTCTTAGTTCTTCTCTAGTCAAGGTTCTTCTTTTTCTAGCCCTGTAGAAAATGGGATTACATGGTTAAAATAAGTTCCTTTTAAAGATAAAATACATGAACACTTAACCAAATACACGCTAAGGATTCATAAAGTGTATTTTAAAAAAAGGTTCAAAAACTCGTTTAATAACCTCTCACTGTCTTAAGGTCCTTATTAACAATAAAGAACCACTTAGACTTGTCAAAAACTTTGTTTTAGGTAAACTTTTGTGGCCTATTTGCCTAAAAGATGAAACAAATTAGGTTAAAGGTACTTGGCAAGTCCTACTATACATACTTATGCCCCTCCCATGCTTTAAAACATGACTCCACATTAACTGACTACACACCACACGCGTTCGTGGACTTTAAAACACATCAGATGTGTCTTTACCCGCTGCTAGAAGCTGACACGCGACACCACGCGCCACCAAACACCGTCATGCACGCGCCGCAACGGCACAACGATGCTCTGGTGGTGGTTCGACGGTGGTTCGGCGGCGGTACGACCGTGGACCATTGCGGTTCAGCGTCGGTCCAGCCTTGGACCAGTGGTGGTCCGGAAACCGGTTCAGCAACCGGTCCGGTAATAGATCGGTGGCAGTTTGGCCAAAGACCAGCGGTTGACCGGCGATCGGCTGACGTTGACCGATGAAGTGGCGACGTCCACGTTGTCGCTGACGTGGCACATGTGGCGCCTGTCCATTGGGCTATGTGTGCTGACTCAGCGGCTGACTGGTCATCAGCCCATCCATCAACGCCCACTCTCGCCTGACGGCGAGTGTGGTGCACACGCCATCACCGGGGCCGATTTCGGTGACCGGGTTTCGGCTACCCCCTCCTCAATCAACCCTCCCGATTCCAACAGTATGTTCAATTTTACGTTCTACCCAACGAAAATATGAAAATAGATAAATACATTATCAAGGAGAGTGAGATATAATTCAGAATCCATAAAATAATACAAAAAATCTGAAATTACAGATAATAATTCTCAGATTGCGGAAATATTCGTAAAATATTCATACGGATTCAGAAAAATATAAGGCCAATAGCTATGGAACCCAAATATTTTGTACTATCATCATGCCAAAATTCAAAAATTTTCATTAACAGTACAGACGGGAATTATTGATAAAAAAAACACGAAAATTTGATCTTATTTAAATTTTATAAAATAATCCATAACGCCAAAAATCATGAAACTTTGTAGTTACTCCACACATAATTCAAAGAACATACAAAAAAATATTAGGCCCTTAATTCCCACTAAAACAAAAATTCGAGTAGTACAGGGTGTGCTCTAATCCGTACGCAATTCAGTACAGAATAACACACTATCCACGCGCTCGGGATCGAAAATTATGGCTCTAATACGAATGTTGGATTTATTCATATCAAATACACAAATCTAATAACACATGATCGGATAGACGACTTACATGTTGAAGCGTGTTTTATTCGTAACCTAGTTCTGATCCATGTGATGTGATAATACGGATCGAGACAAAGTTACGATGAACTTTGCCTTCTCTTCCACAACCCTAGTTTCCTCTTCTTGAGAGAATAATTGTTGAGTGTGTTATTGTGAGTACTAGAATTGAAGAATAAAAAGTCATTCTTCATTCTCTGATTACTGGAGAGTAAGTTTGACTCTCCCTTCCTTGATTGAGTAAATCACTCAATCAAGTGAGTAAGGGAATCCTTTCTCTTTTGAGAGTCATCCCTTCTTTATTCTCCAATTGAATTTATTCGGATATTCTAGACATGATGTTTAGTGTAATATCCGGGTATATTCAAGTGGGCTCACCCCATGGGTGGCCCATTAATTAAATAAACCGTTATTTAATCAAGCACAACTCACACTTTCCAATGAACTGAGTTGCCACTAATTCATGATGAAATCAGTTCATGAATGTAAAAATCTTTCCGAGTTAAGACATTAGATTAGAGAAATACAAAAAAACTCGGATCATGCAGCAATTATCACATCACTACAAAATAATTAAATCATTAGGAGGAAAGCATTCATTAAAACGATGTTCAACAATTATAGAGGAAGTATGTTCATGGAAAAAAAAAATATCCAACAAAACAAGTACAATATTTAGGAATCATTCTCTGTCAAAATCCCATACCACCTAGATTTAATCTCATCTAGTGGCATCCTACAAATCTTCTCATTTTTCTCTATTTCAACAAAAAGATCTCTCTAGGATACAACATGGGTTATGACATGGGCTAGAGGATCAACAACTCGACTCTTCAGAGTATGATCGTTCCCTGATAGCCTCCCACTGAGTCTGAGGTTATTAGATCTAAAAATGGGACCCATTCCTAGGTGAGCAAAGTTTCCTATGTTAATTTTCCAATCCTCAACCATTTCTTTGACCACATAAGGACCATCAATCAACACATTGTCAACTATATCAGCAGTCTGATTGATCTTATTAAGCCTATCATGAACTCTAGCCCAACCCTCCTTATAGTCACCAGAAAAAGGGGAAGGCCAGTAGCCTTGGGAAACTAATTCCGAGTCGAGAATGTTAATCTGTTTCCAAGCTAATAGGAGATTTATTTGTGCCCACACCTTGAGCATCTCAAAGTAGTGCTCAGGGAGTGTATACCTAGGGTTCATCTCATAGTACATGAACTCTACCAACTTGCCAATGGGATCTCTTAGTTCCTCTCTAGTCAAGGTTCTTCTTGTTCTTGCTCTATAGAAAATGGGATTACATGATTAAAATAAGTTCCTTTTAAAGATAAAACACATGAACACTTAACCAACAACACGCAGATAAGAAACCTAGTTTCAATGCGTATATTTAAGCATTCACAAGTGTATTCAGAAAAAAAGGTTCAAAAACTCATTTAACAACCTCCCACTGTCTTAAGATCCTTATTAACAATAAAGAACCACTTAGACTTGTCAAAAACATTGTTTTAGGTAAACTTTTGTGGCCTATTTGCACAAAAGATGAAATAAATTAGGTTAAGGCACTTGGCAAGTCCTACTATACACACTTATGCCCCTCCCAAGCTTTAAAACATGACTCCACATTAACCGACTACCCACCACACATTTTCGGGGACTTTAAAACACATCAGATGTGTCTTTACACGCTGCCAGAATCTGATACGCGACACCATGTGGTACACGTGGTAGTGCACACACTTTTAGGTCAATTTAAGTGTCTTTTTACGAACTTTTGTGTGCATTTTCACGTGTGTTTTGTGCGTTTATTTCTTATTGGACAATTTGACGTGTTTGGTTCATTTCCATGTCAAGACAGGTGAATTAAGGCCGAAAAACAGGTTCGAAGATCTCAAATTGACAAATCGAGCTCAAAGGAAGAAGAAAACAAGGAAAAACAGGGGGACCATGCTCGAGGTGGTGAGGCCACGCCCGTGGCTCAGACCACGGCCGAGGCAGTCCAACGCCACGGCCGTGGTCATTCCTCCAGAGAAGGCCACATTTCAGCATCATTTGCCACGACCGAGGCAAACAAACACCACGACCGTGGCAATCCAAACCCCACGACCGCGGTCGGAATCAGCCGCGGCCGTGGCCAGTCCTCCAGAAGTAAAACCAAATTCAGTCCAAGCAAGACCACGGCCGAGGCAGGAGCTAGACCACGGCCGCGGCCCCAAATTGGGCCCAAAACCCTTGTTTTCACCACGGCCGCGGCCAAGTTTGTGCCACGGCCGCGGCGGGGTTCCCTGTTTTAAAAACCCAAGCACGTTTTTGCCTAATTTGAAGCTAACACTTTCTCCCCTATATATATATCCTCCAATTCGAAAATAACCTACCTTGGAACACATTTCCAGCCACTTTGAAGCCTCCATCCTGATCAAGAACACATTGGGAAGAAGATTGAAGGCCAATTCATCCTCAACCCAAAGTTCTTGGTTTAATCTTCAAATTTATCATGTTTTCTTATGTCTCCAATTTTTTTCTGATTGTATTAGTTAATATGGGTCTCTAGCACCCTTTAGTTCATCCTTGATCATTGTGGAACCTTGAGTTGAAGACATTGACGTGATTATTGCGGTTAATGTTACCGGGATTATTGTGTATTCATGTGTTTTGTGTTGTTTGCTGTTATTGAGTCACATTTATGAATTGATTATTAGATTGATCACCCTTTAAGGGATTTGTGAATGTGTTGCTAGAATAGGAAATTACTATCCGTAATTGTAGGATTTTCGATTCCCGTGTAGCAAACAATAGATTTATTTATTGGGGATAACACAAAGTTCAACCACTAAAACCGAGCTTGCGAGTTTTATGTTGAATTTATCTCGTTGTCCTAGTGTTTAATGCATTTGGTTATTGGATCCAAGAGAGCTTGTTCCAGGATTCGGTTAAATTGAATAGGGTTAGTCGAAGAGCTTATTTTGATTAACTAAGATTAAGGAAAAACAAGGCTATTAGAGCTTGTTAATAGCCTTGAGATAAGGGCTAGAATCACAATTTAATCGGGCATTAACATTGTTGCATCAATCGTCCAAGACCAAGGGGAAACATGATCATGGGTGGATTGTTTTATTACTTGAAAAACAAAAAAAAAAAAACGAAAAAGATCTCTTCTATTGTCTTTGATTATTTGTTTCTTTTAATTGTGTTTAGTTGCTTTTGTTTGTCACTAGTGGATTGTTAGTTACTTATCAATCACCCCATCTTTATTGTTTTCTTATGTATTTACTTATTGCATATTTAATAATAAATTGCTTAACATCGGAATCAAAACTATTCGGCCGTTCCCTGTAGGATCGACCCTTATTTACCATTCTACTAAGTAGGATAGTTGGTAAGGTTTAAGTGTATTCTTTATACACATTAATTTGGTAGCAAGAAACGACGCTACCAATACCCGACATGTGTGACAAAGAATCAAAAAGGTCTTTAACGGGTTGTAATGTTGGCTTGGGGTAAGGTGGGAAAATTTATGGTACAATTGACTATAAAACGGACTAGATGAGTCGTGCACTACCCATCTACCCCTCATACAATGGTCACTCAACCTCACTCTATACTTCCTTAGTAAACCAATCTCAAAATTGATTTCTTCTCCTTACCACAAAGTCTACAACCTAAATGTTTTCTCAACTCTCCCTTGGAGTGTATTTTCTTTTGAATTGTTACAACTTTGAGAACATTTATTAAAAGACACTTTCATTACTAGCCTGTCCAAATCAAAAGCAACAATTGAGTATATACAACTAACTTTTTTCTTTTGTTTTTCTTATTTTTTGACTTTTTTTTTTTTTTTTTTTTTTTTTTTTTTACACACTAATATAAAAAAAAAATTGGAGAGGACTAGTATTCTCAATTCTTTGCCTATTACTTCAATTCCTTTCACCCTTCAATATTCCCAATAGTTTACCCCTTTCAATCCCAGATTTACCCGACTACCTTCCAACCGCCTCCCTCATGCTCAAATAGTCCAATTAGGGTCGAAGGCTAAATCGAAAGGTATTTGGCTTGTAGAGTTGGGCTGTCAAACAAGGGGCTAAAAGCTCAAGGGGCTAACTAGAGGCAAATTTTCGATCTTTTGGTGAAAAAGGGTATATTAACATGTTAGTGAAAATCAACTCTTAAACACACAACACCAAAGAATCTGGAATTTGTACAAAGAACAATTTGAAATCACACATGCAGTTCGGCCAGAATTGTGGCCGAATTGAACTTGCGCAGAACAGGAACTGAAAATGAATCAAACACAGTTTTAACGTGGTTCGTTCAAGATGAACTACATCCATGGAGGCAAGGCACACCTCAATCTACTAAGAAATCCAATCAATTACAGAGAATACACTCAAGAAACGAAATGCCCAATTTTGTTGAGAAATTAGGGCACGAACGCTCAATCTCTAAATACTCTCTCTAATCTAAAGAACAAGGAAATTACTCGACGTAGTGATCTTCTCCTCAATGAGAGCTTTACATTGATATATGGATTGAAGCTCGAATGCAACTGCACAGGAAGTTCTAACTGAAAGAAGTTGAGCTCAGCTACCGGACAAATGTGACGGTTTTCTTCGTCACAAATCTGCAACTGCTCCGTCACAAATGACGGTTATTCCACAACTGCCTCGAACCCGGTTTATCCTGGCCAGCTTGTACTTTTGATGCTAAAGCCCGATTTATTCCTCCGGTTCTTCACTCCCTGATTCCGGTTCCACATTCCCAACACACCATTTTACAAAGTATAGCTCACTTGATGATATTGAACATCACCTCACAAATCTCCACCTCAATGAATCATGTGTGCCTCTTCCTGCCTCATCACTGCCTTGTCTTGTTAATGCTCTTCATGACATTGCTCAAGCTGCAGCAGGCTCGAGCAATGCTCCACTTTGTTCCCAGGTACACCCTTAGTAAGAAAATCAGCAGGGTTATGCAATATGTGTACCTTCTTCACTTCCACAGAACCAGAATCAATGATATCCCTAGCAAAATGGAACCTAACATCAATGTGCTTTGACCTTTCATGAAATGCTTGGTGTTTCATAAGGTGTAGAGCACTTTGATTATCACAGTAAATTGCCACACACTTTTGCTTGATGTCCAAATCTCTCAAAATCCCTGTAAGCCAGATTGCTTCTTTGATAGCTTCAGTGAGAGAGATATATTCTGCTTCTGTTGTTGACAGTGCTACAACTGATTGTTGTACACTTCTCCAGCTGATGGCTGTTCCAAATAAGGTAAACACAAATCCAGAAATAGATCTCCTCGTGTCTATGTTTGCTGCAAAATCAGAATCAGCAAATCCTTCCAATGCAACAGTGCTTCCATTCACTTTCTTCTCAAACTTCAGTGACAAGTTCACTGAACCCTTCAAATACCTCATCACATGTTTCAAAGCTTCCCAATGCTCAACTCCTGGGTTTGACATGAACCTGCTCACTAAAGAAACAACATAGGCCAAGTCAGGCCTGCTACAAATCATTCCATACATGAGACTTCCAACTCCACTTGCATAAGGAATATTGCTCATATGTATGACTTCTTCTTCAGTCTTTGGGCATTGTTCTTTGGAGAGTTTCTTTTGTAGATTAAATGGAGTGGAGAGTGGTTTGGATTCATGCATATGGAACCTCTCCAAAACCTTCTGTAGATATTGTCTCTGAGATAACCAAAGCACTCCAGCTTCTCTGTTCCTTAGAATGTCCATGCCCAAAATCTTCTTGGCATCTCCTAGATCTTTCATGTCAAATTCAGTGTTAAGTCTGTCCTTCAGCCATTGTACTCTCTTCTTGTTCCTGCTGGCAATTAGCATATCATCCACATACAACAGAAGAAAGACTTTATCTTGCTTTGAACCCTTGTTGAAGTAAACACAGCTATCATACAGACTTCTTACAAAGCCAACACTGATCATGAAGTCATTGAACCTCTTATTCCACTGTCTTGGACTTTGTTTGAGTCCATACAGTGACTTCTTCAGTAAACAAACTTTGTCTTCTTGTTCAGGAACAACAAAGCCTTCTGGCTGTTTCATATATATCTTATCATTGAGTTCTCCATGTAAGAATGCTGTTTTTACATCTAGTTGTTGTAATTCCATGTCCTCTTGAGTAACCTTTGATAAAAGCAACCTGATTGAGCAATGCTTTACTACTGGAGAGAAAACTTCATTAAAATCAATTCCTTCCCTTTGTGTAAAGCCCCTAGCCACCAATCTTGCTTTAAACCTCACCTGTTTGGATCCTGCAGTCTCTAGTTTCTTCTTGTATATCCATTTAGAACTTACAAGTTTCTGACCTCTTGGTTTTTCCACCAATATCCAGGTCTCTTTCTTTTCCAGGGACTCCATCTCTTCAATCATTGCCTGAATCCAGTGCTCTCTTTCTTCACAGTCTAGTGCTTCTTTAAAACTACTAGGCTCTTGTGATTCCAGGTCTTCAGCAACACTCAAGGCATAATAAACACTCCCTGCTTGACCATAGAAGTCAGGTCTGTTGATTGTTCTTCTAGGCCTGTCCCTTCCAATGCTATATTCTCTAACATTTTGTGAAGGTCCAGCTTGTTCTTCCTCTTCAGATGATGAATCACTATCTTGTAGATTCTCTTGTGGTTGAGATGTGTGATCATCTTCAGCAGGATGCTCCACCTGAATTGATATCTCTTCTGTCTTTTTAGCTCCATCAAGTTCTTCCTTAGAGCCTGTTGAAGTATGAGCCATCACATTCTCATTAAACTTTACATCTCTACTTGTGATTATCTTCTGATTTCCCTTCTATAGGCACCACAATCTGTAGCCCTTTATTCCATCTGGATATCCAAGAAATACACATCTTAGAGCTCTTACATCTAACTTGTCTTGCTTGACATGGACAAAAGCAAGACAACCAAACACCCTTAAGCCTTCATAACTTGGTTTCTGTCCACTCCACACCTCTTCAGGTGTTTTGAACCCAATCACTGATGAGGGTGACCTGTTAATGAGATAACATGCTGTAGCAATGGTTTCACCCCAAAATACCTTTGGCGACCCAGCATCCAACAGCATACACCTTACTCTTTCAAGAAGAGTCCTATTAAGCCTCTCAGCAACCCCATTCTGTTGAGGATTCATTGGAACAGTCCTATGTCTCTTGATTCCTCTTTCTTCACAAAAGTTTGTGAACTCAGTAGAGAGGTATTCCAATCCATTATCAATCCTAAGGTGCTTCAGCTTCTTTCCTTTGACATTTTCCAGTTGAATCAACCATGTTTTGAACTTATGAAAAGCATCACTCTTATTCTTCATCAACATGATCCACACCTTTCTACTGTAATCATCAATCAAGGACATGAAATACCTTGCTCCACCATGAGTCTCTGTCCTTGCAGGACCCCATATGTCAGAGTGGACATAATCTAATGGCTCTTGAGTTGTGTGAACACCCTTTCCATAGGGCAGCTTCTTGGATTTGCCCAAAGCACACTGATCACAGAACTCCAGGTTTTGATTTCCCATGTTTCCAATTACTCCACTTCTTGACAGTTCCTTCAACCCTTTCTCTCCTATGTGTCCAAGCCTCTTGTGCCATTTAACAAGCTCAGAACTGCTCAAGACCATATCAACACTCCCAACAACAGGTGAACCAATCAAGATAAACAACCCATTATGCTGTCTACCTTTAATCACCACTTTACCATGTTTAGTGATATGCAAGAAATCATCCACTGAGCTAAACTGACAACCACTAGTTACCAAAGAACCAAGAGATAGAGGATTTCTTTTAAGGCCAGGAACATATCTTACATTTGAGATGATTCTGGCCACACCATCAAACATCCTTATGCTCACTGATCCAACTCCTTTGACCTTGCATGATTGGTCATTTCCCAGGAGAACATTTCCACCATCTTCTCTCTTCAGTTCATCAAACCATGACTGGTGTGGACACATATGAATGGAGCAGCCTGTGTCCAAGACCCATTCTTTTACCATTCTTGATTCAGTAACATTCAATACCTCTGGAGGATCTTCTTGATGGTCAATGGCAGCAGCTTCTGCCCCTTGATTTCCACCTTTCTTGTTTCTCTTAGGACAATCCTTCTTCAAGTGACCAGGTTGCTTGCACTTGAAGCATTTCCTTTTCTCAACCCATTCATTCCCCTTCTTTGGATTAGAGTCTCCTGCCTTGGGATCCTTAGCATTCTGTCCCTTCTTCCCTTGCCAAGGTTTCTTGAATTTAACATTCAAACCTTCTCCAGATTGCACCATGCCTTTATCACCTTGAGTCTGGAAACATTTAGATCTCAGAGCCTTCACTATCCCATCATAAGATAGCTGCTCATCTCTCCCATACATCAAGGCATCCTTAAAGCTTTCCATGGATTTTGGAAGAATGTTTAACACCATCAATGCTTTATCATCCTCCTCCAATTTCACATCCAGGTCCTCCAATTCCTCAACCATCTTAATAAACTCATCAAGTTGATCAGAAATTACCTTATCTTCAGTGATTTTGAAGGCCAACATCTTCTGCTTCAAGAACAGCTTGTTGGAAACTGACTTAGATTGATACAGATCTTCCAATCTCTTCCATGCTTCTGAGGAACTCTTGCATCTTGAGACCTCTCTTAACGGTTTATCACCCAGACACAGAAAGATAAGACTGAGGGCCTTCTTATCTACTGATGCAAACTTGGGTTTCTCACTTTCTTCCCACGAATCAAGAGGTATCAAAGCAAGATCAAGGCTATTGTGAACCAAAACTGCATTCATCTTGATCTTCCACAATGTGAAGTCATTTCTCCCTGTAAACTTCTCAAAGTCCATCTTCATACCAGCCATTCCTTCCCTTCTTCAAGCTGTGAGAGTTGGTTTCCCACAGACGGCGCCACTTGTTAGTGAAAATCAACTCTTGAACACACAACACCAAAGAATCTGGAATTTGTACAAAGAACAATTTGAAATCACACTTGCAGTTCGGCCAGAATTGAGGCCGAATTGAACTTGCGCAGAACAGGAACTGAAAATGAATCAAACACAGTTTTAACGTGGTTCGTTCAAGATGAAGTACATCCATGGAGGCAAGGCACACCTCAATCCACTAAGAAATCCAATCAATTACAGAGAATACACTCAAGAAACGAAATGCCCAATTCTGTTGAGAAATTAGGGCACGAACGCTCAATCTCTAAATACTCTCTCTAACCTAAAGAACAAGGAAATTACTCGACGTAGTGATCTTCTCCTCAATGAGAGCTTTACATTGATATATGGATTGAAGCTCGAATGCAACTGCACAGGAAGTTCTAACTGAAAGAAGTTGAGCTCAGCTACCGGACAAATGTGACGGTTTTCTTCGTCACAAATCTGCAACTGCTCCGTCACAAATGACGGTTATTCCACAACTGCCTCGAACCCGGTTTATCCTGACCAGCTTGTACTCTTGATGCTGAAACCCGGTTTATTCCTCCGGTTCTTCACTCCCTGATTCTGGTTCCACATTCCCAACACACCATTTTACAAAGTATAGCCCACTTGATGATATTGAACATCACATCACATAACAAGTTTGAAATAGGCTTAAGTCAAGAATTACCTAAGATCATTTTCAATATCACACACCGAATCATCCAAAATAGAGAATCAAGGTAAGTTCTAGAGACAACTAAATGCATTCAATGAATTTCACACCGAAAGAAAGTTTAAATCACTCCAATTGTGGGAGTATCTTTTAAGGCTCAAAAACTCACTAGGCAACAATTTGATTAAAAGTTTTGAATGTAAGCTCAATTTCGTCTCATAGCCTATCATGCTCTATCATTAGCCAAATTTTCAATTTTTATGAAAACATTTTGTCATCATTAACCGTTTGCCACATTTTCATTCCAATTTGGTGGTCCAATCAACTTTTCCAAGCGGCCAAATCCGTACACCTACAACCCCCTCCCCAAACTTGATTGAAAATCAAAGTTTGTGGAAAGAAAGGGTACAGATTGGTGCTTAACTAACTCAACCATTTATTCAAAAAATCCCTCCCAATCTACTGAAAAAAAGTACCAACTTATTACGACTATGCATGTAAGTGCCCAAAACTTCATCATATAAATAACAAAACTCAATTTATCTTAACCAAACAAAGATGATAGTAGAAAATGGCACACAGGCCAATCAAGACAAAACATCCTAAAAGAAGATCCGATACATTATTCGATGAAATAGTGCAAGCAAGTTCACAAAGGCAAAAATAACAATCAAACGGCCCACACGCCGTGAATCCCAAGTACAGGCAAAGCAGAAGGGGCACACAGGCCTAAATAGTCAACAAGCAGTAAGATATGGAAATGAAAACTAAGCTTTTGAAAAAGAAGAAGGATATTCTTGGTACTCCTACTCACAAAGATTTGGACGGTCGTGAAGATCGGGAGTTTTGGCCACCAAAACATGCTCGAAGGCTGTTGAGTGCCTCGAGGATCTTGCTCTGGTTCCCTTTGATCTCCCTAATGTCCGACTTCATCTCTCTGACGTCCCCCTCCATCGTGCTTAATCTCTCATCCACTTGTTGTTGAAACTCGGTCTGGGACTGAACAGTGGATACGGGTCTCTTTCGTGAATGACGGCTGCTCACACCCTCGCCTGTGAGGTCTATCCCTTCTACAGCAGGTTCCGACACTTGGCCTCTCTGATATTTCCAGAACTAGAGGTCACTGGGTTCTCTCGAGGCTGCCCGGTGTGCAGCTGAGCTCAAGGCCAAGTTGGCTGTGGATTTGAGGTCTCGGATACGGGTGAGATCTGGGTTGGGAAGGCATAGCATTGGCCCTACATTTAAAGAGTGAAAAATTGAACGAGGCATAACATTAATTGATGCTCCTAAGTCTAGCATAGCATGTTCAACTCGTTGGTTATTTATTTTGCAAGGAATAGCAAACATACCGGGGTCTTTGCATTTCTGTGGTAGTTTTTTTCTGAAAAACCGCGGAGACATTTTCCCCCATGATTAGTCTCTCATTCCCCTTGAGCTTCCTCTTGTTAGGACACAAATCCTTGAGGAATTTGGCATATCTTGGAATTTGCTTCACCGCATCAATCAACGGAATGTTCACTTCCACCTTCCGAAACAATTCTAGAATATCCCGATCCTTGTTTCGATCCATTGCCCTCTTGATTTGACTTGGGAAGTGAAGTGGTGGGGTAGGAATAAGCTGTGCAGGGGCCACGGCCGAGGCATTAGTGGCCGCGGCCGTGGTGCTTCTTCCAGAATGATGCCCTGTTTGCTGCTGAAAATCCCCGCGGTCGTGGCAGTCAGAGGCCGCGGCCGAGGTCTTTGCCGCGGGCGAGTTATTCATCACCTCGGGCGTGGTAATCCGTCCAGTGGAGTTTCCCTCAAATTTCTCAATTTGACCACGGCCGAGGTATCTTTTTGGCCCGGGCGTGGCATGTTCTGCAGTGAGATTTTCCTCTTTTTCATCTTCCTCTTCACCCCCAAAGTGATGCCCGGGCTTGTTAGGCTCTCCAAACACCACCCCGCTCCTCAGGGTGATTGCACTGACGTTTTTGGGATTTATTTCTGGTTGAGCCGGAAGTTTGCCACTATTCGCACTTTCGAGTCTCGATACCGCCGAAGCTATTCGACTAACTTGATTCTCTATGCTCTGAAATCTCGAACTCGATTCTTTTTGCAATTGAAGCGTGCTAGTAGCTAAGCTCTTAACAAGGTCCGAAAGGGATGGATCACATGGTACCTGCTCGGGTTGCTGTCTTTGCTGGAACATTCCCCTAGGAAAAGGGGGTCGGTTTTGCCCACTATGATCACCTTGTTGATTCATGCTCGGATTCTGAATGCCATATTTGAAATTCGGATGATCCCTCCAACCCGGGTTGTATGACTGTGAATACGGATCATACTTCCTCCCGGATGAGTTGGGATTAAAGTTGTGAACCGCGTTGGCATGGGCCTCCATCTCTTCTCCGAGAACCGGGCAAGTATCAGTAGAGTGTTCAGTGACTTGGCAAATTCTGCAAGGCTTGGAAGTAGGTGTGCCACCCGAGATTACCTTTTTCACCAAGTCGGTGAGTTGGTCTAACCTCTCCTCAACAGTTGAGTCTATCACATCCTTGACCCGTCTCATCGGCTCTCTGCATCCAAACTTTTGAGTATTAGTAGCTATTTTGGATATCAGTGCTCGAGCCTCAGTAGGTGTCTTATCAGATAAAACTCCTCCACTCGCCGAATCAATTATATTTCGATCCGCCAGGCAAAATCCTTCGTACCAGTACTGAATTAGCAGTTGTGGAGTGATTTGATGTGGAGGGCAACTTCCGACAAGTCTTTTAAAACGTTCCCAGTACTCATATAGTGTTCCCCCATACATCTGCCTCACTCCACTGATCTCCTTTCGAATAGTGGTGGCTCGAGAAGCTGGGAAGAATTTTTCAAGGAATTGGGTTTCCATTTGCTCCCAAGTGGTGATTGATCCGGATGGAATATAGTATAGCCAATCCCGAGCAAGATCCTTCAGGGAAAATAGGAATGCTCGAAGTTTAATCTGTTCTTCCGTCACCCTCGATGGCTTCATACTTGAACAAACCACATGAAACTCTTTGAGGTGCTTATGAGGGTCCTCTCCGGACAGCCCATGAAAGGAGGGTAATAGGTGGATGAGTCCCGATTTCAACTCAAAAGCAGTGTCGTTTCCTATAGCTGGGAAGGTGATGCACAAGGGCTCTTGAGCAACCCTTGTATTAGCCAACTCCTTCATTGTTCTTTCTTGACCTTGATCCTCAGCCATTTCTTCCAAGTTAATGATCTCTTCACCCCCTAAATCCAACACTTTGATTCTTTCTCGGACTTGCTCTAAATCTCGAGCTCTCCTTCTCAATTCACGTTCACGTTCCTTAATATCCGGTTCAAATAGCAATCCTTTTTCTCCTTGCGAACGCAAGAACATTCACTACAAGTAAACAAAATAAAGAAACAAAGTAAGATTATGAAATTACTAATCTAAACAAAAAGATAACTATAGGTGTAATTAATCATAATGCTTGATCAACAAATCAACTCTATTCTAATCACCGTTCCCCGGCAACGGCGCCAAAATTTGGTAGCGTCGTTTCTTGCTACCAAATTAATGTGTATGAAGAATACACTTAAACCTTACCAACTATCCTACTTAGTAGAATGGTAAATAAGGGTCGATCCCACAGGGAACGGCCGAACAGTTTTGATTCCGATGTTAAGCAATTTATGATTAAATATGCAATAAGTAAATACTTAAGAAAACAATAAAGATAGGGGGATTGATAAGTAACTAACAATCTACTAGTGACAAACAAAAGCAACTAAACACAATTAAAAGAAACAAATAATCAAAGACAATAGAAGAGATCTTTTTCGTTTCTTTTGTTTTTCAAGTAATAAAACAATCCACCCTTGTGATGTTTACCCTTGGTCTTGGACGATTGATGCAACTATGTTAATGCCCGATTAAATTGTGATTCTAGCCCTTATCTCAAGGCTATTAACAAGCTCTAATAGCCTTGTTGTCCCTTAATCTTAGTTAATCAAAATAAGCTCTTCGACTAACCCTATTCAATTTAACCGAATCCTCGAAAAAGCTCTCTTGGATCCAATAACCAAATGCATTAAACACTAGGACAACGAGATAAATTCAACACAAAACTCGCAAGCTCGGTTTTAGTGGTTGAACTTTGTGTTATCCCCAATAAATAAATCTATTGTTTGCTACACGGGAATCGGAAATCCTACAATTACGGATAGTGATTTCCTATTCTAGCAACACATTCACAAATCCCTTAAAGGGTGATCAATCCAATAACCAATTCATAAATGTGACTCAATAACAACAAATAACACAAAACACATGAATACACAATAATCCCGGTAACATTAACCGCAATAATCACATCAATGTCTTCAACTCAAGGTTCCATAATGATCAAGGATGAACTAAAGGGTGCTAGCCACCCATATTAACTAATACAATCAGAAAATAAATGGAGACATAAGAAAACATGATAAATTTGAAGATTAAACCAAGAACTTTGGGTTGAGGATGAATTGGCCTTCAATTTTCTTCCCAATGTGTTCTTGATGAGGATGGAGGCTTCAAAGTGGCTGGAAATGTGTTCCAAGGTAGGTTATTTTCGAATTGGAGGATATATATATAGGGGAGAAAGTGTTAGCTTCAAATTAGGCAAAAACGTGCTTGGGTTTTTAAAACAGGGAACCCCGCCGCGGCCGTGGCACAAACTTGGCTGCGGGTGTGGTGAAAACAAGGGTTTTGGGCCCAATTTGGGGCCGCGGCCGTGGTCTAGCTCCTGCCTCGGTCGTGGTCTTGCTTGGACTGAATTTGGTTTTACTTCTGGAGGACTGGCCACGGCCGCGGCTGATTCAGACCGCGGTCGTGGGATTTGGATTGCCACGGTCGTGGTGTTTGTTTGCCTCAGTCGTGGCAAATGATACTGAAATGTGGCCTTCTCTGGAGGAATGACCACGGCCGTGGCGTTGGACTGCCTCGGCCGTGGTCTGAGCCACGGGCGTGGCCTCACCACCTCGGGCATGGTCCCCCTGTTTTTCCTTGTTTTCTTCTTCCTTTGAGCTCGATTTGTCAATTTGAGATCTTCGAACCTGTTTTTCGGCCTTAATTCACCTGTCTTGACATGGAAATGAACCAAACACGTCAAATTGTCCAATAAGAAATAAACGCACAAAACACACGTGAAAATGCACACAAAAGTTCGTAAAAAGACACTTAAATTGACCTAAAAGTGTGTGCACTACCACGTGTACCAAATCTCCCCAAACTTAGACCTTTGTTCGTCCCGAACATATAAAGAAAAAAAAAAGAAGAAATGACACTTGTTAGGGCAGATTTAAGTGGCAAAATCGATTTCAGAAGAAATTTTCAAAAGTTAGGCAATCATGATAACATTGAGCATAAGAGACAGAGCCATATCAACTACTTTCAAGACTTGACACTCTCAACTTGAAATCCTTACCGGATGAGTGTATCTCTCGACTCTCAAGTGTATTGAATAGGTAGTATATACGCTCTCATTGAAATGCAAATAGTATCTACCATAGGCTTGCCAATCATCTAAACTTCAATGTATACCCGACATGTGTGACAAAGAATCAAAAAGGTCGTTAACGGGTTGTAATGTTGGCTTGGGGTAAGGTGGGAAAATATATGGTACAAGTGACTATAAAACGGACTAGATGAGTCGTGCACTACCCATCTACCCCTCAAACAATGGTCACTCAACCTCACTCTATACTTCCTTAGTAAACCAATCTCAAAATTGATTTCTTCTCCTTACCACAAAGTCTACAACCTAAATGTTTTCTCAACTCTCCCTTGGAGTGTATTTTCTTTTGAATTTTTACAACTTTGAGAACATTTATTAAAAGACATTTTCATTACTAGCCTCTCCAAATCAAAAGCAACAATTGAGTATATACAACTAACTTTTTTCTTTTGTTTTTCTGATTTCTTTTTTTTTTTTTCTTTTTTTTTTTTTACATACAAATATAAAACAAAAATTGGAGAGGACTAGTATTCTCAATTCTTTGCCTATTACTTCAATTCCTTTCACCCTTCAGTAGTCCCAATAGTTTACCCCTTTCAATCCCAGATTTACCCGACTACCTTCCAACCGCCTCCCTCATGCTCAAATAGTCCAATTAGGGTCGAAGGCTAAATCGAAAGGTATTTGGCTTATAGAGTTGGGCTGTCAAACAAGGGGCTAAAAGCTCAAGGGGCTAACTAGAGGCAAATTTTTTATCTTTTGGTGAAAAAGGGTATATTAAAAAGTTTGAAATAGGCTTAAGTCGAGAATTGCCTAAGATCATTTTCAATGTCACACACCGAATCATCCAAAATAGAGAATCAAGGCAAGTTCTAGAGACAACTAAATGCATTCAATGAATTTCACACCGAAAGAAAGTTTAAATCACTCCAATTGTGGGAGTATCTTTTAAGGCTCAAAAACTCACTAGGCAACAATTTGATAAAAAGTTTTGAATGTAAGCTCAATTTCGTCTCATAGCCTATCATGCTCTATCATTAGCCAAATTTTCAATTTTTATGAAAAAAATTTGTCATCATTAACCGTTTGCCACATTTTCATTCCAATTTGGAGGTCCAATCAACTTTTCCAAGCGGCCAAATCCGTACACCTACCACCCCCTCCCCAAACTTGATTGAAAATCAAAGTTTGTGGAAAGAAAGGGTACGGATTGGTGCTTAACTAACTCAACCATTTATTCAAAACATCCATCCCAATCTACTAAAAAGAAATACCAACTTATTACGACTATGCATGTAAGTGCCCAAAAATTCATCATATAAATAACAAAACTCAATTTATCTTAACCAAACAAAGATGATAGTAGAAAATGGCACACAGGCCAATCAAGACAAAACATCCTAAAAGAAAATCCGATACATTATTCAATGAAATAGTGCAAGCAAGTTCACAAAGGCAAAAATAACAATCAAACGGCCCACACGCCGTGAATCCCAAGTACAGGCAAAACAGAAGGGGCACACATGCCTAAATAGTCAACAAGTAGTAAGATATGGAAATGAAACATGAGAGATTGCAACACGGGGGTGGCCAAGAACATCCTACTTCTTACTTTTCTCCCCCAAACTTAGTTAAAAACTAAGCTTTTGAAAAAGAAGAAGGATATTCTTGGTACTCCTACTCACAAAGATTTGGACGGTCGTGAAGATCGGGAGCTTTGGTCACCAAAACATGCTCGAAGGCTGTTGAGTGCCTCGAGGATCTTGCTCTGGTTCCCTTTGATCTCCCTAATGTCCGACTTCATCTCTCTGATGTCCCCCTCCATCGTGCTTAATCTCTCATCCACTAGTTGTTGAAACTCGGTCTGGGACTGAACAGCGGATACGGGTCTCTTTCGTGAATGACGGCTGCTCACACCCTCGCCTGTGAGGTCTATCCCTTCTGCAGCAGGTTCCGACACTTGGCCTCTCTGATATTTCCGGAACTCGAGGTCACTGGGTTCTCTCGAGGCTGCCCGGTGTGCAGCTGAGCTCAAGGCCAAGTTGGCTGTGGATTTGAGGTCTCGGATACGGGTGAGGTCTGGGTTGGGAAGGCGTAGCATTGGCCCTACATTTTGGATCACATAGGGGACGGAGACTCCATCTTCTAGTCCCAAAGCAGCAATCCTCATGTTGGCTAAATCTTCCCAACCCAGAAGGAACGAATCTTGTGAGTGTAAGGGTGTGTATGTGGCTTCACAATGCAGTAACAATTAACCTGGAAGCAAGAAAATCAGATTGGAGACATAAGAAAACAGTTAAAATTGAGCTGGAAGAATTCTGTTGTTAAAAACGGTTATTCTGGTAATCTGTTGTTAAAAACGGTTTACTGAGAATAAAGCGTTGTCGTTTGGTATCAGAAACCGTTGCGCATCTTCTGGAACAAGTTCAGTTAATCTGTTTCAACCGTTTCTGATCTGATTCGTGAGCTGCTACCAGATTTTGTCGTTTATGCTCATTATTCCACATATCAAGTATCATATTCCAGTTATCAAGTGATTCAGATTATTCTTAGAAGAGAGTTTTGTAGAAGGAGAGAAAAGAGAGAGCTTTTCTTGTATTTTTCTATTTGAGTTCTTGGGAGTTCTAAGAGGGTGTAATCTGATTCAAAGCTTAGTGAATTGATAGAGGGATCATCTCTATCCGTGGATGTAGGATTTAAATCCGAACCACGTAAAGATTGTTTGGTTTTCGTTTTTTCTTGTTCTTTGTTTTCTCTCATTTTCTTCTTTGAAGTTTCTGGTTTTGGTTTCTTTGTTGGTTTGTGTTGTTTTTGGTGGATCTTGGAGATTGAATAATAGCAATTGGCGCCGTCTGTGGGAAGCTCACGAACGCACGCGATCAAGATCTGAAAGAATGTCACTCTCCAAGTTGGAAACTGAGAAGTTCACAGGGAAGAATGATTATGGGCTCTGGAAACTGAAACTGAAGGCATTACTGGTTCAGCAAGGTTTATCTGCAGCTCTGAAGGTTGAGAGAGATGATCCAGAGATAAGTGATCCAGAGAAGAAAAGAGAATTTCATGACAAGAAGATGGAAATCCAGGAGAGGGCTCATAGTTTGATCATTCTGTGCTTGTCTGATAAGGTTTTGAGATTGGTCTCAAAAGAGAACACAGCTGCAGGGGTAATGAAGAAGCTGGATGAATTGTACATGGAGAAATCCATGACCAATAGGCTCTTCCTGAAGCAGAAGTTGTACTCATTCAAATTCTCAGAAGAAAAGTCAGTAGAAGATCAACTTGAAGAGTTCAATAAAACTTTAGATGATCTAGAGTCTGTAGAAGTAACCATGGGAGATGAAGATAAGGCAATCTTACTTCTAAATTCATTACCCCCTTCTTATGATCATTTGAAGGATGCAATGATGTATGGTGGAACCACCACGGTTTCCTTTGCTGCAGTACAATCAGCTCTAAGGTCAAAAGAGATGCAAAGACTGAATCAGGATTCAAAGGAAACTGCAGGAGAAGGATTATTTGTGAAAAAGGGGAAGTTTCAGAAAGCCAAGAAAGGTCCAAATTCAGAACAACCAAAGAAAGCCCCTGATTCAAAGCCAAAGAACACTGAAGGAAAAGAAACAAGAAAATGTTTCTTTTGCAAGAAGCCTGGTCATCTTAAGAAGAATTGCTTTGAGTACAAGAAGAAACAATCCCAAAAGTCAGGAACTCACTCAACTAATAATGCAGATGCTGTTGAAGCCCTATCTGAAGATCCAGAAGTTCTAAACATAACAGAATCTAGTCCAGAAATGCAATGGATTCTTGATTCTGGGTGCTCATTTCACATGTGTCCAATACTATCCTGGTTTGAGAATCTCAAGGAACAAGACTCAGGAAATGTCATGTTGGGGAATGATGAAGTGTGTCCAGTTAAAGGAATAGGAGACATAAAGCTGAAGATCCATGATGGCACAATAAAAGTTCTGAAGGAAGTCAGGTATATTCCAAACCTGAGGAGAAATTTAATTAGTCTGGGGACATTAGAATCCAGAGGGTGTAATTTCAAATCAGAAAGGGGATGCCTATATGTCTTAAAGGAGAACAAGATAGTCATGAAAGGCACAAAGAGAAATAGCCTGTACTACCTTGATGGAAAAGTGATACATGGTGAATCTGCTAATGTCTCTCACACTGATTATGACTTGTGGCATTCAAGACTGGGGCATGTGGGAGAATCGAGCATAACTCAACTAGCAAAGCAAGGGCTGATCAATCATACTGGAAGTCTGAAAGCACACAGAACATGTGAAGAATGTATACTAGGAAAAACAAAGAAACTACCTTATCCTGTTGGAAAACATTCCTCCAAACATGCTCTGGATTATGTGTATGCTGATCTTTGGGGACCATCTAGAACTCAAACTCTAGGTGGAGGAAGGTTTTTCTTGAGCATTATGGATGATTTCAGTAGGAAGCTATGGCTGTATGTCCTGAAAGCTAAGTCAGAATGTTTTGAGAAGTTCAAAGACTGGTGTGCTGAGGTTGAGACAGAAAAGGGGAGCAAGCTCAAGTGTCTGAGGACAGATAATGGTTTGGAATTCATGTCTGATGAGTTCAACAGTTTCTGTAAGACAAAGGGAATAAAAAGGCACAACACTGTCCCAGGAAATCCTCAACAGAATGGAGTCATTGAGAGGATGAACAGGACTGTGTTAGAAAGGGTGAGGTGCATGTTACTAAGTTCAGGGCTTGGAAAAAGATTCTGGGGGGAAGCTGCCTCTACAGCAGCTTATCTAATCAACAGAAGTCCCTCAGTTGCCTTGGAAAACAAGACTCCAGAGGAGATGTGGACTGGAAAGCCACCCAGCTATAACCATTTAAGGGTTTTTGGATGCAGGGCATATGCTCATGTCAAGAAAGACAAACTTGATGCAAGAGCAGTAAAATGCATCATGGTTGGATATCCAAATGGAGTAAAAGGGTATAGGCTTTGGTGTACAGAAGAAGGACAGAAGAAAATTCTCATAAGCAGAGATGTAGTATTTTGTGAAGAAATATTGCCTTACAAGCCAGCAAAGACTGAAACAGAAGTAATATTGCAGAATATTAGTGATCCTATGTCTGAGGTGGAGAAATCTAAGAAGAGGATTGACTCAGAATCAGAAGATTCAGCTGATGAAGAACAAACTCAAGAGGAAGAATCAGATATCCAGAGTTATCAGTTGGTCAGAGACAGAGAAAGAAGAATAAGGAAGCCCTCTACAAGGTATGCTGAGGATTATCTAACAGCATATGCACTTATGACAGCCGAAGAAGAGATTGAATTCCCAGAACCAAGAACCTATTCAGAAGCAATTCAGGGATCAGACAAAGAGAAGTGGCTCATGGCAATGCAAGAGGAAATTGAATCACTTGAAAAGAACCAAACTTGGGTACTTGTTCAGAAGCCCAGAAATCAAAAGCTAGTAAGCTGTAAGTGGATTTTCAAGAGGAAAACTGAGGTCACAGAAGTGGAGAAAATCAGATACAAAGCCAGATTGGTTGCCAGAGGGTTTACTCAAAGAGAAGGAGTTGATTTTAATGAGATTTTCTCTCCAGTAGTTAAGCACACATCCATTAGAATTCTATTAGCCTTAGTGGCTCAGTTTGATTTTGAATTAGAGCAGCTAGATGTCAAAACTGCATTTCTTCATGGTGAGCTCAAGGAAAAGATATATATGACTCAGCCTGATGGTTTCATAGTTCCAGGAAATGAAGATAAGTGCTGTTTGCTACAAAAATCATTATATGGTCTTAAACAAAGTCCAAGGCAGTGGTATTTGAAGTTTGACAGCTACATGAGAGTTATTGGGTTTGAAAGATCAAGGTATGACAGTTGTGTATATCTGAAGTTCTGTGAAAGTGGAGTTAGTGTCTTTCTACTCCTATATGTTGATGACATGTTAGTTGCAAGTAAAAGCAAGGCAGAAATTAAAATGGTAAAAGAACAGTTGAAAGCTGAGTTTGAAATGAAGGAGCTTGGACAGGCTAGAAGGATTCTGGGAATGGATATATTGAGAGATAGGTCTCAAGGGTGTTTGCTGCTGCATCAAACTGACTATGTACAGAAAGTGTTGAAGAAATTTAACATGCATGAGAGTAGGCCTGTTACAGTTCCTCTAGGACAACAATTTAAACTATCTGAGCATCAGAAGCCAAGGGATGAGGATGAAGAATCAGAGATGAGCAGAGTTCCATATTCAAATGCTGTTGGAAGCATTATGTATATTATGGTCTGTACAAGACCAGATGTGTCTCATGCTATTAGTGTGGTAAGTAGATACATGTCAAATCCGGGGAAGGCTCATTGGGAAGCATTGAAATATGTCATGAGATACCTAAAAGGAGCTGGAAAGTATGGGATTTTGTTCAAGAAGGAGGACAGAGAAGGTGATGCTGTTATAGGTTTTGTAGATTCTGATTTTGCATCAAATCTTGATTCCAGAAAGTCTCAGACCGGATACATTTTTACATTGTATGGCTCAGCAGTGAGCTGGAAATCCATGCTTCAGCCTGTAGTGGCTTTGTCAACCACTGAAGCAGAATTTATTGCACTCACTGAAGCAGTGAAGGAGGCAGTATGGATGAAAGGCATATTATCTGAATTTGGAATCAAACAAGACTCAGTCAAGGTGAAATGTGACTCACAAGGTGCTTTACATTTAGCCAAACATCATGTGTTCCATGAGAGGTGTAAGCACATAGATGTTAGGTTACACTTTGTGAGAGATATTGTTGACAAGGGTTCAGTTTGTTTGGAAAAGGTTAGAACTGAAGAAAATGCAGCTGATATGCTTACCAAATCATTAACTCGAGACAAGTTTCAGTATTGTCTTCAGTTAGTGAGGATTCAAACTATTTGAAAGAAGCATGGGAAAAGGTGGAGTGATTTCTGTTGTCAATTCGTGACAAGGAGTATGGTTTGGTTTATTGAGAAGCCAAGGTGGAGATTGTGAGTGTAAGGGTGTGTATGTGGCTTCACAATGCAGTAACAATTAACCTGGAAGCAAGAAAATCAGATTGGAGACATAAGAAAACAGTTAAAATTGAGCTGGAAGAATTCTGTTGTTAAAAACGGTTATTCTGGTAAACCGTTGTCTTTGAGAATAAAGCGTTGTCGTTTGGTATCAGAAACCGTTGCGCATCTTCTGGAACAAGTTCAGTTAATCTGTTTCAACCGTTTCTGATCTGATTCGTGAGCTGCTACCAGATTTTGTCGTTTATGCTCATTATTCCACATATCAAGTATCATATTCCAGTTATCAAGTGATTCAGATTATTCTTAGAAGAGAGTTTTGTAGAAGGAGAGAAAAGAGAGAGCTTTTCTTGTATTTTTCTATTTGAGTTCTTGGGAGTTCTAAGAGGGTGTAATCTGATTCAAAGCTTAGTGAATTGATAGAGGGATCATCTCTATCCGTGGATGTAGGATTTAAATCCGAACCACGTAAAGATTGTTTGGTTTTCGTTTTTTCTTGTTCTTTGTTTTCTCTCATTTTCTTCTTTGAAGTTTCTGGTTTTGGTTTCTTTGTTGGTTTGTGTTGTTTTTGGTGGATCTTGGAGATTGAATAATAGCAATTCTGAAACAGCCTTGAAGTCGATCAACGGAACTCCACAATGCTCTAGAATTGGTGTGATAAGAGCTCCGCTGAATATTGGATCATATTGTTTAAGCTCTTTCTTTCTGGTCGCCGTCAGCTCCTTCACCGTCCTCTCAAAAGACTCAATCAGCACCTCTTCGTATCTCCTATCGGTCCTTTTGAGAATGGACCATAGGATACTGAGCTCAGCCATCCTTGCTGCCCCCGTCTACTTCCTCCCAAAAAGTGTCAATGCCAGAAGCCTTTGTAAAACCTTTACGACTGGATTTATGATCCAGCTCATTTTGGAGCTCTTAGAATCGAAGGCTTGCGGTTCAACCAAGCTGGGAGCAACAGTTATTTGCCCCCAGAACCGCCCGACATTGAACTCATCGATGCTTTCCAAGTCTGTGGTGGAGGGATTTTCTTTGAAACCGTAAATCTTCCTCAACTCCGCTGCTGTGAGTGTCATCTTTTTGTTCAGCAAGTGGGATGAAATGCTATGGATTCTGTTTCCACATTTTTCAGAGTTGGATCAGACAGTCAGTGTGCTGAAGAATTCAAGGACGAATCGTTGGTAGGTGGGCCTTGGAGTGAACAATCCATTGAGGCCCGATGCTCTCAAAAACTCATCGATATTATCCTTGATTCCCATATCAGTCAAACACTCGGTTTTGAAATAACGGGTGGCAACAATCTGACGCTTCATTAATCGGGCAAATCTTTGTTGGTGAATCGGGTCGTCCAAAATGATGTCGAAAAGCCGGCTGTCTGGCCCTGTGGACGTTGGGACCTCCGCGGTTTCGATCTCCGGTTCCTCTAGGAGGGGCTCCCGGATCACCAACTTGCCCTTCCCCTTTCCTATACTTGGTGTGCCTTTACTTGTGCCAACACTTTTCTTTGATGTCTTTTTTGATGGTCCCATTTGTCCTACAAGACAAACACACACACACTTAAATTCCTAGTTTTAACAATTATCACCAATTGAAACATTAACTCTCATCAACTAGAAGGTCAATCACTCATGTTTCAATCACTCATGTTCAACTAATCACAGAAAATCACAAGTGAATTCGCAGTCTAGATGACTCAGTTGACATGATTAAATGTGCATAAATGGCAAACATGCCCAATTATTATCCTATTGCAAGAAAATTATATTAATGCTCAACAAAAATAGGTTGATTTCGTTTCATTATTATCAAGAGTCTAAAAGTGTCTACTCTTCACACAAATTCACTAATCAACCTAACAATCGAACATAATAATAGAATCAAATAGCAAAAAAAAGGGTAACAAAAGAGAATGCATGTCAAGTGGTTGGTGATATAGCAAAAATCAACTACAATCCTCAATTTTCAATGATTCCCAAACTAATCCTCATCCATCATCAACAAATCATACAAAAACAAAGGTTATCACTACAAATTTAGTGTTAGATTACTCAAAAACATTAAACATTGGCAAAAATTCACAAAATACGTGTGCACAACCAATATCAATATATCAACTAATCCAACAACAAATTTTCCCCAAATCTTAACAACAAAGTTCATAATAACAAATAAAGATTGAGGGGAAAAGATAGTCGTACTGAACGGTCGAGTTTAATCAAAAAAATTTGAAGTTTGATTTTTCGCGCCCATTTCGACCCGACTCCAACTTTGCTCCAAATATGAATTTTTTCGGATAGAAATGTTTATGATGATGTGGGTGAGGTGTGGTGTGAATTTGAGAGGAAGAAATTGAGTAAAAATGGCGAATTTTGTGTGTGTGTGAGTGTGTGTTTCGCCAATTTCGCAAGGAGGAGGGTGAAATGCCATACCACGCCCGCGTCTGTCTATTTATACCTGGGAGTAGGCTGCGGTCGAGACGCAAACCTCGCCACGGCCGTGGCAGATGAGAAGTTTCACCGCGGGCGTGGTAGTCGCATGCCGCGGCCGTGGCAATCCTTCCAGTGCAATTCAAGATTTTTGGGCATAAGTGACCTCGGGCGTGGTCAAGAAATAACACGGCCGAGGCGTTTCCTCACCGCGGGCGTGGCCTTCAGAAGCCGCGGCCGTGGCAATCCTTCCAGTGTGATTCCGGATTTTTTAGAATGAATGACCTCGGGCGCGGTCTTGCAAGACCACGGCCGAGGCGCGTCTTCGCCGCGGATGGGCACTTAATTGCCTCGGCCGTGGCCTTTTGTCCAGAATGGATTAAAAATTTCCACGTGCTTGACCTCGGGCGCGGCAGTATTTCACCTCGGTCGAGGCATTATTTGGCCACGGTCGTGGAATTGAAGGGACACGGCCGAGGTGAGTTGTCTAGAATGACTTGACATTTTTCCCCGTTGGAGGCTGCGGCCGAGGTGTATTAGGTGCCACGGCCGTGGTGAGGTTTCCTGGGTAATTCCTCCATTTTGGGCTCCTTCACCCCCATTTCACACTATCTCTTTGAATGGATTGTTGGGAACCTACACACATTTAAACAAATAATTTAAAACACTAAAATATTAGTAAAGCTACTAAACTATGAATTTAAAATGCGAGAAAACGAGTAACCGCCGGGTTGCCTCCCGAAAAGCGCCTTTGTTTAATGTCGTTAGCTCGACGGATGCTCTTTTAGCTCAGTGGTGGGTCTTCTACTCGTTCTTCTTCACCGGAACTTTCTTGACAATGCTCTAGATAAGGCTTGAGAAGATGCCCGTTGACTTTGAAGATTTTACCGGTTTTTCCACTTTCAATCTCGATAGCACCATGATCGAACACCTTAGTAACAACGAAGGGTCCTATCCACCTCGAACGGAGCTTGCCTGGAAATAACTTCAACCGGGAGTGATATAATAGCACTTTCTCCCCAACCACAAATGTTTTTCGGGTAATTCTTGAGTCATGAAAAGCCTTCGTTTTCTCCTTGTAAATCATGGCATTTTCAAAGGCTTCATTTCGAATTTCTTCAAGCTCTTGCAATTGGAGCTTCGGTGTACACCGGCTTCATCGAGGTTCATGTTGCATATCCGAATAGCCCAATAGGCTTTCTGTTCAAGTTCAACCGGGAGTTGACATTGCTTTCCATAAACAAGTCGAAATGGGGACATACTAATTGGAGTTTTATAGGCAGTCCTATATGCCCATAATGCATCATTGAGCCTCAAACTCCAATCCTTGCGATTTGGTTGAACAGTCTTCTCCAATATCGATTTGATTTCCCGATTCGAAGTTTTGGCTAGCCCATTCGTTTGTGGATGATATGGAGTAGATACTTTATGCAAAACTGAATATTTCTTGAAGAGTGCTTCGATGGTCCGGTTGCAAAAGTGCGTGCCCCTATCACTTATAATGGCTTTTGGTATCCCAAATCGAGCAAAAATGTTGGATTGAACGAACTCGGCCACAACTTTAGAATCATTGGTTCGGGTTGCTTTCGCCTCCACCCACTTGGACACATAGTCAACGGCAAGCAAAATGTACAAATTCCCATAAGACAAAGGGAACGGTCCCATGAAGTCCATACCCCAAACATAAAAAATTTCACAAACTACAATCGGGTTTTGGGGCATTTGATTTCTTTGAGAGACATTTCCCGTCTTTTGGCAGTTATCACATGACTTGCAAAAGGTATAGGCATCCTTGAACAAGGTCGGCCAAAAGAACCCGCTCTCGAGAACTTTGTGCGCTGTCCTCTTTGGGCCAAAGTGTCCCCCACATGCATAGGAGTGACAGAAAGCAAGTATCGATTGAGCCTCTGCTTCCGGAATGCACCTTCGTATCACTTGATCTGAACCATGTTTCCATAAATACGGATCATCCCAAAAGTAGTGTTTCGCCTTGCTTTTCAATCTATCTCTTTGGGCCTTGTTCATGCTATCGGGGTGTACTCCTCTCACCAAGTAATTTGCCAAGTTGGCATACCATGGGACACTCGAACCTGATGCCATGAATAATTGCTCATCTGGAAAACTCTCCTTCAGGGGCATTTCGTCCTTCTCTTGTATCAAACGGCTTAAATGATCTGCCACCCAATTTTCCTTCCCCTTCTTGTCTTTGATTTCCAAATCAAATTCCTGAAGTAGAAAAATCCATCTGATGAGTCTTGGTTTAGCTTCATTCTTTGATAACAGAAACCGAAGAGCTGCATGATCAGAAAAAATGATAATCTTAGTACCAAGCAGATATGACCTAAACTTTTCTAAAGCAAAAACTATGGCCAAGAGTTCTTTTTCTGTGGTGGTGTAGTTTGCTTGTGCCGGATTTGGGGTCCTTGAGGCATAGTAGATCACATGGGCTACTTTTTCCTTCCGTTGCCCCAATACAGCTCCCACTGCATAGTCGCTTGCATCGCACATTATCTCGAACGGCAGTGTCCAATCCGGAGGTTGGACGATGGGGGGCGATGTAAGGGCCTCCTTGAGCTGATTAAAGGCCATCTTGCAATCGGTTGACATCTCAAATTCAACGTCCTTTTGCAATAGCCGACACAGAGGGGCAGAGATCTTTGAAAAATCCTTAATGAAACGCCTATAGAAACCTGCATGGCCAAGAAACGATCGAACTTCCCGCACAGTTGCGGGGTAAGGCAAGGCAACAATAAGATCAACTTTAGACTTATCAACTTCAATCCCTTTTGATGAAATTATATGCCCAAGAACTATGCCTTGCTCAACCATAAAATGACATTTCTCCCAATTCAAAATAAGATTTGTTTCAATGCACCTTTTTAGAATTTTAGCAAGATTATCAAGGCATTTTTCGAAAGACTCACCATACACGCTAAAATCATCCATGAAAACTTCAATAATATGCCCGACATATTCAGAAAAAATACTTACCAAGCACCTTTGAAAGGTGGCCGGGGCATTGCATAGCCCAAATGGCATTCTCCTCCATGCAAAGGTACCGAAGGGACATGTAAAAGTGGTCTTCTCTTGATCTTCTGGAGAGATGGCTATTTGAAAATACCCGGAGTATCCATCCAAGAAGCAATAGAAGGAATGCCCGGCCAACCTCTCAAGCATTTGGTCAATGAATGGCAAGGGGAAGTGATCCTTGTGGGTCATGGCGTTCAGCTTGCGGTAATCTATGCACACCCTCCATCCGGTTTGCAAACGGGTGGGAACTAATTCCCCGTCTTTATTCTCCACTACCGTCACTCCCGACTTTTTGGGCACAACTTGTGTTGGACTCACATATTTGTTATCCGATATAGGGTAGATAATCCCAACATCGAGTAGCTTGATGATTTCCGTCTTCACCACCTCCATCATAGGTGGGTTAAGTCGCCTTTGGGGTTCCCGACTTGGTTTTGAGTCCTCCTCAAGTAAAAAGCGGTGCATACAAAGAGATGGACTAATGCCCTTGATGTCGGCAATACTCCAACCAATCGCTCCTTTGTGTTCTCCAAGGACCTCTATCAAGGATGCTTCTTGGCTTGGAGACAACTTTGATGAGATGATCACCGGTAGTGTCTCATTCGCTCCTAAGTAAGCATACTTCAAATGGTCGGGAAGAGACTTGAGTTCAAGAGTCGGGGCCTCCACCGTAGAAGGTAACATCTTCTTGTGTGTATCCGGAATTGGGATGAACTTTTGCGGATATTTTGGGTGAGAACACTTAGGTGCATGCATTTGTGCCACTATTTCAACCAATGCCTCATTAGTTTGCCAAACCTCTTCTTTTCCCTCCTCTAGATGAGTGGTAAGTGCAACTTCCATTGGATCCCTACATGACAACTCAAAAACTTCTTCCACAAGCGGATCAAGAACATCAATGGAAAATACGGAATGAACATCTTCCGGAAACCGCAGAGCATCAAAGATATTGAAATTGACAATTTGACCATCAAATTCCATCGTGAGGGTGCCCGCACGAACATCGATCTTGGTTTGGGAAGTATTTAGAAATGGTCTTCCCAACAAGATCGGTGTGGGATATGATGGATCGCTTTGCATGTCCAAAACATAGAAATCAGCGGGAAACACGAGTTCGTTAACTTCAACTAACACGTCCTCGATCACCCCATCGGGATACGAAGTGCTTCGGTCGGCTAGTTGAATAACGACCCTTGTTTCCTTGAGTGGCCCCACATTTAAAGAGTGAAAAATTGAACGAGGCATAACATTAATTGATGCTCCTAAGTCTAGCATAGCATGTTCAACTCGTTGGTTATTTATTTTGCAAGGAATAGCAAATATACCGGGGTCTTTGCATTTCTGTGGAGTTTTTTCTGAAAAACCGCGGAGACATTTTCCCCCATGATTACTCTCTCATTCTCCTTGAGCTTCCTCTTGTTAGTACACAAATCCTTGAGGAATTTGGCATATCTTGGAATTTGCTTCACCGTATCAATCAACGGAATGTTCACTTCCACCTTCCGAAACAATTCTAGAATATCCCGATCCTTGTTTCAATCCATTGCCCTCTTGATTTGACTTGGGAAGGGAAGTGGTGGGGTAGGAATAGTCTGTGCAGGTGCCACGACCGAGGCATTAGTGGCCGCGGCCGTGGTGCTTCTTCCAGAATGATGCCCTGTTTGCTGCTGAAAATCCCCGCGGTCGTGGCAGTCAGAGGCCGCGGCCGAGGTCTTTGCCGCGGGCGAGTTATTCGTCACCTCGGGCGTGGTAATCCGTCCAGTGGAGTTTCCCTCAAATTTCTCAATTTGACCACGGCCGAGGTATCTTTTTGGCCCGGGCGTGGCATGTTCTGCAGTGAGATTTTCCTCTTTTTCATCTTCCTCTTCACCCCCAAAGTGATGCCCGGGCTTGTTAGGCTCTCCAAGCACCACCCCGCTCCTCAGGGTGATTGCACTGACGTTTTTGGGATTTATTTCTGGTTGAGCCGGAAGTTTGCCACTATTCGTACTTTCGAGTCTCGATACCGCCGAAGCTATTTGACTAACTTGATTCTCTATGCTCTGAAATCTCGAACTCGATTCTTTTTGCAATTGAAGCGTGCTAGTAGCTAAGCTCTTAACAAGGTCCGAAAGGGATGGATCACATGGTACCTGCTCGGGTTGCTGTCTTTGCTGGAACATTCCCCTAGGAAAAGGGGGTCAGTTTTGCCCACTATGATCACCTTGTTGATTCATGCTCGGATTATGAATGCCATATTTGAAATTCGGATGATCCCTCCAACCCGGGTTGTATGACTGTGAATACGGATCATACTTCCTCCTGGATGAGTTGGGATTAAAGTTGTGAACCGCGTTGGCATGGGCCTCCATCTCTTCTCCGAGAACCGGGCAAGTATCAGTAGAGTGTTCAGTGACTTGGCAAATTCTGCAAGGCTTGGAAGTAGGTGTGCCATCCGAGATTACCTTTTTCACCAAGTCGGTGAGTTGGTCTAACCTCTCCTCAACAGTTGAGTCTATCACATCCTTGACCCGTCTCACCGGCTCTCTGCATCCAAACTGTTGAGTATTAGCAGCTATTTTGGATATCAGTGCTCGAGCCTCAGTAGGTGTCTTATCAGATATAACTCCTACACTCGCCGAATCAATCATATTTCGATCCGCCAGGCAAAGTCTTTCGTAACAGTACTGAATTAGCAGTTGTGGAGTGATTTGATGTGGAGGGCAACTTCCGACAAGTCTTCTAAAAGTCATATAGTGTTTCCCCTTGCATCTGCCTCACTCCACTGATCTCCTTTCGAATAGTGGTGGCTCGAGAAGCTGGGAAGAATTTTTCAAGGAATTGGCTTTCCATTTGCTCCTAAGTGGTGATTGATCCGGATGGAAGATAGTATAGCCAATCCCGAGCAAGATCCTTCAGGGAAAACGGGAATGCTCGAAGTTTAATCTATTCTTCCGTCACCCTCGATGGCTTCATACTTGAACAAACCACATGAAACTCTTTGAGGTGCTTATGAGGGTCCTCTCCGGACAGCCCATGAAAGGAGGGTAATAGGTGGATGAGTCCCGATTTCAACTCAAAAGCAGTGTCGTTCCTTATAGCTGGGAAGGTGATGCACAAGGGCTCTTGAGCAACCCTTGTATTAGCCAACTCCTTCATTGTTCTTTCTTGACCTTGATCCTCAGCCATTTCTTCCAAGTTAATGATCTCTTCACCCCCTAAATCCAACACTTCGATTCTTTCTCGGACTTGCTCCAAATCTCGAGCTCTCCTTCTCAATTCACGTTCACGTTCCTTAATATCCGGTTCAAATAGCAATCCTTTTTCTCCTTGCGAACGCAAGAACATTCACTACAAATAAACAAAATAAAGAAACAAAGTAAGATTATGAAATTACTAATCTAAACAAAAAGATAACTATAGGTGTAATTAATCATAATGCTTGATCAACAAATCAACTCTATTCTAATCACCGTTCCCCGGCAACGGCGCCAAAATTTGGTAGCGTCGTTTCTTGCTACCAAATTAATGTGTATGAAGAATACACTTAAACCTTACCAACTATCCGACTTAGTAGAATGGTAAATAAGTAAATACTTAAGAAAACAATAAAGATGGGGGGATTGATAAGTAACTAACAATCTACTAGTGACAAACAAAAGCAACTAAACACAATTAAAAGAAACAAATAATCAACCATGCGACATCAAACTTCGTCATGCACGCGTCGACAATGGTGCAACGACGCTCTGGTGGTGGTTCGACGGTGGTTCGGCTGTGGTACGACCGTGGACCAGCGGCGGTTCAGCGTTGGTCGAGCCTTGGACCAGTGGCGGTCCGGAAATCGGTTCGACAATCGGTCCTGTGATGGACTGGTGGCGATTTGGCTGCGGACTGGCTGTTGACCGGTAAACGCCCACTCTCGCCTGACGGCGAGTGTGGCGCACGCGCCATCACCAGGGCCGATTTCGGTGATCGGGCTCCGGCTACCCCCTCCTAAGTCAACCCTCCCGATTCCAACAGTATGTTTAATTTTACGTTTTACGCAATGAAAATACGAAATAAGATAAAAAGACATTATGAAGTAGAGTGAGATATAATTCAGAATGCATAAAATAATACAAAATATTTGAAATTACACATAATAATTCTCAGATTGCGGAAATATTAGTAAAATATTCATACGAATTCAGAAAAATATAAGGCCAACGACTATGGTACCCAAATATTATGTACTATCATCATGCCAAAATTCGAAAATTTTCATTAACAGTACAGACGGGAATTATAGATAAAAAACCACGAAAATTTGATCTTATTTTAATTTTATAAAATAATCCGTAAGGCCAAAAATCATGAAACTTTATAGTTAATCCACACATAATTCAAAGAACATACAGAAAACTGTTTGGTCCTTAATTCCCATAAAAAAAAAAATCTTGTTGTACAGAGTGTGCTCTTATCCGTACGCAATTCAATACAAAATAACACACTATCCACGCGCTCAGGATCAAAACCCATGGCTCTAATACTAATGTTGGATTTATTCATATCAAATACACAAATTTAATAACACATGATTGAATAGACGACCTACATGTTGAAGCATGCTTTATAAGTAACCCGGTTCTGATCCACGTGTCGTGATACTACGGATCGTGACAAAGTTACGATAAACTACCTTCTCTTCCACAACCCTAGTTTCCTCTTCATGAGAGAATAATTGTTGAGTGTGTTCTTGTGAATACTAGAATTGAAGAATGAAAAGTCATTCTCCATTCTCTAATGACCGGAGAGTAAGTTTGACTCTTCCTTCCTTGATTGAGTAAATCATTCAATCAAGGGAGTAAGAGAATCCTTTCCCTTTTGAGAGTTATCCCTTCCTATTATCTAATTGAACTTATCCGGATATTCTAGACATGATGTTTAGTGTAATATCCGGGTATATTCAAGTGGGCTCATCCCATGGGTGGCCCATTAAATAAATTAACCGTTATTTAATTAAGCTCAACTAACACTTTCCAATCATACTATGGAATTATGTAGGATGAGTTGTTAATAAAGGGTAATGATTAACTTATTCATTATGTACAAAGCATGATAAATGGGAATAGGTCTTCTTTCATTCCCATTACTGACCCCTAATCCCCCCAACCAAGTGGGTCCTTACTCTTTTACTCTCATTGGAGTTACGTAGCGAAAGAGAAACCCTTAGCCATAAGTCATCTTGAACAAAAACTCACACAAAAGAAACATAACTTGATCCATTAATGCTTAAACATAATTCTTATTCATTAGTACTTCATTTCATAGCTGAAATTTTTTTCATCACATGCCTCAACCCCTGGTGTATAGGAAATGCTTCAGAAATATTTAGCGACAGAGCCAACATACAAAGAAGACAATCAAGTTTCCTACGAGGCATCTAGTTAGTGTTATCTCTCCTGAGCACGGCGCCGCCATTCCTTGAAAAGTGGTTTTGGGAAAATATGAGTTTTCGACTCAATGGATAAAGCTGGTACCAAAATAAAAACTTTAAACAAAATACATATCTGCCTAATAGCGTTGTGCCTCCCCCCTTAAGTAGGGTCTTACTCTCGGCACGTCTGCCCTCTTATCATTCATCGCACGCTACCTTTTCTCGGTCGGTGGCCTTAATAGCTTTACTTGCGGCCCTTGTGGCGGCTTACATTTACAAACATTAATATAAAGAAGAAATTTAAATAACAGGTTTACCCACTTCTGAAGTTAAGTTGTGTTGTTTGACTATGTGGAACTATCCGTGTCGTAATCCCACCTCAGTGTGGAACCTATATATTATTATAATTAACATGCTAAACTATTTTTTATTTAGCCATATTTATGTTATTTACCATTTTATAAGTGTTATCTAAATATCCTAACCTAAGTATGAATCATGTATCATTTATTCATTAAATATCACTAATCTTATGATTCCTTTGCATTGATCTTAATATATCACATCACTAACTCTTGATCATTCATTTGATCAACATTTCATAACATCATAATCATATCACACCATACTTGCTTATCATTGTCTTTCATCAACATCAATTTCATTATCTAATGTTTTTATAACATTATTGACCTTAGTATCATTATCATTCTAAGTTCATTTATTATTCTAACTTATGTTCAACTAAATCATTATTCTCCAAATCAGCTTATTTTATTTAATCTCATGAGTCCTTTCTTAATTCATTCATTTCTATTATCATCATTTCCATTTCATTGATTACAAGTTGTATACTTGATAAAATCCTAATAATTTAAATCAATTAAATTATAAATTTTAAATCAACACCACATGTTTGCATATTCAAATAAATTGCACAATTTAAATCTAACACATCATCATAACCATACAAGTGGTCTAATGAACACATAATCATCTTACATTCCACATAAAATCAAATAAACCCCAATTTAGTTTCAATTTGAAAACCTAATTATTTCTAAATCTTATTTCATTTTCATTCCTATCACTTGTACTCTTATATTTATGTTCAAATTATCATTTAATCATCTATAATCTAATTGTATGTCAATTATTATTTTGTTTTCATTTATCGACTATTATTCTCATTTAATGACTATTTATTTTCTTATTGTACTTACATAATTTAATCATCAATTATAATTCTAACTATCACCTAACATAATTATCTAGTTTCGATAAAGGCCCATCCTGACCCAACTTTGGTTTGAATCGGCCCATTAGATATCAGCCCAATAGGGTTCGGTCTTTGCCCAATTCATCGTAAAACCCCTTTTAATTTAATCCAAGCCCAATTCCAAATGTTCTAGCCCAATTCTATTTAATTTAGGGCCAAATGACTTATTTGGCCCATTTATTAACCTATTGGGCCCAAAGCCTATTGCTTTTCACTTATTGGGCCCAAGCCCATTCTTTAACTATTTGTAGCCCAATTAAATTATTCTACGCATAATTTTAATTGTTTGGCCCATCTAATTTATGTGAGTCCAACTTTCATATTATAAATTAAACTAAAATAATTCCTAATAGTCCAATTTCGCCTAAATTAATCAAAATAAGCAGGTTATTACCCTAATCTATATAATGCCAAATCATGCATCACAATTCCACTTCTCAAATTGCTCAAATTGGATTACATAAATTGCAATTTTACATATAAACACATCAACAAGCATATTATTTATGTAACTAGCTAACACACAATTATCATTTTTGCCTCTTAATTTCATTTTACCGAAAGTTTTCAACAACAACTCCACCAAACTATATTCAAGTTCTTTTGGTTAAATTCTTTTTCCCAAAATGATCCACACAATTTAAGTTCATCAACTCAACTTAAATTTTGCAAAATCTCAACATCCAAACTTCATTAATTTCTACCGAAACATATCATTTTCATTTTCATCAATTTTTCATAAAATCATCCTAGGATTGACAAAAGATTTCTCTAAATCATCACTTAAGCATTTTTAATCATTCTTGCACCATATCAACATGCAATTATATAAATATTTTGCCGAATCACCTCTAAGTATAATTACTTCAAAATTTCACATAATTAACATATAAGCAACCGTAATTCAACATCTAACATGTTTTGATCACATTAATTTTAACCCTAAAATCACACGCAAGCCTCTCAAATAAACATGCAATATCACAATTATCATTTTAACATAACCATAATCATACTTAACTGATTAATAATATAAAAATCACATGTTATAAAATTAAACATGCTAATCCCATTCTATCTATCATGTATGCATGAAACATGTATTAATAGTGTGTGACTTCTCTGTACAAAATGTTACATTGTTCTCCGAACCCCTTAGCGAAAGCTATAAGCTAACCTATACCTCCAGAGATCCTTGGGGTTGAAAATGAAGGTGATAATGGAGCTAAGATGATCCATAGCTTCTCCACTTTGTTGACTGAAAGCTCGAGCTTGGATGGTGATTCGATAGGTGAAGATGATGGCATGCCGAAGGCTCTTTTAGAAGAAGGAAAGAAGAATATGATCTTCCCTTAAAGCGAGAAGGAGAGTAATCGAGAGAGCTACAAAGCGAGTTGAGAAATGAGACAATGGTGGAGGGGTGAAGATGTAGTGGAGACATTATTCACATAAGTGAGGTGCATCAAATGATTTGTCAATGAGGTTGGTGATGTCGAATGGGTGGCGGTGGTCGGAGGTATCAGGTGGCGGGGTGAATAATTGTGATCACCTGATCACTTAGGAACTAATTCTTATAGTGGCTCTATGGGGGTGTTTGCTTCAATATCTAGGGTTTTTATTTTGTACAATTAAGCTAGCATATGGTGTTAATCTAGGTCAATTCTTATAGGTTTTGGTATAGTTTAATCCTATAAAAATTGTACACTTAAACCCATATGTCAGAATCGTATTCTAAGCCGTTGATTAGTACACTAATTTTTAAGTTGTACGATATATCATAGACTACGTGTTTTCTGAAATACTTTATACTTCAAGAATAATACCGATAACCTATGTACTAAGTTATAGGGGCTGAATCTAATAATTCAAGCCTAATCGTCCCAATATTTATTCGATACCTATTGGGGTTCTAAGATAGATCAAAATATAAAATAAAGTGACTGAAGTGTATATATTATGATAATATAAATCATATTGTTTCCTAATTTTATGTTTCAAATTATTATTGGTATAGGACATTCAAAGTTGATCTTTTGTTCCTAAGGGGATTCAAACCCTTACCCTTATTTTACCTAACATTCTTGATCCTAAATAATACAATTGAATATGCACGTGAGAGATAATGTACAAACATTTACAAACTACAACACAATCAAGGTAGAAGTATATATGTTCAAGGTACAACTCTTATAATTATTTAATAAAGGTACAAGCAAGTCCAACGTATAAGTACACACACATATATATTTATTATGAAATGCTCATTAAAATCAATATATACTTATGCAATTTATCCATTATTATTATTATTTATTAAGTTGAGTAAGTCCTTAGTCATTTTATGCATCGTCCGTTCGATATATAACTTTATTCGCTTTTCTAATTTATTAACTATTATTACTTTTTATCATTTATCGTGTTCCACACTAATGACTGGTACGTACAAATGTTGTTGTGCCCTTAAGGAAATAGTCAATGACACTAGCTTAAGATAATGAAATGACACATATTTTCATATTAATTAGCTAAATGGCATGCAATGACAATTAACATATCAATAAAGCATGTGATGCATGCTTAAACGTACTTTGGGGTGTAATGCTCAATTCCAAAAGGAGTGTCGCAAAAATGGTGGGCTGAAATCATTAACACGACTTGCTACATCATTAACCATGTATATATGAAGAAAGGTTTTGGGCTAACTTCTTATGAGATTTGGAAAGGTAAGTCTCCAAAACTTAGCCTTTTTTTATGTTTTCGGTTGCCGTTGTTGCATCTACAAATATTGTGTACAACTTGGTAAGTTTGAATAAAATCGTGACTTTGGCTATTTTCATTGATATTCCAACAACAATAGATCATATCGAGTTTATAACTTAAGAACTGAGATTGTCATTGGAATCCATTATTGATCTTTTTGATGAAGCTTCTAGTAGTGCAGATGTTCGAACTGACGAAAATTCAATCATGATTCTAGAAAGAATGAAGTTCCACATCATAGAATAAGTAAAACTAAGGAGGTTATGCAGGTAGGGCAATCTATTGAGCATGTAGATGTTCCATCCATTGATGTCCATTAAAGTTCCACATACTAGATTAAAATATGCTTGTCCCACAAGTACTGAGAGTCTATTTATACTGGGTGTTTCATTTTACTCATAACATCCTTGTTGAGTGTCTGAGTCTTGGAGCAAAAAAACTTCAGTTTTCTTTTAGTTTATTAACTTTACATCATTGTAATTATTATTTTGTCAGGAGATACGAACAATTCACTAGTCGTAGATGTAGTGAGCAGTAGGAGGCAAAAACCCACCAAGGGATTTGGGTGGTTGGATAAGTTAGTAGAAAGGGGAGATAGATATTGGTTAATAGATAGGAGGGGAGTCCTAGTCTTGTTAATTCGAGTCATCGAGTCCAACCTTGTACTATTGTAAGGATTACAACACTTGTGCTATCAATAAGATCTGAGGGGACGAAGTGATTCTTCTCTGTAAACTTTTAATCAAGTTTGCTTCCACGGACCCTTTTATTTATTTCAGTACCTTAGTATTTGTTTGCTCTTGATGTTTAGATATCTGGTCTAGAACACTGTAGAGTGTACTCTGATAAGACTATTCATCATGTTGTCTATGTTTGACTATCTTGTTCGAACATCGGGTAAGGCATACCTAGGATATGCCTTTTTTCAAATTTAATCGATCATTGGCTAGCTTTTGAATGTATTAACAATATCTTCAACATTCACTTACTATCTTTTGTAAACTTGTATCAACTTTTATATGAACGAAATGGCCAATATGAATAATTTGAGAATTGCTTCTGATTCTGATGTGTTTTGCTACCTTGTGAATCCATTTCTCAAGAGGCAAAGTAGTCGCTGTTTTCATGTGGCTAGCTTTATTTTAAGTAGAAATCAATAGCAAATTGAAAAGACACATAAATGGATAAAATCATGATATATCCAAAATTGAACAAACACTAATGAAAACTCAGAAATTGAGCATGCCTTTACATAAAAAAATGAAAAACTTGAGTCAAAAGTCACCACAAAAAAAGTACCAAATTTCATAAATTGAACACACTTAACTACTTAGTAAAAAGAAAGAAAATACAATTAACATAACCCAAGGCATTAACATCAAGAACTTGAGTCTGCCTTCTCTCCTATATGATTTCTTCTGCAGAGCTTTAAGCTTTTCGCTTAGCTCGATTACTTCAGCTTGTAACTTCGAGATAATGGAATGTTCTTGAAGCCATAATGGGGGATCGACCCACTTAAAAGATTTGCATCCACCTCTATGCCAAACAAATTGTATAAAAATTAATAAAAACCAAACAATAACAACAAATGTAATAAATTGCAGCGGGCGAAGCATGAATCACGTTCTAATTTTGGCATCCAAAGAATTTTCTTCCCATGTAGCCTTGTTTATGAGTAGTTTAAAGAACAACCCTAATTCAACTGTCACATTGCAAAAATTTATTTGGGGAAGTGTTGGAGTAAGACATTTTCGATGATTTTCTTGGAGGGCAAAGCTTGGCTATTAAAGAAATTAGGTAAGTTAAAATAGGAGAGCAGGTTTGCTCAAATTATGATTTTCAACTAGGAATTTGGTCTTGGAGGGAAGAAGAAAACTTTCGCTCCTCAAAGCATTTGCCATATCATTTCCCTCTTAAATATGGGACACATCGAAGAATATCGGGAAAAATAAAGCCATATCAGAAAAAAAGCTCCAACTCTCCAGTGATCGGTTAGTTAATGACCACTCCATATTCTACATGATTTTTAGGCATATATTCATTGATAAAACAATGCCAAAATATATCAAGAGTATTTTCTAACCGTTATTTTTATATGTTTTGGGGATTTCACTTGTTTGTTGATTTTGTAGTTATTTAAGTGCAAAATAAAGAATATTAGGAGTAATAGTGTAATCCCGGTGAAAATCAAGTAAAAGGAAGGATTGGATGGAACCAAACAAGCAAAAAGGCCAAATACAGCCTAGAATGGAGTTGGATTGGCCTAGAAGAGAAAGGCAAAAATGTGATAAACAGTAGGAGCATTTACACGGCCGAGCAAGAATGTGCCTGGCCGATCAAATGTGTCAAAGGATGTCTTACTGTTGCCATGGAGTAATTGCATGGCCTATCAGAAATCTTGCCCAACCAACCAAAAGATTGTCACCAATCCTAGATATGGATGTGAAGAGACCTTCTCCGATTAGGCCCCTACTTTAACCTAATGTTGTGTACTCCTACTTATACGTAAATACAGTTTATTGATAGAGAGAAAAAACTATAGAGAGTAGTTGAATAGAACTTTGGAGAGTAGCAAAGGTTGGAAATCCCAAGAGAAGGAGTAGATTAGCAGACATCTATCTGGGGCATGCAGTTATACAATCACCTTCTCTGGTGATCTGTAGTATTTCTTACTTTGTTTTTTCGAACAAGATTTTATGGATTACTTGTTCTATACCTTAGGATTTAGAAAGTTGGTTTCAATTACAATGTAGATGGGTATGCTTTATCCATTATTTGTATGCATTCGTTTGTTATTTGAATGTTGTGTTATGATTGTTGATAGGGTAGCCTGATCACCTAGACTAGTACACATGAATAAGTACCCAAGATGCTGAGAGGTGAGGGTATTGATGGTCAAACATCACATGACATAGTTTAGCCGATGAACCGAAAGGGTGAGGATAAATTATGGGGGTAATTTGTAGGCATTATTAGGAATCTTATACACGTGCTTAACCGAGAGATTGGTCTGTTGTAAATGACCTACACCTCAATCTCTCCAAGAGGGGGTTTGAGATACTAAATCGTGAAGTCTAATAACAATAGAAACATATAAGTTAGGGATATGTGTCTGTATCTGTATGTGCAATTATCAGTAGTTGCACAATTATTGATTCTAAAAGCTACATCCTACGAAAATTTTCTTATTATTGAATTCATCTTATTTTTCGATTTTGGTTAGTTAGTATATACTTATTAATTGTTTAAGTGATATTTATTATTATGTTGCTATAGTCTTAGGGTCTTGACTTCAGTAATTGGGATAATTATCAAACCAATCACAATTTGTTCCACCTAGATATTTGAGTAATAAGAACATTGTATTAATGCAATAAGGTTATCTTCATTAGTTTATGTGGAACACGACATTGCTAGCCACTAAGCTACTACTACACTGAGCACTTGCGGGTTAGCTGATAGAAAATAGCGTGATCAAGTTTTTGGCGCCGTTGTGGGGGACTAATTTTTAGGTGCTAACTTGATATTATAGTGTCATAGTTGTGGGTAATCTGGGTATTTATTATTTTCCGTTTATTCTCCTTGATAATAAAACATGAATTTTTAAATAAATCTGAATTTAAAATTTTTGAACTAATTTTTAAAATTTTCGATAAAAAAATCAAAATATTTGATTTTATTTGGTTTATCTGCTATATATTCGAAGTTGTTCATCTTATATTGTGGTACTTTTTTTATTTTTTTATTTTGGTCATGTCTCTGGTCTTTGTTCTTAACATGTTTGTGTTCGGTGCATGAAAAATAGGTATAAGGTAGGGGAAATCATACCTCTGGATCCTGAGATATAAGTCACTCGTCAGAAGTGAAATTCTAGTCACACCAGACATAGTTTATTTCCAATGGAAGAAAATTAAAATAGACTGCCAGATAATGAGCAACATGCAGACCCACAAGAACAAGTTCAGCCTCCCATCCATGACTTATTGAGACCAATAGTTAACCAACTCGTGAGATCCAACACCAAGAAATCTGAAAGTGTGTGTTGTCCAAAATAATCGGAGGTTTTGTATGAGGTTTACCTAACCTAGAGTATAACATAGTTGAAACAAATATGACAAACAAAATGAAAAAAAAATCACAAGCCTTAAATCACTTGCGGGGTGCCTTCAGGGCGAAACAAGTTACTATATACTTGTGAATTAAAAAAGATTTTGAAAGTAAATCAAGATAGACTTTGATGTACACCATACAAATCCTAACGTCTCAATGGAATACTAAACAATATCTAGATTACCAAATAACCTACTAAAAATAATCCTAACAATTATTCTACGAAAAATGATTCAGATTCGTGAGGAATCTGAACGTTACAAAAACATAACACTGGTATGTTTTCTCATATGAATCTTTTGTCTTCTGTTGGTAGTTGAAATCCTATTTATTGGAAACTTGTAGCTTGGAGAACACTCTCCACTAATCACCACTCCCTACAATTGGGGCCGTTAGTTGGTGGCTACTATACGTCTACATAGGTGCCTTGTTGGGCAAGGTAGACTCGGTCTTCCGTATTGGAGACCAAGTCCTTCGCCCAACTTCCTTAACAACTTTTTGACCAGGTCTTTAACTCTTCAAATTTGCTCTAATGTCCCTAAATCATTGGTAGTAAATTGACATTCAATATATCCATGATTTAGGCATTAATTTAAAACATAAAATGTGTATTAAAGGTAAAATAAAAATAAGTAGAAGATAAGAGTTTGAATCACAAACTTTAACAATCATTAAAAATGAAAAGTGATTCAATAAATGAAAAGTGATATAATAAACTCTAACAATGATTAAAAAAAAACTTCAAAAATAAACATAAGTTTTTTAAAAATTAAACTGCAATCAAATATTAGTCTTCAACTTCTTCTTCGTCATTTTCATCCGTCTCTTGTTCCTCTCCCTCCTCTTCATCTTCTTCATAATCTGGAAAATAAGTCTCAGAAACGAATTCATCATCACCAACCTCACTCAGGCGGACAACATCATTAAACAGACTGGACTCCTCTTGAATCCTTGTGCTCCCGCTGGGGTTGACTTCAGGATCTGCACCACCCTCGACTTCAACACCTTCAATAGTAGCATTGATTGTAATACCTCTCCCTTTTTCTGTAGAAATGGAGGCAACTAGATCATCACGAACCTTCTTGAGGGCAATGATCTAGGTAGTCAGTGCTTGAACTTAATGAAGAATGAACGATCGATTCAGTAGTACTGGTGCGGGGATTGACTCGACCTGAGGGTCATCCCCTAGCGGATTCTTAGTATCATCATCTATCCAAGGAAGATCAATAAACCTAGTGTCAGAGGTGACTGATGGATACATTTCTAGTGATGGAGGCATGACGAATTCATGATCACGAGTGTCAGTAAGACCTTGTGAGCACAGAATGCTGTAAATGAGTGACGGAAATGGGAGTTCCAAGGCTTGTTTCTATTCAGCGTGGCTCATGACATACTTGAATGCAAGGTCTCCAAAGTTAACATAATACCCCATACCTATCTTGTACATTAGTTGACCTTGTTCAGTTGTGACCTCGGAGGTGTTTTTTGAAGGACATCAATTGTGCACGACATTCTTGGGGAGGGCACAATACAACCGGCAAAGAGAAGAAATCTTCAGATTGTCAGGCCAAGATGTAACTTTGCCACCAGTGATCATTTGGCAATCTCGTCCAAGTCATCATAAATGGCACTCTCGGGATCATTCCGAGTGCCTAACTCATTAATTATTTTTGGAGTAAATCATAAATTTTGCCACGAACATATAGCTTTCCATACAAACCGGATTCTGGGTCGGCTATATTTTTCAACAGGTTTGCGTAAAAATATCTAACTATCTCCTCATGATAAGGAGAGGCAGATATCACAGTTGATACCAAACCCCGTTTTTCCAGCAACTGATCAATACCATGCTTTCGAAATTGACTTTTATTGATACGCCTCTTTGGTCTTATATTTAGGCGTTCAAACCTCTGCCAATCAACCAAACGGTACAGGCACTGCCTAAAGCATATCCAACTTCGGGAGAGCTCTCTTCTTTAGGCTCAGTTGTTGGAGTCTTCTTTTGGGTTCTAGTTGACCTGAGCCAACCTTGGAATCGACCTTCTTTTTTCCTTTTTTTTTTTACTTCAGTCTACTGACATACTGACGAACCGTCACAGGACTAGGTAGTTAGAAGAATGGTTCCTCTTCTTCCTCAGAATTGGAATGTGCTTCGAGAGTAGGTTCCCTGTCATCATTAAAGTCCTCATCGCTTTCATAATCAAACTCAATCGAAGAGGAGGATTGGGCAACTCCTTTCTCAGTTGTCTTGTTGATTACTTTAAGCACATCATCCTCTTCACTATAAGAGGGTTCATCGATCAATTGAGTCTTTTTCACTACTTGAACCTTCCTTTGTCTCTTAGAACAAGGTGTACGAGAGGATGAACCAAATTTCTTTTTCTTCTTTCTTGGTTTCCTGTCAGCCGCTTTGATATCCCTTTTGTCAACCTAGATTAACGTCTAGGGTGCTCACTGCTCTCAGCCCCAATTGTATGCTTACGGGAGCCAACAAATCCAAAGTCTGCACCTTTTGGTTTGTCCACATTAAATGGATAATTGGGATCTCCAGGGAAGAGAGTAGTGATGGGTGTTGGAACAATTTCACCTCCCTCTAAAGAGCCGTTGGGATTTTGTGGAGGAAAATCCATGGTAGCAGAAACTGGAGGTGTTCTAGATGGCGGTGGCGTCGTTTCAATAGTGATCGGCGGCAGCATAAGCAGGGGAACTGGGAAACTTAAAGTTTCTGTCAATGGAATAGTAACTCCATGAACGGGGGATATGTCCATGGGTGTCCCAACTTTTGGACTAAACCTTGTAACCGTGGATGAGCTTGTGGTGGTTGAACGAGCGGGCTCCGGCGATATCTCCATTACAGTAGAAGCAGAGGTCGCTGTTGTTGGAACAGGTGCAGCTGATGGCGATGCCATCTTGTTTACCACTTCAATAGTGATAGTGCTGAGCAGTTTTGCAAGATCGGATGGATCCATCGCAGACTTTTGAGAGTTTCTATAACAAATTGTTATGCAAATAAGAAGAATAGAAAATTACTTGCTCGGGTTAAAAATAACGAGCAGATGAGATAAATAAGTGTAAGAGTCAAATCATATCCCTACTCAGTAGGAAAAGACCCTTCCCCTTCACATAGTAGTTGTAAATTTGAAATAATAATTAAAAAATTACTGACTAGTAGTAAAATGAAATAATGATCTCATCCCAAAAATACGGAAATATAACCTGATAATATATGTCAATTATACTATGGTTAAGGTAGGGATCAACTTGACCTCTAGATAAACTTAATGATGTTTAATTTTTTTTTTCCATGTCTCGACAATATAATATTGGTTCAACGAATTTTTAATCTACCATCAGTTTGTGACAAGAGATCATGATATTCCCAGTACCTTATCCCTAGCTACTTAGTGATTTAAGATTAAAAGAACTAGCATGAGGGATTTTCGGCATAAAGTGCACTTCATTGTAAGTGTCGTGTCTCTAGTTACTTCACTACTCAAACTTTTTCCATACTTCTTCTTTGAGCATGAGAATCACGATATAGCCATTACCATCTCTGAGTTACTCAGAGAAGTATTATTCTTTATGGGAACATCCTATTCTTTTTTGCTGACCATTTGAAGAACAACAAAAAATTTACATAAATTTATCTGAAATAACTACTATACGCATGAAAACATGGACAATTAAACAAGATGCAAATATTTAAAGATGAGATTGCCTCAGCGGATGGGGAAACCTCCAGTATAATCCTTACTAGATTAAACAAATGCCGAGAGACTTTCTCAAGCTAGAAAATCTCTTGCGATCTAAGCCTTAATAACATATCTCTAAGTTGATTTTCAGCGGAAATATTATCAATGCAGATAATGTGCTTTTCAACTAAGTCTCTAATAAAATGATGTCTTATATAAATGTGCTTAGTTCTAGAATGTTGTACAGGATTCTTTGAAATATCTATGGCACTTGAATTATCATAATACAAGGTTAAAACACTACTTTCATAACCATAGTCATTAAACATTTGTTTTAACCACGATAATTGTGCACACGAACTTCCCACGAACTTCCAACTACTACATATTCAGATTCAGTAGTGGGAAGTGATACATAATTTTATCTACGAATGTGCCATGAAACAAGATCACTACTAAGATAGAATAAACCACCACTTGTGCTTTGTATATTATCTAAATCACCTGCCTCGTTAGCACTTTTAGCTAACAAGGTTGGTGTTTATATCCTTAGTGTACAAAATTCCTAAGTCAATTGTACCTGTAACATACCTTATAATTCGTTTTACAGCCTTCAGATGAGACTCCTTAGGACAAGCTTGATAGAGAGCATATAAACACACACTATACATGATGTCTGGTCGACTTTCTCTTAGATAAAGTAAACTCCCCATCATGGATCGATGCAGGGCTAGGTCAACCTCCTCCCCAACACTATCCTTATAGACCTTTTGGCTTGAACCCATAGGAGTTCTCATGTGTTTAGCACTATTTTAATTGAACTGTTTTATCAGATTCCTACCATACTTACTTTATGACATGAAAATTCCATCAGACATTTGTTTTATTGTAAGAATAGGAAAAAAGATACTTCGCCTACCATGCTCATTTAAAATGTGAAAGATATAGCTTTCAAAAATTCATCTAAGAGATTTTGTGACGTTGAACTAAACACTATATCATCTTATTAGATTTGAGCAACAATAATGGATGTATTGGTCTGTTTGATGACCAAGGTCTTGTCATCCTCCTCTCTAACAAAACCAAACTCAATGAGGAATTCTGTTAAGCGACCGTACCAAGCCCGGGGTGCTTGTTTCATACCGTATAACACTTTTTTAAGCCTATAAACATGGTCTGATTTTTCAAGATCCAAAAAGCCTTTTAGTTCCTCGACATAGACTTCTTCATTTAACCTTTCATTTAAGAAAGCAACATTGACATCCATATGATGCAATGTAATCATTATATGACACGCTATTGCATGAAGTAGTTTGATTGACTCAGTTCTTATCACAGGTGCAACGGTTTCATCAAAGTCCACCCCTTTCAACCTGTGTATATCCTTGAGCTACTAAACATACCTTTGCCAGATTCATCTGATTTATTCTTAAAGATCCATTTAGAACCAATAACATTAGTATCTACGGGCCTAGGCACAAGATTTCAAACATCATTACGAGTGAACTATTCAAGATCCTTATGCATGGGATTTATCCAAAAATGATCTTTCAGAGCTTCAACAATCTTAATTTCACTTAGCGAAAGAAAGTAGGAAATATATACCTTATTTAAGTGGATGACATGCATACCGGTCTTACCATGTTTCTGGTTTACACTCCTTCTCCCACTTGTCCTATCACTTGAGTCAAAGGATAATCATTCCTTACTCGAGCATGTGGATCACGACGGCTTGTTACCTGAAGATTTAGATCAAGATCATCATCGCTTTCTTTGTTAAGTTCGATTTGATTGATAGGGGTTGACCTAGCGGTTGGGAAGATTGTTGCATCAATTTCAGTCTCATTTTCAATCCCTTTGGGATCATCGATCAAATCTTCTATATTCGTCGTGTTCTATCTTTCCTGTAGCATCAACATAGTCATCGAAGACAATAAATTCTTAGGTTATAGATCCTATATGCATGACTATTTTTGGCATATCCAAGAAAAATGCCTTTGTCGCTTTTAGAATTAAATTTTAGAAGGTTTTCCCGATCATTCAAGATAAAGCACACACACCCAAAAACATGAAAATAGTTTAGATTAGGCCTTCTACCCTTTAAAATCTTGTAGGGAGTCATGGTAGTGCCAGGTTTCAAATATACATGATCCATAATATGGCAGGTAGTGTTCAATGCCTCAGCCCAAAAATACTTTGCAAGCTTCTTTGAACTTAGCATGACATGAGCCATTTCTTGTAAGGTGCAGTTTTCCCTCTCAGCATCTCCATTTTGCTGAGGAGTTTTAGAAGAAACAAACTCTTGAAAAATATATTTTCACTCACAAAACTCAGTGAAAGACTTGTTTTCATATTCCTTTTCATGATCTGATCTTATGCGAGCTATGGTAGTGCAATGCATGTTTTTATTCTTGAAAATAGAATCTTAAATGAATCAAAGGCATTGGATTTTTCATGTAAGAAAAACACAGAAGTAAGAAGTCATCATCTATCACATACGAGTACCATTTACCTCCTAAAATTTCAATTCCCAAAGGACCCATAAGATCCATGTGAAGTTATTCAATATAGCGAGTGGCAACAACAGGTTGGCCAGGGTGTTGGACAACCTCATGTTGTCCCGAGTCTATTTGCCTTTTTGGTAGTCACCATAGACAAAATTATGTTTCTTCTGCAATTGAGAGATACCTTTTACAGCGTCAAACTTCTTACTAGTGTGTCTAAATTCCTGAAGATTATATCTCCCATTTTTTGGTGCCACAAGATTATGTCATCTATATGGGCTCGATTGCACCTCAACTCTTCAATGAGGCAGCAATTGTCAGCTGATACTTAACCTGTAGATCATAGTCACATAATTGGCTAATACTAATCAAATTAGTAAATAATCCTTTTATATGATACACACTATGCAATTTAGGAAAACCTGGAACATTCAACGTTCCTTTGCTAACAATTTATCCACTGAAATATCCTCCATAGGTCACATGACCTCCAACACATGGTGCATAATAACAAGGAAACTCTTATTTATCATCATGTGGCGAGAACAACTACTATCAAAGTACCATGAGTCCAAGATGTTAGTTATTAAAGCAATAAATGCAACATTACATACTAAATCAAATTTATGAACCGACATCTATTTTGGCTTAAGGATATGTTTTTGGACACTCTATTCAGATGGGGGTTGGGTAACCTTGAGTCAACCCTTTAACCTTTTTCGCATCCGATTTCATTTTTTGAGAAAAAAAAGTTTAGTATGACCAGAGGTTAAGCAGTAATGATATACAAACATCTATTTTTTGTTAGCTTTCAATTTATTAGGTGATCCATTAGTTTTCACTTTAACATAGTTCTCACATTCTCAAACAAAAGGAAGTCCATTACTACTTACTCTGCTGGCTTTCCTAGATTCAGTGTATCCTAGTCTAGCATGATTATTTCTATCAATAGATAAGACTACATTTAGTATAAAAGTATATGAATTCAACCTTTTGAAGGTTCCGGATGCTTCTTCCAATTTCTCCTTTGCACTTTTGAGTTTAGAATCCTTTTTTGTCAGGAGAATTACCAACCTTGTCACAAGTTCACGGACATTGTCGTTCTTTTCGTTCAGCTTAACCATGTCACGACTTTGTTGTTACCGTTCTTGAGTAGCTCCATGTACATCAACTTCCATTCTTTAATAACCTTGATTGTTTCATCATATATCTCCCCTTCTGGTTGTTTTTCACAGTAGTGTTGAAATAAAATAGGTTGAGATAGTATCTGGAGTCATACATACCTGAGACTAAGTCACATATCGAGTCAACCTCTGACTCAACTTCAGTGTCAACTAGTGTGAAGCACCCTTCCAGGGTTGAAAGCAAGGGTGTTTGATCAATTATAGCTTCGAGCTCTAACTCATCGTCATCAATTAAGGAAACCCAATTAGCTTTGCCGTATCTACAAAAAAACATTGGCACATTCATTTACGTAATGGCCATATCCCTATCATGCTTGGCATTGAACATAATCCATGTTTCTGGATTCGTACCCTTGTTGATTTGAAAAGGCTCTTCTAACTGGTGGAGTTGACACCGGAGGCAACCTCTTTGGTGAATTCTTTTGAGCTGAAGATCTTTCTACATTTGTAGACTTTCTTTTCATCTTCCTCATGATTGAATTGAGCTTCCGAGCTAGTAGGGCCACGTCAGTTCCCTCACCTATTTCTTCTGGTTCCTCATCGTCATCTTCATTTGAGGCGTTGGAAGACTCTCCATCTTCAACTTGCAAGGCCACTTTCTTTCTCTTGTACAATTTCTTTTGATGATTCATGTTCATCTCATAGGTTTAAAGGATACTCATGAGAGTCGTGAGCTCCACCATGGTCATATTATGGGCTTCTTCAATTGCAGAAACCTTTACGTTGAAGCGATCAGGAAGTGAATGAATAGCTTCAGAAATAAGATTGTTGTTGCTAATGGCTTCCCCCCAAGTTCGAGGCCTCATTAGCTATATCATGAATTTTGTTGAAATAGCTTTGGATGGACTCATTTTCTTCCACCAGAAGGTTCTCAAACCAATTCATGACCATTCTCAATCGAGACTGTCGTATCCTGTCATCACCCTCACAATAATGTTGAACAATATCCCAGGCGTCTTTTGTTGTTTTGCATAGTTTGACTAACCTGAACATATTCATATCCACCGTGAGAGTGATTGCATTGAATGCTCATTTGTTGCAGTTGGAGGCATCAATCTCATCTCGAGTCCATTGTTCTTCAGGATTTTTTGTCCTCTCACCATCACTATTAATAGACAGCCTTCAACCTTCTACGGAAACCCTTCATGCTCTCACATCAATCGACTTGATGGGATTCCTTAGCCGAACCTTCCAATAGTCGTAATAGGAACCGGTCCCAAAATGAAAGTCTTATAGTTGTGGTAGAATCCATTATGACAACACACTATCAAGATCACGCTTAGTGTGTCAAGCGATGGCTCTAGTGCCAATTGAATGTGTGCGTTGTCCAAAATAATCAAAGGTTGGGTACGAGGTTCCTAACCTAGAGTATATCACAGCCGAAAAAATATGACAAACATAGTAAAAAACTTTCCACAAGCCTTAAATCACTTGTGGGTGCCTTCAAGGTGAAACAACTCACTATATACTTGTGAGTTACAAAAAGATTCTGAAAGTAAATCGAGATAGACTTTTATTTACACCACATAAATCCTAATGTCTAAATGAACGACAAAATAATATATCTAGGGTACCAAATAACCTACTACAAACTATGCTAACAAGTATTCTACATAAAGTGATTCAAATTTGTGAGGAATATGAATGTTACAAAAACAAAACACTTCAGGTTAGATAGATGGTGTGTTTTCTCATATGAAATTGTTGTCTTTTGTTGGTAGTTGAAGTCCTGTTTATAGGCAACTTGTTGCTTGCATAACACTTTCCACTAACAACCACTCCCTACAGTTGGGGCCGCTGGGGTGTGGCTGCTACACGTCCGAATGAGTGCCTTATTGGAGCGTGGTAGACTCAGTCTTCCTTGTTGGATCAGGTCCTTCGCCCAACTTTCTCAACAACTTTTGGACCAGGTCTTCAACTCTTAAAATTTGTTCTTATGTCCCTGAATCATTGTTAGTAAATTGACATTCAAAATATCCATAATTTAAGCTTTAATTTAAAACATAAAATGTATATAAAAGGCAAAATAAAAGTAAGTCGAAGATAAACGTTTAAATCATAAACTCAAACAATTTCAAGAAAATATGTTTGAGTTGAAGCCAGCTTTAATCTCAATAGTTCAACATAATAAATTTGGAGGAGAAGCTACTGAAGACCTAAATGGGTATTTGGACCAATTTCTTGAGATATGTCACATTATAAATATTTATAGAGCCCCCGAGAAAGCCATTCATTTACGCCTATTCCCATTCTCACTAAAGCATAAGACAAAAGTCTGGCTTAGCACGCAACGCATAAACAACTGGTTTGGTTTTTGTCAAAAATTACTTTTCAAGTTCTTTCCACCAAGTAAAACACTTAAATTAAAGAGTAAAATCACTGAGTTACACCAACATAACGGAGAGCCATTATACGAAGCATGGGATATATTCGAGGAACTTCTTCAGATGTCTACCAGCATGAATTTTTGGAAGACCAGCGAATTTGCTATTTCTACAATGAGCTTTCTGGTCATACAAAGATCATCCTAGGTGCCTCGTCTGGAGGAGCACTTTTGGCTAAATCTACCAATGAGGCATTGTTATTTTAGAAAAAATACCATAAAATAGATTCCAATGGCCAGTCAAATGATTAATATTGAGGAGAGCAGTTGAGATATCCAAAAAAGACACAGTGGCGACACTGACTAAAATATTGCAAATTTAAGCAATTGAGCTTGCTAACGAAGTGAGCTCAGGAAGTGATGATGAATCCAAGAGTGCATGGTATGGATGTCAGATATGAAGAAGCATGTTATATGAATAACATAGGAAACATAAGTTTCAATCCCAACTTCCGACCAAATCAGATAGGGAATAGATATAATCCGGGGATGAGAAATTATCTATACTTGTCATATGCAAACCTAAATAATGCATTAAAACCACCACCATGAACACCTTAATCATAGATGAGTTAAAGAAGTATAGCTTGGAGGAAATAGTCACGTCATCTAGATCTATGAATGAAATACGAGCACGAAACGGGAAAGACGAAGTCACAAATCCTCTAACAAAAATCTGCTTCAGACTTAGCAACACCAACTATGAGATAACCAACACCGACTTAGATGAATATGGAGTGAAATATTCAAGGGCATATATTAAGCCTCCTAAATATGACAAACAAAAAAAATGGAATCGGTCAGTGAATATCGTAGGTGACGTGATGGACCATGACGAATATGAAGATATCTACTTCGAATTTCGGAATCCAGTATTTTGATATATACAAAGATTTCTGGCCCACACAGTCTATGCTCGAGTTCTAAATGTCAAAGTGAGTGACAACAAACTATTCATCATGTGGTGTATGCCACAGGATGAGGCGTGTAATCTGGGATCACACTTAATAGACCAGCTTGAAGAAGCTGTAGAAAAGAAAAGGTGAAAGATACGGATAGGGAAATGTTAACCCACTTTGTTATTTGGTTAGGAATTGATATATCAAAATAGGATGAGTGGAAGCCTACACAGCAGAATATTACATAATTGGTAGGCAAATATTTTTTGAAGGTCAACATGACTGGGAAGTTATTTCTAACTCAACGGTTAAATAAGCAATATTTTTCGCTACCGAACATTTCACTAGCTAATACATCATATAACATGACCAATTGGCTGATGAATGAGTGGCCACAAATATATGATTCTGAGGTAGAACTTCCAAAAAAACCATATATAGGTTCTGATGACCATGTGGTCAACGAGAGAAAGAGGAAATAAGATGGAGGAAAACCTAAAGAAAAAACACCCTCTAAAAGAACGAATATTGGAAAATTCTGTCGGATATCATTCGGTTGACGCCGGCTATTTTAGAACTCATGGAAAAAATGTCTAGCTATAGACGTAAAATATAGCAATGAATGAGAGGCAACCGAATAGTTTTGAAATTTTTTTCATTTAGTAATACTTTCCTATTTTTTATGTTTTTAGTTAGTAGTATAGTTGGTTGGAAAATAGGTATGAAGAAGAGGATAGTGATCCAAGTACGGACGAAAGGAGCACCCATGGAAAAATAAGAAATTTGAGGGAGCAAATGTACGAATGGGCAAGATTTTTCCAGGCGAAGCAAATGCTCCTCCAGAAAGGCCAGGTAAGCATTGAGACGTTTGAAGGGCCGCATAAATTTTTTGCCTGGTTGTGCAAATGTCTTTTTCAAATGCAAAACCATGCAATTTTTCGCACAGCTGAGCAAATAGGTGAGATTTTTCAATTTTAAGTACGCATCTTATACGTTTGGGTGGGGGGGAGGGTTCTAATTCAGTTCCTTTTGAATCCTAGAGTTTTGTTGAGCCCTTCATATTTAGTTTCTCACTAATTACACGCCTGTTACAAATTGAAAGTACCATTAAAATCCCCACATAGAGTAGAGTATTTTAATCGGTTCACTTTTTGAACTTGGTTAAGTGTTTCCTGTTCGTTGAATCTCGAGTCTCTTTGCATTCTTATCTAGAGAACGGTATATTTCTAACTCTATCTATTGCATTTAATTTACATTATACATTCGATTAAATATTTAGATATCTAATTTGAATACAATAACATGTATAACATAGGAATAATATGAATAAATGGTGAGAGCACCCGTGGAGTTTATTAATGTGTTATATCTATTATATTGCTTGAATTGCAATTGGGTTATGATTACTTGTTTAGGGCGTCTATTTTTTTAATTTCATTTTGTTGAGATTAATAGTTGAAGGCTTCAACTAGCAAGCCGTAGGTTTGAAATTATGTGATTTTAACCTGACTATATAGGCCAAAAATCATTTTTGGTCCCATAATTATTTACTTTTATGATAATGGTCCCATCATTTTTTTAGTTTTTTCAATTTAGTCCCATATATCCAAAAAGTGTCCAATTTGAGGTTAATTTTTGCTGAAAATTGGTTAATTAGCCGGAATCGATCACGTGGCGATTATTTTGGGCTTTTTCGACAAGTAATAATAACATGGATTAATATTATGATGTGTAACCTTTAGTTTGACTAGAAAAATTACATAACATAATATTAATTCCACTTCAGCAAAAAATTTGGAAACTTAACTCCCATATTCTTGTCGTCTTCCTCAGTTACTTTACAACTTGTTTTTGCTCGTAAATATCCGAACTCCTTCGTAATATAATTCTCATCTTCCCCCGGAGAAGAAGAGATAGAGATGATATTGTTTAACGATCGTTCGTCGAGGATAAACTTAGACAAAGTGGAGGGGGAAGAAGATTAAGAAGGCACAATGGGCGGGAGGCAAAAGGTAAAAGCGGCGTTGCGTCAACAATCACCGATTTCTCAAAGCTTAACAAAGAGTACAAATTCCTTGGACTCCATTCCGAAGTAGCATGTGAGTAAAAAAATTGGGGATTTTCCACGACGACTTTTAGCAATTCCGAGTCTAAGGCCAGAATCTTCGGGTTTCCCAACGAAGACGATAGAGACCAAATCATGGATGTAATGGGCATATGATCCATGTGACAAAGTTGGAGTTAGACACCTTGCTGCCACATTTGAGCATGTGGTCAATAGTCAGAAGGACTATCTGGTATAGGTGGCTTAATCACACCTATTGTAGTACACGTGTGCATAAATTTTGATGAGTTGGAGCCATGCCGAGGTCTAGAGATCTAACCCGAGGGATCTACATGGATCATATGCCATATTACATCCACCATTCGGTCTCTGTCGCCTTCCTCGAGAAACCTAAAGATTCTGGACTTGGACACGGAATTGCTGAAAGTCGTTGTTGAAAATCCCCAAATTTTATACTCACATGCTACTTCGGAATGGATTCCTAGGAATTTGTACTTTTTCTCGAAGAGTGGAAGAGATATCATCTTCATCCAACAGTATGGAGATTGGTTAAGGCTTCCTAATATCCCTTTGATCACCCTACTACCTCAGGGGAATGAGAAGAATTTATTGATGGATACCCTTGAGCATTAGGCAGCCACCATCATTAGGCATCCACCACCAGAAAATGACGACAACAATGAGGAAAACTTGGAGGAATAAGTGGCCCCAACGAGAGCGAAACACGAAGACGAGCTTGCTCTTGAAAGGCTTGAGCAACAATTTGGGGCTTATGAAGCCGCCACAAGCAGTCACCTTGATGACATCAACAGTCAAATGACAAGTTTCTACACCGATCTGCACGGAAAACGACCATTCTATGAAGGTCTCATGAGTGAAAGGTGTCTAAGACACCACTAGCATTCTCCTCCACATACATTGCCATTTTCTGTATGTTCACCCATAATGTACTTGTCCCACAAACTTGTGCACAAAATAAGTTTGGGGGAGGGGTGGAGTGGTATGTCCATAGGCATCTTATTTTTTTTTCTTTGTATCCTTTTCTTTTGTTATTTACTTTTCCCGGCTAGCTTATACATATTTAAATGGATGAATTTGAATTATTTGTTAAATGTGAGGCCTATAATAGCTAGTAATTTTATTCGTAAATTTTTACTGCATTGTCACATATAGTTTGCATTTTCAGATTTATTTCATATTATGCACGTTTAATTTCTTAAAGTAGGATTAGAGAGTCAATGGGCATGAGGCTTGCAACTCCATCAGTGTAATAAAAGGATCTTGGTGACGAGCTCGTGATTTGCCGATTTTCTGTTTAAAAATTTATCACTTAATACACATGGTAAGATATAGACCGACATAGGGAGGTAAACTCAAGTTAATTTCTTTAACTAATACTTCACTTTTTGGAGTAATACATTGCTTTTCTTGTGTACTTTGTTGATCATGTCATGTCGTGTCTCTAGAACTTGTCTCGAGTCTGTTCTAAATTGCCTTGCTTATATAGCTTGGAAATTGATCTTACGCCATCTTTGTATTATATTTTAGCCTAGTTTAGCCAAAATTTTCCGTAATAAAAAGAATAAGTTATCCTTAATCAACTATTTCTTAGCCTCAACATGTTCTTGATAGCTTCAATACAAGTTCACAACTTATTTTATCTTTTCTCGTATAGCTTGAACTATTTGAGTTGGGGAGGAAAGGAATAAAAATGACCGAGATACGTAGTGGTTGATAGAGAGAAAATTCTCACATAGGAAAGATTTGTTTGTATATATTAGTCGAGAGATTAGAATATACTAGATAATTTTGGTTGCCTTTAAAAAAATACATATATTAAGGATTGTTTGTAGGAAAGAGTATCAAACCTAAAGCAATATTCGTCATCGTGGATCCATAATAAATGTGCATGTTCTAGTTTCTTTTTTTTCTTTAGTTTAGTTGTTCGAGATGTATGAAGAGTAAATTTTGAGGGACTATGATCTCCATATTTTACGTGATTTTTAGTCATATATTCATAGCTGAAATAGTGCAAAAATACATGAAATAGTACTTCCTAGTCCTCATTTTCATATGTCTGAGGGATTTCAGTTATTTGTTGATTATCTAATGATTTAAGTGTAGAATAGCGCATATTTGAAGTAATGGTGAAATCCCGGTGCAAATCGAATAAAAGGAATGCTTGGATAGAAGAAAATAAGCAATTTTGCTAAAAGAATATATTGTATGGGTCTAGAATGGAGTTGGATTGGCCCAGAAGAGAATGACGGAATAGTGATAAACAACGGGAGCATTTGCACTACTGCGCAAGAATCTGCTCGGCCGAGCAAAAGTGTCAGAGGACTTTTTGCTGGTGTCGTGGAGCAACTGCACGGCCGGCCAAAAATCTTGCCTGTCCGAGCAAAAGATCATTGCCAATAATAAAAATGGGCGTGAAGAGGCCTTCTACAATTTATCTCTACTTTAACCTTATGTTGTGTACTCCAATATATGTATAGACTCCAATTACAATAAATATGTGTATGCTTTGTCCGTAATTTTTATGCGCACGACTTTTATTTGATGTGTTATGTTATGATTGCTTTTATCATAGTCTAGCACCAATGAATCAGTATCGAAGATACTAAGAGGTGAGTGTGTTGATTGCTAGACAATACATGACATAGTTTAGCTGATAGATCGAAAGGGTGAGGGTAAATTATGGTGTTAATTTAAGGCACTATTAGGAAGTTTACACACGAGTTTAACAGAAAGGTCAGTTTGTTGTATATGCATCAAGCGCTCCGGAGGGGTTTGAGATACTCATTCTTGAACCTCATAACAATATAAACATATAAGTTAGGGATAGGTCTCTATGTCTGCACGTGCAATTGTCTATGGTTGTGCATGAATTGATTCTGAAATCTACATCCTAAGATAATTTTCTTATTATTGAATTCATCTTATTGTTCAATTAGCATTAATTAGTATTTACTTGCAATTAATCTTTATGTAATATTTATTATTTTTCCTATAGCCTTAGGGTCTTGACTTTAGTAAGTAAGATAAATATCAAACTGATCATAATTCATCCCGCCTAGATATTCGAGTAATAGAAATGTTGTAGTAACTCGATTGGGTCATCTTCACTAATCTCTGTGGGATACGATCTTGCTAGATACTAAGTTACTACTACACCGTGCACTTGTGGTTTAATTGGTAGAAAAATAGGGTGCTCAATTAGTAGGTGACAGCGAGCCACGAGCCATTTTCATAAAGAATTTGAAAGTTATTATTTTTTTTTTTAAAAAAAAAGATAAAATTACTAGTTAAATTCATAATTATGTGATAGACTCATGGCATTTTTATCAATTTTTCTTTTATAGATAATACCAATAACAAACATTTACAGTATAATATAGGAAAAATATAGAAGGTGACTATTCGCAGCCTAAAAAAACTCTTAATGCAACCTACTTCTCAATGCAGCCTACTTTTGTTTAAAATTTAGTGTACATATTTCCTAATACAACCAACTAAATATCAACTATACCCTTTCTTTATTAACTTAAATAATTTAAATTAACACATTAGAAATAAAATAATAAAAGATTAATGGAATAAAAAAAAAAGAAAAAAGAAAAAAGCTACCAGAATTCTACGATTCAGTTTCACTTGAAAGGAGATTCTTCATTTTGTCCAAGCCAGCATCTGTGGGATCATCTCCATTCTCGACAAAGGGACCAACAGATGGATTCCCAAATGTGGAGAACAATTTAGTTGTTGAAGTTGAGATGGATGATTATTTGACTTCCATGTCAACATCGGAATATATTGATAGGATAGCAGACCCCTTACCACAACAAAATAAGATTAGTTTGAAAGCATGTCCAACGATTTCAAATTTTGGCCCAACTACAATCACCTATCTCGTATAATTCACTACAACATAAAGGGCCTATTGTAACACATGTTTGTAACACTTTTTACATGAATTCTTTATGTAACACATCTTTGTAACACTTTTAAAATTATAAGTTTTTTGTAACACTTTTGTGACATTTTATTATTTTGTAACACTTATATGTAACATTATTAAACTATGTAACATTATTAAGTAACACTTATTTAAATTCTAGTTTTAGTAACACTAACAGGTAACATTTTACTTATATATTAATTTTTTGTAACAGGACTTAGTAACACTTTATTGGATTACACATTCCAAACAATCTTTTTAGCTAATTGTGGCAAGTTTGGCTTCTCATATATCCTATTTCTTTTTTAATTTAAATTTATATGGACCAACCTACCTCGTTCGTTTTTTATATGAATTTGGTTATAGTCTTGGTCGAAGTACTGCGCCCAATACGTTGACTAGCCCAATCCAATGTTTGTTATTGCCTAATAGGTTGGGTTGAGCTGGTTGGACAAGTCGGACCGCCCGAATTACCACCTTAATAACTAAAAAAGTATTATTATTCTTGGAATTCAAGAATATTCTTCATAAATTTCTATAATACAAATGAAAGAAAAAAATATTTTTTATGATAAAAATATATAATGTAAATGAAAAAAAAAAAAGGAGATACTATTCTTATTATTAAAATCTATGATATAATCGAAAGAAAAAGTAATGTTTTCATTGTAAAAATCTATACCGAAAAAGAAAGAAAATAGTAATATTTTTATTTATATTAAAGTCAAATTTAAATAAAGAATAATTTTTATGAAAGTTCATAAATACGAAGTATGAATCCATATTATTTACAAGGTTCAAATCAATTTAGGCAATTTGGTTACTCATTCTAAAAATAAAAGAATTAAAAAGAATCCCAATTAGTACTTTGATAACAAAAGGTTACTCTGCTGGGATTCGAAACCTGGTTTGGTTGATAAAAGGGCCAATCTTCTACCACCAAGCCACATCACTATTGGTAACATCATTCCTAATCTTTTCTTTTGTATAGAAATGACGGGAGTTCTTAAAGTAGGGTGAGTAATTTGCAGAAAAAATAAATCTGCATATCCAGCCCTTATTGGAAAAACGTCAGCCCCCCACCCTTCAATTTGTTTTCCTTCTCAAATTTCCATCAGTTTCTCAAGGAATTACGACATATTTATCTCTCAAGTTTTAGTGTTTCTTTGAAGGACGATATTGCTCAAGATTCATTGTTGGCGAATATTGAGCATTTCTTTGAAGGAAAAAATTGCTCACGCTTCAGCTTGGGTTTTTTGCTGGCGAGATTCAGTGTTACTTTGAAGGATGAAATTGCTCAAGAATAGAGTTTGGAGCTGAATAGCTAGCTGGTCTTGATGTAGGAAGGATTAACATATTCCCAAAACTTTTGATTTTAAGTGAAATCTGAGTTTCAAGTTTCAGCAGAGAAATTAGTTCAATAGCAGGTATACATTCCGTATAATTTTCAGTTAATCTTCCTGTACTAGCCTAAGTAATTGTTCAAATAATGATACATAATGTCGTTCAACACTTCTTCTGATAGTTGTTCCTCTAGTTTTGTTTCATGAACTCTAGTTATTTGTGAAAGAGTTGTCTTAGTTTGAATAAAAGCTTTTGTTATATTGGTTGTATATACTGTATTAAGCTTCTTATACTCTTCCCGATTTGAATTTATATGGTCTCAGTATTGTTATTGATATGAAATATGAGTTTAATAGGGTGCTTTTGCGCGATTTATGAATTTTCTTGTATGGAAGTACTTGGGAATTCCATTTCAATATATGTACAGTGTCCAAGAGTTATCTTTTTTCATGAAAGATATGTCACCAAATTCTCATAAACTCTGTTAAAATGGGAATTGTACTCGATCAGAAAATTTACACAACTTCAAGGATTATCAAATTGAAAATGGTGGGAATATATAGTAGGAGACGACAGTCCAAAATTAGAATTAGATTGTCTATTTGTGAACTTCTGGAGTGTTTGAGAAAAAAAGAGTTCAATCATACCTATAATTAAAAATTGGCAAATGGGGGCACTGTTACTTGATTACATTTCATGAATGATAAAGCATTGCATAAAATTGAAGGAAAAATGGTCCTTGATTTCTTCATTTCGATGTTTCTTCCATCATGGAAATTCATATGAAAATAAAATATAAATTGACAAAAATACAAGGAAACACATTCTTTCACGGAGGAGAAGAAATGCAAAAATTGGATAGTTCTAATTGCTCATTTTTTTAGTTTGTGTGGTTAGTTAAGTCTAATAAACATCATAGTTTTGTATTAATCTCAATATAATATTACAACCATCAACCTTTTTATATTGCTTTTATCAGGTTGGACAATGGATTGGATCAATTTCCCACAATCCAGTAATCAATATGCTAGAGGAGTAGAAGGGTATCTAGATCATGCATTTTCTACTAGAGCAGATGGAGATCAAATTACTTGCCCGTGTAAGAAGTGCTATCATCGTTTTTGGCATAATAGAGAGGAAGTGTATAATCATTTGATTGCCAATGGCATTGGGCCAGAGATTAAAGAATGGCATTTTAAGGAGAAGGATATATCCTTTATGCCAAATACAGAGAGGGACATTGCACATGATGACATGGAAGGTTTGATCTATGGTACTCATAGAAATTTTGTTGATAATTTCTTAGACCACAATGAAGATGGCCTACGTGGTGCATTTGAAGAGGACTCCAATGTAGAGGCTAAGAAGTTCTTTAAGCTGGTTGATGATGGTAAACAAGAGTTATATCCAGGGTGTAAATCATTTTCAAAATTATCATTCATCATTAGATTATACCTATTCAAGTGTGAGCATGGGCTTAGTAATGCGGCATTTTCTGATCTTCTACAAATTATACAAAAATTGATTCCAGAAGCCGAATTGCCAAAGTCTTTCAATGAAGCTAGGAAGTTGGTAAAGGATTTAGGCCTTCATTATGAGAAGATTGATGCATGCCGTAACGATTGCATGTTGTTCTGGAAGGATCATGAAGATGCCAACTCTTGCCATGTTTGTCATGCATCAAGGTGGAAGGAGGTTGAAAAGCAACAAGAACATATTGATGATCATTTATCTAAAAAGGTCCCAAAGATTCCAAACAAAGTAGTATGGTACTTTCCTTTAAAACCAAGACTCCAAAGGTTGTATATGTGTGCTGAAACAGCTGAGTATATGAGGTGGCACGAGGAAAAAAGACCTAAAGATGGGAACTTGCGACATCCAGCAGATGGTAAAGCTTGGAAAGACTTTGATTCTTTATATCCAAATTTTGCTCAAGAATCTCGTAATGTGCGATTGGGACTTGCTAGTGATGGATTCAATCCATTTCGAACCATGAGCACCACACATAGTACATGGCCTGTGGTTTTAATTAATTATAATTTACCACCATGGTTGCTCATGAAGGCGGAGTACCTTATGTTATCTTTACTCATCCCGGGACCTCTCTCCCCAGGGAATGACATCGATGTGTACCTTCAACCATTAGTAGAAGAGCTAAGAGGTTTATGGGAGATTGGGTTAGACACTTATGATGCCTCAAAACGCAAAATGTTTCAAATGCATGCTTCTCTTCAATCAACAACAAGCGACTTTCCTGGCTATGCCATGTTATCTGGTTGGAGTACTAAAGGGAAATACGCATGCCCATATTGTCATTATGAGACAGAGCACTTGTACTTGAATCATAGTAAGAAATCATGTTATATGGGTCATCGTAGATTCTTGGACGCGGATCATCATTGGCGTGATGATACCAAGTATTTTGATGGGAAAACAGAGAAGAGGGCAGCCCCAAATCCATTAACCGGAGATGAAGTTCTATATTTGCTGAAGGACTTCAAAAATAACTTTGGAAAGACACAACCGAGAAACAAAGATGAAAATGTCCCATGGAAGAAAAGGTCGTGTTTTTTTAAATTACCTTATTGGAAGCATAATGTATCTCGTCATCACCTAGATCCCATGCACATAGAGAAGAATATTTGTGATAGCTTGCTTGGGACTTTGTTAGACATACCAGGAAAAACCAAGGATCATCTTAAGGCTCGGCTGGATCTAAAAGAAATGGGGATCAGAGCATCACTACACCCTATAGAATCTACTGATAAGCGTTACATGTTGTTGCCTAAAGCTTCTTTTTCAATGACAAAGGAAGAGAAAACCATGTTTTGTGAAGTTCTGAAGAGGGCAAAGCTACCGCAAGGATGTGCGTCGAATATTGCGCGTTGTGTGCAAGTGCGGGAGTCAAAAGTATCAGGTTACAAAAGTCATGATGCGCACATTTTGATGCATTATTTACTTCAAGTAGCTGTTAGAAAAACTCTACCAAAACATGTTTCTCTAGCTTTGATAAGATTAAGTGCTTTCTTTAGAGGCATTTGCAGTAAAGTAATCAATCCTCAAACTTTGGATCACTTGCAATGTGAAATTGTTGAAATCCTTTGTGCATTTGAGAAGATATTTCCACCTTCCTTTTTTGACATTATGATTCACTTACCTATCCATTTAGTTAATGAAGTCAGGTTGAGTGGTTCAGTTTGTAATTGGTGGATGTACCCAATTGAGAGGTACCTTGGGAAATTGAAATCATATGTCCGGAATCGTAGTCGTCCTGAAGGCTCTATAGCGGAAGGATATTTGGCAGAAGAGTGTTTGATATTCTGCTCAAGATATTTGCATGATCCTTTCAAGAAGCGATCGAAGTTATTTCATCAAAGCTATGAGAATATTGTCACGAATGATGATAAATCACCTATTTTTCCAAAGATGGGTTATCCTTTAGGAAGAAGAAAAAAAGGGAAGAAAGGAATGGCATTCTCTCTAGATTCTTACTCAAAGAAACTTGCCCATCGATATGTGTTATTTAATTGCCAAGATAGTCAAGTTGAGAAATACATCGAGTGAGTAACTTTATTATTACTGTATAACTTTATTACTATTGTATATCCTTTTTGTCCTAAACTTGTGCTAATTAGTGTTTTGACTATTTATTGAAATTCTACACTGTAGGGAGCATGAAGATGTGATGAAAAATATGTCCAAAAATAAGCAAAGAAAGAGGTGGAGACAAGCTCAACAACACAGCCAAGAATTTATGGATTGGTTTAGAGAAAGAATAGTCTCAGACCAAGTTCCTGATCATATTAAATGGTTGTCATTCGGTCCTAGTCCTATCGGAAGGAGACATGTTGGGTATTTTATAAATGGATATAAGTTCTATACTCAAGAACATGATGCAAATTGTAAGACACAAAATAGCGGGGTAACTTTGACTGCCTTAACCTCAAGTTTTGCCAGCACTAAGGATCATAATCCTATTCTTGATAGTGTCACTTATTATGGGAGGATACAAGAAATCATTGAGCTAGACTACTGGAATTCTTTCAATGTCATCATATTCAGATGTGAATGGTTTCATGTGGAAAAAGACAAGTATGGTCTCACCTGTGTTAATTTCAACAAACTATGTTATGCAGATGATCCTTTTATCTTGGCATCACAAGGGCATCAAGTCTTCTACATAGCGGATCCAATTGAAGAGGGTTGTTGTTACGTAATGAAAAAGTTTCCCAAGGAGTTCTTCAACTTCGAGAAGCAAACAGAGGATACATATTTGGCTGAATCTAAGGAATCGTCTGATGATAGGGTAGTAGATTTAGTTGATGATGCCGTTCAAGCTGATGAGGATGCTACTAGGTGGTGTAGAGAAGGTGTATCTCACACTGTGCTTGATATGTATAATGTTGCATTACAGGATCCAATACCTGTTGAGAATCATGAAAGAAGCTCAAATTTGGATTACACATAATAGCCTCTCGTTGCTTACAGGTATGACAATTGTTGATTGTTTTGAATGCAAAATCTGAAAATATATTATAAGAATTGCATCATTGATCTAATTATATCTCATTTTCGATCCCACAATGGTGAAAAGTGATTACAAATTATGATTTTTCGAGTATTATCATACTCAGAGTAATGTGAAGTTTGTCATACGATGGTCTGTCATGGTTTTACTTTACCCACATTTTTCTTTTTGCAGATAGTGAAGGAAGGTGAAGAACCAGTGAACCTCCTCCAGCATCTAGCCCGTGTCTCGTTGAACAAAGGAAGTAGGCAGTCATGTGTTGATGAAGATGGGTATGATCAATTAATTTACTGAGAGTTGGTTGATTATGGGAAGGGTTTAAGCTTTAATATAGTATTGATAATCGGTTGATTAGTTTTTTTTTTTTTTTTTTTTTAATTTTCAATGGGAAATAATTGTTTATTATTTTTGTGGACTTTTTATAGAGAAAGAAAAAGTATGGTATAAATACTTGGTTTGCACTATACTCCCTGTAGTATGTTTCTTTAGTGTCTTCTCCAAGAGCTTATAATCATCATTTATTTTTTAATGGCTATGGTATTTTTGGTCAGAATGCAGTCTGGTAGTAGTAGTTTTATTCAAGGTGATATGTGTAATTCATATAATCTTTTTTTTTTTAATTATTCTGAATGAATTGAATTTCATTCCTTGGTGATGAGTAGGTACTTAGTAATCTGTTGTCAGTATTTACCATTTTGATTTAATTGTAATCCATTTGGGGCTTGATTCGCTTTTAGCAGTTGACTCTCAGAGTGTTACAGATGTTATGTGTAGTGTAGTTAATTATAAGCAAGGTTGCAAAATTTTTCGACTAGTTTCGATTAATCACCGTCTAGACATAAGGCGTTTATTGACTTTCTATGTTTTTTTTCTTTTTTTTTTTTTTTTTTTTTTTATTTCTCCCCACCTAATTACACTCATATTCCGATTAACCCCAATTAGATTTCGAATAGTCGCTAGGCCCCAGTCTATCGCCTAACAGGCGCCTAGACATTTCTACAATCTTGATTATAAACAAGCAGTGCATCAGTCAGTTTTATTTATATTACAAGATAAAAGAATTCAATTATGTCTCTCTGGTCTGCTTAGTGTGCAGGGCATGGTGATACTATAATCTTTTAACTGTATAAACATTCATTAACTCCATACATATATTAACCTGAATAAAGTAACTAAGCCCGTTATTGTTCAAAATACAAAAAATGGTCATACTTAAGTTTCTATACCAACCTAGAAGAAACAAAATATATTATGTAATTAAACTATAACTTGCATTTGCAATTCTAATTAATTATATTTAATGACTCTCATAAAACTACAAATACAAATGATATTCTTACCTACTGGACGAGAACCAGAACATATGATTAAGGGGGTCGACAATATTTATTATTAAATATGTCGAAATGTATCATCACGACCCCCGCCCGCCCAATATATATATATATATAATATTTTTTATAAATATATATTTTGTAATATTATATAAATTTATATATACATACACACATAGAAATATTAAAAATATTATATGTATTTATAATGTAAAATTATATATATGATATGTTATATATATGTCATCCTAATATATTAAATTATGATTATAGTAAATATAAATAATTAAATTTTAATTTTTAATAATTAATTTTTTAGTGTTGACACTTAGCTTTATAGGCCCTTATAACTTAGTAGTTTTTAGTTAACCCCTTTTTTCTGGTGAAGTTTGAATATACCGATTATAGAGTTTGAAAACGGATAAAAGTCAAAACAAGTGCAATGGTTAACCACAATGGTTGATCTCCAAGCTCCGTGCACAGCCCTAATTCCCGCCCACCTAGGTGATGATATTTGATTTATAATGATTATTTTTGTATATTTTGAGTTATTCAGCTTTTCTGTGTCTTTTTTTAATTAAAAATTAAGTTATTTAATTATTTGATATTTAATTTAAGAGGCATCTTTAACATATTTAGTATTTAATTTAAGAGTCCAACTTCGGTACCACTGTGGTACCAAGGGACGGACGCACGTAGGAGCCAAGGGGGGCCCTGGACCCCTGACCCCGTTATAATGTGCTATTATATATGTTGATCCCATCATAATGTGCTATTATATATGCATTTTTTTCAATTTTAATACAATTTAATTAAATTAAATAAAGAATATATAGTTTAATTTAAAATAGATGGATATATTATTCTCTATAAGCAACAAAGGTAAAGATATTAAAATATATAATGAATATAGAGACATTATATCATTTTTCTTCTTTTTTTTTGTAATTAAAATAATTTATTTATCTTATCTAAATTGGTAGTAATTTTCTAGTTTTATTTATAGAGTTGACAATTGTTGAGGTTCATGGACATGTTTAGGGGGCACACAACGGTAGTCCTCCTTTTAAATTTTTTAAAATAGTAATTTTTAATGTAATTTATCCAATATTTTAAGTTTAGAGCCAAATTTTAGTTTGATTTCTAGCCTACAAAATTCGTCTCCTATATGGTAAACTATTTGCACATAACCTTATAGCATAGTAAAAAAATTTAAAAAACATCACCCCGTGAAATGAACTCCTAGATCCGTCTATAAATGGGCCCCCCTCGACTGAATTCCTGGATCTGTTACTGGTGGTACCGATACCACTGTGAGAGAATAACACATATATATTTAAATATGAGGGTCCCACTAAATTATATAATTTCATTTTTATCTCACAGTGGTACCGGTACCATTGTGGTACCATAAAATTACACTTAATTTAAATAATGACCATAAATTTTTAACATTAAAATAAATGAATCTAGCAAATTCACTTTTCAAGTTGCATTTAGTTAAAATAAATGAAATCCGGCAAATTCACTCTTAAAATAATGACCTTATTTAAAAGAAATGAATTAAGTCAATTCACTTTTAAAATAAATAAATGGTACAACCTTTTGAAGCAAACCATTCACATTAAAAAAAGAAATAAAAAATAAAGGGGACAACTGAGACTGTTGAATGCAGCAAATGCGCTTTTCAATTCGCATTTCATTTTTCCTTTTGTTCTTTGTCTTTTTCATTTTTTATTTATCAAAGAAAGCTCAAACTGCTTGTACGACAGAAAAACTATCCCGCCCTCTGATTTCAATCCCGCCCTTCTGATTTCGATCCCCGCCCTTCTGATTTCAATCCCCTGTTTTCCGGACTTACCTTTAGTTGTATCTCAATTTCTCTGAACCCTAGTCTCAGCCCACAACAAATTCTTGCCCAATCATATAATCGATTCAAGGACTCTTCCACAGTTAACTGCGAAAATTGGGACTGATAAATCCGGGTTGAACAATTCGGATTCACCGTTTTTCAAGAAAACAATTGTCAGATTTGGGGAATAATCGACTCAAAAATCTATCCCAAGGTAACGTTAGTCAGTGGTATATCTTTACAAATTGATTGTCTTTTGCCTATGAAATTCTTATTTTTGTACAATAGCAGTATCCGGTATGTGGGAAATTCGTTGTCCTTGCTAATTTTATTGATTAATTTTATTGATTAATGTCTTTTTTTCTCACATTATTAATGTATAATATATGAGAGAACCGAGAATAGCCGTAGTTGGTTTCTGGAAAAGTTTGTTGTATGTGCTAATTTAAGTGCTCAAATTTTGTTGTTTAATATCGATTTTGCAGAACTCCGATTTTGTTAACGTGTGTACTCGTTTGGTGATGGTGGACTCGTAAACTCGTACGAGTAAACTCGCGAGTTTGACAACCTTGGTTTACTTTAATGCTCTTTAGAATGACTTATTTCGGTTGTTCCTCCTTTTTTATCATATACTTTAGTTTGTTTGATTGCTGCTCAAATTAAGATATGTTTTTTCCCATGTTTTCAGTTTAAAATAACTGCAATTTTGTAATAAGTAATGCAAATCAAGTGTATGTATTTGTGTATATTATGCAACTTCTCTTGATTTTTTTAACCGTAGATCAAGATGACGGATTATGAGAAGAAAAGATTGGCTACAATTGAAGAAAATAAAAGAAGGATGAAGGAGTTGGGCATTGAACACCTTGTTTATGAATCAATGTGTTTGATGGACTCAAAGCGACAAAAGATCACCAAAACGAAGACTAACAAAGCCCTTCAGAACGATGTTGAGTATGTCCCTGATGAAGAAGATGAAGTACACCAGAAAACTGGAGAGGGCGAAAATGACAATATGCCAAATATTACAAGCTTGAGGACTCGTTCGAAGAAGGTTGTGTTCATGTAATTCAAGAATTTTGTTATCAATTTCTTGATTTATTATTTAATACGTAATATTTAATATGTAATTCATTGTTATTATTTTAGGTAATGGCGAGCAAAGGTGGAAATCTTATAAAGAGTGTAGATAAACAACCACACTCTACCATCTCCATGGCTGATTTAGTGAAGAAACGGTCTGAAGCCCGTATAATCCAAGAGCAACGGAAGAAAGAGAAATCTTTAACTACACTTGGCCAATACGATCTTTCTAAATCAAATGAAAGAGTGCCTTCAAGGGGAGAATCTCAAGAAAGGGTGAATGTGGACTTCATAAAAACTTTGCCCCCATATAATCAACAAGGAAAAGAGGCTCGTAGAAACACCTCAGCAAACAACGGGCAAAAGAAAATGGTGCCACCTGGATCAATTGGTGTTTATGCTAGAATGAAAGAGAAATTGAGAGAACAAGAACGAATATCAAAACCCACTGATGCTGTCTTAGAGCCTATTCAACTAAATGATTTACTTTCTAATCAATTGATGGAGAGTACACAGAAAAGACAAGCTAATTATTCTGAAGTGCAGGTGTCTCATGGTGATGGTGGCTGTAGTTTTGGCTTAGTGGACGAGGAAGAGGATTTTGAAAATTCAAATACTTATTTTCCTGAGGAAGAGGAAGAACATTCGGATCCACAAGAAATTGAAAAGGATGTGGTCAATGTTTCAAATGAACTTATTCATGTTGAAGACCATCAAGATGAACTTGGTAACGGCCGAAACTAATTGATGGACAATTGAATTATTTGAGGTTTTCATTATTTATATTCTTTTTGGGTGACGTGGGTCGAATATGTTGGACTTCATATCTATACATGTTTGGCATAGTGATACATTTTTTTTTTTATATTAACTTTTTGGCTTAATTCAATTGAGATTATATAGGACTGGAGAAACAGAAACGAACAAGAGGACCAAGTATGTGCAAAGACGTTCATGGGTGGACTCTTAATGATCGAAAACCAATTATTTTGAATGGAAAGGGTCAGCCAATTGGGCCAGATAAGGACACTTTAAACAAGTTTAGTCGCTTTCTTGGGTCATTGGCTCGATCTTCTCTTGTGCCACTCAATAAGATTAGTTGGCACCATGTTCCAGACAAGGATTCGATTTGGGAATATGTGAAGGTATGGTCTTACACAATTATATATGCTTATTAGGTTGTTCTTAATTTCTTGTTGTATGTCCGCATTTTGTGTTTTCATGTTGTGTGATGAAGTGTACATAATACCTGAGGAAGGATAGGATACTTGTATATCAAATTCGGGGAGTACTAAAGAAGTGAGAGAAAGAGAGATTGTATATCAAATTGAAGATGGATTCTGTCTGAATTTTAAGGATCCTTAGCCGGAGGCATTAGTATCAGAATTTGTTGAATACTTTTGGTATATACTTGTAATAAAATATTAATATTTTAATTGGGTAAATAACTTTAACTTCCCCTGAGCTCTCAACAATATATATCAGCAGAACTAACTTTAGTGTTTGTCAATATGTTCATGTTGTTTGCTTGAAATTTCATGGTAAAGTGACACACAATTTGTTATTTCCTTCAAGGCCTGCTAAATTATCATTTTACAAACACTAGAAACAAAAACAATATATATATTGGTATATATAGTATACCATGTAGTAGTACTTATCTAGTTATTTTATGAGAACCAGTTATCATGATTATGAAATTAACATCAATCAATTTTTTAGACAAAGTACATAATTCCGGAGGAAGGCAAAGACTATGTGCTCGGTTCAATTGGAGCTCTTTGGCGTAGTCACAAGAGCAGAACAAAAAAGAAGGTTTTCGGAAAAGGTGGAAAAAAAGATGTTAGAGTCAAACCAGGTGAAACGACAATGTCTAGTTCACAGTTAAAGGACTTATTAAACTACTGGAATCTTGATGAAGTTCAGGTACTTGTTTCACTTGTGCATTTTTTTGAAACAATGTAATTTTGTTCAATATTCTTTTAGTTTTCCTTATTGATATCATTTGTTTATTTTTGAAAAGGTTTTATTTAAAATTTTATAATATCAGGGTCTCTTTTACGTTAGGTAAGTTGCGATGTTTTACGAGAAATTTTTAATTATAATGAGTTTGACATGCAGGCTCGTAGTCGAATAAATAAGGAAAACAGTGAAAGCCAAAAAGATCGACATACTACAGGACCTGTTTCCTTTGCAAGGAAGCGTCATGAGCTGGTAAACAATTTCATATGATTACTCTTAATTATGTATACACCATTACCATGTCTACTAGTACAAGCATGTGAAGTAGTTGTTATTCCTACACATTAATATTAAATAAATGTGCTGATGTGAAGAATAAATTACTTGGGCTCCTAAATTTGACATTTCAACCCATTTAATTGACATAGGATGTGAATATATATTTTTAAGTAATGTTTAAGACTAAATCTTATTGTGCAACTTGTATTTTGTGGTGGACAGTAGGAGTGTAGGGCTATTTGATTGTGTTTTGATTCTTTTATGAATTTGTTATTTATGTTCTCTAGTTAAAAATAAAAAGAAAAATTAGGTAGAAACTGTTGAGATTTATAATTTGTTTAAAAGTTCGATTTTCCAAAATTTGGGTTCGGTTCGGTTAGCAACTGCCCACTCCTAGCTACGACCCATCTATATCATGAAAACTAAAATGATTTTGGTATTTTATGATAGGAACAAGCTGAAAACGCACCACCGTCTGAAGCAAAAATGTACTACGAAACTCGCAAAAGGACAGTCGGGCGAACGTACAAGACAACAAACGAAGTTATAGAAGATAACATTGTAAGTCTCATTTTGTTTTTTGTTTTTTCTTTTTTCAATTTTATTTTTGTATAGTGCAAAATCTTTAATCAAGTATAATATATATGTTTTACTTCATTAAAAGCCAATTGTAAGCGACATTTATATTTTATGTTTCCTTTTCAATGCCAAAATATTTTGCTTTATTTGATAGAGTGTGTGACTGCGAAATATTTGTTGTGCAAATGTATAATTTTCCCTTGATTAAATATTTTAGTCTATAAAAGAAAAATTGACGAGGGAAATTATACTAGTTTTTATATTAGTGTTAGGCTTGCATCTCTATTGACATATATTTGCAATATTGCTCGATGATTGAGTTGTACTTGACAATATAATTTGCATTAAGTTTCTTGAGATGTACTTGACAATATTCTTGTATAAAAAAAAATCTTATAATATTTCGGCAATGTCACAGAATCAAATGAAGGGAGGTCAGAGCAAAAAACAACGTAAGCTTTTGGGCAGGTGTACTAAGAGAGTAAAGGAGCCTTCCAATTCCAACGTGCTCATTCCAAACGAGTTTTTGGAACCGTATAGAGCCCAAATTGTGAAGGATACTGCAGCAGAGATTATGCGAACTTTAAAGCAACAACTTCCGTCTGAAATGTTTTCCCGTATCGTCCCAGCATTTGAGGATCAATCAGGCCATCTTATCAATGATATACAACAATGTCCGGTATGCAACATTAGCTATTCTTCCTCAATTTATTTATTTTTTCCTTATGATCATATCTGTTGTTCATTCTTTTTATTTGTATGGTGAATTGACTTTGCTTACCATATTGCTTTTTTTTTTTTTTTTTTTAATTGAACTTTATGTAATGTATGAACATTTGGATATTTGAAATGAGTGTGATTCTAGATTCATATTAAGTATCATACAACTTGACGCTTCCTGTGATATTATTATTATTATTATTATATATTTTATTTTTTATTTTTTTTTTTTCTCAGGACGGTAAAAATGGAGAGAATGAAGTCAATCATCATGATGGCCTTGAAGGGACAAAGATAACTGATAATGAAGAGCAGAATTATGAAGAATAGTTTTTAGAGATATTTTTCTAGATATTGATGTTTATAGAATTTAATTTGTCTTGCGTTTTACTTTTTATTTTGAAGAAAAATGTTGCTACTATTATTGTATAGAACAGGATTCTGATTTTGACTATTGACATCTATTAATATATTTCTATTTCTATTTTTGTCAATTATGATTCCAAAATTTTCATAGATAATGTGTGTAGACAAGCAATAATAAAGTGTTGTGTAACCAATTAAAAGTGATACATTGAACTGTTTAACGTGTTACATTAACTTGTTTAAACTGACACAAATTAAAAGAGAAGATGTCGTATTGTAATTAAAAGTGTTACACAAAATGTGTTACATTTCTAATAAAAAGGTGTTACATAAAGATTAAAAGTGTTGCTAAAAATGTCCCACATTTCAAATTAAAAATGTTACAGAAGATAAAAAGTGTTACAAAAAATGTGTTACATTTCAAACAAAAAGTGTTACATAAAGATCAATATGTAACACTTTTGAAGTGTTACTATAAAGTGTTACAATTGATCAAACATATAATAAGTGATACAAAAAGTCATTAAAAGTGTTACATTAGACTTTAGGTAGCACGGGCAGATGCGACGCTGATAAAGTGTTACCTATTGTCTATAGTAACACTTTATGATTATTATGTAACATTCTTTTGGTGTTACAATAGGCCCTTTATGTTGTAGTGATTTGTCGATGTTAATTGATTTTGCATTGATATTTATGCTCTCTGTTGATGATACCTTGAAGAAATTAGTGTGATTGAAGACGATACGGAAGAAAGAAAAATTATATATTTCATTTTTTTTTTAATTCTTTTTAATTTTTTATTTATAGTTTTATAATTGATACAATTTTTTTATTTTTTTACTAAGGATGTTGTAGTCTTTTACTAATAGCATTCTAATTTATTAAACTAGTGAACTGTGTTAAGAAAAGTTTTGGGCCATAGTAGTCATCGCCAACAATATATCATGCTTAAGCATAGCAGATAGACTTGAACTACAATAGCCAACATAATTATCGGCAATATGTATTATGTACGGATGTGAATGGACTTTGATCCTCTAATGTACTTTAGGATGCATTTTGGAGAGAAAGTGACACATTCTATAATAAATAAATATGTAAATATAGGATCCATATATGTTACACTCTCTCCAAACTACATTGTAAAGTCAGAGCACTATATCAATGTAACATTAAAAATAAAAGAAACGTGGAGCATAATATGAGATCGATTTATATTATATGTTTATATATGAATTTTCGTTTACATTTTTCGGATAACATTTTTCGGATAACATGACTAAACTTCCGATTTCTCAATTGACTATGGAATTATGTTGAAACGTGTTTCAGAAGAAATAGAAAATAAGACAATAAAAAGTGGCGCAAAATTATAACGATTCTCTTATTCATCAGAGATCCTTTTATATAGGGTGTCACATATAACGATTTTACAAATATAAATTGTTTATTGGATACCTATATTGCCCTTCATAATTTTATTTTTTGAAGGCTATTGTTATTCCTCATCACACCCCATATAATACAACAGATAATAGCTTTATTAATCTTCTTGATGTCGTCGTCATATCAACACTTACCTTGCATTTCAAAATCAGAATCAAAGAACCTACGCCAAAACCAGTGTTTCTTCCAAACTCTCTCGTTCATTTCATCAATGGGAATCCCCTTGGTTTCCGGAAGCAAGAATAAGGCAAAATTACCCATGATAAAGATCCACGCAGCAAAGAAGAAGAAGATACCAGCCCTCATATGACATAACATTGTGAGAAAAGCTTGAGCGATGATGAAGGTAAATACCATGTTAGTGCTCACAGCCATGAAAAACCCAGCTGTTCGAGTTTCCAAGGGGAATATTTCACTTGGAATCAACCAACCCAAAGGACCCCAAGACCACGCGAACGCCATGACAAAAATGCAGACGCAGAACAACACCAAGTACGCATATGTTTTGGGTATCATGTTTGTTGCCTTCAAATATCTTGCAAGAATTGCTCCAGAAACAACCTATCCAAGAAAAAATGAACATATATATATCCATATATATATATGTTTACCCTTTGTCATTATCATTTTTCTTAGTAGAAAGCAAAGTCATCTAAGTGGCTTGAGGTGCCAATTCTAACTAGTGGTCTTTATTTCATATATAGGAATTAAGCAAAGTCTTCTACATACCAGGTGCACGATACAATACAGGTTATCAATAAAAATGTATTACTATTTATATTGAAACATAGTACTCATCTTGAATAAAGGTATTATAATACATTTATATAGTACGAGTAATATGTTCAGCATAATCATTACATTTTCAGTATGATACTTTTTCCAAAACAAGTAATATCCTTAAGCATAAACACTAATATATTTTTTTGAAAAAAATTCATGACTCGAATTGTACGAATTCTAAGATCCGTGCAACTGATGTACAAGAGATTTATGCCAGGAATTTATAGAGATGATGACAAACTAAGATCAATAATTCACTCTTCTGTTTTTCTTCTTTTTCTTTACTTGTTGCTTTAGAGTGAGTGAATTATTTCAAATTATCTGTCTTATTAGCAACATGATCAGTTCTTCCAAGATAATTACAACACAATCTCGAAAGCCTTTGTACATAACTACCATATCTAATAGAAAGAAGGAAGGTAATATATACCTGAGCAATAAACATCTGAACAGCAGCTTGAATAAGCAACTTCCTTCGTCCGAACTTATCAACTGAGAAGACGGCAACCAATGTAGATATCACGTTGATACTCCCTGTAACCACGGCCGACATCAATGATGCATCGCTTCCCAAACCCATTGTTTGAAAAAGCACTGGCGCGTAAAACATGATAACATTAATCCCTGTAAACTGCTGGAAGACCTGCATTGCCATCGAAACAAAAAGTTGCGGCATACTCGATCTTTGCATCAGGTTTCTAAAAGGGCTCTTGATCTTGTTCGCGATCTCGGTAGATTGTACGATTTCATCGTATTCTTTCTGTACGTCTTCCACGCCTCTAGTTTTCTTGAGAGCAATGAGGCCTTCTTCATGCTTGCCGCGCTCGATCAGGCTGGTTGGAGTTTCCACGATGAGGAGGGATCCGAGGCCAAGGAAGACTGCAGGAAAGGCTGCTAGGCCGAGGGAGTATCGCCAACCGTTGTCAGGGATTTTTGAGGTGACGTAGTTTACTAAGTTTGCAAACAGGATTCCGATGGTGATCATCAGCTGGAAGCATATGTTTAGACCACCGCGGTACTTCGCTGGAGCTATTTCTGATATGAATAGTGGGACCGCCTGCAGCAATACAACTTTTGATTCTTGTCAAATATATGGAGCGCAATGTTATGAGTTATTACAAGAATTATAGATAGAGAAATAGCCTTTCTAATTCAAATCCAAATTTAAATCTAATCTTCTAGTACAAGTTAAATCCTTTGTTGCATTAGTATGTATTCATATTGATACAATTGAAACAATGAATGTTAACATATAAATTTAAATTCGTTCAAAGCTCATATATAGCAGTGGTCTTTTTCCACCACGGTATATGCTAATTATTATGCTTTTTATAATATTTTTTTATTTGACAACTCACTTTTTTATTTGATATTTATCTATAGTTAGATTAGTTAGTTTATATTATTAAAGTCCCAGTTTTATTAAATAACCCTTAGTGACATCCGCAAACCTAATATTTTGGATCTCCAAACCTAACCTTTTGGATCGGGAAAAGTGTATTTTTGCCAAGCACAACAACAATATGATGAATAGAATAGCGAATGCCACAATGAAAATTTGAGAATACTGAAAGTTTTCAATCACCTGGTTTCCGAATCCGATGCCGGCGCCCAAACAAACCCTACCAATGATAAGCATGTAAATATCTGCGGCGGCGGCATTGAGGATGACGCCGACCAAGAAGAAGAGGGCTGCCAACTGCATGGCGAGCTTCCGCCCGAACTTTTTACAACAAAACGACGCTGCCCAGCTGCACACCATTGCCGACAGGTACAACGACGATGTGAATAACTGCAGGTACTGGTCATCGAATTTGCAGTAGTTATTCTCCAGAACTCTATGCTTCTTCTCATACACATTTGGGAAGAACTTCAACAAGAAATCATCCATCGATGTCACTCCCCCTGAGCATCAATTAAATCAAATCAAATATTCAATTCAAAGTCACACATAGATTGATGGACAGATACCTGAGATGCCAATATCGTAGCCAAACATGAGTCCCCCAAAGGCTGCGATGAGAGAACAAAAGATGACCTGATTGGTGAGCTTGCCTGGGAGATCATCACTGCCATCGAAGCCTTTGTCAACTGTCAATATAGGCGCCATTTCAAAGAGATCAGAGACGTGATATTGGGATGAGCACACAAGTAGTAGTAAGGAATTATGAATTAAAATTGAAGATTAAATAGGATTAGAAGTTCAATTATGTTAGGTGTTGCATATAAAAAGGGAAGTACACTATAAATAGTAAATGTATTTTCAATATTTTAATTTTAAGACATGCGCTTTACACTCCGGAAAAGTACTAGACCCGTTAATCAAACGAATTGTTTAATACTCACTTAAATTGGAAAGTCTTTGCTCACTAACCTCCTATCTCTCCCCTATTTTATTTGAATATGTTTAGTTTTCTTTCCTCTACCAAAATCACCAGATTATATGAGAGAAGCGAAGTATTTCATTAATCCCGCTTCAATGTTATCAACACATTTTCAGAATCATGGATCCACATAAATGCCTTAAAAATGATTATGTGATGTTTTTCTAGTGGATTATTATTTTTTTCGAGATTTTGTATATTAAATATTTCATAAATTGTTTGAGGCCCCATTTAGATGAAAGAATTTCTACTATGGACTTGAAACAAGCTGCATCGTACGGTGTCACTATTTTTTTATTATAATTATTGCTTAAAGTAAATTAGACCGAAGTTGTACTTTGAGAACTGAAGCATGATATAATGTAACAATAGTTGATCATATAAATGATCGATACCTATGTAACAACAATCAATCAAGTAAAAGATATACACGATGCTAGATATATCAAATTTACATCCTAAAAGAAATACCAAATCACAATCAATAGTGATATTACATTTATGGGGGGAAAAATAAGAAGATGATTTTAAGGTTTTTCTCTTGTTTGGTATTTAATATAGAATTATTCTGTAGATCTTTGATGTATTGAAAATATCGTAATAAATTAACTAAACCAGCTAAATTATTTTATCATTTTTATGTATTTTCAGTACAATTATATATCATGGTGTGTCTATTGTAAATAATGAGTAGTAGGAATATAATTACAAATAAAATAAAACCTTCAAATGTTGCATGTTACTTTTCCACTTAGAGTGTATGTATGTATGATAGATTATGCAATATCTTTGTGTTTTAGTACTTTTGTCTATATAAAATAAGTTTTAACAATTAATAATCTTACTTATTCTATTTCTAGATATTTGGAGCTAAAAAATTCAGGTATATTACTGAATTTAAATTTGAAGTTTTTATAACTTTTTTCGTTGGAATAAATAAACATTAGTTTTTACCAAATGATCTTATAAACATGAGTTATACTTCTATCATATGAAAGATGCCTTAATTATTAAATATTCTATTTTGATTTTGATTATATTATTTATTTTTACACGAAGATAAGTTAAGATCATCATAGAAATAAAATATTTGCCAAAAGTAAAAATAGAAAAATATTGGGGAGTGATTCTTCCAATGGAGAAGTGTTGCCCACGTATGATTAGTTTTCTTGTTAGGTTCTTCCCAAGGAAGTTTTTTAGTTTAACGATTATTAGTTGTACACATTTTCACTTTTGACTATTCTTATTTGTTGTGTCATGGATTGATTAGAGTAACTACCATCTCGGGTTCATTAACCATAACAACTCCCAAAAGACCCTTAGCTTTTGCCTATGCAGTCATAGACAACTATGCTATATATCATGCGCCTATTAACACTTCCCTTCTCTCGAAGCGGAATTGCTAAACGAGTAAACTAAGCCTAAGTGATCAATTCATGCTCAGTTAGAGAATAAAATAAACATATAGATAACTAACTAAAATAGGAGTCTATAACTCAAAACTTAGATAAAAATTATCATAAAACACTACTCTCTACCCCTAGGACACTAGTAGTTTAGCTACTCATGCCTAGTATTAAATCCATACAACTATCCATTGAATACATTGTAAAGAAATAAAAACTAGAAAAGAATTAAATAAATTCGATTATGTCGGCTCGTTGATCTTCGTCTTCTCGCTCTCACCCTTCTACTTCAATGTATAAGTGTGAGAAACTATGCTATATGATGTGTCTCTTTGATGTGTATCCTTTAATGTGTATCCTCAATGTGTATTGGGTTCTCCTAAAATTTTGAGCTTGTGCCTCTTTTTAAAAGTTGGGGACGAATCTTGGAAGATATCGGGCTAAAATCCTCTTTAGAATAGGATTTGGACATAAAAACGACAAGGAAACATGGCCGCGAGCATGTATGACGTGGTCGCGTTGAACCTAACCCAAAAAATGCTTAACACAGGCGATTTTGACGCAACCGCGTTGGGTTTGACGCGTCTGCGCGCGTACATAGCCAGGCGAGTGTTCAGGTCTGACTTCCAAGCCATTGTTTAGGGTCTTCCGATCATTTTTGGGATTTGTTTCTTTCAGACAAAGTTGTAGCCCTTTGAAATCAGCTTTCTAATGCCATTGATTTCACTTCAATCGGAGTTGTAGATCAGAAGGTATGGCTAAAATACTAGAGGTGTGTCCAGCTGATAGAAAATTCAATTTTCGGGGAACTTTTTTACGCAACCGCGTCAAGATGCGACCCGACCGCATCCAAATTTCTGTTGCACACTCTTGAATCCGTCCGCTTTTAGCGCAACTTATCCCATCTTGTCCCTTCTTCAACTTGTTTCTTCATATAACCTCATAAAAGCTCATTTTTAGCCTGAAAACCAAGGAAACACTACAAAACAAGCCAATACACGTCAAATAGTCCAATATATCGAATATGCATGATTCTCAACCAATTATACATGCAAATGTCACACAAGACATACATAAATAGACCTAAATGCATGCATACACAACATGTATCAACCATGCTGTGAAAAGTTGCTCTATCTAGGACTAAAATGAATGCCCGAACCTCACTGATATGAAATTTAGGCGACAAATTAAAGCTTCACCTTTGCCTCGCATGAAAACTGATGATGATCTTTAACACCCAGATAAGAAAATTTCTCGAGAACTTTTCATGATATTATGGAAAAGGTAAATGGCAAGCTGCTCCATGGAGAAGCAACAACAACCAAAGTTGTTGGTCAACGTCTCACACAGAAACAGACCCATGTTGGGTCTTCTTCGGCTGTAGGATCTGAAATTGAGAGTGTTGCGCAAAAATTATCCATGCAATTCTTATTGTATAAGGAGAGGACAGAATATACCATATCCACAGGTTTGAAAATTACGGAGCAAACTCCGGAAGCCACACACCCTCCCCATAATAAACCAATCTACCTCTTTTAAACCACCAAAATGGACCCGTACAAATGCAAAACCAATAACTGACCTTACTAAACACCCCACTTCCCCAGCAAAACACAAATCCTTTAATCTTATTGACGAAGACCATGCCAAGTTCATTGATTTACCAATGAAGGAAGGAAGAATTGGTACTAAAGTGATCCTTAATTTGAATTGTATATTAGCGGAGGTTGCAGACAGGCAGTCCCGCCGGACCCAATGAGTTGCATAAGTTGGAACTTTGGGGGCCTTGGGAACCAGCTGAAAGTTAAGGCACTTACAAGGTTGTTAAATTTAAAAGCTCCCACGTTGGTGTTCTTTATGGAGACCAAGTTAGTTAAATCTGAGTTACTAAAGTTTGCTAGAGTTGTTGGTTACAATTTACTTGCATCGACTTACTAGTGTATGCAGGGAGGAGGCCGAAGTTGAGGCGTGTACCTCTTGGGCATGACGAGTGCTGAGGTTGATGTTTGGGATGTTCGTTGAATTTTGTTGATTGTCGAGTGATAGTTAGGAATGGGGATTGGAGATTTACAAGGGTTTATCGCTACAAGAAAAATGCTTATAGACAATGGTTTTTACCCGTTGTGTATGATAGAACCGAAGTGTTGTTGAATCCAGTGTTGTCTTTTACTGCGGTAAATGACAACAATTTTTAAACATTGTATTTCCAATAAAAGACAACGGTTATGCGACGTTTTATAACCGTTGTTTTTTCATAGAAAAGACAACCGTGTAGACAACGGTTTTGAACCGTTGTATTTGCAAACAAGGACAACGGTCCAGCATCGCTTTACAACCATTGTCTTTCTCTTTATATACAGTGCCCAAAAATCGTTGTCTTCACATGTAACAACAACGGTTATAAACTGTTGTTTATCATAGTAGTAAAAGACAACAGTAGATTTAACAACACTTAAATTTAATGAAAGACAACATTTTTAATCAGTTTTCTTTTACAATAATAGACATTGGGTTATTTCCGTTATCTCTTACCTTTTTCAGGCGCTTTTCACCCTTAGGCAACGGTTTATATCTGTTGTATTTAAATTTAGAGATCGGATGTTTTATTCGAAATATTTTTATTCAATTTTTTTTTTTAATAAATCTATTTTTTGTTATCTGCCTATAGAATGAATTACGTTGTAACTTTTGAGAAAATTGTAAGAACCTATCCCTAGAAAATTCTGTAGGTAATTTCTCTTTATTTTATTTTATTATAGAATTATATATATTCGTTCCAATTTTTTTAAATACTTGTATTCAATCCAAGACCAGTTAATGATTATTTATAAAAATCAAACAATTCTATAAATTATAACCCAAAGTATATAAACGTGAATATATATTGTGTAAACCATAAATATAAATAGTAATCCTCAAACCATTTAACTCATGTCATAATCTAGACAAACATGAGCAGTCAAGAGCTTGTACATGATTGTAAAAGTAAAGGAAATCAAGTCTCACGAATTCCACTAAATGAGTGGCGTAAAATTAAGAAAGATACTAATCTCAAGGAAAAATATAGAATATTGCTCTATGGTATTGTCTTCTGAAAACAAGCACAATGGCTTTCTACAAGTTAGGCAAAACCTTAGGGTTATTTCTGCAATTTTCACAAAATGAACAATCACAAAAAGTATGTGACTAAAATGATGGTATTTCAATATTGTAGTAGGAATCAAGAACAGGATCCTTGAAAGAGACAATAAAAGGGAAGAGCAAAATAAAAATGGGCATTCTATATACCAATTTCTTCAACTTCATGAGCAACAATTTAAGAAGGAACATGCACAAACACCTTCTTGCTTTTATGAGAAGTATCATGTAGTTTATTCAGGACAATAGAATAGGTCAACTTACATATATGGGTACTCAAGAAAACACTCTAGTTACCTCTTTGACCTCCTCGACGACATAATATGCTTCAGTGGGAATTACAAACTCTTTTGGCTGGACATCAATAATGACCAACACTGGTGGTAGGAACATAACTGCATCAAAAAAAATAAAATAATATATATATATATATATAGAATAAATTGATAAGGAGAGAATATAATTGATAAATCTTGAAAGTACAGGTTGCAAAGGCCATAAGAAATCTCCTTGTAGCAAGGATATCAAAAAAATTCTGCTAGAAGGAGTACATGTAAAAAGAAATAATATTCTTTTTGGAAGTTCTCAGATATCATAGACATTGCCCCTTTGCTTCTTTATTCAGCAAAAAGATTAAAAAGATATATGATTTCAACAAAAAATATTATAACTTTCATCTTCTAGCTTGCTATCCAAGACTCCAGAAGCATCTGCTTGTCTAAATCAGAGAGTATAGCAATTTAAAATATCTAGTCATCCACCATAAAGAATGTGCGTTGTAATACTTCAATTTTCCTCACTTAAAGAGAAGAGCATGCAACACTTTTCTCTTAGCAGATTAAAGCTACTGTCTATGCTAGGAAAGCGGCTGGAGAGACAAGAACCACAAACCTGATCTTTTTTCTGCTCGTCCAAATTCGGTGTTGCAGAGCTTGTCTGAACATGTATCTACCAAGAAAAAAAAAGTATAACTTCTAACCATATGAAATAGTTACATGATAGCTGAGAAAATACAATGGAAAATACAAAAATAGTCTGACAACATGCAATTGCGATATTACTTGCATGCCATTCATAAAACTAGGACTTAAGGACCTAAGCTGCAGCCCAATCGAATTAGATGCATCTCCTGGAGCTAAAGAATACAGTATCAATAGAAAATATCAGTGCAACTATATGCATAAGGCCTTCAAATTGTGTGCTAAAAAATTCAAGTAAATTTGACCACCAATATGCTATACCTTTCCCAGGTGTTGAGGGGGGTTTGGGCTCAAAGCCCACATTAGAAACATTAGATGGTGTAGTCATAAAGGAAACATTAGAGGCTGGAGGTTTCAGAATAGCTCAGGTAATCTTTTGAGGTTGAGCATCCATTGGTGTGGGATTGGAAGATGCATATTGAAATCAGCAAACTCACACAATCTAGAGTACATCCCCTTTGTAGGAGCACCAGCAGGAAATGATCCGGCTCTGCCCATGAGCATCTACAAAGTAGATACATAAGAATTTTCTTACAAGATGATATTCCAACAAAATAATTGGAAAACAAGAGTGTAGTAGAGAAAAATAGACAAATATTACTCAACACGGATAGATAGGGAAAGACGTTTTCTGGTTTTTCAATTTATGCACCACAATTCGCTTCATACACTTGCAAACTGACAAGGGATAACAAAGAATCCTATTACGGTTTATTGTTTAGGCAAAGGGCAACAATATATGTGGGAACCAAAAAGGAAATATAAGCTACACAACAATGCTAAAGTTGGTAATATCATCTTCGCATTTTTTCCAAAATGTGATTTTCTAAAGGGAAAAGCAACGGGGCTTTTCATATGAAAAATAAATAAAGTAAATAAAAAAATCTAAAGAAGAGGAACCAAATAAAAAAGTTTCCTTAGAGCAACTTGAATGGTGTAACATACCATAAGAATTCCCAACAGACAAAAACATGCATAGCATAAGGTTGATGGATTCAATAATACCAATAGCTATAAAAATCTGACCCAAATTACAATGGATGACAAGTATCATTATTATAATCTGAATCTTCTACTAATGTGTTAGTCAGGTTGGACATATATTAAAGCATAACCTAACAATTTAACTTACACCTACCAGCTACGATTACACTTCATATGTGTTTAATTAGAACTGAGTGATTAAAAATTCTATATCAAAATTCGAAATTGTATATAGTGAGGAATTTAGAACATATACCGATAATGTGTTCCTTGACGCGCCTTCCATTGAAGATTGGGACGAGGATGACCATGTCAAGATTCAAGGATGCTTAACAATCCCACGTGTAGCTTAACTCATTTCTCTTCCTCTCTCTCATCACTTTGTTGATCTCCTTGCTATAATTGATTACAATGAAGAACTAAAAAAAAAAAGAAATTGCGAAGTAAAACTGAGGAAATTAGAAAAGGTAAGTGCGAACATTTATCAAATATATAGAGTGCAAGAAAAATCATCCCACAAAAGCATATTGTAAGATAAAGGAAAACTTAACATGAACAATCACATGTCAAGTTGCTTCAGATATCATAAATAATTGATATAAATACATATAAGATTCGAGGAATGACAATATCCACCATCTTTCGAAATTGTATTCTCATTAGTAGCAATTAGGGCACGACGAAGAGAGATAGTAACAGCTAGATTGTAGATCATTGACTAGCTGGTGCTGGATGCCCTAAATGTCGCGATCGCCAATCTACTTAGTCGCGCCGTCGCAGATGAGCTTCTTGAAGTCACCATCGCTTAAATTTAGAGAAATGTTAAAAAGAGAATTTAGGAGAAAAAAATCTAGGGTTAATTCACGAATATATTAAAGAGGGTGGCAAAGAGGCATTGGTAAATGACGGAGGAGAAGAGGCGAAGAGGGTGGTGAAGACGAATTTCTAAAGACCGTTGTTTTCTCTAGAGTATAGAGCAGAAGTTAGAGAGATGGAGAGGAATATGGTGATATGTTTATAAGAAAAAGTATGTGGGTAATGAGGTGTGATGTTTCATCAATTAATATGTCAAAAAATTGAAAAGAAAAAAATTAATTACTAGGTCTCGACATTTGGTTACTTTTTCAGTGTGCTGATAATTATTTTGAAATAGAATACTAAAATGTAATATTTTTAGTGTATTAATAATAAATTAAAAAAACTTTAACTTCTGGCAGTAATTAAATAACATATTAATTATAACGTTTCCTTTTTCATTTTTGGTCAATTTCATGAAGGTGCAACTTTCCGAAAACCATAAATTTGTATTTGGTGATTTATTATATTTTTTTATTTAACTTATTCAATCATATGTAGATGTGGCAATTCGAGCAGCCCAGTTCCTACTTGCAGAGGGGCTCCTCTCATTTCTTATATTTTCTTTGTGGATGATAATCTTATTTTTGGCAGGGCTATTGAACACGAAGTTGGAGTTGTCTCGGATATTATCAGGTGTTATGAAGAGGGATCGGGCTAACTCATATCCCTTGTAAATCTGACATTTATTTTAGTGGTGGGGTTGAGATGGAACGTAGGGTGAATTTGACGAATAAAATGGGGGTGAAATTGGTTGACCAACATAGTGTGTATTTGGACTTCCTGATAGGGTGGGAAGATGGAAGGAGACTATCTTTAGTGTCGTGATAGCACGGGTTGAGAAGATATTAAAAATACAAAAAATTAGCTTCTTTCCGAATGCGGGTCGACTCACATTGTAGTGCATGCAATCCCAACTTACGCCATGAGTTGCTTCCAACTCCCACAAAGTATCTATAGGGATAATAAAGTCTATCATGTCAAATTTTTTGTGGGGTTAGAGGGATTCTGAGCGTCGGATGCATTGGATAGCATGGGATTAGTTGTGTAAAGGGAAGGAGGAAGTGGGATTACAATTAAGAGATATTGTATCATTCAACGAGGTAATTTTGGCAAAACAAGTGTCGTGGCTCCTTAAGGTGGAAAGTTCCCTTCTATCCAAACTTCTCAAGGCAAGCTATTATCCTAATCATTCTTTCCTTGATGCTAGAATTGGAAATAATCCAAGTTACTCATGGAGAAGCGTACTAGCCGAGAGAAAAATTATTCGTAAAGGCCTTATTTGGAGAATGGAGGAGAGCTCGAAAGTAGACATTAGGAAAGACCCGTGGGTTCTGATAATCTAGGTTTTATGATTGGAAGCTCTAGACCACAGGGGTGTTCGGTGAAAGAAGTGTGGGAGCTTTTATTGCCAGAGAGGAGGGAGGTGGAATCGGTGTTTGCTTGATCAATTTTTTTCGGTTGCAGATGCCCTCAACATTTGGACTATTCCAGTCTCAACAAGGCTCGGCCCGGATAGAGTAGTGAGGCATTTCTCAAAAGATGGTGAATATAGTATAAAATTGGGTTATAAAATAGCTTGAGATGGTCGAACACAAGATCAACCGGGGGGATCGAGTGGACAAGCTATGGAAAGGTTTTGGAGGTGGATTTGGAAACCGATGATTCCATCGAAGGTTCGAGTCTTTATCTAGAAGGCTGCAAGAAACATATTAGCGGTGTCGGGCAATTTGATCCAAAGGGGGGGTTGATGTGGATAGAGATTGTAAGAGAGATGATGGTGGGTTGAGACGGGAATTCATGTTCTTAGGGAATTTTCTTGGTGCTGGATGTTGTGGCGAGCACCTTCTATTAGAATGTCCGTAGATTTGTTAGAGTCCTCGGCATCATTAGCGGACTGGCTGGAGAAAGTAGCAACCATTGCAGATTTATAATGTTGCTGTGGTCGACATAGAGAGATCATAACTTACTCATCTTCAAAGTTGAATGTATGGAATACCAGGATTACTTCCACTTGGTTGACAAGATACTAACTAATTTCAGAAGCTCGCAATTGTCTCTATTTGCAGCTCAAAATCTTGAGGCGGACATTAGTTGGAGGCCACCGAGGGGAGAGGAACAGGTGAAGATAAATTCTGATGCATTCGTGGTGGCTGGTTGGTGTGTTGGTGCTGTGATTCGAAACAGCAGAGGTGAGGTCCTTCACACGATATTTTCTAAAAAAAGTTCCATATTCTCAGTCTTCAGCTCTTCACATGGCTGACTGACTAGGTCAAAGTCAGCCATAATCTGCTTGAACAAAATGACTGAGCTTTTCGAGTCAATATTATCTGATATTGGAGAGGCATTGGGAGAATCTACCTCTGCATAATGGTCAATCTCATTTTCCATTATGTTATGATCAACTCAAAGTCACACAAGATAAATGAATCAACAGAATTCGAATGAGAAACACCCAAGAAAACAGCCGAACAAAATAGAACAAGAATATAAATGAAAATGATGAACTCAGGGATTTTACGTGGTTCGATCCAAGATGATCTACATCCGCGGAGGTTCTATGCACCTCAATTCACTTCACTACTCAATCAATTCCAAGAATCTCCCAGAAATCTAGGAAACCCCCAAATCACAACCCGATTTGGAACAGAAACCCTAGATATCTAGCTCTCTCAATTGTGTAATCTTTACAGAGGGAAAACTATCTCAATTAGCTCGCAATTACAAGTGATTACAATTTATATAAGTATCGGAGCTCGAATCTAGAAGATGAGGGAGCAGTAACCAACTTTGACTCAATTGCTCCATGTTGCAGAAACAGGGCTTTCACAACGGTTTGTTTTGTAACAGATTGAAACCATTGTAACTGACGGTTATAACAGCCTCCAACCCGGTTCTCTTTTAACCTCTTCACTGAACTTGGCTCAAACCTGATTTTATGACCCGGATCCTTAAACATCAAATCCGGTTCTGAAATCCTCACAACTCCTACTTCATATAATGAGCCACTTGATGAAATTTAACTAATATGTACAAATCTCCACCTCAATGAACTCAAGTGCATATCCTTACCTCAACTTGACTTTGTTCTCTAACTATTAACCACATTGTTCAAGCCTGCTCAGGCTTGAGCAATGAACTACCTTGTTCCCAGACACTGCTTTGGTTAAGAAATTAGCAGCATTGTTATTGGTGTGGACTTTCTTAACCTCTACAGACCCTGCATCAATCACATCCCTTGCAAAATGTAACCTGGCATCTATATGCTTGGATCTTTCATGGAAAGCCTGATGTTTTACCAGATGTAGTGCACTCTAATTATCACAGTATATAGTCACACACTCCTGCTTAATTCCAAGATCCTTCAGAATCCCTTTCAACCACACAGCTTCCTTAATTGCTTCTGTCAATGCTATGTATTCGGCTTCTGTGGTAGGTAAAGCTACTATAGATTGTTGTACACTCCTCCAACTTACTGCAGTTCCATATAGAGTAAACGCATATCCTGTAATTGATCTTCTGGTGTCTATATTCCCTGCAAAATCAACATCTGCAAAACCTTCCAATGAAATAGACACATTTGCCTGTTTCTGAAATCTCAACCCCAGATTAACTGTTCCTTTTAGGTATCTCAATACCTGCTTCAAAGCATCCCAGTGAGCTTTCCCTGGATTTGACATATACCTACTAACCAAAGATACACAATATGCCAAGTCTGGCCTGCTGCATATCATGCCATACATTAAACTTCCAACACCACTTGCATAAGGCACATTTCTCATGTATCTCACTTCTTCTGTTGTTCTAGGACTCTGCTCCTTTGACAATTTGAGTTGTTGACTTACTAGAATACTCAATGCTTTGGCCTCATGCATCTGAAATCGCTCCACCACCTTCTGAAGATAATGCTTCTGAGACAACCATAGTCATCCTGCAATCCTATCTCTAGTTATACTCATACCCAAAATCTTCTTTGCATCTCCTAAATCCTTAATGTAAAACTCAGAACCCAACTTGTTCTTTAGCAAATGTATCTTATGTTTACTCCTACTTGCAATAAGCATGTCATCTGTAAATGCCAGTTCAATATCATCAAGTGTTCATGGAATGTAGTAGAGGTTTTGAGGATTCCAGAACCGGGTGTAGAATGTTGAGAACCGGGCTAGAGAACTGGGCTTTAACCGGATCAGTATTAGAGTTTAAAATGGGAACCGGAGTCAAGGTTGTTATAACTGCCGTTTGCAACAGAATAAAACCGTTGCGTGTAAAACCATTGTGGAAAGCTCGCTGCAGCAGTTTTGATAGTTGAGGAAAATTTGGTTACAACTACTTCTACTCCCCGATTCGAGCTCCAGCCTTTATATACATTGTAAATAATTGAAGTTGCGAGTTGATTCATGTTTTTTTCCCTGTGTGAACATTACTCAATCAAGATAATTAGATTATTAGGGTTCTTAAGCTCAATTCGTTCTGTGAATTGGGGTTTCTAGTTTTCTGGATTAATTCTTGTAATTGATTGATTAGTGAAGTGAATTGAGGTTTATAGAACCTCCGTGGTTGTAGATCACATTGATAAAACCACGTAAAATCCTTGAGTTCATCATTTTCTCTTCCTGTTCTTGGTTCGGTTTCTTGTGGGCGATTTCTGTGTTGGTTTTCATTCAATACTATTTGTGTGTTGTTTGTATATGAGTGAGACTAATTCATAACAAGTGGCACCGTCTGTGGGAAGCTTTCTCACACAACAAGAAGACAGAGATGTCAGGAATGAATATGGATGTGGAGAAATTCTCAGGGAGGAATGACTTCCATCTTTGGAAGATCAAGATGAAGGCTATTCTGGTTCAAAACGGGCTGGTAGGTGCACTAAAGCCTGAGAATGAATGGACAGAGACAGAGAAGCCTAAATATGCAGAGGTGGATTTAAAGGCTCTGAGTATGATCATCCTGTGTCTAAGAGATAAGCCATTGAGGGAGGTTTCAAGATGCTCGACAGCAATAGAGGCTTGGACCAAGTTGGAGGAACTATATCAATCCAAGTCTGTGTCAAATAAACTGGTTACTGGCTTTCAAAATGGTGGATGGAAAAGACATTTCTGATCAACTGGATGAGTTTTCTAAACTTCTTGATGAACTGGAAGATCTTGGAGTAGCTATGGAGGATGATGACAGAGCTTTAATGGTATTAAATGCTCTACCAAGTTCCATGGAAGGGTTTAAGGACACTTTGATGTTTAGGAGGCAGGATAAACTGAGTTATGACTCAATAATCACTGCGTTGAAGACTAAATGCTTATAGAATCAAGGAGATAAGAAGGTGACTCAATCTGGTGAAGGTTTGAATGTAAATTTCAAAAAAGAATTACCAAAAGAAGAAGGGCCAAATCTCAAAGAATCACAAGACTGGCAATACTGCTCCAAAGAAACCTAGAGAATGGACAGAGAACAGGAAATGTTTTAAGTGCAACCAAGGAGGGCATTTAAAGAAAGATTGCCCTCAAAAGGTAAAGAAGAAAGAAGGCCATGGTGGAGAAGCTGCCATTGTTGAACATGGAGAAGACACTCCAGAAGTCTTAAATGTTACTAAATCAAAAATGGAGATGGAATGGGTACTGGATACAGGCTGCTCATTACGTATGTGTCCTCACAAAGAATGGTTCCAAAACCTCAAGAAATAAGATGGAGGGTGTGTACTGCTGGGAAATGACCAATCCTGCAGGGTTCAGGATCAGTAAACATCAACATGTTTGATGGTGTCACCAGGCAAATTACAATTGTAAGGTATGTACCTGGACTTAAAAGGAATTTGTTCTCCCTAGGATCTGTAATTGCTACAGGGTCTGAGTTTAAGTTTGTTGATGGCCAATTACACATAACCAAAGGAAATAAACTGGTAATCAAGGGAAGACAACACAATGGATTGTTTATTTTGATAGGAAAACCAGTGGTTGGGAGTGTGGGGAATATTCTGGCTAATAATGAACTAACCTTGTGGCATAAAAGATTGGGACACATTGATGAAAGAGGACTGAAATAACTATCTAGAAGAGGGATCATTGGAGAGGTTGGGAATAAGACACTTGAGTTCTGTGACAAATGTGCATTGGGCAAATCACAGAAATTGCCTTATGCCAAAGGGATTCACATCACTCAAGAACCTCTAGATTATGTCCACTCTGATATCTGGGGATCATCCAGGACTGAAACACATGGAGGAGGAAAGTATTTCATGTCTGTAATTGATGATTTCAGTAGGAAAGTATGGGTGTTTATCTTAAGAAATAAGAGTGATGCCTTCACCAAATTCAAGACATGGTTGCTGCAAATGGAAACCCTGAAAGGAAAGAAACTCAAGCATTTAAGAACTGATAATGGCTTAGAATATCTATCTACTGAGTTCACAACCTTCTGTAATGAAAGGGGAATTACCAGACACAACATACTGTGTGTCCTTAGTTAGCAGATATATGTCAAATCCAGGAAAGGCTCATTGGGAGGCTTTGAAGCAGGTGTTGAGGTATTTGAAGGGAACAACAAGTTTGGATTTGAAGTTTCAGAAACAGGAAAAATTGGCTATTCCTTTGGAAGGATTTGCAGATACTAATTTTGCTGGAAATGTTGATACCAGGAAGTCAATCACTGGTTATGTTTTCACATTATATGGTACTGCAGTCAGTTGGAGAAGTGTGCAACAATCAGTGGTGGCCTTATCAACTACAGAAGCTGAATACATGGCTTTGACAGAGGCAATCAAGGAAGCTATGTGGTTAAAAGGCATTCTGAAGGATCTGGGGATCAAGCAGGACTGTGTTATATATTGTGACAATCAGAGTGCATTACATCTAGTGAAACATCAAGCTTTCCATGAGAGATCCAAACACATAGATGTCAGGTTGCATTTTGCAAGAGATGAGATTGATACAGGGTCTGTGGAGGTTAGGAAGGTCCATTCAAGTGACAATGCTGCTAATTTTCTAACCAAAGCAGTGTCTGGGAGTAAAATGGTTCATTACTCAAGCCTAATTGGGCTTGAACGGTGTGATTAAAAGATGGAGAGCAAGGCAGGTTGAGGTGATGAAGTACACTTGAGTTCATTGAGGTGGAGATTTGTAAATGTCAGTTCAATATCATCAAGTGTTTATGGAATGTAGTAGAGGTTTTGAGGATTCCAGAACCGGGTGTAGAATGTTGAGAACCGGGCTAGAGAATCGGGTTTTAACCGGATCAGTATTAGAGGTTAAAATGAGAACCGGAGTCAAGGTTGTTATAACTGCCGTTTGCAACAGAATAAAAACCGACCGTTGTGGAAAGCTCACTGCAGCAGTTTTGAGCAGTTGAGGCAAATTTGGTTACAACTACTTCTACTCCCTGATTCGAGCTCCAGCCTTTATATACATTGTAAACATTTGAAGTTGCAAGTTGATTCAGGTTTCTTTCCCTCTGTAAACATACTCAATCAAGAGAATTAGATTGCTAGGGTTCTTTAGCTCAATTCGTTCTGTGAATTGGGGTTTCTAGTTTTCTGGATTAATTCTTGTAATTGATTGATTAGTGAAGTGAATTGAGGTGTATAGAACCTCCGTGGATGTAGATCACATTGATCGAACCACATAAAATCCCTGAGTTCATTATTTTCTCTTCCTGTTCTTGGTTCGGTTTCTTGTGGCCGATTTCCGTGTTGGTTTTCATTCAATACTGTTTGTGTGTTGTTTGTGTGTGAGTGAGACTAATTCATAAAATCATCCATATATAGCAACAGATAAACAGGATCAACATTAGTACTCTTATCAAAGTATACACAACTGTCATACAGACTTCTGACAAAACCAGCCTTTAACATAAACTCATTGAATTTTTTATTCCACTGCCTTGGACTTTGTTTCAACCCATACAATGATTTCTTGAGAAAACATACCTTCTCTTCATTTCCTGGAATCACAAACCCCTCAGGCTGCTTCATATATATATTCTGAATTAAGTCACCATGTAAGAAAGCTCTTTTGACATCTAACTGCTGCAACTCCATGTCCTCTTGTGTTACTTTTGACAAAAGTAGTCTGATAGAACAATGTTTCACCACAGGAGAGAAAACCTCATTGAAATCAATACCTTTTCTCTGAGTAAAACCCCTTGCCACCAATCTTGCTTTTTATCTTATCCTTTCTGAGTCTCCAGCTTTAATTTTCTTCTTGTATATCCACTTGGAACTTACCAACTTTTGACCTTTTGGTTTATCAACTAGTTTCCAAGTACCTCCAGAGATTCCATTTCTTCCATCATTGCACTAACCCAGTACTCACATTCATCACCACTGACAGCTTCTTTGAAATTATGTGGTTCATGGTGTTCTATGTCTTCAGCAATACTTAGTGCATAATGTACACTCCCAGCCTGTCCGTAGAAGTCTGATCTTTGAATTTGCCTCCTTGGTCTGTCTCTGGCAATGCTATAGTCTCTTAAATTTGTATTTCTGGATGGCACATCTTCTTCCTCTGATGAACTGTCACTTGAGTGTTCATCCAAGTTCTCAACCCTTTGTGAATCAGAATCTATCTGAGTCTCCACCTGAAATGATAGTCTTTCTGCTTCATTAATTCCATCATGTTCTTCTTGACTTCTAGAGAAGTGATATCCCATAACCGATTCATTGAATTTAACATCTCTACTTATCATGAGTTTCTGATTCCAAGGTTCCAAGCACCATAGCCCGTATCCTTTTATTCCTTCTGGATACCCCAGAAACACACACCTGTATGCTCTTGGATCAAGCTTGTCTGACTTCATATGAGCATAAGCCAGGCATCGAAACACCTTTGAACCTGTATAACTGATAAAACGTTATTTATGCATGTATTTAGGTCGATTTAGGATCATATTTTATATCATTTACGTGCATATTTGACCGGCATTTATTTATATTAATAATATTTGGGTCATTTGACGTGTTTCGACTTGTTTTAAGGTATTTTGAGCATTTTCAGGCTACCGGATGAGGAAACAAGTTGGAAAAGAGTGAAAACCGGCCCAAAAGAGTGAGAACCATCGAAGAACCGGTCCAAACCGGTCCGAACCGGCCTGAACCGGTCCAGGAGCAAAACCGGGCAAGAACCGACACAGCCGCGTCATACTTGTAACACGGCCGTGTCAAAAGTGGTCCACAATGTGCTGTTGATTCTGGAATAGAACACGGCCGTGTCACTCAAGCAACACGGCCGTGTCAAATGTTGAGCAGAAAGTGAATTGTGCCAAGCAACACGGTCGTGTCACTTAAGCAACACGGCCGTGTCAGAAGGGTTTTTATGCGAAGATTTCTTATTTTTAATAGGATTTTGAGCCTATCTTCCCCAAGATTCGTCCCCAACTCTATAAAAAGGACCCCAAGCTCTAGGAAAAGAGGATCAATCATCAAGAACATAAAATACATCACCTTGGAAGACAAGGAAGACGAAGATCATCGAGACGGAGTCATCCGGGTTTAATTGTTCTTTCTTAGTTTTAATTCTTACAATGTTTTTCATAGAATTTTGTATTGGATTATTACTAGGCATGAGTAGCTAAGCTATTCGTGTCCTAGGGTTAGAAAGTAGGGATTTTTATAACAATGTTTTGATTTATGATTTAATCTATTAATTCCGTTCTGTATGTGTTTTATCTCTATGTTTGTGCTTAAAACTGAATTTAGCTTGATCACCTAGATTTAGTAATTTAGTTTAACAATTCCGCTTCGAGAGGAGGGAATTGTTATCAGACTTAGAACATAGAGCGCAGTTGTCTATGACTGTGTAGGCCGTGGCTTAGGATCGTTTGGGAGTTATTAGGTTTAATTGACTCGAGAGGGTAATTAGCTTAATTAATCAACGGTTTAATCGCTTCGAGAGAAGGATTAGATTATTGTCGTGCCGCCTAATAAACATTAGAATTGGTAAATTAATAGGTTAATCATATTCCACATTGAAATAATATCCTGAAATCGAAGCCCTAGGATACCTATTCTCTTTGATTGTTAGTTTTCGTGTTTCCTAAGTTTGAAGTTATATTTAATTGAGTAGTTTAATTAGTAAAATCAACCTTTAAAACTTAGTATCTAGTTAGGACATTCCTAGAGTATTAGGGTATCAAACTACCTAAAACTATTCCTTGTGGGATCGACGTTGACAATAGTACTGCACCTACATCCGTACACTTGCGGAACACTAGGTTAGAAACCGATGTGTCAAGTTTTTGGCGCCGTTGCCGGGGAATAGGATTTAGCGCTTAGTTTTTATCTTGAAAAATAGGAGGAAACTAGACTAGATTTTATTTTTTCGTATTTTTAATTTTAATTTTCGTTTTTATTTTTTTGGGTTAATTTTTGTATTACGCGGTAGTTCTTGTTTTTGGTGTTTGCAGGCTTCGTATGCTCACCAGATCAAAAGGGAAAGAAACCCTTCTTCCTTTCGATCCGAAAATTGAAGCGACAGCTCGCAGACACCGAACTAGAAGAAACGCCGCATCTGAGATGGAGAACCCACCACAGCATTCGAATCAAGATGACGCACTTAACAGAGTACTGACAGCTCTGGCACGGTTGGATGATCGAGTCACGAACATACAGCAGCAGCTACCTCCACAAGGGCCACAGCTACAACAGCAGTACGGCCCAATTCAGATAGACCCAGCTGCAGGCGATGAAGATGACACGCCTATTAGCGACTGCTTGAAGCCCAGTCCAAACCAGCAGGCAGGAGGAGTGCAACCTCCACCACTTAATGCCAATAATTTCGAGCTGAAGCCTGCACTAATCAACATAGTGCAGCAAAATCAGTATGGGGGAAGTGCTTTGGAGGATCCGAATGCGCATCTTATCAAGTTTCGCAGACTGGCCGACACAATCAAGATCAATCATGTGCCGCACGAGCAAGTCAAGATGAGATTGTTCCCTTTCTCACTGAAGGACAGAGCATTACACTGGTTCAATTCACTAGAAGACATCAGAGATTGGGAAGACTTGAGTACTTCTTTCCTGTTGAAGTACTTTCCACCAAGCAAGATGCTCGACTTGCAGAATCAAATTAATCAGTTCAAACAGCTGGACCAAGAGCCATTCGGAGAGGCTTGGGAGCGATTCCGGGATCTTATCCGGAGTTGCCCTCAACATGGGTTCACTAAGAAGCAGCAAGTATGCAAGTTCTACAATGGTCTACTTGCTCCGACTAGAAACCAAGTGGATGCAGCTGCGGGTGGAAGTTTGATGGAGAAGTCAGTGAGGATGGCATTCTCAATCCTGGACGCGATGGCCAGAACGAGCTACCAATGGTCGAATGAGAGAAACATGCCAAGGAGGGTAGCCAGTGTCCAAAAAGTCGAGCCCGTCAATAATGAGCCAATTGAAAAGCTCACAGCACAAGTAACAGCATTGACGAGCCAGGTGAATTTGCTAACTAATCTAACGTTAGCACAACAGCCAGGGGGTCCGGAAGAAGTTGAAGAAGTAAAATTTGTGAATCAACGGAACTTCAACAACTTCCAGAACAACCAGCCTCGGTACAATCAGTACCCTCAGAATCATCAGAACTTTTCATATGGGAACGCGCAAAATACACTTAATCCGCCACCCGGATTTGCTGTTACAAATGGCATGATCCATGACGGTAAGAAGCCATCACAAGAAGAGATCGCGATGTCACAATTCGAAAAGTATGATGAAAAGTTAGCTCAGTTGGAGAAGAAAGTGGATGGAAAATTCATGGAGCTAAACAAGCATATCACTGGGCAAGGGGCAGACATCAAGAGGCTCGAGAACACGTTGGTGCAGACTCAAGCTAGCATTGGAGAGTTGACATCAAACATGAGTCAGCTGATAAAGATAGTAGGAGCTCAACACAAGCAAGGCCAATACCCGAGTGATACAGTGGTTAATCCGAAGGAGCACTGCAATATTGTGGAGCTAGATGAGCATGAAGAGAGCTTGAAGGACCAAGAAGCAAAGGAATCAAGCGAGGAAGTAAAAAACATTGAGAAGGAGGAGGTCAATACAATCATAGATAAGAAAACTTCATCTCCTATTCTTGATGAGTCTTTTGATTTTTGTTTTAAAAATTCGTTCTTTGCTAACCTTGATCCTTTAGAGCAATCTAGAGTTGTTGTTGTGAAACAGGAACCACTAAAGGAGAGAATCCAAGTTAAAGAGAAAACAAAGGAGTGGGAGGATGGAAAAGAGGCGACAAAGAAGAGACCGAGCAGGCCCAAGAAGAACGCAAACACAAGCATGAAACCAAGAAGAGCAACAAAAGCAAAAGATCCAGGGAGTTTTACTATTTCTTGCTCAATTGGTAGTCATGAATTTCATAATGTCATGTGTGACTTAGGGTCTAGCATAAATTTGATGTCTCTTAAGCAGTATAGACAATTAGGATTAAGGGAAATTAAACGGTCCTTTACTACTATCAAATTGGCGGATGGATCTTCATTAACGCCGTTGGGAGTAGCAGAGGATGTAGTGGTAAAAGTGCTAAATTTTGAATTCCCTAGTGATTTCTTAGTTGTTGACATGAAAGGGAGTGATGAATTTCCTTTTATCTTAGGAAGACCCTTCTTGGCGACTAGCCAAGCACTAATAGATGTACCTAAAGGGGAGTTGGTTTTTCGGGTTCAAAACGAAATAATCACACTCAACGTACATAAATCGGGTCTAAGGGGTAGGCACAATTGTAGCATTATTTACACTACCCTAGCTGCTATAGAAAATCCTCGTGCCCCAAATAGCTCTTTAAGTGTTCAGAAAACTTCCAACTCGGGGTGGCAAGAAGAAGATTGATAGGAAAAGGACGTCCGGCTGAAGACGTAAAACAAAGCGCTTGTCGGGAGGCAACCCGATGTTTAATGTTTTATGTTTATATTTTTTTTATCGCGTTAATTTTATGTTTTACGTGTGTTTTAGTGTTTTTGTTTTAGGAATCAACATGGACGAGTGTTGCAAGAAATGGGGGTCGAAAAGACGGATAAAATTGCGTTAAAAGGAGCAGAGGATGCAACACGGCCGTGTCACACTATGGACACGGCCGCGTCAAAAGGCACCTAGAAAGTGTTTTTAACACTGGAATGCAACACGGCCGTGTCACATGCTGGACGCGGCCGTGTTAAGATAGTTCAAATGCAACACGGCCGTGTCACAAAATTGACACGGCCGCGTCAAAAGCCTTCTCAAAACGTGTATCCAAACTGGAATGCAACACGGCCGTGTCACACAAACGACACGGCCGTGTCAAAATCAGCCCAAAAACATCAAGTTTGGCTCAAATGTAACACGGCCGTGTCACAACATTCAACACGGCCGTGTCAGTACGCCAACAGAAAAAAATGGAAAATTCAGAGCGTGATGCGGAGACGGCCGAACCAAGATTCAGTAGGAGCAAAATGGCACGATTTCGGAGCTCGTAGGGGTTTCAAAACGGCATCGTCGAACGATTTGTAAGTTAGCACCAAGGCGTACCACGTTTTTCCTCCAAACATTGGCTTTCAGCCAAGTTTGGGGGAGGGGGTAGACCGTGGGACGTCTTGGCAGCTATATTTCCAGTTTGATTTACATTTTAGTTGATCGTTCGAGTTTTGCTGATTGTGGGTCCGTGTGCCCATTGTGCTGATTTTTATTGTTTTGATTGATGTTATCGGGTCTGTGAGCCCAGTTATCTGATTTATCGGTGTTGTTGGGTCTGTGAGCCCGAGTTTAATTGCATATTGTGTCCATGTTGAGTTTTAGGAGTTAGAGTTTAGATTCTTAGTAGTGCAGTTTTTAGAGTCAATAAGAATAATAAAACCCGGAAATAGGTAACAAGTGAAAAAAAATAAAAAGAGAAAATTAGGGAAAGATGGATGATGAATAGTTGATGATGAGATGATTTTGAGAAGTAGATGAAAAATGGCACATAATAGAGCATGAGAGGTGTTTTGAGACGAAATTGAGCTTGAACTGAGAATATTCAATCAAAATTTACCTTGTGAGAATTTGAGCCTAATTATACTCCAATTTTCGGAGTAAGATACTTTCTTTCGGTGTGAATTTGATTGAATATGTGTACTAGTCTCTAGAACTTGCCTTGAGTCTTTACTAAGATTGTGTCAAGTATATGTTGTGATTTAGGAAATGATCTTAGGCAACTTTTTGTTTAAGCCTATTTGTTCGAACCATGAAAATTGCCTTTGACCCATAATGAAAAAATTGTCCCTAGTTAGCCCAATTGAGCCTTATAGCCTTATTTATTCATAACCTAACAATGCCAGCTGAAACCTTTTGATTTAACTCTTTTGGCCATAATTGGATTAATCAAGTTAGAGGGAGGAGAATTGGAAGGAATTTTGGGTGAACAATTTGTGGGAAGGAATGGGAAATAGGGATATTTTCAAAAGATGAAGGGAATAAAAGAAAAGTGATAGGTGAAAAGCGAAGAATGGCCTCTCCTAGAAAAAAAAAAAAGAAAAAAGAAAAAAAAAAAGAAAAAGAAAAAAAAAAAGAAGAAGAAAAAAAAAAAAAAAAAGAGGATAAAAGAAAAAAGTTTTTATTATTAGTATTATAGAGGAGAGGCTAGAAAATAAAGTGCTCAAATTATGAATTTGCTTAGAACATTCGGGTAGTCCCAAAAATGTGGTACCCGCATAATTGAAAAGCACTTAAGTTGTACGGACTTTTAAAGGTGAAGAAGTCACTTTGCAAGGTGATTTGCTGAAATTTGAAGAGTGAGTTTGAGTGATTGTATTGAGGGGTAGTCGGGTTAGACGTAACTTGATTAGTCCAATGAATAGTCACTTATATCCAAATGTATCCCACCTTACCTTAAGCCCACATTACAACCAAAATAAAGACCTTTTTGATCTTTTATCACACATATCAAGTACGAGGTCTAGTCTAGACGATTGGCAAGCATATGGTAGATTTTGCATGTAATTCAATATGAGTGGAAATTATGTTAGCCTAAACACTTGAGAGATGAGTGAAACACTTACCCGGTGAGGGTTGAATAATTCGAAAGTTCAAAGTCTCGAGATTAGTTGATTTACGTGTTATCACATATGCTCAAGTGAATTGTGTTGCCTAGTTGTTGTAAGAAAAATCAGACTGAAACTGAAGTCATCATCTAGTCGCCCTAAACAAATGCATAATCACTTGTCATCTTTGTGTCTTTTGTTATGATGTTCGGGACGAACAACAGTTTAAGTTTGGGGGAGTTTGATAACACGTTATGTATGCATGTATTTAGGTCGATTTAGGATCATATTTTATATCATTTACGTGCATATTTGACCGGCATTTATTTATATTAATAATATTTGGGTCATTTGACGTGTTTCGACTTGTTTTAAGGTATTTTGAGCATTTTCAGGCTACTGGATGAGGAAACAAGTTGGAAAAGAGTGAAAACCGGCCCAAAAGAGTGAGAACCATCGAAGAACCGGTCCAAACCGGTCCGAACCGGCCTGAACCGGTCCAGGAGCAAAACCGGGCAAGAACCGACACGGCCGCGTCATACTTGTAACACGGCCGTGTCAAAAGTGGTCCACAATGTGCTGTTGATTCTGGAATAGAACACGGCCGTGTCACTCAAGCAACACGGCCGTGTCAAATGTTGAGCAGAAAGTGAATTGTGCCAAGCAACACGGCCGTGTCACTTAAGCAACACGGCCGTGTCAGAAGGGTTTTTATGCGAAGATTTCTTATTTTTAATAGGATTTTGAGCCTATCTTCCCCAAGATTCGTCCCCAACTCTATAAAAAGGACCCCAAGCTCTAGGAAAAGAGGATCAATCATCAAGAACATAAAATACATCACCTTGGAAGACAAGGAAGACGAAGATCATCGAGACGGAGTCATCCGGGTTTAATTGTTGTTTCTTAGTTTTAATTCTTACAATGTTTTTCATAGAATTTTGTATTGGATTATTACTAGGCATGAGTAGATAAGCTATTCGTGTCCTAGGGTTAGAAAGTAGGGATTTTTATAACAATGTTTTGATTTATGATTTAATCTATTAATTCCGTTCTGTATGTGTTTTATCTCTATGTTTGTGCTTAAAACTGAATTTAGCTTGATCACCTAGATTTAGTAATTTAGTTTAACAATTCCGCTTCGAGAGGAGGGAATTGTTATCAGACTTAGAACATAGAGCGCAGTTGTCTATGACTGTGTAGGCCGTGGCTTAGGATCGTTTGGGAGTTATTAGGTTTAATTGACTCGAGAGGGTAATTAGCTTAATTAATCAACGGTTTAATCGCTTCGAGAGAAGGATTAGATTATTGTCGTGCCGCCTAATAAACATTAGAATTGGTAAATTAATAGGTTAATCATATTCCACATTGAAATAATATCCTGAAATCGAAGCCCTAGGATACCTATTCTCTTTGATTGTTAGTTTTCGTGTTTCCTAAGTTTGAAGTTATATTTAATTGAGTAGTTTAATTAGTAAAATCAACCTTTAAAACTTAGTATCTAGTTAGGACATTCCTAGAGTATTAGGGTATCAAACTACCTAAAACTATTCCTTGTGGGATCGACCTTGACAATAGTACTACACCTACATCCGTACACTTGCGGAACACTAGGTTAGAAACCGATGTGTCAAGTTTTTTATATAACTTGGAACTCTGTCACTCCATACTTCTTCTGGTGTTTTGAACCCTAGAGATGATGAAGGTGGTCTGTTGATTAAATAACATGTTGTATTGATTGTTTCTCCCCATAAAACCTTTGGCAGTCCAGCATCAATCAACATACACCTTACTCTTTCAAGTATAGTTCTGTTGAATCTTTCTGCCACTCCATTCTGTTGAGGATTCATGGGAACTGTTCTATGTCTTGTAATCCCTTTCTCATTACAGAAATTTGTAAACTCAGTAGATAAGTACTCTAAGCCATTGTCAGTTCTCAAATGCTTGAGTTTCTTACCCCTTAAAGTTTCCATCTGAATTAGCCATGTCTTGAATTTAGTGAAGGCATCACTTTTGTTTCTTAAGACAAACACCCACACTTTCTTGCTGAAGTCATCAATAACAGACATGAAATATCTTCCTCCTCCATGAGTTTCAGTTCTGGATGGTCCCCAGACATCTGAGTGAATATAATCTAGAGGTTCTTGAGTAATGTGTATCCCCTTGGCATAAGGCAATTTCTGTGATTTGCCTAATGCACATTTATCAAAAAATTCAAGTGTCTGATTTCCAACCTCCCCAATTATGCCATTCTTGGATAGTTCTTTTAGTCCCCTTTCCCCAATGTGCCCTAACCTTTTATGCCACAGTGTTAATTCATCCTTGCCTAGAATGTTTCCCACACAACCAACCACAGGTTTTCCCATCAAAATAAACAGACCATTATGTTGTCTTCCTTTGATTACCAGTTTGTTCTCTATGGTTATGTGTAACTGACCATCAACTGACTTGAATTCAGACCCAGTAGCAATGAGAGATCCTAAAGAGATTAAGTTTCTCTTAAGTCCAGGCACATACCTCACATTGGTGATTGTTCTTGTAATTCCATCAAACATATTGATGTTTACAGATCCAGTGCCTTGAACTCTGCAGGATTAATCATTTCCTAGCAGCATACACCCTCCATCTTCTTTCTTGAGATTCTGGAAACATTCTTCATGGGGACACATATGGAAAGAGCAACCAGTGTCCAATACTCACTCCAACTCCATTTTTGACTCAGTATCATTCAGGACTTCTGGTGTGTCCTCTTCATGTCCAACTATAGCAGCTTCAGCACCCTGGCCTTCCTTCTTCTTCATCTTCTGCGGGCAGTCCTTCTTTAGGTGCCCAATTTGTTTACACTTGAAGCACTTCCTGTTTTCTACCCATTCTCCATATTTCTTCTGAGCATTGTTGCCACTCTTAAGGTTCTTTGAGGTTTGGCCCTTCTTATTTTGGTAGTTTCTTCTGAACTTATTTAATCCTTTGCCAGATTGAGTTACCTTCTTGTCTCCTTGGTTCTGTAAACATTTGGTCTTCAAAGCAGTAATGATTGAGTCATAACTCAACTTGTCCTGCCTCCCAAACATCAAAGTGTCTTTGAAGCCCTCCATAGATCTTGGTAAAGCATTTAACACCATCAAGACTCTGTCATCATCTTCCATTGTTACCCCAAGATCCTCCAATTCATCAAGAAGTTTTGTAAACTCATCTAATTGGTTAGAAATTTCCTTTTCCTCCACCATCTTGAAAGCCAGTAATCTCTGCTTGAGAAACAGCTTGTTTGATACTGACTTGGATTAATAGAGATCCTCCAGTTTGGTCCAGGCCTCAATTGCATTCATACACCTCGAAACTTCCCTCAAAGGCTTATCACCAAGACACAGAATGATTAGGCTCAATTCCTTCTGGTCTATCTCAGCATATTTGGGAGCACTTATTTTCTGGTTTGAGAGCACTTACCAACCCATTCTGTACTTACCAACCCATTCTGCACCAGGATGGCCTTCATCTTGATTTTCCATAGGTAGAAATCATTCTTCCCTGAGAATTTATCCAGATCCATCTTCATTCCTGACATCCTTTCCTTCTTCTTGCATGAGAATGTTTCCCACAGACGGCGCCACTTGTTATGATCAGCTCAAACTCACACAAGATAAATGAATCAACAGAATTCGAACGAAAAACACAAGAAAATGGCCGAACAAAACAGAACAAGAACAAAAATGAAAATGATGAACTCAGGGATTTTACGTGGTTCGATCCAAGATGATCTACATCCACGGAGTTCTATGCACCTCAATTCACTTCACTACTCAATCAATTACAGGAATCTCCCAGAAATCTAGCAAACCCCCAAATCACAACCTGATTTGGAACAGAAACCCAAGATATCAAATTCTCTCAATTGTGTAATGTTTACAGAGGGAAAACTATCTCAATTAGCTCGCAATTACAAGTGATTACAATGTATGTAAGTATCGGAGCTCGAATCTAGAAGATGAGGGAGCAGTAACCAACTTTGACTCAACTGCTCCAAGTTGCAGAAATGGGGCTTTCACAACGGTTTGTTTTGCAACAGATTGAAACCGTTGTAACAGACGGTTATAACAGCCTCCAACCCGGTTCTCTTTTAACCTCTTCACTGAACTTGGCTCAAACCCGGTTTTATGACTCGGTTCTTTAAACATCAAATCCGGTTCTGAAATCCTCACAACTCCTACTTCATATAATGAGCCACTTGATGAAATTGAACTAATATCTACACATTAGACAAATGAGAGGTTCTCAATCAGAATGTGAAGAGTCGCTGTTAAAATCTAAATCTTCACATTCTATAGGTTCCTTTGAAGACAGTGGACGAACTTTGATGACTTTTAATCCACTCAAGAGAGCCTTTAGCGGAGCCTTTTCTTGCATTCTTCTACCCCATCTTTGCTTGCGAACTTCCTCAGGATACTTGTACACTTTAGGATATGGACATTCCCTAACAAAGGGACCACACTTCCTATAATTGAAGTAAAGATCTCTAGCTTCCTATCTTATCCTTGGGGTTTCTGTAGGTCTTGTTCTGCTATGGCTTGGATGGGTTGCATCTTTGATGCTTCTTCATGAATCACATAAAATGTTTCATGAGTAAAACCAACTCTTCAGGCACTTGCTCCTCCTCAACAATAACTTGAAGTTGCTGCTTTGGCATGATGGTGGTTATTGGTTCCATTTGGAGTTCGTGAGATGGGCTGCTTGCTACTATGGCTTTGGTCTATCTCTCTTTGATAAATATCATATTCAAAGGACTTGAGATCATAGAAGAGTTCGTGATGCTCTTCCTACCTAGCTTCTTTGAACTTCTTATTAGAATAGTCGTTGCATCCCAGTCCAATGTGAGAGCTCGTAGCAGCTTGGTGTTTATTTCATACTGAGAGTAGTCTTTACATCTAGATTGTTCAGAGACTCTCCAGGTTTTTCCTTGAACAGATTAAAGTTTAGAGTTGTAGTAGCTACTCTATTCTTACGTAATAGAGGTGAGCTTACACAAGTTTTCTTCAGCGGTCAATTCAATTTGTGCCTTTTCCACCATTGAAGGAGGTGCAGGCTGACCATCCATTCGCACAACAGTGTTGATCTTCATGATTACTGGTGGACCTTGATGACTATCTACATCTTATAGACTAGTCCTCATACTCTTCAAAGGAAAATATTGGAGCTCTAGTTGAAGAAGTTTCATTTATTGTGGCTTTTTCACTAGAAAACACTTTTGCTTTTAAAATGTGTTTTTTGCTGAACGATTGGATCTAGTTTAGCTACCAAAGATAATTTATGTGTGAAACCAACCGTTCTGATACCACTTGTTGGTCCCAAGTGGTAGAGGTTTAAAGCAAGGTGAATCATCCTCTAACTCAATATTTCTTTTTTAAAGCTTTGGGCAGTAATTTGCTTCTTACGGCAAGAAACTTGTTCTTATAGAAAAGGTGATATAGTATGTAGACTTAAGGTAGTAGGCTCTAAGAAGATTGATCTTAGGTTACTTAAAGTAAGCATGCTCAGGCAATGTTTTATGTAGCAGAATATTACACAAATTTGTTTTCTTACAAATCAATGTAGTACGTAAGTAGTATGCCAACAATAATAAGTAAAAGCAATATAAAAATAGGCACAAAGTTTATAGTGGTTCGAAGGTTGGGGTAATCCTTCTACGTCCACTCTTCCCTCATACAGAGAAAATTCAGTAAGTTGTTCACATAGTACAAACTTAGTTACGACGAAGTCTAAATCCAACTTAGCTCCTTACAATAGTTTCTGCCTATCCTCGGAAGACTACTCTATTATACAAATAGGTTATATTATAAATAAAAGAAAAAAAACAAAGAGAACCAGAAAATTATGGAGACCACAGATCGGTCACTCACAATGAAATAAAAATTTCCATGCCAACTGGCAGGTATATGGAGCAACAACTAAGTCAAAAAGCAATGGAATAGGAAGATAAATGTGACGATCCATGGTTTTTCCATCAGATAAGAGTCGTCATCATTGCAACAACAGGAGAAAACAATTGTAATGTGGTTGAAAGCCAACGGAAAGGCCAAGGTGGACACCATGAAGCGGAGATGCAGCACCATGCCAGACTAGTGCAACCTTGGATAAATAAGGATCCAGGCTATGAAGATCAAGGGGCTGCCCTGTGGTTAAATGTAGCACAACTGTTGTTGAGATAATGACGGGACTGCTGTCGTGAGGTCGGCGACGGGACTGTCGTCGTAAACCAAACTAGATTTAAGAGTATCCTAGTCTAGTGGAAAAGCCACCTCCATGTCGGAACATCAATGTAAGGAGGTGATGATGAATATGCAAAAGCGATTCTGTGGGGTTTGATTCCTCGGTAGGAACATCATAGAAAGGCCAGCAACAGAACGCTGACCATGATGACAGATGATTTGGTGTTGTTGAAATCCAGATCATATGGATGATAGGATTCGGCGGCCATGGACAAAATGCGGCGGGGTTTCAGATTTAAATTTCTTTTTTTCTCCTAATCTAAGAAAGAAAGAAAAAAACCTCCCCACCCCCCACGATGACTCGAACCCAGGACCAAAGGCCTAGGTAGTAGATGCTCTGCCACTTGAGCTATCCAACTTTGTCAACTACTCTATTATACACACGTTCCTCAGAACACCTAGTCTACTTTGAATCTCTGATTCAAACAGACTCTCCGCTAAAAAAATTGCTCGTGAGATTGGTTAATGAAAGTTTTTCTTAAACTTCTACTAGCTGCCACTAAACTTGAATATCAGATGAGATGCAGCTTGAATCTTCACTTGAATACTCTTGCAGCTATCTGCTCTTGTTTATTTTGCTCAAAACACTTGAAAGATTATCAGAGTTTTATATGTGTTGAGGCTTTGAATAAGAATGCTTGAGTGCTTGGTGCAAAGTAATTTGAGTTGTTCAATAAATCGGTTGTCTTTGCTTAGTTCTCCATCTCCTTCTATTTATAGTGGTTGGGATATCTTCCAGTTGAAGAATGAGAAAGTATTTCTATTGACATTTAATACTCCTTGTACGACTTTAGAGTCGTTTGTCCTTTCTGTAGAGTTTCGATAAGAGTCGTTGCTTGTCAGGTAACATGTCTCCACGTAATCCGATAGTCAGTACAAGGTTTAAATCTTGTCTCTACTGGCTATATTTTTGAACTCGATCCCCTGACTTTTAACTTTGACCTTTGATACCATGGGCATGACTACTGCTTGCTTGCTGATTGTACCTTCATTGCTACATGCAGTGATGTATTCTGGATTAGCATAAGCAACCAAACTGTGCACTTGTTGTACTTCTCTTTCCTTACTGCTTCCTTGGACTTCCTTGTTGCGTCGTTGTTGTGACTTAGCCTAAGTAGTACTAGCCCTTATTAATTACAAAGAGTACATAATTCATGAGGCCGCTAGTTCGTACCTTACAATAGATATTTTGTCATCATCAAAACTAAACATCAATTCCTAACATTAAATTTAATATATTATATCAAAATATTCAATATAGTTTTGATAGGGATGACCCGGTTACTTCGGGCCGGGTTAATCCTGAGCCCACTTACCAGCTCAGCGAACACGCCAGCAAGCGCGAAGGCCCAGGCCCAACAGGCCCAGCAACACACATTCGGTCCAGTGAATCAAATCTGTTCCGTGAATCAAGGCCCATGATCTTTTCCCAACTGCCATGCAGATTTGGTGGGCAAGATTATAGGGATTTAGTTAGGGTTTTGGCTGAGTAGTATAAATAGGTGAAAAGAACTCTGAATGAGGGTTCGCACTTTTGCATTCTGAATTACGACTTGTAAACTCAGTGTTCCAGAAAAAAGAAACACCTCGGCGATTGCCATTTTCTCCCCGTGGACGTAGATCTCCGGATCGAACCACGTAAATTCTGTGTTTTTACATTCTGTTCTTGTTGATTACTGTTCAATTGTGTGATTACCGGATTGCGCATTATCAAATAGGAGCTTCGGTTGTCACCGGGGTGGAACTGTAAGCAAGAAGACCGGGGTCACTGGCAGGCCGAAGTGTTTATGCGTGACGGAGTGTGTCCGCGTCCCTGGGACTTTGCGGAGCAGTCAATGGACGCAGTGCCGAGTTGGGCCGAGGTGTTTGGGACCTATAATGAGATATCGAATTTCCCAGAAGCGAAAAACGCGTTGTAAGTATATTACAGTCTGGCCGAGGTGGAAGGTACACCGGAGTGAGTAGTTTGGCCGAAATGGTAGGGGCACCGGAGTGTGGTAGTATGGCCGAGGTGGAAGGTACACCGGAGTGTATCTTGAATCTTCCTGAAGAAGGGTGAGGCTGATGTGATTGGCGGCGCCATAATGAGAGAGAGAGACGTGAAGTGACACGCTCTGCGAGTTCCAAGACAGCTGTTCCCCACGCGCCTCGGTAACTGTAAAGCGCGTGAAGAGCACGCATGAATCTCCATCACTGAATTTGAATAGGCTGCATCAGAGCCGTCGGTTTTTTGCATTTATATTAGGAATAACTGCACAGTAACTTTTCATCTTCTCCATTGTGATTCATCTGTTATAGAAAGCGGGAAAAAGAGGAACTTTGCGTTTGTGATTCATCAGAGATCAAAAATTTCTCAAATCCATCCTTTCGAATTCAAATCAAGTAAGTATGTCATCCTCTTCATCTTCTTCATCTTCTGCCCCATCTTCGGCCTCGATCAAAGTAGTAGGAGGTTCGGATAAACCGTTAGATATCCCCCCCCTATCATATATCATTCCGGAGAAGGATGTGATTAGAACCATAGACAGAGTCGATGGTTTAGAGTGTAATACCATGATGGTATCGTTTTATGAATGCCCGGCGGTGGATCTTGAGGTATCCTCCATAGGGTTACGGATGTCGCGGGGGCAACTTGAGAGGGAACTCCCATCATTTTATCTTCCTTTCGACCTTGATTATATAATTCCTTCCCCCGAGGATAGGGCCTGTTGCCCACCGCAGGGGTTTATGACCGTATATATTGACCCCCTTAGAGTAGGATTGAGATTGCAGCTGTGGGGCATAGTCGTAGAGTTGTTAAGATACTACGGCATTGCCCTCTGCCAGTTAGCGCCGAACGCGGTGAGGCAGTTGGTAGGATTCACTGTAGTTAGTAAGCAGGCCGGAATAGAGCCAACTGTAGAGCTTTTTAGGTTTTTCTACCAGCTGAAGAACTTCGGGAAGTCTAAGGGGTGGTATTCTTTTAGTCCCCGCGCCCGAGGAGGGTTTAAGGTCCAAAACCCGAGCAAAGTAGAGGGGTGGAAGGAGAGGTTCATATTTGTTAGGAATAAGGTAGCTCTCCCGAAGTGGAGGAGTGACGAGGTGCAGGATACCGCCCCTGTGGAGAGTCCGGGGCCCGAAGTAAGGCACACGTTCCGGCAAGTGGGGACTTTCCAAACCCTCTGTTCCGAGGAGGAACTGGAGAAGGCTGGGCTTAGCCCATATTATTCAGGAAATGGAGATGCCGAAGAGGGTAGGAGTTCTTGTGTCCTGTTATTTAAGTTTACTGTTTTGCGCAGAATTAACCATTGATATATATGCAGTGGGACGCTTCGGAAAGCAACCAGCATTGGGGAGCCCTGCCAAGACTGAAGCGGCCAAGAAGAAGGGGAAAGCCGCGGAAGTATCTTCCCGGGGGAAAATACCAACCGGTGCACGTCCGTCGACGGGATCGGAGGAAAGGGTGACGCCGGCGGGGTCTCCGGCGTTGTCAAAGAAGAGGCCGGAGCCTACTGGGACGCCGCAGGCACCATCTAAGAGGCCCCGGACGGGGGAGAGCTCGCAGGTAACATTCAAAAACGCTGCTCATTACTTGAACTTACGCGAGGTGTATAAACGAGGTTTAATCCATGTGCCACGTTGTGTTTAACTTATCCAGGGAGAGCAGGCGATCCCCAGTATGCTGGGGTTTGACGGCACGGATGCCGAGAAGATTCTTCGGCTGGCCAGAGGGATTATAGAGGTCGGCCTGAAGAGCGAAGTGGAGGCCAAGGAAGGGCTAGCCGCCACGACGCGGGACCTTCGCGCGCGAAATGACAAACTGGCGTATGACTTGACCCAGGCACGCAAGAGGGCTGCCTTGGTGGAGTCCGAGATCGCGCGTCTGCGCGGTGTGGAGACGGAAAATCATGGCCTCCGAGGTGAGCTGATGCAGCTGCGAGCGGAGATGGAGGCGAGGGAAGCAGCCGTGATTGGAGGGCAGGGGGCTTTGCTGAGGGCCTTCGCTGATAAGCTGTTCAAGACCACGACCTTCCTCGACTTTCAGACGAAGTTCATGGCAATAGGGGATAAAGCCACCCGAGCCATGGTGCTGGAGGAGGTGAAGGAGGCGTACCCGGATGTGGACATTACTCGTCCAGAATTCGGGTATGACCCTGTGGCAGCGGCCGAGGTGGAAAAGGCCTATTACGCCTCTCTAGCGGAACTGCCGGAGTGGCCCTTGGTGAATGCGCTCGGGGAGAAGAGACAGCTCCTAACTGCCGCAGAAGTTGCGAGCTGCGAAGTGGACCAGGACGCTGAATTCCTGGCATTCTGCAGAGGTGAACTGGTTCCAGCCCCCCAAAACACCGAGCCCCTCCCACCAATGGAAGTCGAAGTCCCTGCTGAAGCCGAGGCCGTCGTAGCAGCCGAAGAGGGAAATGCTGAAGTGTCTGAGGGCCAGCGAGAAGAGTTGCCCGAAGAGACTGAGGCAATTGAGCGGGAGGTCAGTAGATCCCCGCAAATTTAAACTTGTAAATTTGTAGAAATGTTAGGGATGATGTAATTGAACAATTGTACTCTTGCAATTTGAAATACAATTCCCTCTTCTTGGACTCTTGTCATCTGTTTATTTACGCGATCCATTATGTTTGTTGCCGAACTGTATTCAACTCTAATATGTTTGAGAGTAATCGTTCTGGTTGACGCGGAGCTGCACGAGACAATAAAGAGGTTAATGGGATCACTCGAGTGGTTCCGCGGAGAGAAGAATCGTTTGGAGATGCACGTGGTGCCTAAGTTGAAGAAGCAGATAGCCTCGGCGGAGAGGAAGGTGGTTGAGGCCAATGAAAGAGCCAAAGACTTCGAGATGCAGTATCGAACCACAGCCGCCGAGATGAGCCGCGTCCGCGTTCATCATAAGGAGTATGAGCGGATTCTGTCCGACTTTGGTCTTCTAACTTTTGAAGAAGTAGAAGAGCGGACTGTTGAAATCCAGAGTGACATTGCGGCATTGATGTCGAGGAGCTCGGTAGAGTCCGCGGAACTCGTGAGGAAAAGAGAAGTCCTGGAACTGCTGCTCAGTATGTATGAAGGGCTGAAGGGCCGAATCAGACGGAGGCCCTCTGCTGAAGAGTTCATTGCGAGCACAAGCCAGGACCGAAGTACGCAAAAAGCTCCTCGGAAGGAAAAGAAGACCAAAGGCAAGAAGAAGCCCTCTGAGCAGAGCAGAGGTATAGTCATCCAAGAGCCAGCTCCGGTGACTATAACTGAAGAGGAGCCCGTGACGATTGCCGAAGAGGTAGTCGATGAGCTGGCTCAAGAGATTGAGGTGATGGTCCCGGAGGAGTGGGACCCTGAGCAATGGGCTCAAACCCCGAGGTCCGCGTCACAACAAACCAGCCGAGAGCGGACCAGAGATGAAGCTCCTAGGCCAGCGCCTAGAGAAAGTCCTCGGCGAAGGGAACCTCGAAGGGATGACCGAGCCAGAGCCCGAGAGGGTAACAGAACCGGAGCCCGAGGTCAAGGATCTTCAAGATCCTGGAGGACCCAACACAGACCGAGGAGCGGGTCCCAGCGTCGGAGCGCGCAATATTGGCTCGGGGGCCATAGACAGTAGCTTTTGTTTGTTGCCTTGTTGTTGTTTTTTTTTTTTTTTTCCTTTTGGAGTCTTATGTAAAAAACCATTTGATTTGAATATTCAGAAGTTGATAATAAAACTGTTGTAACGTGTACAAACTGGAGTAACGAAGATAACTTGTTACAAATCACTTTAATCGGGTATTCAGGAACGTGATAGAAAATTTGTTAACTGTTTTAAGTAGGTGTTCGGGAACACGGTTTGGATAAATCCTATCTTCCCGGACGGATCAGGCGGGAGTTAAAACTCCCCGGACGGATCAGGCGGGAGTGAAATTCCTCCCCGGACGGATCAGGCGGGAGTGAAATTCCTCCCCGAACGGATCAGGCGGGGGTAAGCGTTTCTCCGGTTAAACAGACGAGAAAGTGATGTGAGTCCGGGGACTAAATTGCAAACCTCCTCGGACGGACCGAGAGAGAGAGGTTTGATTGTCCGGAGACTAATAATGATAGTACGATAGTGTTAGGGCGTCCCCGTAACGTAAAGAATTAACACAGTAAGTTACGCAAGCAAGAAATTTTATTCAATGATAAATGCCGGAGCTAACTCAAAAGTACAAAGTGAAATAACAACTATAAAGGTAATTAAAGGAAAGATAGTACTTGCGATGTGGCCCTCACAGATAGAATCGCCTCAAATTTGTGACGTGCCAACTTCGGGGGATCGGGGTCCCGTTGATATGTTCAAGCTGATAGGATCCAGAGTCATGTACAGCAACGACTCGGTAAGGGCCTTCCCAAGAAGCATGTAGTTTGCCCTCAGGGGCAGCTTTGCTGGCCGAGTTGAGCCGAAGGACTAAATCCCCGACATTGAACTGTGTACCTCGAACCCGGAGGTTGTAATACTGGGCAGCTCGCTGTTTGTACTTAGCCTGCTGAATGAACGATTGTTCTCGGCGATTCTCGAGCTCATCCAGATTTGCGCGAAGAGCCTCGTCATTATCATCCGGAACTAATGTGAGGAGGCGAGGACTCGGCACACTGATCTCAGCGGGGATAACGGCTTCGGAGCCGTAAGTAAGGCTGTAAGGAGTCTCCCCGGTGGAGGTGTGCGGCGTTGTACGAATAGCCCATAAGACTTGTGGAAGGTTCTCAGCCCAGAGACCTTTGGCATTATCCAGGCGCTTTTTTATTCCCGTGAGAAGGGTCCGGTTGGTGACCTCAACCTGCCCGTTTGCTTGAGGGTGAGCCACCGAAGTGAAAATCTGTTTGATGTAGAGTTCTTCACACCATGAGCGGAATGGATCGTTGGCAAACTGTTTACCGTTGTCCGAGATGATAGTGCTCGGGATGCCGAAGCGACAAACAATATTGCGCCACACAAACTTTAAAATATTCTGTCCGGTGATAGCCGTAAGTGGTTCGGCCTCGACCCACTTAGTGAAGTAGTCTACGGCGACGACCAGGAATTTCAACCCTCCCGGAGCGACAGGGAAAGGCCCAACAATATCAATGCCCCATTGGATGAACAGCCATGCACCTTGGATTCCGGTGAGCTCGGTCTGTGGCAAATGCTTCACCCTGGAGTGTAGCTGACACTTGCTGCATCTAGTCACTAAGTCGTGAGCATCGTTGAACAGGGTAGGCCAATAGTATCCCCAACGGAGAACTTTTTTGCTAAAGTCCGGGAACCGATATGGCTTGCACAGGCCCCTTCATGAACCTCCCGCAGAACTTGAATGGCCTCGGCAGGGGCGAGGCACCGAAGATTCGGTTGTAGGTACGATTGTCGATATAGAACTCCATTATGAAGGGAGTATTTGGGGGCTTTGAGCACAACTTGCCGAGCTCGTAGCTTGTCAGTGGGCAGAATCCCATCTTGGAGATACTGAATGATCGGAGTCATCCAGTTCGGATCACTGTCGGTCAGTACCGAAATTGTAGCCTCATGAATTGCTGGATGGGAGAGGTCTTCAACCTTGATATCCGGAGATATATTAGTTTGGACCGCGGAGGCCAACTTGCTGAGTGTGTCTGCCCTGGAATTTTGAGCACGCGGGATTTTCCGGATAATAACTGTATCAAAAGTTGATATGAGTTTGAGTGCTAGAGCGCGATACCTGACCATTATTTCTTCCTTGGCGACATAAGTCCCCTGAATTTGCTTAGACACGATCTCGGAGTCCGTGAAGAGCTCTAAATGACGAACACCTAAAGATTGAGCGAGCCGGAGCCCGGCGAGGACTGCCTCGTATTCCGCTACATTGTTAGTCACCTTAAATTTGAATCGGATGACATATTTAACCTCGACCTCCTCGGGGTCGATGAGAAGCAGCCCGGCACCACTTCCTCGGACCGTGGATGCTCCATCCACAAATAGTTGCCACATCCGGGGTGAAGGAGCGAGTGTGACGCGGTGCGGTGTATCATTGTCTGCGGGGGACTCATGATTGTCTGCCGGGGTTTCGGCCAGGAAGTCGGCAAGTGCTTGACCTTTAATTGCTCGGCGGGGGAGGAACTGGATATCATACTCACCTAACTCAATTGCCCACTTGGCGAGGCACCCGGACACCTCGGGTTTCACAAGGATCTGGCGTATAGGGTGATTAGTCAGGACTCGTATTTCACGTCCCTGGAAGTATGGCCGAAGACGCCGAGCTGCCATTACAAGGGCCAAAGCGGTTTTTTCAAGTTCGGAATATCGCGTCTCGGCCCCATGGAGCACCCGGCTTGCAAAATATACGGGATGTTGAACCCCCTCCACTTCGCGCACAAGAGCGGCGCTGACAGCTTCTTCGGCGGATGCCAGATATAAGTACAGCGGCTCTCCGGGGAGAGGAACTGACAAAGTAGGCAGCTGCTGTATATGACGTTTCAAGGCTTCAAAAGCCTCGGTACACTCTGGAGTCCACTCAAAGGACTTCGCTTGCCTCAGGATCTTGAAAAATGGGAGCTGGCGCTCCGCTACCTTCGATAAGAATCTGTTTAAGGCCGCTAGGCCACCTGTAAGGCGTTGAACATCCCTGAATGTCTTTGGTGGCTGCAGGTCTAATACATCGCGGAGTTTAGCCGGATTGGCCTGCAGGCCGTTTTGTGAAACCATGTACCCGAGGAACTTCCCGGAGCCAACACCGAAAGTGCATTTTGCTGGATTGAGTCGCAAGTTATAGCGCCGCAGGGTGCGCAATGTTTCGGCGATATCCTGCACACATGAAGGATGGGAGGAGCTTTTGATGACCAAGTCATCGACGTAAACCTCAACATTGCGATTTATCTGGTCGTGGAAGACAAAGTCCATTAGACGCTGATAGGTGGCTCCAGCATTCTTGAGCCCGAAGGGCAGTTTCTTGAAAGCGTAGCACCCAAAGGCAGTGATAAACGCCATTTTGATAGCATCCTGTGGATCCATAAAGATCTGATGATAGCCTTTGTACAGATCTAAGAAACAAAGTGCCACGTACCCCGTAATGGCTTCGGCCTTTTGATCGATGGAGGGCAGAGGATAGCAGTCCTTCGGACAGTGCTTATTGAGATCGGAAAAATCAACACACATCCGCCATGCCCCACTGCTTTTTGTTACCATTACTGGATTGGACAACCAGGAGGGGTAGAATACCTCGAACAAGATGTCCGCATCTAGGAGTTGTTTCACCTCAACTCGAATAGCTTCGTTTCGCTCCGGAGCGAATTTCCTTTGCTTCTGTTGGATTGGCTTGACGCGAGGGTCGATATTCAGCTTATGAGTAATCACCTCGGGAGAGACTCCGGGCATATCCAGAGGAGACCATGCAAAAACATCGGAATATTCTCGCAGGGTTTGAATAATGGCCTGATGTAACCATGGCACATCCACGGCCCCTACTGTTACTGTCTGCTCCGGCTTAGACGGATCTAGCGGGATTTGGGCAGTGGCATCCCCCAACGGGGTACATTCCCGAGGTTCTAGAACCTGTGATGTTACTTGAAGCTGATGTTTGGGCTGAACCTTGGCAGCCTTTTTGAGCGCCACATACATGCACTCTTTTGAAACCCGCTGACTCCCGCGGACGGTTACTTCACCATGCGAGGTGGGAAACTTTAGCGCGAGGTGATACGTGGAACATATGGCTTTTGCCGGGGTGAGCCAGTCCCGGCCCAATATTATGTTATATGGTGATGGGGAATTCACCACATAGAAATCCACGAAGATTGTTTTTATCCTCGGATAAGTTCCCAAAGACGCTGGGAGGGTGAGGATACCTTCTGGCCGGACTTCACCCTGGGTGAAAGTCTGTAGTGGCCCGGGGGCCGGCCGGAGTTGGTCTCGGGAAATCCCCATCCTTTCGAAACAGTCCGCAAATATAATGCTTACTGCGGCACCATTGTCCATGAAGACCCGCCGTACTGTTATATTAGCTACATTCATGTCGATGACAATAGCGTCAGTGTGAGGTGTTATCTCTGGAACCGGATCCCTATCCGTGAAGCTGACAGTCTCGGACTGATGGAGGCGTTTGTGACGTGGCTCCTCGGGAGGAGGACGTCGAGCCTCTGCCTTTAAGGCATGTCGTGAAGCCCCGGTGGGTAGGGCTCTATATATCACGTTTATCACGTGAGGGGGTGCGTTGTCCCCGGGTCCTCCCGGAGGAGGAGGTGGAAGTGGGAGACGTGGCGGCTGGCGATTGCCAGAATCTTGTCGTGCGTAGTTATTGGGCCCTTGCCGGTTATTCTGCCAATGTGGCCGATTTTGTTGAGTATCTCGATCATGGTAACCTCCGCGGTGATGAGACGAGCCCCCATTGTGGTTTGCCCGAGGTTGGTCTCCGGTTCGCGCAACGTATTGCCGCAAAAACCCTTTCTTGAGGCATTCCTCAATCTCCTTGCCGAGTTCTCGGCACTCCTCTGTCTCATGTCCGTGATCTCGGTGGTACACGCACCACTTTCCACGGTTCCTCTTTTCAGGAGGCGCTGTCATCCGCGGACAAGGTCGGAAATCGTTTTTGTGGAGTGAAAGAATTTCAGCCCGTGACTTCGTCAGTGGAGTCAATTGCGGAATTGCACTTCGGGATTCTGAACGCCCCGGTGTCAAGCGTGAAAATGCGCTAGTTCGCGTACTAGGCCCAGTTTGTGCTTTGTCGGCCTGTCGCTTGATTGCGTGCTTCTCACGCTTCTGCCGAGTCTGCTCCTCGGCCTTAGCAAATTTGCACACTGTTTTGAACAGTGCTCGAGTTGTGACCGGGGTGTTCCGAGCTAACTCGGTGTGGAGTGCTCCAGGGCGGAGTCCATTCATAAAGGCGTTGATGGCCACATCGTCGGGGCAATTTCCCACCTTGAGGCTTACCGCTGTGAAACGGTCCAGAAATTGGGTAACGGTTTCACCGTCCCGTTGCTCCATATTCATGACGTCGGCCAGAGTGGCCATGGGCTTCGAACCGTGCCCAAAAGTGCTCGGCGAGTTCTCTGAAAGAGGATATGCTGTCTCGCGGGAGAGAATCAAACCAGACCCGAGCTTCATCCTGTAAGTACTCCGGGAAAATCCTGCAGTACTGAAGGGATGTGATGTTAGCATGACTAAGCATGCTGTGCCTAAAAGCGCCAAGAAAATTGGCCGGATCTCCAGTGCCGTTGTAAGGTGGTATAGCTGGCCGTTTGAACCCTTCGGGAAGGGTGATGGCCATGATTTCTGAGGAGAACGGCGTGATGATCTCTCCATTGGCATCAAGGCCCAGGATTCTATCCAGTTCAACGTTGCGTTGAACTCGCTCATACTCTTGGAGATCCTGAGCATGAGAATCAGCATAGCGCACTCTTTTAGCCGCATTAAGTGGACGGCGGCGATCCACATCAGTTGGTTCCTCATTGCGAGGTCGTGATCCATTTGAACTCCCAAGGTCCTCGGAAGAACTAGGTCGTTCCCGTCGTCGATCCTGACGCCCGCGGTACCCCGGTTCCCGTTGGCTGCGCAGGCGGGGTGGAGGCACCACAGGATTATCATTGTGGCTAACAGGTCCTGCGGCAGGCTCCGCTGGGCGTAGGCGATTAATTGCCCAATCTTGAAGGACATGTGCATGCTCTTGTAAGAAATCTTGGAGCAGTTCTGGGGTGATTTGAATGTTCACCGATGGTTGAGCAGCAGCAATATTAGGGTCTTGCTGATCTTGAGGGGGTGGAGGGTTTTGATTACCCTGATGATTGGACGTACTCCCCGCCGGCAATTGCCTCGGCGGCAAAACTTGATCCACGGGTGGATCTTGGTTAGGTTGATCTCCTTGGCGAGATTGATTCTGACGAGTTGTCACCATGATTTCGGAAGGCAATGATATTACAAAATACTACCTTGTCGTTCCCACAGACGGCGCCAATTTGATAATGCGCAATCCGGTAATCACACAATTGAACAGTAATCAACAAGAACAGAATGTAAAAACACAGAATTTACGTGGTTCGATCCGGAGATCTACGTCCACGGGGAGAAAACGGCAATCGCCGAGGTGTTTCTTTTTTCTGGAACACTGAGTTTACAAGTCGTAATTCAGAATGCAAAAGTGTGAACCCTCATTCAGAGTTCTTTTCACCTATTTATACTACTCAGCCAAAACCCTAACTAAATCCCTATAATCTTGCCCACCAAATCTGCATGGCAGTTGGGAAAAGATCATGGGCCTTGATTCACGGAACAGATTTGATTCGCTGGACCGAATGTGTGTTGCTGGGCCTGTTGGGCCTGGGCCTTCGCGCTTGCTGGCGTGTTCGCTGAGCTGGTAAGTGGGCTCAGGATTAACCCGGCCCGAAGTAACCGGGTCATCCCTATCAAGTTTCATATTAAATACTAAGAAAAGAAAGTTGCTTTTATCTATAGCATATAAAAGAAATGAATTCACAAAAAAAAAAAAAAAAAGTTGAGAGAGAGAGAGAGAGTGAGAATTCTTTATTTAAAATTTAATATATTATATTAAGATGCTTAATATTATTATCTGATTAAATATTAAGAAAAAAAGATTTCCCTTTAACTATTGCAAATAAAAGAAATGAATTAAAAAAAGTTGACAGAGAGAGGACAGAGAGAGAGAGAGAATTCTTTATTTCAAATTTAATATGTTATATCAAAATATTCAATATCAAATCAAATACTAAGATTAAAATGTTGCTTTATATCTATTGAAATAAAAGAAATGAATTCAAAAATAGAAAACGTTAAGTGGGAGAGAGAGAGTGAGCGAGTAAGTGAGAGACCATTCTTTATTTGAAATATAATATATAAATTAAAATATTCAAAATCAGTATCAGCATAAATACTAAGAAAAGAAGGTTGTTTTATCTTTGCAAATAAAGGAAATTGATTCAAAAATACAAATAAAGCAGATCTCTGAATTATTTCATCCCTAACACGGGCATATGTGTTCCGCTATTTCCTTTCATGTACTTTTTAATTAAATTAAATATTATATGTGAATCTAGAATTTAAAAATAGTTAGCTTTCACTATTTTCGAACAGTTGTAATATTGAGAGAAAAATAAATGTATGGATTTTTTCACAAAATAAAATTAACTAAAATTTCTAAAAAATATTAGTTGATAATATTTATTGTTAAACAAATATTCTTAACATTTATTTAAGTTTTATTTGTATCTCATATCTAATCAAATAATTCAACTCATATTAGATGAACAAATATAACATAAGTGATGACATGTAATTGAATTGTTTTAATATAACATGCAATGTAGTTGTCAAATTAAAGGTCATGAAAATTTTCAAGTTGTTATATTTTACATGAAAAAATAAAAAGAGAACCGAAACAAATTATTTGTTTTTTTAATTTTTATATTTTAATTATAAAATTAATAAATCAAAAGTTGTCATTTATAATTTTTCATATAGAATATTACCAATAAAATTAAAAAAAGAACAAATTTTGCGAAGATTTTACCATATATGTACAAATCTTTACTATATATAAATCTCTTATTATGTTAGTTATAGTTTAAACCTACAATTTTTAGAAGGTGAAATGGGCGGAGAAGTATATCTGATTTCCTTTTATAGAGAGTTCTCTTTCATTATATAGTAAGATTTGGGTGTGAATTATGTTTGACAAAAAAATTAAGTTTAGATGTTCTGGTGGTGAATAAAAAAGTAAAATTTTAGTTTAGGATTAGTAAAATAAAATATATAATTAATTTATATTGGTATTCAAAGCCTTTATCGAGTTTATTTATCATCTCATTCTTGAAAAATAAAAATGTATTGTTTCATTTAAGTTTTGCAACTATAATATTTATATACACATTCCATATACTACAACAAAAAATATTGACAGTATTATTAACTAAATACATTTTCATATAATAAAAAGTAATTGTAAATAATATCATAATATTGTGTTTTGCTATGTCGGTGTAACAACTTAGAGTAGTTCGAGACATGTTTTATTAACGATGTGTGACTCATTTCTCTACAAAAGAAAAAATCTTTGTGATTTATTACACTTTTAGCATGTGTATGATGTTATATCTCGATATAACTCATAAAAATCATCTGACAATTATTTTGTTTAGGTAACTTTTTCATAAAAAATTAATTATTAATTTTATTAATGAAAATAAGTATAATATTATATCTAATAATGTTATCAATTTACATAATTTCTTTAATAAAAGATATTAATCATGACATACATATTACTTTAAGGTTTTTAAATGACTATTTTGTGAAATTGTAGAAAAAAACTAATAGATAAATGTCTATGATGATCTCTTTTTAGGGTGGAAAAACCATAATAAATCACGAGCAACCCGACTTAGCCAAAATAATGTGATCGCGTGAGCTTGGCACAACACTAACCACTCGAAAATACCTGCTAAAATTAAAAAAATAGAGCTAGGTGATGAGCTAGAGAGCTCGCTGATCGCCTAACCAAATTGGAATAAATAGAACTATAAAACTGAAAAAACGAACGAACTTGATCCACAGCCGCTCCCAAATAGTTAAGCTCTACATCTTCTTTTTTTAGTTTGTAGAACAATGTAGCATTATCCACCTCGATAATATCTGTCACTCAAAGCTCGACCGCCATCTTTACCCCTTCCAAACACCCAACCGCCTCCGCCACCACAACTTCCATCGGATCCGTAAACATAACTACCACATCCCCAATTGGCGATGGCTGAATGTTATCAAATATTGGGGCCTAAAGTACTAAGTAATATGGGACATTAGTATTTCATGAAATCGGTGCCTTTACTTATTTATTAAAGTTTGGCCCAAAGCCATTGGCTATTCACTCTGGGTACAAATGTGATTAATTGGGTTAAGTCCAATATTTCGGCCAAAATATTATATCGATTAGGGGTGGGTACGAGTCTCGGAGATAATCCAATATGCACTATTCGCTCTGGGTACAAATGTGATTAATTGGGTTAAGTCCAATATTTCGGCCAAAATATTATATTGATTAGGGGTGGGTATGGGTCTCGGAGATAATCCGATCTGTATTGAACCCCGGTCAGAAAGTACCCCGAACTGATAATACTCGTTGATTATTTGACTTTATTCGAACTGAATCAATCCGAACTTTTTTTGCTGTCAAATCGAACCGTTCCGAACTGAAATAAAACCGTGTAGAACAGATTCTAAATAATTTAACTATATAATTTTTTATATATCATTTAATTCATTTCTTATATATTATAATATTGAATCATTATAGATTTTATTAAATTTTAACATTACATGTATATACTACTACTGCTTTAGAATTCCATAAAAGAGTTTAATAATTAATAATAGAGGGAAGTATTTATAATGAATGATTTTCGGAACAAACATAAATTTATTAATGATAGATATACTAATCAATCTATACGTTTAAAGTTTATATAGAGAAATACATTACTTGATATGTTTAAATTCAACTCTATGTTTCTTTAATCCAACCATTATTTTTTTTATTATATCTAATATTTAATTATTCCAATATACAAAGATCCAAATCCTAGACCTAAACTCATATTACTATACATAGACACTAGCAGTGGCTCTTTGCTCATTCTCTTCTTTGATTCTTCATCTTTCTTGTGAACTTACATTTTTATCTTAAAAGTCAATTTTGATTTCTCTGTAGTTAGTCATATTATTCTTACTTCTTCACTTTGATTGTCTATCCTCCCCATACTGTTTGCAATTATTTATAACAAAAAAGGAGGAAAACATGTGTATGAGACAAATCTTACTGAAAACATATGCATATAGATCTTTATAGATGAAAAATAATCGATAAAAGGTCCAACGAGATTATCAATAGCTAAAAACTTTATAATTTAGTGCTACTGTTTTATAAGTTTGGGTTTGAAACTTGCTTTAACATATAACTTTATAAAATGTTTAATATTACATTTTCTTTTGTTCTTATAAAAGAATATGATATCATCGTAAAGACTACACTATAATTCTTATAAAATTAAATTGACCAACTCCAAAAAGCTCCGAATAACCGGACCGAACATATCCGATCTTCGTAAAGAACTTAATCAATTAACAGAGCTTTAATTCAGTTCTGGAGATTTCTATATCTCCGAACCGCTCCGGACCATGCTCACCTCTAATTTTGATTAACCCCTTGTTTGATTTCCAATTGTTATAATTATGGGCTTAATCAAATTGTAGTCTTTGGACTTGACCAAATCAGTCAACAATGAATAGTCAGATCCAGGGGGCATGTAGAAGTTTGAAAATCTTCTAATAAGTAACGCCAATTGACAAATTGGGTTTAATTCAAGTTTGTAGGCCTAAATGAATTATGTAAATAAGCAACGGCTCAAATTTCACGAAATGAGTAATGACCCATTTACTTAATACTTTATACCCCAAGATATGATAATATTTGGCTAAGTGCCTATTGGGGGTGTATCAATTCTCACTAACCAGAGCAACTTTGATTTAGTTAGATAATTTTCTTTGGACCATTAAGTAAGACAATTAGGCCCATTTTGTGATTAAAACAAAATTGGTCCACACTAGACCACAGTTTTTTGTAGTCCAAAAATCAGCTATAACGAATGTGAGTGAAAACCTATCATAAACGTAATTTAGTCAGTTATTGTGAAATAACACCAATTGAAACATGCACATCTTCATCACCATCCAGTGCACAAATACACCGGAATCGGTCACCTCTATACAATACGGTAAAGAATTAGCAAGAGATGGTGCAATACCACCACACATACTTCCTTGACTTACAAAGTCAGAGCGAGTTCCAGACCATGGCACCGAAAGAGATCACCTTTCTTCCTTCTCTCAACGGCCACACCATCTTAGTATTGTCACTCATCATGAGCAGCAACCTCCAGTCATTGCTCATTAACTTATGGTCGGTGAATAATTTTTCCCCAAATACAACAATGACCTTCACTATCCCGCTTGAGATTTCAATACCAAAAATCCGGTCAAGTTCTTCCACACAATCACATCATTGCTTTCGGAGTTGATGAAGTGCAAATTTCCGATGGAAGTTTGGTCTGAATAGATGGCTCGATGGCTTGAAGCGGTATAGGTTGGGTGCAGTGACGTGGCACACATGGTGAGTCATTGCGGGGCATACCGAGTATTCAACCCATGAGTGTTCGGAGTGGATCGGGTCAATGAACTGGTATACTACTTGATGAATGAGTGCGAGTTCGTGGCCAGGTGGCACGATTTGGCGAGCAGGTGCAAGTTTGCGAACGAATGCATATGGATGCCTAAACCGATGCCACCAAGTGCCACAAGGTGCCATTCCGTAAAGGCACCACAACTCTTCGAATTCTATAAATATGGTCCCAGAATTTGCATTTCAAAGAAAAATCATGTGGGTTCTGAAAGGCCTTAAGAGAAGTCTCTATTGAATAATAGGTTATCCACACGAGCTGAAGAGAGTATTGTCCTTCAAGAGGACATTAGCCCAATTAGATGGATGCAAGTCCACTCGGTTAAAATGTGGACATATAATAAATTGGTTAAGGGATTTGTGCTCAACTAAATTGGATGCAAGTCTAATGGGCTAAATCATTGGTAGCTGAATAAATATCTAAGTAGTTTTCGGACTAAATTTTAAGTAGTTCAATCTATGGAATAATTACTTTTAGTGCATATGGCCTAGACATCACAATATGAAAATTAAGTTTTGATGTAAATGTCAACATGTGAAGAGATGAAGTCTTTTCGCATAGGTGTTTAATTGTGGGGGAATACGGTCTTCCCACATAAGTGTTCAAATGCGGGGGGACAAGGTGTTCAACTAAGGTAAAACGTACCTAAAGCTAGATATAGAGGTCATAAAGCAGCTAGTCTCCAATAGAATAATACGGATCCGTGAATGAGAAATTTGAATGGGAGATCAATTATGTTGCATGTCTAGGGGAGTGAGTTTAAAAACCCACGCACTAAAGAACTTTCGTAGGGGTAACTCAACCATGATGAGTGGAGGTCCCACGAACTTGGTTCAATGAGACAACTAATTTATGAATGGTTCACGAGCACTTGGAACTCAAATGCATTCAATCTAGAACATGGAACTCACTCAACTTATTCTCAAAGATAACCAAGTGCAAAACAAACAAATCCGGATGATGTGTGGTGAGGGATGTAATCTTTTACTGACTTCTGTACTAAATATGGTAGGGTATTTTCAGGCTACTCCAGGATTAAGTCCTAATAGATGGCGAGTATATAAGTGGGAAGTGTGACAGCTTCAAATTAAACACTTATGAATATAAGATATGGTTCAGGGCTGAAATGGACACCACGTGAAAATCGAAAGATATCAGAGCTATAATTGTGTGAATATTATTATCTTGGTTTACACAAAGAGTCGTCAGTTCAAGGCATCACATTGACTTAGCAGCGAGTAAACCCAATAGAATCTCACTAGGGAAGGTTTAAAGCCGAAAGCTACATATGCCAATACAATGATAGTTCATTACAAATTTCTTATGTCTCTGCATAGAGTACATGCATTGTCATTCATATGGGGATTGTTAGAATTGGTGGAAGGTTGGTATTGATCAATCTTTGAATTCAGTGTCATTGACTTGTTCATTCATGTGGGGGATTATTAAAATTTTGAGGGTGAATGGAGAAGTGGTTTTTAGACAAAAAGGTATCCTGAAAAGTTGCGTCTGCTGGTACACGTGTTCCGTGCACGCACTTTAGGGCACTTTTAATGTCATTTTAGTGTCAATAATGTGCATAATCACGTGTATTTAGTGCTTTTATACTCTCATGGGTAAAATAATGCGTTTGTGTTGTTTTTGTGTCAAGACAGGTGAAAAAGGGGTCGAAAAAGAACATCAAAAGACTGCGGAGTCGAGGGATCGATCGAGGCAACAAAACGAAGGTCTAGCTGAAGATCTCGGCCGAGACAGGATGAAAATCTTGGCCGAGATAAGTTTCCAGGGCATTCATAAAGAATTGAACAAACTGAAGATCTCGGCCGAGACACACAACGCATCTCGGCTGAGATGTGTTTCCAGAGAATTTCAAGGCTTCTCAAAGGACCAAGATCTTGGCCGAGATGCAATCCAATCTCGGCCGAGATGAATCAAGCCCTAGCCAGCCCCATTTTTCCCTTTTTATGTCTCGGCCGAGATCAAGTTGAATCTCGGCCGAGATCAGCCTTCGACCCACCAATCTGGAAAACCCTTTTTCACGTCTCGGCTGAGATACACTTCTGTCTCGGTCGAGATTCACTACCCTGTTTTGAAATCCTGAATACGTTTTTGTCTATTTTTTACTTGCACTTTCTCTCCTTATATATATATCATCCCATTCGAATTTAACCTAACTTTTGATACCTTTTTGGTACTTGGAAAGCACTATTCAGCCACCAAAGCCACCAAGGAAGGAAAATTGGACAAGAGATTGAAGGATCATCTTCTCAAATTGACATCTTTTGATTCATCCATATCAGTATCATGTTTCTTTATTTTTCTACTTATTTCCTTATTGTATTAGTTAATATGGGTGGCTAACACCCTTTAGTTCATCCTTGATCATTGTGGAACCTTGAGTCGAAGACATTGATGTGATTATTGCGGTTAATGTTACCGAGATTATTGTGTATTCAAGTGTTTTCTGTTATTGAGTCATATTTATGAATTGATTATTGGATTGATCACCCTTTAAGGGATTTGTAAATGTGTTGCTAGAATAGGAAATTACTATCCATAATTGTAGGATTTCCGATTCCCGTGTGGCAAACAATAGATTTATTTATTGGTGATAACACAAAGTTCAACCACTAAAACCGAGCTTGCGAGTTTTATGTTGAATTTATCTCGTTATCCTAGTGTTTAATGCATTTGGTTATTAAATCTAAGAGAGCTTGTTCGAGGATTCAATTAAATTGAATAGGGTTAGTCGAAGAGCTTATTTTGATTAACTAAGGTTAAGGGATAACAAGGCTATTAGAGCTTGTTAATAGCCTTGAGATAAGGGCTCGAATCACAATTTAATCGGTCATTAACATAGTTGCATCAATCGTCTAAGACCAAGGGGAAGCATGATCAAGGGTGGATTCTTTTATTACTTGAAAACCAAAACCGAAAAAGATCTCTTCTATTGTCTTTGATTATTTGTTTCTTTGAATTTGAACGTTAAAAGCTTTTAATTTCGTTTAGTTGCTTCTATTAGTTACTAGTAGATTGTTAGTCCTTAATCAATTTCCCCCATCTTTATTGCTTTCTTAAGTATTTATTTCTTGCATACTTAATTATAAATTGCTTGACATCGGAATCAAAATTGTTCGGCCATTCCCTGTGGGATCGACCCTTATTTACCATTCTACTAGTAGGATAGTTGATAAGGTTGAGTGTATTCTTTATACACAATTAATTTGGTAACGCGACACACGACAAACGCGCTACCATCTGCTCAAGTGGAACAGGTACGAATGAAAGGACGTGAATGTTTGAAAAGGGATGCAATCTAACCATAAAATTGTGATCATTAATCAAGAGGAACGATCTAACAGTTGGGATTGACTAAGTTGAAAAGGTATACCCGCTCACGTAATGACGCCTAGAAGTCTATAAATAGACCTCAGGATTTGTACTTCATTTAACTCAACCAATGAAAATTTCACCATTAACATATTCTGCATTTGTAGCCCTCCTAAAGTTTGAGTCTAAAGAAAATCCTGAGTATCGAGTAGTTTGTCTATAACTTTTGTTTTGTTGAGACATACATTTGCTAAGATGCATATAAGCACCCAAGTTAATCGGATTGTGGGAATTCTCGCCTAAATAAAGACCGGGTAGGCCCAAAGATTTGTGATTTCGCTAAGACTTAATTTTAGGAGAAAATGTTGGTTGAGATGGAAAATTAAAATAGCACATTGGCTAGACAAATGGGTGGTCGTACGTTTTTTGTGGAAAAATCTTCATCACTAAGAGGGGATTTGGGGCAAGCCCAAAAGCAAAATGGTATGACTTTGAAGAGACCAAAAAAGGATAAATATCCTACTTGACTAAATGGATGTCCACATGGACTTAAGGAGTGCAAAAGTAGTATTGTCCTTGAAGAAGACATGAGCCGTCCATTTGGGCCAAATTGTGGACATAAATTGAACTAGTTAAAAGTATTTTAGCCCAACTAAGTTAGATGCAATTCCAATGGGCTAAATCATTGATAGTTGATGAAATAAGTATTTTTTTTAAGTAGTTCAATCTATAGATTGATTACTTTTAGTGCATATGGCTAGACACCCCAATACGAGAATTAAGTTTCCATATAAATGTCAAAATGCGAAAATATGAAGTATTTCCGGAAGTTTTTAATTTTGGGGAGGGATAAGGTCTTCCCATAATAAGTGTTCAAGTGTGGGGGTATTCAGCTAAGTAAAAGATACCTAAAACTAGAAATGGAGGCCATAAGGCAACTGATTTCCAATAGAAATATGAATCTGTTAATGAAACTTTTAACGGGAGATAAACTACACTACAGGGCTAGGGGAATTAGTTAAAAAATCCACACACTAAGAACGTTTATAGCGATAACTCAACCATGATGAGTAGAGATCCTATGAACTTGGCTCAATGAGACAAATAAGTTATGAATGGTTTATACGGGCACTTGGAACTTGAATGTGTTCTGTCTAGAACTTGGAACTCATTCCCAGAGACAACCAAATGCTATCCTGATGACGTTTAATGAGTGCAAGAAATTACCAAATACGGTGGGGGTATTTCAGGCTACTCCAGAATTAAGTCCTAATAAGAGGTCATATATCTAAGAGGGAAGTGTGGCTTAAGCACTTATGAATCCAAGATATAGTCCAAGACTGAAATGGACACAACGTAAGAACCGAAAGGTATCAGAATTGTCAATATGTGAATGTTCTGTCTTGGTTTACACAAAAAGTTGCCAGTTTAAGACATGACATTCACTTAGCAGTGAGTAAATTGATAACATCCCACTAGGAAAGGTTCAAAGCTGAATGCTACCTATATGCAATGGCAGTTTGTCAGGACTTTCTTATGTGTCTGCATAGAGTACATGCATTTATTATCTTTCGTATGGAGGATAATTTTGAAATTGGAATTGGAAGGTTGGTGTTGAGACCAATCTTTGAGCAAAATCTAATTTGAATTCCTTGTCGATAAATTTTTCCATTCATGTGGAGAACTGTTGGAATTTTGGGGTATGGATGGAGAAGTGGCTATTAGACGAATATGTATCCTAAAAAGTTCGTCTATTCAAGTGGAATAGATGTGAATGAAAGGACACGAACATTCAATAAATGGTGCAATTAAACTATAATATCACGATCTTTGGTCAAGAGGTGCGATCTAATGATTGCGATTGATCAAGTAAAAAGGGTGAACCCGTACATGAAAAGGCGTCAAGAAGTCTCTAAATAGGCCCCAACATTTTCATTTCTAGTGACCCCAAAAAAAACCAACTAAGAACTCCATTACAATATGCATAAATCATCTTCTTCAATTGTGGTTTTCAAGTCTTGAGTCTTCAGGAGACTCCTGAGTATCGAGTAGTTCACAAAAAAATTAGTTTCGTTGTGCTACGATCCTAAAGTTAAAAGTCGTTGCATCTTGGGGACGATTGTCGCTGACCATGATCACTAGTATACGGGGCAATATTATCACACAAACAAAGAGTCAAAACTCTTACCTAGACTTTAACTATTCTCGTTCTATTGAGTCATTTTCAATCACATCACCAATTTTTTCCAACAGAAAGTTATACACACCCAAAGCTGCAGCAGGTAAAAATCCTGCCTTAATCTTCTCTATATTATACATGGTCGCCGATGGCTTAATTCTTTAAGATTTCAACGAACTGAGTGCAGCAAAACGCGAACAATGTATAAGCTCTCATTCAAATCCTCATCATCAAACCCAAAATTTCAACAATCTTGAATCTTCAAATTGAAATAGAACTCGAAAACTAACATTCTATACATATACAAACCCAAAACCTTGTATCTCTTTCCACCATAACTCCATAACCGTAGTCACAACCTTTCGACCAACGTCAATTCTGTTGTTGTCTCACCAGCAGTCTCTGATTTGCACCCTACTATCAGAATTAGTTAGAAAGAACCAAAAAAAAAAAAAAAAGGAAATTATAAGAAAGGGGGACAGGGTGTTCAAGGATGGATAACGATTGGATTTAGTTATGTGTTGTGAGGAGATGGACCATGATGGTGAGTGTTGTGTGTTATAGAGTAAGCGAGAGATTTGAAAGAAAAAGGAAAAAGAGAGAGGGAGGTTATATGTGTGTAAGATGTTGAAGAGAGAGAGAGAGAGTTAATTTAGGAATTAATGTGTGTGTTCTTTATGTTTGTTTACTTGGGGAGAGAGAGAAAGAGTAATCAAAAGAATAAAAAAAAAAAGAAAAGAAAAGAGAAAAGGATGGAGGAAGGGGATGTGGGTTATGGACAAAGGGAGGTTGGTGGGTTTCTAAAAAGTAGGAAAAATGAAAGCAATAAACTTTGTTTTTACATTCTCCCAAATTTCAATTAGCCTTTATTTTAAAATTTTATATATCAACTCCCTCAAAATTATTACCCTTAATGTACCCACTTAATACTTTATGTATTATGCCTTATTCAACCATTCCTTTGATTTATGATAATTTATAATATAGTTTAATTAAGACCCATATTTATGATGTAAGTTGCTCCGATCAAGAACACAGTGGTGAGACCTTAGCGTGATGTTTTCAAGGTTTACACAAATTACTTTAAAGGGATATTCTTACTTGTCTTATTATTAATATGTGTTTGATTCATTTATATGATTTCATTGATATGTTATAAAATGCAAGACTTAAGTTGCATTGTAAGTTGATTAATCAATCCTATAAGTTGGTGTGCCTGAGGGCCACTCACATGATAGGATAACTTATAAGTTATTCATATGATGTTTCAACTGTATGTTTATATTGACTTGTATAACCTCCATGAGTTGAAGGAAGTTCACCCCTATCCTTTCTTATCCCAAAGTTGACTCGGAGTTAACGCACAAACATATAAGTCATTTACGAATTTTTATATTTAATTGGATTTATTTCTTTCTTGCATTTATTATTAATTTAAATTACCTTGATAGTTGGGTTAGTATTTATTTAATAAGGGTTTGTTTCTTGAAAGTACAATACAATTTTACCTTTAATTTATGGTCTTGTGTTAATTTAATTATGATTAATTAGTAAGGGCATGTTTGGTTGGGGTTGGTCCAACCTCTCATCAGTTGAGCCAACCCAACCTCATATTTCTTTGGGCTGGTTTGGTCAAGTCGGGTTATTAAGGTTTGGTGGGGGGACACCAATCACAAATCCAAACACTATTTTAATCACTCTCCCAATCATTAATAACTACCTCTCACACATATCACATCATATTTTACAATTAATAATTAAATATCACACTCCAACCACAACCCCAACCACTCAACCAAACATCTCCAGCTACTTCCCCCTGCCACAAACTCCAGCTTCTTCCCCCCATCCCAGCCACCCCAGCTCCAACCAAACATTGCCTAAGAAAATTATTCCACTGCCTAAGATATTTAATTTAACTGTGTGTGTGTGTGTAGGTTATTATGAAAAATATCTTTCACTTCCCGCTGCTAGAGAATATGATTTATGTTTAAGTTCATATTAATTAATAGGGTTTGCTTAAGTTATTCCTTTATTTTCTGATGTAATGTTTAAATTGATTTCACTATGATGTAGGTGTTAACTGCTATAATAATTCTTTAAATTATTGTAAACAGAAAAATGCTAGCTTAGGGAATTTATTTTGTCAGTTGGGTAGCCCTTTCTTAATAATTAGGTATAATTTTAATGTCTCGATATTCTTTATTCAATTGTGGGTCTTTATTATGATTATTTGGCGTGGAAAGTTATTTATAAATTCCTCGTAAATCTTTTTGGAAATCGGGTCATTACAGTCGCTTACTTCTTATCCTAATTATGATGAATGGTTTGCAAGAGGAAAAACAAATGAAGAAACTACTATATTATATTCTCAAGAGCACCTTCCCCTTGATTCTGAAGATCTTCCTCATACATCTGCATATCCACCTTCTTCTACAAATACAAACCCTTCCATATTCAATCTCCTCCAGAACAACTCACTCTAATGTTAAATCACCCACCCCATCCTCTAGAACCTCACCATTTGACATATGTAACAATTCCCTACCTCCACCTCCATCTCCACCTCCGTTGCCACAACCTCTATGAAAACTTCCTGCATATCTCAAAGATTATATTTGTCCTACCATACCTCATAATAGAGTCGCTCTTATTTCCATTAATGACTCAAAAACTTTTGAAACTACCATTAAGCACCAAAATTGGAAAGAGGCAATGCAGGAAGAAGTTGATGCTTTAAATAGAAATGTACATGGACATTGGTACCTCGACCAACTAAAACAAATGTAGCCGGGAATAAGTGGGTATATTGTTGGGGAATTGGTATTTCAACGCTATCGATAGTATTTGAGGCGTGCAAATTAATGCAATGTCCTTAAGGATTTACTTACATAATCCTCACAGGATACAACAACTCTTCTAGTAATAGACTAGGAGCAGGAGCAACAAATTGGATACAAATCAATTAACCTAGCAGGTTTTACAAGAAAAGAAAGAAGATGAAAACCATGAAGAAGATATAGTCATGTTCGGTCCAATAGTTACAATGACTCCAATATATATCAGTAAAGAGGAACACAATTAGCTGGAAAAAGTAGGGCTTCCTGGAGAGCGGAGACTTAGTAAAAGTTGGACTGGGTAAAAGGTATTGACTTGGTAAATCAATTTACAAGACAAATATTTTTTAGGAGGTTGACCAAGTAAAAATAAAATATTTTATTTATAATCTTTTGAATATATCAAATATTTTTTTCTACTACCCCCCCCCCCCCCCAACATATTTCAAAAGATATATAAAATGATCATGAAAAACTCTACTGCTGGGTTAAAAAATAAGGAGAATGAATGCATCAAATCTAGTGTCTTTTGGACTATGAACCAGACCTAGAAATATAACATAACATACAGAGTTCTGACGAAGTGTTTAGCTTCTATGAACCAAAGATTCTTTATTGTAATTAGCATCTTATCCATCACATTACACTCTCAAAATTTGTTACTCAACGTGTTGTTGCACAAATAGGCCATGCACATGCCTGATTATTCATGAGTGCTCTAGAGACTTAGCCATAGTTAGTCTCATAGAAGCGGCCCCACACCATACTCATATAGGTGAGCTCATCAAGAATATATTGTAATTAATATGTTACTCATAAGGGATATGAAACTCATTAAAAGCTCTAGTTTCTTCTATAAACTTTTGCAGTCTAGCACCACTCACACACCATTGGAAGAGACAAGATTTCATAGTGCTAGTAGGACTAACAAGTGACTTATTATCACCCATATGAACCTGATTCATGGGATCTCCAATCACACAGGTTGGGTTACCATCATTGTCAATCTCAATTGACTTTATTTTATTCTCCTCGATGTTTACTATTAACTATCTTCACAAAAATTTGATAAGAGGATTGGCCAGATCACTCTTTATTTCACACAATTAATGGATATAATCCATCTTTTAAATAACTGTTTCACCACTTTATGTCTCAGACATATATGTCTAATCTTCACAATGGAAATTTTATTCCTTACAATAGATATTGCCACATGGCAACCACAATCATCAACACTCATGATGTCAAATTTATACCAAGAAGAATACTAGATTAGTAGTCTCTTAGCCATCCTCATCGCTAGCTAATCTCAGAGTATATGACTCAACTCCATAGCAATCATCTACACCGATTATTGTCATATTTTAATCAAATAAAAAGCCATATCTACAATACATCCATCAAGATCAAATGCACACTCTCCAATGATTCATAGCTTACAAGATCATTCTGTCATTTCAAAACTATTTCAGACTACAAAGAATAACTCCATTCAAATACAATTATCACCGTTAAAGATGAAATACTCATTCGTGTAACATAAAAAAATCTAACTCATAGAGTTTTACAACTCATTTTTTTATTATAATGGCATGCATATCAACTAATAAATATATTTTGCATCTTTTCTCCTAATTCCGAAATTCCAAGATAATTTGAACAAGTCCAAATGCCAAATTATAATCAGAATAACAGCAAAAACATTAGCAGCTTTGCATTCATATCCAAGTGGCCCACCATATCATAAATGCAAGTTTCAAGTCCTTCGAATACCTTTTTTTTCATTTTCCACTTCTCAAGATCTCACCATATAATCATCAATCAACAACAAATACAAGAATCATATGTACAAGAAACCCTAACATTTTTCATATATTTGAGAGTCTAGAAACATTATCACACCCCACACTATTCTCCATATATTATTCTCTCAAATTTGATCACACTTTATCAAGAGAGTTCCCTTCAACTAATGACATGCAAAGCCACAATAGACGTGAGCGCACACACAGACACACACATATGTGTGTGTGTGTGTGTGTGTGTGTGTGTGTGTGTGGAGAGGCCACCAGGCCATCAACAAAATAATAACAACACATCATTACAATATAGAACTTCATTTAATAATTTGTTAGTTATCAAAATATCTTAATCTTAAAAAACATAAGCAAGATCTTACTATTACTGCCAAACAAGGCTGCAACTCGAGAGCCTGAATCACATGAAACCCGGGGCCATGAGTGGTTTCATCCTTTCTTACCAACATTTAAAACTAAGAAATCCCAATTCCTAGAATAACACCCATACACAATAAATTAAAATATACGAACAAATGCCATTATAACTAATTTTAATCATCCACAGAACACATGTGTTATCATCTCCGTCCCACACAAGACCATGTAAGACAAAGTATGATAGAACCCACTATGTTCAGTAATTGGAAGCTCGCATCCCGTTCTTCCCCACTAAATCACAAATAGACCTAATTCCAGCAAGAATAATTTTTTTCCTATTTGCTAATCAATTGAGTTTATGATAAATTACTTAGCATACTCAGACTGACATACCAACATAAGAAAAAATATGTAGACGAAACGAAAACATTCAGTGAGCATGCGAGAATATACACAATGGAAACACACCTTAGATTCAGATAGGATGTGATTCAAATACCTCTTATCATCATTGGCTCCATTTTCTCAACCAGGCATCATTGTCTTCAACAGCCCCTCAAGCAAATCCTTCGCCTTCCTGAACAGGTTCGGCTGAACTTCTTCACAAAGTCAATTTCCGCACTTTATATAGACAATTTTTCAGCATCTTCTCCAGGATCCTCTGTCACACCTTCCCTTACGAACTTATTTTATACTGATTTTAGCCTTACAAATTAAATCTGTATATTTTTTTTCAAAAATAACAATTTAAAACACGTCTTTGATGTCACAATCTCACCAACATATATTTCACATAAACCAAATCAAGAACAAAAGTATCGCACTACATTTGATACCATGACTACAGAAATATACACATCAAAGTTCCTTAATTTACACATGTCCAAAAAGATAGTTATAACGATAGCAAAATATAGTGACTCCACAGTTTAGCCCCACAGGTCATCATTCATATACACGTGGCTCCAAAACTTGCAGAAGCTTCAACCGCATGCCAGATTAGTCATCAAGCTCATACGCAGTCTAACTCACCTACAATGTAAGAACTACGTGAGCTAAAGCTCAGTAAGCAGAAATCATGCATGAGAAATGCAAATATGATGGATGCAAGTTATAAAACAATTCCTTTCAACTGTTTTCTCAAAAGAAAACCTTTTTGGTGGGAATTAGCTCCCTTCATTGGCACAATCTCACCAGAATGTCACTTATTGGCCATACTCGTGACTACCAAGGGTCCCTCCTCACCCCTTATAGTCCACCCGAGACATCATTGATGGTTGGTACGACCAGGTGGCTATCCTTCCAAGACTACCAACACTACAAAAAAAATCACCGACTGTGACGGAAATTTCCGTCACTAAATTGAAAAATTCCGTCACAATGAAGGAGTAATAACGGATTAGTGACAGAAATGTTCTGTTACAAGAACCTTTGTCACTAAACCGATAATGACGGATTTTTCATTCCGTCACTAGTTTAGTGACGGAAATTTTGTCACAATTCTAAAAAAGTCCGTCATAAAGTTGTGACGGAATATTTCCGTCACTATATAGCAACGGCTAAAATTCCGTCACTAGTCCGTCAACACATGCTTAATGACGGAATATTTCCGTCACAAATTAATGACGAAATTTACCGTCACTATCTTGCCTATATTAGTAAAGGAATTATTCCGTTACAAAATAAATCCGTCACTATTCCGTCACTGTATTATTTTCTTAATACATGAAGTTTAGCAATAGAAGATTTTCGTACTATATTGTCTCAATTTTTTATTCTTTATTATATTTATATTTCATAGGAAAGCTTTTAATATCAAAATGGTACAGTCTAAAGAGTCCCATTATGATAAAAAGAATAGGGAAAAAGAAATTAATTTGGAAACAAACAAGTCATTATTTAACATATCATAATCTTAACAAGATACGTATTACAAATGGATAATTACATAATAATAATATTATAAATCTCTAATTACAAAGTGCGTACCTAACTATGTACAAAATAACTTTTTTACTAAATGAAACCAATCAACTACCAAATCCAAAGTCACTCTCGATCATGAGCATCAGTCGATCACCTGCATTTATAACAAGGTATTAACTTTGAGTCCCAATATAATAGACAAGTTTAATAGGATCAAATGAGAAAATTCAGTTTATAAAACAATAAATTTTTTACGTCCTTTACTCCCAAAATCTACGTTACAACCAGCTGAAGATGAAGCACCCCCATCATGTTCAACCAAATCATATATCTCTAAACTCTGACTTTTGCTAGACAATTTAACTTGATAATGTCAAGAGCAGAATTGATTTTTTGGTGATAGGTAAGTTCTCGGTAGAATCAGGGTCAACAAATAAGCATCTCCTTAAGGTGGATCAACTAAAAATATTACAGCGTATCTAACAGAATAAATTGGAAGAATAATTCAACAATACCAAAGGATAGAGAGGAGAAGCTGGATACGAACTCTTTTTGATCAAGTTTTGTGCTCCAATTTTATGCATCATTTCTTCCAAGGCAGAACTGCAACCAACACCATCACACATAATATTAACAATTACAATGTTTCTAAGTTATAACAAAACTACCAAAAACCAAACCATATTTGAATTCTAGTCATAACATGATCATTTTTTTATCAGAATAACCAAAAACCAAACCATATTTGAATTCATGTCTTACCTCTTTGTGTCTCCGCAATTCTGTCTCTTTGAGGGAAAGATGAAATATTCTGACATCTCCAATGTAAAAAAATATTACAATGTATCTTACTTGAACAGTGGTGCTTGGATTTTGGGAGGTTCTGCATTTTTTGAGTTACAGCATTCTCAACCTTCCTGCTTTCAGAATCTTTATCATCCGACATTTCTGAAACTTTAATGGTTGAAGAACTCAATTTCGACGTGTTCCCTTCATTAATTTCTAGGCTCAACTGCAGGATAGTAATAGTATGATAGTAGTATTTACTAGACTGTCATACTAAGCTCAACTTAATTATGTCAAAGTTTGGAGCATATTCCAATTTGGTGATAACATTTCACGAAACTTGGCTCTGAAGGGGAAAAATCGCATAATTGGTAAATATAAAGAGTGTATCCCAGTTTGGTGATACCAATTTACGAAATTGAAGGGAAAAAAATGTATAACAGACCAATATTAAGAGTTTTAGATTCAGAATCTCAATTTTCGTGTCAGGCATACGCTGCCAGTCTTCAGGTCTGCTAATCTGGAATTTAAAGCCATCAATGGTTTTGCAATTGGTAAACAACTCACATGATGCTAAATAAAGTCATAGAAACAGATGTTACAGTCAAACAGCCAACCTACTGATACAATTGGTACAGAATTCTAGTAATCTACTGCAGAATCAAGATGATGATAGTTTGTTAGCTTTAGCATATATGCAGATAGATCAGCAACATATCGTCATGGTGATAGCAAATGGAAACTAAAGAAAATAGTGAATAAAGGAGAGATAAACAATTGGATACAAGCATCCACGTGGCAGCGCAAACAACTAATGTACCTACCATCGGCCTCCTGCTGTGGAACCCTTTAATTGTATTACCCTCTTGTGGAAGTATTGTGAAATCATCAGATTCTTTAATCTGGTTTTCATCATCAAGTGCAACACAATGGCTAACCCCACCATCATCCAAGTTCAAGGCTTCAGTTTTGGTATTAGATGACTCCTTGGCTTTAGATTATTTCTTTAAAAACTTCTGCATCAGTATGAGGGCAATCATTGAAACAGTCTTACCCAGACCCTGTTGCATGGAAGGCAGGCTTAGCGTCAAGCCAAAGGTCCAAAAAGGGGGAAGTTGAAGGAGAAACAAGAAGACTATAATGTTAACCTGGTCGTCCGTCAAAATACCTCCCGCACATAAACCAGATGATTCCTTGTTAAGCATCCATGCCAAAGCAATTTTCTGAATGTTGTGCTACTGATATTCCTTTGAATGGCTTGTGACAACTCTTCATTACCAAGCTCTATGCTCTTCACACACACACACACACACAATGAAATATAGCTGAGCGGGTCACATAAATACTCTTATTTGTTGGTGTTGTTGCAAAACTTGAGCGGGCATTAGGAGGTGGTTCAGTGCAGACATTTCATCCATCTCTGTTCAGTCTCTTGGACATAACCTCACATACTGGCTAACAGTGTGGGTGCCTTCAAAGGCAAGATTTGCTAGGGTGAGTACCCGATCATCATGATCAACTAACACGCCAGAGTACCATTTCAAAAAGAACCTGCCGTAGTAACCATCATATTCACCTCCATCACGAAAGAAACCCGTTTCATGAGGTTTGGAATTATAGGAACCTGCATCATCAGGTGCTCTACCCCATATGGAGTGTCCCCTCACTTCTGCTGCATTCTTCAAGCTCTTCATCAAGTACTTATCATAGCACTGTTGAAGAAACAGAAAGTCCATTTCAAACATGCATTAAAATTTATGAATGTGATAGACCAATTAGACTAAATAAAAATGATGTTTTGGTCAGAATGAAAGATTACCTGGAATTGCCCGATACCAGGATATTTCCAACCTTGATTTGCAGGATAAGATGGATAGCATAACTCCCCACATGGACCAAGTCCAATTTCAATTTCAGATATGAATCCATCCTCAAAGAACTCATCAAACTCTACGCGGAAGCTTCTCATATAATCAAAATACACCTAAACATTGTTGTTACTTAAATTCTAAGAAATGCAGCAAGAAAGGAACTATAGGCACTAAATCTAAAATTCTTAGAGACTGCAGCAAGAATGGACAAGAGGAAAAACATCTTAAGAAAAGCATAGACACTTAATCTAACATTCGTAGAGATAATTTACAGCGTAGGCAGAGAACAAAGAAGTGATGTGAACATCTAAGATAAGTGGCAATCACAAGTGATGACTTGAAACTTATGGAGAATTTTGACTGTAAGCAAACATGATTCCTTCTAAACAAGAAATTAATATGATACTGAATAGACAAATTTTAGCAATAAGCTCAATAGTATACCTCAAGGGCTGTTCGACCTCTCAAAACCCGTTCTTTGTCAATTCCCCAAGTAAGACACTCATGGTTTTGTCTCCCCTCTTTATCTGTAAAGAATATATCAGGATTTTCACCGCCAACTTCCATCACCCAATGTGGAAGGGGAATGTGCACATCATCGCCAACATTTCCTCCACATTCATGAAAAGACATAACAACCTATGTAACGAAATATTGAGTTAATAACAAATACAACAAAAAAGAATGAATAAGGAGTACAAAGAAAGTTCAGAAAAATTTATAAAATAAAATAAAATAACATGCCATCAACACTTCAGGCCACTCACTTGTAGCTTAAGGTCAAGGTCTCGTACAATCTGGAAAAGCTTTTTATATCCAGACCAATTATATTGTTGTGGACCATGTGCTTCGACTATGCCCCACCAACAATCAACCATAACACCATCGACATTAATTGACTTAAGGATCCTTAGCTGGTTTATCAAGTCCTCAGGGTCAACCAATTCACACTCCATACTAATGGTCCCTAGCTGTTTCCGAAAAAAAATGTTAGTCTTAGGTCTTCATCGTATTAGAAATGACAGTCTAGACAAAGCACTAGTAAAGAAAAGAAAATACGGTGCTAGCATTATATGTAGTCAATATACCATTAAGAGGATGGTAGTTAATAGAAGTGAAAGCAAATGGATTTACATAGAACTCACAGCTAACATCACAAAAATAGGAACATAAGGTGTGCCAGTATAGTCTCTCTCTTGAACCTGTGGAGCACCACCGCCTTTAACCTTAAAAAAGAGCAACACTAAAGTACACAAAATACGGTTCGCACTTTTGAGCTAAAAGAAATTATTTGACCATGGAAGGAATCAGAAAATACAAGCAATTATGAGGTAATGGTCATTAAGTTGTAGAAGCATATGTTCCATGTCCACATCTAGCTTTCAGAAGTTACAATTTTTTTATCCATATCTAGTCGATTATGAGATGAACATGCCTAGCACATCACCAAAAACAATATATATCCATGTTTTCTTCTGAAACAATTTTCTATGACTAACCTATAATATAACTACACGCCACTATGCATTACAGAGATCAATGCACCACATATGATTCTGTTCTCACTAATTACTACAATATAAAAGTTTTTAAGTAACTGTAATTTCTGAGTCAAGTCATCATTTAAGTTATCTTCTCACCTAACAACTATGGAAAAATGAAACATTTTCTAACTTCTGATTTGTTCATCAAAATTGATGACATTTTCACATTAACATACTTTTGTACCTATACCATTAAAAGTGAAATCACGATGATATTCGATTTCATTCATCTCAATCATCAATTGCATTCTCCTCAACAAAAGTCCTCAAGCTACAATCTCAAAAATTACCTGGTCGTATTCAGAAGAATCAGCGGCGGAATTAGCAAGTAAATATCCACCGTCTTCCTCGATTCTCTCTCCAGCTTCTCCAACCACGGCGCGACATCTTAAACTAGACTTCACCAAAACGTTCCTCAGTTCGCAGGACCGGCCACTGCAATTGACTGCCTTGGAAAGGAGAGGAGCCGCCATTCGCCGAGCAGTATTGAAGCCAACGGAGCTGCGGAGCATCTCATATGATGAAAAATTAACCGCCATTTTCACTCAATTCTCAGTCGCTACATATTCTGAGCCGTATCATGTACATTTATACATCTATACACGAGCTCGCACTCCGTGTGCGAGGGAGAAGAGGCGGGTTGAGTGTCCGTGAAAACGGGGGTTGAGGGATCCGAGTATCTCAAAAGAATCAAAACTAATTTTTTTAACGGTACAAAATTTCAGATTTCCAACGGGTCAACGGGTTACTTGTGATTCGGGTCTTGAGTCTCGTGACTAATTAATTGGCTAGGTGAGCCGATCTTTTTTGGGCACTAAATTAAAGTGGCAGACCTGCCTGGCTCTGATGATCCAGCCCAATCCATTCGATATTTTAATCACTGAATTTATAGTATATCGAATAACTTAAGGTTCGCTTGGTTACAAATCATGAATGACAATGGTAATAAGCATCATTTACATGGGCAATAAGTAATGACGGAATTTTTTCCGTCACTACATAGCAACGGTTAAAATTCCGTCAATACAAGATTAATGACGGAATATTTTCCGTCACTACATAGCAACGGAAAAAAATTCCGTCACTAATCCGTCAATACAAGATTAATGACGGAATTTTTTCCGTCACTACATAGCAACGGTTAAAATTCCGTCACTATTCCGTCAATACAAGATTAATGACGGAATATTTTCCGTCACTACATAGCAACGGAAAAAAATTTCGTCACTAATCCGTCAATACAAGATTAATGACGGAATATTTCCGTCACAACCTTAAAATATTTTATTCGCACATTTTTAGCGCCCTTCGTAACTACGGTTTAATGACGGAACTTTTTTCCGTCTCTAAATTCCGCCATACTTCCGTCACTAAGTCGTTGCTAATAGAGCTGTCAAAATGAGCCCGGCCCGATGGGCCAGCCCGATCAACCCGAAAAAAAATTGGACTGGCCCGAAAAAAAACTGGGCCTACTTGGCCCGACCCGAGCAGCCCGACTAGCCCGATGGGCTCAGCCCGACTTGGCCCGATGGGCCAAGTGGCCCGACTCTTTTTTTTTTTCTCTTCTTTTTTTATTTTTTCTCCAATTAATTTTTAGAGGAAAAACCCCCTCCATATTTTTTGAGTGGGCCTTTTTAATAACAAGTTCATTTTTTATTTCAAGAGTCCAAATGTCCAATAATGCCATTAAAATTTTAATAAAAAATAAAAATTAATTGTCCATAAAATTGAGAGGAAAACTTCCTTCATAAGTTCTATTATGGATTAGTGTGAATTTCAAAACAATTAGTCTTTCTATAACTAATTAATTCTCATATATTTCCTAATTCACGACGGAAGGATACTTTATTTTCATTTTCAAGCAATTAAAAAAGCGAAAGAAAGTGACTGCTTGTCTATAAAAATATTTTAATTATAGTTCATAATGCTCGTCTTATTTCTTTATTATATAAGCGTATTTGAATTTTTAATAATTTTAATTTGTGTGTGGGAATTTGGTATTGAACAAATTTTCTTAGAAAAATGTATAAAATACAGCGGGCCGAAACTGGCCCGACAACCCGACGGCCCGAGGATGGGCTGAGCTCGGCCCGAAAAAATCTGGCCCGGCCCGGCCCGGCCCGATTTTATCTGCTGGCCCGACTGGGCTGGGCTGGGCTGGCCCGGCCCGACCATTTTGACAGCTCTAGTTGCTAATACTCAAACACTCTTATAGTCCATATCCGTCTTTATTCCGTCACTAGTTCGTAATTAGATTGTGACGGAAATTGTCCGTCACTAAAATCAGTCACTATTAGTGATATTTCTTGTAGTGCAAGGGTCCGCCTTCTGCCCACCCCCGCAGTCCACCGGAAAGTCTACCTCTTCCCGTACCCATCATCGTAAAGGTGCTGAAGTGGGAACCTCTTCTATGTGCACGCCATCACCGGAAGAATCCTGAGAGACACTAGATATATAATACACATAACTTTTAATGTGCTAATGGTGACCAATCCAAAGACATTTTCAATTTATGAAACTATGCTATTTTAACTTCTTTCATGTACACATGCAAATCCTTGGAAATGCTAATGCTCATGATTGATATGTTCACCAGTTTACTAATAATGGAATAAAACACTTTATACAGGGACATACGATTACACATGTTATAATCAATTAACGCAAACAATAAGTTCAAATACTATGTTCAAGCATTGTAGTTGCGAATGAGTTTCTACTTACCTCGTCCCCCATAACAGTTAGCTGCAACTCTTATATTGGTGCCCAATGTAGTTAATCTATCATAGCATGTCATAATAAAATTAATTAAGTAATAAGGTTACAAACCATCTTAATTAATTAGATTATGCACTTCCAAGTTTTCCATGTTTTGGATACCATACACATAAATTTTATCAAGTAGCCTGCAAGTTTTCCATTTGCTTTGTGAACTATATAAAACAAATCTTAATTATCAACAACTAAAAAGTGTGAAGGAAAAGTAAATATAAATTAACAAGACGAAGTTGGATAGCTTAAGTGGCAAAGCATCAACTACCTAGGCCTTTGGTCCTGGGTTCGAGTCACCATGGGGGGAGGGGGGATTTTTTCTTTGTTCTTAGATTAGGAGAAAAAAAATTAAATAGAAATTAACAATTAATTGATTTGGCTTCAGAAGTACTGAAGCCGTAAATTCATTTCTTAATATTGAAATCTATTTCATATGACTTCTAACTCTTATCTTTTTTTTTTTTCTTTTTAATTTACCATTCACTTAATCTAGAATTTAATATTAATACCACTCCAATTCAATTAAACATCTAGCTTTTAATTAACAATTTAACTATGGCAATTTAATAGTAAAAGAAGCTAGTGAATATTACCTGGAGAAGCTTCAGGTTCGGCAAACATGGGAAGTGAATGAATATCATTCATATTATAATATGTTCACATACTTATCTCCAATTATGAACCGCCTCAATGAAGTTCGTGGCAGCTAGGATCTAGTTTTATTATATTTTATTTGTGTTATCTATTTTTATACATTTTTTTAATTAAACAAAACATAGCTACAATATTTATTAATACAAACCGGATGTCTATCCTCTTAAATAACTTGGACCACCTTAATGATTTTATAATAATAATTATTATTATTATTCCGTCAATGACACCCTTCACTACAAGAAATTTGCCAAATAGCGACAATCAATTTCGTCGCTATTCTGTCGTTAAGAGGTGATAGCGACCAATTAGCGACAGAAAAAGTCGGTAGTAATATGGCTAGTCGCTATGAATACCGACGGACCTAACAGTCCGTCGGTAAAAATTACGACGGATTCATGACAGAATACTGACATAAATTTCCTTAAAAAATTTACTCAATTGCGACGATCTACCGACAGAAATATTATCGGTACACTAATCCGTCGGCATTTCACGACTACATTTTGTCGCTAATCTGTCGGGAATTACCGACAATATTATCTGTCGGTAATTTATTCCGTCGCTATCTTGTCGCTAATTATTAAAAAAATTAGTCGTTATTCTGTCGCTAATTATTAAAAGCTTTAGTCGTTATTTTATCGCTAATTATTGTTGTCGTTATTTAGTCGGTAATTACCAACATATTTTTGTAAGCTCTATTATTATTTTCTTTTGTAGGTAATATGTCGGTAAATATTCAATTTCAAATCTTTTATATTATCGGCGCCCTTCCTTTTTTAGTTATATATAAAATATTTCACAAAATAATTAAAAATCAACCAACACAATCTAAAATAAGAAATTCAACGTTTGAATATGAATTAAAGTCTAAATATCCCACAAATCAACAACACATGTTTGAAATTCGATCTCAATATAAAAAAAGATGTGCAAAAAATAAGACAAACACCCCAAATTCAAAACTAAAATAAACCGACATAATAAAGTACAAACATAAGTCAACTCAACACTTCATCCTCTCCATCATATGCCTAGGTCTGAGGTCTCTATCGTGAATCAGGCGCTCAAGTTGATTTCACTCTGCGGTAGGTGGGACGACGAAAAAGACTGATCAGATCATCCAGACCCTGTTCAAAATGCATAGCACATTGAGACCCAACATCTTATGGCAATGAACGTATTTGTACATGATATAGAAAGAAAGAATCGTCATCTCAATAGTAAGGAAATGTTTGCAATTGATTGTCTATTAAAAAATAAAATTGATTTTGTAGGAAAATAAAAAGTAGGTAGAGTTTAGAAAGAGTACGTATGATGCCTCCTTGCTTCCTATCACTTACTGGGACAATACAGTTTACTCATGTGAAAACATCAATGTATTATGTAAGTAACCAAATACAAATACAATTCACATTAACCATGAAAACAGATATAAGCAAAGAACATTATTTCTACTCTATATTTTAAAGATCTCACAAATAGTAAATGTAATCAGAGATATTGACGACTAGTTCCACGTCCAGATTCTTATGTACTTGATTTACAATTATGCACACGGAACAACCAGAGTTCAGAATGGATGAAGTATGCAAATTGTTTTAGCATAGTTTTTTAAGTATGCTTAGTTTAGCATAGTTTTTTTTAGTATAATCAGTTTTGCTTTAAAAGAATCCCAACAATTCAGAAAGCCCCAGATATAGACAATGGAAGATCAGTTGCCCTTCTTCATAAGAGTACAAAACATTTGTTTATCATATAATAGTGGGATAAATCTGCATGGACCAACAAAAGGGAAATGCATGCTTTATCTTGAAGTGTTTATGACTACTTTCTCTAATGAGCATTCAAAATTACTGAAGACCAGTTCAAAGAGAACTAACATGGATCACTCTGATAACACTGTCAGTGACTCTGTTTCTGTAGACATAGTGCCTAACTAAAGCGTACTGTAAACTATGTTGGATCTGATGTTACTTACTCGAGGATTAGAAATATTAATCTTCTTGTGCTTCAGCTGAACATGAAGCCCCTATTCTTCAGACACACTAGATAAACCCTGAAAAAGTTCACTTGTAAATATAGCAGGAAGCACTGGAAAAGATAACATATTCTAAGATCGGTTTTCAATATTAAGCTAGTCATTACTTCTACAGGTACCTACAATCTTGATTCATGTTTGTAATTTGTTCATTTATATTCACGTGAGTGTAGTACAAAAAGGATCTCATCTTCCACAAGATAGATCCTCTATTCCACGTGTTGTTGTATTTGAATATTTCAAATTAACCAGAGAGGATATCATATGATCCCCATTGCCAAGTTATCTTTAGATCTCCATAGAGGTTTCCTAAATAATATAATGTATAATATAATAATAAAAATCCACCCAGGATCATAATTCACATACCCAAATAAAATATATGCTCCACTAAGAAATAAAGAATAATTAATAAAGAGTTGGATGGTGGGCATGCCTACGTGTAATTTTTACATTTGATAATTAATGAAATTATATTGTGGAAGGAGCTGGAGAAAGAGAACAAGGAGTTTTTTTAGGCATACACCAATCCATGATGCATATTCGCACAATGTGCAATGTGAAATAATGAACTTAATCGAGAAAGGGATATATATGATCTCATTGAAAAAGGAATACTGACCTATCCCCGACGCCATTGCAAGCGGAGTGCAATAGCCTCTGAGAGAAGTCTCAGTTCAGCCTCCTCTTCCAGGTTCAAATGGAGAAGTTCTGTCGCACTCTCATATGTTAGCATATATGTTGGTTTGATGATTGATAAAGTACAATCCGGTTATCAAGTGAACTCGAAGTAAAATTCAATTTGTAACACAACCCAATACAAGAAAATTAAAGAACACAGGATGTACGTGGTTCGATCCGGAGATCTACATCCACGGGCGTAAAATTTCACCTGCCGAGGTGTTCTCCACTATCTTCCTTTCAATCTTACACGTTGTAGTTTAGCAGTACAAAGTGCAAACCCTAAATCTGAGAACAATTCTGCTATTTATCCTATTCAATCCAAACCCTTACTAAATCCCTGCAATCACGCCTACCATCTTTGCATGGGAGTTGAAAGGAGATCGTGGGGATCTCACTTTTCAAATATACCGCGATTGGGCTGATCTAGGCCCGCGTGCACTTCTGGGCCAGCTTGGTTGCTGGGCTCGCTCCTTTGGGCTCAGTTGCTTCGGGTCGGGTTGATCCGACCCGAAGTTCTTGGGCCATACCTATCAGATGCCCCCCCACCAATCGGAGCGAGGTAGGAGCTCCGGTTAAAGTAGGGCTAGGTAGAACAGGTGCTAAGGTGGAGCGAGAGGGGATGCTGCCTTGGCCGAACCGAAGTACCCTCGAGGGTGCGAGAATCAACCAGAGTCGAGGTGATTTATAACCGGATCCGAGGTGATTCATACCCGGAGTGAGGGGCTCTGCGAAGACCAAACCTGACCGAACTGAAGTATGCCGCGGTCCCGGGGTTGACATGATCCAGACTGAGGTAACCCCGGGGCGATAAAGTCGACCAGGTCCGAACTAGAGTGCCCCCGGGGCGATAAGGTTAAGTGGGATCGAACTGAATACGCCCGAGGTGGGGGGAACACCGGAGTGAGGCCCAAAACTTCCTGAGGAAGAATGAGGTTGATGTGATTGGCGGCGCCATCATTAGAAAGAGGGATGTGAAGTGACGCGTTTGAGATTTCCAAGGTGCGTGCCCATCACGCGCCTTGGTAACTGTAACACGCGTGGCCACCACGCGCACATCTGAGACGCAAAATTTGAAAATGCCAGATCTGAGCCGTTGATGCAAGAGTATATATATAAAATGCTTGCACAGTAAACATCATCTTCCTCATACGCGATTTGCAAGTTACAGAGAGCGAGAAAAAGGAGATTCATCTGTGCATTTGTGAACCATCTCAAACCAAGACCAAGTAAGTATATCTTTTTTATCGTCTTCATCTTCAATTAGGGAAGTAGGAACCGAGAAAGCCCCGTTAAATGTACCACCCATACGCTTTATTATTCCAGAAAGATGAGTGAATAGGATGGTATATAGGGCAGATTTCATGGAGTCCGGTACCCGGGCGGTGGGGTTTGGTGAATGTATGGAGGAAGATTTCGAGGTGGCTATGGAGGCACTGCGGATGACTCGGGTACAAATAGAAGCCCTGATTCCATCTTTTTACTTTCCCTTTAACTTAGAATACATAGTGCCGGAGCCTAGTGACCGTGCCTGTTGCCCGCCGAAGGGTTTTATTAGCGTATATATTGACCATCTACGAATAGGAATAAGATTCCCCCTCTGGGACATCGTTGTACAACTGCTTAGATATTATAACATCGTCCTGAGTCAATTAGCACCCAATGCCATGAGGCAAGTAGTCGGGTTTATCGTAATATGTGAAAATGTCGGGGTAGAACCAAATATAGAGTTGTTCAGGTTCTTCTTCCAACTGAAGGCCTTCGGGAAATCAAAAGGTTGGTACTCCTTTAGCCCCCGGGCCCGAGGTGGTTTCAAGGTACAAAACCCGAGCAAGGTGGAGGGGTGGAAGGAGAAATTCATCTATGTGAAGACGGGATTGGCCCTCCCGAGGTGGAGGAGGGAGGAGGTGCTGGATAATGCCCCAGTGGCGGAGCCGGAGACCGAGGTGGTTAGACAGTTCCGTACTGTAGGTACGTTCAAGACCCTCTGCACCGAGGAGGAGCTTGAAGGGGCAGGATTAAGCCCGTATTACTCGGACGAAGCAGAGGGAGTATCCACCCGGGAGCCGGAGTCGGAAGCCGGGGCTGCCGAGGAGGGTAGGAATTCTTAAATCTGCGTAATATTGGCAATGTGTTTAGGATTAACCACAAACCTCTTTTTTGCAGTGGGACGTTTCAGCAAGGAGTCTAGGGAAAGCCCCGCGGTGCCTACGGCGGCAAAGAAGAAGGGGACGGCGACCGAAGTATCCCCCAGAGGGAGGGCATCGCCCAGTCCGAGGCCATCAGCGGGGTCGCAAGAGCGCGTGGTGGCAACGGGGACAACCCCAGGAACAAAGAGGAGGTCGGAACCATCCGTGACACCTCTGGGGGCGGCCAAAAGACTCTGCACGGAGCAGAGCGCCGAGGTAAAGCATACATAATCTTCTGCCGAGGTGAAAACCTGGCTTATATTCTCCTTATATTGCTGATAGTGATTCTGGTGTTTGGTTGTTGAAGGGGCAGGGGCCCATAAGTGTGTTGGGCTTGGAGGGGGCGGATGCCGAGGAGCTTGTACGCTTGGCGCAGGGGATCATGAATCTCGGCTGAAGGAGTGAAAGGGAGGCCAAAGAGGAGTTGGCCGAGGCTGCAAGGGAGCTACGCGCACGCAACGACAGATTAACGCATGACTTGTCCGAGGCGCGCAAGAGAGCTGCCTTGGTGGAGAAGGAGGTGGCGCGATTGCGCGAGGTAGAGGCAGAGGCCGGGGCTCTCCGTGGTGAAACAGCCGAATTGCGGGCGGAGATAAAGGCCCGGGGAGCGGCTGTGGTGGACGGTCAGGAGGCGGTGTTGAAGGCGTTTGCCGAGAAGCTGTTCCAAACGAGCACCTTTCTCGACTTTCAGACCAACTTTGTCGCGGTCGGGGATACAGCCACTCGATCAGTGTTGCTGGAGAAAATCAAAGAAGTTTATCCGAACGTGGACGTCTATCGTCCAGAGTTCGGATATGATTTCAATCCGTGGGAGGTGTTGAGGAGGCGTATTACAATGCCCTGGCGCGTGTCCCAGAGTGGCCTTTGGTGAAGGTACTAGCGGAAAAAAAAAAGAAGATCCTGAGTGCCGAGGAGGTCACTGCCTGCGATGCGGACCAAGATCAAGAGTTCCTGGCCTTCCGCCGTGGTGAATTCATCCCGGAGCCACGAAACAAGGACCCTCCGCCGCGCATGGGGGTCGCCGCGGAGGCAGCGGGAAATGTGGCTGGGGTGATCGGAGAGCTGCCGGGGGGCGAGCACGAGGTCGAGGTGGAGGTGCCGGAGGCAGTTGAAAGAATCGAAGAGGGGGAGGTCAGTCGTTCCCCGCCATTTTGATGCTTGTCAATATAGTAAATGATAGGAAAAATTGTAATTCTGATGTAGAAACCTCTGACAATGTATGCCGCTGTTTGTTTTTGCTGTGAATATGATATTGATTTTTTACCATACTTTCGAGTTATTGTTGTGCAATGAGTTGAATGTATTCCGTGGCACTGATTGTGTTTTGCGATCAGGAGGATACCGAGGAGCTTCATAATACAATAAAGAAACTCATGCAGTCCTTAGACTGGTTCCGCGGGGAGAAGGATAACCTGCAAAAACAAGTGGTTCCGCGGTTGGAGAGGAGGCTGGCCATAGCGGAGAGGAGGGCCAAAGAGGCCGAGGAGGCAAGAGCCAAGGCCGCGGAGAAGGCTAGAGACCGGGAACTGAAATACTTGTCGACAGTAGCCGAACTAGACCGTGTCATTATCCACCAAAGGGAATATGAACGGATACTGACGGAGTACGGCCTGCTAACTTTCAAAAAGGTCGAGGAGCGAATCACTGAGATTCAGGGCGAAATTTCGTCACTGATGACGGCCGGACATGCTGAGTCCTCGGAGCTGATAAGAAAGCGGGAGGTGCTGGAGTTGCTCCTTAATATGTATGAAGGTCTGAGAGGACGCGGCAGGTGGCGGCACACTGCCGAAGAGTATATTGCAAGCTCCAGCCGGGGCCAAGAGATCGCGAAAGCTCCACGGAAGAGTAAAAAGAGGCCGGCGGGAAAAGGCAAAGGGATAGTAATCCAAGAGCCGGCCCGGTTGACCGCTGTCGAGGAAGTCCCCGCAGCTGTTGCGGAGGAGGAGGTCGAGAAGTTAGCTGAGGAGATCGAGGTGATGGACCCCGCGGAATGGGATCCCGCGGAATGGGCTAAGACTTCGAGACCAGCGCCTCAACCGAGTCCTCGGGGCAGGGCAAGGGGCGACGCTCCAAGACAGGTTCCAAGAGTGAGTCCGCGGCATAGAGGGAGTCAAAGCAGGGAAAGAGCAGGAGCTCAAAGCCAAGAAGCCTCGAGATCCCGGAGTACACGGAGAAGTTCCCGGGACGGGTCTCAACGCCGGAGCGCCGAGTATTGGCTCGGAGGCCGAAAATTATGCTTACTTTTGTAGATATGTATGCAGATATGTAAAGAAGTCTTTGTGGGGAGTAAAATGGTAGAAATATTTTGGTATGTTATGATATGTATGTTGAAAGAAAAGTAATGAACTTTTGAGCAGAATGCATGTGTAATTACTTTAATTTGTACTCGGGAGCACAATATGTACATGATGCCTGTTAGAGGAACAAGGCAAAGAATCTCCCCGGACAGATCGGGTGGGAGTTAAGGACCTCTCCGGTTAAACGGACGAGAGGAAATATAAGTCCGGAGACTAAATGTTGATCTCTCCGGACGGATCGGGTGAGAGATCAAAGTCTCCGGAGACTGATAATAATAAGTCTAAACTAGGGCGTCCCCGTAGCGTAGAAGAAAGTACAGCAAGATTCGTAAAGTAAAAACTTTATTCAAAGTAATTGTTGGAACAATTAAAGAATACAAGGGAATTCATAAACAAGAATACGTGACAGTACGGGAATAAAAAATAACGTACAAGGAATGTAAAGGTAGAAACGATACTTGACCATCGATGCTCATAGATAAAAACGCCTCAGATTGGTAACATGCCATGTTCGGGGAATCGGAGTTCCATCTAGATGTGCTAACTGATAGCACCCGGAGTCATGCGCGGCAATGACACGGTAAGGCCCTTCCCAGGCGGCATGCAATTTACCCTCGGGGGGCAGCGTTGCTGGCCGAGTTGAGCCGGAGTACCAGGTCTCCGACGTTGAACTGAGTACCCCCTAACTCAGAGGTTATGATACTGAGCTGCGCGTTGCTTACATTTAGCTTGCTGAATTAAAGATTGATCGCGACTTTACTCGAGCTCGTCTAAGTTAGCACGGATGGCCTCATTATTAGCCTCGGGATCCAGAGTAACGAGGCGGGGACTAGGTACTCAGATTTCCGCAGGAATAACAGCCTCGGAACCGTAAGTGAGACTGTAGGGGGTTTCTCCGGTTGAAGTGTGCGGCGTGGTGCGATAGGCCTAAAGAACCTGCGGAAGATTCTCGGCCCAAAGGCCCTTAGCTTGATCTAAGCGTTTCTTCAGACCCGTAAGTAGTGTGCGATTGGTGACTTCGACTTGACCGTTGGCTTGAGGATGAGCGACCGAGGTGAAAATTTGCTTAATGTGGAGCTCTTCGCACCATGACCGGAAGGGGTCATTGGCAAACTGTTTGCCGTTATCTGAGATAATGGCGCTCGGGATGCCGAAGCGGCATATGATATTACGCCAGACAAACTTCAAAATTTTCTGACCAGTGATGGCGGTGAGAGGTTCGGCTTCAACCCATTTGGTGAAGTAATCAACAGCGACCACAAGAAATTTTAGTCCCCCCGGAGCGACTGGAAACGGGCCCACAATATCAATTCCCCACTGGATAAATGGCCAGGCACTTTGTATGCCAGAGAGCTCGGTTTGTGGTAAATGTTTCACGCGAGAGTGTCGCTGACACTTGTCGCACTTGGCCACCAAATCATGGGCATCGTTAAACAACGTGGGCCAGTAGTACCCCCACCGAAGAACTTTCTTAGCCAACGTCCGCGAGCCAATATGGCTGGCACAGGCCCCCTCATGAAATTCTCAAAGAACATGATCAGCCTGGGCAGGGGCAAGGCAACGAAGACTCGGTTGTAAGTACGACCAGCGGTACAAAATCCCATCGTGGAGTGTATACTTAGGTGCTTTAAGAACTATCCGCCGAGCTTGTAATTTGTCATCCAGCAACGTACCATCCCGGAGATAATGGATGATCGAGGTCATCCAATTGGGACTGCTCTCAGTCAATACGGAGACTGTGGCCTCATGAATGGAAGGATTAAGGGCATCTTCGACGATGATGTCCGGAGACATGTTAGTAAGGACCACGGAGGCCATTTTGCTGAGAGCATCAGCTTGAACATTTTCCTTGCGAGGTACCTATTGGATATCAACCGAAGCAAAAGTTGACAAAAGTTTGAGTGTCAAAGCGAGGTACCTTTTCAACGTGTCATCCTTGGCCGTGTAGGTGCCTTTAATTTGATTAGAGACCACCTCGGAATCCATGAAAAGCTGGAGATAGGAGGCTGCAAAGGATTGAGCGAGCCGGAGCCCAGCAAGGACTACCTCATATTCCGCTTCATTGTTAGTCACCTTGAATTTAAACCGCAGGACGTATTTGATTTCAACGCCCTCGGGGCCAATGAGAAGGACCCCGGCGCCACTGCCTCGAACCGCAGAGGCACCATCCACGTATAGTTGCCACTTGCGGGTTGGAGCTTCGAGGTCGGCGTGATTAGGACTAGCGTTATTTACAGACGGGCCGGGGTCAGCCACTGGTGCCTCGGCCAAAAAATCCGCGAGGGCTTGACCCTTGATGGCTCGGCGAGGGAGAAATTGAATATCATATTCTCCCAGTTCGATAGCCCACTTAGCCAAGTGCCCTGACACATCGGGCTTGACGAGGATTTGGCGAATGGGGTGATTAGTGAGAACCTTGATATCACGCCCTTGGAAATAAGGCCGTAGGCGACGGGCCGCCATGACGAGAGCCAACACTATTTTTTCCATCACGGAGTACCGGGTCTCCGCCCCTTGGAGTGCTCGGCTCACAAAATATACGGGGTGTTGACTTCCATGAGTCTCGCGTACGAGAGCCGCGCTGATGGCTTCCTCGGCAGATGCTAAATATACATATAGAGGTTCTCCGGGGAGAGGAGCGGACATAGTGGGCAACTGCTTGATATGGTGCTTTAGAGCCTCAAAGGCTTCGTGCACTGCGGGGTCCACTCAAATTGCTTTGCCTGCCGCAGAATTTTGAAGAATGGAAGCTGACGCTCCGCGGCCTTAGACAGGAAACGATTTAAGGCCGCAAGACCACCGGTAAGGCGCTGAACTTCCTTTACCGTCTTCGGCGGTTGCAAATCCAACACATCTCAAATCTTTGCCGGATTGGCCTGGAGGTCGTGCTGTGAGACTACATAGCCCAAAAACTTTCCTGAGCCAACTCCAAAGGTGCATTTTTCCGGATTGAGGCGTAGATTATAACGCCGCAATGTGTTTAACGTTTCCGCAATATCTTGTACACATGTAGATTGAGAGATACTTTTGATGATAAGATCGTCAACATATACCTCTACATTCCGACCAATTTGATCTCGGAAGACGTGGTCCATGAGGCGTTGGTAAGTGGCTCCGGCATTCTTTAGCCCAAAAGGCATTTTCTTGAAGGCAAAGCATCCGAAGTCAGTGATAAAGGCCGTTTTGAGTGCAACACGGCGATCCATATGGATTTGATGGTATCCCTTGTATAGATCCAAAAAGCAAAGCGCCTTGTGCCCAGTAATAGCTTCGGCTTTTTGGTCGATAGGGGGCAGAGGATAACAATCTTTTGGGCAGTGCTTGTTAAGATCAGAGAAATCTACGCACATTCTCCATGCCCCGCTAGACTTCGTCACCATCACGGGATTAGATAACCAGGATGGGTAGTGCACTTCAAACAAGATGTCTGCATCTAGAAGCCGTTGTACTTCAACTCGGATGGCTGCGTTCCGCTCCGGAGCGAATTTTCTCCGTTTTTGTTGTATGGGCTTTACGCTGGGGTCAATATTTAACTTGTGGGTAATGACTTCCGGAGAAAACCCCGGCATGTCCAACGGGGACCACACGAAAACTTCAGAATACTCTCGCAAGGTCTGGATGATGGCGTTATGCAACCACGGAGTATCCATAGCGCTGACGGTTACAGTGTGCTCCGGTTTAGCTGGATCGAGCGGCACTTGGACAGTGTTTTCCCCGAGCGATATAGATGAATCCGAGGTGGGAGCCGAGGTGGTTACCTGAAACTGTAGCTTGGGGTAAACCTTTGTTGCCTTTTTTAGTGCGACATACATGCACTCTTTGGAGACTCGCTGATTGCCGCGGATAGCCACCTCGCCATGTGATGTAGGGAACTTCAGTGCGAGGTGGTATGTAGAGCAAGCGGCCTTCGCCGGGGTAAGCCAATCTCGATCCAAAATCATATTGTATGGTGATGGGGAATTAACCACATAGAAATCCACGAAGATGGTTTTTATTGCTGGATAAGTTCCAAGCGATGCAGGAAGGTTGATGACTCCTTCAGGTCGGACCTCACCCTGGGTGAAGGTCTGTGGCGGCCCGGGGGCCGGTCGGAGTTGTTCACGAGGAAGGAATACCCATTTTCTGAAAACAGTCGGTGAATATGACGCTAACTGCGGCTCCGTTGTCGACGAAAACCCACTTTATCATAACATTAGCTACGGCCATGTCAATGACGATGGCGTCGGCTCGGGAACAAGATCTTTGTCGGTAAAAATTACGGTTTCAGATTGGTGGAGGCGTTTGTGGCGTGGCTCCTCGGGAGGAGGCCTGCGCGCTTCCGCCTTCAAGGCACTTCGGGAAGCCCCAGTAGGGATGGCCCCATAAATCACATTTATGACGTGAGTAGGCGGATTATCTCCGGGTCCTCCATGAGGAGGCGGTTGCGGCAACAAGTGGGGTTGTTGACGACTTCCCTGGTCCTTCCGCGCGTAGTTGTTGTACCCAGACCTGTTATTCTGCCATTGCAGCCTATTTTACCGTGGACCGTGGTCATTGTAGCCTCCGCGGTTTTGTTGCGAACCTCCATTCTGGCTTGACCGAGGCCTGTCTTCGGTCCGAGCGACATACTGCCGTAAGAAACCCCTCTTTAGACAATCTTCAATTTCTTTTCCAAGCTCTCTACACTCCTCTATTTCATGTCCATGATCATGGTGGTACGCACACCACTTGTCGCGGTTACGCTTTTCTGCCGGAGCAGTCATCCGCGGGCACGCCGCAGATCGTTCTTGGGAACAGAAAGAATTTCGGCTCGTGATTTTGTAAGCGGAGTAAGTTGGGGGATATCTCCGTGAGGTTCCAGACGTCCTCGGTTTAGACGAGAGAACGCACTAGGCTGAGTATTGGGCCCGGGTTGTGTTCTATCTGATTGCCGCTTACTGGCATGCTTCTCACGTTTACGGCGAGTCTGCTCCTCAGTCTTGGCGAACCTGCATACAATGTTAAACAAAGCCCGGGTCGTAGCTGGAGGGTTCCTGGACCAGCTCGGTGTAAAGCGGCCCGGGGCGAAGGCCATTCATGAAGGCGTTGATGATAACATCGTCCGACCGGCTGCCCACCTTAAGGCTCTCCGCCATGAAGCGATCAAGAAATTGGGTAATAATTTCTCCATCCCGTTGTTCCATATTCATGAGGTCGGCCAAGGTGGCCATGGACTTTGCCCGCATATATTAATATATATATATATACATATATATATATATATATATATATATATATATATATATTGCTGAGTTTGCATGGGTATTCAACCCAGTTTTCTATAAGATGATGCAGCCTCGTTCATATCTCTGCCAGATCACGGATGACAATAGAATCATAACAAGGATTGGTAGGATGACTACAATCAAAAGGCAGAGAAGCATGTCCTATCCATAATGAATTCTCAGATTTCGACTCATAGTCTCATAGAAGTGTTAGAAGTTACAGATATGCAATAAGTTACAAGATATGAACATTATTTCATGTCCAATTTAACATTATCAATCATTTATCTTAACTAACTAATTGGTGAGAGGAGAAAATCAGAAATAGAAAGGGCAGTGAGACTTTGTGGCAAAACAGATTAGTGTTACTTTGTTCTCCCAATAAAGGAGATTATGTATTTATGTTTAACATCTAAATTAATCAATAGAACTCTTTAATTCCATGGTCCAAAATTAGCTCCTCCGTGACATGGACATCTATTATAATACTATACACCAACTTCACATGCTTGACCCACTCACCTGCCATCACCATGCAGCACAACATAAACTGTGGCAGCTTTACAGAGCTCCCTTGCTTCATACTCATGCCTTCCATGGCTAATTTCTCCGGGAACATGGGGTAAGTAGCAGATGGTAGAAAAATAGAAGTGCCCCTCTTCATTGCCTCTCTAAAGATCAATAACTCGATTATAAGATGCCTAAAATATCATTTTAAAAAATGAAGTTTACATGAATGTTAGATATACTTGTCTATCATGCTCCCAAGCTGCAGCAATCTAGTTGGATCTGCAACATGGATCCACACGTTTATGTGGCCATCCTGAAGCCTAGTTGCACTCAATGCATCATCAAGCTGCACAAGCTTCCTTATTAGCAATTTGCAACTCACTCTGCAAGTGTATGACATAGACCTGCACAATCGACGAATTACAAGAGCAAAAACCTCAAACAAGATCTATAAAAGAGTACCTCATCAGCTTCATCCACATCAATGGCATAAACCTTCAGGTGAGTCAGATCCTTTCTGTCGACCTGACATTGAAGAAAAGCAAAATACCCTACCATCAACACAAGGCTGCATTGCGAACTCTTTTTTGTATTTATGGCCTAAAGTTAAGAAGAGATTTAAGATGCTTGTCCTCAGTTCTGTAAATACTTATCCAGCACCATCACATATCTCTTGGTTAACATGCGAACAAGACATGCACAAAACTGCATTAAGTAGTAATAATCCACTGGCAAAAGATGTATCTTAAAGCAGATTATTCAGTCAACGAATGTAAATTTGTACTGTTAACTTGCTAAATGGGTAGAAAATACCATAGCTTGCCGTTATCCTTGATTAGAGATCTATATGAGACTATTAACTTGATAAATGGATAGAAAATACCATGGCTTCTCGTGCGACTTCTATACGAGAGTCGTATTTGCAGCATGAACTAAGCTTTACGTGGGCCCTCAAGTGAGGTTAACCAAAGCAGAAAAACTCAAAACAAAAACATTCATAAAAGCAAGGATCACAACCGTAAATGTCTGGTGTTACTCTATCCACTTAAAAAAACATTCCTAGTTTCTATATGACAAGTGTTCTCTTTTTCCCTTTTTTCTTTCCTGGGAAGAGGTCACAAGTTTCAGTATCACATTTTCAGTGTCCATGATTCAATATAATCTATATGGACTCAACTGAAAGTTACTCTGATCTAAAATATCACGAATGAACAGGATACTCAAATAACAATAAGAACTTCTGATGCCGGCAGACATGTATGAGCCCCTTATAAAAGGAAAATCTAATTGTGTGTGTGTACAGAAACATATATGAGTGTTACACTACAGCCTTGTATGCGCATATGACACAGACCAGAAGGCTGATAGAGAAAAAAGGTAGTTGGAAAAAAGCATCATCCTGGTGCAGTTCCCGTCCAGAGTCAGAAGGAACTTCAATACTTTCTGGGAGCATGGAACATGGTATTGACTTTGATACAATTGATACATAAAATTCTAATCATTTCACATGGTTCAAACTACTTAAGATTATGAAATACGCACACCTCATCCAGGTCAGGAGACTCGGACAAGAGATTTTCAGTAGCTTCAAGAATCTCTTCATTGTAATCAGTACGAAGGTTCAGCTTCAATAAGTCAAGATTTACATGCACTGGGAAATAACCAATATCGAAAAGGAGATTCACTGCTGCTGATGCTGTTTTAGTCCATGGCCTTCAAAATCTGCCAGAAATAACGCAATTTCAGGATTCCTGCTTCTCTTGACCATTCAAAAGTAAACAACAGTGGGGTATTAGCATGATATTATAGGCACTAAATTCCTTCTCATCTAAGTTTTACATCGTATAAGGTGTAATATGGAATACTCCCTTTGAAATAAAGTTCATGTACTTTCATTTCACACTCAATCTAAATTTCCATGTAAAACAGAGAAGGATATGCAGGTCAAACAAGTTACCACCCCAGCAATTCTCTTTTCATCTTCGTCCATAGAATAATCAATTTGGCGATGAAAGCAGTTTACTGAACATACACCCAAACTTGCTCAAAACCACAACAAAATACATAATATTATATGATGAATCATTAATTTACGAAAAAATGAAAAACCAAGGAAGTGAGATAAGAGAATTGTGACTTACATTCAACGATAAAGGATTTGAGATATTGTGAGCTACAATACCAGCTTAGTTTTCCCAAATTTTCCACTTTCTGTGTTCATTGACTGAGATAATCAGGCCCGATTGGCTTCTATCGGGCTTTTGAAAATGTTATCGGCGTTGCTCACCTCGAATTCATCGTCAAAATCAATCAGGAAATACGTTGTTCACCCAACAAATTCGAGGATGAGGAGTGAGCCTCTTTTTCCCCATGTTGACTCTCTCTCCCTCTTATAAGCGTGTGTGAACTGGACCAGCGGCGGACCGACGGCGAGCGGATCGGTGGCGGCGAGCAGAGCGGCGGTGGCTATTTGCTTCACATCACTTTAAAACAATCAAAACTAGCTGGTAGCAGAAGAAATTGGGGAAAATGATACTATTGTTTCGCAGGTAGCAGAATTCCAATTCTGATGAAATTTAGGTAATTAGGCTAGGAAGAAATTGGGGAAAATGATTCTGTTGATACATCACCAGAAATTCGCGTGTATGTCGTGCGCCTTGTTCAGATGGGGGAGAAAGAGAGAGCTGGGAGGAGAGAGAGCGCGCTGGGAGCTGGGAGGAGAGAGAAAGCTAGGAGGAGTATTATTCTGTTGCTATGCAATTATATTTTAGAGGTATTTAAAATTACTTTCCTTAATTCCTTTCGTAGATTGTGGTAAAAATTAGTATTATTTTTTAATTTATATTATCGACCAAAATTTTGTCGGTATTACTACCACATTCGTCGATATTTTTCAAAAAATAAATTACGATAAAATTATATTGGTCATTATGATTTTGAATTTAGTCGGCACTTCTAAAATACAAAATTTACTGACTGAATTTTTTTGGTCGGTACATTTCTGTCGCTAATTGGTCGGCATGTTTCAAATAAAAAGAAATTACCGACTGAATTATATCCGTCGGTAGAATTCCGTCACTAAATTGGTTGCTATTTTATCGCATAAAAAATCAGTATATTGGCCCTTAAATAGCGTTGTTAGTCTGTCGGTAATCGGTCGACGAATTTTATTTTTGAAAGATTTTTTATTTCTGTCGATATATAGTCGCAATTTTATTGGTATTTAACGACAAAAAAATTTTGTCGCTAAAATCGGTCGCTATTTTAAGAATTTCTTGTACTTTACACATTCTACTTAGTGATTTTAAATTTATCACACGCATTCTTATATTATTCAGCTTCATCCAATATTTTAGACTAGGGGGTTCTTGACTACCAAAGTAAACATCTCCAAATTAGTCGCAAAAAATAAAATGATGTAATAAATATAACAAATTAATTACTATAAAACTATCACGCAAATAGCACAGAAAAATATGGAATGCATGAAATATAAAAATTATATTGGCCAGTGAGTTGTGAGAGGCGCAGGTATTACATCCTCCCCCCCCCCCCCCCCCCCAAAAAAAATTTCTAGCCCGAAAGTCACTTACTTGAAGAGTTCAGGATATTTGGCTCTCATTTCATCCTCTCTTTCCCAGGTGGCTTCTTCAACTGATTGATTTCTCCATAGCACTTTGACTAACGAAATTTCTTTGTTTCTGAGCCGTTTTACTTCCCTTATTAAAATTTGTACTGGTAATTCTTTATATCCCAAGTCTTCTTGTAGTTCTACAGGTTCACTGTTCAGGACATAAGACATATTTGTAATATACTTCATCAATACTGACACATGGAACACATTGTGTATTTGAGACATTGATGCTGGCAAATCGAGTCTGTAGGCAAACCAACTCTCTCAATAATAGGAAACGGACCAATGTATCTCGGACTAAGTTTTTCTTTCTTACCAAACCGCATTATTCCCTTCATTGGTGCAACTTTCAAGAATACTGGATCTCCCACTACAAACTCAAGTGCTCTCCTTCTCTTATCTACATAGCTTTTCTAGCGACTTTGAACTATTTTCATTCTTTCCCGAATCTGTGATACACCTTCTAACATTTCCTGTATTACACTTGGACCTAGAAGTCTTCTTTTGCCAATCTCATCCCAATGTATCGGAGATTGACACTTCCTACCATATAGTGCTTCATAAGGGGCCATCCCTATAGTGGATTGATAATTGTTGTTGTAGGAAAATTCTATCAAAGGTAGAAATTTGCTCCATTGACCCTGGAAATCTAATGCGCAAGCTCTAAGCATAACCTCTGAAGTCTGTATCGTTCTTTCTACTTGTCTGTCAGTCTGTGGGTAATATGCAGTACTGAAAGACAACTGTGTTCCTAGTGCCTAGTGTAAACTCTTCCAGAAGGTAGATAGGAATCTTGAGTCTCTATCAGAAATGATGGATAATGGTACCCTGTGAAGTCTAACTATTTCCTGTATATATATCTGAGCATAGCGATCCATGGAGTAAGTAGTACACACCGGAAGAAAATGAGTAGATTTCGTAAGTCTGTCCACAATTACCCAGATAACATCGTAACCCTTTACAGTTTTCGGCAACCCTACTACAAAATCAATTCTTATATTCTCCCATTTCCATTCCGGAATCAGTAAGGGTTGTAAAGCTCCCGTGCGGTCTTTGGTGTTCTGCTTTTACCTATTGACAAGTCAAACACTGTTCCACAAACTGGGCAATATCTTTCTTCATACCTGGCCACCAATACTGCATCTTTAAGTCTCAATACATTTTAGTAGCTCCTTGATGCACTGAATACGATGTTGAATGTGCCTCCGTCATAATATCTCTACGAATGCTATCCACATTGGCACACATAGACGGCTTTTGAATCGCAAAACGTCATCCTCTAACAACTGAAAGTCTGATGACGTCCCTGAAGCAACATCCTTCTTTACTTTAGCTAAATATTCATCTGCATTTTATCCCTGTTTAATTCTATCAATAAAGTGGGATGAAGGGTCAGAGCCGCTAGTTTTTCTTCTACTGATCCCAGTTGAAAAACTTTGACATTCATCCTTTGCAAGTCTAGTAACTCTGGTTTCTGAATCAAAGCCATTAATGTAGTATTTTGGGGTGATTTCCTGCTTAAAGCATCAGCCACGACATTTGCTTTACCACGATGATAGTTGATAACACAATCATAGTCTTTCACGAGTTCCAACCATCTTCTCTGTGTTATATTCAGCTCTTTTTGTGTGAAAAAGTATTTTAGACTCTTGTGATCTGTGTAGATCTCACATCGTTCTCCATATAGGTAATGTCTCCAGATTTTCAGTGTGAATACCACCACTGCAAGCTCCAAGTCATGAGTAGGGTAGTTCTTCTCATATTCCTTCAATTGTCTGGATTCATATGCTATTACTTTGCCTTTCTGCATTCACACACAACCTAAACCATTCTTTGAAGCATCACTGTACACCACGAAGCTTCTAGTCTCCGTTGGTTTTGAAAGGATAGGCGCTGATGTTAACTTTTTCTTTAGTTCTTGAAAACTCTGCCCACAAGCCTCTATTCACTTGAATGTTACACTCTTCCTAGTCAAATGTGTTAAGGGAGATGCTAACTTCGAGAACCCTTCTACAAACCTGCGGTAGTACCCAGCTAACCCGAGAAAACTACGTACCTCTGAAGGGTTTGTAGGTTGTGGCCAATTGTTAATTGCTTCAACTTTACTTGGATCAACTGAAATTCCTTCTCCTAACACAACATGCCCTAGAAATATTACTCGATCCAACCAGAACTCACATTTCTTGAACTTAGCATACAACCGTTTCTCCTTTAGAACGTCTAAAACCTTTCTCAAATGCATAACATGCTCTGCGTCATTCTTGGAGTAGATCAGGATGTCATCAATAAACACGATAACGAACTTATCTAAAAAGTCTCTGAATACCCCTATTCATCATATCCATGAAAGCTGCTGGGGCATTTGTCAAGCCAAACGGAATTACCAAAAACTCATAGTGTCCGTATCTTGTACTGAATGCTGTCTTTGGAATATATTCCTCTTTAATCTTCAGTTGGTGGTAACCCGAACGTAAGTCAATCTTGGAGAACATGGCAGCTCCCTGGAGTTGATCAAACAAGTCATCAATCCTAGATAAGGGGTATTTGTTCTTGATCGTAACCTTATTCAATTCCCTGTAGCCTATGCACATCCTCATAGTACCATATTTCTTCTTGACAAACAAAACCGGTGCACCCCATGGCGAAAAGCTAGGTCTGATGAAGCCTTTGTCCAGTAATTCTTGCAACTAAATCTTCAATTCTTTCAATTCCGTTGGCGCCATTCTGTATGGTGACTTAGATATAGGAGCAGTCCCTGGATATACATCAATTATAATCTCTATCTCTCTGTCTGGGGGTAATCTTGGGAGTTCGTCTAGAAATACTTCAGGATATTCTTGCACCACTGCTACCTCTTCAATAGTCGGACAATGTTTCTCTTCCATAGTCATAACACTTACTAGGTAGCCTTCACAACCACTTTCCAATAACCGTTGCGCTTTCATCGCTGATGTTGTGTGATATATGAACCTTTTTCTTACTCTAATAAAGACAAAAGATGTGTCACCAGGCAGCTGAAATGTGATTATCTTGTTTTGACAATCTATTGTAGCACCGTATTTCGATAGCCAGTCCATTCCCAAAATCACATCATAATCGTTCATATCTAGTATGATCAAATCGGCATAAAGTTCTCTTCCTTCAATAGAGATAACACATACTCGCAGAATCTGGTTAGTTTGTTTTGGCTCTCCGGAGGGGATCACTACATTGTAACTAACGTCTGCTATATCAGGTTTCCCACCAGCCTCTTCACATACTCAGTGGATGCAAATGAATGTGTAGCTCTAGAATCAAATAATGCAAATGCAATCGTATCACAAATGGGAACCTTACCTGTTACTACAGATGTATTTGCTTCTGCTTCCTCCGTGGTCATGGTAAAGACTTTAGCTGGCGTCTTCTTTTGTGTAGTAGGGTTTGAGTACTCTGGAAAAACCGTGGAAAGGTGTCCTACTTTTCCACATTTAATACAAGTCCGGTACTCTGCAAAACACTTTCCACTATGCGAACCTCCACACATGGGACATGTAGGTTGTGTAACTGGTGGTTTTCCTTGTTCACCCTTTTGGCGCTTGTTCTGATCCCATGATTGTTGTCCTGGTTTTGGTTGAGAACCCGGCCTTGGACCTGCACTTGTGGCGGTCTTTTCTTTCCATCTCCTACAAAACGAGGTCCTTGTCTTTGTATAAACTGACGCCTAACCTCCTGAGCACACTTAATTTTCATTTTAGCTTGTTCGACAATCAACGCTCGTGAATAAGTTACTCTATGTATTCCAGCCATACACACATCCCTATATAACTCTGGCCTCAGACCTTCTAGGAATCTCTCTACCTTCAACACATCAGTACTAACCAGGTGCTCCGCAAACCTAGAGAGTTGCTCGAACTTAGCAATGTAGTCCGTGACATCCATTTTCCCTTGCCTCAACTGTATGAACTCGTTCATTTTCATTACTCGAACTGGGGCAATGAAATACTTGTTTCTAAAACTTTCTTTAAACCTATCCCACGTCATTGTCGCCACATTCTCAATAGTTTTCATTGTGTCCCACCAGTATCCCGCACTTCCACGTAACATGAACGATGCGTACAATACCTTTTCCCCCTCAGTGACTTTACTATACAAAAACATGTTCTCTATAGTTCTAAGCCAATCCTCTGCATCAATGGGATCTATTGCACTCTCAAATGTTGGCGAGTTAAGCTTCCTAAATCTTTCTCCAATAACTTCTAAGTGTTTAGTTCGAGGTTGTGGTTGATTCACACCATTTCCTGGTTGTCCACCCACATCCCTTTGTTGGATAAGTTGTTGGATCTGTTGCGACTGTTGTTCGACTAATCCTGTCAACCGGGCCACAATCGCTTCCAGGCCAACACCTACTGCTGGTGCATTTTGTTCCTGTTCGTTATTTCCTTCAACACCTTCTCCTCTAACGATCTCCATGATATCTTTCTAGTTTTATTGTCCCCCTTTGTCATAGGCCAATATGATTTATGAAATAATGAATGCAAATTAAGAAAAGTAAAACTTACTGGCATGTCTGCGCTTTAGAAGTTCTGAGCTCATGTATATGAACAGTCTACAGGGCACAAACCGGGCTCTGATACCACTCTGTCACACCTTCTCTTACGAACTTATTTTATACTAATTTTAGCCTTACAAAATCTGTATATATATATTTTCTCAAAATAATAATTTAAAACACGTCTTCGATGTCACAATCTCACCAACATATATTCACATAAACCAAATCAAGAACAAAAGTATCGCATTTCATTTGACACCATGACTACAGAAATATACACATCAAAGTTCCTTAATTTACACATGTCCAAAAAGATAGTTATAACGATAGCAAAATATAGTTACTCCATAGTTTAGCCCCACAGGTCGTCATTCATATACATGTGGCTCCAAAACTTGCAGAAGCTTCAATCGCATGCTAGATCAGTCATCAAGCTCATACGCAGTCAAACTCATCTACAATGCAAGAACTACGTGAGCTAAAGCTCACTAAGCAGAAATCATGCATGAGAAATGCAAAAATGATGGATGCAAGTTATAAAACAATTCCTTTCAACTATTTTCTCAGGAGAAAACCTTTTTAGTGGAAATTGACTCCCTTCACTAGCACAACCTCACCTGAATGTCACTCATTGGCCATACTCGAGACTACCAAGGGTCCCTCCTCCCCCCTTATAGTCCACCGGGACATCATTGATGGTTGATACGACCAAGTGGCTATCCTTTTGGAGACTACCAGGGGTCCGCCTCCTGCCTGCTCCCGTAGTTCACCAGAAAGTCTACCTCTTCCGGTACCCATCATCGTAAAGGTGCTGAAGTGGGAACCTCTTCCGTGTGCATGCCCGTCACCGAAAGCATCCCGAGAGATAACATATATATATAATATACATAACTTTCAATGTGCCAGTGGTGACCAATCCCAAAACATTTTCAATTTATGAATTTATGCTATTTTAACTTCTTTCATGTACACATGCAAATCCTTGTAAATGTTAATGCTCTTGATTGATATGCTCATCAGTTTACTAATAATGGAATAAAACACTTTATACAGGGATATACGACCGCACATGTTATAATCAATTAACGCAAATAATAAGCACAAATACTATGTTCAAGCATTGTAGTTGTGAATGAATTTCTACTTACCTCGTCCCCTATAGTAGTTAGCTAAAACTCTTATATTGGTGCCCAATGCAGTTAATATATCATAGCATGTCATAATAAAAGTTAAACCCATTCCTAGATGATTGCCACCTAACCGATCTTACTGCCTATAAACAACTCTGTGGTTCACTACAACACCTTCTCTTTACCCCAACTTGAGATCACAAATGTCGCTAACTTAGTTTGCCGACACTTTCAAACTCCAACTAAAAGGATTTGCCACATGTTAAGCGCATTCTCCATTATATATCAAGGGCACTCAAGATTACATATTTTCTATTTATCTCAAAGTTCATTAACTTTAAACATTTTTTGTGATGCAGATTGGGCCGAATGTCTCATAACTTGGAGAAGTACAAGAAATTTATTCGTATTCTTGGGATAAAATTGTATTGCATGGTCATCTGAAAAGAACACACAATTTCTCATTCAAGTGCTGAAGCTGAATATCTCGCCTTAGCCACCACCGCTATAGATATAACATAGATTCAACAATTACTCCATGATATTGATATCAAACTTGAAAGAAGACCAAGCCTCTTATCTGACAACAAGAGTGCTATTCACCTACCTTTTTTAACCCAATATTTCATGCTCGTAAAAAACATATTGAAATAGATTGACGTTTTATTCGTGAAAAAGTTAGTATTTGGGCATTCGATCTTTGTTATTTTCCAACTTCCAAGCAAATCGCGGATGCTATTACTAATCTTTAGCAAAGGTTCCTTTTGAAGATTTTCATTACTAGCTTGAGGTTCATTCTACTACACTACCAACGTTTGTGTGCTGGGGGGCGGGGAGGGGAATAAAATAATCTCAAGGAGGACTTCATGCAAAAATTATGGAGAACATCATGCCATAAGCACCTCAATTATGGATATGATTTTCAATCTCAAAAGTCATTCCTATTTTGTAAACTAGTCGTTGATTTGTGTGTGTGTATATACAACACATTATAAACATGATATAACAACGATAGCAATTATTCGTCATTTTCTTCTATCTCATTTTCTCAAGCTACATCAAATTTATTATTCCGGAGCACATCTTAACTGGTGGAGCAATTAAACAAGGTAATGGATTAAGTCTCCTCATCTTAACTTGTAGAACAATCAACATGGTAGCTAGCAGACTTGGACAAGTACAAACATGAAATATCATCTTAATTAAAGGAATATGTCAGCAGACCACCGGCCAAGGTAAATACAAATTTGGAATATAATCTAAACTGCTGGAACGGATAAATCCTTTTAATTGATATAACAATAAAATATGATAGCAAGCGAGCTCTGAAATTTTATCTTTAAGTATGTAGAACAATTAATTAAGAGTAAGCGGAGAAGTTGAAATATTAATTATGAAAAGAAAGGCTTAAGGCAGTTATTTGGTAAAGGGAGGGATGTGGACATATGTATGTAAAGTATATGGTAGGACATGGAGTAACGATGTGCAAGTTGTGGCAATTGTAAATGAAATCTAAGATTATTTTTAGAAACCAAATGAAAGTAAGATAAAGATATATAAATCCAGGTTGATAGATATTTATTTAGAGGATCAATAAATATCTGGCCAAAGCTCCAGCGTGGCACCCCTTTGGAATCTGATTTTGCACTTTTGCCACTACACCCCAAACTACTACTTATTTAATCCACCGCCTACCCCTCATCTTTTTCCTTATTTACATCTCTTTCCCTGTGTCCGAATTCGAACATCCCCTCTAATTATCCGAAGCAGCATGTGATTTGATTTGCCCATGGGCGAGGAAGTCAAAATTGATGATGGCGTCGCCGATTGGGAGGCCGGCCTCCCGTCTCCCGACGATCTCACGCCGTTGTCTCAGTCCTTGATCCCGGCTGAGTTGGCCTCCGCCTTCAGAATCTCGCCGGAGCCCACCCGAACTGCGATGGACGTCACTCGCGCCTCGCAGACCACCATCTCTTCTCTCCGAGGCGCCGCCGCACACTCCTCCGCCGCCGCCTCTAATTTCAAGCCATTTGCTGGTCACGTGGATGATCACGTGATGGCCGATTTGGAGCTGGATGAAGGATCCGACCCCAAGAAGAGCCGCCGGGTGGATACCGCTGATGATCCAGCGGTGGACAACTGTACAGACGACCAGTCAACGGCGGCGGCGAAGACTCTGAAGAGGCCGCGGCTCGTGTGGACCCCGCAGCTGCACAAGCGGTTCGTGGATGTGGTGGCGCATTTGGGGCTTAAGAACGCCGTGCCAAAGACGATTATGCAACTGATGAACGTGGAGGGTTTGACCCGGGAAAATGTGGCCAGTCATTTGCAGAAGTATAGACTCTATGTTAAGAGGATGCAGGGTTTGTCCAACGAGGGTCCCTCGCCGTCCGATCATCTGTTTGCTTCGACACCGCTGCCCGCACAGAGCTTTAACGAGTCGTCCAGCGCCGGGCCCAGCCATGTTAATGGAATTCCAAATGGAAGTCATAGTAGCGTTGGTAATGGAAGTAATGGGAACAATCATGTAGGAATGCCAATTCCGATGCCATATCCTCCGCCGCCACAGATTATGCCGATGCAGATGATGGGAATGGCGCCACACGGACATGGATTTCATGGCTACGAAGCAGCTCATTATCAGCAGCAGTATAGTAGTATGGTGCAGCAACAGAGGGACTGGTCTGGGAATAAGTATAGTGGTTATCCACATCATGCGACTCAGAACAATAACAAGTGTTAGCCGGAGAAACGATAGAAATCGGAATAAAGGTGAGGTTTAATATACCAATGTACTCTTTCACTATTGCTCATGCTGTCTTGATAATTGTTGTCACATATTGCTGTTGTGAATTTTCTTCTGCTGATTTTAAGTTGGTAATACAGGATCTGGTGGATTCATTGCTTGGAATGTGGCATTTGAAACACAGCTAGGACTTATTTGTTAGCAATTTTTTTGTCTTTGAATACTGTAGGATACCTGTCATAATCTTTAGATGATTTTTATGTAGCTTATGCACAAATCTTTAGAGTGTCTTTCTGAAGTTTAGAGTTATTTGGATTTTAGTTATAAGGACTAGATCAATATCTTAGAAGTGTATTCTAGTATCTTTTGTATCTTCCTAGAGGCACAATTGAGATTGCCCTCATTGCAAGAAGGGGAAAATAAAGAATAAATATGCACCAAGTACAGGAACTTCGTAGTACTATTCCTGATTCATCTTATATTGACTGGTTTGCACTTCTTCAATATTTTCTTTTTTCTTATGTTGGTTAGACATTCGACTAGTCTTGAAGTTCATGTTTCTTTATGACCTCATACTATGACAGAGCTTTTAAGTATGGATAGTTTATCTGCAGTAAAGCCTTTTTCTAGTTAGAACACTCCCTTGAGGTTTATCCAGGCAGACATCTTATGGACAGTTGAGATCTCATCTAACTTATCGTCCTTGATCTACTTCTAATCTGGTTGTTTGGTGCTATTCGTCCTTCCCTCTGCTGTTGTACAAAAATGTAGTATGTTCCACCATTATCAACTGTAGCCTCCTCCAAAGGCATAAAATACCTTCATCAGAAATTGTGGCTCTTTCAAATCCTTCTTTTCTAAATCTTTTGTGGTTTATTTTGATGCTTTTTCATTTTAGTGGTATCTCTTTCCTCTTCAGGTATAGATGTAACTATAAGCCTAGACACCACTCCTAATTTAATTCGTCATACATACAATAGTTGACTATACATGTGTGTTTTGGTATCTTTTTCTCTTGTTGAAACTTAAAATTCATTCCCATGCTTTATTTACAGTCTGATTATTTAGAACTATTAATAATGTCGTTCGTGACGGTAATTCAGTTATATGATGTTTACAGTTTATGAAATGACCTACTTCATCTTCTTGACCTATAATTTATGCGTGTGAACTGTTATTTTCTCTGACATGTAAGTTTATTTTGTTCATGGTTCTCCATGTTAGCCATATAAAACAAGTTTTCTGTCACTCTGTAACACTGTTTTATCTTTTATCTACAGTATTATGTTTCTTGTGGATGCCTGTCACACAAAAATGATTAGATTGTGCTGTTTTCCCTCTTTTGCTCTCGCCCTTTTTCATCTTAACAGTGGTGAAAATGACAAATTTAGTCAAACATGTATGGCAGTTGGGATACTTGTGAGATCTATAAAATGATTGTTTTTTTTTTCTTTCTTAGCTTTTCCTTTTGATCCCAGGATTATCTTAGCCTCATAGGTTTTTGATAAGCAGAGGGATTTGATGCTTGCTTGTGTCTTTGAAAAATGAATGGTTTTAGAGGATCATGAGAATGAAAAGTGGAGCTTTGAATTATATCAGGTTTTGAATCCACTTACTTTAGTAATTTTTCGTAGTAATAAGTCACTAAAATTTCATAACTTAGCTCACAAAGAGTCAATAATTTAACATGAATCATTAGAATTCCCTGTTTTGACAATTCCAGGTGTCTCAGTGACTGTCTTATCTTCTAATTCAAATACCAAGTCATTGCTGTTCAAAAATTGAAGGTCAATTTGTTCTGGGAGAAATACTTGTCTATTAAAGGATAGCCTCGTTATGTAAATAATTTCTTTATGTAAAACTTATTTTTCTTTTGTATGATTAAAGAGTGATGCGACCCTGTCATTAATACGCATAATTTTATAGCATTTATTCAGATATAGCAAAGCTTCAACTATGATTCAAGTAGAGAGAGCCCTGATTTATTACACCAGATGTGTCAGATGATTACAGAATACGAAGCCAATTATGCTTTTGGAGGATTTTACTCCGAAACAGATACTCAGCACGAGGCACCAAAGTTGAAGCTTAGTGTCAAATCAGCCTCGCTTCCATGCAACAACTCGTTGGTATATCTTTGACCTCTTAGTATTTGTGGATTGATGTTTGTGTTTGTGGACAAGAATGAGTAGAAGTGTTGTATGTTAAAATGTTGTGGAGTAATCCTTTCATTTATCTAGAAATCAACTCGTTTTCCTTACCTTTGGTTTTGTATTTGTTCTAGTAACTGAGGTACAAGTGGATCATTTAAGCGATATATAGCAAACGGTTAGTAAGAAATTTAACAAAGTGTGTTAGCAGAAAAGATGGAGTGGAAGTGGGCATGAGTTATCACTTTAAATGCAATAACTTATTGCACATGATTATTTTTGTTGTTATTGAAGTATCTGATGTTGTACAAAGTGTTGTGGGTAAAGTTAATTCCTTTTCTAGATAGAAATAAAGCTTTGCAACATTAATTCCATTTCCGGCTGTTGGTGATGTACATGAAATTATGAATTCAGAATTTGTTTGCTACAATAAACAACAGAATTCCATGATTGACACGTCACATCCTCTAAAACAAGGGGGCCCTTGACACAGTAGTCGTGTTATGGCATCCCTTCCTCTTTTTTGGTTTGTTTAACTTTATGACTAGCCATAATTTACAAATTTCCCATTTTGCCCCTCTTCAGTATAATACCACCCACCTCAATTTACTCCCCCTGTTTGTCACCTACATTTCCGTCATATTACCCCTTCTATTCACTTCCCTTTCTAGCTATACACAAATGATCAGAACTTCACAAAAAAGGTGATTCAGAAGTCAACTCAAAAATCCTACGGTATGATGTTTCCTCTCTTTTAATATCGTGTAATTTTGTAATGACTGTATAGCATTACGGTATTATAGAAGGTAGAGAAATTTTGTCCCTGTTATTAGTTGTACACGATATAAACACGATAAGTACACGATACGTACATGATACTTGCACGATATGTAGACGATTGATACTCAATGATGTTTACACGATATTTTTCGTTTAAACATCGCGTGCAAACGGTATCATGTGCACGATTTTTCATGTTGTCAATATCGTGTACTATATTGCAAAAAAAAAAAAAAAAAAAAAAAATCCTGTATGTGAGGATGCATATCATGTACTCGATTATAAAAGCAATCGTATAACAGTTAATCACAATATCGTGTAAACGTTTAAGTAACATATCGTGTACACCTTTATAACTATCGTGTACACGTTACAATCAAACCCCTTTATCGTGTAATCGATTTTCTGTATTTTTATATCGGTTATATTGTCTAAATTTTCATACAATAGCATACTAGAGAATATAGTGTAGATGTTCAAGCAGTGAAGTTTTTGTGTGAGAGTGTTCCCTAAAATAATAATAATGCTACTCTTTAATTTTGGTAATTCTTGACATGTGGTAATTATTATTAATAATTACATTTTTATTTATATTTATAGTAAAAATTTAATAATGATCATTAGTAATCACTATGAAAAGTAAATATTATTAGAGTATTAATAATAATCAAGGTTGCAGAAGTCGGAAATCGTTAGTCGGGCGGTCTCCAAGCGACTAGCGACTAGGCCGAGTAGTCACCGAGTAGTCGCCGACTACTCCCCCTGAGTGTTTTTTTTTTTTTTTTTAATTTTTTTGGCATGACCTATATATAATTATATGTCCAGAAAAATCAGAAAAAGTGGAGAATACTCACAATATAATTATACTAGTCCCATCAATTCAAGCGACTACATACTAACAAAAAATCTAAAATACACATCAAAAGTTCAAAACTAATACATATTAATTACTATTTACTAATTAGCCAAGGAGACACTAAAACCACATAAATAAGTAATAATCAGTTTAACCACAAACTACCAAATAGGAAAATACTCAAATAGTCCATAATACATAACATAATAAACCAAATATTGAAATACCCAAGTCATAAACACATTCTTTTTATTCAAAATGACATCAAATTCATATTTCAAAAGTTATGGATTAAATTAGTAATGGTAGCTCCTTCTATCCTTGAAGAGGACCTTGAGACCCAAATACTTCTTTTTTATAAGTTTTCCCCCATTTTTGTGTAGTTTCAGCCCTAATTCTATATGTAATTAAAAAATAAAAAATTAAAAAAAAAATAAAAATAAAAACGCAAAAAGGAGGGTTTGCCGACTCGGCCGAGTAGAACGACTTCGCCGATTCGGCCGAGTAGTCGCCGACTCGGCCGAGTAGTCGGCGATTTCTTGCTCAGGCGATTTTTTTGTGCGATTTTAAACAAATCGGGTCGGTTACCAACCGAGTAGCGACTACTCGGCGACTACTCGGCCGAGTAATCCGAGTTCTTCAACACTGATAATAATAATAGTGAACATAAATTTATTAGAATTATAAATTAAAGAGGATTATCATGTTTATTTTCATTGTAGCATATAATACCCACTTTAATCAATTATTGGCAAAAATCTCCCTTAATATAGATGAGTTGGAAAATGATTGTCGTTCGGTTCGGCGGACATTGGAAAAATCTTGAATATGTGGACAGCTAAGAGGAACTACTCTCAGTGCCCCCGAATAGTATAAGCTTTAACTCTCTACTTCAAAACATCTAGTCTATCGTTCTAGTAGATATGAACGAAGTATGTTATGTCATATATTCCCTAGATGGCAATGGCAGTAGAATAATTAAGCTAAGGATAAAGAATGACACAAACGTCCAGTATTTGATGGAGTCGTACGAGGACCCTATTATATTTATTACCTTAAAGCCAATTCGTGTCGGGAGGGATGTTTTTGGATATTAGTCAAACTACAATTATGTTGAATCTGCTTGCAATTCTAGATACGGTGGTGGATATATCCGTTCTACGCACGGAACCTAGGTTATTCATCAAGGGATTTTGCGGGTCCTAGTTCAGTTCCACTATTCAATATGAACACTAACTGGATTGAAGGATGCATAACTGATGAATTTGTAGATAATTTAGGAGATCCTGACCCCTTATGCAATCTCGATAGTGGCATTGATGGGCATCGTGTTGGTGGGGAGTTTCTTTTGATGGCGTAGTCGGCGGTGAATCAATTAAGGATCAATTGAAAAATTTGTACACTGTGGGAACAAGGAATACTACACAGAGTTTTATGGACTACTATGGTTTCGGAAGTGCATCATTCCATGATGCTTTCAATGAGTTGCCAACACAAGATAGAGGCGAACAGAACAACGACTCTTGTGGCGATTTTAACAATCTCCCGACAGATGGGATGCCCGTTACGAGATGAATTATACCTGCCATGCTAGATCAAACCTCACCCAGTCGTGATGAATCTGCCTCAGTTGATTCTTCTTGTGTTCTAATGGAGGGGGCCATTTTCAAAAGCAAGAAGGAGTTGATTACAACCGTAGATATTTACCATCTGCACAATCAGGCGAAGTACAGGGTTCGTCGTTTGAGTACGACTCGGTACCGGATATGCAAATTTGAGGATTGCTCGTTCAGTCTACAAACAAATGGCTTTGACGGGATATGGAGAATGAGTACAATAGTTGAGCACAACTGTCGGTTGGATCCTAATTGCAGTGCACCTAGAGCAATACCTCTAGGTACTTGGTGGCTATTTTGAAAAGAATTTAAGATGTGAGGGGGCTAGTTTGATCCCAACGCAAATGATGTCTGAACATCAAACTGAGCACTCTTTTGAAATTAAGTACAACCTGCACTTAAGGCCAAGCACCATACTTATGTTTCAATCAATGGGGATGTTAAAGACTCGTTCCGTCAGATCCCCTCTATCTTCATGTACTGAAGGAAAAACAATCCGGGAACAGTCGTCGAACACGAGTTAGACAATCAAGGGAGGTCTCGTTTTGTCTTCTACGTCCTTCGAGCTTGTAGGGCCGGCTTTGGTTACAACAAACATGTCATTGTAGTCGATGACACTCATTTGAAAGGTACTTACGAAGGCATAATGGTTGTTGTGACAAAAAATGACAACAACCAGATATTTCCACTAGCAATCGATATAGGCCATGTCGAATCTGAGGACTCCTAGAGTTGGTTCTTGCTTCAGTTAAAACAGGCGTATGGTTGTCCCCCTGACCGTATCATCGTTTCAGACGGGCATACTGGCATAGCGGTTGTAGTGGAAAACAACTTCCCGGAGTCGTCCACGGTTTATGTTGTTATCATTTGAAGCAAAATCTTACCACGTACAGGCAATAGGTTGTGTCGTTTTCCGAAAGAGCAACATATGCATATAGGGTGAATGATTTTAATAAGTACATGGCCGCAATACACTCCGCTTCTCCAAAGGCATTCCAAAATCTCTTTGCTAAAGTTTTTAAGAGGTGGGCTCGTTCGATGTGTCTTGTTCGAAGGTTTGATGTTATGAATTCAAACATTGTGGAAAGTTTCACCAGTCGGATCTTATGGGCAAGACAGTTACCTGTTTGCACAGTCCTCGAATTCATTAGGAGCATCATCGAGAAGTAGTTTGTTGAGAGACGAGCCGCTGCACATGTCATGACCGAGCCACTTATTAGAGACACTGCTACCAGACTCTTGAAGAATGTTCAAGCGAGTTCTAGGTTTACCAACCTTGACACATGGATCTTCATGGTTGTGGACGATAGAAGGGTATATGTTGTGAATCTGACAAAAAATCATGTTCATGCAAGATGTTTTAACCATGATTTAATCCCTTGTACACACACTAAGGCTGCAATCATGTTCGCCAGTTGTTCTGAAATACTGCACTCATATTATTTTTGTATTGTACATGGTTATATTTCTCATGAAAATAGATACATGAAGGTGAGGCACGACCAAAATGCCTATTGTGGAAACTATTACAAGCTATAAAACCTGCAAAATATGTGGGGTGGGTTGGTTTACCCAGTGTCAGACCCTAGTCAATGGAATGTACCTTAAATTATTAAGGTTAAGCCATGTGAGCCCCCCAAGAACCCTCGACAAGCGTCGTTGTAGAACATTTGTCCCTGCAGACTACACGCTCTATAACGGGGTCTGCGGTTAGACGAAGTCATATTTTATGTTCTAGGTTGTGGACTCCATTCTGGGGCTAATGAGGTTGATTTCAATATAGAGAAAGGAACTGAGCTTCGTAGACGTATATGTGTAATCTGCATACATTTATAGGCCATAAAGGGTTGAGTGAGTGGGTGTAAGTGTAATAATTTCGCATTAGTTGGTGTGCTGTCATGTTAAATCAAATAGTAAATATGAAAGGGATGCTACATCTAAGGCTGACTTATGTGGTCCCCATTCTACATACCTATCTACTAAGTAGTGATACTGTTTGCTGAGACTTAATTTCCTGCTTTTGATTTTGTGTTATTGATCTAAATTTAAAAAAAAAATATATATATATATATATATATATATATATATATATATATATATATATATATATATATATATATATATATACATTGCATAGTATGTTGTACACTATAGGATTTTGTAAATCAACTCTTCATAAAAAGCTCGGTCATTGCTCCTTAAATGTCGTAAACTAATGACTTTGTTAACACGTTTGCAGGAAATATGAGTGAAGACGCGAGCTCCTGCTAGTACAACCTTTTGCCTTATATATTTTATAGTCTCGTTGTGTGGGACACAGGTGTCCCCCCATTACATCATGGTACACAGCTAATACATATTAACCACTATGCTTGCTTATTAATGCACAAGTTCTTTTTGAAATTATTTTTTTAAACCCATTTCAATATTTTTTACAAAGAATACCAAAAGGCGTCGCCAAACGTTTTCCCTTGCTAAATGTAGAGGGAACATTAAAGTTTAGGGGGAAGACCTGAAATGTGGAGTACATGGGGGCTGAAATGATACCCAAGTTTGGTGGTTACGGATGGAGGAAATTTGTAGACGATAATGAACTGGTGGCTGGTAACGTATTGACCTTATCTGTTGAATATATGGACGACCGATCTATCGAGTTCCAGGTGGATGATATTAATGATTGCAACCCAGACCACCTTGAGATTCTTATCGGTTTGGGAAACACTAATAGGGATGGTAGTGGCACATCATCGTGATAATGTGTATTGGTAAATCATCAATTCTACCAAAGACGTTTGTTTTCTCACAATTTGTTTCGTCTGCAAACCAACGCTTTGATTTGTTTTCCAATAATGTGAACTGGTGGACCAATGTTTTGTATTTGTTAATGTTTAATTCAACCCATAAAGATCACATGATGTCGAAAAAGCAATCGGAGGGCAAAACACAAACATAAATTAAATGCACTGAATTTTAAAGTACATCAGCACAACAAAAAAGGGATTTCCCATGTCTCCCCTTATAATATCTAATTTTAATATAAGTTATGCTTTTTAAACATTACTCAGTGACCCGTTGTCATTTAAATGTAGTGGCAACGTAAAACAAAAGTCGGGGTCGGGAGGCTTCGATTCATTAACTTGAAAGATAATTGAGTCAATTTCATAATATTCGGCTGAGGGATTTCTTGAACAAACTTCTTCCATCCACTAATATCAAAACTTGGGGTTTTTTTGTCGCCAAAGTACTGCACTTGCCATGTCTCCCCATAACTTAAGGGTAGTCTCCACGGTCGCCCTGGGAAGTTGTTGAATAATGAAATTAGGGATTTCCTGCCAACATAATTGTTACAAGGAAAAAATTTACTTTTTCATTTGACCAGATGAAATGATATAGGAATCGTCTTTACTGAAATGTTACTAATTTACCATGTCTCTGCCTTACCATTTCGTTTCGCGACGCAACTTCTTTTTGTCCAAGAGATATTGCAAAGAAAGACTTAGCAACTTCACTCTGAGGGGTATCATCCTGACTTGCGTCGTTAGACATTATAAATGAATCAACAAAAGTAACTAACCATTTTACGAGAGTCTCCTTATATAGCACAATGTAAGTAAGGTATTAATAACCGAGTGTTGTTGTCTAGTGCATATGACTATACTTCCATTGTGTAACAGTTCATGGACTGATAAATTATAGGACCTAAAAGATTAGGATTATTGACTGGGCAAATTAACTTTTGGAAACTATGCAAAATTCCAGACCCGTGACCTTCATTGTAATGGTTTGTGGTTAGACCCTCACGTATACCAAGGCCATAGTTACAATACTTTCGTACTGTATTGTTGTTTAAGTAGACATCATAAGCACAAGAATTAATTGATTTGGATGTTTCACCACCTCATTGAAAAATTTATTACTGCTCCGAATTACCTTTAAAGCAAGTGTTGACCAAACATTTACATGAATGGGGGACCCTACCGGAATCCACATAATCAATATTGTTGTTGAGATGCACTACAGTGTTTGTGGGACCGGACCGGTGATCGAACCGGACAAGTCACCGGTTCAAGGTTCGACCGGTTCGACCGGTTCAACAACCGGTTTAACCGGTCAAAGGCAACTTGTTGACTTTTGAATTTCAATAGTTTTTATGTGTAATACAATCTAATTTGATACTAGAGTTCAACTTGTAAAAAAAAATTCAACATATTTCAATATCAATTAATCCAAAGATACTTTTAACTCTAATTTTTTTAATAACATCCTAGTGCCAAATTTAAAATAAGATGGGAATAATAAGGACAAATGAAGATAAAGGTGAAAATCCCATTTTTTTAACTTAAAATAGGCAAAAAACAACTTTATTTTTTTTAAAAAAAAATTTATATATAATCCGGTTTTTTAACTCAACCGGACCGGTTCCGGACCCGGTTCCCAGTTGAACCGGTCGAACCGGCCGGTCCGGTCCGGTTCCACAAACCATGATGCACTAATCAAAGCCATTAACATTTAATTCGACAAAATGAACAACAACCTACTACATACCAATCTCCCATTGAGACGTCCATCAAATAAAAAGTTCAAACTGGTTTATTTTGATTGTTTTTAATTAGTTATTTAGTTAAGGTAGGTTTCATGAGTAAAAAAACATTGTTCAAGATTATTTTAATCATACTAGGCGGGCACCTGTCAATCTAAAAAAGATACTGCGTGAGCAATTGACGATAATACATTCCTTACGAGGAAATAATACACTAAGACATGAGATGAAAAATACAACACATAAACTGAAAATTGTTACATTTCAGCCTAGACTAGAGACACTCCACCTCAATTATGGCCACGATAAACATATACAATATCACCATTCTCAGCGAGCCAGGTCTCCGTCGTTTGCGGCGTGGCAACAACTTTGTTCGATGACGTCATATATGTTGATCATCTTATTCATAATTATTTAGTTTATAATTTATACCTCAATTCGAATCCAAATTTAGTGTTATAACACATAGGAGGTGAAGACTATAAAATTTCAAAAAAGAATTAGGAAACCAAAAAGATTGGATAGGAAGATGTGTTAGAGCAACGGAAAATGTGTATAATTTAAGGAAAATTACTCTTTTTTTTTTTTTTTTTTTGGGAAAAGAAAAAAGAACGAAATGGAGTATTTTCTAATTAGGAAACCCGTTCTCTAACAATTTGGGATCTAAATTGTTGACTATGGAGCACGTGTTTTTAATAATTATATATGAGAGAGTGACACGTGTTTTTGGACGATGCATTAAGAAGCTGACACGTGGCAGCCGAGCATTATGAACGCTCATCCTTTAGTATTAAGGGTGATTAGGCAAAATACGAATAACTAAGCCAAAATTAGACATACACGTCAATCTTAATAATAGATATTCATAAATTACATGAAATTAGATATCACTTTTAATTTTTATAACAATAAAAAAAAAATGAGTGATCATTGGAACTTGGTATTACTTCCAGATATCGACATAATTGTAGAATGTTGGATTTAAACTTATTGTACAAGTGCACACTTCAATTTCTAAATATTGAGGTGTTGAATGTTGTGTGTGTAATGCATGTACATTCAACATACAACTACATAACACCTTTAATGCACATCTAATGCACGTCAATATCTCCATGACACATTAGATCTTTTTGTTATCGTTATCACTTATCCATAAATAGATGTTATTTCATAGTGTGATCATCTTTTTACTCAAACATGCTATTAATATGTATTTATTCATTTTGCAGCCATCAACAACGGTAGTAATGAGCGTATTCAGTTGGTTGAGCCCTTTGTCCCGCAGGTTAGACAAGAAATAGTACTTGTATGTATGATGATATTTTGAGAATTTTCCTTCGCTCAATGATGCATTTTGGGTATGACATTTATTCATTTTCATAAATATTATTACAAACATGCAGGCCCAATGTCATCAACTAACAAGAGCCCATGAATAGCAGAAATTGCATCTTTCTTTCCCATACATGTTCCATTCATTTAGGAAAGTCAAAGAAATTGTGGATTGAGGAAATTAGAATCTCTCATCAAATCTATGATACATCATCGTGTTTAATTAAGCTTTCATAATAAGGAATCACATAAGAAAAAAAAAACGTGTTCTTCTTCTAAAATCCCGATGTTTTATCCAACCCTCACCCTGATCTCTTCTCTTACCGAAAATATACGAACTCACGTACACTGAAGGAAAATCAGAGCAATTGCCATCGGGGAGGTGAGAGAGAAACAACGCCACTCTAGTGGTGCTTCATCTTGCGCTGATTCTTGGACTGTGCGTGCATGATCTGTGCGCGCCTCCTTTTGTGTGCATGGGCTAGCTGTGCACACCGCATTTTTTTTTTATTTTTTTGTTCGCTTCTTCGCCCTTTCCTCCGGTTATCGTACCTTTGGCCTGTTTACCTACACACACACACACTCAAGAAAAGGTTTTTCCCACACTAGAAAGAAAATACGATAAAAATATGACAAATGAGAGCTTAGAACATATAAATGCATGATATAAGCCCTTTTCTAAGCATGTTTACATAGCTAAAAACCCCGTTTGTCAAACTAAAATTTTCCTCGTCCTCGAGCAATAAAAACAAAATAAGAAGCATTTTCTTTCTCAATTGGAGGATCCTATAAGTATTATTGGCTTTACTTAGAAGTGTATCTCAGATGTAAGCACAAGTAACAAATCATGCAATAAGACAAGCTAAGAACTGTGTTGGGATTTTCACAATATAATATCCTCACGGATTTAGTGTATCGCTCGAGCACTCAAGTGTTTGCAGGATAGTATGTCGCTTGAGTTGAATGCACATGCACAACCTACCATAAGCTTGCCATTTGTCTCACCTCTCCATCATTGTGATAATTACAAGCAAAGAATCATAAAAGTCTTTCATTTGGTTGTACGTGGGCTCTTTGGACAAGGTAGGATAAATTTAGAAATAGTGACTCAACTTGGATCAAATGAGTTTTTGCTCAAATCCCTTCCAAATTGCCTCAACAAACTTACCCCCTTTGTTTATTTACAAGCTATGAGTTAAAACAAATGTTGTGTTCTAACTCATCACAGTCAAACCCAAAGGGTTGGATCTTTTTTACCCTTTTCCAATCTAACCTAAAAACAGTCAAATACTATTTACAGAGTTAGTTCTTTTTTTTTTTAAATAATTGGGGACGAATCACCCCATTCTAACCTACTATTTCTTTTTAGTCATTTATGTTGTTTTTCCACCTATTTTCTCTCTCTCTCTCTCTCTCTCTCTCTCTCTCTCTCTCGCTCTCTCTCTCTATAAATATATATATATATATACATATATATATATATATATATATATATATATAAGGTCAAAAAAACTCTAAGAAGGATTCCAAATAGAAACTTGGCCTCTATTTCTTCGTTCCTTCTTAGCAATTATCCACCATTGCCTCGTTCTTTTGATCAAGCCCAAACTCTTCTCTTACCCATATTCCAACCAACTCCCTCAAACTCGTTTGATCCAAGTATGGAAAAATAGTTCAAAAATAGATAAGACTTGTAATCTAGCTAACAAGAACACGGTTTAAAGCTCAAAAGGGTTGACTGGAGACAATTTTATGTGCAAAAATAAGAACAAATTAAAGGCTAAAAATTTACAATAAACAACCGCCTAAAATCATTTTCAATGCTCATAAAAATTGTGTGACTTCAAGAATATTTAGGGAATGTGCTAACGATATGATACACATGTTCAACTTACACTAAAATTAAGGAAAAATTTGAACTCCAATAGGAGTTCGTCATTTAGGCTCAAAACCTCACTGGTTTATTTATCATGATCAACCCCTATTTCAAAACTCATTCTTGTATAAATCACTTTTTTTTTTTTTTTTCTTTTTTTCTTTTTTAAAACATGGTTTCTATGATCATCGATACACACCTAATACCTCATCAACCTAATATATCCTCTTTCAAGAAAGTTTTGAAAAACAAATTCCTCACAACGTCCTTACAAAAATTTATCAAGATCAACACAATATGAATTAATCAACCATCAACATAACTAGAAAAAAAACCATAAGTAACCAACAATTAAAACATAATCCACAAGCATAATTCAAAAATAAAAAATAACCTAGTCAACTAACACGGAGTTCAAATATTCTGAAAACACAAAGGCAGAATGATAATCAACATCAGCACACCTTAAGTCCCCCCCTCAAACTATTTTAGCTAAATACCAAAATCTTAAAAATAGTTTGAAAAAGAAAAGTGGTGCAAACTACTTACAAACTCCCCCCTAAGGGGAGGACGGTGTCAATGCATAGTGCCCGGACTGCACATGGAAATCCTCCATTTGCTGCAACATCCTAAGCATCTGACGCTGAGTGTGAGAGTTATCTGTTCGTGAGGGTAGAAGACTGGAAATTAAATTCTCTAAACTATCTACTCAATCTTCCAAAGTTGTGGCACCTTCGCTTTGTCGAGAGGCCTCTCCCTGCTGGTGAGAAGGCTCTCCGAGCTGTCCAGAGGCGGCAACATCGGGATCAGTCAGGGCTAGTGGTTGCTCTGCTGGTGGTTTCTCTCTCATGATCTACTTCCATGGGCATTCGAGCAAGTTGCTCTGGATTGGTTAATAATGCTTCGGCGCTCCTCTAGTTGCTTTTTGGGCTGCACTTTTCATCAACCAATTTTCCTTGTCGAGGACGTTGTTAAAGTTGTATTTGGCAGAGGTAACGTAATCTTGTCCTTCTGTTGAAGCATCTAGAAAGGTGGCCTCAGCTGCAGGTAGGTTGTCGATGTCAATGACCGAATATATATCGTGTTTTCACCTCAAACTGGTCTAAGCCCTGAAAGACTGAGCCCAAGATGCCTAGAGATGGTCATAATAAAACCGTCTATCCGAACCTCCCCTGTGTTCTCTTGGACATTGTGAAACTAGTTCAGTAGGTGGGCAACTGAATTGACCTTCTTGGAGTTGAGCATGCACCACATTATGAATAACTCGACCCCTGTACTGCTCTAGCTTCACTCCTCGCTGATATGGTGTTTGAGATTATTTTCCATATGTATTGTAGGTAGGGTTTTGAATTTTTGAGGCCTTTCTACGGTTGGCTATGAAATTTCGGTCTCCTACTATCTCTTTGCAGAAGCTTATAGAATTGTATTGCTTGGAGGATATGTACATGCCATAGGCTAGATTGTGGAAGATATCAGCTATGTTACGGAGACGAAAATGCATGCCAATTGGAAACTTGTCTTGGTTGAAATTAACTAAAAGACAAGTGAAGAATTCCGGTACTAGTTCCTTATAAGTGACCCAAATGTTGCATACAGTATGTCCAATCCATTCGCTCGAACAATAGCTTAATAGTTTCCCAGATACTCGTGGAATTTTCATGCATGGCATATCTGGATATTTTGTTGGATATACATTTCTGTTCATCATTTTATGCCACCGTGCTTTCTCCTATTCCATTTTCTAGAGATCCCCAAAGTTTATTACAAATTCAATTGGGTGCTTCACTTGTTTAGATTGATCTTATGGTGCACTCGAACTTGAGGAGGCACTAGAACGAGAAGATTTTCTCTTTTGAGACATGGTGCTGATGAGAGAAACCTACAAAATTCAACAAAATTCCATTAACTCCCTCAAACTAGAACTAAGGTGTGTGTGTGTAAGAAAAGAACAACTCAAGGGTCGCACACACACAATGCCTCACACCTATTTTAAAAATTCTATTCAACACTCAAAACACATAATTTTAACAACTTCAAAGGCTAAGCAAGATTGACTATGCAAAACAAGCCTAAGATTTCAAGTAAGTTCCCTCAAACTAAATTTGAGGCATGCGTTAAAATGAGTGAGCAATAATCACATCCACCATGCCCTCAAATTAGTTTGATAGCCAACACATATCACAACCAACAATTTATCGTTTCTCACTTTAAAATGTGATTGACATGCTAATGCAAATGCAATTCAAATTGATTTTCTCAAACCAAAACATAAGTACATGCTTGAGATAAAGCACTAGTCGATAAAAATCAAGCTCACAATATTTTTTAATCTTCTAGTTTGATTTGCACATAATCGTTGACCACATATGAACAATGTCACTTCAACAATGATTAAGAGACAATAGACTTTCAATAAGGCTCCCTCAAACTAGGTTGGTAGTATATGATTTGAGACAATGCATAATATTCCCAACTAGTTTGAGTCACATGCAATCACCGTCTACACTTAGTTGATCAAATTCAAGTGTAGGGATAAAAATAGTGAAAATATACCAAATTACACAAGAATTTTGGTAGATTTTGCACCTACTTTCTATATGCTCAACTATCAGCTGAATTCATCACCCAACATGCTCAATCGGGACATATCCCCAAGGCAATATATAAGATTAGATACCGATTGGCCTTGAAATTAACAAGTTAAGCACAAAAATTCTCGCACACAAAGTTTGATGAAATTTTTCAATGAAAACTCCATTCTAAATGCAATAATAGTGGACTTTATGATCTTCCCATGTTCAACAAGCAATAAACATACATAAATTAAATAATTCTATCCATATGTAAGCACAAAATTGAGTTTATCCACAATTTGGGCATACAAGCCCTAGGTCATAAAAATGTCCCCAAGAAAATCGACATTAAAAAGGAAATTACAAATTACCTTGAAGATTTATAAATTTGGATATGGTAAGATGGCTTGCATCCAGCCTTTAAGTGTATGTGTGTGAATTTCATGTGTTTTGTGTATATTGAGTATAAAATGCGAAGAGGCAATGAAGAGAAAGAACATGTTCGTGAAATTGATTAAACCTAGTTTTCGGTATAAAGGCGCAATGTCCGTGCGGACCTTTTGTTAAGCACACGAGCACGCTGTGATTGCCCTCTTCCTCGGGTTCTTTTTCTCGATTAGCACATGGTCCATGAGAGTCAACTTGATCACGCATGCCTTGCTTAGAATTCAGCCCGGCTTCGTGCATGGCTATGCTTTCGTGCACGGGCTGGCTGTGCATGAGGTTTTGCCCTGTTTTTGTCTTGTTTCTGCCTTGTTTTTTAAGGTCCCTTTACCCCATTTTGCATTCTTTGTCCATTCCTTGCATTTACCTACCCAATTTGAACCCTAAACCATAAAAATAACACCTACAAATATAAATTTAACTGAAATACGAAATCTAATGAAATTAACTGCCGGGTCGCCTCTCAACAAGCGTTAAAGTTTACATCTTCAGTCGGACGCCTGTTTTGGTCAAGTCGATTCAATCAATGAACATTTCTTTCTCTTGCTCGTGATTGAAATGTTTCTTCAAACGTTGCCCATTCAAATGGTGTTTGGTAAGTCGTGCCATCTACCTGTTTCAACTTAATTTCCTCATGAGATCCCCACAAACCAAGTAGTCAACAATATTTGCATACCACGGGAGTCGAGCAATGGCCATCATGAGATCCTCATCTGGAAATGTCTCCTTAATAACATTCTATTGACCCCTCGTGTCTACCTCATTCTCAATCCTTGATAAATAGTCCGCCACCGCATTTTCACAACCTTTCCGATCATTGATTTCTATGTCAAAACTCTTGCAAGAGTAGAATCCACTTAATGAGCCTCGGCTTATCATCCTTCTTATTAAAGATATATCGGATAGTTGTATGGTTAGTATATATAATGGTCTTCGTACCCACGAGGTAGACCGAAAATGTCAGAACTGTAGACCACTACTAACATCTCCTTTTCAGTTGTAGTGTAGTTTGATTGAGCCAGATCATGACTTTCGCTAGCATAGTATATCACTCGAAATAATTTATCTATTTTCTGCCCCGATACTACACGAACTGCTATATCACTAGCATTGCACATGAGCTCAAATAGTTAGTTCCAATCAGGTGATATCAGAACTAGCGCTGGTACAAGAGTTCTCTTCAATACGTCAAATGCCTAGAAACAAGAGGCATCGAACACATAAGCAATATCTTTTTCTATTAAGCGAGATAAAGGTTTAGCTATTTTAGAGAAATTGCGAATGAACCTTCTGTAAAATCCCACATGACCCAAGAAACTCCTTAATTCCCTCTCATTAATTGGTGGTGACAAATTTTCAATGGTTACCACTTTGGCCTAATCCACTTCTAAGCTGGCAGCTGACACTTTGTGTCTCAATACTATGCCCTCTCGCACCATGAAATGGTATTCTTCCCAATTTAGTACAAGGTTAGTATTCTCACGTCACTACAAGACTTAAGACAAGTTATGTAAACAATGATCGAGAACGAGTCAAAAACAAAGAAATCATCCATAAACACTTCCATTACATTTTCTATCAAACAATTGAAAATTGACATCATGCAACATTGAAAAGTAGCGGGAGCATTACACATACAAAAGGCATATGCTTAAATGCAAATATACTATAAGGGCAAACAAAAACAATATTTTCTTGATCTTCGGGGGTAATTATGATTCAATTGTACCTGGAATATCCGCCAAAGAAATAATAAAATCAGTACCCCGCCAATCTATCCAGCATCTGTCTAGAAATGGAAGTGGGAAATGAACCTTTCTAGTTGCCAAATTCAGTTTCATATAATTAATGCACACTCGACCAGATGTAACAAGCCTAGTCGCCACCTCCTCTTGGTAACTCACCTTAACAACCGTTACATCCCCCTTTCTTTAACACGACTTGAGTGGGACTGACCCACTTGCTATATGATATAAAAAAGACCATGCCTGCATCTAACCATTTAAGAACTTCTTTCCTTACCACCTCTTGCATGATAGGATTTAGCCTACGTTAGTTTTGAACACTCGACTTATAATTTTCCTCCCTCAAGATTTTATGCACACAACTCGCAGGGCTAATCCCTTTCAAATCCGCGACGGACCATCTTATAGCCAATTCATGGCTTCTCACTACCTCAAGTAATTTTATACGCTCATTATCAGTGAAGTAAGATGAGATGATTACAGGAAATATCTTATCTTCATTAAGGAATTCATACCGTAAATGGTTAGGCAATGTCTTAAACTTATAATTTAGGCCCTTCATCTTTGTTCCATTAAGATTTCTTTGATGTAGTCGAATCCTCTTCTTCCAACTTTAACCAAGAAATCTCCTCTTTTTGTACCTCTTGTAGTGAGTTTAGAGCATTAACACTATCTAAAATATCAATATGATTAAATCCAAGGCTAGTAGAATCATGCAAACACACCTCAAGAGGGTTAGTTTTTCTAGAAGACATAAGATTTCTTGCAACATTAGCATCTAGAATATCCAAGGCGTTACACTCCTTAACAAAACTAACCTCACCATCATCATATAGTCTCATAGCTTTATAATTGAAAACGTGACTTTGTCATCTCTACCTGTTGCTAAAAATTGGCGGCCTAAAATAAAGAAACCTCCTTATCCTCATTCATATCCAAAACCACAAGTCTACGGAAGTAATAAACTCACCTACCTTGAGCAAAATATTCTCCACTATCCCTTTTGGGTAGGTCAAAGACCTGTCCACTATTTGTAAGGCAATAGTGGTGGGTTTTATTGTCCAGTTTCCAATTTATTAAAGATAGACAATGGCATAAGATTGATACTTGCCCCAAGATCACATATAGCCTTTTCAAACTTTTCATCACCAATGATACAAGAAATTGTAAAGCTACCTGGATCTTTTCGCTTTTGTAGAATCCTTCGTTGGATTACCACTCTACATTCCTCAGTTGAGTTAACTGTCTCATATGCCTCCAATCTTCTTTTCTTCGAGATCACTTCCTTCAAGAATTTTGCGTAGTTAGGCATTTGTTGCAAAGCATCAATAAAAGGGATATTAACGTGAAGTTTCTTGAAAAATTCCAAAAACTTAGCAAATTGATCATCCAACTTTTTCTTTTGATAGGTGTGAGAAAAGGGAAGGGGAGGAATGTATTTAGGAAGATTAGAGTTAGGAGTGAATTTTGGCTTCCAACCCCTGTTTTGGTTGTCTCACCAAGATCTTTCGGCTCCTCTTGTTCTTCTAAGTGTTCTTTTTCGATCACTTGTCCATTTCCCACCGGTATCTTCAAACCTTCGCACTCAACCCCACTCCTAACTTGACATTGCTCTTCGAGATTTTTTACCGTGTTACTTGGGAATTTCCCTTCCGTGTGTTGGGGAATAATAGCTTGGGTTGGTTGGCCTACTTGCATTTGAAGGTTGTTAATGTCAGCCCCATTGCTCACGATACTTTTATTTACCTCAACTTGAAACGTTTGAAAATTGTTATCCATTTGGTTATCCTATCGTGCAACTTAGAGATGAATGATTTCCAAAGCTATTCAAGAAGAGGTTTCTTCCCCTTATTAATCATCTCATTTTTTACTGAAAACCCGAGAGGTGGTTGAATCGAGTTACTAGGATTGGCATATGAGAAATTTTTGTGATTCTTCCTACCCAATTGGTAATGGTTCGCCTGGTGTTGGTTTTGGTTGATGTTTAAGTATTGGTTGTGCCTTAGGTGAGGATTCAGTATTGATGCCCTCTTTGACTCCTAAAATTTCTTTGGTTTAAGAAGTTTTAATCCTCAGCATCATCCTGAGATATACTCACCTTATCACTTTTTTCAGCCTGAATCGAGGTAGAAGCTTGTGACAACATTTCCAATTGCTTAGACAAGGCGACCATTTTCACTAACAAGGAAGAACTTTCTTCCTTATCCACCACGCTTGCAACGATCCTAGGAACATTTCGCTCATTTGGCCATTGGTAAGAGCTCGAGGCCATATTATCGATGATAGTGATCACATCACGCACTATCCTAGAAAGTAACGCCCCACCGGTTGTAGCATCAAGGATTACTCTAGTCGGCCCAAACAATCCATCATAAAAGTAACACAACTGCTCTCTTTCAGGAAGGCCATGTTGTGGACACTTTCGCAACCTCCCACAAAGGCTCTGCATCAAGCTATCTGAATTAGATTATCGCACCCTTCAACCTAATCATCTTGCTTGTTGGAGAATAGTTTTGTAGAAACATTTGATAAAGATTATCTCAAGTTCATATGTTCCCGGTTCTAAGAGAGTTTTACCACTGTTTCGCTCGGTCCCTCAAAGAAAACAATAAGAGTTGGAGCTTAATCTGATCATGTGTTATTTTATTGATCCGGATTGTGCCATATACTTCTGAGAAAGTGGAGAGGTGTAAATTTGGATCCTCGTTTGCATGCCTTCCAAATTGATTTTGTTGAACAATGGAGATTAATGCCGACTTCAGTTCAAAGTTGTTGGCATTGATTGAATCCCAACCTATTCCACCATAATTCCTATTCCTAGTAGGTCTCAAGAAGTTTTGGATTGTGGCTTGATGTCCTTGGGGTGGGGGTGGATTGAGAACTTGCTCTCTCTAATATCTTAAAGCATCCACCTCTTCATGTTGCCTCTTCATCATCTCAAGAATTTGTCGATATATATTTCCTTGGTCGGGTGGAAGTTGAGGCAGATTCCTCTAAACTATATTTACCGGTCTCGGGTCATTCACTCCTTCAAACATAATTCTTTCTTGATTTCATCTCCCTTGGTTATGCCTACAAGATGCTTCAATCTCCGGATCAAAAGGTAACAAGCCTTGCAATCCCTTTGATTGAAGGTTCATCCACTTCCTAGCCAATCAACCAAGAGAAACAACTTAAAATCAAGTAGTAACAATCAACAAACAAACAAGTCAATAAACTAAAATAAAGAAAATGTCTAGAGTATCACTAAATACTTATCACAATACCACCCGAGTTATCGTTATCGAATCCCCGACAACGGCGCAAAAAACTTGACACAAGTCTAATTTTAATCAATTAAACGTGCACCCAAAAGTATTTGGGGATATTGTAGTATTTAGAGAAGTACAAGGTTGATCCCACGAGGATCGGTGATTGATACTGGGTAGAAAATTGTAATAAGCATCGATTGGCTAACTAGACGATCGATTGGTTAGTTTTTTTAATATTTTTACACTAAAATTAAGCAAATAAGTAACTAAAGCTAATGAAATTAACTGAGGATCAAGTATTTGAGATAAAACAATTAATAAGGATAATCTAGGATTAGATTTCAAATATGGGCAATTAATTATTAATATCCCGACTGACTCAATCTTTAAACCGAATGCTAGTTATTAGGAGATGATTACTAATTGCATGTAAATCCCCCTCTCGGAGTGAAATACATGTTGATTATAAACGAGTAATCCCAGTCTCTGATCGATTAATCGTATACAATTTTCAACCGAACTGAAGACTCAAACCCCCACAATTATCTCAACCTCTCGGTTCTATTGTCTAATCATGTTAATTAATGTGATCTCGGATTAAACATAATCATGTCCATACAAATATTAATAAATAATTAATCAACTAATAATATAGCATGAGAGTCCATCAATCTGGTAAAAATCACTAATCACCTATAATCTAATTTCTAAACCTAGATTAAGGAAATTTAGCCAACCATGATCTTAATAAAAGATAAACACAAACATATATAAACATAATCATGTCCATACAAATATTAATTGAAAATGGAAGGATAAAACTTAATTAATGTTGATATTGATCTTCAAGTAAACTGTACCCTTTCTGTTGCACTCAACTTTCTCTCAATATAATAAAACTATACAAATGGTTGGAAGTATAAAAATTTGAAAGGGGGAGTGTTTAAATATTATTTGAGGGCTTTTTAATGATTTCGGCCAAAAAAGGGAAGGAAATGGCCAAGCCTATTGAAAGTTGGCCGACAATAAGCATTGTCTGTGCGCCTCAATTCTTTCACATATAGCCAGGCCATGGCTAGACGTTATCGCAGATTCTAGACTGGGTTCACGCACGGTCCATGCAGTAATCTTGATTAATGCACGGTCATGCCGTGCGCATTCCTTTTCGCTAGTTCTTTGACTATGTCACACACGAATCGTGTGAGCTGCTTCTTATGCACACGACTAAATCATGCGCTTGATTTTATGGTGATTCTTGGATTGAACCATGCATAGCCCGTGCATGCCTCCTTTTGTGTGCACGGGCTTGTTGTGCACACCCCATTTTCTTCAATTTTTCTATTTATTTCTTGGGCCTTTCCTCCGATTATTGTACTTTTGGCCTATTTAACTACTGGTAGGTGTGGCCCACTAACAATTCAATCGGTCTTAACCAGTCCAGAAGTACAAGCCCAACAGTTCAATCGACCCAATCACGGCCTACCCAATCACCATGAAGATTTGGTAATTGAGATTGCGGCAGCGACGCATTGGGAAGTGGAGATTCCCCCCACGATCTTCTCTCAATCATGAAGGCAGATTTGATGGCCGAAATTATAGGGATGTAGTTAGGGTTGTGATTTGTATGATATAAATAGTAGAATTAAGGACGTTTTGAGGGTTCGAACTCTTGTACTCTGAAACTATAGCTTGTAAGACTAACGAAAGAAGAAAAGAAAAGACCCCGGAAGGGACATTATTCTCCTCGTGGACGTAGATCTCCGGATCGAACCACGTATATCTTGTGTTCTGTGTTCTCTTTGCATAGGATAATCTTTCCAATCGGTTTTTCTTTGGCTTGAATTTTCTTGATAACGGATCGCGCTTTATCAATTGGCTCCGTCTGTGGGAAACCGAGCAAAATATTGATACTGCACTTGTCACACCATGGTGACCACACGCCAAACTCAATCTCGCCAAGGTGATCAAGCCAACCAAGATCCACCAGTGGATCAAACTTTGATGCTGAGGTAATAGCTGATGAGAAATCAACCTCACAATCAGGGCAATCAAGATCCACCTGTGAATCTGGACGATCAAATCCTACCCTTGCCCCAAAGAGGTGTACAAAATCCTAATCCCGCCGCTACACAGCCGCAGATTAATATTCAAATGACCCTGGAATTGCTCCAGGCCTTTATCCAAGAACATGCTCATATCTTCCAGGACTGGGCAACCAATCGATCGAACCTCGATGGGCCTGCTGGAAATGCTGTCAATCCCGCAGCACATCCACCTCGTCGAAACCCACCTAACCAACAAGATCCTATACATAATTTGCGACAAGATCGACGTAGAGAGCGACCTGGTTCCCCCGAGGACCATGGGAGTTCTAATGGGTCAAGGCAACGCAATGAGGAACTTGCCGATGCCGATCGACGTCGTCCCCTTAACACGGCTAAAAGAGTTCGCCACGACCATCCCCATACTTTAGATCTCCAGGAGTATGAGCGGGTACAACGTAATGTTGAACTAGACAGGATCTTAGGTCTTGATGTCAACGGAGACATTATCACCCCATTCTCCCAAGAAATACTTGCTACACCCCTTCCCGAAGGGTTCAAGCGACCTGCTATATCACCTTATGATGGAACTGGAGACCCGGCCAACTTCCTAGGGGCCTTTAGACACAATATGCTCAGTCGAGATCATACCGTGTCTCTTCACTAGTGTAAGATTTTCCCTGAATATCTTCAGGACGAGGTCCGGGTTTGGTTTGACTCCCTTCCCCGCAATAGTATATCCTCTTTTAGAGAGCTTGCCGAACACTTTTTGGCACGTTTTGAAGCACGAGCAAAGCCCATGTCCACCTTGGCCGATCTGATGAATGTTGAACAAAAAGAAGGAGAAACCATCTCTCAGTTCCTGGAACGCTTTACAACTAAAAGCTTGAAAGTGGGAAGTCAGCCTGACAGCATTATTGTCACGGCCTTCATGAATGGATTACGCGCCGGACCACTGTATACCGAGCTTGCCCATAATACTTCAGCCAGCACCCGAGTTCTTTATCATGTGGTTGGTAAGTTCGCCAAAGCAGACGAGCAAACCTAGCGCAAGAGGGAAAAGTCTATTGCTAAGAGACAGACAGATAAAGGACAATCCGGGTTTAACACTCGCACCAGCGCCTTCAACCGGCTAAGCAGAGGGCGATTAGAACCCCGTAACGATCTACCTCAGCTCACACCTTTGAATCGTTCCCAAACCAAGATACATGCCATCCACAAGGCTGACCTGAGATCTTGCCCCCGTATGACTGCGCCGGCAGACAAACGAAATCGCACCAAGTGGTGCGATTATCATCATGACCACGGGCACGATACGGAAGAATGCCGAGAACTAAGCAAAGAAATTGAAGAGTGTATAAAAAAGGGATATTTTCGCCAGTACATTGCTCAACCCGATAATCGGCAACAACACAGAGGTGGCAACCAGCAACAAAATTGGGGTGCCTATAATAATCGAGGCCAACAACAAGGTCGGTCACAATGGTAGAATAATCGATCCGGGAACAACAACTACCCTAAGCATGATCAGGGAAATAGGCAGAATACTCAACAGCAACAACCTCGTTTATTGCCAGCTCCCCCTCCTCAAGAGGAAGGGAACAATCCTCCAAATCGTGTTGTTAATAGCATCATTCATATGATTTATGGCGCGCAACCAGCAGAAACTTCTCGCAAAGCCCTTATTGCAGAAGCTCGTCGGCCTCCTCCCGAGGAGCCCCGCCACAAACGTTTCCACAAAACCAAAGTAGTTAGCTTCACCGAAGACGACCTAGTACCCGAGCGCACACCTCACACTGACGCTATCATCATTGATATGACTGTAGCAAATATTATCATCAAACGGGTATATGTTGATAATGGTGCCGCTGTGAGTGTTATTTTCTCAGATTGTTTCCAAAAAATGGGTATATCTCGTAGTCTGCTCCGACCTGCACCGGGACCTTTACAGACATTTACACAGGGAGAAGTCAAGGCGGAAGGGATCATTAACCTCGCAGCCTCGGTAGGTACTCATACTGCCATCAAAACTGTTTTTGTTGATTTTTATGTGGTGTCATCTGCATCACCTTATAATATGATCCTTGGGCGAGATTGGCTTACCTATGCACAAGCTATCTGTTCCACGTATCACTTGACGATGAAGTGTCCTTCACCTTACGGAGCAATTGCCATCCGTGGCGACCAAAATATGGCTAAACAGTGTATGCACATTGCACTCAAACAGCGGACTACGCCTGCTTGCAGTCCTCAGTTTCAAATAGATACCCCGGGACTCATTTCGACCCCGACTCAGCCTCTTAGCAACGAGGTAGTTGAGGTACCACTCGATCCGACCAAGCCCGAGCAGACCGTTAAGGTCGGTACAGTGCATTTACCTCTACTTCACAGCGCCATTATTCAGACATTACGCGAATATTCCGAGGTCTTCGCCTGGTCACCCTTGGACATGCCAGGTGTCTCGCCAGACTTAATCACCCACAAACTGAATATTGATCCAACAGTCAAACCAGTACAGCAGAAACGTAGATAGTTTGCTGCGGACAGGAAAGCTGCTATCCGCGTAGAGGTTGAAGAGCTTGTGAAAGCAGATATCCTCTTTGAAGTTCATTATCCGACCTGGCTAGCGAATCCTGTCTTGGTTCAAAAGATTGACAATACGTGAAGGATGTGTGTGGACTTTACTGACCTAAACAAATACTGCCCGAAGGACTGCTATCCACTACCTCCGATTGACCAAAAGGCCGAGGCCATTACCGGACACCCCGCACTTTGCTTCTTAGACCTCTATAAAGGATACCGCCAAATTTACATGGACCGGAAGGATGCAATTAAAACGGCCTTCATAACGGACTATGGCATTTTTGCGTACAAGAAAATGCCCTTCGGGCTTAAGAACGCCGAGGCCACTTATCAACGATTGATGGATCACGTCTTCCGGGACTAGATTGGCTGAAATATAGAGGTTTATGTTGATGACCTCGTTATCAAAAGTCTTACTTTTGATACATGTGTTCGGGACATCGCTGAAACATTGGACGTGCTCAGACGTCACAATCTCCGATTAAATCCGGCCAAGTGCACCTTTGGGGTCGGTTCCGGGAAATTCTTGGGATACATGGTTTCCCCTCAGGGGCTCCAAGCAAATCCCTCCAAAATTCGAGATATACTTAATCTCAAAACACCTAAAAAGGAAAAAGATGTTCAGCGCCTTACTGGGCGACTAGCTGCACTGAATCGATTTTTGTCTAAAGCAGCTGAGCGACAACTTCCTTTCTTTAAAATTCTGGGGCAGGCTAAAAGATTCGAATGGACTCCCCAATGTGAAGAAGCTTAGGTGGCCCTAAAGCAGCACATCAGCCAGCTACCTACTGTCTCTGCACCAATTGTCGGGGAACCCCTATACATATATTTGTCCACATCTGATGAAGCCATCAGTGCAGCCCTTGTCCGTGAATACAGAGGGACTCAGAAGGTCGTATATTTTGCTAGCCGAGCCTTAGAAGGAGCGAAAACTCGGCACTCCATAGCCGAGAAGACGGTATTAGCGCTGGTTATGGCGGCTCGCCGCCTCCGTCCCTATTTTCAGGGGCATGTTATTAACGTCTTCACGAACCAACCAATCTGTCAGATCTTAAGTAAGCCCGATCATTCCGGCCGATTAGCTAAGTGGGCAATTGAGCTGGGAGAGCATGATATCCAATTTCTTCCCCGCCGAGCTATTAAAGGTCAAGCCCTAGCCGATTTTCTTGCTGAGGCTCCCTTTGATGACTCTGAATCCAACCCGCATCCTGAGGTCATCCTACCTACTGATCTTGACATCGAGGCCAAGCGATGGCATATACATGTAGATGGCGCATCCGCCACCCGGGAAAGTGGTGCTGGGGTTATTGCCAATGGGGCTGACGATGTAGAAGTCAAGTATGTTTTGCGATTCAAATTCAAAGTCACGAATAATGAAGCCGAATATGAAGCGGTTCTTGCTGGCCTTCGCCTTGCAAAGACTCTAGGAGCCTCACACATTCGAATATATACTGACTCGGAGGTAGCCTCTAGCCAAATCGATGGCTCATATGCGGCAAAGGAGGAAACCATGAAAAGGTACTTAGCTTTAACCAAAAAACTCTTGCTCACATTTTCCTCCGCTGATATCCACAAGGTTCCCTGAGGAGAGAACACAAAGGCTGATACTCTCAGTAAGCTGGCCTCCGCGGCCCTTCTAGCATATCCCGTGACATACTTGTAGAAGAGGCATCCCATCCGTCCATCAATGAACAGATTATCTCGGTGATCACTGATGCTGAACCCACTTGGATGACACCCATTGTCCAATACCTCCAGGACGGGACTCTACCCGAAGACAAGGCACGGGCTCGCCAGATCATCTTGAAAGCACCGAAGTATACACTCCATGATGGGGTCTTATACAGACAATCCTACCTCCAACCCAGTCTGCGATGCCTTGATCCAGTCCAAGCTAATTATATCCTCCGGGAATTACACGAGGGCTCCTGTGCGAGCCATATTGGTTCCCGAACTCTAGCTAAGAAGGCACTACGGTGGTGATATTATTGGCCTACTCTTTTTAACGATGCACATGACTTAGTGTCAAAATGTGAAAAGTGTCAGCAGCACTCACGGATAAAGCACTTACCTCAAACCGAGCTAGTAGGCATACAGAGTGCATGGCCTTTCATTCAATGGGGCATAGATATCGTGGGTCCTTTCCCTGTGGCTCCAGGAGGTTTTAAATTTTTAGTGGTCGCTATTGATTACTTTACCAAGTGGATCGAAGCCGAACCGCTTACCACCATCACTGGAAGGAAAATTCTTAATTTCGTGTGGAAAAATATTGTCTGCCGATTCGGTATTCCTAGCACCATTGTTTCCGACAATGGAAAACAGTTTGCAAACGACCCTTTCCGCTCTTGGTGTGAAGAGTTACACATTAAACAGGCATTCACTTCGGTGGCTCACCCCAGGCTAATGGTCAGGTAGAGGTGACGAATAGAACACTTGTTGACGGCATCAAAAAGAACTTGGGCGAATCTAAAGGGCTTTGGGTTGATACCCTACCTCAAGTATTATGGGCCTATCGTACTATGCCTCACTCTTCTACAGGCGAGACTCCTTTCAGCCTAACCTACGGCTCTGAGGCTGTCATCCCGGCAGAAATTGGGGTACCCAGCCCTAGGTTATTGACTATCGATCCGGAAACTAATGAAGAAGCAATCTGTACTAACATCGACGAAGTGGAATATCGCAGGGAACAGATAATTATTCGACAAGCCAAATATAAACAACAAATAGCAAAATACTACAATGCTAGAGTTCGCGGGACACAGTTTCAAGTCGGCGACCTCGTGCTCCGGCGCAATTCCGCCAGCAAAGCCGCTCCCGAAGGCAAACTCCATGCGGCATGGGAAGGACCCTATCGTGTGGTTGCCGTTCATTCTCTCGGGAGTTACCAGCTCGAACGCGTAGATGGCACCCCAGTGCCTCGTACTTGGCATGTGACTAACCTCCGAATTTTTTTTCTCTAAAAATATTAGTTTTATTTTTGCTCGCTATCTCTTGAATATCAGTTTGCAATTTGACATTGTTCCGACAAATTTTGCTTAATAAAATCTCCTGTTTCACCTTTATATTGCTTGTTTACGATACCGCGGGGACGCCCCGGTGTCATTATATCAAATGTTTCCGAACATTTTTATCTATCTTCTGACCAATCAGGAGTATAGAACAAGTCCCCGGACTCAATTACTTCCCTGCCTGATCCGTCCAGGGTAAATGTCCAAGTCTTAGGACTTTGGTTCACTCTTACCTAATCCGATCGAAGGATACAAGTTACTTACTGATCCTTCCGAGGAGTCATTAATTTGTCTCCGGACTTAATCCCATTTCCCTCTTTCGTCCCAGTCGATGTGGTCAGTTACTTTGTTTCCAAACAAAATTTTGTCTGGAAATAAAGTGAAGAAGGTACACACATTGCATAACCCTGCTGATTTTCTTACTAAGGGTGTACCTGGGAATAAAGTGGAGCATTGCTCGAGCCTGCTGCAGCTTGAGCAATGTCATGAAGAACATTAACAGACAAGGCAGTGGAGAGGCAGGAAGAGGCATACATGATTCATTGAGGTGGAGATTTGTGAGGTGATGTTCAATTTCATCAAGTGAGCTATACTTTGCAATATGGTGTGTTCGGAATGTGGAACCGGAGTCAGGGAGTGAAGAACCGGAGGTTTAAACTGGGTTTTAGCATCAAGAATACAAGCTGGTCAGAATAAACCGGGTTTGAGGTGGTTTGGGATAACCGTCAATTGTGACGAAGCAGTTGCAGGTTAGTGACGAAGAAAACCGTCACATTTGTCCGGTAGCACAGCTCAACTTCTTTCAGTTAGAACTTCCTGTGCAGTTGCATTCGAGCTTCACTCCATATATCATTGTAAAGCTCTCATCAAGGAGAAGATCACTACGTCACGTAATTTCCTTGTTATTTAGATTAGAGAGAGTATTTAGAGATTGAGTGTTCGTGCCCTAATTTGTATCCAGAATTGGGCATTTCATTTCTTGAGTGTATTCTCTGTAATTGATTGATGTTCTTAGTGGATTGAGGTGTGCCTTGCCTCCGTGGATGTAGTTCATCTTGAATGAACCACGTTAAACCTGTGTTTGATTCATTTCTATTTCCTGTTTTGCGTAAGCTGAGTTCGGTCACCTTCTGGCCGAATTGTGAGTGAGATTTCAGAGTGTCTTTCTTCGTACATTTTTCAGATTCTTTGGAGTTGTGTGTTCTTGAGTTGATTTCACTAACAAGTGGCGCCGTCTGTGGGAATCAACTCTCACAGCTTGAAGAAGGGAAGGAATGACTGGTATGAAGATGGACTTTGAGAAGTTTACATGGAGGAATGACTTCACATTGTGGAAGATCAAGATGAATGCAGTTTTGGTTCACAATGGCCTTGATCTTGCTTTGATACCTCTTGATTCGTGGGAAGAAAGTGAGAAACCCAAGTTTGCATCAGTGGATAAGAAGGCCCTCAGTCTTATCTTTCCGTGTTTGGGTGATAAACCGCTAAGAGAGGTCTCAAGATGCAAGAGTTCCTCAGAAGCATGGAAGAGATTGGAAGATCTGTATCAATCTAAGTCAGTTTCCAACAAGCTGTTCTTGAAGCAGAAGATGTTGGCCTTCAAGATCACAGAAGATAAGGTAATTTCTGATCAACTTGATGAGTTTATTAAGATGGTTGAGGAATTGGAAGACCTGGATGTGAAATTGGAGGAGGATGATAAAGCATTGATGGTGTTAAACATTCTTCCAAAATCCATGGAAAGCTTTAAGGATGCCTTGATGTATGGGAGAGATGAGCAGCTATCTTATGATGGGATAGTGAAGGCTCTGAGGTCTAAATGCTTCCAGACTCAGGGTGATAAAGGCATGGTGCAATCTGGAGAAGGTTTGAATGTTAAATTCAAGAAACCTTGGCAAGGGAAGAAGGGACAGAATGCTAAGGATCCCAAGGCAGGAGACTTTAATCCAAAGAAGGGGAATGAATGGGTTGAGAAGAGGAAATGCTTCAAGTGCAAGCAGCCTGGTCACTTGAAGAAGGACTGTCCTAAGAGAAACAAGAAAGGTGGAAATCAAGGGGCAGAAGCTGCTGCCATTGACCATCAAGAAGATCCTCCAGAGGTACTAAATGTTACTGAATCAAGAATGGTAAAGGAATGGGTCTTGGACACAGGCTGCTCCTTTCATATGTGTCCACACCAGTCATGGTTTGATGAACTGAAGAGAGAAGATGGTGGAAATGTTCTCCTGGGAAATGACCAATCATGCAAGGTAAAAGGAGTTGGATCAGTGAGCATAAGGATGTTTGATGGTGTGGTCAGAATCATCTCAAATGTAAGATATGTTCCTGGCCTTAAAAGAAATCTTCTATCTCTTGGTTCTTTGGTAACTAGTGGTTGTCAGTTTAGCTCAGTGGATGGTTTCTTGCATATCACAAAACATGATAAAGTGGTGATTAAAGGTAGACAGCATAATGGGTTGTTTATCTTGATTGGTTCACCTGTTGTTGGGAGTGTTGATATGGTCTTGAGCAGTTCTGAGCTTGTTAAGTGGCACAAGAGGCTTGGACACATAGGAGAGAAAGGGTTGAAAGAGCTGTCAAGAAGTGGTGTAATTGGAAACATGGGAAACCAAAACCTGGAGTTTTGTGATCAGTGTGCTTTGGGCAAGTCCAAGAAGCTGCCCTATGGAAAGGGTGTTCATACAACTCAAGAGCCATTAGATTATGTCCACTCTGACATATGGGGTCCTGCAAGGACAGAGACTCATGGTGGAGCAAGGTATTTCATGTCCTTGATTGATGATTACAGTAGAAAGGTGTGGATCATGTTGATGAAGAATAAAAGTGATGCTTTTCTTAAGTTCAAAACATGGTTGATTCAACTGGAAAATGTTAAAGGGAAGAAGCTGAAGCACCTTAGGACTGATAATGGATTGGAATACCTCTCTACTGAGTTCACAAACTTCTGTGAAGAAAGAGGAATAAAGAGACATAGGACTGTCCCAATGAATCCTCAACAGAATGGGGTTGCTGAGAGGCTTAATAGGACTCTTCTTGAAAGAGTAAGGTGTATGCTGTTGGATGCTGGGTTGCCAAAGGTATTTTGGGGTGAAACCATTGCTACAGCATGCTATCTCATTAACAGGTCACCCTCATCAGTGATTGGGTTCAAAACACCTGAAGAGGTGTGGAGTGGACAGAAACCAAGTTATGAAGGTTTAAGGGTGTTTGGTTGTCTTGCTTTTGTCCATGTCAAGCAAGACAAGTTAGATGCAAGAGCTCTAAGATGTGTGTTTCTTGGATATCCAGATGGAATAAAGGGCTAGAGATTGTGGTGTCTAGAGAAAGGAAATCAGAAGATAATCACAAGTAGAGATGTAAAGTTTAATGAGAATGTTATGGCTTATACTTCAACGGGCTCTAAGGAAGAATTTGATGTTGCTAAAGAGACAGAAGAGATATCAATTCAGGTGGAGCATCCTGCTGAAGATAATCACACATCTAAACCACAAGAGAATCTACAAGATAGTGATTCATCATCTGAAGAAGAAGAACAAGCTGGACCTTCACAAAATGTTAGAGAATATAGCATTGGAAGGGACAGGCCTAGAAGAACAATCAATAGACCTGACTTCTATGGTCAAGCAGGGAGTGTTTACTATGCCTTGAGTGTTGCTGAAGACCTGGAATCACAAGAGCCTAGTAGTTTTAAAGAAGCACTAGACTGTGAATAAAGAGAGCACTGGATTCAGGCAATGGTTGAAGAGATGGAATCCCTGGAAAAGAATGAGACCTGTGACACATCGGTTTCTAACCTAGTGTTCCGCAAGTGTACGGATGTAGGTGTAGTACTATTGTCAAGGTCGATCCCACAAGGAATAGTTTTAGGTAGTTTGATACCCTAATACTCTAGGAATGTCCTAACTAGATACTAAGTTTTAAAGGTTGATTTTACTAATTAAACTACTCAATTAAATATAACTTCAAACTTAGGAAACACGAAAACTAACAATCAAAGAGAAAAGGTATCCTAGGGCTTCGATTTCAGGATATTATTCCAATATTGAATATGATTAACCTATTAATTTACCAATTCTAGTGTTTATTAGGCGGCACGACAATAATCTAATCCTTCTCTCGAAGCGATTAAACCGTTGATTAATTAAGCTAATTACCCTCTCGAGTCAATTAAACCTAATAACTCCCAAACGATCTTAAGCCACGGCCTACACAGTCATAGACAATTGCGCTCTATGTTCTAAGTCTGATAACAATTCCCTCCTCTCGAAGCGGAATTTGTTAACTAAATTACTAAATCTAGGTGATCAAGCTAAATTCAGTTTAAGCATAAACATAGAGATAAACACATAAAGAACGGAATTAATAGATTAAATCATAAATCAAAACATTGTTATAAAAATCCCTACTTTCTAACCCTAGAACACGAATAGCTTAGCTACTCATGCCTAGCAATAATCCAATACAAAATCTTAATAAAAACATTGTAAAGAATTAAACTAGCAAAGACTAAATAAACCCGGATGACTCCGTCTCGATGATCTTCGTCTTCCTTGTCTTCCAAGGTGATGTAATTTATGTTCTTGATGATTGATCCTCTTTTTCCTAGAGCTTGGGGTCCTTTTTATAGAGTTGGGGACGAATCTTGGGGAAGATAGGCTCAAAATCCTATTAAAATTAGGAAATCTTCGCATAAAAACCCTTCTGACACGGCCGTGTTGCTTAAGTGACACGGCCGTGTTGCTTTGCAAAAATCCACTTTTCCAGCAACAATTTGACACGGCCGTGTTGCTTGAGTGACACGGCCGTGTTCTATTCCAGAACTCACAACGCGTTGCAGGCCACTTTTGACACGGCCGTGTTGCTTGGTGACGCGGCCGTGTCGGTTCTTGCCCGGTTTTGCTCCTGGACCGGTTCAGACCGGTTCGGACCGGTTTGGACCGGTTCTTCGACGGTTCTCACTCTTTTGGGCCGGTTTTCACTCTTTTCCAACTTGTTTCCTCGTCCGGTAGCCTGAAAATGCTCAAAATACCTTAAAACAAGTCGAAACACGTCAAATGACCCAAATATTATTAATATAAATAAATGCCGGTCAAATATGCACGTAAATGATATAAAATATGATCCTAAATCGACCTAAATATATGCATAAATAACGTGTTATCAAACTCCCCCAAACTTAAACTGTTGTTCGTCCCGAACATCATAACAAAAGACACAAAGATGACAAGTGATTATGCATTTGTTTAGGGCGACTAGATGATGAATTCGGTTTCAGTCTGATTTTTCTTACAACAACTAGGCAACACAATTCACTTGAGCATATGTGATAACGCGTAAATCAACTAATCTCGAGACTTTGAACTTTCGAATTATTCAACCCTCACCGGGTAAGTGTTTCACTCATCTCTCAAGTGTTTAAGCTAGAATAATTTCCACTCATATTGAATTACATGCAAAGTCTACCATATGCTTGCCAATCGTCTACACTAGACCTCGTACTTGATATATGTGATAAAAGATCAAAAAGGTCTTTATTTTGGTTGTAATGTGGGCTTAAGGTAAGGTGGGATACATTTGGATATAAGTGACTATTCATTGGACTAATCAAGTTACGTCTAACCCGACTACCCCTCAATACAATCACTCAACCTCACTCTTCAAATTTCAGCAAATCACCTCACAAAGTGACTTCTTCACCTTCCCAAGTCCATACAACTTAAGTGCTTTTCAATTCTGTGGGTACCACATTTTTGGGACTACCCGAATGTTCTAAGCAAATTCACAAATTAAGCACTTTATTTTCTAGCCTCTCCTCTATAATACAACTTTTCTTTTTCTTTTTTTCAATCTTTCTTTCTCTTTTTTTTTTTTTTTCTTTTTTTTTTCTTTTTTTTTTTCTAGGAGAGGCCATTCTTCGTTTTTCACCTATCACTTTTCTCTTATTTCCTTCATCTTTTGAAAATATCCCTATTTCACATTCCTTCCCACAAATTGTTCACCCAAAATTCCTTCCAATTCTCCTCCCTCTAACTTGATTAATCCAATTAGGGCCAAAAGAATTAAATAAAAAAAAAGTTTCGGCTGACATTGTTAGGTTATGAATAAATAAGGCTATAAGGCTCAATTGGGCTAACTAGGGACAATTTTTTTCATTATGGGTCAAAGGCAATTTTCATGGTTCGAACAAATAGGCTTAAACAAAAAGTTGCCTAAGATCATTTCCTAAATCACAACATATACTTGACACATTCTTAGTAAAGACTCAAGGCAAGTTCTAGAGACTAATACACATATTCAATCAAATTCACACCGAAAGAAAGTATATGACTCCAAAAATTGGAGTATAGTTAGGCTCAAATTCTCACAAGGTTAATTTTGATTGAATATTCTAAGTTCAAGCTCAATTTCGTCTCAAAACACCTCTCATGCTCTATTATGTGCCATTTTTCATCTAATTCTCAAAATCATCTCATCATCAACTATTCATCAACCATCTTTCCCTAATTTTCTCTTTTTATTTTTCTCACTTGTTACCTGTTTCCGGGTTTTATTATTCTTATTGACTCTAATCTGCACTACTAAGACTCTAAACTCTAACTCCTAAGACTCAACATGGACACAATATGCAATTAAACTCGGGCTCACAGACCCAATAACACCGATAAATCAGAAAACTGGGCTCACAGACCCGATAACATCAATCAAAACAATAAAAATCAGCACAATGGGCACACGGACCCACAATCAGCAAAACTCGAACGATCAACTAAAATGTAAATCAAACTGGAAATATAGCTGCCAAGACGTCCCACGGTCTACCCCCTCCCCCAAACTTGGCTGAAAGCCAATGTTTGGAGGAAAAAACGTGGTACGCCTTGGTGCTAACTTACAAATCGTTCGACGATGGCGTTTTGAAACCCCTACGAGCTCCGAAATCGTGCCATTTTGCTCCTACTGAATCTTGGTTCGGCCGTCTCCGCATCACGCTCTGAATTTTCCATTTTTTTTCTGTTGACGTACTGACACGGCCGTGTTGAATGTTGTGACACGGCCGTGTTACATTTGAGCCAAACTTGATGTTTTTGGGTTGATCTTGACACGGCCGTGTTATAATGCTAACGCGGCCGTGTTCTATTTGAACCAAAAAATCGATTTCTGTGGCGTTTTTGACACGGCCGTGTAAGTAATGTGACACGGCCGTGTTGCATTCCAGTGCATTTTACCTTTTGGAGTGATCTTTTGACACGGCCGTGTCATTTGTGAGACGCGGCCGTGTTACTTTGAGCTGACGTTGAAGCGGCCGTGTCATTTTGTGACGCGGCCGTGTTGCATTCCAGAAGATTTCTTCCTTTGACGTCAATTTTGACACGGCCGTGTTGAAAAGTGACACGGCCGTGTTACTCTGATTTCCATCTTCATGCGATTTTTCGTCTTTTCGACCCCCGTTTCTTGCAACACTCGTCCATGTTGATTCCTAAAAACATAAGACACTAAAATACAAATAAAAACATAAAATTAACAAAAAAATAAAACAATAAACATCGGGTTGCCTCCCGACTAGCGCTTTGTTTTACGTCTTCAGCCGGACGTCCTTTTCCTATCAGCCATTTTCTAGCCACCCCGAGTTGGATGTTTTCTGAACGATTAAAGAGCTATTTGGGGCACGAGGATTTTCTATAGCAGCTAGGGTAGTGTAAATAATGCTACAATTGTGCCTACCCCTTAGACCCGATTTATGTATGTTGAGTGTGATTATTTCGTTTTGAACCCGAAAAACCAACTCCCCTTTAGGTACATCTATTAGTGCTTGGCTAGTCGCCAAGAAGGGTCTTCCTAAGATAAAAGGGAATTCATCACTCCCTTTCATGTCAACAACTAAGAAATCACTAGGGAATTTAAAATTTTGCACTTTTACCACTACATCCTTTGCTACTCCCAACGGCGTTAATGAAGATCCATCCGCCAATTTGATAGTAGTAAAGGACCGTTTAATTTCCCTTAATCCTAATTGTCTATACTGCTTAAGAGACATCAAATTTATGCTAGACCCTAAGTCACACATGACATTATGAAATTCATGACTACCAATTGAGCAAGAAATAGTAAAACTCCCTGGATCTTTTGCTTTTGTTGCTCTTCTTGGTTTCATGCTTGTGTTTGCGTTCTTCTTGGGCCTGCTCGGTCTCTTCTTTGTCGCCTCTTTTCCATCCTCCCACTCCTTTGTTTTCTCTTTAACTTGGATTCTCTCCTTTAGTGGTTCCTGTTTCACAACAACAACTCTAGATTGCTCTAAAGGATCAAGGTTAGCAAAGAACGAATTTTTAAAACAAAAATCAAAAGACTCATCAAGAATAGGAGATGAAGTTTTCTTATCTATGATTGTGTTGACCTCCTCCTTCTCAATGTTTTTGACTTCCTCGCTTGATTCCTTTGCTTCTTGGTCCTTCAAGCTCTCTTCATGCTCATCTAGCTCCACAATATTGCAGTGCGCCTTCGGGTTAACCACTGTATCACTCGGGTATTGGCCTTGCTTGTGTTGAGCTCCTACTATCTTTATCAGCTGACTCATGTTTGATGTCAACTCTCCAATGCTAGCTTGAGTCTGCACCAACGTGTTCTCGAGCCTCTTGATGTCTGCCCCTTGCCCAGTGATATGCTTGTTTAGCTCCATGAATTTTCCATCCACTTTCTTCTCCAACTGAGCTAACTTTTCATCATACTTTTCGAATTGTGACGTCGCGATCTCTTCTTGTGATGGCTTCTTACCGTCATGGATCATGCCATTTGTAACAGCAAATCCGGGTGGCGGATTAAGTGTATTTTGTGCGTTCCCATATGAGAAGTTCTGATGATTCTGAGGGTACTGATTGTACCGAGGCTGATTGTTCTGGAAGTTGTTGAAGTTTCGTTGATTCACAAATTTTACTTCTTCAACTTCTTCCGGACCCCCTGGCTGTTGTGCTAACGTTAGATTAGTTAGCAAATTCACCTGGCTCGTCAATGCTGTTACTTGTGCTGTGAGCTTTTCAATTGGCTCATTATTGACGGGCTCGACTTTTTGGACACTTGCTACCCTCCTTGGCATGTTTCTCTCGTTCGACCATTGGTAGCTTGTTCTGGCCATCGCGTCCAGGATTGAGAATGCCATCCTCACTGACTTCTCCATCAAACTTCCACCCGCAGCTGCATCCACTTGGTTTCTAGTCGGAGCAAGTAGACCATTGTAGAACTTGCATACTTGCTGCTTCTTGGTGAACCCATGTTGAGGGCAACTCCGGATAAGATCCCGGAATCGCTCCCAAGCCTCTCCGAATGGCTCTTGGTCCAACTGTTTGAACTGATTAATTTGATTCTGCAAGTCGAGCATCTTGCTCGGTGGAAAGTACTTCAACAGGAAAGAAGTACTCAAGTCTTCCCAATCTCTGATGTCTTCTAGTGAATTGAACCACTGTAATGCTCTGTCCTTCAGTGAGAAAGGGAACAGTTTCATCTTGACCTGCTCGTGCGGCACATGATTGATCTTGATTGTGTCGGCCAGTCTGCGAAACTTGATCAGATGCGCATTCGGATCCTCCAACGCACTTCCCCCATACTGGTTTTGCTGCACTATATTGATTAGTGCAGGCTTCAGCTCGAAATTATTGGCATTAAGTGGTGGAGGTTGCACTCCTCCTGCCTGCTGGTTTGGACTGGGCTTCAAGCAGTCGCTAATAGGCGTGTCATCTTCATCGCCTGCAGCTGGGTCTATCTGAATTGGGCCGTACTACTGTTGTAGCTGTGGCCCTTGTGGAGGTAGCTGCTGCTGTATGTTCGTGACTCGATCATCCAACCGTGCCAGAGCTGTCAGTACTCTGTTAAGTGCGTCATCTTGATTTGGATGCTGTGGTGGATTTTCCATCTCAGATGCGGAGTTTCTTCTAGTTCGGTGTCTGCGAGCTGTCGCTTCAATTTCCGGATCGAAAGGAAGAAGGGTTTCTTTCCCTTTTGATCTGGTGAGCATACGAAGCCTGCAAATACCAAAAACAAGAACTACCGCGTAATACAAAAAATAACCCAAAAAAATAAAAACGAAAATTAAAATTAAAAATACGAAAAAAATAAAATCTAGTCTAGTTTCCTCCTATTTTTCAAGATAAAAACTAAGCGCTAAATCCTATTCCCCGGCAACGGCGCCAAAAACTTGACACATCGGTTTCTAACCTAGTGTTCCGCAAGTGTACGGATGTAGGTGTAGTACTATTGTCAAGGTCGATCCCACAAGGAATAGTTTTAGGTAGTTTGATACCCTAATACTCTAGGAATGTCCTAACTAGATACTAAGTTTTAAAGGTTGATTTTACTAATTAAACTACTCAATTAAATATAACTTCAAACTTAGGAAACACGAAAACTAACAATCAAAGAGAAAAGGTATCCTAGGGCTTCGATTTCAGGATATTATTCCAATATTGAATATGATTAACCTATTAATTTACCAATTCTAGTGTTTATTAGGCGGCACGACAATAATCTAATCCTTCTCTCGAAGCGATTAAACCGTTGATTAATTAAGCTAATTACCCTCTCGAGTCAATTAAACCTAATAACTCCCAAACGATCTTAAGCCACGGCCTACACAGTCATAGACAATTGCGCTCTATGTTCTAAGTCTGATAACAATTCCCTCCTCTCGAAGCGGAATTTGTTAACTAAATTACTAAATCTAGGTGATCAAGCTAAATTCAGTTTAAGCATAAACATAGAGATAAACACATAAAGAACGGAATTAATAGATTAAATCATAAATCAAAACATTGTTATAAAAATCCCTACTTTCTAACCCTAGGACACGAATAGCTTAGCTACTCATGCCTAGCAATAATCCAATACAAAATCTTAATAAAAACATTGTAAAGAATTAAACTAGCAAAGACTAAATAAACCCGGATGACTCCGTCTCGATGATCTTCGTCTTCCTTGTCTTCCAAGGTGATGTAATTTATGTTCTTGATGATTGATCCTCTTTTTCCTAGAGCTTGGGGTCCTTTTTATAGAGTTGGGGACGAATCTTGGGGAAGATAGGCTCAAAATCCTATTAAAATTAGGAAATCTTCGCATAAAAACCCTTCTGACACGGCCGTGTTGCTTAAGTGACACGGCCGTGTTGCTTTGCAAAAATCCACTTTTCCAGCAACAATTTGACACGGCCGTGTTGCTTGAGTGACACGGCCGTGTTCTATTCCAGAACTCACAACGCGTTGCAGGCCACTTTTGACACGGCCGTGTTGCTTGGTGACGCGGCCGTGTCGGTTCTTGCCCGGTTTTGCTCCTGGACCGGTTCAGACCGGTTCGGACCGGTTTGGACCGGTTCTTCGACGGTTCTCACTCTTTTGGGCCGGTTTTCACTCTTTTCCAACTTGTTTCCTCGTCCGGTAGCCTGAAAATGCTCAAAATACCTTAAAACAAGTCGAAACACGTCAAATGACCCAAATATTATTAATATAAATAAATGCCGGTCAAATATGCACGTAAATGATATAAAATATGATCCTAAATCGACCTAAATACATGCATAAATAACGTGTTATCAACCTGGATATTGGTGGATAAACCAAAAGGTCAGAAACTTGTGAGTTCTAAATGGATATACAAGAAGAAACTAGAGACTGCAGGATCCAAACAAGTGAGGTTTAAAGCAAGATTGGTGTCCAGGGGTTTTACACAAAGGGAAGGAATTGATTTTAATGAAGTTTTCTCTCCAGTAGTAAAGCACTGCTCAATCAGGTTGCTTTTATCAAAGGTTACTCAAGAGGACATGGAACTGCAACAACTGGATGTAAAGATAGCATTCTTACATGGAGAACTCTTTGAAAAGATATATATGAAACAGCCAGAGGGCTTTGTTGTTCCTGAACAAGAAGACAAAGTTTGTTTACTGAAGAAGTCACTGTATGGACTCAAACAAAGTCCAAGACAGTGGAATAAGAGGTTCAATGACTTCATGATCGGTGTTGGCTTTGTAAGAAGTCTGTATGATAGTTGTGTTTACTTCAACAAGGGTTCAAAGCAAGATAAAGTCTTTCTTCTATTGTATGTGGATGATATGCTAATTGCCAGCAAGAACAAGAAGAGGGTACAATGGTTGAAGGACAAACTTAACACTGAATTTGACATGAAAGATCTGGGAGATGCTAAGAAGATTTTGGGCATGGATATTCTGAGGAACAGAGAAGCTGGAGTTCTTTGGTTATCTCAAAGGCAATATCTACAGAAGGTGTTGGAGAGGTTTCACATGCATGAATCCAAACCTCTTTCCACTCCAGTTAATCTACAGAAGAAACTCTCCAAAGAACAATGCCCAAAGACTAAAGAGGAGGTCATATATATGAGCAATATTCCTTATGCAAGTGGAGTTGGAAGTCTCATGTATGGAATGATTTGTAGTAGGCCTGACTTGGCCTATGATGTTTCTTTAGTAAGCAGGTTCATGTCAAACCCAGGAGTTGAACATTGGGAAGCTTTGAAGCATGTGATGAGGTATTTGAAGGGTTTAGTGAACTTGTCACTGAAGTTTGAGAAGAAAGTGAATGGAAGCACTGTTGCATTGGAGGGGTTTGCTGATTCTGATTTTGCAGCAAACATAGACACGAGGAAATCTATTTCTGGATTTGTGTTTACCTTATTTGGAACAGCCATCAGCTGGAGAAGTGTACAGCAGTCAGTTGTAGCACTGTCAACAACAGAAGCAAAATATATCTCTCTCACTGAAGCTATCAAAGAAGCAATCTGGCTTAAAGGGATTCTGAGAGATTTGGACATCAAGCAAAAGTGTGTGGCAATTTACTGTGATAATCAAAGTGCTTTACACCTTGTGAAACACCAAGCATTTCATGAAAGGTCAAAACACATTGATGTGAGGTTGCATTTTGCTAGAGATATCATTGATTCTGGTTCTGTGGAAGTGAAGAAGGTACACACATTGCATAACCCTGCTGATTTTCTTACTAAGGGTGTACCTGGGAATAAAGTGGAGCATTGCTCGAGCCTGCTGCAGCTTGAGCAATGTCATGAAGAACATTAACAGACAAGGCAGTGGAGAGGCAGGAAGAGGCATACATGATTCATTGAGGTGGAGATTTGTGAGGTGATGTTCAATTTCATCAAGTGAGCTATACTTTGCAATATGGTGTGTTGGGAATGTGGAACCGGAGTCAGGGAGTGAAGAACCGGAGGTTTAAACTGGGTTTTAGCATCAAGAATACAAGCTGGTCAGAATAAACCGGGTTTGAGGTGGTTTGGGATAACCGTCAATTGTGACGAAGCAGTTGCAGGTTAGTGACGAAGAAAACCGTCACATTTGTCCGGTAGCTCAGCTCAACTTCTTTCAGTTAGAACTTCCTGTGCAGTTGCATTCGAGCTTCAATCCATATATCATTGTAAAGCTCTCATCAAGGAGAAGATCACTACATCGCGTAATTTCCTTGTTATTTAGATTAGAGAGAGTATTTAGAGATTGAGTGTTCGTGCCCTAATTTGTATCCAGAATTGGGCATTTCATTTCTTGAGTGTATTCTCTGTAATTGATTGATGTTCTTAGTGGATTGAGGTGTGCCTTGCCTCCGGGGATGTAGTTCATCTTGAACGAACCACGGTAAACCTGTGTTTGATTCATTTCTATTTCCTGTTTTGCGTAAGCTGAGTTCGGTCACCTTCTGGCCGAATTGTGAGTGAGATTTCAGAGTGTTTTTCTTCGTACATGTATCATTGTAAAGCTCTCATCAAGGAGAAGATCACTACGTCGCGTAATTTCCTTGTTATTTAGATTAGAGAGAGTATTTAGAGATTGAGTGTTCGTGCCCTAATTTGTATCCAGAATTGGGCATTTCATTTCTTGAGTGTATTCTCTGTAATTGATTGATGTTCTTAGTGGATTGAGGTGTGCCTTGCCTCCGTGGATGTAGTTCATCTTGAACGAACCACGTTAAACCTGTGTTTGATTCATTTCTGTTTCCTGTTTTGCGTAAGCTGAGTTCGGTCACCTTCTGGCCGAATTGTGAGTGAGATTTCAGAGTGTTTTTCTTCGTACATTTTTCAGATTCTTTGGAGTTGTGTGTTCTTGAGTTGATTTCACAAACACACTCTGTGTGGTCCCACTCAAACGGCGCCAGGGGGTCTATTTTCTCTGAGGCTTGTGTAACGCATGCCCCTGTTTTACGCCGATGATGCTCCTTTGTCTTTTCCGATACCGGGTTTGCTCTCCGCGTACCCCCCGGGGTGTTTGCCCACTCCACAGCATCCCACCCCTCTCCCGGCATCTCATCAATCTCCTTCGCCAAGGCTGAAACTATTGTTCCACTGGGCTCCAGCTCTTCCACACATGCTTTCTTGAGTTCTTTGGGAAGACCCGACCTCGATTCGGGAGTTTTCTCTGGGTTTCTTGAAGCCGCGGGGTGGGCCCCGGACCCAGCCTCCTTCCATACAGCAGTCCCTGCTTTCCTACTCCAGGATCCCTTCACATCGCTGCGCCCTTGTTTCTCCTGCTCTGCCACGTCGAAAGCATCGTTGCGGGCCTCTATTTTCTTCTGCAGCTCCAAGAGAAATCCTAACACCAACCGGTTTCTGATTAGTTCGGGGTTATTGATATCGCCTTGCTTGCTCAGTTGCTTGGCGTCTTCCCGAACTTCTGTTCTCCGAGCACGAACCTCGTCGACTGATAACCGCCCGCTGTCGACAAGCAAGTGTTCGCATTCTTGTTGGTTTATGCGGAGTTGTTCCAATTCCATATCTTTCAGCACATTCTGCTTTATACTGCCGCACCTGTTTTGCAGCTTTCGCCCAGGAATCTTCTGCCTCCGCACATCTCTTTTCTATTGATGCTAACCTCTTCGATAGTCGGGGGACCTCTTGCAACATCCAGACGTCTCTATCTTTCTGTAACCAAGCTATCGAAGACCTGAGTTGCTTTATCACCTCGTATGGGTTTTCGGCGTTTCCCTGATAGAGGGGGCATCTTCGTATCAAGTACGCACAGACACATAAACATTGCTAAAGTTAACATGCGTTGAGACATATGAAGATTACAAAACCAATTCATCGTCATTCATTCCTTCAGAGTACAACTGATTCATTACAAAACAAGATATTACAAAGGATTCTACATCTGTTTACAAATAGCCTATTCTATATGCTTGTCATGAGTCGGAGGGTCATTGACCTCTCCAGGGGTAGAGGTGTTCCCTAGTACACCTGGGAGCACTGCGGGGTCCCCGGTTGCCTCTATTTCTTTTCCGGAGCCTCCAGCTGAGTTCTCCTCCCTAGAAATCACCGTTGGCACTACGACCCCTTTGTGCGGGATGGGGGCTCTGTTTCTTAACTCCCGCACGTGAAAGCCATTGAGGAATCCCAAGAAATCTTTATCCTGGTCTTCGTTGCAGCGTCTTATCACCTCGGAAGTCAAGAGTACATTCTTCTTTGCCAGGGCCTCAATCAGCGGCCACTTTGGTACCTGTGTCAACGCTTCAAAGTATGCCCCGTCTTCATTCCCCACTGCATCATAATTATACCCGAAGTCTTCATCATATACATTGACCTCCGGGTATTTGTCGTATACAGCCTCCAACAGCTCACTCTTTGTGGCCGTGTCGCCTGCCGCCACAAATATGCTCAGAAACTTCAGGAAAGTTTCTGTCTGCAACAACTTTTCGGTAAAAGCCTCTAACATTGCTCCCTGGACCTCGATTGTTCTCTTCAGCTCTTCCCGAGCTGCCACGAGGTCACTCTGGATAACGGCGACCTCCACAGCTTGCTCTTGCAGTCTTGCTGCTTCTCTCTCAGCTAGCATCGCTCTGTCTCGGGCGACCTTGGCATTCTTTTGGGCCTCCGCAAACCCGGTCCGTAGTTTGGTGACCTCGGCCTCCAGTTCGGCCACTCTATTTCTGGAGGATTCTTTTTCAAGTCTTCCCACCAACCCGCGGATTGGATCCAGTAGTTGTTCCAGTTCGGCTCCGGCTGAAGTCGTTGCTCTCCCTTGCCCCTGCATTATCTTATTGTCATGTTGAGCCAACGAGATGCATAACAAAGCACTATTAACGCACATACCTCATGGGAAGGGACCACATGCGATTTCTTGGGAGGTGGCGGCGTTGGTAGCGATGTCATTCTTCTCTTGGAGCTCGGGGTCAGCCCCGATAGAGGAACATTGTCCTCGTGATCGTCTCCAAGACCGCCCCCCGACGTGGTTTTCTGTAACTTAGGTGTCCTGGATCTATCACCCCGCCCACCGGAGCTAGTTCCGGCTCCCCTCTTTGCGGAACTCTTGAACTTGCCCACTGCACATGAGACAGGATGCATTAAGGGATATTATAACTTACTATGGCACAGCTTATATGAAAGGAAAGGCCCTACCCTCTATTTTTGCCCCGACTTGAGACCCCTCTACCTCAGCTACGCCTGGAGACTCCTCTGAGTTAGTTTTAGCTGAGGTATCCTCCTTCTGGGATTCCGAAGTCCCAGCTGTCCATTTGGAATAATACGGGCTCAACCCAGCCTCATCCAACACTTCTTCTGAAAATTTTGACCCCAGGATACCTGCTTTCCTCAACACATCTACACCCCTGGGGTCCCCCGCCGGCGCACTATCTACTACCTCCAACCTCTGCCACTTCGGCAGTACTCTGCCCTGCCTAACATATATAAATTTACCTCTCCACCCCTCTATTTTGCTAGGGTTTTTTACCTTGAATTTTTTACCTGGCCTTGGATTAAGGTAGTATCAACCCTTATTCCTTCCCATCGTTTTAAGCTGAAAGAAATACCTAAATAAACAAACATTGGGCTTCACTCCTCCCTTATTACATTCAACCAAAAATCCTACCACTTGCCTCATGGCATTGGGTCCTAACTGCCCCAGGGCTATTCCATAAAACTCCAACAAGTTTACCAAAAAATCCCATAGGGGAAACCTCAACCCTACCGCCATCTGCTCTATATATACAGATATAAATCCTTTAGGAGGGCAACACGCCTTATCCTTGTGTTGGGGAATGATGTATTCTAGGTCGAAAGGCAAGAAGAAATTTGGAATCCATTTTCTGATTTGGGCCTCAGTCACACTGGGCACCACTCCTGCTACTTCGAACTCTTCTACCTCCTCCTCACAATAGGGGAAACTAACTACCTCCATTCTAATGTCCCCCTGATCGCCCCGGTAGATCTTCCTAGTCTCACTATTTTCTGGGAAAATCACCTGTATAGGGGCCGCTCTAAAAGGCTCCCCTTCTTTGCCCACTTCCTCAACCCTAGACGAAGATGAAGACGAGATAGACATACTTACTTGTTTTCTCTGGTTGAAGAGGTGATAAACTTCAAAGTTTGCAAGATCTTTGATCTCCCGGATGCGTGGTTCAGTTATCCGTAAGTGAAGAAGGTGAAGGGTTTTGATTTCCCTCCATTTCTTATAATTCCAGCAACAGGTCAGATTCAATGGTTTAAAATTAATGATTCTGATACTCGCGTGAAATGCACGCGCCTCGAAACTCAAAATATGTGCCGTTTCATACGCGCTTACTTAAATTCTGTGCGCATCTACTAGTCACGCGCCCCAATTTTCTTCAGCACTCGTGTCGTGGAAGTTTCTCGACTCCAGTTGATCGACCCCGGGGGTTTTCGCAGTTTCTCAACTCCGGTTGATTGACCCCGGGGGTTTCGCAGTTTCTCAACTCCGGTTGATTGACCCCGGGGGTTTCGTAGTTTCTCAACTCCGGTTGGTTGACCCGGGGGTTTCGCAGTTTCTCAACTCCAGTTGATTGACCCCGGGGTTTCGCAGCTCCCGCCTACCTTCATATTACTCTTCAAGCCGAAGCTTCTCGCTCCGGCTTTGGGGGGGGGGGGATCTAGTAGGTGTGGCCCACTAACAGTTCAATCGGTCTTAACCAGTCCAGAAGTACAAGCCCAACAGTTCAATTGGCCCAATTACGGCCTACCCAATCACCATGAAGATTTGGTAATTGAGATTGCGGCAGCGACGCATTGGGAAGTGGAGATTCCCCCCACGATCTTCTCTCAATCACGAAGGCAGATTTGATGGCCGAAATTATAGGGATGTAGTTAGGGTTGTGATTTGTATGATATAAATAGTAGAATTAAGGACGTTTTGAGGGTTCGAACTTTTGTACTCTGAAACTATAGCTTGTAAGACTAATGAAAGAAGAAAAGAAAAGACCCCGGAAGGGACATTATTCTCCTCGTGGACGTAGATCTCCGGATTTATTGAACCACGTATATCTTGTGTTCTGTGTTCTCTTTGCGTAGGATAATCTTTCCAATCGGTTTTTCTTTGGCTTGAATTTTCTTGATAACGGATCGCGCTTTATCAACTACAAAAGAACTCAAGAAACAGTTTTTCCGACGACTGAAAGAAAACACAAAAAAATGAGACAAATGGGAGCTTAGAATATATAAATGCACGATATAAGCCATATTCTAAGCGTGTTACATAACTAAAAACCTCGTTTGTAAATATTTCACCTTGCAAGTCCATTCAATTTTCTGAAGACCTCATATGATCAAGTCCGAGGCCATTTTATTCCCATTCATCTTTTTCTTCTGAAACCTCAAATTTCTACTTCGAAAAAAAAAATCAATTTATTAGTTTAACTTTTAAAAGAATAAGTAATAAGATTTAAGTATTTATAATGTAGAATTTGGGCATTCAAAGATGCGAGACTTAGGACTACGCATTATCAACTCAAGCCAAGTTTAAGGTGGGGTTTACTTTCAAGTTTGTTAATTTAAATATTTAAGATGAATTTTGTATTTTTGTATGCATGTGAATTATGTCACAAATGTTATGACTGTTGACGAAATTAAGTCACGAATGTTACAAATTGCTTCGAACGGCACGAGTGTTATGAATGTTACACATATTACAAAAACATGCACACTATGCGCATAAAATGCTTTATTTTTCTTTGTATTTGTTTTGACAAACTGAATCTCACGAGCTGGATGTAGCTCACCCCATCTATCAAAAACCCCTTTCAAGATGACGAAGCTATGTGTAGGTGCGAGACGGAGAATGGTGTTATATTATTATGTGCTTCTTAGGCTATATTTTTGTAAAATTCTGTTATATTTTGATGATAGAAAAATATGAAGTTTTGCTTCTGCTTAATTATGAAAACTTGTGAAGTTGTTTTATTAATTAATTATATGTTAGTTCCAATAATAAGTTTTGTGAATTTTTATCTTATAGTTTTGATTTTAAGTTTAAGATTTTATATGAGAAGAAAATTGATTTTAATTGAGTTACACTATTGATCAATTTCTCACTCATATCAAAAGTAACACTTAAGTTGATTTAGATATATTATTACCTTATATAGATGCTTTTTATTAAATGTACATGTCTACTTTTATATTTGATTTAATTTTTTAAAAGTTAGAAGTATTTTGTTGGTCTCAAATATTTTATTACTATTAAAACTTGAATAGTGAATTTTCTCAAGAAAAATAATTTTATTATAATTCAAGAATTTGTCAACTGTTAAGTTAAATTTGCTTCTGCATACTTACAAAGTATTGTTTACTCTATTTTGAAATTAGTAAAATATAATTACCTCACCATTTAAAGCTCATCATTAATAATGTCTTTATGGAAATTGTAATAGGCTTGACGGCGTTACATTACATTTAGCAATTTCTAGTTGCTTCAATTATTCTCTTTATATTTATATAGAAAATGTTTCTAAAAAAACCTTGGAAAGTCGGGCTGTTACAATTTCACTATATAAGTTATTTGATTCCTCGTCTCTGAAGCATAAATACCATTTTTACTATTGTTTTGATTTGTTTTAATCCTTTTTATTTAATTATGTTTTCTTGTTAAAATATTAAAATTAGTAAATTTTAAATGTAGTTGAATAATAAGTTTTTCGGATAGTAAAGAATAAATTGTGTTCGTGTTAAATAGTAAATAATAGGCAGTTAATTTTATTTTGAAATAGATTTTTCTTCTAAAATCAATAATACGTGTGCAATTAGTATGCATTTTCCCGGTTACTTTTAATGTGCAACTTGCGGTGCATGTTGAAAGCCAAATTTTTATAATAATCATAATATCTACATATATACATGTTATACACATCCGTGATTACACTCGAAATATTCAACTTTATGAAGGACAATAACATAATATCGAGATAAAATCATATAGAAAATTTGTCCATTAACTGAAGGGGTTGTGACTTTCATGCTTAGTCTATTTGGGCCGTGTAATTTATGTCAACCATATAGAAAATTTGTTCAATTTGTACCCAAATTTGGCTGGAAACGAAAGAACTCACGTGTGTGGAATTCGGCCAGGGAGTCCTAAGTGGCAGCTTACGTGTACTCCGCTGGGTTTGGGAGGTGTCAACTAAGACAAATTAATGGGCAACTTTTGCGAATTAATAATTTGCAAAGTAAAAATCTGTAAAATCTGAAAAGTAAGAATAAGTATATAAAGATCAAAATTTAATTGTAAAAAAAAGTTGGTAATTATAATTTTTTAAATAATTCAAAAATTATCCAATAAAATCTAAAACTGAAAAATTAAGATAATAAAAAAATGTGAAGAATTAACCTTTATCATTTAGCAAATAAGAAAAAATGGTAATTGATCTTCTTATATGATAAAAAATGATCTTAGCAAATATCAAAACTAAAAAAAAAAAAGAAAAAATGAAATAATACAAAATATAATTATAATATATAAAAAATTCATTACAAAATTTAGAAAATAATAACAAACATATATAAGGATCATAACTAAATTTTGATAATTTTAAATAAATAATAACAAAACATGAAATAATATCAAATATAAATATAATATAAAAAAACTTATTACAAAATTTGGAAAATAATAAAAACAATATAAAGATCATAACTATTTACATTTGGTAATTAAAATATAATTAGTTATACAAGAGTATAATAAAAGGATAGAATATATAAAACCATTTTGAATTTAAAATAAACATTACTAAAATAATTTTTTAGATCAAAATATTTTAGAAAAGAAAATTGTTCGCACACCTTCATCTTCCCCACCGCCTTCCGGAACCTATAAATCTTTAACGAATTCGGGCCTGCAGAGTGAGAGATAGATGGATACATGGCAAATGATGAGGTGCTTGTGCTTCTCAAAGTCAGATCCATCATGGAGATTTTTTGGTACCAATACGAAAAGTTCCAACCAATGTTGGTGATCGAATCCGAAAATGTATTCATGAAGCTTTGGACAGGAATCCACCAGAATGGGCGAAACAGATCTTGGAGAAACTCCATTGTAAGGAAGTTCACAAAGGAAATGCATCAGACCCAACCAAGGTGATGTCCTATCGATAGTTGAATTATTAGATGCTTTTGTTATGAAAACAATATTTCTGCAGAGGGTTAATTACAGCAATGCCACCAAACTATCAGTGTTTTTGCACATAAATCATTAATTTTTTTTAGGGCACCAATACATACAAACTATACAAGTTTGCAGATAAACCACCAAACTTATTTTTCGATTGAAAGATTAACCACAAAACTCATTTTCCGACCATTTTTCGCCAGAATTCGGCACGTGACTTGCACGTGATCAAATTTTAAAGGTCTCTTTTTATCCAAACAACATTTTTAGTAGGACAAAAGTGTAAATTTCCTTCACACATTTTTTTCCTTAACAATTCATTTGAATCAACAGTTCTCTTTCCCAATAGCTAGAACTTTCATTGTTGAAAATGAGAAGCTCTTCTACCTACTATAATATTGTTTGGATAAAAAATACCCCTAAAAGTGTATCACACGCAAGTCAAGTGCGGAATTATGATGAAAAATGGTCGAAAAATAAGTTGGTGGTTTGTCTGCCAAACCCATATAGTTAGTATGTGTTGGTGCAAAGAAAAAAAATTAGTAGTTTATGTGCAAAAACGTTGATAGTTTGGTGAGGTTGCTTTAATTAACCCTTCTACAGATGCTAAGTTCCTTGAGCTGTATATTCTTTTGGGGTGGGAGTGGGGGGTAGGGGTGGGTGTGCAAGGAGATTGAGGAAGATGATGTGGGGGAGAGGTAGCGGTGCAAAGGTTCGGGAAAATAATTATTAAATTTATTTTGTAATATTTATTTATACTTTTTTATTAATTTTCAGATTTACAATCAATTTTTATATAATATGATTATATTTAGTATTATTTTAGTTTCTTTTTATGTTACCAAATTATTAATTGCAAAAGTTGCCCATGAATTTTGTCCTAGCACCTATCAAACCTAGTTGGAATACATGTAGGCTGCCACATAAGACTCGAGGGCTGGATTCCATGCACATGACACATCACGTGATCTTTTTTCCCTTTTGGGCCAAATTTAAAGATATATTGAACAAATTTGCTATATGGTGGGCATAAGTTGTGTGCCCAAACAGGTCGGGCATTAAAATCACACTCCCCTTCGTTTATGGGCAACTTTTACAATTTTTTCCAATTTATAATAAAAGTTTTATATATCTTGTCATAAGTATTTAGGCACCACACTATGTAATAAACGTGCAGTCCATGGGGATAATATCACTCACTATACTATTTTAATAAAATGCTTTTTCTTTCCAAAAAAAAAAAAATTGAGGTTCTTAGATTATATATTTGCGTTGCATGTGCTTTTGATGATCAACTAAATTGCTCATCTAGTGCGCAATCATGCCGCCCAATATTTCAGATTTCTTATTTATTTGTTCGTAACCATGTGTAAAAAGAAATGATAATATTAATGAATTTCTGTTTTTCAAAATAAACACTAATTCCAGGTACTCTAAATTCCTTGGTTGTTTAAGCAACTTAGAGTTTGACAACCATGTGCATTTGAAATTTTTTGGGGCCACAGATAATACAACTAAACTAATTTGAAGTTTTATATTCAAAAGTACAAAACTCTCAATGAAAACAAAAATGGATGGGGTTGTGCTAACAAATTCAACAAATGCTATTGAAGTTGATATATACAGAAATAATTTTATTTTTATTGAACTTAATAATTATTACACATATTACATTTCTTGGGTATAGTAAGACTACTTTGTTAGATCGTGCAATATTTGTGCAAATTATAAGCCGACTTTATGAGAATCATAAAATAATACTACAAATGACATGTAATACATGTTCATAATCAACCTAATGAAGGGTAAGCACAAAATTTGAGATATAACTTTTTTTATTTCATACGAAAATTATGTGTATATATTATCTTATCATCAGTTTTGCTGTCTATACGACGCAATAAATGAGCCATCTTTGAATCTTGTCACTGATTTCAACATGTTTGATTCTAATATTTTAAAATTTAACCTTTAAGCACATATTCCCACTTTTAAAAGTTTAACCTTTTTTTGTCCAATATCTTTTAGCACCAAATATATTTGGGCCGGAAAATTTGCACCATAACTATTATGTTTGTACGAAATGAGAATAAATTGGGTCCCATTCTCCCAAGCTCAAGAGAAATAGACACTTCACCTCTAACCTTGATGTCAATAAGTTTGGTGGTTTATCTGCCAAAACCATATAGTTTGTATGTGTGGGTGCCACGAAAAAAAGTTTAGTGGTTTATGTGCAAAAACGTTGATAATTTGGTGGGGCTGCTATAATTAACCCTTTTGCAGATGCCAGCTTCGTTGAGTATATATTCTCTTGGGGTGGGAGTGGGGGTAGGGGCGGGTGGGCAAGGAGATTGAGGAATATGATGGAGGGGGGAGGGGTGGCGGTGCAATAGTTAGGGAACATATTATTAAATTTATTTTGGAATATTTATTTATACTTTTTTTATTACTTTTCAAATTTACAATTAATTTTTATATATTATAATTATATTTAGTATTATTTAGTTTTTTTCTATGTTACCAAATTATTGATTGCAAAAGTAGCCCATGAATTTTGTCCTAGCACCTATCAAATCTAGTTGGAATACATGTAGGCTGCCACATAAGATTCGAGGGTCGGACTCCACGCACACGATATTTCACGTGAGTTTTTTTCGTTTTTCGGCCAAATTTAATCATAAATTGAACAAACTTGCTATTTGGTGGGCATAAGTTGTGCGGCTCAAATAGGTCGGACATGAAAATCACACTCCCATTCGTTTATGGGCAACTGTACAATTTTCCCTATTTATAATAAAAGTTTTGTATATCTTGTCATAAGTATTTTAGGCACCATACTATGTAATAAATGTGCAGTCCATGGGCATAATATCACTCACTATACTATTTTAATAAAATGCTTTTTCTTTCAAAAAAAATATTAAGGTTCTTAGATTATTTATGTGCGTTGCATGTGCTTTTGACGATCAAACTAAACTGCACATCTAGTGCACAATCATCTTCCCCGCCCAATATTTCACATTTCTTATTTATTTATTCGTAAACACTGGTAAAAAGAAATTATAATATTGAATAAATTTTTGTTTTTCACAATAAACATTGATTCCAAGTACACTAAATTCCTTGGTTGTTTTAAGCAGCTTAGAGTTTGAAAACCATGTGCATTCAAAACATTTTGGGGCCACGGATAATACCACTAAACTGATTTGAAGTTTTATATTCAAAAGTACAAAACTCTCGATGAAAAAAAAAATCGATGGGGTTGTGCTAACAAATTCAACAATAAGAGACTTGTTCCGACTGCTTAAGCTACAGGATCATGAACAACGAGAGCTGCTTAATTTAATTTGGTTGAAGTACTCTGATGCTATTGAAGTTGATATATACAGAAATAATTTTATTTTTGTTAAACTTAATAATTATTGCACAGTTTACATTTCTTGTGTGTAGTAAGACTATTTTGTTAGATCGGGCAACATCTGTGCAAATTATGAGCCAACTTTATGTGAATCATAAAATATTACTACAGATGACATGTAATACATGTTCATGATTATGTTAATTATATAAGAAATCGACCTAATGAAGGATAAACATAAAAGTTTGAGATATAACTTTTTTTTTATTCCATACGAAAATTATGTGTATATAATATCTTATCATCAGTTTTGTTGTCTACACGATGCAATAAATGAGCCATTTTTGAATCTTGTCTGATTTCTATATGTTTGATTTTAATATTTTAAAATTTAACCTTTAAGCACACATTCCCACTTTTAAAAGCTTAAATTTTTTTTGTCCAATACCTTTTAGCACATGATATATTTAGGACGGATAAATTGGACCATAACTATTACGTTTGTACGAAATGAGAACAAATTGGGTCCGCCTAAGCTCAAGAGAAATAGATAGTTCACCTCTAACCATGATGTCAATGAACTTTTAGTTTTACAGGTTTTATTTAATAATATGATAGTCTTTTTACTCGTGCATGCTATTAATATGTATTTTTTCGTTCTTGTAGCCATAAAAAACTGTAGGAATGAGTGTATTTAGTTGGTTGAGCCTTTTGTCATGCAGGCTAGGTTAGATAAGAAATTCAGGAATAATTACGATAAGAAATTTATCAAGGGAACATGTTTTAATAACTTTGATAAGAAATTGTTAAAACACAAAATGACTGATAAAGAAATTTATCAATAGTGGAAATAAATTCAACAATAGATTCAAGAAAAAAAATTGTGATAAGGAATTCAACAACAAGAAAAAATATTGTAATGACCGAGACATATCGCAGTAATTGTTATAATAATTCAACAAAATAAATTATAACAAGAAAACTAAAAACACTGTGATAAGGGGTTCAACAATGGACTCGACAAGAAAAAAAAAGGAAAAAAACAAGAAGAAGATCGTGATAAGAAATTTAGAAATAAGGTGAAACGTAGTAATAACTAAGAGGAAATATTGTAATAACTATGATAAGAAGTTTAACAATAAGAGGAAATATCGTCAAACTCTGATAAGAAATTCAACAAAGGGGAAATGTAGCAATTGTGATATCAAGTCTAACAACAAAAACTATGATGAGAAACTCAAGAACAACAGGATTTGTTGTAATAACTGTAAAAAATGAAAGGTTGCATAAGAAATATAGCAATAAAAGAACTGTGATAAGGAATTCAGCAATGAAAGGTTGTGATAAGAAATTAGCAATAAGAGAAGTGTGATAAGGAATTCAGCAACGAAAGGTTGTGACAAGAAATTTAGCAACAAGAGAAGTGTGATAAGAGATTCAACAATAAAAAGGTTGGGATAAGAAATTTAGCAATAAGAGAATTGTGATAAGAAATTCATTGACAAAAGGTTGTGATAAGAAATTTAAAAATAAGCGAATTGTAATAAGAGACCCGCCAGGTTGTGTAAGAAATTTAGCAATAAAAGATTTTTGCAAACTAAGCTACTAGATATTGAATATGATGCTGCCTAAATCAATCTTATTGAAGTGTTCTCAGGATATTTCTAAAATAATGAAACAATATTAAACCTACTAAATAATACTTGTATAATGATATTTTGAGAGTTTTCCTCCACCCAATGATGTATTGTCTGTATGGCATTTGTTTCACTAAATAAGTTATTAGAATCCTCAGCTCCGAAACGCAAGCACCATTTTATACTAATGTCTTGATTTGTTTTAATCTATTTTCTTTAATTATGTTTTTCTCTTCAAATTAGTAAATTTTAAATGTAGTAAACCCAATGAAGAATGAGTTTTTTTGGATAGTAAAGAAGACATTTTTCCGTGTTAATTAATGAATAATATGCAATACTTTTTATTTTAAAATAGATTTTTTCTTCTAAAAGCAATAATACGTGTGGACTCGGCGTGCATTTTAACGATTACTTTGAACGTGCAACTTAAGTGCATATTGAAAACCATTTTTTAATAATAATCATAATATTCTTAGAGAAAATTAATATAAATAGTGTTTTTTTTTTAACTTATACTATAATATTAGCATTTTTTGTAACTATACCATAATTTTATCCATCCTTGTACCACAATTTTAACCTTGACATAACATTCACTTGCTCACTTGCCACGACACAGACTTGCCACAGATTCATATAAGTTTTGCCTTTCAAACTGTCGTGACAAATGGATATCGTGACACATTTACCATGAGTCATGGAAATAACGTGTGTCGTATCACATGTGGCACAATTCGTGACAATAGTGCTAAATGTGTATTATGTCACATGTGAAACAATACGTATTCGTGGCAAGTGCATATCGTCACATATATGTCACTACATATTACAATTCATGGCAAGTGCGTGTCGTGTGTGGTGTTTTAAAAAAAAACATGAAAAAGATGGCTTGGAGATTGGGGATTGGGGGAGGGGTGGGGGCGAGGCCGGGGAATGTGAGTGGGTGGTGAAAGCATTAGTTGTCTTGGGGGGAGGGGAGGGTGTTGCAGGGTGGAGGAAGGGGTGGCAAGAAGATTTACTTTTTTCAGAAACCCACATCCGAGAAAATGATAATATTTAATATTTTTTGTTTTCACAAAAAACAGCCATTTAAAGTACTCTGATTTCATTGAATAAGTTGGTGGATAGGGAAAGATTAGGTGGTTGGATTGGTTGCTGCTGATGATTAGAATTCGGCATATATAAGTTAACACATTTTCCTTGTAGGTACCCTATGTATGACAAAGCCATTCAACAACTTTTATTTGTTAAAGGTGATGAGGAAATGGTGGAATCAGAAAGGCGCTATGATGGTGAAAGATAGGGGAGATAATATATTTCTCTTTTTCTTTGAGGACGAGACTGATGGAGATTGGGTATTACATAATCAACCTTGGGATTATGGGGGGGACTTTTTGATGTAAAGCCATTACAAGGTACTGAATGTACCTGTCCACATACTTATTAAGAAATCTTCTTTCTTGGTGAGAGCCTATAATTTACTGATAGTATGTATGAATATGAAGTTCATCAAGCCGATAGAAGGGCAAATTGGCAACTGGAGGAATGTGATCTGACTGAGAATAACTTTTTGGGGGAGTTTGTTGAATATTTTTAAGCCATTTCTTCGGGCAGTGACTATTCGGTATAAAGGTAATCAATGTTAGATCCCGCTGAAGTATGAACCTCTTCCGTTTTATTTCTACAGTGCGGTATCATTGGATATTACATTAAGACATGCTCTAAGTATGACTGAAATGAGTGCCCCAGTCCGATCGATTGTGTTTATGGACCAATGATGAATGCATCACCTATGTGAAGAGTACGTCCAGCTAACAAAGGAGAGGTGACTGATTCTGTTGTACGGGAGCTTTTCCCGAAGGATGTCAGATCGGGTTTGGAACTTGGGGGTCAAAGTAGCGATACTAGTGCTGCGATGCGTGAGGGTCAGTACAGTAAATAAAGGTTTTCTGACAGCCATGAATGTGGATAATTGACATGATAATGTCAGTGACTCTCAAGACAGGGAACAATCCAACCGTAAAATCGCCTTGGAGGTAGGTACACTTGCTAAAACTCTTCATTCCACTATGTTACCATGTGACAGTCAAGTAAGCACGATTGTACATGCTTCTTCGGGTTGTAGTACGAATACTACAACAACATCACAAACCCTTATGAAAAGTAACCGTAACCGTACTCTAACCAAAACCCCTAAATTAGTTTCAGACACCATTTCCACACCGAATTCCTATACCAGTACTGAGGCTGATTTGTCCAAAACCAGATCTGAAACAAAGTCCTACACCAAATTATAACCCTACGACAATGTTTTCCCTACTAAAACCGGATATGTCCACTATAAATCTGAACTAAGACCAACATGAGCCCCGATCAGTACACTGTCCATATTTAAGCATACCAAACCATGCTCTAGCTTACCAATAGTAATCCTCAAGCTATTCCTAGCCATGCAAATGATACCCGCCAATCCTGTATGAATCCAACCCAAAATAAAAACTAAACATCTACACACAACATCCACAATCAAAATAGGTCGACATCCTCTGATATAAAGAAGAAGACATGGAAGAGAGTTAAGGCTCTTATGTCGGGGGGATTAAGCCCGATGAAGACATGTGCTAGTGTTGGGAAGAGAAGTGTAGAAGACATTCAGGACGAGAACATGTTAGACGGGGGAGAGGAAGATGAACGAACGAAAAAGCTTAAGTGAGAGGATGGGTGGTTTCTGTAACTGATGTTAATGGTTCAGCAATGGAGGTTGCTAATGGGCAACCTCGCGGATTTCCATGAGTTGCTTAGAATTGGACTGCCTGGGGCTTGAAGACCCCATGACAGTTTAGGTGCTTAAACGAGAAATTTTTAACAAAGATCCTATCATAATGTTCTTATATGGAACAAAATTGGTGTCGTGTGAGTTTTGGCAGATTGGTTGTCTAAATTCATGTGGCTCTTTTATTGTTGATTGTAATTGTTTGAATGGTAGTCAAAGGGGCGGACTATGGAAACTGTGAGCTTTCAGTTTAGGTGGTGTCGGGGTCATTGCACCATATTGATGTTATTGTTGAGCATGAGTATCTTTTTTATTTCTAGGAGGCTGACTGAAATATATGGTTGGCTGAAAGCTCATAATAAAGAGAACACATGGAAGTTGTTAAGCGAGTTAAAATAACTTTCTGATATGCCATGGTTGTGTGCTGGGGATTTTAATGAGATACTATATAGGATGGAGAAAAGTGGTGGTTAAGATCCTTATAGTATCAACATTATGAGGTTTAGGAAGACACTTGATTTTTGTGAGGTTGCTGATTTGGGATTTGATGGCAACAGTTTACATGGACTAATGAGAGGGAATGGGGCCAGAATATTCAAGAACGATTGGACAGGGGGTTTCTAAATATGGACTGGATGTGCTTGTTTTCTGATTTTGATGTTAGCCATCTAATGAGACAGGTATCAGATAATTGTCCCATTTCTAAACTAAACTAAACTGAACCTAAACTAAACTAAACTAAACTGAACCCAAATTAAACTAAACTAAACCATTTCGATTACGTGGACTAAGCGGTTGACGGGAAAGAAGAGACGATTTTGTTTTGGGGCTATGTGGTTGCAAGACCCATCATGTAAGCAAATTGTGGGGCAAGGATTGTGGGGGAGCGGGAACACTTCTACTGAGAGAATAACATCTTGTATTTAGAGATATGGGGAAAAACTTCTTGTGCGGGATTCTTTAACTTTTAGAAATGTGGGAAGGGAATTGGGTAGATATAGGGACCGGTTGGCTCCAAGTGTGGAAAATGTAAGGGGTCAAAAGGTGACAGAGGAGAATAGTGCAAAATTATTGAGTAGGGAGGAAGTGATGTGGCATCAGAGGTAGAGGGTAAATTGGATGTGTCACAGGGACAAGAATACGAGTTTTTCCTATAATACAACAAGTGGTAGAAAACAACGTAATGCCATTAATTTTATCCTAGATAGCTAGGGGGTTAGGAGAGAGAAGGATCAAGACATCCCCGAAGTGTTTTAGGATTACATTATTGATCTATTTTCGACAAGGCAAAATGTGGATATGGGCTGTGTAATTAATGCGGTAGACACCATAACAATAGATAGGATGCAGATGTCTCTGGACATGCCCTTCATCAAAGAGGACATTTTGTTGACGCTGGCTCAGATGCACCTTACTAAGGCCCATGGGCATGACGACATGTCTGCCTTGTTTTTTCAGAAATTCTGTTCTATTATTCAGACTGATTTATTTCTGCCTTCAATGGATATTCTTAATGATAGTGTTGATCCTAGGTGCATTAATCATACTAATATCGTGCTTATTCCTAACAATAGAAAGCCCTCTACTCCTAAAGACTTTCGTCCCACAAGCTTGTGCAGTGTTGTGTATAAAATTGTTAGTGAAGTTATTGCTAATAGGATTAAACATATTCTTGCCTCTACTACGAATCATAGTCAATCTGCTTTTGTTCCTTGCAGATTGATTACTGATAATGCATTCCTTGCTTTTGAGATTCTTCATGCGATGAAATTACATGGGGAAAAAAAACATAGGGTGTTTGCTTTTAAGCTTGATATGAGCAAGGCATGTAATAAAGATGAGTGGGGGTTCCTTGAGAGGATTCTTTTGAAATTGTGGTTTAGGGTGGGGGCTGGTGAAGCTTATTATGAGGTGTATCTCGTCTTTGTCTTTTTATGTTCTTATTAATGGTAGTCTATCTGAGTCTTTTTTTCCGTCTAGGGGTATCTTGCAGGAGGATCCATTATACCCGTACTCATTTCTTATTTGTGCAAAGGCGTTCTCGTCTCTCATTAGAGTAAGTTGTTTGGTCTTATTCATAGGGCACGTATTTACAGAACTGCTCCGACTATTTCTCATCTATTTTTTTGCAGATGATAGTATCATCTTTGCTAGAGCTACTACGAGGGACATAAATAAGGTGAAGCAGCTGATTGCTCGATATAAACTGACATCTGGTCAAGTGGTGAGCTCAGAGAAGTTGAAGGTGGCATTCAGTACGGGGTTCGGAGAGCAGTATGGTATATCTCTTGCAGATAGGCTGGGGGCTAAATGGGTTGATAAACATGTTGTATATCTTGGTCCTCCAACTAATATTGGAAGGTACAAGAAGGAGGTGTTCGGGGGGATAATAGAGAGAGTGGATAAGAAGTTGAAAGATGGAAGAGAAATACACCTCCCCAAGTGGGGAAACTCATCCTGATCAGATAGGTGGCCCAATTAATCCCTAATTATATCATGAGTTGTTTCCAACTACACCAGGTAATGGTGTCGGGGTTAGACTCGTTGATTTCTAATTTTCTATGGGGACAGGTAATTAACATAAAATTCATTGTTGTAGCTTGGAGAGTATTTGCAAATCTAAGTTAAAAAGGGTGTTGTGGTTGAGGGATATTGAGAAATTTAATTTGGCTATGCTTGCCAAGTAGGGCTGGAGGTTGTTGCAGGATCTGAATTCCTTACTAGCTCGATCTCTAAAAGCGAGATATTTCCCAAATGATGACTTTATACTCACTAAGTTAGGCTACAATCCAAGCTATACCATCTTAGCAAGTAGAAATATTGTTTCGAGGGTTATACGGTGGAATATAGGGGGTAGGTCGAGAATTAATGTGTAGACTGATCCATGGGTCCTGGGCAATCTGACTTTCTAATCCGATCGTCTAGGGGGTAGTGTTCAAGATTTATAAAGAGGGATACAATTGGATGAGAACACAACGTTATTAATGAAATCTTGCAATTGGTGGGTGCGTGCTTGGTGAAATCGATCCCCATCTGGAAGGTAAGTAGACCGGATACTCTTTGTTGGAATTATACCAAAAATAGGGGTTATTCGGTTTGAACGAGGTACCACGTAATGATGGGAAATAGTGATAGAGTGGATGTAGACAGTGGGGGATGTGTGGAAATGGGCATCATAAAGTTTAAGTTTTTCATGGAAATGCATTCAGAGGGTTTCTCCCAGTTCGAATGAATTTAAGGAATCGCCATGTGGAGGTGAAACCATATTGTACAAGGTGTGGTAAGGAACTTGCGAGTGTGGATAATGCGTTGAGGGAGGGTGAGTGGGTGAAAGGTGTTCGGTAGGAGTCACCGCTTCAGTTCGGCGAAGAGCATATAGGTTTGGGTCTGAGTATTCAGGACTAGATTGAGTGGGTAAGGATGGCATTGGAGACGGAGGCTCAATGTATGTTCGTGGCTCTTTTATGGTGAGTATGGTATTCTCAGAATCAGTTGTCTTTTAATAATAAGGTAATTGAGAGGTGGCGGTCCATTGATTCAACGATGACAATGCTAAATGATTATAGGCAGACGAATACCTTAACTTATTGCTGCAGGAGGTGTGCGTTCGGGACAGGATATGTAGTCTGCTCCATGGGGTGAAGCTGTGAAGATTAATTCAGATGCGGGTATTGTCAATGGTATTGGTACGGGCTGAGGGTTGTTGTGACGTATGCGGAGAGAGAAATGGTGAGAGCATATGCTAATTTATTATAAGATGTCTTCCCCGTGGAGGTGGCCGCAGCTCTTGCATGTAGGGAGGCATCCGAGTTGGGGCTTTGGATGGGGATTGGGCACGCTGTTATCGAGATAGAATCCTAAAAGCCCGCTTATGCGTAAGCCCGATGTGGATCTTTCGTAATTCGGCAATATTGTTGCTGATATTTTATTGCTTTGTTCTCGCTTTGTTAGTGTTTCTTTTAGTTGGGTTAGAACGTCAGGAAACTCGGTTGCTCGCGACTCCTAGTTTGCTTTTAATATATCTTCTGCTTTGTATTTACGAATGATGTCCCTCATCATCTTCATGACATTGTTCTAGCTGAGGCTTCGGACCCATAGTCTATTTACTTTTCCTTCTTAAAAGAAAGTACTCTAATTTTGTTGGTTATTTAGGCAACTTGGAGTTTGAAAACTGATTTTTGCATCATGCAGAATAAGACAATAATCTTTATTATGGCCTGTAGGACTTCCTAATCTTTATTATCCTAATCTATTGAGGAATTTGGATTCATGGGCCTTTACAAGACAATACTTTATATATTGAGCCTATTTAAATAAAAGTGAACTCATTACAAAAGACCAGCCTAAAATTGGGCATATATATCACTAAACTAATCTAAAGTATTTTATTCGAAAGTATAAAAATCTCAAATGAAAAAAACGATGAGAGATATTTTAGATGATTGTAATAAGAAATTGAGCAATAAGAGACTCTATCGACTGCTCAAGCTACAGGATCTTGAACAAAGAATGCTGCTTAATTTTATTTTGTTGAATATTGTTACTCTAGCCCAATATGACTTTTAATTTTACAGGTCATTTATGGTGAATTTTTTTTTCTTTTTTTTTTTTATCTAATTTAATCCGATTTCACCAGAGCAAAAAAAACTCATCTAAAATTGTTGGCGTGTAACAATAGATTTCATATATGCAATAAAAAATTAGGAAAATGCCTAAATAGTTTATTTAAATAAATTGAATATTACAATCTTTATTAGAAGCTCTCATTATGCTTTCAAGTCGAGTTTGTGAATGTTGATTAAGGATTTGAAATTAGATATTACCCCAAACTTGAATTTGACTATAATAACGTTATTCGAATGATTGATAGATTGATTTTGAAGTAAATGTTATTTTGGTGACTTTTGGGTAAGGTTTTCAACTTGTAGAGTAACCCAATACAAAACCTAATAATGTCTAAGTGAGGCTCAACACTTATTGTTGCCCTAATACTTATGGAGTACACTATCCAAATTAGTGGATACGAGACCAAGAGAATTAGAGAGAAAAGAGAGATTCTTTTTCTCTCTTTCTTTATATTTACTCAGACCATAAAATTTTCAAGAGCATTTTTTAAGATTCAACCGTAGGATCAAGCCAAAATTTGGAAATCATGTTCAAGACTTGTCAAGGTATAATCTGAATAGTAGAGATATTATTTGGAGCTTTTTTCACCGGGAAAGAGCCACGTACAACAGGTGTTACTTCAGGATTTCTTGTCTGCACAGTATGGTTCAAAAGGCCATTACAAACAATCTAACTGTTGGATCTAGCTAAACTTTATTCAACATGTTCAGGACACACAGAGGTATATTTGGTGGAGATCGGGTTTCGGTATTCTAAGCGTCGGAAACAGTTGCGGGCAGAAGGGTTATTTTGGTTGAGGTCTTTCCAATGTTTATTTGTTGTCAAGATTCAATTATCTTGATACATTTGTACTTGAATATCCGTGTTGACACATTACGAACTTGGTGTGCTCATCCTATTTGGTTATAGTGGAGTTTTTTTTATTGTGATACCCCAAATCTTTGAAATGCAATTCTTTGCTTTTTAAAATATTTTTACCAATTTTATTTTATTTTTTATTACAAGGCTATTTGATTTGTGATTTTAAGTGTGAGTCTGCGATGTACCAGGTCGACTGCACTCCTAGTACCAAAAAAGATAAAAATTAAAATTTTATAATATAGAAGCTTAAAGTTGACACCGGGCTTAAGAAGTAAGAAATAAAATTAATTTATTTTATATTGTATATACATATTGTACCTACCTAAAATAACAACTAAAGTTACAATATATATATATATATATATGTAATGTATATACGTATAATAATATAATAATACAACAGTAAAAAAAATATAACTAGATGTACATGTTCATGCATACGTAAGGCATAATAATAATAATAATAATAATAATAATAATAATAATAATAATAATAATAATAATAATAATAATAATAATAGTAATAATAGTAATAATAATAATAATAATAATAATAATAATAATAATAATAATAATAATAATAATAATAATAATAGTAATAATAGTAATAATAATAATAATAATAATAATAATAATAATAATAATAATAATAATAATAATAATAATAATAATAATAATAATAATAATAATAATAATAATAATAATAATAATAATAATAATAATAATATGCTATAAATAGTAAAACATACACACACATGTTATATTTAGTATAACATTCAACATAAGTATGCATAACTTTGTTCAAACTACTTCAATTTTAATAGGTGCTAAAACTTCTCGTTATGTAAAGTACAAGGAAATAGAAATAATATATATTATATATTGAATTTTCTTTAACTAGAAGGTCCTTATCAGTTTATTTTCGACAACGCTAGGACCAGTGTTTTGAGAAGTTGTCGTATAGTATAAACTCTTTTGAGGTATGTCTTCTTTAATAGTTTTCTTTTATCATTATTTTTATAGTTTATATAAATTTAGGAATTTAATTATGTTCTTGATTTAAGTGGATTAATAAGTTTAGTTATTTCCTTTAGGTTGTGTTAAGTAGTTGTTGTTTAAGATACATGCTAGCTAGTTTTAAATATTTATTGGTGTTGTTAATAATTTAAAATTAATAGATAATTAGGCCTTTTAATTTATAACTATAATTTATAATAACTTGGCTTAAGTATTAGAGATTGTAAACAAATAGATATACTCCAAAGATAGTGTACCACACTTAAAAATACTAAGCCCGATAGGTAATAATAATTAATTAAACAACATGTTCTTGGTGTAGTACGGATCGAGCCTTGGGACATACGCGACTTACCTACTTATTTTAAAGCAAGCGTAAAAGGTGGGTGACTGGGCTATTTGTAAGTACGTTATACTATGAACTTGTACTTTGATATGTATGTTCACTCTCAAGTCGTAAAATGGGCTTTTGAGTCGTAAGATTGACTCATAAGTCGAATGCTTTCGAGTCATATACTCAATACTGCTTTGAGTCGTAAGATGGGCTCCTAGTCAGACTTCGGAGTCGTAAGATTGGCTCATTAGTCATGCAATATGGCTTCCGAGTCATAAGATTGACTTCTAAGTCAAAGGCTTCTGTGTCGTAAGATAGAAATACTAAGCCCGATAAATAACAATAATTAATTAAACAACATGTGCTAGGTGTAGTGCGGATCGAGCCTTAGGACATACGTGACTTACCTACTAATTTTAAAGCAAGCGTAAAAGGTGGGTGACTGGGCTATTTGTAAGTATGTTATACTATGAACTTGTACTTTGATATGTATGTTCACTCTCAAGTCGTAAGATGGGCTTTTGAGTAAGGCTTTTGAGTCGTAAGATTGGATCATAAGTTGAATGCTTTCGAGTCATATTATTGGCTCTTAAGTGATATTCAATATGGCTTTGAGTCGTAAGATGGGCTCCTAGTCAGACTTCGAAGTCGTAAGATTGGCTCCTTAGTCATGCAATATGGCTTCCGAGTCATAAGATTGACTCCTAAGTCAAAGGCTTCTTTGTCGTAAGATAGGCACATAAGTCAAATATATATTTATTACTGTGCACCTTCACTTAGTATAACTGCTTACAAAGTTCCCACTGAGATTATACTCATGCCCATAATTACGAATCTTCAAGCTAGCTGAGTGGAGTGGCGGGACTGTTGCGGTGAAGGTCATTGGATTCCTTCGTCTACCCGCGACTTAAAGATATTTTTGCCTCATCTATGTATATAAATAAGCTTTGTGTCGTGAAATCCGGGCGTTTGCTTTTACTTAAAATTGTGGACCCACTGTTGTAAATGTTGCTTCGGCAATGTTTGTTATAAATAAGTTATCTGTTTTTGTCTGATAAATCTTTTATGCCACGCTTCCGCACTTTATTTGATTTAATATCTAAATAAAAGAAAAAAAATATTACTAGTAGGACCTCGGTCCCGACTTATTGGGATTAGGGCGCTACATTGGTGGACTTCGGTCCCGTGGTTTTTACTCCTCATATTGAGGACGTTTTTCATGTTAAAATTGCTTGAAGGTCATGTTGTTTTTACTCCTCATATTGAGGAGGTTTTTACTCCTCATATTAGGGCGCTACAACCACTTGAAGGTCTTTGGGTGTAAAGGTCTATGCTTGACATGAAAACTTGACTCACTTATTTTTACACTAAGACCGACCACAAGTGTGCAGCGTTGTTGTAGTCAATGGTGATGAGCACGGTTAATCCAACAAGGATCGAATTTTAAAGATAAATGAAGTACCATCATCATGATAGATTTAATTTGTCTTTTAGTCTAGGAGTTGATTTCGACTATGATTAACTAATAATTATTTACCCGATCAATTGAATCTTTAAACTAAATTGTAGATATTATAGGAAGATCACACAAGTCTATTAGAACCCCTCTCGGAGTGGTTAACACGTTGATTATGTATAAATATTCACCGTCTCTGGTCAATTATTGTACTGTATATGTAACTCCCGAACGATTATAAGATTAATGCCCTCACAATTAGCCCAAACCTCTATGTTCAATTGACTATTTTATGCTATATGTCGTAACCTATTGATAAATCTCTCCTCTGGAATCTATATTCATCAAGCAATATAATATTAAACAATTGGCCAAATCATCAAATAATCAATAAAAATGGTCATATAGATAACATCATAGAAGGGGATCCAATTAATTGGTTTACAATCATCAATTCATCATAATCTACTCTATAATCCTAGAACATAATAAAAAAATAGATAATCATCATAATCATAATTGCTAAACAAGAATATTTAGAGATAAACATGTTCAACAATAAGAGAATGACTAAACGGCAAAACCCGAAAGGAATCAATCTTGATGTTCTCTTGAATCCTCCTCTTTCCTTGCCTTGCACTCTAAAGGCGAAAAATTTAACAAATAAATTGCAATATCTAGAATGAAGAGGAAAGACTGTTTAAGGGAATTAGGGGAGAAATGAGGTCATGGGCCGAAAATATGCCAAATTGTCTTAGCCCATTCACCGCTGGTTGGAAGAACCTAGTAATGCCACAATACCCCAAGCTTACATCAATTGGTACTACACCAGCCTGAAACGACCCCTTATGTTTTCTGCGGTGCACGTAAAAGGTGTGTTATCTTGTCCAGTGACGGTTCTCCTCTTTCATAAAAACCTCCCGTATTTCAGAAACTTTTTATGGAACTATAGAATATATGCATATAAAACGGATTGGTGTTAAAAAAAGAACCCTAAACTGAACTTTTGTCGCTCCATCCCCTTGAATCAATACAGTTATGCGATCAACAAGGATTTGTGAACCTACCTGGGGATATTGACCTCCTCCCTGTCAAGCCTAAGCAATAGAATTTGATCAATCCTTTTTTTCTGTCGTTAAGGCGGAGAACTGAACCAAGAATTCTCTTTCTTCATCATCAATCAAATCACTATTCGCTCGACAGTGAGTTTAGTACTCCAAGCTCTCCCGAAGTTCTTTTCTTTCTAAGAAGTGGAACTGATAGGGATAACCCGATCAGCTCGGGTCGGGTCCAGGGCCCACTATGCCAGAGCCCGCTGATCGGCCTAGCATGCATAAGCCCAGCAAGCGTGTAAAGGCCCACTACGCGTAGACCCGATCAGCTCGGGTCGGGTCCAGGGCCCACTATGCCAGAGCCCGCTGATCGGCCCAGCATGCACAAGCCCAGCAAGCGTGTAAAGGCCCACTACGCGTAGAGCCAGCAGGCCCAGGAACGCGCGCCCAGCGAGTGGTTTGTTCCGTGAATCAAGGCCCATGATCTTTTCCCAACTGCCATGCAGATTTGGTGGGCAAGATTATAGGGAGTTAGTTAGGGTTTTGATTTAGTAGTATAAATAGGTGAAAAGAACTCTGAATTAGGGTTCGCACTCTGATATACTGAATTACTCCGTGCAAACTCAACATTCTAGTAAAAGAAACACTCCGGCGATTGCCATTTTCTGCCCGTGGACGTAGATCTCCGGATCGAACCACGTAAATCCTGTGTGTTTTTATATTTTCTGCGTTAATTTAGGTTGAATTTGGTGGTTACCGGATTGCGCTTTATCAATTGGCGCCGTCTGTGGGAACGAGAGACAGTTTTTTTAACGAAAAGCAATTTTTTGGCGTCTCAGCGTATTCAAAGATCATGGTGACAACACGTCAGAATCAATCCCGCCACGGTGCTCAATCTAACCAGGATCCACCTGTGGATCAAATCTTGCCACCGAGGCAATTGCCGGCAGAGAGTACATCCAATCATCAGGGTAGTCAAAACCCTCCACCCCCTCAAAACCTGCAAAACCCTAATATTGATGCTGCTCAACCACCGGTAAACATTCAAATTACCCCAGAACTGCTCCAAGATTTCTTACAAGAGCATGCACATGTCCTTCAAGATTGGGCAGTTAATCGCCTACGTCCCGCGGGGCCTGCCGCGGGGCCTGCTAGCCATAATGCTAATCCCGTGGTGCCTCCACCACGCTCGCGTGATCAACAGGATCCGGGACACCGCAGGCGTCATGAGCGACGACAGGAACGACCTGGTTCTTCCGAGGACCATGGGAGTTCTAATGAATCGCGACCTCGCAATGAGGAACCTACTGATGCGGATCGTCGCCGTCCACTTAATGCGGCTAAGAGAGTTCGCTATACAAATCCTCATGCTCTGGATCTTCAAGAGTATGAGCGAGTTCAACGCAACGTTGAACTGGATAGAATCCTGGGCCTTGATGCCAATGGAGGGATCATCACACCGTTCTCCCAGGAAATCATTGCCACTTCCCTTCCCGAAGGGTTTAAACGGCCAGCCATACCACCTTACAATGGCACAGGAGATCCGGCCAATTTTCTTGGAGCTTTTAGGCACAGCATGCTTAAATCACATCCCTCCAGTATTGCAAGATTTTCCCCGAGTACTTACAGGATGAAGCTCGGGTTTGGTTTGATTCTCTCCCGCGCGACAGCGTATCCTCCTTCAGAGAACTCGCCGAGCACTTTTGGGCACGGTTCGAAGCACGGGCGAAGCCCATGGCCACCCTGGCCGACGTCATGAATATGGAACAGCGGGACGGTGAAACCGTTACCCAATTTCTGGACCGTTTCACAGCGGTAAGCCTCAAGGTGGGAAACTGCCCCGACGATGTGGCCATCAACGCTTTTATGAATGGGCTTCGCCCCGGAGCACTCCACACCCAGTTAGCTCGGAACACTCCGGTCACAACACGAGCACTGTTCAAAACAGTGTGCAAATTTGCTAAAGCCGAGGAGCAGACTCGCCAGAAGCGCGAGAAACACGCTAGCAAGCGGCAATCCGACAAGGCTCAAGCTGGGCCTAGTACTCGCCCTAGTGCATTTTCCCGCCTGACACCGGGGCGTTCAGAATCCCGAAGTGAAATTCCACAATTGACTCCATTGACGAAGTCACGAGCTGAAATCCTATCTATCCACAAGAATGATCTGCGACCTTGCCCGCGGATGACCGCGCCTCCTGAAAAGAGGAACCGTGGAAAGTGGTGCGCGTACCACCGGGATCACGGACATGAGACAGAGGAGTGCCGAGAACTCAGCAAGGAGATCGAAGAATGCCTCAAGAAGGGTCTCTTGCGGCAATACGTAGCTCGAACTAGTGACCAACCTCGGGCAAGCCACAATGGGGGTTCGTCTCATAACCGCGGAGGTTATTACGACCGAGGCGCTCAGCAAAATTGGCCGCAGTGGCAGAATAATCGGCCAGGGCCAAATAACTACGCGCGGCAAGACTCTGGCAATCGCCAGCAACCACGTCTCCCACCACCACCTCCTCCTCCGGGAGGACCCGAAGACAACGCACCTCCTCACGTGATAAACGTGATATATGGAGCCCTACCCACCGGGGCTTCACGACATGCATTAAAGGCAGAAGCTCGACGTCCTCCTCCCGAGGAGCTACGTCATAAACGCCTCCATCAGTCCGAGACTGTTAGCTTCACGGATAGGGACCCCGTTCCGGAGATAACACCTCACATGGACGCTATTGTCCTCGACATGACTGTAGCTAACATAACGGTAAGGCGGGTCTTCGTGGATAATGGGGCCGCGGTGAGTGTTATATTTGCAGACTGTTTCGAAAGGATGGGGATTTCCCGAGACCAACTTCGACCGGCCCCCGGGCCACTACAGACTTTCACTCAGGGTGAGGTCCGGCCAGAAGGTATCATCACTCTCCCAGCATCTTTGGGGACTTATCCGAAGATAAAAACTATCTTTGTGGATTTCTATGTGGTGAACTCCCCGTCACCATATAACATGATATTGGGCCGGGACTGGCTTACCCCTGCCAAAGCCGTATGCTCTACATATCACCTCGCGTTAAAGTTTCCCACCTCGCATGGTGAAGTGGCCATCCGCGGGAGTCAGCGGGTTTCAAAAGAGTGCATGTATGTGGCACTCAAAAAGACTGCCAAGGTTCCGCCCAAACAGCAGCTTCAAGTGGCATCATCGGTTCTGGAACCTCAGGAATGTACTTCGTTAGGAGATGCCACTGCACAAGTCCCGCTAGATCCGTCTAAGCCGGAGCAGACAGTAACAGTAGGGGTCGTGGATGTGCCATGGCTACATCAGGCCATTATTCAGACCCTGCGAGAATATTCCGATGTTTTTGCATGGTCTCCTTTGGATATGCCCGGGGTCTCTCCCGAGGTGATTACTCATAAGCTGAACATAGATCTTAGCGTAAAGCCAATCCAACAGAAGCAGAGGAAATTCGCTCCGGAGCGAAATGAAGCTATTCGAGTTGAGGTGAAACAACTCCTAGATGCGGACATCTTGTTCGAGGTATTCTACCCCTCTTGGTTATCCAATCCGGTAATGGTAACAAAAACCAGTGGGGCATGGCGGATGTGTGTTGATTTTTCCGATCTCAACAAGCACTGTCCGAAAGACTGCTATCCTCTGCCTTCCATCGACCAAAAGGCCGAAGCCATTACGGGGTGCGTGGCACTTTGTTTCTTAGATCTGTACAAGGGCTACCACCAGATTTTTATGGATCCACAGGATGCCCTCAAAACGGCGTTTATCACTGCCTTTGGGTGCTTCGCTTTTAAGAAACTGCCCTTCGGGCTTAAGAATGCTGGAGCCACCTATCAGCGTCTAATGGACTTCGTCTTCCACGACCAGATAGGTCGTAATGTTGAGGTTTACGTCGATGACTTGGTCATCAAAAGCTCCTCCCATCGTTCATGTGTGCAGGACATTACCGAAACATTGCGCACCCTGCGGCGCTATAACTTGCGACTCAATCTAGCAAAATGCACCTTCGGTGTTGGCTCCGGGAAGTTTCTCGGGTACATGGTTTCACAAAACGGCCTGCAGGCCAATCCGGCTAAACTCCGTGATGTATTAGATTTGCAGCCACCAAAAACGTTCAGGGATGTTCAACGCCTCACAGGTGGTTTGGCGGCCTTAAACAGATTCTTATCGAAAGCAGCAGAGCGCCAGCTCCCATTTTTTAGAATCCTGAGACAAGCGAAGTCCTTTGAGTGGACTCCGGAGTGCACCGAAGCCTTCGAGGACTTGAAACGTCATATACAGCAGCTGCCTACCTTGTCAGTTCCTCTCCCCGGAGAGCCGCTGTACTTATATCTGGCTTCCGCCGAGGAGGCTGTTAGCGCCGCTCTTGTGCGAGAAGTGGAGGGGGTTCAACACCCCGTGTATTTTGCAAGCCGGGTGCTTCATGGAGCTGAGACGCGATATTCCGTTCTAGAAAAAACCGCCTTGGCCCTTGTTATGGCAGTCCGGCGTCTTCGGCCATACTTCCAAGGACGTGAAATACGCGTCTTTACTAATCACCCTATACGCCAGATCCTTGTAAAACCCGAGGTGTCTGGGCGCCTCGCCAAATGGGCCATTGAGTTGGGCGAATATGACATCCAGTTCCTCCCCCGCCGAGCAATTAAGGGTCAAGCACTCGCCGATTTCCTGGCCGAAGCCCCGGGAGACAATTCCGAGTCCCCCGGGGACGGTATTACACATCACCATGCTAACCTCGCCCCTTCACCCTGGAAGTGGCAACTTTTCGTGGATGGAGCATCCGCGGTCCGGGGAAGTGGTGCCGGACTGCTTCTCATCGACCCCGAGGGGGTGGAAGTTAAATATGTCATCCGGTTCAAGTTCAAGGTAACTAACAATGAAGCGGAATACGAGGCAGTTCTCGCCGGGCTCCGGCTCGCTCAATCCTTGGGCGTTCATCATCTCGAGCTCTTCACGGACTCCGAGATCGTATCCAGGCAAATTCAGGGGACTTACGTCGCCAAAGATGAAACATTGGTCAGGTATTGTGCTCTAACACTCAAGCTCATGTCAACTTTTGACGCAGTTACTATCCAGAAAATACCCCGAGCTCAAAACACAAGAGCAGATGCGCTCAGCAAATTGGCCTCCGCGGTCCAAATTAATATATCTCCGGATATTATGGTTGAAGATTTGTCTCATCCAGCAATTCATGAGGCCACAGTTTCGGTACTGACCGACAGTGATCCGAACTGGATGACTCCGATCATTCAGTATCTCCGAGATGGGATTCTGCCCACTGACAAGCTACGAGCTCGGCAAGTTGTGCTCAAAGCCCCCAAATACTCCCTTCATAACGGAGTTCTATATCGACAATCGTACCTACAACCGAATCTCAGGTGCCTCGCCCCTGCCGAGGCCATTCAAGTTCTGCGGGAGGTTCACGAAGGGGCCTGCGCAAGCCATATCGGTTCCCGGACTTTAGCAAAGAAAGTTCTCCGCTGGGGATACTATTGGCCAACCCTGTTCAACGATGCTCACGATCTAGTGACCAGATGTAGCAAGTGTCAGCTACACTCCCGGGTAAAGCATTTGCCTCAGACCGAGCTCACCGGAATCCAAGGTGCATGGCCGTTTATTCAATGGGGCATCGACATTGTTGGCCCATTCCCCGTTGCTCCGGGAGGGTTGAAGTTCCTGGTCGTTGCCGTGGACTATTTCACTAAGTGGGTCGAAGCCGAACCACTTACCACTATTACCGGTCAGAATATTTTGAAATTTGTATGGCGCAATATCGTTTGCCGCTTCGGCATCCCGAGCACTATTATCTCGGACAATGGTAAACAGTTTGCCAATGATCCATTCCGCTCATGGTGTGAAGAACTCCACATCAAACAGATTTTCACTTCGGTTGCTCACCCTCAAGCAAACGGGCAGGTTGAGGTCACCAACCGGACCCTTCTCACGGGAATAAAGAAGCGCCTGGATAGTGCCAAAGGTCTCTGGGCTGAAAACCTTCCACAAGTCTTATGGGCTATTCGTACAACGCCACACACCTCCACCGGGGAGACTCCTTACAGCCTTACTTACGGCTCCGAAGCCGTTATCCCCGCTGAAATCAGTGTGCCGAGTCCTCGCCTCCTCACATTAGTTCCGGATGATAATGACGAGGCTCTTCGCGCAAATTTGGATGAGCTTGAGAATCGCCGGGAACAATCGTTCATTCAGCAGGCTAAGTGCAAACAGCGAGCTGCCCAGTATTATAACCTCCGGGTTCGAGGTACACAGTTCAATGTCGGGGACTTAGTCCTTCGGCTCAACTCGGCCAGCAAAGCTGCCCCCGAGGGCAAACTACATGCTTCTTGGGAAGGCCCCTACCGAGTCGTTGCTGTACATGACTCTGGATCCTATCAGCTTGAACATATCAACGGGACCCCGATCCCCCGAAGTTGGCACGTCACAAATTTGAGGCGTTTCTATCTGTGAAGGCCACATCGCAAGTACTATCTTTCCTTTAATTTCCTTTATAGTTGTTATTTCACTTTGTACTTTTGAGTTTGCTCCGGCACTTATCATTGAATAAAAATTCTTTGCTTGCATAACTTACTGTGTTATTCTTTACGTTACGGGGACGCCCTAACACAATCATACTATCATTATTAGTCTCCGGACAATTAAACCTCTCTCTCGGTCCGTCCGAGGAGGTTTGCATATTAGTCCCCGGACTCACAACACTTTCTCGTCTGTTTAACCGGAGAAATGTTTACTCCCGCCTGATCCGTCCGGGGAGGTATTTTACTCCCGCCTGATCCGTCTGGGGAGTTTTTACTCCCGCCTGATCCGTCCGGGGAGATTGGATTTATCCATACCGTGTTCCCGAACACCTACTTAAAACAGTTAACACGTTTTCTATCATGTTCCCGAACACCCGATTAAAGTGATTTGTAACCTGTTACTTTAATTACACCAGTTTGTACACGTTACAACAGTTTTATTATTATCTTCTGAATATTCGAATCAAATGGTTTCTTTAAGACTACAAACATATATATAAAAAAAAAAATATATACAACAACAAAGACAACAAATACAAAAGCTACTGCCTACGGCCCCCGAGCCAATATTCAGCGCTCCGGCGCTGGGACCCGCTCCTCGGTCTGCGTTGGGTCCTCCGGGATCTTGAAAATCCTCGACCTCTGCTGGTTGCTTTCCGAAGCGTCCCACTGCATATAAGGTTTATGGTTAGTTCTGCGCAAAATGACAAGTTCAAAATATCAAAGAACGAAAAAACTCCTACCCTCTTCGGTGCCCCCATTGCCCGCATAGTACAGGCTCAATCCTGTCTTCTCCAACTCCTCCTCGGAGCAGAGGGTTTTGAAAGTCCCTACTGTCCGGAACGTATGCTCCACTTCGGCCCCCGGGCTCTCCACGGGGGCGGTATCAAGCACCTCGTCAATCCTCCACTTCGGGAGTGCTATTTTATTCCTAACGAAGATGAACTTCTCCTTCCACCCCTCTACTTTGCTCGGGTTCTGAACCTTGAACCCTCCTCGGGCTCGGGGACTAAAGGAATACCACCCCTTGGACTTCCCGAAGTTTTTAAGCTGGAAGAAGAACCTAAAAAGATCTACAGACGGCTCTAATCCGGCATGTTTACAAACTACGGTGAATCCAACCACCTGCCTCACCGCGTTCGGCGCTAATTGACAGAGGGAAATACCGTAGTATTTCAGTAGTTGGACGACAACGTCCCACAGAGGCAATCTTAATCCTACTCTAAGGGGATCTATATACATGGTAATAAACCCCTGCGGTGGGCAACAGGCCCTATCCTCGGGGGTAGGGATTATGTACTCAAGGTCGAAGGGAAGGTAAAAAGATGGGAGCTCCCTCAAAATTTGTTCTCGCGACATCCTTAGCGCTACAGAGGACACCTCAAGATTCTCCACCGTGCATTCATAAAACGAAACCAACATGACATTGCACTCTAAGCCATCAACTCTATCTACAGTTCTAACCTCATTCCTCTCCGGAATGAGATATGATAGGGGGGGAACGTCTAACGGGGTACTCGAAGTCCCTAATTCTTCAATCGAGCCCGAAGATGAGGCAGAAGATGAAGAAGATGAAGAGGAAGACATACTTACTTGGTTTGAATTTGAAAGGGTTGATTCAATAAGTTTTTTTATCGGAGATGAATCGCGAATGCAGATTTCCTCTTTTTCCCGCTTCTAAACTGATGTATCACAATGGAGAAAATGAAAAGTTACTGTGCAGTTATTCCCAATATAAATGCAAAAAACTGACGGCTCTGATGCAGCCTATTCAAATTCAGTGATGGAGATTCATGCGTGTTCTTCACGCGCTCTATAGTTACCGAGGCGCGTGGGGAACAGCTTTCTTGGGACTCACAGAGCGTGTCACTTCACATCCCTCTCTCTCATAATGGCGCCGCCAATCACATCAGACCCATCCTTCTCCAGGAAGATTCACACTACACTCCGGTGTCCTTTACATTTTGGCCAGAGTAATCACCCCGGTGTAACCTCCACCTCGGCCACGTTGTCACATCGCGTTTTTCGCTTGTGAGAAGTTCGGTGTCTCACTACATGCCCCGTGCACCTCGACCTAGCTCGACACTGCGTCCGCCAATCACTCCGCAGAGTCCCGGGGACGCGGATAAATTCGGTCCTTCGTAGACACTTTGGCCCGCCAGCGACCCCGGTCCTTCTTACTTACGGTTCCACCCCGGTGACAACCGAAGCTCCTACCTCGCTCCGGCTGGGGGGGGGGCATCTGATAGGGATAACCCCATCAGCTCGGGTCGGGTCCAGGACCCACTATGCCAGAGCCCGCTGATCGGCCCAGCATGCACAAGCCCAGCAAGCGTGTAAAGGCCCACTACGCGTAGACCCGATCAGCTCGGGTCGGGTCCAGGGCCCACTATGCCAGAGCCCGCTAATCGGCCCAGCATGCACAAGCCCAGCAAGCGTGTAAAGGCCCACGACGCGTAGACCCAGCAGGCCCAGGAACGCGCGCCCAGCGAGTGGTTTGTTCCGTAAATCAAGGCCCATGATCTTTTCCCAACTGCCATGCAGATTTGGTGGGCAAGATTATAGGGAGTTAGTTAGGGTTTTGATTTAGTAGTATAAATAGGTGAAAAGAACTCTGAATTAGGGTTCGCACTCTGATATACTGAATTACTCCGTGCAAACTCAACATTCTAGTAAAAGAAACACTCCGGCGATTGCCGTTTTCTGCCCGTGGACGTAGATCTCCGGATCGAACCACGTAAATCCTGTGTATTTTTATATTTTCTGCGTTAATTTAGGTTGAATTTGGTGGTTACCGGATTGCGCTTTATCAGGAACAAAATAACATTTCCGCTTAGTCAGCCGTGCACGACTCTAAAAATTCATCTGTATATATAAATAACCAAAGTACACTACTTTTAGTAAGTGAACTTTTTTCCACCAAAATTTATAGTTACTAAATATAGAATTATTTTGAAAGTTTGAATTTTTAAATATTCTAAATTCCTAATAATTGGCACATAATGTAGGATTCTATATATTTAAGTAGATTTGCTTTTGCTTTAATTTATTTAGTAAAACTTATGTAATTTTCTAGCAAAATCAATTTAAACTAATACAATGTGTGCATAATATATATATATATATATATAAAGAGAGAGAGAGAGAGAGGTAACAACTTTTAGTAAGTGGTTATTTTTCCACCAAAACATACATTAACTATATATAGAAACATTTTGAAAGTTTAAATTCAAACAACATATCACCATCATACGAAAAATAAGTATCGGTTAACATATAGTATCTTTTAGTATATAAATATTTTCCAAAATTTCTAAAAGGTACTCCTTTTATATATAATACCTTTTATTTTTCATTCTAAAATTTGTAAGAAAATCAAAAATCTATTTGAATAAAAAATACACTCTACAAAATTTATCGTAATTTAGAAGGCAATAATTAACTAGGGTAATAAGAAAAGTTGGAGAATGAAAGATGATCGACTATATTTTGCAGTCATAGATATTAAAAATCTATTTTTCTTTTCTTAAAAAAAGAGAAACCAATAGCAACAACACAATCCATTAAAACGACAAATAATGAAAATTGGAGAGAGTGATATTTATGGATTGTTGGTTATATATCACAATTTATTTAATATTATAGTATCATAATTAAAATATATTTATTATAATTAAAAAGAAATTACTTGGAGCATTCCCATGTGTGTAGTAGCAATTAGTAGTTCAATAGGTTTATATTATAGGTATTGATAAAAATAGTTAAGTTATTTTCTACTAAGATAGGTAATATTTTTTACATTCCAAAATCAAATGTTAAAAATCTATACATAATATATAAACAAATCCGAACAAACTACAAAGAATAATTAGTTCCCATTTTTAATATTTGATTATATTAGTTGATTTTTATTTTATACTTACTAAGAGATGTGTTCAGAAATTGTTTTTTTGAAAAAAGAAAATTTTCACCTAAATAAAAGGAAACATGTTGACTCTTTTAATTGAAATTGAAATAAATAACTAAATCATGACTTCGATTGACGTAATATTGGGAAAATTGACCAGATCTGTAAATTTATGCTAAAATCGTCATACTAACTAATTATCAGATAAAATGAGAATAATAAATATTTTTTCATATTTTTCTCAACCAATTAGGCGGCTATCGTCAACTCCTAAAAAGCTGTAAAAAATTCACAAGTAGATTAAGTCCTTCTTCCTGTTTCTCTCGTAATTCTAGAGTAAGAGAAGGACAAGGAGAGGGGGAATTTTGTAAAAGTTCAAAAATTTTCACCCTATAAAGGGGAAAAAAATTCTTTGGGCGAAGAGAGTTCCATAAATATTGATGAAGAACTTCAAATTTTGGTATTGAAGTGTAAAAATTAAACTTTATTATTATTAGATGATCTTGTGAATCTCAAGGTTGTAGTTGGAAGGGAGGAGGGAAATGTCGGCATGCAAAACTGCATCGCTCAGGACAGAGTCGGGATTTGATTCTGCAAAAAAAAAAAAAAAAAAAGAAGAATCTGCACTTTCTTTTTTCATCATCTTCACCGCCGTCTTTTCAGATCTGTTCAATTTTTCTTTCTTTTCAGATATGTTCAATTTTTCGTTCTTTTTCAGATCTCTTCTAATTTTCTGATATTTTTATTTTTTAAGTTTTTAGAATAATGTAAAATTAAAGTTCTTTTTTTCTCTGCAAATATTTTATATTTAAATTTTTTAGTGGTACCACGTGTTGGCATATTATTGGCCCTTTTAGCATGTGCTGAGCACATGGCCTTTATATGCCGGAATATATAGCCGGAGGTTGCAAAATGCAAAAAGATGCATAATACAGGTTGTCATTGGAAAAAATAAAAAGTTGAGGTTACAATAGTAAAAAAAGGCCAATAGTATAGGTTGCTTTTGGTAATTAACCCTACGGAGTATTTGGATTATATAATACGATAATTGAAAAACTGAATAATAACTAACAACAATAACAATAATATGCCCGTGCATCGCACAGGAACTTTTACTAATTTTTTCTCTAAGACACGGGCAATCCATGATGGGCTGTACGGCCCAACCATGCGCACATAGTTTGGTTTGCATCAGGGGTGCTTGGTGCTTGACTCGTGCATGGGCATGCCCGTGGGCGTGCGCTGGGTGACTTTTTTCCGTCACTCACTTTGTTTTACCCTATTTTGCCATTCCGAATTCGTTTCTTCCATTGTCGACCCACTCCTCATCTCATTAGGATCTAAATACTTATAAACTAGCTTAATACCTATTTTCTTTGATCAAATGTGACACATATAAAATAATCAATAAACGAGAGCTTAAAACGTAGTTATAATCAACAAAAATTCATATTCTAAGCATGTTTTTATAGGTAAAACTCCCATCTATCAAACCCCCTCAAACTAAACTATTGCTCGTCCCCAAGCAATAAAACAATGTAGTCCATTTTTTTCTTAAGCAAAGTGAAGAAGTGGAAGTCATCGGTGTTATTTGAATACATAAGTCTCAGACCAAAAGTATACCATTTATGCATCATTACAAGTCAAGGACCTTTTGAAATTATCAATGATATCCTCACAGATGTATCACCCTAAAAATATTTTAGCATGCATAGCGCATTTACTTTACGCTTTAGCTATCATTGCATGCCACATAGTATAGTTTTTATATAATTTAATCTGTCATTTCATGCTTAAGTTGATATTAGTGACCGTTTGTCAAGAGTGTATGCACATGCGAATGACCTAGTCGGTGCTACGAAAATGTAATAAGAAAGGCTCAAGGAAATAATAGAGATAATATTAGATAAGCAAATATAGGTTAGGTATGGAACGAAATAATACGAAATGAAGTGATAAATCTACTAAAAAGACAATAAAAATTTATATGCTTGTTTATATGTTTCGAAATATATGAAGTAACGTGCTTAGGATTATAATGCTTATGTGACTTATAACTTTACTAGTTATATTTGTTATATGATTTGATAAACTATGAAATAACATGAAATTGATTTGAAATGCTTAGATAATTTTTGTGATAAGGTTCGAGTCTGAGTTAGGAACAATATGGAAATATGACTTTGTCTGTATTGATCTTTCTTAATTAATTGCTTATACATGTTTCGAAATTAGATGATGTGTTAGGGGATTCATAAGATAGGATTAATCTTAGGGCCTGATCAGTGGCATGGCTATTAACCTATGATTACCCAACCAATGAGGATAGAGAATAATATGTTTGTTTTGCTATTTTTCCGAATGATTGTTTGTACCATTAGGAACAATTGGTTAGATATTGCCACACCTCATGCTCAAAACTGGCACAAGATCATCACCCTCCTCACTTCTATCTCTCTTCTCTCCATCAAGCCTCAACCTTCGGTTTCCATTGCCAAATCAAGCTTAGAGGTATAGGTTTTAGAATATAGTCATGCGGATTCGCTGGAATCTGTTTAATGTTTGTATTTTCTCTTGGAGTAACCTCAAATGGGATGGGTTTGGAGAGCCTGATTCTTCATTTATATTGTACACTAAACACACGGGAGCGGATTCAGTGCAGTATCACTGAAATACTCCTCCCATTTAAGTCCAAATTTTTTATTCTTTTTTTCTTTTCTTTTAGTTAATTTATCATCTCACCTTTTATTTTCCTTGTGCAGCCACTTTCCCTTTCTTGCTGATAGCTAATTTCTTTAGTCTTCCTCTTTATCTTTTAATTCTTTTACCATAAATTAATTTACATAAAAATTATTTTATTAAAGCAGTCCAACAATATATCAAGAGCAAAATAAATACAAGACGATACTAAGAAATTAGCACAATATAAAATAGGATTCATTACAATAACTCTATCAAACTATCATAATTTTTGCAAATAAATTGTTAAATTATTTTTTTTACTCATATGTACAAATTATACGGGTTCAACAAATAAACCAATGAACTTATTTTTCGGTCATTTTTTTACGGAATTTTGCACGTGAAGTTTTTAAGGGTATTTTTTCACATAGTTGAGTGTAAGTTGCAATAGTATGTAGCAAGAGAAAAACGACTTAATTGCATGGATAAAAGTACACCTAAGATTTTATCACGTACAAATCATTTGCAGGATTCGGCAAAAGAGTGGACAGATAATAAGTTCAATGGTTTATCTTCCAAATTTGTATAGTTTGTACATTTGGTCAAAAAAAAAGTATTTTATGTATAAAAACGCTAATAGTTTGGTAGAATTACTTTAAATAAATTTATAAAATATACATATAATCATTTGCAGAATCCGGCAAAAATGTGGACGGATAATAAGTTCAATGGTTTATTTTCCAATCCGTATAGTTTGTACATTTGGTGCGAAAAAAAGTATTTTATGTATAAAAACACTAAGGGGATAATTGTGGTGGATGTACTAGAATGTGTCCCGTTGACTGTGGCACGTCCTTGGATGGTATATCCACTTAAATAGTGAAAAAATATTTTTGTTTAAGGGATGTGTAGGTAGGATGTGTGATGTAGATGTTACATCAGTAATTTTTAGGGTGATTGATAATATTAAAATATTATGATAGATGATGTGGGTAATGATTGATTGATTGAGAATATGATAACTTTATAGGGTGGGATGTGGATGGATGGACCTCATCCAACTGAAATGAAATTGTTTACGGATGGATCATCCCACATTCGGATGAGCTCATCACTGTCTAACAATCCCCTAATAGTTTGATACTTTAATTAAAATATACATATATTGAACCACCCAAACCAATTTCAAGAACAAAATATTCACAAGATAATAATAAAATATTAGCACAATCTATATATATATATAGAATATAATATTGAGGAAGATTGAGTGGTGCTTGTACTTAAAGGAATAATACTTACTACTAGTTTAACAAAATAATACGCCGGGGATAGGAAATAGAAAAAGAAAAAGGAATAAAAAAACTAAAGAAAAGAATAAGAAAAAAAATATAAGAAGAAACGGCACCGTTTTTATTTTCTGCACCTGGTGCAGTTATCCATTCACTGCACCCAATCCGTTTCCCTAAACACACACAAAGATGATCATGGAGACATGCATGCATCCAGAAGTAGGACTTATGTCATCACTACGCTTATAATTTTGTTTGGTAAATGTGAAGCATGTTTCTCTTCGAATGAGATTTAGGTGTTTTTGGTTTTATGTTGTGAATTTTTTTTTTGTATAAAATGGAGATGATTATCTAAATAAAAGGCTTGCATGTTAATTAGAAATTAAAATGAGCAATTTAGTGTTATTCTACAAAATTTAGTTGATCTTGCCTTGTTCCAAAATGATTCAAGTGCAATTTTATCAAAGAAATCTTTCGATATTTTATAATTTGGAGATTTGTTGAATTAAATGGATAGATTGATTGTTCTAATTTATATTAGAAATAATTTTATTACTATATGTGTGTATGTGTTTCGGCTAAGACTCGTATAGGAGACTATAATGTGATTAATGATAGATGATATAGCTTCTAGTTTAATTTTTAAAATAATAAGGTTGATGTAAAATGTAGGACTAAAATGGTAAAAACAATTAATTGAATCAAATAAAATGATTTGGGACTTAGTATATGGATTGGGCTGGAATTTAATTTAGTGGACTTAGAATCATATTGGTGGACCAAATGAATTAATTAATATGGGCTAAGGGCTTTAGGCCCAAAGTTTCATACGAAATGGGACAAAATAATTAATTTTGGGCCTTGGATAGTTAGTGGGCCTTTTGTTTAACTTATTAAGCTAGAAAACTAGATTTGGGCCAATAAATAAATAAATCAGGCCGAACCGGACTGAAACATGTCAGGCCGGGTCAATCAAATAGGATAATTGATTAGATTAATGATTTGAGTTAAAATAAATAATTAGATGACTTAAGAAGTGATTAGGTTATTAATTAAGTTTCTAATTTGATTAAAATTAACATTAGGATTATTTGATAGGAGGCGATAGAATTAAATGCATACATATATGTATATGAATTAAAATAGGATAATAAGTGACTTAGACTTAAAATGGATTTATGAGGAATAAAATAGATGACTTAGATTTGAATAAAATGTATTGGAAATTGGAAGTAAGAATTCAAATCTAATTTTAATTAGGATTTGGATGATTAGGGTATTTGATTTAGGATTTCTTTTGCAAGTGTGTGATAATGTGTTTAAATATGTAGATAGATAACTTGTATGATTATGATGATGTGTTGATTCTAAATTAAATATTAATATGATATTAGGTTATAAAATAAATTGTGATGTGATGTTATGTCACAAGATGTGCTTATATGTTAAAGTTTAGTACATGGTGATTTTATTTCTGCAAATGTACTATGTTAAATGATTAATGCAACATGTTATCTATATCTATATATATATATAAAAGCTAAATGAGGGGTATTTTTGTAATTCACTCTTTCCCGCCTAAAAATTATATTAAATGCATTCTTCATTTCTACCTTAAATATTAATTAATTATTTTTTTCCTTCTAATTAATGCAATGTTACATCTTACTTTCATTAATTAATCTAATTAGGATGCAATTTTAAGTTATATTTTCCTACTAAGTGATTTGGATAATTCCTTAAATATGTGTCCAAACTTGCAGAATTTCAACTTTGGGTCTATATTATTACATCTTTATACTTAACAACTGTAACTATATATTGGCTTTGCATTATATACCTTATACTGAAAAATTAGTTTATATATCTAGAATATCAATTAAATTTGTGGGGCCTATAAACGCCCGTTATTTATAGTAGAAAATTCACACTTGCATTATTTATTTATTTCGATCTACTATCAATCATCTTACTTAGCGAATTTATATTTCATGACTCCAACATCCAAACTAATCCCATTTCTCTTATTTTAGATGCAGTTCTATCTTTGGATAAGAGAAATAAGAGGTAGGGTGAATAAACAATAAATCTTCAACTGTATTTTATAATTTTCTCCCTTCAGATCCTATATATTATCTCTATTTTCATTAACTGCGGTTAGTTAGAAAATTAGAGAATTTTTAGGGGGTAGTGGTAGCGATAGTATCGGAATAAATGGGGGGAGAAAAAGCTTAAAATATATCTATTTATAAACATTTCACAAAACTTAAAACTGCATCTAAAGAAAATTGAGGTAGTAACATAAATATATATATATATATATATATATATATATATATATATTATGACAAAAAAGAATTATGAAGAAGTCAACAGTTGGTCTGCTTTTCAATTATAATAAGATATCTAAGTTTTTTTTTCCTTCAATGTAGGCATGTATTTTCCTGTAAGAATTTAGTTGATTGTGTATCTGAATGTGTATAACAGGATTTTTCTAAAAAGAATTTAGAAGGATTATGATGGCGCTCTTAATTTGTGGATGTTGTTTCTTTGTTATTGATAATCGCTATTGTTATTCCATCACGAAGTGTGGTTGGGTAATTACTACTAAGATGGTGTTTGGCTGAGCTTATAAGCTCCTAAAAACATCTTATAAGTTGTTTAGGAGCTTATAAACTCTTGCAAAGTGTTTGGCAAAATAAGATGTTTAGGAGCTTATAAGATCAAAAAATAAGCTCTAAGAGCTTATAAGATCTAACAAAAATAAGTTGCTTTACCCCAACTTATTTTCATCTTATTTTTTAAGATCTTAATTATTACACTCAAATTTCACACACATTTCACACACTTACACACACTACACACTCTACACACATTACACACATTTCACACACTACACACAATTCACACACTACACACACTACACACTCTACACACATTACACACATTTCACACACTACACACATTTCACACACTTCACACACAACACACACTTCACACACTACATACATTTCACACACTACACACACAACACACACTTCACACACTACACACATTTCACACACTATTTACACTTCACACACTACATACATTTCACACACTAATCAAAATGTGCGTTTAATATTAATTTTTAAATTAGACCCCAAATTTATAGCTAAATCACTATATTCAATTGCAAACTTATAAGCAGTTCATTAATATTTTTTATATATAAAAAAAATTAAATAATACATAAAATTGGATTCAATAGGAATCGAACCGAGCTTTTATCGAATCGAACTCAAACTATTTGCGAGCTTAGAATTACACGCTTAACGAACTCGAACTCGAACTCGAACTATGTTCGTTTATTACGTTATCGAGCTTTTGGCGAACCGAGCTCGAACTATTCGCGAACCTAGTAATTACAAAACGAACCGAACTCGAACAAAATTTTAGAAGCTCGAACGAACACGAGCCGAACTCGAACACAATAAAAACTTAAACGAGCCGAACTCGAGCCTTAGACTGTTCGGCTTGATTCGACTCGTGTACATCCCTAATTATATGAATAGTTTCTATAACGGCTGACTGCATAGGATTGTAAATCTTAAATAATAGAATTTACTCCATCTACAACTCAAAATATTGTTTTTTTTTATTTTTATTTCAAGAGATACATTATATGATTCGGTTGATTATAAATATTCGTGGATCGATTTTTTTTTACAGATTTAGTAACTTTAATAAACTTAAAGTATATGTACCCCATGATAACGTTTTAAAATTTTAATTTCGACAAGTCTACATTATCAATTATCGTTAACACTATAAAAATTATTGTTGTTGTTGTTATTATTATTATTATTATTATTTTAAAGTGGTATAATTTTAAATTATAATATATTTATGATATAACATGCCGCGCATCGCGCGGGAGCATAACTAGTATATATAAAAACAAAATGACTTTATACCGCAATTGGAAATAAGGTGTTTTTCCCGTCCATTTTGACTTACTAAGCTGGGAAAGTTGAGTTGGCAAAACATAATTTACACATTTATATGGTAACATATTTATTGTAATCGAAACTTTTATTTGATTTCCTAAAATCATTCACGTCCTGCATATAGGAATAAGGAATAGTCCCTCTTATTTGAAAAATAAATCTTTTTGAGATATTCACTTTTTTTAAGGATATAAACTATCAATTATTTTGTATCACAATCAATTTGTGTAAACAAGAAAAATCGGAATATTTACTCCTAAATAATAGGGATATTGTTAACAATGTTAAATCCTAGACGTTTAATTATAAATACCTCACCAAGAAAGCACATAAACACGTATTACATCCTGTAAAACCATCTTGGCGGTATCATTCTTTTAAAACAAGGAAAGTTTTTTTTTTTTACCGATTTTCTTTTTGTTTAAATTGATTTTAGTGTAATTTTCGGTGCTTAAAAACCCCCAAATTTGATTTGGATCTGGTCAACGATTTTAATATCCGATAAAATCTCTTAAGTAGTTTGTTACCGTCCCATGCAATGCAATGAATAGATCATCTCTTTTTCTGCTGAAAAATAATTTATGAGATATTAACTCTATTTTGTAATCGGAAAATATATCAATTTAAGTATAGGAAATCAATTTGGTGTGTTGAAACAATCTGAATGTATTTGATTTTACTGAATTATAGGGATCCTAAGAGCTATTCAAAACCCTAATGTCTCATCTTTGATTTCGTATATTTTTGTATCATATCTACACCATATAAAATGATCTTTTAAGAGTATTCATTGTATAATATCAGAACAATATATCAAACAACAACGCTAAACATCACATCCATCAAGTCATAAAACATTTTGGTATTCTCTGTCATCAAGTCATAAAACATTTTGTATTATAATGTTTATTCGAATAGGGAACGATTTATGGTGAGAAGTACAGAGCAGAACATTGTGAAGCACAGTGAAAAAAAGATATTAATAGAAGAGGAAGGAAGGCATTCAGAGGACATCACAACATTCACAAAGATATCACAACATGGTGAAGCTCACAGGCTCAACCACAATAGGTCAAAAGCATCTAAGAGATGGTATGTAATTTTATATTTAGAAGGAAATAAATGGACTTGAAAATGTATGGGTACTTATCTGTGTCTTGTGAGCATGTTTAATGCACGTCTGCTTTGTTGTGCATACAGTTCTGTTTGTTTGAAGTTATTATTGTTATACCTGCATTTTTAAGTTACAATGTGTTATGAATTTATTATATCAACAAAACGAATAAAAATAATGTCATGTTGCCTTTTTTTGTACAAATGGTTGATTCTAAGCTTTATGTAACATAACAGACAAAGTAAGTTTGTTCAACATCAGGTTTTATAGGTTACCTCATTTTCTTCATATATATTTACAGGATGTATGTAACTATCTAAAATGAGATGGAAATTAAAAGCTGCTGACGAAATCATTACATCAGTGGTTGTAACACATATGTCTGGACCATTAGTTGACTTAAATAATATTTTTACTAATAAAATACAAATCACGTAGGCAGTAGTGTGAAGTGTGACCCAGAATCATTACATGAATGCTTAAATTACAAAATATATACTTTAGTAGGTGAAAGAAATCATATGTGAAACAATCATGAACATGTGACATAGGTAAAATTCATTTTAGCAGCATACATATATATATCTATATATATATATGAATACATCGGACATTATATAATATGCATATACATGAATAGTTATAATTATATATGGGGAAAATTGGTAAAAATATCCCGTAAGTTTGTCATATTTAAGAAAATATCCCTTAAGTTTGGCCATTTTTAAAAATGCCTCCTAACTTTCAAAAAATTGGTAAAAATACCCTGCAACCGGGTATAGCAGGTGACATAACCGGTCAAAAGCTGACGTGGCATTAAATTTTTATTTTAAGAAGCTGATGTGGTATTGAATTTTTTTTTTATTTTTCTTTTGTCTTGTTATTACTTTTCTTTTAAACTACAAATGAGGATGATAAAAATAAAATATTGATACACAAAATTTATAATTAAACTAATTATATAATCTTGAAAATATTGTGGAAAAACATATAAAAATTAATTTTATAATCTTTAAAAAATTATAGAAAATCGGATTTTAGAAAAGTATGAAAAAAAAAAGAAATACATTCAAACATATAATTTATATATATATAAAAATATACACACATATATATACACACAGCATACAATATATATATACACACAGGCATACAATATATATATATACACACATCTATATATACACGTATAAACACACAGACACGCCGCTTGCCGCCTACCGCTCCGCCGCTGCCACCGCCTTCCACCACCGCCGCCATTGCCACCGCCTCCCACCACCGCCGCCATTGCCACCGCCTCCCACCACCTCCGCCGCCATTAATGACCTCGAAATTCTTACTTATTTTAATCCTCCGCCTCCGCCACTGTCTACCTCCTCCGCCTCCGCCACCACCACAGCCTACCTCCTCTACCACCTCCTCCACTGCCTACCCCTCCCACCGCCTCCGCCTCCACCTCCACCACGGCCTACCGCCTCCCTCCGCCGTCGCCTCCGCCACTGCCTACCGCCTCCCTCCCGCCTTCGTCACCTCTGCCACTGTCTACCGTCTTCCTCCGCCTCCGCCACGTCTCCGTCACCTCCACCGCCATATTTAAGAAAAGGACGGGGATGGGTATTTGGGGGTAGAAATTGGGTATTTGGGGGTAGAAAAGGACGGGGATGGGGGGTGAGGTGTGGGGATAGGGGTGGGGTGGGGTGGAGATTTTAACATTATATTATTATCCAAATAAGCATGCTATTACACATTACAATGACACATGTTTTTTTTATATAATGCCACATAAATTATAAACGCCATGTAATATAGCCAAATCAGCTCAAATGAGCCACATCAGCTGTTACCGGTTGTGTCACCTGCTATACCCGGTTGCAGGGTATTTTTACCAACTTTTTGAAAGTTACGAGGCATTTTTAAAAATGGCCAAACTTAAGGGATATTTTCTTAAATATGGCAAACTTACGGGATATTTTTATATATGTCATTTATGATTAGTCATGTGGTAAATTCTAAAAACTGGTGTCCATATCATAAAACAAATTGCATATATAAGTAGAATAAATATCATTTTATATTATCAATTTGGAATCAAATTTGTATAAAATTAGATGTTCACAAGCAAAATCATATTTACGGGTCATTCTACTACGCAATTGTTGCACCGGTGCAACCGAAGGACAAATGACTTTTATTAGATTTTAATAGGACCCCTCCTAAATTTAGTAATATTTTTATTTTCTTTTTTATTTAATAGGTCATCATTAGTAACAGGTGCTGATTTTTTTTTTAATATATTTTTTTTTTTTTTTGCAAAATGGAAGAAAGAGAAAGTAATTTAGATCCTGAGTAGATGAAAATTTGAAAGAGAAGAGAGAATCGAATTCACGATCTTAGATTTTGACAAGCTGGTGGTAAATTGTGAGATTGAGTCTAGAAGAAACTTCGTCTATTTACAAAGAGTGATCGAATTAACAAAGGGGGCAAAGAATCCTAATTAAGGAGTAGATGAAAATTTCTGAAGATAAGAGAATCGAATAAGCCCAAACATGACTGGTCTTGGAAAAACTATTTGCTCGTTAGATTTTGCAAGTCAAGTCCGAGGAGTTGATCAGGGGCCTTCCACGAAATAGTCGGACACATCAGAGCTTGAAATACAAGCAGCTGGTCTGAAGAAACAAACAATTTTGTTTGAATTCTTGCTTATATCAAATGTTCTAACTAATCTTCTGCTCCCAGTGTTCTTGTTAACGAAAAAACGGGCGGAAAAGGCAAAACAAGATGAGAAGGAATCCAAGAAGTTGCAGGATAATTTGCAAGCTCTGCAGGTAAGGCTTGGTGCTAGACAACACATCAGCGTGAGTATAATGACATCTTTACCCTTTTTCTTTTATTAAATATTTCTAGTTGAATGAATGGTTGGGATGAAATTTTAGATGATTCTAAGGCTAAAATGCATTAATTGCACCAATGCAACCGTTGCGTAGAAGTAGGACTCCATATTTACATGGATAGTAGTGGTTCCAAAATGTCATCATATCAGTGGATAAATTACTATTGTCTAGATTAGTAGTTGAAAGAATTCAAATGTACAAAAGAATACGACATGCCACATAGACAAATAGTGGTAGGACAAACAATATTATAATCTCATGGCACATCAGACATTATAATATATGTATGTATATGTTAGTTTTAATTATTACTTGACATTAGGATAATAGAAGTACTCAAAATTTGACATTGGTGTGCATATCATACAACATATCATTTACACAAGTAAAACAAATATAATTTCTCACACTTTAGAATATGGAAAAGTTAGCTTGGATTTCAAAAATTTTTTGTGGCTTCTGCTAGAAAAAAACAAACAAATAGATCAGAAGTGGGAATGAATGGATCATCAAAATAATAGGTCTTTTACACCAAAACCCCCAAAAAAAAAAAAAAAAAAAAAAAAAAAAAAAAAAAAAGTGATGCAAATAAAACATGATGTGTAGGCTCAATAATACCATATTTTGGATAATTCCTGCACCACAGAATGGAGAAACCTGCAACAAATGTGAGTGTATAAGTAAACTTAATTTAAGCCAAATTTCCAACTGATACATTTCTGAACAGGTAAAATTTAGGCTAATTATATATTACTACGAAATTTTAATTGTAACAGTATAATTAAGTCAAATAATGTATAAAATAACTACCTGTTTCTGACATGCAAAACTCTATCCTTGATTTATATATCATATCTGTAGAGGTCGCGATAATTTGCCCTTCCAGAACAAAAAAATAATAAAAATAATTAAAAAATTGTATTACAATCTTCAATATATTAACATTACACATATCCAAATGTAAACTGGGGAAACATACCTTTTTTAAGAAAAATCAATAATCTAGACAAGGTTTTCACTATGGATTTGGCTGATATTCGCACATGCAGTCTTCACCACCTTTCTGTACAAGCAGTTCTTAAAACAATCGTGTGATCATTAGTGGAAAACTTGTGAAAACTAAAAAAAGGCAACTTAAATTGGGTCATGAATCAGTTAATCGGCACCAGTTAAAAAAAAAAAAAAAAAACTAATAAAAAAGAATCAATTGAGATGAAAACATTATTACCTTCTGATAATCGTCCTTGGGCTAAAACATTGAGCTTTTTTGTAGACGAAGATGATACAAAACAGAGCTCATTATAGGCAAAATCGATACAAATAATTTCTAGGGTTTTTCGAATCTGTAGTGATAAATGGTGGAATAGCCTTAGAATTGTTAGATTTAGATGGAAAGAGTAGGTATTCCAAATAGAAACAAGAAATTGTGAGTTGGCTCTTTGATTTTATCTCGAAATGTAAAGAAATGAAGATGATTTGGTGAGCCAAGAGGCACACCAATTTCTTGAATCTTCTCGAATAAGAGGAGGGGAATGAGCTCCGTCACAATCTGGAAGGTACGCTTTTTTTTTTTTTTTTTTTTTTTTATAATTCGAAATTGGATTTGGGTCAGGGTTATGGGCCGGTTCTTTAGCTCTTATGAATCAAGATTTGGTTTAAATAACTTTTAAATAGTATACCGTTGTTTTGTTCAATATATTAAATACATAAGTTTGCTTACTTTTTCAATGAGTTACTGGCATCTATTATTATTATTATTATTATTATTATTATTATTATTATTATTATTATTATTATTATTATTATTATGCGATGACGAAACTCTGGAAAGTAAGACTACCACAAATATTGTTGATAAGGAAGTTTTTCAAAATTTGTAGACGTTGATGTTTGTTTGTTGTATTGTATTATATGTTAATGTATATATAGTTCATGCATATTTATATTTTATGGGTATTTGTTGGATCGTCGTAGTATATATTACGTCAACAAGAATATTATATTTTATTTGGTGATCGAAGTATTTATTTTGCCACATTAGTCGCACTTAACAGTGATCAAAAGCAATTCATATCACAAAAAAGTTAATACAAGTATGTGAAATATCTTCCCGTGCATCGCACGGGTACGATACTAGTACCATTAATACAAGCATGTTTAAGTTGACGAATTATATTTGAAATATGATAATTAGATGATAATATAACTTAGATGATGTGCTATGTCCAACAAGTTATGATTTCATGTGGATAATTATGCTTTGGATAAGTAAAATGAAATGATAAGTTCTTATATGATTAATGGAATGTTAGATAAACCATGAACTGTGATGATGATAATATAATCTTGATGAATGATGACATGATGATACGAAGTATACAACCGTTAGGATATGAATTACCTAACCCTAGAATACCGTAAATAAATGTAAATTTTCCTTAGTTAATAACATGGGCTTTTCAACAACAATACAGAGTAATCTAAGGCCCCATTTGGATGGAGGAATTTGATTTGTTAAGGGATTTAAAATGAATAGATTTCAAAATCCTTAGATTTGAAATCCATGGACTTGATTTCCCTTGTTTAGATTTATAGTGAATTTGTGAAAGGATTTATAAATCCAAAATTTTCAAATCCATTATTTGGCAAAAAACTGATACAATATTTGTAAAATTCAATTTTTTTTCTTTAAAGTTTAAACTAACAATTTATATTTTTTATTAAGTAAAATAATATTTATCTATATCTAAATTAACTGAACAATTTTTTTCCAATTATATATATACACACATATATACATATTATCTATTTTATATCTCAAGAAATTATTGGTAGCATTTCATTTAAAAGAAAAAAAAATTAAAAAAAAAAGAATTAAAAAAATATTAGGGGCATTTTATTGGAGAACGAGAGCGAAGGATAGCGATAGGAAGAAGAGAGGAAGAGAGAGAGAGAGAGAGAGAGAGAGAGGGGGGGAGAGAGAGAAGTGTGAGTGATGAGGGATTTGTAAATGACTACCTTTATCAAATGATTTGAAATCCACCCAAATATAGTGTAAATTGGAGAATCTGAAATCTTGGATTTCTAAATGGGTTGATTTAAAAATCTGAATTTACAAATCCACTCATTTAGTATTTTATCCAAACACGTGGAGTGGATTTGACGATGAATTTATAAATTCATAGCACAAATCCCTTCATCCAAATGGGACCTAAGGGAAAATAATAATGGTTCAAGTGATATTAGTAGCACACTGAGACGGGGCTCGACACAAATTCTCCAGCAATCACCGAAACATACTTAGCTTACAGAAATGGGCAACACTATTGTTTAGTTTCTAATTATATATATGTTTGTGAAATGAGCGAGCCAACCAGAAATGGATTGGTAAGCAACGAAAAAGGACATACGTGTTGAGAGTCCAACCTTACTTAAGGGGGAAGGCACAACGCCGTCAGACGGGCATGCATACAGTTAAAGTTTTTAATTTTTATCCACTAAGTCTAAAACTGACGTTTTCCCAGAAATCACTTTTCACTGAATGGTGACGCCAAGACCAGGAGTTGTGACAGTTAGGTGTCTTGTAGGACTCCTTACTTTTATCGTTTGTGTGTTGGTTGTGCCGAGAGATTTTCCTTAAGCATTTTCCGTAAACTTATGATTCCGACATGTAATAAATAATTAACTTTAACTTTAATTTAACTTTTTTAACTTATCTTCCATATGCGTTTCTATTAGGGAAAGCTTAAGCTACAAGTTTCTCTTTCGCTACATAACCTCGATGATGATAAGTAAGAGAGTAAGTTAGAAAGGACAAGAAAAGAACGGAAAGTAAGGAAAGGAAAATGAAAGAAAAAAATGGCTAGGTAAGTATGTGGCACATTAATTCCCTAAATCAAAATGGGGCCACTACAACATATAAGTGTATAACTTAAGCACTCGAGTATATAAATATGGTTGTGTTTTGTTCAAGTTGTATACACATGCATGTTCTATCATATGCTTACATGTTATCTCACCTCTCCATTACATTCAATAAATGTGAGCAAAGAATCAGACAGTATCTTTTTTCTTTTTAGAGTGAATCAGAAAGATCTTTTATTTTGGTTGTCATGTAGGCTTTTTGGACTAGGTTAGATAAGCTTGCATTTGACTGAGTCTTATTTTTCATTTGACAGGCAAATTTTGGAGTTTAATGGAGTTGCAGACCCACTTACGCAGCCAAAATTGTAGGTGGTTTGTGTCTCGATTTTTTTGTTATAGTATGTGCAGTTATAGGAATAGCAAGCCCAATTTTTGAATATGTACTAACATTTTGTTTTAATTTCAAGGTATTTTGTGAGGAAAAAAATTGGTGTGGATTACAAACCCTGTATAATGTTCAGTTTTTTTGTTTAAGGACAATGTTCACTTCATGTTTTAGTAAATTATGTCCTCTTTTTCTAGAAGCTTGATTAATTTTAATTAATGTAGAAATATATAATTTAGCTTAAAAAATGAGTATAATAAAATCTTTGTAGAAGTAAAAGACAACGGATAAAACCGAAGAATAATAGAATGATAAAATATGTTGTCCTTGATGGACAACGGTTTTGGACCGTTCTCTATATACAAAAGACAACGGACAAAAAAGTGTTGTATGAAGTATAAAAGAAAACAAGAAAATCCATTTTTGTAATGTTGTTGGCGAGGAGAAAGACAACGGTCGTGCACTGTTGTCTTATTGATGAAAGGCAATGGTTTTAAACCGATGCATGAACGTTGTCTTTGTCCAGAAAGACAATAGTTGAGAACCATTGTCTATCAGCACAGTATAAGACAACAGCGGATTTAACAATACCAGTTTTCTGTCAATTGCTACGGATATAATCTGTTGTCTATCAGTGTTTTAGTGCTTGTTACACCACGGTTATAGAAGGTACCTTAGCAAACAACCGAACACGGTATTTAAGAGTTCAATGTTCGACACGTACGGGATAGCCTGATGAGCAACCGTCTAGTTCTTGTGGCTTATAATTATGTTCCTTGGCTATATATCGGAGGATGTCTTCATCCGGCTTGGGCATCTCAAAAACCATGAAAAAAATTGTGGTTTGGCCAATCTGTGCATCTTCGAAATTCAACGTCATACCACGAGTTATGTTGTTGTCTTCTACAAACCTTTGCCATCTAGCTTTGTCAAACATGGGGGTTTTGTGATCTCCCAGATAATCGACTTGCCACTCACATTTGTAGTACCTGAACGTTGCTTCAACTTTTTTTCGCGAAAACTTTGGCACCACAGGGCTCGGTATTTTTTGTCCAAAAGTATAAAATATTTCACTTTTAAATTGCAAATTTAAAATACCAATAAACAGAACGAACCTCACTACTCTTACCAACATGTAGTCAGGTGATAGTTGGACGTCCCAAATGTATGCATCGAACCATGGGCCATGATCGCCCGTAAGCTTGAAGAACTCATCGTCACTCATTTTCTGGACCAACTGGTATTCGAGGATATGTGAAGGTGGCTCACCAATCTAACTCCTATTTAAGTAGAAACTTGTCGTCACTATTAAAAAAAATTAAAAGTAAATGAGCTAGCTTTTACTTTTTATTTGATGGGACGAATCAATGTGTGATAGGCCTGCAGTAGGTCACAATTCATTTGTCAAATCAACCTTTTAGTGACTTTCATCAGTTCGTCTCTGCAAAAAACCTTACTTTGTGGATTTCGTTAGCCCCCTCCCCCCTATTTTACGTGTTACTCGCCACTTGCACTATTGGACATTCAGACTGATTCTAAAATTAATGATGTACCGTGAGTTAATTGAACAGTGTAAAAGGTTTACAAATGGAGATTTTATAGCCAAACACCCTCGATTTATGTGTTTGTCGACACTATCTTTAAGGGTTAATGCCCTGGATTCTCAAAATAAGTGTGGCAGCATGTTACTGAAATGTCAAAATCCAATAAAAGTCGTGCTAGCGGTGTTTACTCAATTTGTAAAAATCGATGCATAATTCAATGTTCTTCTAGCGGATGACATACACGTCATCGGTATATGTAAGAGTCACGGGTGTTAAATTTGTCCATATTCCCTTAAAATTCTACCAATGCTATAAACCTAATCATAAACACGAACACCAAAATATACACGGGGTCAAATCCCTCAGACCCCTTAGATTTTATGTTATTGATAAATATGTCGAATAGCTATGTTTATATAGAGACCCCACTCTCCAATACCTAACCTATTATGTTACCAATAACGCTCAGTGACTCCCGTCGACTTGGTCGGCACTAACACGGCAAACCAACGAAGGCAAGCCGAGCTCTCCCAAACTCGTCTTGAAGCTTCTTCTGCCAAAGAACTTTCTGGTGTAATTGTATGTTATAACACTGATACTCAAAAACCTAACTTATGACCAACTGAATAATCGACCCTAACCAGCAGTTCTATCAATTTTATTGACTAATTTGAGTATACAACTCAATTCCTCACTACAATTTCACTCAGAATACTCGACACCTAAACTATGTTATAATATTGCTGGATGAGAATCTCACCAAAATAATCTTCTCGAGTATATAGAATATTTCAGCAGTTTACTCTCAAAATAAGATCCTCTCAATGAATACGCCTCTTCATATTTATATACAACTTGACATGTTGACCAACAAAGCCCAAGGCCTTTTCCTTGTGTGATATGGCTATCATAATGTGAACGTAATCTCCAAGATCTTTTCCTTGTTTATATTCTTGCTTGCGTATCTCCTTGAATTTGTTTCACTTCTTTATAAGGTAATGAATCTTTTATGATTAGTTTTTCATATCTCCTCATGTGGGATTAAGAAGCCACGCCTTTTATTTTCATGAAACTCACGCCTGCTTTGGAATTGAAAGAAAGACCAAATCTCAAATCTCCTTCATGCATTTCCTTCTCATGCAAATCTCCTCCAATATCTCTTGAGAATCCTACGCAAAGCACTTAACAAATAATAATAATAATAATAATAATAATAATAATAATAATAATAATAATAATAATAATAATAATAATAATAATAATAATAATAATAATAATAATAATAATAATAATAATAATAATAATAATAATAATGATAATAATGATAATAATAACAACAACAACAACAACAACAACAACAACAACAACAACAACAACAACAACAACAACAACAACAACAACAACAACAACAACAACAATATATCTACTAAGTCTAATATATTAATGAAAATATCTAATATATTAATGAAAATAACTCAATGGATTTTGACAAAAATATTGCCAACACAAACTACACTAACAATCTCCCCCTCTGGCATTTTTTTGTCAAGAACCCGAGACACACAATATTAATATAAATATCAATGACAAATCCCAAAACCATAAATCCTAACATTCTCCCCCTTTCTGGGCATTTTTGTTAAAAACTCATACTACACAAAAGCAATGCGTAAATAAAAGCATAAATACTGGAAACAAGCAAAATGGAAAATAGACAAAGAATACAATCATCTCCCCCTAATCATGTGCTCGAAAACTCCCAAATAGACAAAGAAAATCATCTCCCCCTAAATATGTAAGTCTCAAAAACTCCTAAACACATGCATGATTACTCAGCTTTATTCTCCCCCTTTTTGACATAAAATGCAACTCAGAATCTGAAAAATACTCATGGCAGAAGAAATGCAAAAATCATAACAAACATGAAAGTAAATAATGAAACACCACTACGAGACCGGGATGACATCATTAGATGACAGAGACAGGGCTTTTTACCAATCACAGAAGAAATTGTACGCTTGCACTTCCTCGACATGGTGTAGTGCTAGTCATGGAACGACATAGGCGGAGGATGATGACAAAAAGAGTTTATATGAGAGATATGTGAGTGTAGTGAGGCATATATTATGGACCATATCAGTGAATAGATATGAGCCAATGTAGTGGGCCATGATTTTTGGAGGGATGTGGGTTTAAGTCCAACCACTCTTTACTTTAGCCCAATAGACATTTTTCGCCCAATCTAGGAACTAGAATAATAGAACTGAAAGATAAAAACCAAACACATGTTCACGATTTAATTTTACAGATTAAAATGGGCACCACGGAAATAAAACTCAGAATTTGCACACACACTCATTGTGTCATGCTCGACATGTCTCATGCTCTCAGCATCATTTCATAACCGTTGCCCTTTTCGACAAGAGGGGAATGAGTGTGCCAGCCAGACGAAGGAATGTTAAATTTTAAGCCAAACAATCCTTTGAACTTGCCCCTTCATATGTGGCATATGCATGACATGAGGATGTATAAAAATGTCTAATGCAGATCCTAAATGTATGTTATAACATACCCTTTTTTTCTTTTTCTTTTTTCTTCTTCTTTTTTCTTTTTCTTTTTTTTTTTCTTAATTTTAACAGAATGTAAAGACCAATTAACTTTCTAGTGAGACAAATTGCTGAAATCCAAGGCCTTAAAATAAATATCCGTTAATTGATCTTTGGTTGGAACATGATTCATGACGACGGTTCCTTCTTCTACTAGTTCCCGAAATAACGATGTTTAATATCTATGTGCTTTATTTGGTAGTGTAGGACTAGACTTTTGGTGAAGATATTGGCACATGTATTGTCACAGAAAAGATTGGGAATAGTTACCTCAACGCCATAGACTGATAACCTTTGCTTCATCCTTACGAGTTGCGCACAATAGCTCCAGGTGGCTATACACTCTGCCCCTCTATGGTTCAGTTGTTATGTTCATGTTTCAACATTTAAAGGAGGTTAGCAGATCTATCATCGGTCAACACACATTTATCCTTATTATCATAAACTAAGCATTGGTCTTTGGTAAATTTAACATGCAAACCTTGATCACACAGTTGAAAAATGCTAATGAGGTTAACTTTCATGTTTTCAATCAATAGAACATCACTCCATTTAGGGAATTTGGTTAAATTAAGTGTACTCTTCCCATTTACTCTACTTTTACCTCATCGCCAAAAGTGACCAATTCATTGATATTGGTTATATGTTAACAAAGTGTGATCTATTTCCGGTCATATAACAAGAACACCCATTGTCAAAAGACCAAGCACCCAAAGTAACAAATACAAAGCAAGATGAATATCAAAACAATTATAATTCTTAGGAACTCAAATTTGACGTGACTTCGTCTGTTGCGGTGGCCTCACATCCACCTTTCTTTGTGGTGTACTTCAAGGAAAGCCTATGAAGTTCCAACCTGAAAAGGTATACGTATAGTTAAGTTTCATCTTATAATAGTTTAGACAAATATATCCTATAATACCACAATATGACAGATGGGCACAAACAATGAATTATTTCTAAATTAACGCCTATAATATTTTAGCACATGGTGCCGCGATCGATTATTCTGGCTCACATTATTTTGCGCAGGTTTATTCTGTCTAGAAGACTGACTGTGCATGAAAGCGTCTCTAGAATATTCTGGAAACTTTTCCCCATTATCCTGTGTTATAACATTAGGTTAGGTTTATACTAAAACTCGTTGAGCAACATTAGACATCTCACCATTATATCCAAGCCCATTAACTTCACCATGATTCTTATCTAAATTGATAGGTTCAGTTAGATAGGACTACCAGAGTGTCATTTGAGAACCTATTTGGGTTGTTCCAAATCCGCAGACAGCTTCTCAATCATTTGCTCTTTTATTCAGGAGTTGTTCTTACATGAGATAAGATCCTAAAGTTCAGTCTGGAGAGTTTTTACCTCTTTCTCTTTTTTGCCCTACGAATGTTGAAACATAGGTTCGTTTTCAAGGACTATACCTGCCACCTCATCGTCTATGTTTTTCTGGTAATATGCAAGTTCACTTTTCAGACTGATTATAACTCGATCTTTCTCATAGAATTTCACTTCGAGTTTTTCAATCGTTGTCTATGACTCCTGGAGTTGACTCTCCAACTATTTGATGGCCTTACTTTTTTGAATGCATACAAACGACAGTTTCTTATACATCTTCTGCATCTCCTCAACCGTATGTCTTGTTTCTTCATTAGGAACATAAGTTTCTAAAAGAAAAAGGTGATTCATGTTGTACCATACATGGCCTTCTTTGGAATTTATTAATTTTGTTTCAGTTTGCCCCCAAAACATGCTCGGACGTTCTTTGAGAGTTTTTTTTCTTCTAGAACTTCTCCATCATGTTGCCACATAATTCTTTGATAGTGCAGACTCCTTGAATCAACAATATTAGGATACGGACCCGCTCTTGATACCAATTGAAATTTTGTTGTATGTACCTCCTATGTGTTATAACATTAAATTCAGATTTAGATTGAGATATAAATTATAAATTAAATAATCATGAATCAAACATAAACTCGAGCACCAAAATATACACAGGATCGAATCCCTCAGACCCCTCGAACTTTATGTTATTGATAAATATGCCGAATAGGCTATGTTTTAGATAAAGACCCCACTCTCTAATACATAACCTATTACATTACCAATAACGCTCGGAAACTCCCATCGACTTGGTCGGCACTGACACGATAAACCACCAAAGGTTGAACGAGCTCTTCCGAACTCACCTCAAACGTTCTTTTGCCGAAGACCTTCTACTTTAATTGTATATTATAACACTGGTGCTAAAAAAACCTTAACTTATGAACGACCAAATAATCGACCCTAACCAGTAGCTATATTAAAATTATTAACTCATTCAAGTATACAACTCAATTGGTCACTGTAATTTTGCTCAGAATACTCAACACCTAAATTATGTTATAACAATGTTGGACGGAAATCACCAAAATAATCTTCTCGAGTATATATCATATTTATGTTGTTTTCTCAAAATACTGGATCCCCTCAATGAAAACTCCTCATATTTATATACAACTTGACCTGTTGACCAAGAAAGCCCAAGGCCTTTTCCTCTCTCTAAAAAACGCTCTCTCCTCTCTCTAAAAACAAAAGCACAAACTTTGTCTTCCTCCTCCTTGGCCGGCGGCTTTCGGTTTATTTTATTTTCTTATCTTTTTTCGTTTGTTCCCGTATGGTTTTATTTTATTTTTACCCAGTTCTCCTTTTTCATTTGTCATTTTATTAAGAAAGAACTATTCTTGTCCTTTTGTCCGGATCTGTTTACGATTTGGATCTAGTTCTTTTTGCAGACTCTTGTAACACGCAGCGGCTGGGTATCATTGAAGGTTGTGGACTGCTGCGATAGATTCACTATTCTAAGATCTACAGCATTTCAACTCAGATATAAGGATTAGGGCTTTTGGATCTCGATTCACTATTCTAAGGTCGGTTGAAGATTTGAAGGTGTCGCCGATTTGTGACCTTCTATTTGAAGAGGCCCATATCAGTGTCTCAATCCAGGAGAGAGTTATTTCAGTCGCCGGCCAATGGTCCTTCGAAGATCGAACTTTTAGATATCCCATTCTGCCAAGCTCATACTCGAGGATCCCCTTTTTGCTGCGAGTCTTCTTCCTCATTCATCCTGACGCCCGTCGCGATGGTCATTTCGGAGAGCCACCATGGACGGTCACGTTTTCAGATGTATGCTTTGATGGCGGCGCGTGATTCTGTTCAGAGTTGCAGATCGCATTTCTTCCTCGGAGATCTGAGCGCTCTTCTTCATTTCGGAATTCAGGGCAGCCTTCCGAGTCCACCGCCTCTGCTGTCTCACTGATACCCATCTCAGTGAGTCTACTATCGGATCAATGGGAGAGTCCATTTTTGGCATTCTTCTTCTGGTGCTACAGGTTCTCCGCCATGGCAATAATTTGGCTCGGTCTAAGTCACGAGTCTTGCTGCGACTGAGTCTGCGACTCACTATACACTGAGCCGACTCACTGAGTCTGCCACTGCTTTCGCGGATTAAGGTATCTTGACCACTGTTTCTTTTATGAACTGGGTTAGTTTGGTTTTCAGTTCGAACTGGCCGGGTCAATTCTTATGCTATTGGGAGAGATCTCCAACTCCGATTTGTTGAAGCAATACAGCGTGAACTGACGATGGAGGTTCCGCTGTCCCAGCAGCTTCAGCTTGGAACAGGCTCGATTTGGGTGAGCCTTGTCTGAATTTTAAGGCCTTTGAACCCCAGTTGGAATGGTTACAAGCTGCAGACATTCAACACCATTGTTTACGGGTTCTTTTTTTTGTTCACAATTCTAATTTTCTGATGATTGCTCATAGTGAATATCGGATTATGACATATTTTTCGCCTAGAGCTTCTCCCATTTTGCTTTCTAGAAGAGCAATTATTGATAAGTGCTTTTGAGCAAGCACTTTGCACTCACATCAGATATTGATATTGGTACAAATATGAAGGACATGGCTATGTGCTTTAATTTCTGTAGTTTTATTCCTTCAGCCTTGATTTGGAGCTGAGCTCGAATTATTGTGACTTTGCGATCCTGCTGATTTTTATTTACTTTCAGTTGCTAAGTGGTACATGGCAGCTTTTCTGGAAACTGATTTTGAGTTATATTCTCTGTCGAGTTTGTACACGTTTTGGAACTTGTCGTCGGAACATATTTATGGTTTTGTCTGCTATGAGCTTAGGCATTGAAATCTTCCCAGGGATATTTGGACTCGCGCCGATGTGAGGAGCGCTGGTTATCCCCCACGCTCGGGTTTCGTGACATAGGGCATCTTGATTGGAAGCTCGACTTCCGTAGTATGTTCGAAGACAGTTCTAAATCGGTTATTCTCTACAGCCGAAATGCCTAGTTTCAGTTTTCAATGCAATATATTGGCTTTGTTTTGTATTTGCTTCGATTTTCAGTAGCCAATTTTAGATTTATTCTGGATACCTTTATCTGCCGGCTTGTGGCATGAAAAGGTTTTTATTTTATCTCTTGTGAGTGACCGTCCTGTGGTCTCCACATCATTCACACGTTCCTTTGTTTTCTTTTTTCCTTTATTTATAATACTACCTATTCAAGCTTGTGTGGTATGGCTACCACAATGTGAACGTAATCTTCAAGATCTTTTCCTTGTTTATCTTCTTGATCCCATATCTCTTTGGATTTGTTTCACTTCTTGATAAGGTAATGAACCTCTTATGATTAGTTTTTCATATATATTTCCTCACATGGCTTTTCATGAACTTGCACCTGCTTTGTAATTGAAATGAAGACCAAATCTCAAATCTCTTCTATGCATTTTCTTCTCATGCAAATTTCCTCTAATATCTCTTGAAAAACCTACGCAAAGGGCTTAAAAAATAATATTAAATAATAATATATCTACTAAGTCTAATATATTAATAAAAATAACTCAGTGGATTTTGACAAAAATATTGCCAACACAAACTACACTAAAAATCTCCCCCTTTGGCATTTTTTGTCAAGAACCCAAAACACACAATATTAATATAAATATCAATGACAGATTTCCCAAAACCATAAATCCTAATATTTTCTTATCAAAACACATAGTTTGAAAATAATAAATATATCGTTTACACATAATAAATCTCACATAAAAAGTCAAATCGAAATCTCACTACTAATTAAATTCATTTAATTATTGGTAAATAATAATTATTTATCATACATTTACCAATCAATTCAGATAAATAATAATTTATCTATATGACTAATTCATATAAGTTGAATATTCCCTACTAATTGGTAAAAATATAAGTGGGTAGGTTAACCTGTTGCAACGATGCAATTGCATGGATCACTTATCACACTATCCCTATTTTCACGGATGGTTTCTTACCATGTCTATGATTGTTGGAAAATTAGTTTATTAAGTGAGGTTTGACCCACATTTAATTCGATTTGTATGTGGTGTAAATTTAATTCGGAAATAATTAAATGGTGAATTGAGAAACTACGTTTTAAAAGATTGATCTTAGTATTTAGAATTTCTCAAAATCGATTCTCAGTGAGTTAGAAATTGATGGTTAAAGAATCATGATTAGAAGTTGAAAAATGTGGGTGTAGTGGTGAAGTAGGAAAGAAAAGGTTTATCCCCCATTTAAGAATTAGTATTGAATAAACATCCTTAAATGTATTTGAGTGGGATATGAGTTACAAGTATCATACACAAGTGGGTCAACAGTGTGAAGCCCACACGTGCTCATGCAACCGCCAATCGACTCGGCCTTGGCAAGGGCTTGGGCCACGTCGGGCTCATTTTGGCCCGTCTTTGGTCCAGCCCGTCTTTGGTCCGGCCCAACTCAGCGAAGTATGTCCAGGTTCAATGGCGGTTACAACCTAGAAAGAGGCATTAAAAAGGTGTTTTAAGACCTGGAATTAATGTCACTCCACTACTTGCATTAGTGAGGAGGTTACACTCATTTAAATTTAACTTGAGATTGTGAGGAGGTTATACCTCCAATAAAGTCCACTACTTAATAGTGAGGAGGTTATCAATTAGGGGCACTACCCTATCTTTAATTCCCTGCAAGAGTGGAGGCCTATATATAGGTCCCTAGGTCCTGCATTTGCGACACACAATACACAAGCATCCAAGCATATTTCTGCAGTCTCAGTCACAAAACATAGTTCATATCTAGTTCTAGTGCATCTTTCTGTTCATCGGAGCTTCGAGATTTGGAAGTGCTACTGTGTCGAAGATGTAAGTCATTATATCTTGGGAGATATCACGTCTGCACCATGACGGGACATGTTTATCATGTGGAAAGAGCTCTACTTGCCTCGGCTATCCAAAGTCAAACCGAGTTGGACGTACACCATATTATAACAATCACAAGATAAAATATATATTCTTGTCCAATGGCGTTCACTTCTCATATCATCTTTCTGGCTGCTCCTGTTCAAGCTAAAAAGCTTAAAAAAATCTCCGGAGTCGACTTCAAACATTGCTAACAAAAATGCTTTTCTACCTCACTATTCTGAGTCTGGTAAAATATCTCAAGGATGACCAACCAGTGGTTGATTTGAATGAGACCGAAACTGAAAATCATGGTGCATTCTAAGCTTAGGGTCAAGGTGACTTCCTATGCAGGAACTATGTCCTAAACGAACTTAGTGGTTCACTATACAACGTGTATAGTGGTGTGAAGTCCTCCAAAGAGCTTTGGGAGTCTATGGAGAAAAAATACAAAACCGAGGATGCCGAAACTAAAAAGTTCGTAGTTTAAAAATTTTTGGAGTTCCAAATGGTTGATTCATGAACCGTGATGGAACAAGTCCAATAATTTCAATTGGTTCTGCATGAAATCAATGTTGAGGGCATGAAACTGCTGGAAGCCTTCCAAGTGGCTGCTTTATTCAAGAAGCTGTCTTCGGTTTGGAAAGACTTCAAAAACTATCTCAAGCATAAGACAAAGGAAATGAGCCTCGAAGACTTGGTGGTCCGATTACAAATTGAAGAAGACATCCGGAAGTCTGATTCAAAGCCCGAGAGGCTTTTGATGGAAGAAAAAGCCAACTTATTAGAGCAAGGCTCATCCAGCAAGAAACGTAAACAGCACCAAGACAAAAAGGGTAATTAAAATGGCAAAGTTCAAAAGTCTACTGGGAATTGCTTCAACTGTGGCAAGCCAAACCACATAGCTAAGGACTGTCGAGCATCTAAAAACAAAGACAAGGTCAAGCAGTAGTGCTAGCATGGTGGAACATGACAAGGAGAACCGAGAGCTAACCAACATGGACATGTCGGCGGAGGTGTTTAAAGCTAATTTAGTTGATAACCCACGAGAGTGGTACATTGATATTGGAGCTACTCGCCATGTTTGTTCCAATGAGGATGAGTTCTCAACTCATGCCCCAGCCATGCGAAGGAAACTTAGCATGGAAAAATCTGCTTCTTATGTGATTCCAGTCATTGGGAACATGGTGCTAAAGCTGACTTCTGCAAAGAAGCTGCTGCTAAAGGATGTGTTGTATGTCGCGGACATCCGAAAGAACTTGGTTTCGGGCTCATTGCTAGTCTCTCATGGTTTTAGTCTAGTATTTGAGTCTGAAAAGTTTATATTGAGCAAGTATGGATAGTTCCTTGGTAGGGGCTATATAGACAAAGGAATATTCAAAATGAATGTAATGTATGTACGTCGTACCGACAAATTCGGCAATAAAAATGAATCTACTTGTGTTTATATGTTTCAGTGCGCTGATTTATGGCATATTAGATTAGGACATGTTAATCTAAATTCTATAAAATGATTGGTTAATCTTGAGTTGTTACCAATAATAAAAATCGAAACACAAAAGAAATGTGAAATTTGTGTTGAAGCCAAAATGGCTACGTTGTCTTTCCATTCCTTTAGAGCTGATACATACAGATGTATATGACTTAAACCTTGTGCACACGAGAGGAGGTAAAAAGTATTTTATAACATTTATTGACGATCGCATAAGGTTTTGTAATGTATATCTTTTGAGAAGTAAAGATGAAGCAATCGAAGCTTTCAAGATGTACAAAAATGAATTTAAAAATCATTAGCCAGATTAAAATAATACAGTGTGATAGAGGTGGTGAGTACGTAGAATCCTTTGAACAATTATGTTTTGAGTGGGGTATCATTCATCAAACTACGGCACCTTACTCACCTCAATCAAATGGTGTTGCGGAGCGCAAAAATCGAACTTTAATAAAATGATGAATACAATGTTGATTAGTTCGCGATTACCTCAAAATATGTGGGGTGAAGCTGTTTTGACAGCTAACCACATATTAAACAAGGTATCACACAAAGGTAAAGATGCAACACCCTACGAGTTGTGGAAAGGGAGAAAGTCGTCCTACAAATACCTCTAAGTGTGGGGGTGTTTTGCTAAGGTAGAAGTACCTAAACCCAAACAAGTGAAAATCGGACCAAAAATTGTTGATTTCATCTTTATTGGATATGCATATAATAGTAATGCATATTGGTTCTTAATGCATAAATCGAAAAAATTCGGCATGAGCGAAGGAACCGCGATTGAATCAAGGAATATATAGAATATTCTTTGAGGATATCTATCCTTGCAAATAAAGGGTAGACGTGAGTTCCAACAAAAGAACACAAGAAGCTGCAAATGGTTCTATACCGACTAGTGAAGAACCAAGACGCAGCAAGAGGTCTAGAACGGCTAATTCGTTTGGGCCTAATTTTTTAACTTACGCTTTTAATGATGAACCCAAGTCGTTACAAGAAGCTTTTTTTAGTCCTAATGCTCCTCTATGGAAAGAAGTGATCAACAGTGAAATTGACTCAATCATGTAAAATTACACTTGGGAGTCGGTTGATCTCCCACTGGGTTGCGAACTATTAGGATGCAAATGGAGTCGAAAGAGAAATTACAAAGTTGATGTTTTAATAGATAAGTGTAACGTCTGGCTTGTATCCAAAGGGTTTAAACAAAAATAAGGTTATGATTTCTTCGACATGTACTCTTCTGTAATGGGATAACGTCTATTCGGCTGCTTCTTGTGATTGTTGTTGTGCATAATCTTGAGATTGATCAAATGGACGTGAGGAATACATTTCTTAATGGTGAGTTAGAAGAAGAAATTTATATGGAGCATCCTGAAGGTTTTGTTGGACCCAATCAAGAAAATAAGGTGTGCGTGAAGGTTGACACAACAATGTTGCCAAACGGGTTTAACATCAATGAATGTGAAAAGTGTGTTTACATTAAAGGCACATCTGAAGCGTTTATCATCGTTTGTCTATATGTTGATGATATCTTATCATGGGCAGTAGTCATGACACAATCATGAACATGAAAATAATGTTGGGTCGAAATTTCGACATGAAAAACATGGGTCTTGTGGATTTTATTCTTAGAATCAAAATAAGTTGAACATCAGAGGGAATTATCTTATCACAATCTAATTACATTGGGAAAGTGATAGGTATGGCCCCAGTAACTGAGCCCAGAGGAACGAGCCATTCAACCAAGCCGGCCCAGAAGCGCGCACGAGCCTGGAACAGCCCAGTCGCGGCATATTTGGAAAATGAGATCCCCACGATCTCCTTCCAACTCCCATGCAGATTTGGTGGGTGCAATTGCAGGGATTTAGTTAGGGTTTGAATTGAGTAATATAAATAGTAGAATTGTACTCGAATTTAGGGTTCGCATTTTGTACTCCTAAACTGTTACGTGTAAGATTAAAAGGAAGATAGTGAAAAACACCCCGGCAGGTGATTATTTACGCCCGTGGACGTAGATCTCCGGATCGAACCACGTATATCTTGTGTTCTTTAATTTTCTTGCATTGGGTTACGTTGTGAATCGGACTTTACTTCAGGTTCCTTGGATCACCGGATTGTGCTTTATCAGAAAGTGCTCAAGAAATTTAACGCCTTTGATAATCCTCCTGCTAAGACACCCATTGATCTTAGTTCGCTTGGGGTAATAATAGAGGTGAACCAGTGGCCCAGTTGGACTACTCACGGGTTATTGGTAGTTTCATATCACAAACTGCACTCGGCCTAACTTGGCATGTGATGTGAATTAGTTGAGTAGATTCACAAGCAATCCAAGTAAAGAACATTGGAATGCATTAACTAGGGTATTGAGGTACTTAAAGTATACCATAAGTTATCGACTATGTTCCTCCAAATATCCTACAATGTTGGAAGGATATGGTGATGCCAATTGAATCTCAGACACAAAAGACTCCTACTCCACAAGTGGTTATGTATTCATAATCGGAGGTGGAGCGGTGTCATGGAAATCTACCAAACAAATGTGCATAGTCCGATCCACCATGGAATCGGAGTTCATAGCTTTAGACAAAGCTGGAGAAGAATCTGAGAAGCTACGAGATTTCCTCAAGATATTCCATGTTGGAATAAACCAGTGCATACTGTGATGATTCACTGTGATAGTCAAGCAACTATTGGTAGGGCATTGAGCAATATGTACAATGGTAAGTCTAAACATATTCGTATGAGGCATAATACCATTGGATAATTGATCTCGATTGGGATTATCTCGATTGACTATGTGAAGTCAAAATATAATCTAGCGGATCCACTTACAAAAAGGTTAAACTGAGATCAATTGTGCAAGCTATTAGAGAGGATGGTGTTAAAACCCACAAATTAAAGAACAAACATAGCGATAACCCAACCTTGTTGACTGTAGATCCCAAGATCTAGGTTCAATGGGAAAACGAAGTTATGGGAGTTCAGTAGAGCACTTGAAACCATCCCTAAAATGCAGCAGTTCAAGTGATATAACCTGTGAGTGTGGGGAGGTTAAGTCCTTGTGACTTTTAATGGTTCCTAACCTAAATGTAGGGGAGTATTTTGGGGTCTCTTGATAGGAGACCACCTATGTAAGTGTGAGGAAGGTCGCCTCAATGAAGCACTTATGAATCCAAGATTGGTTCACGATCGAGACGGACACAACTATGAGAAAGGAAGACGTTAAGGCATTGTTATGTAAAAGTCATTGACTCGGTATACACCAATGTGGAGTAGTTTAAGGCATTGTGTCCACTAAGTCATCAGTATGTCCAATGGTATCTTACTGAGAAAATCTCAAAGCCACAAGCTACCTCTCCCGATTCAATATTATCTTGTGTGAACTAGGAGTAAGTCTACATATATGCATGCATCAATTTCCACTCATGTGGAGTATTGTTGGAAAATTGGTTTATTAAGTGGGTTTTGACCTGAGTTTAAGCCGATTTATATGTGGTGTAAATTTAATTGGGGAAGAATTAAATAGTGAATTGAGAAACAAGGCTTCACGAGGTTGATCGTAGTATTTGGAATTTCTCAACACCAATTTTTGGTGAATGAGAAATTGATGGTTAAAGAATCATGATTAGAAATAGAAAGCCACATATATGTGGAGGTGTAATGGTGAAGTGGGAGATAAAAGGTTTATCCCACATTGAAGAATTAGTATTGAATAAACCTCCTTAAATGTATTTGAGTAGGATATGGGTTATAAGTATTATACACAAGTGGACCATTAGTGTGAAGCCCACATATGCACACACTCGCTTGGCTTGGTCTGAGCCTAGGCCAAGGCCCAGCCCCAGCCCATTTTAGCCCTCTTTGGTCCTGCTCAGTGAAGTTCGATTTTGTTACACCAAATCGGGTCCACCCCAATTTGTGACTCTTGGAATCCAGGAGGAATCTGGACAGTTATCTGTCCAGGTTCATTGGTAGTTACAACTTGAAAAGAGACACTAAAAAGGTGTTTTAACACCTGGAATTAATGTCACCCCACTACTTGCATTAGTGGGGAGGTTACACTCATTTAAATGCCACTTGAGGTAGTGGGGAGGTTACACTCATTTAAATTCCGCTTGAGGTAGTGGGGAAGTTACACCCCCAACAAAATCCACTACTCAATAGTGGGGAGGTTGCTCAATTAAGGGCACTATCCCATCTTTAATTCTCTGCAGGAGTGAAGGCCTATAAATAGGTCTCTAGGTCCTGCATTTGAGACACACAATACAAAAGCATCCAAGCATATTTTTGCACTCTCACTCACAAAACATAGTTCCTATCTAGTTCCAACGCATCTTCCACTTCGTCGGAGCTTCGAGATTTGGAAGTGCTACTATCTCGAAGACTTAAGTTGTTGTATCTTGGGAGATATCACATCTCCATTGTGAGCACTTATATGGGACGTGTTTATCTTGTGGAAAGAGTTCTACTCGCCTCGGCTATCCACAATAAAATCAAGTTGTAATTGTTTAGTACAAGTCCGAGATATTTGTATTCAGTTCGCCGTTGGACCGTACACCATATTGTAATATTGACAAAGTAAAATTGTTCCTACCGATCATGCTCAGTGAATGCAGTTACTTTATCCCTATTCTTTCCAGCCATTTTTTAGCAGAATGGTGCAGTTGACTGCTGCATTCCACTTACTGTCCATGCCACATTTCCTACATAATGTCTTTAAATGTAGGTATATGTCTCTCATCATTTCATTACACCTCTCTTTACCTCATCATTTCATTACACCTCTCTTTACCACATCATCTGTTTGCTCAGTAAATTAAATAGAGGAAAAAACGTCCTGCAAAACCTTTTCAATGGCACATTTATTCAGTTTGGTACAGGATATGAATCCAAGCACCACCTTGTGGACGATGTAGTTAAGATTGGTTCAATTTTAAAATGTGCCTGCATGTAGGAACAATGATGAGATCTCAAGCTAGAGTTTGTGTTTCACGATAAAGAGGTTGATATATGTAATTCTATAAATTTCCATATAATATGTTTTTTCTTCCTTCAAAATTTTACTAAAACAATATTTCTGTTTTGGCAGGGTCGGCGAATTCATGCATCACTCAATGGTGCAACAATCAAGAATTTGAAAGTGGAACCATTTGAAGGCAACCTATGTGCTAAGGGACTTCATTGTGGCAGGCAACAAGCTTAAATTTAAGATTATAGAGAACTAGTACCAGAGCATGCTTTTTAGAAAGGAAAGGACGAACAAATGTACAATGAACATTTCCCTACTTATACATAAATATATATATGTGTGTGTGTGTGTGTGTGTGTATGTGTGTGTGCATGTGTGTTTGTGTTTGTGTTCAAATAATTTGCAGATTTCCTAGACAACAGAGAGATACCGGAATTCTAATTATTTGGTAACACACTTTTTTCAAATATGTGATGCAGTTTATTCATTCTATTCAAAAAAAAAAAATGTAATGCATGTAATGCTCGCATATGTAATTGGACGAGTGGTATCCTTCATCATCCCACCAATGCTAATGAGAAAGAGCCAGAGATTAGATTTCAAATTTGTACATGTTTTTGTTAGCTAATTCAAATTTTGTTCACAAAAGACAATTTTGCTTTAAAAAATGATACATATCTTTCCATATATAGGATTATCCGGATAACATGTACCTTATGACACAAATATATGGATGCACTATTACCCTTCATACAAGATGATAGTCTGGAAATTTTGGTTGTCATCGTCCAATTTAGAAGTGTTTTGCTGTTTTGAGGTTCACACAAATTAAACCATATGTTTACTTTCTAAATCTTCTGATTTTACAAATTTTAAAGTCATCCAACAAATTTTGCAGATGATACAACATTTTCTAACATTTATCGATGATTTTAAAGACATGAATGTTATTTGTAAGAAATTTAGCCAAGATTGCAGACTACGAAAAGAGCTTTCTCACATACATTTGTTCTATGTTACACATATGAAAATGTGCAATAAATAACATGCTCTATGCTTCAACTAAATACTTTCTTAATTTGTTTGGCAGAATTGAACTTTTGGGTACCAACAACAATTGTGGATGTGGTATATTTTGTTGAGTAGTGCTATCTAGAATATGTAAAGTGTTCACAAACGTTAATGGCCGATGCATATGATTTTATGTGTGGAAATTTTGGTACAAGTATAGGTGTAAATTACAAGTTGTGTTCCTATTTTGAATTAAATCATATACTACAACATCATGTATCTAAATATATTTTGCACAAAAACAGGTACAAACTTGAAGTACGGTGATTACACAAGTGGCGATTTTCAATTCCTATTATGGTATAGAAAGTGTAATAAACTTATTGGCAAGATAAAAAAATGACACGCAAACCTACTGTATGCCGTCTATCTATCATTCTGCCAAAATTATTTCCTAAAGCGTTTATAGTTTTTATAACAAAAGCAAAAATATTTATTATTTTATTAGATCAACTCCTAAGTTATTGTTCCAGAAGAATTAGTATAGGCCCTTGCAGACAAGTTCACATAGTTTAAAATTCAAGTGAACGAAGCAACTCACTTTCGCTACTTAGTATTTTATATTGTGGCGGAACTCATAACTGATTGAAGTATGCATGACATTTACTATGCAAATTTAAAAATTAATAATAAGGTTGGTTACTGATATTCAATCCTTAGTATTATTATATTCTATTTTACTTATCAGCCTTTATCTAACATAACTGATTTGTTTCAATAAGGGTAAGGAAATTTGCAAGATCAAAGAGGTTACAAAAGAGGATGAAGTTCCAATTGAGCGACTTCTCTTATCTGGTGAAAAGTCTGATAATCAGGTGAGGTTTGATGAAAAGGGTTCTTTTAACGAATAGATAATTGATGTGATCCAAACGTGTTTGAAAGAGGGTATCGTGGAAGGAGGTTAAGTAAAGACTATGTCAACTCTTAGAAGACCAAGTCTACCAAGTTGAGTCCACAGAGGAATCGAATATTGGCCAACTAACCACGTCCTAAATAGGTGGAAAGGGGGTTAGTAGAAAGTGTTTTCTAAGCTTCCATATGGCTTATATAAGGAGCTTCAACTGTTAATATGTTGTAACTGATATCTTAGAGAAAGCACATGTCTGCGAAACAATTTGTATTGCCTAGAGTCTTGAGTAGGTTGCCTAGAGTGTTGAGTAGGTTTTTATCCAACAATATGTGTCCACTTTGTAATAAATTTAAATTCCTCACGAAATTGAATTCCTTTTCATTAGATACTTCCTCGATAGTTTTGTTAGGTTGTTTTTGTATTCTAGGTTGTGTTTAATCATTGGTTTAGACATTAGGATATGAGAGTTGTGAATTGCAGTCTGTCTCGATTCGCAGTCTGAATGTTTTTTTTAATTCAACAAGTGAAAGAGTGAGTTCTTGCGCCCTGAGGCATCCTCAAGTTATTTAAAACTTGTGGAAAATTTTACATCATTTGTATTTTAAGTTACTGTGTTTAGACTCAAGGTTGGGTAAACCTCATACCCAACCTTTGTCTTTCATGAAGCAATGCACACCTTCAATTGGCACTACTGTTTCACGAAGCAATGCACGCTTTCTATTGGCACTAGTGTTTCATCAAGTGTACAGGGTGGCAAATTTCTGCCTGCTATGTTTAGCTCTGGCAATTGTTGCCCTTCAAGTAATGAAATTGGTAATTGTTTCCCAAATCTCACCGCAATTCATTAAAAGTCATGTGACATGTCACGTGCCCAGTGAAATTTAAAAATCCGGCAATTGAAGCATACTTGGCAGTCTATCTGGATACAACGTGGCGCTCAAATTGGGGGAAAATGCCAAAAACTTAACGGGCATGAAATTAAAACAACAACCACTTTACAAACCCCTAATTCAGTTGCGTTCTCTCTAATCCAAGAACCCTAAAAATTTATGGGCCGATTACATGTCAAATAACAGCAATTTGTCCCCTGGTTGTCATCTCAAGCAACTCGCGAGGATACCTATGCAAAGGCAGAAAGCTTATGTGAACCTCTCACCTCCATTTTGTCGTAAGTAGAAGTTTTTTTATTTGTTTCTGGATTCACTTATTTCAATGCTAATCGCAAATATTAGGTTAAACTACTTATTAACACTGCTCTAATGTATGTATTTAGTAAATATAATACAGAAGCCCGAAATTGTTGACCCCAAAAGGGACCACATTGCATTGGAGTTTGATGATGGTCCCCTACAATTTTTCTATTATTTGTCATCTTGTTGGTGCTGGGTATTTGTTAATGGTTAATATTTACTAAATATATTAATTATATATTTATGTTTGACAGATCCTGAATCAAAAGCATTAACTGTTGTAATGTACTATAATGGGAATTTTGAAGAGACTCCAATGGCAAAATATGACGGTTGAAAGGTAATCAATATAGATTATGTGGAAGAAGAATATATGACTATGAATTACTTGAGGTTTTGGGAGTCTTGGGGTGTGGGTGATGTTGATATGATTTTCTATATAATAGTTGATAAAACTTGGTAGCCTATGTTTGATGATAAGAATACAAAGTATTGGTCTAAAAAACATGTGTGTAAGAGAGAGTTGCATGTGTTTATAGAGAAGTATATTGATGATGTTGAGCATGCTGAAAAATTTGAGGGTGTGGTTGAGGTCATGTTGGAAGATGAAGAAGACCTAGCACCAGGTGTAGGAGGTTGGTTGCTTGAGGATTTGACTAGTATACAGATGGAGAAGGTTGAAATCAGTAGGAAAGAACATGTTAAACATATTACAAAGGGTGTTGTTGATGAAAGTGAAACAAACTTGATAGGATAGGGAAGAGAAGGGTTGGTGTGGCTTAGGAATTGAATGATAATCTGGAGAAATAGGATGAAAAATGGGGAAAGGCAGTGAAGAGCCATTGGTTGTTGAAGAGGGTAACAAAACTAATAGAAAAGGAAAGAGGAAGATTAGTGAAGTGCAAGAATATTTTGCACAGAAAGATGATGAAGAAGACTTTTTTTATTCTGATTATGAGCAATAGTCTAAAAACTAATAGCAAGGGCAAAGAAAAAATTATAGACGAGCTGGAAAAAAGTTCAGAAGATTCGTCTGAAATGTCTGACGAGGTCTATGATCAAGATGATTGTGATGAATGTAAGCTTTCAGATGGTGAGCAGCAAGAGAGAGCCTTTCCAGTCTTTAACCCAAGCACAACCTTCATGCCAAGCTTTGTCCAAGAACAAGTGTTTAGTACGAAGGTTGAATTCAAGAAGGTGGTTTAATCATTGGCCATCATTGACAAGAGATTTCACTTTCCTAAAAGTGACCCCGATAGATGTTATGCTCGGTGTACGGTGAAAGATTTCCCTTGGAGGATGCATTTTACAAAATGAAATGAGGGGGAGTTGACAACTTCGAGTATGCAAGCCCAAACACACTTGTGGGGAGTTGCAGAAGGTAAAGAATCTGAAAACGCCATGGTTGGTGTACTGTTTTGTTGGATGCGTTATTAGTCAAGGAAATGTGATATCTAACACATTTGCATTTCTGTTGCATTTTAGTCTGATTTGCAAACCGTAGTCAATGAAATTAATGGAGAGGAAGGAGTTCCGTCAGAGGGGCAGTCTGCTTCTTCCAGTGCAATTGAATAGACATTGCTACCCCCCTACTGTTCAACCTATCTGTCATGAGGAGATCAGCCAAACCAACCTGGTTTGATAGCCAACAAGAGATTCAGCCTCCACCCCATGAAACAGTGCCTAGCCCGAGCATGTGAGATTAACTTCTAATGGCAATCCCACAAGCCCAGCAGAAACGAGTACATTTCAAAGCCCCTCACAAATGCTAGATGCTCAGCTCAGTTACCCACATCTACTTCTATTGGACCACCCAATAGTATTGTAATTGAAAGTGGACAAAAATTTATGATGAGTGAGAAGGCCAAACAGCCTCTAATGAAGAAGAACTGAAGATCCCAAATTAGTTTGGTGTGGGTTGACCTTAGATATAGGTCTTTTGTAACAAATTTAATATTGTATTACTACTTGATTCTGTGATTGTATTTTGTTTGCAATTATTGGAAATTTTGCAGCCCTTAATTCCACATGATCATAGTTTGGTTGTTTAAGAGAACTCATTCAAGAGGTTATTGAATGGTATATTGTGTGAACTCATTGGCATATTGTTGTAAACTCATTGAATCTGTATTGTTGATGGTTTTAGAACACAATCTTTAGATGGTTTGCAAACAAAACATTGATCAATCATCCATTACAAAGAGTTAATATCCTACAACAGGAACTTTCCAAATGAGCAATGAGATTGGATTTGTTACAACCCAAAAACTACAAACAAAAAGATGATTAAACCACAACTTTCTTTCAATTCACAACTCCTATCAAATCACAACAGAAGTTGCCTTTTGTTTCCAACCACGGTAACATCCCCTAATTCACCCAAATTATAACAGAAAAACAGATCAATACCAGTGCCACCAATATCTTCTTCAGCAAAATAATTTTGGTTCCTAAGTTGAGCGTGAGTCCTTCTCAGCTGCCGATTTCCTCCTTCAATAGTGTTAATCCTTCTTATTAAGCCCAGAATTATGGCCCTAGCTCTCTTTCATAGGGGAGGATCTTCTACTGGAAAAGATACACCCACCATGCTGTATTTTTGTGACAGAAAACAAAGCATTATCAATGGAGTTAGAAACGGAGCAAAGTTCACGAGCATGTTTTGCAAACCAAAAATAAATCAACGATAATATGCTTCAAATTTCTCCTTAACAAAATAAAGATAATTTGGACAAAATTCAGATGGATATACTCACATTATATGCTATGGCATCGGTCCATGAGGTACGAATTACCGCCCTAATCCCGTTATAGCAGTTTACGTTGCCCTCCACATGTGACATTGTTGTAGTCGAAGCTTTTACAGAGAAAATGTGCTAGATTTTGGAGTTTCGGCAAGTATTTTGCAAATTGGGGTTCTTGCGGTTTGAGGGTTTTTAATTTGGAGAAAATGGCAAATTAAGCCCAAACTGATTTGCTGGTGTGTTTTTTGGTGTAAGTTTCCCACCAAAATCAGCTTATTTGACCGAAAAATCCCTCCAAGTGCCACGTTGGATCCAGCTAGGCCGTCATGTGGGCTACAATTACCGGATTTTTAAATCTCACGGGACATGTGACACGTTACGTGACTTTTAATGAATTCCAGCGAAATTTTGGCAAAAAATGCGCAATTTCACTACTTTATGGGAAACAATTACCAGAATTAAACATAACGAGTAGAAATGTGTCAACCCATGTACTAAAACAACTTGTTTTAGTGCATATTTGGCCATGATGGCTGCCAGAAACAAGAAAATATCTTCTTCCGAGGGTGTGACAATATATGTATTGATTTTAAGCCATTTTTATAAAATTATTGCTGCGATTCACTTTATAACAGAAAATCTATGTTTCAAAATCTAAAGATGTAAAATTCACAGTTGACATTTAGTGCTCGAATACATATATAGAAGAGACTTGAGGTGAATCACATGGGAAAACTTTGTATAATCACTACTTGGCACATGGATTTTAGTGAGTTTTTTGTAATCTTAATACTTTGATTCATTTAATTGAAGAAAAAAAGAAGAATGCAAGTATAGAGTTGGATGTGTTGAGAAGAGAATAAGTTCCTGATTTGAAAGACAAAAAGTAGTTTGAGGTCTCATTCTCAACCAAAATATCTCAAGTTGCACCAACTAACTCCACCCTCTGATGACTTAGATACAATTGTTTCTAGTTTCATCTTTAGATTTTTTTCAATTCATTTTGCTTTCTTTCTTTCTTTTCTTCTTCAATAAAACATCTATCTAATAGGCAAAATAAGGTGCGACACCTAAATTAAAGCTTATAAACCTCAATATGATAATGGCAGAGAATTAATTAAGCAATAATCTCTCTCACTCAAATGCAGGACAATGTCAACGTTACTTGGTGTCTGCAACTTACTTTTAAAATGAATAGGCTTCGATTTCCATGGCTCCAAGTGGATAAATTGATAAAAGACCCAGACTAAGTTGACTTATATACACAGAAATGGTGATTTCGTGGCAAAGAAGGGGAATACTAAACAAATAATAATGCATGAAAGATAACAGCTATAAGTAATCCTCTCCTACAACAAGGATTCAAACAAACACGCACACAATGAAGAGCTCTACCTATTTGATTCTGGCTTTGTGGGTTATGCTTTTCGCGGCCAATGGTAATGTTCTTCCTACTTACTACTTACTTATAAACTCTATTGTTTTTATCTATCCTAACTGTCATTCACATTACCCATAAATCATGATACTTTACTTACTAACAAGAATCAATGGATCACTGAAACACACTACATATTCTTACTTCTCTGGAATGGTGAGTTGCAGAGATGGGCTCTAAGGTGGTAAAAGCAAACACATGCCAGTACCTAAGCCACTATCCAGAACTATGTCCAGACATGTGTAACGACGTCTGCCGTTTCTATGATGGCGGGATTAGTGGGACCTGCTCTGGCTATCAATGCTATTGCTCCAAGTTTTGCTGATTGAATGGCTTTGGTCTTTGCTGCGTCCAGATTTATTCCTATGTTTCTCGTTTTATTTCATTTGATAACTCTTGTAATCGGCCTATAGGCTTGGCAATGTTGAGTTGTCGGTCTTGTATCCCTTCCCTAATTTCATTTCAATAAAACTCCTTACGCAATCACTTTTTTGCTCTTTACTCTATTATGTACTGTCATCAAAGGTTGGATCAATTTTCTAAAGTATGCACATATAAAAAGTTATTCGTTCTTCGCTCGCAAGCTATATACATTAAAGTTCATTAATTCCTTTCCAGTAAATAAATAGATTATATATCTCTTACTAATAGGATTTTGTCATTGGCAACTCAGTAAATGAATTAAATTGCATGTTTTACACTCCTGTGGAGTAAAAGACTTAAAATGTAGAAAGTAACTCCTAACAGATCATCAAATTGATCAATTATAGCAGTTTACAAGACTTACAATATTGTTTTCTTTGGTTTCCTTGTTTCCATCTGCTTTGATACTAGGAGCCAAAAGGGAGTACTCGATTATAACTTAGAGATAAAAGAGCAGCACCTAGCATTCTAACTCTGGATCCAATAATTTGTACGTGATCAAGATCTGTGTTCAACAAAATAGTTCAGAAAAAGGGAAAATTACAGATTGCTATCAAAACTTTCATGTTTAAGCACTTCGCCACACACTTTTTTTGTTGCAAATTAACATTTGGGGAGAAATCTCAGCTGCCAATAGCTGGACACGTGTACATCAATCAATGGTTGAGATTTGTTCGAGATGGCTATTTGCAATTTGTAAGTTCAGATGACAAATTACAACAAAAAGAAGTTTGTATAGCAAACTGCAAAAACACGTAAATTGTAATAATCCTTTCAGAAAATGGAAAAGTTTTATAGTATTAGATTCTTTACCTCAAAAAGTAAATCACTGATGATAGTTAAACAATCTCCATAGTCCATAGTAAACTATTTTTGCAACAGACAATGGCCAGTAGAGATTCCGGTAGTCTTTTGGGATCCTTTCCACACAGTTTCTCTGACCCGGATAGCCTAGTCAGCCTTATCTCCTTTCTCCGGTGAAAGTGGACACACCTGAACATAGGAATTGGTAGACGAATTCTATATGATGGGCTCAGCACTAATTTAGAGATTCTAGGCCAGTCCGGTGATTGAAGTGGCAGTTGATGTCCAGGCTCAACCAACAAGCTTTGCCCGCAAATTGCATAATAATCACAAGGCTTGCTAGAGTAAACATTACCTAATATTCTCTACTGATTAAGCTAAATCAGGTTTAAAAGGGGAAATAAAATCGAAGTCATTGCTTAAGAGGTAAAAGATTTACCATAAAATGCAATAATACTGTCTTGGTCATTTGAATACAACAACGAAAGCGAAATTTGTCCACAATGACCGTGGTAGCTTCTGCATATCATACAACTTCAATCCAACTACTGCCAGGAAAACTTTTTAATCTCTTTTTCTTCATTATTTTCTTCACCTCTGCAGCATTTTCCCACCTACTGTGGTCAGCGTATAAGCCCGACAAGAGAGTACTACTTCCCGAACTCTTCGGTTCAAGCTTAGCCAGCTCTTTTGCAGCTCTCTCTGCTAGATGTACACAATTATGCTGCCTGCATGCCCCTAACAACGCTCCCCATACAAAGAAATCAGGCTCAATGGGCATTCTCCGAATGAGATCATAAGCCTCGTCAAGCTTTCCATCTCTTCCCAATAGATCCACCATGCATGCGTAATGCTCTGATCTTGGTACGATGTCATATTTTTCCTGCATCAGATTGAACAGACGCTCGCCAAGATCAACCATCCCAGCATGACTACAAGCAGTGAGAGCTGCAGTGAATGTCAAGTGGTCTACTTTTTTACCATCCGATTTCAGCATTCGATTGAAAAGCTCTATTGCTTCTTTACAATATCCATGATTTGCACAGCCAAATATTACAGTGTTCCAGGTTACAGTAGTCTTTTCAGACGACATATCTCGGAACAATGACATTGCTTCAGCGATTAATCCGCACTTAGCATACATGTCTATCAGTGCAGTCCTTACATATACATCCTTTTGGAACCCCATTACTATTGAATTGCCATGAATCTCCCTGCCACACCTCAGATCTGCAATATTAGCAGAAGCAGGTAACAGACTACTAATTGTTGATGCTGTTGGATACAACCCAGATAGCAGCAGTAGCCGAAATGCGTTATATGCATCCCTGCTCCTAAAGTTTTGTACCAAGCCAGAAATTAACGATGTCCATGATACCACATCTGGCTTAACCCCATCATTATCCATGATTTTGAAAAATTTCCGAATCATCATTTCATCATTTGCTTGAGAGAACCCTGAAATTAATGTGTTCCATGTCACAATATCAAGTTCCATACCCAATGATTTCATTTCCTCAACCAAATCCAATGCTTCTGTAATGTGACCATTTTGAACGTACCCAGAAACCATTGTGTTAACAGCCACCAAATCTATTCCCGGCATGACATCAAACACTCTTTTCGCCTTTTCAATCATCCCACATTTCGAGTACATATCAACCAAAGCACACAGAACAAAAGCATCAGACTCAAACTCATTCTTAAGAACGACAGCGTGTATTTGCTCTCCCGTTCTCCGATCAGAGAGCTGCCCACATGCTTTGATCACACTAGGAAGAACAATTCTGTCATGTGCAAACCCTTGTTTATGCATTTCCCTGAACATATCCATAGCCTCGTGATAATAGCCATTGCGAGCATAGGATCCTATAACAGCAACCCAGCCACGTATGCTTGACTTGGGAATTTCGTCGAACAGCTTTCGAGCAGCCGCCAACTCTTTGCACCGCGTGTAAAAGGCTATGAGCTTGGACGCGAACAGGAGGGAAGTAGCGAGGCCGTTGACGATGAGACGAGCGTGCACTGATTTGCCTAATTTAGGGGGGCCATTTTTGGCGCACAGATCGATGAGCTCTACATAAGTGGAGGAAGAGTGTAAGAGGTAGCACACCATTAGGAGACATGTTAATGGATGGGTTTTTCGAGTTTAGGTATTTGCAGTAGTACATCAAGCATTGTGGCCGAGAATGCATATTTCTCATAAATTTCGGATTTTACTAATTTAGTTCATAAATTGATCAAATTTCTTATAAAATTGGGATTTTTCTAGTTTAGTACACAAATTGACCCAATTCATTATCACGGAGTCTTCTATCCTTAGCCCATAGATTCTTCTAGAATGCATCTAGAGTAGTGTAGGAACTTCCTACATAGTTCTAGAAGTAATTTAGAATATTATGCAGTGTTCTAGAGAACAACTCTTAGCTTTTGGATTAAGTAGATTCCACCGTCCAATTAAGTTGATTCCACCGTCTATTATGGAGGTGACCTTGTATAAATAGGAGTTAGACCACACTTGTAAATTATCCAAGCACTTTGAGTTTGAGTGAATACAAAAGCCCGCAATCTTTCTAACTTCTTTACTTAGCTCACGCAACACCACAATACTTCGGAGCAAGACTAACTTAGTTACTCGCGAGGAAAAAGAAAAAAAAAAAAAAAAAAAAAAGCTAAGTAAAGCAGGCGACGTATTAAGAGAACACGTCCGAACAACACCACAATACTTCGGAGCAAGACTAACTTAGTTACTCACGAGGAAAAAAAAAAAAGCTAAGTGAAGCACGCGACGTATTAAGAGAACACGTCTGAGACAAGTAGCTTGGTAGAAGAAGGTCAAAAATACTCTATCTACGGTATCACTAATATGAAAATAGTTAAAAAATAGTTACCTTATTAATTAACCAGCTAATTTATCAACCTTATTAATGAACGTGTAGAATGACCACTAACTTTATTTATGACCGATGTTATCTCCTAATAACGTAAAAATGGCTCTTACATAAATTGGTAATTTGAAGGCTCGATCAGCCTAGGACAACAGGCCAACATCATATATTTAACTAAACCAACTAAAAGTTTGGTTACGCCGAAAATTAATGAGGCCAACATAGTCCATTCCCTAAAATGTACTAAAAAAATTAAATTGCCCCGTGACATACCGAGTCGGGCCTATTGAACCTAATGGTACATCCGAACCAGATTTCTGTGGTCAGGGGACGATCTCTACTTTTATGAATCAATTTTATTATAACATAGCTCTCCTTAGTGTTTGAGTTCATAAACAACTAGTGTGCTACCCGTGTAACACATGGGGATAAAAATAGAATAAAAAGTGAATTGAGAATTACTTTTACACCAAAATAAATAAATTATATTATGATACATCATCTATATTTGTTTCTTTTAATATTTAATAAAGATTAATACATAAAGTGTTGGTATGACTCAGGTTAGTGGGCCTAGTACAAGGTCGTCCAAGTGGGCTGACCTAATTACTGGAAGTGGATAATTGTGGGAGGCCCATCTCCCATAATATAGGCCTAGTTCCCCTACTACTTGTATTACTAAGTCGATTGTGTATATAGTGGAATACATAAGAGAAAATAGAATTGTTTCTCACTAGCATTAGAAAAAGACAGTGAGAATAGGAGAGAAACCCTTAACGTGGTTTCTCATCACGCCAGAGATGGCTCTTGCATCGTGGATAGCAGTGGAATTTCGCTTATAATTTCCACCCCGACTAAGAGTACGAATCATCGATGAGAGGTCGTGCTTCGACCTGTATATGATTTGGGGATCTATTCCGCTGCAAGATCAAGGTACCCGACTAAATTCAACAATGGTATCAGGGTCACAAAGGTTAGAATTTGGTCTCAATTGTCTTTCGATGGTTTTTTGTATTGTTTTGTTTAGATTGCAAAACGTGCAATGACTTTCTGGTCTATGTTAATCGATTTATTTTTTAATTTTTGGCATGTTATTGGTATGATCTAAAAGAACTTGTTTATAGCTTCAATCTCCGATTTGAATCACCTAATTCCGTTGAGAAACAGATTTTATATGATTTTTTAAAGTTAGGCCTATAAATCTAAAAATTTTGACGAAAAATAGTTTTTCAATCCGTTTCAAGTGCAATTTTTGTTCTGTTATCGTTCCTTTTTTTTTCTTGTAATTGATATTTTTGGATTCTATGTTGAATGAGCTTTCCATAGACATATTATCCGCAATTTTCTGTTTAGAAACGAGTGAGATATGAGCTTTTAAGTTAGGACGAAAATTATGATTCTGGAAATTTTCCAAAAACTTGATGATATTCACGTTTTTTAAAAACCTGATTTAAGCATGTTATAATCTGATTTGACTAGGGGTATTCATCTGTTTGAAACCGAACCGAACCGAACCGAACCGAATTAACAAAATCGAAAACTGAAATTCTTGAAAACTACTAACCGAACCCGAACCGAAAATTATCAAAAACCGAAATCAACCGAACCGAAATATTTCGGTTCGGTAGTGGTCAAAACCGAAAACCGATTTTTTACACTAATTTTTAAGTTTTTCACTAAAATAAAACTTTGAATATTAACTGCATTTGAATAAAAATTCTTGATATAAAAATGAGTTGGTCGAAGAGTCAACTTTTCTTGTTATCCAGAAGAGTACAAGAAGCTAATCAGAATGGACGTGAGAAAGCAACAAACTACGGTGTTGCAAATTAGGTTTTATTTACCCCTTAGTTGTTTCTTGCTAGATAGAAATGAAATTTAAATGAAATGAAATTAAAATGCAAATGAATGACAAATGAGGAGGGGAGTTTTAATTTAAGGGGTACTTAATTTGGTTTTTCGGTTGCTAATGCAGTTTTTATTGAAAAAAATCGAAGCGAACCGAAAACCGAAATATTGTTACATATAAAACCGAAACCGAACTGATCAAAAGAGAAACTGAACTGAATTTCACATTTCGGTTCGGTTCGGACGGTTTTTTCGGTTTCAACCGAATAGTGAACACCCCTAGATTTGACACATGCATGTGGTATGTATGCGTTGCTTATCGAATATGCTTCGATTTGATTTATTATATGTGTAAATCTGACTTCTATTGTTTGAGATAAATGCTTAGTAGATTAGAAATGGATAAAATTGTGTTCTTGAGATGTTCTTGATGAAGAAGGTTCTTCACTCTCCAAAAACAAACCCTTTGATCCAAACACATAGTTAAGAGTGTCGGATCAAGAACTCGATTGCACCTTCGAACCCAAAATAGTCGAGAATGGGGGGAACCTAGAGTGCCGCCGGCCGAAAACACCGAAAACGCGGCGCGTGTACCTCACTCTCCGCCCAGTGAAAGTGGACCATACCTTGATCAAAGGGTGAAACACCAATGCATAGTCAGCACACGCGGGCGAATAATATCACACCACGTGTGCCACATCAGCTCATGATTAGCAGGTCATATCACCCGCTGCGTGGGACCACGTCAGCACACGTGGGCGAATAAGATTGAGCCACATGTGTAAAGCCAGAGCCGAGTCATCTGCCACGTGTGTCACCACGTGGCGACACGTAAGCTAGCAACACCAACCACACACGGACACGTGGCATACGTGCCACGTCTACAAAACATGTATAGACCGGTTCATCGCCAGTCCACCACGGATAGCCAAAACCCGTTCCTGGTTGGTTTACCGCTAGTCGGCTGACGTGAGACACCGCCGGCCGATCACCTGACGGCCACCACCACACTGTCGGACCACTACCGTCCGGTGGCCGTACCACCGCAGTGCCGCAATAGCTCTACCACTGGAGCCTTTCCGGCCCGTGGGGTGCATGATCGACGTGTGGGGACACGCATCAGCGTGTAGCGGCGCGTGTGATGCACCTGGGCGCATGACCGACGCGTAGGGACATGTGGTGGCGCATTTCATGCGTATATGGCGTGTGAGACGCGTGTAGCATATGCCAAGATGCGTGGGTGAGCGTGGCCTCGTGTGTGTCGCACGTGGAAGCGTGTTTTGGGGCTTCTGCATACATGTGTGCACGTATGAATGCATGAAGACGAGTGGGCGAACGGAAGCGTGATGATGCATAACAAGGGCAAATTGATGCTTCTAAACGCGCGTAAGGGCGCGAGTTTCGTTGTATTTTCGCGTAGAAAACTTCTATGACAACGTTTTTCACACCCTGTTTTCACATGATTTCAATTAATTTTGATGGAATCTATATTTCGAAAATTTGGATATGTTTAAGAATTTAACTAAATTCAGGAAATTGAATTGGGGTATAAGAACAATACTATTATTTTTCGGAGAAGTCGGTGAAGTGTGTACTTGACCTTAAACTTGTTAGTACATTCAATAGGAACTGATGAGCAATGAATCACATCGAATTTTTGGCCATGTTCCTCAGTGAATATTCTGAATAAGTTCACAATGGCTATTGATTGGACATGTCTACAAAATACCCCCATAATCATTCATAAAATCTCCCTTTGCTGACTGGTTATGGTGTATGCAATTTGACCATCTATATATCCTCGCCTCTTAGATCTTGGATATAGATTCGGTGTGCTAGATAGGTGACCAGGCTACTCTAACAGCAATCAAATCATCAACACACGAACAATAAAGTACAGGAAACAATATATAAATTAAACACATAAAACAATCATCATCTACATCGTAAATAGAACCTACCATTTAAACCCTAAAATAATAAACGACTATGTCATGCTCGAATTAATAAAAAATAGAAGTCATGGAAAATATTGTTTGAAAAATCAACTCTAACTACTACTTTTCATTGTAGAATGCCATCTGTGCAACAACGTGCTCCGTCAGGACTAGGGATGTAAATGAATCGAATATTAAGAAATTCGATTCGAATTCGCAAATACAAACTCGAATTCGAATTGAATATTAATCAAATTTAAAAAGGTGATACGAATTCGATTCATGAGATATATTCAAACTATTCGATTCGAGATTCGAAAAGTTATTTTTTTATTTTTATATATGGATATTTTTTATTTTTTAAATATTCAAATATTATTATTTTTAATTTTTTTCAATATATTTTTTTAATAATATATATTATATATAAATTTATTTAAATCTATAGTTGTATATATATTATATATACATATATTTAATATTATATGTATTATTTAATTTTTAATATATATTATATATAAATGAATCGAATATTTGAATTATTCGAATCGGATACAACTATCTTCGAATGCAAATTCGAATATTATTCGAATCTTATAATTATTTTGTATTTGAATTCAAACTTTTTGAATCCGAATCATCTTAATCGAATTCGAATCACGAATCGAATCAAGAGTATTTGATTTCTTTACATCCCTAGTCAGGACACTTCCTTGCTACTCTTTCTTTACCCCTGGCTCTTCTATCATAATGTATGTCAATGTATCGAACCATGTTTAATGTATCAGAGTTCTGTGTATATATAGGAGTGCATCAACTAGTTGAAGAATAGTGTAGTAGTGGATATGGGCCGAGAAAAGGACTTAAACAAGTAAAAACACATTTTTCTGTTGTCGCAATAACTCTGAGGTCGAGTTAAAGCTTCAGAGTCGTCTCTAATAGTTTCAACGACTCGCCCGAGTCGTTGACCCTGTTGACTTGGGCCTTAGCTCGGCTGAGCCATTTTGTGCTTTCTCGGCCTACTTCCCGTTCCTTCTCCATCTTGGACCGTTTTGGCCCGTTTAAAAGTTATTTTCAAGCCCAATCTCTTCACTTCTTTGTGTCAGATCTTTCCTTCACTTAGCTAGTAACGGCTTGCTTCCAGATTTAATGGATTGTCCCCACAAACCAACACAAGTCTTTTCCAACGCGCTTTGTCCTCACTCACGCGCACCCTCAGAAACTACCCAGGGGTCACCAACCTGAAATTAGCTCCAAGACAAGCAGCTTAACCTTAGAGTTAGACTAAAGTCTCGTAGTCGGCAAGCCAATCCATAACTTATTTAAGTCTATTGAGTCAGAGCATTATGTTTCTCGATATTTATTTAAGTATATTTAGTCAAAGTTATTTATTTCGAGTATTGAGTACTAAGTCAAAATTATTATCATTCAAGAATATAATTTTGTTGAGTATTAGTATTTCGATTAAGAATCGTGTTAAATGTCTCACTATCCATCTCAGCTTTATCACATCAGCTCCAAGGTACTATCTAAGTTAATTTACATTTTAAGTTTATATGACCAACACATATAATCTTCATGCACGACGAGTATGGTATACAAGTATGATACACTCTGATACTTATGCAAGTACCCGCATACATAAATTTTGTTCCATGACATTAGATTATGCATGATATAATTCACAAGTTATGAATTTCCAGTTCTGGAAATTGCACTATAAAGAAACAATATGAGTATCACACCATTCCATATTATTTTTTAAAAAGGTACATGCATGATATATTATTTTAAAAAATGTACCTGAAATATTTTTTATGCAAACATCATATTTGTCATATCAAAAAAATTTCGAGGACGAAAATTATTCCAACAGGGGTAGAATGTAACACCCAACATTTTCATGATATTCTATTTATTCATATCCATGTATTTTAAATAAGCCTGATTTATATTGGACTAAAGTCTCATAGTCGGCAAGCCCAATCCATAACTTATTTACAAAAATATATACATGTCTTAAAACTATCTTGGAAAATTGGGATGTTATATAGCTCCTCGAGCGGACTCCATATTTTATCCAAATACGCCTAATTTTATACAAAATTCTATAAAATCAACAAACTCATGAAATCCGCTCAATACATACAAGATAAATCTGACAAGTGTAATTTCATATGTTTTGTCCTATTTTAGCTATGATTTTATGCACAAAAAACACGTAAAGTTACTAGGGGTCAATGCATAATCCCATAAGGAAAACCTTTCATTCTCATCTTTCTGTGACAGAAACCCTAAAAGTTCAAAATCTTGAGATCTTCATAGAAATGGCAGCCAAGAAATTTACTCCAGTGAGAGGCTTCTGAATACATTGGCAGACACCTAGTATCTCTTGATCATCTCAGGTTGAGAATGGCGGAGAAAAAATTAAGCTCTGAACTAATTGAAACAATCTTCATTGAGCTAGAGACCAATCATTTGACCTTCTTTCTTGGTGCTTATATTCCAAGATACTAAGGAAAATTCGTGGTACAATTTTATCAAACTGCCCAGGTCATCATGTCTGAAGATGATAAACCTACAACCATCAAGTGCACTATAGAAGGTACAGAAGTGGCCCCCATAAAACTCACCAAATTTTACCGGATGTCGGAGGAAGGGCTTTCCCCGGACGAAGTAAAGGCATACAACAAAGATTTTTGTTAGAATTCTAGAGGATTTTCCTTGGAAACCAGCGTGCAAAAAATTTGCACAAATCATATGCCAAGACCATTTTCATCCCTCAATTTGAATATATGCATGATATATTTGGCAGAAGTACAGAGTGCAGAACAAAGAGTTATGTCAAGCGCACAATTCTTAGATTTCGGTTGACAATAGCAGACTGGAAGGAAGAGATGGTGAACTGGCCACTATATCTCTTCACTCAGCTCGTTAGTAGATCACAAAGCTGAAAAGGCACAAATCATATAGGATTGTTCTCAATTATATCCTATGTAGCCCAGGAGATAGGATTGTAAACGGACAGAAGCTAGGCACTGGGGATTGGATAGGTTTCACAAGGGAGGCTGGAGAACCTGTTGATATTGTTGCGAGAGAACTCAAATGAAGCAAACAATCCTAAGCCACATGAAGGCAGTGGTAAATAAACCACTATCTAAGAAGAGGATCCAATGGTTGACAACCGGGGTTTTCAATCATGAAAACACGCTTAGAATAGAGGTTTTATCGTGTATTTATTACATTCTAAGCTCTCGTCTGTTATAAAACTCGTATTTTCTTTCTCTCGTCGGAAAAACATTGTTTTTGAGCATTTTGTAGGTAAAACAGGTGTACAAAGAGTCGACGAGTAGAAGAGAATCGAAGAAATCAAGAAAAAACCCGAAGAATGAAGAAACGGGCCAAAACTGGGCCGTGCACGGTCACAACCGTGCAAGCCTTCAGGACCATGCACGGCCCATGCGTGCTGAAGGAAGAAGTGCCCAGAGCTCGGTGCACGGTCATGCACGGACCATGCATGCCTCCAGGAAGTTGGGGATTTTTAAGGTTGTGCACGGTCGTGATTGCGCGGACCGTGCACGAATGCCGGAAAAGTGGGCTTTTCAGCCCCAAAACCTTTTTTTTTTTTTTTGCCCAAGACCCTAAAAAGCCCCAATTTTGGTGTATAGGGGCCCTAATTTCAGTTTTTCATACACAACACACATTCAATAGCCACTTTTTTAGAGAGAGAGAACTTAGAGAGCATTTTTGGGGATTCCACATGAAGATCAAGAATTAACAACATTATTAAAATAGGTTTTATCTTTCCATTTTCATTTAATATTTGTATGAACATGATTATGTCCATATATTTGTGTTTATCTTTTATTATGATTATGGTTGACTAATTTTCTTAATCTAGGTTTAGAGAGTAAATTATGGGTCTTTAATTATTATTAGTCGATTAATTCAACTTCGTGTTATGCTATTGATTGATTAATTGTTATTAAATGATTGTTGAATGAATTGATCACTTATTTAACATTATTGAGGATTAAATGGAAACCGAGAGGGGAGATTTGATCCAAGATCACATTAATTAACATGATTAAGCAATAAAACCGAGAGGTTTGCGCTAGTTGTGGGAACTTTGGTCTTAGAATTGATTAGGAGTTGTATTTGATTAATCAACCGGAGACGGTGATTAATCTTATACAATCAACACGTAACTCCCTCCGAGAGGGGGTTTTACATATGTTTGTGATCGTTCCTTAATACATAGCATTCAGTTAAAAGTTGAATTGAATTGGAGTAATAGTGCTTAGATGCCCGTAATCGAAATCTAAGCCTAGATTACCCTTATTAATTGTTCAATCCCTATAATTGTTCTCTAGTTCATCATATTAGTGTTAATTTCTTGTTTAATTGAATTAGTTCTTAAAATACCAAAAACCACTAATTTGATTGTTTAGTTAGCCATTTAAATGTTTTTGTCACTTCACTTTTCCAATATTGATATCAATCCTCATGGGATCGATTGGTATCAACCTTGTACTCGCTTAGTACTACTTTTGACGCCGTGCACTTGCGGTTGCTCAATTTTAGTTGCATAAACAAAGTTTGTGTCAAGTTTTTGGCGCCGTTGCCGAGGATTCGGTAATGGTAGCCGGAAAGTGTCGTTCTAGGCATTTAGTGATACTCTAGACACTTTCTTTTTGTTCTTAGTTTAGTTTATTTTATTTGTGTATTAGTCATTAATTTTTCTTACAGGATCTCTTTTTTATTGTTGTGCAAGGTGTTGATGCGCTTGAGGTCACAAGGATTGGAAGGCTTATTACCTATTGATCCGGAAATTGAAGCAACTTGTAGACACAATCAAAGGAGAAGGAATAGAGAAAGAAGCATAGAAGGCGGAGATAACGACCCAAGAGTCGTCAATCAAGTTGAGAGGAAAGCACCTCTAATTCCGCCCGATCAAGCAAACATCTATCATCAAATGATAGAGATGATGCGGAAACAAGAAGAGGTGAATGCTCTCCGGAATTGGAGAGAGCAAGTGATTAACCCCCCACCCCAAGACACTATTCAAGACTTTCTAGGACCGGTAGCAAATCAGAATTTTGGTGGGATGGGTAGAGCACCATTGAATGCAATGAATTTCGAGTTAAAACCGGCACTCATTAACATCATCCAACAGAATCAGTTTGGAGGCCATGCTAGTGAAGACCCGAATTAGCATTTGTCAATGTTCTTGGAAGTATGTGGGACGATTTAAATCAACCAAGTCCCACATGATCAAATTAAGCTCCGCCTTTTCTCATTTTCATTGAGAGATAGGGAAAACTTGTGGTACAACTCCCTTGCCAACGAAGATATCCGAACATGGGATGATCTCTATCAGAGGTTTCTTCAGAAGTATTTTCCGGCGAGTAAGACCATTAGATTGAGAGGAGTAATCACATAATCAGTCAATTCGATGCTGAACCATTATGGGAGGCATGGGAGCGTTTCAAAGACTTACTCCGGAAGTGCCCCCAACATGGGTTGTAAGATAAGGAGCGAATTTGTTACTTCTATAACGAATTATTCGGGCCTACAAGAGAAATCATAGATGCAGCCGCCGGTGGTGTATTGTTGGCAAGAACGGCGAGAGATGCAACATCAATTATTGAGGACATGGCCACAAATTCATATCAATGGTCAACCGAAAGGAACAAACCAAGGGTGGTTGCAAGTGTAGTGGAAAAGGAGGCAAACTCTTCACTATCAACTCAAATAACGGCTTTGTCAAAATAATTGGAGTCACTAACCAAAGCCGCCTCTTCGGTCCAAGTGGAGCAAAGTGCGAAGGTCGTTGTTGCACAAGAAGACCCCGAGGATTGTAACTTCATTCATCAAAGAGGTTATGGAAACCAAAGGGGACACCAATATCCACATTCAGGGCAATGTCAACATTCGAACTACAATCACAACCAACACCAATCGGATCACTACCAATCGGGATTAAAGGGTCATCAAAATCTTTCCTATGGCAACCCCAATTTTGATCCAACCAACACCCGGATTCTCCGTTACCAATGGGGTAATAAACGAAGGAAGGGAACCAAGCTTAAAGGAACTCTTGACATCGTTCATTTCAAGGACGGACGAAAGAATGTCACAAATGGACAATTCTTTAGCAAGGTTTCAATTTGATGTCAACAAGACCATTGTGACGAATGGGGTCGACATTAAAAGCTTGCAATTGCAAATGAGCCAGTTAGCCCAAGCCATTAGTCCCCAACACCAAAAGGGGCAGTTTTCGAGTGACACGGTGAAGAATCCAAAGGAACAATGTCAAGCAATTCGGCTAAGGAGCGGAACCGAGTATGAAGGACCAAAGCTACCGGTGGATGGTGACCAATTGATTGAGAAAGAGAATTTAGAAGAGCAAACCAAACCCAAGGATCGTGGAGAATCAAGTGAAAAAGGGGTCGTGAAGCCAAACTCCACTCCTAACTCTATTCCTCTTACTTATGTCCCTCCCCTCCCATTTCCACAAACTTATCAAAAGAAAAATTTGGATAACCAATTTGCTAAGTTTTTGGAAATCTTCAAAAAATTGCATATTAACATTCCTTTTATTGATGCTTTGCAACAAATGCCTAATTATACTAATTTTTTTAAGGAGGTGATATCGAAGAAGAGGAGGTTGGAGGCATATGAGACGGTTAACTTAACCGAGGAGTGTAGTGTCGTGATTCAAAGAAAAATCCCTCAAAAGAGGAAGGATCCAGGTAGCTTTACAATTTCTTGTATTATTGCGGATAAAAAATTTGAAAAAGCATTATGTGATCTTAGGACAAGCATTAATCTCATGCCACTTTCTATATTCAATAAATTGGAAATTGGAACCATCAAACTTACCACTATCGCTTTGCAAATGGCGGATAGGTCTTTGACCTATCCGAAGGGGATAGTGGAGGATGTGTTGATCAAAGTAGGTGAGTTCATAATCCCGGTGGATTTTGTAGTTTTGGACATGAATGAGGACAAGGAAGTCCCCTTGATTTTGGGTTGTCCGTTTCTAGCAATGGGTGGAGCCCTCATTGATGTCCAAAAAGGATAACTCACCTTACGAGTGAATGATGAAAATGTTACTTTTTCAATTTATAAGGCAATGAGGTTTCACAACGTGGATGAGGTTAATGTTATAGAGGAATGTAATGCTTTAGACTTGTTAGATATCAATGATACAAGAAATTTCCTAGCTTCTAGTGATATTGACTCTTTAGAGATTTGCTTGCACGATTCTATATTTGCATGTACTAATAATGAAGCTAACAATGTTGATATTTTGGATAGTGTTAGTGCATTGAATTCTTTGCAGGAGGTATCTAAAGAGGAAGTTTCTTGGCTAAAACTGGAGGATGAGGGGTCAAAAGAGCTAAAGGAGTCTAAGGACAAAGAAGACGAGGGACCCAACGTTGAATTGAGACCTCTTCCCGACCACTTGAGGTATGAGTACCTCGATGAAGGTAAGAAATTTTCGGTCATCATTTCTGCATATCTCAATGAGAGTGAATGTGAAAAATTGATTGAAATGTTGAAAAAGCACAAGAGTGCTATTGGATGGTCCATCTCGGATCTTAAGGGGATTAGCCCCGCTACGCATGCATAAAATTCTAATGGAAGAGGACTATAAACCGAGTGTGCAAAGTCAACATAAGCTAAATCCAAATATGCAAGAGGTGGTGAGGAAAGAAGTTTTGAAATGGCTAGATAATGGCATAGTCTTTCCTATATCCGATAGCAAGTGGGAGAGTCCTACCCAAGTAGTGCCTAAGAAAGGAGGAATAACGGTAGTTAAAGTGAGTGATTTAGAAGAAGTAGCTACTAGGTTGATAACCGCTTGGAGGGTTTGTATTGACTACCGGAAGTTGAATGCTGCTACTAGGAAAGATCATTTTCCCCTTCCATTTCTTGACCAAATGTTGGATAGATTAGCCGGGTATGACTACTATTGTTTTTTTTGGATGGGTACTCCGGGTACAATCAAATTATGATTGCCTCGGAGGATCAAGAAAAAACAGCTTTTGTATGTCCATATGACATCTTTACTTTTAGGAGAATGCCCTTTGGCTTATGTAATGCACCGGCTACTTTCCAACGGTGCATGATGGCTATTTTTAGTGGGTTGATCGAGAATGTGATGGAAGTATTCATGGATGATTTTTCTATTTTTGGTTCATCATTTGATCATTGTCTGTTTAACTTATCTCTAGTCTTGCAGCGTTCTGAAGACACTAACCTTGTATTAAATTGGGAAAAATGCCACTTCATGGTAAGAGAAGGTATAGTGTTAGGGCATAAGGTTTCAGCTGCAAGGTTGGAGGTAGACCGAGCCAAGGTACTTGCCATTGAAAGACTACCACCACCAACCAATGAGAAGGGAATCCGAAGCTTTTTAGGCCATGATGGTTTTTATTGAAGGTTTATTCGTGATTTTTCGAAAATTGCTAAGCCTTTGTTTCACCTTTTGGAAAAAGATGTTGCTTATGTTTTCGATGATTCCTGTTTACAGGCCTTCGGGGTGTTGAAGAAAGCGTTGGTTTCGGCACCAGACTTGGTATCACCTGATTGGAACCAACCTTTTGAACTCATGTGTGATGCGAGTGATACAGCAGTCGGGGCAGTCTTAGGACAGAAGAAGGATAAAATCTTCTGAGTGATATATTACGCGAGTAGAAGCCTTGACCCGACCCAGTCAAACTACACAACAACAGAGAAGGAGATGTTAGCGGTGGTATATGGATTCGACAAATTTCGTGCCTATCTTGTGGGCACGAAAACAATTGTGTACACCGACCACGCAGCCATCCGGTACCTCTTCGATGAAAAGGATGCCAAGCCAAGACTCATCCGATGGATCCTGCTTCTGCAAGAATTCGACTTAGAAATCAAGGATCGGAAAGGATGTGAAAATGTTGCAGCCGATCATCTTTCGAGGATTGAGATGAGGTGGACAAAAGAGGGCAACAAGAGGTGATCAAGGATACATTCCCCGATGAACACCTCATGATGGCGATTGCTCGACTCCCGTGGTATGCTAACATTGTGAACTACTTAGTTTGTGGAGCACCCCCACCCGATCTCTCATCACATCAAAAGAAGAAGTTTTACCACGAAGCAAGGTTTTATATATGGGATGATCCATACCTTTTTCGAAGATGTACTGACTCGATTAGCTGAAGGTGTGTATCTGAGGAAGAGGGTCGAGAGATTATCGAGCAATGTCACTCTTCACCAAGTGGGGGACACTTTGTGGTCAACAGAACAGCAGTTAAGGTGCTTCAAAGTGGATTCTATTGGCCAACGATCTTTCAAGATTGCCACGACTTCATCAAGCAATGTCATCGGTGCCAACGAACCGGTGGGATCTCGAAAAGATATGAAACGCCACTTGCCAATTCTATTGAAGTTGAACTATTTGACGTTTGGGGAATCGACTTCATGGGACCATTCCCATCATCTCAAGGCTATCAATACATTCTGTTGGCAGTGGATTATGTTTCCCGATGGGTTGAAGCCATCCCTACATCAACCAATGACTCTAAGGTGGTACTAAGATTTCTTGTGAAGAATATCATCACTCCTTATGGAGCACCTAGAGCATTGCTTAGTGATGGAGGGTAGAGGTGTCCATTCGGTTCCCGGTTCGGAACCGCGGGTAGGGGGAACCGTATTCGAACCGTGTCTACACGGTTCCGGTTCCCCGGTTCCCGGTTCCCCGGTTCCGGTTCCGGTTCCCAGTTAGAACCATGTTTTTTTTTCAAAAATATATCATGCATAAATTTATTTCTCCAATTTTTAAAAAATAAAACGGAACTTAAAAATATTGAACAATAGACAAGAAATATTTATGAATAACAAATTTAAACAATACAAATTCGAATTCGGTAGAAGTAGAAGTTGAAATTTAAATTTTGGGGGTAAAAAATAAAAAAAATAATAAAAAAACACCGGGAACGGCCGGTTCTAACTGCCGGTTCTGGAACCGCCAGTTCCCAGTTAGCAAAAATCAGGAACCGTATTCGATTCGTAAAAGTCGGTTCCGGTTCCAACCGATTCACTTCACACCGTTGACCGCCGGTTCCAACCGGTTCGGTTCCCGGTTCCCGAAACCGGATGGGCACCTCTAATGGAGGGTCGCATTTCTGTAACAAATGGCTCAATGGTTTATTGGCCCGGTACGGTGTGAAGCATAGGGGGACTACACCATATCATCCTCAAGCGAATGGTCAAGCCGAATTAGCTAACAAGGAAATCAAACAAGTCCTCGAGAAATCAGTAAGTGGAAACCGAAAGGACTAGGCTTTAAAGTTGGATGATGCATTCTGGGCGTGTAGAACGGCCTACAAGACACCCCTTGGTATGTCTCCTTATCAACTTGTATTAAAATTATGCCATTTGTCCGTGGATCTTGAACATCGTGCATATTGGGCGATAAAGAAGTTGAATTTCAACTTTCAATCGGCTGGGGCAAATAGGGTGTTGCAATTAAACGAACTTGATGAGTTCCGAAATCAAGCATTTGAGAATTCAAGGGTGTACAAGGAAAGAGTTAAGAGGTTTCATGACAAATTGATCATCAAAAGAGAGTTATGTCATGGAGACCAAGTCCTTTTGTTCAATTCTCGCCTCCAACTCTTTCCTGGGAAGCTAAAATAAAAATGGTCTGGACCCTTCACAGTCAAGAGACTGCTACCAAGCGAAGTTGTCGAGCTACTAAATACCGACGGGAGCACGTTTATGGTGAATGGCCAAAGAGTGAAGAGGTACTTTGGTCAAGCACAAGAAAGAGAAGTTCACCAACTGTCTTTGGTTGAACCGCATTGAACCAAGATAAACAGGCGTCCGGCTGAAGACGTTAAACTTAGCGCTTGTCGGGAGGCAACCCGGCGGTCAATTTCTTTAATTTCATGTTTTGATTAGTTAGATAGTTTAATTAAAGTGTTTCTAAGTTTTTAGTTGTTGAATAGTGGCAGGTAAATGCAAGGAATGACAAGAAAAGGATTGGGATGCAAAATGGATGAGAAGGGCTTCTGATGAGGCCTGACAACTGGCTAATGATGAGCCCGGCCCATGCAGAAATGATTCAGAAGGGGCCAGCCGGAGCTCAAATTCTGCCCAGACAAGTGCCTACAGAACAACAGATGGAAGAGGATCGGGAGATCCGAAACATCGAGGAGGGGTTTCCTGGACAGCGAGGGGGGGAGTATTCCTCCTGACAGCGCGGAGAATCCTTAATAGTCATGGAACGGTTGAGAGTTGTGGAGGCAGCCATCCACGAGCTTAAAGAGCAACAACGACTGCTTATGGCCAACCAAACCGACGTGATGAGAACTCAGCAAATTTTGACAACGGGTCAAACCATCATCATGGGCGCATTATCAGAATTCTTGGAAGCCCAAAAGGTTAGTTCTAAAGAAGAGAGGCAAATGGCCAAAATGTTGCAAAAGCTCGAGGATTTAAACGTGCAAGCCGGTCACTATGATCCAACGCCACCCTCCCCTTAGGGGGAGTTTGTAAGTTATTCGCAACATCTCTACTTTTTAAAACTATTTTAACGCATTTTGAATTTAGTTTAAAATAGTTTGAGGGGGGATGTATGTTGCGATATTCTGAGGGTGGTTGCTCGTCTTTCTTGTATTTGTCCTGTCAAACTGCAATTATGTTTGTGTTTTGAACTGTTAATTTTTAGTTAATTTATTAAGTTATGTTTGTCTTTAGTTGTTATTAGTTTGAATAAATTGTATGTTGATGTTTATGCAAAATTCAAAATTCAAAATCCAAAAAAAAAAAAAAAGAAAAAAAAGAAAAAAAGGGAGAAGATATTAGGTTAATGAGATATTGAAAATGTTGTCAATGATGATATATAAAATGGTATACATGCACACACTTGTTTTGGAACAAATGGTAAATCACAATATATAAGCCGGTGAGCTTTTGAGCCAAAATGAGAAACTCTTACTTTTGGAGTTCAATGTCTTCCTTGATTTGTGTGGTGTTGATCATGTGCATAGCACCTTTAGAACTTGCCTTGCGTCTATTTGAAATCACGAGGTATATTTATGAGCATTGAAAATGATTTTAGGCAATCTTTGATTATAACCTATTTTGAGCCTTAAAAATCATCTTCTTACCCCTTTATATGAATTATCCCTAGTTAGCCAAGTTGAACTTGTAGCCTTTTTCTTGATAGCTATTATTACAAGCCATATCCATCCTTTTAGCCTTTTTCCCACACTTGGATCGAACGAGTTTGAGAGAGGGAGTTGGAAAGTGGATGTGAGAGAGAGTTACAAAAATGATGAGAGTGCGATGATGAATATAAAGTGGAGAAAAATAATTTACATTTCATTTCGATTGGATGTTTATAGTTTAGGACCAAGAAAGGGTCAAAAGCAACCAATAATAGAGCTTCCTTTGATTGAGTTAGAAGTCAAAATATTGCTAACTCACATTTTATGCACAAGAGTTGGTTGTGGTGATTTGGAGAAGGTGAAAGAAACATTGAAGTGTTGAAATGATGAAAAAGGAGTGGGAGTAAAACTTATGTGATGAGTAGTTGAGTGCAACTCAATCGATCCAAGTCAAGTCTCTACACTTAAACATATCCCACCTAATCCAAAAAGCCCACGTTACAACCAAAATAAAAGACCTTTTTGATTCTTTGCTCATAAGTTATCAAAAGTGACGAAGAGATTAGACAATAGGCAAGCATATGGTAGGGCATGCATATGTATACAACTCGAGCGATACACAACCCTGTTATATACACTTGAGTGCTTGAGTGCTTGAGTGATACACTTGTCAGTGAGGATATTGTGATGATTCAAAAAGTCCCTAACTTGTGATATTGCATAGATAAAATGTGTTCTTAGTCTGAGACATACATTTCCAAGTAAAACCGATAATACCTATATGTTTTCTTCCAACTGAAAAAGAAAATCCTCATTCTTTTGATATTATTTGCCCAGGGACAAGCAAGGGTTTAGTTTGAGGGGGTTGACAAACGGGGTTTTCAATCATGAAAACATGCTTAGAATAGAGGTTTTATCGTGTATTTATTACATTCTAAGCTCTCGTCTGTTATAAAATTCGTATTTTCTTTCTCTCGTCGGAAAAACTTTGTTTTTGAGCATTTTGTAGGTAAAACAGGTGTACAAAGAGTCGACGAGTAGAAGAGAAACGAAGAAATCAAGAAAAAACCCGAAGAATGAAGAAACGGGCCAAAATTGGGTCGTGCACGGTCACAACCGTGCAAGCCTTCAGGACCGTGCACGGCCCGTGCGCACTGAAGGAAGAAGTGCCCATGACCGTGCGCCCCTACACGGACCGTGCATGCCTCTAGGAAGTTGGGGATCTTTGGGGTTGTGCACGGTCACGACGGTGTAAGGATTGCACGGACCGTGCACGAACGCCGGAAAAGTGGGCTTTTCAGCCCCAAAACCTTATTTTTTTGGCTAAAGACCCTAAAAAGCCCCAATTTTGGTATATAGGTGCCCTAATTTCAGTTTTTCGCACACAACACACATTCAATAGCCACTTTTTTTAGAGAGAGAGAACTTAGAGAGCATTTTTGGGGATTCCACATGAAGATCAATAATTATCAACATTATTAAAATAGGTTTTATCTTTCCATTTTCATTTAATATTTGTATGAACATGATTATGTCCATATATTTGTGTTTATCTTTTATTATGATTATGGTTGGCTAATTTCCTTAATCTAGGTTTAGAGAGTAAATTATGGGTGTTTAGTTATTATTAGCCGATTAATTCAACTCCGTGTTATGCTATTGATTGATTAATTGTTTATAAATGATTGTTGAATGAATTGATCACTTATTTAACATTATTGAGGATTAAATTGGAACCGAGAGGGGAGATTTGATCCAAGATCACATTAATTAACATGATTAAGCAATAAAACCGAGAGGTTTGCGCTAGTTGTGGGAACTTTGGTCTTAGAATCGATTAGGAGTTGTATTTGATTAATAAACCGGAGACGGTGATTAATCTTATACAATCAACACATAATTCGCTCCGAGAGGGGCTTTTACATATGTTTGTGATCGTTCCTTAATAGATAGCATTCGGTTAAAAGTTGAAATGAATTGGAGTAGTAGTGATTAGATGCCCGTAATCGAAATCTAAGCCTAGATTACCCTTATTAATTGTTTAATCCCTATAATTGTTCTCTAGTTCATCATATTAGTGTTAATTTCTTGTTTAATTGAATTAGTTCTTAAAATACCAAAAACCACTCATTTGATCGTCTAGTTAGCCATTTAAATGTTTATGTCACTTCACTTTTCCGATATTGATACCAATCCTCGTGGGATCGACCTTGTGCTCGCTTAGTACTACTTTTGACGTCGTGCACTTGTGGTTGCTCAATTTTAGTTGCAAAAACTAAGTTTGTGTCAAGTTTTTGAAATGGTCGAGACTTGTAAAGGGATAAATCATTTCCTCCTCACTTGTAGAATATGAGGAAGTGGAAGAGACCAGTACTAACATACAACCCCTGCAACATAAAAAAATGGGGCTGGTCATAGCCCATGTCAAAGAAAGCACTACCAAACAGTTATTTGATGAGCCTAAAGCAGTACCCTCGAAAATTAGATCTCTATCACCAGACCTTGAAGTGTATCCTGGAGCAGTGCAGCAAGAAGACATATCTAGTGCTCCTAATCAGATTCTGATGTCTCAATTACTCCCAAAGACTAGAAGCACCGCCCCTAGTGAGTGCATCATCCCATGTTGAAGAAGATCACCATACAGTAGAGGGCGAATGATGTACGATAGGACAGCATCTGATGTTGTAGATGAATCTCGTGCACCTCCTTGAGATGGGAATGCAGATAACAAGAGGAAGGGATGCAAAGGTACTACAGATAGAGCACAAATATTTTAAGGTTGTGCCCTATTATTCCACAGTGGAAAGACTAGGGAAAAGAGGAGAATTGTGTCACAAACTAGGTGGCCTCAACTGGTATCGCTCAAGATGCCTAGAGATTTTGGTGATCGTATTTGGGTGAAAAGAAGGCTCTGCTTGCAGCAGAAAACATCCTTGAACTACCCATCCATAGATGTTCCTATAGTAGCTTCTATGGAGATGGAGAAGCTTGCTCGCCAAATAGTCACAACAAGCAGCCTTAAAGCGCTACGGAAACAGGGAGAAGTTTTTTTTGGTGGGAGAAGGAAGCAGTTCACAACAAACAACTTTAGCAGAACATTCAACTGTCGTAGGGAGTCTTGAGAAAGACAACATTCCTCTATCTGTGATATTCAGGACTCATCAACAGGGATCCACCGATGAATTTACTATAGGAAAGGTTGCGGTAGACAAGGCAGTCACTACCTCTTAAACACCTAATGTGCAGGCGCCAGAACATACATAAGGTGGGATTATCGAAGATGTGGTAGCAAAATAAGGAAGCGTTACTACATGCATGCAACAAGTAGCTACATCAGGATGCGATAATGAGTAAGCAAGAACCACATGTGTTGTGGAGCCAACTGTTGCTTCCAGTCAAACTAACGAAGTGAGTATTATTGCTGAAGAAGACCCAAATCCCCAATCAATTGAACAAAATGAACTTGAAGAAGAGCAACTCCTGGACTATGAAGAAAGTCCAAAACATACTCCTTCCAATAACAATAATGATGAAATGGAAGATTATTTGTTGGAAGAAGAGTACACTGAAGTGGAGAAAAATCTTGATTCTACCATTGCAGGCATGAGCCAGAAGACCAAGCCTAATTATGATGAAAAGATGAAAGGTTGTTGCATTGGAACTAGAGCAGGAAAAACAAAGAGAGAAAATTGTCAAGAAGTTGGCTGATGTTGTAATTGTAGAAACAACAAATAAGACAGCAGCTCAAGCTACTGAAAGTGCTAAAGTAGACATTGTACAAAAACATCAGTCTGCTGATCAGCCCTCCGGACCAAGTGAGGGGGAAGAAAATAACAACGATATTGAAGTTGTAGGACATGATGTTGTAGGAGAATGAACACAGCAAGATCAACCTACAACAACCCAACTGAAGCACCCATCAACGGACCAGATGCTAGATGATTGCTTGAGGCAGGACAACCTGTTGATCCAAAGAATGTAAAAGAAACTATCAGACAAAAGTGACCAAGATCGTCTGTGGGAGAATTCCCAGCACAAAAGGGTTGAAGCACCTAGATGCGATTGTAAAGGAGGCAGGACAAAGACAAGAAAGATAAGCGTATAAGTCTCAACGGGAAAATGAGGCAGTCACATGTTGACTTGAACCTTGACTCTACACCAGCAATCAAATACGTGATGAAAAGACTTGAGCATACTGTATCAGTTACACGGTAGTCGGTGCAAACTCTAGGTTAAGCTATCGACAATAATGCTTTTGGAGTTCTTACTGCTTTGGGAGCACTCAGTAAGGTTGTAATCACCATCCCATCCAATATCAAAGAACTCACGAAAAGATTTTCCATAACTGTTGAGGTAGAAAGAGAGGCAATGAAGGAGATGAAGGGATAAACTACCTTCCTTGAAGGGAAGATTGATGCCATTATCTCTATCCTTAGAGATAAGTTGGAGAGGCATATTGCACGACTTATGTCTATGCAAACATAAATCTCCCAGGTACGAGTTGAAAGTCAACTTGATAGGGTCAAGCTAGACAATATTCAAACCCTACTGGAAATTAGTTCAGGTGTGAGTATTAATGATGCCAAAAAAAGAGAAGATGAAGCAAAAACAAAGTTTGTTGTGCATCAGCAACAAGAGGAAGAAGAAGAAGCCTTCCTAGCTGAGCAACGAAGGTAAGAAAAGGATTTCAACATAAGGCATGAGGAATAGAAAGCTCGGGAGTTGAAGGAGCTTGATCAATCTTTTGCACAATTTGATCAAAGACTGAAGAGCATTATTGCTCAATCTAACGCGAATCTGCATGGGATATTCCTTACCTCAGGATTAGTCTCTGAAGACTTTTCTATTAGGACCAACAAGCAACTCCTCACAACCAGCCACCCCTACACAAGTTGATGCTACTCCAAATCTTTCAGTATTAAGGCGCTATGCAGATTGGTTCAGGAACAACATTGATCATGAATTACAAACTATGTTAGCTGTAGTGATTCCCACCAAAATGAATCCAACTAAGAAAGAGATTAATAATTGGAGAATGACTAAAACCATCAGGTACTTTAACCTACTGCAAACTAACAGATACTACGACACAGTTCAAGGTGGTCCGAAAATTCAGTTGGAAGCCTACATGAAGGATCTGCATACAAGGGTACTTCCAAAAAAATCTAGCTAAAAAGTGATTGGTAAGAAAATCTCACCTTCTGAAGAGTGGTGGTCAATAGAGGAAATTTAACCTAACGTGCAATATGAGTATAGACACTTTGAACAAGTCGTGTAGTCAGTGTTGGAGGTATACTAATGAAGATCCAGATCGATCAAGAAGAAGACTAGATCAAAATGAGGAGAAAAGTAGAAGACACAGATATCAACAACAGAGGCCTACACAGCTATATCGATCTCAACAAAGGTGTAAATAGTAGCTTACTACAAGCTAAATTATTCACTGTTTATGTTTCCTTAATTTATGTAAGATCTATTTCCTTTTGGCATGTGCATGACTGATATAACTGTATTAGATAGGATCATCTAATGAAACAATTGTTATCTTACTACCAAAGGATTACAACTTGTAATCTTACATCATTTGTTGTTTTGTTGACCTTTTGATGATTAACTATTTTTTATAATAGTTGTTTTTAAGGGAATATAATAGTTTGTTGATATGTAACTTTAAGCTTTGTTTTTTTTTTTTTTCTAATGTCTAGTTTTGATTATGCAAAACTACTCAGTAAAGTAAAAACTAGCAGCCCAAAACATTCTATAATCAACTGTAATAGTTTGGGTTAGGTCTACTTAAGCAAAACTGATAAATGAGATACAACAAGGTTATCGGTGATATATAGCAAGAAGTCGGTTGTAGGATGATGGGATCACACGTTGTACCAATGCCACAACAAAAGGCTTGCATGAAGATCGTGTACAACAAGGTATGCAAGTAGCAAAATCCACTCCATGCAGCGATCATGATAGTATAGCAGATCATACAACAAATAGTCGGCAGAAAAACGGCTCAAAGTCAAAGTCAATGATCTCAAGATTAAAAAAATATAGCCAGTGGAAACAAGAGGCGATCTTATACTGATTATACAATAGTGTGAAGACACCCATCCTAACAAAAGTAAAAGCAAATATGTAGACTGACACTTGCTATATCTACTCTGACCGAATCTTCTAGCTAAAGGATAACAACGGCTCGAAGCCGCACGAAGAGCATCAAATATCAATAGGAATCTCCTCAACCTTCAACAAGGAGAAATCTAACTGCTATAAATTGAGAGACTCAAGATCGAGAAAAAATGCTGGAATACCAGAAATATTGAACAACTTCGCACAAGAGCAAGAAGCAAGAAGAACACAGCTGAAATTCTTATATGCAAGCAAACTTCTCAAAAGTTGCAAAAGGTTCTCAAGAATCTACAAAGCAATCTTACAAGAAGCTTGCTCTCAATCTCAGTCTTTCTTACTAAAGCTAGTTCATCTCTAAATATGTTCAAGAACGTCTAGAGGCAACTTTAAGTTGAAGAAAATTTCCTATACCCAACTCTGTGAGTGGTATAAAGGGAAGTCTTTTGTTAAATCAGGTATTCAGACTAGAATATTGTACTCCCTCCGTCCTACATGAACTTGCACACTTTCTATTTCGGTTCATCCCAAGCAATTTGCATACTTTCTTAAAAATGAAACAAATCTCACAGATTCTACCCCACCATACACCTTTATTTACCAAATAAAGTAAAAAAATAGGTTTGAAAAGTCAACATATCCCAAAAAGAATTTTTCTTAATATTGTATCCACTTGCCAGTGCAAGTTCATTCGGGACGGAGGGAGTAGTTCGGAGGAACAAGTGCAGTAGAAGGTGTAGTCTTCCGAGGATAGCTGAAAACTGTTGTAGGTGCCGAGTTGAGACTCAAGCATCATGTAACTAAGATTGTATTGCATGAACAATTTAGTGAAATTTCACTGTGTGAGGGAAGAGAAGACGTGGAAGGATTTTCCCCACCTTTGAGCCACTATAATATCTATGTGTTTATTTTCATATCTTTATTTGGTATTGGTTTAACCTACTACTTGTAATCTGATTTGACCTGAAAACTCTTTTACTTATTTGTGCGTAAAACTTATAAGGCATTGCTTGTAGTTAAGTTTCAGAAAGAACAGCTTGTTGTTCGTAAACGAATTTGCATGAACTTATCGTTATAGGAACTAGTTTCTTACAGTCTACAACAAATCACTATCTATTATTTTCAAGAAGAAACATTGTTAAGGGTAGAGGTTTATTCACCTCTTCCCTCCCTCTAAACCTCTACCACTTGCACTTGTCTTCTTTACCACTGCATCCACCATCCAAAAATCACCATCTTACAAAATAATCCCATTCCAGGCTCCCTAAATTTGATTGACTAAAGAAAGGACGTCACATCTATTGTCCGCCCACACACCTCGGGTCATGTCCTGTCTTTCTTTCGCCACTTAAAACCACTAGCAAGAGTAGTATAGGAGTTTTCCTGACCAAAAGGGCCAATAAGATGACGACATATGGCCATATTATTTTAAAATTTTAAAATAATTTATTAAAGATGATAAAATTCTAGATAATTTAATATAAAAAATAGAAGATAAATATAAAATTAGGAAATAATTTTTAAAAATATGAAATTATTCAAAACTCTAAATAATGTTATATAAAAACTCGTAAATATAAAAGAAATTCAGAAATGAAATATAAAATTTTGAAAATATTATTGAAAATTCTAAAAGTTCATTATTAAAATCTTGATATGAGTTTCCAAAAAAAGACAGATTCGTATATGTTTCCAAAAAAAGACAAATTTAAATTTTTTAAAATAATTTTTTGAATTTATATTCATTTAAAAAATTTTAAATTTCTTTTTTATATAAAAATATTTTTTATTGAGAATATATTTTTTATTTTCTGAAATTTTTTTATATTTTAATTTTCTGCAATTTTCTTAATTTTTTTATTTTATGAAAATATATATTTTATATGTTATTTTCCTGGTTTTGTTTTATTTTTAAGAATCTAAAATTTAATTTTAATTATTTTAAAATAATTGAAAATAAAAAATAATTCTGAAATGTGCTATGTATAACATTAAGTCAATAAAAAAAAATAAAAAATCAGAAAAATTAGATCACGTAAAATGTAATAAAAAGGCGTTGTACAATTGTATGGGTGGGAAAAAATACCGAAATGCCGAAATATCGAACATACCGTATCGAAAAATTACCGAAAATACCGAAATTTTCGGTATACCGAATTTTCGGTACGGTATGATACCGTACCGGAAATTTTCGGTACGGTAACGGTATGATAATTTGAAATTTTCGATATTTCGGTATATACCGAATACCGAAAAAAGTTCGGTATTTTCGGTATATATCGGTATACCGAATTTTTTTTCGTTATTTTGATAGTTCGGTATTTCGGTATACCAAATTCCTAACGGTATACCGTAAATTTTCGGTATACCGAAATTTCGGTATACCAAAATCAACGGTATGGATCGGTATATACCGATACCGATACACAATTCGGTATACCGAATTTTCGGTACGGTATCGGTATTTACCGATATCATACCGAATTTTTGGTATGCCGAATTTCGGTATACCGAAATTTTCGGTACGGTAACGGTATGGATTTTCGGCGTACCGAAAATTTCGGTATGGTAACGGTATGGGCAATTCGGTACGGTATACCGTACCGAATCACCCCTATACAATTGTAATACGAATATTTTAGATAGAGATTGCATTATGAAATTAATCCTTTAATTGGTAAGAACAAAATAGAAAATTATTCCTCCCACGGTCCCACTCGACTATTCTAAAAAGAGATTTATTCATTAGTACAGACTCATTCGACCGAATCCTATGAATACTAAAACTGGTAGATCCAATGAATAATTTACTAAAACTCACTTCCAGCAATATCATTAAACTTTAAAATTGTCGGAGGTCGTAAGTGGGATTGTTGAGTTGTTGACAAACCTTGAAGCTTAGATTTAGTTACTCACTCAATTCCAACCGTAAACTTCCAGACGAAATCCGTAGTCAGAAAGCCACAACAAAATAATCCCATCCCATACATGAAATGCATGGATTCACATTACCTTCAATCCTTAGCTTTAACCCATTTCTGTTTTCGTCACTAAAATCGACCTCTCCGTCTCTCTTTTGCACAATCGGGTATGGGCTGTGCACATCAGAAACCCTCTCTTACAGTTATGGAAGAAACTATGACCACCGAAATAAAAAGAAGAAGAAGATAGGTACCCTGCTTGTTAGAGCGAGTGAGAGGGAGTCGCCTTACCAAGTTTTGGGGGTGTCCCCCTCCGCTTCTACCAAAGAAATCAAGAGGGCTTATCGAAGACTTGCTCTCAAGTATCATCCAGATGTAAACAAGGAGGTATTTTTATTTTATTCTTTTAAATCTTTTTTCTTATCTAATGACTAAATTTCTGTTGACAAATTCAAAATCATCGGTTGGCATTGCTGCTTAGTTTCGCATCCTAGTCTTGCTCTTTGAAATTTCAGCAACTTTACTCCAATACTCGTTGTAGTTTGATTCCTCCCCTGATAATTTGGTTACCAGCATAGGTATGGGCTTTACGTCCACTTCAATAATCGTACTTCATGTAAAAGGCAATCCATTTCTCTTAAGTTTCAGCCGAATAATTATAAAATAATGACAAATTTTGGTCTGCAAGAATCAGAAAATGAGCTTCTTTTGAGTGGAGAAGTTGTTGAAGTTCTTCAGCTAGAATGCCAGTGAATCTGGCTGCTACTAGCAGATCAAGGATGTGATGGTAGACGATAATTCTCTTTTCAATAATGATGGTAGAAAAGAAAAAGGAAAAAAGAAAAAGATAAAGAAAAATCCAGCTCTGTCTCATTGATTATATCATGTTTGACAACAGACAGATGACGGTCTCTTTTAGTTGTATCTGATTTAGGCAGCATAGGAAAAATAGCTGTAGCTCATTCAGATTTTGGATTGGCCAAGGTTATCTAGAAATAAATAGATGATGTTGCTGATATGAAAGCATGTGTAGCGACCGGCATGCTGAATTATTGACAGCAGCATCTCTTTCTCCCCCACTGTCCACCCCCAACAATAGAGGACAAAATACTGGGTAAAAAATAAATAAAAAACAGATAAGATCGAATAAGATGATGCATCTTTCAAGCAAGTCAAAAAGGTCGTACAATTTCTATAAGTAGGAATTGTTACATTAGGTTGTCCTCTTGCGGATCCTCCTCACAGCAAGGATATATGAATTCCCACACAGTTGTGCTACTACTTTATTGCTTCATCTAGGCATTGATAAGTACTCCCTACATTCCCAACAAAGAAAGAGTAAATGTCATGTTTCAAAAGTCTGTTTATTTTTAATTGAAACTGTATAATGCCCTTGTGACCCAAAAATGCTTAAGAGATAAATGTGATGGAATGAAAATAAGAAGTTATACTTTGGAGAAACAAAACTCCTTTTTTTGGGACAAAGGTAGGATGATTATTCTAATTAATAGGTGTCTTAATTATCCTGAATTAGCTTAGATTGTCCCACAGCAATTTATTTTGTTGCTTTACGCATTTTGCTTCATTTTCTTTGCATGTACTTTATCTAGGATTCGTATAGTGCCATTGTTATGTGAGCACATTTCAACTGTTCTGTGTTGGCTACAGTCTGGCGCTCAGGAAAAATTTATGAGGATTAAGCATGCATATAACACACTGCTGACCTCTAAATCCAGAGGCAGATATGATGCTGGAAAGCAAGGATCCGATTATTCTTATTCTTCAACTGGAGGATTCCAGACGAAGACTACAGAAACGGAAGAAGAATTCTATGGATTTGGTAAAGTTCTTTCTTCTAAAACCCTCTGTTGTGAATGTTTTAACTATATAACTCACGTCTGATAGGTCAGTGAAGAAAATACTTATAGATAATTTGATTTAAGATGCACTATTTGACATTTAGTTTATTAATGTGTGCCTTTTCATCTGGAGCTTTATGATCAATTGTCTTTCTGTTAGAGTTACTTTCTTCATGTGAGCTGATTTATTTTCCAATAATTGAAGCATAAGTATGTTGGAACTTTATTCAGTATGACAAGGAAACAAATTGCAGTGCACTTATTTAGATGTCATGTAGCTAAGGCTTATTTAATTGGATTTATATTTAGACTTCTGTTTCCTAATAAACTACTAAACTCTTATTTGGTTAACTGTTAAAATTTGTCTATACTTTAAACTACTCCTAGACTATGAACTCCAGCAATATAGGATCTTTTAGTTATATGGTTCCCGCTATAGGCACCATGTAAAGCCAATTAAAAACCATTTGGAAGATAGATTCTAACCATGTAAATATAGCTTCCAGGATGAAGCTGACTAGAATTTTCAATGTGGCAATAACCAGTGGACATTGGCGAGGCATAATATAATGGTTTCAGAAAGGTGGAAGAGTTTGTTTTATTTTGACTCCAACTTTTGTTCACTACTTCACTTCATTTAAAAATTTAGGCTAGGATCGTTCCAAATAATGTGGGGAGTCTACGTATGTAGACGCTGCTGTTAAGTGCACAGTGACATAGCAGAACTATTCCCATTTTTGCTTTTTTGTAGAGAACATTATAATGCATAAGCAGTCCAGCATCCCATGATCAATTACCGCAAAGTTCACATCTATGTATTTTACTCTATGCGTATTTTCAGTGCCTTGGTCCTTGTAACTACCTAATAATAATTGGCCGAGGTGAGTATAAGAGCAAGACCTTTTCTGTCTCTTTATCTTGTCTTTTCATTTCCCCCCTTCAATGAACAACAATGGTCTATCCACTAGGGTTTCGTAGAACACCGTTCTTAGCAATGAGAACTGTAAAGACGGTAAGGCCTTTGGGCTGCCAGCCGCTTACTCTATCCCAAGCTCCAGATTTTAACAGGAAATACTTCCAAAGCTGATAATAGGATAACAGGAAAACTTTCTAGGAGTTAAACTTCTCGTTTCGGAATTTGAGAAGAGCATAAAACTATGAGTATGCATAAGTCCTGTTTTTGGGCTATAATGGGTAGCCAGTAGGGTCATTATAATAGTTCCATAAGATGTTTATGCATATCTTATAGTGAATAACTTATAAAGCCATACCCCGAGTAACAAATATAAATATTGGCAATAATCCATTCTATCATGCTAATGATAGTTTTGCTGTTTGCCTTTGTTACTGTGGCTATCAATATGCATTTACGTTTTAGCTCCGAAAGTTATTGTGGAATTATCATATCCTTATTCTAACCTGAACTGAGAAAGAATGTTAGTCGTCCGCTCAGAAAACTATTGTTAAATGCAGAATTTTTATAGTTGGCTCGATGATCATATGATTTTTGATTGTGTAGAACACGATTAACAGTTATTCTATTTGAATTTATCTTGCATGCAGAACATAACCTTCACTCTTTGAATAAACAAGTGTATAACTGTCGGACAAAATTTAAGAATCACTTTCTTTGGTGGTGATAGAGATCAATTAGGCTATGAAAATCAAGTACATGGACACTTACTGGGATTGCTGTATCTTTTGCATTACATAATGTAAGGTTTGGTCGCAATTAGTTTTGTATACTTTCCTATTGATTGCATATAATCTTAAGGCTGGTTTGTGCGCTGCAAATTATTTTTGAACTTATGTTTTATATATGTGATATATATATGTGTAAGTGCTTTCGCTGCCAATATGCTTCTCCAGCCTACAATCTCAGGAAATGGTCACTGAAGACCAAAAATGTAGTGTTGGTGAGCATAGTAACATATTTTTTCTTGTCTAATATTTGGTTAACGACTACTCCACCTTGCTTATTACTTCTTAGAAGAACGTTCTCAAGTTGAGATATTGCAATTCAATTATGAATAAATGCAAGTATGAATTGCATTGAATGGTTACTCCCTCCGTTCTTTAATGAGTGGCCCTGGTATGGGAAGCACACTGAATAAGGAAATGACTAAATTGACTGATTTACCCCAAAATATATTCACAGAACTCCATACTCCCAACTGATACCATCATATTGGGGAAAGTGAAATGAGGGGTTGTTGATTTCTTGTATGAAATTGGCAAAGGGACACTGAGTTGAGAACAGAGAATTTTGGCTATTGGGACAGCTATAAAAGATCGGAGAGAGTGATCTTTTAACCCTTCCTTTTCTTAGACTTGCTCAGCTATTGCTTACCCTGCTGCATTGATTGCTTGATGTTGTCTAAAGCTATCAATCTTTTATAGTTTGGGTATACTATCTGTGTATGAATTACAGCCTCTTTTAGCAGTATACCTTGCCCTTCTAGACGAGTTATTTTGTATATATTTTTATAGTAACCCCTCAATGATGCAGGTAGCTTGTTGAGGGATGCCCAAATAACAATAGGTAGATGTGTGCTCCTTGCGAGATTGACAGTGCCATCAATTTCCTCACGTCATATGAAATTATCTTGGACGCTTTGTGTTTGCTTCCTTAGCGAGTAAAACTATTTCCTAAGATGCTAAAACTGTTTTTTAATTGCTGCAGAGGACTTCTTCAGAGATCTTCAGGAAGAATTTCGGAATTGGGAGGCAACTGCTGCTACTGAAGGAAAGCCAAAGAGCTTGTGGGAAGAATTGGCAGTAAGATATATTTAACATTTAGACAAGATATTCTTTTTTCTGTCTACCCCCAAACTACAAAAAGTCTCTTTATCCCACTATGTAAGGACAACTATACCGATGATGTCTTGTGATCGTGTCTAGTCGAAAACATATTCTCATTTATATTAAGTGTAGCATCTTTCCTCCAAAAAAAAAAAAAAAAGAAAAAGGAAAAAAAATCATAGGAGTTTATTTAGTAGGTTTGTTCCAAGGGAAAAAAGTATAACTTGTCTATCTTAATAGTTTTTTTGCCCCAGATATTTTAGTTCTTTCCCTTTCCCATTTTATTTAAGTTAATGACTCCCCTTTCTACACGCCATGCTGGGCATCTGAAGATCTTGTATGCACATGTTCAAACAAATTGTAAGTGTGTTTCTTTGATATTCTCATCTGTTGGGGCTACCTCTCACACTCTTTCTAATGCATTACTCCTTATTCACTCATTTCGGTTTCTTTTCACAAAGTCTATTTAACTTGCTCAAGTAATATTAGTCTCGTGAATTCCATGCGGTGTTTTGTGATAATATCTACACCGCATCAGTTTTGAGATGTCTTACAATGAAACTGGTGGTGGGCAGGAAATTGGGGAAGAATTTGTGGAGTTCTTAGAGAAAGAGCTGAATATTGCAGATGCAGACACAGGTGAAAACAATGACGAAAGGTCTCCAAGACCGAATGGAGCAAAGGAAACTGCAAGTGCTGATGGAAAGGGAAACAGTATTGATGAGAATATAGATGAGATTGAAGCTACCCTTGCCCAATTAAAAAAGGAATTGGGTTTATAATGTGTGATTTTGTAATTCGTGTGTGTTAATAATTGTGTTTCTGTACAATATTTCATCAGATTACCAAGACGTACTGAGAAGTCAGTGATGTATAGAATTTCATTAAAGGTGGTGTATCTCATGGAAAGAGGTGTCAACTTGTACTTTGCTATGTATTCTTTAATTTTAACTGATGAAGAATAATAATGTGGTACGAATGCACTGTAGATCACTGCCCACGAATTATAAACTTTTCTCGGCTTATATAAGTTATTTTAAGAGGTTAGCATGGGACAGTGCAATCCGTGGATTTCAAAAAATTCAGTCCCCAATAAATTGGGAACTAAACTAGAATTTATAAATATTCCTATCAAAATCAGAATTGAACTAGGATTTATAAGTATCTGTACTGAATCGTCTCAAAATTCGACATTGTGTGATGAATCTAGTGGAATAGTCAAATTTTGTACCATAATATTATTTGGAGATTTTCAAGCTTTTCACGTCAATGTTAAAACTATAATAAAAATTCAAAATACTTATATCAAAATTAAGACAGAAATTAAGATAGTATTGTATCAATGTATTAATAAATCATTCAAGTAAAATCATCCAAAAATAATAGTGATACAGACAAATTATGTATAAAACAAAATCGAAGAAAGAACTTTTCTTTATTTTTATACTAAGGTATCTATTAGTGTTTTTCAGTCATTGTTTATACCAAAAAAAAAAAAAAAAAAAAAAATTGTTTATATTTAAAATATTGACTACAAGACAATTCTATTATAAAATTAGAGTATATTTGTTATGTATTCTTTTTTTCTCTGATCTTGGTATTGGGTGTGGAACGGTTCAAGCCAGTCCGATACAGTGAATCGTACTATTTTTTTATTTTTTCTTTAGGGTACAGTTTGATTCTGGAGAAGTAAACGGGTTTCGGAATTGGTGTACTTTCGACTAGGATTTCAGCATAGTTTGATAAATCGAGTGAGTGAATATGTGTGTAAAGTTTTAAATAAATCTCAAGATTTCTCAATAATAACATATTACCAAACTCAGAAATAGATTTAAAGGGTAACAGAAAATGATAACAACTAAGACCAAAAAAAAACAAATGAAATTTGGTGAATAAACAGGCCCAATTACAAATTACGCTTTGTTGTGTCGTCTTTCTTCAAGATTTATCAAAGCTAGTGTAATGTCTTCATGTTATTAATTAAATTAAATTCATTAAAGGTAAACAAAAAATGATGGACTCTGTTTTCTCTGGAAAACTTCATTCCAATATCGTCCTTTCATCTGTTGATAGGAAAAGAAAAAAAAAGAGATAAAAGTAAATATACGAAAACAATAACCAAGTTTAGAAAATGTGTACATTCCATCTGTAGTTTTTTTAATAAAATAGTTGCATGGATTAACAAAACTTAATGGACTTTTCAATATTTTCGCTTAAAAAAGTTTGGGTTTCTAGTCAATCCGAATTGCTATAATCCCACTCAACATGAAAACTCACTATTATTTTCAAAAAGAAGCACGCTTACCACTTTCACCAAAATATCAACTTAATCTCAATTCAAAAATTGTATCAGCTCCAAGAGTAACCGTCTAGAATCTCTCTCCAAACCGGAAGAATACTGCACCCGTCCCAGAGTTGTGATCAACCGCATATTCAACCCGCACTAGTCCTAACTTAGCCCCAACACCGTACGATGATCCCTGCCCCATTCTCCTGTAAACCTCAGTCGGGTTTCCTTTCACATCCTTTGAACTCCCAAGATCATTCCCATGCTCTGCAAACACATATGCATGTGTATTTCGTACTGGTATCCGCAGCTCCGTCGCCACCTACACACGATATAACAAGACCATCACAAATGTCAAATTACAAAACCACCCTTGAGGTTTGACCTATTTACATCTGTCATATCTAAAATTACAATCCCCAACCCCACCCCGCAAAGATACTGCCGCTGAAGTCTGAATTACGCAGTGCTAAATAAAGATGTAGGAGCTATTTGTGAAATACATATATATATTATATGGGTTTTCTGTAAATTGGTCAAAAATAAAGATAATTCGTCAGCCCTAGTTCTATAAATCAATGAAGCATTTTTTTTAAAAAAAATTGATGTATTACTTCAGGCACACAACCACAATTCAGGTTCTCACTATTGATGGGGGTGGGTTGGGCTGGGGGTGGGATCCTATTTCTCCACACAATGTGAAGAGAACACTGTGAATATTATAACAGGTAAGACGGTCGTACCTCAAGGATATTTCTCGCCGCTCCCAACTCGCCCATGTTATAACCCCGAACAGAATAAGGTCCTCCTAAAGTAAATGCATCATAACTGGGAAGATCTCCAACACAGCCACCATAACGGCCGTGGAGGACTAAAACAGGAGGTGGTGGCTTCCCAGCACCTTCCTCTACGTTCTTCAACTGAAGAAATCGAGTTACTGTTAGCTGGTGGCGATTGAAGAACGGAAACTTGCTACCGATTCCAAGTCCTTGGTCAAGCTGCAGAAAGATTGGTGAACATGAAAAGGGAATTAGTGTGTGATAAGATTTATTTCAGATAACAAAGTATGACTTCCAAAAAGTAACATAGAGATGTACCACCAATTTCCATTTTTAACGAAATTAAGATGAAAACGTTGTAATTGCTATAATACTTCGTTATTGTCTATGAAGAGTCCAGATAAAATTAGGCACCTGGCGGGTTATTGAGTCCACTAACTAACATAGATGCTCAGTGAACATTATATTGCAGCAATTAGTTGCAGATCAAAACCAAGAGTGTACCAGCCTGAGTTATGGGTGAAGGGTACACATTATATATGGAAAAAATATAGAAAATAAGATCAAAGGATATTTTACTGTCCTTTTTATATTTTTAATTGCTTTGAACAAAATTATGTCATGAAATAACCTTCATCAATAATTTTCCCCATTACCAACTAATATCTTCTCTTTTATATCATGTTTTAACTCGCCTACTCTTTCTTTGCTTTTTGCACCTTCAGATTTTCTGTACTTGGTTCATCACATTTTATCTTTCTTCATTCTACCAAACAAACATGTATACATTCCAAAAACTTTAGAAAACAAACTAACCCTATCCTGCCAATTTGTCATTTTCTTCTTATCCTCATGACACAACATAAATTACAAGCAAGTCACAAAGGGGAAAGTTAGAAGCAATTGCAAAATAAGCAAATTGTATTTGAAACTAATCTCCAATATTTGCATTCCCATGAGCCTTTAACTAATACACTTTGACATACTCCAAATATAACTTAAAGCAAGAAGCAGAATGTAATTCAAATATAAACTACAGCTTGGGAAGATAGTAGATTTTCCACAAGGCTATTTGGCAAATTCACTGGATGGCAGTTGAACAGACAGCCTAACAGAAGACATCGATCAATGGTAATCATATGCTAGTTAGTATTTTCTTGATTTCAGACGCGGGGGGGAGCTTCGGAGTAGTTATTGTTGTGTGTACTAAATCAAACAGCCTGGACTCAATTTGAAATTTTGAAGGACACAGTATTAGAAATGTCAAGAGAAATGTTTGCTTTATCACCTGAAAAACATTCCTCTCACCAACTATAGCCCCATTTACAAACTTTGTGTTGTCACGAGTGATATTTGTCTGCAAAAATGCCATACGATCAACTCCAGTGCCGCTGAGTGTTGTGGGAGGTCCATCTGCACTCACTCCACCACTTGGCAACACCCTTTGACCATTTGAAGAAATGTGACTGCTTTCGTCGCGTGTTGTAATCTCCTCCATGACAAGTCCATAAGTAAATTTGCTTTGCCGCGTGAAGTTCTGCATGAAATATATCAGTTTACCCTGTCTTACTGCCTCATCAACATTGAGTTCATATGTCATACATTTAGATCAGTAAATTAGCAAATTATATATAACAGATTTGGGTTAAAAGAAGGAAAATGTATACCTCTGTGATGTTGGCTTTAACTCCGGCTCTGTCAACCCATATAGGGGGAACTTCTTCTATTCCAGGTCCTCCAGTAAAGACTGGACTAAGCTTTCTACTGTTGAAGCAGCTAGCACGGAAGGTACGGTTGCGAGGATTGTACACACCATCAATATATGGGTGGACATACTCTAACTTGAAAGCGAGATCATCCTGTACATGTATGCAAATGCGAAAATTGTATATATAAAATGGCACTTCCCTCTGAAGAAGAAAGAAAAGCTTCACGGAGAAACAATGTTAAACTACCTGGGGATTGAGGAAGTTGCTGGTGGTCACAGAGCCAAGAAGTGACCTATTCAAACCATTAATATTTCTATGCTCAAAAGAGACAGTTCCACCAGGTTGGATTGAAGCCTGAGGAGCATTTTGACAGTTAAAGAATAATTAGCAACCAAAGTGAACAATATCAATAAAATTTAAAAGCTGATTTATATTATTTACCAATGTAGGACGGCCTCCACGACCTGGAACGATACTCCACTCTGTACTAACTTCAGCAGACTTCTGTTCTTGTTCCTTGAGCTTGATTTCAACAACAATGCCGCCCTCATTTTTCTCATCTGCACGTGGATTTACTTCAATGTTGGAGAAAAGGGCCAATGAGTTTATATTTCTCAGGGCTTGCTTCCCAGCCTCAATGTTAAAAACTTGACCTTGGCGAAGCTGTTAAAAATAACAAAGTAATATCAGTACTTGGATGACCATTTTCCAAACCCAATCACCAGATAAATTCATAAGAACGACTTTTGAAACCAATTGATGAACTATGCAAGATTAGAAGTAACAATTATCACCAAAAGAAATTAGTAAGGATGCTGACGCATTTCAAAATTCACTCGAATTAGCATATTATTTTACGTCATTTATAAGACACAGCTAACCACTGGACATAAATATTAAAAGGACTTCATGTAGCTTGCATACAAAAATAATAGACAGAAATTTGATACTACATCCTTGAGATTATGGTCAAATCCTAATTCCTAGAGTAAGTATTTACCTACAATTCTAGTTTTGACACAAACAGAAGTAATCCTCTTAGCAATTTCGGAACCCAGTATATATACCTACTTAACTGTATGCAAAAAGTATCCAAAATAACACTCACCTGCTTAGGCAATTCTCTCTTGATCACAGGAAACTGGGTATTCCCCTCGCAGGAATTTCCAAGCTTATCTTGGAACTGAATCACTAGCTGCGTAATATCTCCCTCCACTACTTCACAAACCACCTCTTTGGTATTCAAATTTCCAAAATTCACAACTTGTGCACAAGCATACCCGTTCTCATGGTACCATTGTTGCACCCTATCCCTAATCTTTTGCAACAATCTAGCACTCACCTTGCCATGGTCCCTCAACATTTGCAATATCTCCCTTTGCACAGGCATTGGCAGCAAACATGGTCTCGCCTTATCAATCCTCCTCCTGTAATCCTTCTCCTGACTCCTGTAATACTCCAATCTTTCCTTCTCAGTCATATCAGGATCCATTTCAATAGGCTTTGACTGTGGCATGAGTCCCACATTAATACACCTGAATCTATCAGCAGATTGCCAGGTGGACTCAAGGAATGGGATGGTTATATTGATGGTGCCATCTGGATTCGTCTTCGTCTCCAGATCAACTTTCTCGAACATTCCGCAGGTTGCCAGGGTTTCTAGCTCCTTGAGAAGTTGTGTCTTGGTGTAAATTCCCCCAGGGCGGAGAGACACCATCTCGAAGAAGGAATCCTCCGCACCAATAGACGATCCACGTCTGCGATCGAAGAAGACAATATCAGAGACCTTGTACTTCTTGAAGCCACTGAGCTTGTTTAGCTGAACCACAATATTAGCAGGCAATCCATGAGAATCCCATTCTTGTTGGGGCTCGTCATCTTTAGCAATAGCTGCGGGTGAGAAAATGTCCCAGAAATTACCACCTTCACCGCCCCCATTTCCTCCACCACCACCTCCTCCTCCTCCTCCTCCACCGCCGCCAAGGTTGAAGATAGAGTCGCTACCGGATAAGATAGGTTTGGCAAGATGGAAGAGAATGCAGGATGCAGCGGCCGAAGCAGCGATAGATTTGGGGGAAACTAAGGAGTTGAGGAGAGAAGGCGGCGATTTCCTGGGTTTAGGGTTTTGGGAGGAGGAGGCGGAATGAGATGGAAGATTACATTGGAAGGAGTGGCCGCGGGAGACAACGGCGTTGGTGGAGGAGCTGCGATGGCGGGAGGCGCGGGATGAAGTGAGGGGGAGAAAGTGAGGGGCGGCGGAGAACGACGACATTGGTGACGGAATTTCGATAAGACTGAGGAGGTGTTGGAGTTGAAGACCGCAGTACGAGGGTTTACTATAATACACCCACCGTGTTATGATACCCGATTTCGCGATTTCTATCTATTTTATTTCTTCTTTTTTTTTTTGGCAAATTCTGTCACATTTCATAACTTGACATTCTTTCTAATCCTCAAATTTAACAACTATGGCAGGGTTTGTTTTAGGATTCACCCCGTCCAGGCCCATTTTGTTATGGGGTGCTTGTTTCTAATAAAACATTCTCCAACAATTTCATAATTAATTGTTTCACGTATTATAAATCAAACACAATTTCTCAATACCACTTTAAATAATAATCAATTATTTTATAATTCTTACGCACATTACATCAATTTTTTCACTATTTATAATATAAACGATTTCAATCTAACCTCCAAGCAATAAAACTAAATATTTATTTATTTAATTCAACTTCATTTTCCGCTTCATTTCCTTCGACCTACAATACTTCATCCACTTCCAACTTAAAGCAAAGACAGCCTATAATTTTTGGTCCTTAACTGTCTTCTTTGTTTCTTTTTGGTGAATTTAGCTTATAAAGTGTAATGATTGTACATTTATTTTTGATAGGTATGGCCCAACCAACTCGGGTCGGCCCAGTCCGCCACCCGGGTCACTTGGGTCTGGGAATGCAAGCCCGCGAAGAAACTCATACGCGGCCCAAACAAGAGAAGAACAAGTCAAAGGAATATTCTACCATGATCTCCTCAACCGTCAAGCAGACGTGGCCCATAATCTTCTCAACCTCCATGCGCGATTGTAGGCGCCATGGTAGTGGGTAGTTCACAACGGGCCTCTGCGGAGAAAGAAAAGAGTTTGTATAGATTAGGGGAGGAGGATTAGCTGGTTTTTTCTGATGTGGTTTTGTATCTAAACTTGAGGGGAAAAAAGAGATCAAGGGTGATTACTCTTCCCCGTGGACGTATATCTCCGTGATTGAACCACGTAAATACTCGTGTTATTTACATTTCTGCTAGTTTTATTATCCCAGTTAAGTGTCTTAATTGTTATTCGATTGATATTCGGGTCGCCGCATTATCGATTGGCGCCGTCTGTGGGAACGAACGAAGAAAACCCTAGTATTCTCTACCATCGCACTAAATTAACATGGTGGACACACGCCGATCATTCGATCTGAACACTTCACGCCGGAATACTCCTGTCGATCCAACCCTTCGCGGCGGCAACCACCACTCCAGGATGTGCTCCCGGAACAGGTTAACCCATTGCTGCCTCTTGCGCCTACAGGTGCACCACCTCCAACGCCTGCGGGTACACCGGCGCCGACTAACTCAAAATAGGCTCCTGTATTAACTCACACCCAAGAAGAGTTTCTTCGGGAACACACCGCTCTCTTCCAGCAGTGGGCTCATCGTCGCGCGGACTCTGATGCGCGCGATGGCGAAAAATCTGATCAAGCGGCAAGGCACCACCACCGACGTTGATCACCAACGATCAATGACGATCCGCCCCGCAGGGCGAGACAGGATCGTCGTCGCCATCGATCATTATCACCCAAAGACACTCGAAGCTCTGCCGGTTCCGGGGTGCGCCGAACTGATCACGCCGATGTCGACCGGCGCCGACCTGCCAATGTAGCAAAACGGCCTTGCCTGGAAAACTCCCGTCTGCTAGACCCACATGAGCAAGAGCAAGCCCAGATTGAGGCCGAACTCGACAAAGTGCTAGGCCTCAATCCCGATGGGAAAATAGTCACCCCCTTCTCTCTGAAGATTGCCAACACGCCACTTCCTGCGGGATTCAAGCTTCCACCTGTTGCCCAATATATACTAGCACTACGGACCCCGAAAACTTTCTGAACGCATTCAAGTACGCTATGGTTAACCGGAGCTGTAATCAGAAGCACTTGTGCAAGGTATTTCCCGAATACCTCCAAGACGAGGCCCGACTTTGGTTCGATGCCTTGCCTCGTAACAGCATACAGTCTTTTCGAGACCTCACCGGGCAGTTCTTGACCCACTTTTATACGCGGGCAAAATCTATGGCTACCCTAGCCGATCTGATGAATATTGAACATAGAGACGGGGAGACAATCTCTCAATTCCTTGAGCGTTTCACATCGGAGAGTTTAAAGGTGGGCAACCGGTCAGACGATGTTATCGTCACTGCATTTATGAGCGATCTCCGGGTTGGACCGCTTTACACCAAACTCGCCCGGAACCCTCCGGCCACGACCCGATCTCTCTTCGAGGTTGTAAGCAAGTTTGCTAAAGCAGATGAGCAAACTCGGTGCAAGAGAGAGAAACTCGCTGCCAAAAAATAGTCAGATAAGATGCAAGCGCAGACGTCCCCGCGTGGCGAAATAATGGGCCGAGGTATAACGATTATCCATGGCATGATCAAGGCAAAAATCAGCCAAACCCACCACTGCAACCACCGCTACTGCCGCCTCCACAGCCTCGTGGGGGTCCCGGGGAAAATTCACCTAATCATGTCATTCACGGCATAATTAACGTAATATATGGCGCCATGCCATTGGGGGCTACCCGAAGCGCTCTAAAGGCCGAAGCGCGTAGGCCTCCTCCCGAGGAGCCTCGTCATAAGCGCCTTCATAAGACTGAAACGGTGGCTTTTACTGAGGATGACCCCGTTCCAAAGCTCACCCCTCAAACAGATGCCATTGTTATTGACATGGTGGTCGCCAATATCACGATCAAACGCGTCTACGTCGATAACGGCGCTGCGGTTAACATCATCTTTTCCGATTGCTTCCACAAGGTGGGCATATCCCATGAACGACTCAGGCCTGCCCCGGGGCCTCTCCAGACTTTTACTCAGGGGGAGGTCCAACCTGAAGGAATTATTACCCTTCTCGCTTCACTCGGTACCTATCCCGCGATAAAGACCATTTTTGTGGACTTTTACGTTGTGTCCAGTTCGTCTCCTTACAACATGATCCTCGGTCGAGACTGGCTCACTCCGCCCAAGGCCATTTGCTCCACGTACCATCTGACATTGAAGTTCCCCACATCCTATGGGGTAGTAGCCGTACGTGGGAACCAGAGAGTATCAAAGGAGTGCATGCGTGTTGCACTCAAAAAGACAGTTGCGGCTTCCCCAAAGCCTCAGTTTCAAATCACTAATTTGGAATCCATTCCGAACGCCTCCGAGTCACTCGGAACTGATGTGGCCGAAGTGCCATTAGACCCTGCAAAGCCACAACAAACTGTCAAGGTAGGTGCTGCTTGTGTGCCCTCGCTACATAAAGCGATCATTCAAACACTACGAGAGTACTCAGATGTCTTCGCTTGGTCCTCCCTGGACATGCCAAGGGTATCTCCAGACCTCATTACCCACAAAATGAATGTGGATCCTGCTGTAAAACCCATACAACAGAAACAAAGGAAGTTCACCCCGAAGCGAAATGCAGCTATTCGAAGAGAAGTCCAACAGCTCTTGGACGCGGACATCCTGTTCGAAGTCCACTATCCGTCCTGGCTCTCCAACCCAGTAATGGTAAAGAAATTCACTGGAGCTTGGAGAATGTGTGTCGACTTCTCCGACCTCAACAAACACTTTCCGAAGGATTGCTACCCTCTACCACCAATTGACCAGAAAGCTGAGGCCGTCACAGGATACAAGGTCCTCAGTTTTTTGGATTTATACAAGGGATACCATCAAGTTTACATGGATCGCCAGGATGCCCTTAAAACCGCTTTCATTATTGACTTCGGTATTTTCGCATTTAAGAAGATGCCCTTTGGACTCAAGAACGCTGGTGCAACATATCAACGCCTCATGGACTACGTCTTCCGAGACCAAATAGGCCGTAATGTTGAGGTCTACGTTGATGACCTCGTCATTAAAAGTCTTTCCTTCGATTCTTGCATACATGACCTTGCCGAGATGCTCAGAGCATTACGATGTCATAACCTCCGGCTCAACCCTGCCAAGTGCACTTTCGGCGTTGGCTCGGGGAAATTCCTCCGATACATGGTGTCCCAGCATGGCCTCCAGGCCAATCCGGCAAAGATCAGAGATGTAATTGATCTCCAGACACCGAAGACCATAAAGGACGTTCAGCGTCTAACTAGCGGCCTTGCCGCCCTAAACCGCTTCCTAGCCAAGGCAGCAGAGCGCCAGCTCCCCTTCTTCAGAATCTTGCGCCAAGCCAAAAAATTCTAGTGAACACCACAGTGCGACGAGGCCTTCATAGCTTTGAAGCAGCATATCAAGCAACTACCCACTATGTCGGTACCTCTCCCTAGAGAGCCCCTCTTCATATACTTAGCCTCCGCCGACGAAGCAATTAGTGTGGCCCTCGTCCGCGAGGACCATGGCAAACAACGACCCGTTTACTTCGTCAGCCGAGCCCTCCAGGGGGCAGAAACCCGCTACTCCGTAACAGAAAAAACAGTTTTGGCTCTATCATGGCGGCCCGCCGCCTACGCCCTTACTTTCAAGGACATGCAATACATGTCCTCACTAATCAACTAGTCCGCCAGGTTCTCATTAAACCCGATATGTCGGGACGCTTTGCCAAGTGGGCAATCGAGCTCGGAGAACACGACATACAGTTTCAACCTCGCCGAGCCATCAAAGGACAAGCCCTCGCAGACTTTCTTGCCGAAGTCCTGTTCAACGAACCCGAGTCAACTATGTTTCCTAAGGCTGCACCCCAAATCAACCCCGATGACGAAGCGAATATGTGGCACGTTTACGTCGACGGTGCCTTGGTCGCTCGAGGGAGTGGTGCCAGAGTTCTCCTCACGAAACCTGACGGTGAGAATATCAAGTGTGTCTTCCGCTTCAACTTCAAGGTGACAAATAACGAAGCAGAATATGAAGCAGTAATTGCCGGACTGCGACTCGCCCAAGCCTTGGGAGCCACACGTGTACGATTGTACACTGAATCCGAAGTGGTATCCAGCTAGATCAGAGGATCGTACAACGCAAAAGAAGATATGATGAAACAGTGCCCTAACTCAGCAATTTTTGCTAACTTTCGCCTCCGTTGAAGTTTTACAGATTCCCCGAGGAGACAACACTAAGGCTGACACCTTTAGCAAACTGGCCTCGCGGCCTCGTCAAATATTTCTGCCGACATACTTGTCGAAGAGGCAGTGCATCCGGCAATACAGGAACAGGTCGCATCCGTGGTGACCGACGCTGAACCAACATGGATGACCCCAATCATCCAGTACCTCCGAAATGGCTTTTTGCCAGCTGACAAGATGCTTGCTCGTCAAATCGTACTAAAGGCGCCTAAGTACAATCTTCACGACGGAATCCTATATCGACGTTCTTACTTGCAGCCGAGCCTCCGTTATCTCGGTCCGACACAAGCCGATTACGTTATCCGAGAACTCCATGAAGGCTCATGTTCAAGTCACATCGGATCTCACACGCTCGCCAAGAAAGTACTCCGGTGGGGCTACTATTGGCCTACCCTGTTTAATGATGCACACAATCTTGTGTCGCAATGCGACAAGTGTCAACGCCACTCTCGGGTGAAACATCTACTGCAGACCGACCTCATCGGCATCCAAAGCGCCTGGCCGTTCATCCAATGGGGCATTGACCTCGTTGGTCCGTTCCCAATCGCTCCGAGTGGGCTTAAATTTCTGGTTGTCGCCGTCGACTATTTCACCAAGTGGGTAGAAGCTGAACCACTTACTGCTATCACTGGCCAGAACATCCTCAAGTTCGTCTGGCAAAACATTGTTTGCCGCTTCGGCATCCCGAGCACAATAATATCTGACAATGGAAAGCAGTTTGCCGACGACCCTTTTCGCTCCTGGTGCGCCGAATTACATATCAAACAAATTTTCACTTCGGTGGCGCATCCTCAGGCCAATGGCAAAGTTGAAGTAACAAACCGCACTATCATCAACGGCCTCAAGAAACGGCTAGATCAGGCCAAAGGTCTTTGGGCCGAGAACCTTCCACAGGTTCTTTGGGCTTACCGCACAACGCTTCATACTTCAACCAATGAAACACCTTACAGCCTTACCTACGGCTGCGAAGCGATCATTCCCGCTGAAATCGGTGTACCCAGTCCCAGACTTCTCAACCATGACCCCGAGGCCAATGCGGATAACCTTCGCGCTTGAACATCGCCGTGAACAAGCATTTATCCGGCAAGCTAAATGTAAGCAGCAAACAGCCCGATATTACAATAATCGAGTCCGTAGCACTCAGTTCCGGGTCGGAGAATTGGTGCTTCGGCTTAATTTTGCTAGTAAAGCTGCCCCTGAGGGCAAGCTACATGCCACTTGGGAAGGACCATATCGTGTTACCGCTGCCTATGCCTCCGGGAGCTATCAGCTGGCACATCCGAATGGTACTCCAGTACCTCGCACATGGCACGTCAGCAACTTGCGACATTTTTTCCTTTAATTTAATTCGTTCGACAATGTTTTTCTCTTCTTTATTTTCTGCAATATTTTTTACTTCTGCAGTACCTTAACTCTGTAGTCTCTCAGTTTTAACTTGCATTGTATTCCTGTTTGTCCCGACAATGGATATTAATGCAATGTTTCCTTTACACATACGTTACTCTCTTTACGCGCCGCGGGGACGCCCTGGACCACTCTACTATACACTTAATTGTGTTAATTTCATACTTGTCTCCGGACCAGAGTTGCCTCTCGCCCGATTCGTCCGGGGAGGTCTCACACCTTGTCTTCGGACAAGAGTTACCTCCTGCCCGATTCGTCCGGGGAGGTCTTATGCCTCGTCTCCGGACGTACTTTCATTACGTCCTCCCGAGGACTGGCACAACTACATCCAATGTATAATTGTACATTTCAAATTTTTTACATACACATACATTTTCATTCAAAATACATCTAAATTTTTCATTTATACAAGTGGATTTTATACATGCATTTTCAATTTTTACAAAATGTACATCTTTACACCTTTTTGTTTACTATCTGGTCTTGCCTCCTAGCCAGAACTCGGCACTCTGGAGCCCTGGCAAGCTTTGGCCTGTTCTAGAACTTCTCCGGGACCTGGAGGCACCTTGAGGCACTCCTCCGCCCCTCGGACCCCCCTGGCTGCTTTGCCGTCCACGGTTTGACTGACTTGCTCTCTTGGTTGACCCTGATTTACGCGCCCACTCTACTGGGTCCCACTCTGCCGGGGCCATTTTTTCAACTTCTTGTGCAAACTCCCGGACTTGTTCCGTGGACTCTAGGCTCCGCTCCGGCTCTGCTTTTCGCCGCCCTGCTGTTTTTCTTTCGGGCTTTGACCTCTCCTTGCTGGCCCCGCCTGCCACAACGGTGCTTGGTTCCTGGATTACAATTGCTCCTGCCCGAGCCGTGCCAGTCGGCTTTTTCCTGTGCATTTTGCCCGCCCTTGCCCGGCTGCAGCTTGCGACGTTCTCTTTCGGAGTGCGCTGCCATCTCCTCCGGCCTTCCAAGTTTTGATACATTCTTAGGAGGAGCTCCAACACCAGACGCTTCCTATACACCTCGGCCGAGTTCGGATCCCCGAGGTCCATTAGTTTTTTTTATCTCAGCTTGGACTTCCACAATTTGTGCCTCGAGATCCTCAAATGTCAACAAACCATATTCTGTCAGCATACGCTCATATTCCCGGTGATGTACGTACATCCGCTCCACTTCGGCATCTTTTGATAGAGCGTTGAGTTTGTAGTGCAGCGCACTCTCCTTGGCCTCGGCTCGAGCCTTCTCTGCCTCGGCCAGATTCTTCTCGGCGGCAGCTAATTTTTTCTCTAGCCAGGGTACAACGTGCTTCTGCAGGTTGTCTCTCTCACCCCGGAACCAGTCCAGAGAACACATGAGCTGCTTTATTACGCTGTGCAGCTCCTCGGTGCTCTCTTGTTAACAGCTAAACATTCAGTACTATACACAACAGGACTCATGACCATACACGTACAAATCAGTGAATTTGTTCAAAATCCTTTACACATCTTCACTTCAAGAGTTCCATCAAGATACAAAGTCACTGGTGTTCATATTACAATAACAAAAATGTTCGTACATCCGTTGTCCTATACAAAAATCATTAACAATTACATTTTATTCGAATTGGCGGGGACTGACCTCCCCTTGCCCCGGTACGGTCCCCGCGGCTGTTGCTGGTGCCGACGTCCCCTCGACTACTGCTGCTAGCTGCCTTACCTCCTGCGGCAACATGATGCCGTCCCCGGAGCTCTGCCTCGACTCTTCTACTGCCAGCTCCATCCTCGGGGATGGGGCCCATTTTCGTGGCTCCGGCACGAACAGTCCATTTCTAAATGCTAGGAACTCCTCGTCCTGGTCGACATCACAGCTGACAACCTCTTCGGCAGTCAGCACCGTACTCTTCTCTGCCAGCGCCTCCACCAGGGGCCATTCGGGAATCTTGGAAAGGGCCCCATAGTAGGCCTCCTCCACGGCGCCTACGGAATTGTAGTCGTACCCGAACTCTGGACGATACACGTCCACGTCCGGGTAGACATCCTTCACTTTCTCCAGCAACGTGGAGCGAGTAGTGGTGTCACCGACGGCCACGAACCTCATTTGATAGTCCATGAACGTGCCCGTCTGGAGGAGCTTCTCCGTAAAAGTATTCAGTAGGGCCCTCTGGCCCTTGATCACCACCGCATCTTTGCCTTTCAGCTCGGCACGGAGCTCCGCCATTTTCCCCTGGAGCAGCCCCATCTCTGCCTCCACGCCCCGAAGTGGGGTGACCTCCTTCTCCACCTCGGCAGCCCTTTTCCGGGCCTCGGTCAGGTCGTGGGAGAGCTTGTCATTTCGGGAACGGAGCTCCCGCAGCTCCACGGCCAGCTCCTCCTTTGCCTCCCTCTCGCTTCTTCGCCCGAGCTCCAATATTCCTCGGGCCAGCTGTAGCAGCTCTTCAGCCTCTGGTCCTTTCAGGCCCAGAGTATTTATTTGCCCCTGTGAGAAATTCGTCAGCCAGGTACCACGTATAATGATTTAATGTACGATCGTACATACCTCGGGAGCAGGATCTACGCGCATCCTCTTTGTCTCCGAGGGCGGCGTCAATGATGGCTCCGGCCTCTTTCTTGACCTCGGATTCAGGCCGGTTCCTACATTCTTTTCGATCTTTTGAGACTGTAGGTGTCAATTCAATTTCATCAAGTGGACATGACTTGTAGTAGAGGTTGAGAGGAATCAGGAACCGGGTTCAGGTTGGGAAGAACCGGGCCAGAGAGTCGGGTTTAAAGCAGTTTAGTTTTGAAGGTTAGTGAAGAACCGGGGTTAAGACGGTTATAATAGAATTATGCAACGGTTTTGAACTGTTGCATGTAAAACCGTTGTCGAAGGCGCGTATACCAGTTCTGAAGCAGTTGAAACAGAATTGATTCCAACTTCTGGAGCTTCTTGATTCGAGCTTAGTTCTTTATATACATTTGTTCCACTTGTAGAGACGAGTTGATACACGTAGTTTTCCCTCTGTAAACACTACACAATCATTAGAATTAGAAAGCTAGGGTTCTTAAGCTCAATTCGGATTGTGAATTGGGGCTTCTAGTTTTCTGGGTTATTTCTTGTAATTGATTGTTCAGTGGAGTGAATTGAGGTGTATAGAGTCTCCGTCGATGTAGATCACATTGATCGAACCACGTAAAAGCTTTGTGTTCTTCATTTTGTTTTTGATTTTGCATTCGGTTTTTGTTTGGCCGAATTTCAGTTTGATTTTCATTCTTTTCTAGGCTGAGTTCATTTGTGTGTGTTGTAAGTGATTGATTACCTAACAGAGACCGACCATGTCCGGAAGTCGTCTTTCCCTCCGGCGTCACCTCCCCCGGGGCCGCCTTCTTTTTTAACACCGGTGGCATTTTTGGGCTCCCGGCCACATCCTTCCCGAATCGACCCACTGAAGGCAAAATAGACAAAGTTAGCCCTATTACATTATAACTACGCATAAAACACAATAAAAAGGCCTACCCTCCTCGGCAGCCCCAGCAGACGGCCCCTTGCCCCGGGTCTTTGAAGTCTTCGACTTCGGCACATTCTCCTCCTGCACTTCTGAATAATAGAGGCTCAACCCTGCCTCCTCCAACTCCTTCTCCGTGCACACTTGCTTCAAAACACCCAGGGTGCGGAAATCTTCCACTGACACCGGTTCCGCCACCGGGGTACTGTCTACTATCTCATCCTGTCTCCACCTCAGGATGGTTTCGTTTACCTTCACAAACAAAAAATTTTCCTTCCAGCTGCCCACTTTACTAGGATTTTTTACCCTAAAACCACCCCGGGGCCTCGGACCAAACGAGTACCACCCCTTTGCTTTCCCGAAAGCTTTCAACTGGAAGAAAAACCTAAATGTCCCTACGTCGGGCTCTACCCCGACAGTCTTACAGACTACCAAGAAGCCCACAACCTGCCTAATGGCATTAGGCGCTAACTGACATAGGGCAATTTCGTAATACCTCAACAGTTGTACTACGAAGTCCCAGAGGGGAAATCTCAAAGCCACCTTCAGCTGGTCTATATACACCCCAATAAAACCCTTCGGTGGGCAACACACCCGGTCGCCGGGTTCTGGCACTATATACTCTAAGTTATAGGGAAAGTAAAACGATGGAATCAGCGCTTCTAGCTGCACCCGAGTCATTCGGGGTGCCTCTGAGTCATTCGGGGTGCCTTCGAGGCCACCTCGAAATCCTCCTTGAGGCAGTCGCTGAAATCTACGGCTCGGGTCAAAATTTCCCTCAAATCCGCCCGAAATACAGTCCTAATGTCCCTCCTCTCAGGGAATACAGTCATTATTGGCGACGCCTCAATAGGCTGTTCCGCCGTTCCCACTACCCTGATAGATGACGAGGACGAAGAAGAATGCATACTTACTTGATTCAAATATGAGTTGCTCTGAAATTGCAAGGCGTTTCTCCTTTTCTCCCGCTCTTTGTCTGTCGCGATTTGCAATTGAAATGGTAAAGTGAATCTTTTTGTTCAAACATTTTATATATATAAAAAATCCAACGACCCAGATGGCGACCTTTCGCATTCAACGCATGTGATACATGCGTGCTTTTCACGCACTTTTTATATGACTATGCGCATGGGGAGTCACGCGCTTTACGATTTTCGTCAACATAGGTTGACTACCTCATCCTGGGGGTATATTATTTCAACTCCGGTTGACTACCTCACCCCGGGGGTATATTATTTCAACTCCGATTGACTACCTCACCTCGGGGGTATTTTATTTCAACTCCGGTTGACTACCTCACCCCGGGGGTATATTATTTCCATTCCGGTTGACTACCTCACCCCGGAGGTATATTATTTCAACTCAGGTTGACTACCACACCTCGGGCGTACACTATTTCGTCTCCTGGTGACTATCTCTCCCCGGGGATTCATAAATTCACCTCGGCAACAACAACGGACCCCCATCCTCGACTACACACTTCAAACCGAAGCTCATCTATCACTCCGACTGGTGGGGGGGCATCTGATAGGTATGCCCCAACCTACCCGGGCCGGCCCAGTCCGCCACCGGGGTCACTTGGGCCTGGGAATGCAAGCCGGCGAAGAAACCCATACACGGGCGCATGCACGCCCGTGCGGCCCAAACAAGGGAAGAACAAGTCAAAGGAATATTCTACCATGATCTCCTCAACCGTCATGCAGACGTGGCCCATAATCTTCTCAACCTCCCATGCGCGATTGTAGGCGCCATGGTAGTGGGTAGTTCACAACGGGCCGCCGGGGAGAAAGGAAAAAGCATGTATAGATTAGGGGAGGAGAATTAGCTGGTTTTTTCTTATGTAGTTTTGTATCTAAACTTGAAGGGAAAAAAGAGATCAAGGGTAATTACTCTTCCCCGTGGACGTAGATCTCCGTGATCGAACCACATAAATCCTCGTGTTATTTACATTTCTGCTAGTTTTATTATCCCAGTTGAGTGTCTTAATTGTGATTCGATTGATATTCGGGTCGCCGCATTATCAATTTTCAACTTAGTTTGAATTTAGCCTTGCTCTATCGGACATGATGGTGTGACAATCAAATTGACTCAACTTTGTTAAGTCATATCATCAAATTTTATTGCAAAATCATGTTTCTGGCAAAAATAAGAAACCTTGCACATAGTTGATCTTTAATGTATATTTTTTCCAATTCGTTAATTGTATATTTTCATATATGCAGTGTGGAAATAATAGTTTTTTTTAGAGTGAAAAATAATTTACGAGACAACAGTCACTGTCAAAACAATATGTTTAAGTGAATCTGAGATAGTCCTGATCACTCGCATAGAATAACAAAAGGAAAAAGAGCAATACCCTAAGTGATGAGCTAAATAGTTCGTCGATCGTCTAGCTAAAGAAAAACGAAAAGATCGAAAACACCTAAAGATAGACCAAATGTCATTACAATGGAAAAATTCATTTTTAGTCCTATATGTTAGGGCTTGTCCAGAAAAAGTTATGTATGTTATGAAATTTCAACTTTAGTCCACTATGTTTCGAAAAATGTCCAACTTAAGGACACTAGATGCTGCAGCTAGTAATTCTGCCGCATGTGACCCAATAAATTGGGAGATTTCGGTCAAATAGTTAATGTGGCAGTTATGAATCCATGTGTACATGCAATTAATTAGATAAACTCAAAACTGCGAGTTATTCCCTATAGGAAGTCTAGTGGTACACGTGGTCGTGCACACACTTTTAGGTCAATTTAAGTGTCTTTTTTACGACTTTTGTGTGCATACTCACATGTGTTTCGTGTGTTTATTTCTTATTAGACAGTTTGGCGTGTTTAGTTTGTTTCTGTGTCAAAATAAGTGAATTAAGGCCGAAAAAACAGGTTTCGAAGATCTTAAATTGACGATTCGAACTCAAGTGGAAAGGAGAACAAGGAAGAAACGGGACCTCACCCGAGTTGGTTGAGCCACGCCCGCGGCCCAAGCCACGGCCGAGGCAGACTAGCCTACGGCCGTGGTAAATCGTCAAAAAGATGGCCAAAATTCAGCCTTCAACGCCTCGGCCGAGGCAAATTCAGGCCACGACCGTGGCAAAGGATCCTAAAGATGGGGTGAAATCCAACCTAACCAGACCGCGGCCGAGGCAAATCTGGGCGGCGCCCGCGGCCCCAAATTGGGCCCAACCCTTGTTTTTCACCGCGCCCGCGGCTAATTTTGTGACACGGCCGCGGCGCGGTCTCCTGTTTTAAAAAACCCAAACACGTTTTTGCCCAACTTAGAACGAGCACTTTCCCCTCTATATATATAACCTCCAATTCGAATTAGACCTATCTTAGAACACGTTTCCAGCCACTTTTGTGCCATCATTATCCTCAAGGACAAGTTTGGGGAAGAAGATTGAAGACCTTTCATTCCTCAACCCAAGTTCTTGGTTTAATCTTTGATTTTATCATGTTTTCTTGTATTTCTTTCTATTTTCTTATTATATTAGGTGTAATGGTTGGCTAGCACCCTTTTATTCACCCTTGATCAATGTGGAACTATGAGTCAAAAATATTTATGTTATTATTGTGGTTAATGTTACCGAAAGGATTCTGTATTCAAGTGTTTTGTGTTATTTGTTGTTATTGATTCACATTTATGAATTGATTATTGGATTGATCACCCTTTAGGAGATTTATGAATGTGTTTCTAGAGTCGGAATTACTTTCCATAATTGTAGTGCTTTCGACTCATTTGTAGCAAACAATGAATGTTCATTGGCGATAACATAAAGTTCGTCCACTAAAACCGAGCTTATGAGTTTTATGTCATATTTATCTCATTGTCTTCGTGCCTAATGCATTTAATTATTGAATCTAAGAGAGTTTGTTCGAGGATTTGGTTAAATCGAATAGGTTAGTCGAAGAGCTTGTTTTGATTAACTATGATTAAGAGACAACACGGCTATTAGAGCTTGTTGATAGTCTTGAGATAATGGCTTGAATCATAATTAATCGGGCATTAACAATAGTTGCATAAATTGTCTAGACCAAGGGGAAGCATGATCAAGGGAGAATCGTTTTTATTACTTGAAAACCAAAAATCGAAAAATCTATTCTAGTGCCTTTGATTATTTACTTACTTGAATTCTAGTATTAAATGCTTTCAATTTTATTTAATTGTTTTTATTTGTTACTAGTAGGTTGTTAGTTGATCATCAAACCCCTCAACCTTTATTGCTTTCTTAAGTTGTTTAGTTTCTATATATTTTAACTCTAATTGCTTGGTATTAAAATCGTAACTAATCGGCCGTTCTCTGTGGGATCGACCCTTGCTTGTCACTCTACTTAGTAAGGTAGTTTGTGAGGTTAGTATTATTATTACAATACGATATATATTAATTTGATAGCATATTCGACGCGCGTACCATCTACCGTTGATGTGAATTTAGAGCTTGCATTTTTTAATTGGTGTGTTGATTTAATTATTTGGCATGTATACATGGATTCAGAACTGTCATGGAAACTTTATGACCTATAAATCTGCAATTTATTGGATCACGTGCTCATATTCCGACACAATTAGTGTTCGTCGGCGTCTGATGTCCTTAAATTGGACATTTTTTAAACATATTGGACTAAAATTGAAATTTCGGAACATACAGGACGTTTTCTGGACAAGTTCTAACGCACAGAACAAAACATAATTTTTTAACCATTAATAATAGTATCCAGATAGGTGTAATCACTCTGCTGCTCGCGCAATTTGTGGAAAAGATTTGCATTATCAGTTTAAATATCAATATCCTGAATTCCACTCTCCTTGGCCAATCGTACCCCCTCTAAGCATCCCAAAGCCTCAACCATTTTCACCTTCATTATTTCATAATGTGGGATCGAACATGATTTCGTCACCTCTCCTCTCGCTTTCGTGTTGATCACACTCATACCAATGCCAATCTCTTCCAACACTAGTGATCACAGTTGACTTTGTAGCGCCACTCATCGTGAGGTTTTCGTTGCTCACTAGCCTCTGCTTCCGGCCTCACAAATCTTAGAAGTTTTATGCTCTTTGTTATCACGTTGTTCGATCCACCGACACAAAGCACCCCTGCAGTTCCAATACCTTATCTTCAATGTATCGTACACTTCTAGCACGGCTTATCGTCCACATCAACATTACAAACCTGCAATGCAACTTTGTATCTGAGATTTGAGAGATTCGATCTAGCCAATCCACTAGGTAGTCGGGATTAGAAGATCGATACCCATCCTAATTAGTGAAGCATTCCAATAAGCCTCGTACCACCTGCAATCATGTTCCGCTGTTTCCACTGCCTCACCACATGGTTTCCAATCTGGATCTACATGTGAACCCACGCCGTATAGGCCACTCCCAACGAGCAGAATATTGTGAGCCGTCTTCCAGACGAGAAACTTAACTTTTGCTGGAACACTCAAATTCCAAACCCAACGCTAAAATTTCGCTAACGATTTGGACGAAGACATTCCTGTTTGATTTTGAGTTTTCTCTGATCGAGCCACTTGGTAACCAAATTTTACCATATACTTTCCATCCTTCGAGTGATGCCAAATTTTTCTAATCTACTCTAAGATTTGATTGTAAGGGAATTGCACGTAGCCGCAACGCCTCCTCATCAAATAACGCACTCACCAACTCCAGGGCAAGACCTTCCTATAGTTGGAAGAGTCTGCTAATTTGGGCCTAAAAAAATTAAGGCTTTTTAGGGCCCGAATTAACTGTAGGTATCTGTATATAGTAATATATCTAAATTGGACGTTTTTTTTTTCCAATCAGAAGTGTGCAGTAGCCTAGTGGATAGGATGTTTGTCCATCTAAGTTAAGCGCAAGATCGAAGCATTGGCTATGCAGTCCTATAATTCTAAATTTGGATCCTACTACACTAAACTATTGGTCCAACTTGTATTGTAACTTTAGATATGACCATGTCGAATCTTCTTCTCTCTTTTTCTTTTTCTTTTTTGTTTTGAGACAATTCTACCTTTTTCGTTAATATAAGAGAAAGGTTTCGATATATTAAGCAAAACATTATGTTTATAAATATACAGAGACATAAAGAGATACATATATATTATTAGCTGAGAAACAATCAATTGAGCGACTCACAACACAAACTTGATTATTACTTTTGCCGCTAAGATCGTGAAGTGTTGCATTTAAGTTATTACTTTCAACTTGTTTGTCTTTTTATTTTCTACAATATTATGAATATTTATGGCTTGTTTGTCTTAGTAATAATGTAATTAAGCTTATGCATTGAAAAAAAGTAAAAATATAGGTGTCCAATTTAAAATCTCGACTCAGACCTAAGTAATGCTAGGTCGGGCACTGACCAACTCCTTATTCCAACCACTTCCATATGGTAATAACAAATCATGCGCCTTCCACAATCCTTTGGTCGCCGACTTTTCACCCAAAAATTAGAATTATTTGGGAGCCAATGATCATGTCACACATCAACCTCCAAATGATCTCATATCCTCCAAACCGAGCCCTTTCTAATTATTTCCCAACCCACTAGTATATGCATGCTTCTCCACGTGTAACTAAGATTATAACCCATACTAGCATCCATAAAACCTTTACTAGGATAATATCTTTCTTTGAGCAGTTTGGATATAGAGAGCTCTCGTCCACCACCAACCTCCACCTTTGATTCGTCAAATTGCTTCATTGAAAGATAGAAAATTGCTAAACCCCAACCCACCCTCCTCTTTTTCTTGCACATCAAATCCCAAGACCCCAGTGAATGCAGTGTTCTTAATCTTGGCCCTTTCTACCCCCAACGAGATTTGAAATTATCGATCGAATACGTCTATGGACACTTTGAGATAATAGAAAGCAACTCATAACATACGTCGGAATCTACTGCACCACAACTTTGATTAGATTCATTTTACCACGTTTGATGGGCTCGCTCTTCCAGTTTTTAAGTTTCTTATCCACTCTTGGTACTCCACTAAAAATGGAGCAAAGTTGAACTATTTTTTTCTTTCTAAACAAATAAAAACATTGCATCTAAAATAATACTCCCTCCGTCCCACTTGAAGCTGCACACCTAAGTTGCACATATTTTAAGAAAAATCTGCTTTTTGCTTTATTGTTGACTTTTCAAAGGTTGAGATTATGAGAGTGGAGATTGTGAGATAAGTTTCCTTTTTAAGAGTGTACAGATTGTTGTGGGACGTACCGAAAAGGAAAGTTTGCAACTTCAAGTGGAACGGGGGGAGTAATAAAATGTGAATAATGGAAAAACATTCATTTTTAAGCTTGAATTTTTTGTAACCTATTTATTTATGTTTTTTCGCTTAGGCACACTAGTTTATACTTCGTTTTCGCCATAATATTACAACAAGAAGAAACAAAAAGAGATTAAAAGGAACAAGTTAACTAATTTTTTATTATTATCATTTATTTATTGGCTTAATAACGTAAAAATGCACACCATTTTGTTCAATTATCATATTCAACACGAACTTTCAAGCTTAAGTAACATATAAATTCATCATTGCTTAATTTTTTCAATTTAATACACATGACCTAATTTCATGCTTTAATGGCTGACATGGAGCTCAAACCATACTTCTGGACCATAACTTTTCTGACATGGAATTAGATTTTCTTTTTCTTTTTTATGACCCATAATTCAGTGAAACAACGCCACAAATGGATTAAAATAAGAGATTGGGTACAAAGGCTTCTTTTCAAAGGCAAGCCCATCTTCTTCTCAAAAGAATTTATTTGCTCTATGAATACCCTCAAGTTCTCTCTTGTCTATGTTTTTCTTCTCTATCTCGTCCTCATCTCCAAGGTCCAAAATATCGACAGCTTCCGCCACGGACATTGTGGTTGCAGCAGCTCTGCGCTCTATTTTTAAGAGAGTTAAATAGGTTGCGGAACGCTCCAATCGTAAATTCAGATGGATCTGTGTTGTCGCTACGAGAAAGACTAACTCGATTTTTCTCCTACACCAAGTGTATGATGTCCGTCGTCGTTGCTTCAGTGAGAATTGCTTCTAAGAGCTCGATGTTTGATTTTAGTTTTAACAGACGATTTTTTCTTTTTCGTTATTCATTTTAGTTTATATTCAATTGTGGATGACTGGTGATTTGATTATGCTGAAATAGATGGTAGTGCAATGGAGTGCTCAATAATGTAATTTCTTGGTGAGTATTTATTCACACCTGCAGCTAAAAAACAGAAAAGAAAGAAACGAAAAATAGAATTGAACATACTTATGTTCCATTAAACGAGAGACTGAGACTAGAATTATTTATCTGTAGTGTGAGATCTCATTATGCTAAGGGATTGAGGGTTAGAAAACTTGTTTCACCATATTAACTAGTATTGTTTAAAAACAATGTAAATCTCCACATCAGCAATTGAAACTCAAAATTAGCTCAATAGTATTAGATTGAAAAAAATAAAAGATCGTGTATCTATACGTTAAATTTAAAATATCTCATATTTATTTATTTTAGGGTCCAACTTCGGTGCAATGATATAACCATCTGTTTTCAGCCATTAGATCTTATAAATTCCATCCTGATCATTGATTCATTTTAAAGTATTAAAAAACAAAATGGTTGAATTGGAAATTCACTTATTACTCTTCCCTATAAATAATCACAATATTCGATACATCTTTTTCAAAACCGTCTTATGCTTTGTGCCATTACTTATTATATCCTTTCTTTGATTGGCTAATATGGGTGACCCAAAGCTGCCACTTGCATTTCTTGGAGTTTGAGAAAGCAACCTATTGCATTTTGATTGGGCGGAAATAGTTAATTGCCACTATTTTTTTATTAAATTGCTTTTTAGATACTATACCCAAATAAATAAAGTTACAGTGCCAAATATCCAGTATCTGGATTTCCATAATTTGTATAAAGAATTATTAATTGATAAATGATTAGTTAATGACAAGTTAGCCCGTAATATGTTTTGGCACGGCCAATCTTTTCCCTTCCATCATACCCGACCTAAACCGATGAAGCAAATGTACATCTACTCAAAGAAGTCTAACATTGTACCTTCCTCTTCGTGATTTGTACCTTATGGCTGAACATCTGGATTACCATTGAAATTTCCATCCTCGAATAGATTCATACACATGGGGAATTGGTTGGAAACACACACAAAAAAAAAAAAAAAAAAAAAAATCTTCATAGCTTGGAAATTATTTTTTCTTTAATAAAATCAATTAATTATTTTGTTTACCAAGAAAAAGATAGGTGTTGATCTCTAACAAAGAAAAGGGGAAGAAATTGAACAAAGATAATAGTCTAAATGCCTAAACAATTTAATATAAAAAAGTCTTCCATTTTGTACCTATATTTCATTTATTATCATGTTTTGTACTAATTACATTGTGTTGTAAAATAATAAATAAATAAATAAATGGCAGATTTCATAGTCTTAGATATGTTAGAAGATAAAGAGGTTCCCTTAATTTTAGGTCGTCCATTTCTAGCAACGGGCCAGGCATTAATAGATGTACAAAAAGGGGAATTAACCTTGAGAGTAAATGATGAGAATCTAACATTTTCTATCTATAAGGCTATGCGAATTCATGATAGGGAAGAAGCTAAACAAATTGAAATGTATAGTTCTATTCATTGTTTAGATGCTACTTTACATAAAGAGCTTTTCTCCCTTATGGAGAATGATATAGTAGAAGTCTGCTTGTCGAATTCTGTTTATGTTATTAGTGATATCGATGCTACTAATCTTGATCTTGTGGAAAGTGTTAGTGCGTTGAATTCTTTGCAGGAAGCACCCAAGAACAGTTCGAGGAAAGAGGATATAAGCAAAGAGGCAGTGAAAGAAGAGCCAAAGGAAAGTGCAAGCAGGCCCGAGCTGAAGCCACTACCGAAGCATATACCGTATGAATTTCTTGATGAAGAGAAAAATTAACCGGTAACAATTTCAACATACTTAACTGATTTTAAATGTGAAAACCTGTTGAGAGTATTGCGGAAACATAGGTCGGCGATAGGTTGGACAATTTATGACTTAAGATGGATTAGCCCAACTGTGTGCATGCATAAAATTTTAATGGAAGAAGTCTATAAACCTAGTGTCCAAAATCAACGTAGCTAAACTCAATGATGCAAGAAGTAGTTAGGAAGGAATTACTCAGATGGTTAGAAGCAGGTATTGTATTTCCTATTTCTAATAGTAAATGGGTTGGTCCGACTCAAGTAGTTCCTATGAAAGGGGGGATAACTATAGTTAAAACTGACAATGATGAACTCATTGCTACTAGGTTAGTGATGGGTTGGTGAGTATGTATTGACCATAGGAAATTAAATGCAGCCACTCGAAAAGACCACTTCCCTCTCCGCTTCTTAGATCAAATGCTTAATAGATTAGCAGGTTATGAGTTTTACTATTTCTTAGATGGTCATTCGGGGTACAATCAGATTATGATTGCCCCGAAGGACGATGAGAAAACGACATTTTTATGCCTTTATGGAATATTTGTTTTTCGTAGATTGTCATTCGGGCTATGTAATGCACTTGCTAATTTTCAACGCTGCATGATGGCGATATTTAGTGGACTCATAGAGAATGTTTTGGATGTGTTTATGGATGATTTTTATATTTTTGGGTTTGTCTTTCGACCATTGTCTCTATAACTTCTCTAGTGTTGCAGCGATGTGAGGACACTAATTTAGTCCTAAATTGGAAGAAATGCCACTTCATGGTAAGAGATGGTATAGTATTGGGCCATAAGATTTATGTTGTAGGTTTAGAAGTGGACAGAGCAAAGGTAGTCACGATCGAGAGACTACCACTTCCAACAAATGAAAAAGCAGTAAGAAGCTTTCGTGACCACGCGGGGCTCTATAGAAAGTTTATTCGTGATTTCTCTAAAATTACTAAACCTTTATCTCGTTTGTTAGAATAATATATTGCTTTTCTCTTTGATGATGCATGTGTGCAGGCCTTTGCGATGTTGAAGAAGGTATTAGTGTCTGCCCTAGTATTGATCACACTAGATTGGTCCCAAATGTTCAAACTAATGTGACACGCGAGTGATATGGCTGTAGGGCAGCTTTGGGTCAAAGAGAGACAAAATCTTCCGAGTCATATACTACACCAACAAGACCCTTGATTCAGCCCAGTCCAATTATACCACCACTACGAGAAAGAGATGCAAGCAGTTGTTTATGCATTTGATAAGTTTCGATCTTACTTGATTGGAGCGAAGACGATAGTGTACACGGACCATGCAATAATTCGGTACTTTGTTTGATAGACAGGACTTAAAGCCAAGACTAGTTAGATAGATTCTTTTGTTACAAGAGTTTTATTCAGAGATTAGAGATCGGAAGGGGTGCGAGAATATGGTTGCGGACCACCTGTCTAGAATCATAAATGAAGCTGATGAAGAAGGCTAAAGAGATGAGATCAAGGAAACCTTTCCCGATAAGTACATCCTAACAGTGGAAGACATTTTTTGGTACAAAGACATAGTTAACTTATTGGCTTGCGGAGCTCTACCTCATGATTTGACATCCCATCGGAAGAAGAAGTTCTTTTACGATGCCAAATTTTATATATGAGATGACCCCTACCTTTATCGTAGGTGTGTTGATACAATCATGCGGCGATATGTCCCTCGTTCTGAAGTGGGGGACATAATTAGGTAGTTCCATTCGCCTCTAAGTGGACTCCATTTTGCTAGTGCAAGAACAGCTGCGAAGGTGTTACAAAGTAGGTTCTATTGGTCGTCGATCTACAAGGATTGTCACGAGTTCATAATGCAGTGCAATCAATGCCAAAGAACAAGGGGAATATAAAGGAAGCATGAGATGCCTCTCATGAGCATTGTTGAGGTGGAATTATTTGACGTGTAGGGCATTGACTTCATGGGATCTTTTCCTTCATCAAAAGGTTTCCAATACATCTTATTAGCGGTGGATTATATTTCACGATGGGTGGAAGCCATTCCGACTCAAATCATTGATTCTAAGGTGGTCTTAGAATTTCTCCATAAAACCATCATCACAAGGTATGGGCCCCAAGGGCCTTACTCAACGATGGAGGCTCACATTTTTGTAATAAGTGGTTGGTGCTCTTCTAGCCAAGTATGGAGTAAAGCATCGAATGACTACGTCATATCATCCGCAAGCTAATGGTCAAGTAGAATTTGTTGAATGAAGATGGAAGCTCGTTTCTAGTGAATAGGCAAAGAATCAAGAAATACTACAAGCCAGCATAAATCAAAACCGTACACGAAGTGCGGTTGAAGGAGTTTATCTAGCAGCCGAAAAGGTCGTCAGGCTAAAGACGTAAAACTAAGCGCTTGTCGGGAGGCAACCCGATGTTTACCTTATTTATTTATTTTTAGCATTTTTATTTTTTCTGTTATTTTTATTTCTTTGTAGAACTCTAACATAACATTGAGTGCAGGGTGATGAAACAGGTCAGAAAAGCAGAAAAAAAGGCACGAGAAGAAAAAAAATGACGTGTTGGACGAAAGCAACCAACTCGTCTATGTTCACCTAACGTTGTTGCGCCAAAAGTGCTTCAACAAAGCTGTAAAACCAACGTGGTCGTGTTTACTCATGTCCAACGTAGCAACGTTCATCTGACACGATCGCGTCAAATTCTGCGTCGTTAGTTCATAACAACACTGGAATGCAAACGCAACCGCATTCACCAACGCGGCCGCATCTGTTCTAGCGGTTACGCTATAAACGCAGACATGGGTTAAAACCTTATTATTTCTTCTCTTTTATTTTTGCGAAAACCGTCCAAGAACATTTAATACTCAAATATTTTGTTAATCTATCACACAATCACTCATTCCTATCACACACTAGCACTCTAAAAACATTCCCCACCCCATTACATCTTTCAATCCAATCAAAATCTCAAGTTTGGGGGAATTCGGGAAAATTTTGAAAAAGTCGAAAAAGGCGCGAAACTCCCAATTCAAACACTTCTGGTAAGAAAAGCTAACTCTATTCATCATATTTTATGTTCAATTTTTGGATTTGTATATGGTTTAGGGGGTAGTTGTGCAATGATGATAAACTAGGTTGAATTTGAGCACTTGTAGTGCTATTTATGCGATTGTTGTATATTTACATGCTTTTCTTTATATCATTTGTGTTATTGATTGTTGAATTGATTAATTAGGCGTATGGGTGTTGTTTGTTGAGCATCAAATTGAAGTTTATAATCGTAGGTTCATTGAGGTAATTTATCGAACACCTTGTAGCGAGACAAATAATGAACTTATGATGTGAAAATTGGAATAGTAACTAGTTTTTTTAGTTTTGTGCATATAAATTGGAATGTATAGATTACCTACGTAATTATTTTTACATAGAACATAGGTAATTCGTAAGAATTGGTAGTTTTGCATGTAAACTCAAGTTGATTAGTTGTAAATTTCAATACATGCTGAATTTTATGAATTCAAGTTCATGTTTGAAGTGGTTGTTGTGTGTGATTTATAGGGCAAATTAATAGCTCCACGAAACAAAGGGAAGGACAAGGAAAAGGAAGTTGCTCCGGACCCAGTTCTTGAGGCTCCACCAGAGTGGGAGATATATGATAGCAGACATCTAAGAGTAATCCTAGCTAATCCAGCACACGATAAAAGGTGGTGAAAGTTGGCTTACCGGAAGGTGGTACCTACCTGGTACACAAATGACCAGTTCACCCGAGCCATGGGTATACATGAGAACCTGTGGAAGCTGCTACAGGGATTGGGCATGGTGAAAATCTTGCAACCACAACCAACATACAAGAGGCTTACACTAGATTTTCTGAGCACATTGGAGATTCTAGCACAAAAGAGCCATTGCAGCCGACCAGAGGGTATCACATTTCAGCTGATGAATGAGAGTTTTCGACTGGACCTCGATGATCTCGAGGGGATATATGGTCTTCTAAGGATCCACCTCGATTCCCTTTTTTTTGAGAATCGGTTTTGGGGACAGTTAACACAGGCCGAGGGGGATGGTACAACACATTTACCTTTTGATACCAAGAATAGCAAAATGTCTTGGATTTGTAGCCCAGTCATCCAGTATTTGCAAAAGCTATTGGCCTTGACTATCTTTGTTCGAATGGAGACATGAGCGAGTAGGAATGCAGCGTTGCAAGTGTTGTGGGACATTATTGCACAATATAAAAGAGAAGTGATCGAGCATTTGCTACAGGCTTTCGACAACATCGTGCTTCATCAAAAGGATGATATATTCATTGGAGGATTGATCACTTCGATTGTAGCTCATTTTGGAGTTCCTTTGACTGATTTGATGGCAAAGATGGGGGCCCATGCCTACTCACTTAGGACGATCTGTAATGAGGATTGTGACGTTGGGATATAAATACGGGTAGCCTCGAACTCCCGAGAACCGAACAATGCCTGATGTTATCGACATGTAGGACCATTCCTTCAACTGCGTCATCCACAATTGATCGAGATCCAAGGACTTAGGGAGCACAGAAATTGGTCTGGGCCACCCCAGCTCATTTGGCAGCATCTAGGGAACCCGATGAGGCCAAGAAAGGAAATTTCAAGCTACTGGAATCCCTTCTCATGGAAGTCAAGTGTCAGCTCAGTCGGACGAAGAAGTTGCAACCGAGGATACACCAACTGAAAGAAGTAGGCCCTCTGCTAGACCAGCCCGGAAAAGGCCCGCTCGAATTCTTGAGTCCGCTTCTGAGACGTACGAAGACTTGGAGAGGTTGATTGAATCCCTCCGAGATGATGTGAACTTGTACAGAGGCGAGTTGGACTCCATTTCCGATACTCAAACTCAACTTATGAATGCTTACACTCAGAATCTTGAGCAGAATAGGGTGTGGCAATAGCAACAAGATGACCGTTGGGTACAAACCCAAGCTTGGTAGCAACAAAAAAAAAAAAAAAAAAAGATGGGAGCAAGAGCAAGCATGGAGGTGCCAACAAGACGAAAGATTGGAGATTGAGTCCCAATGGAGAAGGCAGCAAGATTCGTATTAGGATGCTATAGCCCAGTTTTGGCAAAGTTTGGGCTTTATTCCATCCCACCTCCTCCTCAGTAGCACAATGTAAGTAAGTACCAAGGCATACCACTCTTTTTCCCACAAACATTGGCCTTCGACCAAGTTTGGGGGAAAGGGTAAACATGGGACGTCTTGGCTGCTTTTATGATTTATGTTCTCTATTTGACTTAAGTTTATAGCTGCCTAGGTTATTTGCTTTTACGTGTTTTGTTGGATTCTGTAAGGGTCTGTGTGCCTCATTTATATTTTTGTCTTGGTTGATTTGAGGGTTTGTGTATCCGGTTGTGATAGATTGGGGAATTGAAAAGGGTATGTGAGCCCTACACTTGATTTGTTATGATTAGTTTAGATTGTTATTTGTTTTATTTGATTATTTTGGAGTTATTTTGTTATTTATTGCTTTTATGTGTTATTTATTTTTCTTGAGTCTTTGTGAGTCTAAACACCCGAATTGGTAGTCTTGAAGAGTTAGAAATAGGGTTGATCGATGGTGATAGGTCAATGATGAGTTGATTTTTTAAAAATAAATGGTATTGGACACTTAGAAGAGCATGATAGACACAATTGAGACAAAATTGAGCTTGAACTTTAAATTTATGATCAAAAGTAGCCTGTGAGATTTGAGCCTTATAAGTACTCCTATTTTTTGGAGTAATTTTTCATTCTTTATGCGTGAATTAATTGGTCATAATGTATTTAGTCTCTAGAACTTGTCTTGCGTATTTGTAGGAATATGTCAAGTAAATGTTGTAACTTAGAAAATGATATTAGGCATTCTTTTCTTAAAAAGCCTGTTTTTTAGCCTTACAAAGAATCTTTTTTACCAAAACTTGAAAAAATCCATAATTAGCTTTAAGCTTTGTTTTTCATAGCCGAACATTATAAGTATATACCTTTCTTTTAGCCTTTGGCCCGTTAATTGAACTAATTGAGTAAGAGGGAGGTGGATTGGAAGGTAGATAGGGTAATACTCCCTCCGTCCCGGCTTATCTTGCACAGGGGGGGTCGGCACGGGAATTAAGAAAAGTTGATTTTTGGTTGTTTGTTGACTTTTCAAAGGTAAATTGAGGGTGGAGATTGAGAGTGAAGATTTTGAGGGTGGAGATTATGTTTTAACTTTCTTTTTTTAGGCTGTGCAAGATAAGGTGGGACGGCCATTTAAGGAAAGTGTGCAAGATAAGGTGGGACGGAGGGAGTAGTATGAAGAGATAAGTGGAATGGATGTTTGGGATGGGTTGATGAAAAGATATATTGATTAGGCAAAAGAAAAGAGAAAAGATGACCCCTCCTTGTTGTTTTTCATTTTATTGTTAGAAAAAAAAAAAAAGAAGAAAAAAAGAGAACATTGTAAATATGTGTTTCGTTTTGTTTAGGAAGGGTTAACAATGAGAAAGTGTCTAAGTATGCTTAAGTTTTTGAAAGATGAGTAGTCCCAATGTGGTACTTAAATAATATAGGCATTTTAAGTTCTTGGTTGATGAGAAAAAATGCTTTTGAAGGGTGAAGAAGTCATATGGTGTGGTTTTATGATATTTGAAGAGTGAGGATTGGGTGAACAATGTTGAGGAGTAGTCGGGTTAGGATGATTTGATTGGTCCAATAATTAGTCACTTATATCCAAATTTATTCCACCTTACCTTGAGCCCACATTACAACCAAAATAAAGACTTTTTTTATTCTTTGTCACACATGTCAAGTACGAGGTCTAATTTAGACAATAGGCAAGCATATAGTAGATGGTACATATGGTCCAATTTAAGTGTAAACACGTCCAAAATTTATACACTTGAGAGATGAGTGATACACTTAACTACTGAGGATCATGTAATTTATAAGTCTGTTGTCTCGAAAGTAATTAAGATCTTGCCATGTCAGTAATGCTGAGTTTCTAGGTTGTCGGTTTTATGGAAAAACTTCACTTAGACTAGAATCATCATCCAATCGCCCTAAAGCATGTTGCCCTTGGTTTATTTTCTTTTGTTATTTCTCGGACAAGAAATGGGTTAAGTTTGGGGAATTTCGATACACGTTTGTGTAAATGCATTTTAGGTCATTTTAGATAGATATTTGATGACATTTGCATGTATAAATGGTCGAAAAATGTAATATTCATCGTATTTAGTGTTTGTGAGTGTTTTGAAGTAAAATAGGTAAATATATGCCGAAAAGGGCATTTGGACAAAGTCTGGAGAAGACACGAGTAAAAAACGAGTAAAAACGGACAAAAAGGACCAAAGAACTGTCCAGAAGAGTAAAACCGATATTGCACCGGCTTTGAACCGGAATGGCCACGTCAAAAGTGGCTTTGATTGGTCTGTGAGCTCTGGAAGAACAAGGCCGCGTCCAGCAATGCGTCCGCATCAGAAGAACGTCGTATTGGCTGGAACGACCGCGTTCGTGGTTTGGTTTAATTTAAGTTCCACGCAATTTCTCCTAATTCGACTCTAATTCAACACCACCTGACTTAAGACTTTTAAATATAGATTTCTAAGAGTAAAAAAGCAGACAATCATCATGGGAGAAGTACTTGGAAGCTAGATCGAAGAGCAAGGAAATGACGAGACGACGATTGGAGATCAAGATTCAAGTTTTATTATCTCTTTTCTTTTAGTTAAATATTCCAAACATGTTTGTCTATAAATTGATTTTGGGTTTTGACATTAGCTATGAGTAGCTAAAAACCTTTGTGTTCTAGGGTTAGAAAGGAGATTACGAATGTTTTTGTTTTAATTTTTATCTTTAATTCTAGACTCCAATTTATGTTTTGTTATATTTCAATCATATGTTTGAAATAATCACTTAAATAACATCTACACGTTTAACAATGCGATTTTTAGAGAAGGGTATCGTCAATAGACATACGACATATATCATAATTATCAATACTGTCCGAGAGGAGTGAGATAGTTACGTAGGCATTGGTTTAGGAGCTTTTGGGAGTCTTTAGGTTTGGTCGACTCGAGAGGGTGATTACTCTACTTGATCAACAGTCCAGCAGCTTCGAGAGGAGGATTAGTCAACATAAGTACAACCTAATAAACAATATAATTGGTTTAAAAGTCTAGAGTTTTAGGTTAATCATACATAGAAAATCGTAATTGAAATCTATGCCCTAGAACACGTATTTATCCATCTGAGTCTACCTTGATATTTGATTACTTATTTCTCAAGCAATTCTTCGTTAATTAGTTATTTTTATGCAAAATTAGGTTTTAGAAAGTATAAAATTCATCCACTTATTCGAAAGTCTAGATAGAGTGGAGGCATTATAATTAGGGTAGTAAGTTTACATAATACAGTCTCTGTTGATCGACCTTGTTTGTCACTAGCTACTTTAGCACCCGTACACTTGCGGTGTACGAGGGTATAAAATAGTGCATCAATATGCAACCTAAATTCCGTAGCTTTGATTACCCATTTCTATATATTTAAATATTTAAAAATTAGCATATTATTATAAATAACTTGTTATAAAATGGTAAATATTTTAAAAGAATAACATATTTGGTAATTAGGAAAACTTTAGGGTAGAAATCATTATCTTGGATTAAACTTTATATATAATAACAAAAATGTTTAAATTTAATGTTTTAATAAAATTTTGTGGGCAAAAACTTTATTTTTAGGAAAATAAGGGCTGAACTAATAGTTGGAAATAAATGAGATATCAACTTAAAATACTAGAATAATTATGGGGTAGAGGAATAATTTTCTTTCAAAATTAGGAACTAAAGATCTTCAATTCTTCTGTCTCCTCCGTACACACATATGAAAGTATGTGTCGCTTCGTGGGAACTAATGTTGGATACAATCTTTATCCAATATTTAGAAGTCTGAATAACTTGTGGATGCTATAGAGCGAAAAAATTCACTATTCTGGTTGGTGAATTACAAAAAGATTCCGGAAGTGAATTGAGACAAATTTTAATTCACTACTAAAGAATCCTAATGTCTAGATAGACGAATAAACACAACCTAGATAACACAACAACCTAACAAAACAATCCTGATAGTATCCAAAAGAAAAGAAATTCATATTTTTTAGTAATCTGAATCTAATACAACTGGATGCAAAATGTCGGATAGAAAGGTAACTAAACACTCTAGGTAATATATCGCTCTCGCAAACACCTAGTTTCTCTCTGAAAATCAGTATCCTTTAAATGGCGGGTCGGGCTGCTTATATGGGGGTCTAAAAACCTTGGGCATCACTCTTCAAAAGTCCACTCACCACTCTTTAAGGACATGGGTAGTTGGGGAGTTAACCCCTAAAATTGAGGACTTGACTTGGCCATGACTTGGTTGATTAGGTCAACTGATATACATTATATATGCATGTATTTAGGTTGATTTAAGTATTTATTTTGTAACATTTGCATGTATAATTGGTTGAGAATTGTTCATACTTGATATATTATACCATTTTATGTGTATTGGTTTATTTTGTAGAGTTTTAATGACTTTCCAGGCATAAAAAGAATATTTTACGAGGTTACATGAAGAAACAAGTTGAAGAAGGGACAAAATGAGCCACATTGGGCAAACAGTTAAGCCCAAAATTGTTGAAGAATCAACGTGACTGCGCCAAGCTTGGACGCGGCATCGTAAAAAAGTCAGCCAAAATGGGAAATCAGTATCAAGTGACGCGACCGGCCAAGAGGTAATGCGGTCGCACCAAAAGAGGCTTGGATAAGGCATTTGAAGCTGTGAAACTCAACACGACCGCATCACTTCCTGCTTGGTCGCACCGAAATATGTCCCTAATGAATTTGGATTTTAACAGGATTTTTGTTCTAATTTCTTGAGGGTTTCAACCACAACTTATAGATAGAGGTCTAAGCTCGAGTTTTAAAGGATCACATGATAAGTTATCATACTTTTTACACACATTAGAGTAGAAGGGTGAGAGCAAGGTTCTCACCAGGATTGACGAGCAAGACAAGACGAAGATCGAAGAGCCGACTACTCGAGTTTAATTATTTCTTGCTTAGTTTTTATTTTCTTTACAATGTATTTTTTGAATTAATGTATTGATTTGATACTAGGCATGAGTAGCTAAACTACTTGTGCCCTAGTGTTAGAGAGTAGGGTTTTGCAACAATGGTTGAATTATTTTTTTAATTATAGACTCCGATTTTTTTATCTATCTATGTGTTTGTTCTTAATTTATGATTAAACATAATTTTACAACATATGACATATTTTTCTATGACTGTGTAGGCAAAGGTTAAGGGACTGTTAGGAGTTGTTAGGATCAATTGACTCGAGAGAGTAATTATTCTTATCAATCCACTTAGTCGCTTCGAGAGGAGGGTTAAGATAATTAAGTGCCGCTAATAGATAGTAAAATTGATTTAAAAGTTTATAAGTTAAAGATTAATCATCATTAGCGTAATTCATAAAACTGACACCCTAGGATACACTCTCTTTGATTGGAATCATTTTTGTTAATTAATTCGCTTATTAATTACTATGCAATATTAGTTAAATAATTAATCAATTATTCATAACTTTCCAGTGTCTAATTAGGATAGTCCTAGATAATTAGGGTATCGAACTACGTTAACTCATTTCCTGTGGATCAACCTTGACTTCCACTTTATACATCTACACCCATACACTTGCTGTAATTAAGGGTTATAATTAGAGTGTCATCAACCAACTTCTCCCTCCTTACTTTCAGCTCTTTCACTTGACCTCCACACCTTTTTCCACTTCTAGCAAACCTGCAATTTAACTAACAACTAATACACATCTCATATTATTGTGCTAGAAAGGTAAAACACAAAAAAAGAAAACAAATAGAGTTTGACGTCTTTAAAAAAACCTCTAATAATCTCCCCCATTTTCCCTTCCTACACAAAACCATATATGACACGTCTTAAATGCATAATTGAAAAACTTTGTTTAAGCATAAAGGCCACCCGCTAAATAAAAATCCCCCTGCATTTAACATTCATTCAAGATAGACTAAATTTGACATATTCAATGTGGCATAACCGATATTGGTCATTACCCTTTTTTGTGGAGAAAGCAAGGAAATGTAAGAAAGAGGGAGTGGATGAAAATCATAGAATTCATATTCACACTCAATTTCAATATGAACTAGTGTGAGCAAATTCAAGATTTTGAAATTTGTGGAACATAGTACACAAGCAAAACTTCATTAAAATCAAACACCACAAAATTTGAATTTGGCAAGAAAATTATCTGCATAACCATTTAATATAACTTGAAGACCAAATTTTTGTGGAACATATTTCGCTAGATAATGCTTGTGAAAGTCCTGCCTAATATATGCTTAAAATAGGGAATCAAAAGAAAATCCAAAAAATTAGGAGAAAAAAATCGCAACAGATTTTGACTAAGTATATTCAACATATGACTCTGTTAAGGCAACCTTTAGAACAACACTTTTCAATTTAGGATTAATTTTTTACTATTTAGAGTCTCGAGAATAGGTTCTTGGTACACTAAATCTTTTATCTTCCATTATCTTTTGACAATAACGCACGTTATTACGAGTACCATGCGCTAAGATACTTGATAATTTGAACCACAAGATATAGTAAGAATACTTTTCAATATAGACTACACTTTATTGCGAGTATTGTGCCCCTAGTCTACTTCATTATTCAAACTATGTCCATGGTTCTCATTTTGGCAAGAGTACACGACATTGTGACCGTTATGCCGTGAGTTTTCAAAGAAGCATTGTTCTTTGTACCATTAACATATTCTTTTGCTATCCCAAAATCGAAAAGTGTCATGTACCTCACATTTATCATTGAGACCATTTATTCACACAATTAACTATATGCAACTAAACAAATCACTAAAATTACATATATACAAATTGATGTTGCCTCTGATGTTGGGCAACATTTGAATTCAATATCTACTAAATTAAACAAACACCAAGAGATTTTAGAATCTATTGTGATTAAAGCCCTTAGTAAATAGACATAAGCCCTTCAACCATAATAATAGAAACTATTATTTACCTTTTTGCCCAGACACACTCAGTTTTCTTGTTGTGTAAAAGTTGTAGAACATTGTTATATTATATAGGACTAATAATTGGTTATCTAAGTATTAAGCTATTACGATGGCATAAATCATAGCATGATTGACTCCTCTTTCACAATGAAGTTCAAAGAAAAATTTGACTTATTGCTCCTTCTGCATCTTTCACGATGGTTTATGTACATTTATTATTAGAATATATTAAAATTGGGCCTATTCTATTCTACATGGCTTTGTTAAAGGTTTTGAGTTTGATTGAGAAAATAAATTGATCTCTTAAACCTTTTGGCTTTTACTAAAAATATTATCAATTAGGCCATTATAAAAGAAATTAAAGATTCTAATTCTTATTAAATAAATTATGGATCGAGTCTGCCAACTACGAGACTTAATCCAACATAATTCGAATTTATCTAAAATGCATGAAAATAGATAATTAATATTTAAAATATTTCGTAAATTGTCAAGTGTTAAATCAAGGATGATTGAATGAGTGTTTTATTTTTAAACAATCATAAAGACTTCTGACAAATTCGTGATTGTTCAAAAGAAAAACATTAATGCTAAAGACAATCAACATAAAAGATTACGCTCGACAACGAGGTAGGGCGGGTAATCATCATCCAATCCTATGATGAAATTTAAAAATAGAAACATTAAAATCATTAGATTCCCAGAGAACACGGGTGGACAATGACAAATATAACAAAGGATCAAAATATTTCAATTTTTTTTATATGTATGTTAGTTAATATCAATATAGCAAAATTATATTGGAATTTAAAACTGTAATATATTGTATAAGTGTCATTATCTTTTTAAGGGAGAGGGGGAATATAATTTGGACCCGTAACTTTACTGTTAATTGGTGAATCGATATCAGTAAGCTATCAAACTGTGGGGATATAAGAATCATTATTAGACTTACAAATTTGGTCTGTTGTAATTATATTACTCACTATAAGCGTACAAGACTTAATTTCAAGTATTTAAAAGGCTTGTGTAACCTACATGAAATCACATATTCTAAATAGTATTTCATCTCCTAAGTCACATGTTTATTTGCGATATTACCATTTTATGTTTAAATATGTGGCGTTTAATCATAAAGTTAGAATAAGAGATGGAAATACTATTTGAACTAGGTGTATATATATATATATATATATATATATATATATATATATATATACCCAAAACAAATGAATTCATTAATTTAGTTTTTTAGGATACTAATATGAAAACTAGTGAAGCCTATGCTAAAATAAGAATATGGGTAATCGATGAAGTGCAATTTCATGGTAAAGTCCCAGGGAAATGGGAAACTATTATTGATCCTCCTATAAACGAAGAAATAATAATAATAATAATAATAATAATAATAATAATAATAATAATAATAATAATAATAATAATAATAATAATAATAATAACAATAATAATAAGAAGAAGAAGAAGAAGAAGAAGAAGAAGAAGAAGAAGAAGGAGGGAAAATTGGTTAAAATGCCCTTTATGTTTCACATAATCCTTTATATTTTGACATTTGTTAAGATGACCTCTAACTTAAAAAAAATTTGAATAAAATGCCCTGTGACCGGCTATTGCCTGTAAATCAGCAGGTTACCGCTGATGTAGCGCGGGACTTGATGATGTTGAGTCTTTTTTTACCCCCCCTCTTCACCAGAAACAGTAGTTAGCTTAAAAAAAAATTAATTCACTTTTGGGCAGGAAAAAAAACCTATTTCCCTCCAAATTCCACTCTTCTTGCCCTACATATAAAATGAACGACCACATGACTTCTTCTTCATATGCAGATCTGAAAATTTCACATTTTACCAAATTTCTGCAGCAGCCTTTATACAAAAAATGTTGTACTCTGACACGTCACCGATGGGGTCTTTATTATGCGATTGCAGTATGAGAGCGGTCCTATGCAAAACCCAAAAGAATGAAACAAAGGGAGGCCGTTCCACGGCTGTCATAATTGGAATGTAAGTAAAATTTTCTCAGATGTTTCGGAAGAATGGACAATCGAATTATCTATTTCCTCTTTTTTTTGTTAATTTGTTATTTTTTCTATCATCTTAGAGAGGTGGGTGTGAATGTTTTGAATGGATTGACCCACCACTATGGATAAGAGACAATCCAAAGATTCCGGAGCTACAGACGAAAATAATGGAGCTGGTACAGAGGGTCAAAGAGCTGCAAAAACGTACAAAGGGGAATGAGAACAACCTGAAAATGATGTTGGTAATATTATGAGTGTTTTTCGCTGTTGTGGTATTGTTGTTGGCTATTAGTGGATTTTTTTTCCGTGTATTCGTGTTAATCGAAGTCTTTTCCATTATATACATAGGGCAAGAAGAGTGGAGTGTGGAGAGAAATAGGTTAATTTTCCCTCCCAAAAGTGAACTAATTTTTTTTTTTTTTTTTTTTTGTTTTTTTTTTTGTAGAGCTAATTGTTATTTTTGGTGAAGAGGGAGTAAAAAATGATTCTACATCATTAAGTCCCGTGCCACATCAAAGGTAACTTGCTCATTTACAGGTAATAACCGGTTGCAGGACATTTTATTCATTTTTTTGTAAGTTAGAGGTCATTTAACAAATTCCAAAATATAAAGGATATGTAACTAATTATGTGAAACAAAAAGGGTATTTTAACCAATTTTCCATAATAATAATACATATCTTCTTCTTGCTTCCTCATCTTTTCTATCTTTTAAAACTCAAAATCCATTTTCATTCTTCTCCATATTCTTCGTCTTTAAGTCGCCAAACATCCTTCATCGCTAATTTGAAACCTAAGGCTTTTGTGATACTTTTACGCCCAGGTTCAAGCGCGGCTTCCGCGCGCTTGCTCTTTGTGCAGGGTTTTATCGCAGATCATATGGTGTTGCAAACTAGCATTTAGGTCCTGTCTCATTATATTTTGCCATCAGCCTTTCGCTGCTATGCACCCTAGGTTTTGTAGCCTAGGGCTTATGTCATTCCCTCGTCTATGTGTCTACCATGTTCAGGCATATCGTGAGGAATATGTCCTTGTTACCATCCATAGTCTTTTTCTGTTGCAATAACCGACGATGAATTATTCCCAGACTTCTTTTTCTGACGACACCCTATCACAATTTCATCAATCCCCAAGCTGCACATTCCATGCACGTCATTTCTGTTATTATTTTTATGGTAATCCTATAGTTTTTGTTTGTTTTCCGATGGCAATCCCATCGGAGGTTCAACTGCCTCCAAGCCTCATTCATATCAGGTCTATATGGCTTCTTCCTTGCTGGTTACCAATGTCGCCTCTAGCAGTTCCATCAGCGTTTTGCATAGGGTATTGTCACAACTAGAGGTGGCAATTCGGGTGGCCTGGCCCGTCAGGCCGACGTCATATTTCGGGTTGGATCAGGTCGGCACAAGATTTGGTCGGGCCTAAAATTAGTCGACTCGGCCCGAGGTATCCCCCTATAATATACTAAGATTATCGGATCGACCCGAGGTCCGTCGGACTTTTGACCCATCGGGCCGGTCCGGTTGTGCCAAATAGTATTTTGGGTCTACATTTCTATAGCCCCGTCTATCTAAAATATCGAGCCTACTGGACCGGCCCGTCGGGCCGGGCTAATTTTGCCACCTCTAGTCACAGCCTTCCAGGAAGGTAACCCTTTCAGTCAATCCGATGGAAACCCTGTTGGATACCTCAGGACAATCCCTTCATAGGATTAGCAACATCCAAGCTGCACACTTTCACATAGGCAATCTCATCAGATGCTTCGCTCTCCCCTTTCCCGATGTGGGGTTTGTTCTGTTATTGAGCATGCTAACATGTTCATTATTTCTTTAGTCTCTTCGCTTTGATGGACGCCGAGCTAATGACTTAAAGTCTTTCTAGGAATTTTGGATTCACGTGTCGGTGAGGGGCACTGGAATCCCCCATGCTTGGGTTTCTCATCATAAAGCTCCAATATTGGTGCATGTCCAAAGCAAGCTTTCAACCATTCACCTCTATGGCTTACACTTGTTTCTTGTGCTTATCACTCGGTCCTAAATGGTCTTGCTTATCTAGGTCTCGCATCGAGATATGTCTACTAGTTATAGTTTATTTTCTTGATCCCTTTACCTGCCGGCTTGTGGCATGAAAATAATTTAGTTATTTTTAGGTCTTTGCTAATTTGTGAATGACCGGCTTGCGGTCTGGATACTTTTCTACTTTTCATTTTATTTATAAAAGATCCTATTTATCTTTTCGCGTCCCACCGGAGGATGGAGAATATTTATTTTACTATGTTATTTATTATCTATTTAATTTTTTTAAATTTTCGCTCCCAGGTTTGTGACTTGCATGCCTTGTGCACTTTCCACGTCTTGTGCGAATTCTATGCTCTGTGCGTCTTCCATGCCTTATGTGGCCTCCAATCTAGTTTTAACTATATTGTTTTATTGTGTTTGGTGCTTTTATGGATCTATATAACTTCCCCGACTACCGTGCAAGAAGTCATGGTGTTGTTGTGCTTTAATTTATTTGAGCGTTTGTTGGCGCAAATCTGAATCTTTGTAGTTTCTTTCATTGCCGTGGAAGGAGCCATGGTATTGAAAGTGTTTTGACTCGGTTGGTTCCATCTGAAGAACTGTAGTAGCTGTTAATTATCCATTTTGGTCTAGTTTGCTGTACTTACAGACTTATAATGCTACAATAGGTAGGTAGTTTTGTCCTCCTCTTCTCCTCACGCTTAGGTTGAGGCTGATTTTCCAGCTTGAAGTTTTGTATTGCGTTATTTCATTCTATTAATGAAAATCTTTTGTATTCAAGCAAAAAAAAATAGACAAATAATGCGCAGACTGAATGTAAGTCGTCTCAAATATGTACAAAACATTTTTTACAACAACTAGTTGTCTCTAAAAATGTCTAAAATATTCTTAAGTAATATTTGGAGCATTTTCCCATGATAAGTCATCACATAAACTTATTATTAGAGACAAAAAATGTTATTAGAGCTGTCAGAACGGATTTAGCAAAAACTCACTAGAGCCCACCATTTCCCGAGGCAGGGCGGGCCGCAAAATTGGCGGGCTACTAAAATCTTGGTCCAACCCAACCCACCACGGCCCACGAATTGGGGCAGACCAACCCACCTATTCTATATCTATATATACACATATTATAAAAAATTATGGGCAATAATAATTTCTTGAGAATCATGAACTATAACTAATCTATACTTAATATAATAATAAAATTCGCCGAAATTAGTAACTTTGAAGTTTTTCCGCCCAAAATCTATTACCAATTCTGGAAGTCACAATTTTTTGTATATAAAATTCAACCCCAATATAAAACACAATTATTGACAATAATTTGTCATATATTAGCCTAAAATAAATAGGATAAAGCTATTTGGCTAATCCCGCCCGGGTCGAAAAAATATATTTCTTAAAATTAATTGTTTTTATAAATTTATTAAATATTATTAATGAAAAATTATTTATGAAGACGATAACTAAATTTTTAACATTACAAATATATCCCTATCAATCACATATTGCCATTCGAGCCCCAATCTCAACATGACTTCTATGGAAGGATGATAGAGATATTCATACATTAAGAAAAATAAATATTCATACTAATATATATTTTAGTCTTTAATACTTTCCACTGCACTCTTTCTCTTTAACATATAATTTTTCGTATCTTATTATTTATTAATTGTAATATTTTATTATATTATAATTATATAAAAATATAAAAAAAATATTAATTTATTCATATACACATACAAACCGTGCATCGCACGGGGATACTATTAGTTATCTATACAATGTAAAATTAAAATAGTAAAATTCTAAAAAAAAATACCCACTACTTAATTCAACAACTAGACAAGCCATAATATAATCTATTATTCATCAACCAGTACATATCAAAAAAATCTTCAAAGTAATTGGATGGTAGCACTACAAGAAAAATGGTATTTTGGGACAACAAAAAGTGGTCTCAAATAATGAGAATTTGTAACTTTACTATTAGAGACAACATACCATCACTAATTTGTTGTCTCAATAACTCGGAAGCAAATAATATATTTGAGACAAAAAAAATAATTTCAAATATTTTTTGCAACAACTAGTTGTCTCTAAAAGTAGTACGTCAAAAAATGATCTCAAATAATTTCTAAAGAGTTTTGTGACAAAGTCACAAATAACTTATTATAAGTAACCACAATATGGTCTTAAAAAATCACTACAAGAAATAGGTTATATAGTGACGCTAATTTATTAACACTTTTTAAAAGTGTCACAAGAAAATATTATTCAATGACCTTTTTTTAAAAGTGTCACGATAAAACATTACTTAATGACGCTTTTTGAAATTTTTATTTAATTATGAAAAATAACGACACTTACAAAAAAAATGTCAACATATTTAACAATTTAGGGATACTCTTATAAAGCGTCAAAAATTTAAGTACACTTTCAATTTTGTGTCATAAAATCAATGACATTTTAGGTCTTCTGTCATAAGGTTGGTGACACATTATATTTAGTGTTACAAAATTAGTGACGTTTTACGTCTTGCGTCGTCGTTATGGTGACTCTTTAAATTTTGTGTCACATAATTAGTGATGCTTTTTAAATTATGTCGTAATGCAGATGACACTTTATATTTTGTGTCACAGAATTATGACACTATGCATGTTGCATATGAGACCGATACACTCCATTTTTTGTGTCAGAAAATTAATGTTGCTTTACATTACGAGTCGTAACTTATAGTGACGCTATACCGATAACACTTTTTATTAGCATTCACATAAAATATCACTTGTTGACGCTTTTAAGAAAACTGTATTTAATTTATAAAAGATAACAAGACTAACTTAATAAAAAAAAATGTAAAGAAATTTGTGCAAAATAAATACAATAGTATCATTTTTATTTGTAACTAAGTGCAAATTAATAACTGAATTTCATTTTGTCAAATTTTCTGTTATTCCAATTATATTTCATTGTATATAGATATATGTTTATAGGGTTAATTACCAAAACAATCATGACCTTTGATCCAATTTTCAATTGCAACATGACTTTTAAAACTTATTAATGTTGGTCACCAACCATAAACCTTTTTCAATTACGACATCGGCTAAAAAATTTGACAATTGATTGTGTCTCCATCACCACCATTAGATGCGCCTGGACATGATCTTCATTTGCCCTTGATCAATTTCACAATCCGTCAATTCTCCTGTCGTTAATTGAGAGTCGAAGAAGTGATAAAATAACTCAATCACTGATTAACGACAATGAAAATGACGGATTGTAAATTATTGAGGGTAAATGACGGTCATGTCCATGTGCATCTAATGGTGGTGATGTCGACACAATTAGGTGTTAAAAAAATTAACCGATGTTGTAATTGAAAAAAAGTTATAGTTGGTGACCAACATTGATAAGTTTTAAAAGTCAAGTAGCAATTGAAAATTGGACCAAAACTTGTGATTTTTCTGGTAATTAACCCATATTTATATTATATGATATAAGAGAGATACAAGTGAGGTAATACAAATTTATTTAGTTGGCAGCGTGTCACCACTACCTATTGATTTTTTCACAATAAAGATTAATAAGTTCCCCAATCTCGTTTATTTCTTATCTCCAAACCCTAGCATCTCTTCGGCCACCCCTCCGTCGTGAGCCACCCGCCATGAGCAGCTGTCTTGCGCCACCGGCCGTGCCGCAGCGCTACCACTGCCCAGCACCACCACTGCCCAGCACCCCATCGTGCTTCACCTCCGTTCACTACAAGCTACATCCACACTCTGTCTCCGGGCCTTCCGTCGCGTTTCAGCTCCGTGTGTCACCCGTCTGGTAAAAATACCTTGTATTTGGTTGAGTTTTTTTATTTTCTGAATTAGTTTCATGTGCTTAAGTTATTTGGGGATTTATGAGATTCTTCTTTTTTCTTCTATTTGAATTTTGTACTATTTTATGCTTAAAGTCATATAATATTGTGGTCTATATTTGCATCTATTGTAAATTTACTTTTTTATTTTTTTATTCATGAGAAATGTTAGTTTTGGATTTACTCTGAAGAATAATATGTTCCGGATTCACTTAGCGGATGATTGTAAGTTATTTTTTGGTAGTTTGGTGTATTTTTATCTTCTGTATTGACCGATGATGTTCTTTTAGCTATTGACCTCTAACATTCAATGGCCATACTTTTCAAAACTAGTTAGTATGTATAAATAACTCCAGTATATATCATTTCTTTGTTTATTAATTCATCTTTTTTCTTGAAGCAAGAGATCCTCACGGCTGAGCCTAGTTACAGTTATGAGTCACAATTTTGTTGCATTTGCTTACTTATAGGAAATAAGGAATTGCTTTTATAAAAGGTTAGGGGTTTTGTCTAAAATGTTATAGGTTACTTGCATCAGATAATGGAAAGGTTGTGGAGCCTCAATAGAGAGATGCAAAAAATGCAGATTTGGAAGGCCGGAGACTTATCTTACTGGCTCTTTCAGATCGAATTGGTGGAATTTGTTGGGAAACAGTCTGTTTCCGTTCCTTTCTTTGGTCTGACTTTTGAATTCAAGGCAGAGGTCTTGTGTGTTATCTTTTTGTCATTACACCACTGTAAGTATAAACCCCTAGATTGTTTTTTGTTATAAAACATTTATAACTTATGAGAATTATTGATTGTTAACTCTATAGGTCCCTTGGTATATGGGATGATGCTTAATCATAGATGAACCTGCAGTGCTTTTGTATAAACCGCTTTTGAGGTAAAATTTAGTTTTGGTCTAATTTTGATTGTATTATTTTTTTTTCCTTTATTAAGTGATAGTTGATATTTCATACTTTATTATTTTTGTCAAAGCTTTTACTTGTTTGAGTTGAATTTTGGCAGACTTGGGTAAACAGTTGGACATATCTTTGTTTAGTCGCTCATGGGCTCACTTACTATAGATGATGACTTGTTTCAATTTCTAAGGCTCATAAGCTTTCTACTATCACTAATTGGGAAACATGACCTACAATCATGATATTTACACCTTTTATACTTGGCCATATTATCTAGAATGAATAATAAAAGAAAAAAAGAAAGATCTAATCAAGTATTAGTAGTAGCTGGGGGCTAATAGTGAGTAAGGAATTTTTAATTGTCAAATTGGTTTTATATTTTGATTGATTGCAATAGGCTAGTATATTAACGTAGAGATCCCCCAACTCTGAAACTGAGGAAACATGATATACTTTATTTTGAAGTGAGCTTGTAGGTAGGTAGTTGGGTTAATTTCCATATGCTTAGTAAGTGGCACACACTGCATTCAAGGTTATAGAAGATATATTAGACTTGGGAGTTTCTACACAAGCACTTGGTACTTTTAAGTCAACTTAATAGTTGCTTGTAATACTAACTATTGAGTTGAGTTATAATTATTGAGTACTCCTTTCTCATAACTTTGTGGAACTTTCTCTGTCTGTTGGTGGAAAAAACAAAAGAGGGTGAGAAGAAGAAGAAAGAGACCTGAGAATCCTTTTAAATGAGGTATTGACAGTATAGTTAATGCTCTTATGCAATTTTCTAGTGATGGATACCCCCGCCCCTCGAAATTTCCAAACAATGTTATTTTTGTTGCTATTTGATGCCCCTAGTATAGATATGCAGACTATTGGGTCAGTAGATGTTGTTGCGGCGCACCTTAATAGAAATTCTATTACTAATTTGTCGGTGGCCCTAATGGAGGAGGCTTTGTTTTTCTCAATATAACATCACCTGAGAGCATTGGTTTAAATTTCTCGAAGGTAATATTGTGCGGCATAGTTAAATATTATTAAGACAAACTTGGCGATTTCTTGATAGTGTGAATTTCTTATTATTGTCCATTTAAGTTTAGTAGCTATTTCATTATTTTTTTATGCTTCCATCTTATACCTTAAAATGACAAAATGAAATTAATCTATTAATTCTATTTTGAAACAAGGAATAGAGTTGATAGAAGGAACGGGAAGAAGCATATGATTTGTCATCATTTCGAGACCTTAGTCTGATATTGAAGTGCTATAGACATTTATAAACACAATTTGACTTTTTCCTAGATAATCCTTGGATTGTATCAATGTGATTACTTGTAAGTTAGTTCTACTTTGTAACCAAATAATTACTCAGTTTTAATTTTCAATATTCTTTTAATGAATATTACTTGCATTTTGTTAAAATTCATATGTATTTACCATTTATTGTAACAAAAGAGTCTCTAAGTTAGTGACGCCAAGCAACTTTAAGATAAAAATTATGGAGAGCGTCATGACTATAATGACAATATTTTAGGACGTTTGTTCACACCTATTGTCACTAATTTTGTGCATATTTATAAATTTCATCATATATTTTATGACACTATTCGTAAATGTGTTGCCAACTTGTTGACGCTTATTTTTCATTGTGTGATCTATTTAACAACGCTTCTTTTTGAAAGTGTTGTTGATTTAGTGACACAATGAATAGTTAGCGTCAACAAAGTAGTGAAGACACATTGTAGATTTCATAAATGGCGACGGAAAATTTACGTCACCTTTTTTACGTTAGCGACGCATTGTCTAAAAGCGTCTCGATATATAATTTACCTACACATAGCTTTTATGTCATAAAAAAAAATCGCGACTTTAAATTTAGCGACGCAACTCGCTACGCTTTTTCAAGCATAGGTACTTTTTATCATGACGCTAAATAGCGTCACAAAGTAAAAAAAATTAGCGTCGCTATACAATATTTTTCTTGTAGTGAGTGTATCCCAAAAGACCTTTGTGTAATGCGGGCAAGTTGGTGTATCGAACCAGAATAGCCAACGAAAAAATTGCTACAATAATTTTTCCTTCATCCAAGTATCGGTGATAGTGGGAGAACTAAGAAGGCGTAGGTCACTCTTCCTTTTTTCATACACCTATATCAGCGTCGTTGAATTGTAATTGAGTGTGAATAAAATCTTTTTTCTTTGAAAAAGATGTGTTTGTGGTAATTGATAAGTGAAAAGTGGAGTAGTTTTAGGGTTATTTTTTAATTTTAATGAATTTGGCAAGCTGGGCCGCCCCAACCTGCCCCGACCCGCAAAAGCTCGCGGCCGACGTGGGCTTGCCTGTTGCGGCCTGGCACTTGGCGGGCTATAATATACATAAATTCAGACACCTATTTTACGGAGCGGGGTGGAGCGGCCCATGGCCCCCGACCCATTCTGACAGCTCTAATTGTCATGTTAGAATTTTTTTTTTTTTTGGAAAAAGTATTACTTTTATTTAAAAACCATCATTTTTTTACGAAAAAATATTAATCGCAGGAAGTTGATGGACTTGCGAAATGGATGCAACTTTTTTTATCTTTTTCTAGTTGGACGAGTTCTTTTAAAGTTCATGCATATTGGGTCAGTAAATTTTACCAGAAAAAAGTAAGGATTTGTACTAAAAATATATATTAAAATGAAGTATTCACCTATCAATATAATATTTGATTTGAAAAATAAATATTTTATAAAAAAGTCCAATCACATTTATAACAAGTTGGGAAAATTTCATTTTAGTCCCATAAATTAGAGGCAATTGTAATAGTCTTTTGCAATTTCAGTCCCAGAAATAAATAAATAAAAAGTAATCTTAAGTCATTTTTTGCCTAAAAAACTGTTGATTCGCCGAAAACAACACGTGACTCTCACGTGATTTCAAAGAGGAGGATTACACTTGGAAAATAACACATCATACAATTTTTTATATAATAAATACACATCAAAAAATAAATTTCCACATAGAATTAATTGGGGGATCCCCCTTTGTGAACTCATGTGACGTTCATGTGGTATTTTTCGGAGATTTACTATTTCCAAAGAAAAAATAACTAAAAATATGCAATTTTTTAGCTAATAGAGCTAAAATTGCAAAAAAACTATTCAAAGGAGATTGGAATTACAAGTGGCTCTATCTGATGAGACTAAAAATACAATTTTTCCATAACAACCAATTATTTTTTGTCAACTCTATTAAAGTTATACAAACTTTAGTATAGTCTCATTCAGTGTTGATTTCACTTATTCATGTTAGATGCATGTAACTTTTTAGGTAATATATAAATGATATTAAAGTTTGTAATATTTTTTTGAAAATTGATAGAATTGAAAAAAATGATAACATTTTTGTGAGAAGAAAAGGACATGCATAATGATAAGATTGATTGAGTAGTATTAATGAAGCATCATTTAATATTGTATACATGAAAATTAGATAAGTTTGCGAGTAATAATTGGGCAAGAATGGTTTAGGCGGATTGAGAAGGATGAATGCTGTCATAGAACAAGTATTGTGATGGATTTGAACACAGCGGCGTCAATCTGGTGCACAGAGGTCCAGCTTCTAACACCCCACTCCCGCAACACCCTCTTCTACTTTCTACAAATCCTGCAACCAACATTACTAATTAATTTACAAAGTTAATCACTACTAAAATGGAGTCCTATAATTCCAACTAACCATATTTTACTGGATTATCCATCATATCCATCACAGGATTGTATACATCCACGTAAAGGATTCTACTTCCCCCTAGCTCCCTCTCCATTTCTGCCACCAACCTTTCAAGCTTCTTGTTGTACGACTGCGCGTCTCTGTTCTCCCTTGAACTGCATCTCCTTAGAATCGGAGATTTTGCGGTCATCTGTATTGGCAGACACCCTATCGGAGGAATCCCCGATACAACCATTTTACGGCACCCAAGATCGTATAATTCCTGTAAACAAAATTAAGTTACATAACAATATTTATTCGAGTTAGGTAGCTAGAGTTTGAGGTCGACCTTGACGACATTTCGCAGTTTGGTTAGGAGGAAGTTTTGGTATTCTTCGACGGTGAACTGAATCTTCCTGGTGGGAATATCGTAGAAATTAAAGATGAAGTCATTTGTCCCTGCGCTTATTATGACTAAGGATGTGCTGACAATAGTTGCAGCTTGTTTTTGTCCGACAATTCTCTCGAGTGTGTGAATATAGGTGTTGAAGAAGCGGGGCTGTTTGGAGACGGGGATAACGTGGGAGAGGGCCGCGGTGAGGTCGTCGTATCCTGATCCAGCGGACGCGAAGCTAACGCCGGTACGTAAATCTTGGTCGGATAAATTTGGGGTGAAGAATGGAGGGAGTGTTTCCTTGAGGCCGATGATGGACGCGAGGATATCGGGGACAAGTTTGCCATTGGAGAAGCGGCCAGTTGGGATCCGACCCGGGAAGTCGAGGCCGTAGGGTGGGTGGTCGCCTCTGATAGGGGTCACTATGTAGTTGTTGTTGCCTGTATCAACAGTTGAATCGCCAAATGCCAGGATGGCTGGGAATTTTGCTGCTGTTTCGCCATAGCATTCGACTATCAACCTGCTTATGCTTATGGTTATCATCACCATAACGGCAGTAGCACTACCACTACCAGACATTGTATTTGTGGCTAATATCATGCCCCTCCTCTATTTTATATTGAAATGATAGGTTTGGGCGGTCTATTGGTGATCTTGTGAGGTGGTTCAGAAGTTGAAAAGCATGTTTTCTTGTGGATTTGTGGTGACACCTGCCCTCGCCTCGCTTGCCTTATAAACAAATCCACCACTGTCAAATCCGTGTGTTTCGGATTTGGATATGTGCCCCATTTTAATTTTTTCGGTTTTTGTTACGTTTAACATTAGATTTTACCAAAATCGTCCATAGAGTGTTTGTTCATTTGGATAAACGAATAAATTTTGAACTCGTTTTATAAATGAATAGAGCTTAAACACTCATTAACTAGTTCATGACCAAGCTCATCCGAGACCCACTTACTTATAATAGTAATAACAATAATAATAACAACAATATTCATACTACATATATTCTAATATTCATATATTACTTGTTATGCTAGTAAATATTTTGTTAAATTTGTTTATTTATATGAAAATTTAAGAAAATGTGTGTTTATTTGATATTCGTGAGAAGGATAATAGTACTTTACAAACATAAATGCATACGAACTTGGTCAAATACGTTCACGAACATATTCATGATCACAATCAAACACTCTCATATATAATTTGGTTCAGTTCAGGTTCAATTGAAATAAATAAACGAACATGAATACCTAGAAACACGACTCATTTACAAGTTACAACACTATATGCAACACAAGTGATCCAATACAAACCACCTCTTTCACACCTTTTTGTTTTAATTTTCTATGCACACATTTTCAACTACTACTAATATTATTAATGCTTAAAAAAATAAAAGATAAAATGGGAGAAAGAGAAAGATCAGCTGCCCTACCAACCTCTCATACCAATACCATTATATGTAAAAATCAAATCGTTTCTGAATTATCTGGAGGTTAATTTCATGAAATTTCAAACGAGCTCATTTAATGTGACTTATTAAAATAAACAAACCAAGTTTAAGATTGATTATATTCAATTTGATAGCTCAAGTTCTTTAATTGGTTCATGACCTAGTTCGTAGAAATTAAACTAATATATTTATAATTTATATTTATTAAATTTGTTAGGTCGTAATTAGACTCGAGTAAGTCCACGAACCATCAATATATTCAATAACTTAAGCTCCAGTTGGGCTTGAAGTTAGTAAACCAAACTCAAGCTCCTAGATGTTCAGTTCGACTTTGGTTGATTACACCCAAACGAGTATTCTATAAAAGCATTTAAAATCAAAATCAAAAGAATTGGTAAGTAAATTTGTGTCACCACTCTTAGAGTCCTGTGTCGTACTCTGCTGGGCCCACCCACTCTGGCATGGTGACACTTCTACATTTTGAAGTGAGTGTGCTAACACACTACTAAAATCAATGTTTTGTGCAACTACAAAATGTAGTTACAAAAAAGGGAGAGCGGTCACAAATATAATTTTAGTAAATACATGTCTACATGTGGTTACAATAGGGTAGCCACTTATAGTAAGATACAATTTTTTTTCCAACCACATTGTAATCGCTAATGTATTTGTAACTACAAGTAGTTGCAAAAGAGTTTGTCATATTGTAGCAAATTTTGGTTAAAATTGTATAAAATAATTTATGTAACTACCAATAATTATAAAAGGGTTTTTAATCACTCTTGTAGTTGCAAAAAGTGTAGCGACAAATACCTTTTTCTTGTAGTGACATTATAATTATTTGGGAAACTCAATGAGATTTATGATTTTCTTTTAAACTGATTTGGATTTGATATAATTCAAATTATGCAAAGTGTGGATATAGGATATTTATCTCAAGTATAAAATATTAAAATTTAAGGGTTAATTATAAAATAAAACATGTACTATGCGCGAATTTGCACTTGCAACCTAAAATAAATATTTTTTCGATCACAACATGTATTACACGTTTTCTTGCACTCTGCAACCTCCGGCTATGTCTGCCGACATGTATAAGTCATGGGCTCGTCACATGCAAAAAGACCCAATAAGAATAATTTTTTAAAAACATTTTTAGAAAAATAGAAATATAAAAAAAATCCATAAAATAAATACAATTTAAAAACATATTTTAAAAATTCTAAAATTCATCTAAAATCCATAGAATTAAAATTTATTTCTGAAAAATGATCTTAAATGCATGTTGAGTTAGATATTCATTTTGTTAGAGATTTGATAAGTAAATGTTTTATTAAGATCTTTCATATCCATTCTACTGAGCGAGTTGCTCATATGATGACAAAGCCCTTGAGTTCACAATTCTTCATGAGGTTGAGAAACAAGCTACATCTTGTTCTTCTACCTGCACTCGACTTGAGGGGGATGTTAGAGAGCATTACATGCTGGCCAAGATGGAATATATTATGTGGCTACACACATAGCAAGTTGAGCTATGCAGATGCTTTACTTGGAGGACAAGTTCAAAGTCAAGATAACCATTCTGATGATAAAGCAACAAAGACAAAGAAAATGAAGACAAAGGTTTGATGCATCTAATGTAGCATTAATTATGGCATCCATACATACATGCTTTGTTGTACTTGGTCAAATAGGTTGTTACATCTTTATTGTATGTTGTGTCTACACTCTACATATTGTGGTAGTATAGAAACCACTCAAGGAATCCATGTAACATTATCTTGAAATTCAATGAAACAATATCCTTTGTCTTCATATTTCTCTTGCTTCAATAGCTTCTCACTTGTCCACTTCAATGTTTATTTTCTCACACCCGATGATCTAGGTCATTTTAAACAGATTCATTATCGTGAACTCGGGAGGGTTTACAGTCTATTATCTTTTCTTGGTAACTTTATTAGTGGGTGTACAGAGTGTGCTTGTAGCTTGAAGAACTTGTACACAATTATCGCTAGCTAGCATTACATAATAGGATCAAATCGCATGGAATGTTGTGATTACTAGTTTTCCTAATTTCGGTGTTGGTGAGGAAGCCGTCGTGTAATTCTCTCAAATAAGACGAGCAGGTGTCACAGTTGACCTCTTTACATTTTCAAACATATTGAAGGTACTGGCTAAAGGAGGGAAAACAAATATATTGCCTTCTTTTCAAGACTCGCTACATAAATGCGCAAAATGGGCTTGCATGAAAAATTTGGCAAGTTGATGATGCAAATAAAATATTCTCTTCAATGGACGGTCATGATTTGATCTCAAGGAATGCACTACTTACAGGGTGTGCCGAGCATGGCCATGGCAATGAAACTATTGAATTGTTTGGACAAATAAGGAAGAGTGGGCTTAAGCCTAAGCTGACCACTTTCCTTGCAGGGCTTCTTGAAAAGGCCTAGAGTACTTTGATCTGATGAAAATGGACCAATTCCTTCGCTAGCCCAAGTAGAGGAGTTTCTTGATGAAGCTGAGAAAGATTTTATTAGCAAATGTGTTTGCGTAGTTGAAACGATGTTGCCAAATTGCGCAAGTTAATGTGTGATACAAGAGTGATGAAAAATCCTTGTTATAGCTGGTGCACAATCCAATTGATAGACGAAGATAACTTTTGTTGTGGGGGTGGTAATGAATGACAATGAGTAAAATGTGATAATTGCCTTGTAGTTGTTGATCACCAATTATTTATATTCTTGCAGGTGGACACTCATTGTTGAGATATGATGCTTATGTGGTTGTCCAACTCAGAGCCATGTCATCAACTGAGATGTATTAGAGGAAGCTCAAGTTACAACATGCAAACAAAAGGAAGAGCAGTTGTAACAGAATTAGTTTTCCTTCGAAGCAAGGCAATTTTGCATGGTTTAGAAGTCAGACACATTTCATCATATCTTGAGAGCAATTTTGTTACTCTATTCATTATTCATTTTTCACTTCCTGTTCTTGACCAGAGAGATAGTTTTCGGTTGTAACTTGTGTATCAATACATAAAAGAATACACAGGGTAGAAAGATATAGAAACGGGTTGTGAAGAATGATAGATTGCAAAGAAGTAGCTATAGAAGAGACACTAGGATAAGTAGTGTGGTAACAGTTGTTGTAATCTCTTAGTTTTGGTGATTAGTAGATTCAATACTCTTGTCCCATGGATGTAGGCTTCCAAGAGCTGAACCGTGTAAACGCTTGCATTGTTATTCTTTTCTTTCTTGATTAGTTTTGCAGTTGTGAATGTTGTATTGGGTGTGTGTATGAATTGGGTTGTGGATTGATTATTTTCTGGCCTAAGAAAGTTAACAATTGGTGTTGTCTGTGGGAAGACACACATGCAGAGGTGTTTGATCAATTGCCAAAATTAAGAGGAAACAATATTCAAGAACTGATTAACAATCAAGATGGCATCCACCAAGTTTGACACTGAAAAAATTTCAGGAAAGAATGATTATGCTCTCTGGAAGATCAAGATGATAGCACTGCTAGTCGAACAGGGTTTGGCAGGGGCTTTGAAAGGCAAAGAATGGTTGCCTGAGAAGTTGACTGATTTGTAGAAGGAGGAAATACTAGAGAAAACACATAGCACAATCATCCTATGCTTATCTGATAAAGTACTACGAGAAGTTGCAAAAGAGAAGTCAACTGCAGATGTATGGAATAAGTTGGATAGTCTTTACATGACAAAGTCTTTAGCAAACAGACTGTATATCAAGCAGAAAACTATATTCCTATCGTTTCTCATATGCCAAGGGCATAGAATATCAGTTAGATGACTTTAAAACAAGTCTCCAAATGAATGCACTGCCAATATCATATAAGCATCTGAAAGATGCAATGCTCTATGGAAGAGAAAATTCCATCACTTTGAGTGAAGTCCAAAATGCCTTGAAGGCCAAAGAATTGTAGAAGACAGTTGAAGGGAAATAAATTGCATCAGCTGAAGGATTGAACATTAGAAAGGGAGAATTTCAGAGGTTCAAGAACCCAATTACTCAAGATACAGAAAAATCAGCAGAATAAACCCAAGTTTACAGAAAGGAAACTAGGAAATTCTATCACTATAATACGCCATGTCACCTCAAAAGGATTGTTTCGATTGAAAAAAGAAGCAAGCTACCAAAGAACAAAACAAGAACACAACGGATTGGTTGAGAATCAAGAAGATGCAGAAATGTTAAATATTACAAGTAGAGTGGTGGAAAGCTCTTGGATACTAGACTCTGGATGTAGCTTCCACATGTGTCCAAACAAGGATTGGCTCATGGATTATCAGGATCAAGAGATGGGACCTGTAATGTTGGGAAATGATGAAGTAGTTCCTGTAAAGGGGATAGGCAACATAAAACTGAAAATCCATGATGGAACCATAAAGATATTATTAGATGTGAGGTATATACCAAGTTTGAAAAGGAATTTGATTAGCTTGGGAACTATTGAAGAAAAAGGGTGTAGTTTCAAGTCTGAAAAGGGCATGCTATATGTCTTGAAAGGTCAGAAGGTAGTAATTGTAGGTAAGAGGAAAACAAGTCTATACTACTTAGTTACTGATACCCTGGTAGGAGAATCTGGCACAACAGAAGTTGATTCATCATTGCTCTGGCACCAGAGATTGGGACATACTGGGGAGACATCACTACACAAACTGATCAAACAGAACCTAATTCCTAAAGTCAAAGTATCAAGCTCTATCATGTGTGAGGAACGCATTTTAGGGAAAAACAAAAGAACTCCATTCCCTGTGGGTAAGCATACTTCTCATTCACCTCTTGAATATGCACATTCTGATCTCTGGTGCCCATCAAAAGAGAAAACTCTTGGAGGTGGGAGATATTTCTTAACTATAATTCATGATTATTCCAGAAAGTTGTGGGTGTTTGTCCTTAAAAACAAATCTGACACTTTTGAAAGGTTCAAAGATTGGTGTAAGGAGGTAGAAGTTGAAAAGGGGAATGGTTTGAAATGTTTAAGAACTGATAAAGAATTCTTATATGAGGATTTCATAAGTTTCTGCAGAGATAAAGGTATCTAGAGGCATAGAACTATGCCAACAACTCCACAACAAAATGGAGTTGCAGAGAGAATGAATAGGACCTTATTAGAGAAAGTCAGATGCATGTTGATCATGGATGCAAAAGGCGGTCTAGACGGCCGCCTAGGCGCCTAGACGGCCCTAGCCGCCCCGATTAAGGCCTGGTCAGTTGCTCTAGGCATTTTTTGGCCTATGCGGTCAAGGCGGTCTGGGCATTTTTCGATTTTCTTTTATTTTTAATTTTAAAAAAGGCTTGAAACGACGTCGTTTCCATTTAGTTTATTATGTTATTGACTTAGTGTTATGTTTTTGCCGACATTATTGTCTTGTTTAATTGTTTTGGACTTAGTAATTGACTTATGTTGACCTCTTTTTATTTTAATTTTATGTTGGCTTCTTATAATAAAGTTTATATATTTGAATTTTCTTTTTTAATACAAACCCTTCATAGCAAACAAATTAGAAGATTTTTTAAAATATTAAACAAATTGATTGTAGTGCTATATATATATATATATATATATATATATATATATAAATATAATTTTTGAATTAAATAATTAATAAAAAATGCAAAATAATATAAAAAACAAAAGAAAAATAATTAATTCCTAGGTGGGGCCTAGGCAGCCTAGGCGCTAGGCGGCCAGAAACCGCTCTGTCTCCGCTTTCCGCCTTCTGCAACCTTGATGTTGATAAGCTCTGGACAACCCAAGAAGTTTTGGGGAGAAGCAGTCACTACTGCAGCTTATCTTATAAATAAAATTCCTTCAGCTGCTGTAAATTTTCCAACTCCAAATGAGCTGTGGTCAGGTCATTCACCTAAATACATTGAATTAAAGGTTTTTGGTTGTCAAGTCTATGCTCATGTCAAACAAGATAAGCCTGATGCTAGAGCTGTGAAAAATGTGAGGTTAGGCTACCAAAGAGGTGTTAAAGGTTACATAATTTGTTACTATGAACCAATGTATGGAAAGGTGATTGTAAGCAAAAATGTGACTTTCTCTGAAGAGAAAATGCCTTTCCTGGAGAAGGAAAGGGATATAACAAATTGATAGTACCATCATATCTAGACAAATCACAAGTGAAGGTGGAGTCAGGAGAAGAAACATCAGACAACTACTGAGGGAAACAGATGATCTCAACAGAAGTGTAGAGTCAAAAGATTTGGATGAGAGTCGGCAAGGATATCAGTTAGCAAGATAGAAGTAAGAGAGTTACAAAACCCTCTACAAGGTATGGAGATGACTACCTAATGGCATATGCATTGAGTATAACTGAAGAAGTGAGCTATAGGAACCAAGAAATTATGTTGAGGCAATAAGTTGCAAGGACATAGAGCATTGGATTCTAATGAGAGAAGAGTTGAATTCTCTTGAAAAGAGCCAGACATGGGTGTTAGAGGAGAAACCAAGGCATCAAAAGCCAGTGAGCTGCAAATGGATCTTCAAGAGAAAAATTGAAGTCATAGATATAGAACAACTCGTATTTAAGGCAAGATTGGTAGCAAGGGGTTTCACACAAGAGCAATGTGTTGATTACAACGAAGTGTTCGCTCTTGTTGTGAAACATTGCTCAATCAGAATCTTATTGGCACTGGTAGTACAACTAGATTTGAAATTGGAGCAGTTGGATGTGAAAACTACATTTCTCCATGGAAGTTTAAAAGAGAGAGTTTATATGTCACAACTAGAAGGATATATGCTTCTTGAAAATGGGGATAAAGTGTGCTTGTTGAAGAAATCTTTGTATGGCTTAAAACAAAGTGCAAGACAGAGGTATATAAAATTTGATGCCCATATGAAGCTGATTGGATTTGTAAAATCTCAAGATGACAGCTGTGTCTACATCAGAAGGATGAATGAAGAGACAATAGTTCATTACTTTTGTATGTAGATGACATGCTTATAGCAAGCAACATCACTAGAGAAATTCAAAAAGTCAAGAAGGAATTGCAAACAACTATTGAGATGAAAGTGCTAGGGAATGCGAGGAGAATTTCGGGAATGGATATCCTTAGTAATAGAAATGAAGGAGTTATGTATGCATCGAAGGTACTTCAAAAATTCAAAATGCATGGGTCAAGAATAGTAACAGTTCCACTGTCAAGTCACAAAAACCTACTGAAGATGCTGAAATTGAAGAAATGAGGAGGATCCCTTATGTAAATATGGTTGGCAGTATAATGTATATGATGATGTGTACTAGACCTGATATATCCCATGTTGTTAGTGTAGTCAGCAGATTTATAGCAGACCTTGGAAGAAAGCATTGGGAGGCTCTCTTGAGGTATTTGAGAGGAACAATTGAAAATGGTTTGTTGTTTCAAAGAAGAACATATCATAGTCGGGATCCAATTGAAGGATTTGTTGACTCTGATTATGCTGCTAATGTTGATACTAGGAAATCACAAACTGTATATGTGTTTACCTTATTTGGTACTGTAGTAAGTGGAAATCAGCACTACAGTCAGTTGTGGCTCTATCAACAATAGAGGCTGATTACATGGCTCTTACTGAGGCAGTGAAAGATGCCATGTGGTTGAAGGGGATTATGTCAGAATTTAGAGTAGTTCAGAGTGCAGTCAAGGTATTTTCTGACTCATAGAGTACATTGTGTTTGGCTAGACATCAGATGTTCCATGAACGATCAAAGCACATAGATGTTAGACGCCATTTTGTGATGGACATCGTTGAAACAAGAGTTGTGATTATGAAAGTGGGTACTGATGATAATGCATCAGACATGTTAACAAAGACATTGCTGTGTCTTGAGTTATTACATGTTGCTACACATCATAAGGTGTCATGCTGATAGATTGGAGGATTGGAGAAGAGTATGTCATGAAGCTAGTGATAAGTGGTTGTTTCTTTGTTAGCAGCCAAGGTGAAGAATTGTTGAGATATGATGCTTGTGTAGCTGTCCAACTCAGAGTCATGTCATCAGCTGAGATGTATTAAAGGAAGCGCAAGTTACAACATGCAAACAAAAGGAAGAGCAGTTGTAACAGAATCAGTTTTCCTTCAAAGCAAGGTAGTTTTGCATGGTTTAGAAGTTAAACAGTTTTCATCATATCTTGAGAGCAATTTTGTTACTCTATTCATTATTCATTTTTCACTTCATGTTCTAGACTAGAGAGATAGTTTTTAGTTGCAACTTGTCTATCAATACATAGAAGAATACACAAGGTAGAAAGGCATAGAAACGGGCTATGAAGAAGGAGAGATTGCAAGGGAGTAGTTGTAGGAGAGACACTAGGATAACTAGTTTGGTAATAGTTGTTGTCATCTCTTGGTTTTGGTGATTAGTGGATTGAATACTCTTTTCCCGTGGATATAGGCTCCCAAGAGTTGAACCACGTAAACGCTTGCATTGTTATTCTTTCTTTATCGATTGGTTTTACAGCTATGCATGTTGTATTGCGTGTGTGTATGAATTGATTTTTTCTGGCCTAAGAAAGTTAACACACATGATCATGAACAAGGTTTTCTTGGCCTGTCAGAAATCATCAAAATAAACTTGTTATTTCATGTAGCTGCCCCCTGTTCATGTGTATTTGGCATCAAACATGGAATTTGTTGATATCCTTAATTTTGAATCAATGGCCATTAAAGAAGCAAAATTTTCCGCGGTAAACATATGCCTAGTTATTTTCCTAAGGTCACATATAGAACAAGGACATAAATAGAAGGTGAACATAACCGAGAAAATATTGGACAATCGCATATAAATAGGAAAATAAAGCAGAAAACAGTCATTTTAGAGCAGGAAAAAGTCAAAGTGCTATTTATAGTAGAGTCACATATTTGCAACAGGCACAATGCTATCAGATTATAGTCCATTGAACAAGCCGAATGCCATGCCTTGATTTAAGCCATTTTTTGCCAAACTTATATATTTCTCTACTCCCTTCCAACAAAGGAAATTAACAGATCAATTTTCTTCAATGGCACAACTTGACAGGAGAAAGAGGAATTCTGACAGCCCTAAATCTCAAACTTCACCCACTTTTGAGCAGCTCCTAAGAGGTACTTCTCTTCGCTCTCAAATATTGTTTTACAATAAGACGGATAGTCAAATATGGGCTAACCATATTTAACTATTTGTCTGACCATCAGACGGTCTAACAGAAGGTTTTGCCTTGTCTTTCTGTATGATGACATTGCTATACGCGTGTGGAGAATTTGTGGCCATTCAACAGCAGCATGTGTGTGTGAGAATTTCTGACTCCATGAGACTGTTGTTTGTCTAACATTTATGGGGATCTTTTTGGGACCTACAGTTGAAGAGGCATACTGGTCACCAAGGTCACCTACGTTTAAAACACATTATCAAGAAGGGAGCTTCAGCCCTCTCTATAACAAGAAATCAGTTCTTACAAAAGTAAAGGAGAGAGCTAAGAAGTTGAAGCACAGCCTGAGTGGCAAGAAGAAAGATGAAAGCTACTTAAGTAATGACTTTAGTAGTAGTACTACCCCTCCGTGGGGTGTTACCTTGGAAGATGAATCCGATAATGAACTAGATGATGACCCCGAATATCTTGGAGCTCCAAGTAATATTCTTTCCATTTTTACCTATATCCTAGAGAACTTTTTGTTGGCAAAACATGTACTTGGGTCCTATACTTTCAAGTTTTTCTTTTTTCTTCTCTTGTATAAAGTTCCTCCACTTTTATTCAAAATGCTGGATTTCTACAATTGCATTTATCCGAATTGGGTCATTGTACTTTTAACTTGTTTGAAATACTTGTACTTTCATTTGCATTAGAATTTGCTCCTTGTGTAAACCACTAAGTACAAGGACCAAATTTTAATGCAAATGGAAGTACAAGAATTCAATTTTTACAAATTTAAGTACAGGGACCCAATTGGAAAGTAAATGAAAACACAAAGACGCTTTTTCCCTTTCCGTTACCTTAACATATTTGTACTTCCTCCAACTTACATGCAGTGTACGAGTCAGAAGCAGCACCGGCAGCTTTAAAAGAGACGGCTAGGCAGCATCCACGTGCAGTGCCCGTGGTATCAGAGAATCACAGGGTTCCAAACAGAATGAAACAAGAATCTGCAACAGAAAATGAGCACCCCGTTAGCCCAAACATGACCATGACTGAAACTGTATCCGAGAAGCTAGCACCAGCCTATGTTGCTATGTCTGACGCAACACACAAAATGGCCTCTAAGCTCGCCGGTCTCGCTATCGCCACTCAAGAACCGCAAGAAAGAGCAGCCTTTCCCACTGCACAGATTGTCGTGCCACCATATTCAGAAGCCAAGGGAACGGGCGAAAATGCTGCAAATCTGAGCCCTCAGACATGGGACAAAGGCGTTTCTGTGAAGGAGTATTTCTTGAACAAACTTGAGCCTGGAGAAGACGAACGAGCACTGTCACAGGCTATAACAGAGGCCATTAGTCCAAGTAAAGCAAGTAGAGATACGGGTGTGGTGGAGAAGGTGAAAGAGGCCGTCACTTCGTTTTTCTGGCAGGAAGAGACGTCACGTTCCATCAGAAAATCTGCAAGCTTATCTTCTGCATCTACAAACGTTTCAGCTTCTACTCAACAGAACCGAATGGCTTCAACCAATGCTCATTCTTCTAGAAGTCGTTACCCTGTCAGTGACAACTCCTCACCTATCCCACTCTCTTCCAATGCTTACGAAGGTAAGCTATTGTTTCACTACATGCTTATCCCACAGAATCAGCTTACTTTCAATTCGTAGCATAAGATGGTACTCTTTTTCTAATTTCTATGGGAAAAGATGAAAATAAAGAGAAACATAACAGAAATACATTATTTATAAGAACTACCAGCTCAAACATAACTTTGCTGATTTATGTCACAGTCTACGAGGAAGAAAACCATGGAAAGATTCTCCAAGCCAACTGAAGGCAAGTAGGCCAATGACATGTGATAAAGAATTGTTTTCTATTGATTCAGGAATCGCTTTCGCGTTTACATCCTCTCTGGTATCACATATGGCAACTGGTATACAGAAAATTTAGTATTTAGTATATAGTTTTCTTTTTTTTTCTTTTGGGGGAGGAGGGGACCCGCCTTTGTATGGGCTGAGGTTTAGCTTACACACCAACTAATTTTAAATCATGAAAATTAAATATATACCAACTAATTTTAAATCACGAAAAGAAAACATAAACTGCAAAGGTGAAACATCCAGTATAGATTTGTTGGCATGTAGATACTTGCAGACAATGGGTGCTTTGGATGTAATGTATAAGCTTATGCATGTATGGAGAAATTTGACACTGAGAAAATAAAAAAGAATTTTGTTTAAGCCTGAACATGACTACCAAGATATTATCATCTAGTGCTAAAAAAGTTTTAGTTTTAATTTAATTATATAGTTTTCTGCTGCAAACTTAAGATCATCATATCACTTTTGACAAACAATAAACTATCTACATATTCATCTATGAACACTTCAGTAAGATATAAAGATACGATACCATTGATTATTCAGAGCAATAATTACCAGAATAACTATTCCTCTACAAGCAACAATTATTCAAATTTACAGTCACATAGTTCTCTCACATGCTCCATCTCATGAGTATTTCTTTCAATCAGATTTTTTTTTGTCACATTCATATGAACAGCTACAGAATAATTAAATTTGTTCAAAATAAGAGTTGACTGATGACCTCTCAAATATCAACAACGAGAAGTAGTAAGAATAGACTTCAAGAAACAGAAACCTGCAAGCCTTTCACTTCAAGATTTTAGACTCAATTTCTTCTAAGCTCAAGCCTTTGGTCTCAGGGACAGTGGTTATCACAAACACAAGCGATAGTACAGCAATGGCACCAAATAGAAGAAAAAGATTTTCTGCTCCAAGTAATTCCTGCAGTAATGTAGAGATGTTACACACATATTCCTCTTCTACAAATAGAGACTTGAATATTTACAAACCCTTGAGATTTAACCTAAAATTAGAGGCCCAATAAAGTTTGTAATCTTGCAAACAGCCCCAGTGACATTTGGCATAATTTGTAACGAAACAAACTTCCATAGGCCTCTGTTCACTTTTGTGATTAGGCAGTATTTATAAGTTTTCTGAGATTCGGATACTTGTACTACCTTCAATGGTGAGAAAGCAAAGGTTACTATAGCATTTGAGCCGAAATTCGTGAGCACTGCAAGGCTAATACCCTTTCCTCTCGTGCGAAGTGGGAATATCTCTGACACCATGAGCCAACTGATAGGTCCAAATGATATCTAAAAATTCCAATTAACAAGCAAAATACTGTTTAGTTTTGCAGATAATATTCAGTGTAAGGTCAACTGTAGATGCAAGATTTCAGTAGGTAATAAAAATAACCTGGTAGCAACCGACGTAGAGAAGCAACGCAGCTACAGCAACAAGAGGAAACCCTTGAAGGAACTTGTAGTAGGCAGAAAGCAGTAGCAGAGAGACGGCCTGTAACCAGCGTGATATTTAAATAAATGTATAAGTTCAATTGCCATTATCAAGAGTGAAACTATTTAACTATTTGGAATTTAACAAATCAAGTACAAATGTAAAAGGTATGGCAGGTTACATACAAGCCCACCGACCCCTCCTATGAGGAGGGGTCTTCTTCCAAGATCATCAACCTTCAGCACAGCTACTCCAGTCATGAGCAACTTCAAGAAGAAACGAAATTAATGATGAACAGTTGCATGTAGTTGAAGGTTTAAATTATTTTTTAAATGGAAATCAACAAAATCTCAGATTAGACACTCTGTTTATAGATACCTTGAATACACCCACGACCACTGAAAGTTTTGTAGCATCAGCAGCCGCAGCAAATCCAGCAGTCTTTGGACAAATGGCGGGATTAATGAATCAAAATTCTAATACTCAAGAGAGAGAGAGGGGAGGAAAAGTGTGGAAGACTGAATGTGAGACAAGTAGCAAGATTCAAGGTAGTAGATATATAGTACCTGAAGAATGGGACCCGCATAGTACAGAACGCTTGGCTGGCCAGTAATCTAATACACCCGCAAAACCATAACTGTACTTCCATTAGAAAGTAGACAAAGACAACAACTAATATATGCAACTAGACGCAATAACATCAACCTGCTGAAAAAGCACCAATCCTCCACCAATTATGAAGGCTTTCAGACTAGACCCCTGAAAAACCTCAAGAAAATTTCCATCTGAAACCTGGTCGGCGTATGCAGATTGCAGGGACACAAGTGTTTCTTCAATTTGTTTTCCAGATGCTTTGTCATCAGCAGACCGGCCTCTGAGCTTTCGCAATGCAAGTATAGCCTTCTCTTTGTATTCTTGTAAGGGCCCTTTACCTTGAACAGCCCTGAGAAGCAACCATCTTGGAGATGTTGGGAGGGCCCACATGCCTAGCCCCATAAGTAATGCAATTGGGGCACTGAAGCCATACATGTAACGCCACCCTCCAACAGCATCAATTTCAAAACTACCAACGCAATAACCTAACTGTGCATAAGAGCATCTTTTGACAATTAACCTTCGGTTCGAAGTAAAACAAAGAAAAAGTTATTTGGGATGAACAATTTTTTTACCAATATTCCAAGAACTATGAAAAGCTCCTTCAAGGATATCAACGTTCCCCGGATTTGAGATGGACTGGTCTCTGCTATGTAAAGAGGCGCCCCATGCATTGCCTGTCAAACTAATATCATTAAATATTGATGAATTCCTGGTAGATCAAATTGAGCAAGGAGAAGATAAAAAGGCTCACCATGCCAATCCCAAGACCATATATGAATCGGGCTATCAAGAGAACTCCAATGCCAGGAGCATAGGCAGTCAATGTACCACCAATTAAATAAAGGAGGGATGCAATGATAAGTTCTCTCCTCCTCCCTAGATGGAAATCAAGCAAAACATCTCTTATATTCATTACAAAATTCAAGAAAAAAACTGTTGATATATTGTAACTGAATAGTAGAGTACCGAGGAAATCAGCCAGGGGATAAACAATGAGTGAACCAAAAAGAGCTCCATAAAGGGACCCGCTAACCTTGATTAAGAAACAAATCAAGAAGAGTAAGTGAAGCATGCTATCTTAACAAATATGGGAAGTGAAATAAAATTTTAAAGCATACCACTAAACCAAGCTGAACAGCTGAAAAGTTGAACCAAGTCGTACCACTAAGCTCAGGTGACTGTAAAACAACAATGGAATTATTCATATACCATTAAGGTTAATAATGCAGAAAGTGGAAGCCTACCTGCAATGAAAGTGTAGCTCCAGAAGTAGCACCAATGTCATAGCCAAATAACAAACCACCCAAGGCAGGGAATACAAATCTGACAATGCAGTATAGCAGTCACTATAGAACAGGTGAAAATGTATGGGCCAACTATATATAAATGAGGAGCTCAATATTAAAACCATTCATTTGAGAAAAATTTCAATGGTACGAAGCAATACGGCAAAGACTTGTCCCAAAACCAAAGAACAGAGTGGAAAATAAGAATGTGTTCAGGCTTCAACCCTGAGGTTGTATTTTGGATTGTGTGATCTCAAATGCAACGATTTCAAATCAATGCATTTCAAATCCGTGGCAATCCAAACAGCCTTCAAGAGATTTGCAGCTATGGATTGCAAATCCATACTCAACTGCAATCTGAATTCATTTTAACCAAATTGAAGAAAATCCTTGTAATAACCAGGTAAAAATCACTTATTTGCATTTATGTTTTTTCATTATTTGGCCGAGTGTAGAAAACACTCCCTCCCTCCCACTTAAATTTACACACTTTCTTTTTCGGTCCGTCCCACTTAACTTCGCACACCCTTAAAAATGAAATTTCTTTCACAATCTCCACCCTCAAAATCTCTACCCTGAATCTCCACCTTTAAAAAAGTCAAAGATACCCCAAAATCTATTTTTTTCTTAATATCCGTGTACAGTCAACCACGCAAAATTAAGTGGGACGGAGGCAGTAGTATTTAAGTTAAAACTTGGGATTAAAGTCAAAAGAGGCTCTCTCAGTTTAGCCATGACCATGACAAAGATTTATAAAGTTTGCCTCTAGTTTACCACCAGCACAGCGTAAACACAAAGACTTACGGTAAGATAACAGAAGTCCAAGCAAAAATCTCCTGCTCTGTAGCTTCAGAATCGAACGATTTAGCTTCCTCCGAAGAAGCGCCAACCTTCCAACACAAGAAAAAATAAAATCTTCAAAACGATACAATAGTTGATTACTAAGTTAAAGCAAAGCCCAGAAAACAAACAAACTAAAAAGAAAATTCCCGCATTCGGTAATTACCTTCATCGAATTAGGTTTTGCAGCAGAGCGTAAAAAGGGCATTCTGATGAAACCTCCATCATTGGCCAAACGAGAGCGGCTTCGAGAAGACAGTGCACGAGAGTTTCCACGAGTAACGGAGGCAATCGGGGTTGATTTGTTAGGTACGCAGAGACGGGATTGTGGGAGTTTATACCAAAGCTTGAAATTCAACAATGGCGGAGCACAAGTTAGAGCCATTTTTTCCCACTGGTTTAAGAGAAATGGATTTTCCAAATATGTACATACAGAATTTGCTTTCATTGGTTCAGTATCATTCATATAATCATATGCTTTATGATATTTGTGGTCGCTGTCCAGCGTTTAATCTTGCACAGTAACTAAATTTCCTTCTCTGTAACAGGAATGGCCCATGAAACTGGGCTGCATGTGTTATAACTGATATAACTTACAAAAGGATTGGAAATATGTGGAAAATAATGTCTTCATTTTTATTTGTTTGAAGAATATGTCTTCGAGGTCTTTTATAAGAATAGCATTGGTTATTGAAATCTCATTATTTAGTGTTCAAGCTTCAAACTATATTAAAAAATTACAAAAGAAATTGTTTTACTTTTAGCACAAAATAAGTTGTATTATTGGCATGTATATGTTTAATACGTATAATAGAAAAAATATATATATAATATAGTCCTAAAATATAAAGAAAGTGGTTTAAATGTCTTGTATGTTTCCACTAATTAGTTATATGTTCTCCATGTTTTGGCATTTTTAAAAATGTCATCTACATTACAAAAATTTGTTTAAAATACCCTGAAATCGGCTACAGCCTATCAGCACGTAAATGGTGACGTGGTAAGTTACTTGATGATGTAGATCTGTTTTTACCTATTTTTTACTAAAAAATAACAATCTATATATAAATAAAAACAAAATAGATATTTACTACATTTGGAAATAAGTGTATTTTCCCGCTCATTTTACATACTTAATTGCGAAAGAAAAATTGCGTCAAACAAACAGATCCGACTTAATTGCCAACATATTTGATTATTCGAAAAAATATCTTAATTTTAGCAACAACATATCTTTATACATTTGATCAGAAACATAATCAATTTTATTTTGAAATGAATCTTTTGAGATATTCTCTCTATTTTGAAAATCGAAAAAAATATATATATATAATAAGTCAAGTCATCCAGAATTAGTAAGTTAAGATTTTTTCCGCCCAATTATTTAGTTACTACGAATAGAAGTGAATTTGAATTTCGAATTTTGAATTATCCCATGTTATATTTTCAGATCTGGCGAAAAATCAGCAATAATAAATTTGTAAAGATATTTAAAACAGATTTCGTTACATTATTTAAAATTTTGAAATTTAAAATTTAAAAAAATCCTTATCTGATAACATATTTGCTCCTATAAATACAGTGTCTTCAGTAAATGAGAATCACGTAAATGAGAATCACATTTGCAGCTAGGTATTTTTATTTTTTATTTATTTCGTAATTTCTTTATTTCGCAACTATTTCAGTTTATTTGATTCATATTTGATTTTGCTGAGTAATTCTATTTCTTATTCATTTCTTTATTTCGCCACTATTTCAGTTTATTTTATTCATATTTGATTTTGCTGAGTAATTCTATTTCTTATTATTTTGCAATTTCTTAGTTTCGTAACTATTACAGTTTTTTGGATTCACATTTGTGGATGCAAATTTCTACTATTCTGACATTCCTTGATTATTATGTGTCAACTTTGATAGATACTTCACAATAATGGATGCTCCAAAGGGACGACCTGCAAATAAAGATAAGAAAAAATCAGCAACAATGAATCATGATTCTGGCGAAAACAACTTTAAAGATTGCAAAAATCAAATTTATCTATCATCATCTTTTTCTACGGTAATATGTAATCATATAAAAAGTTTAGATTATTTATTTCCTGTCATGTGAATTATTTAAATTGTTGTCAATATATTTTTCTAGTAAAAAAATAATTTGGTTTATTACATGTATACAGCCAATCCGAGAGGAATATTGGAAAACGATTAGAGATTCGCTAAATGTTCGAGGATCCGATGATGTTGAAGACTAAATCTGATTTTATTATAGTAGATTTCAATTTTATAATTTTTATTTAAATAAATTCATGTATCAACTTCAATTGAATCGACATTATTCACAATTCTGATAATGTTTTAGTAAGCAATATAAAATCATTGCAATATATAAATTAAAATATCTCGACAAAAGCGTTGTTTAATTAAGATATTCTAAAAAGAAAAAAAAAACGTAGATATATATTTATAAATCAAAATATTTCTATTGAAAAATCCGTGGAGTTGAAAAGGCCATATATTAATTTACTTTTCAATTGGAAATCTGATTGTCATATTAAACGATCTAAATATTAGACCAAATCATATCAACATGGTATACATTTAATTTTGAATTGTTCATGTTGTTGAGATGTTTTAGGAATTAAAAAATATGTTACAGATATGTTTTCTAGAATTTTAAAATACTATCATATCTATTTAAAATTTAGTTATATAATACAATTTATAAATAAAAGAATTTATATATGTATATATATATATAGCTAAAATAAAAAAACGCAATACATATTTAAAATCAAACGGTAAAATATAATTGAATATTAGAAGATTTAAATATCCGATCCAAATAAAACAAAAGAATAGATTATTTTAACATATAGTGTAAAATGTAGTTGAGATATTCAGGAATTATACATTCGGTGAAATATACTATTTCGCTAATTTAATTAACAGAATAAATATTTAAACATGTGTATTTTAGAGTTTTAAATAAATCTTTATCCATAAATAGATGTGAATTTGAATTTTGAAATTTGTAAGTTGAAAATTTTCCCGTCCATTTTAATAGTTACCATAAATAGATGTGAATTTAAGTTTTGAAATTTGAAAAATTCGGTGATATTAGCGGGATTCAAATTTTCGAATATTTTTTCCGTCTAAAATTCAGCAATACATATCTGTACATATATGTATAACAGAATTTGTTGCACATTTTTTAAAATTTTGAAATTTGAATTTTAAAAAAATCTTTATCCAATAACATTATTGCTCCTATAAATACATAAGGTCTTCAGTAAATGAGAATCACGTTTGCAACTGGTATTTCTATTTCTTGTTCATTTCACAATTTCTTTATTCGCAATTATTTCAGTTTATTTCATTCACATTAGTGGAGACTCACCTTTACAGCTGGGTATTCTTATTTCTTTTTCATTTCGCAATTTAATTTTTTTACTGGAAATTTCTATAATTCCTTCATTCCTTGATTATTAAGTGTCAACTTCGATAGTTCATTTCACAATTTACATTTTTTTACTGATTATTATGGTTTGATAGGTACTTCACAATGGATGCTCGAAGTACTACATGCAAATCAAGATAAGAAAAAGTCAGCAACACTGAATCTTGATTCTGGCGAAAACAAGTTTGATGATTGCAGAATTCAAATCTATCTACCATCATCGTTTTCTACGGTAATATATAATCATATAAAAATTCAACCTATAATTTTAATTTCTGTTATGTGAATTATTTATATTATTGTCTATATATTATGCTAAATTTTATATTTTGTTTATAACATGTACAATCTCAATCCGTTCAAAATATTGGCAAAGATTAGAGACAATCAACTCTTCGAGGCAGGTGAGATTAAAGATTAGAGGACAATCAACTCTTCGAGGCAGCTGAGATTGAAGACTAATTCAGATTTTACTGTAGCAGAATTCAATTTTTTTAATTTCTGCAAAAATAAGTTCATGTATCAACTTCAATTGAAATTCTAATTCTATCGCAGTATTTCATTTTTGTCATTACAATATGTTTACAATTAAACTTTGATAAAACTCAGTCGACTATACACAGTACTTTTAAGAAGAAATATCCCATTCAACAACTATCATAAACTATTGCAGAAAAATTTGCAAAATATTATCTTATAAAGAAAATAAATTTAATATACAGATTAGTGGATAACAACTATAAAATGATATCACATATAAATTTAGAACTATCACATAATTGGAATGATTAGCGAAATCAATACTCATTATAGACCGATTTTTATTTTAATATGAATTATAATTATGATGTGGAGATTTCTGATAACAGAATATCCAGATCATTCCAAATCTTTCAGATATGATTTTTTATTTTCTATACTCCCTATAAAAAGGGCAAAAGTCATTCCAAATCTTTCAGATATGATTTTTAATTTTCTATACTCCCTATAAAAACGGCAAAAGGATGGTCGCTTGCTCGATCTCAAGAATTTCTAAATTGTAAAAATCAATGTATCAAACTATATATAGATTATTGTATACCAATAATGATATGATATTGTATATCAATAATGATATGGAACCACCGGTGGGTTTTCTTATAGAGCCCACCCATAATGTGTTCGGCCAGCTAACACACTCCACCAAAAAAAACACGCTAAATATATTTTTATTTCTTCCTCGCCTCTTATTCCACGAAATCAGTTTTTTTAGTATTTTTCCACTGTACAATTTTTTTTTTTACCAAAATTATTTTATCTGTAAATTATTTTATCCGTTTTATTTCTTCTCTAAAAAATAATTTCATTTGTTTTTTTTTTCTCTCATCCCTCTTCCAAAATCTTAATATTAAATTATAATAAATTTTGAAATAGATCATACTGATTAATAATCATAAACAAACAACGAAGATATACAATCCAAAATTGCAATACAATTTAATAAGATTGAGAAAATAATATATTTTCTTAATGATTATTCTTATATAAAGTATTTTATTAGTTTAGTTCATTAATTTTCTAAATCAAAATCCAACTTTATTTATATTAATGAGTTCATCTTATGGATATAGGGGATTATTCGATAAAAAAATTGAAAGATGTGAGGTCATCTATGTCTTTTAAAATTGTAAATCCAAATCCAACTCTATTTATATGAATGAGCTCATGATATGGACTATGAAGATTCAATTCATCCTAAAATAAAATTGTATTTTCTATGTCTTTCTTAAAATTTATTTCCAATAGAGGATATTTTGTAGGTAAACCAATAAAATATTTTATATAAGAATAATCCTTAAAAAAATTTATTTTTGTTTCTAATAGAAGATGTTTTGTACGTAAAACTAATAAAATATTTTATATAAGAATAATCCTTTAGATTTGTTTCTCAATTCTATTAACTGATATCGGATTCTGGATTATGTATGTTCGCTTTATTTATTATTATCAATCAGTGTAATCTATTCAAAATTTATCATAATTTAATATGAATGTTTTGATAGAGACAAGATAAATAAAAAAAAAAAAAAAAAAAAAAAAAACCTGGAATAAGATACGAGTAAGAAATTCATGAAAAAATTAAAATGTGTTTATATTAGTGGAAATTACTGATTTTCCGGAGTAAGAGGCAAGGAATGAATGACACTGCAAAAGAACACAAAAGTTTTCTTTGTAAAAAATTTTAACCATTTCTTTTTTTGTTATATATTATCAAATAAAAATGCGTTTTCAATAAAAAATATTGTTCATGTTAATATTGATTTACTGTTTAAAAAAATAGCCCGTGCATCGCACGGGAGCATTTACTAGTTAATTCATAATATAACAACTGCAATATATCTACATTCATTTATACCATTAAACAAGTTTTTTCTTAAAAAAATCGAAATATATTTGTTAGCACAAAAATAGGGATTTTGAGAACACTTATATATGCTTACACAATATCTTTGCAAATTCTAACCTATACATATATGATTTGAAAAATATTTTATTAATTAATCCAATAGCCTCATGCAGTTAATTTTTGCAACAGAAAAATCAATTTGTAAGATCTTCATTATAAAATGTACGCAATTTAAAGATACATACTTATCTCTTTTTTGCGCAGAGTAGTTATAAATAGTGTAACAATCCATTAAATGGGCAATCAACCACCGTGAGGAATGGCGAAGACGGTCGAGAAATCATCCAGCTAGGTGTTGGAGCATTACTACTCGACGTCAATTAGAAGCAACTGGAAAAAGTTATCCCGTGAAAGCGCCTCCACAACAAGGTCACGGATTCACCACGCATCTGGTGAAGCCCATCAGAAAGCATCGTGTGGACTTCCTGCCCAATGGCTCTGCCATTAAAGTTGACCAGAAGACCATGGATTTGCTAGAATTGGTTTGTATGAAGAACTTGCCAGGCGTCGTCCTCGGTCAAGATGAGGAGCCACCCCGAACCTACAGCCATGGAGGCAGCAGGAGGTACTGAGGTAATTATGTTCTCTATTTCTTACTTTCATATTTAATTATTTTGCTGAAGTGTAATTTCTATTGACTTATTTAATGTATTTTCTTTTCTTTTTTGTTTTTGTATATGGGGAGTTAGACAAGTTGGATGGTTTTGGCCATTTTGAGAATCAGTAGGTGATAGATTTATATGTTTTGAGATTGATCATTCTTATGATATGGTTGGTGTAACATTTTTATGGTTAACATGGTATGGTTGGTGTAATACTGTTATCGTTTAGTTTTCGAACAAGCTATGAAAATATTATCGACCATACTTATAAAGTAGATTGTTGACATGCATCCAATAAAAATATGAATTCGAAGGGCTCCGAAATGACTTATTAACATATGGATTCGAATGAGTCCTAAATTTTATACAAGGTAATTTACTTTCCACACATTAACTGGTGAACACATTAACATGGTCATAATATTAGAATTTCGTTGTGCATTATCAAAATGCGATTGAATTACTCACGTTGCTTATTAGGTTACATTTATTGAATCTCTTTACGCTAACTTTATCAACTATTATGAAATTGATGTTCCAAGGTTTTTAACGGAGACGACAATATATTTTCAGTGTTACTATGACTAAAAATATAAATACTTGAAGAAACGGTGTTAGAGGCTTTTTTAGAGAGTATTAGGGGCTTATTAAGACAAAATATATGAATCATACATGGGACTAAATAAATAAAATAACTATAGATATGTGTATATATCAGTATAAATATTATTGCAAATCAAAATAAATCTATACTTAATATAAAAACAAAATATGTCGAAATTAGTAACTATGGAGTTTTCCCACCTAAAATTTAGAAATCACAATTTTTGGTATATAAAATTTAACCCCAATATAAAACACAATTATTGGCAATAACTTGATATATATTAGCCTAAAATAAATAGGATAAAGCTATTTGGGCTGATACCGCTCGGGCCGAACAAAAACATAGTTTCATTAAATTAATTTTTTAATAAATTTACTGAATATTATTAATGAAAAATTATTTGTGAAGACGGTAACTAAATTTTTAACAATACAAATATATCCTCTGTCAACCGCATATTGCAATTCCAGCCCCAATCATCAACATGAATAGAGATATTCATACATTAAGAAAAATAAATATCCATACTATATATATATTATCCTTTAATACTTCTCACTGCACTCTTTTTTCATTAATAGATAATTTTTATCTTATTATTCTTTTACACTTATAAACCGTGCATCGCATGGGGATGCTACTAGTTGGGCTAAAAAAGAAAATGTCATGTCATCTATATATATATAAAAGTAAAATGAGGGTTATTATTGTAAATTACTTTTTCCCTCCTAAAATATATCTTTAATGCATTCTTAATTTCTTCTAAGGCATTAATTATATTTTTTTCTTCAAATTAATACAATATTAAGTATCACCTTCATTAATAAATGAATATATACTTTATTAAATTAAAAGTAAAAGTTAATGCATAATTTATGATTGACTAATTAAATTATTGTATTTACAAATATTAATTTGTTATAATTAGTGGGACTACGACTTTCACATATATTTATATATGATAATTAATCTTGAAATTATTTTTTATACATATTCATATTTTCTATTTATTAATATTGTTTCTTTATAAATAATAATTACACTTTGCAATCTAAACTATGAGATTTTACATGTGCTACAATCCATATTTCTATTTAAAAAATAAAATTAACATGCTTGAGCTAACTAGGTTTTTTAGAGTTCTCAATATAAACAATACTTTGTCGCATTTTTCCATATTTTGCAACCCAGGCAAAATATACAGACATATTGAAGAATTCATATGCTTTATTTTGTTAGTCCAACTATAGAATAATCATTGAATTTTATTTTATTAATATCAAGATTTATTTAAAATCTAAAAAGAATTTGAGTATATTAAACCATCATGTAAAATATTAAAACATGAAAATTAATTTTTTTTAAAAATAAAGTAAATAGTTATAGTTAAAATTTGAAATATTATTTAGATAAATCAAAATATTTAAAAAATTAAAAAAAATAAAAGAAAACACTAATTTTCTTATAATACAATTAAATTTATTTTATTTGATATATTTTGGTGTGTGTGATATTTATGTATTTGTGTTTGTTTTGATATTCATTTTTCAATTAAGATATTGCGGCGTTCGCTTAAATTAAGGTGGATACACACACACTAAATATATATTTGAGTTTCAATATTAGGAGATATTCATTCTTAAAAGTAGATATAATTTATTTCTTACATTTAATAATTTATCTTAATGTAAATTTATAAAATGTAAGTTATATTAAATTCATATATCACTCGGGAGAAATTGATATTTACATTATTTATATTTTGGGATTATACTATTTTGCAACATGTAGTATGCACGTTTTTCAGTTTTTTTTTTCAGTCACAACCTGAACTATACATTTTTTTCACGTTTGCAACCTCTGCCAACAATTTAAGTGAGAAAAATAAACGAATATTAGAAAATATTTAAATAACATAAATTTTAAAAAAATCTAAAAAATATTTTTTAAATTCTAAACTTCATTTAAAACACCAGAAAATTAACTTAAACCTGTTGAAAATATATTAAAATTTTGATTTTTTTTATAAAAAAAGTTCAAATTAAATCATTTTAAGCAAGAAATAAAAAGTTATTATATGTTTTTTAAATCATAAAACTATTATAAATTTTTGAAAGTTGTCTGTTTAAACTCTAAAAATTTATTTAAACTATTTGCAAGTTATCTTGAAAAATTATTTTAAAATCTCTAAAATTTCGTTTAAGACATGTGGAAGTATCTATGAAAAGTCTAATTTTATGATATAAGTATCTTTTTAATTATTTTTTTAAAAAAGTAAATCCTTTTAAAATTATTTAAAATTATTTGAAGTAATATCAAAATTATTCGATCTTTTTTTATGAAATTTGATTTTTTTTTTATTAAAATGATTTCTACATTTTTTCAGTTAAGTTTATGATATTTTAAATAATTTTTTAGAATTTAAAAATAAATACTGTATTTTCTAAATATTTTTATTATGTTTAAATAGTTTATTTTCTCTCCGAAATTTGCTATCAAATGTGGAAAATCGCAAAGTTCAGTTGATCGTAAATTAGAAAAAAATGATTATCCAAATATTCATTTAGTTAGAATATATAATAAATCTATTTTTTATATTAAATAATATTATATTTAATTTAATAAAATAATTACTTTTTAAATATATTTCCGTGCATCGCACGGGAGCGATACTAGTTAATATAAGGAGGAAAAGTTAACACATTTCCCTCCAATCTGAGATACTAGGATAAGCTACCATATTTCTGACAGAATTGTATAAGAAGCTGAACTGGATAACAATATAATTGTGCTAAAGTACTCTAACAGTAGCCATTTCAGGGCCATGGAACTAAAATACTCTTCCAAACCATAAATCGGTGGTAATATTACCTGATTTCGGTGTTGAAGCCCTTCAACATTTTGAAACTTTATATTCAAACTTATTCTTCAGCGGTCGAAGAGTGATGAGAAATATAATAACCTTCTTTAACTCAATAATTTCCGTACTTGTCTAAGTAATAAGTCAAAAAAAAATTCAGAATATCCACATTATTAGTTAATAGTTACTGAATGAATCTCATGTTGATTTACAGCCAACATGATAAGAGGAGCACAAGAACGAAACTATGCAGCCAGCTTATATTTGACCACGGAGGAATATAAAGTAACACGAAGCAGCAATTTTGTAACATAAGGCCACAGTGTTTTATTTACAGGGTTAAAGAGTGATAGATCATCTAATATTAAAGTGAAAAAGGCATACCAGGGTCATTTGGCTGATTATTATGGTCGAATGCCTATAATCAGGGAAGACATCTTGTTTCTTTTCAAAGTCAACTCTACTAGTTTCTATGTTATGGGCAGCATTCCTTGTACGGGTAGTGGAACCTGATATTGTCAATGCACCAAATTTGTGGCTTTTGAAATCTTTATCTAGTGGTTACTCTAGTGAGGAGCTTGCCGCCAGGCATTTCTTCTCTTTAGAAGATCCACCTGATGATAAGAAGAATCCGACTAATGCAGCGAAGTTCGTGATCTCTTCATCACTTTTGTACCAAAACTATGATTGTATTCCTGAATTCAATGTAAATTACAGAACTACTACTGAAATAACTGGGTGGGCGGTGAAAAAGATGAGGATGAGCATGCAAAAAAGATGAGAGTAACGATTCAAGGGAAATGTGTTAATTTGCACATCATCAAGTAACCTACCACGTCACCGTTTACATGCTGATTTACAGGGCTGTAGCCGGTTTCAGAGCATTTTACATAATTTTTTGTAATGTAGAGGACATTTTTAAAAATGCTAGAACATAGAGGACATGTAACTCATTATTGAAAACATACGGAGAAATTAAACCAATTTTCCCTAAAAAATATGTATTGTATCATATACTATCTCATTTTAAGGCCTATATAAGAAAATTAAGAATTAAGATTACATCCCACAAAAAGAAATATTTTCGAAAGTTACTTCTTGTCCCAAAAAGAAAGTCTGGTATCAGAATTCAATGTCTCATTTTAATAGTAATAATAAAACTACATGGGAAATTTGACGAAATACGGTACTATTCACAAAATTACACTCATTTAGGATATTGTTTGGGGAGGTTCAGAAAATAAGTAATGCGTTGATAGGGTTGTCGACTTAATTTGAGTCGCTGGTAGGGTCGGCGACTTAGTATTTTCCATATTTTTAAAAAATTGAAAGTCGCCGATACTATCGGCAACTTACTATTTATATAATTTTTAATTGAAAGTCGCCGATACTATCGGTGACTTACTATTTATATAATTTTTAATTGAAAGTCGCCGATACTATCGGTGACTTACTATTTATAGAATTTTTAATTGAATTGTATGGTACCGGCGACTTACATTTTTTTTGTATATTTTTGTTAATACGCAATCGTGCCACCTTTGATAATAATCCGTGTAGCCTAGATCGGGATATAAATGGGTGGGGCATGGTATAAGTATGTTTCCCTCATACCCTATCTTATTTGATTCGGATATGAATATGGATAACATCCGTTGATAATCGGATTACCCGATTGATATATAAAAAATATATTATTAACATATAATATGTATAATATATAAAGGTTACCTTATATGTTGTTTTATATATTAAATCACATATTATAAACATGATACATAAAATATAATGCTAATTATATAATATATAACATATAAAATAATACATAAGTATGTAATCGTTTAGACGTGTAGGGTAATTGGGTAGAGTAAACGGGTAATATGCTAAACCTGTACCCTACTCTACTCGATGGCAAAAAGTCGGGTTCGAGCGATACCCGATCCTATTACCCGTTTATCCGTCGGGTAGGGTTACCCATGGGTAAAATTGACATCCCTAAGCCCAGATGTCAAATTGTATTATTTTTTTTTCATAATTATCACTATAGTTATGGGGTCTCTAATTTTTATATATATATATATATATAAAATATTATAATTATTATCATATTTTATCTTTATTTAGTCAGATATGTCGAGTCAAGTTTAATTTTTTTAGATAAAGAGTTACGGTTCTGAACAAGAAAAAATACTGAAACTAGATAAATTATTGTTTAAACTCGGATATATCACTACTCAAGAATTATAATGAGACCCGGTGTAGCAACGACGCCTAACTATTTTCCTCTTTCCCCTACCGCGCTCTTGTTGTGGTTCAGAATCACTATCTGACACATTTTGTGCGCTGCTATCATCTTCTGTACTAATATTCAAGTCAAATGTCGGACGTCCTGATGATGAAGATTCAGTTTCATCAATTCTTCTTGGTTCAACGACAAATGAATGAAATGGAATAGGGGATGTGTTGAAAGGGGGTCGTTGGCCCTCTAATGTTTATTGTTGAGGCGCAAATGGAATTTGTTCAATGAACTGGTCCAACGCTAGAAGGGCAGCAAACGTTTGAGTGTATGGTGTAAATTCCAAATCAGTAGCGGGAGAACTCCGTTGGTATGATTGTATTGGAACGTAGTAGTCCGTCTGTATGTTGATACCATGATCTCTAGAAAAATCTGATGCCGATGTCCATACCCCTGAGCTCGTAGTAGACATGAAAGGGGGTGGTACATTATAGGACGTAGTCCCAATATCTGCATGAGTTGTCCTATATCTGCTGCTAGCACCGGGTGGGGTATTATGACTCCTCTGTTGCTGGTCTGCAGTAGCAGGCATGTATTGTGGATCAGGATAATGTTGCGGTTGCGGACGATGAAATGACGGTCGACGATCATAGAAGTGAGGTCTAGCCCGCTGGTATAATTCTTCGACAGAGCGTCTATAGGGCTCTCTCAGGTACTCTTGCTCGTCAACCGAGAGGTGATATATGCCCTCGACAATGCTTTCCTGCAAAAAAAATTAATATGTATCACATCTGATGATTTGGATTGATATGTTGATATGTCCAGTGTGCGCGTGTGTGTGTTCTTATGTAGTAAAATTGATGTACCAAAATCTCTATAGAGGAATTTGCTTGCGGTTGGTAACCCACATTCATACTCAAACCTGGAGTTAAAATGCGACGTGTAACTCGCTCAAACCAACCCATGTATTCAAGTTCCACTTTCGACTCATTCCAGCCAATAGAATTCCTTGAAACAACATGTTACTCCCTATTATGCCACCACGCTACAAATGTAGCATGTGCTATAGCCGAATTTGTAGAGCTACGTCCTCGACGATTATTTGTATTATGCAATGTATTGTGCACATCAGGAATAGGTGCCGGAACTGTCAGTCCCATTCCAAATTGCCTCAATACTCGATTTGGGTAATAAAGCTCAACAACTGAATAATGAATCAACGGGCAAATGCATAGCCAAGTATTGCTAGTTGTGATGATCCCAACATCGATATATGCCCGAACGGCACTCGGTAGTGGAACATACGGTCGCCATATAAATTGTGTATATAATAAAACTTTTTAAAAAAATTTGTCATTTAAATAAGTAACCTAAATCATTTATTATTGATAATTTATCATACCTCCTCAGAAGATTGTCTATCAAGGCTCTCTCAGATAACCCAAATGTTAGTGGAAAGATTGTTTGAAAAGTTGTGGTATTGCAACCATTGTGCACCGTATGGTGCTACCGGGAGGACACCATCTTCTGTATTGATTGCCTCACTATTAAGTCGTCGCCGACCTGATGGTTGTGGCATAAGGAAGGTGATCCGAGACCAAGCCCATATCTATAAGAATTTATAGTAACTAATATGTTTATAGAAAGTATGTGGTAACGAAGCAGTTATAAATCTAATAAAAGATTTAAAATTTAAAGCTCACCTGAAGTAGTTGCATTGCGCCACCAACAGCTTTACGGTCACGGCGAGTTGCGTTGCACAACTGGGAGTACAAGAAACCCAAGACCGCCGCTCCCCAACTAAATGTTCGGCACTCAGCAATATTCTCCAATTGATCCAAATATAACAATGACCCCATGCTACTTGAGGTATTTGGACACATTATGGATCCAATAATATCAGTGCACAACCACGTGCATACTGCTCAACCTGATATAATGGGGTTCTATATGTGACTGGGTGATGGCTCATATGTCTACCAAGCGCCAAGAGAGAAAATCGGGACCCCTTTAACTCTTCAACCAATAGGTTCCAACCTAGAAGATCCCTGCAACATTGAGCCCAATACGAATACTTAGTGGAGGTAGAACGATTAATCACGGGTTCCCCATCAACTGGTAGGCTCCAAAGAAATGCAACATCTTATAGGGTGATGGTAGCCTCGCCACACCTCAGGTGAAATGTGTGAGTCTCAGGGCGCCACCGTTCAATGAGTGTTGTGACCAATGACGCATTAATAGTGAAGTCTCCACACCTGTAAACACCATAGAACCCCATCTGAAATAACAATGTGAGCACTCGAGGGTGCAACCTCTGTGTCCGCTTGAGTGGTTGGTGAACGTCCTCACCAGGACAAACTCATTATTTTCATATGGATTATGATCATCAAGTCTCCAAAATATTCCACTTCCACGACAGCATCGTAATCTTTCATCCACCTGCCCTGCAGATATATCCTCTGATCGATGATCGTGTTGATGGGTTAGGATATCACATGACATAGGTCCGTACACTCCGTACTGGACATCCTGTAGAATTTAAAAATAAAATTAGTGTTTGTTTTATCAATGAGCAAATGTGGATAAATAACGTGTTAAAGGTGTCATAAGTTCAAACAAATGATATACTGCAAGACTATTATTTGGCGCTTCCAAATACATATGGTACTTTCATTAAAACATTAGCTTGTTACATCATCTCATATAAGAAACAAATTACAACATTTTAATAAAACATTTCTAACATCATTTTCTTCAGAGGCGATTAGACGTTCCAGGCCGGGAAGTCGCTTCCTCCTGGGCATGATACTGTTGTCTGGCGCGTGTCTGTGCCCAATCCATCTCATTTTCAATTCTGGTGGTCTTTGGTCTTCCCTTACGTGTCCTTTCATGCAGGGTTGGATTGTGGCATAATGTAAATGGAGGTTCGTCCCAATAGTACTCATCTGGAAATGGTTCGAACGACCCACTATAGGTCTCAACGCAAGAACTTGTATTGTAAAATGGATGCATGAGGTTTGCTGGGTTCACGAAAAAATGTCTGCAAGTTTGCATTGCATGTGAACACGGAATTCCGTCTTGCTTCCACTTTCCACAGGTACACTCCCAACGTAATAGCTTCACTACGTGCGTGTGGCATGCTGTGGATCCCGGCCTAAATGTTTTAACTGAAGCCGTTTGTTCAGCAAAGTTTACCTTAAATATTTGATGCTTCATTCCTTTCCGCTACCACTGATCATATTTCTTGTACACCTCATCAGGCTAGGGTTGGTTCCTTTGTTGCATTGCACGACCCATTCCCAATCGGACAAGAAAATATTTAATAGATCGGTAAAAGGTGACTTGAACTATTGCACATATAGGAAGTCTTCTTGCACCCTTTAACACTCTGTTAAAACACTCGGACAAGTTTGAAGTCAACATGCCACTTCGCCAGCCTCCATCATGAGCCAGGGTCCATTGAGTCGCATCAATTGCGTGAAGGTACGCATATGCCACTTCATTTTGGGATTTGATTTGGTCCATCACCTTGTCGAACTCTCTGACCGTGTAGGCCGATCCTGCTTCCCAACACATGTCTTTCAGCTTCATATTCTTCATTTTGGAATTAAAATTGGAGCAAACATGCCTCAAGCAAAAATAGTGAACGCCACGAGGGGGTTGAAAATCAGGAATCCTCTTTGCTGCTTTTAGAAGACTAGGATGCCTATCAGAGATAAGACACATGCCATCAACACTGTGTATGACATGTTTGGATAGAATTTTGAGGAACCACTTCCATGAATGAGAAGTTTCCTCATCAACAAGAGCATACGCAAGTGGCAAAAGTTGTTGATTTGCATCCATGGACACAACAATTAACAATTTATGCTTATATTTAGTGTAAAGATGGGTCCCATCAATGCTAATGACCTTGCGACAATGGCAAAATCCATCAATGCATGGTTTGAAAGCCCAAAACATATACCTCAACATTTTATGTCCATCGTCTCCACCGGGTATATGCTTCCATTCCACAATTGTGCCAGGGTTCCATTTTTGTAAAGCCCCCATAAACTTAGGGAGACTTGCTACCGAGCTCTCCCATGTGCCGTAAATATTTCCTCGTGCACGTTTCAACTCGTGCCATGCCTTATGGTATGAGATTGTGTATTGATATTTATCCATCACTTGTTGATGAACACACTTGACCTCATACCCTGGATCTGTCTGAACCATTTCGGTCAACAACACTGCATTCATATTCTTGCACAAATTCTGATGGTCAACAGAAATAACATTCATGAGACAATTATGAAGGACCCCATACTTAGTGATCTCCCACATGTCAATCTTCTCCTTGAGTTCGGCACGCAACCACCAGTTACAATGAGTTTGGTCGGTGCTGCTCTTGCACTTTACCTTCCATATGATTGGTGTACAAAACTACTCGATACTCTCGCCTCACTATTCGAATTGAAAAGTCTTTAACTGGTGCCTGCAAATTCTTCTTATCCTTGAATACCATCCCTCTTGCCAGTACCCCTTCTTTAGAATCATAATACTTAAATTTCTTGGGTATATCAAATGAACAACATGAATTTCTGGATATGATGCATTGTAGAATGGGATGGTGGGATGCATAGCATATCTCAGTGGCGTTTCCTGGTTATTATTTTGATTGGTGGACACTGGAACCTCGTCATTTTGATGGTACAAAGTTTCAAAGTCCTGAACTTGAACGTTATCTTCACCTGATTCACTACTTGACTCACTCTCGTCGGGTTCTGAATTTTCAAGTTCATTGACACCGAAATTATCAATCACTGGATCTATAGTGTCCGTATTTGTACTTTAAAGCAGCAGAGATGGGCCGTTGTCCGTTGCATTTCCAACATTGAATTCGCTTACTCCATAGCGACCGAGGCCTTCTGATGGGACCGCCGAACTATTGAGAGTGTCACCACGTAAAAATTCAGCATATTGGTAGTAATCGCTGGTAAGGGGAACCTCTGGACAAACATTACTTTGCACATGTTCTTCAGTATCAACGTGTAGGTATACATATCGATTGTTTGCATCGGGAGCAAAGAAAAACCACAAATCATCGTCGTCGTTGATTGGGATCAAATGATATTTGTTACTGTCACAGATTGTGGCAGAGACCTTCAATAAGTGTTGGTTACGATCGATACCCATCATTTGATAAAACATTGTAACCAACCCCAAATATCCTATATCACGCGATACTCTTCTAGCATCTATAGGTGGGTGGTCACTGACACCCCCCAGATAGACCACAACACCAACATTGTTCGAAGTCGCCATAAACTTCAATAATAATAATTTGTTAAGATTAGAGTAATATTTTAGAATTAAATATAAAATAGGTAACCCTAAAAGTATATTTTTTGTAAAACGTTTAATATTATGACCGTTTAATATTAAGAGCTAAAGATATCTCGAGTTCTTGATTGAAAGTAATATGACCGATAAATTAACGACATTTTGAATTTATCACGAGATTTTCCAATTTAGCTCTAATTAAATGGAAAATCCGCGAAATACAGGCAATGACTATATTCGGACCTTGGACGTTCACGAGTATTATTCGGCACCACAAATGATTCATGAATTTGAGTTATATTCGGGAATTAGACTCTTCAAAATTTATAAAATAACATTGCATCAACTAAAGTTTGAGTGTTATACATGAATTCGTCGGGGTTTATAAGTTAAAGTGTAAACTTTTTAAGCATTGTACTTATTCTTCGAATAGATTGACATAATTTTACCTCTTTTTATATTATTATTATTATTATTATTATTATTATTATTATTATTATTATTATTATTATTATTATTATTATTATTATTATTATTATTATTATTATTATTATTATTATTATTATTATTATTATTATTATTATTATTATTCAATATTTAATAAATTCATTTTAATTTAATATAATTACATTTAGTTTGTGATTTTAAAATTAAAGTTCCTTTAATAAAATGTAACCTGAGGTTAAGAAACGAAGATACTTTGATCTATGTAGGTATATTGTTGATGGTTTTGGTTTAAGGAGCTTTAAGTAATTCATCATAAGTCTATTTCGTTTAAAAAAAAAAGGCACAAATAATAATGTATTATATAATATTTTATAAATTATTCTTTATATTTTGATATTATAAACATCATTTCTAACACTCCACCATATATATATCTGTGGAAAAGGAAGACACTAAAAACTAACTTTATTATTCCTACCTTATATTTTCGTTTCATAATAAAATATATCAATATAGTTAAAGATAACATAATTTACAAGAAGTAATAATAGCTAATATTTTATTTTTTAATTTAACGTATTAAACCTGATTTATTTACGAATAATACTTAAAATTTGGCCGATGAGACGATTTTTGCCCAAGTTTGTCCATTTTATTCCCGAATAAAACCCGAATCACGAATCATTAATTATATCGAATAATACCCGAATCCCTTTTTTGTAACTATGATTACAAACGAATTAAACGGGATTAGTACTTTCTTTCGAATAGTCGCCGTAAATTGTAAGAAACTAGATTTTGAATGGTTGATTTATTTAACACACTTAAGAATTTCTGTAAAACATTTAATATTAAGAGCTAAATATTAAAAAATTAAATTGACACAAAAAGAGATATCCATTCTTAAATCTTTAGATAATAACCATTTTTTTTTTTTTTAAAATAAAATGTACTCATTAGAATGTTTAATATTGAGAGCTAAATATTCAAACAAACACTAAATTGACACAAACAAGAGATATTATATTCTTAAATCTTTAGCTAATAACAAACATTTAACAAAAAAAAAAAAAAAAAATCCACATTAGATTAGAGGCATTTTCTAAAAGGTAACATAACACATATCATAAATTTCGAGGTACCAATTAAAATGTCATATCAAATTGGCAAAATTAATAATGATTGATAACGTTAAACATGAATCAGAAAAATATAAGTATAAGCAATTGAATTACGAACCTGAAGCGCGATTAAAACAACGACAAAATAACTAAATTCGGCAATTGAAGCAATTTCACGTTGATAATACTCCATTGATTTTTATGTTGCCCATGAAAGGATGACCAAAATACAAAATATGATGTTCCTTGCAAAAAAAAAAAAAAACAACAACAACTATTATTTGTTACTCTAAACTGATATTGTTTATTGAATAAACAATATAAATGACAAGAATTAATATTACCTTAACTAGTAATTAATAACTGGATAACTCTACTCAATAGAAGCTTGTGGGAGTTAATGGAGAAAATTTTGAGAGAAGTAAGTTTGATAAAAATTCTGCACTCAACTCTCGGTATATTTTTTGAAGCTGGTGGCTAAATTTGTAGAGGAGAAATGAGACCAAGTTTCAAAGTTCTGAACACTGATAGAATACTTTATCACACTACTTTTGTCTTCTTCACAAAATTAAGAATCATCTTTCATGTCAGTGTTACATTTCAATTCTGCAAGCAGAGTGAATGTGTACCGGTAGCGCGATTGTCGTGTGTCGCTTTACCAAATTAATTGTGTACAACGAATACACTTAACCTTATCAACTATCCTACTAGTAGAATGGTAAATAAGGGTCGATCCCACAGGGAACGGCTGAACAGTTTTGATTCCGATGTCAAGCAAATTATAATTAAATATGCAAGAAATAAATACTTAAGAAAGCAATAAAGGTTGGGGGATTTGATAAGGAACTAACAATCTACTAGTAACAAATAAAAGCAACTAAACGAAATTAAAAGCATTTAACATTCGAATTCAAAAAGACAAATAATCAAAGACAATAGAAGAGATCTTTTTCGGTTTTGGTTTTCAAGTAATAAAACGATCCACCCTTGATCATGCTTCCCCTTGGTCTTGGACGATTGATGCAACTATGTTAATGCCCAATTTAATTGTGATTCAAGCCCTTATCTCAAGGCTATTAACATGCTCTAATAGCCTTGTTGTCCCTTAATCTTAGTTAATCAAAATAAGCTCTTCGACTAACCCTATTCAATTTAATCGAATCCTCGAACAAGCTCTCTTAGATCCAATAACCAAATGCATTAAACACTAGGACAACGAGATAACTTCAACGTAAAACTCGCAAGCTCGGTTTTAGTGGTTGAACTTTGTGTTATCACCAATAAATAAATCTATTGTTTGCTACACGGGAATCAGAAATCCTACAATTACGGATAGTAATTTTCTATTCTAGCATCACATTCACAAATCCCTTAAAGGGTGATCAATCCAATAATCAATTCATAAATGTAACTCAATAATAGCAAATAACACAAAACACTTGAATACACAATAATCTCAGTAACATTAACCGCAATAATGACATCAATGTCTTCAACTCAAGGTTCCACAATGATCAAGGATGAACTAAAGGGTGCTAACCATCCATATTGACTAATACAATCAGAAAATAACTAGAAACATAAGAAAACATGATAAATTTGAAGATTAAACCAAGAGCTTTGGGTTGAGGATGAATTGGTCTTCAATCTTCTTCCCAATGTGTTCTTCATGAGGATGGAGTCCAAAGTGGCTGGAATTGTGTTCTTAAGTAGGTCAATTTCGAATTAGAGGATATATATATAGGGGAGAAAGTGTTAGCTCAAATTTAGGCAAAAACGTGTTTGGGTTTATAAAACAGGGAACCCCGCCGCGGCCGTGGTACAAAGTTGGCCGCGACCGTGGTGAATACAAGGGTTTTGGGCCCAATTTGGGGCCGCGGCCGTGGTCCAGTAAGAGCCGCGACTGAGTCTGACCGCGGTCATGGGGATTGGCTCGCCACGGCCGTGGTAGGTGAGCTGCAATTTGGCCTTCTCTGGAGGATTTACTACAACCGTGGCATTGGACTGCTTCGGGCGTGGCATCATCACCTCGGGCATGGTCCCCTATTTTTCCTTGTTTTCTTCTTCCTTTGAGCTCGATTTGTCAATTTGAGATCTTCGAACCTATTTTTCGGCCTTAATTCACTTGTCTTGACATGGAAATGAACCAAACACGTCAAATTGCTCAATGAGAAATAAACGCACAAACACACGTGAAAATGCACACAAAAGTCCGTAAAAAGACACTTAAATTGACCTAAAAGTGTGTGCACTACCACGTGTACCATGTACAAATAAGAATCATCTTTCATATCAATGTTACATTTCAATTATGCAACCGGAGTGAATGTGTACAAATAGTGAAAGTGGACAAATAATGCATGCAATTGGACAAAAATAATGCAGGGCAGGCGGGGCCACATGGGTCAAATTTTCAGAAAAATGTTAAGTCGCCGGTGGTACCGGCGACATACAATTCAATTAAAAATTATATAAATAGTAAGTCGCCGATAATATTGACGACTTTCAATTAAAAATTATATAAATAGTAAGTCGCCGATAGTATCGACGACTTTCAATTTTTAAAAAATATGGAAAATACTAAGTCGCCGACCCTACCAGTGACTCAAAATTAAGTCGCCCACCCCACCAGCGATATTACTTATTTTCTGAATTTCCCCAAACAGTATCGTAAATGAGTGTAATTTTGTGAACAATACGGTATTTCGTCAAATTTGCCAAATTACATATGGTTTTAATAAGTCAAATCTACAAATAAAAAAGATGTAAATTGTCTATCTTTTAGAAGTTTGTGCCTTCATCAAATTGATTATCATCTCCAAATTATGGATGAGGTTATATCTTGACATATGAACTAATGGACACCTTAATTTGTACCCTCTGTGGGTAGGGGAGCGACACTGCTCTAAAATAACAAGTAAAATAAGAATTGTAGTAACATTATATATCGGATGGGATCCTCCAGTTAGAGCTGCCAAAATGGTCGGACCAGCCCAGCCCAACCCAGCCAGTCCATCCTAACGGGTCAATTTTGACCCAATACATTTTATGCATTTTTTTTCTAAATAAGTTTATTTAATACCAAATTCCATACAAACACAAACTAAAAATACTAAAAAATTCAAACTTATAATAACATATGCTTATATGATAAAGAAATAAGATTGGTTTTATAAACTATAACTACAATATTTTAATAGACAAGAGATGGAGATACTACTGCGGAAGATAATGTATTGATGGAACGAAAGACTTTTTTATCTGATTTATGTTGAAGCGAAGGGCACAAAGAATTAGCAGATGAGAGTTACGACAGCTTGTGGGTTGTGGGCCTTGTGGCTGGGTGGAAGTGGAACAAAGAGGAGATGGTCGAGACTCCCGTGCTGTTACAATAGCATTGCCACTGCTAGGCTTTAAAATTCACTTATTTTATCTATTTACGTATTTTAAAATTTCAAAAAATATGGAGGGATATTTCCCTCTAAAAATTAACCGGAGCAAAAAATATTTTGTCATCTCAAATAGGTTATGTAATTAATAGATAGTGCTAATGTGGATGTTGAGACTATTATTTAGAAAATAAAAATAGCAAAAATAAAATCAGACCAGTTTCAGCCAAGTCGCTGTCAGGCTAAATTGGGTTTGAGCTTATTTGGCTCGTCGGGTTGCTCGGGTCGGGCTAGGTGGGCCCAATTTTTTTTTCGGGCAAGTCAGGCCAACCCAGTCTATTTTTCGAGTTAAGCAGGCTGGTCCATCGGGACGGGTTCATTTTGAAAGCCCTACCTCCAGCCCACAATCCCCATCTCATTTCTATCCCACTGTGAAAACTACATAGTTTTGACAATAAACATTATTTTTTCACAATTTAGTCAGCTCCTACTGAGCCAAGCCGTGTAATCTTATATCATATTTTTCCTTTAAGTTTCTGCCCTTCCCTGGCCAATGCCCACACCTTTTTTTTTTTTTTTTTTTTCTCTGTTGTGAACTTTAAAAACCTGCATTGTTCATTCTACTTCAACACATTAATTCGTTGTGTTGCGCTCACCTCGAATTCATTGTTCTACCACCTAATCTCCAAATCTCAACACACCTCCACAGAAAATTGACATCTTTGAACATGCTCCGGCGTCGACATCTATTACACAACCCTCAGCGATGAATTACCCCTTGATTTCGATTGCTCCGCTAAATTTGCCCAATTTTAGTAGCTTTTTTTGCTGAGGTTTCTAGATGAAGTCGATGAATTAGTTGGGAAAACAACGCGGTCTCATTTATGTTGTAATTGTTCTTTGATTGTTGATATTTTTGCGTTTGGCCTACAAAAATCGCCAACAAGTATGGTTTGATCACTGTTTCTTTCTAGACGGAGTCAGTGTTAGTTTTCTCACTCTCATTTCTTGCAACTTAAATGATCATATCCACTTAATGACCATTAACAAGACGTGGATTATGTACCTAAAATTCTTTCAGCTTCGAACGCTCCTTTCGGCAGAGGTTTGCATAGTTCAAAATTGAATCTATTTACAATAGGAAAAAAGGCGTAGGGACTGGCTAGTGAAAGGGAAAAAATAAAAGAAAAAAGATGATAAAAAGGATTACATAGTTTGGCTTCGTAGGAGATGACTAAATTATAGAATAATCTTTATTGTAAAAAATTACATAGTTTGATAGTGGGATAGGAATGGGACAGGGATTGTGGACTGGAGGATCCTGTCCGTTTATCTATAAAAAGTGAACCCCAAAGGTCATAAGCTTATACTTATATGTTTGTCTATATATGCTAAATTTTCATATTAAAAACTGAAAACATAATACATCATATGTATATACACATTATGTGAAGCTTCCATATTGATAAGCTAACCAACTAGCAGAATTTTTCTAGCCTACATTAAAAGGTGATGCTATTAGATTCGTAGCAAGGTGTGACCTATGCCAACAGGTGGGAAAAATATCGAAGAAAAATTAAATGTCCCAACAACTTATGTTGGAAGTCGAAATCTCTGATGTTTGGGACATTGACTCCATGGGACCATTTCCTCCCTCCTTTGGAAATCAGTATATTCTGGTGGCTGTTGACTATGTCTCCAAGTGGGCGGAAGTTGTAGCTACAAGCACTTGTGATACAAAGTCAACTATAAGACTCTTCAAGAACACGATTCTTCCAAGGTATGGAACTCCCAAAGTGGTCATTAGTGATGGCGTATCACATTTCATGGGAAGAGCATTCACTAGAGTGTTGAAATATTATGGAGTCAATCATCGAGTAGCTTCCCCATACCACCCCCACACCAATAGACAAGCCGAGGTCTCAAATAGGCAGTTGAAGGTAATTTTGAACAAGATGGCCTCAAAGTCAAGTAAAGATTGAGCTATCAAGCTTAGTGATGCGCTTTGGGCATACAGGACCGCCTTCAAGACACTAATAGGGATGACTCCTTTTCAAGATTGTCTATTGAAAATTATGTCACCTTCTGGTCGAGTTAGAGTACAAGGCTCTGTGGGCAATCAAAGAACTAAATTATAATCTCAATGAGGCCGGAGAGGAGAGGAAATTAGACCTTGTTAATTTGTAGGAACTTAGGTTAAACGCCTATGAAAATTCTCGGATTTACAAGGACATCACAAAAAGGTGACATGATAGAACTTTCGGGTAAGACACTTCAAACAAGGCCGAAAAGTCCTATTGTTCGATTCCCGACTCTCGATATTCCCCGGGAAATTTCGGTCTTTATGGAGAGGCCCATTTATTGTAGAGAGAGTGCATGTGAATGGGGCAGTAGAGACCAATGATCCCGAGAGAGGAGTGATCATGGTGAACGAGCACAAGTTAAAGAATTATCCCCACGATGAAACGGTTATGCCCGAGCAGAGTTGCACTCTAGAGGAGTCTGGCTGAGCCGTTCATTGATCCATTAACAAGGGTCAGGCTGACGACCAAAAAAACAAGCATTCTTAGGAGGCACCCCAAGGATTTTAATTAGTTGTGTTTAATTTTTCATTAATTTAGTTTAATTTATAGCTTAAGAATTTAGTTTCGTTTTATTTTCGTAGTAATTTGTTTTTTGTGCTGTCACAGGTTGAACAGTCAAGTATGATGTATCAGTAAGGGTGAGGAGTGGGGAAAAGGACGATAAAGCTTGAGTGGAGAATCTTGAAGAGACATATTTCTTCCAAGATTCTTGACTTTTTAGACAATTGCAAGAGGACAAGTTTGTGGGAAAGAGGGGGCCCTTCTTTATTTGATTAGAGAAGGTCGCATTCATACAAACAAGGGGTCAATCACAAAACAAAGAAATGAAGGTTCAAAATAGATAGTGATAGCTCATACCCCACCCCAACACTTTATCACATGAAGGAGTCCTAATCTTGCACTTTTTCCCTTTTCCTTCCCCTATTTATACCTCATACTCACCACATAGCCAAACCAATACCCACTATCTTATAAAAGTTTGAAGCCATTATCCCATCTCTACTCTCGAAAATAGCCTCTCCAAACTATCTCGATTTGAGGCAACCATGGGAGATCTTTCCTAATCATGAGGCAAAGGAAAACAAAATGATGGGAATGGTATTTATGAACACCAAGTTCTTGGATCAAAGTGTTTTTTATGAACTCCTTGTGGAAGACAACCTCCGATAGTGGGCTGAAGAGAATTCTTAGTTCCAAATGATGACGGAAGAGTACCCCACGTTCTCGGACCTTGCAAGGTAATTCCTTTGCACTCTCCACCTCCATGATGAGATCGAAATGTACCTTGAAAATTTCGGGTTCACCTTTACCATTAATGAAGTTGATTATCAAATTAACCTCGAGGACATTAACAACATTTTCCAACTCCCTCGAGCTGAGCATTGCACTTTCTTCCGGGAGTTTGGTATGCATAAGTTTTGGAAGAGCATAACCCCAACTTCAACGAGGATTGTGCAAGAGCAATTCAAATAAAAAATCCTAATTTGAGGTACTTGCATTACTGCATTAACCACACAATTTATGATCGAGGGCATAACCCCAATGCAGTCACCAAGTGGAGCCTCTTCACTCTTTGGTCGTGCGTGGTGGGAAATGAGGCCAATATAGGGTACTTCTTCCTCAACCATCTAGTGAAATATGTTATCCCTTACGATACGGCATAGTAGTTGGAGGATTGATCACGTACATCCCACTTGTGGTTGGAGTGGACACTACACTCTACCGAGAGATGTCGTGGCACAAGAAACTCACAAAGGAGGATTCATAATTTTTTAGATGATCAAGAAGAGGTGAAGTGGCCTTATCAAGCTTAACTTCGAAGCCTGAAGCAAAATGGTGCTCTCGAATTTTTTCCACACGTTTCTAGACTTTGATGTAAATTAGGAAATGCCGTCAAGAGCCAAAGACACTAAGACAGGAGAGGAAGATCATTGGAGGGCCGGTGGTGGCACGTCAGGCCCCAACTAAGTCGGTATCGTACACACTCCCTTTTTTACTTTCTTTACTTATTTTGTTATTTCATTATGTAATTTTATATGTTGGGAGAGTTGTGTTTTAGTAAATCGATTTTTAGTTGCATGCTTAAGGGTGCTTCAATCCAGAATAAGGTTTATGATGGAAGTGAGAAGTGCTTATGAACCCTTTGGGATCATTCAATCATGGCATATTTAAGAGCTTAACATGCATGCAAGAATTTGTGCTTTTTAATGATCTACTTACTTTATTTGTGTATGTGTCTCCAACCTTCTTCACTACTTGAGCTCGAGAAGTTCGGTCAATTTTGTGGGGAGGGAGAATTGATTATCATTTTTTTAATGCTGGCGCGGATGCTCTCATGACCATGATCTATGCCATTTTACCATGTGATGGTTGTGTTTTATTGCTTTGGTTTAATAATTGTGCTTGAAGAATCTTATGTTGTATGTGCTCCGTTGTGTGAATAATGAGAAGGATTGGAAGTGTTCCACTAGTTTTGCAAAGAAAGAAATATAATTTTCTAAGAAGTTGAGGAACAAAAATTAGATGGTTCTTTTGCTTAATCCATGACGAGGATAGGTTGATATGATTTCTAAGTAGGGAGACATTTTGGCACAATAAATTGGATTAGAAGTCTAAAATAAAATAGGATTAGAAGTCTAAAATAAAATAACATTCAAGGCCTCGGCCGAGGTGAGTACATACCTCGATCGAGGTGATCCCTGAACCCTAGACCCAGAAAAACCCCTTTTTACTGCCTCGGCTAAGGTCAACCTGTGTCTCGGCCGAGGTCTGACCCTCTATTTTAAACTGCAACGCGTTTTAGCTTTAAATCCAACTAGCAACTTCTACTCTCTCTCTCTCTCTCTCTCTCTCTCTCTCTCTCTCTATATATATATATATATATATATATATATATATATATATATATATATCCTCCCATTCGAATTTTAACCTATTTTTGGACATTTCATCATCCATTTCCAGCCTCCATTCCACAAGGAAGAAGGATTGGGCAAAATGATTGAAGATCATCTTCTCCAATCACCATTTTTGGGTTCTTTTATCTTAATATTATGTTTCTTTGCATTTTAATCCATTTTGTATGTAATAGTTAATATGGGTGAGTAGCACCCTAATTTCTACCCTTGATCAGTTGTGGAACTTCGAGTCGACATTGTTTATGTGATTATTACGGTTGATGTTACCTTTTAATTGTGTATTCAAGTGTTTTATACTATTTGTTGTTATTGACTTATTTTTATGAGTTGAATTTAGGATTGATCACCCTTTAGGAAGCTTATAAATGTATTGCTAGAAATCGGGATCACTATCTGTAATTGTAGGGTCTTCGATTCATGTGTAGCGAAAAATGATTAAATCATGGGTGATAGTATAAAGTTTGACCTCTAAAACCGAGCTTGTGAGTTTTATGTCTTATCTATCTCGTTGTCTTGGTGCTTTTATTGTTTGGTTATCGAGCCGAAGAGAGCTTGTTCGAAAGTTGGATTAAATCAAATAGGGTTAGTCGAAGAGCTTGTTTTAGCTAGCTAGGATTAAGACACAACAAGGCTATTAGAGCTTGTTAATAGTCTTGAGATAGGGACTTGAATTGCAATTGATTGGGCATCAACAATAGTCGTGTAAATCAACTAGACCGAAGGGAAACGAGATCAAGGGTGGATCATTTTATATATTTGAAAAACCGAAAATTAATCTATTTGACTTCAGATCACTTGTTACATGAATTTTAATAGTAATTGCTTTTTAGTTTATTTATTGGTTTTGGTAATTTTTAGTAATCAATTAGTTGGCAATCACAAATTCCCTCCCCCTCCCCCCAACCTTTATTGTTTTTGCTTGTTAGTTTCTAATACTATTTCAAATTCCTAGTTGCTTGAGTACTCAAAACGATACTATTCCTCCGTTCCCTATGGATTTGACCCGACTTGCCACTCTACTTAGTAGAGTCAAGAGTTTAGATATAATTAATTTGGTGGTGAACGACGACTCCTACCAAATTTTGGTGCCGTTTCCGGGATCGGTGTTAAGAGTAGTATTATCTTGGTGTTCAAGTATTATCTTTATTTACATAGGTAGTTATTCGCTTGTTTTATTTAGTAATCTAGATACTTATTTTGGTTCTTTGTTTGATTTAGTTGTAGTGGATGTTCTTGCGCTCACAAGGAGAGAGAGAATTGTTATTTGTATCGGACATATTGAACTTGAGCAGGTGTTAAGGAAAAGAGCCCGAGCTTTGGAACAAATCCGGAAAGAATTTGAAGATTTGAATATCGAGAGTGAGGAAACCATTGAATTGGAAGAAATGACTGATGAACAAGTTCGGGAGAGGACTATGAAAGAGCTTGCAAACACAAGGGTTGCACATGAACCCTTGTGTATCACATTTTCGGAGATACGGAATGACACTACCTTTGAACTCAAGTCGAGACTCATTCATCTCTTGTCATCATTTCACGGGTTATCCGGGGAAGACCCGTATAAGAATTTGAAAGAGTTCCATGTGGTATGCTCAAGTATGAAACCAATAACAGTGACCGAGGAGCAGATTAAATTGAGGGCATTCCCTTTCTCGCTCAAGGACCTTGCAAGGGATTGGCTATACTATTTGCCACCCGGTACCATTAGCACTTGGGTGCAAATGGAGACACAATTTCTTGAGAAGTGCTTCCCTGCATCCCGGGCTACCAACATCAGAAAGGAGATCAATGGTATTAGGCAAATGCAAGGAGAAACCTTATACGAATATTGGGAAAGGTTCAAGAAACTTGTGGCAAGCTACCCACCGCATCAAATCACCGCGCAACTTTTGATCCAATATTGGTATGAAGGGCTTTGTCTTACTGGCAGAAACATGATTTCCAAAATGGCAGCCAACACTCAACAATTTGGGTGTCGAGAGCCCGTGAGACGTGTTAAGGAATTCATCGATTCGAGTATTGAGGAGAGGTTGGATCAACTTACCGACCTAGTGAAGAAAGTGGCTTCGGGTGACACTCATACTCTAAGACCTTCCAGAATCTGTCAAATAACCGAACACTCCACTCATACTTGTCCTATTCTCGGAGAGGAGATGGAGGCTCATGCCAATGCAGTGCACAACTTCTATCCTAACCTTGCTGGCAGAAAGTATGATCCATATTCACAGACATACAATCCGGGATGGAGAGATCATCCCAACTTCAAGTACGGGAATCAAAATACGAATGTGCAACAACAAGGCCAACAAAGTGGGCACAATCGACCCCTCTACCCTAAGAGGATGTTCCAGCAGAGACAGCCCACCGAACCAATACCCTTTGATCCATCATTGTCTGATATAGTGAAGAGTTTGGCAGCTAGTACCCTTCAGCTTAAAAAAGAATCGAGTTTGAGGTTCCAAAATATTGAGAACCAAGTCAGCAAAATTGCATCAGCAGTATCTCGTTTGGAAAATGCTCAAAGTGGGAAGTTTCCCCCACAGCCAGAGATAAATCCCAGGAATGTCAGTGCAATCACCTTGAGAAGCGGGGTGATGCTTGGAGAACCTAAAAAGCCCGGGCATCACTCTAAGGGGGAGAGAAAAGCTGAAAGTGAAGAAGTTGGTGCTGAAGAAGAGACCTCGGACGAGGCACACACTGAACTCGGCCGAGGTGCCCTGCATCGTTTGGAAGAGAATTCACCCTATAAACTCACCTCGACCGAGGCGGATGAGGACCTCGGCCGAGATCAATTGCAACATGAAGCAGGGCATTCACCGTGTAAGATCACCTCAACGGAGGCCACTCCAATCTCGGCCGAGGCACTTCAAGATCCAAAAATCCACATTTCTACTCTGCCAGTTCCCTTTCCCAGTCAAATCAAGAAGGTAGCAGATAAAAGTAAAGATCGGGAGATTCTTGAGGTGTTCAGAAAGGTAGAAATCAACATTCCTGTGATTGAAGCCGTGAAGCAGATTCCACGGTACGCCAAATTCTTGAAGGATCTATGTACCGATAAGAAGAGGCTTCAGGGGAATGAAAAGGTACTCATGGGGAGGAGAGTGTATCTACAATCTTTCAAAAGAGACTTCCACCGAAGTGTAAAGACCCCGGAATGTTCGTAATACCATGCAAGATATGTAACTATAAAATTGAACGTGCAATGCTCAACTTAGGAGCTTCAATAAATGTTATGCCATGCTCAATTTTTCATTCTTTAAATTTGGGGCAACTCAAGGAAACAAGAGTCGTCATTCAACTAGCCGACCAAAGCACTTCATACCCCGTTGGGGTGATCGAGGACGTGCTAGTTGAAGTTGACGAACTCGTGTTCCCTGCTGATTTCTATGTGTTGGATATGCAAGGCGAGTCATCAATATCCACACCGATCGTGTTGGAAAGACCATTTCTAAACACTTCCCAAACCAAGATCGATGTTCGTGAGGGCACCCTCGCGATGGAGTTTGATGGTCGAATGTCAATCTCAATATCTTTGATGCAATGCGGTTCCCGGAGGATGTTCATTCCATATTTTCCGTTGATGTTATTGATCCACTTGTGGAAGAGTTGTTTGAGTTGTCATGTAGGGACCTAATGGAAGTTGCACTCACCACTCACTTAGAGAAGGGAAAAGAAGATGTTTGGGTGACTAATGAGGCATTAGCGAAAACAGTGGCACACATGCATGCACCTAAGCCATCCCTACCAAGATAGGAGCAAAAGTTCATTCTATTGCCGGATCCACACAAGAAGATGGTACCTTCTACGGAGGAGACCCCGACCCTTGAGCTCAAGACGCTTCCCGACCATTTGAAGTATGCTTACCTAGGAGCGAATGAGACACTACTGGTGATCATCTCATCCAAGTTGTCTCCAAACCAAGAAGCATCTTTGATAGAGGTCCTTAGAGAACACAAGGGAGCAATTGGTTGGACTATTGCCGACATCAAATGCATTAGTCCGTCTCCTTGTATGCACCACATTCTACTTGAGGAGGATTCAAAACCAAGTCGGAGCCACAAAGGAGACTTAAACCACCTATGATGGAGGTGGTAAAGAAGAAAGTCATCAAGCTACTCAATGTTGGGATTATCTACCCTATATCGGATAGCAAGTATGTGAGCCCAACACAAGTAGTGCCCAAAAAGTCGGGAGTGACGGTAGTGGAGAATAAAGATAGGGAAGCGGTTCCTTCTAGTTTGCAAACTGGGTGGAGGGTATGTATAGATTACCTTAAGTTGAACGCCATGACCTGCAAGATCACTTCCCCTTGCCATTCATTGACCAAATGTTAGAAAGGTTGGTCGGACATTCATTCTATTGCTTCTTGGATGGGTACTCAAGGTATTTCCAAATATCCATTGCACCCGAAGACCAAGAAAAGATGACCTTTACATGTCCCTTCGGCACTTTTGCATGGAGGAGGATGCCATTTGGGCTATGCAACGCCCCGGCCACTTTTCAAAGATGCATGGTGAGTCTCTTTTCTGAATATGTTGGGCATATTATTGAGGTCTTTATGGACGATTTTGACGTGTATGGTGAGTCTTTTGAAAAATATCTTGATAATCTTGTTCAAATCTTAAAAAGATGCATGCAAACGATTCTTGTGTTGAATTGGGAAAAATGTCATTTTATGGTTGAACAAGACATAGTTCTTGGGCATATCATTTCATCGAAGGGCATTGAAGTAGATAAATCTAAATTTGATCTTATTACTACTTTGCCTTACCCCGCAACTGTGCAAGAAGTGCGATCGTTTCTTGGCCATGCAGGTTTCTACAAGCGATTTATCAAGGAATTATCAAAGATTGTAGCCCCTTTATGTAGGCTATTGCAAAAAGGTGTCGAATTTGAGATGTCAACTGATTACAAGATCGCCTTTGATTAGCTTAAGAAGGCCCTTACATCACCTCCCATTGTCCAACCCCGGATTGGACACTACCGTTTTAGATAATGTGCGACGCTAGTGACTATGCAGTGGGAGCTGTCTTGGGGCAACGGAAAGGAAAAACGGCTCATGTGATCTACTATGCCTCAAGGACCCTAAATCCGGCACAAGCAAATTATACTACCACAGAAAAAGAACTTTTGGGTATAGTTTTTGCTTCAGATTAGTTTATATCATATTTGCTTGGTACTAAAATTATCGTTTTCTCTGACCATGCAGCTGATAACACGTTAATTATGCATCTAATTAGGTTGATTTATGATACTATTTTATAGGAATTATGTGCATAGATGGTCAAGAATTGGATCAAATGTTATATAAGTGACAAATTAACGTATTCGGCTTGTTTTAAGGTGTTTTTTAGCATTTTCAGGATTAAAAGTCGTGATTTACGACCATCAGACGAGAAAACAAGTTGGAACAGAGTGGAAGCCAATCCAAACCAGTGAAAACCGGTCCGAACCGTCCAAGAATCGGTCCATACCGGCCTGAAACAGTCCAGGAGCAAAACAGGGCAAGAACTGACACGGCCGTGTCACATAAGCAACACGACCATGTCAAAAGTGTTGCGCAAACATCAATTTGACTCTGTGGGAGCAACACGGCCGCGTCAGACTTGTAACACGGCCGTGTCAAATTGTGCGCAGAAATGAAGATTTTACAAGCAACACGGCCGTGTCAAAAGTCCCTCCGTTAAAAGAAATCCTGTTTCAAGTAGGATTTTGATCCTATCTTCCCAAGGATTCGTTCCCAATTCTATAAAAAGGACCCCAACTCGAGAAAAAAAATCAGTGGGAGAACATCAAGAACATCAAACTTACATCATCATTCTATATAGAAGAAGACTTGGAAGACAAAGAAGACGAAGATCATCGAGATAGATTCATCTGGGTTTAGTCATTCTTTCCTAGTTTAATCTTTTACAATGTTTTCCGTAGAATCTTGTATTTGGTTATTGCTAGGCATGAGTAGCTATGCTATTCGTGTCCTAGGGTTAAAAAGTAGGGATTATTATGACAATGTTTTAATTTATGGTTTGATTTATTGATTTCGTTCTTTACGTGTTTATCTCTATGTGTGTGCTTATAACTGAATTTAGCTTGATCACCTAGATTTAGTAATTTAGTTTAACAATTACCTTGTTGCTAGAGTATTCCCTACCGGGATGACTAAGGCTCAAAGAGACAAGTTAAGGAGTGATGCCAAACACTACGTGTGGGATGATCCATACTTGTGGAAGCACAGATCCGATCAAGTTATCTGTAGGTATGTCCTGAAGTCTGAATTCCACTCTATACTTGCTTTTTGTTATTCTTATGCTTGTGGCGGACATTTCGGTTCAAAGAGGACTGCACACAAGGTCCTAGAGAGTGGTTTCTTTTGACAAACCTTATTCAAGGACGCCTACACTTTTTGCAAACCATGTCACAACTGTCAGAAGATGGGGAACATCTCACAAAGGATTCAAATGCCCCAACAACCAATAATGGTGTGTGAAATCTTCGACGTTTGGGGCATGGATTTCATGGGCCCGTTCCCATCCTTTTATGGGAATCTTTATATCCTATTGGCTGTGGACTATGTGTCCAAATCGGTGGAAGCAAGGGCTAGTCGTATGAACGATTCAAGGGTTGTGGCGGATTTCATCAAGTCCAACATATTTGCAAGATTTGGGATCCCGAGAGCCATCATAAGTGATAAGGGTACACAGTTTTGCAACCGGACCATCGAAGCACTCTTCAAGAAATACTCAGTTTTGCATAAAGTGTCTAACCCATATCATCCACAAATGAACGGGCTAACCGAGACTTCAAATCGAGAGATCAAATCAGTGCTAGAGAAAATTGTCCAACCAAACCGTAAAGACTGGAGTTTGAGGATTGATGATGCTTTATGGGTGATAGGGATAACCCGATCAGCTCGGGTCGGGCTAACACCAAAGCCCACTATACCAAAGCCCACCGATCGGCCCGTCACGCACAGGCCCGGCAAGCGCGTAAAGGCCCACTACGCGTAGGCCCAGCAGGCCCAGGAACGCGCGTCGGCCCAGCGAGTGGTTTGTTCCGCGAATCAAGGCCCATGATCTTTTCCCAACTGCCATGCAGATTTGGTGGGCAAGATTATAGGGATTTAGTTAGGGTTTTGATTTAGTGGTATAAATAGGTGAAAAGAACTCTGATTTAGGGTTCGCACTTGGCATTCTGTAATACGCACTGTAAACTCCGCGTTCTAGTAAAGAGAAACACCTCGGCGATTGCCGTTTTGTGCCCGTGGACGTAGATCTCCGGATCGAACCACGTAATTCTTGTGTGTTCTTATATTGTTGGTGTAGATTCTTGTTTAATTGTGTGGTTACCGGATTGCGCTTTATCAATTGGCGCCGTCTGTGGGAACGACAAAGTAGTTTTTCACATTAACAGTGCCTTCAGAGATCATGGTGTTGACTCGTAATAATCAATCCCGCCAGGTTGATCAATCTAACCAGGATCCACCTGTGGATCAAATCTTGCCGCCGAGGCAGTTGCCGGCAAGGAGTACGTCTAATCATCAGGGCAATCAAAACTCTCCACCCCCTCAAGACCTGCAAAACCTTAATCCTGCAGTCGCTCAACCACCGGTAAACATCCAAATTACCCCAGAACTGCTTCAGGCTTTCCTAGAAGAACATGCACATGTTCTTCAAGATTGGGCAGTTAATCGCCTACATCCCGCGGGGCCCGCCGCGAGGCCTGCCGGCCATAATGCTAATCCCATGGTGCCTCCACCCCGCTCGCGTGATCAGCAGGACCCGGGGCACCGCAGGCGTCAGGATCGACGTCGGGAACGACCCGGTTCTTCCGAGGACCGGAGGAGTTCTAATGAATCATGACCTCGCAACGAGGAACCCACTGATGTGGATCGCCGTCGTCCACTTAATGCGGCTAAGAGAGTTCGTTATGCCAATCCTCATGCTCTAGATCTTCAAGAGTATGAGCAAGTTCAACGCAATGTTGAACTGGACAGAATTCTGGGTCTTGATGCCAATGGAGATATCATCACGCCGTTCTCCTCAGAAATCATGGCCACTACCCTTCCCGAAGGGCTCAAACGGCCAGCTATACCACCTTACAATGGCACCGGAGATCCGGCCAATTTTCTTGGAGCTTTTAGGCACAGCATGCTTAGCCATGATAACATCACATCCCTTCAATACTGCAAGATTTTCCCTGAGTACTTACAGGATGAAGCTCGGGTTTGGTTTGATTCCCTTCCACGCAATAGCGTATCTTCTTTCAGAGAACTCGCCGAGCACTTTTGGGCACGGTTCGAGGCTCGGGCGAAGCCCATGGCCACCCTGGCCGATGTCATGAACATGGAACAGCGGGACGGTGAAACCGTCACCCAATTTCTTGACCGCTTCACAGCGGTAAGTCTCAAGGTGGGAAATTGCCCCGACGACGTAGCCATCAACGCTTTCATGAATGGACTCCGCCCCAGAGCACTTTACACCGAGTTAGTTCGGAACACACCGGTCACAACCCGAGCACTGTTCAAAACAGTGCGCAAATTTGCTAAGGCCGAGGAGCGAACTCGCCAGAAGCGTGAGAAACACGCTAGCAAGCGGCAGTCCGACAAAGCCCAAACCGGGCCCAGTACGCGACCTAGTGCATTTTCCCGCTTGACCCCGGGGTCTTCGGAACCCCGAGCTGATATTCCACAATTGACTCCGCTGACGAAGTCACGAGCTGAGATCCTTTCCATCCATAAGAACGATCTGCGGCCTTGCCCGCGAATGACTGCTCCGCCGGAGAAGAGGAACCGTGGAAAGTGGTGTGCGTACCACCGAGATCATGGGCACGAGATAGAGGAGTGCCGAGAACTCGGAAAGGAAATCAAAGACTGTCTAAAAAATGGTTTCCTGCAACAGTACGTCGTCCGGACCGATGACCAGCCTCGGTCAGGCCAGAACGGGGATTCATCCCAAAGCCGAGGAGGTTATCATGACCGTGAGCCAATGAATAGCGAATAACAAGTACTGTTCTTATCTTTACCTTTATTGTACAGTTCTTTTTCGTTGTGATTCCCCTTCGGATTGTTAACATTGCTCCGGCACTCACCTTGAATATAAATTCTTTATTTGTGCATCTTACCATGCTTTTTTCTACGTTACGGGGACGCCCTAGCGTAGTTGTACTATTATTATTCGTCTCCGGACACTTGGATCTTTCTCCCGGTCCGTCCGGGAAGATTCACACTTCGTCTCCGGACAACTTGATTACTCCCGCCTGATCCGTCCGGGGAGATTTTTATTGGCACCGTCCATATAGTGTTCCCAAACACCTATTAACCCGATCCGTCCGGGGAGATTTTTATTGGCACCGTCCATATAGTGTTCCCGAACACCTATTAACCCGATCCGTCCGGAAGATTTTTATTGGCACCGGCCATATAGTGTTCCCGAACACCTATTAACCCGATCCGTCCGGGGAGATTTTTATTGGCACCGTCCATATAGTGTTCCCGAACACCTATTAACCCGATCCGTCCGGGGAGATCTTTCTTTACAATTATCTACGGCCTCCGAGCTAATATTCAGCGCTCCGGCATTGAGATTTATCCCCGGACCTACTCCGTGTCCTACGGGATCTTGTCACTCCTCTCCCTTCACCTCGGCCAGACTACTATCTTCTTCCGCTACACTTTATTGCTTTTGGGGAGATCGCGGTCTTGCTATCACTTCGGTGGCATTCATCCTAGTTCGATTCAACCTCCACGGACTCTGAACATCCAAAAACACTGTGGCTCGCCAGTGACCACGACTCGTCTTCCCTACAGCTCCACCCCGGTTACAACCGAATCGCCCGAATAATACGGGCTCAGTCCGGTTTATGGCGCCGCCAATCACATCAACCTTACTCTTCGCCAGGAAGATTTAAATCACACTCCGGTGTTCCTTTCATTTTGGCCAGGCTACTGCACTCCGGTGTTCTCCTTACCTCGGTCATAATACTACACTCCGGTGTACTCTCCACCTCGGCCAGCTTGCGCCGCGAAGTTCCTGAATTGCGGATAGACCTGATCATCCACAAATACTCCGGTGCCCCTCCATTTTGGCCAGAATAATCACCCCGGTGTATCCTCCACCTCGGCCAAGTTGTCACATCCTCCCAACGCGTTTCTCGCTTCTGAGAAGTTCGGTGTCTCACTATATGCCCCGTGCACCTCGACTTAGCTCGGCACTGCGTCCGCCAATTACTCCGCAGAGTCCCAGGGACGCGGATAAACTCGGTCCCCCGTAAACACTTCGGCCCGCCAGCGACCCCGGTCCTTCTTGCTTACGGTTCTACCCCGGTGACAACCGAAGCTCCTACCTCGCTCCGGCTGGGGGGGGGATCTGATAGGGATAACCCGATCAGCTCGGGTCGGGCTAACACCAAAGCCCACTATACCAAAGCCCACCGATCGGCCCGTCACGCACAGGCCCGGCAAGCGCGTAAAGGCCCACTACGCGTAGGCCCAGCAGGCCCAGGAACGCGCGTCGGCCCAGCGAGTGGTTTGTTCCGCGAATCAAGGCCCATGATCTTTTCCCAACTGCCATGCAGATTTGGTGGGCAAGATTATAGGGATTTAGTTAGGGTTTTGATTTAGTGGTATAAATAGGTGAAAAGAACTCTGATTTAGGGTTCGCACTTGGCATTCTGTAATACGCACTGTAAACTCCGCGTTCTAGTAAAGAGAAACACCTCGGCGATTGCCGTTTTCTGCCCGTGGACATAGATCTGCGGATCGAACCACGTAATTCTTGTGTGTTCTTATATTGTTGGTGTAGATTCTTGTTTAATTGTGTGGTTACCGGATTGCGCTTTATCAATGGGCATACTGAACCACCTACAAAACTCTTATAGGTATGTCCCCATATCGCCTTATTTATGGCAAACCGTGCCATCTTCTGGTTGAACTCGAGCACAAAGCCTATTGGGCCATTTGGAGATGTAACATGAGCTTAGATGAGGTAGGTGTGCACCGGAAACTTCAAATCCAAGAGCTAGAAGAGATTCAGAATGACTTTTGATAACACTTTGATATATAAGGAGAAAACCAAGGCCTTCCATGATGCAAGAATCTCCCGAAAAAATTTCGTGGTTGGAGAGAAGATACTTTTGTACCACTCGAGGTTGAAATTGTTTCCCAGAAAGCTTCAATCGAGGTGGATTGGACCATTCATTATCAAGAAGGTATTTCCACGAGGAGCCATTGGGATAGAAAGTGGTAAAAAGGGCAAGGTTTTCAAAGTGAATGGACAATTGATCAAGCCGTATTTCGAAAGCTGTCAAGACAATTCGGGTGAAGAGGAATGAGTAGAAGACCACCATTGAGCTAAAAGAGCTTCTGTCGAGCCAACGACGTTAAACAAAGGCGCTTGTCGGGAGGCAACCCGGCGGTTACTTGTTTTCTTGCATTTTGAATTTCATAGTTTAGTAGTAGTTTTACTATTATTGTAGTGTTTTGAATTGCTTTGTTTAAATGTGTGCAGATACCAACCAAGATAAACAAAAGATAGTGTACAATGGAGGTGAAGGAGACAAAATTAGAGGAAAATTCGCAGGGGACCTCACCTCGGCCGAGGTACATAATGATCTCGACCGAGGCACATTGAAGGAAAAATTGCCAAAGTCCCTGTAAAGTCACCTCGGCCGAGGTCCATCCCTGTCTCGGTCGAGGTCAATCTGGAGCAAAAACGGGCTAAAACCCCTATGATCTCACCTCGGGCGAGGTGAATCTATGTCTCGGCCGAGGTTGGATTTTGTGCAAAACAGGGCCAATTTCTTTGTAAAGTCACCTCGGCCGAGGTCCATATCCGTCTCGGCTGAGGCCAGTCTCAGAACAATTCGCCTCGGCCGAGGAATGCCCCAGGTATAAAAGCGGCCTGCTTGAAACAATTAGGTTAGTCTCTCCCCCAAACTCGCAAAAAATGCACACACATACACACACTCTCAAATTTCACCATTTTTACTCAATCAAAGTCACTCAAACTCACACAATCACTCACCCACATCACCACACACACTTCTATCCGAGTAACTTTGGATTTGGAGCAAATTTGGAGTCGGGTCGAAAAAGGGCGCGAAAAGCAAAATTCATTTTTTTTCTCGATTAAATCCGATCGGTAAGTACGACCATCCCTTCCCCTTAGTCTTTTATTGATTATTATGGACTTTGTTGTTAAATTGGGGGCAAATTTTGTATTAGAATAGCTACTACATAATTGGTTATACATGAGCTTAATGTTGTGATTTTTTGCCAATGTTGATTTGTTTTGTGCATTCTAAGACTCAATTTGTTGTGATAGCTCTAGAATTTACATGTTGGTTGATGTGGGATGATGATTAGGGTGAGAAGCTTTAAATTTGGAGGTGAAATTGGTTGTGGCATATGACCGAACACATGGCATGCATTTCACTATTGTTGTTCTTTTGTAGTTACTTTGACTGACATGCTCAATTATTAGGTCGATTAGTTAAAATTGTGGTGAAAACTAGACAATTTTAGACTTTTGTTTTGTAATGAAAAGAATATAGCCTATTTCATGAACGAACGAAGCATCTTGACATTGATTGCCACTTTGTTCGTCATCACTTCCAGGAAGGGTTGATTGAGCCTAAATATATTTCCACCACGGCTTAACTCGCTGATTTACTTACGAAGCCACTTGGAGGACCTCAATTTCAGTCTCTTACATCCAAGCTAGGAATGTTGGATCTCCATTCCAGCTTGAGGGGGGAGGGGATGTAAGCATGATACAGTTGAAGCATAAGAAGCATAGGGACCACTTATACACGTGTCATGGTTTCATTAGTTAGAAACTATAGGAACCTTCTATTGCTCTCTTTATAAGCCTGTTGTACTCACATTGAGAGATGTTTTTTTACTGGTGAAATAAAACGAAATTATCTTCTTTCTTAAACACCCAAACTTTTAAAATGTTTGACATATGTGCAAACTGTTACAAGTCGATTGAATTATCCATTTTATAAGTTCGTTTGTGATTTACTTGTTGATTGAATACGAGTAATTGATATAATGAACTTAATTTTTATTCGATTATTTTTTTATTGAACTTGATGTGTTAATTGGTCATGAAGTTTGACACTAATGCACAATGATTGATTAGTTTTGTTAAACTCGGGATTTTTATTGCGTATGTTTTTTATTTTTTATAGGAAAATAATGGCACCATCGAAGAACACAGGCACTTCCAAGAAAGATGTCACTACAGGCAGAAGAGTAACCCAAAAGGTTCGAGGCAAGGGCAAGGAAAAAGTAAATGAGCCCAATCCCGAGGCTCCTGGGACTGAAATCTTGATATTCCGACTGCTGTAGATCAGACCATGAATGTCCACCCCTTTGACATCGTGTTGGAGAAAGACGAATATAGAGACAGACTCAGACGATTAATGAGACGGGGGGTCACACAGACCCGATTTGGCGATCCCAAGATCCTTGAGGCCATGAGGATCAAGGCAAATGTTGATGAAATCTTGAAGAAATCCAGCCTTGCTAAATGCCTCGCCCCTCGTCCCACATATGAGAGATTTGTCTTAGAATTCTTCAGCACTCTTGAAGTCCGGGCAGACTCGAGCAAATGTGAAAATTCGGTCTACACTATCACTTTCCAATTGATGGAGCGAGACAAAGACTCTCGGGAGATCAGATTTGATTCACATTTACGGGTTAAATCCCAACTCCTCTACCTACGATTATCATGCAAACAAAAATTTTGATGTGTAGACCTTCTGGGGGCAAATCACATCTACCCTCGAAGTAATCGAAGCTCAGGGTTTCGACTCCAAGAAGTAAAAAACGACTTGGATTAGGAACCCGGTCGTTAAATATCTTCATAAGCTGCTAAGCTTGATGATTTTTGGGTAGAAGAAGATGAGCGCCGACCGGATGTTTGAGTTGGAGGTCTTACGGTCGATTATTTAAGGGCTAGAAAGGAGCAACGAAGAAGTTCTGGTCGAAAGCTTCGAGAAAATAGTGAAAGAACTGAATGCGAATAAGAAGAAGGAAACGAAGCTTCCTGACCTGATCTGTTGTGGAGCCCTCATCACTCCCATCCTTGAGCACTTCGGTGTTCCCTTGATAGATTTTACTCCTATCACGGAGAATTATTTTCTGGATTTGGAGGACATGGAGAACATGAGGATAGCGATGCTGGGGTACCACAAGGGGACTTCTAGGACAGCAGTGCCATACGTTCTACAGAATGTGGGGCCATACCTTCGACTCCCGAATCCCCCTCTAACTTTGTGAGGTTGTCTTCAATTTCATCAAGGTGGTGCTTGTACGGAATATGGTATGTTAGGAATCCATAACCAGGTTCAGAACTCTAAGAACCGGGCTGGAAGAACCGGGTTTGTTCGAGTCAAGAAAAGGGTGTAAAACTGGACCGGGTTTTGTGTTGAAAGTGACAAGTGTACAAGGCGACAAATACAATGGTTTTGAGCTGGAAGAAACCGTTGTGGCTTAACCGTTGCTAACCAACTTTCAGCTCCTAACTTGCAGTAGTTATAACTCCCTCCTCACGAAGATTCGAGCTACACCACTTATATAGGCTTAAAGCTCTTATGAATTTGAACACAATTATCAAGTTTTCCCTTTGTAAACAATACAGTAGAGAGAGAATTAGAAATCTAGGGTTCTAAACCTAATTCGGTTTGTGGATTGGGGTTTTGCTAGATTTTGAGTAATTCTTGTAATTTCTGCTTGAGTGAAGTGGATGGAGGTGTGTAGAACCTCCGTGGATGTAGATCAAATCTGATCGAACCACGTAAAACCTCTTTGTGTGATTTCTCTTCTTGTTTCTGCGTATGTGCGTGTTCAGCTGAAATTTGGTTAATTGCGTCCGAACAAGACCTGTGTCATTTTATGTGACGTATTTTTACAACAAGTGGCCCCGTCTGTGGGAAACACTCTCCCACCAGAAGAGGAAGGAAATGGCAGGAATGAAGATGGACTTGGACAAGTTCTCAGGCAGGAATGACTTTGCATTGTGTAAGATCAAGATGAATGCCATCTTGATTCAAAATGGGCTTTCAAATGCTCTTAAACATGTTGATCAGTGGTTGGAGGCTGAGAAACCCAAGTTTGGTGTTACGGATCAGAAGGCTTTGAGTTTGATCATCCTATGTCTTGGTGATAAGCCATTGAGGGAGATCTCCAGGTGCAAAACCACCATAGAAGCCTGGGCAAAACTGGAAGAACTATACCAGTCAAAATCAATTTCAGACAAGCTTTTCCTCAAATAGAAGTTGCTTGCCTTCAATATGAGTGATGATAAGGTAATTTCTGACCAATTAGATGAGTTTACAAAGCTACTTGATGAACTGGAGGACTTGGAAGTCAAAATTGAAGAAGATGATAAAGCTTTGATGGTGTTAAATGCACTTCAAAGATCCATGGAGAGTTGTAAAGATACTCTCATGTTTGGGAGGCAAGATAAGTTGAGTTATGACTCAATTATCACTGCTTTGAAAACCAAATGTCTGCAGAATCAATGTGATAAGAAACCCAATCAATCTGGTGAATGTTTAAACATCAAGTTCAAGACAAATAATCAAAAGAAGAAAGGTTAAGGTTCCAAGGATTCAAAGGATGGGAATGATGGTTCAAAGAAAGCTGGAGATTGGGTGGAGAAAAGGAAGTGTTTCAACTCTAAACAGGATGGACACTTAAAGAAGAATTGTCCATTAAGGAAGAAGAAGAAAGAAGGCTAAGGTGCAGAAGCTGCAGTAGTTGAGCATGAAGCAGATACTACAGAAGTTTTAAACATGACAGATTCAAAGATGGAAAATGAGTGGGTTTTGGATACTGGATGCTCGTTCCTCATGTGCCCACATGAACATTGGTTCCAAGACCTCAAGAAGGAAGATGGAGGATGTGTGTTGCTGGGCAATGACCATTCTTGCAGTCCTAGGCATTGGTTCAGTCAAGATCACCATGTTTGATGGTGTTACAAGAACCATTTCAAATGTAAGGTATGTGCCTGGTCTTAAGAGAAATTTACTCTCCCTGGGTTCTTAAAATGCAATTGGATGTGAGTTAAACTCAGTAGATAGTTTCTTACACATTACAAGAGGCAAGAAGTTGGTGATCAAGGGTAGGAAGCATAATGGATTGTTTACCTTGATTGGATAGCCTGTTTGTGGTAGCTTGGATAATGTGTTGAGTAAAACTGGTCTTATGCTGTGGTATAAGAGACTTGGACACATTGGGGAGAGAGGTTTGAAAGATTTATCAAGAAGTGGTATAATTGGTAACACAGGATCAAAACACTTGAGTTTTGTGATAAATGTGCGTTAGGCAAGTCTCAAAAACTGCCTTATGGAAAGGGTGTTCATTCCACTCAAGAAGCTTTTGATTATGTGCATTCTAATATCTGGGGTCCATCTAGGACATAAACACATGGTGGAGGGAGATATTTTATGACAATCATTGATGATTTTAGTAGGAAGGTATGGGTGTTTGTGCTTACGAACAAAAGTGATGCATTCACTAAGTTCAAAGCATGGTTGATTCAAATGGAGAACTTAAGGGGCAAGAAGCTTAAACACTTAAGGACTAACAATGTCCTGGAATACCTATCCACTGAATTCAATGAGCTTTGTGAAGAGAAAGGGATCACAAGGCACAAAATTGTGCCAATGAATCCACAACATAATGGAATTGCTGAAAGGTTCAATAGAACTATTCTTGAAAGAGTGAAATGTATGTTGCTTGATGCTGGCTTACCAAAGGTTTTTTGGGGTGAGAGTGAACACTGCATGTTATCTCATCAACAAATCACCATCATCATCATTAGGATTCAAGACACCTGATGAAGTATGGAATGGAAAGCTTAGTGATTATACAGATTTGAAGGTGTTTGGCTGTCTTGCTTTTGCTCATGTTAAGCAAGACAAGCTTGATCCAAGGGCCCTCAGGTGTGTGCTCTTGGGTTATCCAGATGGGGTGAAAGGATACAGGTTGTAGTGCTTGGAGCCTGGAAATCAAAAGTTCATTGTGAGTAGAGACGTGAAGTTCAATGAAAGTGTTATGGGATATACTTCTACTGGAAGTGTGAAAGAATTTCAAGATGCTGTGGAAGCTGGGAAAGTTTCAGTTGAGGTGGAGTCTTCACATGATAACACTCAACCCAGAGAATCAGAAGAAGATGAAGTGCAACCTGAGACACCAAATCTCGGGAATAATAGCATTGTCAGGGATAGACCAAGGAGACAAATCCAGAGACCAGATTTCTATGGACAAGATGGAAGTGTGTACTATGAACTTAGTGTTGCTGAGGACATAGAACACCATGAACCTCAAAGTTTCAAAGAGGCAGTGAGTGAAAATGAAGGTGAGCACTGGATAAGTGCTATGATGGAAGAAATGGAATCCCGGAGAGAAATAACACTTGGAAGCTGGTGGATAAGCCAAAGGGGCAGAAGCTAGTGAGTTCCAAGTGGATTTATAAGAAGAAGATTGAAGCTGGAGACACTGAAAAATTTAGATACAAGGCAAGGCTTGTAGCTAGAGGTTTCACATAAAGGGAGGGTATTAATTTCAATGAAGTATTCTCTCCTGTGTGAAACATTGCTCTATTAGACTCCTTTTATCAAAGGTAACTCAAGAGGACATGGAATTGCAACAATTGGATGTAAAGACTGGATTTCTACATGGAGACTTGATTGAAAACATATATATGAAGCAACCTGAAGGCTTTGTGGTTCCAGGTAGTGAAGAGAAGGTGTGCTATCTCAGGAAGTCACTCTATGGGTTAAAACAAAGCCCAAGGCAGTGGAATAGGAAGTTCAATGAGTTTATGTTAAATGCAGGCTTCACCAGAAGCTTATATGATAGCTGTGTTTACTTTGATAAGAATTCTAAGGTTGATCATGTGTACCTGTTGCTTTATGTGGATGATATGCTTATAGCTAGCAAGTGTAAGCATAAGATCCAGGAGCTCAAGAAGAGATTGAGTTCAGAGTTTGATATGAAAGATCTGGGGGATGCAAGGAAAATTCTTGGAATGGATATCATGAGAAACAGAAAAGCTGGAATGTTGTTCTTGTCTCAAAGGAATTATCTTCAGAAGGTGGTGGAGAGGTTCAACATGCATGAATCTAAGACTCTAAGTGTTCCAGTGAATCAACAGACCAAGCTATCCAAGGATCAATGTCCCAAAACCACTGAAGAAGAAAGATACACGAAACACTTACCATATGCAAGTGGTGTTGGGAGTTTGATGTATGGCATGATTTGCAGCAAGCCTGACTTAGCATGCTATGTTTCTTTGGTGAGTAGGTTCATGTCAAATCCTGGAAAGGATCATTGGGAAGCCTTGAAGCAAGTATTGATGTACTTAAAGGGGTCGGTGACTTTAGGATTGAAGTTTGAGAAGCAAGCTGGAAATATTGTTCCATTGCTTGGTTTTGTGGATGCTGACTTTGCAGGGAATGTTGATACAAGAAGATCAATGTCTGAGTATGTATTTACCTTGTATGGAACTAAAATAAGTTGGAGAAGGATACAACAATCTATAGTGGCTTTATCCACTATAGAAGCTGAATATATGGCCATCACTGATGCTATCAAGGAGGCTTTATGGCTTAAGGGGATTCTTAGTGATCTTGGAATTGTTCAAAAGTGTATTACAGTTCTTTGTGATAATCAAAGTGCACTCCACCTGGTGAAACATCAAGAATTTCATGAGAGATCAAAACACATTGATGTTAGATTGCATTTTGTGAGGGATGTAATTGGTTCAGGGTCTGTGGAGGTGAAGAAAGTGCACACTGATGACAATGCAGCTGATTTCTTAACTAAGGTTGTGCCAGGTAACAAGTTGAGACATTGCTCGAGCCTAATCAAGCTTGAACAATGTGTTTGAAGCATAAGAGTGAAGGGCAGAATGGGGTAATGACACACACTTGATTTCATTGAGGTGGAGATTTGTGAGGTTGTGTTCAATTTCATCAAGGTGGTGCTTGTACGGAATATGGTGTGTTGGGAATCTAGAACCGGGTTCAGAACTCTAAGAACCGGGTTGGAAGAACAAGGTTTGTTCAAGTCAAGAGAAGGGTGTAAAACTGGACCGGGTTTTGTGTTGAAAGTGACAAGTGTACAAGGTGACAAATACAACGGTTTTGAGCTGGAAGAAACCGTTGTGGCTTAACCGTTGCAAACCAACTTTCAGCTCGTAACTTGCAGCAGTTGTAATTCCCTCCTCACGAAGATCCGAGCTACACCACTTATATAGGCTTAAAGCTCTTGTGAAGTCGAACACAATTATCAAGTTTTCCCTTTGTAAACAATACTGTAGAGAGAGAATTAGAAATCTAGGGTTCTAAACCTAATTTGGTCTGTGAATTGGGGTTTTGCTAGTTTTGAGTAATCCTTGTAATTTCTGCTTGAGTGAAGTGAATTGAGGTGTGTAGAACCTCTGTGGATGTAGATCAAATCTGATCGAACCACGTAGAACCTCTTTGTGTGATTTCTTGTCTTGTTTCCGCGTCTGTGCGTGTTCGGCTAAAATTTGGTTAATTGCGTCCGAACAAGACCTGTGTCATTTTATGTGAAGTGTTTTTCACAACAGACTTAGATTCAGAACCTCGATAGCACTACAAACTTGGCGTTGAGTTCGGAAGCTCACATGACAGAGTCAAGAGATCCGACCAACGATGAGTTGAAAAAGGTATCAGAGGGGTAAGAAGCCAAGGACAGTGGTGAGGGAGCAGAGCATGAGGGAGGGAGAAGGAAGCAGTTAGCCGAACAGGCCACCCAGAAAGAGACCGGCATCTGCCGTGCAGTCTCAGTCCGAGATTCAAGAGCACCAGGACAACCGGCTAGCTGCGATGGCGGAGAGATTCCAGAAATGAGAGCTGACATCAGAAAAATAGGGACCGACTTGACAGAGATTAAGGAGAACCAGAACAAGCTTATGGAATTGTTCGACAGCATTCGAGGATGCTTCACCGGCTCAAGCCCTCAACATGCCCGACCCTCAAAGTCGCTATGGGTGGAGCACCAAGGGTGTCTCACCTCCTCTCCAAAAACTTAGTTGAAAACTAAGTTTGGGGAGAGAATAGGGATGGAACATTCTTGGCCACTCAAGTCCTCATCTCTCGTATCTCCCTTGCTATCTTCCTTACTTTGGCTGATTGTGATGATTTTATTGGCCTGTGTGCCCCATTTCTGTTTGACTAGCACTTGCTTGGGATTGATTTTTATTGCGGCATTTGAGTCTAAACACTTGCCTTTATCTTTGTTAGATTAGTTTGATGGCCTGTGTGCCGATTATGTTGATTAATACTTGTGGTGGATATTTCTATTTAGTTGTTGATAAATTGGTGGGACTATGAGTTGTTAACTATCTTTTTGGTGGTTTATTTGCATTATTATTGGTATTTTGGTATTGCACATTTAGGAATTATAATTTTGGTAGTTTTAGTTAATTTTTGGGATGGATGGTTTTGAATAATGGGTTGAGTTCGTTAAGCACCAATCTGTACCCCTTCTTCCCACGAACTTTGGTTTTCAACCAAGTTTGGGGGAGAGGGATGGTAGGTGTATGGATTTGGCCTCTTGGAAAAAATTAATTGGACCAAATTGGAACGAGAAATGTGGCAATGGTTAATGATGAAAATTTTTGGTCAAAAATTTTGAAAATGGGCCATGGTAAAGCATGGTAGGCTTTTGAACAAAATTAAGCTTGCATTCAAAACTTGTGATCAAAATTTTACCAAAGTGAGCTTTTGAGCCTTAAAAAGATACTCCCATTTTAGGAGTAATTCAAATCTTCTTCGGTGTGAAATTCATTGAATGCATTTATTCGTCTCCAGAACTTGCCCTGAATCTTTATATTGAATATCGTGTGACCTTGAAAGTGATCTCAGGCATTTCTTGATTTAAGCCTATTTCAAAAACTTGAAAATGCTTCCTTTTCACCATATATTTAAAAGAATTTGCCTCTAGTTAGCCCGTTGAGCTTTTAGCCTTTTTGTTTGACAACCAACTCTATAAGCCAAATCTCTTTCCATAGGCCTCCGAACCTAAATGGACTAATTGAGTATCAGGAAGGTGGTTTCAAGGTAGTCGGGTTGGGAATTGGGATTAAATTAGGTAGAATAGAGGAATCATTGAAGGGTGAAGACAAATTACACAAAATAGGCAAGAGTCAAGAACATTAGCCTCTCCAATGTTTGTAAATATTTATCATTAAAAAAAAAAAAAGATTCGAAAAATCGAAAAAAGTTGAAAAATCAGAAAAACAAGAGAGAGTTGTTTGTATATGTCTTACTAGTGTTTAGGTTTGGAGAGGCTAGTGAAGAGTACAATAATCTTTATTCAACATTCTCAAAGTTTTAAAAGCTATAAAAAGCACACTCCAAGTGAGAATTGAGAACAAGGGAGTTTTAGGTTGGGTTGAGGTAAATAAGTCGAACCTAAGGATTGATGTGATTGGGAACTGAGAGAGTGAGGTAGAGTGATTATTGTTTGAGGGGTAGATGAGAGTAGCTAACTCATTTAGTCCGTTTTATAATCACTTTTGCCCAAAAATTATCCCACCTTACCCCATGCCAACATTACAACCTTTGTAAAGACCTTTTCGATTCTTTGTAACACATGTCAAGTATACGTTCTAATTTAGATGATTGACAAGCCTATGGTAGGCGATTCATGCATTTCAATGAGAGCGCATACACTATCCACTTGATACACTCGAGAGTTGAGAGATACACTCACCTCATGAGGATCTCAAGTCAAGAATGTCAAGTCTTGAAAGTAGTCGAATTAGTCTATCACATATGCTCATTATCACCGTGATTGCCTAACTTTTGAGAAAATCTTCTGAAACCAATGTGGCACTTAAATCTGCCGTAACATATGTCCTTTCTTTTTTTTCTTTATTTGGTCGGAACGATCAAAAGTTCAAGTTTGGGGGATTTGGTACACGTGATCGTGCTCACACTTTAGGTTGATTTAAGTGCCATTTTAGTAATAATTGTGTGCATATTCACGTATATTTTGGGCATTTATTTCTTATTGAGCAGATTAACCCGTTCAGTTCGTTTCTATGTCAAAACAGGTACAGTTAGACCAAAAACAAGCATCAGAGATCACAAGCTGACGGATCGAACGAAGTAAACAGAAGATAAGACTGAAGGAGCACCTCGGCTGAGACAAACCAAGATCTCGACCGAGGCATTCATCCAGGGAATTTGGGAAGAAAAGCAGAGTTCAAGGCCTTGGCCGAGACAAACCTAGATCTCGATCGAGGCACCCCTCCAGGGGAATTGGGGAGAAATTAGAGCTCAAGACCTCGACCGAGACATGTATTCACCTCGGCCAAGGTGACCTTCCAGGAAAAAATGAAGGCTTCCAAGTTTTCAAGGCCTCGGCCGAGGTGAGTACATACCTCGCCCGAGGTGAGTACATACCTAGGCCGAGGTGATCCCTGAACCCTAAACCCAGAAGAACCCCTTTTTACTGCCTCAGTCGAGGTCAACCTATGTCTCGGCCGAGGTCTGATCCTCTGTTTTAAACTGCAAATGGTTTTTAGCATTAAATCCAACTAGCAACTTCTCCTCTATATTTATATATCCTCCCGTTCGAATTTTAACATATTTTTGGACATTTCATCATCCATTTCCACCCTCCATTTCACCAAGAAGAAGGATTGAAGATCATCTTCTCCAATCACCATTTTTTGGTTCTTTTATCTTAATATTATGTTTCTTTTGGTAATCCATTTTCTGTTTGTAATAGTTAATATTGGTAATTAGCACCCTAGTTTTTACCCTTGGTCGATTGTGGAACTTCGAGTCGGCATTGTTTACGTGATTATTACAGTTGATGTTACCTTTTAATTGTGTATTCAAGTGTTTTATACTATTTGTTGTTATTGACTTATATTTATGAGTTGAATTTAGGATTGATCACCCTTTAGGAAGCTTATAAATGTATTGCTAGAAATCGGGATCACTATCCGTAATTGTAGGGTCTTCGAATCATGTGTAGCGAACAATGATTAAATCATAGGTGATAGTATAAAGTTTGACCTCTAAAATCGAGCTTGTGAGTTTTATGTCTTATCTATCTCGTTGTCTTGGTGCTTTTATTGTTTGGTTATCGAGCTGGAGAGAGCTTGTCCGAAGGTTAATTTAAATCAAATAAGGTTAGTCGAAGAGCTTGTTTTGGCTAGCTAGGATTAAGACACAACAAGGCTATTAGAGCTTGTTAATAGTCTTGAGATAGGGACTTGAATTGCAATTGATTGGGCATCAACAATAGTCGTGTAAATAAACTAGACTGAAGGAAAACGAGATCAAGGGTGGATCCTTTTATGTATTTAAAAAAACCGAAAAATCAATCTATTTGTCTTTAGATCACTTGTTACTTGAATTTTAATAGTAATTGTTTTTTATTTTATTTATTGGTTTTGGTAATTTTTAGTAATCGATTAGTTGGCAATCACAAATTAACCTTTATTGCTTTTGCTTGTTAGTTTCTAATACTATTTCAAATTCCTAGTTGCTTGAGTACTCGAAACGATACTATTCCTCCATTCCCTATGGATTCGACCCAACTTGCCACTCTACTTAGTAGAGTCGAGAGTTCGGATATAATTAATTTGGCGGTGAACGATGACTCCTATCATTTACCCATTTAACCTAAATGGGAGTGTACTTTTCAACAGATTTTTAATGTGTGAGTAAGGGAAATGGTCCATGTATTCATTCTCTCACTCCCAATTTCATTGGCTTATCTTATTTGTTAGAATTCATCTTTTATAATTACTTTGTCTCTCTAAACTCTTCTCTCCCTTTTCTCTCTAAAAGAACATGAGTTCTTGGGATTTTTTAAGAAACCCACTAGGGTTCTTGAATTATTCTTGAGAAACTTTTAGGGCGTTTACTGAGGAGTCCATTCAAGACTAAGAAATCTCTCTCTCTCTCTCTCTTTCTCTCTCTCTCTCTCTCTCTCTCTCTCTCTCTCTCTCCCCATTTATCGTATTTTGCATTTATTACTTTCAAGGTTGTCAAACTCGCGTTTAAGTAGAATCGGTGGCGTGTTAGTAAAATCGGATCATAAAATGGTAAGATTCTACTACCTAAATAAAATAACCATATATATAAATTATTCTAAATATATTTTAATTACAACAAGTTTTGAATGGATATCACTTATAAAAAATACACACATTATATACACAATTAATCAAAGAATAGAAAAATACAATATGGAGAAATGTTTAAGGCATCATGGTTCATATATATATTTAGTAAATCGTTCCTAAATTGTAATTATGAATACTTTAATTTTAAGAGAAAATTAACAAATAACTTTAGTGAAATTAAGTAATACATAAAAAATATAAGATATATTTTTTATGAAGCTTAGGTTTTAATTTAGAACTTGGTAGTTAGAAAAAAAAAATTAGCAAAATTGGCTCTCTTTGTGTATAAATTGCTCTAGAAAAGTTTTAAAATCTCAATTTTAAGTTGGTATAAATTCTACAATTCATATTATATATTTTTTAATTGGTAAAATATAATAAAAAGAAGTATGTTATAAAATTGTTAAACTCGTACACAAAATCGCAAAATCGTAAAACTCGTAAAATCGCATGAGCAAACTCGAGAGTTTACTCCGATTTCATCAGATTTCGATTTTATCGCAAGTTAACGAGTTATTGTTAACTCTTTTAGGGAGAAATAACTCGTAAACTCATAGAATCGTAAGAGTTAATTCGAGATTTTGACAACATTGATTACTTTCCTCTCTTCTATTTAATACTTATGTCTTTGTATTGATGATCAGAAGTTAATGACATTTATGAGTTGTGAGTAGTAAGTTGTGATTTCTAGGGTTGGGAGTAGCTCAACCCTAAGGTTTGTTTTATGTGATTGATTTTAGGGAATTTTTTTTATTGAAATTGATGTTGTGGCGTTCTATTAGTTATATCTTAGACGTAGTTAACATAGGGTATATCGGTTCTTCTCGAGGGCCCATGAGGAACGACGGGAGAACCCGAATCATAATTATCGATCTAGATGAATATCCTAGAGCCTCGCTCCCTAGGCATTATTCACTTGGGGTGTGGATTTTAGGAATAGCTTGATTATATTCTTGATTAGCTTGCCCTTGGCCTAGTAATTCCGTTATCGGTCTTTACTAATTGGAATTAGGGTAAATTGTGGTATAATTGGCTAATTTTGTGAATACCTCTTTGTAACGCAAGAATTCTCCAATGACAGCTTAACACAACACAATCAAGCAAACACACAAACACTTGAAATGCAAGAATGTAGAAACGCCAAAGTTACGTGGTTCGGCTGTTAACGAAGCCTACATCCACAGGACAGATCACACACTATGTTGTTCTTGAGATTACACCAACAATACAATAACAACACACCACAGAATTGTGATTCTGAGCTCTCCCAGCTATGCCCGCTACACTCACTCTCTCACAGATCTGTTTTCTTGTTATCACGTGTATCACCTCTATTCTAGAAGATAAGTAGTTACAAGCTATATATAATAGAAGTTACAACTGAGAGAATGGAAGTAGTTGCCTAACAGAAGAGCTGACAAACTCTCATAAGCAAAACCGTCAAAACTGATTTCTGCATGAGAGCATTAAATGCATAGTTATATGCATGCACGTGTTCTGTTATTCTTCAGAGTAAGGAATGCGGTGATGAACTCCTTCCAGCTGAATTAATCAGTTACTATCTTCACAATCTCCACCTTCACTGTTAATGAAGCTCAATAAACCACACAATCTTGTAATCTTTCCAAACCTGCCCTAAACGGGCCTATTCCAGATATGATCCAAACTCCTTAATGTTAACTAAACTGAGACAGTACTTAAACTTCTAAACTGGCAACACTTTAGTCAACATATCTGCTGGATTATGTTCTGTTCCAATCTTGCACACTTCAATTGACCCTTTCTCAACAATATCCCTTATGAAATGATGTCTAACATCAATATGCTTTGAACGTTCATGAAACACTTGATGTTTAGTAAGATGAATTGCACTTTGGGAGTCACAGAATACTTTCACCACATCCTGTGTGATTCCAAGATCTCTCAGTATTCCCTTTAGCCATATAGCTTCTTTAACAGATTCTGAGAGTGCCATGTATTCTGCTTCTGTAGTGGATAAAGCCACTACAGATTGTAACATAGATTTCCAAGAAATTGCAGAACCAAACAGTGTAAAAATGTATCCTGTCTGTGACTTTCTTGAGTCCAAATTTGTAGCATAATCAGAGTCTACATACCCCTTTAAAAACTCATGATTTCCTTCAGTAAATTTCTCAAACATTAAACTGTTATTTCCTGACCCTTTCAAATATCTCATCACCCATTTTAAGGCTTCCCAATGCCCCTTTCCTGGGTTTGCCATGTACCTACTAACAGAGCTTACTGCATGTGCTATATCAGGCCTTGAGCACACCATGGTATACATAATACTCCCTACTACATTAGAATATGGTACATGGCTCATTTCTTCAACTTCTGAATCAGTTACTGGCTTTAATGCTTCAGACAGCTTGTGATGCTGAGCTAATGGAATTGACACACTCCTAGAAGCATCCATGTTGAATTTTTTCAACACCTTCTTCACATAATCCTTCTGATGCAACCACATGACCCCTTTTTTTCTATCTCTGGTTATATCCATCCCAAGAATTCTCCTTGCTTCCCCCAGTTCCTTCATCTCAAAAACAGCATTCAACTCATATTTTACCTTTGATATTTTATTATGATACCTGCTTGCTATCAGCATGTCATCCACATATAGAAGCAAGTAAACCAATACTTCAGATTTATCCTTTTTCATGAACACACAGCTGTCATGCTAAGATTTTACAAACCCAATCTTCTTCATATGTTGATCAAATCTGATATACCACTGTCTTGAGCTCTGCTTCAGACCATATAAAGATCTCTTAAGCAAACATGCTTTGTTTGAATTCTTAGGCAATATGAACCCCTCGGGCTGAGTCATGGAAATTGTCTCCTTCAGGCTTCCATGCAAAAATGCAGTCTTTACATCTAACTGTTCCAGTTCAAGGTTCCACTGATTCACAAGTGCTAAAAGGATTCTGATGGAACAATGCTTAACAACTGGAGAAAACACTTCATTGTAGTCTATACCTTCCTTTTGAGTGAACCCCCTTGCCACAAGCCTTGCTTTAAATCTGATTTTCTCCTTTCCAGCTGTTACCTCAGTCTTTCTTTTGAAAATCCATTTGCAGCTGATGAGTTTTTGATTGATGGGTTTATCAACCAATATCCATGTACCATTTTTGTCAAGTGATTCCAGCTCCTCCTTCATAGCAATCATCCATTTTTCTCCATCTTTACTATCAATAGCCTCCTGATATGTTTTTGGTTCATAATGAACCTCTTCTTCAGCTACTGACAAAGCATAAGCAAGCAGAAATTCATCCCCATATCTTGTAGATGGCTTGGAAATCCTCCTTTCCCTATCTCTGACCAACTGATATTCATTCAAATCTTCCACTTGCTCTTCTGCTTCTTGATCAATCTCACCTGGTTGAACTTCTCCTTCTTCAAAGACATGCTCCACCTTTAATGGTAGATTATCTTGGTCTGTTTTCCTTTTAATCTCAAGATCAGTATATTTGTCATTCTTAAAAGGCATCTTTGACTCATCAAAGGTCACATCCCTGCTTACTATTATCTTGTTCATTCCAGGCTCTAAACACCACAGCATGTAGCCTTTCACACCAGGTTGATAACCTAGTAATACACACCTTAATGCTCTTGACTCCAGTTTATCTTGCCTGACATAAGCATATGCCAAACAACCAAATACTCTTAAGTTTGAGTAATCAGCAATCCTGCCATTCCAAACCTCATCTGGTGTTTTCATTTCAAGAGCATATGATGGTGATTTGTTAATCAGAAGAGCAGCTGTTGTTACAGCTTCTGCCCAAAACTTCTTGGGTAATCCAGATTCTAGTATCATGCACCTCACTCTTTCCAATATAGTTCTGTTCATTCTTTCTGCAATGCCATTCTGTTGTGGTGTTCCAGGCACTGTTCTATGCCTTTTTATCCCCTTTGATTTGCAGTAGTTCAAGAATTCTTCTGATAAGAATTCCATCCCATTGTCAGTCCTCAGACATTTCAGCTTTGCATCTCTTTCAAGCTCAACTTCAGCACACCATTCTTTAAATTTTCCAAAAACATCTGATTTGTTTTTGAGTATATAGACCCACAATTTCCTAGAGAAGTCATCTATGATGCTTAGAAAATATCTTCCCCCACCTAAGGAATCCACCTTTGAAGGTCCCCACACATCAGAGTGTGCATAGTCCAGTGGTTTTGTTGAGCTTTTCTTCCCCACAGGAAAATGTACTTTCTTACTCTTTCCCACTATGCATTTCTCACATTTTCCAAGATTTTCCATCCCTTTTCCCTTTATCAGATTTCTCTTATAAAGTTTTGCCATGCCTTTTTCACTAAGATGAGCAAGTCTCTTATGCCACACTATGTTGTCATTCACTGCAACATTTCCACTTTCCCCCATGATAGTGATGGCTTGCAAGTAATACAGGCTGGATCTTCTTACTCCTTTCATTACCACATGCCCTTCTTTCATTACAAGCATGTGTCCACCTTGGCTTTTAAAACTGCACCCCTTTGATTCTAAAGTCCCAAGACTTATCAAATTCCTTTTTAGTTTAGGTATGTGTCTCACATCACTCAGGATTTTGACTGAACCATCCTCCATCTGTAGTTTCACCTGGCCTATCCCTTCTACAGGACATATGTGATCATCTCCTAGGAGTACAGATCCAAGATTTTGTGCATGGTATTGTATGAACCATTCCTTATGAGGTGTCATATGAAATGAACAGCCAGAGTCAAGGATCCATGTACCTTCTACTGATCTATCAGTTATGTTGAGGACCTCTGCATCTTATGTGTCCACAACTTTCTCAGTGGAATTTGTTGTCTGGTTCTTCTGGGCTTGTTTCTTTTTCCAAGAGAAACAGTTCTTCTTGAGGTGTCCAGGTCGTTTACAGAAATGGCATCTTCTGGTTTCCTTTCCATCAGGATTCTTGTTCTGTTCTTGATTGGGTTTCTTTTCATTCCCATAATGTTGTTGCTTCTTATTCTTGAAGAAGTTTCCCTTCTTTACTACCAATCCTTCTCCTGATGTGTCAGCTTTATTGTCATTTGTTTTATGTGCCTCCTTTGCTCTCAAAGCAGTCTGCACTTCAGATAAGGTGATGGCAGTCTGTCTTCCATAAAGCATAGCATCTTTTAGATGTTCAAAAGATTTGGGCAATGCATTGAGCAGCATGATTGCCTTGTCTTCATCTCCTAGTGTCACATCTATACTTTCCAGATCATCCAGCAACTTGTTGAATTCATCAAGCTGATCCTCTGTAGATTTATCTTCTGAGAAACGAAAAGAATACAATCTTTGTTTTGTGTAGAGACGATTTGCCATGGACTTAGTCATGTACAGACTATCCAGTTTTTCCCAGACTCCTGCCGCGGTTTGCTCTTTCGCTACTTCCCTCAAGACTTTGTCTGTTAGGTACAGAATGATCATGCTATGGGCTTTGTCCATGATTTCATTCTTCTGGGCAACCTCTATCTTCTCAGGCAATCCTTCTACTCCTTTCAGAGCCCCAGCCAAGCCATGTTGTGTTAATAGCGCCTTCATCTTCACTTTCCAGAGGTTGTAATCATTCTTGCTGGAGAATTTCTCCGTGTCAAACCTTGCCGTGGACATGGTGAATCTTCAATTCAGATAACTTGCACCTACTTCCCACAGACGGCGCCACTTGTAACGCAAGAATTCTCCAATGATAGCTTAACACAACACAATCAAGCAAACACACAAACACTTGAAATGCAAGAATGTAGAAACGCCAAAGTTACATGGTTCGGCTGTTAACGAAGCCTACATCCACGGGAAAGATCACACACTATGTTGTTCTTGAGATTACACCAACAATACAATAACAACACACCACAGAATTGTGATTCTGAGCTCTCCCAGCTATGCCCGCTACACTCACTCTCTCACAGATCTGTTTTCTTGTTATCACGTGTATCACCTCTATTCTAGAAGCTAAGTAGTTACAAGCTATATATAATAGAAGTTACAACTGAGAGAATGGAAGTAGTTGCCTAACAGAAGAGCTAACAAACTCTCATAAGCAAAACCGTCAAAACTGATTTCTGCATGAGAGCATTAAATGCATAGTTATATGCATGCACGTGTTCTGTTATTCTTCAGAGTAAGGAATGCTGTGATGAACTCCTTCCAGCTGAATTAATCAGTTACTATCTTCACATTATTGTTTGCCCACATGGATTTCTTATTTGGAACATGACATTCCATCACAACCCTTAATTTAATCAATTTTCACTAGAAGTAAATCCTAGGTCAAGGTTGAAACCATACCTTGGAAATCCATTTTAGTAGAGAGTAATCCTTTAATTTATTTAATTTCTTAATTTATGATTTTGTAGTAATTATCAAACTCTCAAACTTCAATCGTGCTTAATTTAATATTGCGAAAGACCTTTAGTGTGCCCTACGATTTATACTATCTCTGTTTTAATTAGTTCACTTATGGGCTAAGAAATACGTTCCTAACTTGATAGTTTTTAGGGGTTTTCGAGACAAGTTTATGTGAAATTATTTCAAATAAACTAGAATTTTTTATATATACTACGTAGTTATGACTAAATTAGCAGTGGGGGTATAAAATTTTATTTGTACCCCCAACTCGTTTCAAATGCATCGGGAATAGCTTGTACAATTGAGAGAGAGAAAGTTGAGGTACAATTAATTGTTACCCCAACTGATTCAATTAGCGAGAGTGGGCAAGGAGAGGGAGTGGAGCACACTTGCGCTCAAAATGAAGGGGTCTGAGGCGTGTGGGTGCGCAGCTGCGGTAGGGCCCGCGCCTCATTAATGCTGACAACTATTTTTCTTTTTCTTTTTTCTTTTTTTTTTTGTTTTTGTTTTCCTTTTTTTTTTAATTTTAATTGTTTAATTTATATTGTTTATTATTTTGAAATAGATTGGAGAGGAATTTCCACTTGAACATTATATGTCCAACATATACCAACGACCATTTTTATCTTACTATTGCCAACGGGAAATTTTGCTATTTAGCACCATTGAAAAATTATATATAAAAAAAAAAAAATCACCTATAAATACATGGCAATTTATTTCAATTTTTTTTATCAACTTCTACAATTTTCTCATAACATTTTTTACTATTTATTTTGGCAATGTTTACTCTTGCAAGGGAAGAAAGATCTTGAACGAATCGGTTCAATAATTCTTCTAATTCGGAAGGAAATTTCAATCCTCGTCCTCAAAATTCTACCACTGGATCCCAAAATTCCACCATTCAACCCAACATGATACCAACTCAAAAAATTTCAATCCATCTGAATCCTCAGATGAATGCGATGACTATCTCGGGTGCTTCATATTTTATGTATCCACGTAAATTTTTCAATTTCCTTTCATGTCGCCTCATCCTTATGGATTTCCTCCTCAACGTGCAACAATGATGCCTCCAAACTCGTCAAGAAGAGCTAGTACAGACATGTTGAGCACTGACATGGAGTGTAATACTCCGTCCTCGGGGGCAACTTCTTCATTCCCACCACATTCATCTCCTCCAGCGAGCGAGAATATTAATCTCGATGAACATATGTTTTCCGATGGGGTAGGCATTGTCTCATAAGGAAGAAAGACGACATATTCTCATTGATGGAAGAGACCAAAAGATGAGTTGCTTGCACAGTGTGTAGAGGTGGCAAAATCGGCTCGTCCCGCTGGGCCGGTCCAATAGGCCCGATATTTTAGATGGACCGGGCCATAGAAACCTAGGCACGAAGTACTCTTTGGCCCGACCGGTCTGGCCCGTCATCCGATAATCTTAGCACTCCTTCCGTCCCGGCTTATTTTGAACACTTTATCTTTTCGGCCATCCCAACTTATTTTGCACATCCCTAAAATAGAAACGAATTCCCTCAATCTTCACCATCAAAATCTCAACCCTCAATCTCCACCTTAAAAAAAGTCAATGAGAAAGCAAAATCTGTTTTTTCTAAACATCCGTGCCCGATCAACTGTGCAAAATAAATCGAGACGGAGGGAGTATATTATAGGGGAATACCCTGGGTTGAGCCGCTTTATTTTAGGCCCGAACATATTTTGACCTGGCCCAATCCGGCCCAAAATATGGCATTGGTCTGACGAGCCCGGACGTCTAAATTGCCACCTCTAACGGTGTAGGGTGAATATCAGCGAAGATTCAGTAATTGACAACGCTCAAAAGTTAGATCAGATGTGGAAAAGAATCATAGTTGATTACAACAAGAATTGACCCGTACGCTTCTCGAAGTGAGATTAGGTCCCGATGAAGACACATTTTTATACTGCTCAAATATTCGTATCTGCATTTAATACAAATTACATTACTCTAAAGGAGAACTGGGGAAGCAGGCGCAGTGATGTTGATATCCTGATGGAGGCGTTGCAGCAGCGGGAAAATACTAACAATGGCCAGGACTTCAATAAACTTCTTGTCATGTGGAAGGTCCTTAGTGTTTATCCTAAGTGGGCTGGACAACAAGATCGTGATCATCACAACAAAAAAATAAAAAATTCCTGAGTCGGGGGCATACACATCATCTGCCAACAACGAAGACGACGATCCAGACCGCACTCGTCCAATTGGGTAAAAAGTAGTAAAGAGGAAAAGCAAGGCAAAAATTGACGTTTGTGACGAGATAAAGGCGATTATCGATAACAATATGGAAGAGTATAGGACTATTTCACTCCAAAAAATAGCCGAGCTAAAAGTCCTCAACCAAGCAAAAGATTATGACATATTCATGAGAGATACCATAAGGATGGCCCTGGAGCAACTTCGCGTGCACAATGAAGCCGTTTCAAACTAGCCGTTATAAACTAGTCGAATAAACTAGCCGTTACAGCCGTTATTATTTGATCTATAAATGGAATGACATACATCATTTGTAACAGAACTCCAACAATATCTACTTCGCCCAATAACTTCTTCTACCCCCCATTACGAGCTAAAAATGTCTTTAAATCCAAACAACAACAGTAATACCAAAAGTGATGCGTCGATCTATGAACATTTTATTGATGATGCTGATGATAGAATGTTTTTGTAAATTCTAAATCAACAGAGGATGTTGCTCGATGCTGCAGAAGGCTCATCTGGCCCACAAAAAAAAAAAAAAAGATACGTGCAATGAAATCGTGAAGGAGCACACACTCGCCTCGTGCAAGATTACTTTTGTGACAGCCCAACACATAATAGCGATGTATTGCGGCGGCATTTTCGGATGTGGTGAGACTTGCTCACTCGAACAGTCGATGCCTTGGAATCACATGATCCATACTTTCAGCTTAGGGTTGATGCATTAGGAAGAAAAAGTTTCTCTCAACTTCAAAAATGCACAACCGTAATTTGTTAATTGGCATATGGTGGTCCAACCGAACTTTTTTATGAGTATGTACGGGTTGCGGAAATTATAGGTATCATATGCTTATTTAACTTTTGTCTGCGTAATCAACGTATTTGGTGAAAGATATTTAAGAAAAGCCACTATTGTGGACTGTCATTTTTTTATCCATATGTATGAGAAGAGACATGGGTTCCCTGGAATTTTGGGTAGTCTCGATTGTATACATTGAAAATGGAAGAATTGTCCAGTTGGGTGGAAAGGTCCATTCATAAGAAGCGATCACGGAGTTCCAATGATAATGCTTGAAGCAGTTGCATCCACAGACTTGTGGATATGGCATGCCTTTTTTGGAGTTGCAGGTTCAAATAATGACATCAATGTGCTCAACTAAGCCCCTTTATTCAATGACGACGACGTTTTGCAAGGGAAACCCCGGAGATAAATTTCATAGCAAATTGTACACCAGGTCGGTTTAGATTTTTTTGGGCCGAGCTCGGGCCATTCTCGGGCCGTCGGGCCGTCGAGTTGTCGGGCCAGTTTCGACCCGCTGTATTTTATACATTTTTTCTAAGAAAATTTGTTCAATATCAAATTCTCATACACAGATTAAAATTATTAAAAATTCAAATACGCTTACATAATAAAGAAATAAAACGAGTATTATGAACTATAATTAAAATATTTTTATAGACAAGAAGTCACTTTCTTTCGCTTTTTTAATTGCTTGAAAGAGAAAATAAAGTATCCTTGTGTCGTGAATTAGGAAACATATGAGACAATTAATTAGGTATAGAAAGACTCCTTGTTTTGAAATTCACATCAATCCATAATAGAACTTATGAAGGAAGTTTTCCTTTCAATTTTACGGACAATTAATTTTTATTTTTTATTAAAATTTTAAATGACATTATTGGACATTTGGACTCTTGAAATAAAAAATGAACTTGTTATTAAAAAGTCCCACTAAAAAATATGGAGGGGATTTTCCCTCTAAAAGTCTCCATCGAGAAAAAATAAAAAAATAATTAAAAAAAAAGAAGAGAAAAAATAAAGTCGGGCTGAGCCCATCGAGCCCGTCGGGCTGCTCGGGTCAGGCCAAGTAGGCCCAAATTTTTTTCGGGCCAATCCAAATTTTTTTCGGGTTGGTCGGGTCGGGCTCATTTTGACAGCTCTAAATTAAGACCACTAGGGCTTATGAATGAAAATTGATGATAAAGAGGGTGAAAATATTGATCTCGTGATTTATTTGTGTACTTATTTAATTATGAGTCATATATTTGTAGGTATCAAACCTAGGTAACCTAAATCTTGTAGGACTCTGTGTTTACTTATCCAGCAAGATTCAATATTATATTAGGATTGTGTATTTACATATTCTTCAAGACTTAATATGTATTTAATAATAATAACCCAGAATTATAACTCATGAGCTTGAGTTTGACTAATGCATTGGGCTCATGTCCAAATTAATTAAAGTCTAGTGACATAAAATATACTCTTAGCCATAAGTTGAAATAATAATTGGTACAAGTTATCTAATAAGAAATGAGTAATTCTAATAAGACATATATAAATAATTAAATATGGTAAATGATTAAATAATTTATAGGGTGGTACATACTACACCCGTTGGAAAAGCATTTGTCCTCGAAATTTTCTAGAATACCATTTAATATCATTCTATAAACTTTCAATCTTAGGCTTAAGTTTCTATATGTCATGAATGGATTATGAGTGTGACATAATATATCTTAATTATGTGAACTTATAAATATGTCATACTTGTCATCAATATAAATATCGAGTCATACTTGTCAAGAATAGTGCATGTAAAGTGACAAATATCATAACTAAAATGTACCCGAGAGTTGTGGAACGAAGCAGAGGTGGTCGTAAAACATATGTTTTCTTTTTTGACATAACTTTCTTAACAAAATCATAAATATAAATATACGCAATAAAATTTACATAGGAACAAGTACACAGAAACATATATCTTGCTCTGATACCCCTTTGTAATGACCAGATTTTTGTAAAACTATTTTTAAGCATTTTTAAAAGTCAAATAATCATATCAAAGGAAATCCTTCATTTTAATAGAGAAAAATTTCCTAAATCAGACCGCTAAAACTTACTTGATCATGGATTACATAATAAACATATATTTAGTAATCTTTTTTCTTCTTTTTTTTTTTCACGCAACAAAATATTTCAAGTAATCTGAATTCGAGAATATAAAACTATAGCAACGGAACGTGATTTAACTTAATTAAATCCTAAACATACTTCTAGCATATTCACATAATAATTCTAAGATTAATAACTTAAGCAGAACTAAGTTTTTCATTTGACTTATAAGTATCAATTCCTCAAATCGAATATCTTAAGTAATATTACAAATTTGACAATATATAACAAATATTGAGACTGATAACTAGACTAACAAACGTCCAAAATTCTCTTTAAAGAAAACATGTAAATTAATAATTTATTCAAATTAACATGTAATTATATTAAAAATACTTCATGCGTTTTCACCGCACCGCCCTTGCCCTCGCCTCAGCCACTCAACCTGAAAATGTTAATTGTGGGGGACAAGCTACCACCAGCCTCTTACAATTTCATATAATTCAAATATATATTTTAAATATAAACATGAATAACAGTCAACTTACAACTTATAATAACATATGTGTACACAGATTACCCCTGATTACACCAACTTAACATACTTGTGCACATGTTGCCACAGATCACACCAACTTATAGGATTGATCAATCAAACTTATAATGCAACTTAAGTCTTGCATTTCATAAACTTATAATTCAACTTAGGTCTTGCATTGCATAAATGTGATGCGTGCATGCACTTCAAAAAATTTGGGTGAATATGCTCATGCAGAATATGCTCATAATCCTTCGTGTCTCGATTCTATCCTCACCATAAATTTAATATAATATTACTTTTATTGGGTTGGACTTAAGAATATATAAATAAAAAAATTAGGACTTGAACATGGTTTTTGAGAAGGTGTGGAATTATTTTAATGAAACTAGAATGTTTTATACTTATATATATATATATGTATATATACATACATACATACATATATATACTGCGTAGTTATGACTAAATATTTAATGTCACATAAAATATAAGGAGGGAAAATATAAAATTTCAAGCATAAATACATAACTCATATATGAATATCATATTAAATTCAATATACTAGTAAGAAGTAAAAATGTCACTTTTGAATATTTTAAATCGGAATAGTCGTAAAAGTAAATTTCGCGTAGCCGTTAGAAAATATTCATAACTAAAAAACTAATCAATGGATTCTTTTGAAATTTTTACAAGTTATAGAAGACATACTCAAGAACAATATATCCAAAAATCACAATATTTTGAGACTTATAACTATATATTCAAACTTTATAATAGAAAGACAGAATAAACTGAATCTGGATCAGCAGAGATATAAAATTAACATAATATAAGTACGACTCATATATGGAAGATCACTGTAACTTGAAAACATACTATTAAATAATATACTAAAATTTTATCAAAAATAATATGTATAGATAGGGGTTTCAAATTATAAAGTTGATACCTAAAGATAGAATGAAAGAAGAAAACCGAGGTTCGGACAATGATGTCGCCTCTCCAAAAGACCACTAAGGCTTGTGGATGAAAATTGACATTAAAGAGTGTGAGGATATTGTATCTCATGATTTATATGTGTACTTATTAAATTATGAGCCCATATATTTGTAGGTATCGAACCTAGGTATCCTAAATCTAGTAGCACTCTGTGTTAACTTATCGAGAAAGACTCAATATTATATTATAATTGTGTATTTACATATTCTTCAAAACTTAATATGTATTAAATAATAATATATAACCTAGAATTATAAATTAATGAGCTTAGGTTTGACTAATGCATTGGGCTCATGTCCAAATTAATTAAAGTCTAGTGACATAAAATATACTCTTAGCCATAAGTTGAAATAATGATTGGCACAAGTTATTTAAGAAGAAATTAATAATTTTAATAAGACATAAATAAATAACTAAATATGTAAATTATTAAATAATTTACGGGGCATTACACCCAAGCATTAAGCTGCATCATGCTTCAACTTCTCTAGGGTCGAGTGCAAGTTTTTCACCCGCTAAGAAGATTTGAATGATATCGGTTTACTGTCTTTAGTTTTATCAAAGTTAGTTGTGTTTCCTGTTTTTCTTTCTAGCATCTGTTGTCATTGTCATCTCTAGGTCTATTGCCAAAACTGGTAGCTCCATGTTGAAATTTATTTTTTAGAATGTTAGCAACTATATTTTATCCCCGTTAAAATTTGTCTTTTCCCTAAACTAATCAAATGTATGATGCAGTCAAGAGACATTACTTATTTCATCATTGTGTTGTTTTTTCTGTATGTTACCGTCTTTATTTTCAGTTTTGGATGATTTTGGATAATCAACAATGAACGTTGAATTATGCATTTATTTATATTATATTGTCTTTAATTTTTTTCAAACTTTTCTCCACATATCCTTTCCCAAACAATATGGATCAGGTTACAAGCTGCCACCAGATAAGCAAGAAAACTTTTTTATATAGGTACATGATTTCTTCCTTTTTGCAAAGCCTCTATAAGAATCTTCAATCCTGATTTATTTGGTCAAATGTAGCATATAAATGGGATAGGGGAACGGTTATATAAATATATAACATGTGCGCCGAATATGTTACCAATTGAAATGAAAGACACTTGAACACTAATAGCCATGAATACAAAGATTAGTATCAAACATAAGGTTGCTAGAAATGTCAAAATACTAACAGAGAACAAACACTAAGAACACAAGATACTACAACACATAGTGTTACAATTCATTTTTCAGACTCGGTTACGATTATTCCAATGCACCATTGATTTTGTCATACGGCACTGCCTACTACCCAGATCCAAACATAATCTTCAAGTCATCCCACATAGGCTCCTCTTTAGTTCGATATGCATTAGCCAAATTGTCATAATGTTACCAAAAAATTAAAAAGAAAACACACACACAACACTAAAAAACACACAAGAAAAAAAAAAGATGTGCTAGGGTGTGAATAAAGGATGAAAATGGCAAATATCAAAAAATAAATTTATCATTTGTTTATTTTGTTAATAATTTTGTAATCATATTATTTATATTTGCTCTAATCATAGATTTGCTATAATAAACGCTAAACCTTAAAGAGTTCATCTTGAATATTCGGATTTACGCATTTTAAAGTCGACTAAACTGAGACTTAGTCATTAGAGTTTATCTCGAAAAACATACTGGGAACATTATCTCCCACAGACAGGAGGGGGCATTGACAATGTTCTCCTCCTCATAGTAAATCACACCCAATACATATATAATTTCTTTTAAAATGGTGGTACATTTTCCTCAATGCCTTCACTCGTTTAAGAAGAACGAAAGTTTGAATTCAGGACCATACATGAAATTCAAGATAAATTTAGCCTTCGTTAATGCTTTTGAAGCAGTCTGCTACAACCGAAAAATGACCCGCGGTTGCCTCTTCTTCCAGGACTTTGATGGAAAGTCTTGTCGATCTCCTAGGTCCATAAGTCATCATACAAGATCTCTTATTGAGTTAACTCTACGGATTAAGACATTTTTTAAGTTTGGGAGATAATATAATGCTATCTTTTTGGTGTTAAATTATGGGTTCAATATATAGAGATGGCGTTACCTTTAAGTTGCACATTCATTGTGTAGTGTAAAACAGTAGGCCTTCTAGATGATGCATAATGACAATTGAATAGACGTAACATAAGAGCTAGCTTGTGCCAAAAATCTAGCCAACCTCTTGCACTAATCTACACGCAATATTGAACAGTGCGCTATGATTTTCCTTTGCCATAAAACTGAGATTGGAGTTGCTTGTGGTTAGGTACATAGTAACAGAAAAGGTCATTTTTTTTCTCAAAATATCGCGATAAATTTGCGACTTTTAAGATAAACGTTTAAAACCCTATTTAATCGCGATATATTCAATATCTTGCGTACTTTACGTTTTTATAGCGAAAAAATCCAGGAATTTTGTTTTTGGCTGGTTATTCTCTCTCCTATTTTCCTCGTTAATACGTTGTATTTTGTTGAGGAAATCATCCCAAATCTTCAACAACTTGAATAAGATTCTGTAATCTTTTGAATTTGAATCCATATATCATCAATCCTATCCTTAAATCTCAATATAACATGAAAAATCAAATAACTTGTGAGAATATTCCAGCAAATATTGAGATTGAAGACCAACGCAAGTTCAACTTTCTTCTGCAACTGCAAAGAGCCATTCCATTATTTCCGAATTCCGACGGTATGCTAATTGCTAAGTTTAATTTCTTTTGCAAAGTGTAAAATAATTATGAAAACTTATACACTGCTTTGGGTTTACTGAGTATAATTTTAGGAGGAAAATAATTCTAAAAGGCAGCATCTCTATATATGTTATTCATAATGCGTGTTTGATACAATGTTTGTGTGAAATCTTTGTTTTAGGTTTTATTTTTCTGTTAGTTTGTTTCTTTAGGATACTAGGATAGAAATAATCCTACACTTTGATGTTACAGAGGTCACATAAATTTGAATTGTACCATCCATAATCCATCCTTGCAAGTTGTAGCTATAATGATTCTAAGTTATACACTTCCACCCACAAAACTCTTATGGCAACTTGACAAGCTAATGACCAATCTTTAAAATTTGTGACTTGTGAGCAATGATAATTTGTTGCTGATTTTTCTGTTTCACCGAATTACTTTGCACAAAGTTAAATTAAAAAGTTATTCTACGAGACTTTGATAGGGAATTCAAAACTAATTTGGCTAGCTTATTTTTATTTAGAGATGTGTATACGTTGTTTCCCTTGATTGAATTATACATTATGATAACATTTGGAAAACAAATTTTGCAGCCCATATATTGATCGTATCAATATATTTTTTAGTTAATTTTTTTGTCGTTATACTTTAGGTAGCTTTCAAGATGCCAAGGCAAAAAGATCCAATTTGTGAATATGTTGTGAATGAAGGTGATAGAGTTCGTTGTAAGCTATGTCAAACTACTGTTAGAAGAGGCATTACAAGGATGAAATATCATCTTGCAAAAACAACATGTAATGATGTGAGACCTACACAGACGTTAGTGATGAGATATCTGACATAGCAAAAAGGGTTGTAGAAACAATTAGGGTTGGGAGTAAAAGAAAGCACTACATGTCTAATATGATTGAAATAGGCATGAGTTCAAGTTCAAATACAGGACATTCACATCCTCCAACAGAAGAAGGAACGTTGAAGCACAAAACGTTGTTCTCAATAACGCGAAAGAAAGAAAAGGAAATTGCAGATGACACTCTCGTTACAGCTATGATTGTTAATAATGTTCCTTTTAATGTTCTGAGAAGTGAAGAATTCATCAAAGCTTGTGTAAAAATTACAGAGCACGGGCCCGGATATATTCCTCCTAGTGTGAGACAGCTAGAACAAAGGTTTTAGCAAAATCGAAAGAAGAAGCCAACGATTATGTCAACTCAGTTAAGTCAACATGGGCTGAAAGTGGGTGTACATCGATGTAAGATACATGGATGGATGGAAGAAAAATGCCTCACATTAACTTGCTTGTTTCTTGTCCAAAAGGAGTGATCTTTTTAAAGTCTGAGTGCACGGTGGGATCTAGAAAAATAGTTTACTACATATGTTGTTCAATTTACCTCGGGAATTGAAGAAATAGGACCAGCTAATGTTGTTCAATTTATCTCGATAATGCATCTAACTATACAGCTGGTGGATATATGATTGAACAAAAGTATCCCCATATAATAAACACATCATGTGCAGCACACAGTTTGGATCTGATGCTTGAGGACATTGATGGACTTCCGTTTGTAAAGGTAACTCTAGAAGAAGCCCGAAGAATCGTTAAGTTCATTTACAAGTATCAACAAATTTTGGACTTAATGAGGTCTCACACTAACGGGAAAGAGCTGAAGCGTCCGGGTATGACTCAATTTGCTACGCAATTTATTTGCTTACAAGTAAACCTAAACGTTGAAGAAAATTTGAGATACATGGTTACTTCTAATGACTGGAGGAATTTGTCTCATTCTAATACTATTGATGGTAAAGAAGTAACAAGAATTATTCAAGAGAATGGCTTTTAGGCAAGAGGAAAGGAAATCATACAAGTTGTTGAGCCACTTGTTAAAGTTTTAAGGACGGCTGATGGAGATGGCTCTACTATTGGGTACTTATATGCTGCTCTAAACAAAGCAAAGGAATCTATCAAGGCATATTATAAAGATGATGTTGAAATGTTTATGCCTTATGGGAAAATAGTAATTGATCGGTGGGAGAGGAATTTATATAATGACTTATATGTTGTTGCAGTTGTTCTGAATCCAAGCTTGTTTTACTCAAAGCATATTTTGATGGATAAAGAAACAAAACCAGCTCTTGAGAGAATAATCCAAAAAGTGGTGCCTAGTGCTGAAGATCGGAAGAATTTAACTACAGAACTCTTGCAATACATTGGTCGAAAACCAAGTATATTCACTGAGTTTGCAATAAATGGTTTAAGTGACGCACATCCAAGTAAGTTTCCATAATCCATATATTTATCATTTCATTTCTATGGAAATTGCATTTTTTTAATATAAAAATGAACTAATTTGTTTATTGGTTACCCTAATTTTTATAAGGGATATGGTGGGAGTTATTTGGAGCCGAGATTCCAACATTACAAAGGTTTGCCATCAGAATTCTTAGTCAACCATGTAGCTCATCAGCTTGTGAAAGAAACTGGAGTGCGTTTGAGGCTGCTCATACAATGAAGAGAAACCGTTTGGAGCCAAAAAATCTTCACAATTTGGTGTATGTTCTAATGAATTTGCCCATGAAGAAAACTTCAAGGAATAAGGAAAATAATGATACAACACCAATATCCATTGAGCACATAAATACGTTTGAGGAGACTAATGAATTCTACTTGAATGAAAGGGAAAAAGATGATGGTGGTGAGTCCTCATCATCCAATGAAGATATATAGCCGAATCCAACTGAGTTTCAACTTACTTTTGATTAGTTTTAGTTGATCAAATATTTCTTTTAAGATAACTTTGCTTGCATTTCTATTTAATAATTTCATGGATGTTGTTTGTGGTACTTTATAATTTATTATTTATTGCTAGCAGTAGCAAGTTCGTCTCATTTATTTTTGTTTTCAAATTTCAACATCTGGTCTTGAATGATAAATAAAAAGTATTAATGGAAATTACCATGGAGAAAGAATGTAGTTTTATTATTAGATTTAGTAATTCAACTTTTTTCTTATAAACATACTTAGACAAATAAAATAATTCAACGAATTTATCCCATTTTATTCCTGTATAATTCTCCGAATTCTGGTCGTTAACCGAGTTTTTCTCGATTTTTTTCCTTATTTTACCCGAATTGCGAATTATTGAGCCTGTCGAATAATTCCCGTACACGATATTTGTTATTATGGTCAGGTAGTAGTCATGCTGATCAGGAGTGGCTAGAAAGGCCCTACAATGACCGCTGGCCTCATTGCAATAGAATGTTTGCATTTATGTACGACAAAGAGCATATAAATCATACTTGAAAAACATTAGAACCAAGAATTTGTAAATCAACATATCCAAATTCAATAAATCCCTATCAGACTCAAAAAATTCGAAAGAGCCAGCACATCTAGATCAGGACAGTGCATTACAAGTGCTAATGTTAAAACCATAATTTGGTCAGCTAGACATTATTAAATCCTAGAAATGTCAAAGACTATCACAAAAGACAATAACCTAATGCAATTAACATGATGCAATGAGTAGACAAAAATACCAAAGTACACATTAATGGGATTTATCCTCCAAATCGAAAGCCAAAACATATCAATTAAATTTTAGCAAGGATGTTGTGATGATACTCGTTGTCCTTCATGCCCAACCGTATTTCAGAGAGGACTGGCATTACATGTTGTGTATACATACATTTAGGTTGATTTAGGTGTCTATTTTATATCATTTGCATGTATATTTGGCAAGAAATTGCTTGTATTCGTTACTTTGTGTCATTTGACGTGTATACGCTTGTTTTGAGGTGAATTCGGTACTTTTAAGCCAAAAAGTCTATTTAGACGAAGTTTGTAAGAAGAAACAAGTCAATAAGGGACAGAAATGGAAGAAAACAGGTTAATAGGCGAAGCGACGAGAAGAATCGGAGTTGGACTGACTTTGTACCAGTAGCGACCGATACAATTGGTAGCGACCTCGTCAAAAGGAGGTCCGAAAGCTGGGGTAGCTCTGCCAACCCAACACGACCGCGACACTTTTGTATCGGTCGTGACAAAAGCTGCCTAGTTAAGTTGTGAAGTGAAGGCGACCGCGACCTAAGGTAGCGGCGGCGACAGTCGAAGTCGGTTTATGAATCCTAATACGAGAAGGATTTTAGTTTTTGGCCCATCTTCACCCCACTTATCCCCAATTATAAAAAGAGGACCTCAAGTCCGAAAATAGCAGACAATCTCATAATTCTACAGTTGGAAAAGGGCTTGGAGGCTTGAAACGAAGATCAAGGAACGCAAGGGATGAAGATCGAGATTTAAGATTCAGGTTTATTCTTCTTCTGTTTATTTTTATTTTCAAACAATGTTTGTCTATGAATATTGTTGGGTTTTCATCTTAGACATGAGTAGCTAAATAATTTATGTTATAGGGTTAGAAAGTAGGTTATTGTGACTATGTTTTAATTTATTCATTTTAATTCTAGACTCCGCTTCATCGTTATTTATAAGCTTTGTCTTATTTTATGAATTGATTAATTTGGCAAATTGATTAGTTCGATTTGCTTAACAACTCACCATCTGAGAGGAGAGGGTTGTTAATAGACATACAAGCATATAGAGTAGGTATCAATAGTCGTCCAAGATGAGTGATGTCTTACATAGGCATTGGTTTTAGGAGCCATTGGGAGTCTTTTATGTGATAATTAGCCAGAGAGGGTAATTGTTCATAATTACTCTACACGTTAAAATCACCCAAGAGGAGGGTTAACTAGAGTAGTGCCGCCTAGTAACGATAAAATCAGTATAAAAGTCTAGGATTTTAGAATAATCAAACATAGGAGATAATAACTGAAATCGAATCCCTAGAATACGTCTTAATCTTATTTGATTTCTTCTTTGTTAATAAATCCTTGTCCAACAACCAATTTCCTTCTTTATTATTATTTCTTGCAATTAGGTTTTAGTTAATCACGCCAACTTTCACAAATCGAGAGTCTAATTAGGGTAGTTTTATTACGATAAGCGTACTGAACTAGGCACAAGCTTCAGTCTCTGTGGGATCGACCTTGTCTTAGACCCCTAGAGGATTTGAAAAAACCAGTAAGAGATCCATTTATACGAATAGAAAAACCAAGACTGCTTAATGATGTTGGTTATATACTTGATAAACAAATCAGGAAAGCTAAGTAATTGCGGAATTTTGTAGAAAGCCCCCCCATGTACCCAATCATAGGCCTTTTGATGGTATAGTTTTAAAATATATTTCCTCTTTTTACAGTCAGTGTTAATATCATGATCAGGCTCTTGAGCTAGAATGATATTATCAACAATATTCATTGTAGGGACAAAACCACTTTGGGCTATAGAGACCATTTTAGGAAGGAGTTTGGCCAGCTTATTATTTATTAGCTTTGTCAGAATTTTGTTTATCATATTACAAAGAATAAGGGGCCTATATCAGCCAAAGTGAGTGGGTTATTTTTCTTGGGTATTAAAGTAATTTTAGTGCAGGAAAAACTTCTAGGCATAGTCTGCCTTTGAAGGAATTCTGCCCTTGAAGGAATTTTGCCCTTGATAATATCCCAACATTGTTGATAAAAACCAGCAGTGAACCCATCAGGTCCAGCCATGTTGTTTTTATCCATGTTAAACACTTCTACTTCGATATCTTCCTTAAAAGGAAGAACACAAAGCTAAAGTAGTGTCCTTCTCACTTAAACATGGCTTAAAAGTATTAAAGACCTCACATTCCATATCACAATCTTTACCAGAAAAAAAACTATTGAAAATAATCAACAACTGAAGATTGAATTAAGTCAAAGTTAGAAGTTTTTTACCCACTAACACTGATTTCAAATATTTGATTTTTAAACCTTTTTTTCCTCACTAAAGCATGAAAATTGGCGTGTTCTTTTCTCTTTCCTTTAACCATTTGCAAGCTGACTTTTGTTTCCAGATGGATTCTACTAGAGCAATGGCAAGGTTATATTCAGCTTGTCTTTGCTTTAGAAGAATCAAATTAGAATTGGAGGAGTCACCAAGGTAAATCTTCTCCTGGACCGTGGGAGCTTGCTCAGCAGCTTTAACTTTATAAAAAACATTACCAAAAACATTTGTGGTCCAGTTGTTAAGACATTTTTAGTCTAAAAAGTTTGTTTTTGAAGTTAATCATTGGTACACGTGTTTCGTGCACGCACTTTAGGGTATTTTTAGTGTCATTTTAGTGTCAATAATGTGCATAATCACGTTTATTTAGTGCTTTTATACTCTCATGGGCAAAATAATGCATTTGTGCTATTTTTGTGTTAAGACAGGTGAAAAAGGGTCGAAAAAGAACATCAAACGACCGCGGAGTCGAGGGATCGATTGAGGCAACAAAAGGAAGGGCTAACTGAAGATCTCGGCCGAGACAGGATGCAAATCTCGGCCGAGATGAGTCTCCAGGGGATTTCATGAAGAATTGCAAAATTGCAAATCTAGGCCGAGACAGATAATGTGTCTAAGCCGAGATGAGTCTGCAGGGGATTTCAGAAATTCCAGAAATGGAGATCTCGGCCGAGATGCAATCCAATCTCGGCCGAGATGAGTCAAATCCTAAAAATTCCAAATTTTCTCTTTTTCACGTCTCGGCCGAGACACACTTGCATCTCGGCCGAGATTCCTTACCCTGTTTTAAAATCTTGAATGCGATTTTGCCTATTTTTGACTAGCACTTTTCCCCCTTATATATATCTCCTCCCATTCGAATTTAACCTAACCTAGAACCCATCCCCCACACATAATCAGCCATTTTTCTCCATTGGAAGCAAGGAAATGGAAGGGGGTTGAAGATCTTGATCTTCAACCCTAACCTTTGGTTCTTTCTATCCTATTTTCATGTTTTCTTTAATTTTCTGTTACTTTATCTTTGTATTAGGTAAAATGGGTGACTAGCACCCTTTTGTTCATCCTTGATCATTGTGGAACCTTGAGTCGAGACATTGATGTGATTATTACGGTTAATGTTAACGAGATTATTGTGTATTTAAGTGTTTTGTGTTATTTGCTCTTGTTGATTCACATTTATGAATTGATTATTGGTTTGATCACCCTTTAAGGGATTTGTGAATGTGTTGCTGGAATAGGAGATTACTATCCGTAATTGTAGGATTTTCGATTCCCGAGTAGCTAACAATAATTATTTATTGGGGATAACACAAAGTTCAACCACTAAAACCGAGCTTTCGAGTTTTATGTTGAATTTATCTCGTTGTCCTAGTGTTTAATGCTTTTGGTGATTGAATCTAAGAGAGCGTGTTCGAGGATTCGGTTAAACTGAATAGGGTTAGTCGAAGAGCTTATTTTGATTAACTAAGATTAAGGGACAACAAGGCTATTAGAGCTTGTTAATAGTCTTGAGATAAGGGCTTAAATCACAATTGAATTGGGCATTAACAATAGTTGCATCAATTGTTCAAGACCAAGGGGAAGCATGATCAAGGGTGAATCATTTTGTTATTTAAAAACCAAAAACCTATAAAAATCTCTTTAATTGTCTTTGTTTATTTAGGTGTTAGTTGTTATTTCATTAACCCCCCCCCCCCCCCCACTTCTTTATTGTTTTCTAGTTTATTTACTTTATGTTTCTTGATAATAATAGCTTAATACTTAAAAGCAAAATTATTCAACCGTTCCTTGTGGGATCGACCGTTGCTTGCCACTCTACTAGTTAGAGTAGTAGGATAAGGTTAAGTGTATCTTTATACACATTAATTTGGTAGTGGGAAACGACGCTACCAAATTTTGGCGCCGTTGTCGGGGAATGGTTTAGAACGATTTTGTTTTATGTGTTAAGCGTTAGTTTTATTACATAGCTAGTTTTTTTTTGTTTTGTTTATATAAAGAGCATCCGTAGAGCCAACGACGTTAAACAAAGGCGCTTGTCGAGAGGCAACCCGACGTTTATTGCTTTTCGTATATTCAATTTCGTAGTTTAGGTTGCTTACTTATATTTAGATATTGTCTTACTATCTTCTTTTAGAGTGCAGAGACTATGATGATGAGGAACCGACCAATCCGTGAAATTCAAGGAGATAGCACCAAATGGGATTGAAGAAGCCCAAAAATCACTGTGAGTTAGGACACCAATTCGTACCCTTTCTTCCTCACAAACTTTGGTTTTTAACCAAGTTTGGGGAAGTCTTGATAGGTGTACGTATTGGCAGCCCAAGAGTTTAACTTTCCATATGCTACTCTATTGTCTTTTCGACTTATTAGACTTGAAATGGTTTGTTATCTTTGTATGGATTAGTCTGTTGCATTTTTAATAAATTGTAAAGTGGTGAATAATATGGTTAAATTCGGTGAGCACCAAATTGTACTCCTCTTTTCCACAAACTTAGTTTGCAACTAAGTTTGGGGAGGGGGTGGATTCGTACAAATTGGTAGCTCGAGAAAGCAATTGGATGAGTTTAGGAAAGAAAAATGTGGCATTGATTAATGATGAAAAATTTTGACAAATATTTTTGAAAGAAGCACATGGTAGAGTATGATAGACTTGTTGAAACAAAATTGAACATACACTCAAAACTTTTGATCAAGATTGCAGCCGAGTGAGTTTTTGAGCCTTAGAAGATACTTCCATCTTTGGAGTAATTTAAACTTTCTTTCGGTGTGAAATTCATTGAGTGCATTTAGTTGTCTCTAGAACTTGCCATAATTCTCTATTTTGCATGTGTCGGTGCATTGTGTGACATTGAAAATGATCTTAGGCAATTTTTGACTTGAGCCTATTTTCAAGCTTGAAAATACTTCCTTTGTACCAAATTTGATATTATCTCTAGTTGAGCCCCTTGAGCTTTTAGCCTCTTGTTTGACAGCCCAACTCTACAAGCCAAGTACCTTTCGATTTAGCCTTTGACCTTAATTGGACTATTTGAGTATTCGGTAGGCGGTTGGAAGGTAGTCGGGTAAATTTAGGATTGAAAGGGGTGAACTATTGGGAATATTGAAGGGTGGAAGGAATTGAAACAATAGGCAAAGAATCAAGAATACTAGTTTCTCTCCAATGTTTGTTTATATTTGTATAAAAAAAAAAAAAAAAAAAAAAAAAGAGAAATCGAAAAAATCAAAAAATCAGAAAAACAAAAGAAAAAGTTAGTTGTATACACTCAATTGTTGCTTTTGATTTGGAGAGGCTAGTATTATAAATGCCTTTTGATAGATGTTCTCACGGTTGTAGAAATTCAAAAGAAAATACACTCCAAGGGAGAATTGAGAAAGCATTTAGGTTGTGGACTTTGTGGTAAGGAGAAGAAATCGATTCTCGGGATTGGTTTACTAAGGAAGTAAAGAGTGAGGTTGAGTGACCATTTTTTTAGGGGTAGATGAGATTAGCTAACTCATTTAGTCCGTTTTATAGTCACTTATACCAGAAATTTTCCCACCTTACCCCAAGCCAACATTACAACCTATTAAAGACCTTTTTGATTCTTTGTCACACACGTCGGTATACATCGAAGTTTAGATGATTGGCAAGCTTATGGTAGGCATTTTATGCATTTCAATGTGAGCGTATACACTTCCCTTTTGATACACTTGAGAGTCGAGAGATACACTCACCATGTGAGGATCTTAAGTTGAGAAGTGTTATGTCTCGAGAGTAGTGGATCTAGTCTATCACATATGCTCGCTTTTATCATGATCGCTTACTCTTTTTCATGAAAATTCTGAAATCAAATGCCACTAAACTTTGCCCTAAACACGTGTTCTTTTGTCTTTCTCTTTATAGTTCGGGACGAAAAAGTTTTAAGTTTGGGGAGATTTGGTACACGTGTTTCGTGCACGCACTTTAGGGCATTTTTAGTGTCATTTTAGTGTCAATAATGTGCATAATCACGTGTATTTAGTGCTTTTATACTCTCATGGGCAAAATAATGCGTTTGTGCTATTTTTGTGTTAAGACAGGTGAAAAAGGGTCGAAAAAGAACATCAAACGACCGCGGAGTCGAGGGATCGATCGAGGCAACAAAAGGAAGGGCTAACTGAAGATCTCGGCCGAGACAGGATGCAAATCTCGGCCGAGATGAGTCTCCAGGGGATTTCATGAAGAATTGCAAAATTGCAAATCTAGGCCGAGACAGACTTTGCATCTAGGCCGAGATGGGAATCTAGGCCGAGACAGATAATGCGTCTAGGCCGAGATGAGTCTGCAGGGGATTTCAGAAATTTCAAAAATGGAGATCTCGGCCGAGATGCAATCCAATCTCGGCCAAGATGAGTCAAATCCTAAAAATTCCAAATTTTCTCTTTTTCACGTCTCGGCCGAGACACACTTGCATCTCGGCCGAGATTCCTTACCCTGTTTTAAAATCTTGAATGCGATTTTGCCTATTTTTGACTAGCACTTTTCCCCCTTATATATATCTCCTCCCATTCGAATTTAACCTAACCTAGAACCCATCCCCCACACATAATCAGCCATTTTTCTCCATTGGAAGCAAGGAAATGGAAGGGGGTTGAAGATCTTGATCTTCAACCCTAACCTTTGGTTCTTTCTATCCTATTTTCATGTTTTATTTAATTTTCTGTTACTTTATCTTTGTATTAGGTAAAATGGGTGACTAGCACCCTTTTGTTCATCCTTGATCATTGTGGAACCTTGAGTTGAGACATTGATGTGATTATTACGGTTAATGTTACCGAGATTATTGTGTATTTAAGTGTTTTGTGTTATTTGCTCTTGTTGATTCACATTTATGAATTGATTATTGGTTTGATCACCCTTTAAGGGATTTGTGAATGTGTTGCTAGAATAGGAGATTACTATCCGTAATTGTAGGATTTCCGATTCCCGAGTAGCAAACAATAATTATTTATTGGGGATAACACAAAGTTCAACCACTAAAACCGAGCTTTCGAGTTTTATGTTGAATTTATCTCGTTGTCCTAGTGTTTAATGCTTTTGGTGATTGAATCTAAGAGAGCTTGTTCGAGGATTCGGTTAAACTGAATAGGGTTAGTCAAAGAGCTTATTTTGATTAACTAAGATTAAGGGACAACAAGGCTATTAGAGCTTGTTAATAGTCTTGAGATAAGGGCTTAAATCACAATTGAATTGGGCATTAACAATAGTTGCATCAATTGTTCAAGACCAAGGGGAAGCATGATCAAGGGTGAATCATTTTGTTATTTAAAAACCAAAAACCTATAAAAATCTCTTTAATTGTCTTTGTTTATTTAGGTGTTAGTTGTTATTTCATTACCCCCTCCCCCCACTTCTTTATTGTTTTCTAGTTTATTTACTTTATGTTTCTTGATAATAATAGCTTAATACATAAAAGCAAAATTATTCAACCGTTCCTCGTGGGATCGACCATTGCTTGCCACTCTACTAGTTAGAGTAGTCGGATAAGGTTAAGTGTATCTTTATACACATTAATTTGGTTGTGGGAAAAGACGCTACCAATCATACCCCTCTCCCCAGTAGGGTGGTCCCAATTATCCCTCACACAGTCAAGAAAGTCATGATCCGTGATCCAAGCATTGAAGAATCTAAAGAGAGCTTTTACGTCAGATGACAAATTATGAAATGAATTCAGAAGAGGACAATGATCAGAAGATACTTTTGCAAGATGCCTAAGTTCTAAAGAATTGAAATGATCTACCCATTTACTAGAGATGACAACACTATTCTATCTTTAAAAAACATGACTACCATGCCAAGTGTATTTAGGTCCCACATAGCTAGAATCCTCTAGACCACATTTTATAAGGGCATTAGCAAAGTCATCCATGGATTTAAGTTTTGAAACACCCCCACCCATTTTCTCATCGGCAGATAAACTGACATTAAAGTCCTCACTGACCAACCAAGGTTGATCTAGATGAGTACAACTTTTCAAATCATTCCAAAGGTTCAATATATCATTCCTGTCACACACAACATATATAAAGGAGCTAAAAACTTGATACTGGTAGAGCTATCAGTCACCTCAACATAAATTAATTGATCATAAATATGAAACACATAAACATATAGAGGATTCTTCCATAATATCTGGATTTTAGAGTTATTAATAGCACATACACCATGATAACCCAAAAAATAAATCCATAAAGGATCAGGAATATCCTTTTTAGTTTAAAAAAAGCAATAAGATCAAGTTTTTTCTTTTTAATAAGTTCCTTTAGATAGTTCTGAGACCTATTATTTCCTAGACATCTAGCATTCCAAGTTAAGGCTTTCATAAGAAGTACTAGAAGCATTAAGAGCATTTAGCACCCCTTCTTGTTACCGTAAGAAGAGGTTGGATAGCCTTGGACTTAGAAGCAGAAAACATGCCATCTTCAGAACCAGGTTTGCTAGGTTCACCCTCCAATTCCTCTTCAGAGTACATGTCATCTGAAAAATTATTGCCATTAAGGTTTTTATCCAAAAAAAGGCAACTCCGAATCATTCACATCATCATTTTCAGGATCATGCAACCTAAGTTCAAAGAATGAGTTTTCATGAACAAAAATGAAACAATCCAAGTTATGGTTAGCTTTTTTAACTTCAGAACCCTCAAGATCCAAGTTTTCCTTATTAACATTATCTTTAATAACATCCTCATTCCCCACAACAATATCATTTCTTATTTCATCTATTATTAGAATCTCAATTGGTCACAACCCTTCATTCCTTAATCAATTCCCTTTCACTATCCAAATTATGCACATTATTATCACCATCTAACCTATTCTCAGCTACTGAATTCTTTTAAGGAATCTACTACTTTTCAAGAATAGTAGTATATATTCCAACTTTATGCATAGCATGTTGAGTTTTCATTTTATAATCATCATTGCAGTTTATGGTTTTATGGCCAAGATGTTTGCAGCTAAAACAATAATCAGGCAGCTTATCATATAAGAGTCTTTGATTGCACAATTTATCACCATAACCAATTAGAATTTCATCATACATGGGTTTCGTCAAATATAGCTCAACATATACCCTAGCCAAGCTATGCCTAGAGATGAAAATATCGCGATTTATCGCCGAGTATCATGATATTTTGGGGAAGTCGAGATGAAAAATACCTATAATGCAATTTTGTTCAGAATTTGGCAAGAAATCGCGATATCTCGCCAAATATCGCGAGATTCTCGTGTATAGTTCTTTGGCGGTGAGATTTTGGCTAAATCTCGCCAATATATCGTCGCCTTTTTTAAGTTCAACAAAATTTTGTAAAATTTCAGTCATAACCTGGATTTGAACCTTGGACCTATTGAATGATGCTCCAAGCTCTGACCACCAGACCAAGTTAACAACTTATTATAATTTCTACCCTATATTAATTTTATTTAGTCTTAACTTTTAAATATTCCTCATTTATTTGGGCTTTGCTTTTAATTAGTGTTGCTTTTAAATAAAAAATGTTATAGGTCAATCAAGAAAGTTTTATATATTGTACATATTTTCAATGCTTTAACTTACATCATGTCGAAATAATTTTAATAAAGACTTTAATTTTCTTTTATATTTTTAGCCTATTTAAATTCTCACTATAATTTTAAATTATTATTTTTAATTTACCAACTAGTTGTATATGCATAAATTTAGCTCAATTTTAGATTAAATATTTGAATTTAAATAGGTTTATAATCCATAAAATATCGTGATAAATTATCTATTTGAATACATTTTTCGGTATTTTTAAAAAAATTGCACCGTTATTTCGATATTAATCAAGATTTCACCGTAATCTCTCTTAATTGAAACACCGGTATCTCCATAATCACCGATATTTTCGTCCTTGGCTATGCCTAGTATAATAAGGTTTGGGTTCATAAATTCTCAGGGGAGTACAAACTAAAGAGGCAATGTTATACAATGCATTTATATAAAAAAGATGCAGCGACAATTCTGGTAGAGAGATCCCAATCGGCACCACAGGCGATTCATACTTTGTGTCAAAATCCGGGGACCATTTAAACACTCTCGTTGGGAAACCACTCACATGCACAAGTTGTTTGGCTCAAAGCCTTTGAAAATCCTCCTCATTGAATAGCTTAATGATGATATGTTTGATAATGAATACATCGATAAACACATCACCCTTGACACCGAAGCCACAAAGCTAAGATCTAATTATTTTAAATGGGAGAGCCGTTAGAGAACTTACAGACTAGCACAAACTTTCAAGCCTCTGTCAATAGGTATGTCTCTCCGGCCGCGAAATTGACAACGGTGTTTCTCTGTACATTCCAGTCATTCCAAATGCCTCTGATCCGAGATTGCTGAAGGGTTTCTTTGCCGAATGGACCTCCTAGATCTCAGGCATAGATCTGCCTTTTGTGATGCTCACGAAGGATCTATTAACTGAAGATTGGGGAAAACAGTGTTTGGGATAGGATTGGGATAGTGGAGGTGGATATCCCCCATCCACAGTCTTGGGGAAGAGGATTGGACGAATACACGTAGTGTATGCATGAATTTAGGCCAATTTATCCTAGTATGTTGGGAGCATTTACATGCATATTCGGTGATTTTATGCTTATGTGATTATCTTGAGCCGAATAATGAGTTTGCTCGTATATGTAGTAAAAATGTATTATTTTAGACTCAAAAGTCTGTTTGGATGAAATCCGAAGAAAAAACGAGTAAGGAAAGAGTAAAAATGGTGAAGAAACGAAGGAATTGGTAGTGGAATCAATCCAGCCGAATAGGTTTTCCCAAACTGGCCGGATCATATTTGGCGAGGAAAATAGTTGGGGTCCAGAGGACCTGATTCGGCTGGATGAACTATTTATCCATCAGAGAAGAACATAGCATTATTCCAGAACGAGCAATCCGGTCGGCCCGGTTGAGGCAGTTTACGTGGTTTTCACGCATTTTTGCCCTTTTTCGGCCCATTTTGACCCCAATCCTTTCCAACTTATAAATAAGAGCCCTCCAAGTCCGAAAATCATCATCAAACATCAGGAAATTCATCTTTGAGACTTGAATTGAAGAGCAAGAAGCGCGAAGTGAAGAACATCAAGATTGAAGACTCCGGGTTTAGTCGATTTTATTCATTTTCAATTTCTTCTTATGTTTTTTCTTTAAACATATTTTTTATTTTGTTATGGATATGAATAGCTAAACACATTTGTGTTGTAGGGCTAGAAACTAGGTTTATCTTTTGACTATGTTTTAATTATTGTTTTTATTCTAGACTCCGTTTTGGGTCTATTTTATGAATTTTGCAAATTGATCACTTGTTTGACTCTACTTGCTTGGTAAATCGACGCCCGAGATGGGAGGGTTATTAATAGGCATACAACACATAGGAGTGAGAAACTTATGTAGATATTATTTTAGGATCCTTTAGAGTTGCGTACGTAATAGTTAGCCCAAGAAGGTAACTATTCGTTTGCTATCCACATGTTAACATCGTTTGAGAGGAGAGTTAACTAGAGTAGTGCCGCCTAAATGTCCAGGAAATTATGGTGATTGAACATAGGAGAACATAATCGAAATCAAACCCTATAATGCGTTCTTCTATCTGATTCCATTCCTTCGTGATTGCTTGTTGCTTCTTTGAGCATTCTATTTACTTTATTTTTCGTTTTATGTACTTTAGTTTAATAATCAATGAACCACTTTTATTCAAGAGTCTAGATAGGGTTGACCTAGTACAATTGGGGTATTAAATTGACATAGGTAAACAGTCCTTGTGGAATCGACTTTGATACTACTAGCTATAGTGGCACCGTGCACTTGCGGTAAAACAAGGTTTAGAAAAGTGTTTTCATCATCCATGAAAACCTTTCGAGTTCATGAAAAATTCACTGTGCCAAGAACAACCAAAATCGCCTCCAAAATCTGAATTTTCAGTTGTACCAAATTTCAAGCACTCAAATCTATAGTTTCTACTTCCAATTTCAAACCTGCTTCCATAATTTCATTTGCGAGTCACACACACACAATAAATTGGTGTAGATTATGTAGCCAGTCAATGATCAACAAAGGTGGAGACAATTGAAATGTGGCGGATTACGGTGAGAACTCAAAACTCAGAATATCAGGGTGTATTCGAAGGATTTTTAATTTTATGCTCTAATTACCGACTTCCCTTTATCCTACTGTATGCAACATGGTGGTTTATAGTTTTTCTCTTTTTCCCTTTTCTTGAAATGCAATTATATGGGGGTTTTAGTCATTTTCTTAGATGGTTCATAACAAAAATAGTTTTAAATAATTTGAAACTATTTATATATTCTAAAAAATAATTAAATCATATATTATTGTGAAGAAATTACTTAAGAATATAAAAAGGAATATGAAAAGTAAAAAAATCATTCTATAATATCTCAAATTAATTTTAAAATCTAAAGGTTGTATTAAAGAATATAAAATTTATTCAGAACCTTAGCAAATAGTTTTAAATCTGAGTTTTATATTTTAAATATTTTTATATTTTCTAAATTACTCAACCTTAGAAATATTTATAAGTTACTTTTTAGATTATCAAATTAATTTTTCTTATCTAAAAGAACCCTTTAAATTGTTTTTCGGATTGGGGAAAGATAATAAATGAAAAAATTATTTACATAAAAGTTATTTTTCTAAAAAAAGTTTGGTTTGTGGAAAGGAGGGCTATGGCCCCTACATATTATATTCATTAGTATGCTTATTTATCCACTCTGAGCACATATTAATATGTACATGACTAATGTGTTAAGATTGCATCTTTTCATTTTGAAAAAGAAAAATAATTCATTTCTATAAAATAAGAAATGAAATCTTGACACATAATATAGTGGCGCGAAGAGGAGTACGGTATCTTTCTATAAAGCTATATGTACAAATAAATAATAAATATTACAAAGGATGTACCGTAGCATGTAAAAACCGAGTAGGTAATGGTAGAGACAAATATTAGAGAGAACGTAGCTCAGTATGTGCAAAATGGAGTTAGATAATGGCCTTCCCACAAAAAATTGTAACTGTAGCCATATTATGCCAGAAAAAGAAAAAGAACATTTATCCCAAATATAGCCACCCCTCTCCTCTTTTACCACTCTCTTGTCCATCAAACACCATTCTTTTCATCTTTTTATTTTTTCCTCATCCCTTTCCTATGCTTCTTCAATAGCCAGGTTTCCAAATTCATGGAAGTAAGCAAGAAAGAGCACAATAACAAGAGGAGGCCTTCCTCTAGGCTAAAGAATCGTGCGCCGCCTACCGTCGTTGTAGACAAGATCAAACTTGACCAAGATCGGTTTGGGCAACACGCCATTGCCATTCCTTTGCTATCACCAATCATGATTTATCCAGCAACCTCGGAGGTGGCATCAAGGAGACAAATTAGTGGGCAGCAGGAGACATCCAGCTGTTAGATTTCGATATTGGGTTCTCTTTTGTTGTCAAAACATGTCAATAAAGTTTCTCATATTATTTTTCAAAATTACAAATTCTCTCTTTAGATTTTACGCTTATTCATCTCTTCATATTTTTTCCGCAAATGGCAATACCTACAATTTGTGGGGAGTGTGAAAGGGATTGTATTTGTAATTTTGAAAAAGTTGCTAAGCCTCATAAAATACTTCTCTAATTCTTTCTCATATCATTAACTCCCCCGATCCATTGTTCACTGCGTGAGATGTTTTATTCCAGATTGATGGAAAATTAGTAGGCATCTTCATTTATCCATCTGAAGCTTGTTATCAAATTAAAATAAGCTTGTTTGTTTTTTCTTTTTTATATATGCGTCGAGTAACATAAGCTATCACAAATTCTGATCCTTAATTCACAAGACTCTAGAAATGCTTGAACTGGGATGATTTTTTCTGCCACAATCACAAATAAAAAAATTGAGAATAATAATTTTCATATTAAGTAGCGTACATCAATTCATATCAGCACCAAATCTTTAGAAGAGAGACTAGCAAGTGAATCTAGATGAGTTACCAAAAGCTTTAAGCAAAAAACTCAATATGTATACACAACTCGGTTCTAATTCTCTCATCCAATTAGAGTGGAAAGATGTCTGATAATCATCTGAACGTGAAGCCTTAAGCAAATTTCTCAAAATCTTAGAAGCCACTCCGGTTGCTTGAGAAGCCAAAACATCGACATAAGCATTGATTTGTGTAAACATGAGCACGTCGATCAAAATGGAAGCATAAACTTACCTTGTTGAATAGAATATATTTATCATTAATGTGCATGATGCCATCCTTTAATGTGCATTTCCACCTGCTCTTGGTTCTTGTCACCTAAATAAAGAACTAATCTCATAAGGATACATCATCTTAGAAATAAGAATATCATAATTACCCCCCAAGTTAACCTAATTAAATCTAGCCCCTTTTTGTTTTCTTCCCACACACACACCCCTCTCAATGGTGCAGTTGGCAAGGAAAACATCTTTCATGTTTTCTTTTTCTTTTCTTTATTTAATTAGACATAAAACGAGGATATTATGTTTATTCATCCCAGTAAAACCTTGTTGAAAGAGTAACATCAACATCATCACAGGTAGACCATGAAGAAACAAGGACTTTGTTACAGAGATCAGTTAAGCACCTTATCAAACTGCTAAAATTAAATGTGTTTTTTTCAAATCATCCCTTGGTCTACATCATCATCATCTTCATTCAAGGGTTCATTGTCGTCATCATCATCATCATCCCCTTGGAGCATAAACAGTTTTAAGACACAACAAACAATTCAAATTGAATAAACAATTATACCATTTGGTAAGGAGTGTTTACTATATTGTAGTCTTCATTGACAACTTGATAATTGTATATCTATCAAGGTAAGAGTGAAGCAACCAAGTTAGTTGATAGAGTACCTAATAGAAATTTCAGTTACAAAATATATCAAGTATTGTATTGTAGGAAGAAATAGAGAGCAATAATAACATAAAGGTAGAATGTGATAGACGATAAAGTACTCAAGACGAGAAAGGTTCGTACACATACCCCTTTATTTTCACATTACTCTCAAATTGTAGCTACCATTATGATGCTAACGCATGCAACACCTCTCAACTGTGGGCCAAGCCTGGTAGTTTAATTCCTTCTAGGATTAGGAATTTAATTCCTTATTAGGAATTTAATTCTCTATTCCTACTTGGACTAGGAGTCTATATGGGCCAGTTCAGGGATCAAATACAAGAAATAAAGATGGGCCTAACTATGAATTAATTCTTCCTTGTTCAGCCCAAAACATAATTAATTCATAAATATTAATTCATTCCGCTAGAGAATTAATACTGACTTACCCCTTTATTCCCGAGTGAGTCGGGGCTTGAATTAGACTTAATTAATCCCCGTATTTAAGATATCGAATATCCATTAATTAATTAAAGCCTCTGACATCTTAAATCAATTAATTTCTTATTTATTCCTTAAGTAGTACCACTCAACCTTATTATTGTACCTGAACTTAATCAACCTGCAGGGTTTAGTACAATAAACCTTTTGAGCTCCTTAAGGGGATATCATCATCCTGAACGGATATGGTTACTTAAATACAAATTACCAATTATTATATGCAAGTTGCTGTCACCCAAAATACATAGTATAAAAGTTATATCTTAACTCTTGCCCATAGTAAATCAAAGTGACACACAAACAAGCATTCATAACTGTAATCTTATTTAGGCTTTAGATTATTATAAGTCACCGAGATCTCTAGTTCTTCACTAAGGTCAGGCAGAAGAACATATCTCACTGTGATCCTATCAATACATAAATACGTACTAGTATAAGTAAATAGTCAAGATAAACTATTTCTACTTAATACTGCAGCCTAAACCAACAACTCGTCCTCAAGTTGTCTAAGCTGTGATTTACATTTTATATCTCTTTAAGTTTAACCAATCATATGATCATCTGTGATCTTCAACACACCATAGGATCTACTTATTTGCAAGAGATATGGGGACACATACATAGTGAAAATGCAAATATAATAAGATAGGAGATAAACAGTGAATAACTGGAAACATTGTATATAAAAAGTTTTGCTTTCAGTATACAAATCCAACAAAATGCATATGAAATGTCGATTGACGAAGGATGTGCCCAAAACAAGTCTGTCACACAGTCAGTATGCTCATGTCTCCTATGCCATTCCACGTATTGGCACTCATTCAACCTTTTCATGAGTTGTTACATTTGTGTTCTCCCAACTTTCTCGATGATTCTCTGTTTATGACGAACATTGTATACTGTCGTCATTGTAGTTGTGTTCCTTTTATTCTTTTGTTTTATGGCCATAAGTATGCTTCTGGGTTTCACCATATTCTTTGTTATGTCAAAGAGCAAAGTCTCTTCCTCCTTATTTAATCGTCCAAGAAATGAGTGACCCTCAAGCCACTCTGCAGGTGGATGCTTATGAAATCACATACAAGCTTCACATACCAATCATCATCTTTTTCTAATTTCACTCCATGCAACATAAATGCATCCGTGCTAACTATGTTTTTTAGGAAGCCTATATGCACCACTATGCTCACAACCAAGCTGCAGTCTAGCCTTTCTTTCACTTTTCCCGGTTCAGAAGATAATCCTAGGTCCTTTCTAATTTCTCTCGCCCAAGTAACTAAATCTTCTTTACTGTTAAAAAACTGAAATTTAAGTCACATTTACATATACTTTTCTTATATATATCGGATTTGTGATCATTAGTTGAGTTTTACTTACTTGATCTGTACAAAATGCTCTCACTGGATCCAAGAGTTCTGGTTTGTCTTCAACATTCATAACCTGTTACCACAACAAATTGTTAATTTTCTTTATTCTTATGGTCTTAAACTCATTTGGCGGATCAAAAGGTAGGTGTTGGGTCAATGTTACCTGAGATCTATCATTTTCTTGTTCGTAGCAACTCCAGTTCTCGTTATCCTCCCCTATTGAATAACAATCGTCGTCTTCCATGAATATAGTATTTGTAAGTAGCACCCTTCTACATTTAAGTTAAAATCTTCACTCCCTTATAACAAAGAGAGCTATACTAGTGAAAAAGAACAAGCCTCGACCTCGATTTAGTTATTATAATAAAGTGAAATGTCTAGACAATATCAAACTTAAATAAATAAACAACTCAATTATATTCAGAGATGAAATCCTAGAAGTAGTAAATAGAGAGGTGATATAATCAAATGTTATTCTTACAACGTAATTAATATGAAAATGATAATAAATAAATTGAAAAAAAAATGAATGGTAGTATCATTGTCATTTGAAAGAAAACTCTCCCTTAGAATCATGATCACTCATTGGTACACGTGATCATGCATGCATTTTAGGTCGCTTTAAGTGTCGTTTTAATGATATTTTCATGCATATTGTTCGTTGTATCGTGCATATTTGTATTATTGGGCCGTTTAATGTGTTGAGCCCATTTCAAGATAAAACATGTGAAGTAAGGCTGAAAAACGGGTCTCGAAGAAGTCCGAAATGAAGAACGAGCAAAGGATGAAACAAGAGGGAAGAGGTTACGAACAGCCGTGCCCGAGACTTATAGTCGCGGCCGCGACCAATCCACTAAACCAAACCAAAGGGCCAGGACACAGTTCGCACCCGCGACTCCTGTTCGCGCCCACGACCGAGTCTGCAAACCAAACCATGCCTCAAGCAAAATAAATGGTTCGCGGCCGCGACCCGATACCCTTTTTTAATCCTGAAACACGTTTTTGGCCAATTTTTGGCCCAAAACTTTCTTCTCTATATATATAAGGTCATTTTCGAATTTGACCTAACCTAGAACCCATCCCCATAGATATTCAGCCAGCATTCACCATTAGAAGCAATGAATTGGAAGAGGGTTGAAGATCAAGATCATCAACTCAATCTTTTTGTTAACTCTATTTTAATGTCTTCTTTGATTTTCTGTAATTTTCTGCTTGTAATAGTTAATATGGGTGAGTAGCACCCTAATTTCTACCCTTGATCGAATATGGAACTTCGAGTCGACATTATTTATGTGATTATTACGGTTGATGTGACCTTTTGATTGTGTATTCAAGTGTTTTATACTATTTGCTGTAATTGACTTGCATTTATGAGTGGAATTGAGGATTGATCACCCTTAAGGAAACTTATAAGTGTATTGCTAGTAATCGGGATCACTATCCGTAATTGTAGGGTCTTCGATTCATATGTAGCAAACAATGATTAATTCATTGGTGATAGTATAAAGTTTGACCTCTAAAACCGAGCTTGTGAGTTTTATGTCTTATCTATCTCGTTGTCTTGGTGCTTCTATCATTTGGTTATCGAGCCGGAGAGAGATTGTTCGAAGGTTGGATTAAATCAAGTAGGGTTAGTCGAAGAGCTTGTTTTGGCTAGCTAGGATTAAGAGACAACAAGACTATTAGAGCTTGTTAATAGTCTTGAGATAGGGGCTTGAATTGCAATTGATTGGGCATCAACAATAGTCGTGTAAATCAATTAGACCGAAGGGAAACGAGATCAAGGGTGGATCATTTTTTTTACTTGAAAAAAAAAAAAAAAAAAAAAAGCACTCACCAAAGAAGACCCAAACCTTCAAGAGGTAGAACTCGAATTTAAAAAAATGTTTGAAGTGGTTGATGAATTTGAGAGTGAGGTTAGCAACGGCGAAAGTGGTCTTAATGAAGGTTTTGACATAGCTTACAATGTGGAATATGTTTGCTTTGATGACTTCTTGGTGAATCACTTTTCTTGCAAACATCTTCCAAATGAAATTTTTTCCCTTAATGCATTCGTTGATTTAAGTTAACCCTTCACTTGTACTTTGGAAAATGATGACGTCTTATTTTGGGAGGATTTTCAAACTAAGAGCATTCTTGATGAATTGAGCATTTATTTGATTGAATCCTTCTGTTTTTTACTTTAGAAAAGGATGACGTCATCTTTTGGGAAAATTTTCAAATCTTGAGCTTTCCTCATTTCCAAAAAGTCTTGGATGAAACACCCTCCACCCTTGTTGATTTTCAAGTTTGTGGGGAACCACCCCTGTTTGAGAGTGATAATTTTTTTTCAAGAAAATGTGGAACCCCTAAACTTGACAACTTGTCTTCGAGGCATTTGAATTGCATCCCCGCTCCTTCATATTTTCCGCAAGATGTCATGAAAGAGTTTTTAGAAATTATCAAGCATGATTTTGCTGGGACGAAAATTTTCTCCTCACCGACTAACTTGACTTTCTTAAAAATTGGCATTGTTTTAAATATTCTTTCAAATTGGGAAGGAAAACTTGTGGTAAAATTTGAAACACTCTCATTTTGCATGAGAGCTTAATCTTATTAGCCAGAATTGCCATATTTCTATTATCGGTGCTTAAACACTTGTTCTTGTTGAGAAATCTTTTTGTAAGGAAGGAAGGAAGCCAAAAGAAAGACGGAAGGTGGAGAACATACAGGAAATAGTGGAATAGAAATCCAAAGGATCGAGAAAAGCGACTCGTTGGAGATTCGCTCAAGGGAAAAGCTATGAAGGCTCAGACGATAACTTTTACTTCGAGCCTCCTTGACAAGCAAGAGGATGATAGGGTCAAGCTAATGACCTTAAAGAAGCGCTTGTCGGGAGGCAACCCGACGTTTGTTGCTTTCGTTTGTTAAATTTCGTAGTTTAGATTGTTCACCTGTCTATTTTTAATTGTGTCTTAGAATTTTTGTTTTAAATGTGTAGGGATAAACACACAACCAACCTAGCCTTTCAATGCAAGAAGATAGCACAAAATGGGAGGGGACACCAGCTCGGCCGAGGCACATACTAATCTCAGCCGAGGCCAATCTGGAGCAAAAACAGGGCCTCTTTTCGTGCCAAATGTCGCGCCCGAGAGCATAAATCGTGACCGCGACCAATTTTTTACCTTGAGGTTCGAAAGGAAGCTCACGCCCATGACACAATGTCGCACCCGCGACATATTGAGCAGGTATAAGCTTCGAATAAACCCTCGCGCCTGCGAATTAAAGTTGTGCCCACGACTTATGCAGCACGCGTCGCGTTCACATGACTGTTCACGCCCGCGAACGAGTCTCGCACCCGCGACATGTTGAAGAGTTTAAAAGAACAGATTCGCGAAAATATGTCACTTCTTCCCCTCTTTACGAACTTTAGCGCAGAAAACACACCCTACCGCCCCAAATTCTCGATTTTTCACTTGTAAAACTCATTCAACCCACACACCACTCACTACCCACTCTATTGCACACACATTCATCTGATTAACGTCAGATTTGGAGCACAATTTCTGGTCGGTTTACAAAAGGGCGCGAAAATCACAAATTCAAATTTCTTCGCCTAAACTCGACCGTTAAGTACGGCTATTTCTCTCTCTTTTGATCCATTATCGCGTATTATTGAATCCATTGCTAAGATTGGGGGTTAATTTTATGTTTGTTTGCATTTTTATTGAAATTGGTTATACATACAACTAGTTGTATTGATTTTTTGCCAATTGATATGTAGTTATACATTCGAATAATAGAATTAATATGATAGCTCGTATAATTGCTTGATGATTGAGTGGGTACATTGTTTAAGTAAAGATTTGCGAGTTTCGGAATTTAAAAATTCATTGTGGCAATTCATCAAACATGTGATATGCGTTAAATTGTTGTGCCTAAGTTAACTAATTTCGACTATTTTATCTAGTTTTTTTGGCCCAATTGTTGATATTATCGTAATGTACAACCTCATTTGTTTGTAAATTGGTTGTCATTGCATACTTGATACACTTTAACTTATTTTTGTTGGATATATAGTCGAATTCAAGTATACTTAGGCACTTCATACTTAAATTTTAACTTGTTGTATTGCCACTAGTTTTAAAGATTTGGTGTGTTGATTGTAGGATTCAATGGCACCTCCAAGAGCCACCACAACCAAACGCAAAGGAAAGGGGGAAGACGCTTGTTCAAGAGCCCGAGATCAAGCCACCTCAAGCCCCGGCATCCACTCTCCCTCATATTGATAGTCGGGCATTCGACATTATGTTGAGAGACTCCACGCATCAGGACCGATTTGACCAGCTCTTTTATCGACCCATCATGCCCATCCGATATAGCAAAACCGACATCCTTGAGGCCATGGGCATTCTCCAGAATGTGAATACCCTGTTGAAGAAGGTAGGCCTTCAGAAATTTATGGAACCAAAGCCCATATACAAACGCCTCGTGTGGAAATTCCTTAGCACCTTTGAGGTTCAGGCTGACTCCAAAAAGTGTGGTGCCAAACCGTACAACATCACATTTCAGCTGATGGGACATTCACATACCCTCAAGATGAAGGACTTGCGCACCGCATATGGCTTCCCTGAGCGCATTTCTTCAGCCGATGCAGCAGAGCTCGAGACCTTTGATGTCCAGACTTTTTGGGGACAAATCATTGATGCCCCCGGTCTAGTCGAGCCTCAGGTTTTCTCGGCTAAGAATTCAAAGGTGACCTGGATTAGGAATCCAGTCGTCAAGTACATCCAGCGGCTCCTTGCACTACCCTGTTTAGAAGATCAGAAACAGGAGCCTGCCGTGTCAATGAGTTGGACATACTATGGTCAATATTGAAAGGCATCCCGAGGCACTATGAAGATATCCTCGTTGCTCAGTTCAAGAATGTACGGAATCGTCAGCATGAGCACATCTTCATTGGGGGCCTAATCACCCATATAGCCGAACATCTCGGTATCCAGCTGACAGATTTGTCTCCAGTATCCACATCGTATCATCTCACTTGGGAGGATATGGAGAATATGTGCATTGTCGGATTGGGGTATAGAGATTGGGTACCCAGGAGTCGGGAGAACAAGACGGCACCCTACGTGATCCAGAATAGGGGCCTGTTCCTCCGGTTACCCAACCCACAGTTGACACGGATTGTCAACCTTCGGAGCATTGAAAACATGAGCATGAGCTCCTCGGCACACATGGTAGCATCTAGGAAATCGGACGCCACAGAGTTGAGAAAGTACCAAATAGGAAGGGGTCCGGCACCTGAGGAAGAAGAAGTGGAAACAGAAGCAGAGGCAGAAGGTAGCAGGTAGACGAGCAGACCACAGAGGAAGAGGCCCACTGCAGCTATCCAATCCCAATGGAATTTCCAGACGGATGTGGATAACCGCCTCACTTCCATCGAGAAGCAGCAGCAGACCATTCTTGATGATTTTGCCACTCGGAGTGAGACAGAGGACATCCGTTGGGCCCAAATGGAGACTTTCTGTGTTCGCATTGGGGCTTCAGTGATCCTCATCATCCACCACCGCCTCAGTAGCCCTCTGTGAGTCAGAGAACCAAGTCGTCCCGCTTTGTTTTCCACAAACTTTGGTTTTCAACCAAGTTTGGGGAAGAAGGTGATAGGCGTACGTCTTGGCCGCTCGATTTTTAGTTCCAAGTTTTGCTACTTTCTTGCGTCTATTCCTGTTAATTTGAATTGCTTTGGATATTGGCCTGTGTGCCTTATTGCTTTGGATGTTGGATTGTGTGCCTTATTGCTTTGGATGTTGGCCTGTGTGCCTTTTTTGCTGTGAATTCGCAGGGTGGATTAATTATTTATTTGTTAGATTGGCCTGTGTGCCATTTTTCACTTTTGATTAGTTAGTTTGGTTGTGATTAGTCCTTGCACACTTTAGTTGTTTTTATTTAGTAGTTAATAGTATTTAGTCTAGTTTACTTTGTTAAGTTGAACCAATCGACAGTGTTGATTGATTGCCTCTTGTAGAGCACCAATCCGTACCCCTTTCTTTCCCACAAACTTTGATTTTTCAACCAAGTTTGGGGAAAGGGGTGGAAGGTGTACGTATTGGCCGCTCTCGATCGTATTTGGGATTGACATTGGGCGAATGGTTAATGATGAGGCGATTTTTGAAAAAAAAATTGAAAAAATGGCAAGTGGTAGAGCATGATAGGCACTTGAGGTGAAATTGAGCTTGTATTCAAAACTTTTGATTAATAAAATTTTGCCTTGTGAGTTTTTAAGCTTCAATTGTACTCCCAATTTTGGAGTTACTTATACCTTCTTTCGGTGTGTATTTCATTGATTGCATGTGATTGTCGCTAGAACTTGCCTTGATTCTTTATTTTGAATAAGTCGGTACATTGTGTGACTTAGAAAATGATCTTAGGCAATTCTTGACTTTTAGCTTATTTGTAAACTTGAAAATATCACACATTTTTCACCAAAAATTGGAAAATTGTCCCTAGTTAGCCCCTTGAGCTTTTAGCTTTTCGTTTGACAGCCCAACTATACAAGCCAAGTACCTTTCGATTTAGCCTTTGACCCTAATTGGACTATTTGAGTATGAGGGAGGCGGTTGGGAGGTAGTCAGGTAAATTTGGGATTAAAAGGGGAAAACTATTGAGAGTATTGAAAGGTGAAGAGAATTGAAACAATAGGCAAAGAATTGAGATAACTAGTCTCTCCTAGTGTTTGAAAATAGTAGTAAAAAAAATTAAAAAAAAAATCGAAAACAAATTCAATAATCAGGAAAGGAAAGAAAAAAGTCGGTTGTATATATTTAGTTCACTACTTTTGATTGGGAGAGACTAGTAACATAAATGCTTCTTGACCAATGATCTCAAAGAAAACACATCCAAAGAGAATTGGAAAAGCATTTAGGTTGTGGGTTTTGTGGTAGGATAAAGAAATCAATTTTGAGATTGGTTTACTAAGGAAGTGAGAGAGTGAGGAAAGAGTGAATGTTGTTTGACGGGTGATTGAGAGTAGCTAACTCAATTATTCCAATAATTAGTCACTTATATCCATATTTATCCCACCTTACCTCAAGTCAACATTACAACAAAAAAATGAGACCTTTTTATTCTTTGTCACACATGTCGAGTACAAATTAGAATTTAGAAGATTGGTAAGCATATGGTAGTCGTTGCATGCATTTCAGTGTTAGCGAAAAACACAACCTATTTGATACACTTGAGAGTCGAGAGATACACTTACCCGGTGAGGATCTTTAGTTGAGAGTTTTTCAAGTCTCAAATGTAGTTGAAGATGTTACATCATATATGCTCATCTTATCATGATTGCCTTGTTTTTAAAAACATCGTCTGAAACTGAAATTGCCACTTAAATCATCCCCAACATGTGTCCTACTTTCTTTTTCTTTGCTTAAATCTACTCGGGACAAACAGGGTTTTAAGTTTGGGGAGATTTGGTACACGTGATCATGCATGCATTTTAGGCCGCTTTAAGTGTCGTTTTAATGATATTTTCATGCATATTTGATTGTGTATGGTGCATATTTGTATTATTGGGCCATTTAATGTGTTGAGTTCATTTCATGACAAAACAGGTGAATCAAGGCCGAAAAACGAGTCTCGAAGAAGTCCAGAACGGAGAACGATCCAAGGATGAAATAAGAGGGAAGAGGTTCGAACGAACAGCCGAGGCCACGACTTATAGTCGCGGCCACGACCAATCCACCGAACTAAACCAAAGGGCTAGGACACAGTTCGCGCCCGCACCGAGTCCGCGAACCAAACCATGCCTCAAGCAAAATAAAGGGTTCGTGGCCGCGACCTGATACCCTATTTTTAATCCCGAAACACATTTTTGGCCAATTTTGAGCCCAACACTTTCTCCTCTATATATATAAGGTCATTTTCGAATTTGACCTAACCTAGAACCCAACCCCACCCATATTCAGCTATCATTCACCATTAAAAGCAAGGAATTGGAAGAGGGTTGAAGATCAAGATCATCAACACAATCTTTTGGTTCACTCTATTTTTATTTTACTGTCTTCTTTGATTTTCTGTAATTTTCTGCTTGTAATAGTTAATATGGGTGAGTAGCACCCTAATTTCTACCCTTGATCGAATGTGGAACTTCAAGTCGACATTATTTATGTGATTATTATGGTTGATGTGACCTTTTGATTGTGTATCCAAGTGTTTTATATTATTTGTTGTTATTGACTTGGATTTATGAGTTGAATTGAGAATTGATCACCCTTCAGGAAGCTTATAAGTGTCTTGCTAGTAATTAGGATCACTATCCGTAATTGTAGGGTCTTCGATTCATGTGTAGCGGACAATGATTAATTCATTGGTGATAGTATAAAGTTTGACCTCTAAAACCGAGCTTGTGAGTTTTATGTCTTATCTATCTCGTTGTCTTGGTGCTTCTATCATTTGGTTATCGAGCCGGAGAGAGATTGTTCGAAGGTTGGATTAAATCAAGTATGGTTAGTCGAAGAGCTTGTTTTGGCTAGCTAGGATTAAGAGACAGCAAAGCTATTAGAGCTTGTTAATAGTCTTGAGATAGGGACTTGAATTGCAATTGATTGGACATCAACAATAGTCGTGTAAATCAATTAGACCGAAGGGAAACGAGATCAAGGGTGGATCATTTTTATTACTTGAAAACCCCAAAATTGAAAAATCTATTCTAGTGTCGTTGATTATTTGCTTACTTGAATTCTAGTATTGAATGTTTTCAATTTCATTTAATTGCTTTTATTTGTTACTAGTAGGTTGTTAGTTGACCATCAAAACTTTCCTCCACTTCTTTATTGTTTTTCTAGCTTATTTACATTTGCTTGATCATAATAGTTTAATACATAAAGCAAAATTGTTCGACCGTTCCTCGTGGGATCAACCTTTATTTACCACTCTACTAGTTAGAGTAGTAGATCAAGGGAACGTATATAAATATTTAATTTGGTAGGTAATGTGTAACGAACATGACTTCCTACCACTCATCCATAAATAATCTGACATTGTTTTATCATCCCATGTATAGCAGCTGTAAAGGTCTGCCAAAAAATCAATAAGAAACAACAACTCTAACTGTCTCTCTCTCTCTCTGCCCGCGCGCGCGCACACACACACACACACACACATATATATCACATTTAAAGCAGAATCTTACAGTCTTATTATATACTTGTAGAAATTATTATGTAGTTAGGCGGTCGACTTGGGCCTAACGACTAATCGAGGCCTAGAAGGGGCTGATCGGGGCATATATGCTATCTTGACAGTAAATTGAGACCTAGCGACTAATCTGGGTCTAGACGAGATTGATCAGGGCATAGGTATGGTTAGGCGGGGTCGAATCGAGAAATAAACATAGACAATCAATAAGAGCCTAGAACCGAGACGTAGATTAATCCGAGCTAGTTGGAGATTTTTGCAACAAAGGCTTCACATGATCACTACCATTTAAGCTAGAGAAATAGACAAGTCTTTCAATTATTTGAGATCATCCATTATCAGTTTCGATAGTTTGAAACTACTAACACTTGTAA